>CM024579.1:46671877-49616877 GCA_014182395.1 Eucalyptus sp. ANBG9806169 | reverse complement strand
CAGACAATGATCCATCTTCAGGCACACGCTTCATTTGCGTAGGGATGATCTAGCCATAAGTGGACAAAGGGGGGGAATACAATCACTTTAAATGAGAGTCAACTTGATTACATGAGGGGAAAAATGAGAGAACAAAGAAGAGAAGACAGGTCACCTAGAGATATCCAATAGCTACAGAATGATCATAGTTAGACGATAAGGAAAACCATTCCCTTCAAAGAATCTAATGGGAACAGAAAATTGTCTAAAAAGAGAGAAAGAAATTTGGCAATATTTGACCATAAACTATTGGATAAACAATCAGGGATAAAAATGAAAGTTCGAAAACCATCCAAGTGAACAAGGACCCACGATCGAGGGAATGTGAATAATTGTTTATCATCGAGTAGCTGGGATTATTTTTGTGAACCTAAATTCACTGCCTTTAGATCACAATGTACTGCCAAGTCCCCATCATATGAATTCTCACCCTCAAAATCTTACGAGTGAAATTATCATATATGTCATAACAACATCAGAAGCACACATACAGAGCAATGTGGAGTAAAACCTGGGCCTTGGTAAGTGGGAGTCTTAGGAATGGAATGAGAATGAGGCATTAATTACCATTGATCCCGTTATTTGGCAACACATGTTACAAGGGAATAAATATGGGAATGAAGCGCCATCATTTTTAGAAATTTTACTGATGCACAAAGTGAGCACGTCAAAAAAATTGTTCTCAATGTAAGGTCTCATTTGGCTCTTTTATCTCCTTTCTTTCTTAGCCAAAAGTCATCTGACATTTGCATCAGGCTTTTGAAGAAAATCACATGACGTATTCCACTACTCCACTGGGATGACTTGACTTCATTTTCTACTATCTTTGCCACTTTTCTCTTTACATTTTTTTTATGTTCTTTTGCAGCAAAAAAGTAAACTTTTCACTGCAATTCCTATCTTTTGTAACATTTACTCAAGTTCTTCACACCCGTAATCACTAATCATCAACTATCATGATGTTTTATTCTTACGTCTTTCTATTAGATCGTGTTTCTATTAGTTCGCGTGGTCTTTTATATACCATATAACTCTGATTGGGATTGTTGTTAATATTTTTGTTTTGTTACTTTATCTCATAATTTTCTTACAAATTGTATAGGTCATACATAGAAATGACATGATTATCTAATAAAGAAAAAAGAAAGAAAGTCTTATGTTAGTGATGATATTTAAAAATACGCTAACACAAATCTACTTCACATAATTTTCAACTTGAATTTTATATGAAACATGACCAGATGTCAAAAAAGTTAAGTTTTATCCTAATATCTAGTAATAGTCTACCAAACAGAGGGAACAGGATCAAATTACCCATTCCGAGTCCTACATTCCCATTTCAAGTCCTACATTCCCATTGCCTGATTCCAAGTGACTAAAAAGGGCCCTAAAGAGTTCGCTTATCCCAGAATGGTAGCAAACACTGCTGAATAATCATCAAAACTCATGCCATCTGTTCTTTGAGCCAGCAATGAGCACACTGAAAAATACTAGAAGGAAAAAGTGCCATCTGGAAAGGAGTACGATGAGTGCTTCCTCATAAATTGGCTGAACAAATGTCATTACTTGATACTCACACTGTGCCTAGACCGTATAACATAAAGACTCGTCCAAATATTACAACCTCCAGCATTACATGAATCACTATGAACAGTATAACAAACTATGCCGGAAACAAGCCAAATGATACATCATTCAGAGCACCCTTAGATTTCCCTTCCCAAGAAATCTCTTGGCAGACAGACGGACATAGTTGAGTTTAAAAGGGGAAACGCTTACCGAGATCAACACAGCCCTAAAGGTTGAGAATTTACAGTCCGGATAACAATTTTCATACAAGATAACTAACCCCTCGCTTGCAAAAGGCGATAAAATGCACCCCGCTCGATATAATTCGAGCTCACTTTGGTCACACAGAGAACAAGAAACGCAAGAAGGGAGCAACTAAAAGAATTCGTCTTCACACACTTTCCAAGCCCTTCAAACGAGTAGCAATTTCTCAGCAACGGCCGAAGGATAAAAGCGGAACAAATGGCGAAAAGGGCGGAAGAGAAAAAGGGGAGAGCTTTAGTACTACCATGGAAGGAGCCTGGTCAGGAACCGCAGGTCCCGCTTTGAGGAGCCTGGAGCCAGCATCGACGACGACGGCTTCCATGAATTTCCCCCCAAATCGAACGAAAAAGAAAACCCTAGCGCCTGCCCTTCAGGACACGAACTCTCCAACAAGGGTTTTAGCAAACTCTGCAGAACCCAGCAACCTTTGGAGTTACCAACTTCACTGTCCTCCCCTCCTCTGTTTCCAGATATTCGGCGAGCGGGCTGACCGTTTTGAATCTCTGCAAACTGCAAGCAATGCCAAATTGAGGAGACAAACAAAATATCTTTTTTCCAGTTTTCGTTTTTATATGTTTGGTTTGACGGAATTGAGCGGAAACGAAGAAAATACGAAGGTAAAATGAACCGCCTTCTGGTGGCGGCGCTAGCTTGAGCTTCCATCCCCCTAACGAAGGGGACGAGTTCAAACCCCAACAGACAGCCGCCAGTAGTATTAAGTGTTAGGTTGTGGTGGTGGATCCTACCCTAGCGTCATCAGAGGGTTTACGGCGCGGCTGTCGGTTACAAGCTGATTCTTCCGATCTAAAAAAAAAAAAAAAATGAAGAAAAAACGAAGGAATTTTAAGAAAATGGAAACAAACAACTTTCGGCCCGAGCCGGCTGTGGACAGGAAATCATAAGAAACTCCCATAAACTTTGGGAGAGCCTTGGTATTTTCAATAATGTAGTCCTAGAAATGCAATTCTTAAACTTTTGATACATGTTCAAATTAATCATTGGATTCTATGAAAATATTCAATATTATCCTTAAATTAATTTAAGCTTAAAGACAATATTAAACATTTGTATATGGTTTAAGAACTAGATTGAACATGTATTAAAGGTTCAAAAAATACATCAAATAAAGTAAAAGTTCAAAGATCATATTGCGCATTGGACTAAAGTTCAAAGACCATATTCAACAAATTAAAAATTCATAAACCTTATAAAATTTAAGGAACACATTGAATAAATTGAAAATTCATTGACCATATTTATATATTATGTCAAAGTTTATGGATCATTTATGTTGCTTTTTCTTCTTCTTCTTCTTTTATGAACACTTGCAATGCACAAAAGATTCAAGAGGTAGAGATGTAATTTCATCTCATGTTTCAAAAGAAATATCCTTTTTACCTGCAATTGCTGTAAAAAAAAAAATGAAAATATAGATTATGGGGGAGAAATAAGTCAACTGCAATAGAAAAATAAATATCAATAATCTTTTTAAGAATGAAAAATTGTTAATGTTTGATAAGTAGCATCATTTTAATAGAACTAAATAACGTATTTTAATAAAAAGGGAATGGCCTTCACAGAAAAGGTTAAATGACCAAAATCGGATACTCTCTGTTTCGGGGCCAGCAGCAAAAATTGTTCGCTTCAATGTATATTTAAAGGATTGACTAATAAATATAAAATTGATTGATCAACAGAAATATCTAACAGAATTGTTTCAGAAAATGATGTTTTCGATCTGTAAAAGAAGATAAATAACCGAAGTCTATGATGATTTTTTTTAACTATCTCACATTGATCAATCATTTTGTTTAATTGGCTAACTATTAGCAAAAATAAGAATGCACTTTTTAATTATTTAACCCTTTTGTTATCGAGGTTTTTATCCTTTTTACTTCCTTGGGATTCTTTTTCTTAAATTATGTAATTAATCCTGTTAATATTTTCATCAATTTTTATTTGACTTCTAAAACTATTATTGATAGTTATTTTATTGATTTGATATTTTCGTTATCTGTTTAAGTTATTTTTTCCTTTTTATAGAAATAATGGATAAAAGAGAGATTACTACTAAAAATGAAAGGAAATTGCATATTTATACTTCAAAATGGGTACATGGCATGTATTAAGAACTATTCTAAAGGAGAATTGACATATGAAATAAAATGAAAACTCATGGAAATAATGCGTAATGGATGTAAATGTTGCGAAAAATGTATATGATTTCCAAAGTTCAAGAAAATTGAGTATTGAATAGTTCCTGAAAGTAAAGTGAGCTCATGTTTTTCAGTGAAAGTCGTTGACTGTCTCCAATAAAGTTAATATGCATAGTCCTCGTTACTTTTTACTTCAATACGCATTCAAGCAACATAGAAGTAGTACTATTTTCCCCCCAAAACCCTCTTCTTTAATTATAACCTATTTTTGTCTATTTTTTTGCTCAACAAAAAGTTTTTTTTTTTTGCTGGAAAAGGAAATTTGATAGAAAGATATTTACCGAACAATTCAAATATCGATGCTTTTTAAAAACACACGGGTTAATTACACTTAATAAGAAGGTTTCAAGTTTCAATCATACAAGAAAATCAATGTATTGAAAACTGCAAAATTTTCTTAATTGCCTCCTTAACAAGTGGGTTTAAAAGACGCTCTTTAACGAAATTCAATTTCACTATTTCTAAGAGTTCGATGTCCGATGAAAGAGATCTCGAATTCCACAACGCATCAATGATGCGAACAGACAACAGAACATAACACTATCTTTTCCTATGTGAAAACAATCAAGTGAAAAGACGAGTTCTATAGACGGCAAATTCATCATCGATCATGGTACCGGTAGAGAGAAGGGATAAAGTCTACATCCAAAAGGTCGATCATTACAGTAATCTGAAGGCATGAGAGTTCAAAGAATGGGAAATTACATGCTAACCGGCCCGATAGTGACTCCTGCCCCGAGACTTATCTACTTTCGAAACTAACAAATCAAGCCTCCTCAATCTGCCATAGAGAATGCTAACAACACATTGTACTCTAATACCCAAAAAAAGAAAAAAAGAAAGAAAGAAGAAGAAGGAAAAATTACCAAGACTTTCCTTGCCTAAGCGCCTACTTGATTACAGAGGACAGATACCTAACTACAAAATTCAAATCAAAACCTAGAAGAAGCTGAAAGCTGATCTAAAATTGTCAAATGGGAATAAGAGAAAAAATGGAAAGACCTTTCCAGAAGGCTATTAGCTCCTGAGGAAAGAACCAGACCACAAGCAAACAATGCTCCGCAGAGAAATCAAATCCTTGAGCTCAGGATGGCCTTTCTCTACCAACGGGACCACACTTCATCTTGGTGCTCTACACAACAAAGAACATCTTTGGGGCTGTATCGCCAAATTGCAAGATGAGATGTTCACACCATCACAAAGAATTCACTCTTTGACCTCTTCCACGATTCAAATCACGTCTTTGACCTCTTTCGCTTTTGAGAAACAAAACGCACGCCTTGCTTCTCAAGTTCCACAGTCTTGACTCTTCCATCATCCAGATCAACAGCCAACGTAGATGTCCCTTCAATAATATTGGTGACCACCCCCTTATGCCTACGAAAAGTTGAGAGAGAACAAAAATTGACATCAAAGAGGATGATCCAATTCATAACTTTTTGGAGCATGCAGTGCAAGGACATATAAATCAATGGATGCAATGCCAGACTTTCAACGTCCTTCATTTCTTTTCAGTGCTGATTTACCATATTTCATACTTTTGCCCTTCCCTCAAGAAGTACAGATATTCTCTTGACAAGCGTTAATAGAATACCCCAAAAACATGAACCTACCCAAATACTTTCGACAGTTGATCAATTTCTAAGAGATATGGCACATGAGCAAAGAAATATACACATATTTAATTCCTATGAAAATGGTAATAATCACATGTTTAATAGTGAGATATTGCAGGATCAGTTCAATTGAAAAAATACAATCCTCAGCTTGCCACTTACTTCATTTAAGCAGCAGAAAACAGATATTAAAGAGAAAAGCTTTTACCAAGAATTGTCAGATGGCTGATGGACCTCAACTCTCTTTCCAATTGCATCTTTGCCCAATTTTTTCAATATCCAATTAGCATCCATAATCTCATCCAGTAAGTTGTCTTGATGCTGCCGATTAACATCTTCATCTCCATCATTAGACGCTTTGGCCATAAACGGTGATGGTCTCTTTCTTTTTGACCTTTGGCCCTTGATAGAACTCTTCTCTTCATCCCAGAGGGATAGTTGGGAGGGTGGATTTTCACGATTAATATTCTTAAACTTAAGCTTCAGCAATGGCTTAGAATCTTTTGGCAAAGATTGTGACACAGGTGTATGAACATGGTCGGTGTTGCCTTCGATCTTCACATCAGGCCTGCCATCCCTTTGCTTTTCCAAAGGTAGTTTCTCATGTCTAGACATTTGCGTTTTACCTGCAGATTCAGATGCAGGAACACTTCCTTCCGTATTTCTTCTTCTGAATACAAGACGAGTGTGCTCTGGAGGCTTAACTCCAACTCTATCAGCACTACTACCCAATCTTGGATTTATGTCATGAACTTCGGATCTCATTTTCCCAAACTTGATAAGATTGCCTTCTTTACCCCCAGGCTTGACAACCTTCGATTGGCCAGAGAAGTCAGACATTTCCCCTGCAAAAGAGAAAATTACAATTCATGTCTACTTCTACAAAAGTTTCAATATTGCACGAGCCAATAGCCTGAAAGGAGTAGATAAAGTGATCAAACAAGCATCTCACAAACACTCAACATACCAGGGCTATCATTCCTATCCGCCAAAGATTTATCAGTAAGTCTCTGATGGCTTGTATATTCAGTGCCTGATCATAAAAAGACAGCGCAAAATAAGCTAAGCATGCTATGAAAAATACAAGAATGTAATGAGCTTGTCTTTCAACAACCCATGAAATGGTAAACTAATATGAACAATCAGCCCATGCACGCCCTTGCTAATCCTCCTTGCACTAAAAAATTTGAGGAAAGCATAATTTGTTTCACTAGACTTCCAAAATGAACCTAGATTATAATTACAGTGCATACCATTGGAAGTCAAAATATCTTGTTCTCTTTGGCAGCTAGAAGCATCAGATCGGGGCGAATTGGTAGCATTTCGATTTCGAGCACCCAAATGTATGACCAACTTTTTTTCATTCACGTTCTTTGACTTGCTAGCATGCTGTCCAGAATCAACTCCACCAGCTAAATCCTGAGGCTTGCTGCTCTTAATATGAAGGACTCGTGGTTTCTTCTCTTCAGTGCCAGCAGTAACTTCTTCAACGAACTTGTGTTTTATTACCCCAGGCTCATTGATGGAGCATATTCCCTCAGCATGGCTCGAGCTTCTAGCATTGGGAGGAGTAAATACATTGACCAATCCACTGGGTTCAGAATGTATTCCGTCATTCTTGTCCTTGTTAGAGTTACGGGCAAGAGATTGAACATCGTGATGTGGTTCAGAATCTTGATGTGGTTGCACGGTCCCAGCAGAAGATTCTAGATGCGGCTTTTTCTTAATATTCTTCTTGCTAGGTTTCTTTCCATGTTCCTTTGGTTTTTTTGGTGATTTCTCATTCAAACCTTTAAGAGAAAACTTCAAGGACCGACCATATTCGCCTTTGTAAACAGTGGAGCCAGCTTCTTCATCATCCGAGTAAGGTGAAATAGCAAAGATTTCTTCCTGAGTAGGCAATCCAGCAGCAGCCCGCAAACTAGCAATAAGATCTCTATCGGCAATGTCTTTCCTCCTCCAAAGCTCTTGAACAGCATCCTCAAGATCCTTGACCTATCCCACACATTCACGTGGGAAAAAAGATCAATTGCAAAGCAAACAAGTGCAACTGAGAAAAGAGAAGAAAACCATGGAAAAAGACCACCAACATCTATTTTAGACATACCTGGTAGCACTCTCCACGGCATGTGGGACATACGTACTGGAGATTTCCATCTACTTGATAATGTAGATACTTATCATCGCTGTGGGAACATATACATCACCAGTAAACATCCATGGCAACAAAAAAAAAAAAAAAAAAAGGAAAAAAAAAAAAATTCCGACACAAAATCATCACCTAACACTGAAAAGACCATTTTGACTGAACTTCGACAGAACAACTTCCTTAAAGAAGTAATTAAAGCAATCCTTAAGAATCCATCAACATCACTTAATAAGCTGTGACATCATCAATCGCACGTGCAATGGCAAAGATTCTTTGAAACAGGACAGATAGCATCGAGAAATCATATAAAAAGAGAACAGACATCAATAACCAAAGACATCTGAGATATACATGACCTTCCACACGATAGGACAATTTTAACAGAAGCTAAGCCGAAAGTTCACAGTTCCAGTTAGTAACCTGATGCCATCACAATTAGTGTGAACCCACCGCTGGCAATTATCACAACAGACCATTGGCGTTGACTCAGAATCTCTATAAACCTGAAAATTTCAACAACAATAAGAATCCACCATGTTTTGATGCACATTGAATCCTCTCTCTTTCTGCCGAGCCCCAAAATACAAAATTACCTTCAAACAAACGGGACAATAGTTCCCCTTGACAAACAATCTTCCACATGCATCACAGCAAGTATATCCCAGAAACCACCTGTTACGTATATTAAAAGGGTTAAGAAATTAAAAATGATCCGTTTCAGTCAGTAATACCTAAAGAGATGCTTAACTCTATCTCAATTGCTTCTGGAAAATTTTTGCAACATAGTCATTTCAGACAGTAATGGTACCTCACGCTCAAGCCATTTCCGGGGACATTGGATCCACAACTATGGCATCTTGTATGTTTAGGGCACAGATAAGGTCCAGAACTAACATTCTGCAATGTCCATAATCGTTACAAGCGCTTCACAAACCATGTAAGAGATGGGTGAAAAATGCATACTCACCTTGTGCGGGGGATGCTGGCAGTAACAGTGATATGCACCATCACACCTCTTGCAAAACATGAATTTTTTAGGATCCCCTGCTCTTCGGCATATCTTGCATAACGGAAAAGAAAGAAAAGCATGAGGGCCACATTCACCTTTGAGTCATGACACAACCATGAAAACGGAACAGAGTTAACAGGCCAGCACCAGATACCCAGCACCGCAAAGCAAGCACTCAATCTCAGCAAGTGCATGCACAAGAAAAGAAGAAACACGGGAGAGAGCCAGCACTTAATGGATCATAAAGATTCAAATTCTGCAACTGAACAAAGTAAAGGAACCAAAAACCTGAATCCAGGTCTTGAGATCGGTCGATCAAATAAAATCGAAGAACAAGACCCTTATAACAGCAACAGATGCACGCACAACTAAGTAATAGCACCAGATTTCGCATATTACCTCACAAATTCGGCAAGAGGGACAGGTCCATGAACTCCAGTGAAAGAGATCTGCAGCAATTCAACGTTAATAAGAATTTGAAAAGAAAAAAAAAAGGTCAGAACAAATAAAGAAGACACAAACTATGCAGACCAATAAGGATTTTAATAAAAAAATCCGTACCCCGGTTCTGAGCCCAGCTTTTAATGCAGCTCCTGTGGTACTTCTTGCCACAACTTTTACAGGAAAGCATCTTCTTTGCTCTCTCACTCCCATCATTTTCCCCAAACAGGCACATCCGGCATAATATTTTCGAGCTGGCATGACCTTGGCCTTGACCATGGTCTTCTCCCACGACATCTACAGAGGACTCCTATACACAGGTCGAATTATGGAAAACAGAATCAGAGTAAAGCGCCAAGTAGCAAAATGAACCGTGAAGTAGGCTAGAAATCTATGCTAAGGAGAAGCAATCAGCGGTCACGTGCTCGAGCAGTCACTCCATCATTTCTACAGATCTAAACTAAGTTATACAGTTGTCGCGGCGAACCAGATACATACACATGCATCTTTGCGCATGTAAATAAATCAGATGCTCCGCCAGATATGTATATACTAGACTAATGTCCAATGTCGGTGCTGATTAAACACGTGAGCACGACGAAACCGAAATAATTAGTCGAGTGGGACCAAAACCGGAACAATTGTGCATAAGAGGAAATCCCCGATATACATTCAATGGCGAAATTATACCCTCGGATCGCCCGACAACCTCCAATCTTGGAATTATCCAAAACATTAAGAGAAATACACGTGTAAAAACTATAAAAAAAAAAAAAAAAGAACTTCTGACAGTTGCAAATTAAACAGTCCCCCAGCACCCTGTATACGATTAATTAACCGCTCACCTCCATTCAATTAACGACGTACGTACCGACACAGCATCATCCAACGAAATTTCTCAAAATAATAAGGGAAATATAAATAAATCCAAGATATTCTCGTAAACCGAGAGGAGGCCTTACTGCAAGGTCACCGGACTCGAATCGCCGAGCATAGTCCTCAGCAGCGACCATAGCCGCGGCAGCCTTCTTCTGCAGGGCGGCACGCTTGGCCTGCGCCGACACGGCGGCCAGCGCGTCGTCGGCCCCATCGGCGGCGGCGGCGGCGGCGGCGGCCCCACCGGCACCGGCGGCGATTCCGGCGAGCGCATCTGCTCCGGCCGCGGTCTGCAGCGGGGGAGGCGGGGGCGGCGGGGGACGACCTTGGGGACGGCGACCTGGAGGGTAGCGACGGCGGCGGCGGCGGCGGCGTAAGCGTCCGGAGCCCTAATCCGCCACGGATCGTTCAGGAAATCCTCGAGCTGCAGAATCTCGCGCACGAACCCATCCTTGCGGAGGCCGCTGGGAAACCCTAGCGAGCAGTAGCAGATTCGGCGACTGCCGGGGAAACCGAAACAAAACCAAAACCAAAACCAAAACCGAAACCGAAAACAAAACAAACAACAGAACGGAAAAGTGAGACCGACGGGCGGCGAACGGGAGGAGCGGAAACCGGAAGCAGCGGAGGAGGAGAGGAGGAGGGGGAGGGGAAGGGGGAAGCAGGCAGCGGGGAGGGGGAGGAAGGAGGCAAATAAGAGGGGGAGAGAACGCCGCAGCGCAGGAAACGTACCATGTAATTGGGCAAGCTACATGAAAGGCCATAAGCGGAGGGAGAGACCAGATATTGGATTTGAATTATTCGAGTTTTGAGGGACGATTAGCGAGAGATGGGGGGGCACAGAGGGGGCTCTCCCGAAAATCTTTTTGGGATCCCCCTTTCGCCTTATTTTTCCATTTTACTTATTCCCCCTGCTTTTCTCTTAAATACCCGCTCTCTAACCAAAGTTACCCGATGCGCAGCTCCCCTGCATCTCCCCACGCGTCGCCTCCTCCCTGGTTGTTCTCCCCATTTTCTTTTATTTTAAAAAAAAAAATGCAACAGCCCTCGCCGCGCTGCAGCGACACTGGAGATTCGCGGTTTCGCTCCGTGCTGAACGGCGGGGTCCCGGGTTCAACCCTCCTCTTCGTGGCTCTTCCTTTTCTTCTTCTTCTTCTTCTTCTTCTTCTTCTTCTTCTTACTAGGTTCTATTTTTATTTTTTTTGTTTTTCAGTTGTGGAAACTCTGCGACTCGTATCATACATATCTCGTAATTTTATAATACAATGTACCCTCGATTATTTTCATTGATGATTTTATGTACTGATGATAGAATTAATTAGAGGATGATGCTATTACTTGATGTTTCTACCAAGTCAGAATGAAAAGACCAAAAAATCTATTTCGTAAATATCGACTAATTGTCATCCAAATTGTCACCCATAGAAATATGCGTGACTATACACCACCGGACAATTATATAGTAGTTTGAAATAATGATGCGTGAAAAACTCAATCATTTCATCCGCGGAAATGAAATGCATGGAATCTGATCTTTCCCAATATGGTAAGAAAAATTTTATTTTTGTCATAGGTATCTGAGAAATGGGCTAAAAGCCTAAAACTAGAAGGACAGTCATTCCTTAAATTCAGTGATAATTTCATCGATTCAGATTTGATTAGTGCTATCACATGAGTTCGAAAAATTTTGGTATGCTCTTTATGCAGTTCCCAAGACCAACAAAATCTGGTCAAAAGTTGTGGTATGTTCAAAATACGGTTGTGAATTTTAAATTGGATTAATCGGGTCCCTAATTCATTTTCCTACGTTAAATGCACCCTCTTACTTACTAGTCATATCAAATGTCCAATTTCAATCTTGACCATATCAAATATAAATCGAGTTTACTTTTATGAACAACATTGAAGTAGTTGCTTAATTTTTGGTTTCCTTTTTTGCTATTTAATGGACAATACATCCTATGTGAAAATTTAAAGTGGATATCGACTCGGTATTCTCAACATGGAAATATTTTTTATAAGGAAATCGTATCAAAGAAAACTCAAATGGTAGATTTTAGCCTAAGACCACATTTAATATCACGAATGAAATAAATCCTGTCTTGAACTAAGATTGATGGAAGGTCATAATACATTTACCCCGTACATGGAAAAGCTGTATTGCCCTTTTTGGACAATAACCATGATTGACCCTCGTCGAGGCTTGCCTATCTTTGTACTTAACTTCAAACTACAATTTTATTTTTTTTATTACAACACAACCGATCAAAATTCAACACATCGAGCCTCGCCTATCTTTGTACTTAACTTCGCAGTATAACATTTTTTTATTATACGACAACAAATCAAAATTCGACACATCCCTTGGTAGTTATGTTTTGGTCTATCCAAACATGGTACTCGCAATTTGTCCAAGAACTCAGCTTTGTCGTGAAAATATCACAATGGTTCGATGGGCATGGAAAAGAATATGCACCGGTGGTTTGGAATCTCTCGAACCCAATTTCAAGTTCAAAAGGCAGTCGAATATTAGCAAAAGTTCAAGGATCATCGAGTTTGTTTATGGGGTTTCAATTTAGGCCCTCACAGCAATATTTGGAAGCTCACACAAGAGGATGGGAAAAGGGACAAAGATCTCCTATTCCATGTAACGGCTATTATGTGTGTTGATAAATCTCAACAATTAATGTGTCGATCATAAATTTCATAACAGCCTGATATTTCTATAGATTGAATTTAGTATGGGATAATTGCACTGGAAGCCTAAACCTTGTTACGAAAGTGCAAAAACTTTCAACTAAAGATTTGAGTCGGTCAATTGGACAAGTTTTAAGATTTGATTGCACTTTCTGAAGATTTTAGATTTTGATTGCATTTTCGCGATAAGTTTTTGGACTTTAAATACACAAATCCCATTTAATAACTACAAAGTACCAATATTTTTGCAAATTAATATTTGGATGAACGAGGCATCTAAAGAAATACAATGATATCGTAAAGAATCTCATCCTTAAAATCAGAGTATGGAGACTATATATTACACTCGCTCAAACGGTTCAATTAGTTATAGTTTGGCCTCAATCAAATGCAATTTTTTTAAATCAGAATTAACCCATATAATTTTGAAAAAAACATTGGATGGTAAATTTAGTACGGATTGGTCTTTATAGGGCCTGTTTGATTCAGTATACTTCCTTAATGCAAATGACATTCGGTTGGTTTTTTTAAGAAAACATTGGAGAAATGTAATTGCATTTCTAGAAGCCTCTTTAAAGTAGGTTCGGAGATACTTTGGAAAGTAGTATTATTGAAACACAAATAGACTCATTTTCCCAACTTTTCCCTTACTCAACTTTCATAATTTTGAAAATGTCCTTGAGAACCCTAAGCCATTGACACCCTCACCAGAGAATGAGATCCCTTGTCCTCAAGTCACGCCTCCTGAGGTTGCAAGACCCTAGGCGACAATCTTTTGGGACATGCGATCCAAGCCTTGCTTGAAGCCTCACGACCCTAAGCGAGGCTGGCTGGTGGCCTATTTGGCTTGCCAGGGGCTAAGTTCCGCCAGAATATATTTTGAGATATTTTTTAAAAAATTGGCAAAAATTATTTACAAAGTGTAGTTTTTACCTAATGACGCTTAGGTCAAATTGATTTCCAATGTGTTTTTGAAATACATTTTACCAAACATTACTCACATTTCGAAAAACCCCTATTGATTAAAAATCTTTGCATTTTCTCAAATACATCCCTCGACATGAACCAAATGATCTCGTAATTGTTAAGGCAGTAGGCCCCTCCTAATCTACTCAAATCCAATCAACACGACGCATAAAATTCAATGTTCATTAATCATTTGCATGCTCGATCTAGATTTTTTAGGACAGGACTTTAGTCTCTAATCTGCCCCATTCATTTCTTATCCAACCATTCCATTAAATGGGGAATGGCAAGCATGGGTTAATCGAGCATTTAAGTCGTCAAGTTCGAGCTCGACTCTACTTGCAAACTCAATAATAAAGTCAACTCAAATACGACCCAGAATCAACTTTCCTTCCAAAAATTGAGATAGTCGAGCTCGATTCAATTACAATCGACTTATAATACGGGTTTTTTTTTTTGGGGGGGTCAAAGACTTGTACTTTAGCTCAAGTTCAATCAGCTTAAACATCATGTAATTGCAAACTCATTATTGGAAACTCAAGTCGATCTCAACCCAATATTAACTTCCTTCTATGATCTCGACTCCGATGAAAAATCAAGATAGTCAAGCTCGATTTGACCATCTTTTGTTACAATAGAAGCAGAAGTGACAAGTGAACTGACGAGCATGTGAAATCGAGAGTGGACCACCTGGAGCTCGACTTGATCAGAGAATGGAGGAGCCCGAACTCGAGTTGAAATCAGGGGAGTCAGATCCCAAGATGTCAATAACTATAAGCCCGGGAAAAGCCATTCGCAGGTAAGCCGGCTCGGTTAACTGGACCAAGTTAATGGCGATAGAGGTCCGGGCCGGGCCGGGCCGGGCCAGTCTCTTTCCCGTCAAATCTCTGTTATAAGTGCATATTCAAAAATATTAATCGGGCGAAGAGGGAGGGGGAATAGTAGTGGGAGTTTCTGGTTTCTGGGCAAGCAGGAAGGAGGAAACCATGAACGCCCCCGATCGCTACGAGAGGTTCGTCGTTCCCGAAGGCACCAAGAAGTAAGTCCTCTCCCTCCTTCTGCTTCGCTCTCTCTCTCTCTCTCTCTCTCTCTCTCCCCGAGTCGCTGGGGTCGCTAGATTTCTGCACCATTCTTTCGGCTGCCTACTGAATCGACCGTCGACCGTTTGCCTAGGGTTTCGTACGAGCGGGACACCAAGATCATCAACGCCGCTTCCTTCACCATCGAAAGGGAAGACCACACCATCGGCAACATCCTTCGCATGTACTCTTTCGCATTTCCTTTTCATCATTTTTATCTTTGCCCTTTGTGCGGTTCGATTGGAAACCCTGATCATGTTCCTTTTTTCTTTTTTCTTTTTTTTTTTGACGCTGTTGAGTCAGGCAATTGCACAGAGATGACAATGTGCTCTTCGCTGGTTACAAGCTCCCTCACCCTCTGCAGTATAAGATCATTGTCCGGGTACGACATTTTCGACTCGATCCTTTGTTATACCCCTGGTTCCTGTCTGTGCAATCGTGTAGGAGATTAGATATGTGTTTGCGCACGTGTGCCGTGCACGTTCGGGCCGTCTGGTTTTGCAATTACTCCGTGCATCGTTTTGGATTGCACTACTTATGCTTCTCCGAGTTAGTAAAGTTTTCACTACAGCCCTTTCTAGAGTTTGTAACATGAACGGCAGGTTCGGCGAATTGCCGCACATTCTTTTCTTTCGTGGTTTGAAAGGTTTTTGCGGATTATGCAGGCGATGTTCGAATTTCAGGACTTGATAACTCTTGTATGAGGGAGATTGGATTTTTTATGGCGTAGATTTGGGCATTTCGCATTTGTGAACTTTCTCATTTTGGGATCTATAAAATATTCTTTCTGGTTCACAAAATTGCAGCTGGAGAATGATGTTTCTATGGGTAATTTGCCCATCACTTGAATTCAAGGATATAGGGCTTGAGCTCATAAAGCACCTATTATTGCGTCATTTGTGCCATAATCTCATTTTGTTTATATGAAAGCTTGCCTGTTGATTGTAGTTGTTGCATTGGCCGGTGAAGCAATCATTTGTACCATAAACTTGGGCTGTAATTGTGGGCTTGTTACCCTTTGGCGTCTCTTTCGCTCTTTCATTTTTTCCTAGCTGAGAAGTAGTCTTATGGCTGGAATTTTCTCTGGAAAGTTGCTCATATATCGAGATTAATGCAGTTCGAGTGGGGTTTGTAGGTACACACTACAAGCCAGTCATCACCCATGCAGGCATATAATCAGGCTATTAATGATCTCGACAAGGAACTTGATCATCTAAGGAATGCTTTTGAGGTGCGGCTTTCTTCTTCTGATGGCTGTGGAATCGGATTATTACGTGAAATTTTGCAACTTAAGCTACTTTCGTGGATGAAAAGCAAATAACCTGATAGAAAACAGGAAGAATTATAATATTTTTCATCTAACATGCATATAAACCGAAGAATGTGATCAGAACTGTTGGGATGCATTTCTTGGATTTCAGCTTAACTGATTCTCACCTGCTTCTAGAGAAGGACCATAGGATGGGATCACAGTTTTGTTTGTCTTGTTTGACTCTTTTGCGGTGATTGGACATAATTGGGGTTTGTGTCATGTGAGTAGCGTGCTTATTTAAAATATTGCAAACCTGGCCTAATATTGTTATGAAGTTAAAGAGTTGGAAAGATTCAGGAATGATTGAGAGAGAAGTGTTGGTTATCTTGCGGGTGACCTGTAATCTAGATTACTAGGTTGCTGGTATTGCAATTGGTAATGTAGACTAGAAGTCATTGATTGGCTGTTATATAGGACTCTAGTGGCTATGACTCATAATTTCCACCCACAGGATCTACCTTACCCATTTTATTTTATTTTTGGTCAAATTCCTTACCCATTTTATCTGTTTGATAATTTTGCAGACTGAAATGGCTAAACATTCAAGGGACTACTGAGTTGTGTTTGGGAACAGCTGTTTATTCTTGCTTGCTCATGTACTGATAGCTGGTGGTGGTCTACTAGAAAGAACTGTGTTTGGTCAATTAACAGATTCTTGCTTCCGACGTATAAATGTAATGGATTCTCAAGGGTTTTGCCCTTGGCAAATTGGCATATTCAGCTGTTCGTTTCTCTAGCTGGGGGTTCAAGAACGATTTTTATTGACCTATTGTACTTCTCTGTCTAATGATTGCCATCAACTATCGCGACATTGCAGTCTAGTTGAATATAGTTATGTGGTTTGCATGATCTCTCAGGTTTCAATTTATGCCCTGCATCGGGTTATTTGCAGTTTGCTTGTTATTTGCTTTCTTTATTGGCTTGCAAGTACATTCTTCCCAGAACCCCAGACCTCCCAGTCTCGAGGTAGATTTGTGGCCACCGGGCGCCTATGGGCTGTTTGTGTTGTGAACAGTTGCTCGGGTATTTCTAGATAGTCAAAGACAACGAACAGCACAATTGGAATCTCTCATTCGGACGCAACTTCTGTTGGTGGAAATTCGAGAGATAGTGCACTCGCCAATTTTTTGAAAGACTGGCCTCTTCGATGCATTTCCAAAAGCTTTTATGAGTACTAATGTTCCAAGGAATGTGCCAATGAAGAGAAGATATCCATGACTGAATTCGGTTGGCGGTATACTTTTCTCGTCTCATGTCGAAAAAGTTTGCAGAATGGAAACAACTGAGCCATGTCTCTTAAATGTCCCAAGGGAGTCATTTGCAGTCAAATTGCTAATCCGAAACACCAAAGCTGCGTCAGATAAAAATCTCCACAGCCATGCGCGGTACAGAACGTACGTAGTGCGTTTTCTTTGTTTCTCTAGCCTTCTCCCTACAAAAGTTTGAACTGCTTGAAAGTAATGTCCTCCGACTAACTCTCTCTCTCTCTCTAACTTCCAGAATTTCAACTATGAGTTGTCAGTTATCTTTTTACTTGTTCTTCCATATTCCTACCAAGAAGAAGATTTCTAGCGCTACTTTAAAGTACATGACGCTGTAAGCTAATTCTTATAAGACCGACATTTACATGATGGAGAAATCTTCATCGAGACCTTCTAGCTCTCCTCTAAGATTCGGTTGCTGTATGATCAAAATGGAAGTTGATATAGAGAAATCAGACCCCGAAAGTACATCTCCTATCGGCCCCAATTCGGGGCACTGCTCCAAATCATTCATCCCCACGGTCAATACTGAATTTACCCTTCCTCCTCGGCCCACGATGATCAGTGAGTACTGCCCCTCTAGTGATTTCAAAGTTGAAAACGTCTCCGCTGAATTAGCTAGATGCTTCTCTGAGTAAGCGACAGGCCCGCCGGCCACATGTTTCTCGTAGAAGTTGGCGAAGAACTCATCGTCTAGTTTCATCTCCTGCTCCTGCTCGGCAGCGTTGTATCTGTAGTTGCTGGCTCTCCTCGAGGAAATGTCTTCATTGGTTTGCACCAGGAATCTTATGACTGTGAGTTTCACCCCCGCATGCCACGCCACACGACCGGCATAGGTAAGTGCTTCTCGATCATCTTTGCCACCGATGAAGATGACTGCTATGTTCAGAGACACATATGATCCTGAAATCTTTTCTGTCAATCCAAACCCTCTATCTACTAGAATCCCAACGGAGCACGGAGCATGCCTAAGCATCTGCATCCAAACTAAATGTTGTGAATACCAAGTCCAGAGCCCAGTCACGTGTGTTTAAAATCAAACATGTCATCGTGAAGAAGGAGTGTCATGAACATGATAATTGCCTGTGAAGAACAGACACTTCCCACTCTGCCAGCTTTCTTGCGATGCTTTTAGTGCTTGCTCAGATTTGCTGCTTATATCAGACACGAGAACATAGATTTGCCTCCACTACAGGATATGCATGCCAGAGATATTGAGAAGAACTCCATCATCCATTCTCTCTCTCTCTGTCTCGTTGTAGCAGTAGGAAATGGTTCTAAGACTACCTGATTCTAGTCCTGGAGCCAAAGTCTAGCATGCTCTAGATAATTCTTCTGCTCTTTTTCTTTTTTGCATTTTGTTTGTTTGATTTATGTGGTCTATTTGCGGATGCGCCGCATGAAAGAGAATTGTTGCTCTACATGTGTGTTACAGAGTCAAAAAGGAAATACGAGGCCCTCCAATGATCATAAGTCGTGCGAACAATATTGATCAAAGCAGAGGAGGGATTATTTACAGCTCTAAAAGGCAAAGAGTGACTCTGAGGTATACCAACACAAGCATACATCTCACTTTCGGTTGACGCTGAGCTAAAAAAATTTGAGCGCACATGGAACGTCACGTCACATACTTGAAAAGCATCAGAACATTTGGGAGATGGTGTTACCTTACGGTTCACAAATCTGAACCCTGGATGCCCTGCATCAAAAGTTCCATCTGCGCACTGGCATTTATGGAAAGGTAATATGATAAGAGAGATCGACAGATCCTCTGCCAAATTGCAGATATCCCGGGGCATGACGCTGAATGGCGAGAGTGCAAGCATTCTCCGCAATGTGATTCCTTCCCCATTATCCTCCACAAATGATTGTACTGCAGAAGTTATCTGATCTCTCATCTCCGTCACTGCCTTGTCTGTAACAGTAATGCTATCCATTTCCCCGTGCACCAGTGTGGCTGCTATTTGGTCCGTAAGTTCTATCATGTCAGTAACGTAGACCATGATCCCAGGGTCAGCAGTTCCTCGAGATATCTCCATAAAGTTGATGATAGAAGACACATCCTGAGGCCCTCGAAGGCATAACAACATCCTGAGTTCGCTTGATGGGTCAAGCCACTGAAGCGCCATGCGGTGTGTTGGTGAACGCTTCCTTGCTCGTTTAATAATGTTTGCGACAACAGATGGTGCATGGACCACGGTGAAGAAAATGACGAGTATCATCCCGATGCTGGCTGAAGGCAGTATTTTGCCAGTCTGCATCGATTTATAAGATAATGGAGGCATGAGAAGGTCTACATGGTATACTGCTTTCAGTGAAAGGCCAAATGTTACATTCTTTGACTGATGAAATCCTATACCATAAGTTTAGAAGAAGTTCCACCAAATGATGACAGCACACGATGAGTTGGTGGATGATAGTTGAACAGTCACTTTTCCAACTCATGTAAGCATAGAGGTTATAATGTCAGTAATTCTGTCCTCTCTAATTCAGAATCTCCCCCCTGAACGGCTTCTTCTCCCCGGTCAATGGACAAGCATTGCTAGTTAAGTTTAACTGGCTGAAACTTTCGCATAAATTCTCCCCAGTGTTAATTAGACGATGTTACTGAATGATACACGAGATTGTCATAGTGCAACATCACTTTAATCTTGTTGACAATTGCCGAAAAATTATTTGCTTGAAGCAGTGTATGGTAAATGAAATCTAAAGTGCAAGCAGATCGAGAAGGAAAACTTACTTGCTTTGCAACGAGAGCCAAGAATATGTGGAAGTGGCCCTTGACAGTAAGAAGCAACCCAATCATGACAGACTCCGGCCAATTAAACCCCAGAATTGCACCTGAAATGATGATACCGGCAACCTTGCCAGCAGTCACTATTAAAAGAAGGATCACTAGCCGTGCCCAGGTCATCAGGTGTCCGGGCTCGAACATTTTGAAATCAGCTTCATATCCCATCCAAAAGAAGAATATCGGATAGAAAATGCTGGTCAAGAAGTAATTTATTTTACCAAGTGCCCATTTAGAAACTCTCCCCTCTCTAGGCATGAAAATCCCTGCCATAAATGCGCTGAGAATTGGACTGTACCCAGATAAAGTCGAGCAGCTGCATACAAGGACCATGAAAGCCACAGACAGCACAAGATGCGAGCCCTTCAGAGGCTTCCCTTCTGGGTTTTCATTATTTACCCAGTTCAAGAAAAAGGGAGAGACTATAGCTGTGAGTACTGACTGTACAAATAGTGCAATGCTCTGTATTATGGCTCGCTTAATATGAGCACCATTGGATTCGCTCTTGTCTTGAAGAGCAATGTAACCCACAGAAATTAGGAGGGTGGATACAAAATCAGAGTGCATTCCTGCTGCTATAACCAGCTGTCCTATGTCTGATTTGCCTATTTTCTGGCTGGTGATTACACGAGTAAGAACCGGCGAGGCTGTGCCGGAGAGAGCCGTGGAAAGGGAAATTACACGCATTATGCTCGTAACCTTGAAGAACTGGAAAAACGGAGTTATGGTGCTGGCTAATATGAAGGTGGAGAGCATCCCAGCATAGGCTACTTTCGCGGCTCGGGTTGGCCATTGAAAGAGAATGTATGGATCCATCTCCAAACCAAGCACAAACATGTAGCATACCATTCCGAGGTGGACTATGGAATCCAGTGCCTCTGGTATAGAAACTATCCATTTCTTAATTGGTCCTATATTGCCAACGGTGAGCCCTATCTACGCGAAACATGACGATGAAGGTCAGTTCAGGTAGAACATTCTAAGTCTATGACGATCAAAAAAGACTAACTAGATTTGCTTTTATCTTCACTGTACATGCTCATCGATCTTGAAACATTAGGCCCAGTCATATAAGTTGCGATTCGACACGGCAGATGGATCTAAAACCAATCCTCGATGCCTTTCGTCTGCTTCAGGTTCAGGCACGGGACAAGTTCAAAGAGAAAATGCCTTAAAGCAATCCATAATTAATTAAAGGAACACAAACTCCGCTAGAAATTCCTGAAACTCATGCTTCATGTGCCAGAAAAATCATAAGTACTATGTCAAATGATGTTGTGATGAAAAGAAGAATAAGAAAAGGAGATTCGGCAGGGCAACATCCAGTTTTTTCTTAATCATTTCACTTCTGAAAAGGAAACTGCAAAAACTAACAACGCGAGGGGAAATTAACAGCTTCTTCTTTCGGTTTATTGAGTACTTACTACAAGGTCAGATGTGATCCGGGGTTGGGACCAAGGCCTCAAGAGATGGTGGAAGAGATTGCATATGATCACCATAACATAAAACGCCAAGATCTTCAATGCAGCATTGGAAGCATTCTTTCTGAGGTTCTCTGTACACGTTTGATCGAACGCCTTCTCCGGGTCGAAGAATCCTGGCATTTCTCCTACCTACCCCTCGATTGCAAAAATTTCACTTTCGTTATCAGAAAGGTAATTCTCATGTAGGCAGTTTCTTGGAATTTCTCTTTCTTTCTTTTTTCATTTTCTCAGCCCTCGTGTCCGAGTGACCAACCAACCTCACCTCTTTTTCTCCATCTCCTGTTTTCACGGTGCAATAAGTGGCTGTGGCTGACTGCTGCTGCTAAAATTGAGGACAAAAAGGTGTGCTCAAACTCAGGAGAACAAGTCCTGTCCACCCCACATCTTGAACAACATGGAATGAATCCCAATGCCTTCAAGACTCCTCTGCTTGAGCTAAAAAAGCCCCTTTCCTCCCCTCTTTTATTTTTGGCCATTGTCAGCAATTTTTCACATTGACATGGACCGGAACATTCAGACATCAAACCAACATGGGCATACATCACTTTACCCCCATAAAGAAACAAAAGTTCAATTTTTTTATTTTATAACTCATCTTTCTACTTTTGAGATTAGATTGCCAAAATGGACATAAGTATTCATCCTTATTTTCCCAATAAGTCTTCCTCAAATATTTCGATTGCCGATTGGTACCGTTAAGGAAAATTAACGGAAATAATCTCCAGATCAATCAAAATTTTGATTGACACTATTCGAAATGATTTTTTCTTTTATTCTTTTTTTATGTTGAAATTCAAGAGGGTATTTGAAGAACTCACAGGAAACTCCAAAAAGATGTGCCTTTAGCCATCTGGGGTGTGGAAATAGTACTTGTCCCTGGGTCGTCTTCTTCTTCGCCTCCCGGTCAAATTACAACTCGTGGATCAGACTTGACATTTTCCATCTAGAATCTTCTTCGATCGCCTCGAAGCCAAGCTCAGTTTCCGCATCTCCCTACTCTCCTCTCGGCTCTGCTAAGCCTCTCCCCGAACCGCGGCCCGTAACTCCGTAAGCAACTCAGCTCTCCTTGCTTCAACTCCTCGTCTTGCTTTGTGGGTCGGCTCGTCTCGAATTGAATCGGATGTTTATGCTCCATTTGTCTCCATCAATTCTGGCTGGATCATTGGGAAAATGGGTTTTGATGCGGCTTACGAATCGATCGAGGGCGTGTGATTCTTGACACGGTTGTTTTTACGTGCTGGGTAATGCGTTAGCAGATGCTGTGTTGTGACATTTGATGTTTCGGTCTGGGCGTGATTGCAGGAGGTAGGAGGAAAAAGAATTGGGTTTTTTCTTGTCATTGTCCAATGGAGGAAGTTCAAGAGGAGCAAAGTCAACCACTTGCTGGTAATGTATCTTCCCTTGAGTTGTAGTTTCGCGAACGAGTGAATTGAGAGTCTGCTTGTTCTGATCCTTGCACTTCTCATCATGTTGAGGCTGCGTGATCCTGTCGCGAATGTACCGCTTTGCTTGCATTCGTATTGCATTCGTATGCTTAATTTCCTAACCCAGATTGACACATGAGGACATTGAACGATTCGTTGCAAGGAAAGAAGGTTTTACTTTAAGACTTCGAAAGCAATTTTGAAATTTCTCTTGGTCAAAAATTTGGTGGACTAAAGCTAGCTAAGGTCAAGTTACTTCCCTTAGTCATATCGTCACAACTAGCCAGAAAGAAGCTTAATTTTTCTGGCCTTATCTGGCATGGTTAATTGATACCTACGAAGCTCGTTTATTCAGTCGTTCCATGTTCATAATATCAATTTTGGAGGTTAAATTTCACGAAACATCTCCCATGTCTTGAAGTGAAACTGATTATGACCAGGAAATAAACATTGAGTCTAATTAATCTCGCAGGTGAAGATAGTGAAAATGAAATAGTCGCCGAAGGTGCTTCATTTGTGCATGGTGAGCCACCTCAAGATGGTGATAGTCCTCCCAAAGCTGAATCTGAGGTGGAGGTCCTTCATGAGAAAGTGACAAAGCAAATCATCAAGGAAGGTCATGGACAGAAACCAACAAAATATGCCACATGCTTTGGTATGTTCTACTTTCACTGAGTTTACATGCTTGACCAGGCTACCTGTTTGCTGTAGTTGCTAGTATGCCTCCATTGCGGAAGCATCGCGTATTTATATATTTTTTTTAATGATGATATTCATTCTTCATTTCTTCTTTAGAGAAGGATGGAGGCATTTTTATTTCACAGGTCCCCCTTCTGCCCGCTGCACATGTAACATGATGCCTACTTCAATTTGTTCAAATGCTATATTGTCATATTTTTCCTCGAACACATAAGGAGTAGATTAATATCCCAAGTTCTCATGGTTCATTGTTCTGTTAGGTTTACATCTTTCCTTGTTTTGCATAAACTTGAGCTTCCTTTTGGCTGTTGGCTGAATATCTGAGCGACTGCATGCATTACTACAGTGCATTACAAGGCATGGACTGAAAGTACGCAGCACAAATTTGAAGACACACGGCATGAGCAGCAACCACTTGAATTGGTGTTAGGAAAAGGTACACTGTTGATTGATGAATGTCAAAGTTCTTCTGTTCTTTAGTACGAGCTGTAAGACACCGATGAAATGTAAAGAGAGCCTGTTCCTGTTTTCCTTCAAAGTCTCATCTGATGCCAATGAGAAGATTAATCTGAGATTGTGAGATCTATAGACTTTACTGCTAAATGGAACCTTATAACTCCCTACCACAGATAAGGAGCAAGGTTCTCGCATAAATCATATCGCCTTGCTTGTCTACATAGAAGTATCAACGTGCACTAGGAAAAAGGAAATGCAGAGATAGGCCTTTTGATGATAAGGAAGTTATTTTGCACGTGATAATATAAAAGAGAAATGCATTGTGACAATAGAAATTTATGATAATGCAGCCTATTTGTTAACTTTGCACTACCTACTGCATCAGATCATGAGTCCCTTCACTGTGTGGATTGTAGAGCTTTTTTGGAAGATTTTATCAGTATGATGTGTCATACTTAATGTTGGTCTGATACTTCAAAAATATTGCACTTTTGATCAGTATAGTTTTGAAAAAAATGAGCATTTCAGTTTCCTAGGTCTGAAATTAAGCTTTTGATGTAGTATATTATTTTAGATGACTGAACTTTTTAACTTCGATCTCTCAAAGTTTCAAATGGGAGCAGACTTTTGGGCATGTGGTTTTTCTGTATCTTTTCTGACTTGCTTTCCTGTCTAATACCATTTCACTTCTGACAGAGAAGAAGGAGATGGAAGGCTTAGCTATTGGTATTTCCAGCATGAAGTCTGGTGAATGTGCATTATTACATGTCGGTTGGGAGTTAGGTTATGGAAAAGAGGGAAGCTTCTCTTTTCCTAACGTTCCTCCCATGGCAGATATATTATACGAAGTTGAGCTTATTGGATTTGATGAGACCAAAGAAGTATGCCACTACCGTACTGCTTTTGTGATTTGTTCTTTCTAGTGACCTTAACTATCCTTTTCCCTCTCAATGTGATACATATGCCACTTCAAATGTTATAACATCGCTAACATGCTAATGATTTCTATTTTGGCTTTGAGTATAAAGGGAAAAGCTCGAAGTGACATGACTGTGGAGGAAAGAATAGGGGCTGCAGATCGTCGAAAGATGGATGGAAATGCTTTGTTTAAGGAGGAAAAACTGGAGGAAGCTATGCAACAGTATGAAATGGTTATGCTCTTGTATTCCTAAATATTGGACCAGGCCTTAAATGTCTGCCCAGGTGACTTGGGTAAATATTTCTCGTTTCTGATGATGATGTTCTTTTTTATCTGTGTCAGGCCATAGCATACATGGGAGATGATTTTATGTTCCAGTTATTTGGGAAGTACAGGGACATGGCTTTGGCCGTTAAGAATCCCTGTCACCTCAATATGGCAGCTTGTCTGATAAAGCTCAAGCGTAATGAAGAAGCAATTGGGCACTGTAGCATTGTAAGTGCATGAAATTATGCTTGGACAAAAAGAGAAGGAACTCGGAAAAAACAAAACGAAGTGACTCAGGCAAATCTTTTTTGTCAATAACCTCAGACCAATCAATTGAATATTTATTAACATGAATTTCGTTGAAAATCTCTGTGATCAACATTTTTATACTATCATCCAGAAATTGGAACGTCTTAGGAATCTGAAACCTGAATCAATAGAAGCTTATGCACTTTGCGGGGAACTTCACTTTGAGTAACAATACCTGCAATCTTTGATTATGACATTGACGCTGAATTATACTTGACCCATGCAAACACAAGTACGATATTTCTTTTCTTAATTTTCTCAATTTGAAGATTTTAATAAAAATACTTTAACATCGCACAGTTCTACCTTTCGTTACGTTAGTCTATTCCCATTACTTCCTAGAGGGTTTTACACTAAAAGTGGTGGTTGTGGTACATTAATATCCAAAGTTTAGATTGGTAATAAATGAATCTTGATCTTCAGATCATACTTCTGGACTTAATTCTCAAGCTGTTTTAGATGAGGCTTGTAAACACGCCCATTGTGCTGTGCTAGTCTGTACTCTGAAATTCCTTCCTCCTGTGTGCTGAGATGCTTTGTAGAACTCTGACATGCTTGATCTATTTGTTACTTCATTATGGAGAGATTTATAAAGTTGCCATTACAGGTTTTGGGCGAGGATGAAAACAATGCAAAAGCCCTGTTTAGAAGAGGAAAAGCAAGAGCAGAACTTGGGCAGACTGATGCAGCTCGCGAAGATTTTGCCAAAGCGCGCAAATATGCACCTGATGATAAAGCAATTGCGAGGGAGCTGCGTCTACTCGCTGAACATGACAAGGCTGTCTACCAGAAGCAAAAGGAGATCTACAAGGGAATCTTTGGGCCAAGACCTGAACCTAAGCTCCAGCGCGCTAATTGGCTCGTCGTGATATGGCAGTGGCTGCTCTCACTATTTTATCGCATCTTCAAGCGTGGAAGGCAGAAAACCGAGTAATTGGAGGGTTCGATTAACCACTTGCTAAAGATCTGTCTACATCGCAATATGTCTCAGATCCTCAATTTTTATTTTTTTTTCAATTGGAGTGTGCATTTGTAGTATTGCAGTTGCTGTTTGCTACTGTTAGGGCAACTAATCTTTCGGACATAATTCGAGGAATTACAATAATACAACTCATGGCAATAGATTTCAGTTGACTTCCTGGCGGCTGAAGATAGCGATGATACACAGCTCACAGTTATTGCAATTTTTGCAATGTAATTTACTCGCAATGTGTTCTCTGGTTGCTGGATGTAAGACTTCCAGAAATGGCTTCTCTTAGATGAGTTGCATTATGTCATGGAATGGAACTGAACTTGCCATGTTGAGCGGACCGAGAACAAGGCCTCATCAGTCATCTGTGACCAGTAAATTTCTTGTCCATCTTTTCCTCGAGAAGTGATGAATACACAGCAGGAACGGCAGGTCGCCCTTTGCAGTGGCAAAGCATTCCTGTCTGCTTCCATTCTGGATCGATGCTAGTCTTGGCATGAAAAGAGATCACTACGAAGGAAAGATTGTTCTTGAATTTTAATTTAATGTGTAATATATTTTTGAATTTTTTAAATATAATTTCTAAATTTTAATGTATTTAATGTGGTTAATGAATTATTGGTACATATTCAAACTAGTCCTAGATTTAAAGACAATATCTTCATATAGTTTAAGGATTAGTTCGAACATACACAAAAAATCGAGGGATTATTTGTATTATAATCCATATGATGAATGTACTTACATGAAGATTTGAGATTTGATTGGAATTTCTTATAATCATGTGCTGAGGAGAATCTACGTCGGGATCACAATGTTCTGCTCCATGCCTAATTTGTCCATTCAGCTCTTGCGGCTTTTGGAAAGGCACGAACTGTGTACCTGACATTTGCACCAAATCAGATGCAGAGAAGAAAATATACAGAACTCCAGTAATTTGCTCTTTTGGGTCCGCCAAACCTGGCGTTGTAGATAAGTGGGGTTCGAATTGTGATAAGAAAGAGCCTCCCTTGATCATCGAAACGGGGGAGGGCGTGACGCGGCATCGTCATAATTGTCGACAATTGTTAAAATAATGAATGTCACATGGGACGGAGATTGGATTCTTTTAATGATGTCTTGACTTTTTTGACCGGGTGCATGACATCGAGATCTTCGGATACCCCACTCCGGACAGCCGCATGTGCATCGTGTCGTGCTCTCGCTCGGCCCATCCTCCGTCTCTTCTCAAAACCTTGGACACTACACAACAAACAACTGATCATTTTGAAATGTTCTACGTCTCGACTGCTGGTATTTTGATAGGGCCGCGATAACGGTTCAGTCGATTTTGGCTTCACGCGTGAGCCATGGCGGTGCACAGTGATTTTGATGCCGTCCGAATATTCTGCAGCGAATGTGAATTCTTATGATAACATTTTGAAGGGTCGTCGACGCCGTTACCTATTCCAATCCTTTAACTAATAAGCGAAAAATATATACTTAAACATTAATTTATAAAATGAGGCGGTGGTTGATGTATGATCCGTTTTTCATATATTCAATAGAAGTATTTCGTTTGAATCCATTGTCAACACGATTCACTGATAATTTGATAGGTGAAGGGCTCTCCAAAACAAATAATGGGATTTTGTATTTCTTTCTTTCCGATCAAAATTAGAAAAAAAATAAAAATAAAATAAAAATAAAGGGAAAGGCATTGAGTTTCCCTATCTGCTCGAGCAAGAACTGCCGCAGCTGTCAAGAGCAGTCACCCACCGCTGTCGTCCCGTCTGACCAATTTTAGATCCTTTATTTGCACCGACAGACGCTTGGAAATTTTATTCCTAAAGAGAACAAAAGGAAAAAGATGATGCAGTCGTAGACACGATGACACGAAATTGCGTCTGGTCTCGGTAGTCACCGAAGAGCATTACCGATACCAAATATCAATGTCTCAAAACATGAACATATCAGACAGAACCAAGCTGTGTGGGAAATGGATAAGGAGTGCATGGGAGAGGGACCTAGAAGAACGTGTTTCGCCAGAGCAAAAGCAGCATCTTCCATGTGCTGGCGCGACCATTGGCGAAGGCTGTCTTTTTACGGAAAGAACGTGTTGGTGCCTTCCCTACTCCCTAGTGCCTGCATTTATCACCTGAAAACACCGTGACAGAAAAGTAGCCGGTCTACCGCTAATGCACTGATCAGTGAGAGTGGTCTCCTCCCATTGGGTTGGGTTAGGTGGGTTAGGCCCACGTAATCTTCAACACTAAGATTTGCTGTCAGACATGAATCTCCAGCAAATCCTCAAACGAGGACTTGAGATTTCAACACCACCGTGGTAGGTACTACTGGGTAGGTTGTATAAGTGAAGTTCCTCAATTATATCCATGTCTGCATCATGCATAAGTGAAGTTCCTCTGTTATATTCACGTTTACACAATGCAGCTGGTACTATTTTATTTTATTTTTTGTCAATTGTATTCCACTTTTACTGTACTTTTTACTCTCATACTTTTGTCTTATCTTTTTATAAGATGTAGGAGTCGAAACCCACACATAAAATTAAATCGTCTTCATCTCAATTCCTTTAAAAATACGAGGATTCGAAAATTCAACTTCCCTCTTTCCATGTAAGAAATGTGAATTTATGACAATTCCATATTATGATATCTAGAAGTACATCATAAATTTTGTTTTTCATTTAGTCTTCTAGAATTGTAGTTTCATCAACAAAAAAGAAAAAAAAATATTATGATAAAAATATCTAAGTCGAACACTAATTATGTGGTCTTAGCCCTTTGAAAATTTGGGGTACCGGATACATTCGTTTACGGATAACGAGTTGTATTGGGACTAAGTAAGACACGGTTAAGGTTTAATGTTGCTGTAGCGCGACAAGCGAGCATGCTAAGACCACACTGCCACGGAACAAGCAGGAAACTCCCTAAATTTCAAAATCAATCGTGAGTTCCAGCTTGTAAGCACCTCTTTTCTTTTCGAAAGTCCATAGAAACTCCCTCTAATCATTACTTCCGCGTCTAGTAATACATAAGACAAATGAAAGATTATTACGTGAACGCCATCAACACGAATTAAGGAGAAAAAGTCGGTCCTGAAAAGTCTCACACGAACGGACAGCCGCACCGCGCATCAGAAGAAAATGCTACAGTCACCCCAGTGACCCAGCAAGGGCTTTGCTTCCTCAACGTGATTTCTGCTAATTGCAAACCCTTCTCTCTCTCTCTCTCTCTCTCTATAAAACCTAGTCACCCCTGAGCCTCTCTTCTCCATACTAAGCTCATCTCTCCTCTCTTTCCTCTGAGAAATGGCTGTAACGAGCTCAGCCGTGCTTGCTTTCTTGCTGCTGATAGCTGCTTCTGCTTTTGCAGCTCCACCTCCACCTTCGGAAGGTAATGTGGACAATGTGCCTCATTTGGCTTAAAGCTAACTAAATACGTTTAACTCTTTCACGCTCGTCTCACTTGGGTTACTTCCGTTTCTCTCGATCTGTTATCTGCTGCTGTAAAGTTTCGATCTTGACATCTTCCTCACTTCTTTTCTTGGTTTGTCACTCGTTAAACTTACCAGGGCTTTTACCAAATGGCAACTTTGAAGACCCGCCGAAACGCACTGACCTCAAGAAGACTGTAATCCAGGGCAAGTATGGCTTGCCCAAGTGGGAAATCAACGGCCTCGTGGAGTACATCTCCGGTGGTCCCCAGCCGGGCGGTATGTTCTTTGCCGTTGCACACGGTGTCCACGCCGTCAGGCTCGGCAACGACGCCTCCATCTCACAGTCCTTACCGGTCAAGCCGGGATCTCTGTACGCCCTCACGTTCGGAGCGTCAAGAACCTGCGCACAGGATGAGGTGCTGAGAGTGTCCGTGCAGCCACAGACGGGGGATCTTCCTCTGCAGACGCTCTACAGCAGCGATGGCGGTGACACGTACGCTTGGGGGTTTAGGGCTACTTCGAACGTGGCTAAGGTAGTGTTTCACAATCCTGGAGTTCAGGAGGATCCTGCCTGTGGCCCACTCTTGGATGCTGTAGCAGTCAAGGAGCTCTTTCCTCCCAAGCCAACAAGAGGTAAGGGAAAGAACAGAGGAAAAATCACATTTTCATGTGTTGAAAGTTCCTATTATTTGGCTGAACACCTCAGCTACTCATGTCTGCGTGTTTATCAGAGGAGAGTTCACTTCATTCTTTGATGGTTCTTGTCCTATTTCTTGCACGGATTGGTTTGATTTGTTCTGAACTGATACATTTACAATATCATATTGTGAGTATTTTACTAGGCTGCAAACACGGTAAATGACCTATTTTCTACATCCTTTGTTCGTGTTTCTCTGAATGCCAGATTCTTATTCTCTCACTCCGAGAAACCATCTTCTTTTGAGGTTTTTCCTGGATCTGGTTTGTATTTTTCATGAGATGTTTAGAATGGGCGATTGAGTACGGTATTCTTTTCTTTCATGGACTGACAGCTGTTTGTGATGCTTTCAAGCTGAAAACCTAATTTTAAGCTTTGCCTCTCTGGGCAAAAAGACTAGACAAACTTCCTCTTTGTGAACCAGAAGTTTCATCATCTACATTACATGGCTATATATTCGGCTCCTTGAGAAGTTCAAATCCAAGTTCCACCACTCCTGACCTTTGAGAATGTGCAGATAACTTGGTGAAGAACGCCGGATTTGAGGAGGGTCCCCACCGCCTGATCAATTCATCCAATGGTGTACTCCTCCCCCCGAGACAGGAGGATCTCACATCTCCCCTTCCTGGTTGGATCATTGAATCGCTCAAGGCAGTGAAGTTCATAGACAAGAAGCACTTCAACGTCCCCTTTGGACTCGCAGCAGTAGAGCTAGTTGCAGGAAGAGAAAGTGCGATTGCCCAAATCATAAGAACCCTCCCGAGTAAATGCTACAATCTCACCTTCGCCGTTGGAGACGCGAGGAACGGCTGCCATGGATCGATGATGGTGGAAGCTTTTGCTGCTAAAGACACCCTCAAAGTCCCTTTCCAATCGCAAGGGAAGGGGAGGTTCAAGACTGCGAGTTTCAAGTTCAAAGCACTTTCAGCAAGGACGAGGCTCACTTTCTTCAGTTCATTCTACCACACCAGGATCGACGACTTTGGCTCTCTGTGTGGCCCCGTGCTTGATGAAGTTAGAGTTGTCCCTCTGTCTAGATGTTGAGACAGATAACCGAATGATCTTCAGAAAAGACGTCGTTGAGTTTTTTACAAGGAGTTCTAATAGGCGTGTCTTGTGTGTTGACATTTGATTGAGGCAAATTTTCTGCTTGAGCGCTTGCTTGTGGTTATGAACTTATGACTTATGTGAGCACAACTGCTATTTCCTCGTAGAAATACGAGTAATGGAGAGATAAGAAACTCCGATAGGATGTACGATCTTATCATATTGAATAAGATGAGATGGGAATGTTCTCTAGAATGACACCTGGTGGGTTTGTGGGAAACATTGTCTTCCAATCATGGAGGAGAATACTATAAGTTTAACCTGCCCAGCAGATAGTTTCAGTCATCTTTTTCAAAAAACTAGAATATGATAGTTTTTATTTGGTGCACCATCGACCAAGTTCTGGAGCATTTCAAGTACTCACTACAGCAGGACAAAGAATCTTTTGCAACTTTGGACTACAATATAGGCAGTATGCATCATTTTCTAAAATGTCATCAGGACATAAAACAAAATCGATGTTTAACCATGATGCTACATAAATGACAACGAATTGCCACTGGATGCTTGTGCCATCATCTTTCTTGATGCAACATGGAGATAAACTGCTTGGACACTCAGTGGCTCTAGATTTTATTGCAGAATCGCATGGCAGTGCCACCATCTTCAAAATATAAAAATGAAAAAAATTATTTCAGTCATTCGTGTACTGTTGTTGTTTATTTGCGGCCATCATCTAATACTCCAACAAGGCATTTCTCCAGCAGGAATTCGTCATTCACCCAGGCATGGTATTTGTCTGAATAAGAGCTAAGGATTGCAGCCACCATATGCAACTTTGTAGGATTTTAACTACTTAAATCCATGAAGATGTGCAGCTTGCAGAATAGACACATCAATCAGACAATATCTCGATCCCAAAATATTCTTTGCAGTGTTAAAACACATCATACTAGCTGCTCGGTTTTCTAAAATAAGTTTCTCCTTTGCCTTTTCCCCCCTCGTTTAGAAAACCTAGTGCAGGGAGTCACAGCACAATAAAAAGCAATTTCCAAATTATTTGACCAGATTAATACATCTAAGACTCTGTGTTTAGCATTTTCTTCCCCCTGTCAATAACTAGATACCTTCCTACTTCCCACTTCCTAGGAGTTTGAATAACTAGCTACACTCAAGACCAGCTTCCAACCTGATAGCATCTTTATTTAATTGGCTGAAAAACATGGGCAAACACCAGATGAAGGTAAAGAAAGGCATACAAAGCAGAGAGCAAGAGTTGGGCTAGTTGGTAGAAGAAACTCTGCCCCAGGCATAAGGCCTGTGCTTGAGTCTTACCATTTCCTCCCCACCTTATGCAAGGAAAGTATAAAACATTTTCCGACAAAGGATACTAAATAAGGACGTACAGTCTTTTCCTACAGCTTTCATCAACATATCAACACCTGCACAACATATTCAACAAGAGGCATTAGTCATTCAACCGCATCTACATTGTGCGATCAAAATGTTGCTTTAATACTGAAAATTGTTCAGTGGGGCATCATGAATATATTTACTTAAGCCATATACATCTTCTTGGGCGTTGGTGAGTTTGATTGGTTTGAAGGATATGACTAGAGAAATCACAAGGTTTACTACAACAAACATACAAGCAAGTGAATAACATAAACCTCTAGAAAATGGATATATAGAAGGTTACCTCCAGGATGAAATTTCATATATGGAGATATATTGTAAACACGGCCTTTTAAGACAGTCCACATGGAACCATCCAGTTGGTGCTGTTTAACTTCCTCCATTGATATCAGTCTTCTGTTAGACTGTCCCTTCAATCCTGGAACACATGATGTCACAATTTGTAAAGGTACAAGGTAAGTGGGGGAAAAAACATACTTTTGGAGACTAGATGCGCGGAATCACAAAATTCTATTATCATAGGGACCCATGAAGGAAGTTCAAATCAGATTAAGAGACCAAACTTGAAAGATAAAATGACAATTGATCAAATAGCATACATAATGGTAGAGAATGTACCTTCTCATGCCTACTTCCTGTAAACTAAGAAAGTATTTACTTGGTTTGAAGTAATATGCAAACGACTGTAAATGAAATCATCCTACAGTTTTAATGCAATATCCACACACCAATATTTTGTGTCCAGCTGTAACCACTCGAGGCTAATTAGTTGCGAATAAGTTGAAATCCGGGAATTTCAACTTAGTAGAAAGGGTGTCTCTTTTGAGATGACCCAAAGTGGGTAGTGTTCCTTCACTTCTACCCAGTAGGATTCATAGCTCTTAGACAGAATCATAATGACAATAGAGACATAGTGTATGGAAAAGCTAAGTATGTAAGAATCATCACAAGCTATGCCCACAATTATTCATCTAAAGAAGTTTTAACACATGTCCTCACGTCTATCTAAGAATGTCCTCAACACCATTTACTAGGAAATTTCTATTTGATCCAGCAAATGACGTTGGCAGCTGCTTAAAAAAACCTTGATGATTATAGCAATATTGCAATGAAGAACAATCATGCATGGATGTCCTTTGACAATAAGGCATAGCTATGTCTGCTTTCTTCTTTTATACCTCTAAAAGCACTAATTTTTTGTAAGACACGGAGAAATCAGGAATGAAAGCGGACAGCTTCACAGTGGTCGATCTAGGTTTTCCTTTGGTGCACAATAAGGCCCCATTTTCATTCCACTACACACCAAAATCTATTTAACAGTGAGAGTTAGACAGTCTGAAGAGATCGAGTCGGATAGCAGTGTAAACTAGTTTGCTTAACTCCAACTAGTAAGGCTATATTTTGGGCACATTTTGACTCTGTAACCAACCATAAGACACTTGAACAGAAACTATTCTTGCCACGTTAAAGGTGTGATGCTATCTCAATCTTGTTTAATGGACACCATAGCAACTCAATTATCGCTAAATTTAGATAGGAGATTGCAACACCAAGCACATGACATTCAGGTGGAAATCGCGAGACATAAAATACCTGCAAGGTCAGGATGAGTTCGAGTGAGCTTCAGCCAATCCATTTGGCTATAACCCTTCTCAAAGGGAACCTTGGCGCGAGGTGCAGCCTTCCTTCCAGCTGACTTCTGCTCGCTCGAGTTTTTAACCAAAGTGGCGGCATTGGTTGAAGCCGTTCCTTTCAAGGGATTGCTAGCACTCTTGGTCGAGGACGTATCTATAACATTGAAAGTTAAAGATCCAACTGTTCCCTGCTGAGTAGGGATGGAATTACCTTCTACTTTATCCTTCCATAGAAAACTTCCATTCTGACTGCCCCCAGAGACACTTGAAGATCCCTTGCTAATGGATGTACCATCAATATCCGAAACAAGCTTCTTCCCCTGTGGACCTTCCTGTTCAGTAGGTGGAGCCACCTACAGAAGTGAAGCATCACCGAGAGAAATTATCACAAAAAATCACGACCCACATGAAAGATATGAAAAGCGAGCAAATTCAGCAGCTTCCCAATTCTAATTACGCTGATGTACATCAAACTTGCCTGACAGAAGGTGAAGTCATTGTCATTGTCCATTCCTGAACAATGGAGTGGTGAAAGGACTAATAGAGTTTGCCTATCTGTCTTCTTGAAGTCGGACTAGCTCAGCTTCATGCGCCACCGAGGAGGTTCTAATTGAATTGTAGGAGAAAACTAAAAATCATTAAGCCAATCGATGGGCACACTGCTCGATCAACCCGAAAGACAGCGAATCTACGGGTATCAACCGTGACATTTGAGAACACGCTTTGAGACTAAAAACCCAGAGGCAAACAAACACACGATAACGTTCGGAAATTGCAGCAATGCGATCGGGGAGATTGAGAATCGAATAAAAGAACTCGAACCAATCGAGACTCGACAACCGCTAAAATGGACACAAACTCGCGAGCGGTTCTGATCATGCCACCGTTTCGTCCACTTCCGACCAAACATCTTAGCTTAAACTCTTCGGTCTCCGACTAAACTACTTATGGGTACGACAGGAGATCAAAGAACAGGAACACACGAAACCGATCACTACTTACGAGATGTCCTTCAATCCCGATTGCTCAACTGGGTCGTGCTCAGAAAAGGATTAAAGATGGGGCGGATGGGGCAAAGCGAGGATCTTTTTGACTCTTTTGAGAAGGTCGAGCGTTGGGAAAACACGGTACGACAATCAAAGCAAATCGGTCGTCAAGAAAGGCGGAGAGCTGCCGCTGCCGGGTCATCTCTGGCTCCTTTCAAATGGCTAATAAAAAGCTTCCTCATTTTCAGGTGCAGACACTGAACGAAAGCATCGGATCGACACGGGCCTACGGGCCCGACAAGCTACGAGCCCCCTTCGAAAAAGCACAGAAGCGTGAGCGGGCTTGCAAGCTCGAAACTTTGAGATGGAGCTCGACGGAGCTTTCAAAGGCCGCGGTCGTATTCGAACAGGAGAAGCAATCCGCTCACGAACGACTGCAGAAAGGCACCATATTCTCCATTCTCGGGCCCGAAGAATGAACCGCGGAAGGCCCATCTGGAGGATACCATCTAAAAAGTCCTAAATCTATTGCATTTTACCTTTCAATTTTGTTAATTGAGTCATAAATCTTTTCACTTGTTGCCAGTTGAGTCAATCCGGATAATTTTAACCAGAAATTACTAACGTAAGACTGTTGGCATTAACGTGGATGATTTTTAATAATATTTTAATATTTTTCGAAATTATTATTATTATTGTTATTATTTTCTCTCTTTCTCTTTTGTTTCTTTTCTTTTTTGCTTCTTCTTCTTCCTTTTGCCGATAGACGACCACCGACTATATATAGGGCCGACTAGCTTTGTGATGCAAAGGAAGTTATGCTTTGAAGGGATTCTAAAAGATAGTGTTTATTTTTAATAATAAAGTGCAGATTACGATATCTTAAGCGCCTATTTATAGGGAGGTTGCCATCTAGGAAAATATCCAAATAACTGAAATCAAATAACAAAATTAAGGAAAATATATTGATAAAAGGGAAAGTTATCAAAACACAACTAGAAAATCTACAAAACGCGTATGAAATTTGTGACATCTCGAAAATTAAGGAAAACGCGTGAATCAAATATTGTAACCCATTTGTAATCTCGAAGATCACGCAATCCTCTTTGATTTGTGGGACCGCTCGCTCTTATGACGTTCCAATGTTTCCATTAAGACATTTGCATGTTGTTCTACATCACTATGCTTGCCACATGATAGGTATTGCCAACTTTGACGTTAACGATTTCCCACTAAAATTAACTGAATGTATTCAATTGATAAAAAGTAAAAATATTTGAAATTCAATTGGTAAAACTGAAAAATTTATATCTCAATTGACGAAGATTTAATATGTTTAGGACTTTTTCAGATAACTTTTTTCTTCTCACAGGCAGAGGACGAGGTGGCAAGATTCGAAGAAAATGGGGTCGGGCTATGGGCTACGTTCGCGGGGACCAGAAAGTCGTCCTCTTTCTGCGCTGTCCACCAGTGAACAAGGAATATTGCAGGTGGATCGCCTTTTTTAAACGTCTCATTTTCCTCTTCTTCTTTTTTTCTTTCTTTTCGTGTTCAAATTTGGTACTCCAAAAATCGCAGAAGTTAGAGAAGCTTGCGCAATTCGATGGAGGATGACGAGAGTGAGGTGGTGAACGTAACGGTGGTGGTTGGCCATCTGACTGGTATCTGGGGACCAAAAAGATGGACCCTTTTTCAAACTCTGCCGAACTGATAAATCGCAGAGCGGAAGGTCATCATCAAACTCGGGTAGACAGAGAATTCGAGCTCTACCGAAAAGCCAAAAGGCACTGTCAATCCTCGTAACTCGCCATATTCAAGACACAAGATAATAATGAAGAACACCGATCACGTGGACACGACGAATCCCTAGCCAACCTTTTACGCCCTTGTCCCATCCCGACAGCGACGGGCAATCGCTCGACTTAGTTGCCTCCTATTTTTTTTTGTTTTCCTTTACTTGAACGCACGTCGTTCATTTCTTCTAAGTTCAAATATAGTCAGCTCCCACCCCAAGATAGAACCACCCCCCCCACCTTCGCCCGAAATAAGAGCCGAAAAAAGAAGAAGACAAAAAAACAAAAGAAGAAAAGAAATCGATAATATCTGCTCGCAGCACGCGACTAGCTGTCGCTGCACGTGCCTAAGCCTGCGATCGCCCTCGGGATTCCCCCCTGGCCCTCCCGTTTTGTTTTTGGGCCTTAAAAGATACGAATACCGATGAAAAAACTAAACTTTCCCCTCGCAAAATCAGAAAATTACTCATCCCCATCTCGAATCGACATGCAATGAATCATAGACGCGACCCTTATAATCAAAATCGCTATGTCAAAACATTCGATGGAACGCACGAACAAAGATTCCATTTTCGACCATTTGTCTCGTGCTCGGTTTATACGCCTTACCTAGTTTATGAAAATGACGCGTGAGACCGCGTATCCTTTGTAACCAATCACTGAAATTGCGGAATCCATGGGGAATGTCACGTGACGCGAACCCGGAAATAAACACACTGAAATTAGGAGGGAGGAGGAGGAAAACCTCAAGCAAATTCAAAGGAAAAGAAAAACGCTTTCTAATCGGACGGAAGCGACTCCATGTGTTTGGCGTCCACTTCGCGGCGTATATTAAGAAGACGGGCGCTTCATTTTTAGCCCCCAGCTTCTTCTTCTTGCCTCTCTCTCTCTCGCTTTTAGGGTTCTGAAGCTGATCCTCCTCCTGCATTGTCCTCGTAATTCGTTCATCTCCCTGAATCTGCAACTTTTCTGGAATCTGGGTTTGCGTCGTCACCTTTTTTCATGCGTGATGAAGCCCGAAAAATCCTGACTTTTTTTTTTTTTTTTTCCTTTCTCGTTTGCCTTTTGCTCTTTTGGTAGATTCTGGGTGGGGTGGCCACGATGTCGAAAGCAGGAGCGATGGATCTGGCGACGGGCCTTGGCGGGAAGATGGACAAGAGCGACGTCCTGTCCGCCGTTGACAAGTACGTCTCCCTTCTTGGTTTCCTGGATTTTTCCTAGTCGAAGAGCCGTCGGTGGGATCGTGCTCTGTCTCTTGTCCGCGACTTTTTTTTTGTGTGCGCTTTTAAGACTCGTGCTTCGATGATCTGATTGGTTCGATTCATGGGATGCGGAAAAATGGTCTGTTCCACTCGTATATTCATACATGATGCGCTTCTGTCTCTCAGTCTCTTCGATCTGAGCATATGGGTGTTTGTCTGGTGACGTCTGTGTTTTTTTTTTTTTTCTCTTTTGAATTGGTGGATGGCGAGGAATGAAGCAATTGAAATTGATTGTCAAATGGATGACGATGGTTCAGATTCTGTCCCTCTCTAGTCTTCCGGGCGCGTGGCTTCCTGTTCTTTGACTCTATTTTTTTGTTGGGTGGGTGGGAGGGAGACAGAGAGAGAGAGAGAAACATGAACTATTCATTCATTGGATTGAATTACATCATTTAAGAATACAGGTCCACATATTTATTGGGCGAGCGGCTTTCTTGGTTGTGGTCTTTGGAAGAGTGATTTTATGCTCCTTGATCTCTCTTGAAGATATTCATCCACCATGAGTGGACGCAGTTGATCAAGACACAATATTTTCTGGGCTATTGAGTGTCGCATTCGACTTAGCAATACCCAGATAATTGAAACGCATGCAGCAAGAGAAAAATTGGCCCTTTGTATATTCATTTTATCCACTGGCGGCTCAAGTAAACGTTGACCTTTATATGCACTGATGTTAATAACTATCCTAATTCTTATTTAACTATGGCCAATTTTTTAGCGAAAGAAGAATCCTGGTCCTTCTTTTCCCCTTTTAGGCTAGCTCGCATAATGTTTGAAGATTCACAAGTTTGCACTAGCCGGAGAAACTTAGAGCTGTGGCAATGCAATGAGTGACGGAAAGGATTTTGCTTGAATGTTATTGGCTTGTTTTCTTTTGTCATTCCAAAAGCTGTCTGAATTAGCAACCCTTTGGCTGTTTGGTAAATTGATTTTAAGCACTGAAAACAGTAGGACTGCTTTAATAACCAGATTGCTGGACATAAAGGAAACGCACTTTTCATGAATGATTTGCGTAACCAGAGATAAACTGTACCTGTGTGTTTTATGGACATTGAAAGGTTCTATATTTTTTCTTTTCTTGATAATTGATAAACCAGACATAAAGTCTAGAGAATCAGAGAGACAAAACTTATATTTAAGGGATAGAGATGGAGAAGTATATAGAGCTTAGCACTTGGAAGCTTTTTATAAGGAAGCCTGTAGAGAGTAACTAGAGGGTGCTGGATACAGGACTGACAGAGAAGGCTTGATGATAAAAGGAAGAGAAGGGTGATCTCAAGGGAATGTTTTGGCATCCATTTATTGAGATCAAACCAAAATGCTAAATTCTTTCTGAGATGATGTCAAATGTAAATAGTGGCATTCTAATATCTAGACATGCCCTGATATATAAATTGAGAGACATTGTGCACTATTTATTTGAGTACTGATGTTCCTTGAATTCAAGATGCAATAAAAAGTAAAAGAAAGCAACTCATGTTCCTGTGGAAGCCTTTATAGTTTGCATGTGGTGACCTTGTACTTTATGTTGCAGCTGCAACTTTCCCTGTTCTAGGGACCTGCCTACTAAAAGTTTGGTATTATTTCCTGGTATTAACTATTACAAAAACTAGAAAATCGAAATATCTTTAGATGCTCGAGCAATTTCCCTTAACATTTTCACTTTAGAGAATTTCCAAGACAAGCGATATCATGCATTTGCCTACAATTAGTCCCTAAACCTCTTGATGGCCATGGTCGAATAAATAATTCTTATCTGCTGGTTTAGGTATGAGAAGTATCATGTCTGCCATGGAGGTGATGAGGAAGAAAGGAAAGCTAACTATAGTGACATGGTAACATTGCACTTGCCTTTTAGATTGCAACGCAGCCTTGATAAATGATTGAAATTACTGGTCGATTTGATTTCTAATGCTGATGCTATTTACAAATGCAACTCCAGGTGAATAAATATTATGATCTTGCTACCAGCTTTTATGAGTTCGGCTGGGGAGAATCTTTCCATTTTGCCCACAGGTGGTATTGTGATTGGCTCTTTATCTTGCTTCCATCTCATTTGTTATCTGCGAGGCCTTGTGCTCGATTGACTAATAATGCTAAATTCTGCTGATTTTCTTGATCCTTCCAGATGGAAAGGGGAGTCTCTACGAGAGAGCATTAAGAGACATGAACACTTTCTTGCATTACAGCTAGGCTTAAAACCCGGACACAAGGTTTGTTCCTCTCAATGTGGATGGTTGATAATAAAATTTTAATAGGACAATTTGTTTGGTTCAAACAGTGATTTGAGTTCCTTACTTTCTTTCCCTCTCATAACAGGTGCTGGATGTAGGGTGTGGAATTGGTGGACCGCTTAGGGAAATAGCTCGATTCAGGTCAGACTCGAAACTCTAGGTCCCATCATGGTGGCATTGTTCGGGTTATGGTAACAGTTATGATTATAATCTCTTTCTCTCTGGCTTGGATGAATTGTCCGCTGAACAAAGAGATGCATATGAGTGTTACCACGGCCCTTTCATCTTCTTTTCCTTAGTAAGGAACTGGCAGGGTCTAGCGCGTGCAACCATGTGTGCACATTTTACTATTCTGTCTGCAAATTTAGTATGCTGTGCGTGATGCAAAGTCGAGTGGTGCTAACTGAAGCTGAACAGATGGTCTCATTGTTGTAAATATCTCTCGTCTGTTCCTTAGAGATACAAACTGCTGCGCTAAGAGTTGCATGCACACATCTGACGAGTAGTTTATTTTCCGGTGTGGTTCTTGTAGGCTGATATTTTCTCTTCTCATTTTCACAGCTCCGCGTCTGTTACAGGATTAAACAACAATGAGTACCAGATAACAAGGGGAAAGGTGCCTTTATTACCCCTTTCTTTTGATATTGGTGAATTTATTATGGCTTTCACTTTGACAAGTTTTCTTGCTCCATAGGAACTAAACCGCATTGCAGGCGTGGACAAGACATGCGGCTTTGTTAAGGTTGGTGAAATCCCAACTGAAATCTTTCTTTAGTGGAGGCTTTGACCATTTCTTTTCTTTTTCTTGGGATTGGGGTAATTCTTCAGTATGTAGAGAGAATTTAAAAAAATTCTTGGAGAATTACAGAATATGTCAATTTTTTCCTGTTATTTATGCTCATATCATGTTTTTAATCCGATCCTGTGTTTATTTACTGTTATGTGTAGATAAAATGGGGTCTATGGTGGAAGAACTCTTTGCAAATCATTGTTTCTTGATGATGCAGGCTGATTTTATGAAGATGCCATTTTCTGACAATACCTTTGATGCAGTTTATGCAATTGAAGCTACCTGCCATGCACCCGATGCTGTATGTTACCTTTGGCTTCATTCTTGATTATGTACCTGTGCTTTTCAACCACTAGAACTACACGCGATTAATGGTTTGGTCTTGATTTTTTTATCTCCTTCTGGATGGGACAGTATGGGTGTTACAAAGAGATTTACAGAGTATTAAAGCCTGGTCAGTATTTTGCTGCATATGAGTGGTGTATGACTGATTCCTTTGATCCGAACAATGAGACACACCAAAAGATAAAGGTCGGTGTGGTCTACTTTTTCACCATTTTTCTTTTTGTGTATATATAATCCAATGAGCTCATTTATGATGCAAATGTGACCGTACCAAATTGTTGCAGGCAGAAATTGAGGTTGGAGATGGCCTTCCTGACATCAGGTTGACTGGGCAATGCATTGAAGCTCTAAAACAAGCAGGTTTTGAGGTAAGGATTTTTACATGTTGCGTTATAAGTGGACTATGACTGCTAATAGAAAATTTGGACATGTCACCTGATGTTGTTCATTTGAAGGTCATATGCGAAAAAGATTTTGCTGGCGAGTCTCCTGTCCCTTGGTACCTGCCTTTGGATAAAACTCATTTCTCCTTGTCTAGCTTCCGCCTCACTGCTATTGGGCGTTTGATTACCAAAAACATGGTAAGCTTCATTTATGGCGAACTTTTGACTGTCGGTATGCTTTAATTTAAACATAAATGTGATCTTGTGGCTTTAAGTTTTTGAAGTAATTTCAGCATATCATTTCGTGTATGGTGATCATGCGTGCAATGTCACTATTTCCACTTGCATAGGTGAAGGCTCTAGAGTATGTGGGCCTAGCCCCTAAAGGAAGCCAAAGGGTTCAAGATTTTCTGGAAAAGGCTGCAGAGGGCTTAGTTGAAGGTGGAAGGTGAGGGTTTCAATAATTTCGCTCTCCTCAATAACCTGTCAATACTTCTTTGGAATATATCGGTTGGTAGTCTTTTTTAGAAGCTTCTGTGGTAGTCTCACAATCAAAAACTCGGTGTCACTGTGTTTGTGCCTGCTCAATATTCTTACAGGGCAGAGTCTGGTTCTTATAAAGTTTTTACCCTTCCCATGTCTAATGCATAGCACTGATGAATCTTCTGTTGATCATGTACTCCAGGAAAGATATTTTTACGCCGATGTACTTCTTCTTGGCCCGGAAGCCCCTATCTGAGAGTCAGTGACGTGGGACCGTGCAAATTTAACTTATTCTAAAGAAATGGGGTCTTCCAGAATCCGACTAGTCGGTAGAATTTCATGTGTTTAGATGATTGGACTGCTAGTGTGCCTGGGATTCTACGCTTTGGCTTTTTTTCAGTTGCTTGTGTGAGTGCCTTCCTTTGTTTGAATCTTTTCCAGTCGCCGAATGGACCGAACAACTTTCTAATTGTTCAGATTAATGATCATGTCAATTTGGTCGTGTCTTAGTTGTAGAACCGTATGTATATCTGTGAGTACATAAATTCCGCGGTTATCGCTTGTGCACCTCGCTCGCAAATGTGGCATTATTTCAAATTCGGTGAAGTTCACGATGAACCTGCAGTTTCTTCACAATCTAGTACACCCTCCAACGCCGTTATAGACTTGTTGTCTCTTTCACCGGTTACCATTAACGACCTCCTGATCAAACATAGTTTCACCCCCCCTATAGCTCATTATACCCGATTAGCATTGATTATTTGCAATGGGAATCGCATCTGAAGATGTGGGCTGAGAAGAAAATCCACCCGTCAGTGGTTACGACGGGATTACATCTTCAGGAAGCCTCGGCTATCGGTCTTTCGATGAAGAGTGTCCGGCTTGTTCAAAGCTTTGAGTTGGACTATAAACTCTGAAATAAGGTAAACAAGAGACGGCAATTTCTCATGTCTCTCGGACTCGGAGCCAATTTGAAAGGAAAATCTCTATCTAATATCACGTGCAAACTAGAAAGACTCGTTCCTCTCTGATGCAGAGAAAGTTATGTTTGGAAAGAATGTTCCTCTCTAATGCAAAGAAAGATATGTTTGGAAAGAATCCTCTTTGATGCAGAGAAAATTATGCTTGGAAAGAATTCCAGGAGGTCGTCATCTAGAGAATAATAAAATTTTAAAAAAATATATTTGATAAAAGGGAAATTAATCAAAACACAACTAGAAAATCTACAAATAGTGTCTGAAATCCGTGAGATCTCGAAAATTAACGGAAATGTGTGAATCAGATATTGTAACTTATTTATAATCTCGAAAATCACGCAATCTTCTTTGATTTGTGGGACCGCCCGCTCTTACGACACACAAATGATTCCATAAAGGCATTTGCATTCTACATCACTCTCTCATTTGAAAAGGATTATGTGTGTGTGTGTGTTTTTTTTTTTTCCTCTTGCTGAGTGCGGATGCAACGTGGTTTAAGCAGCAAGCAAAGCAACACATAATAAATTTTGGTCGTGGCACTCGTGTCTTATCTCTTGATTTTTATTTGCGGGGTTGACATTCAATCTGGCGAGATACCCCATGCGTCGCATACGTTCCTATCTTTTCTTGACACGTTCTAATATGGACAGTGAGAAACCATGTCCTCCAAATAAAAAAGCTACAATGGAATGAAAAGGATGGAAGAAACAAAAAGAAATTTCACTCCAAAGGGACGCGTTAATATCATCTTCACCTTGGCTTAGAGCCTTTAGACACGTGTTTACATATGCTAGTGATCAACCAGTATCTGCGGAATGAGGTGAATAATACCACCCGAATTCATTCGAGACATATTTTTCTGGGGTTAGAAGTTCATCCGTTATTAGTTGTCCCGTATACAATCTGAAGACAGACTAAAGGTGCGTTTGTTTGTGTTTCTGTTCAAAAATTGTTCTAGGGAACAAAAATACTATTTCTGTTCCGGGGAACAATTTTTGACCAGAAAAATGTGTTTGGTAAACTTGTTCCGGAAATAAAAAAAAAAAGAATAGAAACACGTTTGGTAAATTTGTGTTCTTTTAATTTTTAAATATTTTTATTTTTCCTTTTTTTTTTTTCTTTTTTTCTTCTTTTGGCCGGTCGCCGGCGTCGGCCATGGTGGCGACCGCCGACGAGGGCCGGTAGCCTCGCCTTGGCTGGGCAAGCTCGGGCTTGCCCATATTCGATGAGGCCAAGCTCGCCCGGCCAAGGCGAGGCCGAGCGTCGCCGCCGGCGCGAGGCTTGGCCTCGCCTTGGCTAGGCGAGCTCGGGCTCGCCCAGATCCGGCGAGGCCGAGCTCGCCCAGCCACCGGCGAGGCTCGGCCTCGTTGGGCCACCGCCCGCCAGCAACGCCGGATCGGGCGAGCTCGATCTCGGCGGGGGCCGATGAGGCCGAGCGTCGCTGATTGGCGCAAGGCTTGGCCTCGTTGGGGGCCAGCGATGCTCCGGCAAGGTCGCCGGCCCTCGCCGGCCATGGCCGAGGCCGGCGACCGGTCAAAGAAAAAATAAGAAGAAAAGAATAAGAAAGAAAGAGAATAAAAATAGAAGAGAGAGAAATTTTATTTCTTGAAAGTGTTTTTGGAACAAAAAAATAACTTTTTCTTGTTTCTTATTTCTGTTCCAATTTTGTTCCCGGGAACCAAAAAAACAAAATTTTTGTTCAAAAACAAAGAACATAAACAAACATACCCTAAATAGTCAACTTACTTGTCTTGCTCATATACCCTAAATAGTCAACTTACTTGTCTTGCTCATATACACTTAGCGCACGCTTGGTTTTGTTTGTCTTTTATTTTGGATTGATAGGCACGTTCAGAATTTAAAAAGCAGAAGAATCACGAGTGCTGCTACGCTACGACAAATCATTTTTAACTGGTGATAGTTATTTATTCGTCTTCAGGTTGTATATTAGACGATTGGCAACATGCTTGTTTTGGCACCATTTAGTACTGTCCTCTCCAGACCCTCACTTTGCTGTGCATGTCGTTGAAAGAAGGTTTGTTTCTGCTTTGATCCTACCTATCCTGCATTATTGTTCTTGTTCTAACTGTAGAATCTGCGTGACCGTATCAATTGATTCATGCAATGAAGAAAACTCCAAAACGAGCTAATTCGTTTGCGAATCTCCTTGCTTTTGGTAGGTATATAGCAACCAAGTTTATTGGCAGTGGTGGCAATAATGTCAAAAGCCGGAGCGCTGGATCTGGCGGCGGGCGTTGGAGGAACGATCCAGAGAAGCGAAGTCCTCTCCGCCGTTGACAAGTAGGCTCCTTCACTGCCTTTTCTTTTGAAAACGCTGACGTGGTGGTGAAAAATGGATGGGGCCTCAGCCCAAGCACTAATTGGTCGTTTCGACCCTCCTCTATTTCCATAACCTGTTTCCAATTTTTCACCAAGGAGGAGAGTGGGTGCTGCTCAAGCATTTTCCTCACCTATACATAGCACGCCAAACCTTTATTCCCATCAAGTAGTTCCCATGTTCTTTGCGGATGCTAGAATTATGGGAAGTACTGAATTTTGAAACCTTTAGACATCAAGTGACATAACGATATAGCGTTTAGGTGTGAGCTAGTGTTATTGCTTCCCTTCATTGGCAGTTAAAAGTCAACTGTCTTTATACTTTTGAAATATAGTTTGACAACTGATAGTTTACATAATGAAGAAAGCTTCGCCAAGTTTACATGTCTGGGTGATTTCCCCATCGTCTAGGTTGGAAAATCATTGCAAAAGTTGCTGTTTCCAACTGGTGTGTCCACAGATAGTCGATGGGCTTGTTTATGGTAAATTTCCTGAAATCTTTGCTGATGGGAAAGGTTTATCAAGTCCGTTGGAACAATTCTTCTGGCCTTTCGGTCCCTGAGTCGTGTGACTCAGGCTATTTAAACTCTTGAGGAAGCTTTAAGATATAAATCCACAACTCAACACAGACCTTTCGTGGCAACGCAATGAATGATCGACAGAGAGGATCTTTCCTGGCTTTTTTTGCTTTTGTTGGATCTTCGTCCCTCAACATTATCCACTTATTTGAATTGCTAAATGCAATCGACATGAAAGATGCCAATCCCTTCTATTTGCAGGCGCAACCTTACCTTTTGTTCTAGACACCCTTCTGACTTATCTAGTCTTGAGTGAGTTTGACTACAACGGTAGCGACAATGAGTAAGATCTTTTACATTAAGTCGGGTTCCCGTCAGGTCAACTAGAAAATAATTCCGCGCACGTCGATTTTCTATAATTCCTACACTTAGGTCCCTTCAATCTCCCGATAGCCACCATGGACCTTATTAGACTCTTTTTTTTTCCTTTGTTGCTGGTTTAGGTATGAGAAGTATCATGTCTGCTATGGAGGTGAAGAGGAAGAAAGGAAAACTAACTACAGCGACATGGTAAGAGAAGTATTTGTCCTCCCGTGTCAAAACGACTTGTTTTTGGCTCTCGACCAAGCCAGCTCATTTACTAGCCCTTTCAGGATGTAAAACAGCCCTGTAATGGATGACTAGAACGACTGGTTTGTATTGCTTTTCTAATTGCCCAAGACAATCTCCACAATGCAATTGCAGGTCAACAAATATTATGATCTTGTTACCAGCTTCTATGAGTATGGCTGGGGAGAGTCCTTCCATTTTGCATGCAGGTCGTATGTTTCCCATGCACTCTTGATTTCATGCCCATGTTTGTGGAGTCCTGTCTACTTCATTCATGGTGCTGATTGTGTTGTTGATCCTGCAGATGGAAAGGAGAGTCTCTACAAGAGAGCATGAAGAGACAGGAACACTTCCTGGCGTCGCAGCTAGCCTTAAAACCGGGTTACAAGGTTTGTCCCTCACTGTGGATACAAGATCATGAGGTCTTTCTACAATTTTTTTTTTTGGTTTAAAATGGTCATTTTACAATTATCATTCACTTCCCCTCCCGTTATAGGTGCTGGATGTAGGGTGCGGAATTGGCGGACCCCTCAGGGAAATAGCTCGATTCAGGTTAACAAATAATTCTCTCTTTTCCCATCATGGTGACAAAGTGCAGGTTATGTTTGAATTTGCGATCAGATCTTCTTGTTCTGATGAACTGTTTACTGAACAAAGGCACCGAGCTCTAAGAATCAGAGTGTTACCAATTGCCATGACTTCTTTGCCTTCTCTCTCAGAAAAGAGCGAAAAAAAGAATTAGCAGTGCATAGGACGTGCAACTGTGCATGCATGAGTATTTGTCGACACAGTAGTTGAATTCATTTGGCCGCGCACAACTTAGAGAAGTGGGAGAAGGTGCTAGAAGCTCGATACTGGGGTGGCCTGGTCCTCGTGAATATCTTTCATCTGATCTGTCCATAAACATACTGCCGAGCTAAGATTTGTGTGCAGACATCTGATAAGTGGCTTAGTTTTTAATTATGGTTCTTGTTGACCGATACTCTTCCTTTTCTACTCCGCAGCTTCGCATCTATTACTGGATTAAACAACAACGAGTACCAGATAACAAGGGGAGAGGTGACTTCCACTCTGCCTTCCATTTGAAAAGCATCGAATTTATTATAGCCCGCAAGTTGACAGGTTTGCTTGCTCCATAGGAACTGAATCGCGCTGCAGGCGTGGACAAGACATGCAAATTTGTTAAGGTTGGTTTAGTCTGATATCCGAATTTTGTCGGAACTCTTTCATCAGCCACTTCTGTTTCTTAAGCTGCTATCATCATGTTGTGTCCTTTATCCACTTTTTGTGTCTACACACATGAAGAAAAAGTATGGTCTGGGGGGAAAAACATCTCACAAGTCATGGTTTCTTGCTGATGCCTGCAGGCTGATTTCATGCATATGCCATTCTGTGACAATACTTTTGATGCGGTTTATGCAATTGAAGCTACCTGCCATGCACCCGACATTGTATGTTACAATTAGATATGTACTTGCTTATACACCTGATGATTGTTGACCTGCTTAGATCATTCATAACTTAACGAACTGTCTCGCTTTTCCTTTCCCTCTGATCTGAACAGTATGGATGTTACAAAGAGATTTGCAGAGTATTAAAGCCTGGGCAGTATTTTGCTGCGTACGAATGGTGCATGACCGATTCATTTGATCCGCACAACAAAGAGCACCAAGATATTAAGGTTGATGTACTGAGATCCATCCGTATTATTGAGCGTGTGCAATTTAATGACTTCGGTTTATGATGCAAATGGGACCGCGCTGAATTGTTGCAGGCAGAGATTGAGATAGGAAATGGCCTTCCAGACATCCGGCTGACTGGGCAATGCATTGAAGCTCTAAAACAAGCAGGTTTTGAGGTGAGCAGTTTTTACAAAGTTACTTGCATAAAAGTGGAATACGACAGCTAAAAAGTCTCAACTCTGACCCTATGACTTGACGTTTGCTATTGTGAAGGTCATGTGGGAGAAAGATCTAGCCGAAGAGTCTCCGGTCCCTTGGTACCAGGCTCTGGACGGAAACCATTTCTCCTTGAGTAACTTCCGCGTGACGCCACTCGGGCGTATCATTACCAGAATCATGGTAAGCTTGTTAGTGCAACGTCCTCCTAAACTTAGTATGATTGTAGGGTGGTAAGCATAAGCATTCAATCTGATATAGTGATTCTTGCATGCGATGTTACTAAAGGTCCAGGCTCTCGAGTGCGTGCGGCTAGCCCCAGAAGGAAGCCTAAGGGTGCTAAAAGTTCTGGAGAGGGCTGCGGAGGGCTTAGTCAAAGGCGGAAGGTGAGCGATCAGTTTTTCAATCTTGGTCCCCTCATTTTACTTTCGAAGCTACTTTAGAACGTCTCTTTCTCGTGCAGTGTTCTCTCAACCAAGAAATCGGTAATCACATGGGGCATTAGGGTCTGCACTTAGTAGAGCTTGCAGATGTGTTTTATGGAAATGCATTGCTGGTTTAGGATTGACATTAAGGATCATAACCTTTAAAACACCAGTGCCTTTTGGTGAAAGTAACACCCGCATTCCCTGGATGGGTAGATTATAGTTCATACAGAGAATTCTTGCCAAATTGCAGAGGTTTAAAGAAACTGCTCTTTCTGAATTTGCCTCGAAATTTTATTTAATCCCTGTCCAACCTCTCGGTGGGAAATAAGCGCTACTGATGAGTCTAATGCTAATATGCACTTCAGGATGGGGATCTTTACGCCGATGTACTTCTTCTTGGTTCGGAAGCCTCAATGTGAGGGTTCGGTTTTACACAGGGATCGTGCTAATTGAACTTATGACGAAGAAATGGCGTCGTCCAGAGTTGGAATGGCCCTATCACCTGTGTTGAATTTGAGCGTGAGGGTGTGGCTTGCAAAGTTCGCTTTTCAGTTGCTCGTGGGAGTTGATTTCTATAAGACTTGGTGTCTGCTGCTATTGGATCTTTTACAGGAACCATCTTATTGTGCGAAACATAATCACCATAATCACCATGTCCATTGTATCGCTTCTTAGTTTGTGCAATGGTACGAACTGTTGTACCTGTTGATTCTTGCGACTCGGCAATTAAACAGATTGCGGATTTCCTGCATCTGCAGTGTACATTATACACGCCAGAACTACCTGATAACTTATCTGCAGTGTACGTTATGACTATGCCATCTTTACAGCAGGCTTATCTGTATTTCTGCAATTGCCTAGGTTTCAAGTTAGTTGTGGCTCGTGGGTTCCTGTCCCAACAAGACATACTTTAAAGAGCAGATCGAGACGTAACTCAACAACTATCGTTTTCAACTCATTTGTGCGATATGTACCCGCAGAAGAACATTAACGATCCAGAACTACCTGATAACTTAGACGGAGAGAAATTAATAAATTACTCAAATTAAGGTAATTAAGTTCATACAAGAGTTTGTAAAATTAAAAGATAAGGGATATGTTCACTTAAAATCTTAAAACTTGTCGAGAAACTGCAATTAAATCTTAAAATTTTTGGAAAGTGTAGTCAAGTCTAAACCTTATTAAACTAACTGTTCAATTTGATTAACGAAAAATATTGATGTTATTTTTTTGTTTTACTTTCTCTTTCCTACTTAACGTTGACGTGGCTAAAACAAGAAAGATAAATAATGTCATTTTGATCCAAATTTAATTTTTTAATATAAATATTTATTAAATTAAATTTAATTTAAATTTTGAAGAAATATTAAAAAACACACACACAAATGTAGCGAATCAACGAGGACTTGCCGCCATCACCCTGGTATCGCCATCATTGCCGGAAAGGGCCGGCTATGGAGGGATGAGGGTCGCCCGTCCTCGCTCATATTAGGCCAAGAGCCACTTCTGGCCGGAGTATTTACCTTCGAAATTTCCACCGGTTATGAAGATTAGAAAAAAAAGAAAAAAGAAATAAAGATCGAAGCCGGACGGAAAGATTCGGAGGACCACATCGCAAATCCTAGTTGGACCCACATACTCGGTGATCCTGGCTCAACACGATATCTTGTCGTGTCCGCTGGGCCTGTACCGTAGTTGTCCTGTCCCGGTAATTTTCGTATCTCAAATATTCTGCTGTCTAATTCGAAAAAGAGAAACATAATTTTCTAGAAAAAGAATAAGGGTATAAACCCACTTGCAAGTTGCAAATTCTTAAATGACCCGACTGCCAACTGTGATCTCATCAGAATTTAAGAATATTATTATGCTCACGAGAACTCAGAGCCATCGATGGTTGGTGCGCCCGGACAATTTCTGCTGGACCATTTCAATTTCCAAGTTCCGCCATTCATTCGCCTGCGTATTGCTTCCAAAAGCCTGAATCCGAATCAGTCCACGAGGACATTTTCCAGGCCTTTTTCTGCTTCATCTTCTCCTGCAAAAAAGGACGCGACATGTTCCTTTCAAGCTGAATCGATAGGACCCGTGATTTTTATTCGGCCGGCTAGTCTCATCCTCGCTCTCTTCACACATCAATTATCTCACACATAAGAGAGCGGAAAAATCTGGGATTTGTGGAGATGAATGAGACCCTCTCTTCCGAGCTGTCTCCACCACTAACCACCATATCAGAAAGATGCTCAAAGATGATAGGGATGAACTTAAGGACTTTGTCCCTAATTGTTTGACAAGGACACTTCCGTCGCTAGATGCTGTGCACTCGCTTCATATCTATCGAATTGTCGACTAGGAATGGTCCGATTCTTGGCCACGACGAACACTTTCCACCATAAAAATTGCCAAGTCCTGAAATCATGGACGAGAAGATCTTTTCTCTAATCGGTACAGGCGAAGTCTTGGAAGTTTCCATCTATTTGCAGTGCAAGGACGGTGACCCCGTACTTAAATGTGCTCAAAGAAGGTAGATTTCTAGTGAAAGGACAGGCGAGCTCTAAGGGGTTTGCGCCGAATCTACCGTTCAACTACCCCTAAATTCGCTGGAACTACTCGAAATGACCTTAAACAACCACGTAACGAAACCGCAACAAACGAGTTCAGACAACCGATTGGGTTGGCAACAAAAGTTAAAACGCATCAACAAAACAACAAAAACAAAAAAAAAAAGGTCAGGAGCATATGTAATCCATCAATAACACATGACTCGTTTCTTTCTCTTTTAACCCTTTTTTCTTGGTACATGTAGAGTGTGAGATGGGAATCGAATCAAACGGAATAAAGAATTAACTCCGCCGTGTCCACCCCGCCGAACGCCTTGCGACCGCAAGGGCGCATCTGGGCTGAAGGGCCCTTCGCGCCGCCGCCGCCGAGGGGGTAGGGGTGGGGGTGAGCGCCGCCGTCGCCGCCGCCGCCGCCGCCGCCGCCGTGGGGGTGAGGGTCGTCGGAGTTGGAGGGAGGGTGGTAGTACATGCGGGCGGTCTGGGGGCAGTGGGAATGGAACCTTGCGGCGATCCTCACACCTGCGTCCAGCAGCTCCACATACTTCGCCATCTCGATCGCCTGCAGGAACACAGAACGAACTTTTTCCCCTTTTTCTCCTCCTCTCTTCTTGGGATCTTCGGAAAGAGAACGAGATCGGAGAGGAGAGGAAGAGGAGGAAGAAGACGAGGAGTGCAGAGCAAGGGATGCTAGAAAGCGTCCCAAACGTCGACGCCCATGAAAATGGGAATCGAAGAGGGGGAGGGAGGCTTGTGGAGTTGGCGTGCCGTTGGGCGGTGCTGTATTTAAAACGATTGCGTAGCTGTCTTTTTCGCATTTGTTTTTGCCCTTTCCGCGTTGGGTGAGATCGTCTTTTTGCAAACGTGCCCCTGGAGTTTGGCATATTCTTGCGGGCGTCCTCCCAGCCCAGTCTCTGAATTAGTCATTGCTACATTAGTTCCGTGCGGCGCGACCCACCCTAAAGATTTGTTCATATATGCGAAATATACTTATCTTATATCGAGGATTTGATTCAAAAGGTACATTCAGAATATTATTTGGGAAAAAGTACACCGAAAATTCTAAAATTTCACAGAAATGTAATTGAATTCTCATACTTTAAAGATTATAATTAAATCCTAATATTTGTTAAATTAGTGCAATTGAGTTTTTTTTGTCCAACCTGATTAATGGAAAAACTAATGTAGCCTTTTTTCTTATAATTATTTTCTTTTACTTACACGGAGACGACGTGGCTAAAACATAAAACATAATATGATTAAAATAATGTTATTTTGGTTCAAATATGATTTTCTTATACAAATTTTGATTGAATTATATTAAAGATAAGCAAACTTAAGAAAGAGAAAACAAGCCCTCGCCGTCATTGTCCCACCATCACTAAGAAGGGTTGACAATGGTAGGGGATGGTCAGTAGTGGTCATTTGGCCCTGACTAAGTGCCAGCAAGCCTCGCCGAGTGCAAGCATTAGCCTACACGCCCTCCCCTAGATTAGGCAAGGACTAGGACCCTTGGTCGAGGCCCAACGACCCCTACACGCCCTCACCATTCAACAACCCTTCCCAAGGATGGTGGGGGTGGCAATGATGAGTCACAAGTCCTTGCTTGTATTTTTCTCTTTCTTTCTTTTTTGTATTTTTTTTTAAGTTTGTTCAATTTTAAATATAAATTAAATGAAATTTCTATAAAAATAATATTTTGACCAAAATAAAGTCATTTTAGCTACGCGAGTGTTATGCAGGATAGAGAAAATAACAATAAAATTCACGTCAGCATTTTCAATTAGTCAAATTGGATGAAGTTAATAAAAGGATTTGATTATGTCAATTTGACAAGTTTTATGAATTAATTTTTATTTTTTTTAAGTTTTGAAATTCAATTGCACTCTGGTGACAAGTTTAATGACTTTTATTGCACTTATCCAGAGTTTTTAAGTGAAAAGATTTTGTCAAAAGGTGCTTGAGGTGCTCTTTGATCAACCAAATGGGGATATATTGCTTACCAATATCCTTGTGATATATGCACACTAAAATTAAAATTTTCCCAGTCGAATATGTTTGACAAGCACTCCTAGGTTGGCACTTGTTAACTAGACTCTAAGGCTATGTTTGGTCGCTTGGATTTTTAACTAGAATATGACTTGATATGATATGATATGAAATCAAGAGATTTTATTATAATGTTTGGTGATTGTAGTCGCATATATTCACGTCATATTTTGTACATTATTTGATATAAATGACATATTAGTATAAATGAGTAAAAAAAATTACAAATGGAGAAGACAAAAGTCTCTCGCAATACTTTTACCAACTTTATTTTTATTTGCTTATTTTATTTTTTTTTCCTCTCTTTTTTAATTAATTTATTTGTCATTTCTTTCTTCCCCTTCCACACTCTCTAATAAAATTTTATTAAATAGTAAACTATACTAATACTAAAATACCTAAAATATGTAATAAATATATTGAATATATATTATAAAATAGAATTAAATTCGCATATATAAATAAAAATAGAATAAAAATAAAGTAACTATTTTTTTTTTTGAATTTCTTATATTATAATTCAAATATTATCTATATATATTTTTAATTTAATAAGTCTATTATTCAAGAAAAATAATTTTCCTAATATTGATGTTAGTAGTCCTATCCACATTTATTTCACCTCTCATATGAGATAATTTTATCTGGTCTATATCCCCCTATATCTAATTTTATCCTGTCTTAAATAGGCACTAACATATGATAAGATAAATTTATTATATCTTGAATTTTATCCGAACTACCAAATAAAGCCTAAGGATTTGTTTATTTTCATGGAAAATAAATAATATTTTCTTAAAAATGATTACTTTAAAAATGAACAAACGAAAATTATTTCATCGTCCACGAAATATTTAGACATAAATTATTGTTGTTAATGAGACAATTTCCATTAACTAATTATTTCATGCAATGCAAGCAATAATTTTTATGGAAATATTTTTCAAATCATTCATTTTTCCGTGAAACAGACAAAGCTAAGTAAAATAAGTATATATCATACTTGCTTCTGTAAAATTCATTTTCCTTAATAGTTGAAATCAATGTTTTAAAAGATAGATCAGTTCCTTATAATTTATGACTAACGAGACATATAATTATTACTTTTAGCGGATGTGGGTACTCCGTGAAATGGTAAATATTTCAATCCTTAATTGTACTGTAAATTCCTTGTTGGTAATCTGTTTCTCACAACCGAGACACGTTTTCACATGCTAAAAGTATGGGGATTTTTAATTAGGTCAAAAGTGGAATGGCAGGCACACCACACCTACAGAGAAATAGAAATAGAAATGAGGGTGGGGGGAGGCGATGGAGACACACTAAGGACAAAGAAATCTCTTAGGTGGGGCTCCTGCTCGATCTTCTCCGATCCACGCCCATGTGTTTCGGGTGATTAACACGAGATCAATTTTGCCAAATCTCGTTTCATCGGAAAGGAATCGAAAAGCCCACTTTGCCCGCCTCCCATTTCCCACGCCAAGCCAAGCGGGGGAACATCAGTAGGCATGAGGTTCAGAACCGCCAGGAACAAAAAGCAATGGACCTCGAAAAGCTGGTCAAAAGGTGAAACGGACGCATTCGAGGATATGGGAGATGTGCCCTTGGACTTCTTCGAATGAAAAGAAGGTGGCGTGACGAACCGCAGGGGCCACCGGAAAAGTAGGGAAAAGCGGCAAATATTCACGGAGTACGAGGGCTTCCCTGCAAAACCGCAAAAAGGAAGATGGACGGAGAAAACGTGGGGAAGAACCGCGTCAACCTATGACCGAAACCCTGCGATGACAATGAAAGTCGCTGCGTCGAGAGGGGCAGCCGCTCGCAGTTGCGTTCTTTGACTATTATGACCTTCCCCTCCTCCTCTTTTTCTCTCCCTCTCCCTGTTCGGAGAAAGGTCACCGGCAAGCAATTGATTTGACCAAAAGCTCTCTGGAAGGAAGGCAGGCAGGCAGACCGACCGTTTACTGTTCATGGGCGAATTGGTAAGTTCACGTTTTCCGGAGTCGTCGCTCGTGCACGGAAACGGCACCAGGTAGCACCTCCCCCGGCTCAATTTTTGAAATTTCTATTGCATTTCTTCCTTTTTTATTTTTTATTTTTCTGTTGGTATTATTTTTAATATTCCACCCTCTCCAATCGCCGAACCCTAGGCTTTCTCTTTCACCCTTTATTTATTTATTTATTTATCCTTTCCATGATGCATTTTGAATAATCAAGTTTTCGGCAAAAGAAATTCACCCCCACCAATTGCACATGGCGCCGCCCATGTTAGAATTTTGACTTTTCTTTCTTTTCGAATTTGCTTTTATTTGCGCCAAGTATTGGGTCTTTTGAATAATCGATTATGTGCATTAGACACTAACCCGACCCACCACAAAAAGAGAGAGAAAAAACATTTATTTAAAGCTAAGCGAATCTTGCGGTTTAACCATCCGTATCCGTATCTTGAACAACAGATTGCGTGAGCATAGTGAGATTTATTAAATTTAAACGATACAAACACTTATCAAAAATATCTAAAATGCATCGTCGTTGTCATATTTCCTTTGACCTCGCGTGCTTGCATGAGGTGATCCCTACACGTTAACCGTCCCAATCTTGAACAACAAATTGCGTGAGCATATTGAGATTTATTAAACTTAAACAATACAAACACTTTTTTGAAGTATCTAAAATGCATCGTCGTTATCATATTTCCTTCGATCTCGCGTGCTTGCGTGAGGTGATCTGACATCAGATTGATTATTTTTATCTCCATCTGCAAAAGCACGCGAGAAACATCTTTCTTTATTTTCTTCTTCATACTCGAATCGCATCAGCGCTGATTTTGTTTCTGATTTGTTGGTTGGTGTTGTGGGCCAAATCAGGTCCCATCAGTCCCCTTGAGGCCTCTCTCTCTCTCTCTCTCTCTAATCTGTCGATTTAGGAACATAGCCCGACCATAATTCATGTACGAAAAACCTAAACTCCAAATCCATTGTTCTTGTCCGGGAAGTCATCATTTTCACACGGCATGCGTTGCACCGGTAGAAAGCACGTTCCATCCTTCGGGGGACTTGAATTTTCACCTAAACAGACGCAAAGACACAAAAATCGCGGGTGAGTCAAAGAACGACGGCGTTGACGCAGAGCGACATGTGCATGACTTGCTCAATTTATTTTGGACGATTAATGAGTGGTAAAAACCTCAATAGTGAATGAGCTATTATAATACATTCTGCATATATGCTTTTTCTATTAATATTTTCTTATTCTAATTTAACTTAATGCATAATTTTACATTGTTTTATTTATTTATTTATTACATAGCTGTCGCATATAGTCTAATTTTTCTTCTTATAATATATATGTTGTTGAAGTACAGAGTACTCATCCATTTACGCAATGACAAAGCATTATATATAGGCTCTACCTAATCGAAGAATTGCCACAAAAGATATTTGTTTCGCGTAAGATAAATGATTTTAATCTTTTTGGGCTTGCTAAGAGAATGGCACTGTTATTCTCGCTTTGTGGACCATAAATTCCCATTCAATGGGAATGGCAACCGGGAGAACAAATTTGGATAGCAAATCATAATAGAAATTTTTCATATATTGAATAATAATTATTTTTCCATAAAGAAAATGAAAATTCCTTTTTGGCCATTTAATACTTTGTATAACTACTTAAATATAAAACTCAATTCTTTTGCGGAGTACTTGCGAAACCATTTTCACTAATTCTAAATAAAATAAAAGTCAAATTAGAAACCCGCATATGCATTTAACCTAATTTAATGAGATTTCAAAGAATTACCGAATAAGTGAAAAATTTGAAAATTGGCTAGCATCGTAATAAATTGGGGTTGTATAAAAGAAAAGAAGCATTGAGGTAAAAAATTTTAATCAAACAAATTCAATATACTTAAAATTTTAATATAAAATTCATTTTTAGTTAGTCACGAGATGATCATAATATCAATTATTGAGTTAACTTGGATTGCGATTGCTCGAGCAGGATTTACTAATGCTTTAAGTTATGTAACTTGGGTATTCAACTCTTTATTTTGATAATTGTATTAATTTTGTTCATTAATAAATATTTTCATTTAAGATTGCAAATGTGAAAAAAAGTTTAATCATAGAGGTGTTTGTTAACAAAAATCCACCATTTATCTTGTCTTATGAAAAAGATGTTTAAACCCTTCTTTCTAAATTCTTAGTAAAGATATTTTATGTTGATGGTGTTTCTGATAAGAACCTTTTTTTTTTATATGATTTATTATTATTATTTATTTATTAAATTACACTCGGTGGGACCCACCAAATGGGATCCATGTTTCTCACAAGAAATCCGGTTTCCTTTGAGAAAATTAGGCTCTCTACGTAACAATTTTTGTTTTGTTCTTTTACTTTTCGAAACAGAAAAAGAATAAAAATCCGTTTAATAACGTCAATTGATTATCCTATTTCGGAGAATAGAATAGTAGTCAAGAAATAAATTTTAAACAGAAACAAGAAGTAAATAAAAGTATTTTATTGTTCTCGGGAACAATTATTAAAAATAAGTCATTTTCTTTCTTTTCATTTTTTTTCTTTTCTTCTTTCTACTCATCACTCGCCACTCGCTATCGCTGTCCGCTGTTCATCGTCCGTTGCTTGCAGTTGCCATACGCTATCCACCATGTATTCCGCTCACCACCGTCGTCACCCTCCATCACCCATCGTATGCTGCCGTTGGCTGTTGCCGGCCGCCGCCTGCTGTATGCCGCCACTATTGTTGGCCGTCAGGGGATGGCAACAGGCGGAGGAAGAAGAAGAGAGATAAAAAAGAAAAATAAATTAAAAAAATAAAAAAGAAATTTTACGTCACAAAAAAACTTGTGAGTTGTGCAAAACGCATTCCTATTCTTTTTTTTATTATGAAAATAGAAATTCTATATGGTTATCAAATAATTCATTTTACTTAGAAATTATTCCTGAGAGTAGAAATAGAAAACAACTATTTTAAAAAAATTGTTTCCAATAATAGAAATGTTACCAAACGCACCTCTAGTGACGGAAACAGTACCATTACTCTCCACAGAGTGATGGTGCTATCACCTTTCTCATTTCCTTTTTTTTTTTTTTTTCCAAAACACAATCGTCTGTGTTGCTTGAAATGATTAGTCAATCATAAGTGTTTTATTATCGATTACAATTTATATTTGACCATTGTCATGATATTGATAATTTTTTTTTTCATTCGTTCATTTTTATAAGTGATATAAGCGATTGCTTTTATAACATGGAAGGGGGAGGTGAGGGGTTCAAATCCCTACCTTCTCAGGGGATGGGGTGGGGACGCGTAAGTTTGAGAGTGGGTTTCGACTCCCACGCCCGCAAAAGCGGGGTAAAAGTACGAGAGAGAGTATAGAATAGGAATAGAGTAGAACCGACAAAAAAAAAAATTAATGTTTTCCAAATAATATATTTTCCACGAATCAAACGGTACCTTAATGAAAGAATTTCAATTATATATTTAAATGCTTTAACGTAAAAATCAAAAAGGAGAATAATCCCTCGATTGATGCTGCTCTTTAATTCGTGGTATGGATAACACCCACGGGGAGCTGCACCTGAAACGTTTCTTGCTCCTTCTCGTTAGTACCGTTATGTTCCCTTAAAGAGGGATCATCCTCCGAATCCAAGCAATTGTCTTGCTCGCTCGCGCAATCTCTCGTGCTTACCCCCCCCGGCCATTCATGGGACCTAAGTCCTGACACCGTCCACCCACTTTCACCCATCACGCTCCCTCTCCATCGGTGCCCAAAAAATGCGACCTTTCTCCTTAGACACCGCTGGCCTGCGCTTCTCGTCCCACGTTTCCACAACCCCCACCACTCGTTCGACGAAATTCCGCACTGAGCTTCGCAGCACTCACGACCCACCATTCGTACTTTGTCAAGCATCCAAACAGAGCTCGTCATCGGATAGCCTGGGCCTGCGGAGGAGAACCCAGAAGGATCTTTCGTTGATGCTGAGGGCAGAGTCGGCTATCAAGGAGATCGAGAGGAAGGCCAGCTCCAAGAAGTACAGAAACTTGTGGCCTAAAGCCGTGCTGGAGGCCCTGGATGAGGCTATTAGAGAAAACCGTTACGAGTCTGCTCTTAAGGTTTGTGAATAACTCGTTCTCTGTTTTTCTTTCCTTCTCTGCATTTTGTTAGTACCGTGTTCGGGTGAGTTCTTTTCATTGTCCGGTTGCGTGCTAGGATATTTATTATTCAGCTACATTTCCCTAGGTAGCCTTATAAAGTTGGAGGAGTGAAAGTGAAGCTTGAAAAACGTACTGAGCTTTGCTAGTTGGAGTGGAAGCATATACATCCAGAGGTTTAATCTCTACTTAGAAGTCGTATGTGAATTGCATACACAAATAGTGAAGAATATACTACAAGCGACTGTATGGCTCCTGATCAGTGGTTAAGCGTGTGTTCGTATTAGTTTCGTTTTTTGGTTTTAGGTAGTTACAACATCACTTTAGGTTACTCAGAGAGTTGAACATCTTGAGCTGTCTTTTCCTGCAATGGAAAGGGAACTCTAATAAGTACAGTAACACCATTAACTAGCGTCATTACCGGATTACCAGTGTCGGTGCTACATTTGTTGATGCAACTATATTTCTTGTTTCATAAAGGTAAAATGTTTAAATCTATAATAACTCTCAAAGCATTTAATTCCCTTTTCTAGATATTCAGCCTTCTTCGTAAGCAGCAGTGGTATGAGCCGAGATGCCAAACGTACGCAAAGCTTCTGATGATGCTTGGCAAGTGCAGGCAGCCTGAGCAGGCAGGTTTGCTTTTCGAGCTTATGCGGGCAGAAGGGCTCAGACCTACTCTCGATGTTTTCACTGCTCTAGTCAGTGCTTATGGTCATAGTGGCCGAATTGACGAGGCATTTGCTGCTCTAGAAGCAATGAAGTCTGTCTCAGATTGCAAGCCTGATGTGTACACGTACTCTATTCTTGTCGATTGTTGCATGAAGTTCCATCAGTTTGATCTGATTGAACAAATACTTTCTGAGATGTCATATCTGGGAATAAGTTGCAGCACTGTCACATACAATACTATAGTTAATGGATATGGCAAGGCTAAAATGTTTGAGCAGATGGAGAAGTCATTGATGGACATGATTGACAGTGGATTCTGTCTTCCTGATGTTTTTACGCTAAATTCGGTTGTGGGGGCCTATGGGAAGACTGGGCAGATTGATGAGATGGAAAGGTGGTATGAGGAATTTCAACTCATGGGTATTAGGCCTGATATCGTTACATTCAATACCCTGATTAGATCATATGGAAAGGCAGGGCTTCATGAGAAGATGAGTTCTGTTTTTGATCATATGGAAAAAAGGTTCTTTTCCCCTACAATTGTAACCTATAATGTAATTATTGATATGTATGGAAAAGCTGGCGAGGTGGAAAAGATGGAAGAATACTTCAAGAAAATGAAGCATCAAGGAATGAAGCCTACCTCTGTCACATACTGCTCACTAGTTAGTGCATACAGTAAATCTGGACTGATCATGAAGGTGGATTCGATCTTGAGGCAAGTCATTAATTCTGATGTGGTGCTGGATGCTCCTTTCTTCAACTGCATCATTAGTGCTTATGGTCAGGCTGGCGACATTGAAAAGATGAGGGAATTGTTCTTGTTGATGAAGGAGAGAAAATGCTTACCCGATACTATCAACTACGACACCATGATTCAAACGTACAATGCCCTAGGCATGACTGATGTTGCTGAAGAATTGGAGAACAACATAATAAGAAGTAGAACCAAGGATCCTCCAGGTATCTCGATGTCAAGTAGCTTTGTAACCATCTATCTATTTGCAAATTTGTACTCTTCCTTCGTGTTCATTGCAAAACCTCATGTAATGTTCAATTTCTTGCACTGGATGGGAAGTTTTCACACTTCTCGCTCTAGGGCATCAGAGAGGTTATTTTGTACTGTATTATACACCCTGTCAGTCAACATAATGTGTTTGTGCAAACCTTGTATGTTTACTCCATATCTCCTGCTCAGTGTAGTGATTTTAACTGATAGCCAGCAAAATACTGATGCTGATAGCAAAAATACTAATAATCCTGATCAAGCAGACGACGTGGCTTTAATACGTCATTCACGACAATCAGATTCAGTCATAGAATCATTATACAATGTAGGATCTCACTCATTAGAGTCCAAGAATGAAACTATGCTGATGAATCAGGATTTACAGCATGAGATTCTTAAGCTTCACGCGATGTTAGCTGGGGTGCATAGTGGCAAAAGGATGCTTTCAACTAAACATCCTGAAGATTTTATTGTCTCTCCCAAGTGTACTGCCATCTGTGACAAGCACATTTGTTGGCTCTCTGCTAATTGCTTTAGCTTCTGACCAGTGATTGAACTTCACTATACTTATAGCATGCCACTTGAGAGTTGCTTAAATTATATTCTGTTCCTGCTCAGGCTTGAAGTTGATTGGATGCTAGCATTGGCGATTGATGGGAAAGGGATCTCAATTGAAGGACTAGAATGTTCAAGATTGTCGAAGCGTAAATCGCCGATTGCTTATTCTGAGACCTTACCTTGTATGTAGTGTTTCTTATACCTTTTCCTTTGTTTTGTAGATTATACCATCGCAGATTATATAGTAATTTTTCATTTATTTTTATCAAGTTCCAAAATTACAAGTCTCCAATGCAGGATTGTCTTTAGATTAGTTTTGGTGTCCATGAAGTCGGAGCTCACCTCAGCCCCATCCGGGGCATCAACCTGGGGATGTCAGTTGGCTGAGCAAGATTCAAGAAAGTTTCATCTAGAAGAGTTTAGATAATTTATAAGGTGCAAAATGTTACTAAGACAGCTTAGCCGGATTTTTCAGAGGCCTTGAAATGCCACTGAATTTGATGGGTACGATTTAGTGAAGCTACATCTCGTGGATATCCTATCTTTCGTTCTATCATGGCGACCTCAGCAACGGGTTTCCATTTTTCAAAATAAAAACACCAAGGAGCTGTCATGTCTATGAAGCTCACCAAATTTCTGGTTCCCCAAAGAAGGATGACAGAAAAGATAGCGATGAACAAGAATGCCAACTTTCCACAAGGGCCAAAGGATTGTCCTTGGAGACCATTCTTCTGGAGTTGGCCCATGAAGCAGTGTAGTTTTTCCAGACATTGGGCTAAGCATACAAGATCTTCGATTCATTAATGAAAAAGTTGCCATGACTAAAGTTCGGGAAATAGAGCTAGAGTTCTTGGGGGCCGAATCAAAACCCTGGACAGCATGCAGATATTTATGAAGCTCTACTGAATGGGCCACTGTTGAATTCTTTCATTATGTCCATATTCTTCTATTTGTCTTATTCCCTTGCTCGTCATACATTCATATGTAAATACAAAGACTTTCATTCAGAAATCGGTTCAGAAATTTTTACCGATCGATATTGACTCATGCTTATGTAAAGCAACATCTCACCTTTTACTATGCATAGCCTCGGTTGATGTGGTGGGATGATACCAGCACTCTAAAACTCGTGGATGAAGCAATTGTTTATTTCCCATAGAAGAGTTAGGCCGCGTTTGGTAACTATTCTATCCCTGAGAATAATTTTTGTTTAAAAATGATTTTTTTTTTTCTAATTCTATTCCTGGGAACAATTTTTAAATTTTTGAAGACTCTTGGTAATTGTCCAAAATTTCTATTTTTAGGGTACAAATGTGCTTGGTAGAATTATTAAATCTTTTCTTTAAATTTTTTTAATACTTTTGTTATATTTTTCTATTTTTCCTTTTTTCTTTTTCCTTTCTCTTCTTCTTCCTCCTTCTTTGTGGTTGGTTGTCGGTCACGACAATGGCCTGTTGCAGACCATGGCCGAGGTTGGTGACCAGCCAAAAGGAAGAAAAATAAGAAGAAAAGGAAAGAGAAGAAGAGGAAAGAGAAGAGAAAAAGAAGAAAAAATAGACTTGATTATAGGAATTATTCTTGGGAGCAAGAAACGCATCTTTTTCAACTTTTTGATTATGTTCCAAATCTATTCACATGAACAAAAAAATGGACTTTTATTTTCAGAAACAAAAAATTTACCAAACAGATTTTTTTTTTTTTTTGTTCCGAAAAACAAAAGAGCAGAATTAGTTGTTCTTAGGAGTATTACCAAACGGGGCCTTAATATGCTTTGCGCACCTAATTTCCGGGCTTTTCAACTTGGGTGGGCCTGAAGAACGAGTTTAGGCCTGGCCTGCTTTGCATATAGATGTTCGCTCACCTGATTTTCAGAGGAACTTTGCTGAGGAACATAATAGTCTAATCCATGGCAAAAAACAGAAGGAGGAACCTTTCGATTTGTCGTCCAGATTGTTCTTCATGTTGTGGTTATGTGGGGGTTCGGTCCTTCTTTCACGTACCAGATTAAGTCCGCATTTGCAAGTCCTCCACCTCGGGAGTAAGAAATTTATGTAGATACACTTCCTCATGATCTGACTTCCAAAAGTTAGGTTGAGTAGGAATCACATATAAGGCGTTTGCTGACGAAATCATTACCATCGCACAAGCATGAGAATTTCTTAGATGGACCTGAACGGGACGTCTCTCCAAGGGGATGATGTTCCTGAAAATTAAACTCGTCATTACAATGTTTTGGGCGTTTATCTTCTTGTTGAAACTCTACAGGAAGTGACATGACATTTCATTCTTTCTAACTTAATTTCTGCCTGAATAAAGGAAGCAGAATGGAAGTGATCAGAGGCAGGCCAGCTTGCAAATTGTATGCCGAAAGAGAGGGAAGACGCAAATTGAAATGCTTTTGTGGATTCGGGACTCTCTTCCTCCAGACTTTAGTAGTATTCCTAGATGCCCACCGAAAGCGTGTTACGTGTTGTGGGACAAGGAACTTCTCCTTGGTAGTTTTTCTGTGTGGCGCGGGACGGATTAACATTTTCGGTCGTTGAGAAGCCATGACATTTGTAAAATCACAGAACAAGAACCAGCGCGAGCGATTTTGAAAGATCAAACGATTAGCAACGATCAGATAGAGGAATGGTAATTGAATTGTTGTAGATGTTTATGAAGTTTTCAATTTGTGGAAGTTGGAATTAGATTCAAGAATTCTTAGACTAAGGGCCTGTTTGGTAACCATCCCAACAGTGCCAAATTCTGATTTTTTGTTCTCGGGAGTAGTTTTGGAACATAATCGTATTTGGTAAAATTTTTGTTCCTGAGAACAGATTTGGAGGAGAATCAAGAATTAAAAAAAAATTGATTCTTGTTTTGGGAATAAAATTGAGAATCAAAACTCTTTTTCTTCTCTTTTCTTCTGCATCGACCGCCATCTCGCGACTGCCGCCCGCCGTCGTCCGCCGTAGGCAACCGGTCCAGCGAGCTCGCCGAAGGCTCGCCCAGCCCCGGCAAGGCTGGGCGAGCCTCGCGACGCCCAACCCAACCGGTGGCCAGGCAGGCCTCGCCTAGCCCCGGTGAAGCTCGCTTGGCCACCGGCAAGGCTCGGCCTCGCTGAGGGCCAGGGACGCTCCAGTGAGGTCGCTGGCCCTCGTCTGGCCGATCGCCGGTCTGACGACCGGCTTGAAGAAGAAGAAGAATAGGAGAAAAAGAAAAGAAAAAAAAAAGGAAAAAAAGGAAAACAAGAAAAGGAAAAAAAGGAAAAAAATATATAAATTATTTAAAAATTAAAAGAAATTGATTTGGAAGAATCAATTAACACGGTACCAAACACAATTCTATTCCAAAATTATAAATTTTGTACAGTTACCAAACGCGTTCTTTTACTCAGAATCAGTTCCCGGGAACAGAATAAATAAAAATAATTTCTAATCAGAATTTATTTTTGGGAACAGAATCGTTACCAAACACGTCCTAAGTTTTCCTCTTAATACATTTGACATTGACTTTGAGTCACTACAATCCACAAACAAATCTATCATTTCCCACGACGAATGAATAGTATGTAACCGTAACCCCAAAATAGTTGGAACTTAAGAGCCGTACGAAAACACATCATTACCAACCCTCGCTCAAGAAGACATTTATGGTGCGTTTGGTGATCATTCTGTTCCTTGAAGTAATTTTTTATTAGAAATGATTTCTTCTGATTTTATTTTCGAGAACAATTTCTAGGGAAAAGAACACATTTAGTAACAGCAGAAAAAATGTTATTTCTGAGATAGAAATGCGTTGGGTATGATTTTTTTTTAATACTTTTATTTTATTTTTTCCGTTTCTCCCCTTCTTCCTCCTTCTTTATGGCAGGTGACTAGCCGGGATTGGGAGGAAGAAGAAGAAGGAGAGAGAAGGAGAAAAGAAAGAAAAGAAAAAGTTGGGCTTGATTCTTGAAATTATTCCCAAGAACAAGAAATAATTTTTTTTTCAACTTTTTGATATTGTTCTAAATCTATTCCGATGAATAAAAAAAAGATTTTTATTCCCAAAAATAAAATAAAAATTTTTTTGTCCCCGGGAACAAAAATTTTACTATACAAATTTCTGTTATTTTCTTATTTTGGATAAAAATAATAATAGAATAAGTTGTTTCAAGGATGGTTATCAAATAGGACCTTAATGGACCACACATGCAATGAGGTGTAGAAAACGATTTCTTTGTTTTTCCTTTTTGGGGAAATATACTCCAAAAAACCACCCCCCAACCCGGACACGTGGCGAAGGGTCCTTCCCTTCCCTTCCCTTTTCTTCTAAAGGCAAACCATTAGGGAAGTGGGCGTCCCTTCAAAACTTCCTTTCCAAGGGGTGGAAACTGAAACCGAGAACCCTGGAATTCAAAGGACTATGCGCGTCACGCCGAAAAAGTTGGCGAGCTTCATGGAATTCCAAGAACACATATGAACGGAATAAAAGAGAGACGGGGACGACCTAACCCTGAAAACAATCAGCTCGAAAGAGGGGGACTTCTCTCGGGTCAATTCTCGTCCATTAACGAAAGGAGTTTAATCAAGATGGAGTTGACCATCCACCCCCCCCGCTGCACTAGTGGCACGACCTGCCGACCCAAAAGAGCGGAGGAATTTCTGAAATGGGAAGAAATCATCAAAATCCAGGAGTGACTTGGAAGACTTCGGCAGCACGTTGAAAAGGAAAGAAAGAAGAACGAGGGTAATTTAATCATATACATGAGGAAGGAAATCGTCAAGGACAAAGATCAAAGGACATCATTGCTGAGGTTGAAAAGTGGGCATCACCCCCCAATTTGACCCGTTCGTCGGGGACCCTCCGCCCCCCCACAACACTTTCGGGCGTGTAGAAGACGAGGGGGCCGAATTTCGAACGCACCACCATTGCACACCACCCGCCCTAGGAACTCTAGTTCGGTACACTTGCATATCTGCGTTGATGACGTTGGTTGACTTGGGGACGCCGCCCCACACATCAATCAATTCAGGAAATGGGGAGGCTCCGCTCGTGGGATTTCGCACCAGAAAGTGACTGCCCTATGCTAGACCGCCATACCCATAAAAAAGTGAATAAAGATACAAAAGGAAAACTGTTGATTGGTGGAGTCATTCGAAAAGTGACCATTGAGGCTTTCAAATTATATCTGACCGACCGACTGACCGACCTACCGACTTTGTTGAGATGTATGTGTGAATTGTATTAAATATTTCAAGTTTAGAGAATCATCGTGGTATAAATTAGTTAATATGTCCTGGTCGATTTTAACTTAATCTATTAAATGTAAATGGATCCAATTGGATGATTTGACAAATTCGAACTTTAATTTTCGCTTAGTTGTGCCTCCCAATAGAATGTGCTTGCTAAACTATTGTATAAAGCAATTGATATATCATAATTGACTTATGACTCATTAGCTTAAGTTATTGAGTATAGATGGATCCAATTGGATGTTTTGATGAACTCAAACTCAAGTTTTCACTTGGTTGCACCCCCCTAAAGAATGTGCTCGCCAAGCTATTGTGACCCTTTGTTCCCCCTCCTCCTCCTTTTTTAAACTAGAGTTGAGCTTATATTGTGACTAGTTAGATAAATTTAGCAAAAGAAAAAATAGAGATGATAGATGACTTAGTCATATCCCAATGCGATAGACCACAAACGCATGATGAGGGGAGCACTCGAGAAGCGATCCTTGTGATTGAACTTGAGATTGACCTCGTTCGTGTGGACATCTCCGTATGTACGTACGCCAGTTGCTTGATACCTTTCACATTTGCATTGATGGATCGATCTAGGAGCCATCAACACATGCTCGCCCTGGATTCTTATCTCTCCACTACTTGTGATGTACCGAATGAAAACTACTTGGCAATTGGCAATAGCGCTTTCTCCATTATGTTCTTCTTCTACGTTACCAACTTGTAGTTGCAATCTCCTCGTACCATTCGTGCCGACGCAAGTGCCCAAATTTCAGGATTTCTACCGAGTTGACAAATTGAGTCCATCCAATTTTCTCTCATCACGATCGAATATGTAAATAGAAACCCCATTTTCTATCGTGAGGAATTGTTCGATACATATACCATGACTCAACCCAACCTCGATGGCAACTTCGAGAACTTAATTAGAGACCACTGTGCCTCCTCTTCGGTGCATCTCCTTTTCTTTCTCCAGTAGCATCTCATTACTTAGTGGGGTTCTTTGAATATGGTACCTTGGGAACATTTGATGTTGCATTAGCTCAAAAAGGTTTTTGGAGAGATTAACGTTTGTGGTTGGAGCATATAACAAAAAGAGAATTTGTGTCCACTTCAGGCAAGTGATTTGGTTCTTCTCTATTGCCAAATTTGAGCCGGAAAATTCCTGGAGATAAGAAGAGCATGTTCTTTTATAATATGCCCAAATGATGCAGGAATCAAAGCAACACCCACTAGTTGCCTCCTAGTACACAATCCAACATCATTAGCACTCACTCGTGTGGAATCTTAAAGAATGGTATTCAGCTACATGATTAACCGGGAGACATGGAGTGTCTGCTCGATCAAGTTTTTTCGCAACGCTTTCAGTTGTGAAGGCTCCGTCCCACTCAGCTTTTTAAGTGTCGTGATCTTAAAATATATATTACCAAGCACGCAAGTTATATCATTCTGCAATACAACCACATCACGCCACAGTTCTAGTTAAAACACAGTTGCGTTGAATGGGCTTGCATTGCATCCCGCGTCACCCGTATGTTTTCCACAATGAAATGCAGAGAAGAAAAATTAGAACTGAACTTGTAGACACAGGTCTAAGCCAAGCCACGAGGCACACCATCGAATTCGCGTAACATTCTAGAATACCTGCTTTGTCCACTCAATGCTGAGTCGTCGATGCATCCCTGTCGTCATCATCTGATACTGTAGTCAATCGAAACGGCACGTCGATAGACAACCGAGAAGTTAGCACTCGAAAACAAGAATAAATACTACTACAGTAGAATTACGGTAGTGCACATGAACGTATAGACAAGAATGCAAGTGCAAGGAGGACAAAACAGGTCATTATTATTGAAGAAGACCGTGGTTCTGGGGTTGCTCCCCATCGCCATCCAGAGATTTTTGCTTAGACCTGTCACTAGAAAAATAATGTTGTCTCGACATGTCGGGGCCGGGGAAGAGTCTGTTTCCTTGTCATTTTCGGGGTCATAGTACCTTCGCTCTCGATCGTGATCTCGCTTGGGACCATGATTTAGACGAGGAAAAGTTAATTGAGATTAGTGCTGAGTTATGTGGCTGTTTGAGGCTGATTTGGATGATTAGCCTCATCTTTATCCTCGGCCATTACTCAAGCCATCCCGTCTGAGCCAAGCAAGATATTTATTTATTTTTTTTAAAAAAAGCAAAAGCCACAAAAAAGCACAAAATATGCCCACCGTCACACATCTACCATAATTTTTTTTTTCTATAACACTAAAAATTCCAAACTTGTGCACATGTAACATATTTACTCCTCATTAAACTTTTGCTAGCGAGAACCATAAAAAAATTGCCTATATGAACACCAAAAAACAAATAGTGTTGACAAGACATCAACATGACTTAATAAAAAAAAAGATGATATCATTTCGGCTGAAAAATTATCTAACGGAATTATAATAGAAGATAAATGTGTCACAATGGATATAGTTTGGAATTTTTGAAGCTACAAAAAAAAGGTCAGAATAAATATGTCACAATAAGTATAATTTTGGGTTTTTTTTTTTTAATGATTTTTTCCCAAAAAGAAAAGATAGAATTACTCGGATTCAACTATGTACAGTAATTTGCTTGGTACCTTGACTTTATCTTGTGCAATGCAACCTAACTTTTTAGCTAAGCCTATGCTAGCAAGAGTTCATTTAAGATAGGGGGCTTGCAAAGGATCTTGTGAAATGGGATTCGCTACCTTTTTGTATGCAAACTTAATCCAAAAGCTTAAAATTATAGGTGAAAGGAGACCGCATGAACATAAAGTTAGGCGTCACGTGCAATTTGACTAATGGGGGGACTAATGGTGTCTCGGTTAAAGAATGAGTTTGTTGAAATATTATTCCACATTGCATGACAATGAGTCCAAAATGCTCTTTACATTCATGTGATCTCCCTCCATCTATCAGTTTAAGCTTTTTGATTGATATTAAAGCAGTGTTATCCATTTCGGGAAGGAGTACACATTGAATCTGTCTCAACGCTGTTGCAGGACTTGGTCCCTCATTCTTGTTTATCCGTATGCTTGTGAGGCACGAGAGGGAAGGCCGATTCCTACATGTCCATTTCCGCAGTTTGGACCACAAAGAAGAACAGAGCCACTTTGCGACTTTTAGGGGAAGGTCTTTGCTCGAGACCAAAGACTTAGGTTCAATGTCTGGCTTGGGGTCAATGCAATAGCAATATAAGTAACTTTGAATACCAACAAATGGATGAACACGCCAAATAACAGAGGAAGCTAGTCAAAAGTTGATAGTCTCACCCGTTACCACATCCATTTCTCTTAAAACATTTTTCATTAATTAATTATTTCAGGTGATATAAATGATTATTTTTAGGAAAATACTTTTCAAATCATCCATTTTCCATCAAACAAATGGAGTTTAAGTTTTAGGTTATTCATGAATACATTGTTGGCCTAGATATTCGAAAAACACTTTTCAATTTTAAGTAGATAAATACAAATGTAGCTTGGGCAATTCATCAAACAAGTATAAAAAATGTCGGGACGGAGAAATGTTCAACTATTTTATAATGGTTCAGTCCACACCCAACCCAATAGTCGAAAGCATCAAGAAAGTTCGGTGTTCAGGTAGCCAACTCTCATTGATCAACTATCTTTCCTCCCTCATAAATCCTCGTCGTCATTATGATGTTACTTTGACTATCTGTCTTGTTTATGTTTAGTTTGCATGACTATATGTTGTCTTTCAATTCTACCTAAGATTTCTTTGTTTGGATTATGTGAATGGTTCATCTCCTGGTATCAATTCATATTTCAATGATATGGTGTTCTTTTGTCTGTTTTTGATTTGATTGCGAAGGGGGGGAGAAATATGATGCTTCGGTTGCCCCTTCAAAGGGGGGAGTTCATGGAATATCAACAAACCAACTTTCATACGAGCTTTCGACTAGTTGACTGGGCGAAACTCTCGATCAAACTGGGGGCAGTGGAGCCAGCAATCAGGCACCCATTTGAGTTGAACCACTAGAAGTCGGATAAGCAATGATCCATTCCTAGTCTCTCTCGGTTTATACGGTTATCACGTGTTTGGTGAAATCGCACAAATAACATCTGTATCTATTTACTCGAATTGAAAAGATATAAGGGCCACCATATGTGAGCCTAAATATATAGCACCGACATGGCATTGATCATCATCTGCATAAGACGCCACGAAAATATTGCCAGCATAGATCATATTCCATATAAATGCTTCTCTATGGTATATAAATAGTGACAACACGTACTGATTGCGCAGCAGACTTTTAGCTGATTTACCTACTATGGGATGCTCATTTTGTGTCTAGTGATAGTCCTAATGGAATAAAGAGATATGCTGCTTCCCTGTATTGGATGGGAGGGCTCATGTTCTGATTCTCATTTATCCTTTCTTTTTTAGGACGAGTTTATCCTTCGCCCATCGTCACCCTCCAACTTGGACGCGTTCTCGATCGCGACAAACCGATGGTGATCACAACGGATTTCGTGTAAGATCAACGAATCAGGATGGAATGCGCATCACATCGCAAGATCAACGAATCAGGATGGAATGCTCATCACACGGAAAGGCCAAAACGTTCTCCCCTTCCATGTAATAAAAAGGACAGGAGAGTACGAAAGTCGTCCGCTTAATTTCATCCTGGTTTTTCGCGTTGGGACCCCCACGAGATCAAATTAGCGGAATTGGTAAGTTTTTGGCTTATTGGATAACGAGTGAAATCTTACGAATTTAAAAGAACTGTGATTTTGATCGTTTACTCTACTAAGATAAATTAAGTCACTGAAAGATAATTTCATAGTCATAAAACAATTTTGGGCATAAAATATGATGAATAATAAGAATATTTTTCTTCGACTCATTTTTTTTAAACGATAAAAAAAAAACTATTAGAATTATGAAAATGTTTTTCAATTTATTGATGTTTCATGAAACACGTGGAACCCCTTTCCATGTTAGGTGAGAGAGAATTTCCTTCTATGTATTCCCTTGATTGGAAAGTATTTCTCCGTGATCTTATCATTCCATGAAATCCACGGGGATGATGATGTGACTCGGTTCATAATTACTTGAATTATTGGTCCTTAAATACTTGATAAGCCTCCTCAATTAAGGACCACTTAAGTCTACCATAAGCCTTCTCAAGGTCAATTTTGAGGATCATAAACCCCGTCTTCCTTAGAGTTTTTTTTTTTTTTTTTTTGAATGATGTTATCCTTGGAGTTTGCTAATCAAGTGAATTGCCCGAATTGTCCTAATTATTACATCGATTGTGTTTGATGAATCCCAAAGTGTTTGCTCCATAAGATGACCATCTTCGTAATCGACATGACACCAATTTCAGTAAGTAGAGAACTCGATGTTATATTCGATTTGGTACTGACAGCATAATTACTTGATGATGATATGATGATTATCCATTATTGAGGTAATATAGCGATTGGCATATGATAGCGATTGATCAACGATTATCATTTAATGGGTTTGGCTAAGTGTGAGACATGGAAAAAGAAGAAGAAAAGAAGTAAGGGAAGACATCGACTCGAGATAAATATGCCAATCGAGGGTTGAGCACTAAAGCATTCAGGGAGTTGTAATCGCTTGTGGATAACTTTATGTCTTGTGGATAACTTTGACATAAAGTTATACATAAAGTTATGGAGAAGTGGTTGTAACCATAATTAGAATGTCAATTGATTATGAGCAGTATCAACCAAATATATTTGAACTAGATATAGGGCTATCGAATTTGGAAGTCTTTGGAATCTTATTTTTAGAAGTTTGAAAGTTCTGTAGACTATAAAAATTAGTGTGTGTATTGTAAAAGGATCCACGATTATCAAGAACAACTAAATCTAAAGAAAAAGACATGCAAAACTTCAACTATCGAGTTCGATCCTAATTTCTAGCGACGCACAAAGTAATGACAACATCGAACATTATTAGCTCTTAGACAGCTATGTACGTAATAAATAAAAAATAAAAAAAGGGCAAAAATGGGTATTCCTTGAAGCTGAGAGCAATAAAAGAAAATCAGGACTAAGAACCAAAATCATTGAAGAGTTGCTCGCTTCCACATGCATTGAAAATTAAATAGTAGGCGAGGCGGGGGGGACTAAATAGATTTATAGCCGTCACGGCTAACAGCGACAGCAGGGACGCACGAGTTTGGTGCTCCCGCGTCAATGCCTTTCACGTCCTTCGACATTGACCCACTCCTAGTCCTCACAATTCCCCTCAATTTCACCCCTCCCCTTAAAAAAAAAAAAAAAAAAAAAAAAGGGTTTTTCTCCCCCACATTTTAATTTTTATTTTGATTTTAAATTTTATAATTCTCTTGGAAGATTCCCATTCAGTCTTCTCCACCTCGCCCGATTCCAGTGTACCCTTTTTGACCTTCTCATGTTAGAACGTGCAGTATTTGAAAAAAAAAAAACCGTCAATTTGATTATCATTTAACGTGGAGTATCTCATATGCTTTCGAATATATGAATAAATATTGGCACTTTAAACTTTTTGAGTTATCTCTTCATAGCTTTTGAAAATCTCTAACACATTATTCTTTTCACATTCGATATTTTATAATTCAAACTTTTACGGCGGAATAAATACTTCTGCAGATGTCTGATGGTGGATAGAAAATTTAGTTGGAAGGCAAGGTCATAATTTGTCGGTTGGTGAATGAGGTATTTCATGCGACTTTCAAAATAGTTTGTACTTGGCATTACAAATCAACGACAAAATAAATGATTTTGAGATCGATATAGGAACAAACAGAGTGATTGGTCAGTTGAACCATGTTAATTATGCGGCCGGCGCATAAAATAACTTCTTCCTATTGATGCAAATAGTTACGTACATATGTATGAGAGTCCATCATATGTTAGAAATTGAAAATTATGCATAATTATGACAAATAAGGAATAATGAATCCACAACATTAACTAGAAATCCAATGCATAAGTCAAATTGTTCAATCCTCCTATAAGATATAGGTTTTGTTTATCTCTTGAGTATTGAATGATTTGAAAAATATTCTCTTAAAAATACCTGTTCACAACGATTATAAAAATTAATGAATGAAAACTAGTTAAAGTTATCGATAATGATGACATTTTTTTTTTGTTAATAATGACTTCAAACGAAATAAGTGATTATTTTAAAAGGAAATATTATATATTTGCTTGTTGAGAAAGGAATCCGGCCCTTATCTCCTTGATGGAATGAATCTCAGTAGAATTCACACGGGCGAAGAAGGAGGGAGGCCAGATGCGCAGCATGCCGTACCCCCGAACCTTCTCACGCCCATACGCCAACCGTCCCATAAAAACCCTCCCACCCGCGGAATTCCGAATCTGCCCCCCGTCGAATTTCGAATTGACCAGAATGCCTCCACCGTCACACTAACAATTCCGCGTCCGTTTTCAATCCCCGTCGAACCAACGAAATACCGAAGGAAAATTCGGGAGTGGAGAGAGAGAGAGAGAGAGCGAGAAAACTATATAAACCCTCTCCCCGCTATTTCAGCACTCTCTTCCTCCAACAGCATCCTTCTTCCCCAAACGCCACAGCCCCCCCCTCTCTCTCTCTCTCTCTCTCTAGCTCTCATGGATCCCGCGTCTCGCTCCTCCGTGATCATCGTCGGCGCCGGCATCTCCGGTACGTACGAGAACGCGCGTGCCCCGCCCCTCCCGCGGCGGCGCGCCTGCACCTCGGTCCTTTGTTTTTGCGTCCGTCGCGGACGCGTTCTGACGATGCTGCGCGCGGCGTTTCCGCAGGTATCTGTGCGGCCAAGGCGCTGGCGGAGAACGGGGTGGAGGACATCCTCATACTGGAGGCGACGGACCGAATCGGAGGCAGGATCCGGAAGGAGGCCTTCGGGGGCGTGTCGGTGGAGCTCGGCGCCGGCTGGATCGTCGGCGTCGGCGGCAAGGTGCCGAATCCCGTCTGGGAGCTCGCCGCCAAGTCGTCGCTCCGGACGTGCTTCTCCGATTACAGTAATGCTCGCTATAACATCTACGATCGCAGGTCCGATTCTCTCTCTCTCTCACTCTCTCCTCCTCCATTCTTTTTCTTTTCTTATTTCTTAAGAGTTTTTCGGTGGTCGCGACAAATTCACATTGGAGCCGGTGAGCGAATTACGAATTAACTAGAAGGACTCGTTGGAGATTTTGACTATTTTTGGCCTCGCGGTGTATTTTAGCGGCTCCCCGCTTGGCGCTTTGCTTTTCTTTTCGATTTTAAGCTTTGTCTTCGTGCGGCATTTGTGGCGTTGGGGCGTGAATCTGGCGAGAGCGAAGTAACGAGTCACGGCGGATGACGACTCGTGCAATTCTTTTATTCACCGTCCGCCAAGTAGTAGAGTTGGGTCTGGATGCTGACGGAGTTTTTTTGTTTCCAGTGGGAAGATATTCCCGAGTGGACTCGCCGCTGACTCGTACAAAAAGGCAGTGGACTCGGCCATCGAGAATCTCCGAAACCAGCAGGAAACGGATCGTGGTGGCGACTTCTCCAGAGACGCAGAACCTCCTTCGTAATTCCCCCTCTCCTGCGCAATTTCCGTGCCTTCAGATTTCCTTCTTCGCCGCCGCGTGATTTTCTTTTCCTTTTTTTTTCTCTGCATGTTTAGGACGCCGAAGACGCCAATTGATCTCGCCATCGACTTCATTCTTCACGACTTCGAGATGCCGGGTTAGTCGCCTTAATGAGTCGAAAGTGGAACAACGTGTTCTTTGTCATCTTCTTCTTCTTCTTCTTCTTCTTCTTCTTCTTCCCCTTCTGTTTTTTTCTTCCATGTCGTTTGGTTTCTTCCCCAAAGAAGCTAAAAGCTCTATCTCACTGAGTCACTCGTCAGTCGGGATGAGGTCGTCCTTGGTGAAATTTTCGTCCCTTCTGCCCTTCTTTTGTCCCCGTCAATGTCTCACCTGCTTCCTGACACACCCAACCTTTAGTTAATATGCCTTTCACGCTATTCATTTTAACCAGAGGATTTATACATGCCGATGAGTTTTTCCCTTTCGTTTTCTTCCGGCAGAGGTCCAGCCTATATCGACTTTCCTTGATTATGGGGAACGAGAATTTTTAGTGGCGGATGAGCGGGGATATGAGGATTTGCTGTACAAAATGGCGCAAGATTTTCTCTTCACGTCGGAAGGCAAAATTTTGGACAGTCGTCTTCAACTCAATAAGGTAAACAAAGTCTCTTAAATCTCTTAAATCCTTTTTCTTTTATCTTCATCCTTTATTTATATGATTATTTGTACTTTTTTCGTTTTTCCAATCGTCCAATCATCAGACGGAAACAAAATGACGCAGAAATAGTTTATATGGTATTAATAAAAAGGAGCACAAAGTTTGCGGAAAAATCCCGAGTTCTGTTTTGTATGGATGCACGGCTTTTCTCAGTTGCCTGTTAGAGATTGATTGGCCCATCCTTGGAGTTTGTCGATAACGACGTTTCCCTGAAATCCGTTTTACCCCTTCTTTTTGTTTTTGTTGTCGCCATATTATATATATAATATATTTGGGATACTACAGTCCCATTTCTACCTCATTAGGTGTGGGCCTACTTTTTTTTTTCTTTTTTTCTCACTTTTTAAAAGTGATTTTGCTTTAGAGTTACTGCGACGAGATATTATTGCTTGTACTAGAGATAACAAACCGAATGCATGAATTTCACGTGAAATCTATATGATCCAACGGATTTTATGCATTGGGCCTCAGTGTACTAAATGCAAATAATAATTTCCCATTACTCTTACGTTCAAGTGATTCTAGTGTGAGAAGCTCAAATGATTCTAGTATGAGAAGCGAAGCAATCTTTTCACGTCTGTACCATGTTACCAACATCTCATTTTGAAAAAGAAGACTGTGTGCCACTCATTAAGCATTAGTTTGGGCCAATTGGCCAATGTCTATTAGCATATACAGTGAACTTGATGACCTCATGTGGAATTAAATAGGCGGAGAGGTCAAGTCTGCTCAAATAGAAGAACATGAACACATGATGTGTTGTCATTTTCTCCATTTAATGTGGTGTTTCCTTGCCTATTCAAATTCAAATGCAGGAAGGATGAAAAAAGGGAAATAGATCACTGGTGCCCCGTAGGTGGAATTTAGTGGGGACCATTTCCACTCTGTATTTGCTCAATTTAAATATTTTCATAACGTTAGATTGTGAGTGAACAAACTCCACTAGGGTAATGAGTCCCTGTTTGACCACTGCACAGTTCTCAATCAGATATGTCGAAAAACTTTTTCCATCTTTATTGGATGCCAATGCCATTGCATCTGATTCTCGGGGCCTTCAATATGATTTTTAACTTTTGCCTGTTCCATCTACTATGCATGGATTCGGGGCAGGTTGTCCGGGAAATACAACACTCGAGAAGCGGAGTTACTATTACTACGGAGGATGGTTGTGTCTACGATGCCAATTACGCGATTTTGTCCGTTAGCATTGGGGTTCTCCAAAGTGACCTCATATCGTTCAGGCCATCAATGCCCGTAAGACATCTTCCTTCTTTCTTATTTCTCTGACTATCTCCCTTTTGTATTTCCCTAATTGAAAAGTCACATAGAGTGCGACCGAAATCACATGAATAATATGAAAAACTAGTACAATCGGAATTATTGGCCTTACAATTTATATGTGAAAGTTCCTAACAAGATTCTATTAAATATTGTGAAATACTTATGCACAAAGTGCTGCTTTTGATTGATTGAATGGACTTGTAAACACACCGAGATCTCTTGATTATAATGTCGTCCTTTTCTTTCCCTTGCATTTACCGGAATATCTCGACCAATTAATATATCCAATTCCTATACTGAAGTAGTCAAAACTCATAGAACACTTCCCATGATGAGTTCCCCTATAAAGCGAGTTTTCTGGGTTGCGTTCTTTGATATTCAAGCTATGGCCCGCATATTTATTTCGCTCATCAACTTACGTGTGTCAGTATTGAAAGCCTCGCAAGCTATTTTGCATATTAAATTGACCTCACTCGTAGTCGCTGTCCCCGGAAGTAAGACGCAGGTTTTCGAGGTGGCCTTTAGTTTGAACTAGGGACAAATACCACGGTTGCATGACCACAGATTATTGCTACCAACCACACTCTCCAAATGGGTGCTGTGCTTTGGTGGCTGGGGACTTTCCTCTTTAGCACGCCTCGATTATGGAGGTGTCAATATTCCCGGAATCCATTTGCATGTGGTGACAGCTGGTTGCACTATATGCCAATTGGAAGATTGGGTATTTAATTACATCTTGTAGAAATTTTCTGTTTCTTAGAGGCTACAAGACTAGCAATATTAATGTCTCATCCCGGACCGTTCCTTGATCGATGCCTGTGAATGCTGCGTGATTTCGGTTCAGATAGTAACCAGAACCAACTGCACAAATATTATCGATTCAAATAGATTCGTTTCCCCGTGGAAGAATTCAGGACCTACGAATCCTTGGATGTTAACCAGTGCCAAACCACTTGCTTTTCTTTAGGATAAAACATAAAAACTACACCTACGCGTATCCATTTGAAAGTCTACATCTTTAATGATGTCTAGAGGATTGAGCAAAAATTATGATTACGGGTTCTCTTTTTATTTTGGTGGTCCTTAAACGAAGCCTTGTGATGTTTGATCTATTGTCCATTTTACTTGGTTCGATAACGTATTGTACTAATTTGTAAAATAATGCCCAACAGAGATGGAAGATGGAGGCGATAGAGAAGCTTGACGTGATGGTTTACACAAAAATCTTCCTAAAGTTTCCGTATAAGTTCTGGCCTTGTGGACCCGAGAAAGAGTTCTTCATATATGCACACGAACGGAGAGGTTATTACACATTTTGGCAGGTTTGTTAAAAAACTTTTGTAGCCAGCTAATAGTTTCTCTTTCTTCTTCTTCTTCCAATTTGCTTGGCCCCAAGAGTCCTCTTTCACGGGGAATTGAGTGCTTACTGATGTCATCCTCTGGGGATCTCAGAAAGTGTTAAAAAATCTCAGAAAGTGTTAAAAACTATGTGCCCAATATTATGAAGTCGACACGTTTGGTCTTGTTAACAAGTAGTATATTGCACTACTTCTCAAGCATCCATAAGAACTTTAAAAAAAGAAAAAGAAATAAAAAAGAAACCTTTTGAAAAAGTCAATTATGCTATTTTCTAATTGCCTTTCTGCTGGGGCCCAAGCCACTGTATTCATAAGTTGCCCCTTTTCACATAAGAAAGATATTGTATAGAGTAATATTCAATAGTTATGATTTCTATGGTATGCTAAAAAGGCGAGGACCTGTTATGATACTTCTGCCCCAATACTGGGAGAACTCAGGCCTTTAATTTAGTAAATCGAGCCATTTGATATATTGTTGGTGATATGCCACATGTCAAATAATGTTTCTACCAATGTGTAGAACACACTTTTCTTAAGGTCATAACTTTTTATGTCTAATTCATAATTGGCTGGAAAAATATGTTGTCCATTTATTTTTTAGGACTCGTTCATCGATGAAAAGTCTGCTGCCTCAGAATACATGTGCATTAGCTCTTTTGCTGGTCGTGTAGTTAGTTTTCAGTATTAAGGCCTACGATTTTCTGTTTTCAAATATTAGAAGTGGTTTTTATGTTTGAAACAATTTTATTTCTCCTAAAGGGGGTAGTGGATTCCATCATATGCGTGGCATTATATGTATTCATCATGATATCTTACTGTGATGGGGATTCCTCTTATATAATATAGCAGCCATCTACAATCATTAATAGTGAAGAGCCTATCATACTTTGAGTTGCGTATAGTCGTTGGCTGGTGGGGGGATGTACATGATGTTTTTGTCACTTTCTGCAAGCTGGCAGTATTAGCTGCACTCTGATTAAGTTACAATTGCAGCCAATTTGTTTAATTATGAGGTACTGATATTAAGTACGGCAATCAGTTTTCAAAACCCATCAGATTGTAATATCTCCATTACTTTGATTGGGAGAACACTATAAAATGTCATCTGCGACACGTGGCCTCTGATGGAAGATTTGGGATTTCAACGTCGTTATTACATTTCGGTTCTTTAATTTGCTTTGATGTGGAATCTCGAGCAATAGTTTAATCGATTGTATAATGGATCGAGGGTAACTCATCTGATAAAGATGATTGTTTGTTTTGTTTTGTTTCTCTCTTGGCATGTCATCAGCACATGGAGAATGCATACCCTGGTTCCAATATTCTCGTTGTAACGTTGACAAATGGAGAATCAAAGCGTGTGGAGAATCAACCTGACGAAGAAACGCTGAAAGAGGCTATGGAGGTGCTTAGGGACATGTTTGGACCCGATATACCTAATGCCACTGACATACTCGTGCCCCGCTGGTGGAATAACAGGTTCCAGCGAGGCAGCTACAGCAACTACCCCGCCATCGTTAATCATCAGGTCGTTCAAAGCATTAAGGTAGGTGCTTCCCTTACTTTCGAATATTACGAATCCCGGATGTTCTTGCTTTCATGTTTATATGTTGATTAGTATAATTCTTATTTCTGGATGTCCAAGCTTAGACAAGTTGTTATTTATGGCTTGACAAGAGATGTGGGTCTTTCCGAATCAATCCTTTTAGGTGTTAATTTCTATGTGAAATCTTTCGCACTTTTAAATTCTTTCACATTTACAACGTCTTATGAGATGCAACTAGAATAAATTTATTTTTTCTTTTGTTGTTTCAAGGCAACTAGAAATTCGATAGGACTAGCGCTTCTTCTTGAATAAAGCTTTTAACTACGCGTGTAATTGGAGCTCGTTTTTTGTATGTTCTCAGGCACCGGTAGGACGCATCTTTTTCACTGGTGAACACACAAGTGAAAGATTTAACGGTTATGTACATGGTGGATACCTAGCAGGTAGTATAAGAATTTCATTATGGAATTTAGTGAATATCTTGGTAGAGACAATTAAAAGGTGGCTTGTGACGCGTTCTCTCTGATGATGAAACAGGCATAGACACAAGTAGAGCTTTATTGGAGGAGATGAGGAAGGAGAAGGAAAGGAATAGCCAGAATCAGTCGTTTTTGTTAGAGCCCTTGTTAGCATTGACTTTAACACAGACGGATTCATCAGTCTCAGGAAGCGTTCAACATAAATCTGATATCCCTAATCATTTGCATCTCAGTGGCAAGCTAAGCATTCCAGGACCCATCTCGTGACTATATGGGCCCGCTAAGACTAGCACTGCTATCGGGGGCAGTACCTCCTCAATCGACAATCATGAGGATATGATCAATGACGGAGAAGACCAGGGAGGTATTGACGGCGATGGAAGCACCCCGATAGCATAGAAGTAGCTGCCAGAAGATGCAGAAGATAGAGAAAGCGAATTATACATATTCAATGGTATTGGTCTGAGGGGGGATATACATGAGAATTGGGGAGGTGGGGTGGGGGGGGTCATTGGATGGAAAATGTCACGGTAACGAGATGAGGTAAATGGTTAATTTTATCAACAATGACCATATCATTAGTTTATTGATGTTCAACAATGAGCAAGGCTGTTGCCTTAACATGACTATATAACAACCTCTTAACTTTGCGATATCAATTGAATCCCAGTAGTTTTGAAAGTCGGCTCACAACCGTTGGTAATATTGTAAGGTAGCTACCGACGGTTTCAACATGCTCAGCAAAAAAAAAGGATGGTTTTAACAGCTTGATCAGATACTTATGGTGCGTTTGGTAACGTTTTTGAACAAAAAACGCGTTTGGTAAACTTGTTCCGAGAATAAAATTGAACAAAAACACATTTGGTAAATTTGTATAATTTTTTATTTCTTTTAATTTTTTAATATTTTTATTTTATTTTTTCTATTTTCTTATTTATTTTTCTTTTTTTCTTCTTTTGGCCGGTCGCCGGCCTCGGCCATGGCCAGCGACCGGCCGACGAGGGTCGACGGCCTCGCCCAGCCACGGCGAGGCTCGCTGACCCCTGACGAGGCCGAGCCGCCATAGGCCGGGCGAGGCTCGGCCTCGCCTTGGCCGGGCGAGCTCGAGCTCGCCCGGATCCGGCAAGGCCGAGCTCGCCCGGCCGGGCGAGGCTCGGCCTCGCTAGGCCACCGCCGGGTCAACGCCGAGCCTCGCCGGGCCGTTGGGCGAGCTCGGCATCACCGGATCCGGGCGAGATTGAGCTCGCCCAGCCCGACGCAAGGCTCGGCCTTGCCGGGGCCGACGGCCTCGCCGAGGGCCGGCGACGCTTTAGCGAGGTCGCCGGCCCTCGACGGCCGGTCGTCGGCCATGGCCGAGGCCGGCGACCGGCCAAAGAAAAAAGAAAGAACAAAGAAGAAGAAAAGAAGAAGAAAAAAAAGAGAGAAGAAGAAAAATGTTTTTAAATTTTGTTTCAAAAACAAGAAACAACTTTTTTTTGTTTATTGTTTCTGTTCTAGATGTGTTTCTGGGAGCAAAAAAATAATTTTGGAACAAAAACGCACACAAACGCGTTTCAGTTCTTTTTTTGTTCCCAGTAACAAAAAAATAAAAAAGTTGTTTAAAAACAGAAAAAAGAAACGAAAACAAACGCAGCCTTACTGTGCCCGCGGAAAGAACCTACCCTCCACTAATAACCAAAATCTCTTTCAACTCGGAAGACCAAAGCACGGTGACTGAACAAAAAGAACAAAGTGACGGGCCTGGCTTCGGACATTCAGCTGAAATGACGTAACGTCGTGATTGCAAATTTTTTCCAAGTTGCAGTAACGAATGATGTACGCAACATCATTGCCTATTAGAGCAAAACTATCGAATTGTAATTTTTGTGACCAAAAAATGTAAGAACAGAGAATAGACCGTGGCATCATACGAGCATAACAATCGCTGAATCACACATTCTGTTAAGGGACAAAAGTATTTTATTAAAATTCAGAACAGCTGATGTCGAGTCGACTGCACATTATGGCCAAAAAAAAAAAAAAAAAAAGTCGACTGAACATGACAAGGATTTCTGTTCATGCCTGTCTTCTTCCCTCCCCTGACATTACGGAGAAGCTTCTCTGCAGGCTGATGGGAAGTTACAGACAAATGGCAAATCAGATGAGCAATAGAGAGGATAGGCTGGGCCACTCGATTGCTAACCGAAATAGTTCTTGTACAATGTTTTGGCAATTTCAAGGGCATCTCCTTTTGCCTTGACCTCGTAAATTTGTGTCTCTGATTGCCATTTGTTTGAGTATGATATCCAGTCTTTTCTCCACTCCTCTAACTCAAATTTCTCATTCTCTCTCAAGCTTTTGGTTAAATAGGAAAAGTAGCTTGATGCTCGTGGCAGGTAATAGTCTTCCAGGAGACCACTCCAGAACTTGTTTGCTGATCAAAGATAGGAGACTCTTATATCAAGAACAAAGGCACACAAATCCAGAAGTGTCTATAAACACAAGCATGCGAGTATATGTAAACACGCATACAGGTATATGGACAGGAGCAGGTACGAGACGTACCATAATCATGAAGCTTGCTCTGAGCTGTTCGATTGGTATCATACCACATTGTGACTTGGGTCCTCGCATTCCATTCATACTGAGATAAAAAAATCAAAGAAGAAACAATTAGACACCCATTTCCTTTGTCATGTGAAAATGCTTATTTTAAATAGCATGCCCTTTATGGGTGTTAATTGAAAGAAGCTTTTGCTGAGAGTTCCAAAAGAGAGAAGAGTTTCTCCAAATAAATTGGCAGGGCAAATGATAACACATTTTTTTATCAAAGGGAACCTCGGATGTCCATACATTATCCATGTCAATACAGATCCAAACTGTGCATAATTGCTTCAATTATATTGGACAATTCAGCCAATGAGGACAATTACCAAGACTAACCTGCCTCATCTCACTAGGAGTTGCTGCTAATGCTTTGGCACTTTCAAGCCATGTCCCAAGAAGAAAATTATCATCACAAGCAAGCAGCAAATCAATATCCTTTATAAGTTGGAGAAATTTTTGGCTGTGAAAATGTAGAGCTTTAGCATCCTTCTGCTGAAAAGCAGTCACGGCGTCCACATATACCTTATTTGCTAGCTTTGACAGTACTTGCCGTGTTAAGTCAACCAGGTCATACCTGTTAACACGGTACACTCCATAAGAAAATCATTCCTACCTAGTTTATGGAAGAAGAATGACCTATTATTGTTTCAGCAGTGATTAATTGAATCATGATAAGCACTAGATCATTAAGTGTTGAGATTAATTTACCACAATGGACACGAAGAAAGGTAGACACATTAGATTAGAAGACTCATACTGGACTCGCCCGTCAATCAAATGATTCCCATTCAAACAATTGAGGACAAGATATATGAACTTTCTAAATTATCATGACCCTGCTAAAAGAAAAAATTAAATCCAATCAGCTTTGCCTTTTCTTTTTTAAAGCTCATACACATATTTGCAAAAGGCAATCATGATTTCCTAGGTACTGCTACTGGGTCATTCACTCTTCTTATGTAGAAAGGTGAAAAAAATTTAAAGAGCAGAGCTTAACAAGTCCAAAATTCTACCTAAATGGTAGACTTTCCTTGAGATGATTCCCAGCGTGAAGGAAAAGCTCCAAAGCATCGACCACTAAACGAGTAGAATACCACAAATGTGCTTGAGGAAAGTCAGAGCCTGTCGCTTGAGATAAAAATCTTCTACTGGGGGACAGATGAAAGGGCAATAGCATTTTCTCTTGCTTTCCAAAGCTAGGTGCTGAGATTGTTGATGGGTCCCAGTCTGGAAACTTGACTATAAAATCTGTATTATGGTCCTGAAGGAAAGAAACAATGTTTTTTTTGCCAGAAATTGATCTTAGAGACAAAAATGCTCATTAATCTGGAAAAAATGCTGCTAGGCAGTACAAAAAGCCATGTCAAAATCATATAGTAGGAAACATTGGAAGCCCTACTGGCAGATAAAAGCTCACATCAGAAGATGCTATTGCAACCCAGTTCAGTTTCCAAGTGACCAATCTTATACATCTCTGAGTAGCCACCCAAAGATCGTCTTGTGCATTGTAAGGAAACATTCAGAAAAGCATAAGACTTTCTTTATAGCTAGCATACATCAGATACATCATATCTTTGACATTGAGAAATATTGTCAACCGGATTTATTGACTATCCTCTTCTAGGAAGTAAAACAATGCAGCCTGAGTGATGAAGCATTTCAAAAGCAATCTGGAAAACTGAAGAAGGGATATACTTAAAATGACGATCGATAGAAGTTTTAGGAGACATACGGCAATTCCATCTGTACAATTGTAGATAGTGTGATAAAGTATTTCCCAAGCTGCCTCAACTTGACGGACTGTCTTACCATAGCGTCTCCGAGAGTAAGCCTTCAGCCACTCCTGAAAAAGAAATGAAGTCAGATAAGTATCTTCTGGCAGCCATGTCAGCATGCAAAGCATAAGTTGGAGGCAACCAAAAAACAAGGCGTTTGCAGAAGATTTCCTTTCTTGAGGTAATAAGTTAAGCAAATATAGACACCAGTGTAGAAAGTAGAATATGTGGAAATGTTCCTTCTTTCAAGTAATAGACGATATGTCATTCTACTTCAGAAAACAGTCAAGAAGCAAAAGATAGAAAGCCATAGTTACCGCTACAAGAACTTTTTCACTCCGAAAGGCCATTTCTGACATCAACTCATAAACAACTGGATTGTGTTCAATGCCCTCCATGCACATGCCAACACCTACCTGGAAGGACTAGATGATGAGTGAGTCTGCTTCAGGAAGAATGAAATTTTCATCGAGAGCAATAACATTTCAAGTAGCTGATAAATAGATAAATAAATATATATAGCTTCTCCTTCAAGCATCTACACACGCACGCGCGAAAGTTGAACACTAAATAGGAGGCAAAAACTGGTACAGCATACCATAGTTGAATTATCACTGATGCGAGCATCAACTGGGCCTGATGATATGGCATCCAATACACCATACATTTCAATATTTCCACCAAAATTATGCAAAAGACACCTGATACACATCAATGGTTGAGGATCTGAATTGATGAATTGTTACTCAATTTTCGGAAGAGAAGGAAAAAGTTATAAGTAGTCAGTTTCCTATCCAGTCTTGAATGCTCAAGCAGAAGTTTGCCAGACATATGGAGTAATTAAATATAAGAGCTAATTACCAGACATAAGGAGTACCGTAGAACTGAGCAGAAGTTTCCCATATTGGTTTGACATCAGCAAACAGGTCAAGAACTATCATTTTACCAACCGGAACAGAATGCAGAAGTGCCTGCACATATCACAAATTTCATTGTTATCATATCAGTCACTACCTGTGTGCACAGCAAAAGCACGGTGAGACTGACCGAACTCAAGCACCAAAAAGTTAACTAATATTCAGGTTCAATTCTGATTTATCCACTGCTGAACGAAACCCAACTTACACCTCTAAATGTTGATCATAGGACATCACATTCTTTGAAGAATCTGGCAGCTACTATATTTCTCAGAACTTGTTATGTTATGTGAGTGTCATCTAGATGTAGGTAACTGTGTCTTTCATGGCAGCATAGACTATAGGTGCTTGAAGCCTTTTAAACTTACCATTTCCCTCATAAAATCAAGCAAAAAGGAATACTTGCTCAAATAATCATTTAAAAAGGCAAATTCACACGTTCATTATAGTACCAAGGGCATTACATTGTAGACTAAGTATCCTGATAAAACAATCCCCAAAAATTTCACTATGTATGAAAGAAAAAAGAGATGTTTATGAGACAAGCTGAACTCCTTGACTTCATTTAGTCACAGATTTATGAAGTAATTAGTCAATCCTCAACATTTCCTTTAATAGCCATTTCTGTTAACAACCAAGCAAAGCCAAAGGGACTAACTTAATGTTTTCACAATCTTGACAAAGAAAGCCAACACAAATAGAACGCAACCCAGTAAACGTTATAGGGAACACCATCAGCAATTCTTTTTTCTTTTTACTGATTATTATTAGGCAACAGACATATAATTAATAAGATTCAACAGTAAACATATATCAAGGAAGAATATCAAAATAAAGTACATTAAACACTATCAATCATAATAGAGCACAAGGTCAATGCTCATATGCTTACAGTTGTTCCATTTTACCAATAAGACTAATCTAGTCATGCAGTCTGAAAGTAGAGGAAACACTTAATGTCCTTCAGGGACAAACATACTTTCATTTGAGGTGGTTTCCAAAAGGCAGAGTCTGAATAAAAGAGCCAACCCTGCACACGTACTAGAATTTCAGTATGTTACCACATGAACATTAGAAACTCAGAGAAGTTTGTTTACAGTAAGATTAGACCTAAAGAAGAACTTGTGAAAGAATCAAATCATGCAAGAAAAAGACATGCAATCAAAGGTCTCGGAAAGGAGCTGAAGCTTTGTAACTAGAGTTTTAAAGTTCATTTGACCCAAGTGTAAGCCTTTTCAGGGAGTTGACCTCTGTCATCGACTGTAAACTATCTCTGTTTGTTTCATGGTGTCACTAGAAATAATTATGAGTTTCTGATAAAAACTTTTGTACATCTTAAGAAGTTGTCCTGAGAGAACTATCAGTCAAGCCAACAATAGCTTAGCTATGTTAACGTCTCTTTCAAGGGAAAATACAATTGGGCGTCTAAATACCGAAGGTTGGATCAGGTGAGAGATTGAGGACCATACTTGCATTAACCACACTGCATCTTTGTCACCCTGTGACATAGCTCTATAGACTGCAGCACCAAGCATTGAGATGTATGTTGTATCATTTGAAGGCGGGGAGTTCTCATTGAATGTATCACTACATAAAGAATAATGCAATGTTACCAGACACCTTTCAGAAAACAGAACATTTTCAATAGAAACCATAGGTATCCACAGACTGCATGTTTCCAAAGCATCTTGATGTAAATATCTGAGGTTCTAATTAAAAATCATCACCAGAATGCCCCTAGCAGATGGCATATTGTGTGATTAACAAATCAATCTAAAGCCAGTCATCATAGTAAGTGCTACAAGCCTAAAATACTATTCATCTTCAGCATTATTCAAGTATCCTAGACTCATCCAAACAAGGCACAACAGGGAAAAGAAAGAAAAGTTGCTTTGTTATGTACCTACCCAACTAGAAATGGGAACAAATATACTTTCACAACGTATAGAGATACTTCATGTTGTAAAAGTTCAGTAAAAGCCAAAGGCGAGACATTACCAGTTATAGATGTCTGTCACATCCCCATACTCTGTGGTGAAAAATAATAGAGGTCAGAACACCACATGCATCACTGGCTAAAAGTTATTAATGCAGACTAAACTGGATATAGTCTTCCATGAATGACACAATGATCCAGCATGCTAGTGAAATTGTTGAAAAGATATCAGATTCGTCAAGTGGTTCCCTCTTTGAAGCAAAACTCCACAGTTGACACAACATAATCTAACTAAAAAGCCCAAGATACAGATAAAGAGTTCCTCATTAAGGTATGCACCTAGACACAGGAGAAACTGCAAAATTAGTTTCTTTTAAAGAAAAGTTCATAGACAAAATACATTCAATGGTAAAATAAGGCACGCTTAATTTTATCAAACGTTGTATTTCCCCACCACATTCGTCTAGCATGAGAAACACTACAAAATGCTTATATCAAGAGTAAAGTAGTCAAATCAGCCGACAATAAACTAAAAAGAGTGAATATAGCCCCAGCTGAAAAACTTTTAGATTTTGCAGTAAAGAATCTGATAGTATAAGAAAATAAACAAAAGAACAGGTGACCAGTTTCCCATGTCTCCATTTCACACCCTTCCCCAGCCTCCATGTGTAATTCTATGCAATCAGAGGCACAAAGTAGCGATTACTTGCAAAATGTTTCCAATTTGTCACCATGAAATGATCATTGGATTCTAGGATGAGAAGTGAACACATAAAAATTGCAAGAAGCTAATGCTGCAAACAAAAACAGGATATTTCGAACCACACCTTTGATTTGTTTTCTGACAAAAGCCTCCCCAATTTCAACAAATAAAGGATCAGAAGGATCAAGGAGGTAGGTGCAGCACCACTTTGGATTACCATCAACAGTATTCCTAAAAAAGCAAAACTAAAATAAGCAAAAGGCCTCTTAACATGTGCAAACGCAAGTGAAAGGTTTCTTGTTTCTTCAAGATAGTTTAAATTGACCCAAAAAAAAAAAAAAATGCAAGATTTAGCATCTTCACAAAACTATATCTAAATGAAGAACTTACCTAACCCAAATGGTAAGCCAAAAGGGACGCATGGGAGGACAATATTAGAGTGAAAAGGTCATCAAACTCAGTACTTGAGAAATTACAAACAGAAACAGAGACATACCAGTCCCCAAGTCTAGTTATATTAGCTGAAGGATGTATCTTCTTCAATGCTTCTGGAACATTCCCAGAGAAGGATGGAAGAACTGAAAGAACAACAATACATATCATGAGTCTCATGACCAGCATGGTCAGAAAGATAGAAAACAGACATTAACTAAAAGGTCCCTTTGCAGGCAATTTTCTGTCTTTTCCCTGCTACAACTCTACCATAGATAATCCACTGAAAGGATAGCTGAATTATCACGAATCCTAAACTGAAAAGAATTCTTCTTTACCTGGAACCATGCCTAGCTCAGACATCCGAGACAATATCCGTTTCTGCAAGTTCAGCTGTTGATCCAACCAGTTCTGTGATAATGGGCCACCCCACCTATGATGAAATAACCATTAGACCTTAGAAGCCAAATGCTTGTGATGAAGAAAAGAAAGCATTCAAAGTTAGAACAAAATGCATTATATGGCACATCAAGGTGGAGCAATGAGTTGGCTAGCAGAATCATATTATTAAATGTAGTCTAAAGAACCATTTATCTAAAATACTCCTAAATTTGTTCAACTAGTTACCCCATTCTCTTCCTGTTATCATCATCCAAGAAAGAGAGAAGATGCAGAAATCACAACTCCTCTACTTACCCATGCAAATTGCCCATGCGAGCCCATGCAAGAAATGCAGGTCCACCAAAAAAATCATTTAGTTCATCCTTGCTGATGTTGAAATCCTGCAATAAAGAGGACAAATCAGCACAATAAGCCTATCATGGTCAGGCATGGCTATAACCGAACAAAAGCTGAAACAAACAACTGACTGAACCTCAGATCGCAATTGTAAACATAAAAAAGTTGATTAATTGAAGAGCCAGACGATAGCACCAACTCAATTACATATTCATAAATAACTCAAATGTGTATTGGGAAATTGGGTATAAACAGGCATCTGCTAAATTTCAAATATGTACTCTTCAAGCAATAGCAACTGACAAAGAAATTACATCAATTTGCTATAAATAAACAGGAGAAACGTTTCAAGACCATCTTATGGCAACTTCTTTTATTATTTTCTTTTTGGATGATGAATGTCAGATAGGTAATGGAAATAGCCATAGATCACTCGATCATGTGTTTTAAATCATCTATTTATTTATCAATCAGTATGAGTCCTTATGGCGAAATCAATAATAAGAATTGCCTTAACTTTGTCACCAATTTCATACAGGATGATTTGAAATATTACCATGAAAACTTTTTGCCAAATGGCTTCTTGTCCAGTAAAGGCCAATGGTAGGTTAACTCCTTGCAAAGCCATCCAGTCTATCTCTTTTTCCCATCTACTCCAATTCCACCAGACATAAGAATCTATGTTGAATAATGTGATGTCAAGTCATTAGCTCCTTGAAGCACAAAAACTGTCAAAAAGGTATTATGTCCAAATGCAAGAGGGACCCTAGGTGCTTTTGCTTCACTCATCTCAAGCATGATGAACTAGCTACTGGACTTGCTATTAGAAATATTGTCAAAGTCTTGATGTCCCATGGTGAAGAAAACTTACAACTTGATGTAACGACATTTTGGTAATAGTTCCATGGGACGGGTCGCTGAATCATCACACCCTTGCCCTTCAGCCTAGGCAGGGATCCTGCCTTAGGAACGGAAGCCACCTGTATGCCACCAGTCTTGTCCCAGGAAACATGAGCATCACACCAATACTTCAAGTACCAATGCAAGCCAGATGCTAATTCGACTGCTGTGGTACCTCTAATCCTGCAGGAAAATAGACAACAGGAAAGAGCTTCAACAATGCACGACTCACAAACTAAAACTGGCGAATCCACCTTCACCCAATCAAAAATGAAAGCACGCTGCTCCACTTGACAAGAAGAATAACTACATACAATATCTCAGGCCCATCCTTCTCCTCGTAATTTTCGATCAAAAAGCAGTTCTTTCCACCACAGACATCCTGATAGGCAAAGCTGAAAGAAAGTGAGCACAAACCACTGACAGTTACCTTCATGTGACCATGATGTATCAGAAAGACATTGAGTAAAAACCATTGCGAAGGAACAGTTTCTTAACCTGATCATATGCTATGCCCTTCAGGTGAGCACAAATTATTCATGTTCACTGTTCAACGAATTGCTACTGCTAATAGATAATTTATCAAAGCAATTATCTGAACTACTATTTGTTGGCTACAGAAGCTAGAGATATAATCTTAAACTGAAAAAGCTAAAGACAGTTTGATGCCAATATCTTAAGTGAGTAAATTTTACGGAGACCATCAATACACTAGAGCGAGTTGTAAGGGACACATGAGAATTTTGACGCCGTCACTGAAGGGAACAAATTCCTTCCATCAACACCTAAAACAACATCCTATTGTCAACACACTATAAACTGGGTCCAACTAACTTACTGTTTTTCTTGAAGCTTTAATTATTGCTAAATTGGAAATGAGAAAAATGCAGTGATTCGATAAGGGTCACACAAAAGACTGGACTTTTTCACATTTCCTCAGTTCATTAGCCGTGGCTCGACGGTGACTGGAGAGAGCACAGGCTCAGCTTCTACTTCGCTCCTGAGGATTTGAGACAATGAAATGGACAAGCATCGTGCGTCATGAAAGAGAAGACCTTGGGTACGATCTTGAATTGGAAGCTGCGTGAATGGAAAGGAAGCAATCTTTCAAGAACGCCTGCAGTCGCCGTTTCTTGAACCGACGGAGATGCCCTCTTGGACTCCAGTCGGGTGAGCAGAGACTCGATGACATCCGGCGACGATGCTGACGAAGTCATTGTTATCACGCTGAGGAGCAGCACCAGCGCAGAAATCTTCATGTTGGGCTGCGACATAGTTAAAGAACGGAACACGAATTGGGTTTCTCGAGCGTCTCTCTACGGAGAGGAGAAGAAGCGTTCAGACGAAGAAGAGAGGACAGAGAATCGTCGGATCATCACCCATCGGGGTCGTCCTCTGAGAGGGGAGTTTGACTGAGCGCTGTGTCGTTGTCTACTCTTATCTCTTGTCTTTTCTTTTTGTGTTTTTCCAAGTTTTATATTGGGCAGTTGAATTGCATCATCGGACATGGTGAACCCACGTTTTAACGATTAACTTCCTTCCCTATGGGATCATCATATCGAGTAAAGCGTCGGTTTTTATCAGAGATTCGAGGAGAGAAGACTGGATTCTTGTTGTTGTGGGAAAGAAGATGTTAACAACTTGATGTGCCAATGGGTGGGAACCAGAAGGAACAACCTTGGGTCCTGCCATCAATGTACCTTCCCCAGGACTTTGGCCCTCAGCAGCTTCAGCAGATGGTCAATAAGCTCCTCGTAACATAAGATTTGAATCTGATCTTCAAGTTGGCGTGTGCTGATGTAATTTAATTAAGTCTTGAACTTTCAAAAAGTGAAATCCAAGTCACAAATGAAAGTATAATTGAGTTCTCTTCATTGCATATTCTGAAAGTGTTAGATTCAATTATATTTTTGTGACAAAGTTTCAGAATTTGAAGTACATTTATTCCAATGTTACATGAGTATAAACCTAGAATTTCAAGTGGGATGGGGATGGTTCTTAGTCACAACTCACAAGTCAACGCCTTTTTTAAAATCTATTTTGTTTACTCCATATGTGAACATGTTTTTAATTGAAAATGAGTGAAGATAACACACTAAATTCCTAGTTTGTAAATTGTTGTTTTATTGACAATGCCCTCTAATTGTCAATGCTTAACTTATTTTTGAAAGATTTCCTATTGATTGATTGACAAATTTTCATTCATGTTTACTAAATTTCATTGATGGCTGAAATAGTTTTTCATTCCCTCATCCTATAATGGATTCCGTACCTTTGGAATAATCAGAGGAGAAATTGCTGTATACCTTTTATACATTGGATGAGGAACTTGTTTTATAGTTAGGTGAGTTAGAAAATCGAAGTTCAATGAAAAAACCAATCGGGTCATCTAATTAGCAGATGGCATTTTCATTGCCTTTGTGTAATTTTCATCATCAACTTTTTTCTTCTCATGGATTCTAGAGGTTGCCCTCGAGAAATGAATGAGAGAATTGAAGCAAGAAAATTATAGGAAATAGAGTTTTTTGAGACTAATCCCACATTCGAAACACATAGAAAAAGACCTAATTTCATTGCAACTGTTATATCTTTTATCTAATCACGGATACAATCGATTACTTCAAAGTTATGTTGTCAAAATCGAATTTAATCCTAATGGTCCAGAGGTGGATCGGCTTTGGCTTGTCGATCATTGCTTGAGTTTGCCCCTGCGTTCCTAAATAATAGATCGGCAAAAAGTCTAATCACGTTTCGCAAGCATTCGAGGAGAAGAGGAGGCGTTCCTCATTCAAATTTCTTATTTTCCTTTTTGTGTTTTACAAGTTTTATGTTTGCCAATTGGGGGTACTTTCATCGGACATCGCCCCCACCATAGCACGGTGAACCCGCGCGCACCGCATCCCGGTAGTTATCAAAAGCCCGCCTAAAACCCTAGAAGCAGAGCCTCCCCCCCTCGCTTCCTTCCGTCACAAGACCCTGCCTTCCTTCTCTGTCTATCTACGCACTCCCGGCATCATCGTATCGATTAAAGCTTCGATTTTTATCGGGATTCGAGGAGAAAAGATTGGATTTTTGCTGCTGTGAGGGAAGAAGATGGAGGTGGAAGCGCAGCAGCGAGACGTTAACAACGTGATGTGCCAACTGGTGGATCCAGAAGGAACGACCTTGGGTCCTCCCATGTACCTTCCCCAGGACGTTGGCCCTCAGCAGCTTCAGCAGATGGTCAACAAGCTCCTCAGTAACGTAAGATTTGAATTTGACCTTCGAGTTTGCTTGCGCTGATGTACTGTTGCCAATGTATGGGTGAGCATAGGCCAAGAATTTTAAGTGGGACTGGGCGTGTTGCTCGCTGAAGTTTGGTTTCACGGTCTTATGCGGTTCTTGTTGAGAAGTGTACACCTTTTTATTAATTTACTTTTGTTTACTTCTGATGTAAACATGTTTTTAACTGAAAAAGTGTCTTTTTTTAATCTTGTGTGAATTGAAAGACTGACTTCCCAATTTATAGATTGTTGTTTTATTGCCAACGCTTAAGTTTTTTTTTTTTTTGAAAATTTCATGTTTGATTTGTATAGTTTGGTTCTTGTTTACTAAATTTCATTGATGGCCGGGATAGTTTTTCGTTTTTCTCCCTCCTCATCTAATGGATTTCATACTTTTGGGATAATTAGGAGGACAAATTGCCGTATACTTTTTACATATCGGACCAGGAGCTCGTTGTCCCTCTTGAATCTTACTTACAGAAAAACAAAGGTCAGTAAAGAAGCCGATGCGTCATTCTTTTGAGGAGATTCCTCAGGTCTCTAACTGCATATCTGTTATTCTTATTCAATTTGGGTTCATATTGCAGTTTCTGTGGAGAAGGTGTTGTCCATAGTCTATCAGCCACAAGCCATTTTCCGAATTCGTCCTGTAAATCGCTGTTCAGCAACAATTGCTGGTATGATGCCAAACTTTCTTGTCCATTGGAGTTCTTAGCTCTGGTAGCTGCTGGATGCTATCCATCTTTCATAGTATACCTGGTTCAGTTTGACTGATAGTAGGCACAACATAGCATACTATCTGTTTCTTTCTTTCTTTTTGTGTGTGTGTGTGTGGAGTGGGGTGGGTGGCGATTGTATCAAGGAAAGCAATGTTGTTAGAAGGGTCTTGATTGTGGAGAATACAGTTTTGATCCTTATGGAGTGCTGGAGGACCTTTGTTTTACGTGTTGTATTTAATTTGCTTTTATCAAGCAATATGCTTATATTTTGCCTAATAGTCTGATATTTACAGATAAAATCCCCTTTTAAAAGTTCATTTCTCTGCCATTGCAGGTCACTCAGAAGCTGTTCTGTCTGTGGCCTTTAGTCCTGATGGGAAGCAACTGGCTAGCGGTTCAGGAGATACCACAGTCCGATTGTGGGACCTAAATACTCAGACCCCGATGTTTACATGCAAAGGTTGAATATATGAATCTCTTATTTCCTTATGTCCTTAAATTTTCTCAATGTATGCTAACTTTCCCATTGTGGGGGCATCTAAACATACGCATGCTTACTTGCTGTATAGTTGCTTTCTTTCTGCTTAGCGGGAGAACAGTTGGTTTTACGTTTTTGACTTTTTTTTTTTTTTTTTGGGAAAAGAAAGAGAAAAAGAGAACTGGGATTGGGGGGGAGGTGAGTAGGTTAAATTTTCCTAAAGGCATGAGCTAAAAGTTGCACCGATAGAGTGGATAGTGGGTGGAAAAAAAGCGGTTTGATGGCAGTGGAAAATTACTTGGTTTCCTTTTTTTCTGTTCTATTAATGAAAAGTTCTATTTACTCAGGGCACAAGAATTGGGTCCTCTCCATTGCATGGTCGCCTGATGGTAAGCATCTTGTAAGCGGAAGCAAGGCTGGGGAAATCCAATGTTGGGATCCGTTGACCGGGCAACCATCAGGCAATCCACTTGTTGTATGATCCTTTTTGCATTATAAGACTAGAAAGTCTTTTGTTCAGTTGATTGTATTTTTCTGCTTTTACTGGCTTTATTTAACTTTGAGCTAAATTTATTTTTTGGAAAGCTGTTCAGACTGAATAGTTTTGGACCTTTGGTGTTACACTTCAACGTTTAAGAATCCTTCCTGCAAGGATTCGGGAACTCCATTTCCTATTAATATTTCTTGGTTTATAACTCTCCATATTGATGAGGAAGTGGTGGATAAAAGTACAAATGTGTTGCTTCTAATTTAATACTTGTGGCAAAATAAGTGGGAGCAGTGTTGGCGTTAATTTGGATGATATCCATAAGTTTAGTGTAGTAAGTACAGTTTATTGTGTAGCTTCGCCTCTGTAGGATGAGATAAATGATGTACCATTTACGTTGAGGAAAGCTTTCTCACATCCTTTACCATTTTTTGACAATAATTTGTGAGGTGTTGAAGTATCTAACTTGTTTTTGTGACTTATGCATAGCAAGAATAGTTTCTGTGCCACTAAGACATTGAATCTGCTTAATGTCAGGGCCACAAGAAATGGATCACAGGTATATCTTGGGAACCAGTCCATCTGAGTTCACCGTGCCGTCGCTTTGTGAGTTCTAGTAAAGATGGTGATGCACGCATATGGGATGTAACACTAAGGAGATGTGTAATATGTCTGAGCGGTCACACTCTAGCTGTTACATGCGTAAAGTGGGGAGGAGACGGTGTTATATATACTGGGTATGCAACTTCCTTAATTTTAGGATTCGGTGAAACTGCCTTTTACTTAATGGTTTCAAATTTTTGTCATGAACTCTCTCTCCCAATCCTTAATAGCTGTTCCACCAACAAGTTAGTCACAAGAGAGGCAACTTAACTTTGAGATAAATATTTAATCACTTTGTGATGTATTAATATTCATATGCTTGTACCACCCACTGCGGTGGCGCAGTTGGCTTGAGCTTTGTGCCTCTCGCAAAAGGTGCCAAGTTCAAATCCCAGCGGCGTTACTTGGTGACTTAATCGCTGGCGTGAGTGTGGTGGCCAGCTTGCGTCAGCCGCAGGTTCTTCCCGCCGGCTGTCGGCTTTCGGGGTTTCCTGGGTTACCAAAAAAAAAAAAAAAAAATATTCATATGCTTGTGCTGAGCTACATGAAAAACAAAAATATAAGATGAAGAAGTTTTCTTGACTAAATCATACTTCTAATGGGCCTAAGATCAAGTGGTGACTTGTAAATTCTGCTTTCAAGCAACTAAGTATCCTTGGACTTTGCCAAACTGCTGCTGCTTTTACTACTTGTTACCTGATGAAGTAATTGTCTTAAATTTCTCGCAGCTCTCAGGACTGTACAATCAAAGTCTGGGAAACTTCCCAGGGGAAGCTGATAAGGGAATTGAAGGTAACATCTTTTTTAAAGTTCATTATACATATTGCAGGGTCATTGCATGCCTGTTTTCTTCTACTCCACAAGAGCTTTAGATTTATTTGTGCCTTTGGAGTAGCTGCATTCACTCAATCTCTTTGGTGCCAGGAGGCAGTTTGGCACCTAGTGACCTACCCAATACTAATTGATATGATGTCCTTGAGCTATTTCATTGTTTAGTTCTCAGATTTTGATGTTAAGAATGGAAATACCACTATTTTTATGTCACTAAGACATGATCTGCATATTTAGGTTAGAGTTTAGTTTTCATGGCTCGTGTGGTTATGTCTTTTCTTGGTTTCTACTGCCAAGTCCGCATCCTTAATCTAAGCTGCTGCTAGATCCCTCTCTTCTTTTCTTCATGATCATCCATATCTATGTAAATTTTTTGTTGTAGGGTCATGGACATTGGGTTAACTCCCTTGCTTTGAGCACTGAGTATGTTCTTCGGACTGGAGCTTTCGATCACAATGGCAAACAGTATTCATCTGCTGAAGAAATGAAGCAAGTAGGTAACTGTTATTATGTTGAATCATCTTCATCGTGAAGCAATAAATCACACATTTATTTGCTTATACAACCTAGTATGCATAGGTTATTTCTCTTTGCATGTTAATTGCTTACAATTTAGTATGCATTGGTCAGTCCCTGTCTTTTTGCTCTGCACATGTTCTACCCCCTTGTGGTGATTCTCTCCCTTCAAGTCTATGCACATTTGTAGTTCTACTTTATGGTAACTGTTATTTGAACTTCTGTATTTTGTTGATAAACATAGGTTGCCTTAGAAAGGTACAAGAAAATGAAAGGCAATGCTCCTGAAAGATTGGTCTCTGGATCTGATGATTTTACCATGTTTTTGTGGGAACCTTCTGTCAGCAAGCACCCAAAAACTCGAATGACTGGTCATCAACAGGTATGTGCGTTTCTGTGTGTGTGTGTGTGAGAGAGAGAGAGGGGGGGGTTGGAGATTGATTTCACAGCTGCCTGCTTTCATCTTCCATGATATACTAATCAATTGCCATAATGATGCTGGACATACACTGGTTCAATAAATGAGACATCCTCTTAATATTTTCTTGAGGCTTGTACAATAGATCCTCATTGAACCGTCTTAGGTGTCATTTGACATAATAAATGCGGGAAATTATGCTTTTTGTTTGCAGCTTGTGAATCATGTCTACTTTTCACCCGATGGGCAATGGGTGGCTAGTGCTTCGTTTGATAAATCTGTGAAGTTGTGGAATGGCATTACTGGGAAGTTTGTTGCTGCATTCAGGGGACATGTCGGGCCTGTATATCAAATAAGGTTTGAGATATTTTCAAACTTTGCTTGCCTTATCCATTCACGAATGATCTCTAATCATGATTTACATAATGGACAGTTGGTCCGCAGATAGTAGACTTCTTTTAAGTGGGAGCAAAGACTCTACTCTGAAGGTTAGTTGCACAAAGCATATAGCTTTTGAGGAATTTCCATAAAGTAGTTTGAACTATTTGTAAATGTCAATAGCATGTGGAGTCTATTCTTTTCACTGGTTATGATTCTACCCTTTTTACCGGTTATGATTATTATGAATTTTTGCCTGATTTGAATGCTTGAATGTTCGCCCGATGTTTGGCTTACTTTTAGATCTGGGATATTCGCACAAAGAAGTTGAAACAAGATCTTCCAGGTCATTCGGATGAGGTTTGTTCACTTAATATTGTTATCATACAAGTTTTAAGTTTGTATGTCCATCATGGACTACCACTTGCTTATTTTAGTATGTGTTCTCATGATAAGGTTTTTGCGGTCGATTGGAGTCCGGATGGCGAGAAAGTAGCTTCTGGTGGTAAAGATAAGGTGTTGAAGCTATGGATGGGTTAATGCATTGGGAGTTATACAAGGCTTATCAGACCATTACGTATGCAAATGAAATGATATGGCAGTTCAAATGCTTTCATTCGAAGTGAAGAATTGATTGTTTAATAGCCCATATTACGGCTGAAGACACAAAGTGCACACTCAACTATCACGTACTGCAAGTTCGGATGCAATCAGCCACAAAGTGCACACTCAACTATCAGGTACTGGAAGTTAGGATGCAATTTGGTTGCATAAAGCTCTCTTGCATCAGGATGGCAGTCACAGCCGGTACGCATTGTCTACTTATGATACAGCTGATATTATCAAAGGTTTTGTTAATCTAAGAAACACTGTTCAATGCTTGTATTAATTGAGAGTATCATGAGTCACCAATATTTTGTCCATATAAGTAATTGGCAGAATCAGTCTTTGATATTCATATCCAGTTATAGTGAGCCCTTCATTTTTCTATTGGCCTTATACATAATGGCAGTCAAGTATGTTGGCCAGAGAGGAGCCTTCTTGGATTAACCCCTAGCTTGAGTCATTAACTCAATATATCACACAAGTTTTCAACATTGCTTACAAAGTCTTCAAGATTATTTCTGATGTTCTATATGATGAGTCATTTTAGGCAAATTGCAGAGAAACCAACCATTAATAAATTTAAGTTTAGCTGGGAAAATCTGGCAGAGTAATCTCTGAGTGGGTAATGATACATTATTCAGAACAATTGTATGATTTAGGAGCTAAAAAGGCTGAGGACAGACCACAGGTCCACAAGTCATTATTAGCAAGCTTGTGATATGCTGTTCTAAGCAACTGCCTAGACAGAGATGAATCCCTTCTCCTTGAGGCATTTGACTGTATCTCTCAGACTCACCTCCAATGGAGTGAAGTTGATACCCAGAGCTTCTGCCTTCTTTGTTGATATCTCATTCTCCGAAGAGAAAGGCTTCTCATCTTCGCATCTGCACCATTAGGAAAACAACCGTAAATCTCTTGGACGCACAGTAGTCTGACAGAAGATGAGTTTAGAATTAAGGCAGAATGATAACTTACTTCTCAGGAAGGTGCAAAGTGGGGTGGAGATTACGTAGAATCTGCAAAGCATCATGGCAGTGCACAGTTTTGGCTACTAGGCAATATCTTCCGTGAGCTGAATGATTTTCAAAAGCTAGAATGTGTGCGTGTGCGACGTCTCTGACATCGACAAATCTATAGCATGTATTTGGAAATGTTTGAGCGCCTGCAGGATAAGCCTCAATTACTCCCATGCCAACGTCAAGACAACTTTTACTTTATACTAGATGCTTCTGCCAGTAGTTGAAAACTATGTCGCATGTGGAAATCTACCAGAAATGATTATAATAGTGTGTCTGTGGAGCCAATCAAGCAGACCCTTCAATAAAGAAGCCAGATCCAATAAATAGAATGTAAGGGCCTCAGGACCTCATGTTGCCAAATTCAGTTAACTAGCAAAGAAGGATAGCCATTCCATGGAGCAATGCAGAATGACATTCTGAGACACGTGGCCATAACTCGTTAGTATGACTAAGGGCATACAATCGGATAGATAGTTCTACAGTTACTCCTTGAGATTGTCTTTTGGGTAATGAGAACAAGTATGCATAAATGTTTGACGAAGCCGCTTTGAAATAAAATGGCAAAGATTTAATAACAAACATAATTTATGGCTAGATGATAGTGATACCATTAATGAGGTTCAGTATTATCTCCACGGAGAAATTAACAGTGGGCTGCAGGATAGGACCGATCACATATCCTGGGTTTATCGTGACAAGGTCAATTCCATTCTCTTTGGCAAAATCCCAAGCTGCCTTCTCTGCCAAGGTTTTTGAAAGCATATACCAGAGCTGAAGATAGATAAACCAAAGAGACTGTTAGAATGCTTTGCCTCATTCAACACATATAATAACCATTACCATGACATGGACTTCATTTGATGTCATCCAAGGGGCATTCGGAGATTACCAATTAAAAGAAACGACAGATAAGTAGTTCCCCAGGACTCAAAGTATATAGAAAATGTTGTTTTCAATAAGCATATGTAGCATCTGACATGGTGCTAGACTAAATTGCAAGAGTAACACAAACAACCGTAAGTGATAAGATAAGCACTCCTTGTTTTCGAAAGCTATGTGATTTAAGAGAGAATGTTCCCTGATGTCCCAACTCCTCTCAGAATCAACATTTTACCAGTTTCACTGTATAACAAGAACTCTGAATGTTATTCGGTAGTTAAATTTCACAAGTGAAAGAAATGAACAGCAATATTGTTAAGAAATTTTGATACACAAACCTTGGATTTCTTGCAAAATTCTGGATCTGAATACCAAGTCTCATCAATGACAATGCCCGAAGTCAGAGGTTTTGCACTGAATGCAACTGCGCCCATAGAGGACGTCACAACCACTCTCTTGACAGAAGAGGCTTTGGCGCATGATCTTAGAACATTAAGGGTGCCCTTTAGGGCAGGATCAATTATTTCAGCCTGAGTCATGTAATAGAAGAAATCATTAGGTAAAATTCTCATAAAAAGTATCAGAAAACCAAAGCTGAATTCCTTGTGGCAGAAGGGACCCATCTAGTCATTTAGGAAAACAAGGACAACGTTGGGATTTAAGCACGTAACAAATCATGAAAGATGATTGACATGGCAAGATTCAAGCACCTGGGGGTCAGCAGCTGAGGGCAGACGGGGATGCGGTGTGAAAAACACATTCGCATCCGTCGACTACGGAGTCAAAGGACCCTTCTTGCAGCAATTCCGCTTTGAATAAATGCAGCCTCTCCTTAGCCCCGTCCAGTGCCAGGAGGTGTCCTGTCTTCTTTGTGTCGGCTGTTGCACATGCACAAGAATGAGAAATCTCTACTCAACTGACCTATATTTAAAAAGTTGCGGGGACCCTCACCGACACACTAGTAGCATCTATAGTCAGAAAGGGCATAGGCGAACAAGAAGAGTCGTATTGTTCCAGGACGAACTTGTGCAAAACTGACGCGAGAATAAATAAATCAAGAATCCGGAATTAGGCGATGGTTTGAGCGTGCTACTTCTTTAACAAAGTCGAACAGGATGCAAAAGATCGGAACTTTATAAGATAGATATATAGACAAAACTAATGAAGCTAGCAAAATTCTTCTCTTCTCACAAAAAATAGCTCGATAGTTTCACTCTAATAAAGGGTTTCCACATAACTTCACGTGGATTATCAGATTCCGACAGTTCTTTTTTTTGTTCTTCCAACAGCTTGACAATGCCCAAGAAGCGTAAAAGAGCATAGAGAGAGAGAGAGAGAGGGAGAGGGAGAGGAAACTTCTTTCTTACTCGGGTCTCGGATAGTGGCTCGAACAGTGTAAGCCACGGTGGAGTAAGAGCTTGACCAGCCAAGAAGCTATGTAACCCGACCCTCCGGTCACGCCCACCACCTTCCCTGCTCCGCTCATCTTCAACGTTCTCGGCACCTGAACCGCGGAGTTCGCACGCGCTGGTCTCGTCTCTCGTGGCTCGGGGGAGAGAGTGAACGAGTCCTGGAGACCCGGTGGCGGAGCAGATGGACTTACAAAGAGTCCGATAGATATTTCCTTTTTTGTTCAGAATTAATGTAGAATTTGGCATCGATAGATGTCCAACATCCTGGAGAAGTACTTATCTACACGTGAACGTGAAAGGACAAATCCGTGACACGCTGAGGCTATAATAGAGGAGCAGCGGGATGTACTTATTTACATGTGAAAGGACAGATCCCTAAAAGAAACTAATCACGCTGAGACTATAATAGAGAAGCGGCGGGATGTATTTATCTACATGTCAAAGGACAAATCCGTGAAAGAAACTAATTATGCTGAGGCTATAATAGAGGAGCGGTAGGATGTACTTATTTACATGTGAAAGGACAAATCCACAAAAGAAACTAATCACGCTAAGGCTATAATAGAGGAGCGGCCTAAGAAGTGTGGTTAGTGCCTACCTAAGGCTATAATGTCACCGTCACATGTTGAATGAAGTTTTCCGACTTTAATAAAGGATCAATCATGTGTGTAGAGTTTATCACGACAGGCCACGCTTTAGCAATTTCCAGCTAAAGTTTTTGAAAACACATATCAAAGCTCAAATTAAAAAAGACTATGAATCAATGCAATGAAAGAGTACATGCACTCGTCACGAATATAACTAACGTTAACCTGACAATCCGCTTCATTTTGTATTCCAGAACTACTAGTTCGAGAGACAGAAGTTATCAAATTCTCATGATAATAAAGAGATCTTAAATAATAATAATACAATTTGGTTTGGCGAAATTTAGTAGTGAAATTAAAATTGAGGATGCAAAAATGCAATATGAAAATACAAGTGGTAAAGTGGGTAATTTTCCTTTTATCATCATCAACATCAACATCATTGGTTTTGATAGAAATTGAAATTTTGATGATACCGAGATGAACTCTTGACTTACCATCTCGATTAAATGTCACGCCCCTTCCTAACTAAACACGGGCGCAACAAAATTATAATGAACGAGCCGAGCCGACTAATTCAAATTTGGAACCCGCGTTTTGTTACTCCATCATATACCAGCACGCAGGCTACCGGACTGTACGTCTTCTTCTTCGTTCAGAACGGCGTTTTCTCTCGTTCTTCGCTCCCGTCTCGAGGCTCCGCTGCAGGTTCGCTTCTTCCTCTCGGTCGCTCGCTAATTCCCGCGGCGTTTGCTCTTCCTGCTTGCTAGCTCTGCTTCCTCTGCTGCTTTGCGCTTCTGCAGTTGAACTCGCGTGTCGCGTTTTCGCAATCTCCCCTTTCCTCACGCATATTGATGCAGAAAACCCTAGCCCTCTCAAAAAACTCTCTCCCCTAATCTCGCTCTCGGTCCGTCGGTCGCCTCGCCTCGCCTCGCCTGCGGCCTTCCCTCTTGCAGTCGGCCTTCCCTTTCCCCTCCGCTGTTTTTGCATTTTGTTAGGCGCTTCTATGATTGCGCTGAATTTTCTGGCTTTTTTTTCTTTGGCGCTAAATAGTTTTGGCTCGATCGTTCAAGTCTCTCTACTGGTGCCTAAAATGAGATGGCAAATTTGTCTCGTATCTTGGTAGTTGGTTTAGTCTTAAGTACTTTCGTTACCTTTAGATAGTTTGGATTTTGTGCCTGGGGACAATTGCAATATATTCAAGTAACCGAAGCTTGAATTTGCTTTCTTTCTTCATTACTTTCGCAGTAGTTTCATGGAACTAGTGTTTAGATAACAGCCATTTCATTTCTTTAACTTCCATTACCAGTTTAGCTTCAAAGCAAAGCAAAGCAAAGCGTGGTTTTCTTTTTCTGTGAAGACTTTAGGACAATGTGTAAATTGTCACAAGGTTTTTTGGTGGTTGGATGAAACTGAAAGTACCTGTGGCTGCGACATAACCATGTTTCTTTTATTTTACTGAAAGTTTGAAGAAATTGGTTTGCATTAGACCAACAATTGGATGCTTTCTACAGGATCTAGTTGAAATACGGGAGAAGATGGGTAACTGTGCTGCTGCGTTCAAGTTCCCGTATTAATGGTAGCAATTCAGGAGAAATTTGGCAGGTATCCAAAAATGTGAATGCTGGATGGCATTGTATTCCTTTGATTTGCGGACATCAGCTTGTTGGCAAGGTTTCACTCAGAATCCAGCAGTTGAATGCAATGCAAAATCAAGACCAGGCTTTGTACAATCATTTGGATTTGTCTTGCAAAGTTTATCTTTTTTCATTGTGCACACTCCCATAGATTTCATTTTAGAGGATTTTGCTATAGTATACAAATGCACTGGTGATCATCTTAGTGGGAAATAAAAATTGTTTAAATTAGACATTGCTCTTTAAATGTTATGTTTTCAAACCGAGAAGTAAATTTCCGCAATGACCGGTCATCAACAGGTATGTGTGCGTGTGTGTGTGTGTGAGGGGAGAGGAGGGAGGAAGGAGGGAGGGAGGGAGGGAGATTGATTTGACAGCTGCCTGCTTTTGCTATGTGATTGATTCCCTAAGTCTTTACTGTATTTAGAAGACTGTTTGTGTTCTATTATATACTATCAATTGCCATAATGATGCTAAATAAGGACGTACTCCATATTGTGGTCTTGGTGGCACTGGTTCAATGGATGAGACATCCTCCTAATATTTTCTTGAGGCTAGTAATTTAGATCCTCGTTGAACTGTCTTAGGTGTAAATGTGAGAAATTATGCTTTTTGTTTGCAGCTTGTGAATCGTGTCTACTTTTCACCGGATGGGCAATGGGTGGCTAGTGCTTTTGATAGATCTGTGAAGTTGTGGAATGGTATTATTGGGAAGTTTGTTGCTGCATTCAGTGGACGTGTCGGGCCTGTATATCACATAAGGTTTGAGATATTTTCAAAATTTGCTCGTCTTATCCATTCAAGAATGATTTCTAATCATGATTTACATAATGCACAGTTGGTCTGCGAATAGTAGACTTCTTTTAAGTGGGAGCAAAGACTGCCCTGAAGGTCAGTTGCACAAAGCATATAGCGTTTGAATGATTTCCATAAAGTACTTACGTGTGTCATGGGCCAGCTTTAAGAGAGATCAAGTGTGGTCACTTAGAATTGTAACAAGAGAGCTTGTAATATTATCTGTGAAAAAAATATCAATGTGTTACAGGAAATTAGTTTATTTATGATGCAAGCAATAAGGATTTTCCCCCTGGTTGTTGCTGAGTTATTGTGCAACTTGTTTTCATTGAGATCTCAATGGCCTATTTAAAGTTATTTTTTGAACCATTGGACGATATTAGGTCTGCTTATTTTGCGAGATATGTTGATGAGGATATTCTAACGCAGAGTACGTATGGAAGCTTGAGTGATGTACTCTTGCTTGTTGTTTTAATTTTGTTTGAACTATTTGTAAATGTCAATAGCATGTGGAGTCTGCCCTTTTTACCGGTTATGATTATTATGAATTTTTGTCTGATTTGAATGCTTAAATGTTTGCTCAATATTTGGCTTACTTTTAGATTTGGGATACTCGCACGAAGAAGTTGAAACAAGATCTTCCAGGTCATGCGGATGAGGTTTGTTCCCTTAACATGGTCATCAGACAAGTTTTAAGTTTGTATGTCTATCATGGACTACCACTTGCTTACTTTAGCACGTGTTCACGTGAGAAGGTTTTTGTGGTCGATTGGAATCCATATGGTGAGAATGTTGCTTCTGATGGTAAAGATAAGGTGTTGAAGCTATGGATGGGATAATGCATTGGGAGTTATACAAAGGCCTGTCACACCATTGCATATGCAAATGAAATGAGATGGGAGTTATACAAAGGCCTGTCAGACCATTGCATATGCAAATGAAATGAGATGCCAGTTTAGATGCTTTGCCAGTTTAGATGCTTTCATCAGAAGTGAAGAATTGATTGTTTGATAACACATATTACGTCTGAAGATAGAAAGTGCACGCTCAACTGTTAGGTGCTGCAAGTTCGGATGCAATTTGGTCGTGTAAAGCTCTCTTGCATCATGATGGCAATCGCAGCCAGTACGCATTGTCTACTTATGATCCAGCTATTATTTAAAAAGGTTTTGTTAAGCTCAGAAACACTGTTCAATGCTCTGTTGATTGAGAGTATCATGAGTCACCAATATTTTGGTCATATAAGTTATTGGCAGAATCAGTCTTTGATATTCATATCCAATTATAGTGAGTCCATTTTTGTATTGGCTTTATACATAATGGCAGTCAAGTATGTTGGCCAGAAAGGCGACTTCTTGGATTAACCGCTAGCTCGAGTCATTAACTCAATTTATCACACAAATTTTCGACATTGCTTACAAAGTCTTCAAGATTATTTCTGATGTTCTATATGATGAGTTGTTTTGGCAGGCAAATTGGACAGAGAAACTAAACATCAATAACTTAAGATTAGCTGGGAAAAACTGGCAGAGTAATCTCTAAAAGTGGGTAATGATACATTATTCAGAACAATTGTATGATTTGGGAGCTGAAAGGCTGAGGACAGACCACAGGTCCACAAGTCATTATCAGCAAGCTTGTGACATGCTGTTCTAAGCAAGTGCCTAGATAGAGATGAATCCCTTTTCCTTGAGGCATTCGACGGTATCTCTCAGACTCACCTCCAATGGAGTGAAGTTGACACCCAGAGCTTCTGCCTTCTTTCTTGATATCTCATACTTTGACGAGAAAGGCTTCTCATCTTCGCATCTACACCATTAGGAAAACAACCTTAATCTCTTGGACGCACAGTAGTCTGACAGAAGATAAGAATTAAGGAAGGATGATAACTTACTTCTCAGGGAGGTGCAAAGTGGGGTAGAGATTGCGGAGAATCTGCAAAGCATCATGACAGTGTACGACTTCGCCTACTAGGCAATATCTTCCGCGAGCTGAATGATTTTCAAAAGCTAGGATATGTGCGAGTGTGACGTCTCTGACATCAACAAATCTATAGCATGTATTTGGAAATGTTTGAGCTCCTGCAGGATAAGCCTCAATTACTCCTATGCAAACGTCAAGACAACTTTGTACCGAATGCTGCTACTGCCAGTAGTTGAAAACCATGTCGCACGTGGAAATCTAACAGAAATGATTATAATAGTGTGTCTGTGCAGCCAATTAAGCAAACCCTTAAATACATAAGGCAGATTCGGTAGATAGAATGAAAGGGCCTCAGGACTTCATGTTGCCAAATTCTGTTAACTAGCAAAGAGGGATAGCTATTCCATGGACCAATGCAGAAAGACATTCTGAGACATATGTGCCCACAACTCATAAGTATGATTAAGGGCATATGACTTCACTGAGATCTTCTTCAATCAGAAACATAGTTCTATAGTTACTCCTTAAGATTGTCTTTTGGGTAATGAGAACAAGCATGCACAAATGTTTGATGAAGATGCTCTGAAATAACATGGCAAAGATTAATAGCAAACATAATTTGTGGCTAGATGATAGTGATACCATTAATGAAGTTCAGTATTGTCTGCACAGTGAGATTAACAGTGGGCTGCAAGATAGGGCCGATCACATATCCTGGGTTTATCGTGACAAGGTCAATTCCATTCTCTTTGGCGAATTCCCAAGCTGCCTTCTCTGCTAAGGTTTTTGAAAGCATATACCAGAGCTGAAGATAGATAAGCCAAAGAGACAGTTAGAATGTTTCGCCTCATTCAACACATATAATAACCATTGCCATGACATGGACTTCATTTGATGTCATCCAAGGCATTTGGAGATTACCGGTTAAAAGAAACGAAAGATAACTAGTTCTCCTCCAGGAAGTAGAGTATATAGAAACTGTTGTATTCAATAAGCATATGTAGCATCTAACATGGCGCCAGGCCAAATTGCAAGAGTAACACAAACAACCGTAAGTGATGAGACAGGCACTCCTTGGTTTGGGTATCCGTAAAAAGTGTCTAGTGAAAGCTATGTGATTTAAGAGAGAAATGTTCCCTGATGTCCCAACTCCTCTCAGAATCAGCATTTTACCAGTTTCACCGTGTAACAGGAACTCCGAATGTAATTCAACAGTAAAATTTCACAAGTGAAAGAAATGAACAGCCATATTGTCAGGAAATTTTGATATACAAACCTTGGATTTCTCGCAAAATTCTGGATCTGAATGCCAAGTCTCATCAATGACAACGCCCGAAGTCAGAGGTTTTGCACTGAATGCAACTGCAGCCATAGAGGACGTCACAACTACTCTCTTGATAGAAGAGGCTTTGGCGCATGATCTTAGAACATTAAGGGTGCCTTTTAGGGCAGGATCAATTATTTCAGCCTGAGTCATGCAATAGAAGAAATCATTCGGTAAAATTCTCATAGAAAGTATCAGAAAACCGAAACCGAACTCACTGTGGCAGAAGAAAAGCAAATCCCCTTCCACATGGAATGGAATGATTTGTCCATGAGCTATCTACTTATTAGGAAAACAAGAACAACGTTGGATGATTAACATGGCAAGATTCAAGCACCTGGGGGTCAGCAGCTGAGAGCAAAACAGGCGATGCAGTGTGAAAAACACATTCGCATCCATCGACTACCGAGTCAAAGGACCCTTCTTCCAGCAATTCTGCTTTGAATAAATGCAGCCTCTCCTTTGCCCCCTCCAGTGCCAGAAGGTGTCCTGTCTTCTTTGGGTCGGCTGTTGCACATGCACAAGAATGAGAAAAATTCTCCACTCAACTGATTGAAATTCAAAAACTTGCAAGCACCCTCACCGACACATCAGTAGTATCTACAGTCAGAAAGGGCATAGGCGGGACAAGAAGAGCCGTATTGTTCCCGGAGAAACTTGTGCAAAACTGATACTGAAAATAAATAAATCAAGAATCCGGAATCTAGACGATGGTTTGAGCGTGCCACCTCTTCAACAAAGTCGAACAGGATGCAAAAGATTTGAACTTTATTGGATAGATACATAGATTAGAGGGCAATCTACAACACAAAACTAATGAAGCTACCAAAATCCTTCTATCTCTCAGAGAAAAAAATAGCTTTGATGGTTTCACTCTGACAAAGGGTTTGGACACAACTTCATGTCGGTTATCAGATTTCAACAGCTCTGATTTTTTCTTCCAACAGCTTGACAACGCCCAAGAAGGTCAAAAGAGCAGAGCAGAGCGCAGAGAGAGAGAGAGAGAGAGAGAGTATAAAGGAAGGGAATTTTTTTCCTACATGGGTCTCGGACAGTGGCTCGAACAGTGTAGCCACGGAGGAGCAAGAGCTTGACCAGCCAAGAAGCTATGTAACCCGACCCTCCGATCACGCCCACCACCTTCTCTGCTCCGCTCATCTCCTCCGTTCTTGGCACCTGAACCGTGTGGAGTTCGCGCGCGCTGGTCTCCTCTCTCGTGGTTCGGGGGAGAGAGTGAACGAGTGCTGGAGTGGGTGGCAGAGCAGCAGATGGACCTTATTATAAAGAGCCCGATGTTCGGCCGAATCTTTAAAGATAATCCAAACCCATTTTTGGTCGCTCCTGGCTGACGACAGACGGCTCCTCGCAACTCGTAAGCCATTACGTACGTGACATTACTGGCTAATAATTACATTTCGTTTCGACTTTTCTTTGAGCCAAAAGGTTCGTGTTGCTTTCCAGTGTCCTGGGGCGGCGCCCAAGTTCAAGAGGAACTCTTCCAACTCCTCATGAGTAGCTTTACTTTCAGCTTTGAGATATTAATTTAAAATTTTCTTTTATATTTATAGGAAGTATCAAGTAGTTGTACATATCTAATTCTTGATTCGGGATAAACCATATTTCATCCCTGAATTTATTATTTTTTTTTTTGTTGGACTTTTTCTTGGATATATTGAGCCCTTCAACTCTCTTGATTTTTCCACTAAAATATTTTCAATATCATCACACTCAATTATCCTGATATTGTTATTGAATAATAAAACAAATTTGCATACAATGACTATAGGATAGACATTCAGCATTGCATCATCTTTCAAGTTTAGAGATGGCAAGCTCTATTCAACAAGTGTACAAGAGACCATACATGGTCCGACCACGATTACTAGATGAAATATACAATACATTATTAGCAATCTTTTAAGTATGACTATGAGGTCAGCGTCGTCGGTCGAGAAAAGCTAGCTCAAATAGAGAGATTCCGCCTTCGCCCTTGAGGCTCCCAACGATGTTGCTTAGGCCGACCTCCGAAGAAAAAGCTCAAAAAGAGAGGAAACCTTTCTCCTTGAGGCTTTCAACAGTTTCTTTAATGCTAACTTCCAGAGGCATGAAATTCACACCCAAACCTTCTACTTTTTCCTTTGATATCCGATGAGCCGCCACAGCAGGCTTGTCGTCTTCACATCTGTGTTCAAAACGTATGATTCGTGCAGCATCGGTTAACGTTAGTGTATATGCTCGACATAAGACCATTTCTCGACTTGCTCCTAAGAGAAAAAAGTTACCTTTTAATCTATGGAGTTGAACAAAAACGGGAACTTACTTTTCTGGGAGGTGCGATGTGGGATAGAGATGGCGCAAGATCTTCGACATGTCCGGACGGTGCATTACTCCTCCAACTACGCAATATCTGCCGCTGGCTGAAGGGTTTTCAAGAGCTTGAATATGTGCTAGTGCGACGTCTCGGACATCAACAAATCCGTAGGACGCATTGGGAAATTCTTCAGTTCCTACATCATACATGTCTCGATTATTCCCACTGCTGACACCATTTTTAATGGAAAATCAATTTCCTTGAGCAACCGTGTTTCTTCTTGCACATGGAAATGGATTGCATGTAATTATGCAATTATGACATTGAATCAATCCTCCCCTGGTCAATCTCAGAATTTAAAAGAGATGCCAAATGCTGACATGATGTGTAAAAGAATGAATCATCTCATGGAAAATAGTACGTGTGACATAGAAACCATCAAGTTATACCGTTGACAAAGTTCAATATTAATTCCACCGAGAGATTGACTGTAGGCTGCAAAAGAGGGCCAATCACATGTCCTGGGTTCATCACGACCAGGTCGATCCTCTTCTCTTTAGCAAATTCCCAAGCAGCCTTCTCCGCCAAGGTTTTGGAGAGCACATACCAAAGCTGAAAATAGCAGAGCCCCAACAATGCGATGAACGAACTCACAGACAACGGACCAAGCAAAAGAGACCAACAATATCAAGAAAAAGCGTCTTACTACCTTTGATTCCTCGCAGAAAACCGGATCAGAGAACCATGTTTCATCAACCACCACACCAGAGGTCAGAGGTTTTCCATTGAACACTACTGCAGCCATGGAGGAGGTCACAACCACTCGCTTGATAGAAGGGACTTTTGCACATGATTTGAGAACGTTTAAGGTGCCTCTGACTGCTGGATCCACTATTTCAGCCTGCAACATGAAGGAGGTCATCAGTACGATTTTGCCAAATCACCCAAGTAATATCAGATCATCTATCATATGAGTCTACAGTACAAAGCGGAAGGAACTGATATGTGCAGACACCTGGGGATCCGAAGCTGAGAAAACCACAGGTGATGCTGTATGAAAAACAGCTCCGCACCCATTGAGTATCGAGTCAAAGGACCCTTCTTCTAGCAAATCTGCTTTAAACAAATGGAGCCTCTCCTTGGCCCCTCCAAGTGCCAGAAGATGTTGGGTCTTCCGCGAATCATCTGCTTATATGCACATACCAGAATGCAGAATTAGATCTGATAGATCACAATCTAAGTTCCTTCATATAAAATGACATCAAGTTATGAATCATGAAACATGCTAGTACTTGATCTTGACTTGAGTTGCAACATATCCACATCTATAAAAAACCAGGATTAAGAAATAATGGATTCGAATATTGCAAGGGATTAACTCTTTAGGCAGCGAACTCGGAACATGTTCTATTGCCAGAGCTCCAAAAGCACATAGACAAATCAGTATATGCGTACGCATGCACTTATGCACTTCCAAATACATACACGCATATGCGAGTGAATCCAAATGGGAAGAGACGATTAGAAAAGCACACTTTCTGATAAAAACGGAATTTGGTACAAAGTCCATGCATCAGAATGATTCGACTAAGAAACTGTGAATCATTCTCTAAGAATAGAGTGCACCACCCAAGAATCCAAAAAAAAAAAAGTTAGTAAGAACAAAACCCGAAGATGAAACGATGAACTTACTGGTGTCGCGGATGGTCGCTTTGACTGTATAGCCCCTGTGAAGCAGCAAGTTGATGAGCCATGATGCTACGTAACCAGCCCCTCCGGTTACACAAACCACCTTCTCTGTTGTGCTCATTTTCCCTCTCTTCTCTCCTATCCTTGAAGCTGAATCTTCTACTGGTCCTTTGGATGGTATATAACATTTGCATTCTATATATAAGGAAAAAAAAAATCATCTATGATTGCTTTCAGATAATGTTCAACTTGAATAATTTTCAACATTCACATGTCTCGCCAACTTATCCTTCAATCAAAGAAGATACATGGAGAAATTTTGAATGATCACCTATTCTAGACCACAAGGGTTGGGCATCGACCAAAATATCCGATCATTTGTGTCATGCCTGACTCAAAGGCAACTTACTTGTCGAAATCGGCTACTGCTCAAGGAAATGTCTTCGGATGCCATGCCTACAGGAAAGATTCGTTTCAATTTAGCCCCATGTAATTTTTTCATTAATTTTGTGTAAGCTACTATTAGTATTAGTCAAAGTCACAAAAATAAGCTAAAGATTGAATTTAACCTCTTCATGGGACTTATAGGGCATTTAATAGATTTTCAAATAGTCGAGCTCTATGCTTGTGCTTGGATTATCAATATTAACGCATATCACAATGAGTCTATCTAATCTTTATTTCGTATTTTATTCATCATGGCCATGGATGTGGAGAGTACTTTCTTACTAGAATCTGTCATTCAGTTGTAATGTAACTGAGGATGATGGTGTTCCGTTTAACAAATTTATCTTTTCAATAATTGGTATATTTCTAAGAGGCGGTAGTTATCCATAGAAGAAAGTCAAACTCTGCTTTTCATTCATGTACTTGCACAATTCTTTGATCAAGTCCATGTACATTTAATATGTCTCATCAAATCCTTCTACTTCCACAATTTTTCTAATCAATTCCCAATGACACCAAATTTTGGAAAATCTAACTAGTGTGGCCGCGGGATGATGCTGTTGTGTGACATGGATAAACAATTTTCCCATGTTACATCCATATTGGCTAAATTTCAACTATGTCATGCTACAGAGTAATTACATTGGCTAAATATTTCCAAACACGTTCATGGTAGGCATCCACATATTTGGAATTTTCCCTGATGATTTTACCACACTCACATCCGGTAGTAGATTACTATTTTTTAAAGAAAAAATCTACAAGATGATTTCGTCAGTGAACTAGTAACTTGTCAATGAAACAATGATTTGATCATTTTCAAATCGCGTACCAGTAGTTGAAGTGCTGTCAACTTTTTACATTTGTGGCCCAATAGTTAGTGACTTACTGGCGAAATAATGATTTTATCTCCTATCGAGGAGTAGATTATCAAGTACTTCAAAATTTTACAAGTGGCGCAATTAATTAATTAGAAACTTACCACCATAATTAAGATTTTACCGTTCTCAAACATAATATATTGTAATAGATCAACAGTGCTTTAAAATTTAAAGTGAACACATCAAATACTTAATAACTCATTGATAAAATAATGATGTCATGACCTCGTATCAACTAATGAATTATCAAATACTTTCAAATTTTACGAGCGGATCCATCTACTAAGCAGAAAATTTCTAAGATGATAACTTGCTACGCTAAAAGCGGGCTAAGTTTTACGTTTGTGGCCCAATAGTTAGTGACTTACCGGCGAAATAATGATAACTTGCATTTCATTTGAAGTCAATAAATTCTTCACTCTGCTACGAACTTACTACCTTGCAATTTCACTGGGAAGTCACTAATTTCGCATTTTAATTTTTTGTTTAGAGTGATAACTTAGTGAAAAAAAAAAGAGAAGGTTGATAAAGTATTACTATATTTATCATTGGTAAACTATCAACATTTTGATAAATCACCGTCAGCGCATTTGATCAACAAACTTTCGGTTACACTACTTTACAATAAGATATAAAGTTTATTAATCATATCATAAAATCACGGTGCATGGAAAGTTGTTTGTTATTTGGCAACGAAATATTAGAATTCTGCGCGACAAGTTTTATATAATCACACTAATGAAACACATAAAAGGTTACGTACTAAATAAGGAAACAACACAATGCTGTCAAAAGGAAGGCAAGCAAAAGGAATACTACTTTCAGCCTTGCCATGCGCGTTTCTCGGCAAGATTCATAATAAGGACGAGGCAAACGTGAAGCGAGTGGTACGGAATCTCTCTTTGTCCTTGGCCAATGGATTCCTCTCTTCAATTTTTTCTCGTCTTCCCTTATGTCTTTCTCCTGGAAAAGAAATACTTCACTTCCTTTGTAAATCCTTGGTTTCTGAGTATCTGATCTGGTTTTAAATGGTACGTACGTAGTCATTTTTTTCTTCCACGTAGCTTCTAATGGAGTACACCGGAGATGAGGGCGTCCGATAAAATGCTAGCTCAACTTGTTCATTCGCAATATTACCCCAAGAAGATGCAGGTCTTTAGAGATTTCTGCAGATATTCTACACTTCTAGTTGTAAGTCATATCGGACTACAAATCACGTGAAGAAACTTCAACCGGTAAAACTTGTTTCGTAAAGTGAATGCGCGTAGGTTATTCTGCACATATGAGTATGGGGGATGTGACGGAGGACAGAAAGCATGGAACCTCGAATTATCAGCTAGTGTCGTGCTGTTTTTAAGCAGGTGCCTAGACCGATATGAACCCCTTCTCCCGTAAAGATTCAATGGTGTCTCTTAGACTGATCTCTAAAGGAGTGAAGTCGACACCCAGAGCTTCCGCCTTTTCTCTCGAGTATTCATACTTCGATGCGAAAGGTTTGTCATCTTCACATCTGCATCATTAGACAAACAAAGTGTGATTCTCCTAGACATCTTGAGAAGGTCAGTCACATGGAATCCAGTGGCTGTCTCAGACGGGCTTCTGTTACTAAACAAACAAGATGGCATTTACACCCACTATTGAAATTGGTGGTAATTGATCAAGAACGTTACGATCAAGGCCTTGTGATATAAATGGGCGTTGAATGTTCACTTAGTTAAACTGGTGATACTCCAAGTTTGACCTTGTCGCACATTTTTCTATGGAACAGACTAATAAACGAACACGAAGATTCCTTCCGATGCTTCGAATCACTATGTAGTCCATGTTACATTTAATTACCTTGTATGGAATGTCCTGAAGCTGCAAATTTTTCTTGTCAGTCCTGAACTATATTCAATGACCTCAGTAAGTTTATTGCTACTAAATCTCCAATTTCATCATAATCAGTGCAGTCCCTCTACTTCGTTCCAACCAACAAGGCCCATCATGTATTTTCTCAGAGGAAAAAAGCGTGCTAATCCTTCACAGGCTGTTTTGAATGGCCAACAGTCAAGCAGCAGACGAGTTGGAAATAAGGAAGAGTAATTACAGAAAAAAGAACTTACTTATCAGGAAGGTGCAATGTTGGGTACAGATTCTGCAAAATCTTCAAGGCGTCACGACAATGTATGACTTCTCCTACTACACAGTATCTTCCGCAAGCTGAGGGATTTTCAAAAGCTAGAACATGTGCATTTGCTACATCTCTGACATCGGCAAAACAATAACATTCATTTGGAAATGTTTGAGCTCCTGCACGATAAGCGTTAAGTTATTTCTGACATCAACATACAATTTGTAGCGGATACTTATCAGATTTTTCATTTCTCTGTTCCAGACTTGAAAACTTAAAATCAAAATGCGTGGGAAAAGGTCTCATCAATGAATGCCATTAGTTTATATGTAAGAAGACACATGCACCATGTGTAATATGTAAAGCACAACTGCCCTCCTACTTTAATTGCAAATCAGACGTACCTAACATGGATCAGACTATTTGCCAGAGTCATAAGAATTTGAACATAGGATCATCAGACTAACTTTTCAACAACCAAAAAGGAGTAAGTCCACGCGGAATAGCAAAATAGTCATACATCCATACCATTAACAAAGTTCAGTATCACCTCCACAGTGAGATTAACAGTGGGCTGCAGCAAAGGGCCAATGACAATTCCTGGGTTAATTGTGACCAAGTCAATCTCATTCTCCTTTGCCGATTCCCAGGCCGCCTTCTCTGCCAAGATTTTTGAGAGAACATACCAAAGCTGAACAAGGAAATACCAAACTTATAATGTAAGTATCTTTTGCCTCAGCTCAATTACCTTTGACACGACATGGACTGGGTTCAACATAATTAAAGGAATTCCAAGATTACCAGTATTGTGAAGAAGTTACAGACAACCAACCTTAGATTTCTCACAAAAGTCTGGATCTGAAAACCAAGTCTCATCAACTAGATCACCAGACGTCAGAGGTTTTGCAATATATGAGACCGTAGCAATAGAAGATGTCACCACCACTCTCTTGATAGAAGAGACTTTGGCACATGACCGCAAAACATTAAGGGTGCCTTTTAGGGCAGGATCAATTAATTCAGCCTAAATTATGCAAGAGAAAACAAAATCATTCAGAACAGAACCTATCGGAACTATCAGAAAAAATTGGAACTCCTTGTGTCGGATCACTACAAACTGATTGCTGGAGCACAAGCAAGATCATTAGAGATGTCCCCTATACATGGATAATGGAATGGAGTGAAATGTAAACAAGTTATGTAAAAACCAAGGACAACGTTGCAACAGAGACGAGTATGAGGCATGAAGGATGGCTGAACTGACAAGATACAAGTACCTGGGGGTCAGCAACTGAGAGCAAGACAGGTGATGCAGTATGAAAAACGCCTATGCACCCACTGACTACTGAGTCAAAGGACCCTTCTTCCAGCAAGTCCGCTTTAAATAATTGCAGCCTCTCCTTAGCCCCTTCAAGTGCCAGAAGGTGTTCTGTCTTCTTTGGGTCATCTGTAACACACAAACAAGAACGAAAATTACTCATTTAAGGGGTTGGAATCCAGAATTCTAGTGGTCACCCTCATTGACATACTAGTAAAATCCCGTCATCTATGGCCAAATGGGCAGAAAAAGATAAGTTACATCGTTCTTGGATGAACTTGCTCTGGCTCAAGAGGTAATTAATGACTTTACTTGCATCATTTAGTTGATTCGTGGAGATCTAATGGTAGATTTTAGCTGCTAGATTTTGTTTTCGTAGTGCTGTAATGAGAATGAAGAAATCAAGAGCTTTAGACTCTAAAATTTCATTAAGGCGCCCCGCATACTTGGTGAAATCTACATGGTGTCCCAGTGGATGAAACATGGCCTAGTATCTCGTAGAAAACATTGAACAGAATTACCAAGAAAAGAAATGTAACTGAAAAAAAATAATGGGTCCCGATAACATTTATTTCATCGAGGACGATTCTCGTCGTTTCCACCGCATGGTTTTATCCGTTATTTGAAGGGCGCAGGAGCACGAAAACACTGATAGAGAAGATATCGAGAGAATAGAGGTGGCAAGCTTACTTGGGTCTCGCATGGTGGCTTTAACAGTGTAGCCACGCTGAAGCAAGAGCTTGACCACCCAAGAAGCTATGTAACCTGCCCCTCCAGTCACACACACCACTTTCTGCTTCTCCTCTCTCGTGCTCATCTTCTTCTTCTTCTCTCTGTGGGCGATGGGTGAGAGATAAGCAGCTTACCACTATCCTGGTGTCCGTGTCTTCTATTAAGATGGTGACCCTGTAAAGATCAGGTCTGATCAAAGGAGGCCAGGATAAGGAGCGGCAGTCAAGTTTACCGGGGTCTCGCACGGGCAGGAATGAACAGAACTGTAAATCGAATTAGAGGCACTCCTAAATGAGAACGTTTAGCAGTGAAACTTACATTATTAAGAGTGCTCAAGTGAGCGCACTACCAAGATAACTGACTTACATAAAAATGCAAACCTATAAGCAGAAAACGAAACCGCGAATGCCAATCACTTGTAGGTTGTTGTAGAGGATAAATCTTAGTAGTGCATATGTACCAATAATGTCACAGTCACGTATCGCTTGAAGTTATCCAGTTCTAATTGAGGACCAATCACGTGTCCTGACTTTATCATGACAGGTCACGACGCTGCCTCATCTGGCATTCTAGAACCACTACTTAAAGAGATATAGGTAACTAAATTTTTAGAGTAATACAGAGGTCTGAAATAATGAGAAGCTTTTTAGTTATGTGCCTATATCAGAAAAATACATGGGAGCACGTTCATATGCGAGAAGGTTGAGGATTTAATCAAATAGGCAAGGGAGAAGCATTTTCGACCGCTTGGCACTACAATGATTCAATTCAAGCCATCAAGTGAATATGTCTGGCATCGATATTTTATAGCATCAACTCGTGTTCCAAATCATCTAAAAATCAATATGTTGGCAATTTTCCAACTAGAAAAAAAAGAATGTTGAAGATCGTGTAGGGTATGACAGACCAAGCAAAAGAGACCAACAATGTCGAAAAGAACAGTCTACTTGCAGGCCTTCGGTTCCTCACACAAAACCGGATCGGAGACCCTGTCTCATCAATTATCACAGAGGTCAGGAATTTTCTACTGCAGACAAGCGAGGCCATGGAGAATGTCACAAGCACTCTCTTGATTGAAGGGGCTTTTGCACATGATTTGAGAACATTTAGGGTCCCTCTGGCTGCAGTATCTACTATTTCAGTCGGTAATAAGATTAGAAGCCCATCAGATAAATTTATGTTGAATTACCTAAGAAATATTATATCATTTGCCATTTGATTAACTGCACATATAAAGGACAAGTTGAAACGAACTAGAATTTTGGAGATAAAATACTGAAGATGTAGAGAAATGACGGATAACGGCAAGATACAGACGCCGGGGGGTCAGCCACTGAGAAAATCACCGGTGATGCTGTATATAAAACAGCTTCGCACCCATCAACTATCAAGTCGAATTACCCTTCTTCCAGCAATTCTGCTTTAAATAAATGTACTCTCTCCTTAGCCCCTTTGAGGGCTAGAAGAAATCATGTCTTCTTTGAATCATAAGTTTAATTGCACATGCAAGAACACGATTTAATTTGGCTGATCAAAATTGCTGTAACTCTCAGTCACTAGACTGCAATTATCAAGTCATGATGTTGGCTCTGTATTTGATTCGCTCAGGTGGTCACATATGATCGTACTGCAAGAGATCTAATTTTCAGGCAATTAAATCTGGACGACTTAATGTAATAGGCAACCTGAACGCCCAAAGGCAAGCAGGCATATGCATATGCGTGCACACAACTGCCCACAAATAACACTTGGATATTACATGTCTGTGTTTATCCAAAAGGTAAGAGATGATTAAGAAAGAACAGATTCATGTTATGACAGATTTTGTTACACATTTTGTATCGTCTAAAATGTTTCAACTAAGAAATCGCAAACCATACTAATACTAAAATGAACAGACTGAATATTCAAAAGGTTCAAGATTCTGAAGATTAGAGCATGAACATAAAGTTGCATAAACTTATTGGGATTGCAAACAGTTGCTTTCACCGAATAGTCAAGGTGGAGCAACAGCTTGACAAGCCAGGATGCTATGTAACCGGACACTTCAGTTACGCATCCCACCTTTGTTGTGGTACTCATCCATCCTCTACTCCTCTTTTTGGCATTGAATCTTGAACAGGGGCTTGGAAGAGAGCATGCTGAGAGCAATTCATATTAAAGGCAAAAAAGATTATCTTTACTAAGTTTAGAAAATATTTAGTTCTGCAAGTGTTTCAGATTTGTTTGTCTAACCATCTTGTATGAGGCATTGACAAATTCTTTTATTTTTCCACAAAAGCTAGATGAGGAAACTTTGATGAATCCCCAGCTCTTATTCATATGTCAAGCCTTGCATGGCTCCATGCAAGTCAATTTCATGAAGAGGTTTTCTTCTTTTACCAAAAAAAAGATGAGCTATATAAGATTGCTTTTCAGGGGCACAAAAAAGAAAAAGAAAAAGAAAAGAAAGCTAAGTCCTTCAACTTTAATTCACAATCATAGGAGCTGTTTCATCTTGAATGGCAATGATCAACTTTACCCAATTAAAAGCCAACAGATTTGATCTGGTTTGCACTGGCCTTCTGTTTGCGTTTGGTGAGAGTGAGGATCAGTACGTATGTGTTGCGTAAAGTTCTATATGGAAAGTTTTGTTCATTTCAATTCAAGAAATGGGAAGGTAAGTATGGTAACTTCAGAAAGATTGAAAGAGACGATGAGTTGCGAATCAGTATAGCCTTGTGCACTGGGATGCCCTTTATATAAAAAATTTGATATTAAGCAAATTACCCGAATCCTGGTGTCAGGGCCTTCAATAAAATTAAATTTGATCATTGTGCACCACGCCAGAAACTAAAGTGCAGCTTTACTGTGATCGATTATGGTGGAGCACCGGCCAGAAATTAGTTAGAGATTAGTGGCCCTATTATTAGTCATTCATCATTTGATCCGTTGTAGGAGTTGATTAATGAGAATCTCCAAAAGAATATTGGATTTATCAATAATTCATTTTCCCAGCCATTCTTTTGGATTTTTGTCTAACTATGAATGGTTCTTAGGATTCCTCATTATCCATGTTAGAGGTTGCCTTTTCTGTCCCAGAACAAACACTGGGCATTGTTTCACCTCAACTTATATACAAAAAACCTCAGGTTGTTAAAAGTAGTCGCACATGAAGCCAGGAATGGAAATCAGTGGCAAAAGCAGAAAACTACTCCAATAAACAACGTTCATACTCAGCTTTCAAATTTAAATTTACACTGAGCAAGTGACTCTAAGACATTATGCATGCTCCATTGGAGTCTAATAAAAGGGAAGCATTAAATTTATGCAGAAACTTTTAAATGACTCTAAGTTCGTGGAAACCATATATATGCCTTTGAAGTATAGGGTTTTCCTTGTCACTTGTCAGGAAACTCAAACAGAGAGGAAGCCTTTCTCCTTGAGGCTTTCCACAGTGTCTCTTAGACTGACCTCCAAAGGAATGAACTTCACACCCAGACCTTCAATCTGCTCCCTTGACACCCGAGGAGCCGACTCGTATGGTTCATCATTTTCACATCTGCGTCAACAATGATTCATGCACCTTTAATAATGTCAATGTTCAGTAGATAGGATTCCTTCTAGGGATGCTCATAAAATGTAACTCTTCTCTTTAGAAATTGAAGAAATATGGGGGCTTACTTTTCAGGGAGGTGCAGTGTAGGATAAAAGTTGTGCAGGATCTTCAAAACGCCATGACAATGTATTACTTCTCCTGCCATACAATATCTGCCGCTAGCTGAAGGATTTTCAAGAGCTAGAATATGTGCATGGGCCACATCTCTGACATCAACAAATTTGTAAGAGATGTTGGGAAATGTTTGAGCTCCTGCATTGTATAAGCCTCAAATTATTCTCTTTGTAATCACAAGAGCAGAGTGCACTTCGGCAGGAAATAAGTTTCCATGTGCAGTTGCATCTCTATCTTGCAGAGAAATTTGGCGACAGGTCCTTAGTCATTTGCAGAATATCAATAGTCAACAGCAGACAAAAAATGAGATCCAAAATGCTGACACAACGATAATAGACATGTCAAGCATTGACTTTTAAGTAATACCATTGACGAGGTTCAGTATCATCTCCATAGAGAGATTGATGGTAGGCTGCAAGAGAGGGCCAATCACATGTCCAGGGTTTATCACGACCAGGTCCATCCTATTCTCTCTTGCAAAATCCCAAGCTGCCTTCTCTGCTAAGGTTTTAGATAGCACATACCAAAGCTGAAAATAATTAAACCAAAGTCAGGCGATGAAAGAGCTCGCACCACTGATGGATGTGATCATCATCAACATGACACTGAATTTGCTCTGCCTTGTTTGACATTTCAAAGCAATGGATGAGGAGCACTAGAGAAGAAATTCTTTAAAAGTTGTCCATCACAAAAATCTATTTGTCATATAGAGGTATTCAGTGAGGCAAAGCGCCCAACTTGTGTATCTTACATTGGCCAAATATGGGCAAACAAACGAACATGCTTGAAGGCAAGGAAGATGATACCTCTTGACTGCTTGACCACTAAGATTAAGCTAGGACTGAACATGTTCAGCCTCAAGTATTCAATTAAATTAACATTAATCAAGCTTGAATACTAGCCAAAATCAAATCTATTGAGGATTTTTTATTGGAAAAATTCATCCAGTTGATGGGGCATCATAGACCAAGCAAAAGAGATTCTACTGTCAAAAGCCAGCTTACTTACAGACCTTTGATTCCTTACAGAATGCTGGATTGGAGAACCATGTCTCATCAACTACCACATCAGAGGTCAAAGGCTTCCCATTGCACACAACCGCAGCCATGGAGGACGTCAAAACCACTCTCTTGATAGAAGGGACCTTTGCACATGATCTGAGAATATTTAGGGTACCTTCAACTGCAGGATTGACTATTTCAGCCTGCGGCATGTAAGGAAAGGAATCTGATTAGAATGGTTTTGTCGAATCATCCAAGAAATGTTAGATCATTTGCCATCTGATAAACTGCACCAGACGACACGGGAAAAAGAACTAGAATTTGAAAGATGTGACGCTTTACATTTAACAAATCCATGAAATCATGATGTACAACTGCAATATGCAGATACCTCAGGGTTAGAAGCCGAGAAAAAAACCGGCGATGCTGTATGAAAGACAGCCTCGCACCCATCAACTATTGAGTCAAAAGACCCTTCTTCCTGCAATTCTCCTTTGAAGATATGTAGTCTCTCCTTAGCCCCTCCAAGTTCCAGAAGGTGCTGTGTCTTCTTTGGATCACCTGCTTATGCATTCAAAAAAGGAGAATTTGATTTGATGGAATGAAACTCTGGGAGCTTTCAGTCACATAACACGAAATGTTATCAATAGATAAGAAGACCACAAATATAAATTTATGCATCGGATCTAACTATAGAGGTAGCATAAGATTGTGTGCAAACTTGAATAGTTAAGCCAATGGAATCAGATATTGCAAGAGCTTCATATCTTCAGCTAGTGGACTCGGATGCTATTGAATCAAATGCACCCTGAGCATAACATATAGGCATGGGCACAAACCCTTACAAACAAGTACACACATGCACGTATGAGTTAATTGCAAAGGTAAGAGATATTACAAGAGAACAGTTTTCATGTATGAGTTAATTGCGAAGGTAAGAGATATTACAAGAGAATAGTTTTCTCATCATAACTGAGGAACAGATTTTGGTACCACTTCCATATTATCTAGAACGTTTCAAGTTTCCAACTAAGAAAGAGTAAACCGTTCAACTACTAGATTGGACAAACCAAAGATTCAGAAATCCAATATTGTGAACAACAGAGCATGAGCAAAGATAAAAACTTACTGGGATTGCGTACAGTTGCTTTAACCGTGTAGCCACGCTGAAGCAACAACTTGACAAGCCACGAGGCTATGTAACCGGCCGCTCCAGTTACACACACCACCTTCTCTGCTGTACTCATCTCCGCTCAAGATACTGATTGCAATGCATTTATAAGTGGGAATTCTCTTTTATGAATTCGGGATATATTCAACCTCGACACTTTGTCAAGATCATCTATTTGACCGGCTTGTGTGAGGGACTTCCGTTCACGCTTTGTTTTAAATATGTTTCTAGAAAAAATTGAATGGGACAAATGACCACCTACTCTTCTTGACCGTGAGTGATTAGTTTTCTAATTACACATAGATCGCCTGTCATGCATTACTCAAGGAAAGTCTCGAGCAAGTGTTCGATGGTCGCATAACACCACGTCATGGGCTGATGTGGTGCCAAGCATTTGTGCTAAAATCCAATCGCGCATCGACACATGTCCATGACGTGGGCCCTCCCCTGTTCTCTCTTCTTCCTCCTCCATCGACGGTGGTTGCGGTCAGGCTCATTTGTGCGGAGATCCATGAGCCGAGCCACCCCTTCATCATTGCTCGCGGCCATACTCGTCCGTCGCCAGATCAGTAGCCAAGGTCCATGGCCAAGCCACCCGCAAGATCATCTTCTTCTTCGTCAACCGCCAGATCTGGGGGCTCCCAAACTCGAAACTAACAGATCTGGCGACTCCCCAGATCCACAGAAGTGAGCCTTCAAATTAACAGGTCCACTGTTGACCGAATGGACGAGCTGCAACGAAGTGGGTGGCTGGCCCGTGGACGGCAACGATTGTAAGCCGCCGCCAACGAAGGAAGGGTGGCTCGGCCATGGATGCACCGCAGTGGGCGGCCGTGGACGGAGGAGACGGGGGAAGAGACCGAAAAATTCCAGCTAGATTTTTACTTTTTCTATATTTGTCCAGGTCATGAACACGTGTCAAGTTGTGGTTGGGCTTCAGAAATATATATGCCACGTCATCCTGGTACTACACAGTGTGTTTTTATTTCTCTTTCCCTGTTTGTCTCGTATAGGCCGACTAAGTATATTGCTTCCAATGCGACTCCAACCACACCTCGCCGATTGCTTTTTCCAAGCAATAAATCTACTATAGAGTTTTTAGGTGATAATATTTTATTTCATTGGTAATTTGCAAACAGTTAAACTCCTCTTCTAAAATTTTAAGTTACATGATAATTATTTAATGGGTTTGTGGACGGTAGAACTATAATTTTATCGATTATTTACAAAAGTTGTGCCGACTTGAAAATCTAAAAAAAAGTGGTAATATGCTATTGGGTTTGGGAAAGACATGCGGTGAAATGGGATAGCTTGTGGAAGTCGAGCACTTATGCCGTAGCAATTTCCTCACTGAGAGAGGTGATGGAGTTTAAGAAGTTAAGCATCTCTTCCTTTGATCCAGGGATACATGCTTCTGTTTTTCTTTGACTTACAGATGTGTGCGTGAAACTTGCCTTGTTTACCACCACCGCACTCTTTAGCCATTTCATTTCGTATCGCTGTAATGTTGTCAATTGAGAGGCTATGAGCCTATGGAGAGACATGAGGAGATCTCCCTGCTCCACTGTGTTCTTGAACGAGGGGGTAAGGTGAATGCTGTGGTGCCAGTTGCTCAATTGGATTGGCATTTTGCCCTGGGAAAGCAGGCCAGTACCTTTCCTGTTTACTGCAATTGACTGCATCACTTGCACCTTTACCACACGTAAAATTTTGGCTGTTAAACTCATTGCTTTATTGCCATTTTGTCTTTTTTTTTCCCTTTGACACAGGAGGCTGGAGTTTCACTACCATGCAAACGTGAAATCATGGATTTCAAGTTACTCAATACGGATAACAGCCAAACATTTGTCTGACAATGAAAATGGCCGCATCAGTAAGCTTCAGGTGGCATTGTACATATTCTGTCAGAAATTAGAAAACTTCAGGTCACCCGAAGAAAACTCTGTCATAAGTGTATTACAGCAGAAAATGCTCATCTAATCGACTTTGGCATGGTTTTTATTCTTTTAGTTGCCTGTTGCAGCATCTCTTTCAAGCTCTCCACACTGTCCTTAAAACTCACCTCCAAAGGAGTGAAGCCGATGCCCAGACTTCTGGCTTTGTCATTTGATATTTTATTCGTTGGCACAGAAGGCTTTTCATCTTCACATCTGCTATTAGCAAAGCCAAATGTGAGTCGTCTTGTTATAGTCTTTTGCACAAAATATAGGAGACATGAAATGCTTTTGAGACAATCACTTGGTATTCTGTTCAAAGAATTCCAGACATTACTCCTTGAACTTTTATACTTGATGTTGCAAAAATTTGGGTGTGCTGAAATTGGATTTGTTGACATCATTCAAATCATGAGGGATATGGATCAATGATTAGGCAGATAGCCTGGAATTTTTTAGCAGACAAGTTTAGTTCACTATAAGAATGTCATAACTGGACATTTAATAAGCAAATCTTACTTTTCAGCAAGGTGAAGAGCAGGATAGAGCTCTCGCAAAATCTTGAAAGCATCGTCTGAGCGCACGACTTTGTGAACAAGACAATATCTGCCTTTAGCTGAAGGGGACTCATAAGCATGAAAGTGTGCACGTGCAAGGTATCTTACATCAACAAATCTATAGTTCGTGTCAGGAAAAGCGTGAGTTCCTGCAGCAAATATCTCAGCATCAGATGGGAACAACTTCACTTGTAAGTCTCCTCTTGTTATACAGATGGTTCCAATAAATTTGTGTATTTCAATGAATCAAGTTCCATCACATGTATAGCCGTTTGTATCAGTTTAATAAGTTCCATCACGCGTATCTTTTGTCCATTATAAAATGAATCAACATATATATCCTCTTGATGTTTGTGTGTTAAGTTGTGGACAAATTACTGAGGACAAATCGTGTAAAAGTACTATTTATGGGAATTACTTTAGTTAAAAAAATTCTAATCTCATCAGAATAAACAATATAATTAATTTATCAGTTACTCGTGACTACCATTTATGAGGTTGAGAAACATTTCTGCGCTAAGATTAAACGAAGACTATAGTAGGGGACCAATGACAAACCCAGGATGCATCGTGACCAAATCGATCCCCTTCTCTCTTTTAAATCTCCATGCTGCCTCTTCGGCTAAGGTTTTAGAAACTGGGTACCAAAGCTGAAACAGAAAAGCAAGAAGTGCACAATGAAATCAATTTGAGTAGTTGATGCATGCTAGCTCCTCTGTGATGGTTTAAAGTTACTAGGAAGAACTTGGAACGGATCCAAGGTATATCTCTGTGTAGAATTTTTTATGTAGTTCATGCAAGGACACACAAAAATGGAAAACGTTCTGCATTTCTGACATTTTCTAAGATTTACTTGATGATGCAAGAAAGGTGAAAAACAGCATGTTCTGATGACTTAGTTTAATTTAGAATATCATGTATATTACCTCTGATTTCTCACAGAATACTGGATCAGAAAGCCAAGCCTCATCTACTGTCATGTCAGGAGTCAAAGACTTTCCATTGAATGCAACTGAAGCCATAGAAGATGTTATCACCACTCTCTTGATTTTAGGGACTTTGGCACAAGAAGAAAGAACATTAATTGCTCACTGCAGGATCTATCAGCTCCATCTGAGACATGGAAAGACTAGAAAGAACTACTGAACTTATTGAAGTCGAGCAGATACATAGAGATGGAGAAACCGCAATATGGATAAATGCATTGTGCTGAAGAGTTAGATTTGTTGCCTTGGGAGAAACCTTGAGTTGAAGCTTTCTATGTTATTTTTTGCCATTGAATTCTTGCTGCGCTGGGAGAAACCTTGAGTTGAAGCGTTCTATGTTCTTTTTTGCCATTGAATTCTTGCTTATAGTTTGAAATTGGCTCCTACTTTGTCCCGTATATGTAGACTATTACAACTTCTGCATTTAATTGCTATGGCCAAAACGACATACAATTTACAAAACCACTGGTTTGGCAACAGAATTCTTAAGTGCAAATTTCTACTTCGTGTTTCCAAAGAAACAAAGGAAAAAAGAACATTTGAGAGACCATGACACGAGCCTTTGAGAGAGCAAAAGAACCTTGGGTTTTTTGGGGGTGAGAAGCACAGGTGTTGCAGTGTGGAAGACACCATCACATCCATTGACAACGGACTCGAAAGATCCTTCTTCTAGTAAGTCGGCCTTGTAAAGATGAAGTCTCTCCTTGGCTCCATCTAGAGCAATCAGATGTCCAGTCTTCTTTGTATCACCTGTTACATGTAAATTGGAGCAACTTCTTGCGATGATTTGGAATGGTGAAGCCATAAACGATGGCATGCATGAATATAATCAAGGGTCTTGAGCTGACTCAGGTCACGAACAGTTACTTTGACGGTGTGGCCACTTTGGAGCAGGAGTTTCACAAACCATGACGCTATATAGCCTTATGCTCCTGTCACACACACCACCTTCATCTCTCTCTCTCTCTCTCTGAGTTATGGCACTGGTCTCTGACCTCTCTAGGAAAGCTTCACAGAATGGTGCACTTAAAGCAGAGTTTCGTGGTAGTTGGATAGTTATGTAGATGCACCAGAGAAGCTAAGTAACTTATTGCTTCTGTCTTTCCTAGATGACGACAAGTCTTGGCTAGACTTGGAGCATCTTTTGCTGAAGAAAGCCGTCCACGATATTTTCTAGTGTCCGGTTGTGGACGTTAGACGTTGGAATCATATGGGCATTTTCATGCGGTTCTACATCTGCCCTCCCCTGTGACGACCCTCAAAACCACAAGCCCAAGAAGGGCCACGTAAATAAGACCCAACGACCAAGATTTTTAGCGTTCCCATTATGAAAATACGGAATATTATTCCGTGCCGATAATTCATGTTAAGCTTTGTTAAATTTCAAACATATTATTAACTAAACTTTGACTGGCAACTGTAACATGTTAATAAATTACCCACTGTTTTATGGAAGTACAATAGTAATTTAGCTTTTAGTAAGTTAGTAGAAATTTTGGGAATGTAACGTCGGTTATTTGGCTGTTTTAAATTACAAATTATTCGTGTAAGTTACCGATGTTATTTACATGTTTGACCAACGTATTAAAGTTACTAATTTTATAAAAAAAATTACCGACTTTCATTTATCAACTTTTTAATTGTTCTAAGAACTTAACAATAATTATTTATTAGAGTTAACATCGAAATAAGATTACTTTCCGCAATAGCAAATTACCACTATTAATGCAAATGATTTACCCCATTTTCATGGATGAGATTACCATCTACTTTTAGTTTTCCTAACACTTAGATAATTGAACTATCGAAGCTTATATAATAATAAAGCCTATTGGTTTGTTCATGTGGCAAAATAATGCCATGTGTCTTGCAAAGTGAAGCGCCACATGGAAAATACCAGAGGGATCATTCTCTAAGCTCCAATTATATATAATAGATATGTTGGTTGAAAATTTTTCACAATAATTTATCTGCATATTTTTTCGATTATCAAATGAAAAAAGATAGAAATTTTTGAATTAGTTTTATCACCACGATTTTTTTAAGTTAACATATAATTTATAAAAAGGTATTTCAAAATTTGTTTGCAAATTAATGAAAAATTCGTTAGACTGAAGTTGGTGAATGACAAATCAACAAGTCAAAATTTATGTGTAAATGGCATGGCAAAAAAAAAAACAAAAACAAACAAACACCATGTGTTTTGAGTCGAGTAGATATATATATATATATATATATATATATATATATTCTTAAACATATCTTCACCTGTCGATGCACAAATAAAATTCTAATCTATGATTTTGATCATATGGTGTGTATCAAATTATTTTAATTTCAACAACTAGAGTACAATATCTCACTATAATAACGAATAATAAAAATCCTCCGATTTTTTTTCTCTCTAACCTGATTCAAGTCTTTAAAGGCTTAATGTCAAGATATTTTCTTCACGTTTTGTAAGTTCATCTTTTCATTTTTTGCAGATATATGCCAGTTGTGTCATAAATGATACTAAAGTTCGTAAAATTACCTTCTGCATGTGTAAAATAGATTTCATTTTTGTAACCACCTTTGGTTCCCAGCCTTTGATAATGCAAAAGAAAATTTCTAAAATGTCGTGGCTTGTCTTTTTTTTTTTTTAATTGTAAATTTTCTTTAGCTATCATAAGTTATGGCAACCTGCTTTTAGTGCCAAACCCTGTATGTTTGGATCTTACCCAACCAGCTTTTTCGATTGTGACCTTCCATGCATATTGAAATTGAACTAAAGAAGGTTTTGAACTTTGAAGCGACAGGGGTTCGTGGGTACGCCATTGCAGACCCTGCTTTCAGTACCAAACCAACTGAAGTTGCAACCATTTTAGGTCGTCTCCCTCAACTTAATTCCTTTCCATGGTCAACGATCAAAGCTTCTTACCCAACATTTGATTTTCTATTCAGAACATTCCACTTTCAAATGTTGAAAAAGAAAGAAAGGAAGAAAGAAAGAAATAAGGTTTATCATATCTCCTCTATTTCTTAGCCTTTCTTTTGAAGACGTATTCTTAGCCAATTTCCCAACGCCTCGTACGAGCACCAGTTGACTCCCGCCTATGCTCAACGAGCATGGTGATAGAGAGGTCTTTTGGCCTTTTGCCGCTACATTCCCTTTTCTGGTCCTTAAAGAACATATAAAACCTGTCCTAGCTTTCATAACTGATCATGTGTAACCAACTTATCCGATGCTGATGGAGAGATTTTCATGTCTTCTTGCTTTTGCTCTCTGTGCAGTAGCGCAAGTATCTTCCCCCTCCAATGCCAACACCCGCTTCACAGGTTGTTCTGAATCCCATACAGAGGTCCTGATTGACATCAAAGATCCTGGTGGTCTCCTATCGTCATGAAGCAACTGTTGCGAATGTCGAGGGATCGGCTGCAACTGGACTTCAGGAGCAGTAATAAGCATCGGCCTCGGAAACCCCTATCCTGGACACTCTGGTTCGCTTCAATGGTATGGTTATTGGAATTTGAGCAGAGAAATTAGGCCTTCATGAGGCTCAAGTCCTTAAAGCATTTAGACTTAAGCTTTTATACATTTGACGGTATTGTGATTCCTGAATTTCTCGTATATATGGAGAATTTAGAGTACCTAAACCTAGCTTGCTGGTTTCAGGGGTGCAATTCCTCAGAGTCTAGGAAATTTATCAAGCTTGCAGTATCTTAATCTTTCATGTCCATTCCCTTCATTAAATGCTGATAATATTGGGAGGATATCGGGACTTCATTCTTTGAATTATCTAGCTCTAGATGGTGTAGACCTCTCTAAGGTCGGTTCTGATTGGATCCAAGTACTAAACGGGCTGTCACTTTTGTCTGAGTTGCATCTCAGAGATTGCCACCTACCTGGTCCAACTCCATCCCTAGATTCCTTGAACTTCATTTGCAGTTCTAGATCTCAGCTCCAACCCTTTTTACTCGGTCTTTCCACAGTGGATTGTGAATATTAGCAGCCTTACAAGTGTTGACATGAGCAATAGTTGTTTGATTGGAAGAGTTCCGCTTGGTCTCAGTGAAATACTAAATTTGCTGTCCCTGGTTCTTAACGGGAACAATAATCTCTCTGCCAGTTGCAGAGAATTATTCGAGGGAACCTGGAGAAAGATAAGATCCGTGGATTTGGCCCGCAATAATATACACGGAAGGTTACCTGCTTCCATTGGAAATATGATGCTCTCTCACTGATTTTGATATTTCAGCCAATAATGTTCAGGGAGCAAAATCGAGCTCCAGTTGCTTACTTTGCAGACTGGTAGATTTCCGTGTATCTGATAACAATCTGACAGGATGTTTGCCGGAGGTTGTCCATGCAGGATCTGAGACCTGCGCTTGCAACAACACTTTGCCTGTCTTGATGCACTTGGTATTGAACAACAATCGGTTGACTGGCCATACTCCAAACTGGTTGGGCCATCTCAGAAATCTCACAACACTGAACCTTGAGAATAACTTTTTGCAAAGTCCGATCCCTAATCTTGGGAATTTGAAGAAACTGATTCTTCTAGCAGTCCAAGGAACCATTTGAATGGGACTCTCCCGGTTGATTTAGGACAGCTTTTTCGGCTCTACTACTTGGATGTGTCCTCCAATCATTTATCAGGTAACCTATCCGAAGAGCATTTTGCAAAGTTAAGCAACTTAAAGATCTTACTACTGTCCTCCAACTCTTTCATTTTGAACGTCAGTGCCAACTGGATCCCCCCTTCCAGGCCCGTAATATTACTATGGGATCATGCGAGATCAGCCAGCTTATCCTGCTTGGCTTAAATCTCAAAGTCACATCAGATATCTTGATTTTTCGAATGCTACCATTTCGGTTGTAATACATAGCTGGTTTTGGAATATTTCCTGTGATCTGTCGGTTCTAGACATGTCCCTCAATCGACTTACTGGTGGGTTGCTAAATCCACTCAGCGCAGCTCCTCTTGCATATGTTGACCTCAGTTCCAATCACTTTCGAGGCCCAATTCCCCTTCCAACATCTGAGATTAGCTCTTTAGACCTCTCAAATAATCAACTCTCAGGTCCAATTCCCAAAGATATAAGTAGAACACGTCATCTTTGATCTTCCTCTCTCTTTCATCGAACCAAATTACAGGCAAATTCCCAGAAGCTATAGCAGAAACACAGTTGGTTCGGGTCATTGACTTATCGAGCAACAACTTAAAGGGCAGCATTCCATCAAGAATAGGGAACTTTTCGCTCTTAGAGGTGCTTGACCTCCAAAACAATGCTTTGTCAGGATCGATCCCCGCATCATTGGGCCACTTAGCGCGGTTTCAGTCTCTTCACTTGAGCAACAATGAGTTTTCAGGAAATCTCAGGTTATCTTTAAGAACTTATCGAGCTTGGAAACGCTTGATCTTGGAAGTAACCAAATGACTGGCGAAGTTCCAGCTTGGATTGGTGACAATTTCGCTGAACTCAGAATTCTACGCTTGATGTCAAATGCATTTCTTGGAGAAATCCCTCCTCTCCTGTCAAACTTAAGTTCGCTGCAAGTCCTCATTCTTGCAGAGAACAGTCTGACAGGTAAAATTCCTGCTAGTCTTGGTGATCTTAAGGGAATGGTACGAGAGCAAGGCAGAAACCAATATTTGTTCTATGCAAATAATGGATTCCTCTACTATTAAGAGAGCTTTGTCCTAAACATAAACAGTCAATCTCGATGGTACACAAAAACTCTTTCTCTTGTAACTAGCATTGACCTCTCTGGAAATTATCTCAGTGGAGGAATTCCCAAGGAAATAACGAAATTGATGGGATTACTAGTTTTGAACTTATTGAGAAACAGCATCGCTGGTCAGATTCCTGAAAGCATCTCTGATATGCATGTATTGGCATCACTTGACCTTTCGAGCAACAGGCTTTCTGGTGTGATTGCTCCAAGCATGCCTTTAATGTTATTTTTGGGATATTTAAACTTATCTAACAATAACTTGTCGGGCAAGATTCCATATGATAACATTTGAGCCCTGTTCATTCTATGGAAATGGGTGGGTATATGGTGCTCATCTTAATGTTATGTGTCCAGGTGACAAACCGGAGGACGGAGGGATAATTGAAGGTAGCGATGCCAGCGATGATGATGGGCCCACTCATAAGTGGTTTTACTTGGGTGTTGGTCTGGGATTTGCTGTTGTTGGTTCCAGCCATTGTTCTGCACATCAGAAGATCTTGGGCCGAGGTACACCTCAATTTCATAGACTGAATTGTCGAAAGGTGGCTTTTTGCTGGAAACAGAAGGGCGAGTCTTCAGAGACAGGGAAATCGAGGCTGAAGATAAATGATTTACCCCTCGTTGGAGCAAAGCTTGCGCTGTCAAGCTCTTGCAGAGAAGTAATGAACTACTTTACAATGCATTTGTTCCAGAAGTATTCTTGTATTCATACACTATGTTCTTTCCTAAGTATTTGAAATTGTTCCCACAGTTAAGACTCAATTAAAGACACCGAAAAAGCAAATTAAGTGCATCCACTGACTTAAAAGCGAAGGATGTCTGGAAATGTTCTGTCAGCTGCTTCAATTGCAAATCATTGATCCATTGGAACTTATCCCGATTGACTAAAGCTGCTTGACAAATTAAATTGGCAAGTTGAGTTCCTAGACGTATTCACAGTAGGAATTTTCCTTTAAATCAACTGGAATGGCAAACCCCGAGTGGGTCATTCGACCACCAGGAAAGAGTAAAGTTTCAATGCCAGAGGAAGCAACAGCACGGACAATTTCTTCAACTAAGTGAAGCTTTGTGACCATAGCTTTGTAAAGAAAAGTTTTTCTAGCACCACCATGTCCGTAAACGAAGAAGACAACCCATTTCCTATCTAAAGAAGCGTCAACAACATCACCATAAAGCTTCAGCGTATTCATTATCTTCATCTAGACGACCGAGGGCAAAACATACCGACTTAAAATTTGGATGTCACGTTCCATTGACCGTTCATAAGTCGTCAAAGCTCCTTGCTCCTTTCACAGTGTCAATGCTAAGCAACATACTCAAGTAAGTTTTTTCACCTGAACTGGGTTGGGCATAAACAGTTCGGCCAACATAATTGATTGGGTTGCCAAACCCATTTTGTCGGAACTCCACATTCGTAAGTTCTCTTGCCTCTTCATAGAGTTCATTAGCTTTCATCCATTCTGTAACCATTGTTTCTCGATTCCCTACCTTGCTGCTTTCCATATCTATAAAATGTGATAAGCAGCCCATCTGGCCAATGAAACGTCAATCTTTAGACTGAAGGTGATCTAAATGTACATCGAACGGAAGTATTTCCCATGATGCTTCACATGCTGAGACAGATGTATAGTCAAAATACGCTTTGATTTCATCTATTTCTTCTGCCTGTTCTTCTCCAGTCGTTTTGCTTAGTGAAACATTTTCATGGACAATAACTTGTCTATAAGTGACGATTAAACATGTCGAGACCTCATAAGTCTACCCTTGAGCACCGCTTTGTACCTATTATATAGGTTCTGATCTCATAAAATATGTTGCGGGCAACCAAAAACTAAGACTTGTGAAATGTTTCATTATGCTTGGAAGATGATTGAGAGATAGAGAAAGATAGGAAGTTAGCGGGACAACATCATCCTGCATTGGCGGTCAGCTAAATTGGAAGCGAATGAAAAGGTGAGAAAAGTTCGAAAGGTGGGACTAAATTCGAAAATTGGATCAAACTCAGTTTTTTCTCTACGCTAGGCCTTCTGATATTGGTCTAACAAATGAAGTGGTAAAGACTTTTTGGGACTCAGTAAGGTCAAGAAATCAGTTCGTAAACAATAGATCCATGGGCAGTCCTGCACTCATGTTTGCCATCAGTGAAGATAGCTGGATTGAAAATGAACTTTTTTTCTTACGGGAAGTGTGCCCATCAAGAAATTCTTTTTGAAATGCAATTTCAAAAGCTGACTTGATGCAATGGTTGAGAAACAAGACCCGCGTATGAGATGACACAATATCATAAATAAGATTTGATGTTGACACAATATCATAAATAAGATTTGATGTTGATACGAGAATGGGATGACCTGATGTGAATGATTCCATGAATGCCGTCTCTTTGACTCCAAAATCAAATATTGAATTAAATACAATAGATGCTATTAGTTTTACAACTCATTGGACCCTTTTATACTCCACACTTGAATGTTTTACTCACAAAGACTCAGTTAGTTTACCTAAAATCTCAAATTGGTGCACCTTTAACAATTTTATCTCAAATCGATATACTTGTGACTAATTTACTCTTTGTTAGTTTCCGTTAAATTTTACTGTTAAATTTCTGAGTTGAATGATACATAACAATAATTAATGTACCAGTTTGAGATTTACTTTCTATTTATCACAATTGTGTCATTTTTGTGATTTTTATAGTATTAATCCAATTTAACGGAGGATATATTTATTACCAATGTACCAGTTTGGAGATTATTGGCAATCGAACAAATTAGTTAGGGATAAATTTATCACAAATGTATTAGTTAATGGGTTTTTTGTGGTTAAAAAATAAATTTGGGATAACTTTATTTTAAGTATATCAGTTTGAAGTTGTTTAGGATAATAACACTTAGTTTTTCAAGTCATTAAACCTTTTTACACTCTATGCTAGAATATTTTATTCGCAAAGGTTTAGCCAGTCCACATCTCTTTAACTTTTTTTGGACATCTCGTGATTGTCTTGCTCATCCCGCTTGACTTGTCAAGCAATACTTGAAACAAACTAGTCTTAGGATACTAGTCCTTGTACTGCTACCTACAATTTTACATCTTCTGATCAAGATGGCAAGAGATTCAAACCGGTATACTTATGACAAATTTACTCTCTATTAGTTTCTATTAAATTTTACTATTAAATTACTAAGTTGGATGATACGTAATGGTTAATTAGTGTACTGGTTTGGGATTTACTTTCTATTTATCACAATTGTATCATTTTTGTGGTTTTTATGGTATTAATCCAATTTAATGAGAGTATATTTGTCACAATTGTATTAGTTTTGGGGTTTTTGGCGATCGAATAAATTAGTTCTATCACAAATATACTAGTTTAAGGTTTTTTTATGATCACTTGGGGTAAATTTATTACAAGTGTACCCGTTTTGGGTTTTTCATGGTTAAAAAATTAATTTTGGGTAATTTTGTCCTAAGTGTATCAGTTTAGAGTTTTTCAGAGTATTAACCCTTAGTTTTTCAAGTCATTGAACCTTTTTACGCTCCACGCCAGAATATTTTACTTGCAAAGACTCAGCCAATTCACATCTCTTTAACTTTCTTTGGAAGTCTCGTGATTATCCTGTTGATCCCGCTTGACTTGTCAAGCAATACTTGAAACAAACTAGTCCCAGGATATCGGTCCTTGTACTACTACATACACTTTTACATCTTCTGATCAAGATGGTGAGAGATTCATCCATTTGCATCATACTAGTCTCTATCTCCATTTTAGCACGGCTTTCACCTTGTGATGGCAACATCTCTAGCCAAAAGTTTTCAAATCTAAAAATTTCACGGATCCTTTTTTAGTTGTGCCTATGAGGCATTTTGTCGAACACATCACATGTATTTGATTGAGGAGTGAAACAAAGGTATAATGAGTCGCGCTTAGCTCTTTCCAACAAAAAGACCACACCAAAATTAACGAGAAACAAACATCAAGTTCCAAACGAAGGAATCGACTTACACTTAATCGATCACTCAAAACGAGAGGAGGAAGGTGAAGGCGTAGGTCCTTGAGGAAGCGAACAAGATGAGGATGAGAAGGCATGAGACTTCCGAGGAAGAGTCACTACAATAGTGTGGTGACGAAGGTGGAAATTTGTCCGTTGAAATTGCTAGGCGCCAGGGGAATTCAAGCCGGTGAGCTAAGGTTCTCATTTGAGACAAATTTAACCAATTTTAGTCTTTATTTGAAATAACATTTACTTCGAGTTATTATTTGAGAAAGTAATTCCGTTTTGGCTCGTTATTTGAAATTTTCTCAATCTTTTCGTTTCGCCGGAAGTTTAGTGCGGCACACGTATGGGCTGACGACGTGCGCAATGCACTTCACTGTGCATGGTGGAGAAGGAGCCAGGTCACGCTGCTCTGCTAGGCCACGGAGTTTGACCACGCGACTCTAGACAGCTTGGTACGTTGGGCTTAGATGGGCCCCGCCCTTCTTGACGAGAAGGAACCCTGGCCGTACACGTATGCCCCAGGCTCGCACAGATTTCGGGTTGGATTCCACGGTCCGTGCTGGATTTGGTGCGCTCAAGATCTCTCTCCGTTGAATAGGTGACGAAAATCTTCTCGATGCGCCCGCTGTCTGCACGTTTTTCAAGAAAATGAGAAGGAAAAAACACTGTTCTACGAAGCAGACGTTGTGCCGTAAACAATTTCCAGTGCACCCGGTGGAAAACATCTCGGATTCGCGGACGATATCTCCCGTGAATCCATCCGAGATCCTTTGAAAAGGCTTCTGTCAGCGCAACGCAATCAACGGCTTTTCCCCTCACCGAGACAGTGGTGGGGTTGGTGTCTGACCAACGTATTAAAGTTACTAATTTTATGAAAAAAAAATTACCAACTTTCAATGAATTGATTGATGTGAATGAATCCGTGAATGCCGTCTCTTTGACTCCAAAACCAAACAATGAATTAAATACAATAAATGCTGTTAGCTTTTCAAGTCATTAAAACTTTTTTCACTCCACGCTAGAATTTTTTACTCGCAAAGACTCGGTCAATCCACATCTCTTTAACTTTCTTGTGACGTTTCACGATTATTCCGCTGATCCCGCTTGACTTGTCAAGCAATACTTGAAACAAACTAGTCCTAGGTTACTAGTCCTTGCACCACTACCTTCAGTTTTACATTTTCTGATCAAGATGCCGAGAGATTCATCCCTTTGCATTATACTAGTCTCTATCTCTATTTTAGCATGGCTATCGGCTTGTGACGGCATTATCCCTGCTGGGAATTGCTCAGAGTCTGATAGAGAAGCTCTAATTGACTTCAAAAATGGCCTTTTAAGATCCTTATAATCACCTGTCCTCATGGCAAAGGAAGCAATTGTTGCTTGGTGGCAAGGAATAGGCTGCGATGAGAGGACTGGAGGGGTGAAAAGCATTGATCTTCGTGGCAACTCTAGTACATACACTTATTGGAAACAGAGTGGAGAAATTAGATCTTCATTAGCGCAACTCAAGTCTTTAAGATTTTTGGACTTGGGCTCAAACAACTTTGTTGGCGCTCCAATTCCTGAATTTGATGGTGCAATTCCTCCAAATCTAGGAAATTTGTCAAACTAGTATTATCTTGACCTTTCTTCTTGTTATTTGTTAAGTACTAATAACCTATCAAACGTGTGCCCCGGGCTCTTGCAGATTTCGGGTTGGATTCCACGGTCGGTGCCGGATTTGGCGCGTTCAAGATCTTTCTCTCTCTGCGTTGAAAAGGTGACGAAAATCTTCTCAATGCGCCCGCTGTTTGTATGTATTTCGAGAACAGAAGAAGGAGAAAACACCGTTCTCCGAAGCAGATGTTGGGTCGTAAACAATTCCCAGCGCACCTAGCGGAAAACATCTCGGATTCGCGGACGATATCTCCCCGTGAATCCATCCGAGATCCTCTGAACAAGGCTTCTGTCGGCACAACGCAATCAACGGCTTTTCCCCTCGTGGAGACAGTGGTGGGGTCGGTGTCTGACCAACATATTAAAGTTAATAATTTTTATGAAAAAAAATTACCAACTTTCATTTATCAACTTTTTAATTGTTATAAGAACTTACCAATTATTATTTATTAAAGTTAACATCGAACTAAAATTACTCTCCCTGATAGCAAATTACCGATATTAATACGAATGATTTACCACCTTTTCATGGATGAGATTACAATTTACTTTTAACTTTACTAATGCTTACTTAATTGAATTATTGACGTTTATCTAATGATATTCGAAATCACCATCTATTTTAAGACTTCATCAACATTTATTTGTGGATATTAGCATGTTAAAGTTACCGGCTCCTATGAAAAAATCACCTAATTCTTCTACGGAATCATTACCTTTTGGCTAAGTTGGTTACTAATAATTATTCAATCGTTATGCAACTACTAACAATTCCGATGATTTATCGACACTTATTTGTGCAACTTACTAAATAATAAAGGTCAAAAGCTACTAAAACCTTACACAGAATTACTAACTTTTATTTGAGTTCAATTGTCAATGTTTATATGATTTATTTCAAAAGTTGTTATTGTTGAATTGTCAATGTTTATATGATTTATTTCAAAAGTAGTAATTGTTCCAATAATTTATAGATCCATGGGAGAGAAAATTGCAAATCAGTTTCAGACTCCCACCATCCTCTAAATCCATTTCTTTTCTTTCCCACGACTATTCAATTCTCCAAGTCCTGCACTCATGTTCGGCATCAATGAAGGCAACTGGATTCAAGATGAACTTTTTTCTTACGGGAAGTTTGCCCATCAAGAAATTCTTTTTGTTGTTGGTAAAAAAGAAGAGCACTTTCCAAAGTTGACTTGATGCAGTAGTTGAGAAATGAGATTAGCGTATGAGATGGCACAACGATATCATAAAATAAGATCTAATGTTGATACGAGAATGTGATGATTGGTTACTGTGAATGAATCCGTGAATGCCGTCTCTTTGACTCCAAAATCAAACAGTGAATTAAATACAATAGATGCCATTAGCTTTTCAAGTCATTAAACCTTTTTACACTTCACGCTATAATATTTTACTCGCAAAGACTCAGTCACTCCACATCTTTTTAACTTTCTTGTGACATCTCATGATTATCCCGTTGATCCCGCTTGACTTGTCAAGCAATACTTGAAACAAACTAGTCCCAGTTTACTAGTCCTTGCACCGCTACCTTCAGTTTTACATCTTCTGATCAAGATGCCGAGAGATTCATCCCTTTGCATTATACTAGTCTCTATCTCCATTTTAGCATGGCTATCGGCTTGTGACGGCAATATCCTTGCTGGGAATTGCTCAGAGTCTGATAGAGAAGCTCTAATTGACTTCAAAAGTGGCCTTCAAGATCCTCATCATCTATTGTCCTCATGGCAAGGAAACGATTGTTGCCAGTGGCAAGGAATAGGCTGCGATGAGAGGACTGGAGGGATAACAAGCATTGATCTTCATAGCGACTCTAGTAGGTACAGTGATTGGAAACTGAGTGGAGAAATTAGACCTTCATTAGCGCGACTCAAGTCTTTGAGATTCTTGGACTTGAGCTCAAATATGTTTGGTGGCGAACCAATTCCTGAATTTGTTGGTTCTTTGGAGAACTTGCAGTATCTGAACTTGTCAAGTGCTGGGTTTGGTGGTGAAATTCCTCCAAATCTAGGAAATTTGTCAAACTTGCAGTATCTTGACCTTTCTCATGACCTTTCTTATGACCTTTCTTATTTTAGTGCGTTAAGTGCTAACAATCTTGGGTGGATTTCTGGTCTTGGTTCTCTAAAATATCTTGGACTTGACGACGTGCGCCTTTCAATGGTTAGTTCCGAGTGGATCAGTGTGCTAAATGGGCTGCCGTCATTGTCTAGGTTGCATTTGTCCAATTGTCGCCTATCGGGTTCGATATCACTACCTGGTTTGGTGAACCTCACTTCACTCGCTGTTCTGGACCTCAGCTTCAACAGTTTCGATTCAGAGTTCCCTCAATGGCTTGTGAATGTAAGCAGCCTCGTTAGTATTGACATGAGTTCCAGTGGTCTATATGGAAGGATCCCTCTTGGTCTAGGTGAGCTACCACGTTTGCAAATCCTAATTTTATCTAGAAACATTAATCTCTCGGCCAGTTGCACTCAGTTGTTCCAAGGATCGTGGAAAAGGATTGAAGTTATGGATTTGGCTGATAATAGAATACACGGAAGACTTCCCACTTCCGTTGGGAACATGTCCACCCTCACAGACCTCGGCCTTTCTGGCAATCTGATCAGGGGAGGAGTACCGAGCTCCATGGGTTCACTTTGCAATTTAGTTTATTTTGATTTATCCCACAATAACTTGACAGGTAGTTTGCCGGAAATTTTGCAGAGGGGATATGAAATTTGTGATTCCCAGAATTCTTTGCCTAATTTGAGGTGCTTGAGGTTGGGCAATAGTCGGCTAAGGGGTTATCTACCAAGTTGGGTGGGCCAACTTAAAAACCTTGAGGAACTTTCCCTTGACGATAATTTTCTTGAAGGGCCAATTCCTTCTCTTGGGACTCTGAAGAACCTCTTCATTCTGGGCCTTAGGGGGAACCAATTGAATGGGACTCTTCCCTTTGATCTGGGACAGCTTTCTGAGTTGGCCATTTTCGTCGTGTCTTTCAATCATTTGTCGGGTACACTATCTGAAGAACATTTTGCAAATCTACGCAAAATGAAGATCTTAGAACTCTCATCCAACTCTTTCACTTTAAATGTCAGTGCCGACTGGATGCCTCCGTTCCAAATCGAGATTCTTGACATGAGTTCGTGCCAGATCGGTCCGTCTTTCCCTCCCTGGCTTAGATATCAAAATGAGATCGAGGTTCTTGATTTTTCAAATGGCAGCATTTCGGGGCCTATGCCAAGCTGGTTTTGGGACATTTCTTCCCATTCCATTCTCGTAAACATGTCTCTAAATCGGTTGCAGGGCCAATTACCTAATCCATTGCCAGTAGCTCCTGATGCAATTGTTGATCTCAGCTCTAACCTTTTTCAGGGACCGTTCCCTCTTCCCATTTCTGAGATTACATTGTTAGACCTCTCTAACAACCAATTTTCAGGTGGCATTTCGCAAAATCTAAGCAACTACATGCGGGATTTGACCTTCCTCTCCCTTTCATCCAACAGAATGACAGGTGGGCTCCCAGAATCTATAGGAGAAATGCGATCGCTTTCGGTCATCGACTTTGCAAACAACAATTTGAGTGGAAGCATTCCTCCAAGCATAGGGAACTGCAAAAGCCTAGAGGTACTCGACCTGCAAAACAATTCTTTATCTGGGTTGATACCCGCGTCTTTGGGCCAATTACAATGGCTTCATTCTCTGCACCTCGGCAACAATAAGCTCTCAGGAGACCTTCCATCTTCATTCAAGAATCTGTGGAGCTTAGAAACACTAGATATTGGCAACAACCAATTGAACGGCACCATACCTGCATGGATGGCAGAGGGTTTCATCAATTTAAGAATTTTAAGTTTGAGGTCCAATGCATTGTCTGGAGAAATTCCTCATGAGCTCTCAAGTTTAAGCTCATTGCAAGTGCTGGATCTTGCAGAAAACAATTTGACAGGTAACATTCCTTCAAGCTTTGGAGATTTTAAAGCAATGGTGGAAGGGCAAGCTAGAATTGAGTACCTATTTTACGGGGGCAACGGCAAGTATTATGAAGAGAACTTCCGTGTGACGATGCAAAGCCAGCGCCAACTGTACACCAAGACTCTTTCCCTTGTCACTAGCATAGATATCTCCGGAAATAATTTAGGTGGAGAATTTCCAAAAGAAATGACTAAACTGGTTGGATTGCTCATTCTGAACTTATCAAGAAACGACATTGGTGGTCAAATTCCTGAAAGCATATTGAGCATGAGCCAACTGTTATCCCTTGATCTTTCAAGCAACAAGCTTTTTGGTGTAATCCCTCAAAGCATGCCATCGCTGTCATTTTTGAGTTATCTGAACTTATCCGATAATAACTTCTCGGGAAAGATTCCTTACACACAACAAATGACAACATTTGACCCTTCTTCATACTATGGAAACTCGGGACTTTGCGGTGCTCCCCTCAATGTCACGTGTCCAGCCGATGAACCTGACAAACGAGAGACAATCGAGGACGGTTGCAGTGATGATGAGTTCATCGATCAGTGGTTTTACTTGAGCGTCGGCCTTGGATATGCTGCCGGTATCTTAGTTCCAACTGTGGTCTTGCACATCAAAGGTTCTTGGGCAAACTCATACTTTGATTTTATAGATAGACTTGTCGGAAGGTGGTTGCCGATTGGAAACAGGAGGGCGAAGCTTCGAAGAAATATGTGATGAGACCGGAGGTAAATGGCTTTCAATCCTTATTCTGGAAAACTTGAACCCTCGATTAGGTCAAGCATCCACTTTCGGAGTCATGCCGAGAAATAATGAACTACCATGTGCTGTATTATTATATTTTCTTTATCTTTTTATAGAACTGTATCCAAAGCAAGAGGGATGTGTATGTCAAATATCAACAAAAAGTGTATTTCTGCTTACCCCGTCACATGTTAGTAATTAAGAAGAAGTTTTGACAAGTATCTAAGATTCATTCATGGAGAATAAATCGTCAATCTACGAACATTTATATATAGGGCTTATCAACGTTACGGAAGTCACCGGCCTATATAAGAAATTATTGACTTTGATTTGATCGGTGCACCGGCATATGTCACGTTAAGATTCCAATTAATTTCAGTCATTTACTAAAAAAATTTATACTTTCAAGATTATCAAATATTTTAATGATGTTAGTGATTTTTGGTCGATTATGATTTACCAAAGGCTTGAAGTCAATGACTTTCGTTCAATATTACTAATCTTAACATGACTGACTTACGGACATTCGTCCCATTAGATACCGACTAATTTTAGTTATATAGATTCAGAAAAGTATCGATATCTCTTTACATTTCCGTGCAATTCACACGTAAGTAAGTTTATAAAGGGAGCAGTAAATTTATTTGACGTTCGGATGAAGCCGGCTGCAACTAATTTTGATAGGCTCGTATAAATGTCTGCAGACTCCAGTTGCACTTGTACTTTTGCCAGTAAAAGCGCAGCGCGCGTCCTGATGCGATCTCCACCGTTGATAAATTAACGGTTACCCGCCACAATGAATGAAAAATATCTCTATGTCTCTCTGTCTCTGTGTCTGATCGTGCGTCTTGTCTTCCGCCAGAGCACCGGACAACGCACCCGCTGGTCCCAACAGCAGTCCCCTCGTCGGTTTCGTTCAGGCCGCCGAATCGAACATCGAAAAAGTGAGCCGAACCGACCCGGTTCTTTAGCTTGTCCGTTCGCTCGATCGTTTGCTCTTCCTTTGAACAATTGTTGCTCCTCGGTTGTGGGAAGTTTGTTTATTGCTCGGCTACGGAGAATTAGAAAGAGCTTCGGTGATTTGGGTTTGGTGGGTTCGGATGTCTGAGAGCCTGTTTTACATACCGAGTGTATATGCTCAATTGCTGGAGGGTCCTGATGAATCGAAGGTTGTATTTTCAACTGCAAAAGCTATTGCAATGGACTTGTAATGAGCTGTGCTTGATTTTAATTCCTTATTGGATGTGGCTCTTTATTTCTGCTTTCATGACCGGTGTGTTCTTTGGTATTGATTGCCTTTATTAGTGCATCTATGTTCAAAGAGTAGTCCTCCATTGCTGAGCAGGTGATCTTTGACTTCCGCTTCTTGGCACTTTGGGCTATTGGAAGTTCATTGGCTGGTTCGGTTTTGTGCTTCCTAAATGTAAGCCCTCCTGCTACTTTTAATGCCCGTGTTGGTTAAATGTTTTGAACCTTAAAATCACGAATTACCAAATCCTAGTACACGTTGTCAGCGATAGTTTTCATGTTGTGCGGAAATGAATATCACTGAGGCTGCAAACTGAATACTCAATGGAAGGACTTGATCCGCCAACCCAGTAAAAGGGGTGAAGGGAACGATGCATTTCTAGATGTTGCTGAGTTGCTCGTGCTATCTGTATTCCAAGGATTAACCCAAGTTCTTGACTGACAGGTATATAGCCACTGGCAGCTCATCATGCTTCCTCACGTAATACATAACACGTGAAGATGCTATATGCTACCCAATTTCTATTGTTATTTCTGGGGATTTGGAACAAATTAGTTTGGTACTTAACTCTTAGCACTGCGTCTCTAAATAAAATCCATTACATACCCTCTTCCGACTTAGATTTATTTGATTCACTGCCTAACTCGTGTTTTGCTGATTAAATAGAGGCCTTATCAAACCCCTGTCTACACAATCTTGCTGTCTTAACCCAGAGGACGGGTTTTGATCTTTTTCTAGCTGAGATCCCATTGTTTTTATTTTTCAAACCAAGATACTGTTCTCCTTGATGCAGTGCGGAATATGACTGCTTCTGATTTGTACATTGTTGATGCATATAAAGTGTACTGGACAAGCTGCATGAAAGGAATTCACACTGGACAGATGGTTCTTCGACTGGTTGAAGCCATTGGTAAGGACCTGATAGATACTTTGCACTGGGATTGTCTCCTGCATTGGACAAGCATCATTTAGAACAAGCGAGCTCATTGAACTTTTAGCATTTCTATCATTGATATTTTCCACACATTCATCTCAACAGCAGAAATTCTCATTCATCATCTACACCAAATGATGTATAATATAGGGTAGTTGATCCTGATTAACTTAGTTTCTTGTTGTTTTGATGCATAGAGGCGTTATTTTGACATGTTTTTCTACTAATATCGAATGCCTTAAAAGAAGCTTTAATATTTGCAACCATCATCAATTATCATCATCAACTCAAAAGGCGCCGACAGTAACCTGAATTCATTGAACTATATTTGCGTTACAATCAGAGACAATAGAGGAGTTTACAATTTTGCTATACGCACACGGCTCAACACTACAAGAAAGAGAAGACACCAAGTGAATTTACAAAAACAGATAAACCTCCCATGACAACATCTACTTATCACAATCCATCCTACTCATGTAGATACAAAGCTCGGAAGACAGCATACAACAACCAACCACAGCCTTTCCACATCCCTAAAGGTAGTACATATCCATCATGAAATTATCAAAGCACGCAATAGCTCCCTCTATTTTTGCTTAGTTAAAGGTCAGCTTTAATCAGTCTTGTTCTTCAAATAACCCAGAGATGAGTCAGCAAGAGTATTCATCACTCCCTGGCTAAATGGTAGCAGAGAGATGGACAAGGTCTTCTGCTGATCCACTTGGTGTCTGGTGTAGCCTGCAGATCACATGGTGTAGTCATTGGCAACATACTGTCATGAGCTTAAGCAATCTTTTATTGACAATTGGAATCAAGATGTGTCGAATGGATGTTACGAAGTAGTAACCACTCAGCATCCTCACGTTGTCTTTGAGGGCAGATCTGCTCATCGTGTTTGGTCCGGTAGCATTTTATTTGATCTGCATATTTGTCGAGCATTTCTAAGAGGTCAAGATCAAAGAAATAGGAAGAAATCGATTTTTGCAACTTCTCCGTTACTCTAACCAGAGATGCACATAAAGCAGATAAAGCATAAGCTGCCGCACTCGTTCATCTGATACAATGTCAATAACAGGGATTGAGCGGAGAAAAAACTAGTCAATGTTGAGTAACCTCAATATTTGCACACAATCATATAAACGACAGATTTATTTATCATAAAGGATCATCATCTAATCAATCGACTAATTTTGTAAGTGTCATTTCTTACTGCCATCATCAACCTCCAATCATGGCCAATTACCAGAACATGGCCATCAGCCTTCAACTCCAGCCATTTACATTTTTTGAACATTAACCTACAACCATGATGTACCAACATAATCTCGAGATGAATATGCAAAGAGAAATCGTCATGTTCCTAGAGAATCTATAAGCATGACATTGACATCAACCATTTCCTCACCAGTGAATTCCACGGAGACGTCGCAAGAACATATGCAAAATATAGAATGAAAATATTGGAAAAAATTGACATGCCTATTTGAATACAATGAAATACGATTGGAACCAGATCTAAATTCTTAGCAAAGCAATTGAAACTAAGCAATCTATGGCCAAAAGTTTTCAGATCTAAAAATTTCACGGATCATTTTTCGGTTGTGCCTTTGAGGCATTTTGTCGAACGCATCACATGTATTTGATTGAGGAGTGAAACGAAGGCATAATAAGTCGTGCTTAGCTCTTTTCGGCAAAAAGACCACACCAAAATTATTGAGAAACAAACATCAAGTAAGTCCCAAGCGGAGGAATCGACTTACACTTAATCGATCACTCAAAACGAGAGGAGGAAGGTGAAGGCGTAAGGCCCATGAGGAAGTGAACGGGATGAAGACGAGAAGGCACGGGGCTTATGAGGAAGAGTCGCTGCGACAGTGCAGTGAGGAAGGCCGAAATTTGTTCGTTGAAATTGCTAGGCGCCGGGGGAATTCAAGTCGGTGAGCTTAGGTCCTCATTTGAAACAAATTTAATCACCTTTAATTCTTCTTTAAAATGATATTTACTTCGAGTCATTTTTTAAGAAAATAACTTCATTTTTTATCGTTATTTGGAATTTTCTCAACCTTTCCGTTTTGTTGGTAGTTTAGTGCGGCACACCTGTGGGCTGACCGTGCGCAACGCGCTTCGCCATGCGTGGTGGAGAAGGAGCCAGGTCGCGCTGCTCTGCTAGGCCACAGAGTTTGACCACGCAACTCTGGACAGCTTGATACGTCGGGCTTAGATGGGCCCCGCCCTTCTTGACGAGAGGGGAACCCTGGCCGTACGCATATGCCCCAGGCTCGTGCAGATTTCGGGTTGGATTCCACGGTCCGTGCCGGATTTGGTGCGTTCATGATCTCCCTCTCTCTCTCAACGTTGAAAAGGTGACGAAAATCTTCTCGATGCGCCGCTGTCTGCACGTATTTCGAGAAAATGAGAAGGGAAAAATGTTATTTATTTTTGGTGATCCCACATTTTAGATCCACATTTTTGTTAAGGTTGCGACTGCTCAACATGAAGTGTTTAAAATGCTTCGTACTTTCGACAACCACCGTTTAGAACCGTCTGATGGGAGACGGTGTATAAATAGAAACGTACGTTGATTTCTGACGGATGATGACAATGTCTGACACAAACTCTCTTATTCAGAATACACCATCAGTACGAGAGTGAATTGGTTAGTAGTGTATGCCCGATTTTCTTTGATTTCAGATTTTTCTGACGAACGTGAACAAGAACAATGACCGGAGGTTTGTCTTGAATTGATCTTGGCTTCCGCAATTTGATTTTTATATCTAACAAAAAACACCCTAGTCTACGGCGAGATGTTGTGTCGTAAACAATTCCCAGCGCACCCAGCGGAAAAAATCTCGGGTTCACGGGCGATATCTCCCCGTGAATCCATCCGAGATCCTCTGAAAAGGCTTCTGTCAGCACAACGCAATCAACGGCTTTTCCCCTCGCGGAGACAGTGGTGGGGTTGGTGTCTGACCAACGTATTAAAGTTACTCATTTTTATGGAAAACAATTACCAACTTTCATTTATCAACTTTTTTAACTATTATAAGAACTTACCAATGATTATTTATTAAAGTTAACATCGAACTAAAATTACTCTCCGTGATAGCAAATTACCGATATTAATATGAATGATTTACCACATTTCCATGGATGAGATTTTTTTTTTTTTTTGGTCAGTCCTACTCTATTCCTATTCTACACTCACTCTCAGACTTTTGCCCTGCCTCTTGCAGGGCATGGGAGTCGAAACCCACTCTTGAAACTTACGCGTCCCTACCCCATCCCCCCTAAGAATGTGGGATTTGAACCCCTCACCTCCCCCTTCCATGTTGGAAGGGTGGCCACTAGGGCGAATCCCAGTGGTTAACTTTAACTTTACTAATGCAATTATTGACGTTTATCTAATGATATTCGAAATCACCACCTATTTTAAGACTTCATCAACATTTATTTGTGGATATTAGCATGTTAAAGTTACTAGCTCCTATGAAAAATCACCTAATTCTTCTATGGAATCATTAACTTTTGGCTAAGTTGGTTACTAATAATTATTCAATCGTTATGCAACTACGAACAATTCCAATGATTTAATCACCCCATGTGGTGGCCGCACTGGCTTGAGCTTTCATCCCCCTCACGAAGGGGACGGGTTCAAACTCTAGCGTGCAGCCGTTAGTGGTATTAAATGTGACACCGTGGTGGTGGGTCCTGCGCTAGCGTCATCAGGGGGTTTATGGCGCGGCTATCGGCTGCAAGCTAGTTCCTCCTGTCTCAAAAAAAAAAAAAAAACAATTCCAATGATTTATCAACGCTTATTTGTGCAACTTACCAATTAATAAAGGTCAAAAGCTATGAAAACCTTACACAGAATTACTAACTTTTATTTGAGTTCAATTGTCAATGTTTATATGATTTATTTCAAAAGTTGTTATTGTTGAATTGTCAATGTTTATATGATTTATTTCAAAAGTAGTAATTGTTCCAATAATTTATAGATCCATGGAATAGAAAATTGCAAATCAGTTTCAGACTCCCACCATTCTCTAAATCTCGTTCTTTTCTTTCCCACAACTATTCAATTCTCCAAGTCCTGCACTCATGTTTGGCATCAATAAAGGCAACTGGATTCAAGATGAACTTTTTTCTTACGGGAAGTGTGCCCATCAAGAAATTCATTTTGTTGTTGGTCAAAAAGAAGAACACTTTCCAAAGGTGACTTGATGCAATAGTTGAGAAACGAGATTAGCGTATGAGATGGCACAACAATATTGTAAATAGGATCTGACGTTGATACGAGAATGGGATGATCGGTTGATGTGAATGAATCCGTGTTTGCCGTCTCTTTGACTCCAAAACCAAACAATGAATTAAATACAATAGATGCCATTAGCTTTTCAAGTCATTGAACCCTTTTATACTCCACGACCGAATATTTTACTCGCAAAGACTCAGTCAGTCCACATATCTATAACTTTCTTTGGACTCTCATGATTATCCTGCCGATCCCACTTGACTTGTCAAGCAATACTTAAAACAAACTAATCCCAAGTTACTAGTCCTTGTACTGCTGCCTTCAGTTTTACATCTTCTGATCAAGATGGCGAGAGATTCATCCCTTTGCATTATACTAGTCTCTATCTCCATTTTAGCATGGCTATCGGCTTGTGACGGCAATATCCTTGCTGGGAATTGCTCAGAGTCTGATAGAGAAGCTCTAATTGACTTCAAAAGTGGCCTTCAAGATCCTCATTATCTCCTGTCCTCATGGCAAGGAAGCAATTGTTGCCGGTGGCGAGGAATAGGCTGTGATGAGAGGACTGGAGGGGTGATAAGCATTGATCTTCGTGGTGAATCTGGTACGTACGGTGATTGGGCGAGTGGAGAAATTATACCTTCATTAGCGCGACTCAAGTATTTGAGATTCTTGGACTTGAGCTCAAATATGTTTGGTGGCAAACCAATTCCTGAATTTGTTGGTTCTTTGGAGAACTTGCAATATTTGAACTTGTCAAGTGCTGGGTTTGGTGGTGCAATTCCTCCAAATCTAGGAAATTTGTCAAACTTGCAGTATCTTGACCTTTCTTGTTATTTCTTAAGTACTAATAATCTTGGGTGGATATCTGGTCTTGGTTCTCTAAAATATCTTGCGCTTGATAATGCGAACCTCTCAATGGTCAGTTCCGTGTGGATCAACGTATTAAATAGGATTCCGTCGTTGTCCGAGTTGCATCTGTCCAATTGTGGCCTATCTGGTTCGATATCATTACCTGGTTTGGTGAACTTCACTTCACTCACTGTTCTTGACCTTCGCTTCAATAGTTTCGATTCAGAGTTCCCTCAATGGCTTGTGAATGTAAGCAGCCTTGTTAGTGTTGACATGAGTTACAGTGGTCTATATGGAAGGATCCCTCTTGGTCTAGGCGAGCTACCACGTTTGCAAATCCTAATTTTATCTGGAAACCATCTCTCAACCAGTTGCCCTCAGTTTTTCCAAGGATCGTGGAAAAGGATTGAAGTTATGGATTTGGCTGAAAATAGAATACACGGAAGACTTCCCACTTCCTTTGGGAACATGTCCACCCTCACATACCTTGGCCTTTCTGGCAATCTGATCGGGGGAGGAGTACCGAGTTCCATGGGTTCACTTTGCAATTTAGTTCATTTTGATTTATCCGACAATAACTTGACAGGTAGTTTGCCGGAAATTTTGCAGAGGGGATATGAAATTTGTGATTCCCAGAATTCTCTGCCTAATTTGAGGTACTTGAGGTTGACCAATAGTCGGCTAAGGGGTTATCTACCAAGTTGGGTGGGCCAACTTAAAAACCTTGAGGAACTTTCCCTTGACGATAATTTTCTTGAAGGGCCGATTCCTTCTCTTGGGACTCTGAAGAAAGTCACCTCTCTGAACCTTAGTGGGAACCAATTGAATGGGACTCTTCCCGTTGATCTGGGACAGCTTTCTGAGTTAGATAATCTCTACGTGTCTTTCAATCATTTGTCGGGTACACTATCTGAAGAACATTTTGCAAATCTACGCAAAATGAAGATCTTAGAACTCTCATCCAACTCTTTCACTTTAAATGTCAGTGCCGACTGGATACCTCCGTTCCAAGTCCAGACTCTTGGCATGGGATCGTGCCAGATCGGTCCGTCTTTCCCCGCCTGGCTTAGACATGAAAATGAGATCATGACTCTTGATCTTTCGGATGCCAGCATTTCGGGGCATGTGCCCAGTTGGTTTTGGAACATTTCTTTGAAACTCTCTCTCCTCAACATGTCTCTAAATCTGTTGCAGGGCCAATTACCTAATCCATTGCCAGTAGCTCTTCTTGCATATGTTGATCTTAGCTCTAATTATTTTCAAGGACCGTTCCCTCTTCCCATTTCTGTGTTTGAATTGTTAGACCTCTCTAACAACCAATTGTCAGGTGGCATTCCGCAAAATCTAAGCAACTACATGCCGGATTTGGTCTTCCTCTCCCTTTCATCCAACAGAATGACAGGTGGGCTCCCAGAATCTATAGGAGAAATGCGATGGCTTGAGGTCATCGACTTAGCAAGCAACAATTTGAGTGGAAGCATTCCTCCAAGCATAGGGAACTGCAAAAGCCTAGAGGTACTCGACCTGCAAAACAATTCTTTATCTGGGTTGATACCCGCGTCTTTGGGCCAATTACAAGGGCTTCGGTCTCTGCACCTCGGCAACAATAAGCTCTTAGGAGACCTTCCATCTTCATTCAAGAATCTGTGGGGCTTAGAAACACTAGATATTGGCAACAACCAATTGAACGGCACCATACCTGCATGGATGGCGGAGGGTTTCATCAATTTGAGAATTTTAAGTTTGAGGTCCAATGCATTGTCTGGAGAAATTCCTCATGAGCTCTCAAGTTTAAGCTCATTGCAAGTGCTGGATCTTGCAGAAAACAATTTGACAGGTAACATTCCTTCAAGCTTTGGAGATCTTAAAGCAATGGTGGAAGGGCAAGCTAGAATCGAGTACCTATTTTATGGGAAAGACGGAGGCAAGTATTATGAAGAGAACTTCCGTGTGACGAGGCAAAGCCAGCGCCAATTGTACACCAAGACTCTTTCCCTTGTCACTAGCATAGATATCTCCGGAAATAATTTAGGTGGAGAATTTCCAAAAGAAATGACTAAACTGGCTGGATTGCTCATTCTGAACTTATCAAGAAACGACATTGGTGGTCAAATTCCTGAAAGCATTTTGAGCATGAGCCAACTGTTATCCCTTGATCTTTCAAGCAACAAGCTTTTTGGTGTAATCCCTCAAAGCATGCCATCGCTGTCATTTTTGAGTTATCTGAACTTATCCAATAATAACTTCTCGGGAAAGATTCCTTACACACAACAAATGACGACATTCGACCCTTCTTCATACTATGGAAACTCAGGACTTTGCGGTGCTCCCCTCAATGTCACATGTCCAACCGATGAACCTGACAAACGAGAGACAATCGAGGATGGTTGCAATGATGATGAGTTCATCGATCAGTGGTTTTACTTGAGCGTCGGCCTTGGATATGCTGCCGGTATCTTAGTTCCGACTGTGGTCTTGCACATCAAAGGTTCTTGGGCAAACTCATACTTTGATTTTATAGATAGAATTGTCGGAAGGTGGTTGCCGATTGGAAACAGGAGGACGAAGCTTCGAAGAAATATGTGATGAGATCGGAGGAAATGGCTTTCAATCCTTATTCTGGAAAACTTGAACCCTCGATTAGGTCAAGCATCCACTTTCAGGGTCATGCCGAGAAATAATGAACTACCATGTGCTGTATTACTATATTTTCTTTATCTGTCTATAGAACTGTATCCAAAGCAACATATATGTGTATGTCAAATATCAACAAAAAGTGCATTTTTGCTTACCCAGTCACATGTTAGTAATTAAGAAGAAGTTTTGACAAGTATATAAGATTCATTCATGGAAGATAAATTGTCAATCTACGAACATTCATATATATTACAGAAGTCACTAACCTATATAAGAAATTATTGACTTTGATCTCATTAGTGCATTGACATATGTCACGTTAAGATTCCAATTAATTTCAGTCATTTACTAAATTTTTTTTTATACTTCCAAGATTATCAAATATTTTAATGATGTTATTGATTTTTGTTCGATTATGATTTATCAAAGCCTTGAATTGAATGACTTTCATTCAATATTACTAATCTCAATGTGACCGACTTACAGACATTCATCGCATTAGATATCGACTAATTTGAGTTATAAAGATTCAGAAAAGAATCGATATCTCTTTACATTTCCGTGCAATTCACACGAAAGTAAGTTTATAAAGGGAGCAGTAAATTTATTTGACGATCGGATGAGAAGCCGGCTGCAACTAATTTTGATAGGCACGTATAAATGTCTGCAGACTCCAGTTGCACTTGCACTTTTGCCAGTAAAAGCGCAGCGCGCGTCCTGATGAGATCTCCACCGTTGATAAATTAACGGTTACCCGCCACAATGAATGAAAAATATCTCTCTGTCTCTCTGTCTCTGTGTCTGATCGTGCGTCTTGTCTTCCGCCAGAGCACCTGACTGCGCACCCGCTGGTCCCAACAGCAGTCCCCTCGTCGGTTTCGTTCAGGCCGCCGAATCGAACATCGAAAAAGTGAGCCGAACCGACCCAGTTCTTTAGCTTGTCCGTTCGCTCGATCGTTTGCTCTTCCTTTGAACAATTGTTGCTCCTCGGTTGTGGGAAGTTTGTTTGTTGCTCGGCTACGGAGAATTAGAAAGAGCTTCGGTGATTTGGGTTTGGTGGTTGAGAGCCTGTTTTACATACTGAGTGTATATGCTCAATTGCTGGAGGGTCCTGATGGATCGAAGGTTGTATTTTCAACTGCAAAAGCTATTGCGATGGACTTGTAATGAGCTGTGCTTGATTTTATTTCCTTATTGGATGTGGCTCTTTATTTCTGCTTTCATGACCGGTGTGTTCTTTGGTATTGATTGCCTTTATTAGTGCATCTATGTTCAAAGAGTAGTCCTCCATTGCTGAGCAGGTGATCTTTGACTTCCGCTTCTTGGCACTTTGGGCTATTGGAAGTTCATTGGCTGGTTCGGTTTTGTGCTTCCTAAATGTAAGCCCTCCTGCTACTTTTAATGCCCGTGTTGGTTAAATGTTTTGAACCTTAAAATCACGAATTACCAAATCCTAGTACACGTTGTTGGCGATAGTTTTCATGTTGTGCGGAAATGAATATCACTGAGGCTGCAAACTAAATACTCAATGGAAGGACTTGATCCGCCAACCCAGTAAAAGGGGTGAAGGGAATGATGCATTTCTAGATGTTGCTGAGTTGCTCGTGCTATCTGTATTCCAAGGATTAACCCAAGTTCTTGACTGACAGGTATATAGCCACTGGCAGCTCATCATGCTTCCTCACGTAATACATAACACGTGAAGATGCTATATGCTACCCAATTTCTATTGTTATTTCTGGGGATTTGGAACAAATTAGTTTGGTACTTAACTCTTAGCACTGCGTCTCTAAATAAAATCCATTACATACCCTCTTCCGACTTAGATTTATTTGATTCACTTCCTAACTCGTGTTTTGCTGATTAAATAGAGGCCTTATCAAACCCCTGTCTACACAATCTTGCTGTCTTAACCCAGAGGACGGGTTTTGATCTTTTTCTAGCTGAGATCCCATTGTTTTTTTTTTCAAACCAAGATACTGTTCTCCTTGATGCAGTGCGGAATATGACTGCTTCTGATTTGTACATTGTTGATGCATATAAAGTGTACTGGACAAGCTGCATGAAAGGAATTCACACTGGACAGATGGTTCTTCGACTGGTTGAAGCTATTAGTAAGGACCTGATAGATACTTTGCACTGGGATTGTCTCCTGCATTGGACAAGCATCATTTAGAACAAGCGAGCTCATTGAACTTTTAGCATTTCTATCATTGATATTTTCCACACATTCATCTCAACAGCAGAAATTCTCATTCATCATCTACAACAAATGATGTATAATATAGGGTAGTTGATATTGATTAACTTAGTTTCTGAGGATATTAAGTAGTTAATTCCCATACACTGTATCTCTGCGAGAGGAGAGGCTGCACGATGGTTAGCTTCCTTCGAGTGAGCCATTACAAGTACTGTAACTAAGCCTTATTCCACGTGGTGGGCTTGGCTATATGAAATCCTTTTACTCCATTTTGCTCAATCTTGTATCAAATCTTTTGTATACTTTAAGTGCTCCATATCGTTCCTTTGAGTGAGCCATTGACATTGCAGAAATAATTCATCTAAGTCCTCTTATAATTCCTAAATTTTTTAGGTCCTCAATCTTTAGGTCCATTCTTGGAGTTTACATTTCAGTATCTTTTATAATCTGGTTTGGTCATCAAGCTGAAGAGTCATACTTGTCGGTAGCGAAAAAGTCGTTTCATCTCTTCGTATGTCCAATTCTGTATAGCTGAATTACTCCATATTAAATATATCCTCAGTTGGGATAAAGCTACTAAATTTGATATTAGCAATTTATCTTGGGTACTGTCTTCCAATCATCATGGCCTTGTACATCAAGTTCCATCGAGCAAGTAGAGTATGAAAAAACTGGCTCCCACAATCATACTGCAATGTTTTAAAAAATGAAGTTTCAAATACCAACATTGTACACTTGCGTCATCCTTGTAAAGCATCCGTTCTATTTCTTGAACTGATTATTCTTCCAGTCTCTTTCATATATCTTTTCTTCACATGTCAAGCTGATGCCAATAATACATATGTCTGATACAGATGTTTATCTAGCTGGAACTGTCATGCTGATATTCGGTATGGGCTTATATGGATTATTTATCAGTAATGTATCTCCTGATGTACCGCCTTATGTTGATCGTGCTCTCGAGGGCTCTTCTTTGTTTGGGATGTTTGCTCTAAAGGTAAGTTTCGAACTCACGTACTGCAGGCACATCATTCAGCTATATCAGCATTTGCTTGTATCGTACACCACTAACAAAGTGTTCTGTTATAGTCATGAGCTGCTGCCACTAAGACACTTCACATGCCCTTGCCGAGAGCATTAATTATGGAGAAAAATTGTCTGTCTTAGAGGTATCAACAGATCAACTCGTGGCAGGTGGTGTAGCTGTGGACAATCTTCTCTTGTTTTAGATAGCCTTGCGTAATGACAAACTTCTTAATTTGGCCTAATGCTTTCCCATCTGATTAACTGCACCAGACGACAAGGGAAAAGAACTAGAATTTGAAAAATGCGATACTTTAATTTAACAAATACATGAAATCATGATGTACAACTGCAATATACAGATACCTCAAGGTTGGAATCTGAGGAAAAAAAAAAAAAACTGGTGATGCTGTACGAAAGACAGCTTCGCACCCATCAACTATTGAGTCAAAAGACCCTTCTTCCAGCAGTTAGTGCTGTGTGTTCTTTGGATCATCTGTTTATGCATTCAAAAAAGGATAAACTGATTTGATAGAATGAAACTCTGGGGGCTTTCAGTCACATAACACGAAATGTTATCAATAGATAAGAAGACCGCAAATATAAATTTCTAATGTACACTGTGTGCATCAGATATAACTATAGAGGTAGAATAAGATTGTGTTAAACCAAACTTGTTACGTTCCTCTTCTAAAATTGTAAGTTAAATGATAATCTTTTAACGGGTTTGTGGATGGTAGAATTATTATTTTATCGATGATAGAGCGATGATGGAAATTTAAGAAGTTAAGCATCTCTTCCTTTGATCCAGGGAAACATGCTTCTGTTTTTCTTTGACTTTCGGATATGTACATGAAACTTGCCTTGTCTACAGCCGCCGTACTCATAGCCATTTTATTTCGTCTCTGTAATGTTGTCATTGAGAGGCGATGAACCTATGAAGAGACATGAGAAGATCTCCCTGCTCGCTGTGTTCTTGAACGAGGGGGTACGGTGTATGCTGTGGCGCCAGTTGCTCAGTTGGATTGGCATTTTGCCCTGGGATAGCAGGCCAGAACAACTTCCTGTTTACTGTAATTGACTGCATCACTTGCACCTTTACTACACGTAGAATTTTGGTTGTTAGACTCATTGGCTTTATTGCCATTTTGTCTTTTTTCCCTTTGACACAGGAGGCTGGAGTTTCACTACCATGCAAATGTGAACTCCTGGATTTCAAGCTACTCAATACAGATAACAGCCAAACTTTAGTCTGAATATGACAATAGATGCGTCTGTAAGCTTCAGGTGGCATCATAAATATTCCGTGAGAAATTAGAAAACTTCGGATCACCCGAAGAAAACTGCCGTAAGTGTATTGCAGCAGAAAATGCCCATCCAATCGATTTTGACATAGTTTTTATTCTTTTAGTTGCCAGTTGCAGCATCAGTCCTTGAAGAAACCCTTCTCTTTCAAGCTCTCCAGTGTCCTTAAAACTCACCTCCAAAGGAGTGAAGCTGATGCCCAGACTTCTGGCTTTCTCATTTGATATTTTACAGGTTAGGACATAAGGCTTTTCATCTTCACATCTGCTTTTAGGAAAGCCAAATGTGAGTCGTCTTATTATAGTCTTTTGCACAAAATATAGGAAACATGAAATGCTCTTGAGACTATCACTTGGTATTCTGTTCAAAGAATTCCAGACATTACTCCTTAAACTTTTATACTTGATGTTGCAAAAATTTGAGAGTGCTGAAAATGGACTTGTTGACGTCATTCAAATCATGAGGGATATGGATCAATTATGAGGAAGATAGCCCGATATTTTTAAGCAGACAAGTTTAGTTCACTATAAGATTGTCATAACTGGACATTTAATGAGCAAATCTTACTTCTCAGCAAGGTGTAGAGCAGGATAGAGCTCTCGTAAAATCTTGAAAGCATCGTCAGAATGCACGACTTGTTGAAAAAGACAATATCTGCCGTTAGTGGAGAAGGGTGAGTTCCTGCAGCAAATATCTCAGCATCAGATGGGAACAACTTCACTTGTAAGCCTCCTCTTGTTATAAAGATGGTTCCAATAAATTGTGTATCTCATTGAATCAAGTTCCATCACATGTATCGCCGTTTGTATCAGTTTAATAAGTTCATCACACGTATCTCCTGTCCATTATAAAATAAATCAACATATATATCCTCTTGACATTTGCTTGTTAAGTTGTGGACAAATTACTGAGGACAAATCGTGTAAAAGTACTATTTACGGGAACTACTTTACTTATAAAAATCCTAATCTCATCAGAATAAACAATGTAATAAATTTATTAGTTACTCGTGATCACCATTTATGAGGTTGAGAAACATTGCTGCGCTGAGATTAAACGAAGAAATTTTATTTTGGAGAAATGCAAAGACCAACAAGACCGACGACACAATTTTTCTCTTATTGTTACTTGATATGGATGGGTCTGTATAGGTCTATTTAGCGAGCATCTTAAAGAAAAACTATGTATAGGTTTGCTCTGTTAGGAAAATTTCTTGTGTTGGGTTTTTACTCTTTTCTATCAAACAATATGGATCAGTTTCTTGTTGTTTTGATGCATAGAGGCGTTATTTTGACATGTTTTTCTACTAATATCGAATGCCTTAAAAGAAGCTTTAATATTTGCAACCATCATCAATTATCATCATCAACTCAAAAGGCGCCTACAGTAACCTGAATTCATTGAACTATATTTGCATTACAATCAGAGACAATAGAGGAGTTTACAATTTTGCTATACGCACACGGCTCAACACTACAAGAAAGAGAAGACACCAAGTGAATTTACAAAAACAAATAAACCTCCCATGACAACATCTACTTATCACAATCCATCCTACTCATGTAGATACAAAGCTCGGAAGACAGCATACAACAACCAACCACAGCCTTTCCACATCCCTAAAGGTAGTACATATCCATCATGAAATTATCAAAGCACGCAATAGCTCCCTCTATTTTTGCTTAGTTAAAGGTCAGCTTTAATCAGTCTTGTTCTTCAAATAACCCAGAGATGAGTCAGCAAGAGTATTCATCACTCCCTGGCTAAATGGTAGCAGAGAGATGGACAAGGTCTTCTGCTGATCCACTTGGTGTCTGGTGTAGCCTGCAGATCACATGGTGTAGTCATTGGCAACATACTGTCATGAGCTTAAGCAATCTTTTATTGACAATTGGAATCAAGATGTGTCGAATGGATGTTACGAAGTAGTAACCACTCAGCATCCTCACGTTGTCTTTGAGGGCAGATCTGCTCATCGTGTTTGGTCCGGTAGCATTTTATTTGATCTGCATATTTGTCGAGCATTTCTAAGAGGTCAAGATCAAAGAAATAGGAAGAAATCGATTTTTGCAACTTCTCCGTTACTCTAACCAGAGATGCACATAAAGCAGATAAAGCATAAGCTGCCGCACTCGTTCATCTGATACAATGTCAATAACAGGGATTGAGCGGAGAAAAAACTAGTCAATGTTGAGTAACCTCAATATTTGCACACAATCATATAAACGACAGATTTATTTATCATAAAGGATCATTGTCTAATCAATCGACTAATTTTGTAAGTGTCATTTCTTACTGCCATCATCAACCTCCAATCATGGCCAATTACCAGAACATGGCCATCAGCCTTCAACTCCAGCCATTTACATTTTTTGAACATTAACCTACAACCATGATGTACCAACATAATCTCGAGATGAATATGCAAAGAGAAATCGTCATGTTCCTAGAGAATCTATAAGCATGACATTGACATCAACCATTTCCTCACCAGTGAATTCCACGGAGACGTCGCAAGAACATATGCAAAATATAGAATGAAAATATTGGAAAAAATTGACATGCCTATTTGAATACAATGAAATACGATTGGAACCAGATCTAAATTCTTAGCAAAGCAATTGAAACTAAGCAATCTATGGCCAAAAGTTTTCAGATCTAAAAATTTCACGGATCATTTTTCGGTTATGCTTTTGAGGCATTTTGTCGAACGCATCACATGTATTTGATTGAGGAGTGAAACGAAGGCATAATAAGTCGTGCTTAGCTCTTTTCGGCAAAAAGACCACACCAAAATTATTGAGAAACAAACATCAAGTAAGTTCCAAGCGGAGGAATCGACTTACACTTAATCGATCACTCAAAACGAGAGGAGGAAGGTGAAGGCGTAAGGCCCATGAGGAAGTGAACGGGATGAAGACGAGAAGGCACGGGGCTTATGAGGAAGAGTCGCTGCGACAGTGCAGTGATGAAGGCCGAAATTTGTTCGTTGAATTTGCTAGGCGCCGGGGGAATTCAAGCCGGTGAGCTTAGGTCCTCATTTGAAACAAATTTAATCACCTTTAATTCTTCTTTAAAATAATATTTACTTCGAGTCATTTTTTAAGAAAGTAACTTCATTTTTTATCGTTATTTGGAATTTTCTCAACCTTTCCGTTTTGTTGATAGTTTAGTGCGGCACACCTGTGGGCTGACACCGTGCGCAACGCGCTTCGCCGTGCGTGGTGGAGAAGGAGCCAGGTCGCGCTGCTCTGCCAGGCCACAGAGTTTGACCACGCAACTCTGGACAGCTTGATACGTCGGGCTTAGATGGGCCCCGCCCTTCTTGTCGAGAGGGGAACCCTGGCCGTATGCATATGTCCCAGGGTCGCGCAGATTTCGGGTTGGATTCCACGGTCCGTGCCGGATTTGGTGCGTTCATGATCTCCCTCTCTCTCTCCACGTTGAAAAGGTGACGAAAATCTTCTCGATGCGCCGCTGTCTGCACGTATTTCGAGAAAATGAGAAGGGAAAAATGTTATTTATTTTTTGGTGATCCCACATTTTAGATCCACATTTTCTCTTAAGGTTGCGACTATTCAATATGAAGTGTTTCCACGCTTCGTACCCTTTCGTGACAACCACCCATTTGGTAACCGTCTTGATGGGAGACGGTGTATAAATAGGAACGTACGTTGATTTCTGACGGATGATGACAATGTCTAATACAAACTCTCTCATTCAGAATACACCATCAGTACGAGAGTGAATTGGTTAGTAGTGTATGCCCGATTTTCTTTGATTTCAGGTTTTTCTGACGAACGTGAACAAGAACAATGGCTGGAGGTTTGTCTTGAATTGATCTTGGCTTCCGCAATTTGATTTTTATATCTAACAAAAAACACCCTAGTCTACGAAGCAGATGTTGTGTCGTAAACAATTCCCAGCGCACCCAGCGGAAAAAATCTCGGGTTCACGGGCGATATCTCCCCGTGAATCCATCCGAGATCCTCTGAAAAGGCTTCTGTCAGCACAACGCAATCAACGGCTTTTCCCCTCGCGGAGACAAAGTGGTGGGGTTGGTGTCGACCAACGTATTAAAGTTACTCATTTTTATGGAAAACAATTACCAACTTTCATTTATCAACTTTTTAACTATTATAAGAACTTACCAATGATTATTTATTAAAGTTAACATCGAACTAAAATTACTCTCCGTGATAGCAAATTACCGATATTAATATGAATGATTTACCACATTTTCATGGATGAGATTACCATCTACTTTTAACTTTACTAATGCAATTATTGACGTTTATCTAATGATATTCGAAATCACCACCTATTTTAAGACTTCATCAACATTTATTTGTGGATATTAGCATGTTAAAGTTACTAGCTCCTATGAAAAATCACCTATTTTTTCTATGGAATCATTAACTTTTGGCTAAGCTGGTTACTAATAATTATTCAATCGTTATGCAACTACGAACAATTCCAATGATTTAATCACCCCATGTGGTGGCCGCGCTGGCTTGAGCTTTCATCCCCCTCACGAAGGGGACGGGTTCAAACCCTAGCGTGCAGCCGTTAGTGGTGATGGTTTTATTGGGCTTGAGTTAGCCCATTAGGGCCCGGCCCGTGAGTTGAGGGCTCATGGAGGAAAAGGTGCAAAGTGAAAGGTTGTATCTTTTGGAAGATGTGTTACGTTTGAGGAGTCGCGTCGTTTGGAGGAGACGCTTCGAGGGGAAAATATAAAAGGAAAAGGAACGTAATTTTTGTGGTTACGTAAGTTGTTTCCTTTTCTACTCTCACTCTCCTAAAAATAACTAACGCAATAATATTCCTTGAGGAATAACGTCGCTTGCACATCGCTTCCCTCCCTAAGCGAAGATTAAGAATTCCCCTTTTGAAGAATAGTATCCGGTTTCCTCCTCGAATCGCAACGTCGGTGTTTAGTCTGTGGATACAAGGTACGCTCGATTCTGTGGCGTGCTTTTGATCGGTGATTCATGACTGTTTTGTTTTTTGGGTTCGCTTCCGCTTCGTCCTTTTAGGGGGATCGATTTAGTGTCGAAAACCTTTTCTGGGAATCGTTTTTTCCTAACATTGGTATCAGAGCCCCGGTTTCATGCTTTCCCGATCTTTTTTCATGTTTTTTGAATGATTATTATTGGATTTTCGAGAAAAATCAATTTTGGTCGATCGGAGACGAAAAAAAACCCGACACCCGCGTCGTTCGCCATTTTTCGATTTTTGTGCAAGTCGAAATTCGTTTTTGATAGTGCATGGATGAAGCTCTCGTCAATACGAGAAAAACGAGTTGCGGATCGCCGTTGGAGGCCGCCGGACGCGCCGCCACGCGCGGCCGGAGTTGCACGCGCCGACTCGGTTCCTCGCGCGAAACGCACGCGCGCGTGAAACAACGCGTCGTTCAGCCCCTGGCGCGTGCCATGCCCGTGCCGGATGACGTCATTGTGACGTCATCCTGGCACGCACCTGGCACGTGCCGGTCGGTTCGTCTGACCAGCCCGACCGGGAGACCGGTTCGACCGGGCGACCGGCCCGACCGTCTGACCGGCCGGACCGTTGACCGACCGTTGACTTGACCGTTGACCATTGACTTCCGTTGACTGACGACCATTGACCGTTGACCAAAAAAAAAAAGAATTTGTTTCTTTTTTTTTCAATTATGTCTATGTGGATTATATGTAATTCATTTTTTTTGTTCTGCATTTGTTGCAGGAACAATGCCTCCACTTCAGTTACGTACGCCTATTCGCGTGATTACCGATAAACAAAAGGCAAAGCTTTCTATGTTGATAGCTGAGTTGACTGATTATCGATGGGAGAATGGTGACTTAATTGATCATGTTCTTGAAGTCAACGGGAAGATTCAACAGGTCATATGGAATGGTCATCCCATGTCGCAGATCGAGAGATGGTGCGATTTTTCATTAACACTCTTCCACCCGAATGGCAAGATGTGTTGAATCGCATATGGGATGTCAACGGTCTTTGCTTCATATAAGAAAATTGTGATAGATTTTGTAAACGAATATTACTGCATTGTTACAAGGGAAAATGTCATGAAATTGAACAAAATAGGATCTTTCCCAGTTCGTGTGAAGGTTATTTGTAAGATGTTTTAGCTGTTTTTTTGTTGAGTGTGCTAAGTGGACATCCTATGGAATGTTATCTACCTGATTGTTGTTATTGTAGCGACCTATATGTTAGTTGTATTATCTGAAAGCATTATTATTTTATTGTATGTCAATTATCTGTTGCTTTCTGTTATTGCTGGTTGCTGTGGGTAGTTAGTTGTGGGTAGTTAATAGAAGTTTCTGTAGCTTCATAGAATTGATTTTGCATATGACAATCATATTAATGATAGTTTTAAGTTAGGATTTTTGGATGATGATTGGAAACGTAGTGACCTTTTGATTCTAAAACCTTACTTGAAATTATTCATTAATATGATGGGTCTGTGCAAAAGGGATGCATAAATAATAGGCATTAATAACTCGTGCATATATGTCCGATGTGTTCGGATCAATGGCTTCAGCCACAAAGAGCATAGTTGCCGAGCTGAACAAAGGTGAAAAGCTCAATGGTGACAACTATGAAATTTGGCAAATGAAAATCCAGTATGTCTTTGGAAGAGCAAGAAGCACTTGAGGCTCTTAACCCGACCATGGTAGAACCCGAAGATGGAACCACCGCACAAAGCATAAAAGAGACAAAGAAGCATTTGCTGCGTGGAAAAGAAAGAACTCTCTTGCTCGCATCACGTTGCTGAGCAGCATGGAAAATGACGTCATGAGAGTTTAGGCGTTTTGATAATGCCAAAGATATGTGGGAAGCATTGGCGGCAAGATTTGGTCATACTTCGGTGACCGGGACTGAGGCAGCTCACTATTAGGTTTGACTCTTATAAGAAGCCTCATGGTCAAACCATGAAGCAACATCTTAGAAAGATGTCAAACATGATAAATGAGCTTAATGATGCTGGCCATTTTCTGACAGATGAGCAGTAAGTGCAAGCAGTGATTCGTTCCTTGCCTCAGAGTTGGGAGCATATGAAGGTGCACCTGACTCATAATGAAAATATCAAAACCTTTGAGGATGCAATGCGTCATCTTGAGCTGGAAGAGGACCGCCTGTTGGCGGCTAAGCCGGATGATGAACTCTATCATGCTAGTTCTAGCTCAAATGGAGCTTCGAGCTCCAAGCGCAAGCGCCCTAACTGGTTTAATAAAGGGAAAGGCAAGGAAGCAGGTCCTTCAGGGAAGAAACCCAAGTTTAACCAACATGAAAGAGGAAAGCGTCCTCGCATGAAAAAGCTTGCAAGGGTGAAATGCTACAACTGTGACAAGAAGGGTCACTATGCTCGCGACTGTCGTGAGCCAAAGAATGTATGCACCCCTTGTATTTCTCATAACTTAGCTTTTGTGTCGAGTTCTGTATTCTTAATTGAATCTAATCCTTTGTGGACTGTGGATTCAGGAGCGACAGACCATGTAGCGAAGGATAGAGGATCCTTCGTGGAATTCCGACGAGTACCAACTGGAACTAAGTGGATCTATGTGGGAAACAACTCTAGAGCTGAAGTGAAAGGAATTGGCACATGCCAATTGAATATGCGTGGTGGACGCACTTTGTTCCTTCATGATGTGTTGTATGCTCCGGAGATTCGTCGGAATTTAGTATCTGTTTTAGTGTTGGTTAAATTAGGTTTTAATATGAACTTTTATGATAGAGGTGTGGATTTGTTTTTGAATACAAAATACTATGGTTGTGGTTATTTTCTGGATGGTTTCATTGTATTGGATATTGATTATGTTAATGCAAATGTTTGTTATTCCCTTCTCACGTCTCCCAATACATATGATAATGATGTGAACGTATGGCATGCTAGACTTGGTCACATTGGCCAACAACGTATGAATAGACTAGCCAAAGAGGGCTTGTTGGGCAACATTGAAAAGTCGATTTGCCCATATGTAAGCATTGCCTGGAGGGGAAAACGACAAGGAAACCATTTGGAAAAGGTAAAAGAGCTGAATTCCCTCTACATTTAATCCATTCGATGTCTCGTGGTCCAATGAATGTGAGAGGAAGGCATGGGGCTGTTTATTTCATCACTTTTATAGATGATTATACTCGATTCGGATATGTCTATTTGATTTCTCACAAATCTGAAGCAATAAGTTGTTTCAAAAGGTTTATGAACCTGGTAGAGAATCAATTAGACAAGAAAATAAAAGCATTGAGATCCGATCGATGTCGAGAATATTTATCTGATGAGTTCAGAAAATTATGTGATGAAAAAGGAATAGAAAGACAATTATCTATTCCTTATACTCCTCAACAAAATGGTGTTGCGGAGAGAAGAAACAGAACCCTACTGGAAATGGTTAGGTCCATGATGACGCATGCTAACTTATCTATCACCTTTTGGAGTGATGCGTTATTAACTGCTGCCTATATACTTAACCGAATGCCTTCCAAATCAGTTACTTCCACTCCATATGAGTTATGGACAGGTAGAAAACCGGACTTAAGTTTTCTTAAGCCATGGGGTTGTGCTGCCTATACACATGAGTCATCTCACAAATATGGGAAACTGGGTCCCAGAGGAAAGAAGAGTATTTTCATAAGATACTCGGAACACTCAAAAGGGTATGTGTTCATAGGTGAGCAGGAAAGTTGGAGTATAACTGAATTTGAATCACGGGATGTCACATTCTTAGAGGATGAATTTCCTAAGAAGGGCGAAATAGGGGAAGACAACTCCCTATTTGAAACCTCGGATCAAGATAATGACCTTGGTGGAGTTCGTCCAAGTGGGAGTAATATGAGAAGTGAAGAATTGAATTCAACTCATTCTCAATTGCAACCACATAATGAGACGACATCATCATTATCTAATCCCAGTGGGAGCATAATGGGGAATGATGTGCAAAGTGTACAAACTCCCATACGGTGAACAAGTCACCAAAGTATTCCCCGTCGACGTTTTGACATTGAAGGGGAAACTTTTATGATTGCTCCACAAGATGAGAATGAGCCAAGAAATATTAATGAGGCTCTAAATTGCCCTAGTAAGGAAAAATTGATTCATGCAATGGAAGAGGAAATGGAGTCAATGAAATCAAATCAAGTCTGGGAACTGGTTGATCTTTCAAAAGGATGCAGAGCTATTGGGAACAAGTGGGTTCTCAAAATAAAGCGAAAGGCTGATGGCTCGATAGAAAGGCATAAGGCTCGCCTTGTTGTGAATGGGTATAATCAACAGGAATGAATTGATTATGAATATACGTTTTCTCCTGTAGTGAGATTTACCTCGATTCGCATTATTCTGGCAATAGTATCTAGTATGGATCTTGAGTTACATCAGATGGATGTAAAGACTGCTTTCCTCAATGGAGAATTAGAGGAAGAAATATACATGGAACAACCTACTGGTTTCATAGTGAAAGGCCAAGAAGAAAATGTATGTCGACTTTTGAGATCGATATACGGCCTTAAGCGATCATCAAGACAATGGTATATACGTTTTCACAATGCCATAATGGCATATGATTTTACAATGATTGATGAGGATCATTGCGTATATATCAAAAGATCCAAGGATCAATTTGTGATCATATCATTATATGTTGATGATATGCGATTGCTAGGAAGCAATATGGAGTTTGTTCATACTTGTCAAGAGTTGGTTATCTTCCAACTTTGAGATGAAGGATATGGGTGAGGCTGCATACATTCTTGGAGTTAAGATTTCAAGAGATCGTTCGAAGAGATCGTTGTCTCTTTCGCAAGAAACATATATAAATAAAGTTCTTGAACGATTTCGTATGCAAGATTGTAAACCCATAGACACTCCTATTGCAAAAGGTGAAGGATTGAGCCATAGACTGTGTCCGATGACTCCACAAGAAAATGAACAAATGAAACATGTTCCTTATGCTAGTGCAGTTGGGAGCTTGATGTACGCTATGATGTGTACAAGACCCGACATATGTTTTGCAGTTGGAATGGTGAGTAGATACCAATCCAATCTAGGTCCAGCACATTGGAAAGCCGTAAAGAGAATACTGAGGTATCTGAAGGGAACTGCTGATTTCAAGTTGAGTTACCAAGGAAAGGATCTACGACTCGAAGGTTATTCTGATGCTGATTGGGGAGGAGATTTAGATGAAAGGAAATCTACCTTTGGTTTTGCTTTCTTCGAACAATGGCGCCATATCATGGAGCAAGAAGAAGCAAACGTGTATAGCCTTATCCACGATGAAAGCTGAGTTCGTGGCATTATCAGCGGTGCAAGAAGGAGTTTGGCTTAAGAGATTTTTGGATCATTTAGGTGTTATTGAGAAAGCTGCACATCCGTTGTTGGTTAAGCGTGATAGCCAAGCAGCTATAGCGTACACTAAAGATCCAAAATATCATGGCAAGACCAAACATATAGATACCAAGTATAACTTTGTAAAAGATATGGTTGCACGAAATGATGTGAACTTGCAGTACATATCTACGCATAGAATGGTAGCAGATCCTATGACAAAGCCAATACCTAGAGATGTGTTTTGTGGTCATGTAAAATCTCTAGGATTGCGTAGAGTCGATGTCTTGGATTGTTTTTTCCCTGAGTTGTTCACATGTATGAACTAGTGTTGTTTTATTATTAATGCCTATGAATCTTTTGTTTGATCTTTATGCATCTTAATGCTTAGTGCATTATATTATGTTGAGAAAGTATGTCAGACAGATAAGAGATTAGCCCACTCACACGGGTGATCGCCTCTATTTACTATGTGATAGATAGAGATGAGACTGTTTTTTTTAAGCTTATTATCTAGGTGATAATCGAGAGCTCAAGCTTAAAATAAATATGTCGCCTTAACTGAGTGTTAAGATGAGGACATAATGCTTACGATGTCCGAAAGTAAAATAACCCACACATTTTACTTTATCTGTCTAAGATGCCAGATGTGAGTTCTGATAAATTTTGTGAATGAGAAAATACGTGAACTCAAGTTAGACATTATGTATGTCTGAACTATCATCTGTACGGTATTGATTGTGTAGACATACGCTCCATGGGAAAGGAGTTAATACCGTAATACGTATTTCATACTACGTATGCATGAGACGACCTATAAGAGTGGCAAAAGTTATGATCTCAACTTTTATGACGTGTGAGACTCTTGAGGAATAGAGTTCCTCATTTTTTAGTGCCCTCATGACTCTTACTTATTCTCAAGATTTCTATTTAGTGTTTGCTATCTTAGAATGTTGCCAATGGTCATGAGATGATTCGATCTAATGGGACATTTCTAGAAAAGCAAGTTGAACTGAAATTGAGAGTTTGAAGGAAAGAGGAAGATCGGATTTGTAGAATCACATTGTGGTTTTGTATTCACAGGTCGACCAATTATGACTGTCTTTGGGATAATCATAATTGTGAATATAATATATATATCATTGTTTAAATGAGATTAAGAGAGATATAAATGTGATCGATCGATCTAGGGTACTGCATACTAAATTTACTCGGAATATGACGCCCATTATGAGCTGCTATATAGTCCTAACAGATGTATGGCAACGAGCTCTCCAAGTATGCTGGTCGCACGGACTATTCACCAGTATGAATGTTGCAGTGAGGAAAAAGAGGATTCTGTTCGGGCCACCATGTCAAGTGGGAGTTGATGTATTTTTCAATTGATAGGCCTCGGTAGGGCTGTCCGCCCATGTTGGTTTTGGCCCACCATGTGCGAGTGGGAGATGATGGTTTTATTGGGCTTGAGTTAGCCCATTAGGGCCCGGCCCGTGAGTTGAGGGCCCATGGAGGAAAAGGTGCAAAGTGAAAGGTTGTATCTTTTGGAAGAGGTGTTACGTTTGAGGAGTCGCGTCATTTGGAGGAGACGCTTCGAGGGAAAATATAAAAGGAAAAGGAACGTAATTTTTTGTGGTTACGTAAGTTGTTTCCTTTTCTACTCTCACTCTCCTAAAAATAACTAACGCAATAATATTCCTTGAGGAATAACGTCGCTTGCACATTGCTTCCCTCCCTAAGCGAAGATCAAGAATTCCCTTTTTGAAGAACAGTATCCGGTTTCCTCCTCGAATCGCAACGTCGGTGTTTAGTCTGTGGATACAAGGTACGCTCGATTCTGTGGCGTGCTTTTGATCGGTGATTCATGACTGTTTTGTTTTTGGGTTCGCTTCCGCTTCGTCCTTTTAGGGGGATCGATTTAGTGTCGAAAACCTTTTCTGGGAATCGTTTTTTCCTAACAAGTGGTATTAAATGTGACACCGTGGTGGTGGGTCCCGCGCTAGCGTCATCAGGGGGTTTATGGCGCGGCTATCGGCTGCAAGCTAGTTCAGCATGTCTCCAAAAAAAAAAAAAAAAAAAACAATTCCAATGATTTATCAACGCTTATTTGTGCAACTTACCAATTAATAAAGGTCATAAGCTATGAAAACCTTACACATAATTACTAACTTTTATTTGAGTTCAATTGTCAATGTTAATATGATTTATTTCAAAAGTTGTTATTGTTGAATTGTCAATGTTTATATGATTTATTTCAAAAGTAGTCATTATTCCAATAATTTATAGATCCATGGAATAGAAAATTGCAAATCAGTTTCAGACTCCCACCATTCTCTAAATCTCGTTCTTTTCTTTCCCACAACTATTCAATTCTCCAAGTCCTGCACTCATGTTTGGCATCAATAAAGGCAACTGGATTCAAGATGAACTTTTTTCTTACGGGAAGTGTGCCCATCAAGAAATTCATTTTGTTGTTGGTCAAAAAGAAGAACACTTTCCAAAGGTGACTTGATGCAATAGTTGAGAAACGAGATTAGCGTATGATGGCACAACAATATTGTAAATAGGATCTGACGTTGATACGAGAATGGGATGATCGGTTGATGTGAATGAATCCGTGTTTGCCGTCTCTTTGACTCCAAAACCAAACAATGAATTAAATACAATAGATGCCATTAGCTTTTCAAGTCATTGAACCCTTTTATACTCCACGACCGAATATTTTACTCGCAAAGACTCAGTCAGTCCACATCTCTATAACTTTCTTTGGACATCTCATGATTATTCCGCTGATCCCGCTTGACTTGTCAAGCAATACTTAAAACAAACTAATCCCAAGTTACTAGTCCTTGTACTGCTGCCTTCAGTTTTACATCTTCTGATCAAGATGGCGAGAGATTCATCCCTTTGCATTATACTAGTCTCTATCTCCATTTTAGCATGGCTATCGGCTTGTGACGGCAATATCCTTGCTGGGAATTGCTCGAGTCGATAGAGAAGCTCTAATTGACTTCAAAAGTGGCCTTCAAGATCCTCATTATCTCCTGTCCTCATGGCAAGGAAGCAATTGTTGCCGGTGGCGAGGAATAGGCTGTGATGAGAGGACTGGAGGGGTGATAAGCATTGATCTTCGTGGTGAATCTGGTACGTACAGTGATTGGAAACTGAGTGGAGAAATTAGACCTTCATTAGCGCGACTCAAGTATTTGAGATTCTTGGACTTGAGCTCAAATATGTTTGGTGGCAAACCAATTCCTGAATTTGTTGGTTCTTTGGAGAACTTGCAATATTTGAACTTGTCAAGTCTTTGGGTTTGGTGGTGCAATTCCTCCAAATCTAGGAAATTTGTCAAACTTGCAGTATCTTGACCTTTCTTGTTATTTGTTAAGTACTAATAATCTTGGGTGGATATCTGGTCTTGGTTCTCTAAAATATCTTGCTCTTGATAGTGCGAACCTCTCAATGGTCAGTTCCGTGTGGATCAACGTATTAAATGGGATTCCATCGTTGTCCGGGTTGCATCTGTCCTATTGTGGCCTATCTAGTTTGATATCATTACCTGGTTTGGTGAACTTCACTTCACTCGCTATTCTGGACCTCAGCTTCAACAGTTTCGATTCAGAGTTCCCTCAATGGCTTGTGAATGTAAGCAGCCTTGTTAGTGTTGAGATGAGTCAAAGTGGTCTATATGGAAGGATCCCTCTTGGTCTAGGTGAGCTACCACGTTTGCAAATCCTAATTTTATATGGAAACATTAATCTCTCGGCCAGTTGCACTCAGTTGTTCCAAGGATCGTGGAAAAGGATTGAAGTTATGGATTTGGCTGAAAATAGAATACACGGAAGACTTCCCACTTCCTTTGGGAACATGTCCACCCTCACATACCTTGGCCTTTCTGGCAATCTGATCGGGGGAGGAGTACCGAGTTCCATGGGTTCACTTTGCAATTTAGTTGATTTTGATTTATCCGACAATAACTTGACAGGTAGTTTGCCGGAAATTTTGCAGAGGGGATATGAAATTTGTGATTCCCAGAATTCTCTGCCTAATTTGAGGTACTTGAGGTTGACCAATAGTCGGCTAAGGGGTTATCTACCAAGTTGGGTGGGCCAACTTAAAAACCTTGAGGAACTTTCCCTTGACGATAATTTTCTTGAAGGGCCGATTCCTTCTCTTGGGACTCTGAAGAAAGTCACCTCTCTGAACCTTAGTGGGAACCAATTGAATGGGACTCTTCCCGTTGATCTGGGACAGCTTTCTGAGTTAGATAATCTCTACGTGTCTTTCAATCATTTGTCGGGTACACTATCTGAAGAACATTTTGCAAATCTACCAAAATGAAGATCTTGGAACTCTCATCCAACTCTTTCACTTTAAATGTCAGTGCCGACTGGATGCCTCCGTTCCAAGTCCATACTCTTGGCATGGGATCGTGCCAGATCGGTCCATCTTTCCCCGCCTGGCTTAGCTATCAAAATGAGATCAAGCATCTTCATTTTTCAAATGCCAGCCTTTCGGGGCATGTGCCCAGTTGGTTTTGGAACATTTCTTCGAATCTCTCTCTCCTCAACATGTCTCTAAATCTGTTGCAGGGCCAATTACCTAGTCCATTGCCAGTATCTCTTCTTGCATTTGTTGATCTCAGCTCTAATTATTTTCAGGGACCGTTCCCTCTTCCCATTTCTGTGATTGAATTGTTAGACCTCTCTAACAACCAATTGTCAGGTGGCATTCCGCAAAATCTAAGCAACTACATGTGGGATTTGGTCTTCCTCTCCCTTTCATCCAACAGAATGACAGGTGGGCTCCCAGAATCTATAGGAGAAATAGAAACGCCATTGCTTAAGGTCATCGACTTAGCAAACAACAATTTGAGTGGAAGCATTCCTCCAAGCATAGGGAACTGCCAAAACCTAGAGGTACTCGACCTGCAAAACAATTCTTTATCTGGGTTGATACCCGCGTCTTTGGGCCGATTACATTATCTTCAGTCTCTGCACCTCGGCAACAATAAGCTCTCAGGAGACCTTCCATCTTCATTCAAGAATCTGTCCAGCTTAGAAACACTAGATATTGGCAACAACCAATTGAACGGCACCATACCTGCATGGATGGCGGAGGGTTTCATCAATTTAAGAATTTTAAGTCTGAGGTCCAATGCATTTTCTGGAGAAATTCCTCATGAGCTCTCAAGTTTAAGCTCATTGCAAGTGCTGGATCTTGCAGAAAACAATTTGACAGGTAATATTCCTTCAAGCTTTGGAGATCTTAAAGCAATGGTGGAAGGGCAAGCTAGAATCGAGTACCTATTTTATGGGAGCAACAACAAGTATTATGAAGAGAACTTCCTAGTGACCACGAAAGGCCAGCGCCTATCGTACACCAAGACTCTTTCCCTTGTCACTTGCATAGACATCTCTGGAAATAATTTAGGTGGAGAATTTCCAAAAGAAATGACTAAACTGACTGGATTGCTCATTCTGAACTTATCAAGAAACGGCATTGGTGGTCAAATTCCTGAAAGCATTTCTAGCATGAGCCAACTGGCATCCCTTGATCTTTCAAGCAACAGGCTTTCTGGTGCAATCCCTCCAAGCATGCCATCACTGTCGTTTTTGAGTTATCTAAACTTATCCGATAATAACTTCTCGGGAAAGATTCCTCACACACAACAAATGACGACATTCGACCCTTCTTCATACTATGGAAACTCGGGACTCTGCGGTGCTCCCCTCAATGTCACGTGTCCAGCCGATGAACCTGACAAACCAGGGACAATTCAGGACAGTTACGGTGCCGATGAGTTCATCGATCAGTGGTTTTACTTTAGCGTCGGCCTTGGATACGCTGCCGGTATCTTAGTTCCGACTGTGGTCTTGCACATCAAAAGTTCTTGGGCAAACTCATACTTTGATTTTATCGATAGAATTGCCAGAAGGTGGTTCCCGATTGGAAACAGGAGGGCGAAGCTTCTAAGAAATAGGCGATGTGACCGGAGGTAAATGGCTTTCAATCCTTATTCTGGAAAACTCGAACCCTCGATCAGGTCAAGCATCCACTTTCAGGGTCATGCCGAGAAATAATGAACTACCATGTGCTGTATTATTATATTTTCTTTATCTTTTTATAGAACTGTATCCAAAGCAAGAGGGATGTGTATGTCAAATATCAACAAAAAGTGCATTCTTGCTTACCCCGTCACATGTTAGTAATTAAGAAGAAGTTTTGACAAGTATCTAAGATTCATTCATGGAGAATAAATCGTCAATCTACGAACATTTATATATAGGGCTTATCAACGTTACGGAAGTCACCGGCCTATATAAGAAATTATTGACTTTGATCTGATCGATGCACCAGCATATGTCACGTTAAGATTCCAATTAATTTCAGTCATTTACTAAAAAATTTTATACTTCCAAGATTATCAAATATTTTAATGATGTTAGTGATTTTTGTTCGATTATGATTTACCAAAGCCTTGAAGTCAATGACTTTCGTTCAATATTACTAATCTTAACATGACCGACTTACGGACATTCGTCCCATTAGATACCGACTAATTTTAGTTACATAGATTCAGAAAAGTATCGATATCTCTTTACATTTCCGTGCAATTCACATGTAAGTAAGTTTATAAAGGGAGCAGTAAATTTATTTGACGATCGGATGAAGCCGGCTGCAACTAATTTTGATAGGCACGTATAAATGTCTGCAGACTCCAGTTGCACTTGTACTTTTGCCAGTAAAAGCGCAGCGCGCGTCCTGATGCGATCTCCACCGTTGATAAATTAACGGTTACCCGCCACAATGAATGAAAAATATCTCTCTGTCTCTCTGTCTCTGTGTCTGATCGTGCGCCTTGTCTTCCGCCAGAGCACCGGACTACGCACCCGCTGGTCCCAACAGCAGTCCCCTCGTCGGTTTCGTTCAGGCCGCCGAATCGAACATCGAAAAAGTGAGCCGAACCGACCCGGTTCTTTAGCTTGTCCGTTCGCTCGATCGTTTGCTCTTCCTTTGAACAATTGTTGCTCCTCGGTTGTGGGAAGTTTGTTTATTGCTCAGCTACGGAGAATTAGAAAGAGCTTCGGTGATTTGGGTTTGGTGGGTTTGGATGTTTGAGAGCCTGTTTTACATACTGAGTGTATATGCTCAATTGCTGGAGGGTCCTGATGGATCGAAGGTTGTATTTTCAACTGCAAAAGCTATTGCAATGGACTTGTAATGAGCTGTGCTTGATTTTAATTCCTTATTGGACGTGGCTCTTTATTTCTGCTTTCATGACCGGTGTGTTCTTTCGTATTGATTGCCTTTATTAGTGCATCTATGTTCAAAGAGTAGGCCTCCATTGCTGAGCAGGTGATCTTTGACTTCCGCTTCTTGGTGCTTTTGGCTATTGGAAGTTCATTGGCTGGTTCTGTTTTGTGCTTCCTAAATGTAAGCCCTCCTGCTACTTTTAATGCCCGTGTTGGTTAAATGTTTTGAACCTTAAAATCACGAATTACCAAATCCTAATACACGTTGTCGGCGATAGTTTTCATGTTGTGCGGAAATGAATATCACTGAGGCTGCAAACTAAATACTCAATGGAAGGACTTGATCCGCCAACCCAGTAAAAGGGGTGAAGGGAATGATGCATTTCTAGATGTTGCTGGCTATCTGTATTCCAAGGATCAACCAAGTTCTTGACTGACAGGTATATAGCCAGGCAGCTCATCATGCTTCCTCATGTAATACATAACACGTGAAGATGCTATATGCTACCCAATTTCCATTGTTATTTCTGGGGATTTGGAACAAATTAGTTTGGTACTTAACTAATAGCACTGCGTCTCTAAATAAAATCCATTACATACCCTCTTCCGACTTAGATTTATTTTATTCACTGCCTAACTCATTTTTTGCTGATTAAATAGAGACCTTAACAAACCCTTGCTGTCTTAACCCAGAGGACGGGTTTTGATCCTTTTCTAGCTGAGATCCCTTTCTTCTTCTTTTTTCCAAACCAAGATACTGTTCTCCTTGATGCGGTGCGGAATATGACTGCTTCTGATCTGTATAGGGTAGTGTTTACATTTTTGATGCGTATAAAGTGTACTGGACAAGCTGCATGAAAGGAATTCACACTGGACAGATGGTTCTTCGACTGGTTGAAGCCATTGGTAAGGACCTGATAGATACTTTGCACTGGGATTGTCTCCTGCATTGGACAAGCATCATTTAGAACAAGCGAGCTCATTGAACTTTTAGCATTTCTATCTTTGATATTTTCCACACATTCATCTCAACAGCAGAAATTCTCATTCATCATCTACACCAAATGATGTATAATATAGGGTAGTTGATCCTGATTAACTTAGTTTCTTGTTGTTTTGATGCATAGAGGCGTTATTTTGACATGTTTTTCTACTAATATCGAATGCCTTAAAAGAAGCTTTAATATTTGCAACCATCATCAATTATCATCATCAACTCAAAAGGCGCCTACAGTAACCTGAATTCATTGAACTATATTTGCGTTACAATCAGAGACAATAGAGGAGTTTACAATTTTGCTATACGCACACGGCACAACACTACAAGAAAGAGAAAACACCAAGTGAATTTACAAAAACAAATAAACCTCCCATGACAACATCTACTTATCACAATCCATCCTACTCATGCAGATACAAAGCTCGAAAGACAGCCTACAACAACCAATCACAGCCTTTCCACATCCCTAAAGGGAGTACATATCCATCATGAAATTATCAAAGCACGCAATAGCTCCCTCTATTTTTGCTTAGTTAAAGTTCAGCTTTAATCAGTCTTGTTCTTCAAATAACCCAGAGATGAGTCAGCAAGAGTTTTCATCACTCCCTCGCTAAATGGTAGCAGAGAGATGGACAAGGTTTTCTGCCGATCAACTTGGTGTCTGGTGTAGCCTGCATATCACATGGTGTAGTCATTGGCAACATACTGTCATGAGCTTAAGCAATCTTCTATTGACAATTGGAATCAAGATGTGTCGAATAAATGTTATGAAGTAGTAACCACTCAGCATCCTCACGTTGTCTTTGAGGGCAGGGTTGCTCATAAAGTGTCTGGTCCGGTAAGCATTTTATTTGATCTGCATATTTGTCAAGCATTTCTAAGAGGTCAAGATCAAAGAAATAGGAAGAAATAGATTTCTGCAACTTCTCCGTTACTCTAACTAGAGATGCACATAAAGCAAATAAAGCATAAGCTGCCACACTCGTTCATCTGATACAATGTCAATAACAGGGATTGAACGGAGCAAAAACTAGTCAATGTTGAGTAACCTCAATATTTGCACACAATCATATAAACGACAGATTTATTTATCATAAAGGATCATCATCTAATCAATCGACTAATTTTGTAAGTGTCATTTCTCGCTGCCATCGTTAATCTCCAATCATGGCCAATTATCAGAACATGGCCATCGGCCTTCAACTCCAGCCATTTACATTTTTTGAACATTAACCTACAACCATGACGTACCGACATAATCTTGAGATGAAGATGCAAAAAGAAATCGTCATGTTCCTAGAGAATCCATAAGCATGACATTGACATCAACCGTTTCCTCACCAGTGAATTCCACGGAGACATCACAAGAATATATGCAAAACATAGAATGAAAACATCGGAAAAAATTGACATGCCTACTTGAATACAGTGAGATACGATTGAACCAGATCTAAATTCTTAGTAAAACAATTGAAAATAAGCAATCTATGGCCAAAAGTTTTCAGATTTAAAAATTTCACGGATCATTTTTCAGTTGTGCCTTTGAGGTTTTTTGTCGAACACATCACATGTATTTGATTGAGGAGTGAAAAAAAGGCATAATAAGTTGCGCTTAGCTCTTTCCGGCAAAAAGACCACACCAAAATTATCGAGAAACAAATATCAAGTAAGTTCCAAGTGAAGGAATTGACTTATACTTAATCGATCACTCAAAACTAGAGGAGGAAGGTGAAGGCATAGGGCCCTTGAGGAAGTGAATGGGATGAGGACAAGAAGGCACGGGACTTTTCTGAGGAAGAGTCGCTGCGACAGGGCGGTGACGAAGGTGGAAATTTGTTTGTCGAAATTGCTTGGTGTTAGGGGAATTCAAGCTGGTGAGCTAAGGTCCTCATTTAAGATAAATTTAATCACTTTTAGTTCGTATATAAAATAACATTTACTTCGAGTTATTAAATAACTCCATTTTGGGTCATTATTTAGAATTTTTTCAACCTTTTCGTTTCGTAGGAAGTTCAGTGCGGCACACGACGCACTTCGCCGTGCGTGGTGGAGAAGGAGCCAGGTCGCGCTGCTCTGTCAGGCCCACAGAGTTTGACCACGCGACTCTGGACAGCTTGGTACGTCGGGCTTAGACGGGTCCCGCCCTTCTCGACGAGAAGGAACCCTGGCCGTAACGTGTGCCCCAGGCTCTTGCAGATTTCGGGTCAGATTCCACGGTCGGTCCGTGCCGGATTTGGTGCGTTCAAGATCTCTCTCTGTGCTGAAAAGGTGACGAAAACCTTCTCGATGGCCCGCTGTCTGCACGTATTTCGAGAAAATGAGAAGGAAAAAACACCGTTCTACGAAGTAGATGTTGTGTCGTAAACAATTCCCAGCGCACCCGGCGGAAAACATCTCGAATTCACGGACGATATCTCCCCGTGAATCCATCCGAGATCCTCTGAAAAGGCTTCTGTCGGTACAACGCAATCAACGGCTTTTCCCCTCACGGAGATAGTGGTGGGGTTGGTGTCTGACCAACGTATTAAAGTTACTAATTTTTATAAAAAAAAAATTACCAACTTTCATTTATCAACTTTTTAAGTATTATAAGAACTTACCAATTATTATTTATTAAAGTTAACATCGAACTAAAATTACTCTATGTGATAGCAAATTACCGATATTAATACGAATGATTTACCACCTTTTCATAAATGAGATTACCATCTATTTTTGACTTTACTAATGCTTACTTAATTGAATTATTGACGTTTATCTAATGATATTCGAAATCACCACCTATTTTAAGACTTCATCAACATTTATTTGTGGATATTAGCATGTTAAAGTTACTGGCTACCTAATTCTTCTATGGAATCATTAACTTTTGACTAAGTTGGTTACTAATAATTATTCAATCGTTATGCGGCTACTAACAATTCCAATGATTTATCAATGCTTATTTGTGCAACTTACCAATTAATAAAGGTCAAAAGCTACTAAAACCTTACACATAATTACTAACTTTTATTTGAGTTTAATTGCCAATGTTTATATGATTTATTTCAAAAGTTGTTATTGTTCAATTGTCAATGTTTACATGATTTATTTCAAAAGTAGTAATTGTTCCAATATTTTATAGATCCATGGGAGAGAAAATTGCAAATCAGTTTCAGACTCCGATCATTCTCTAAATCCCTTTCTTTTCTTTCCCACGACTATTCAATTCTCCAAGTCCTGCACTCATGTTTGGCATCAATGAAGGCAACTGGATTCAAGAAGAACTTTTTTCTTACAGGAAGTGTGCCCATTAAGAAATTCTTTTTGTTGTTGGTGAAAAAGGAGCACTTTCCAAAGTTGACTTGAAGCAGTAGTTGAAAAACGAGATCAGCGTATGAGATGGCACAACAATATCATAAATAAGATCTGATGTTGATATGAGAATGGGATGATCGGTTGATGTGAATCCGTGAATGCCGTCTCTTTTGACTCCAAAACCAAACAATGAATTAAATACAATAGATAATACAATAGATGCCGTTAGCTCTTCAAGTCATTGAATCTTTTTACACTCCACGCTGGAATATTTTACTCGCAAAGACTTAGTCAGTCCACATCTCTTTAACTTTCTTGTGACATCTCATAATTATCCCGCTAATCTCGCTTGACTTGTCAAGCAATACTTGAAACAAACTAGTCCCATATTACTAGTCCTTACACTGCTACCTTCAGTTTTATATCTTTTGATCAAGATGGCGAGAGATTCATCCTTTTGCATTATACTAGTCTCTATCTCCATTTTAGCATGGCTATCGGCTTGTGATGGCAATATCCCTGCTGGGAATTGCTCAGAGTCTGATAGAGAAGCTCTAATTGACTTCAAAAATGGCCTTCAAGATCCTCATTATCTCTTGTCCTCATGGCAAGGAAATGATTGTTGCCGGTGGCAAGGAATAGGCTGCGATGAGAGGACCGGAGGGATAACAAGCATTGATCTTCACGGCGACTCTGGTACGTACGATGATAGGCTGAGTGGAGAAATTAGACCTTCATTGGCGCGACTCAAGTCTTTGAGATTCTTGGACTTGAGCTCAAATAACTTTGATGGTGTACCAATTCCTGAATTTGTTGGTTCTTTGGAGAACCTACGGTATCTGAACTTGTCAATTGCCGGATTTCATGGTGCAATTCCTCCAAGTCTAGGAAATTTGTCAAACTTGCAGTATCTTGGTCTTTCTTCTGAATTTTCTACCTCAAAGGCTAACAATCTTGGGTGGATATCTGGTCTTGGTTCTCTAAAATATCTTGCGCTTGATGGAGTGGACCTTTCAATGGTCAATTCCATGTGGATTAGTGTGCTAAACGGGTTTCCGTCGTTGTCCATGTTGCATATGTCCAATTGTCACCTATCTGGTTTGATATCATCACCTGGTTTGGTGAACTTCACTTCACTCGCTGTTCTGGACCTCAGCTCCAACAATTTCAATTCAGAGTTCCCTCAATGGCTTCTGAATGTAAGTAGCCTTGTTAGTGTTGACATGAGTAACAATGGTCTATATGGAAGGATCCCTCTTGGTCTAGGCGAGCTACCACATTTGCAAATCCTAATTTTATCTGAAAACCATAATCTCTCAGCTAGTTGCACTCAGTTGTTCCAAGGATCATGGAAAAGGATAGAAGTTATGGATTTGGCTTCTAACAAAATACACGGACGACTTCCCACTTCCATTGGGAAAATGACAACTCTTAGTAACTTTGACCTTTCTTGGAATATGGTCAGGGGAGGAATACCGAGCGCCATTGGTTCACTTTGCAATTTAGTTAAATTCGATTTATCCAGCAATAACTTGACAGGTACTTTGCCGGAAATCTTGCAGAGGGGATCCGAAACTTGTGATTCCCTGAGTTCTTTGCCTAATTTGAGGTACTTGAGATTGACCGGCAATCAGCTAAGGGGTTATTTGCCAAGTTGGGTGGGCCAACTTAAACACCTTGAGGAACTTACCCTTGACTATAATTTTCTTGAAGGGCCAATTCCTTCTTCTCTTGGGACTTTGAAGAACCTTACTGTTCTGGACCTTGGTGGGAACCAATTGAATGGGACTCTTCCCGTTGATCTGGGACAGCTTTCTGAGTTGGATGTTCTCGACGTGTCTTTCAATCATTTGTCAGGTACACTATCTGAAGAACATTTTGCAAATCTACGCAAAATGAAGACCTTAGATCTCCAATCCAACTCTTTCACTTTAAATGTCAGTGCCGACTGGATGCCTCCGTTCCAAGTCTGGGAGCTTGGCATGGGATCGTGCCAGATCGGTCCGTCTTTCCCCGCCTGGCTTAGACATGAAAATGAGATCACCTATCTTGATTTTTCAAATGCCAGCTGTCACGGCCTCTTTTTTCCTTTCGGGGGAAAAGAAAGAATGGTTTAGGGGTATTTGCCTAAAGAAGCGGACCAACGGCCCTAAATTAGGCGCAGGCTCTCCCAAGCCCATACCTCGCGCGACATTGGATTTTGATTTTTAGTTCTTAACAACCTATGTATTTCTAAGAGTCGCCACTAGCCTATTAGGGTCGGCTAGAAACCAATCAAGACACGGGAGTGTTGTCTCAATTCCTACGCAACCAGATATTTCTAGGAACGGGGACTTGTTTACGCTAATGTTTCTATTAGCGCCCTTGCGGTACCACTAACTTGAAAGGTTTTAATCTAAATGGCCACACAATCTTGATTATCAATTATAATCCTTACAAAACCGCTAAGCGTCCATGCAAATGCTTTTGTAGTTTTTTTTTTTTAATGTCTAGACTAATCCTAACATAATTTAGAAGAGAAATTTACATTCAAATTAATGAAAAGCGGTGCATAAGTAAACATCCAAGAAATTGAAATAACTTGAAAATAAATGCGGAAAATGAAAACCCGATACAAGTCGGGCAAATAATATTACATGGCCTTGTTATCACGCCCGGGACAGGACCCCGTGAGCAAAATGAGAATTTAAATATGCATGAAATTACCCTAGATGCATGAAATTACTCTAAATAATTTTAATCTAAGCAAAATAGATTATTTACAAAAATGGTTATAAAATACCAAAATATCATTTAATTAGGAAAAATGACTTTATAAAATTAGGAAAATCTCCTAGATGTCATTTTTGGCTTAATTTGATAACATCCAACATTTTTTGATATTTTTGAAATTTTCATATTTTTTTTTTTTTATTATTTTTTTTTAAAAAATATTAATAATAATTCCTTAAACCGATCTATGCTAACATGGAGTAACACAGCACATGAATATCACAATAACCGAGCTCAAATCGACCGTTTCAAGATCGAAACTTGGTTTGCGCATTTCATCGAACACTTGGCGTGCATTAAATCACCCCAAAACAGCTTCGCGGGCCATGTTTGCAGCCTTCAATCTTCACCCATGAGCAATATTATGTGGAACTAAAACATCAAGATTATACTACCACATGCAATGAGAAATATTAGATAGAAATCATAGCCTACAACACACAATAACCCAGCTAAAATCGTCCTCAAATACACGGGTTTGAGCTGATTTTGCAAATCTGGGTTTGAACCCAAGTCAAGCAAACAGGTTGCATGCCCATGTTCAAGCCCCGACACTTATCACATGCAAGATCTAAGAGAAACACTACTTAATCCGAGTGAAAGTAGGTAACATGAGCTTACAAATGCAACAAAAATCATAGAGAATGGCCCACCGAAAGACATCAAAAACGACCTCTCCAAGAAGCACACATGCAAAACTCTTGAAGAGATTCCAACACTTAGAAAAATTTCCACCTCGAAAATCAGTCCTCCGGGCTGCTTTTCCTCTTCATTTTCATGATCAAAACATACTCAAACTCGAAAGAAAATACATCTAGGATGCTTACCTTGCTTCTTAGTTTCCCTTTCAAGTGGTTCTTCACTCAAGAAACCAAGAAATTATCCTCGGGGGCCCGTGGAAGTTGGCTTCTTCAACTGGAAAATGAGATCTGCAGAAGAAAAAATGACAACGAAGGTTTTTGTCGACCTCTAAAATTAGACTTCAAGACCTCTTTTGTTGGAAAAATTAACACCAAACCAAACTAAATATATTCAAGTTTGGGGTAAAAGTCAAGCTTTTCCTCATTTGTCTCTCAGTTTTCTCAAGAACATCCGCTTTCTCTCACTCGTGACCAACCGGGCTCAACACTTAGAAAAATTCAGACTTTCTTTGGCCCGCCAGGAGGGTAGTTTTTCGGGGGGCTTTAGGAGGCCTTCCCGATCTCCATTTGGGACGTGCGACCTATGGTTGGAAAGATATTTGAGTGAAGTTTCACTCTCTAGTTGAAGGTTTTGGCTAATTTTGGCTGCAAGTTTGTGAAAATGGCACTTTTCTCTCTCAAGGTCGGTCTGGAATTTCTGGGTTTGCTATTCTGGAGTTGCTTCTGAGGGCCTCTTTGGGGGACGACCGTGAGCTCTCTCCTCTCCCTCTCGTCTTCTCTCTCTTCTCCCTCAAAAGAGCCTGCTTCGTAGATGTTCTCCACCGAAATCATCAATCCCTTGGTCGGCTTTTTGTCCACCTGCCAAGCCCACCAACTGAGCAGTCTACCCACTCTCTGACTTAGCCAAAATTCTGAAATTTTGCAGCTGTTGAGTGTGCAGGTTTTGCTGCGACTTTCCCGTGCATTCAGCAGCTTATCCCTGGCCGTTTTCCGTCCACTGGCACTACTCATTATGGTCTTCAATCACGTGCAAAGATCAGGCTGGATGGGCGGCTGAGTGGGATATGGTGGGGCCACCAAGTTGCTTACTCAGCAACTCCGGATTGAGGCTAAACCGTGGGCTGGGTTTTGGTAGCTCGTTTGAGTGCTTTAATCCATCAATTTGGCTGCGATTTTTTATCAATTAGCAAGCTCATGCATAGTAGTTTAAGATCTCTACCAGATTTCGCAATTTTGCCCAACCAATTTTGCAAGAAAGTCCCTCAAAATTGGCCATTTCTTATCCGAAAATATCCAATTCAATACCAACTTGGTCTTTTTGGCCCGATTTGATTGATTCGAGTTGGCCCAAATTCAATTTCAACTTAATTGGTGACCAAGGTGATGATTTACGGGCTTGGGCGCAAATTTTGCAAAATTTGCGAATTGGTCCCTCGACTTTTGAAAATTGCATTTTGGCCCCAATTTGCCATTTTAATTCCAATCTGACCTCCCGGGCTTGGCTAGTCATATTTAGATCATTGGCCCCAACTTTTTCCAATTTTTTTTTTTTTAAATTTTTTTTTATTCTTTTTATATATTTAATTTAATTAAATTTTTTTAATTTTTTAAGGAAAAACATATTCTATTTAAAACACTATACTAAATTCCTAGATAATCTATATGCAAGAATTTAACTTGAAATATTTTTGTGGAAAAACAAGTTCCAATTTTTTTTTTTGGAAATGATTTTTGGGCAAAAATTTAGGTGTCATTCACCGCCCCTCTTTGGAAGGAAGCTCAAAGAGATTTCTTTCAAAGATAAGGTGACACCTAATTTTTTGTTTTTTTTTGTTTATTTTTTTTTTTGTTTATTTGTTTTGTTTTTTGTTTTTAATAGTAAAATGAAAATGCAAGTAAGCTTAATGTAAAGAGCGTAGTTTAGGGATGTACCTATGAATACTTTGAAAAGTGTGGTTTAAGGCGGTCCCACTAAGGTGTGGTTTAAGGTAGTCCCACAAACCTTGTGGTTTAAGGCGATCCCACTAACCGTGTGGTTTAAGGCAGTCCCACGAACCTTGTGGTTTAAGGCAGTCCCACTAACCATGTGGTTTAAGGCAGTCCCACGAACCATGTGGTTTAAGGCAATTCCACTAACCTTGTGGTTTAAGGCAGTCCCACTAACCGTGTGGTTTAAGGCAGTTCCACGAACCTTGTGGTTTAAGGCAGTCCCACGAACCTTGTGGTTTAAGGCAATCCCACGAACCTTGTGGTTTAAGGCAGTCCCACTAACCGTGTGGTTTAAGGCAGTCCCACTAACCTTGTGGTTTAAGGCAGTCCCACTAACCGTGTGGTTTAAGGCAGTCCCACTAACCTTGTGGTTTAAGGCAGTCCCACGAACCTTGTGGTTTAAGGCAATCCCACTAACCGTGTGGTTTAAGGCAATCCCACTAACCTTGTGGTTTAAGGCAGTCCCACGAACCTTGTGGTTTAAGGCAATCCCACTAACCGTGTGGTTTAAGGCAATCCCACTAACCATGTGGTTTAAGGCAGTCCCACGAACCTTGTGGTTTAAGGCAGTTCCACTAACCGTGTGGTTTAAGGCAGTTCCACGAACCTTTTGAAAATACATGATTTAAGGCTGACCCATGAACCCTTTGGAATTGCATGGTTTAAGGATAACCAAGAACCTTTTGAAAATGCATGGTTTAAGGCTAACCCATGAACCCTTTGAAATTGCAAGGTTTAAGGATAACCAAGAACCTTTTGAAAATGTATGGTTTAAGGCTAACCCATGAACCCTTTGAAAGTGCAAGGTTTAAGGATAACCAAGAACTTTTGAAAATGCATGGTTTAAGGCTAACCCATGAACCCTTTGAAATTGCAAGGTTTAAGGATAACCAAGAACCTTTTGAAAACGCATGGTTTAAGGCTAATCCATGAACCCTTTGAAATTGCAAGGTTTAAGGATAACCAAAAACCTTTTGAAAATGCATGGTTTAAGGTCAACCCATAAACCCTTTGGAATTGCATGGTTTAAGGGTAACCAAGAACCTTTTGAAAATGCATGGTTTAAGGCTGACCCATGAACCCTTTGGAATTGCATCTTGAAAATGCATGGTTTAAGGCTAACCCATGAACCCTTTGAAATTGTGTGGTTTCATGGTTTGGAGGAACTGTCATTCGAGAATATTCTAAAATGGATACTGCACATCAAATAGTATTCATTATAACAAGTTTTCTAGTAGCGAAAGCATACTAGATGAGATCAATTTTAGCACATGTCATCAAAACAATATCAAAAGTGTGTTGGTAATGATAAGGCAATGATTGCATAAACAAATCAAATTAATTCCGACCACTTGACAAACTCATACAATTGTCATCACGCTCGGATGATATCATTAATCGTCAAATTCTCTTGGGAGAAAAATCCTTGTTGAAATGACCTTGACTTATGAGAAAGGTCTGTTAAGTATGCCGAGCAAAGACACTTAGTCAGAAAGGGCTTCTCGCATATTCTCAAGAAAATGGCTATTTGATCCCATCTATTCATGTGGGAAATAAACCGATCACTCAATCTCACTCTTCCAGTGTACAAGGCTTTGAATCATTCGCAATAAGTACACATTGACCAATCTAAGAGGTCTTTTAGAAGGACCGTAGTGCGGGTTTGGTCATGGTTTTAGCAATGGATAAGCATCATTGGCTATGAAATGAATTAATCAGCGATCAACATCTTCGCCAGGTTTACAAGTCAAGAAACCTTGAGATGAGATAAGATAACCTTACTCTCACTTCTTCGAGCAGCATCTTCTTTAGGAAGTCCTTATTTCCACTTTGAATCATCCCAATGAAGAGACTTTGGGAATAGGTTGTAATGTTGGTTCGGTGAAAGGGGAAAAGCTCAAAAGGCTTAGATCTTTTTGTCGATGGGGGATTTGAGAGTTGGTGATTATCATGGCATCATTACCATATCATCCCCTTTTTTTTTTCTTTTTTTTTTTTCTGTTTGACTTTTAAAATTCAAATTGTCTCGAAAGTCCTTTGACTAATCATCTTAACATAATAGCTTTTGCATTTGCAATGATTTTATTTTCAATGCAAGCAAATTTTTTTCTTTTTGCCATTTTTGTTTTCGCAGAGATATTCCTCTTGATGCAATTGTTTTTCTTCCACTCTCCCTTTTTTTTTTTTTTTTTTTTCTTTTTTCGGGCATTGGCCTTGCTTTTACCAGGCACACCGCTTTTTCATGCTCCTTAATTTTCACTTGACTTTTGCTCCTTTGAACTTTTTGAGCTCTTAGGACTCTCAAGATGCTTTTCAGATTCTCATGTAAGCATCACTTGCCTTGGCAAATCATATGCCTTGCCCCAAATGTGGGGAGATAATCACCACTCGGGTTTTAGAAATGAATAGTTAGGCTCAATATGGTTTAAGCAAAGGGTATCGGTGTTTGGGTAGAGAAAAGAATGCTCTTCTTCACCTTGGGATGCTTCGAGCTTCCATAAGAATTCACCTGAAGTTACCACAAAAAGATTTATGCAAGTGAGAGCAAAGAAACCTTTCTCATCTTTCCTCTCCAAATAATATCAACCCAAACCTCCATAATTGCCCCATCTTGGGGTGGTTCTTGACAGGGGTATTTTGTAGAAAATTCTTCACATTAAAAGGCTCAAATGGGCTAACTATTGTCACTGTAGTGTGTATGATAGAGGAAGGAAATGCCTCTTATCATCTTGATCTAGGTACCACTTGCGAATGAATTCATTGACCTTAAACGACACGGGTTTTCTTTTTCACTCGAATCCCATAGTGCTTAAAGGACATGTTTGGAAATGGGTTGCCTTTCCGCATCCTAAGTGTTTCTCGCTTGGCATAAGTAACATCGCCTTTTCATTTTTGTTGAGATCATCTGAGTGGATTAATCTCCACAGAGAACTTTGATTCGAAATGAGTGATCCACCGAGTGGATGGACAATTTAAAGGTAAAGAAGATTTTTGCAAACTTTGTGGAAAACTTGTTTCTTCATTTTCCATTTTTTGTGCTTGTTTCTAGAAAAACACTAAATGTTTTTTTCTTTTTTTTTTTTTTTTTTTTTTTTTTTTTTTTTTGCGATGGAAATTCTCCATTTATTTTCCATTTGATTTTGAGAAGAAGGGTACTTACCTGTGCCTTAGTAGTCAGGCGACCCTACAAAGAACAAAAGGGAATGTGTTAGTACATGAATCTTCGGGGATCGTAAAGCGGAGACGATACAACATTACCCTTGGTCAATTTCACCATTTGGCGGCAAACAGCAGCGTGAACTTATTGTTTTAAGACTTGAAGAGATTCTCAGGTCTTTGGTCTCATTAGTTCAAGCATTTTCCTCATTTTGCAAAAGTAAGAGATGCAAAAAGTTTTTTTATTTTTTATTTTATTTTTTTACATGGCAACCTTGTTGCCGTTTCCGAGGATCGAACCTCGGACCTCTCGGACCCGTTCATTCATTCCCTATACCACCAGGCCGAAGCGCCGATAGTGTCCATGGGGCGCTTCCTTTTTTCTTTAATTGAACTGGCTCTTGAACTCCACCAAGTTAGGTGAATTTGACATGTGTTACCTCCATATGCTTGCTTGGTCCATATAGATTATGCTTCAATCAATTTCTCGAGTTTGTTCCTCGAATACCGACGCTTCCTGTCAAACAAGGGAACTATGTCAAAAATGAAGTTAGACGAGACATTTTGGAAACGATACCGAATACCCTTATCCTATATCTGACTTTAAATGTCTTGTGTTTCATCTTCATGTGCCTTTGCTCTTCAGGTGTTAACATTTCCTTGAAGATATGTGAGGGCATTGCTCCTTGTATGTTTTACTCCATTTATTCCATCAAAATGGATGGTTGGGCCTTAGCATGCCTTCTTGGTATAAGGTGTTGCTTCAGTGGTCAATGTACACATTTTCCTACAAGAGATGGGGCATGGTACTTATATTCCAAAATTGAATTGGACTAATTTAGGAACGATACTCCCTTTTTAAGCTGAATCAATTAACTGTGTTTCATCTTGCTCATGGGTGAGAGTTACTCTACTTTGAGTGACTTGCCCCGTTTAATCAATTGCAAGGAAAAAGAGACGTAATATGTTATTTTCATATTCGATATGATTCATTTTAGGAACGGTATACTCCCTTTTACGGCATATCCGATTTGTGTTCCATCCCGTTTTCTTGGCTATGGAGAGGGATTTGCTCTTGTGATTGACAGCAATTCACTTGGCAAATGTTTATTCCATTTGAATCTTTCCCTTTTTAGAAGTCGGATGACTTAGGCATTGCGTGCCCCCGATCCATTTTGTTGCCAACTGCCCCAATTAAAATTCCCTACACATGTGGGAACAATGTATTATTTCTACTCTTAGGTACATTAAGTTTAGGAACGAAGTACACCCTTTTTCAAAGTCGGGCAATTCAGCATCTCATTGTAGCTTTGTGGAAGAAGGCAAGACATTGTCCTTATGGTCAAATGTGTGCCACACTAGGTTAGATAACTTGTCCATATGTAGCTCCATCATGTTGGATTGATGAATCTCTGTTTCTCATGCTTTACTCAATTTCCTGCATACCCCTTTTAGGCTAGGTGATTTTTCGCCATTTTTGCTGCATCAATGCATTTCCCACTTCACAATCTGTAAGCATGGGTGGCTATGTCAGTTTATGAATGAGTTGTTTTGACTTTTGGAACGAATACACCCTTTTCTTTTAGAGATCGTGTGATTTTGGACCAGGTTGTCCTCCCCATGTAATCTTGTTGCTTGCCAGTAATTTGCCTCACTAAAATCTGCACAAAGTACAAGGACAAGTCATTCCTAAAATAAATCGAAGTTAACTTGAAACGATTACCACCTTTTATTTGAAGGCAACATTTGATGACCGATTCTTGTTTGTGTACATCTACATCTTGAAGTGTTGTCTTGCAGACCACCAATAATTATCTCCATATAGGATTGGATGCCAAGACACCATTGGCAGTGTAGGAATTGCAATTGCTTCTTATTTTTTTGTCTTTCCAGAGGAAGTAAATGTTAATCTTGAACAAAACCGTCAGTTTGCCTGTTTGACAAAAATGGATGGTCAAGTTAGTGGTTGCATAAGAAATCCCTATTGGAACGATTACAACCTTACCCCTTGAAGCATCATCCCGTGGATCAACCTACAAAAGTGATTAAATGAAGAGATAAACTATTTTGCAAGTTCTTGAAACTCTTTTTCAAACATGTTGAAGCTAAGGCATAAAAAGCCCAAATGGTCCGTTTAAAACACTTCAATTGTTTTAAAGGATATGATTTTTACGAACTCTAACTTCATTATTAAAAAAATGTGAATTGTATGATTTACAAAAGCATTCGATTGGGTCCACAATCAAAACCCAAAACGCAAAACATGGTTCCTAATAGGAATAATGACGAGGACAAAGTACAAGAAGCTCTTTCATAGAGGAGCGTAATAAGCACAATTCTCATCCTAGCTTTAAAGTCCACTTTTGGCATGGTCAAGCAAGAGGAGTTCAAGGAATGGTTGTCACGCATGACCTGCGAAAGGAAAATAATGTCAGTACATGAATGAAAAATTGATCTTTCAATAAAGCCGCCTCTTACAATGAAATCAAGGCGACGATACCTTCTCCGTAGTATCCACTTACGAGAATTTGGTATTTAGTCAATATTTTATTAGTAAGAGGAGATTTCATTAAAAGATCGATCCGCGGCTATCAATTGAATGCCCACTTTGTTCCAAAAGTTTCATACACAAATGGGGCATTGATTTTGAAAGATTAATTTGCGATTTCACTCATGCAAAGGTGAGGTGATTTTTATTTTGAGAAATCAATACACAAAATGTGATTTGAATTTTAATTTCGAAATGTGACCAATAAAAAATTTTATTGGAAATTTGATTTTAATTCTATGTCCCCAAAATGTAATCTTGACTTGGAAGAATTTCTATACAAAATGTGACTTTGAGTTTGTAATTGAAAATTTAAACAAAAACATATGTTCTAATCTAGGCCAGATAGATGCATTTGAAATGTTTGTTTATCAAGAGTGAGTGGCAAGCCTATATTTTCAAGGGCATTCCATTGATTTCCGTGAATCTCAAAAAATGAAAATTTCAATCCGAAGTGAGCAAGTAGATGGAGAAATCGTACTTACAAAGTGGGTGAAGAGACTTTTTTTTTTTTTCAATCACATAGACATGCGGATGTAAACTTGTGAGGTTTGACGCATAAAGGTGGAATTCTAAAGGCTTAAAGTCCCCATTTTGATTAGTTCAAAAGAGTTTTCCCCACTCCGCACTTACGTCGGATAGTTCTCTTTATCATTAATCATAATGAGCGGGACCAAAAGTGGATAACCATGGGTCATTCCCCGCACGGGTTCCATCTTTTGGCACCTCCTATGGGCTTCCTGGTGCGATCGGGGTTTTAGATCGCGGGTTGTGTGTGTAAATGTGTAGTGCTAAGGCAAGTATAAAGCATGCACAACAATTGATATCCAAACAACGCTTCAATTTCATCCATATAGGCATACATTCCTACGCCTCCCTACAAAAGAAATGGGTTAACAAACACTCCACCCCTTATTACTCCAAACCTACAAAAACATTTAACACATTGTTAGCGGACTAACCTTGTTTTCCACGCGACTTTGACACGCGCTATCAAATGAAGACCATGTTAGTGAACAACCAACCAAGTTATTACGGCCTAAGTCCTCTAAGGTTTAAAACCAAGTCCCCAGCGGAGTCGCCAAGCTGTCACGGCCTCTTTTTTCCTTTCGGGGGAAAAGAAAGAATGGTTTAGGGGTATTTGCCTAAAGAAGCGGACCAACGGCCCTAAATTAGGCGCAGGCTCTCCCAAGCCCATACCTCGCGCGACATTGGATTTTGATTTTTAGTTCTTAACAACCTATGTATTTCTAAGAGTCGCCACTAGCCTATTAGGGTCGGCTAGAAACCAATCAAGACACGGGAGTGTTGTCTCAATTCCTACGCAACCAGATATTTCTAGGAACGGGGACTTGTTTACGCTAATGTTTCTATTAGCGCCCTTGCGGTACCACTAACTTGAAAGGTTTTAATCTAAATGGCCACACAATCTTGATTATCAATTATAATCCTTACAAAACCGCTAAGCGTCCATGCAAATGCTTTTGTAGTTTTTTTTTTTTAATGTCTAGACTAATCCTAACATAATTTAGAAGAGAAATTTACATTCAAATTAATGAAAAGCGGTGCATAAGTAAACATCCAAGAAATTGAAATAACTTGAAAATAAATGCGGAAAATGAAAACCCGATACAAGTCGGGCAAATAATATTACATGGCCTTGTTATCACGCCCGGGACAGGACCCCGTGAGCAAAATGAGAATTTAAATATGCATGAAATTACCCTAGATGCATGAAATTACTCTAAATAATTTTAATCTAAGCAAAATAGATTATTTACAAAAATGGTTATAAAATACCAAAATATCATTTAATTAGGAAAAATGACTTTATAAAATTAGGAAAATCTCCTAGATGTCATTTTTGGCTTAATTTGATAACATCCAACATTTTTTGATATTTTTGAAATTTTCATATTTTTCTTTTTTTTTATTATTTTTTTAAAAATATTAATAATAGTTCCTTAAACCGATCTATGCTAACATGGAGTAACACAGCACATGAATATCACAATAACCGAGCTCAAATCGACCGTTTCAAGATCGAAACTTGGTTTGCGCATTTCATCGAACACTTGGCGTGCATTAAATCACCCCAAAACAGCTTCGCGGGCCATGTTTGCAGCCTTCAATCTTCACCCATGAGCAATATTATGTGGAACTAAAACATCAAGATTATACTACCACATGCAATGAGAAATATTAGATAGAAATCATAGCCTACAACACACAATAACCCAGCTAAAATCGTCCTCAAATACACGGGTTTGAGCTGATTTTGCAAATCTGGGTTTGAACCCAAGTCAAGCAAACAGGTTGCATGCCCATGTTCAAGCCCCGACACTTATCACATGCAAGATCTAAGAGAAACACTACTTAATCCGAGTGAAAGTAGGTAACATGAGCTTACAAATGCAACAAAATCATAGAGAATGGCCCACCGAAAGACATCAAAAACGACCTCTCCAAGAAGCACACATGCAAAACTCTTGAAGAGATTCCAACACTTAGAAAAATTTCCACCTCGAAAATCAGTCCTCCGGGCTGCTTTTCCTCTTCATTTTCATGATCAAAACATACTCAAACTCGAAAGAAAATACATCTAGGATGCTTACCTTGCTTCTTAGTTTCCCTTTCAAGTGGTTCTTCACTCAAGAAACCAAGAAATTATCCTCGGGGGCCCGTGGAAGTTGGCTTCTTCAACTGGAAAATGAGATCTGCAGAAGAAAAATGACAACGAAGGTTTTTGTCGACCTCTAAAATTAGACTTCAAGACCTCTTTTGTTGGAAAAATTAACACCAAACCAAACTAAATATATTCAAGTTTGGGGTAAAAGTCAAGCTTTTCCTCATTTGTCTCTCAGTTTTCTCAAGAACATCCGCTTTCTCTCACTCGTGACCAACCGGGCTCAACACTTAGAAAAATTCAGACTTTCTTTGGCCCGCCAGGAGGGTAGTTTTTCGGGGGGCTTTAGGAGGCCTTCCCGATCTCCATTTGGGACGTGCGACCTATGGTTGGAAAGATATTTGAGTGAAGTTTCACTCTCTAGTTGAAGGTTTTGGCTAATTTTGGCTGCAAGTTTGTGAAAATGGCACTTTTCTCTCTCAAGGTCGGTCTGGAATTTCTGGGTTTGCTATTCTGGAGTTGCTTCTGAGGGCCTCTTTGGGGGACGACCGTGAGCTCTCTCCTCTCCCTCTCGTCTTCTCTCTCTTCTCCCTCAAAAGAGCCTGCTTCGTAGATGTTCTCCACCGAAATCATCAATCCCTTGGTCGGCTTTTTGTCCACCTGCCAAGCCCACCAACTGAGCAGTCTACCCACTCTCTGACTTAGCCAAAATTCTGAAATTTTGCAGCTGTTGAGTGTGCAGGTTTTGCTGCGACTTTCCCGTGCATTCAGCAGCTTATCCCTGGCCGTTTTCCGTCCACTGGCACTACTCATTATGGTCTTCAATCACGTGCAAAGATCAGGCTGGATGGGCGGCTGAGTGGGATATGGTGGGGCCACCAAGTTGCTTACTCAGCAACTCCGGATTGAGGCTAAACCGTGGGCTGGGTTTTGGTAGCTCGTTTGAGTGCTTTAATCCATCAATTTGGCTGCGATTTTTTATCAATTAGCAAGCTCATGCATAGTAGTTTAAGATCTCTACCAGATTTCGCAATTTTGCCCAACCAATTTTGCAAGAAAGTCCCTCAAAATTGGCCATTTCTTATCCGAAAATATCCAATTCAATACCAACTTGGTCTTTTTGGCCCGATTTGATTGATTCGAGTTGGCCCAAATTCAATTTCAACTTAATTGGTGACCAAGGTGATGATTTACGGGCTTGGGCGCAAATTTTGCAAAATTTGCGAATTGGTCCCTCGACTTTTGAAAATTGCATTTTGGCCCCAATTTGCCATTTTAATTCCAATCTGACCTCCCGGGCTTGGCTAGTCATATTTAGATCATTGGCCCCAACTTTTTTCCAATTTTTTTTTTTTTTAAATTTTTTTATTCTTTTTATATATTTAATTTAATTAAATTTTTTAATTTTTTTTTTAAGGAAAAACATATTCTATTTAAAACACTATACTAAATTCCTAGATAATCTATATGCAAGAATTTAACTTGAAATATTTTTGTGGAAAAACAAGTTCCAATTTTTTTTTTTGGAAATGATTTTTGGGCAAAAATTTAGGTGTCAACACCAGCATTTCGGGGCCTGTGCCAAGCTGGTTTTGGGACATTTCTTCGAATTTCTCTGTCCTCAACATGTCTCTAAATCTGTTGCAGGGCCAATTACCTAATCCATTGCCAGTAGGTTATTTTGCACGTGTTGATCTCAGCTCTAACCTTTTTCAGGGACCGCCCCCTCATCCCATTTCTGAGATTCAATTGTTAGACCTCTCTAACAACCAACTTTCAGGTGGCATTCTGCAAAGTTTAAGCAAATACATGCCGAATTTGATCTTCCTCTCCCTTTCATCCAACAAAATGACTGGTGGGCTCCCAGAATCTATAGGAAAAATGCTATGGCTTCAGGTCATTGACTTAGCAAACAACAATTTGAGTGGAAGCATTCCTCCAAGCTTAGGGAACTGCTTATTCTTACAAGTACTCGACCTGCGAAACAATTCTTTATCTGGGTTGATACCCGCGTCTTTGGGCCAATTACAATGGCTTCAGTCTCTGCACCTCAGCAACAATAAGCTCTCAGGAGACCTTCCATCTTCATTCAAGAATCTGTCCAGATTAGAAATGCTAGATATTGGCAACAACCAATTGAACGGCACCATACCTGCATGGATGGCGGAGGGTTTCATCAATTTAAAAATTTTAAGTTTGAGGTCCAATGCATTTTCTGGAGAAATTCCTCACGAGCTCTCAAGTTTAAGCTCATTGCAAGTGCTGGATCTTGCAGAAAACAATTTGACAGGTAAAATTCCTTCAAGTTTTGGAGATTTTAAAGTAATGGTGGAAGGGCAAGCTAGAATCAAGTACCTCTTTTACGGGAGGATGTTCGCAGACAATTACTATGAAGAGAACTTCCTAGTGACCACGAAAAGCCAGCGCCAATCATACACCAAGACTCTTTCCCTTGTCACTTGCATAGACATCTCTGGAAATAATTTAGATGGAGAATTTCCAGAAGAAATGACAAAGCTGGGTGGACTGCTCATTCTGAACTTATCAGGGAACAACATTGGTGGTCAGATTCCTAAAGGCATTTCAGGCATGAGCCAACTGTTATCCCTTGATCTTTCAAGCAACAAGCTTTCTGGTGCAATCCCTCAAAGTATGTCGTCGCTATCGTTTTTGAGTTATTTAAACTTATCTGATAATAATTTCTCGGGCAAGATTCCTTACACACAACAGATGGCAACATTTGACCCTTCCTCATACTATGGAAACCCGGGTCTCTGTGGTTCTCCCCTTAATGTGACATGTCCAGCTGATGAACCGGACAAACCAGGGACAACCGAGGATGGTGGTGGTGACGATGAGTTCATCGATCAGTGGTTTTACTTGAGTGTCGGCCTTGGATATGCTGCTGGTATCTTAGTTCCAGCCGTGGTCTTGCACATCAAAAGTTCTTGGGCGGATGCATACTTTGATTTTATAGATAGAATTGTCCGAAGGTGGTTGCCGATAGGAAACAAGAGGGCGAAGATTCAGAGAAATAGGCGACAAAGCCGAAGGTAAATGGCTTTCAATCCTTGTGTTGGAAAACTTGAACCCTTGATTAGGTCAAGCATCCACTTTCAGGGTCATGCCAAGAAATAATGAACTCGATCATGGGCTGTATTACTATATTTTCTTTATTTGTCTAAAGAACTGCATCCGAAGCAACAAAGGTGTGTATGTCAAATATCAACGAAAAGTGTCTATTTACTTACCCAGTCATGCGTTAGCAACTTAATAACAAGTTTTGACAAGTATCGAGATTTGTTTGTACGTTATAAATTATTGCTTATTTTAATTATTTACAAACATTTATATCTATAGTTTATCAATGCCACAGAAGTCACCAATCGATATAAGAAATTATTAACTCTTATTTGACCAGTGCACCGTCACATTAGGATTCTAATTAATTCCAATCATTTACTGACTTTCTTATATACTTTCAAGATTACCAAATAGTTTAATGATGTATGTGACTCTTGTTTAGTTATGATTCACTAAAGCCTTTGAAGTAAGTGACTTTTGTTCAAAATTTATCAATCTTAATATGATCGACTTGCCCAAGTTCGTCCCATAAGATACCGTCTAATTTTAGTTACTCACCAACTTTTGATATAGATCCAGAAAAGTATCAAACATTTCTTTACACTTCCGAGCAATTTATATGTAAGTTCATACAGGGAGCAGTAAATTTATTGACGAGCGGATGAGAAATATCTGCAGTTGTACTTGTACCTTTTGCCGGTGAAAAGCGCAGCGCGCGTCCGGATGCGATCTCCAGCGTTGATTAATTAACGGTTACCCGCCACGATAACTAAAAAATATCTCTCCGTCTCTCCGTCTCTCCGTCTGATCGTGCGTCTGTGTCCGATGGCTCTCTTCTCCTCGGTCTCTGCATCACCCGTGTCTCTGTGCGTACGACTGCAAACTCATGGCCAACCGCCATGGAAACGACGTGGCCTTCTCCATCCCGTCGCCTCCAGCACGCCCTCGACGTCTCCCGACTCGTCGCCGTCGACGGCCACGAACCCGATCGGCACCGTCCTGTCTTCCGCCAGAGCGCCGGACAAGAGCTTCAAGTACGCACCCGCTGGTCCCAGCAGCAGTCTTCTCGTCCGTTTCGTTCAGGCCGCCGAATCGAACATCGAAAAGGTGAGCCGAACCGACCCGGTTCTTTAGCTTGTCCCTTCACTTTCTTTGATCAATTGTTGCTCCTTAGTCGTGGGAAGTTTGTTTATTGCTCAGCTACAGAGAGTTAGAAAGAGCTTCGGCGATTTGGGTTTGGTGGTATTGGATGTTTGAGAGCCTGTTTTACATACTGAGTATATATGCTCAAATTGCTGGAGGGTCTTGATGAATTGAAGGATGTATTTTCAACTGCAAAAGCCAGTGGACTTGTAATGAGCTGTGCTTGCTTGTAACTCTTTCCTGGATGTGGCTCTTTAACTCTGATTTCTTGACCAGTGTATTCTTTCATATTGTTTGCCTTTTTTACTGCATCTCTGTTCAAAGAGTGGTCCTCTACTGCTGAGCAGGTGATCTTTGATTTCCGCTTCTTGGCGCTTTTGGCTGTTGGAGGTTCTTTGGCTGGTTCGGTTTTGTGCTTCCTAAATGTAAGCCCTCCTGCTACTTTTAATGCCCATGTTGGTTAAATGTTTTGAACCTTAAAATCGCGAATTACCAAATCCTACTATGCGTTTTCAGCGATAGTTTTCAAAGTATGCTGAAATGAATATCACTGAGGCTGCAGGCTAGATAGTTAACAGAGGAACTTGATCTGTCAACCCAATAAAAGGGGTGAAGGGAGTCATGCATTTCTTGATTTGCTGATCCATACTCCAAGGGATAACCAAGTTCTTGACCAACAGATATATAGCGACTTGCAGCTCATGCTTCCTCATGTAACACATATCACTGAAGATGCTATATTCTACAAAATTTCTATTTTTTTTTTTTTCTGGGGATTTGGAACAAATTAATTTGACGCTTAACTGTTAGCACTGCGTCTCTAAATAAATCCATTTCGTACCCTCTTCCGACTTAGATTTATTTGATTCACTTCCTAACTCGTCTTTTGCTGATTAAATAGAGGCCTTATCGAGCCCCTTTCTACACAATCTCTTGCTGTCTTAACCCGGAGGACGGGTTTTGATCCTTTTCTAGCAGAGATCTTTTTTTTTTCAAACCAAGATACTGTTCTTCTCAATGCCATGCAGAATATGACTGCTTCTGATCTGTATAGGGTAGTGTTTACATTGTTGATGCGTATAAAGTGTACTGGTCAAGCTGCGTGAAAGGAATTCACACTGGACAGATGGTTCTTCGACTGGTTGAAGCCATTGGTAAGGGCCTGATAGATACTTTGCACTGGGATTATCTCCTGCATTGGACAAGCATCATTAAAACAAGCGAGCTCATTGAACTTTTAGCATTTCTATCATTGATATTTTCCACACATTCATCTCAAGAGCAGAAATTCTCAGTCATCATCTACAATGAATGGTGTATAATATAGGGAAGTTGATCTTGATTGACTTAGTTTCTGAGGATATTAAGTAGTTAATTCCCATGCACTGTATCTTTAGAGAGGATGCATGATGGTTAGCTTCCTTTAAGTGAGCCATTACAACAAGTACTGTAAATAAGCCTTATTCCACACGGTGGGCTTGGCTATATGAAATCCTTTTACTCAATTTTGCTCAATCTTGTATCAAATCTTTTGTATACTTGCAGTGCTCCATATTGTTCCTTTGAGTGAGCCATTGACATCGCAGAAATAATTCATCTAAGTCCTTTTATAATTTTCTAATTTTTTTAGGTCCTCAATCTTTAGGTCCATTCTTGGAGTTTACATTTCAGTATCTTTTATAATCTGGTTTGGTCATCAAGCTGAAGAGTCATACTTGTCAGTAGCCAAAAAGTTGTTTCATCTCTTCGTATGTCCAATTCTGTTTAGCTGAATTACCCCATATTAAATATATCGTCAGTTGGGATAAAGCTACTAAATTTGATTATTAGCAATTTATCTTTGGTACTGTGTTCCAATCATCACGGCCTTGTACATCAAGTTCCATTGAGCAAGTAGAGTATGAAAAAAACTGGTTCCCACAATCATGCTGCAATGTTTTGAGAAATTAAGTTTCAAATACCAACATTGTATTCTTGTGTCATCCTTGTAAAGCATGCATTCTATTTCTTGAACTGATTATTATTCCATCTCTTCCATGTATCTTTTCCTCCCATGTCAAGCTGATGCCAATAATACATGTCTGATACAGATGTTTATCTAGCTGGAACTGTCATGCTGATATTCGGCATGGGCTTGTATGGATTATTTATCAGTAATGTATCTCCTGATGTACCACCTTCTGTTGATCGTGCTCTCAAGGGCTCTTCTTTGTTTGGGATGTTTGCTCTAAAGGTAAGCTTTGAACTCATGTACTGCAGGGATACCATTCAGCTATATCAGCATTTGCTTGTATCGGACAGCACTTAGAAAATGTCTTGTTATAGTCATGAGCTGCTGCCACTATGACACTTTACATGCCCTTGCCGAGAACGTTAAATACGGAGAAAAATTGTTTGTCTGAGAGGTTTCAACAGATCAACTTGTGGCAGGTGGTGCAGCTGTGGATGATCTTCCCTTGATTTAGATAGCCTTGCTTAATGACAAATTTCTTAACTTGGCTTAATGCTTTCCCATCTACGACTCCAGCTTTTTTCGAGGTTATATCTAATAGTATCTTTGATTTATCTTTCCTTTGGCATGAAGGAGCGGCCTAAGTGGATGAAAATCAGTTCGCTAGACGAACTGAAGACAAAAGTGGGACATGTTATAGTCATGATCCTTCTAGTGAAGATGTTTGAGAGGAGCAAGATGGTGACAATAGCGACCGGCTTGGATCTGCTAAGCTATTCTGTCTGCATTTTCCTGTCGTCCGCTTCGTTGTATATCCTCCATAATCTACACAAATCAGAGTGACGATGGCTCCATTGATTCCACCACCAGGAGAATGTAATCTTAATTGTATATACATCTGAGAAAGGTGCACATGTTGAACCAGCACCTTTTATTAGTTTATGGAGGACATACTATCCGGCAGTGCTTGGACAGAAGCAGCCCTCTCTTCAGTTTCTCCTCTATTTCATCTACTTGCTACAGTTATTTCCTCACCTATAATGGCTACAGACAGTCTAATGATTGTTCAGCTAGAACATTCAATCTTCCTTAAATCTTGCAAAGGACATCCAATTGATCACAAGGTTGATTGTCTCCCAGGTTATTTTGGCTGTGGAAACATACCCTTCCCAGATAATTCACGTGATCAACTGGATTTAATCTCGTGTTTACAAATTAACTGTATGATCACCTATAAGCATGCATTATGTTTGCAAAGAGAGACTTCAGAGGAGGAGAAGATGCCACTAATTACATATCATCAGAAGCCTATCAGTTTAGAAGATTTTCCTTTGAATTGAAAAAGGCAAACAAAATCAAAATTAAACTGATAAGATGTGTTAATTATTGTGGAATGTAAATAACTATTGAATAGCATTAAGTATAATTATATACATTATCAGAGCTTTTTCCAAATGGCTGTTTACAGTCTATTACTTCATATTGTATATTAATTCATTGAATAATTAGTGAATTTTTTGTGCCGAAAGAGTATAGAAACATTGGATAACAAGAGGCTTTCTTTGGGGAAATTATAAAACTCGTGTTGGTACTATTTAATTTGGATCCTTGATCTATATTTTTCACATATTTTGTTCCCCATTTATCTATGGCAACAATTCGAGGGCAAAATTCAACTTCCAGTTTATATATGGACAAAATATACCGAGCCGTTATTAGCAATTAATATGCGGTGCTTACGTATAAAAGTTTCTGAAAAAAGTTAAAATAAACTGTTACTATTCTTATAAGAGATTGTGAAAATCTCTGTCTTATCCTCTCCATTTGGTTAGTAATTAATGATTTTACCAATTTAGATGCAAAACAGTGGGTGAAGACAGCCCAGGTTGCCCGTTTTGGGCTAGTGCACTCATTTTATATATAGCCGGATACGAGTTGGGGACTAAATTGCATAAAAATAATATTTATCCGGGCCAAAAACTGAATTCGTCCAATAGTGCAGGGACAATTTTATAATTTCCTCTTTCTCCTCTTCTCGATCGAGCCCATCACATCACACTCCTTGCAAACATACTTCGTGCAAAACTGTGGGGAACAAGATATCTCTCTTCTTTCGCGCCAATTCCTCCTGCTCTTTTCTCTCCAACCCCGCTGCGGATGCGCTCCGCGAAACCCTAGAGCTCCGCTGGTCGCCATAGCTTGATCCGCGATCGCATCCTCTCAAAGCTCCGAGCTTTTTGCTTCGACGCCGGCGAAGCGACCAATGGCGGAGCCTCCCGCGAAACGCCCCAAGATCGTCAGGTCCGCATTCTCATCCCCTCGCTCCTCTCTCCCTGGAGCTTTCTGTGTGTTCACTCCATCTTCCTACTAGACCCCTTCCTTCAAGAATTGATGCTAATTTCACGGTACTTGAAGATGATTTTCTTCGAAGTCAATATCGCATTAGTGTTTTTAAGAAGGAAGTCGAAAGCGGTCGACCGATGTTTTCTAACTGACGAAATTATGTTTGTTGTGATGTCCTCGGCTGGATATATAGTCCGAAAGCAGAGAGTTTGAAAGTGAGGAGTGTAGATGATTCGATCGGTTAATTGGGTGGACGAGTAGGCGGTTCTATTGAAGATTAAGCTGGTGGATTGAATGGGTGACTTGACCTGAAGTAAAGAAACGAAATGGATGGTAAAGCTCGGATGCACACATCCTCTTGTGTAGAGTACAATTAACATCGGCCAAGTGGGACGTAGGCATATCTTGAGGGATGTCTGGTGTGTAGACCGAACCCATGCAAGCTTCTTGCCATACAGCCAGGCCAAATTTCTTAGATAGAGCTAAGCTTTGTCTACTGACCAGATGCATGATTGGAATTGATCATGGGAATGAAGACTTTCTACTAATCTTCGTCCTCTTTCACACACCAAAGCGCGCCTTTATTCGCTATCTAACATTTTCCAAATTGATGTCGCATTCTATAGTTCCAGAGAGTTAATCGTGTTCTTGAACTTTTCTTTCAGGGGAGAAGATGATTACTTGCCCGGGAATATAGTTGAGATTGAACTTCATAATTTTATGACTTTTGATTACTTGAAATGCAAACCATGCTCGAGATTGAACCTTGTGATTGGTCCAAACGGTTCTGGGAAGAGTTCTATTGTATGTGCCATTGCTCTAGGTCTTGGTGGTGACCCTTCGGTTAGTTATCTTTGGAACTTGTTCACTTTTTAGCTTGTTAAATATTGTGTGTGTCTATGGGTGCGACTGTCTGTGTGTGTGCATGAGCGCGCATGTGCAGGTGCACCATGCTCAAGTGTATCTATAATCTGTATAGAATTATGTTACTTGCAGCTACTTGGAAGAGCAACAAGTGTTGGAGCATATGTGAAGCGCGGGGAGGAAAATGGATACATTAAAATTTCCTTGAGAGGGGACACGGAGGAGGAGCATATAATCATCACACGAAAAATAAGTACTCAGAAAAATTCCGAATGGTTGTTTAATGGTAAGACATCTAATGCTTAACACCGCATTCAACATTTAGCACTTTGTTTCCCAATGATTGTGCTTAATTGAGATATGGAGGCCTGTGACAAGTAGACAGCAACTAGAATTCCCAATGCTAATTATCTTTTGAAATATATGTTTTCTAGGTTTATTGGCGTAGGAAATTGACATTAGGAGACTGACTGTTGTCACCCATTTTGGTTGTTATCAGACAATTTTTGTTGGCAATGCTTAGTAGATATGCTGTCGCTGGTTCGCAGCACTTTCTCTAGTACTGTTGTAATTCTCTTTTCAATTTGAGTAGAATTTGCATTTGAAGTTTTATAATTTGATTGCAATTGAGTTTCTAGAAAGGAGATTTTTCGCTTTCTCTCCCAGGATGCAAAAGGCAATGTTTCAAATTTTTCTATTGAGTTTCCCTTTTCTTTGAGTTGGGTGGAGGGCCGTGAGAGACTCTACTTACTGATACATGCCTGTGTTTCAGGCAAAGTGGTGCCCAAGAAAGAGATACTCGCCGTTACTCAAAGATTCAACATTCAAGTCAACAATTTAACTCAAGTAAGTTTGGTTTCAGCATTGAGGGTGCTCTATGTTTGGACTAATATTCTTTTGCTTTTATATATATATATATATATATATGTAATTAGATTGTTTTGTGGAATGGAGATAGAAAAAACCAAGTAAACATGGTGTATGCATGATGAATTACAAGATGAAGGGAAATTATAAAAAGGGAGACAAGTTATCTTTCCTAACTTGATAGTAGTCTCACATCTAAGAATAAAATGCTTAAGCATCTTAGTTTTTAATCTGAGCTTTCAAAGGTCCTAGTCTTTGAAGCCAGTTGTGCCACAATATAGGTGATGAAAGAGAAGTTTCAGGTTTGCCCTTAAAATATTGTTACATAGCAAGCAGTCTTTTCACCTCTGTTGGCACAAAAAATCAAACTCACTATCTTGAAAACGAATTTTGATGCTTTCTACAAATTTGTTGAAGAGAAACTTGCAGTCTAGCTTGATTCTGCATAATTGTCCTTGAAGCCAAATTGATTTTAGTCTTAAGATATCAAAATGTGGCTATCATATTTCTAACTCTTCTCATTTTTTGGCATGCTGAATAAAATTCTTATATTGAACAAATATTAAGAAAGTCCAACTCAAAAGATCAAGCTGATAGGTGGAGGCTTCCATAGAAATATAGGGTTTATTGAAACTCCATAGACAAGCGATGTGAGACGCTTTGACACTCCTTGCCACGTGCAAACCAGACTGTGAACTGCACGTAAAATTGACGAACGGAGAGCCTCGCACACAAATAAATGCGGGGCGAACTTGGCTTGTATACCATGTTAGGAAGTTTAGCCCCCAAGCTTAAGTTGATAGGTGGAGAGAGGCTATGTGAATAGAAGGCCTATTAAAATCCCATGGACAAGCAATGTGAGAGTCCGATGCTTAGTGTAAGTTCCTGAACTAGATTTACCAATCTTGCTCGTCTTTTTGTGTAAACATCCTTGAAGCCAACCTGCTTGTCCTTTTAGACATTGTGATCGTTTGGCTATCTCTTTGCATTCTTTGTACGATGAAGAAAATCCTTTCTTGAATATAAATTCTGATGATTATTATAATTTCTTTGAAGCTAGAATTATGAGTATCGCTTTTTTTTTTTGGTGTAACTATCCTCGCAGCCAACCTGCCCTTCCTTCATGATATCACCATTTTCTGGCTGTGTTCTATTCTTGGGAAGACTGCTGCTTATGTGCTCCTGTAAAACTTGCACAGCAGATATTGTTAAAAATGCAAATTTATGTCTATTTTTATTGATGGACCATAATTTTATTGTTCTCTAATTTAATGCATGCAGTTCTTCTTCTACATCTAAATTAGTTAATTGTTTGTTCGAGTAATTTGAAATGTTGGCTCATGCTTTGTTCTTTTAACTTCCTCCTTTTTATGTTCTTTTTCGTTATGTTGCTCTTTTTATTGTCTTTTGTTGGTGAATTGTATATAGCTTATTCATACATAATACAAGATCAAATTATGAAGCATGTTCTCATATGGTAAATCGCTCACTTGCAACTTTCATAATCAACTCATCTCTTTTTACTCCATCCTTTTTGCTTTGGTGCATGGCTGTTGGCTGTGTAGTTTCTGCCGCAAGACAGGGTCTGTGAATTTGCCAAGTTGACTCCTGTCCAACTTCTGAAAGAGACGGAGAAGGCTGTTGGCGATCCTCAGCTTCCTATCCAGCATGACGCTCTTATTCAGAAGAGTCACGACTTGAAGATTATCGAGCGGGTCTGTTTTATACCTAGTCTCTTTCTCCCTCCTGTCAATGATGTGAGAAGTTTCAGAAATAACCAAACTTCCCCAAATTCTTCCACTTGTTTTAGTCTGTTGAGAGAAATGGAGAAACACTGGATCAGTTGAAGGCCCTTAATGCTGAACAAGAGAAAGATGTTAAGCGTGTGCGAAGAAGGGAAGCACTGCTAGAAAAGGTTTGTGTCCATTTGTTGTTGATATTATTCGCATCTGCTATACTTACATACTTTTGTTGATCATTTGCAGGCTGAGGTGATGAAGAAGAAGTTGCCATGGCTTAAGTATGACATGAAAAAAGCTGAATATATGAAGACTAAAGAGCTGGAAAATGATGCAAAGAGCAAATTAAATGAAGCTGCAAAGACTTTAAATGATTTCAAAGAACCCATTGAGTATGTAACTTGATCTGTGAGTGTGCGAATGCCTAATTGATGTAGCAGATGTTATATTGTACTATTATTTTATCTGTATATATGTCTGTTTTTGCTGAATGGAAGGTTGTGCAATGAAATAGAAAATCCAAGTAACTAGTCCTACTTATGTTGGAAAAGCCTTGGTTGATGTTACATGTGTGTAGGAAGTAGCAACACAAGCATTATGTCATTAGGTGGAGTCGGTTATGTGAATCCTTTTGCGCCAATTAACTCAACTCTGTGTATAGTCTGCTGAAAGATCCAAGTGCTCTATATATTCCTTATTGTCGAATTCCACGTAAATTTTTTTTTACTCCAAGCTCCATCCATTAATCATATCATCTGTGGAACATTGGGAGGTCTTCATTTCATGGGACTGAACCATCTAAAATGAGCCTCTCTTATCTTATCATTAGTAGGTTGACACCAACTTTTCCTTGAAAAGATTCATTTCTAATCCAGTCTTTTCTCTTTTCTTGAAATCCAGTACATCTAATTAGTCATTCTCGTGGTTGCTACTCATTTTGTGCACCTGTTGGTGTTTCACCTCCCAATCATATCAAGTATCAATAGTTTTATTGCTGTCCTGTATTATTTTCCCTTAAGCTTACATAATGTCCTAGTATTAGTATATATTTCCAGGTTGGACATTACCATGGTGCCACTTTGCTTATGTACTAGGCATAGTTGATTGTGTGCTTTGAGATATCACTGGGCTTCTGCAACATCATCCTTGTTATTTCTGGATATCTTTAGTAGTTGGTCTATCTATGAGATCTTTGCTCCAAAATGTTTGCCTGCAAGAGATGATCTGTGTCTCCTTCACAGCCCGGGATCTATTTTCTTCAAAAATTCTAGATCATTATAATGGAGAACTATGGGTCACAAAAATATGCAAATTGTAGTGCTGATGACATTTCGTAATGTTAGTATGCTAAAGTCACACTACAGAAATCAGAATGAGATATGCTATGGTTAGCTGTTGTAGATGTGTTATATGATGGTAGGGTCTTGTGGTGGTATGCCTTCAAGCATTTTTTTTCTTTATAGTATTTCTGATATTATGTGAATCGAACTGATTTTTCTAGTTACTGTGCTTGATCTTACCAAGTGCAAGTTTGATTAAAATATAATCAAGTTAGAAGATACTGGCGTATGTATGCATGTCACTTTCATTCTCTTTTTGTAGTTTCGTGGCTCATGTTGATTGCAAACTTTTGCATGATGATGACTTTGGATTTTATCGAACAGTATATATTTAGTCTTTCCACTGAGATTCTCAGCTGTTTTCAGCTGAGGAAGATTGACTTCCATTATGTGATTGCTCCATTTATTTTGTCAATGATTGATTTTGATGTTTGAAGTGAGAGTATGGGCCAGAGAATCTTTTTGTCTTTCTTTTTAGGATAATAAAGAATTTAATTTAAGAAAGATATCAAGGGGGTACCACCCTTCTAGAAAAGTAACATAGAGAGAGTCTACAAAGTCTAACAAACTACTCAAAATGTGTAACCATCTTTCCTTTACATCAAAGAAATGAGGTTCTAGACTGGAAAATAACCTGAAGTTTCTCTCCCTCCAAATAATTTATTTTTTTGGAGGGATAGCAGCTCGATGTCTTCTCTTTGCCGGCAGTTAGAGTTAAGTTCAAATTATTCTTTGGTCGAACATTTAAGTTTAAACTGAACTCCTGCTTTGTTGGTTTGTTTCCCCTGTTTTGGAATCTTAATTGGTGGCTGATGTATGAACTGGTTGCAGGAAGCAGAAGAAGGATAAAGTGGCACTGGAAGCTAAATGTAAAAAAGTTGGCAGTCTCATAAGTGACAATGCCAAGAGACGCATGGAAATTATGGAGAAGGAAACACAGTTGGTATAGTGGCTATATTTGTATTCCTTTGATATAGTGGCTATATTTGTATTCCTTACTCTGAGGAATTTGTAGTGATAGACACTTTTTTAGTTGAAAATTCTCAATTATTGCTGACTTTGTTTTAATGCTTTTAGGAGGTGCAAGCACAGGGAAAATACAAGGAAATCGAGGATTTGAGGAAGCAAGAAGCGTCCCGGCAGCAAAGAATCTTAAGAGCAAAAGAGGAACTCACTGCTGCTGAATCAGAACTTGAAAATTTGAGTTCCTATGAGCCACCAACAGCTGAAATTGTATGCCATAACTTATTACTTAAATCGTATGCTGTAACTTATTATTTAAGTCTTGATACTTTGTTTGTCTCTTGTCAGAGCAAGTTACGTGCTTCTATCCTAGAAATGGAAGATTCTGAGAGGAACATGAGGCAACGAAAGTCAGAGCAAGAAAGAAGTTTGGTTCAGCTTAAAACGTCATTGCAGCACTGTACAGACAGGTGTAATGGTCATGCACTTAATTTGTCAAAGATTGCTATTTTACCCCCTATTTAAATTGGGAAAAATGTCGGTATTTCACTTGCGTCTTTTGTAGGTTAAAGGATATGGAGAGTACAAAGAGCAAACTTCTATATGCTCTAAAAAATTCTGGAACTGAGAAGATATATGAAGCTTATCAATGGTTGCAAGAACATCGATCTGCATTGAATAAGGAGGTGTATGGTCCTGTGCTACTTGAGGTGCTCAAGTAATTCTGTTAATTCAATCTTGGCTTCTAACGAATATTGCCTTCAATTCACTGTTAACTCTATTGCACTGTATAATCAGGTCACTGTTTCGGACAGGGACCATGCTAGTTACCTAGAAGGCCACATCCCTTATTACATGTGGAAGGTAAATGTGATGAATGTATCATTTGAAGTTATTTTGTGACATTTTGTTCTTTTCCTTTTCTGGGTAGTCTTGATTATATTCTTGTCTAGTAGGTTTTCATTTCTAGGTCATCATTCCTAGTAACAGTTTTTGCTTAGCAGAGTTTAGCAAGTTCGGGAGATTTATTGACTAGCTTCTGTTGCTAAAGTAAATGCCTTCTGTTATCAAATATTCATCGGGTCTCAAACCATTGCAAAGTTTGGCCCTTGTGTTCCAGTGTCTACTTGCATAGTACCTGGTAGATGTTATCTTTTCTTTGGCTGATTTACATGGTCCTCCTTTACTGTGGTACAGTATAAATGTCTGGCCTCTGTATAGTGGCCTATCTGAAGAATATGACGGTGAGGCACTTGAAAGGGCTGGTGACTTGCCTTTCTCAAGAACCAAGCTGGCTTGAATATGAAATCCAGACTTTTTCAGTGGAATGCTTATTTCTAGTTGAATTGTGGAGATGTATTTGGTGGGCCTGAGGTCTCTAGTTATCAGATGATTTACTTGTGATGTGAAAAATATTATGAGCCAGATTATATCATTAGCACATGAAAGAAACCTGCTATTAAGTTCCACTTGAAGCTTTGATGAACATAACTGACACCTGGTAAATTGAGGTAGTAGCATAGCTGTCTTGTTGCTAGGCCATGGAAATGTTATATTTTTAAGTCGTTGAGAGAGCTCAACTTCCAAAGTCTGGTTGTTTTATCCGCTAAATGGACATGTGATCCTCATTTCTAACTTATTATCTCCAAATTTTGGCCTTCTTCGATCCTTTTATTCAACTAGAAAGTAATATTTTAATCTTGTGGTCCATAAACTCCTATTATAAACAGTAGTTGCTTGGATAGTGTGAAAATCTGCATGAGAAAAGTAGTCAATTGTTATTTGCACCATTTGATTGCATATGCTTGCCATGAGCCTGTTGGCATCAGGAAGCCTTTATTGAAGCTATTGCTTCATATCAAGGATGAATTTCTATTTTGACTGCAAATCCAGCTGTTAGGTTGATGCATTCTCTCTATTTAGGGGGTAGTGTAGAATCAGCAAGGGACAGGAATAAGGAGATGCTAAGTTATGCCCTTGGGTGGCTAGAGTATATTTTTTATACTCCATCAATATGGAAATCCTAGACTTTTTCATATAGGAGTGAAGATATGCACAAGTCCGCGGGGATTGTCTTGACAATTATGCCCCAGGTTACGCAATAGGTAATGAGTTATGTATTTCCTTGTAAGTTTTGAGCTGGAGGCATATTAGCAGGTCCAAGAATTCGACAATTGTATCCTTTTCTCAGATAACAAATTTGGAGTATTGCTGCTATAGAATGGCGCACAGTATAGCTTTCCTAGGATAATAAGTAAGAATTGTTAATTGGGGCATGGATTTGAGACTTTTGTTTATTTAATTTAACAACTTTTTATTGCAGTTGGTTACTTTTTGCAATGTTAGATATACTGCAGTGTTGTTCCTTCAGAACACATTCTTTTCTATAGTAATTCTTCTGCACCCAATTTATAATATTATTATTTCTTCTGCACAAATGCATTTATCGCTGTCCCTGCATTTCCATATGGTTATTACCTAATTGTATATCATGTTATTCATCACTACATTGGGTAATTTCTCTTCAATCAGTGATAATTTCTCACCCCATTGGATAATGTACTTACTTGATTTTCAGTCTTTCATAACTCAAGATTCTGGGGATCGAGACTTCCTTGTAAAAAATCTCCGGCCATTTGATGTTCCTGTATTGAATTATGTGGGTAAAAGTGGTCGTCAAAAAGAACCCCTTCACATTTCAGAGAAGGTACTAACTGACAGGCCAGTTTATTGTTGAGAAATCCTAGATTCCTTTCTTTCTGGATCCTTTTTTTTTCCCTTTTCCTTTTCTGGTTTTCTCTTTTTTTGAAAAAAGGGAGGGGGGGTTTGAGGTCATTGAAATTCCTTTCATTCATGGTAGTTGTGAATGTTTGGCAGTTGCGTGCACTTGGCATCTATTCCAGGCTTGACCAAGTCTTTGATGCTCCCGATGCTGTCAAGGAGGTTATGATCAGCCAATTTGGTCTGGAATACTCGGTATGCTTAAGCCTTCCACAGCAGTCAGTTTTGGAATATGAAGAAAAGAAACTCAATAGCAGGGAGTTAGTTAATTTTTATTATTGGACAGAACCCTTTTATTTGGCCTAACTGCTGTGTTCTTGGTTCATCAGTACATTGGAACAGCAGAAACTGATCAGAAGGCAGATGACGTTTCAAAGTTGGGAGTTCTAGATTTTTGGACTCCAGATAATCACTATAGATGGTCTAGGTCTAGATATGGTAATCATGTTTCAGGGAGTATGGAGCCAGTTGATCGCTCACGTCTTCTCTTGTGTAGTATGTATCTTGGAGACCTTCATAGATCAGTATCTTATCTCAGTCGGATTGTGTTGGCTAAATTTTGTCTCCATACCATTTGCTTAGGTTCTGATGCTGGGGAAATAGAAAGGCTGCGATCCAGAAAAAAGGACCTGGAAGATCGAATTAGTGATTTAGAGGAGAGTCTGAGACCACTCCAGTCTGACATAAGACAGATAGAGGATGAAGCTTCGAAGCTTCGCAAGCAACGGGTATGCAGAAATATAAGATATGGAACTTCCATTATATGTTTTTTTTTGTCATTGACACGTTATTTTTACAAAAAGTGCCACTGTTTCCTTAATTGGAGTGGTTTTTGATATATGGGTGCCAATTTCAGATAGAGTTGATGGTGGACATTATTTGTGACCCATTAATGACAGACTATCTACTGCTAATATCTTGTAGGAGGAGATAGTCAATACTATCAATCATCACAACAGAAAGAAGCAAGAAATGGTAAATCGTGTTGGTAAGTTCAAATTAACAAATCCTTATTTAAGAGGATATCTCGTCGTTATTTGTTTGGCTCATGATCTTGATGGTTGTTCATTAACTAATTTCAGATCAAAGGAAAAAGAAGTTGGCTTCTCTGCAGGAGGAGGATGACCTGGATACTATTGTGAAAAAGCTTGCTGAGCAGGCTGCTGGATTTAATGCTGAGCGATACAAATGTGCACTTCGTGTGAAGGTCTAGTGTGGTCTTTAGGCTCCAGCTCTGTGCTTCTTTTGCCTTTTGAACATTACCTCCACAATATATTTTGTTGCTGTTTTGTGCCAGAATTTCCTCAAAACATTGATATGTAGCCTGTTCTCAGGATTGTCAGATTCTTAATTTGTTGTTTGCACTTTGCAGGAATTACTTGGTGAGGCTTTTTCTTACAAAAGAAGTTTCGCGCATAAACATATGGCTTCTATTGAGTTTGATGCAAAGGTACTTACAATGCAATAGCTATATGATGCATCGTTTCTTTTGTTTACCTATGAAAAATCCATAATATTCTTTCACATTCTGTGAATGATGGGGAATAAAGATGGAAATGAAGCTAGAGAGACCGCAGTGAAGTCCTGTATGATGATTTAAGAATAGTAACGCTGATGCATTTATCTGGAGCTTCATATCAATGACCTTGTTGCAGGCTTGACCACAGTGAAGTCCCGATGACAGACTATTGACATTTTCTTTATAAATTAAAGCAGAGGATTGCCATTGCATGGATCTGTTTAAATTCTTGTAGGAAAAACTTAGCAGGTTACTAGTCAAGTTTTTAGTTTTTCGTGTGCATTTTCACAGCAGTCATTTTGCATGCTCAAGGGAGGAATAAAGGATGACCGTAAATGAAGTGATTCAATAGTGTTGGTTTTGCTTTTCATCTTTAGAAGACTCCTAGTATACTTCAAGCTCCCATAACTACCGTGTCTCTTCCATCTTTGGCTTTCAAGTCTCACCTCTCAAGGAGTTTCTTTTCTATATCTTTTTGGCTTGTATACCATGGATCATTTTTTTGCTAATATTATCTTTAATCTGTTATGGATAGCTTTTTTGGGCTAATGTTATCTTAGATCTTACTTCTTGGTATTTCCTGTTCTATTTGTTTAGATTAGAGAAATGGAAATCAGTCTCAAGGAGCATGAGAAGTTTGCGCTGCAAGCATCGTTGCACCTTGAGTATTGTGAGTGTTCTGTGATTTTATTCCTTTTAATTGAAGTGCTTTTTCATATATTTTCCCTCATCATACTAGTAGTAGACCTGCACATTTCATGGGAGTTAAGCATGAAAGGGTATTAACGACATGTAGTGATGCTATCTTGAGAAGATGTTAGAAACTAATTTAACGGATTATATACAACATATACAAGACAAACTTGTAAAATTTTAAAGAGATCATGGAAGGTTTCATACTATCTTAATATCTTGGGGGATGTAAATGAAAGATAGATATTTAAGGTATTCTGTTAATGTATCTTAAATAAATAACTGGAATTCTTGAGAAAGAATTTTTTAACCTCACGTAGATATGGATCAAACTAACGCAAGATGGTGACCATGTTTTGCAAGTGGCTCTGTTTACCTTGACCAATCATTCTAATCCAGGCTTCCAGGATTTTAGCAGAAACTTTCATTTGCAAGGATTCTGTTGTTGGATGAGAATTTCAATTGCAGTTTAAATGAGCTTACCTCTGACAAACTTGCAATTTGCTTTATCATCAGGTAGGAAGGAGGTAGAAGATCATAGGCGGCAGCTAGCTGCTGCCAAGCAGCAGGCAGAATCAATCACAACGATTACTCCAGAACTTGAAAAGGCATTCCTTGAGGTTGGTGCTTGCTTCATTTATTTTTTTATAATTTCACCCAAATGCTTAAGCTGTCATTTTAGGTTCAGATTTATTATGCAGTAGAGCTGTTAAACGGGTGAACCGGGTCGGGTCATTAATGGTCCGACCCAAATTGAACCATTAACTCATTTATGACCCATTTATACTTAATGTAAATTTTCCAACCCGACCCATACCCAACCCACATATGACCCAACCCATATTAATAAAATATTTTCATATATAAACAAATTTAGAAAAACTTGTTCTTATGTTTTTGTTTTTTTTTTTAAGATTATATTACTAAATAGCTTATTTCTTATATATATATATTTTTAAATGATAATGCTAAAATAGTTTTATACAACACAAATTTAATGGACAATTTTATAATTTTTAAAATAATTATTTAAAAAAATCGAATTTTAATTATTTTTTATTTTTAAAAAATAAATTTTAATTATCTTTATTTTATTTTTTAAATATAATTTTTCTTTTTCTTTTTCTTCTTCTTTGGCCAGCCTCCGGCGAGGCTCGCCCGGCATCGGGCAGCTCGAGCTCCGACGCCGGCGAGTTCGAGTCTCGCCGGGCGTCAGTGGCCTCGCCAGATCCGGCGAGGGGTGAGCTCGAGGCTTGCCTGGCCGGTCGCTGGCCATCACTGTGCTGGCGACCGGAGGAAGAAGAAAGAAAAAAAAAAAAGAAAAAGAAATTATAATTTCGGTTTTTTAATTTTTAATTTTTTTTTGGTTTTCTTTTGGTTTTTTTTTTTTTTTTTTGTAAAGTTAAAGAGAAAAGAGAAATTGTGAGGTTTTGAGTGAAAATAAATGGGTTCATTTTTAATGGGTTGATAAATGGGTTTTAAATAGGTGCAGAGTTGACCCATTTAAGACCCCATATATCTTACTCTTTTTTTTTAAAAACCCACTTATGGGTGTTTTAGTAAATAAGACTTGACCCATTAATGACCCATTTAAACATAAATAGGTCCATAAATGGGTCATTGACCCATTTAACACCTCTACTATGCAGTTAATGTTGGTGTATTTGCCTGAGAGGGTACACGGATTTGTGTGCAGATGCCAACTACTGTTGAGGAACTGGAGGCTGCTATACAAGATAATATTTCTCAAGCGAATTCAATTCTCTTTCTAAACCCCAATATATTGGCAGAGTACGAGGATCGTCGGCGCCAGGCAACTCTTGCTCATTCTTGCTGTTTCATTACTATCAAACATATGCTTCTTTTGCCTTAACTTCACTTAATTCACAGATCGAGGCAATTGCAAGGAAACATGAAGCTGATAAAAGGGAACTGATGGGATGTTTAACAGAAATAAATGCCCTCAAGGTGAGGGCTTTAGTTGTCGCTTGAAGCTGTTTCTGGATGGGTTAACTACTAGTCTCAAACCTGAAATTCTTCCTATGTAGCATCCTGTATACACATTTATCTTCACTACGTATGAATGGGCCTCTACAATTTTATCTGAACATACAAGTTGACATATATGATGAGTAGATTTGTTTGCCAAATATGAGCATGATCTTGCTAGAAATTGTTGTTTTTCATTCAGTTATGTGTCTAGGAGGTTTCATGCAAAATAAGGTCCTGGTACTGTATTGGGACATTTACTACTAAGGCAACGTGGCTCAATTGCAATGATCTCTTTCTCATTAGTGCTAAAACTTGACCCAGTTATCCTATATATCACTATAGGATTTGCCGTCTTAACTTTTTGCAGTTACTCGCTTTGTTGGGTGCATTAACAAATGAAAGGAAAATTTTCGGCCATAATAAGTCATTTGATAGGGTAAATTGAAAGCCTGAACCGATTGACTTTGTTATATATAATGGATAATATTATATTTTGATGATGCCTATGCTTTTGGGGATGTCTCTGTAACTTGTGCAATTACTGTTTACAGTCTCCAATTAATGTAGTTTTGGGTGAAAACCTAGTTTACTTGAAAAGAGAAGCAATGGTGGGTCAAGTCTTTTTTAGTTTCATGATCCAAAGTAGAAATCATATTGAAAACAGTTTGTTTGATTTGATAGATTTTCCTTAAGGGAATGGAATTCCAGCGAGGAGCTATTCACTGTTTGGTTCCAGTGATGCTGGCGAAGAAAATTATGGGTACAAAAAAATGGATTAGAATATTAGAGTGTGGATCCTTCAGGCTCTTCTGGATTATACAATGAAAATAAAGAAAGGAGAGAGAGAGAGAGAGAGCTCCATTTTCCCCGTGAAGTTTGTCTCCTGGTATTTTGTATGTTTATGTAATATATTGCCAATAGCAAACTGAAAGTGCTACTACTAGTTGGAGGGCTCAAGCTTTTGGCATTTTGCCATATAAGCCTATGATAAATTTTTGGGAATGGTCACAAGTGTTGAGAGCATTTAGTCATCAAGACTAGAGACAAGTGCAACGTTGTTTCGTGCATTTAACTGTTACTTGTTATGATAATTTTTTCAATTATATTGGTGTTGTTTTTCTTTCCTTTTCTTTTGTCATTACGTGTAACTGTTGTTTGGTTATTCTTATTTTGTTTTCTGGTTTGCGCCATTATTATTTGGTTTTCTCCAAGATGCACATGTACAGGATTGCTCCTACCAGCATCCTCATGAGTTCATTTTCTTTGTAGAAGTTCTGATGTGAAACTATCTGCAGGAATATTGGCTGCCTACCTTGAGGAATATTGTGAGTCGGATTAATGAAACTTTTAGTCGTAATTTCCAAGAGATGGCTGTTGCAGGGGAGGTTTCATTGGGTGTGTATATGATTCTAATGATTTTTTTTTTTTTTCGTTTTTTGCTGGACTGAATACATACTCACTTAGTCAATGGTATTGTCCAGATGAGCATGGCTCGGACTTTGATCAATATGGAATACTTATAAAAGTGAAATTCAGGTAATTTCTATTAAGTTTGTTCAACTTCGCTTCATGTTTAACTGACTTTTGAATGAACTTATTGCCTATGTACAAGAGGATTCTTTATCGAGGCAATTATCAAGATCAATGTGAAGCAGCATGTGCCTGACTTGAAAACCATTTTGGCACAAGTTGCTTTTTTATGATCCATTGACGGCTTATAATTTATTTCACTATTTCACATTGTTTCTCTACAGGATTTGTATGAGCATTATATGTGCACGTACTTTCCCTCCATTTAATAGTTTATGGTTTTGGATTGGACTTTCTAACATGTTGATGGAGTCAAGTTCTGCCTCAGGTCTTGCTTGTGTGTTTTTTTCAGTTGCATGTGTTGGCCACAGTCTTGTATGCACGTAAGAAGAGGTGTTAAAGTATCCCATGTTGCTTGTCTTTTGAGTTTAATAAGCTTTTTATGCATGTAATCTACCTTTATTTGATAGTTTAAGCTTTTGGACTATCGAACTTATCCGAAATCATTCCTATTCAGTTAACTACCTATTACAGGTTCGGGGTTATATCAAGAAAAGGAATTGATATAACTATTAATGTGCGTATCGTCAACTTGATCAGCCTATGCTACCATTGTCAAATCTCTCTATGAAGACCTTTGGGAGGATTGTGATAACCATTTTAATGAATTTGGTAGTTCGAAGGATGTTAGGTGTTCTGGCCATCAATTGGCCAACAAATGAGAGCTAATTGCTTTCTTTACTTTAAGTGGGATTCTTGAAACAGAGTAGATTTTATGAGATCAATAGAATGTGGAAGCAGAATTACCATATTTTTCTTCATGGGTAATTTGTCGGGTTTTCGCAGAAGGTTTATGTAGTCAAAGTTCAGAAGGATACGATTTAACTCATAAATAAAGCATTGGTCACTCTTACATGATTTTTTGGCTATATTTTAGTCTTTCCATACCCTGAAATATGTTACAATCATGGGTTACCGAAGAAAAAACTGTTTCAGCTTAAGCACTTGTCTTGCAATTTCTATATGCAACGCACTATTATTCAGTCTTGCCATAGAGCCGCTGTATCCCTCTGCCTTACATGGAGTACTTTTCTAAGTCACTGTTTGTTGGTATCATTATGTACTGGTTCCATTGCTTATTTTTATCTTAATCCTCGTGTGGTAAATCAGGCAAGCTGGACAACTTCAAGTTCTTAGCGCTCACCACCAATCTGGAGGGGTACTTGGTTGTCTAAAGATTTAACTTTTAATTGCTTAAAGGATGACAGGAGGGGGTAACATATTTTTGATTTACAGGAACGCTCCGTATCAACTATTCTTTATCTTGTTTCCCTTCAAGACCTGACTAACTGCCCATTTAGGGTGGTTGATGAGATAAATCAAGGTTTTGCTGCCACTTGGTACTTTTGAGCTGTCGACTTGAATAATACCTGGAAACCTTTTCTCTGATTTCTTTTGGTTCTTCCAGGAATGGATCCTATCAATGAAAGAAAGATGTTTCAGCAATTAGTCAGATCTGCCAGCCAACCCAATACACCCCAGTAAGCAAACCTACAAGTGATGCAGATAACTTCCACTTCTATTTATTAGGAAAAGCCTAGATGTACAGTGTTGATTCCGTTCTTCCCCAATATAGAGAATGTGTAGATCCCAATTTTGAGCATGTATCCACCATAGTAAGAATGCTTGAAATTTTTAATATTCAGATTTTTTCTGTTCAAGATTAAACAGACAATGCTATTTGGTTTGATAGCCAGCACTTATGAAAGATTAGTTAATTTCCTTGCCAGGAAAGAAAACAATTCTATTTGGTTTTGTCACAGAGGGAGAGGAATAAAATAATTTGTTCTAAACATATGGTGCAGGTGTTTTCTTCTTACTCCGAAGTTGCTACCAGATTTGGAATACAGCGAAGCATGTAGCATCCTGAATATAATGAATGGGCCTTGGATAGAGCAGCCTTCAAAAGGTCATACACTGCCATTTGTTTATCAAAATGTTTAGTTTGCCTTTTGTTTAATAGTTGTGCACTCTTGTTCTCATTTTTACCTATAAAGTCACGTTTAAGCTCTACTTATTATATTGTGTTGATGCAGTGTGGAGCAGCGGTGGGTCTTGGCGTTCAGTCACAGGCTTGGTTGGCAAAAGTCGATGCTGATATTGATCTCTCTACAATATTTTTTGCACGGATGCAAAAACATTTGTTAGTGTGATGCGAAACATTGTCCTGCCTCCATTTTGGTTTTGTGTCGAATATGCCTAAGTTTTTTGGTGCTGGGCATTAGAGTTTTCTTAGTTCTTGTATATTAAAAATAAGGTAGCATCTGGATTTAGGAGCACCATATTATTTAAAATGTCAGTAATGGCCCTGGTGCTCACGGGATGCTGTTGATGACAAATTGCTGCGCTCTGTTCTTTGCATAAATTATATTTGAATGACATGGCATCGTTAACTAATCGGAATAGTAAATGATTTTGGTTTGTCCTTCGCATTGAGCTCCGGTTGAAGCGGTCAAGACTTATGTTGATGATCGTATCAAATTTAAGGGTTAATGGGAAAACATTGCAATATTTCCTTCAAATTGTGCCGTGTTTTTATCCATCGCTGATCAGCACCTTTTTGTAAAGTGGTTACTGCTCGTGTTACGGTCCAAGCTGAAACATCTGATTCGGCACTATCATCAAAGATGAAAGCATTGTAATTTTGTGCAGCTAAGTCAAGATGATGCCAAAGTTTTCCCCATGCTGCTTTGGCCTGTACTATGGCTCCATCATGTAGTCCAGACCGGATGGAAGTCTACAAGAATTACCAAGTTCCCATTTGGTTCAGCTTTTGCAAGGGATTTTGGGGAAAATACAAAGCATTTGGCAAGTGTTTTTAAGACTCCTTTGGCCAAATGCTGGCATTTTTGAATGCTAAATGTTGAAAGTCCAATATAGATAGAGACCTATTTTAGACTTTTAGCATTTTGAAAATGTAAGAAAATGTAAGTCCACTGTTCATCCATCAGTATTTATCTTTTTCCTTATTCATCATGACCGCTTGTTTTCTCCAATCTGTTGCTTAAGAGTCGGGCTTCTCCAATAACAGCCCCGTTGTCTAGGGTTTGCGCGTCCCCAATAACTACTGCCTAAGGTAGCATGGGCACCGCCTGAGGTAGCGACCGTAGGCAACGTTGTTAGGTTCGCATGACCCGAGCGGCATTGCTAGTGGCCTGAGGTTCATGCGACCTCAAATTGCCATATCTAGCTGCCGGTGGTTGGTCAGTGGTCGACCTTTGATTTCTAAACTTAAAGAAAAAAATAGCAAAAAACACTTAATAAATGTGGATTTTACTAAACGGCATTTATGTCAATAGTATTTCGGACGATGTAACATTTTGAAAAATCCATTTTATTCAAAGGTATTTGCATTTTCCCAAAACTATTTTCTCACAACCGAACCGAACCGAACCAAACGGCCCTAACAACTAACTTCTTTCCTTCAAGATGGTGTAACAGTTATATTTTCAGTAGTTCATCTATGTACATTACGGAGATAGGCTATCTTTCTCTGCACTTCTATTCCAGAAGTAGTTAATAATCTGAAGAGAAAATATTGGGTATTTTGGTAGTGTCACGTCATTTTTATAAAATTCGATTCATCAAGGCTATGAACCTAAGAGATGTTATAACACCTCAAAATGTCTGCCGCCTCTCTCTCTCTCTCTCTCTCTCTCTCTCTCTCTCTCTCTCTCTTCATTCATTGTGCCATGAGAATGTCCCACCTAACCGCAAAAAACGAAGCACACTGTCTTGCCGTTTGATGACTGCCACAAAATAGAACACTTTAACCATGAAAAAGCACATTCTGCAACATGCTGGTATATCACTTTAATTTAAGGTGCAAGCGCTCAGAATAAGGTCCCAATTCATGAGTATTCCGCTCATACCCACAGCCATCTATAGAAGCAAATAGATTTTTTTACGCTATCAATGAAATGTGCTTTGCAACATGCAATCCCTCATATGATTTCTCTCACCATCCCATCCCTCTATGAACAATGTCATTCCTCAATACGAGAGGTAAGAACACGAACCAGGCAAGACAATTTACAGCCTTACTATTTAGGCAATTGATGGGGGCTTGTAATCAAGCATCTCCCTTATGTTTAACCGGATAGATGGCCCCATCGAGGAGCATATGTGTGCACTTCTCCAATACACTCCTTTTGCACCGGATGGCTTGTTTGCTTCTATAGATTTCTGTAGAAGAAACACCAACAGGTATTTAGTATACCATCAGCACGATGATGAAACAACTCATCTTACAGGAGTAGGAGCATGAGAACATACTACTGCAGCAAGAAAATTCACGAGGAGGTCTTCTTCGGAAAAACCAACTTTTCCAAAAGGTATGTGAACAATCCCAGTCTTGTCCGCTCTATATTCAACTTTCCCCTGCTTAAATTCTGCAATGGCCTGAAATAACAATTCGGCGAAGTCATTCCTCCTACCTTACCTACCACGAAGCCTGTATACTTACGTTTCAGCTAATTAAAAGAACCAACAATGCCACATATACTAGCCTTGTGGCTACTCTCTCAACTGCCATCCATAGATCATAGGACGCACAACAACTTTTACTTTCTATATCTCATCAATAAATCAAGCAATTACGTGTTTTATGGACTTCCTCTTGACAGAGTTTACAAAATAACAAATGAAATAGTTAGTACATCTGATGCATTCACTGAAGAAGAAAAAAGCATGGAAATTTGCCTGTTCGACTATACCTGAGGTATGTTAGTCGTCACTGTGCCAGCTTTTGGATTTGGCATGAGTCCTCGTGGTCCCAGAAGCTTTCCTAAACTGGCAACCTAACACACAGCAAACAATTTATGAAAATACGAACCAGAAATCTCATCGCTCAGACATGTGCACAGATAGCAAGTTCCTGACATAAGTTCAACAAGAAGCCCATGCACAAAAATCACCAGTTAAAGATCAGCTAGATTAACCTTCAGTTTCCTTCTCTACTAAATGCACACGAATATTTTGCAGGCATATCAAAGAAGGCTGGCTAAAACACTATCAGAGAAAGGCAATTTCTATTTCAGCTTTCAACTGAAGCTACCAAATCCTGAATCCTGAGAAATGTTTAAAACACACACCCAGACACCCCTTAAAAGTTGAATTCCCTCTGAACCATCATCATCACATATAACATGAGATAAGCCGCCAGTATCAATGCAAAATTACATGCTTATCAAAGATTTGCAGGTTGTCAGAACAACTTATCGTAGGGAGAAGACATGTTTTTTCAGAGTTTTTCCTCAGACGAGATTTAGAAATTTCTTCAAGCACATGGAAGCAGAACTTCAGATAAATGAATAATCAGTCAAATAAACAGCAGAAAAGCACCTTGGGCATCATATCTGGGGAAGCAATTAATTTGTCAAAATCCATGAATCCTCCCTTGATCTGTTCTATCAAGTCCTCTCCTCCAACCAAATCTGCTCCTGCATTCTTCGCCTCATCGAACTTTTCACCTACAGATGATCAGCACCTCCATGATGAGTCAAACCAATGATAACTATGTTGCTGTCCAATGAAAATTCAAGTGTGTTTACTTCCAAGCCAATGCTTGATACGTGGTTCAGATGACAAGAGATAATATAATGACAGTTCTGAGTTCACCATCATTCATTAAAGCATGAGTCAGCTTAATAAGCAAAATGATACTGAGGATTGAGCTACCACCTTGAGTAAGCACGGCCACTTTGACAGTCTGTCCAGTTCCTTTGGGTAAGTTCACCTAGAGAGAGAGAGATTATTGGACTGTGAGGAATATCTATTTCACAGAAACATGAGTTCAAGGTATGAAGCAAGCAAGAGAAACTCACAGTCGCCCTCAGCTGCTGATCATTGTACTTAGGGTCGATGTTCAGCCGGAAATGGGCTTCAGCAGTTTCGACAAACTTGCTATTAGCCGTCTCTTTCAGCAAGGAAATTGCAGTATTCAGGTCATACTCCTTTTTGTTTTCTCTGAGTTTCTGAATTTCCAAGAATCTCTTCGACCTAGTCTGCCATTTAGAAGAAGTAGATTAACCAGGGCAAGCCAGATGAAGTTACAATGACAGAATGCTTGTGAAAATTTTGAGAAGAGCAACTATATGAACATGACTTGAGCTCTGCAATTCGGACGTATAACAGGTGCCAAGACATCGGCTGGTTGATCTTATGTAAATCATAAGAAAGAGCTCTGAGAATTTCAGAAAGAGAATTAAAAACCGAACTCAGGAGTCCTACTTCTCATAAAAATCTTTACTTGATTTTTCCAACTATCCAACAACAAAAATCAGAGATTAAAAAGGAAAAAAAAAAAGCAAGACAAACGATGAAAACATCATAAAAATCATAAGCTCATCAAGGGAGAACAAAACCGACAAACCATGAAATGAGTTAAAGAGGCTCTTTCTTCTAATCCTTCCACAACTAAATTTCAAGTGGGCACTTTTGTAATGACTAGCAGGATAATTCTGCTAGCCTCAAATCACTTGTTTTGTTATATGACAATTTGGCAGCCATGGAAGCGAAATTAGCCGTCCCTCTAATCAAGAATCATGTTTCTTCCTCATAGACAAAGCACTCGAATTCAACAGTTGAGCCAAAGGACTAGTGCCAACACAAGAAACCGAGTAATCAAGCCAGAAAGAAGAACGCAACCGCAAGTGGCGACACTCAATGACAACGTACTCTGTCCCTCTTGAGCGGCAAAGCGGCTTTCCCTTTCTTGGGCTTGGGCGGGGGGACGGTGGCCACGGCGGCGGCGCCTTCCTTGGGTTCCTCCGCGCCTTCCGCGCCGTCCTCGGCCACCTCCGCCTCCGCGGCGGCGGCGACGGCGGCGGCAACGGCGGCGGCGACCACGAGGCCGAGGGAGGAGCCGCCGTGGTGCCTGGTCCTGGGATCATCCGCGGAGCAGAAGTTGAGGGAGTTGAGGATCAAGGGGGAGAGGAAGGAAGGGCGGTGGTGGTGGTTCTTGAAGGACAGGAGGGAGGGGGCGGCCTCCTGAGCCGCGGACAGGGCGGAGGACGGCGACCGGCGCCCTAGGGCTACCGGAGACGGCGCGGCACAAGACGCCATTTTTTCTCTCTGGGTTCTGGCGATTTGGCTTTGAGAGAGAGTGCAGGGGGGGAGTGTCGATGGGCAGGGGAAGGTGATGGGATAAGAGAGAGGAGCTGTTATCCTGTTTCTCTCTCTTTATACACTGAAATTCACTTCCTTTGTTCCTTCCTTTTTATTTTTTCCTTTTTTGGGGCCTTTTTTATTCAGTATTTTGTTTTTTTTTTTTTTGGTTAGGTGAAGAATATTATTATTTCGAGTGAATTTTAGCTGACGATCAGTTATGTTCATTCGAATTTATGCGAGAGAAATGGGATGTCAAAAGGCTTCTCGCTTTCGTGTTGCTCATCCTTGCATGAGATCATTTTATAAAACGTGATGGATTTAGTGATTTAGAACTTGGAATTCTACGAAGGAGAACCAAAATTCTACACAGGCAATCTGCTTATATAAAATGCTATACAAATTTCGCAGCTCCCCAATTCGCATTGCATGCTTCTTCTCATGTCGACGTCTGAGTTAACTTCCAGCTCGAAATGGTCAAGAACTCTGCTAGTTTTGAATCGAAATGTGAAAATGGAGGAAGGAATGAGTACGCAGTGAGAAAGAATTCGTGCATGATCGAAAGAAATGACATGAAATTCACGTTCATAACTAACAACTGACGACACCCGCGCGTGTCAGCTGAGAAGTTGCTCTGTTTCACGCAGGCCCTTGACTTTCACTTGAAGAATGTGAATCTCTCAATCCAAGTTGCACCTGCACTTCTCCTTTCTTTCGGAAGTTGGGAATGACGGTCAAAGTAGTAGCAGCAGACCTGGGATTGAATCAATGCTCTCGACTCTCGAACTACTCCGACAGAATCTCCTCCTACAATGTCATACACTCATCTTCACATTGTCGATCTCTCTTCCATCAAGTTTCGCCACTGCCGAGTGCGTCGCTCCGTCCACCTCATTCGCCTTGATTTTCATCTGCCACTGTGCAGTTGGAGTGAAGCCAAATGGCGGTTGGCGAGCTTCGCCTCGGCGTGTTCCTCCGGGCGTTGTTCGATAGATTGGGCTTTTTGGGAGCTGCTCAGCCTCCTACGGCGGCGAGACAGGCTAGGGATCGGACCGGAGCTGGGCAAGTGGAGGAAGATCATGGTTCTCATTCGGCAAGAAGTGGTTCACGAACAAGTAATTGGCTAAACTCCTTTTAAGTCCTAGCAAATAGCATCAACCCCGGCTCCATCAGGGAAGAATGAGCAGCGGCTAAAGACTAGTGGAAGCTAGAAACATCGTTGTAGATTTCGATAAGTTCAGAAATATTGAAAGATAGTGTTTTTGCAACAGTTTTATGATCATCAATATGTAACGGTTTTTATCTACCATTAATCTATAACGGTTTTTAGTAACGGCTCGGTAATAGTTTCGCTTATTAATTTGCAATGAATTCGTAAAGTTTTTTTTTCAAATAAATGCAAGAATTGATTATGGAAAGCGGTTTGCTTTCTTCTACTTATAAATTATTTTTTCGAATATAACTGAAAAGTGATATATTTTTCAAAATAAGAATATTCTTTTTTGTCTTTGCATATATTTTATTTCTTATTTGGGTTATACACATAACGTTGCTCATCTTCATTTTATTATTTGTGAGGATTAAAGAAGAAGATACCTATTTCACCAGGTCTTTGTACTTCAGGGGCGAAATAATCCTTAATGTCAATACTCGCACGCTTAATGTATTTTGATATTATTTTTTCATCATTTCCAACATATTTCCAACAATTCTTATTTTTCATATTATTTAATATTTTTTCCAACAAAGATATGTGGCAGCAAAGAGCTGATCTCTTTGTCAGGTTCAACACAAAATCTCACTTCCCTAAGTCGTTTAGATATTAGACTGTCCTCAGCTGGCTGAACCTGAGTTCCATACCCGGGGGCGTGCTTGACCTCAACAATTTTTAAAAAAGGTTAGGATTGATTAGCTGTGTCCCAAGCTTACTTACTCTGTCGAAGGAGGATTTCCTACCTCCAGCCTTAGGGAGCTATGGATATATGACTGCAATAAACTCATTATGCTGCCGAATCACATGTACAACCTCACTTCTCTTCGACAATTATGGATGATTAAATGTGCAGGGTTGTCGACTTTTCCATTGAAGGGCCTCCCACGAACTTAACCTTACTCTGGAGAAAGAATGTCACGATATTCGAGCACATTTTCGATGAGTTTGCACAATTTAAAGTCAGCTGGTGAGAAAGGTGTGGCCTCCGCTGCTTCCTGCCTTTTTGACAAGCATGACAGTTGGAGACCTTCCGACCCTGAAATATCTATCTTCCAGAGGTTTCCAAAAGTTCTTGAATTTCCATAATTGAAGGATTACATGCACGCCCTTGTTAATTAGTAAAGAAAGAGAGAGAAAACGGGGGAGAAAAGTGAGTCCTTGGGCGCTGATCCATCATCTTCAAGCACTTGAAGTGAGGGTCTATTTATGTGGGAGTAGAGAACCAGCAAGGAAGTGAGAGATGAGAGAGAGAGCTCTGCTGGGCTGAGAGATGGGCACCTTATGCCCCGCTCCTCGCACCGTCGCAAACGTCAAGTCTCCCTCGTACACTTGTACATACCCTCCGACCTATATACATAAAAGACGGTGCGGATTACTTTTCGTTCAACAAATCAAGCCGATTGATCCCTCTGGGACGAGGGAGATCAAAGACAAAGAATAATTAAAGAAGGGGTCGATGTCGTGAAAACTAACAAGCCGCCTCACCTCGCCACCCAGGAACCAAGGACGCCATGGACTCTTCGTTGGGAGGCCCATCTTGCTAAGAGACCTCTGGGTCGATGTCACCGGCAATCTTCCGTCGGTGTCCCCACTGCATTTTCAGACATTCGTTAGTCATACCCCCACTTCAATCGACCACAAAGGATTGAAGCCAATTCCCTAAAAAGCCCCAACCGTAACTAGTTTCTTCTACCTGATTTTATTCTCATCACAGATCCTTCACTTCTAACATGGACGGTGCGCAACAAAATCATTTTTTTTTCCTTTTCTATTTACCTGTACACCCAAACACGGAGCCCATTGGACATGAATTCTTGGAGGAGAGGCAGGACGGTGGGAGGGCTATCTCCCCAGGTATGGATAAATTCGCGGCACTCTTCCCAGTCATGATCGAGCTTCGTAACGTTGGCATGAAGTGCCTCTTGCACATCTTCTCTGTTCAGGTACGCATGCACGTAGTAGCCTCCACACGGGTCTAATTCCATGATCTGCAAAATGGATGACCCATGTAAATTTGAGTTAAGGTGGTTGAAATCGTCGTAGAAAAAGTGCAAAAGTATGAGGGGGGGAAAAAGAAAGCGAATGGATTTGAGCTTACGTTGGTCTTCTTGGGACGAGAAGTCAGGTTGAAAGATAAGCACCGAGGGGCGTAGATGTCGTAAATGTCAATATTAGGAAAAACTCCATTCTCCGCATCCAACTTCGCCGATTTGCATTGGCTTACTTGAGGGACACTTGGCAAAAAGTCGCAATACTTTTGAATTGCATACCATGTTTCTTGGGATATCAATGCGTGCGTAGCGAAGTATTCATACATCCCTCTTTCATCCGTCTCAGAGTTGATTGCTGCGTTCCCAATCTACATGCATCCATACACATCCACAATTAAGACCATTTTTTTTAATTAATCTAATTATGTCCAATGATTCAATATATATTATGAGTCATAAGGATGTTTGGCTTCTCTAGGCCTAATGGCCCCACTTGGCCACGGAATTATCCTTCATAATGAAGGATCAGAGTTCCATCTTTAGATGCACCAGATCATGCTAATCATTAATGGTTACATAATAACAAGAGTAGTACCTACTAATGTCTAATTCATTGAATCCCAATTTGATTCCCCAAAAAGGAAGAAAAAAGGCATCACATATGGCATGCAGCATCCACATTATTTATTCATTAAGAGATGCAGCAATTGTACCAAACGTTCCCCTGTGAAGTTGACAACAATAGTACGCACATGCTTAGTTAAAATCCATTACAGCAAATGGAACAATTGAGTAGCAGCTAGTAATAACTCCAATCATGAATTCAACAACCAAAAGCACTTGTTCTACTCATTATAAAGCTATAAAAGATTTTTCAACATGTCGATGAGGTTCAAAATGGGAGCAAATTACTTGGCAAAACCAACGGCAAAAACACACACAAAAGGCCAACACAAAAACACACACAAAGCTTAAATCATTTCCAACGATCGAACACTTAAGGTTCAAAATGTAACATAGATAAGGACCGTGCGATTTATGAAAACAACTTACTATAATCCCTTTGAGGTTGATAATGGTCTTGTTTGCCTTCTTGTTGTTGAATAGGATGTTGTGTGCGAGCTGAGGTACGTAATGGCCCGCGTAGCTCTCGCCTGAAATGTAAAAATCCCGGTTCTTGTACTCGGGAAACCTCTCCAGCCAATTTAGCAAGAACACATAATTGTCCTCGGCTGTTTTGCTGTCACCGTTCGTTCTATAGTCCGCCGTTGTGTTAGAATAAGAAAAACCAACACCAGCCGGAGACTCTAGAAACAAGACGTTCGCAGCTGCCCTCGTAAAACAAATAATTGATCCACCCTATCAGCATAAAGAAAAGGTGAAATACTTTCGAAAGCACTAAACTATATTTTTCAAATACTTTACCAATATTCCATGCAAATTTATTTCTATAGAGAGTCTTCCCGTCGCTATGAACTCGGAACGGTCCGAGTTCCTGCATTGCTCCAATGCCGAAGGATGAACATCCAGGACCTAAAGAAACGACACAAATAGCTGACTTTTACTCACTCAAATGCCCCAGAAAATAATCTAGATATGATTCACCGTATATGTATTGTAGAAAATTAAGAGAAGGACGGTGTGTGTATTTATTGGACCAATCAACTCTGCCATTTTCTGTATCACTGATAATCCATTCGGGTCTTGGAATTGACAAATCATGATGATAACTTATGTTCACATACTTTTACTATACACTGCACCTAAATATGAAAGACAAATAGCAGCGCTTGGGCGCAAAGCACCGGCTTCATTAAGTTATCAATGTGACAGCCCGAAGTGTTTCAGAATCCATAAAAAGCCAACTGCAACGATTAGAAAAATGCTTAGTTGCCGGGACAAAGTTATATTAATTATTTTATGGTAGCATTGAATACTGATATTGTTTGATAAAGTTTAAATTGAGTTTATCGTAACGTCATAACTACGATGTAATTGTATATCTTGACTATAAAAACCGTGATGAATTCCTAAGCGAAGAGAATAATATACTTGCATTGAAGATCAAGCGAAATTCTGAAAACTAAAAGCATTCACCTCCGTTAAGCCATAGAAGAAGCGGCACCGAGTCCTTATTTGGCCCTGCTTCGGCAAAATAATAATAAAATGCTCGACCAGCCGATTCATCAATGGTGACATAACCACCATAGTGATTGAATTCAACCGGCGGTTGTCCAGGCAACCTTTTGATCAAATCTTTCTCCTTCAGTCCTTCTTGACCATAAACCCTGGAATTGAGAATTCTATGGTGATTGCTCACCTGAAAAGGGCTGGTGTCTATCCCAGACTTCTCCCACTTCGCTTTGTATAGGGAATGGAGAACATCTCCTTGATTCTTTCCATGGATTGGAACCAGGGAAGACGAGACACATAAAGATAAAAGAAGAAGAAAAGAGCGTCCTTTGGGGTTTCTCCCCATTCTCTCTGCTCTCAGCTTCTTCAACTGCCCTGTCCTTGCTTCCTTTCAAAAGCCGGCCTGTTTCCCTCGCTTCAGCAGCTGCACATCTCTAGTAGTCCTCTGTTGCAATGGTGATACGGGAAGAAGAAAGAATGAGAGCTCAGCAAGATGGACCTTGCTCCCTATGAGAATCAGTATCTCATAGGTCAGCAGCTACTCTGTTCGTCATTAATATCCCAAGCTCCGTTTTTCTTGATAATAAGGATATTTCTTTTTTGGCAGCAGAAATATATCAACATAGTTCATCGGACCACGTCTGTAAATAACTTTAACCTTTTCTTCCAGATTTGCTTACTAGTTCCCCGACTTTCTGAGGCTTTTTTTTTTTTTTTTTAATATGCGTTGGGGATGGGGATCGTCTGATTAAAAAGACCAGAATTTGCAGCCACTAGTTCACCATCCGAAGAAGGGAAGTGATAAAAATCTGTGGATCGTCTTCTTTCTTGAAAAGTCATACTGAGGTGGGACCACTACACAGAAACAAATGGCCACCGATTTTTGCTTCCCCTCCCATTGTCATGCCTCTCACCACTGCAGTACAGAGAGAGAGCTCTCATCACTACTGTACAGCTCGCTCTGTCTGTCTGTCTGTCTGTGGAGGTGTTCGCTGTTGGTTTGGGTTTGTGTGATTCTCTCCCTCCGTCTCACGCAAACCCAGACTCATCAAGAAACATGGCTTTCGCCATTTTCTCGTCAAGCCTCTCTCCGCAGCCTCCCTCTTTCTCGTTAACGGCTCATAACCACCACCATCCCCACTCTCCCTCTCACAGCTTCATGATCGTGACACGCCGTGTGAGCTCTGGGCGGTTGGTCTCCACCTCCCCCGCAAATCATTCCTCTGCCATCCCCCGCAGCCGCCGCCTCTCACCCATTCTCTACTCTGGCGACGGGGGTGGCCCTGGTGGAAGTGGCGGAGGCGGAAAAGGAGGTGGCGGTGGCGGTGGTGGTGGCGGTGGCGATGGCTCCCGCAACAGAATTGAGGCTCTTCTTGCTTTAGCTGAGGTAGCCCCCTACAAACTGCATCCATGAATAAAGGCAGTAATACCGTGTGTACATGTTCATGCCGAAACGTTACATCGATAATGCTAGAGATGCTAAGATTAGTGACACTCCTGTTAGATGCTTCAATATAATCCATCTAGCTTAATAAAGAGTTACATTTGGTCATATCTTAAAATGTTAGCATAATACTTGTTGATTTGCATGTACCCTTGCGCATGCATTCGACTACATTTTGGTGCATGCTCCAAATAAAAATGTACACTTTGCTCAGTTTGATTTTCTTGCAATGGGTAGAGCAACTGCACTCCTTTAATCCTAGGACTTATTATTTCCTCTCGCAGTTAAATTTGAACGGACATGGATGTGATTGTGGTCAATTCATATTACATGTTACATGGATGTGATTGTGGTCAATCAGGTTTCGAGGACAATGGACAGCATACCCAAGGACTTGGGTGCAGCAATACAGGCGGGGAAGGTGCCAGCAGCAGTGGTGGAGAGGTACTTGGAGCTTGAGAAGTCGGCGGTGTTCCGGTGGTTGCTTCAGTTTGGAGGATTTAGGGAGAGGCTACTTGCCGATGATTTGTTCTTGGCCAAGGTTGCCATGGAGTGTGGTGTTGGCATCTTCACCAAGGTTGCTCTCCTATGATTGTACCACTGCTTATACTGCACTTATGCGCATTCTTTGTTAGGTCACGCTGGACTATGACTCTTTTCTCCAGAAGTGACTACTGAGACTATTCTCAACTTAAAATTCTTACAGGGTATCCATTGAAACATCAAGATTAGTGAAGTTTGAAACTTTTAAGTCAATGTAATGGAAGACACTCTAAAAATCTGAAAGGCACCGCACTAATCACTGAACAAGTACTTGAAATTACGGTTTGTTCTTGATCTGTTACCTGTTCTTTTCTTTCTTTTGATAGAACCTAATTCTTTGGATTTCTTAATTGTGGTTCCTATTCATCGGTAATGTTAAGTGAAGTCTGAAATCACCATAAAGATGTGGAAGTATGCAACATACAACAATGAGTTCATGTACCTTTTGGCTATTTCTACAGAGCGCTGCAGAGTTGGAGCGGCGAAGAGAAAGGTTTACGAAAGAGCTGGATTTTGTTTTTGCTGATGTGGTATGGATGTTTCTCTTGAATATTATGTGGTTATCATCTTAGAATTTACTAACTATTTTGTCTAGATGACCCCATGCTTTGTTTCAATATACACTTGTCTTGTTGCAAACATTGAGCGAGTCCAATGGCATTGGTTTGATGAGAAATCTAGCTCCGCCGCTAAGTAATGGGAAAAGCGTCTGGTTACAATGGAAATTTTGGTGTCATTCCTAACTCATTTTGGTCTTCATCTGATCAAATTGCAAGATACACTTCTTAATCTCATTCTGGGCATCCTTGTAATCCTCGTTCTATTAAGTGACAGGTGATGGCCATTATAGCAGATTTTATGCTGGTCTGGCTTCCTGCTCCCACTGTTTCTCTCCGACCTCCCCTTGCTATCAACGCGGGAGCACTTTCTACATTCTTCTATGGCTGTCCTGATAATGCTTTTCAGGTCATTAACTTTGGCATTAGATAGTTCTTTGAACTACGATGGATGGTATATAACAATTCATTTCCTTTGACAATCTACCCGCAGGTCGCTCTGGCTGGTAACTCTTACTCATTGTTGCAGAGAATAGGTGCAATAGTGGTATGTGTGTGCACTTAGTTCAACTTGACAAAATGGTTTTACTATAGATCAGAACTTATAATGGCTTGTTCTGTAGTACAGCGTAACGGGGCCAAGCTTTTCGTAGTTGGGACTGGTGCATCTCTGGTATGTCACTTTAAATCAGCAATACTTCAAATTCTGGCAGCTGTCATTGCATCAGAGTCTCATTGCATCAGAGTCTCCACTGTTTATGTTGTTCTCTCGTATGTGTAATCAATGCTTGTTCTGAGTCCTATATGGTTGTTCCTAGCCCTTCACTCACTTTAGGGACAGAAGAATGTTGTACTGGTATTTTTCTGTATAATTAACTATTGTTGCTTGCCAGACCATTAACAAGGCCCTGGCCGGATGTTTACATGAATAGAACCTCTTAGAAGGTCGAACCTTTTGGTTTGGGTCCTTCAGGGTTTAGATTGAACGAATTTCTATGTAATCTTTGTGGTCTTCCCCTGGATGTTGAACTTGAGGAAGAAATGCTGTTGAAGCTTGTTACTTTTAATTTCCCTGTAGATGCTAAACAGAAACAGTATTTTGGAGGTAACACTATTACTTTCTTCTTGGGCACTATCCTGAAAATTGTACTTCAGATTGGTACAGGTTTGACAAATGTGTTGATAAATTCACGAAAGCTTTTTGATAAGAACTTTGCGGTTGAGGCAGAGGATGTGCCTGTTCTCTCCACCAGCGTCGCTTACGGAGTATACATGGCAGTTTCTAGCAATCTAAGGTTTGTGGCTGTGTGTTATCGCTTTTCTTAGCCTATGCTTATATCTGAGTAGTTGTTTTGGATATATACATTTTGCAAGGGATTGGTCTAGACGCAGATAGTTTTCTAAGCCGGTCTGCATTCAGTCTAACTTTACCAATTTGCTTGAAGGATTGTCTGTTTTGGAGAACACTTGTGTCGTTCACTCTGCTTTCTTATTATTGTATCTTATGTATCATAAGATAGTCTGCTATTATTTTTGGTGAACAGATATCAGGTCCTGGCTGGAGTTATTGAACAAAGAATGCTGGAGCCCTTGCTACACCAGCAAAAGATCATACTCAGTGCAATCTGCTTCGCTGTTCGAACTGGCAATACATTCTTGGGTTCATTAATGTAAGAGTTTTGGCTCAGACTGTCACTTCAATAACATAATTTTCTTTGATGCTCTCAGAAGTACAACATGTTTGTTTCTCTCTCTTCTAACAGGTGGGTGGATTATGCACGATGGGTAGGAATTCAAAAGATTCGAGATTAATACATTGTTAGACATCTAGACCTTTCACCAGCAAATTGTAATTCTGGAATGTGCATATGTAAGATTGCCTGTGCAAGACTAAACCTATAAGAGTATGGGACATTCATGAGAAGAAGAATATATTGGGAAGTGGTTTTATTTGTGCTTCTGTTGCTTTTTCTATATAAAGAAGTGACTGCACAAAGTGTCGATAGTTCTTCTTTCGAACCAGAATCTGACGTACCATTTATTTTTTGGCTAAAGTTGGCAAGCTATGTTTCATGAAGTCTGCAAGGGAATGGAGAAAGTTCTATGTGAAGATATGAATCTGTAACATGTTTAATTTAGGTTTCCATGATTGGCCAAAAGAAAAAGGTCATGACGGGAAATATGCAACCGGTATAGATACACATCGTGCATATATGTTTCTTCATATACTTTTTACTATTTATATATACCACTGGCTAACTCCATTAGTTTTACACTATACTGGTGTTTATTTCTGTTTCTTAAGAATTATAATGAGCTAGGGGGTCATATCAAGTTCTAGTTCAACACATGTAGAATCGAATGCAATTCTGTCCCCAGTTTTCCTTACGTTAGTTTCACATTATTATTACTTTGCACTATGAGTGGACATTATGAATTTATAACTAAGATATGAAATTATACTATCATGATTTGCTCAACGAAGATATATCTTCATTCATCTCAACTAGTGTTCCAATATATTAAGGTCCAGAAATGATTCCGTGTTGGTTTTCGATTTGCCTTGGGATTGATTTGTGCCAGCAAAGTATGAATTCATGATTCGATCATTGCCAGGGTTTCGTATCTTGCAATTGCTAGTACCCGTAATCAGTGGAGACAATATACCTATCGACTATGGAAGTTTTATCACGGTTAGGTATTTTCTTTTTCTTTATTTAAAAGAACTTGATACGAAAACACTCATTGAAAATTGACGTATCCAATGGCTCTGATAACATTTTCTAAAACATGAGTATTGGCAAATTAAATGAATCAAAATAGCCTATTATCAAATAAAAGTTGTCATTCAAAAACATAATAATCATGTCACCAAAGCTCCGATAAATTTTGAATTAAATTAAAACAAATTTCCTCATCCACCCGACGGTTTAGATTGATATCCTAAAATGATCCAAATTTCTTCTATCTTATTCATATTTCGTTATATATACTTGCATTTTACGAGCAGTTTTCACTAATACATATTAAGTGACATCAGTAACCTATCTTATGGAGAGCGAAATTAGCTAGAAAGGAGCTTAAAAAGCTAAGGACGGTAAGGTTCAAGCTTTTATCGTATCTACTCCAAAAACTAAACTAGTGTTCCAATAAGTAGTATTCTTTTATCTCATGATAGACATAGGTGTATTTTCTTATTTTAGTGCTTCTTTTTGTTAAAGTTCATGTTTTATTTCTCCTTCTTAAAGTTAAGCGCATTTGTATATAATGCATGGCTTACGGGATCCTATCCCGCGTTGTATTAATTTTGTTCAATACGGATCGAATTATTTTTATATCTATTTCCCTTTTTAGCTTTAATTATAAGTTTATAATCTTTGAGTGATTTATCGCTTATGCACTTAACCATGGCCCTATAGATTATTAGGTATAGGAGTATAATTAGAAAAGATCGCATGAAATATTTTTTTCACTAAAAGTGAAAGGTACCGAATACCTAGCATTAGGTAAAATTAGTGTAACCAAGCTCCGAAACCTAAAATCTCTAACTCGTAGAAGTAGGTGACCTCTCGTTCCTTCCTAGGTTATTATCGGCCTAGAATAGATTAGTAGTGACTCTAGCCTTGTACATTAATAATAAACTAGATGCCTAGTTCTGATTTGTGGGGCTCGAAAGAGTCATGCGAAACACATGGTGAGAAGGCTACACGTGTCCGCCAAGCAATCTGTTAAGGGTGTGCATGACAAAATTTCTGGAACAGAAATTGATTTCTGACCAGAAATTGATTTCTTAATTTCTATTTCAGAAATTGAGAAGCTTCTGATTTATTTTTCAAATCTATTTCTAAAATAAAAATATGTTCTAGAAATAGAAAAATTAAATTACGTTATCAAACGGATTTTTGTTCTAAACCTGTTCCGGGGAACAGAGAAACATAGAAATAGAAAAGTAAAAATTTTATGATGCGCGCTAGGTAGTATAAACCACCTCAAGTTTTATGCCAGAAAGTTGCAACAACTTCCCTAGGGCTTGAAAGAGACCTTACAAAGCATAAACGCCACCTCCTGAGAGGGCTACATGTGCGCGCATTGCTATCCGTTACATATAGTTTCATCTATAAAGAAGTATTATGGGTAGAGGGTATCACGGCCACCACCAGCCACCCGTTTCCCTGTCTCTACATATGTAGAATTGTAGTTAATGGTGCCAATGTAGGCTTAAATAATTATTTACAGTTCAATAAAGTAAAATTGGAGATTACAAAGTTATGCAAGTTCAAAATCTTAATATTAATTTTTAAGTGCTCGAAGATGTAAGTGCAAGACTAATATTGACTTTCATGAAGTACATTAGAGGTGTTCAGATTTATTTTCTTGATTACTCGTCGCGTCGTTTATTCTAGTCTGCAAAGTTATTTTATTTGCATGTAGGCCATGGAATGGAGAATCTTAGGCATTGTGAGATAACATAGTTCATAATGAAGATTTGACCATGCAAATGGTAAGTTTACTGGGATGACTAATATTATATCTCCCGCTTGTGCCGTATGGTATCATGTTGAAAATGAAGGGGAAAAAAAGAGAGCAATAAATTGATGTTTCAAACCCGTTTCACCATTTGAAAGTATCAAGATCAATGTGGCAGAAGAAAACAAAGAGTATCGAGATGAAGTTGAAACATGATAAATTTTCCCATTTCTTTGTGGTCCCCGCATCACGGACTCTTGGATTCAGGCTTCCGAGCCACGAAGAAGTACATGGGCGTGAAGATTTCTCTCCTGAAGTACATGATTAACATTTGACTAAGCACTCCTTTTAGACGGTAAGCATACCTAAGGGAGAAGTGAAAAGATCGATCTAGGACAACGAACGAGATCGAGAAACGGATTGCTCACCTTCCGCCTTCATATAAGCCCTCGGCAGCTTGTTCCAGGAATTTTTTAACCCTGAGGCTTCCTTCCGGGGCTAGCCCCACACCCTCGAGTGCCTTGACCTACAAACATGAATGCAAAAATCTCTTCTCATATTGCACGCGTGATCCTATAGACGGTACGCTGATCTGATCTCAAGCACCTTAAAAGCATACCAAGTCAGGAAATCGCACTGTGAAGCTTACCATGATTGTAGTAATCCAACGCCCAAGAGCCGTCGTGCGGAAGTTACTCAGCGAGAGACGGTTTTTATCCATAGGTGCATACCAAGGGATATAAGAGTCAGGACTTAGATCTTTCTCCCATATGACCTTCGCACAAACGAACATCCGGTCATTGGTCCAAATAATCTAAGAGCAGTCGCATTTCCACTTTAAGGCAGGTAACTTCGGAAAAATTTACCTCGAAACCTGCTCGCTCTAGAGTTTCAATGATCTGCCTCGTCAGCCTGATGTCTGGAAGACCATTTCCAATCTCGATTTCGGCCTGCAACGATTTCGGGTGCACTCATTCATTTTGCATCGGAAAATACTCAAACGTGTGAACTTGACAAACAGGATCATACCAACCTTAATCTTTTGATGCTCTTCGTTGTTTGGATCAAAGGAATCGGTCATACACCACTCATATGCGGCAAAATACTGACCAGGCTTCAGTACTCTGTAGATCTCCTTGTAACATTCGCACTATACAGATCGAGGGAAACGAAAAGCGAGACCGACTAGTTAAATCATCTGACAATCCAGGTGCACATAACCAACAGCAGTGCGTTCATCTGAAAATAACATACAGCATCGGGTGCATGGCATGTAGAGTCTATAGCAAAAGCTGCATCGAAAGTATCGTTGGAGAATGGCATACGAATGAAATCAGCCTGCATCACCAAGAAACGATGATTCGCAAGGTGTTCCTCCACCCCTAGCAATATCTTCAAGTGCGTGAACAAAAAATCCAAATAGAAGCACGACCGCAAAATGGGAAAAAAAAATTAAAAGGGATGCGAAGGTGGTTAAAACCTCCAATGACAAAAGAGCTCCCAGTGAAAATAGGGATTGACCAATCTTGACAGAGTTGGGGATGAAGGAAGTAACAAGACAATTACAGAATAAGAGAAATATAACGGTTGAAGCCTCCCAATCATAGAGAGCTTCACATGAAAATCGGACATCTGACTCCACAAACCTTAACAAAGTTGCATGTCTTGTCAACACCGGCGATGCGGTTCAGCTCCTATGGAGCAAAGCAAACTTGCCACAGTCAATAGTGCAAGCTATGCAGTAAATTTAGTAGTATATCTTTCAAAAGGAGGGGGAAATGAAACGCACCTCTCCCCTTTTAATGTGGTACTCGTTGTTGGTTAATCCCGTAATGGATGTGGAGCTGCAAAATGCAAGAGAGAATATGTCGGTCTACAAGAACCAGGTGAAGGCAAATACTCTCATTGTCGGTTAATCCCCTTTAAAGGAATTGTAAGTGGTAACCTGAGTCGAGCTATCTCCCTGAGCGGTCCACCAATTCCGCAACCTACATCCAGCACCTTCAATGGAATAGGGAGAAGATAAGGAAATAAATTCACAATTTGAATCCCATCGATTGTATTAAAGTCTCGAGATCACGAACTATCCGCACGGAGAGGAATAAACCTTCATTCCTGGTCTTAAGGCTAGCTGTGACGCGATGAAGTGTTCGTGTCTCTTCATGCCCTCTCGTAGAGACTCCCCTTTCCATCTGCAGGTTCAGACACAATCAGCACTGCGGATGAGGTACTCATAGAGCACAAGACGGGCATGAAATTAATGGAGAGCGGATGGGAACTACGACCTGCGTGCGAAATGGAAGGACTCTCCCCAGCCATACTCATAAAAGCTGGTAACAAGATCATAATATTTGTTGGCCTGCACTTGCATTTGTAGATATGTTGTCTCGGCCGTTAGAAATTCAAATCCACCCTTGATTTCAGTCATCCAAAAGCAAATTTTTACCAAGTCCAGGCCATTTTCTTACCATGTCACTGTACTCAGCTTTCCTTTCTTCCTCTTTGCCTCCGTAGCTGGCATGATACTTCTCGTACCTAAACCCAGCAAAAACAGAGTGCATCAATTGAGGTCGACCCTAAGTGTAGTAAAAGGAAGAAGCATGCTGTTGCGCACGTACTTGTCAACGGCGGAGAGGACTTGGCTTTTACCAATGGTTCCGCCAAGACCGGGCGCCAGATCCAGTGCTCCAATTTTTGCCATTATAAGCCACCGGCAACAAACTCACTCCCTATGTATATCTACCTAAAGCAACTGGAGAGACGTAAAGAGAGAAGTTAGAGCACTTCGAGCTTCCTATTTTACGAGCATCAGAGAATGCGATACGCATCACACAGATTCTTGAACAATTACAAGAAAAACAATGCAGGACTAAGTAGGATCAAAAGCAGAAAGAAACCTTCTTTCAGGGACAGAACAATGGGTGTGCTAACACAAGCATGGTATTGCTTATCTTATACACAACACAACGTGATGGAGAAGATGAAAACGGATCGTCGACGGAGAAAAAAAAATTCCTCGTGCCTCTTGCCCACCAAAAATAAATACGCATATGACATGCTGAGCTTGCTTGCCAGATAGATTCGTTCAGGACAGCTACTACTAAAACTTTATCTTTCTCAGACAAAAGGGGAAAAGAAGAAGAAGAAGGAAACAAGAAAGTTCACCCAATGCAACAGTAAATAACAGAAAACGTAACCATCGTACAAAAAAACATCCCGCGAGAAGAAAATGAAAAGGAGAATTTCAACCGACCCGTTTATCCTCGAAAGCTGATAACCCGAGGTCAATCGCGCCAGAAAGTTTCGTGGGGATTCAGATGCAGAGATGGATAAATCCTTTTACCAGGCCGATGTCATGTTGACTTTCTACTCCTTAAAGTCCGTGCCATTTGAATGAAACCCGTATGCGATTTCACGTTTCCCATTTGACCCAGACAAACACCATATCTCATTTTTATGCCAAAATACTAAAACAAAACAGCTGCGTCTCTCGAGTAACGATGAAGTGATGTAGCCCAGGTGCTGTAATCGAGGTAGGCTTTCCTGCTTTGATTAGATCTTCTTTAAAAAAATAGGGTCAAACAATGTTCCGATCGAAGTGCAAGGTCCGTGCTGTCGCTTGGGATGAGCGAGCTGAGTATGCGCCGCTGGACGAGCAATTAGGGGGCTTAATTTAAGTACCTGTCACCTGTGTAGACCGACACGGACACGCGACACGCGACACGACACGACACGCCGACACGTCATTTCTTAAAAATAGAGAATTTCGACACGTTCCGACACGTTATATATTAAATATATTTTTATATATAAATACATAAATAAATAATAATAAAAATAGCCTAGAATTAATTTACACGAAAAATATTAAATAATATAATTCATTATTTTAATTTGTTACAATAATACATAAAACTTAGAGGAAAAATACATTGTTTAAAGAAAAATGCTGAAATGATATTTTTAAATTTATTTATTTATCATATATAGCATTTTTTATTACTTCTTTCATAGTAAAAGACTTTTTAAAAAACTAAAACAATTCTAAAAAAACAAAACTGAAAAAAAAAAATTCACCCCGTGCGTGTATATGTATAGCATTTTTATTACTTCTTTTGTGTATATTTATATTTTGACCCCACAAGTATTAGAAATTTTTAAAATTGAGCCCATGCGTGTCGGAATCGCGTGTCGAAATTCTGGACTCGCGTGTCGGAGAGAGTTGACCACGTGTCGAATTTTTTGACACTCGTTGACCGCGTGTCGGAGTGTGTCGGACACGTGTCGGAGTGTCGGACACGTGTCGGAGTGTCGGACACGATACGAAGGCTTCTGGAGAGTGTCCGTGCTACATAGCCTGTCACTGTAGAGTTAGCTCCTTTTAAAACTTACTGAAAAAGGAGAGGACTGAGGAGGAGGGACTATGATATTCGTATGGGGAAAGGAAAGGAGGAGGGCTGCTAGCATGACCGACCCTTGCCACTGATCGTTCTTTGAGGAAACTGGAAGACTTCTTCAACCGGTTTCGACTTTCGAATTTTTTTTTTTTTTTTTTTTTTTTTTTTTTTTTTTTTTTTTGTCTTCTATATTTTCTTATTGCCAGCTGAAATTTAGAGACAAAATCAGAGGTGGGCTCACCAAATCAATTTTCTTGGATATGAAGAAGGAAAAAAAGATAAATTAAATACCAAAATATAAATAATTGCAATTAGAAAAATATTATCACTTAATAAAGAAAAATCGTTAATGTCATTATAAAGATCTATTAAATTTTAAAAATGGAAAAACACTTGAAACATTGATTTTGTAGCTAATGGCGAAATCATTGTGGATATTGTTCATCTCTTCTTCATCGTAACCATTATTTTCATTAATGAAGTTGCTTTTAATATAAAATCCATTATTCTAATTAGAATAAATAATGTGGCATTGTATGTCTAAAATTTATAGATAAAAACTAAAATTCAACAACAATGTACACCTCTTATTTTCTTGCAATCAAAGAAACAAAGACTAATTAATATTTCTCCATAGTTATGACTTAATTACAAAATCTTACAATAACTGGAAGTTCAAAGTATACAAGAGATTTACAAAATCTTTATTAGGGAACAATGTCAACTTTAATCTTTTCTTTGGCTGGATAATGATATCAATTATTTTAAAAGTTGTAACTGAGTTCTTCATATATTTTTTGTTATATGAATATTATCAGTTTAATTTGTTTCTTTAAATAAGATAAGAAATTCTTCTCTTTTTATGGCTTTCTATATAATAAAAATATAAAACCCGCTAAGCGAGTGTTCTCCATCTTTAAAATTTTATGGCTGAGTTTTGACCGTCTGCTTTCTACTCTAATGGCACGGTTAAGCATGCATTTTCCTTGTATATTTGTTCTTTCTAAAATTAGTATATCTAAGATGGTAGGTCACACAGCCATAGCAGATTTCAATGTATTTCTACTATCGATTTAATTAAGAAGTAATGTCAATGCAAAAGTAATTAGGAGAGGTTGTGAATTTACATTATGAACATCCTCCTCAATGGTTGTGGACCGGACGAATGGTTGAACTGATCTTCACATTCACCCAAAATCAGTTGTAGAAATTTATTTACTCACAAATTCCTAGAACATAGTGAGAGAGAAAAGAAAGATCGAAAGCTTCAAAAGAGGGAAGATGGAGATAGAGAGGGAGAGGGGGAGCTTCCCCTCAGAGACGGCACTGCAGAGTGGGGGCAGCTTCAAAGGAAAGGGGAGGAAACCTAATCTTTCATTAATTGAAGAAATTATCCTCTCTCAACAGCATTGGTGTATGTAATATGTATAACATCAAAACAAAAGCCAAAACCATCTTTGGCCCTGTTTGGTTGGGCATTAAAGCCCTTTGGGACTCTAAAGTCCCTTGGCCAAATGCAAACGCGTCTGGTTCGTTTTTTGGGCGACTTTGGCGAGATGCAATTGCATCTCCAAGTGACTCTAAGGGACTTTAGCCCAAGGGAGCTCTTGAGGTCCTTTGCGAAGTTGCATTTTCGGAATGCGTTTGGTACTGTTCATCTTCTTCGCGGTACTGTTAATCTTCTTTGGAGAGATGAACGGAGGCCGACACTGCCAACCAAGGAGAGGCCTGCACCGGCGACCATCGCCTGAGGCGTCACCGACCCCGGCGACCGCCGCCTGGGGGTTGCGGCCACTCGGCGACCGCAGCTTGAGGTCGCGTGACCTCGGGCGTCGCCTGGGTCGCACAGCCTGGTCGCCCGACCTCAGGCGTCGCGTGACCCACGGCGTCACCGACCTAGGCGTCACTTGAGGTCCGGCGACCTCAGGCGGTGGTCACCTGGGTTCGCGCAACCCAGGAGACGGAGGCTTGAGGTCACTGAACCTCAGGCGAAGGGTCGCCTGGGTCGCGCAACCCACGACAGCCGCGAGACCCAGGCGACGGCGCCTGGGTCGCGAACCCCAAGCGTTGCCTGAGGTCCGACGGCAACAAGCGACTGTCGCCTGGGTCGCGCGAACCCAGGTGACCCCCGCCTGAGGTCGCCGGACCTCAGGCGAGGCTGTCCGGTGGCCAAATCTAGCCGTCGGACATTGGCCGCCGGTGGCTACATTTTAAAAAAAAAAAAAAATTTTAAACTTTTTTTATATATAAAATTTACTAAAAGTCCTTTACAAAATGTAGTTTTTACCAAACGGTATTTAGGCTAAAGTTCTTTCACAATGCAATTTAAAACTACAATTTACCAAACGCTATTTGCATTTGCACAAACCCCTTTAGCTCAAAGATATTCTTATACAAAATGATTCGACAATAACCACTCTAGACGTTTAGCTATCTAATCTAATCTCACGCTTTAAAGCAAAATTGACACAAATGATCTCTAAAATTTGGCTCATAATGCAACATCATCCCTAAACTTTTAATTTGTTCAATATAGTTCATTAGCTTTAACCAAATATACAACATCATCCCTGAACTTTTAATATATGTTCAATTTAATCTCTACACCATGTGACAATATTCAATGATATCTCTAAAATTGAAGTAATAGATAGATGACATTAGACATCTTCGTATGGTCTAGGTACTCGAATCAAAACACGTGAAAATACTGGTAATGGCAATGTCTTTTGACATTATTAAAAAAAAGAGAGTGGCGGATAAATTGGAAAGGGTTGTCGTTGTGACCAACCATTTTAGAGATATCGAATTTTGGAAGTAGAATGATCACGGCAGACAGGAGACAAAACTAAATCTTACCTATTAAAGTGAATTGCCATATATACTATCCATCAAAACCCTTTAGGTTATTTTTTATTTTTATTTTTTGCATTTATTTTCTCGAATGCCGTAGCGCTTCACTTTGATTCCGAAATCACATGGCCGACTTAATTAAGCCCCTTAATTGCTGGTTCAAAGGCGCACGTTTGCTCGCTCACAAAGCATAAGATTGGAGAAGCTTAGAAGCGAGATTACATACCTGGACTTTAATTCCCTAATGAAATGGCAGGGGCTTGTCCCCCGGCGCACGCTTAGCTCGCTCACACTGCAAATTGCATCCTTAAACATATTCGGATGCCAACTGGACAGCAAAAGTCGATGAAATTCTTTATTCCTATTAAGATGGGTAGATTTCCAAATGTTCTTCCAAGTGCACCCGGATCTCAAAATGTATAGGTCTTGTATGTGTCGGTACGCTATTAGCTTGACTTGTATGTTACTAATTACGTTGCTAAGATTTAGTTTTGAGAAGTGAATTTATCAAAAGCTTCATTAGTTACTATTACTTTGACGTCGTCCGTTAGATGGTAAATTAATCACTGGGTGGTGATACCTTACTGCTACTTACCATTTACATCAATGGGATTTAATTTTTGAGTCATGCTACTATTACATCGACATTGTCAATATTTTGCTTGAAATGGGGTACGGAGGGGCGAATATATAGATTGTCAATGTGCAAGTCATCCTAAGATCCTGTAAAGATGCTTCTAAAGATTGGCCTTGAAGGGTTTTCAGTCCAAGAAACTTGTCCAGATGATAGAAAGGTAAAAAGAATGAGAAGAAAAAGAAAGACATCAGACGTTCACTTCTGGATCCAGTGCATATTGATTCTATCAGCAGCAGCAGCAGGATAAATGGATTAGGAGTGATTGAGGCAGCTGGTTTGTTTTAGTATCTTGGAGTAGGATATCAGATATAGCATTTGCTGAGGTCAAATGGAAACGTAGAATCATATACGAGTTCTTTATTCAATGGCCAAATTAACATGACATCGGCCCTGTAAAAGGATTCGTCCATCTCGGCCTTTGAATACCCACCAGACTTTGTGGTTTGATTAGACTCGAGTCATCAGCTTCAGTTCGATCCTCAGAAACGGGTTAGTGCAAGTTCTCCCTTTCATTTTCTTCGCGCATTTAAACGGTGAACATGTTTCCCACGATTCATTGTTAGGGGCCAGGAAAAAGGAAAAAAGAAGTCCCTTTTGCTCAAGCTGTTGTAGAATAAAAAATAAAAAAACCAAAGAACAAGTTTTGCACTGCCGTTTAAACTTTTGAGGCAAACTGCTGTGCATGTAACTTTTAAGTTCCACCAGATCCAGAAGGCTCAAGCTACCCTCCTCTCATCCTAGGTTTTCTTCTGATCATACACTAGTGAGATTTAAAGTCTATTGCCCACATGCATCGGGTTTTTACGCCTTCGTTCTTCATCATCAAATTAGCCTTCACACGAGGGAGAGTATTATAGATATGGAGTATATGCCATACTATATTTTACATCTTAAACTTTTAGATAAGCAGCTGTGCTTGTAAGTTAACTTGAGCAATTAATCACGAATAAGGAAAACCACAAGCATGCTAAGCTCCAGTATGTATGATGATCTTATGTAAAACACAGAGTCAATCACCTTTTCACGTGAACCCTCACATTTCTGTTTCCGTTTGTGTTCCTTTTCCGAGAAGGACATAGTTTCAGGGGGGGAAATGTGGAAACTCAAGTGCTCCCAAGGAGATGATTTGGAGGGGAGGAGCATTTATGACAACATTGGGAGACAATTCTGGGAGTTCAAGCCAAATGCAGGAACACCAGATGAATTGGCTATTATTGAAAAGATGCGCCAAGAGTTCACTCAAAATTGACATCATGTGAAGCAAAGTTCTGATCTCCTTATGAGGCTTCAGGTACAGATGATTCAAAAATCCAAGACTTCCCTGTTCTCTTTTCTTGATTTCCTTAAAAAAATGAAGACACTGCATTCGGGGCAGAACGCCAAAGAATGAGATGTTGACCTGAATGATTGCACAACTAATGACTCCACAACAAGTTTAAGCTCATATCCTAACACTGTCGGCTCTACCCTGTGAACTAGGCACACGAAGCAAGTGTAACCATGCAAAAGCTGATAAGGGAGACTTTTTCATGAGATAGTTAACCGTGACTTAATTCGTTGACATATATAATCGTAGGAATATAGATTCAAATTGCACTTCTTTATATCAGGGCAATGATAGAGTCACGAGTTGCAGGTAAGTCAGGATTAGTGAGCAATATATTTTAGGATCATTGGTGTCATTGCCTTTTAATATTTGACAGCTTGATGCACTCATGCCTATGGTCTTTTCTTTTCAATGCTTCTTTGTTTGAGAGTGATAAGTCACAAGAATAATGTATAAACCAATCCTGTCCTGGAAAAGATCTCAATTAATAAAGAGAAAAAGAAAAATCGGTTGATGGATGGTGCTGATTGATGATTACAGTTTGCAAAAGAGAAGTCGAGAGGGGAAGAGATAGAGAAGGTATGGGTGGGTGAAGATGAAGACATAAGTGAGGAAGCAGTGGTGAATATATTGAAGAGGGCCCTCAGGTTTTATTCGACTCTCCAAGCTGAGGATGGCCATTGGCCCGGTGATTATGGCGGTCCATTGTTTCTCCTTCCAGGCTTGGTCTGCCAATTTTTTTTATTTTTTTTCATTCTCTTTAACAAAAAGAAACGAGTCAAATATTTGCTTGAATACTAAAATGTCAAATCATATGTATACCAGGTTATTGGCCTCTATATTACGGGAGATCTAAACTCGGTCCTATCTTCAGAGCACCGTAAAGAGATGATGCGTTACCTATATAACCATCAGGTAAGCTATGATCAAAATGGAGGAGAATCAAACAGTTTCAGAGAAGGTGGACGATGAACTGATGATGATTGGAAGTTGCAGAATGAAGATGGAGGTTGGGGACTACACATTGAGGGGAGAAGCACCATGTTTGGGACAGGGCTCTCCTATGTCGCTCTCCGATTGCTCGGAGAGGACACAACCGGCAGCGATAGGGCCATGGACAAAGCGAGAGCTTGGATTCTCGATCGCGGTGGAGTCACTTCCATTCCCTCCTGGGGCAAGTTGTGGCTTTCGGTCAGTCTTCTTACCTTCGACACCAAAATAGGAAGTAGGCTGTATTTATGGAAACGTTCCGCTCTTCATCCTTTACTTATGCGCATTTTCTGGTAGGGTTCTTATACCTTAATTTTGTCTGGATAACTCGTTTTACTTTCACAAGTTTTCTATTCAAGTCTCTATGATACAAATTCAACCAAGTTCAACTCATGTGGCTATCCAATGATAGTAAAATATGATGCTTATAAAGTATGCAAATGCTTATTTGGGTGTATAGAAAAATTTCAGCCTTATAAACAATGTGGGAGTGTGACATGAATAAAATTTTAGCCAAAATAGATGCCCCTTGGAAAACTTATCCATATCCTACAACAATGTCATTCGACGGTCTTGCTAGCTAGATTTGGCCAGATTTTCTATTAGAGACATTGTATTTGAGAATTTATTAGTAGAACTTAATTGAAAAAATTAAAAGTATTGGGGCGATGAGTGTAACTTTTTCTAGATATATCGATGCTTTTTGTCCTCCACGGAATCCTTCTATGACTGGGATGGTTTGACATATATCATGTGCAGATGCTGGGAGTCTATGATTGGAGGGGCAACAATCCGCTGCCTCCTGAAATATGGCTGCTTCCTTACATTCTTCCAATTCATCCAGGTTATAAACGGTGCCTCATGGATTTTCTTGAAGCAAGTGTTCATACATAGTTGCGCACAAGGAATATGTCTCAGTCCATTAACTTCAGCGGCACAGATCAGCCGTACCATCCAAAATGCTATAGAATTCTGTCTAGTTTGCCGTTTAACTTCTTATGTATATATGCACATTGCTTATAAGTAGCAGTTCCTAGTTCCTGTGACAGATTGATCGTGGTTTGGGTTGTGCTGATGAGCTCTCCATAGCCCCAATCGAAATATGCTTATTCCATTAATTGAGATTGACCTCCAATCCATAGGGATGAGCTAGCTGTTGAAATTTTGACAGTCTCCTACTTCATGAATTGAATCTTATATAACGAGACTTTCAGATAATACATAGCTTCATCTTCCCAAAGTTGCTGCTTCAAATACGTAAAAACAAGGATGACTGATACTTCTTTGACAGGACGCATGTGGTGTCACTCCCGGATGACGTATTTGCCTATGTCTTACTTGTATGGCAAGAGATTTGTGGCTCCACTGAGTCCCCTTGTTTTGTCCCTTCGGAAGGAGCTCTATGTGCAACCTTACAACCAGATTGAATGGGATCGAACAAGAAATCTATGTGCTAAGGTATCATTTGATGATGGCATAGCAAAATCTCTTACTTGTGATTTATATTGCATGCAAGAGTAAGACAACAATTGAGAACAGTGACTTCTTACTATTTTCCTCAGGAAGATCTGTACTATCCTCACCCCTGGATCCAAGACATGTTTTGGAGTTGTCTACACAATGTTGTGGAACCACTTCTAGCACAGTGGCCTTTCTCTAAGCTGAGACAGATTGCTCTAAGTACTGTAATGGATCACATCCACTATGAAGATGAGAATACCCACTACATTTGCCTTGGTCCTGTAAATAAGGTAAGGTGACTAATCTACTTGGCGATGTAAAAAGTAGTGGCTTGTAGCATCATATTTTTGGCTTAGTCAAACATAAAAATGATATTTGCCACCGGGGACAGGTCTTGAACATGGTCTGCTGTTGGGTAGAGAACCCCAACTCAAAAGAATACAAGCGTCATCTCTCTAGAATCAAGGATTATCTATGGGTGGCTGAAGATGGGATGAAAATGCAGGTATTCAATAGTATAACGTTTGTGAAAACCATTAACTGCTTTGCTTTCTGCATAAGGTACACTTTTGATGGATCTTGGTAAGATGAGCTATCGAATTGGCTGCACTAACAGGGATACAATGGCTCCCAACTGTGGGATGCTGCATTTTCTGTTCAAGCTCTCCTTGCGACCGATCTTGCGGAGGAATGTGGGTTGACCCTCAAGAAGGCACATGAATTTATCAAGAACTCTCAAGTACTTGTCTGACAGTAAAATTCTTGGTCATTTTCAAGCTACACATTTGTCTGATGACTTGCAACGTGCATATTGAAGTTCTGCAGCACAACTAATCGAAGGCTTTCTGCTTTTTGGTAAAGATCAGAGCCAACAGCAGCGGAAATCTGGCCCATTGGTACCGTGACATACGTAAGGGTGGGTGGCCCTTCTCTACTCCCGAAAATGGCTGGATCGTATCCGACTGCACTGCAGAAGCACTAAAAGTAATTTTCTTTATGCTTCAAATTGATTTTTCTCATTAGAAATTATACCAAAAGTGACTCATGTTTGCCGTTGGTATTCTTATCACACGAAAAACTTAAGGACGGTGACTTTGCAGGCGGCAGTATTACTGTCAGAAATGGAGTCAAGCATCGTGGGAAATGCAATAGCAGTTGAACAACTATTTGATGCTGTTAACTTGATCTTAACTAGTCAGGTACTATAATCTAACAATAGCTAACTAGCTAACGCTTACTTCACTGCAAATTTTCAAAGTCCGTTTCTCTTTCAACTCTTACTTATGTATCTGATGAGAAGCAAATAACGATGTTTCATTTTAGTCCCCAATTCGAAAATTTCGGTACTCTGAATTTAATTTGTTATGGAACCAAAGAAAATGAGAATAGGGGGACCATTATTTATACTCAGATATGGATGAATTTGAAAAACATCAATGATGTGACAGAACCAAAGCGGGGGATTTGCATCGTATGAGCCAACAAGATCATATGCATGGTTAGAGGTAGAATTCTAGTTCTCTTTCATCTGATTTACATATGGAGAGATCTGTCATGTTTTAAAAGTCTTGACACGCAGCTCATTTGTCATGTAGACTATTAATCCATCAGAGACATTTGGAGATATCATTATTGACTATCAGTAAGATTACGACCCAAAACTTCCAAGTTTTTTATGAATTTTGCTTGGAGAACTTAGTTATTTGATGATGAACACAAATGAAACATTGCCCATTAAATCTATTTTCCAGCCACATCAGTGCAATGTGCTTTTATCAGTATGAGATTCAACGGCAAATAGCATTGACATTTTGTAGAATCATGATTATTGTTATTTTTCAGTTGTCTCCTCTGTTGTTTGACTAGCAAGTTTCATATTTTAGGTATGTGGAGTGCACATCCGCAGTGATTCAATGTCTTAAGGTGTTCGCTAAGTTATATCCAAGCCACCGAAGGAAAGAGATTGAGGATTGCATTTTGAAGGCTACGGAATTCATTGAAAGCATACAGCTACCTGACGGTTCTTGGTTAGTTTCCTCCTTCAAACTGCTACCCTAGTCATAATCATCTTAGAGGAGTCCAAACTTAGGTAATCAAGTGTCCCATAACATTTAGGTAACCAATTGTCGGTTGTTGTCATGCATCAACTATTTTTGTTACGAAAACTTGAAAGAGCTTAATTCACCTTTAGTTCTGTTTTTGTGATATATTATCTTTACGTAGCATTGGGAGACAGTTCCTTGCAACTAGTCTGAGGCCAAGCTATTACTCCATTGAAATCATTTTTATATATAAACGACATCGTCAAATTGCTTTGACAATCAAACCAGGTATGGATCTTGGGGAGTCTGTTACACTTATGGAACATGGTTTGGGATAAATGGATTGGTTGCTGGAGGTAGAACATACCAAAGCAGTGAAAGCATCAGAAGAGCATGCCATTTCTTACTATCCAAACAACTCGAATCGGGCGGTTGGGGAGAGACTTACCTTTCCTCCCAAAATAAGGTATGTGGAATTGATCCAAACTGTCAAAGCCTAGTGCAAATTTACTCCTTGACGACATCTTGAAGCATAATGCCGATCGTAAGCTAGTTTGACTCTGAAGAGACGACAATTCAGCTATTTTTGCAATGACTAATTATTTGACATCCAGTATTTTGTGATTTGGTTACAGGAATATACAAACTTGGAATGTGACAAAACACACTTGGTGAATACCAGTTGGGCTATGTTGGCTCTTATTGAATCTGGGCAGGTACATAGAAACTTGTCCTTGAGTTAGAAATGTGCTAATAATTCACTTCACATGATCTTGACAATGATTGGTCAGGTTGCAAGAGATCCAACCCCTTTGCATCGTGCAGCTAGAGTGTTGATCAACGCACAAATGGAAAACGGTGATTATCCACAACAGGTATATAATAAACTGAACCTTGAGAGGAACATGTTGATATAACACCAACACTCATAAAACTTACGATTGCTGATGATTCAATTTCTAATGGTGTGCTTTGCTAACCATGTAATGGATTCCTTTTGTTGCAGGAAATTATAGGAGTTTTTAGCAAGAACTGTATGATAAACTATGCTACTTATAGGAACATTTTTCCCATTTGGGCTCTGGGGGAGTACCGCAATTGCGTATTTACACAAATGTTGTGAGTGATCTTACTGTTGCATCTCAGGGTGCAAAATACGATCCTTTGTCTCACTTCTAGTACAAAGTTTCTTTGTCAATTCTTTTTTTTCAATTTGTATATAGAAACAAAAGGTCAAGACGAAACTTTGTGAATATATTCAATGTCATATTAGTCATAAGAATATCTATTTAATCATGGAAAAAGAATTTGGAAGAAGAGGAAATGGTTAGACTGCTTTATTTATCTCGAATTTTCGAGGTGAGAAGTTAAGAAAGAGGAATCATGTGAATTGCCATGATCATCCAGGCTCCGATACCAACCAACGATGGAAATGAGAAAGACATAAATATAACTCACAATACGTATGAAACGTACATGCACAAAACGTCACGGAGAGAAGTCCCTCAATTTCTTTTGGGTGATTCGCACATATATTAGAAGGAGATTTTGCAAAACTCTGCTTGTTCACTCAAATATCCAACAAATATTCCGGACCATTTCCACCCAAAACCAATCATCTCATCTCTGAGTTTTGTGGGGAAGATGAGGTTTCCCATGGTGGAGACTGCGATGGGCCTTGTGGCTCTTATTGTTTTTGCAATTTTCTATTGGAAGTACAAATGGAGAGAGCTCTAACTTTGGGAAGCTTCCTCCAGGATCCATGGGATTGCCCTTCCTAGGAGAGAACTGAAGGAGAGACCATTCAGTTCTTCATCCCCAGCAAATCCATAGATCTCCCTCCGTTCCTCAAGAAAAGGATTAAAAAGTACAAACCAATTATATTCATGGATTTTTTTGTCCTTTGATTAAGTCAGCACAATAACTGAGTTTCCAGTCTTTTGGGAGTTCCTTTTTCAGGTACGGGACGTTGTTCAAAACAAGCTTGGCTGGGCGTCCCGTGGTGATATCCACAGATCCAGAGTTCTATAAATATGTTCTTCTCCAGGAAGGAAAATTGGTGGAATTGTGGTACTTGGACTCGCTTTCGAAGCTCATGGGTCACGACTCACCGGACTTGGAAGTTAAGACTAATGCAACCGGGTATGTCCACAAACACCTCAGATATTTGATCCTAAATCACATGGGTCCGGAGAACCTCAAAGGGAAGCTTCTTCGTCAGCTGGAAGCCACGGCTGAGAGAACCCTTGATGCTTGGTCAACTCAACAATTTGTAGAAGCCAAACATGGTTGTCCCAAGGTTATAAACATCCGCAGTTCTTAACATTATATTAACTACCCCCAGAAACCCGGCAGCCGGACCTTGATTAAGAAGCATTTTGCAGATGATATTTGAGTTCACCTCAAAGCTTCTCCTAGGTTATGATGCCGAAAAATCAGGGGAAAACCTCACGTAGGATTTGCGTACTCTCATGAACGGTCTCATGTCCCTTCCGATAAACATTCCGGGCACTGCTTTTCATAAGAGCTTAAAGGTACAAAGTGATCACTGATTACTCGATACTCGACATCCTCCTAATTTTCTGAAATAAAAGATTAAAAATAAAAATGCATAGCCAAAAGAAGCTACTGAATATGATTCAAGGGAAGATCGCCGAAAGAATGGCCTCACCAGCAGAAACGAGGGAGGCGGACGTCCTCGACCATGTCCTTGAGGATATGAAAACGAAGAGCTTTCTCTCAGAGAAATTCGTCACCTACATATTCATGGGGCTCCTAATTGCCAGCTTTGAATCAATAACTTCCGCTTAGTCATGGCCCTTATCCTCTTAACAGATAGCCATCAAGTGATCGACGAACTTGTCGTAAGTTAATCGATTGATATCACAGTGTTCCTTACTGCATGTCCCCTCCATCTCCTGTCCATATATAAAGCTTTAAAGCTGGGAGCCATCTTTGGTTTTTTTTTCCTTTTATTTTCCACCATACACCCTTTTTGATCACCATTATTTACCAGAAGGAACATCAGGACGCCCTTCACAAGAGGAGTTCGGGTGCAATAGGAATGACGTGGGAGGAATACAAATCCATGCCTTATACCATGCAAGTGAGTTAGAACACAAAACGCTCTCTTATTCCTTTTCATTCATTTTTCTTGTTCAATAATTAAGTGCTACTAATTAAAATTATGCCAATAAATCAATTTATTGAAATAATAGGTCGTCAATGAATCACTCAGATTGACCAGCAGTGGACCAGGCATCACGAGGAGAGCAATCAAAGACATTGAATGGAATGGTAGAGTTTCCCGAGTAAAAATGTTTTGCCTCAGCGCACGTGCATATCTACCTAATATAGTAACACTCGATAGATTATTGGGGTTCATTCCCACTCTTTTTATATTAGATAGAGTAAAAAAAAAAAAAAAAAGACCATTTATTACTCAGGAACTCTTACATATATATAGTACGAGCATTGAGATTGAGATCCATTATGATTTTCTTTTCTTGATTTACAGGTTATGTAATTCCGAAAGGTTGGACAATTTTCATTAGTCAATCTGGGGTACATCTAAACCCACAAGTATTCGAGAATCCCCATGTCTTTGATCCCTCGAGATGGAAGGTACAGAATTCCTTATTAGATTGATTTGTTAAGATCTTGATTATGTCCATAATTTTTATTCCCGAAATGTATATGTCTCTGCTTAGATATTACTAACGCTACGGAAACAAATTGTCATGTGGGTGTTGACATATTTTTATATTTATACAACATAAACAGCAATTGGACGGAGGAAACGTCACAGGAAGATATGATAAACCATTTGGAGGGGGCGGCAGGCAATGTGCTGGGGCTGAATTTTCCTGCTCTCTGTGCTGTATTTCTCCGAGTTTTGGTGACCAAATATAGGTGAGAAAATCACAGGCATTCAATTCACAGAATTAGGAGAATATAATGTAAAACTGAGACGGTCAGTTTGGCAGATGGACAAAGGTGAAGGGAGGAGAAATTATTCGCACTCCAATGTTAAAGATTGGAGGAGGTTTTCATATCAAGGTCTCCAAGATTCAAGAATAAGCACTCATGCCGGAGTCCATACATATGCGTGTTCTTTAAGTGTGGTCTAATGTTGTAATAAACATAGTTTGCAAATTAGTCAGGGATTAAGTTTCACCATGTTGCCCGTGGTTTTATGAGCACGTTTATCTGCTGTGGGCAAATTTTGAGCTTGATATACCTTATTCTGGGATGAATGGTAAGTCTCTCCCCAGCCACCCGAATTGAGCCGTTTGGATAGTTAGAAATTTACATGCCCTTATGATTTGCTACTTTGGTATGCTCTACCTCCAGCAAGGCAACCACTTCAATTGTATCTCAGGCGATGTTCCCCAGACGTGACAGACTCCCCAAGATCCATACCTAGCTAGTTCGATTCTCGAAACGGTTGGACGATATAAATCATGACGGGTTTGTCAGATGATTTAAATGGGTTATAAGCATTTTCAGCCTTACTCGTAAGGAAATGATTCCAAATTCTATGTTAGATTATTTTGGATACCAACACATTTGAAGGTAAATTCAGCACTTGAGGTTTTCAAGTCAACGTTGCTTGCTGTAGAATGGGACATTTGAGCATCTAGTGTTTGACTCTTGTAAGATGTTGATTAAATAAGTATTTCACCGAATTTGATAAAAATACCTTTTAGAATTTGGATGGATCAATATGAATTGGTGAAGGGTGTGTAGGGTTCTTTGTTGATTTTGGACAGAAAAGTAAATCATAATAAATATACAGATAATATTTTCTCTGAGTCTTTGAGTAAGCTTCTCTACGAGAGATTGCCGGGTAATACTTGTGGGTCTCTTTTCAGGTGTAATCTAGGATTAGGAATAACTTAAGTGATTGATCAATGATGCTCTCTAGATTCGTAGTGAAATTCCTAGCAGCTGACTCTTTCCATGGAGTAAGTACAACTAATAGGATCAAATTACGTAAATCTTTTATGTCCTTATTGTTGCTTTATCGTTGCTCACTCATTTCTTTGATAATTTCTTTTTCTTCGGTTGATTTGAATTTCAAGACATGTTAGTTTTCGCATTATTTCAAAACAAAGAACTTGTCAAGTGTTGATAGCGTATGTGTGATTGTGCATCGATGTAACAGATGATGTGTACGAAGGAGAATGTGCAAGTAACTGACTTATGTAGATGCATGGGTTGATACATATATATGTGTTGACATTTAAATTTTGACAATCCCATTTAGTTATTTAAACAATGAACACATAAATTGCATTAAATTAGCCTGGTTCATGATAGGTTTAAGTAGAGAGGCTCTAAACTTAATTAAATTTTCTGGAGTAAGCCTACAAGAGCATAAAGTCCGGCCAATCCCATTGAAGACTTAGAGTGGCCGAAATTTGAATGTGAGATGCACGTGAAGAATGCGAATTTGGAAAGATTGCATTATTTGATTAAATTTGAAGAAAATAAAGATATTACCCTGAAAAATTTGAGATGATATCTCAATTTCCTAAGATGAGAGAATCAATATATTTCTTTGAGCTAAAATAGGAAATTGATGGATTCTCATTCTTGCAAAAGAACCCTAATCCTCTGCTTATATGGAGTCCTTCTATCTCAAAAGTGGGGAGGGTGGTGGACAATATAGAAAGAGGCTCCCATTTACACACACAATATAAATGTGAGATATGCCAAGGAGAACGAGCTCTCTCACCTCCGCTGTTGCTGCCGCCGTCGCTCCTCATGCCTGTGTCCGGCTTGCTTGCGAGCTTTCCGCCGATAACCCAGCAAGCACTGCCACCACGGCAACCTCTTGTGCTCGCGCCGCGCGGCGCCATCCCTTCGCCACAATTGAATTTTTCCTTCATCTCCATTCCTTCTGTGTATCACTCTGTTTTTTTTTTTTTTTTTTTTTCACCCTCTGTCTCAGTATATGATGTAACATTACAGACAATTGTTCGAATGTGATCGTAGATGAATTATTTAACATCTTAATAAGCAATTTTGAAGTTGAAAGGAATTGGTTAGAAAGTTATGCAAGTTCAAAATCTTAATGGTAAATGTTGGAGAGTATTGAAAAATATCGGGAGAGTCTTCATATCTCTAGAATTGTGCATTATTGTGCATATCCTTTATTACTCAAAATTGTGTATATGATTGTGCATATCCTTGATTTGATTGTAACTGATATTGTAATATCTTCTTACCTTTACTATCACCTAGATGGTTACGTGTAAAACTCTTGTACTCTTTATTTAGAATGTAGAGAATGTCATTTTTTTTTTTTTTTTTTTTTTGTCTTTTATCACCACTCTCAACCATAAAAATTAAGTGATCAAAGATTAAATGCAAGACTTATGAAGCACATTAGAGCTATTAAGGTCTATTTCATTTATTCTTCGTGTCTCACATTCTAGTCTACAGAGTTCTTATTTGTATGTAGGCCTTGGACCGGGAGAATCCTAGACTTGGTGAGAATTGCTATGTAAGATAACAGAGTTCATATTGTTAGGACTAGAATTAGCACCTAGAGGGGGGTGAATAGGTGATTAAAGCAATTTCAACAATTTAATCCGAATGAGATATTAATGAATTAAAAACAACAATCGCAGCAAATGAAAGTAATGAAAGATAAAATGATTAGGGATAGAGAATCAAGACTCCATATTTATAGTGGTTCGGCTTAAACCAAGCCTACGTCCACTCTCCCGCACGGATAGCCCTTCTGGCTGGATTTCACTAAGAATCAAAAAGAGTGATTACAGTCTCACGCTCTCGAGTCCACAGTGTAGAAAACTCTACTACACTTCCTCAAGGTCTCACTACAATATGATCTCTCTTTTGATTACATATAACGCTCGAAGAATGATATCGCAAAATAGAAAAGGAGATTCAGACTTTGGAATTCTTCTATCCGACACCCTTCAACAACTAGAGTATCTCTCTTATATACTTCTTTATGCCTTCAATACCGTTGGCACCTTCCAAAGAAGTTCTTCCAATCAACCCGTTGGACAGAATCAATTAGAAAGATCTCGAGCTCTTTAAGGTAAGTGTTGATAGCCCATCAATCCTGCTCGCCCATACAATCAGGATCTTGGTTTCCATAAGTAGATCATTCCAAATATAAGTTGCGAAATCTTTAGAGAATCTATACATATTCGAATACGAAAGTAAGATCTTCTAGTGTTGAATCCAGTAGAAATATATTCTCTAGCCGTTAGAATAAAGATCATATAAGATCCCAATAAGTCGGTCTGGAGACTGTCCATGAGAGTAGACTTTGAAACATGAGTCTTGCTAGCTTCAGACTTTGATCTTCAGACTTTGTCAATAGAGTCTGTAAGTCTCCAGACTAGACTGATGAAAATGTTTTGTCAACTTCAAAATACTTCAGAAGGATTTATCCAACAATCTCCCCTTTTTTGATGGTGACAAAACTTTTCTGCAGATTTGAATATTATTGCCCTGCAATACAACTTTTAAGCAAGCATTGATATCTCATAAAAGATTAGAATAAAAATAGTAGAAGTTATCCTGTACACATACTTACCCTGTACACAGATCTGCATTCACAGAAACCTCATTAGTCATGAACAGATAGTACTATCTTTATCTAATTTAAAAGCTTAAAGTAATGCAATAATGAGCACACATTCAAAAACTGCACACATTTAAAAACTCAAGATAAAGTCAAAATAACAGCTCAAAAATGTTTAAAAAATTGAAGATAAGATTTGGTTTGGTTTGAGGATAAAGTCTGAAGTTGAAATGCTTGAAAATCTGCAAAGTCTTCTCCCCCTTTTTGTCAGCATAAAAAAAATCAAGGAGCACGAGGAATGCGAACAAGTTGAAAGTCCTCCATAGACTTGATAGTTCCTTCTAGCTTCCTCAAATCTTCCTGTACTTGGGTAAGAGTAGTGCTTTTTGCAAGAGCTCGAATCGACGCCTGAACCTCTTTAAGCTGATCATGCATAGTGATGAACATTGCATGATTTTCATTATGCAAAGTCTGAAATTCATACCCCATGGCATAGATTTGGCCTTTGAGTTCCAAGATGATATCAAGCAGCCTTCCAAAATCTCCGGAATTGCCAGTCTGTGTGCTTGCTTCAACTCGGTCTGATGGTGGAGTCAAGCCAGTATGAATATCAGCAGGGAGTTCAGTATGTGGAGATGATGCCTCTCCTTCGGAAAGCGAGCGGCATGAACATCTTCAGCATCGGGGAGGTGATCGACTAACACTGTTTGTGTATCTTCTTCTCTAAAAGTCGTAGAAGAGGGGTATGTTCTCTCGTGTGTATCTCCCCCTGTTTCCATGTCTTCCGGAGGAGAAAAGAACTCTTCTTTCGAGGAGTTTCCTCGGTGACAGCTGTTGTTGATCCTCTTTTTTCGCTGGAGAATCTGTTTTTGCTTTGGTTCATCCGCTTGTTCTGCTTTTTCTTCTTCCTCTTCCTCTCTTTCTTCCTCTTTCTTTCTTTCTTTCTCTTCCTCGTTCTCTTTCTCTCTTCCTTTCTCTTCCTCTTTCTCTTCTTCTTTCTCTTTCTCTTTCTCTTTCTCTGTTTCTGCAAATTGTTGTTATGGAACAACTGGAACATATGTAGAAAATTGAGAAACAAGAGCAGAGATTGGTAGAGCATCCTCATCATCGTCATCTTCCAAGATGATTGCCCTTCTCTTCTTGGTAGAACTAGCCACTGGTTCCTTTCCTTTTCTTTTGGCCGCAGAAGAGTCCGGGTCCGAACTTGATAGGAGTCTTCTCCTTGAACCGCTCCGACTTCTTCCGAGTTCTTTCGACGCATCTTTGTTATCATCCTTAGTCCGATGACCATTTTATCAATAGTCTTCACAGAAAGAATGTGAGGAGGCTGAATATTCAGATGTCTGAAAAGACGAGTGATAAGAGCAGCATAATGAAGTTTTCACTTGTCCTTTGCCATGGATCTGTACATGTGAAACATGATAGTGTGCGGCAAAGAGAAGTTAAGACCAGTCTTGATTGCATACATCAACTTAGCCTCTGAGATGGATACATCTGTCTTGGATGTTGATTTGGGTCTAAGACGGTTGATCACAATCTTGTGAAGCAAAGTATTTGTTGCATTCATCCTGGAGTAGGAGAGACGACCTTCAACAATTCTGTCTCTCACAAGTTTAAGAGTAGCATGGCTTACAGACACACTAATTGATTGGAAAACACCTCTTTCCACATCAATTACATCTGCCAGAATGTCTTTATCAACAACATACTCTTTATCTCTCACGCTGAAAGAAAAACTGTTTGCATCAATGAAACTGAGATTGGAATAGAAGTACGCTGTTAATTCAGAATGTGTGCAAAGGCTTTTGCAGCCGTTCCTTCAGGAACAATCCCTGACCTCTCTATGATGGTGAGAAAATGAGTCTCATTTCTGTAACATTTCTCTTTCAGAAATTCATCAATGAAGGTCATGGCAGAACCTCCTTCCTTCAATGCAGAGTAAAGCCTATAAACAAAAGCAGGCTTAAGTGTTCTTACAGGTTCAATATCTTCAACAACTTTTTCTGCATCTTGAGGGCAATGACCTTGAGGTCTAGTTTGGGAAGACCGCTGTTGAGATCGTTGAGGAGTTTGCTCAGATGGAAAGTCGCTTTCTTCGGTGAGATCGAAGTGCGTAGGCTCCTCACCAGATCCTTGTGGTCCCCTGTTTGCTATTCTTGATGACTTCCTTTGATACGACATTGTTGCTTTCTTTGGAGAAGCTTTCTCACTTGTGTCGCAAGAAAGTTAAAAACTTTGAAACGAAGAAGTTTTGGAGAGAAAAATACAGAGCAGTTAAAAGCTTTTGATCTAGGGTTTCTGGGTAAAGTGAAAACGAAGGAGAAGAAGTGTATAAAAGATAACAGATACGGGGGAAATCCAAGCGTCGCATATTTTGGAAATCTTAAGAATTTCCTTTTGAAAAAAAAAATAACTGCCTTAATAAATCGATAACCACCTTTTTTTTTTTTTTTTTTTTAAATATAACCGCCTTAATAAGCTCAATTAGAGATAAACAAATAGTCTTACCTTATCGATATGACAGTTTAAGTAAATGAACTTACAGTCATGTCGATTGGTATTTTCGTCTTCAACCTTTGAGTCGATACTCGTCGACTTTAGTTTCGAGTCCGAGCTTCAACATTCTTCAAGAGATAAAATATTGAGTCTTGAGCGAATAGACTCAAATAAGCTTTTCTCAAGTGGCTTTGTGAAGATGTCTGCCAGTTGATTCTTTGAGTCTATAAATTGTATCAAGACTTCTTTGTTCTGAACATGATCTCTTATGAAGTGATGTCGAATCTCAATGTGTTTTGTTCTTGAATGTAGGATAGGATTCTTTGTAAGATTGATTGCGCTGGTGTTGTCACATCTTATTTTTGTGCAAGAGTCTTCAATGCCAAAGTCTTGCAGTTGTTGTTTTATCCACAGTATTTGAGAACGGCAACTTCCAAGAGCTACGTATTCTGCTTCAGCTGTTGAAAGAGCCACAGTACTTTGTTTTCTTGAAAACCAAGATACTGCCCTGTTTCCAAGCAATTGACAAGTACTTGAAGTGCTTTTTCTTTCAACTCTACAACCTGCAAGATCTCGCGTCTCGAATAGCCAAGAAGTGTAAAGTCTCATTCTTTGGGATACCATAGACCGATCTTAGCAATAGTAGCAACATATTTAATAATACGTTTAGCAGCACTTAGATGAGATTCTCTAGGATCATATTGAAACCTAGCGCATATGCAAACACTAAATAATATGTCGTCCGGATGCAGTAAGATAAAGAAGTGAACCAATGATACTCCTGTATAACTTTTGGTCGATTCTTCCCTGCTTCATCTTTGTCTATCTTCAAGGAACTTGACATTGGTATGTCAGTCTTTTTGCAATTTTCCAGACCGAACTTTTTAACCAGTTCTTTTGCATATTTCTCTTGGTGAATGAATATTCATTCCTTTAGTTGTTTCACTTGTAGACCAAGGAAAAATGATAGTTCACCCATCATGCTCATCTCGAATTCATCCTGCATAGACTTAGAAAATTTCTTGCACAAAGTCTCATTAGATGATCTGAATATGATGTCATCAACATAAATCTGAACAAGTAGAAAACTTTTACCTTCATTTTTAACAAACAAAGTAGTGTCTACCTTTCCTTTAGAAAAGCCATTATGAATTAAGAAATTACTTAGCCTTTCATACCAAGCTCGAGGAGCTTGTTTCAATCCATATAAAAGCTTTCTTCGTCGAACACCGAGTCCGGTTTCTTTGAATCTTCAAATCCGAAGGTTGTTCCACGTAGACTTCTTCTTGAATAAATCCATTCAGAATGCGCTTTTGACATCCATTTGAAACAACCTGAAATTCTTATAGCAAGCAAAAGCAAGTAGTAATCGATTGCTTCTAACCTTGCTACTTTGGAGCGTAAGTCTCATCATAGTCTATCCCTTCTTCTTGCGTGTATCCTCTAGCCACGAGTCTTGCTTTGTTTCTCGTTACTTTGCCTTTTTCGTCAACTTTGTTCCTGAAAACCCATTTAGCTCCAACAACTTATTTACCTTTTGGTTTATGAGTCAATTCCCATACGTCGTTAATACTGAATTGTCTCGAGCTCTTCTTGCATTGCTTCAATCTAGCTTTCATCGCTAAAAAGCTTCTTCAATATTTTTGGGTTATATTTCAGAAATAAGAGCAAAAAGCACTAGACTCTTCTCGCCTTTTGGATCTTGTTCGAATTCCCTCATTAATGTTCCCAATAATGAGTTCTTCAGGATGACTAGACTTGTGCTTCCAGTTACTAGTCAATCTGATAGATTGTTGATCTTCTTCTTGAGTAGATTCTTCATCGGTAGCTTGTTGTGCGATTCTGAATTAGTAAGTGCTTCAGTGGAGTTAGATCTAGCAGTGTCTGGAATAGATTCTGAGTCTTCAATCTGAATTTGCTGAACTTGTGGTGAGTCTTGAAATTTTACATTCATTGATTCTTCCACAGTCTGAGTCTTTTTGTTGAATACTCTAAAAGCTTTGCTTGTAGTTGAGTAACCAAGAAAGAATCATTCTTCTGATTTTTCTTCAAACTTACTAACACGATCATTTGCATTCTTTAGAATAAAACATTTGCAACCAAATACTTGAAAATAAGAAACTATTGGTTTCTTTCCTTTAAAAATTTCATTAGGGGTTTTCTCAAGAATTGGCCCTAAAAACACTCGGTTTATAATATAGCAAGCAGTTGAGACAGCTTCAGCCCAAAACCTTGAAGAAATTTGATTTCCAATTAAAAGTGTTCTTGCCATTTCTTGTAAAGACCTATTCTTCCTTTCCACAACCCCATTTTGTTCTGGTGTATATGGAGAGGAGAATTTATGCTGAAAACCAAATTCATCACAAAATTTAGTAAAGTCTTGCTTTTCAAACTCACCTCCATGGTCTGTACGAATGCTTGAGATAGTGTGACCTTTCTCATTCTGCACTTTCTTAGCAAACTTTGAAAAGAGAGAGAAGGTCTCTGACTTACTTGAAAGAAAGTAGACCCAAGTAAATCATGAGTAATCATCCACTATTACTAAACAGAACCTTTTTCCACCAATGCTTTGCGTTCTGGTAGGTCCAAACAAATCCATATGCAGAAGTTGCAATACATGATTAGTGGAAACTTTATTTATTGATTTGTAAGAATTTCTAACCTGTTTACCCAGTACGCATGGTGTACATAGATCAGACTTTGAGTAATTGAGAATAGGCAATCCTCGAACAAGTTTGTTGGTAGAGATCTTGTTGATTTGCTTCATATTGATATGGCCTAGCTTTTTGTACCATAGATTTGCTTCATCTTGTACTGATATTAAGCACTGTGATCTTTCTTGATTCACATCCGTAAGATAGATATTTCCATGTCTTCGTCCAAAGAAAAGATTGAGTAAAGTCTTTACTGATTCCAGAGCACGTTTTTTCCTGGAAGTTGATCTTGAAACCAGTATCACACAACTGACTTATGCTAAGTAAGTTGTAATTTAATCCTTCAACTAAGGAAACATTATTGATTGACAAGCTTCCAATCTTTCTTTTGTTCCTCGACCGGTAATTCTTCATTTGTTGTTACCACCAAAGGAAACTTTTCCTCCGTCTATCTCGGACAAGTTTTATGAAGCAGCTTGAGTCTCCTGTCATATGTCTTGAGCAGCCACTATCAAGATACCATTTAATTTTCTTTTTGATAGTAACCTGCAATTAACACGAATTCAAGCTCTTTTTGGTACCCATACCATCTTGGGTCCAGAAGTGTTAGAACAATAGACAGTCTTAGCCTAGCTCTTTTTAACAGGTCTCCAAACCAAAGGACATTCTTTCTCAAAATGTTCTAAGCTTTTACACTTGGAACATCACAAAGCATTTCTGCCAACAGGTTTTACAAAGACTTTCTGGAAATGATTATTATAAACAATTCTAGCTGGTCTCTGTTTAATTTTTTCTTTTACCTTCGGAAAATCAATTAGCGGAATAGTTTCAGAAGTCATACCAAGACCTAACTTATCAAAATATGGTCTTTGTATCGAAAGAATCTTATCTAGCTTTTCAAAACCATTTCAAAATCTTTTTGATATGTTAGTGATATCATTTTTCAAAAGATTATTTTCATTTGAAATAATGTCTGAGTTTTCTTTCACAGCCACAAAATCTTTTTCCAGCTTTTCAAACTTTTCTTTCATAAGTTTATCCTGTTGCTTCAATGTAGAATTTTCCCTTTTCAATTCGGAGATTCTCTTAAGAGAGGTTTTCAGACTAAGACAAAGTTCATCAATATATTTAGAAACCTTAACAGGAATTTTCAGGTTACCAACCTCGAGTTCGTTGTCTGAGTCTGTGTCTGAATCAAGGTCTGAGTCTGAGTCTGATTTTGCCATTAAACAGATCTTGGCATAATCGTCGTCACTTTCTTCAGTATCACTCCAAGTCTCTGCTTTGAGTGCCTTCCTATTTTTCTCAGTCTTTCCTTTTCTTTTCTTTAACAGAGGACGGTTGGGTCCGATGTGTCCCTTTTTTCTTGCATTCAAAGCAAGTCACTTCTTTGTTAGAATCATCTTCCTCTCGTTGACTTGTTTTGAAACCTTTGAGAACTTTGTTTCTTCCAATTGAATTTCCTTCCTTTTCTCGTTCAACTTTCTGAATCTCTTTATCATGAGTGCCAGTTCTTCATCATCTAGATCTTCTTCAGAGTCTGTAGCATCAGAATAGTCATTAGACTTTAAAGCAATAGATTTCTTACCTTTTGAGTCTTCCTCTTCGTTGGTCTGTTCCACTTCATAGGATTGAAGAGTTCCAACCAGTTCGTCTATAGAGAGTGGAGCAATCATCTGTGTCTCTCTTATTGAGGTTTTTATGTAATTCCAGTCTTTTGAGAGTCCTTGAAGGAGTTTGTTGACCTTCATATGTCCTGAGATTGGATGTCCCTGATATTCAAGACCATTCACAATTTCAGTAAAGCGACTAAACATGTCAGTTATTGATTCTTCTGATCTCATCTTAAAGACTTCATATTGTCTCAAAAGAATGTTGATCCTCGTTTCTTTCACATGATCAGTTCCTTCATAAGTAATGTGAAGCCTATCCCAGACTTCTTTTGCTGTATCACAAGAAGATATTCTGTTATACTCAGTAGGGGATAAAGCACATTATAAAGAGTAAATAGCTTTGGCGTCAAGAGTCTGTCTCTTGGTGATTTCTTCTTGAGTCAGAAGAGTAGGATCGCAGTTTCTTTTCTCTCTCTCGATTTCGATGCAGCAACATGAATGATTCCTTTATCAACCACTTCCCATTCCAAAGGATCTTTCGATCTTAGGAATGCCTTCATCTTATTTTTCCATATGATGTAGTCTTTTCCATCAAAGTATGAAGGTCTGGTATTGCTTTGACCTTCAACCAACCCTGTAGGCAACATACTAGCCATAGATCTTTTACTTAGAAGTAAAGACGCTTCTTATAAGCAAGTACACAAGCTCTGATACCAATTATTAGGACTAGAATTAGCACATAGAGGGGGGTGAATAGGTGATTAAAGCAATTTCAACAATTTAATCCGAATGAGATATTAATGAATTAAAAACAACAATCGCAGCAAATGAAAGTAATGAAAGATAAAAGGATTAGGGATAGAGAATCAAGGCTCCAGATTTATAGTGGTTCGGCTTAAACCAAGCCTACGTCCACTCTCCCGCACGGACAGCCCTTTTGGCTGGATTTCACTAAGAATCAAAAAGAGTGATTACAGTCTCACGCTCTCGAGTCCACAGTGTAGAAAACTCTACTACACTTCCTCAAGGTCTCACTACAATATGATCTCTCTTTTGATTACATATAATGCTCGAAGAATGATATCACAAAATAGAAAAGGAGATTCAGACTTTGGAATTCTTCTATCCGACACCCTTCAACAACTAGAGTATTTCTATTATATACTTCTTCATGCCTTCAATACCGTTGGCACATTCCAAAGAAGTTCTTCCAATCAACCCGTTGGACAGAATCAATTAGAGAGATCTCGAGCTCTTTAAGGTAAGTGTTGATAGCCCATCAATCCCCGCTCGCCCATACAATCGGGATCTTGGTTTCCATAAGTAGATCATTCCAAATATAAGTTGCGAAATCTTTAGAGAATCTATACATATTCGAATACGAAAGTAAGATCTTCTAGTGCTGAATCCAAGAGAAAGATATTCTCTAGCCGTTAGAATAAAGATCATATAAGATCATAATAAGTCGGTCTGGAGACTGTCCATGAGAGTAGACTTTGAAACATGAGTCTTGCTAGCTTCAGACTTTGATCTTCAGACTTTGTCAATAGAGTCTGTAAGTCTTCAGACTAGACTGATGAAAATGTTTTGTCAACTTCAAAATACTTCAGAAGGATTTATCCAACACATATCACCTGCTCATGTCATATCGTGCGGTGCATATGAAGGGACAATAAACTATGAACAGATGTCTCAAGCTAAGTTTCGCCATTTTAAAGAGCATTAATATCAATGTGGCCAAAGAAATAAAGTATCGAGATTATTAACGCTTAAATTTAGACGATCCGTTTGATAATTTATTAATTACATACTAGCAAAAATAATTTTCATTAAGTTGCATGGCACAAAGACATTACAAACATTTTCATTAACAGTAAATGATTTTTTTTTTTATAAAGAGAAAGAGAGAAAAAAAATTAAATTAAAAAAAAAAAGCGAGATCGGGCTGGGGCCAGACTGGCCCAACCTTCTTTCTTTTTATTTTATTCCTTTTCTTTTCGCCTAGGCCCGGCCCAACCTCCCCTATTTTCCTTCTTCCCTAGCCTGGGCTCCTCTATGTTCCTTCTTCCCTCACGCTCGCTGAAGAAAGGACGAAGGACGCAAGTTTGAAAACGCAGCGGTAGAGGCAGAGCAGGGAGTGAGGAGGGCGACTTTCGGGTCAGGATCAGGCCGGCAATGGCAGCTAGCATGGCAGGAAGCCATGCGTGCCAACCGGAGAGCTTAATAGGAAGAGAGGTTTGTGAGTTGCAGGGAGGCCAAGAGAGAGAGAAACCGAGAGTAAGGTCAAGAGTTGAGAGAGAACAGAGAGCAAGAGGGAGCCTCGGCCGACGCTTCGGCCACATGCGAGCCCCCCTTTGACAATCTCCAGCCGACGCTCTCAAGCGCCTGACTTCTCGTTCCCAAATCCCTGCATTTCCGGTGAGTTTCTTTTTGGCTCGAGCCCCTTTTTCCCGAGGATCTTGGCTCGGAGACGTCGCAAGATGGCCAACCAAAGTTCGATTTGTCTCGAACTCGTCCTCACACTGTCGGCTTTGAGCTGAGTAGGGATTTTTGTGACCGAAACTAATCCCCACGAACCCGCTTAACTCTGCCCTGTTCGGTGATAGAACCGCCACGTGTTGGAGAGAACCGAGGTAACAATTCACCGACAACTAAATCCAATCCAATATCAATATCTCCTTCAAGACTAAACTGGTCAAAATCAACTTAAGCCAGTAACAACTAGCCAATACAACCTCATAATAAGTAAATATAATACTGAAATGATGAGAAGACAAAGCCAACAACATCATTAAAGTTTTATGTGAAAAAGCCCAAAAACTTCCGGTAATCACTAAGGATATTAAGAACAAAGGTGGATTAATATAAATAGATTAAGAAAACTCTAACCGTGATTGGAAAATTCAAAAGAGGTTCTCAATGAATGAAACTAATCAATCTGCTCACGAACAACGTACTTAAATTTGAGTCAAATCCATGAATGTTTTATCTTCAAATCAAGACCACAAAGCCGCGTCCCGTTTTCCCCTCTTCTCCATTCACCCTCTTGGTGAAGGCACTATTTTTTTTTCTCTCCTCTTGCTCTCTGTCTTTGGGCACGCACGAAGCACCCCTCCCCCTTCTTCCTTGCTTTTTCACTATTCTTCTTTTTCATTCCTTTCATTTTAATCTTAGTTGGCCCCACATAGGCAGACCCAGCCATCACTAAGCAAGGTTTCTTTTATTTAGTGTTTTGGGTCCAACCGAGTCAATTTGCTTGATGTCGAGCATTTCCCGGCGGTTGCACGGGTCTAGGTCTAGGTTCGAATCCTAAAAAATGGTTAGCATCTTCCCATCACTCTACGCTCATCATGTTTTTGACGAAAATCCCGAGCTAAGTTCGCACATGCGTGTAGTTGGTTTTTGATGGTTCTGAGCATATAGAAATCTGGATTACACATCAGAGATATTCCATTGTTGGTCGAGTTTGAATTCAGTCAAATTTCTTGGTTACCAAGACTGAATCTAAACCCCCGTCCTTATTCTTCTTTGCTATTGCTCGGTTTTGGCGTGTTCTTGTGATTGTTGATGGTAATCACTGGCGAATCATGTTTTGAAGATCAGTACTATTCTTTAATAAGTTGCATGATTTCTAGTAAGTTCTTGTTTAAATTTCTTTTATTTTGAGATTGTCCCAGTGAAAGTTTCTGATCTGCTATGGTCGCCAGGAAAAGATGATAGGGGCAAGAAATGGCTAAAAGAAAAGGAATAAAAATTAGAGAAATAGAAAAAGAGACAAAGAAACAAGAAAGGTAAGAAAATTTGATGATAAAAAAAGGAAGGAAAGCATGAATGGATTTTGTAGATTTAGGCTTGGCGTGGGTTCAACGAGGGTGGACTCATTCTAATGACAGAGAGAACTAGGATTGCTGTAAGTGGGCTTAGGGCCTGTTTGGTTCGGCTTTGGGGAAATGCCCTTGGGATAATGTAAATACCTTTGAGGTAAATGGGTTTTTCGAAATGCTAGACTGTTTGGTAAATTATAATTGAAAAGTGCTTTAGGGAAATGTAAGACTGTTTGGTAAACATATATTTGAAAAGCCATTTAGTATTACCAAATTAAGTTTTTTAGTTTTAGTATTTTTAAAATTGCAAAAAAGAAACAATGATTATATAACCTTTTACATTTTCATGTTGAGAGTAATGTAAAAGATATATATTAGTAAATTTATTTAAAAATTATATTAAAAGAATTTGATTATAGATTAAATGCAAAGCTCAACATTTGGCCTAGGAATCTTTTAGGTTTGTTTTCAACTTTGAATAATTTTTTTTAATTATTGTATTTTTAATTATTGTAGTATGAATCATCTTCGTTAATTAATGATCATTCTAGTGTATTGATAAAAAAGTTGGGCTATTGATTGTCGAAAGATAAAAATGACAAAAAGAAAAAGAAAAGGTGAACCCAACATTGGCAAAGGGTTTTTATTATTTTTTTAAAAATAAAAATAAAATCCGATGAAACTTCGTCGTCGATCAATAGCAGTTGGGGGTGTGCAGAAGATGATCGGTTTAAAAAAAAAAGGAAAAAAAAGAAGTCAACGGATGAATAGTAGAGGTGGACTTGCATTTCCAAAATGCTGGAAGCCTAAAGCAGGTTCTCACCTGCTTTGGGCTTTCAGCATTTTAAAGGTCAACTTGGCCAAGAACACTTCCAAATTCTGAACCAAACACCTAAATTTTTTTCCAATGGGCTTTCGGGGCTAAAAGCCCATTGGGAATGCTGAATCAAACGAGGCCTTAGTTTAGCTTATGGGCTTTGGGCTCAATTAGACTCGGTGCATTTTGGGCTTTGGTTGAGCTAGGGTTTTGCTTGGGCTTATCATGTATTTAGTTTAACCAAAATGGGCTTGGTGAGTTTTCTATTCGAATGGGCTAGCTTCAAATAAGCCCATTGTGTCCATGGCCCAAAACCGAAAAGCCTACGGCAGCCCATTTTTGGACCGGGCCCCTAGGGCCTTGCTCGAGTCCCTATCTTCTGGCTGACCTTAATAGGTCAGTGGCTACTTCTTATTAAGAAAATTGTATAGCGTCAATTAAAGCTAAAATTTAATACTTCAATATCACGTCGGATATGGGCTTTGGAGAGAGAGCACCTATCACGCCCCAAACCTTGAGCGCGCGCATATCCCTCGGTGGTCGATAAAATTGCGACGCTCCCAGGACGCGTCACTAACCCAAACGATTCATGTACATGCGGAAGCGAAAGAACAATCCCCTGACAACAAACAACATGGGATAGAAAAGCGGGATAATAAATTTACACAAAACATATTTTATAAACAAACCAGGTTTATATACATAACTAGTCTATGAACAAGGGCTTAACTCCAAAAAGAAGAGCTACTGAGCCATCTAGGCACTAGACTCCTCATCCATGGGCTTCGAATCCACCATGACACCATTAGGAGTGTCGAGATCCATAGGATGCGCTGCTTCCCACTCCCCTGTCCCAACGGGAGGCCCGTCAAAACCCCGTAAGGGACCTTCCCGACTCCCTTGAGGGAAGCCAATGAACTATGCTATGAATCGATGAGGTACCAATTGAGGTAGGCCCTCATCGACCCATACCACGGACTCAACTAGCTCCCAAGTCAGGGTGGTCCCCAGGATAAGAGGAAGGTGTACTCAAAAATCCAATCCATCGTCTGTGGAACCCCGTATCGAACGTGACGCTCCTCCATCTAAGGACCTGTAAATTGTAAACCATGACAAGGTGAGATGATGTCTCAGCGAGTCTACACCCTAAATCCCGATTAGGAAGGTAATACAACTAGAGGCAGCCTAAACACCCATCACACAAGACTTACCTTGCCTTAGCACCTTCCTGCACGTCAGTACGGTTCATATATAATATGCATATAGTATATCCATTCAATAATTGGAACACTTCGATTCATATCTCGATCAATCACAAGAGTCTCGATTATAAGGCCAAATCGTTATGACACGTCCCATTTCATATCACACAATTTTGTCCCAACCTTGCTTTAGGTTTGTAGCGTATCATCGGGGTTATACTTTTCTACATTCCCATTTACATCCTATTGGTTTTGATCTAGGAAGCAAGCCAACTAATGCCCATGTATTGGTAGTAACAATTGAATCTAGTTCATCATTAATTGTTTCTTTCTAAAATGATGCATCTTCATTGCCTCACTGAATCTTCTTGGATCTTCATCCAAGTGAAATAACATGAGTAAATTATTAACGACATTTTCCCTATCTCATTCTTCCAAAATAGTTACAAAATCATAAACAGAATATCTTGGTTTTTCACTCTGACTCCTCCTTGGCTTTCTTAGAGGATCAAATAGTTTTCTTTTACTCAATAAAGGATTGCTTCCATCAATTGATGTTAGTAAATATGCTAGGTATCACTTGAATCTTTAAGAATTTGTGTTCAAGAAATTTGATATCTCTTGATTTCACAATAATATTAGATTCAATAACTAATGATCGATAAGCTTTAGAGATTGAGCATATCCAACAAAAACACTTTTTAATACCCTTTGTCCAAATATGATCCCTTAGGATCATAAATTCTGTAGTGTGCAAGGCATCCCCATACTTTAAAGTATTAGATATTATGTATCCTTTTTATTATTCATATGGAGATATATAAAATTTCTTTGAAGGAATTCTTGTTGTGACCATGACATGTACTAAGAAGTGCTCCATATCTACCAAACTTTGATTTTTTTTTTCCCTTTTTTGCTAATCCTTTGTCATGGTGTGGAAGGTGCAGTTGTTCAATGCACTGTACCATTTTCTTTACATCAAAAGTCATTGATTTTTGCATCCTTTGATTTTCAACAATGGCCTTATATACTTTGGACATATCAAAAGCTTGATCTTATAATTTTATAAGGTAAACATAAGTATATTTATAGCAGTAAACAACAATTTCCACCTCTAGTTACTATAGTAAATTTAATTCACAAAATATTAGAATGCACCAATTCAAGTACTATAGTAGATCTTTCTACCATTTAAGAATGATTTCGTAGTCATCTATGTGGAGGTTAACAATACAATTTAGAGAGGGGTAAATAGGTTATTTGAAAACTATAAAGAACTTTTGCAAAATATAACAAGTTAAACTTCAAACAATAGCATAAATAGATTATAAAAATCAGGCGCATGTACTGTTAATGAGCAAATAGTGATGATACTGAACAGATAATGTGATAGTGAAGAAATCAAAGATTTTTCAAGCAGATGTATAGTTGTTCGACTTTAAATCTATATCCACTCCTAACATTAACAACCATAGTAAGGCTGGAATCCACTAGTAATTTTTAAGAGAAACTATAATCAGCAAGCACTGCATTTTCAATAGATCACCTATCAAGACTCATGTATTGCTATCACATTTGTACACTTCTTCTTATAACTGATTAACGGTAGCACCACACAAACATTGACATTAGGAATACACAACTATCGTCGACAAAAATAAAGCAAAGAAGAACATTCAAAGCACCAGACTAGGCTTGCTCATTTCCACCAAACCCAACTACTTCTCTTAGACTCAACATATAACCATTCATCCTTAGATGACTGTTTTCCATTTAAATCCTCAAGTAACTATTGGTTCTACAATTGCCAGCAGCAGAACGGCAGTCATCATTATTAGAATGGCTCTCTAACCTTGGAAATGTCTCTATGATAGTGGCACTTTCCCAAAATAGTGCTAGTGTACTTTTGTCAGAGTCTCTCTATTGCTCAAAATTGCTAGAACTACTCTTGATTAACTTTGGTGCTCTTTTTCGAATTACAAACTTTAAAGATAATCGTTAGACAACATATTGATATTGGAAAGAGGACGTCACACGTCTTCCACCTCTCTGATATCGTTAGCTACTCTTGCCAACAATAGGTTGCTCCCGATAAAGAATTGTCGCTCTTGATAACCATCAGATAATCTAGTCCTTTCAAATATATTAGCAATTGCAACTCTACCAAGTTGTTCATCTTCATGGTCTTTCCAAACTTTACCGAGTAGCCTCGTTTTAGGCTAGTTCATCATTGCGGTCTTTCCAAGCTTCACCGAACATCCTTGTTATAGACTTGTTTACCATTGTCAATGTCCATCCAATTGTTCACTAGATCTTGGTCCCAAAACGACACGAATGATTCGTGAAATTTGGTCCAACATGAAATGTCATTCCTAAACTTTCAATTTATTTAATATGGTTTCTAAAATATTGGTAAATACTCAATCTAATCCCTAGACTAAATGAAAATGGTCAATGATGTCATTCGGTTGGCATGAGTTAAATGGAATCTGTCGATGTGGCTCTAATACTTTTACTCGGAATGGTGAACAAAAAAAAAAAAAGTACAAGTGGAATATCCACATAAGGTATTCATCTTAATTCAAGATATAATAATCCATGTCATTAAGGCTGCGTTAATTTAATGAAAAACTTAAGATTTAAAATACATATTCCAAGAAATAATAGGTTTTATTGCCTAGAAAAATTATTTAACGAAAAATATTTTAATTATCAACCATAATTTATGCCTAATGGATTATGAAAATATTTGTCATTCTGTCACTTTTTGTAAATGATACGATTAACGAAAAATATTTTAATTATTGACCATAATTTATGCCAAATAAAAATGGTCCAATAAATTTCGATTTTTTACTATTTCTTAAGTGAAGAGTACGTTCAATCTTGCGAGAACTTGAGGATATTCATCATCAGTGAGAGTGGATTATTAACTATCTTTTACATGGATTTAGTTGGAATATACGATTATTGAGGTGAACTCCTGATTATAGATTATAAATTGCTCACATACTTTACTAGTAGCATTGGTTAAACACTCGTAACTTACTCACAAAGACAAAGTAATTATAGTACCATTATAAATTCCTGATACATTATTTATGTATTCTCGGTTTCGCAGGTAGCAAAGCTTATTTGTAAGTAACTAATAAAATAATCGACTTTCAGATTGAAACACCCTGACAGATTACGAATAGTCATTTTGCTTTTACAGGTGGATGCGTATTTCCACTAGTAGATTAAGAGTTGCTTTCATATATCTTTATTAGTAGTCTTATTTAACAATTATAACTTATGAAAAATATAACTATTTTACCACTATAGATTCTTAATAAATAATTAACATTATTTCCCTTTCACGAGTAGCTACGTGTATTTGTCTATAATATACCAATGAACTAATCAATTAGCTAGGTTTAAATACCCCTGTTGATTACGTACAATCATTTGTTTTCACAAGTAGGCCTGTTTTGCCGCTGGTAAATCACAATTTGCTTAGACATTTTGCTAGCAGCATCGCTTAACAATTGTAACTATGTTTTTGTTTTCAACAGTAAACTTCGAAAAACGACCAAAAAAAAAAAAACGAAAAAGAGACAGTAAACTTCTCCAATAAATAGATAAGTTACATTCTACTTGAAGTCCGTACATTATATGACTTACTATCTGTAAAGGGACCGATGGTAGTAACATATTAATTAAAATCATACCGTTGAGTTTTTGTTTTGAGTGATAAATTACTAAAAAAAATATCAACAACTTAACGCATCGAGTGATGTTCAAACACTGCTAACATTGTTAGTATATTTATCATTGACGTACCTGTCGAACAAGCTGCCACATACAGTATTTTATTAACAAGATTTCAGATCTACTAACGGTATTACGGAATACTATCACGAAAGATTGTACCGCTTTGCTCAAATGAAGATCTCTTCAAGATCTCACATCGATCACTTCTCTTTGAAAAAGAAGGAACGACATAAGGGTAATATATATATATATATATATATATATATATTTGGGTCTGTGATTAAGATATTGCTTGAGTGGTCCCAAGATGCACACATAAAGATAAGAATGTGCAAGTCTTCCTAGCTGGAAGGGATCATGTGAAGAAGCTTTCAAAGTAATATATGGAAATTCTAAAGCAAGTTGGGAAGAGTTGTATAACAAGGATTGAAATGTATTGGAATCTTACGATAGGCTTGTTTATCTCAAAAATTCATAATAAAAAGAAATTTATTAACAAGATTTCAGATCTACTAACGGTATTACGGGATTACTATCGCAGAAGATTGTACCGCTTTGCTCAAATGAAACTTAGATCTCTTCAAGATCTTGCATCGATCACTTCTCTTTGAAAAAGAAGGATAGCCATAAGGGTAATTATAATATATATATTGGGTCTATGATTAAGATATTGCTTGAGTGGTCCCAAGATGCACACATAAAGATAAGGACGTGCAAGTCTTCTCAGCTGGTAGGGATCATGTGAAGAAGCTTTCAAAGTAATATATGGAAATTCTAAAGCAAGCTGGGAAGAGTTGTATAACAAGGATTGAAAAGTATTGGAATCTTAGGATAAGCTTGTTTATCTCAAAAATTCATAATATAAAAGATATATCTTTTATGAAAATTATTTTCAAGGAAAATTATTAATTTTTATTTATTTGGTGGTTTAGGAAAAGTGATTTCCTTCTTATTAGAAGGGGAAGTCGTTTTCCCCTAATTTAAAATTGTTGTTCTCAGTTCATGAATAACGTTTTCTGCAATATTATTAATCTTTTGTCATCCAAATATTTGGAAAGTCAGAAAATAAATTTTCAGAAACAATTTTCCTTCAAACAAACGTACTTTTACTTTTAAAAGACAAATCCCTAGGACTAGTTGAAAATCCGTGTGTTGCAGTGATTCAAAAAGTTAGCATACGAATTAACTAAGAGATTGGCCTCAAAAGGGTTTCCCAATCCAATAAATTTAACAAGATGGATCTAGAGATCATTTTGATTGGTTAGAATCCGTTTCTTGAACGAAACTAGACGTTATAGAATCATATTGAATATTTGACGATACATTTTGTACCTTGCTAAAAAATCGATCATTGTTTACCAACCACACATTGTCTAACCAAATCCAATTCTCTCTCGATATGCTCCTCAAAAAATCCGATTCGGGTGGATTCTTCCCCCAACTAACGAAGAGATCTTGGCGGAATTGCCACATATGAAATTGATCACAATTTTGCAAAGAAATAGCCCACTTCTTTCTCGAGAAGAGATGGGAAATAGGCTCAATATTATTTGATTGAATAGTTGACCCTTGTTCGAAGACACTCTCCACTTCAATTGGTATTTTTTCACGAAAAGCAAACATGAGATAACAAATCCAGTCTTTAACTAAGATTTCGAATAGTTTCGTGAATTCAAGTTAATTATGTTTCGTCTCTTACTAAGAGAAAGACGATCCAAAAATTCCCAATCATGATCCTTGCAGATCGGATCATCCATATAACATACAAAAATAGATCGGATCATCCATATAACATACAAAAATAGATCGGATCATCCATATAATATACAAAAATAGATCGGATCATCCATATAATATATAAAAAGAAACTCCAGATATTTGATATCTTTCTCTTTGAATGAGATCTCAATTCCAGCGACAGTTTCATTAGATATCTTAAAACTAGAATCCCTCTTTTTTCTAATCCAGTTCCTCCACCACGTGAACCCCAGTTAGTCTGGATACAACAAAATAATTATATTCGATCGAATAAGTACCTTGTGTCAGAATTGAGAAATTCTATAGCTCGAATCTTTAGTATTCTTTTATTTATTACACATGTTTACTAGTTAGGCAGAATAACGTCACCCATTGTTGCTAAAAAATTCAAAGAAACCTCAGAAATGAAAGAAAGGGGAAAAAGCAAGGAAGAAACAGATGTAGAAATAGAAACAACTTTTGAAACAAAGGGGACTAAACAGGAACAAGAGGGATTCACCAAATAAGATCATTCTCCTTCCCTTTTTTCGGAAGAAATGAGGATCCGGACAAAATCGATGAAAGGGAAGAGATCCGAGTGAATGGAAAGGAAAAAAACAGGGATGAATTCAACTTTCAAGAGACATTCTATAAAGATAGTCAATTTTATAAAACTTCTTATATGGATGGGAATAAAAATAAGGTGGGACTGTAAAAAGACCGGTTGAACGATAATTTCTCTGAAAAGGATTTTAAAGACATTAGTTGTTGACTTATCCTTCCAACAAAAGTAGTTGGAATAGAAACTAAATATGGTTTTGATTTGCGTCAAAGGGGACTGCGGAATGTAATGCGGGTGTAATGGGATTTCTTTAAGGAGCAAAAATTAGCACGACATCGGCGCTATAAATGGATTCATCCATCTCTGCCTCTAATTGCCCACAAAACATTCAGGTTCGATTAGAGTCTAGTGATCAGCTTCAGTTCGATCCTCAGAGACAGGTTAGTTAAAGTTCTCCTTCTTTTTCTCGTCGCGGGATTTATTTTTACACTTTGAATATGCTTTAATCGCCCGTGTTGTGTTTGGGTTGGGTGGGGCGGGCAGGAAATCAAAGTACTAATACCCTCAAAATCACATTGTAACAGCCTAAACTTTTGGGATAAATGATTATGTGTATTACTTCAAGTTGGTAAATGGGTTCGAAGGTCCTAAGTCCAACTCCACAAAATCCTAAAAAATGCCCTTCCCCCAAGTAAAGGTGTTAAACGGGTGAGTCGGGTCGGGTTTGGGTCAGGTCATTAATGTTCCGACCCAAATTGACTCATTAATCCATTTATGCCTAATGTAAATTTTCCGACCCATACTCAACCATTTAACTAAACTTAAAAAAGCTTATTTATTATATATATGTTTTAAAAAAATGGTATTGCTAAAATAGTTTTATACAACACAAATATAATGGAAATTTTTTATAATTTTTAAAATAATTATTTTAAAAATTGAATTTTAATTATTATTATTTTTTATTTTATTATTTTTAAAATAAAATTTTTAATTTTCTTTTTTTTTTTTTGTTCTTCTTCTTCTTTGGCCGGCCTCCGACCATGACGATGGCTAGCGGCTCGCCACGGGCAAGCCTCGAGCTCCCCGTTGCCGGATCTAGTGAGGCTCGAGCCTCACCGGACGTTGGTGAGGCCTCTGCCTCGCTAGATCTGGCGAGCTTGAGGCTTGTCGAGCTCGCCCCTCACCAGATCTTGCGAGGCTCGCCGGCGTCGAGCTCGCCCGTCACCGGATCCGGCGAGGCTCGAGGCCTCCGCCTAGCTAGATTTGGTGAGCTCGAGGCTCACCGGCGTCGGGCGAGGCTCGAGCCTCGCTAGACGTCGTGAGGCCCTCGCCTCGCCGATCTAGCGAGCTTGAGGCTTGCCTGGCGTCGGGCGAGCTCAAGCTGGCCAGAGCTCGCTTGACGCTGGATCTGGCGAGGCTCGAGCCTCGCCCGACACCGGCGAGCGTCGAGCCTCACCGGGTGTCGCCGAGGCCTCCACCTCGCTAGATCCGGCGAGCTCGAGCTCCCCGACACCGTTGAGCTCGAGGCTCGCTTGGCTGGTTGCCGGCCATCCCGTGCCGGCGACCGGAGGAAGAAGAAAGAAAAAAAAAAAAAGAAAAAGAAAGAAGAGAGAAATAAAGGAAAGAAAAAGAAAGAAAATTTAAAAAAAAAAAATTATAATTTCGGTTTTTATAAAAAAATATTTTTGTAAAATTAAATATAGAAGAGAGAGTTTCTCTGTAAATGGATTCATTTTTAATGGGTTGATAAATGGGTATGAGCAGATCCATATATCTCAACCTCTTTATTTTTAAAACCCATTATGAGTGTTTTGGGAAATAAGGCTTGACCTATTAACGATCGACCAATTTAACTATAAATGGGTCAATGACCCATTTTGACACTTCTACCCCTAAGTAATTAATCATGAATTTACGCCACATAAGTGTGCATGTTTGGATATAATGAGCCTATACAAGCCAAAGTTAGTTAATGACCTTCTGATGTGAAAGTTCACTTCGCTTTTTGCTTGAGAATAATAGAGCTTGGAGGGAAATGTGGAAGCTCAAGTTGTCAAAAGGAGATGATTTGGAGGTGAGAAGCATGTATGACAACCTTGGAAGACAGTACTGGGAGTTTGAGTCAAACTCAGGAACACCAGATGAGTTGGCCATGATCGAAAGGATGCGCCAAGCATTCACTCAAAACCGGCATCGTGTGAAGCAAAGTTCTGATCTCCTTATGAGGCTTCAGGTAAGATGGGCAACCAATGACTTCACCGTTTATTTTCGGGTCTCCCCCCTCTCCATTTCATGGAGAAACTCATTGATTTCCTGATGAAAATAGAAGTCGATTCAACACGTGGAAAAAGCCGAAGATAAATGAGGCGTTTGCGTGAAATATTGCATCTAATTGTAAGTGAAATATTGCACCTAATTGTAAGCTCACGCTTCAATTTAGTTTATCATGTAATATTGCTGACTCACGCTTTTGAGTATGCTTGACCTGACCCAAATATCATCTTATCCAAGAGAATGGGTCGAGTCGGGTCAAGCCGGCGCCAATTAGCTGGGCTCAAATCTAGGGTTTTGTCTTCGTTGCACACATGCAAAGAGAGAGAAGGAGAGAGAGAGGGAGATCAGGTTGTGCTCTGAGTGTGTCAAGAAGCCCACGTCAACCAACCCAAACCCAACCCCAACCCTAAAAAAACCAATATCTAAAAATCCCTACTTGAAGAAGATTAGGGCCAGGCCCCAAAATACCCTAATTTTAGGGTTGGGCCAGGTTGGGTCGGGCTGGGTAGGCTTTTTCGATATCCCTAATTCCAATAACATGTTGATATTTTCTGATATTTGATTCACAAGACTTAAATCGCAAGAAAATTGGGTATGCGTTTAATCTACTTGACAATTTGGTTTGGAGTGAGAAGTCACGTGCAATGGATCAATAAATCCTGTCCTTATGAAGATCTAAATTACGACAAAATGATTGTTGTGAGGGATAGTGCTAATGCTAATGGCAAATTACAGTTTGCAAAAGAGAAGTCGAGAGCGGAAGAGGTAGAGAAGGTGAGGGTGGGCGAAGAAGAAGATATAAGTGAGGAAGCAGTGGTGAATACATTGAAGAGGACCATCAGGTTTTATTCGACTCTCCAAGCTGAGGATGGCCATTGGCCCGGTGATTATGGCGGTCCATTGTTTCTCCTCCCAGGCTTGGTCTGCCAATTTATTCTTTTGTTCTCTTTAGCAAAAAGAAACATATCAAGTATTTGCTTGAGTACTAAAATGTTAAATCATATGCATACCAGGTTATTGGCCTCTATATTACAGGAGATCTACACTCGGTTCTATCTTTAGAACACCGTAAAGAGATGATACGTTACCTATATAACCATCAGGTAAGCTTTGACCCAACATTGAAGTGTTGTGACTTCTCAATGCCTATCGTCTACAATTAATATATCTAGATTGATCTTTACTCATTGCCTTTTACTTTAGCATTTACCAATACAATTTGGAATCATGTGCCTTTTATTTAACCGTTGAAGAAAAAGACTTGCCAAATTTTAAAGTCACCAACCTGTATCAATTTAGCAATTGTGATTGTCTTACCAACTTTTCTCTAAATAAGCTACCAACTCTATTTTCACTCACTAACTATTGATCATTTGATTGTCTCTAAATTACCGACTTTTATAAGAATTTACCAACTTTTATTTATGTAACTTATCAATGTATTTCAAAGTTATCAACTCTTATGTCATATTATCAACCTTAACTTACATTACTTACCAATCTTTATTTGATTGTTCCCACACATACCGACTTTTATATCTGTAGCTTACCACTATAAGATTGGGTTACTTTAAAATAGCGGGTCAATTATGCAAATAAATTTTGGCAAGTTACATGCATAAAATTTGATAAAATTATTACAAAGTTGGCAATTCTAAACACTAAAATAAGAGTTAGTAAGTAATTTAATTAAGAGCAGGGAACCTAACAATAAGTGATATAACTTACTCGAATAAATGTTAGGGCCTAAGTCACTCAAATCAATGCCAGTTGGTAACCTTAGAAAGATGGGTAAAGATACGTAAGTGAACATTGGTAAGCTACGCAAAGTTGGTAAATTATCGCAAAAATTGGTAATTTAAGGATAACTGTATAAATATTGCCGTGATATTTGTTAGTGACTTAATCAGATGAATTATGAACGTTGGTAATTCATTCAAATGAGAGTTGGTAAATTGATATAAGAGTTTTTTTTTTTTTTTTTTTTTTTTTTGCAATTTGACATATGAGTTAGAAACTTAAAAAGTAGCTAAGATTGACAAGTAAAAAGTTAGTACGCTATACAAATAAAGATTATTCAGTTATTACGAAGTTGGTAATTTGACGACAAACAAGCAACGGTTGGCTATTCAAAAGGTTATTGGTAAATTATTTGAGTAAAAGTCGGTAACCTAATCAAATAAATGTTAGTAAATCACTCAAAATAGAGTTGGTAATATAATGTAGGAACTTGCAACTTTAGCACAATGGGTAAATATACGTAAATAAGCATCGGTCACCTACCCAAAAAGGTTCATAAGTTATTGCAAACGTTGATAATTTTACAAACAATTAAATAAACATTAATAAGTTATTCTAGAATGTTACCTTTAAAAAGACCTCTGGACTTACCTTGGGCCAAGGACCTTAGAGGCCTTCCGAAATGCAATTGCGTTTCTCCAAAGTTGAGCAAAAAACAAATTAAACCAATTTGCATTTATTCAAGGGACTTTAGAGTGTCAAAACTCATTTAGAATGCCGAGCTAAATGGGCCTACTAAGGTTTACAAGCTCAGGAAGTTAAAACCGGTATTTTTTTAGACACAGAACAGTGCAACCATTCTTGTTTAGTATTTGGCGCAAGACCAAACTTCCTTCAGTTAATTACTACTCGCTCGATGACCCAACTCGGAGCGAGAAATAGAAAAGAAACGGAAAATCTAATAGTTTCAAGAGGGCGGATGATGGCGATGAATAGATTGACAGATGATGGGGATTGAGTGTTGCAGAACGAGGATGGAGGGTGGGGCATGCACATTGAAGGGAAAAGCACCATGTTCGGGACAGGGCTCTCTTATGTCACTCTCAGATTGCTCGGACAGGATGCCAACGGTGGCGAAGGCACCGCCATGGACAGAGCAAGAGCTTGGATACTCGATCGTGGGGGAGTCACATCCATTCCCTCCTGGGGAAAGCTGTGGCTTTCGGTTAGTCCTTACTCCTTATGTTTTGTCTTGAATCAAATTCACTTGAGTCAAAAATTATAAAGTTGCCACAGAAAATGAACATGAAGTGGACAGTTTTGATATTCTGTCTTCAATCATTCCAATACAGAACAAGAAAAGTGGACTAGTTTCATGTGTACTTTTATATGCAATCGTATGTGCAGGTGCTGGGAGTCTACGACTGGAGGGGCAACAATCCCCTGCCTCCTGAAATATGGCTGCTTCCTTACATTCTTCCTCTTCATCCAGGTCTTCCTCAATCCCACCAAATGTTCCTGGCTACACACTGAGGAAAATGTCTCCGAATATAGTTCTCGTTGAAATTATATTAAATTTGCCCTCCCATGCTTTTGTTGATCTGAGATAGATTGCCAATGTAATTTTGTGCCAATAATCGTCGTTTTATCTTGCTTATGAAAGTATACTCCTTACATCACACTATTTCCGATTTCAACAATGATAACTTCCATGCAATGTCAAGATATTTAGTTGACAAATAGCTTCATTCATTGACAAATTGCTTCATTTTCCAACTTAACATACGTTTCTGCCAACTAAACGTATTTGACTGCGATTATAAGAGCATCGACGAGATGAAAAGCAGTTACACGTGTTACTTCTTCTATAGGACGCATGTGGTGTCATTGTCGGATGGTGTATTTGCCTATGTCTTACTTGTATGGGAAGAGATTCGTGGCTCCATTGAGTCCCCTTGTTTTATCCCTTCGAAAGGAGCTCTATGTGCAACCTTACAATCAGACATACTGGGACCACACTAGAAACTTATGTGCTAAGGTAATTCTTTTTGACTCATTTTGAAATGGTGCGGCAATATCTCTGCTTTCAGTTTCTCGTGTATTATGCATATGTAAGACGCAGTAGAGACGACTGTTGACATGCATAGTTCCTGCAAGGCGAGAAAACCTTATAGCTTAATGCATGGAAAAAGGATAAGTTGTCATATACTGATTTCTCATACTTGCCCAGGAAGATCTGTACTATCCTCACCCTTGGATCCAAGACATGTTTTGGAGTTGTTTAAGTAAGGTTGTGGAACCGCTTCTAGCACGGTGGCCTTTCTATAAGCTAAGACAGATTGCTCTAAGCACTGTTATGGAGCACATCCACCATGAAGATGAGACTAGTCACTACATCTGCATTGGTCCTGTTAACAAGGTGACTCCATTACATCAATTTTGGTGATGTCAAGAATTGTGGCTTGTTGCACCATATATTCACCTTATTAAATGTAGAAATTATACTGTATGCCGGGGACAGGTGTTAAACATGGTCTGCTGTTATATAGAGAACCCAAATTCGAAAGCATACAAACATCATCTGTCCAAAATCAAAGATTATTTATGGGTGGCTGAAGATGGAATGAAAATGCAGGTACCGATTAATATAATGTTTCGTAAACTTCTTAAACAGTTGGTTGTGCTTTTTGTATAAGGCTTAATTTGAAGTATCTGGCATAGATAAATGCTATCAAATTGGTTGTACTAACAGGGATACAATGGCTCTCAACTGTGGGATGTTGCATTTTCTGTTCAAGCTCTCCTTGCTACCAATCTTGTTGATGAATGTCGCTCAACCCTTAAGAAGGCACATGAATTTGTCAAGAACTCTCAAGTACTTGTCTGGCATTAAACTCCTTGGTCTTTCAACCTACATATTTGTTTTATGACTTGCAGCAATAGTGTCAGAAGTTTTGCAAAACAACTAACCCATGGTTCTTTTCTCGTCATTAAAGATCAGAGCAGACAGCAGCAGAGATCTTGCCAATTGGTACCGTCACATAGGCAAGGGAGGTTGGCCCTTCTCTACTCCTGAAAATGGCTGGATCACATCTGACTGCACTGCAGAAGCACTTAAAGTAATCTTCTTCATGATTCATGTAATGATTAGAGGAAAGCTCATCTCATGATATGCGACTATAGTACACTTAAATAGCTATTTCAGTTCAGAAAATTTGTTCTAGTAATTTAGCATGGTGTGCTGGGCTAAAAATTGAATTTTCCAATCAGAGAAACTTATACAGGAAATAGATCATGTTCACCTTGGTTTTTTATCTCTGTTTGCAGACGGCATTATTATTGGCGGAAATGCAGCCCAGCATTGTGGGAAATGAAATAGCAGTTGATCAACTATATGATGCTGTTAACGTGATCTTATCCCTTCAGGTACTAAAATTTAACATTAGCTAATAATCCACTTTTTTCTTTAAGAAAATTTTTTGAAAGCTGATCCTCTTTCCACTCTTACATTTAAAATTTGATGAGAAACCAACAATAGTGATTTGTTTTGGTCCTTGACCACAAAAAATTGGTGTCGTGAATTCAAATTATTATTGACCGACCAAAAAAAAATTCAAATTATTGGACAGTAGTGTTATGATAGTGAAAGAACTCGTAAAAAGTTACATTTGGATGAGTTTTAATGCAGCATGCTCTAATTAGTACATCAATGATGTGGCAGAATCAAAACGGAGGATTTGCAACATATGAGCAAACAAGATCATATCCGTGGTTAGAGGTAAGATTTCTCATTCACTTCCATCTGGTTTGAACGTGGAGAGAACCTGTTGTGTTTTAAAAGTACGCATACCTTCTTTATCATGCAGACAATCAATCCATCAGAAACATTTGGAGATATCATTATCGATTATCCGTAAGATCGCTACCCAAAACTTCAAACTTCTTATAAATTTTACTTGGCGAGCTTACTTCCTTGATGGGGAAGAAAAATAAAATACTTGAGGTGAAAAAACATTTTCAAGCTTCACCTGGTAAATGTTTTTCTGGCTGCAACAGGTCCATTATGATATTCCTTCATCAGTGTAACATAGGATCGTTCTTTATCAGATGTCTTCTTGTTGTTTGACTAGAAAATTTCTTCTATTTAGGTATGTGGAGTGTACTTCTGCAGCAATCCAAAGTCTTAAGGCCTTCATTACGTTATATCCACACCACCGAAAGAAAGAAATTGAGGCCTGCGTTTTAAAGGCTATTGAATACATTGAAAGCATACAGCTACCAGATGGTTCTTGGTCAGTTTCCTCCTTCAAGATGGTCCTTACTTCTTTTTAGTCATTATAATCTTAGCAAAGGCCAAATTGGGATAATAAAATGTCCCACATTGTCATCCATTGATGTTGATTCACCTTTAATTCTGTTAGCAAAAAATGTTATCTAAGGTAAAGTCTGGAGTCATTTCCTTACGAGTAGACTAAGGCTGAAAGTGCTAATATTCCATTTAAAATCGTCTTGCAAACCCCTTATGATTTATATCGTCCAACTGTTTTGACAATCAAATTAGGTATGGATCTTGGGGAGTCTGTTACACCTATGGAACGTGGTTCGGGATAAACGGATTGGTTGCCGGAGGTAGAACATACCAGAGTAGCGAAAGCATAAGAAGAGCATGTGATTTCCTGCTATCCAAACAACTTGATTCGGGTGGATGGGGAGAGAGTTACCTTTCATCGCAGATTAAGGTATGCACAAGAGATCAAGCTCAAAATTTTCTCCTTTCTTTATCCGGGTCTCTACATTCAGTCCTTGATGACATCTCAAATCATAATGCATAATTTAATATACTTTAAAATTGAAAGTTCGATGACATGTCAACACCATCTAATTATAACCATATTTGCAGATTGTCTGCGAAGAACTTTGAAATGTAGATGAAATAAGGCTTCTTTAACAAATTTTTTTACAAGGTTTATGTTTCCAACTGGGTGCAGAGATATACGAACTTGGAAGGAAACAGAATGCACTTGGTGAATACTAGTTGGGCTATGCTGGCTCTTATTGAATGTGGACAGGTACATGGACATGAGGCTTATCCTTGAGATACATAAATACTAATAATTCACTTCTCATGATCCTGACAATGATTGATTAGGATGTGAGAGATCCAACCCCTTTGCATCGTGCAGCAAGAGAGTTGATTAATTCGCAGATGGAAAATGGCGATTTCCCACAACAGGTATGTCGAATACTGGGGGGTGCAGCAAACGCATACCATGCTATAACCCGTCTAGATTACTACCCAAGGGTATTCGATAAGATTATAGGGTGTTATTACTTATGTGTCACATAATTTGACTCGATTCATTTTCACACTGCAACCATTACTACGGTAACTAATTTATAAAATGTGTCTGTGGGTGCCATATAACTTATTATGCTATGCTCATGAGTATTGATCATCCAATTTCTAGCCATGTCCTCTGATCGTAATTAATTATTTTCCCGCAGGAGATAATAGGAGTTTTTAACAGGAACTGCATGATAACATATGCTGCTTACAGGAACATTTTTCCTATATGGGCTCTGGGGAAGTACTACAATTGTGTACTGAGACCTTCCAAAAATGTACACTGAAATCTTGACAACAAGGCTATTGTTGAGATGAACGAACACGATATATCTTTGTTCTGCTTCTTCGAGAATTAAAGAAATTTGTGTAATTAAAATGATAGTCAGCGACAAAAGTCTTGCATCAATGAACACAAGCATGCTCGACTCATGTTAACATCTGGCCAGGACCTTGTTAATGGTATGGCAAGCAAGAATATTGCAATGTACAGAAAAACACCAGTAAAACATTTTGTCACTGAAAGTGAATGGATGGCTTAGAACAAGCACTAACTATACACACAAGAGAAAGGCATAAAGAGAGGTATGTCTATCTATATTATTAAGAAAAGTAAGGAATTCCTATTCTTTTAAAGAGATTTTAATCGCTTTTTTCTTCCCTAAAACATCATTATTTACTTATTTTACAAATATTTTTGTACCTGGACAAATGGGTAAGTGTTAGGGGTGTTAATGGGTTGGGTCAGGTTCCTATATTACCTAACCCAACCCAAATCATAAGGGTCATGTGTTCTCTTTGATCCGACCCGAAATGCATATGACCCAACGAAGAAACCCAGATCAGGTCAAGATCGGTCCAGATCGGGTTTTCGGGTACCTTTTCTTCCCATGCCATATTGGCTATTAGAAGGTGATTTTTGTATTGCATTTGCTACAAAGTAGACTTCTTGGCCGTGAGCTACCTAGATGGACCATCGCGGCTAGAAATATACTTTGTTGCCAATGGAGCTATGAAAGCGGAAATTAATCGAGCAAAAGTGTTCATAGTAAATGTCACGCCCCGAATCCTGAGCGTGCAAACATCCCTCGATGGTCGACTGAAAATTTGCGACGTTCCCAGGACGTGTCACCGACCCTTTCTTTTTATGTACATGCTGAAGCGAATTAAACATGTCCGGACAACAATCAAATAGACGGGATAGTAAAAGCAGGACATCAATTTTCACGAACCACACTTTAAAAACAAACTGAGCTAAACCTACAGGTTCATATACAAAAGTCTGTCTCCCAAAAAGAAGTCCTAACCAACCTATACCCGGATCCCTTCTACTCTGGCTCCAAATTCTCCATCCTAGAGACCTGAAAAAGGGGGTAACCACGACGAGGTGAGACAAGGTCTCAGCGAGTCAGTACCATAAACCCCGATTAGGATGAGAATTCACTCAGAGGCAGCCTAAATAGGCATCACACACAAACTTATCTCGCCTGAGTACATTCCCGCACATTAGTGCATCACATATACATATGCACACAGACATCTACAATAACTGAAACACATCCAATCATCTTTCAAACAATTACAGAGGTTCTGATTATAAGGCCAAACTGTTTTGACACGTCCCATTTCGCGCCACACAATTTTGTCCCCATAATCAGGTGCAGCTATCTCATCTCGATAGTTCATTTCACGCTCAATATCTAAACTCAAGGCCCTAGAGGTGGTTCCCATGAAATTATATTATTGTGTAGCACTTAGCCCTTGACCACATATTGCAATAGTATAAGACCTTAAAGGTGGCTCCCATGAAATTACATTATCGTGTAGCACTTAGCCATTGACTACAAGGCCCTAGAGGTGACACACGAAATTTCGTTGTCGTGTAGCACTTAGTCCTTTACCTGCTCACAACACATTTGATTTCCTCAACACAACACATCATCTTTCAATAGTCATCACATAATCACTCAATTGCATAATTTAGCAATCAATTTCATATATTATCAAGCATAATCTCTAAGCATACCAAAATTCAACCACATCACCAAATATGCATTGTCCAGCAAGCACAACATCAAGAACAATCACAAAACCACTACCGTTCCTAACCGGCAGAAATCGGGACCACTCGCACATCTCCAAGTTTAAATCCAAAAACATAATCAAACTATCTTACAAAATTCTTAAATTTGAATATGTTATAAAGGACATCTAAAAGAACATTTTTCATGGACACCTTAATTTAGATCTTTCTAGATTGAGAGCAGTAAATCGCCCAAACCGTTACAAATATAGTGTCTGTTTCCATAAATTTTGTTTTCCAAAACCAATTTGGTTCGAGGTCCAAAACATGTCCGTTTAATCTAAATTTGATTATGTTAAACTAAAAGATATAATGAACAACTTTTGTGAAGTAACTCTTTCGAAATTCAAACCCTAAGAGTTGATAAAAATCCATTGAACACCAAAAGGTCACAAGTTCCAGCACAAATAGAGGTTCTGTTTTGATTGAAACGAAGCTGAAATCTCATTCTTTTAAATCTCTAAAATCTTGATTAAAATATATGTTATAGCTAAATATGTTTAAAACATTTCTCAAGAAGGAAACAACCTCAAAATCATAGCACATTTTTCCCCACAAAAATGGCAAATGGCGAGGGTCCAACAAATTGATCCGGGAGAAATCCACTAAACCAAGCTAAATCACCCTCATTAGTACTAATCCAACCAATTAGATCAATACTAATTCATCTTAAGGCTAATCTAACAAATCTAGATTAACACTAATACATCTTAAGGCTAATCTCACTTAATACTAATTTAATTAAGCTAATTAATACTAATCTACCCCTAAGTGTAATTAACAACTTAATTAAGGATTAGAGAGTTAACGGCGGTGAGATCTCCTGTCTACGGCGTCACCAACGGAGGCTCGGATTGGGCTGAAAACAGCCTTGCAAGACTCACGACCAAGCTGGAAAATCGGTCCTGGTTCGAGGGGCTGAGGTGGCTGGTCAGGCTCGGCTTGGAGGCTGGTCGAGTTGGGTGGGCCGAGCTTACGGCAGCGACGATGAGGCAGGCTGGCATGAAGGTTGGCAGGGTTGACTGTTGCACGTGAGACAGTGAAGACACAGGGGAAAGATGGACGTGTGGGGGCGTTGGGGTGCTGGAACGTTGGAGTGGAGTGGCAGCGAAAGAGAGGAAGTGGAGGGAATGGAGCGGTCAGCTGTAGCAAGGACTGAGAGAGAGATGGCGTTCGTGAGGGGGAATGGGTTGAGCAAAACAAGAAATTGAGGGGAAGGGCAGAAGGAAGGTGGCGGCAACAAGGGGGGAAAGGGAATGTACGTGCGAAAGGGGGAAGGGAGAGAGAAAGTGAAGGGGGAAAGAAGTCAAGAGAAAATATCCAAAATCATCATTTCTTGGTCCCAAAAGTCTTCATGCCAATCTTCTTTGTCCCCAATTACTTTCTTGCATATAAATACCCACAATTAACTAATTTTGGACAGCAAAATAGCTAAATTCCTCTCCCATCCGTATTTCTTTTCTTTTTCGAATTGTCTGAAATTGATTTTCCGTAAAAATCCCGGACTTGACGGAAATTTCCCGAAAGATGATATGAGGTCTTAAAAATAAATCGTGACACGCTCGAACATTCGATTCTTGAAACCGAGTTCAATGCCATGGTTAATTTCGATCGGACGCGATTTTAGCGTGACCTAACATACCGGGTAACTTTTAGGGGTTTTATCTTGTTTGACCCATAGTCGATAATTTCGATCCACGTTTGTGCATCCCCGACTCATTGATGACTCTCGGTTGTCGTAAAAATCTCAAGGTTTTAATTACGAGTATCGAGTACAAAATCAACAAAAAATTAGGCTAGTGCCGCTCGACTGGAATTTTGCAATCAGGTGGAATCACTCACAATTTAATTATGCCATTCCATTGAATCGACCTATCCCCGGTCTCTGATTGATTATAACGGTGCCGTATTGATCCTTGTTAATTATCACGGTCAAGCAGTCGATTTCTGGTCAAATTCTCGAGTCTGTAGTGTTTATATCCCTTAACGGCTTTACCTGATAGATTAGTTATCTCGTGAGTGATCAGCTCAGAGAAAAAAATCATAGTCGCGTTGATGAAAAGCCCAGTTCATATCATCGAGACAGGGTTGAAATTCCAGATGTCATAGTAAAGGTGCCAGGGGGTGAGATGGGTCAATCTCTAGAAACAGGAGCCACGCATGCTGTACATTACACGGTACGCTTCTTGGTTAGGTCCTTTTGCTGCTCCCACTCACTCTAGAAAGTAGCAGGCTTTAAATTGAAGATGAAGAGTTTACAGAGATAAGTCTTGAGATAGATTTGCCAACTTGGTCATGGCTCGAAAGAAACATAGGAACAACATGAGGTTCAAACAAAATACAATATGGTTCTTTCAGCATCCTTCCTGTCCAAGCGAGCTTGTCCGCACATCGGTTGCCTTCCTTGAAATCATAGAAACAAAAATGAAATTATTCAATAAATTTGACAGGAGTAACAATACATACATACATGTTTAGTCAACATAGCATCCAATTAAGAACAAAAAGAACCATCTTAATAGTCCCAAATAGTTTCAGATGCAAAAAATAGTTCCCCATACACCTGCGTAAAACCAGTAAACTGCAATTTATTGCGTGTTTAAAACTACTATTAGACTATGGCATCTTCCACAGTTCCACCATTCAAAAAAGATGGCTGCTGCTGACTTGAATTGCGGACTTTTATACAGTCCTGATTAACGTACCAAAGAATTCCTTTAATACTTTAACCAGAGCACACCAAGACTAAGGAAATGACAACATTGTGATCTATAAGCTCCAAAGTGGACCCGTAGCTTCATGTCTCACACAAACTTCTTGACAAGGTTGACGAACGGCTTCTCGGATGCCATTCCCAAAAATATGTCATAATTCAATCATTGCAGGTCAAGAGATTGGAGAACTAGGGGGTTACTTCAGACAAGAAAAAACATTTCAGATCCAAAAAAATGGTTTAGGTCATGGTATCATCTAACAATATCAAAATCCGATAGCAAGAAGAGTCTTGAGCTTAACACCAAAGATATTGAACCGCCCATCGTTAGTAGTTAAGAAAGGAAGCTAAGAAAGACTTTAAAAGTCTGATTAGAAATCAGAAGATTACAATGTTTGGAAAGAGAAACGCTCACTTTTTAATTAGTATAGATCTTTTAGTAGTTTAATAGACTATATTAGTCTAATTGTCTTTAGATGATTACAACAGCCAATTGGGACAAGGAAACTTTGTAAATAGACGATGCAGAGAATCACTTATATAGCTACTCTTAAACAAAAGCTTCCAGATATCTGTGAGGTATAGAGAGTGTTCTTTTAGCAAGCAGAAAATAAGCATTTTATCGCTTGTGTGCCCAAGAAAAGCTGCAGTTACACAAAAGGATTAAAAGTCAGCAAATAAAACTTGTCACATAAGCCCAAAGGCTTCAAGATGTCGTCGAGAAGTAAATCTGCACTAAGGCTTTGACAGTATATAACGACGTTCATTTAGTTGCTCTGTTCATTATTACTTTCAAAGGCAAGCACTGAGACTCCCCCTGCTGTGCCACCCTCACTGCCCTTGCTACTACCGCCTGTTCAGCCCACTCGACAGCCTCCCATGAGCCTTCCCCAGTCTCCACACTTGCCCACAGTTGCTCCGGTGCAGCGCCCAACCACTGACATGGTTCCTGTTTCAATGAAACTCAAGGATGTAACTAAGGAGTACATGGATATTGCCCAACTAGCCCTACGGAAGTCTACTAGAAATGTAAACATAGGAGGCACATCCAAAAAACAACGCAGATTTTCCCCCTATGACACACGGCCCTCAAGCATTTCCGAAATCGACGACAACCTTCTCATGGATGCTCCAGTGTTGGTGGTGGCAGATATGGCCCCCTGGGCTTCGGTGGCTGGCCCTCAACAGCCACCCCCCCACAAATGAAACTCCTATGTTGGAACTGTCAGGGTCTGGGCAATCCCCTGACAGTTCAGGCTCTTAAGGCCTTAGTGGCCAAGGAAAAGCCCGACTTGGTCTTCCTCATGGAGACTAAGAATTTTGATCCGGTTCTTACCCGCTTGCAACGCAGGTTAAGCTTTCCATTTGTTTTTGTTCGCAACCCAGTTGGTCTTAAAGGGGGTCTTGCACTTCTGTGGCAACCCAGTGTGTCGGTTGATATCCTTCATGCTTCTAATGATTACCTTGACCTTCTTTGCAAGGACTTGACTGACGACAGAACTATGCGTCTGACCTGTGTCCATGCCCCGTACTCATATCACGAGAGGCAGTCTCTTTGGCAAGAATTACGACGCTCGGTGTTGCCAATACATGGCCATGGGTATGCGCAGGGGACTTTAATGATATCATCTACCCATGGGAAAAAGTTGGTCAGCGACCGGTGGCTCCATTTCGCCTATCTTCCTTTCGCAGTTTCATCAGTGATTGTTCTCTCATGGAGGTGGAGAGTAAGGGTTGCAGATTTACCTGGTCCAATAATCGAGTGGGAGATGCACTAGTTAAAGAGCGACTTGATAGGGTTTTCTGTACGTCTACCTGGCGAGTTATGTATCCTGATGCTAACGTCCTGGCATTACCCGCGGTGGGATCTGATCATAGTCCCATTCTCCTTAGCACTGCTAATCGGCCTCGCAACAACACCCGGCCTTTTGTTTTTGAGGCCTTTTGGAATCAGGATCCTCAGTGTCAAGGGCTTATTAGTAGAACCTGGAATTCTAACTACACTGGTGACCTTAGCTTCATCCTGAAACTTAAGGCTGTCACTCAGGCTTTACAGCAATGGAGTCGGGCCAAGTTCAAGCATGGCCACCGCAGGATCACCTTATTACATCAACAACTCCAAGAATTAACGAACAATGCTTCTCCTACTTCAAATGAGGCCGAGGTCGCCTCCACTCTCAGGACTGAAATTCGCAATTTGTGGCGTCAGGAAGAGCTGTTCTGGGCTATGCGATCTCGAATCCACTGGTTGAAATGGGGGGACAAGAACACGAAGTTCTTCCACGCCTCTACCATCCAACGACGCCAAAGGAATCGCATCACCATGTTGCAGACTAGAGACCAAGATTGGGAGCGCGACCCGCAGATCCTCAAGGAGATGACCCATGCTTTTTTCTCAGATTTATATACGACGGGGGGACCTCGCAACTATGGCCCAGTCTTGGCTCATTGCACCTCCTTTGTCACCCCAGGTATGAACTCCCACCTCATAGCTTCAATCACTATGGAAGAAGTCCGTCAGGCTACGTTCCAACTGGGAATTTCTAAGGCACCTGGACCGGATGGCCTTGGTGGGTTTTTCTACCAGACACATTGGGATGTCATAAAGAACGACCTTCTTAAGTTAGTGGACGACTTTTTTACTTTTGGAGTATTACCCCTTAATCTGAATTGCACAAGCATCGTCTTGATCCCTAAAACCAATCATCCGGAACGTCTTGATCAGTACCGCCCGATTAGTCTGTGCAACTATGCATATAAAATCATTTCCAAGGTTCTTGCCAATCGATTGAAACCGTGGCTACCGAGTCTTATTGCTCCAGAACAGGCAGCCTTTGTCAGTGGACGCCAGATTCAGGATAATATCCTCATTGTCCAAGAGGTTCTGCACCAATTTCGGACACGAAAATGGAAGCACCAGCACAAGATGATATTCAAGACTGATATGCATAAGGCTTATGATCGAGTGGAATGGGATTTTCTGCAAGATTACATGATCAGGCTGGGCTTTCACCATCGTTGGGTCCATTGGGTCATGCAGTGCATTACCTCACCGTCACTCAGTGTGCGGTTTAACGGTGAGCAGTTGCCTTCCATACAGCCCTCACGGGGACTTCGACAAGGTGATCCTCTGTCACCTTACTTCTTTGTGCTAATTGCAAATGCTCTCTCCAATTTGATTACCCAGGCGATTCATACTGGCACTTTGAAAGGGATCCGCCTTACTAGGCACTGTCCGACTCTTTCCCATTTATTTTTCGCTGATGACTCTGTCTTTTTTCTTGAGGCGACGATTACTGAGTGTCAGAACTTATCAAATATCCTGAATCAATATTGTCTAGCTTCTGGCCAGGAGATCAATAGAAATAAATCAGGCTTGTATTGTAGCACTGCTTGTCCTATCACTCTGCAGCAGAATTTGGCTCGGGAACTTCGAGTACCACTTCTTCACAGGTATGGCAAGTACTTAGGTATACCTTCTGACTGGGGTAGATCGAAAAGAGATATGTTTTCATGGATTTTGGCCAGGGTCAATACTAAGCTAGAAGGGTGGAAAGAACGGCTATTATCTAAAGGCGGTAAAGAGATCCTTATCAAGTCCGTGGTGCAGGCCATTCCTCAGTATGCCATGTCGGTTTTCAAGCTCCCTCATTCCCTTTGTAAGGCCATTGAGCATCGTATCGCTCATTTCTGGTGGAAGACGGATATTAGTAGGGGAGGCATTCATTGGCAAAACTGGCGTTCCTTACAATTCAGCAAACTTTGTGGCGGCTTGGGGTTCCGTGATTTGCTCGCCTCTAACATCGCTTTATTGGGTAAGCAGGCCTGGCGAATTCTCCACAACCCTCTCTCCCTATGCAGTCAAGTCCTTAAAGGTATCTACTTCCCTCACACTGATTTTCTGCAAGCGGTACCTTGACGACGACCTTCATGGGGTTGGCGAAGTCTTATTATTGGACGTGATGCTTTAATACTGAATTTGTGCTGGTCAGTGGGAGATGGAACACACATACATACGAGGCGGGATCGATGGTTACCAATAGGACCTTTATCGGGGCCTCTCGCTCGTGACGAACCGGCAAGAGTCGCAGACCTCATCGACCCTCAACTCCACTCTTGGAATATCCCTCTCATCCGACAAAGCACTATGATGAGGACATCGCTCGGCTCATTATCTCGCACTCCTATCGGACTCCGACTTTGCTGAAGATATCTTAACTGGACGGCCACCAAAGACGGCAATCATTCGGTCAAGAGCCACTACCACTCTATCCTAACCACGTAACGTTGCCACACCGGCCACACCTTTGCAGCAGCCACTTTTGATCTTGACAGGCAACTATGGACTAGAATCTGGACTTTGCGAGACACAACCTAAACTCCGTATGTTTCTATGGTCTTTTTTCATAACTCTATAGCGACTAAAGCTAATCTAGCCCGACGCCACATCATCGAGGATCCTACATGCTTATTGTGCGATCACCACACGCCGGAAACACTCGAACACCTGTTCTTTCATTGCCCGTGGACAACCAAGGTATGGCAACATCCTGATATTGGTCATCTACATATTACCCCCCCCCCCCAGTCCATGGAATGACTCAGTGGATCAGACAACAGGCTAAGCGGAAGCGGGGCGTACCTGAGTTCGAACTCATTGCGCACCTTCTCTGGAACATTTGGCGCGGCCGAAATAATTTCATTTTCCGTCATCAACAGCCGAGTTCCCACCTTGCCATCGTTGACGCATTTGCTCACCGACATAGCTGGCGCGCGATTACTCCTGGTGACAAGCTGGGCCGATCCGATGCCTTGTCCGCAGGAGGCGTTTGGCAACCTCCTCCACAGGGGGTGCTGAAATGCAATATCAAAGGGGCTTATAAGGAGGGTGACCTGATCGGTACAATGGTGTGTGTTAGTCGGGATCATAGGGGTCAACTTACAGAGGTTTTCACCGATGCTTGTCCAGCGACTTCGGCACTTCAGACGGAAATCCAGGCTCTCACTGGTGCTCTCCGCCATCTCTTGCAGCTCGGTCTTCAACATGCTCGGATCGTCATCGAATCGGACTGCTGGACTGTGGTGGACGTCTTGACTAATAACCGGCGGCCGCCATGGGAGGAGCGTCCACTCTTCGCGGAGGCCATCTCCCTGATTCGTTCGTGCCTTAATCTGTTGCTTCGACACTGCAGGAGAGAGACAAATCTGGCTGCCGATTGGGCTGCGAAGGCCCATGGCCGTACTGACCAAGCCCGTCACTGGAACCTTTTTCCCCCTGCTTCTCTTCTTGACCTTGTGTTTGCAGATGCGGTACTAAGCGGATGTAAGATGTTTTAATTTCTAATATAAGTTATCTTCGTCCAAAAAAAAAAAAAAAAGTTTAAGAAAGCAAATGCACTCAATGAACGGAAGAGGTTACAATGGTGCGGGAGTGGGAGCACAATCATAGCATATAAAATACTTATGATAGGGCTAATCAGAACACCTAGAGGGGGGTGAATATGTGTTAAAGAAGTTTTTGCAAGACTTAACAACTTAATTCGTCCTTTGAAAATAATAGACTGAAGATGTAAAAAACTATAAACAGTTATATAAGACTACGAATTAAAGTAAAGAGTTTAGGGAAAGAGAATTGAAACACAAGGTTTATAGTGGTTCGGCTTAGACCAAGCCTACGTCCACTTTCCCGCACCGGCAGCCCATTGGCTGGATTCCACTAAGAACCAAAAGAGATTTTACAGTCTCACATCCTTGATTCCACAATGTAGAAACTCTACTACACTTTCTCAAGGTCTCACAAGTATTTAATCTCTCTTTTGAGTACAACTTAAGCTCAGCGATTGAATCCGCAAAGAACTAGGAGTTTCAGACTTTGGAATTTTTCTTTCATGCACACACTCGAAATAACTTGAGCATCTTCCTTATATACTCCTCAATGCCTTTATAACCGTTGGCACCTTCCAAAGGAGTTCTTCCAATCTATCCGTTGAATAGAATCAATTAGGAAGATCTCGAGTTATTTAAGGAATGTGATGATAGCCCACTAATCATGCTCGTTCATACAATCATGATCTAAATTTCCATAAGTAGAACATTCCAAGTATACTTCGTGATGTGAGTCGTTGCGGAAGGATCGTTCTACGAAGGCCTAGAGGGTGCGAATTGCAAACCTCGACCTCCAATCAAACCTGTGATTGGCAACCTCGGTATGAACGTGACATGTTGACGAACACGTGTCAACCAACCAACGTTATAGACGCCACGAGCGAAAGAATTCGCTATCTCGCTCGGTAAGTCAAATCGACCGTCACAAGGGAATCTTGATTAGGTCAAGTCCTCAAAAGAACAGTAAAAGAGAATCTCTCAATTATTTCTCAAAGTAAAAATATGTCTGTCCCCAAAGAAATTCAGTCGAGTCTTATATATAGGCTTTCTAGCCATCACACAAACCCTAAAAGAAACCCTAGAAATATAATGCGTCATATTCTAGAATATTCCTAAACAAGAAGATATATATATCTCTCTCTCTCTATAAATATATATCTATATATATTTGACTTGGTCAAATATTTGGTGTCCATATAATCAAATTGCGCCAAGATTTCCAAGATTCTTCAAGATTTGATCCAAGGTTATCTCCACGCTGAAGATCACGAACCATGACACCAACAGCTTGCCTAAATTGCTTGGCCCGCGCTCGAGTGATCGAACCAGTAGGAATAGACAATGAGTCCTTAGCACCACCTCCTCGATATGGCTCGATGTCCACGTCATTCCCTCCCCGTGCAAAGGATTTGCCCTCAAATCATCACGGCATCGAAAAGAGTCAAGTTAGAAACATTAAATGTTGCACTAACATCATACTTACCTGGAAGATCAAGCTTGTAGGCATTATTGTTAACTCTTTCCAAAACCATAAAAGGTCCATCCCTCGCGGTAATAACTTAGAATGTCGCTGCTCAGGAAATCTCTCTTTGCGCATATGAACCCAAACCCAATCGCCAGGTTCAAACACCACTTCCTTACGCCCTTTGTTGGCTTGCCTTGCATATTGCTCAGTCTTGCGCTCAATATTTGCGCGCGTCTTCTCATGCAACACCTTGACAAATTCAGCTTTCTTTGCTCCATCTAAATCCACACGCTCATCAATAGGTAAAGGGGTTAAATCTAACGGAGTTAGCGGATTAAAACCATAGACAACCTCAAATGGTGTAAATTTAGTAGCAGAATGCATGCTCCTATTATATGCAAATTCAACATGTGGTAGACAATCTTCCCAAGATTTTATGTTCTTTTTAATAATAGCTCGCAACAATACCCCTAAAGTTCGATTAACTACCTCGGTTTGACCATCGGTCTGTGGATGACAAGTAGTAGAAAATAACAACCGTGTTCCTAATTTTTTCCACAATGTTTTCCAAAAGTAGCTAAGAAATTTAGAATCTCGATCTGAAACAATCGATCTAGGCATGCCATGCAAACGTACAACTTCCCTAAAGAACAAATCAGCAACATGAGATGCATCATCAGTTTTATGACAAGGTATAAAATGAGCCATCTTTGAAAACCGATCAACAACCACATAAATAGAATCTCTACCATACTTAGACCTAGGCAATCCTAACACAAAATCCATAGAAATATCAGTCCAAGGATGCGTTGGAATAGGTAATGGTGTATACAAGCCATGCGGTTTAGTTGTAGACTTCGATTGCTTACAAGCAATGCATCTCTCACAGACACGTGTAACATCTCTCTTCATATGTGGCCAATAAAAATGTTCATGTAATACTTCATAAGTCTTACTAATGCCAAAATGTCCCATTAAACCACCACTATGCGCTTCTCGCACCAACAATTCACGCAAAGAACACTTAGGCAAACATAGTTTGTTTTCACGGAAAAGATAACCTTCATGCCTATAGAATTTATCAAATGCAGCGTGTTCACATACTTCATATACTCTCCCAAAGTCATCATCATCAGTATATAAGCCCTTGATATGCTCAAAACCTAGACACTTTGCTTCTAAAATAGTTAGAATCGCATACCTTCGAGAAAGTGCATCGGCTACCACATTCTCCTTACCTTTCTTGTACTTGATCACATATGGAAAAGTCTCAACGAACTCCATCCATTTGGCATGTCTTTTATTCAACTTTTGCTGCCCTTTCAAGTACTTCAAGGTCTCGTGGTCGGTGTGGATCACAAACTCCTTTGGCCATAAATAATGTTGCCAAGTCTCCAAAGCTCGCACTAAAGCATACATCTCCTTATCATAGGTAGGATAATTCAATGTTGCTCCACTCAATTTTTCGCTGAAATAAGCTATGGGACGCCCTCCTTGCATCAACACGGCTCCAATTCCTGTACCAGAAGCATCGCAATCTATCTCAAAAGTAGCACTGAAATTTGGCAAAGATAACAAAGGAGCATTAGTTAACTTATCTTTTAGCAGATTAAATGCTTTCTCTTGCTCTTCTCCCCACGTGAAACCCACGTGCTTCTTGATAACCTCAGTTAAAGGTGCGGCAATGGTGCTAAAATTTCTCACAAATCGCCGATAAAAACTCGCCAATCCATGAAAGCTACGCACCTCTCCTACGGTCTTAGGCGTTGGCCATTCACGAATTGCTTTGACCTTTTCTTCATCAACCGTATACCATCAGCACTAACAACAAATCCTAGAAATACTAATTTGTTGGTAACAAAAGAGCACTTCTTTAGATTAGCATATAATTGTTCGGTCCTTAAAACCTGCAAGACAGCTCGCACATGCTTAATATGGTCATCGGGGCTTTGACTATATATCAAGATATCATCAAAATAGACAACCACAAATCGACCAATAAAAGCACGCAAAACATGATTCATAAGTCGCATAAACGTGCTCGGTGCATTAGTTAATCCAAATGGCATGACTAACCACTCATATAACCCATACTTGGTCTTAAATGTAGTTTTCCATTCATCACCTTCTTTCATCCTAATTTGATGATAGCCACTTTTCAAATCGATTTTAGTGAAAATGCAAGAACCATGCAACTCATCCAACATGTCATCTAACCTAGGAATAGGATGTCGATACTTTACCGTAATATTATTGATTGCTCGGCAATCGACACACATTCGCCAAGTTCCATCCTTCTTTGGCACCAACAAAACAGGGACATCGCACGGGCTAAGACTCTCTCTCACATGCCCTCGCTCCAATAGTTCGCTAACTTGCCGCTGAAGTTCCTTTGTCTCCTCGGGATTGCTTCGATATGCAGGTCGGTTAGGTAATGATGCACCAGGAATCAAGTCAATTTGATGTTCTATGCCTCGAATCGGTGGTATCCCTCCAGGAAGTTCATCAGGAAAGACATCTTCAAATTCCTGCAATAAAGACACAATAGGACTAGGCAAACTTGGGTCAAGATCGTTAGTAGAAAACAAAACCTCCTTGTACACAAGTACAAGCATTGGTCGATCTAGAACTAAGGCTCTCCTCACTTCACTTGATTTTGCATAAAAATTATTTTGCCTCTTTTCTTTCCTTTCTTCTTTTCCCTCGGTTTTTACCACAATCTTTCTCTCGGCCTCTCCTTTTCCTTGTGTCTCAGACACACCACGCAAGCCCTCGGATTTCTCACCTTTTCTCTCTCTCGGCTTCTCGTTGTAACTTTAACGATCTTGATACACCTCACTAGGTGTCATTGGTACCAAGGTATAAGTCTTTTGATTCATCACCAATGAATAACGATTAGTATATCCATCATGATGTACCTTTCGATCATATTGCCATGGTCTTCCAAGTAAGACATGACCCGCTTGCATAGGTACAACATCACACTCTACCTCATCCTTGTATTTCCCTATCTCAAATGGAATTCGAACTTGTTTCGACACCTTCACCTCACCACTATCATTTAACCATTGAAGTCTATAAGGCCTAGGGTGCTTTGTCGTTTTCAAACCCAACTTATCCACCATAATACAACTTGCCACATTCGCACAACTACCTCCATCAATTATCATACTACAGATCTTACCATTCACCACACATCTTGTATGAAACAAGTTATCTCTTTGTTGATGATGCTCCTCCTCTTTTACTTGCACGCTCAAAGAACGCCTAACCACCAATAAGTCTCCTTTTATAGCCACTTCTCCATCACTACAATCCTCCAACGGTGGCATCTCATCATCTTCTTCGTCCCTCTCACTTTCGGACTCAACATCACCATGTCCCGTCATGATCATCACCCTCCTATTAGGGCATTGATTCGCCATATGACCCCTGCCCAAACACTTAAAACATTTAATCTCACGAGTTCTAGTGTTAGGGTTTTCGGTTTTACCTGAAGCCGAATTCGTTCCAACTTTACCGTCCCTCTCCTTCTCCTTTGAGGTTTCGGTTTTGGTGTTGTTTCCTCTCCAATTTGGCTTTTCATCTCTCTTCCAATTGGATCTCCAATTTTGATTAGAACCTCCTCCACTTTTGTGAATTCGGTCCATCTTCAATTGCCGCTCAACTTTGATGGCTTTGTCCACCAATTCCTCCAATTCAACATAGTGTTGCAGCTCCACCACCCTTGCTATGTCTCGACTCAAACCACTCAAAAATCTTGACATTGTGGCCTCACGATCCTCCACCACATTAGCACGGATCATGGCAATCTCCATCTCCTTGTGATACTCTTCCACGCTCTTATTGCTTTGTGTGAGATTTTGTAACTTTTGAAACAAATCTCGATGGTAATGACTTGGTACAAAACGCCTCCTCATCACTGCTTTCATCTCATCCCACGTCTCTATCGGTCTTTCACCATTGCGCCTCCTACTAGTCACAAGTTGATCCCACCAAATTATAGCATAATCAGTAAATTCAACAGCTGCAATTTTTACCTTTTTGAGCTCAGAGTATCGTTGGCAATCAAATACCATCTCCATGCGTTTCTCCCACTCTAGATACGCATCGGGATCATTCTTTCCTTGGAAAGAAGGAATCTTCATCTTAATATTGCCAAGTTCATTATCTTCTCGGTGTCTAAACCCTCGGGCTCCATTCCACCTTCCAAATCGAGCATCTCGATCATCCTCCATGTCAGCCTCATCATCATCATAATGCCGTTGCCTTCTAGGTTGTGTTCTAGAGGCATCTCGCTGATGTTGCGGCCTTCCTCGGGGTATCTCTCGGTCACCATCAACCCTCATGCCATTCCCCATCATTCGGCCACTAAGCTCCTCCACTATGACCCTCAATTGCTGGATGCTTTCCACGAGCGCTTCATCCCTTCGTATGGAGTCAACCTCCCTTTGATTCACGCTTTCTTCGCGCGACATATTTTAGACCTGCAAATAAATGTTAGTCACAAAAATCCTCACCAATCGCTCCCTCACGTGTTTCTCTCAAGGTGTTTGTCACTCCTCTCGTGTTTAACTCAAGTTTAGGCTCTTTTTTTTTTTTACCCTCAATTAAACTCACACACTCTTGCCTTTTTCCTCTCGTATTCTCTTTTCACAAGTTCTTTATTGGACTCAAAACCTATCTCTCAACCCTCTCACGACAATCAATCAAACTAATCAAACAAGATTAGATCACTACTGATTTTGTTTCAGCAAGTAACAATTTCAAACCAACAAGTACAACTTTCAAAATTCCAATTGAAACGCAAATCACTACTGATTTTTTTTCAATTCGGTCCACTAACAAACGAGTCGTCTTCTTGATTTTTTATTTTTTTGGCTATATATTTTTTTTTTTTGCCGAATCTGTTTTTTTTTTTTTTTTTCTCTTGCGCACTTTTTTTTTTTTGTGTGCGTTTTCTTTCTTTTTTTTTTTTTTTTTTTTTGAAGAACTTTTCTTTTTTTTTTGACGAACTCAGATACAATTTAAGATGCTAGGGAAAAAAAAACTAACAGCAAACAACTATGTATGGAAGCACAAAAGCAATCGGATCCCTAAATTGGCTAGAACTGAAACCCTAGCTCAATAAATCTCAAATTGCTAAATATAAAGAAAAATTAAAGATAAATAGACCTTGTAGAAGCAAGCTCTGATACCAAACTGATGTGAGTCGTTGCGGAAGGATCGTTCTACGAAGGCCTAGAGGGTGCGAATTGCAAACCTCGACCTCCAATCAAACCTGTGATTGGCAACCTCGGTATGAACGTGACATGTTGACGAACACGTGTCAACCAACCAACGTTATAGACGCCACGAGCGAAAGAATTCGCTATCTCGCTCGATAAGTCAAATCGACCGTCACAAGGGAATCTTGATTAGGTCAAGTCCTCAAAAGAACAGTAAAAGAGAATCTCTCAATTATTTCTCAAAGTAAAAAAAATATGTCTGTCCCCAAAGAAATTCAGTCAGTCTTATATATAGGCTTTCTAGCCATCACACAAACCCTAAAAGAAACCCTAGAAATATAATGCGTCATATTCTAGAATATTCCTAAACAAGAAGATATATATATCTATATATATATATATCTCTCTCTATAAATATATATCTATATATATTTGACTTGGTCAAATATTTGGTGTCCATATAATCAAATTGCGCCAAGATTTCCAAGATTCTTCAAGATTTGATCCAAGGTTATCTCACGCTGAAGATCACGAACCATGACACCAACAGCTTGCCTAAATTGCTTGGCCCGCGCTCGAGTGATCGAACCAGTAGGAATAGACAATGAGTCCTTAGCACCACCTCCTCGATATGGCTCGATGTCCACGTCACTTCGCCAATCAACAAATCTAATTATCCAAATTGAGAATAATTGATCACAAGATGCTATATCCAGCCGTGAGATCTTCTTTAATCGTATGAACCAAATCCTTAGAGATATACTAGCATTTAGATAAGTCTTCTCTTCGTCGGTCTGGAAACTATCAGTGATGGTAGACTTTAAATATTGAGTTTGGAGGTGTTCAGACTTTGACAATAGAGTTTACAAGTCTTTAGACTAGACTGATGGAAACATTTTGTTAACTTCAAAACAAATAAAGAAGTTTTCTCCAACAATCTCCCCATTTTTAATGGTGACAAAACTTTTCTTCAGATTTGAACACTTTTGTCCTGCAAAACAACACTTAAGCAAACAAGATATCTCATAAAAGATAAGTGGATTAGGATATGGATAGCAATGATTCTGCAACCACAGAAAACATGTTAGTCCTGCAAAACAACTATCCTTTCCATAATTAGTATCACGACCTAAGTTACTGCAAGACAAAAGATCATATCAAATAGTCCACAACCAAACAAAAGACAAATAAGTCCAAAAATCCAAACCAAAGTCAAAAACCAAAGTCAAATCTGCATTAAACTTCTCCCCTTTTTTGTCAACAACAAAAAGTGGAGAACAAATAAAAAGTTGTTTGAAAATAGAGAGAGCCAAGGTTGTTTGTGCAGGCGAATAAGCTGGAATTCTCCCATGGAATTCACTGTCTTCTCAAGCTTCCCAATGGTGTCCTTTAGTTGCTGGAAATCTTCACCCTTCACATGATCTTGCACTTGAGTCTTCAGGGCATTTAACTGATCTTGCAAAGAAACTGAAGTAGCCAATAAAGCCTTTTTGAGATCTTTTATGTCATAGTCCAAACCATGCTGACCCTTCTTTAAATCTAGCAAAACATCCATTATGCCTGAAAAGTCCGCTGAATGAGTTAGAGCAGCACTGGGTCCAGCCGAATCTGTTCCTAGAGTCTTGAGAGTGGATGGATCTTTAACAATTTGTCTACTGTGACTTGGAGTAAATGCCTCAAATTCTGGTTATGGATGGTGAGAGGCATACACATCCTCTGGATTTGTTGCAGATCGACTAATATCACTAGTGAGAATAAGCGAAGAAGTAACTCGTTTTTCTGTAGCTTCCTCTGTATGCGTGCCTGTAGGAGGAGAAATGGATTCTTCTTATTGTTCTGTTTCAGCAAAAGAGTGATGTTTTTCTTTTGCTTGCTCACCAGCAGTTCCACTCCTTGTCTTTTTCAGAGTTGCTTAACAAGGATACAGTCAATGTAGGCTCAAGAGAGTCATCTTCAGCAAGAGAGTGATGTTTTTCTTTTGCTTGCTCACCAGCAGTTCCACTCCTTGTCTTTTTCAGAGTTGCTTGACAAGGATACAACCAATGTAGGCTCAAGAGAGTCATCTTGAGCCACTTCTTCCTCTCATTCTATTCTTCCTTCCTCTTTCTCTTCTCCTTTTTCTTCCTCTTCTTCTCCTCTTCTTTCTTCTTCTCTTCTTTCTTCATCTCTTCTCTCAGTCTCTTCTCTAATCTCACGAAAGCTTACGAAACTCTTCAAGTTCCTTAAGGCTGATTTTTTTTTTTTTTATTTCTTTTGATTTCTTTTGATGTCTTTTCTTTTTAGCTTTTTTCTTGTCCTTTTGTTAGTGACCGACCACTGACCACGGCCAATTGCCTAGCCTCGCCCGCCACAAGCAAGGCCTAATTGGGTGAGGCCCGACCAAGCAAAGGCGAGCCTCGACGAGGGGAGCCCTCGCCCAAGCGTTGGTTGATGAGGGTTAAACCTCGCCCAGGCCAGGTTGGCCTCGCTGGGCATTAACGGGGGGAAGGCGATGCCAAGTGAGGTCACTGTGGCTAGATTTTGCAAGGGGAGCCCTCGTTGGCACTCACCCTCACCTAAGCAAGTGTCAGCCTCACCTAGGCCAGACCGACAAGGTAAGCCCTCATGAGAGCTCACCCTTACCCAGGCAACTATTAGCCTCACCTAGGCTAGATCTGGTAAGGCCAACCCTCGCCCAAGTAGGGCAGCCTCGCCAAATCTAACCTAGGCAAGGCCTACCCTCACCAGGTCGTGCCTGGGCGAGGTTTAAAACTAAATTGGTAAAAATGCAATAAGTTTATGACTTTTTGAACAATTTTCCTTAATAACAACTCTTTCTCCTGCTCATGCTTTGATACCTCACTCCACACTTATCCCTTCTCTTGCCTCCATTGCTGCCTCTACACCCTTCAATTTTAGAATTTTGGAGATTTATGTTTTCGCAAATGAGTTACTTATTAGACACAAATAAATATTCTGATTTTTTGACATATAGTGAAAATTTACTAGATATAATTACTCGATATAAATCTTCCACTAATATATTGCATATGCAAATAATAAATATGGTGTGCATCACTTGTGAATTTTTTTTTTTTTTTTCTGATACTATATTTTTGGGTGAATATGTCACATGATACAAGTGTCAAGTTTTTTATATCACAGTGACAAACTTGGGGTATATATATTACATTGTACAAACTTCGATAAAAAAAATGGATAAATGTGTCAGTAATTTAGATTTGTTGATGGCTTTTACTTCCTTTTTTTATTGCCAAAATCCAGTTCCTTTTTCGTTTCATTAACAGCCGCCAGCTCTCTTTCTTCTTGTCCACCTAAAATACCCAAAACACCAAAATAGAATCTTTTCCGCGCATGAGCCCGAAAGACGATACCCAAGCTTTCGAGACCAACAATCGTTGCGTTCGTTCCAAGGGCCACGATAAACGATGTCATCTCCATGCAAGAGTACTACGAGAGGTGCTTCTTCCCCCAGATGACACTTGCAGAATGCGGCAGTTCAGCTTCTCCATCATACTTGGTCCCAGCTCCAGTACATAGTGCAGGACTTACATGGCCGCTTCGTCACGTACATCATGGCAGAGATAGAAAAAAATGACTGCCTACATTAGGTCCATTGCGGTGTTGTGGCCTTATCGTAGGACTTACGTGGCTGCTTTGTCACGTACATCATGGCAGAGATAGAAAAAAATCACTGCCTACATTAGGTCCATTGCGGTGTTGTGGCCTTATCGTCAGAGCTGCCTCAGCAAGTAGCTAATGAACGCCACTTACACGGGCTTTCCGTTTAGTAGGCAAGCAACTCATGAACTCCACTTCCATGGGCTTTCTGTTTAGTAAATCAAATCGATTTGTCTAGTTTTGTCATAACAACATGGTTTTGTTCTCTGGTAAAATTCTATTTTTGTTTTCGACAAAGAAAAAAGCTAGATTTTCGTTGTTTTCAACAAAAATAAAATAAAATAGAGTTTCGTTGTTATCTACGACGTGCTATTTATAGGACTGATGTGAACTCTACCAACTCAATGTGGCGATTTGGGCCAATAAATCACCCGGCCCAAAATGGTTTGACACAATTAAAGAATTGGACAAATTTGGTCATTCTGTCCAAGAACTCATACTATTTCTATCTTGCCCACAAAAATTATCCATGGTCTGCTTATTTTCCGGAAAATAAAAATTTTAAAAAAAATTGTTGAAGATAATTATTTATACCATATCATCAACCACAATATATGCTAAATACATATTTCGTAAAAATATTTTTCATTCATTTATTTTTGCAAGCGATCATCTAGAAAAATATCTCTCGATTCGTTAATTTTTCGCATATAAATGTTGATATACTCATTATCTAGAATATATATATATATATATAAACGAGCATTGAACACCACGACTTTGTGGCGGATTGGTTATGTTTTTTATGACAAATAAATGGTCACTTCAAAACTCTACAATAGCTAAAAGCGAAAAAAATAGAAAATGAAGATAAGTTCCTATAAACTAATCACTTTGCATCTACTTCATTTTAAAAGGAGTAATCCCCAATGGGTTGGTAACTATTTATCTTAAAACGATCAGTTACGATGTATAATTAGTTCATTATGAGTAGATAATTCGTTTCAAGTCGCTTCAACGCGGTTACAGTTTATCAAAAACACTTGCTACATCTATATAATCAATAAATTACAATGGGCCGATTGTTTGGGATTTGATATATCTATATGATCAATAAGTTACAACGGCCAATTGTTTGGGATTGGAACCTTGCAGCGACTTAGATTTCCTTGGATTTTTAGAAGAAAATGTTTTGATTGCTAAAATGTTTGGTGAATACAAATGAAGGAAAGAACCCCTATTTATACAAGAGTCCCTTTTATTACAATCATAAATTTTCCCTCAGTCTTACGGTGGAAATTACATCTCCCTATCTACCAATTGCTAGCATTTATACCGAGAATACTCTAGAACTTACGTATCACCCTAGGAATATTCTAGAAGCCCTAGAAGGCTTGATCTGATTTTTTTAGATCACACACGATCTTTTGTTCATGGAAAACCTCGAGGTCTTGACAAATACATCATCTCATTCCCACATTGTCCTCCAATCTTTGACTCAAAGTCCAATGGCCATGGTTGTGTAGAAATCATTTGTTCATGGATCTTTCTTTTGGTCTGCGATGTGATACTGGTGTGTCATGACCGATTTTCATGGCACCATCTCAAGAGTCTGAATATGGTCAAAGTGGTTTCATGATTGCTTATCTTCCTCGTTGCTGCACGATTTTAGGTTGCATGTGCACTTAAACGTCAAACCTTCGCCATATCATGAGCCAAATTTATCTTGTGTGTCTACACTATACGAGTTTCTTTTTCTTCCTTCAGCCGGATATGATAGATTGCTTCGGGAAATGCTTGCACCGTAACTAACCTACTTGAATTTAATCTATTTTTGACAGGCATAAAGACATTTTGTTTCAACCCTTGTTCCAATTTAGTATTTGCTGGATGTGCTTCCGGATATGCATTGTCGGGACCTCAGGTACTTGAAGATTTTATGACTCACTTTTTCTGCTGTTGTTACCTTTATGAAATTAAGAATGTCCCACACTTCTGAACATGTAGAGTGTATGTGGGCTTTATTTGGTCTCGAAATTCGATACCCTTCTTAAAAAGCAGCTGATAAATGAGAAGATGCTAATTGTTCAGGAAAATGGGGGTTCTGTGGGAAGGACGAGCGAGCCCGAATATGCTGTACTCGCTCGGACACATGCAGTATGACACGTCGATGCCGTTTGTTGGTGGCATAGACGGTGTGCTGCGTGGTTTGGATCAAAGCACGGGCGAACTAGTCTCGAGTTACATCATGGACCAACCAGTATCATCAACGGCTTCCTCAGGAGGGACAGAGAAAAGAAAGGTAAGAAGCCTCTCAGAAGATGCTCGGATCGACAGCACTCCTACAGCTGCTCGGCCTCCGATCACTTGATTGGCCGTGGGAATGAAGAAAGTTGTCACCGCTCACAACGGAAAGCAAATGAGATTGTGGAAATTTCACTAGAAGATGCTCCTTCTTTGAAAGAAAATTTATGATGAGGCCACTTAGGGTGCGTTTGGTAACATTTCTGTTAAAAAATTGTTCCAAGGAACAGAAATAGAAAAAAGTGTTTCTGTTCCGGAGAATAATTTTTGAACAAAAAGACGCGTTTGGTAAACTTGTTCTGGGAATAAAAATGAACAGAAACACGTTTGGTGAATTTGTATAATTTTTTTTATTTCTTTTAATTTTTTAATATTTTTATTTTATTTTTTCTATTTTCTTATTTATTTTTCCTTTTTTTTTTTTTTTTTCTTTTGGTCGGTCGCCGGCCTCGGCCATGGCCGGCGACCGACCGACAAGGGCCGGCGGCCTCGCCCAGCCACGGCGAGGCTCGCCGGCCCCGGTGAGGCCGAGCCTCGGCCTCGTTGGGCCACCGCCGGGCGACGCCGACACAGCGGTGGCTCGGCGACGTCGAGCCTCGCCGGCCGCCGGGCGAGCTCGGCCTCGGCGGATCCGGGCGAGCTCAAGCCTCGATGGGGGTTGGCAACGCTTCGGCGAGGTCGCCGGCCCTCGAAGGCGTCACCGGCCCTCGACGGCCGGTCGCCAGCCATGGCCGAGGCCGGCGACCGGCCAAAGAAAAAGAAAGAAAAAAAAGAAGAAGAAAAGAAGTGTTTCTAAATTTTGTCCGAAACAAGAAACAAAAAAATTTGTTTCTAATTTTGTTCCGAGATGTGTTTCCGGGAACCAAAAATAATTTTGGAACATAAACGCACACAAACGTGTTTTGTTCCTTTTTGTTCCCAGGAACAAAAAAACAAAAAAGTTGTTTAAAAACAGAAAAAAGAAACGAAAACAAACGGGGCCTTAATTAGAAATTTGATGTACTTGTAATTAGAGAAAAGAGTATGTTTTTTTCCGAAATTATTCAGTCCAAGTGGCCAATAAAAAATTTATGCTTGACAAAACCTATTTATAAATAAGCAAGAAGTGTAATTTGTCTTTTTTTTTCCATTTTTTTTAAATTAACATTGCAATTATAACACCTCTAATATAACACCGCTGCTAATATGAACAACTTTAAATAATATTTTAATAATTTTTAGAAATTATTTATTTTTCGTTAGTTATTTTATTTTTCCTTTTCCTTTTCTTATTCTTTCTTCATTCTCCTCCTCCTTCCTCCAAATGGTTGCTAAACTTTGCTGATATGGAAGAGGCAATATCCAGCAAGAGTCAAGCCTTGCCAGCCACAAGCGAGGCCCAACCTCGCCAAATTTAATGAGGTTGAGCCTCAGCCATCCTTTGGCAAGGTCTTGAGGCCGTCTAAGCCGCAAGGGTAGCCTCGTTGACTATGGGCAAGGCCCAACCTCACTAGACCCAATAAGGTTGAGCCTCGCCTAAGCCATGAGGGTAGCCTTGTGCTAGGCGACGAGGCTGCCCAAGCCATGTGGGAGGCATTGTTGGTAGTTTGTTTATAAAAAAAATGAAGATGTGCCTTGTCCCACATCGAAAAGATGTGAGTGCGCACACAGACAAGATTTGGTACTAATCAATGATCGTTATTTTTATTTATTGAAATTCGAATTTATTTTTACGAAAAATTAATCATCGCGTCCTTTTGAAACAATGCGACTGTTTAGAAGGACTTATGGTTATTTTTTATTTATTTAATTCTGAATTTTATTATTTCTTCCAATGGTTATCTTAGAGTTTGTACTTGTTCAGACATAACTTCTTAATCCTTGGAAAGTTGTGTCTGTTTAGATATAACATCTTCTTTTTGCTATAAATTACAGAACGTGTCTATTCAATTACAACTTCTTCTTCCATTTTTTTTTTTTTTGTTTCCTTTCGAAAAAAACTATAGCCATTATTTTTTCAATTGTTTCTTAAAAAGACTCTGGAGAAATACTAGAATTGCTATCTAATATTTTCATTTTGAGACTTTGTTGTATCTTGGAGGAAATTTGCCGGTGACCATTAGCAACTTTATGGGGCAAATAAATCATTAAAAAATGTGATATCACCCCCTCAAAGTTCGATTTGATTACTCTAAAGATCCGATTTCATTGTTCTACCTAATTCGAAGCCATATTTTCCCAACAATTTTAAGGATTTATTTTTGCTACAATAAAGTCAGAGTCGATCAAATCATGAATCAAGATATGGTGAAACTAGACCGCATGAGGAATAGAGCGAAAAGAACTCGTTGCTTGGGAAGTGGTAATTCTTCAAAAAGACTGAGTTTGCATGTCTTCCCTAGGAGGAGAAGGCATTGGTGCAGATAAGTATATTTATTTGAAATTCACTAAAGAATATGCTGTTTTAGTGTGTTTACACGTTGATAATATGCTTATTTTGAAACTTATGTGACTAGAATCATTGAGACTAAGAAGTGTCTAACTTTCATTTTTAAAATTAAAGATTTGGGTGAAGTAGATACTTTATTGGGTGTTAAAATTATAAATATATATATATAAAATATATATATATATATATATATATATATATATATATAAATATATATATATATATATATATATATATATATATATAAATATATATATATATATATATATATATATATATATTCTTTAAGCCAAAGTGATGACATGGAAAAGATATTAAATAAATTTAAACATCTTGGCTTCAAAGAAATGTGTACTCCATTTGATTTAGTATTAAATTAAATTATAATACTAGTAGAGCAGTAGCACAATTTAAATATACTAGTGTTATAAGGTCTTTAATGTATGATGCATTATACTAGACTTGATATTATGCAAGTTGAGTAAGTATATTAGTAATCCGAGTATAGAACATTTTGGTTATCTTAAGAAGACAATAAATTTGGGATTGTTCTATAATAATTTTTTAGTTAGATTGGAATTATACACCGATGTTAGTTGGATTACAAGTGTGGGAGATGAAACTTCTGGATGGATTTTCACATTACGTGAATGTGTTGTTTCTTAGATGAGCAAGAAACAAATGTACATAACTTACTTGATGATAAAATCTAAATTCATTGATTTAGCAGCAACTGAGAAAGAGGCCGAATGGATTAGAAATTTGTTGTTGGATATCAAATTATAGCCTAGTCCCGTGCCTCCTATTCCTATCCACTGTGATAGTCAGGCTATTTTGGCAAGAGCTTATAGTAGCATCTATAATGGTAAGTCTAGACATATTAGTCTAAGATATGAATATGTGAAACAATTGGTTAAAGATAGTACAATAACAATTGTTTATGTGAGGTCAAGTAATGATCTTGTCAATCCTTTGACGAAAGCTTTACCAAGACATATGGTAATAATGACTGTCGCGACCCGATCTCGCCGCCCTTCGATGTTGAAGGGGGAAAGGTTTGATTTAGGGATACTTGATCATAAGATAGCGAGCTCTCCCAAGCTCGTACCCCGCGTGACAGCGAATTTATTTATACGATCTAGGTATTTAACAACCTAAGAATATACAGGAGTCGCCACTAGCCTTATATATATATTTTTGGGGGTCAGCTAGAAAACCCAATCGAGGGTTGGGAGAATTCCCTCGATTCCTGCGTAACCAGATATCTAGATTCGGGGACTTGGGTTACGCTAATATAGCTATTAGCGCCCTTTCGGTACCTAACAGTATGTTGTGTTTTTCCTAACATGTCCATGCATCTCTTTTTATATTTTCGGGATCACCAATTCTAAGCTAAGCGATCACGCGTGGTGAGTTACTTTTATGCTATTCTATTTCTAGAAGAAAAACAATAAAAAAAATCAATCAGAGAAATTGAAAGTGCAAGACATGAAGTAAACAATCAAGAAAAGCAGTAAATCTAATCATGCAATTCTAAAGAATATGAAAGAGAAAACAACCGGGAAAGAAAAGAAACCCGCAACTCGTCGGGTTTCATACAATGTATGAAACCCGAGACATATGTCGGGAAAACAAATGGTACAAGATAATAGTCGGAATGGACATCGACTTCCATCGTCTTCACACCAAAGTCCATCTTTGGAATCCTAATCTAAACCCAATCTAAGAAAAAATGATTCCTTGCCTCATCTTATATGACTAAGACAATGCATTGAAATCATTATTATAACGAATGAACATAGGCATCAGACATGAACACGAATCCAACAAATTCAAGTCACAAACAACAATTATAATATGGCGACAACATATTATGAACATACATGACATTCATAGCCAAAAATTCAGCATGTTCAGCAAGAACAACAATGAATTCAGTAAACTTGAGCCATGTATGGTAAGAGTAGACATATCTAGCGAGCTCACAATGCAGCAAATGTACAAATTCAACAAATAGCACATGTCGAGATGAAGATTATGCAAGCTAATAGTGACTATGTACTTGTACATAAAACCCAAGCAAGATGCACAATAAACTTGCCATATGTAGTTCAAGTGTCGAGAAGGCACTAACATGAACTTTGGCCTCTAAGAGACCCATCAAGTATAAAAAGATGGGCATATATCAAGGCTTCAATTCTGTAACGAGATTTGAGAAAATGCATAATTTTGCTCACTAAGAGATAGGCATGAATCTAACCAAAGATGTGTCATATAGAATAATGGATGACAAACATTTCTCATTGAGAACTCAAAACCTAATTGTGATCACATGGATGATGTGGACAAAATTTTATTGAGGACTCAACTTCAAAATCATCATGCATAGGACCACACAAGAATGGTAAACAGTCAGATTCTTAAGGGCAAGACAGCACTGCAGTTCAAGACAAATTCCAGATTTCAAAGTTCGATTTAAAAAATGGAGAAGCAGGGCAAATGACGACCAAATCACACATATAATATGTCTATGGGAAGCTTAAGAAGTCTATTACAAATCTCTAGAAGACATTAAGTCCTAATAACATCATCTACCAGTTCGTTCCAGTTAAAATAGAAAACTGCAGTAAGTCAAAACAGAAAATCAGCCAAAAACTACTGCAGAATTGACAGATTTTATAGGTGTTTTTGGATGACCGAATGACGTCCCTTCAGGGCGTGCGACATATCAAATCGAAGCTTGAGAAGTCTATTTTCTATGTCTAAAAGGGCTCGAGACCAGAAAGCCTCATCTATCACCTCATTTAAGCCAAAACAGCGAGTCACTCATCCGAACTCGAAAATCACAGAATCTCAGCAAACCCTACAACCTTAAAAGGGTTGACAAAAGCAACGAACCAAGTTTTTATTTCTACAAATTTCTGCTTATATCCACCAACTTCAACCATCAATTTCATCCATCAATAGATCTCTACTTGATTGAGAAAACTTCCAAAATTTGAGTAAAATAAAACCAGAACAAAGATTTATTACTTTTTAAAACTCAATCTGATTTGAAGTGGAAACGAATATCAATCAAAGTCAGCGATGCCAATGAGCACAGGTTTTAAGCATGTCATAATGCTAAAATTACTCAGATTGATTGGATCAAGAATAAGCAAGATGAAATCAATATGGGCATCATGATTTAAGTAAGCCATGAACATCTTGCATATAAGGCGATGAAGACACTATGCAGATATTCATTCAGGCATTTTCACAAACATATGGCAGGCATCTCAATTTAGTGGCCAAAACACAAGGGCGAATCAGCAACTTAACATCACACGACCACATCATAATCCACGCAGGCTCAAATCAATAGCATATCCACAATAAGATGCTGCTTTCATTCTAAAGTTCTTGATCTCCACCTTTGAATTAATGACCCATACCTGTTTATTGGAAACCCTCAGCTTTTGCCCTCACACGACTAACATTCGCAGCAACATTACTGTTATATTTTGACCATGAAATCCAGTCACAACTAGTTCTGCTCTACAACAGAAATCCTGATCTACTTCAACACCATATACAGAGCCTAGCGGTTTTTTTAGATGCAGATCATGATCGAGCCAGAGAGAATGAGAGAGAGCGACAGAACTAGCGCGAGACAAAGCGATCGAGAGAGAGAGAGAACCTGATCAAGCCAGAGACAGGGCCGAGAGAAAACCCCAGCGGTGGATGACGAACGGACGAAACCTAACCGAACGTTACCACTCTGCATTCGGCACAAATCCGAGCTGACGTCGTTGTCACCGTCGTTGCCTTCGCTATCGCCATGGCCGATCGGCTTCGAAGCTCGAGAAGACGCAGATGAGGAAGTGGATCCTCAAGCCAAAAGAGAGACCGATTTCCACCTTGAATCGATTCGGCCGTCAAACCCTAGATCCTCTCGAGATGCGAGAGAGAGTGGAAGAGAGAACGCCCCCGAGGTTTTTTTGAGAGCCCCCTTTCGTTTTTTTAGAGCCTCCTCCTTTTTGAGAGCCCTGGTGTGTCGAGAAACCCCCAGAGAGCGCGGGGAGAGAGCCCCCACTTTCATTTTTATTTTTCTTTCCTTTTTTTTTGTTTTTGTTTTTGTTTTCTTGATTTCTTTTTTTTTTTTCTTTTCTTGTTTTCTTTTCATTTTTTTTGTATCTTTTTGGCTTTTTTTTTTTTTTTATTTTTATTTTTTTGCAAAAAGAAAGTTTAAAATGTCGACAAAAAATCGGGTGTCAACAATGACCTCATAAGAAATGGGGCTGAAACCCTTTACTTGAAATCACCAATAATGGTAACTTAACCTTTTTTCTAGAACATCACTAGTTACAAGGTTTAATGTGTAAGAACAAGTTATTGAATGTGATTGTTTGATATTGACGTAGCCCTGATATGAGAAGTCAGTATCGTTTGTTACGTTTTGTAGGTTGGATTGAATTCTTAGTGAAGTATAATACTAACTTGTAATGTGTTTATAGTAATAGAAACACATGGTAGATACTTCACCTATATAAGCTTAGAAGTGGTGCCGCTTTTTACGAAAGTTAGGATTGTTTTCTAGAGAGCTTATGAAACAGGATCAAGCACAAGGCCATAATAGTGCGGAGTAATATAGAATTTCTCACCGAAACAAGAGGTTATTGTATGTGTGGTATGTCTAGTTCTATTATATAAAAGTACAAGCTTAAAGCCAAGCTACTTATCACTTTGATAGAGCTTTGAGATACTTGTACTAAGTAAAGGTTTAACTCGAAAGAGACCTTTATGTATGTATATTAATCTCACAGAAATTTTGGCTGTATATTTCTATTGTTTTATTTCTTGTTTTTGTTTTATAAACAAAAGTGGGGGATTGTTTTTTATTTTTTATTTATTCAGGAGGAACTAGCTTGCAGCCGACAGCCGCACCGTAAACCCCCCAGTGACGCTAGCGCAGAATCCACCACCATGGCGTCACACTTAATACCACTAGCGGCTGCATGCTGGAGTTTGAACCCGTCCCCTTCGTGAGGGGGATGGAAGCCCAAGCCAGCGCGGCCATCACATGGGGTGGTAAAAGTGGGGGATTGTTAGTAGTTTGTTTATAAAAAAAATGAAGATGTGCCTTGTCCCACATCGAAAAGATGTGAGTGTGCACGCGGATGAGATTTGGTACTAACCAACGGTCGTTATTTTATTTATTGAAATTCGAATTTATTTTTACGAAAAATTAACCATTGCGTCCTTTTGAAACGGTGCGACTGTTTAGAAGGACTTACGGTTATTTTTTATTTATTTATTTATTTAATTCCGAATTTTATTATTTCTTCCAACGGTTGTCTTAGAGTTCGTACCTATTCAAACATAACTTCTTAATCCTTGGAAAGTTGTGTCTGTTCGGATATAACATCTTGTTTTTGCTATATATTACTGAATGTGTCTATTCGATTACAACTTCTTCTTCCTTTTTTTTTTTGTTTCCTTTCGAAAGAAACTACAGTTATTATTTTTTCTATTGTTTCCTAAAAAGGCCCTGGAGAAATATTAGAATTATTATCTAGTATTTTCATTTTGAGACTTTGTTGTATCTTGGAGGAAATTTGCCGGTGACCATTAGCAACTTTATGGGGCAAATAAATCCTTAAATAAAATAATATCACACTGAAAGTCCGATTTGATTATTCTAAAGATCCGATTTCATTGTTTTACCCAATTCGAAACCATATTTTCCCAACAGACATCGTGTTGGGTTGGCAAGGCTTGCCCTGACCCAACCCTCTTGAGCCCTTGTAGGTGCGACCTCATGACCTCTGGCAAGGTTGACCTTGACCTTACTGGCCGTCGCCTTTGGTCAGTCACTGAGGTCTAGTGAGCAACTAGAGGAAGAAGGGCGAGAAGGGGGAAAAAAGAAAAAGAAAAGAAAATATAAATATTATATGAAATAAAAGATTAAAAAATATTAGAATATTATTAAAAGTTCTTAACATCAGCACCGGGCATGCTGCATTAGCCGATTGGTGTTCACGTTAGCAAAATCTAGCCAAAATTAGTTAGAAATACTAAATTGGTATCAAATTAAAAAGTTTATAACTAAATTGGTATCAATAAAATATTTAGGATTAAATTGACACTAATACAACAGATTTATGACGTGTTGATACTTTTTCCATAAAATTTGTGATGGTGACAACTGTCAAGTCAATAAATCATACTTTATTTTTGCCTTGCATGATGAGCAAAAGCCATGAACAAAAAAAAAGGCAAAAAAAGGGAGAGTGTGCTCGCAAGACATTGCTATTACATCAATTCATCGCATGCATAATTGTGCCGTCCAACGTTTTCTTTTTGCCGTCCGACGTTTTCCTTCCCTTATACACAATAAGTGAAATGTCAATATACTCACACTACGAATTTAATCCCTTTATTTATCGTGATCCTTTAGTAAGTAGTAAGTCAAATTCAAAATAACGAGAGGGCAACTCCATATAGGTTTGAGTTTACGAGATAAAATAAGAATCCTGGTATTGATCAAGCTAACGGGACGATGTACTGTATGATTCTCACAAGATTTTTAATGGAAGGCATGGAAACTTTTATGATCAGCCTCTTTCTTTTTTTCTCAAGAGGAAAAGAAGTGGGAACTAAAAAAAAAAAAATTTCCCTCCTTTTTATTTTATTTTAGGGAAAAAGCCACCAAAAACCCCAAACTTTACCTCGAGTGACAGAATTATCCCAAACTTTGTTTTGTGACGTGAAAAACCCCGAACTTTGCTAACTGTGACACATTTACCCCAAACTTTTATTTGTGACACCAAAAACCCTGAACTTTCATTTGTGTGACACATTTACCCTAAATCATATGGGCATTTTGGTCCTTTTACTTTTAAAAACTTTTTTTTTTCTTTTTCTTCTTCTTCTTCTTCCCTCCGCCATGGCCGGCGTCCGGCGGCCCTCGCCCGACGCCGACGAGGGCACCCCTCGCCCGATGCAGGCGAGGGCGGCCCTCGTCGGCATCGGGCGAGGGCCACCCTCGCCAGATCTGGCAAGGGCACCCTTCGCCCGGCACGGGCGAGGGCGGTCCTTGTCGGCATCGGGCGAAGGCCTCCTCGCTAGATCGGCGAGGGCCTCCCTCGCCCGATGCCGGCGAGGGCACCCTCGCCCGATGCCGGCGAGGGCACCTCGCTAAGCCCTCCCCCGACGCAAGCGAGGGCGGCCCTCGTTGGCGTCAGACGAGGGCCTCCCTCGCCCGATGCCGGCTAGGGCACCCCTCGCCCGACGCCGGCGAGGGCGCCCCCCTGCGTCGGGCGGGGTGCCCTCGCCGGCGTCGAGCGAGGGTGCCCTCGCCAGACCCTCGCCCGACCCAGCCGAGGGCTGCCCGACGCGCCGAGGGCAGCCCTCGTTGGACACCGGCGGAGGGAAGAGAGAAGAAGAAAAAAATTAAAATAAAAAAAGACGAAAATACCCTTAATGGGGTAAATGTGTCACAGTTTGCAAAGTTCGAAGTTTTTCACGTCACAAAATAAAGTTTGGGGTAAATCTGTCACTCGAGGCAAAGTTGGGGTTTTTGGTGGTTTTTTCCCTTTATTTTATTTGCCAACGTCCTTTTCTGTTGCATTGTATGTGTGGTAATTTTATGATCGGTGAGCATGAGCCTCTCTAGTAAGCACCGTCGCCGTGGCTGGCAATTGGACAAAAAAGGAGGAGGCAAAGAAAAATTAAAAGGGAAAGAAAAGAAAAGAAAAGATATAAAATAAAGTATTAAAATATTATTAAAAGTTATTTACGTCAGTATAGACCGTGCTACGTTAGCAAAATCTAGCTAAAATTAACTGGAATGACTAAATTAATACTAAATCAAAATGTTTCTCATTAAATTGACATCGATAAAAGATTTATGATGAAATTAATATTCATGCAAAAGATTTAGAATTTCTTTTAACACTTTTCCCAAAATATTTGTGATGATGACGGCTGTACTTTATTTTTGCCTTGACATGCATGAGCAAAAGCCATAAACAACAAAAAAGGCAAAAAAAGGAAGAGCATGCTCACAATGTGTTGCTGTTACATCAATTCATCGCATGCGTATTTGTTCTGTCTGATTCCCCTATAAAACGTCTCACATATCCGAATACACATGATAAGTGAAATGTCAATATACTCAAACTATGAATTTAACCTATTTATTTATCGTGATCCTTTCGTAAGTATTAAGTCAAATTCAAAATAACGGGGGGGGGGTTCGAGTTTGCGAAATAAAATAAGAATCGTGGTATCTATCAAGCTAACGAGAAGAGGTATCGTATGATTCTCGTAAGATTTTTAGTGGAAGGCACGGAAACTTTTATGATCAGTTGCCCCTTCTCGTCTTTCTTTTTTTCTCGAGCGGAAAAGAAGTGGGAACTAAAATAAAATAATTTGTCCCTCCTTTTTATTTTATTTTTATTTGTCAACGTCCTTTTCTGTTGCATTGCACGCGTGATTAAAAATTTTATAATCGGCGAGCGTGAGCCTCTAGCGAGCACCATCGCCGGCAGCTGACCCAAAAAGAAGGAGGCAACGAAAAATTAAAAAGAAAAGAACAATGAAAAAAATAATTAAAAATTCGAATTGAAAATAAAAAATAAAAATAAGTCTCTATGTCTAACGAAAGGAAAAAAGAACGTTTTTCAATGTCGTCAATTAAGCCCTCGAACTGGCCCTCTTAGACAGGCGATGCTGTTCACGAATACGGAAGCAATGAAAGGGTCGGGTAGACTAAAATAGATATCAGAATTCAAGACAAATGAAGATACGAAAGCCAGCGATGTCACTATATAAAAGGGTAAAAGTAGTATAAGTGTCAATATTTTCATATGACATTCAATTAAGTGCCAAAACTTTTTTCACTCATTTGAGTGTCACAAATTTGAAAAATCAATCACTTAAGTGCTAATTCTGATTTGCCCTCTGAAAAAGTTGACATGATGGCCGGAAAAATGCTATTTTTGTACTTTAAATATTTTATTTTATTTTTAATTTTTAATTTTACTTTTTTTTTCTTTAGGGGCCAGCAAGGGTTACCGGCGACCCTTACTGGTCATGAAATCCTCGCCCAATCTAGGCGAGGCTATCAAGGCCTCACCTATGGTTGGCAAGGGCTCTCATTGCCTCGCTCTCGCCGCGAAGGCCTTGGGCGACAACATTGAGGTGTCGCCGATAGTGGACGAGGTTGCGAGGAGCCTCACCCAAGGCTGCCCAAAGCCAATGAGGGCTCTCGCGGCCTCATCAAAAGCCGACGAGGCCCCAGTGGCCGTGCTTAGTGCCTTTGTGGCCGAGGGCAAGATGGCCCTTGCCCAATTTGGGCGAGGATTTCATGGTCGGCAAGGGTCGCAGTGACCCTCACCACCATCCCCCCCCCCCCAAAAAAAAAAAGCAAAAAAAATTCCAAAAAAATTTAAAAAATCCATGTAAGACATTTGGCCGGAAGTAGCACTTACGTAAGGGATCCTACTCTGATGTGACACTTAAGTAAATAAAAAATAAGTTTTGGAACTTAAATGTACGCCGTACAAAAGTTTTGACACTTCTACTATTCTTATCCCCTACATCAGCAATTGAAGGTGAAAGCTGCCATTAGTCAAATCTTCTTATCTTGAGCGAGGTGGGGTTGACTTTCCCTTAGCGCATGACTATCCTCGAGTTTAGTTTTTTTTTTTTTTATAATTCACTAATCTGTTCCTTAGCGACTAATGAACCACTCTGATTATTTCAATCTTAGAGATTCCACATGGTAGGGATGGGCAATTAGTATTTAGAGCGGCTCATTGAGAACGCTCGTTGCTAGCAGATTTCCAGTGCTTCCTGTTGCTTGCCACTTCCTCCGGAGAAATTCAGGGGAAACCCCAACAAACAAGTCGCCTTCTTTTGCTTGCAAGCTAGATGATGTGGTCTGTTCCAATCTTGGAGATCGTGATGGGCCTTATGGCTCTAATTGCAATTGCAGTTTCTCACTGGAAGTACAAATGGAGAATTCGTTCTAGTAGTGGAAAGCTCCCTCCTGGTTCCATGGGGTTTCCCCTCATAGGAGAGACCATTGAGTTCTTCATCCCTAGCAAGTCCATTGACATACCTCCTTTCCTCAAGAAAAGGACTAAAAGGTACTCTGACCTGACTGTATGGTGATGATGGAGGTGGCATGTGTGTGGTTTTGTGTCTGAGTTCCTTGATTTTTTTTCTTTTTTTAAGGTACGGAACGTTGTTCAAAACGAATTTGGTGGGTCGACCGGCAGTGATATCGGCAGATCCTGATTTCAATAGATTCATTCTTCTTGAAGAAGGGAAATCAGTAGAAATGTGGTACCTAGATGCATTTGCCAAGCTCTTAGGTCATGACACTACTACAGACTTAGAAGTTAAGACGAATGTAACTGGGTACATACGCAAACATGTAACTAATGTGATCCTAAATCACTTTGGTCCTGAGAGACTCAAAGATAAGCTCCTTCCTCAACTTCAAGCGATGGCAGAGAAAACCTTAAATGCTTGGTCAACTCGAGAATTTGTAGAGGTGAAACGTGATTGTGCCATGGTAAGAATCTGTTATATTTAGCTAGAACATACAATAGTCTCACATAATTCTTATGGTATCAAAACATAAGGGGATAATTACCAAAAAGTCATAAACCTATTGCAATTGTGATAATTTAGTCATAAATTTTTTTTTGGCCAATTTAGTCTTAAATCTTTTACAACTGTGCCAATTCAGTCCATCCAGCCAAAATTGGCCGGCCGACGCTGACATAGATGCCGGCCGTTCGGCGAACGTTGACGTGGCATTTTTTTTAATTTTTTTTTTGGAATTTTTAAATATTTTTTTGAATTGGCCGGCCAGGGGAAGGAGAAGATGGGAAAAAAAAAAAGAAAAGAAAAATTCAAAAATTCAAAAAAATATTTAAAAATTGCCACATCTGCATTTGTCGGTCGGCTGTCCCCTGTCAACGTCCATATCAGCGCCGGCCGGCCAATTTTGGCTGGATGGACTGAATTGGCACAATTATAAAAGGTTTAGGACTAAATTAGCCAAAAAAAAAAAATGACTGAATTGGCACAATTACAATAGATTTAAGACTTTTTTGGTAATTCTCCCAAGCATAAGTCATATCTAGAATTTGAACGCTAACACTATTTTTTGCATGGTTATCAGTGTGTTTAGGTGTCATTCGTTCGACCAATATGATTACACCCATTTCCTACGATAACACATTAATGGCTTGTGTATTTGGCAGATGATATTTAATTTGACTTCAGAACTTTTATTTAGCTACGATGCCGAGAGAACAGGGGAAAATCTAACGGGGGACATCAGCAGACTCTATCAAGGTCTCATGTCTCTCCCAATAAACATTCCTGGCACGACCTTTCACAAGAGTTTAAAGGTGAAAACATTGATTCTATCGCCATTCTTCTTTGGGTCTAGTTATTGCACGAGAGCCAATATTTTCAATGGAACCCTCCAGAGATCAACATGATCCATTGGCTCGCATATACCTGGCTCACATGAATTTGTTGTGTGCAAGTACTTATGCAACTGAAGTAAAAAAGATTACATTTTAATGGCAGAGTCAAAAGAAGCTACTGAACATCATTGAACGGGAGATTACTGAAAGAATTGCATCACCTGGAATACGCAAAAGAGACTTCCTTGACCATCTCCTGGAGGACATGAAAACTCAGACGTTTCTCACACGTGATTTCATTACCTACCTGATGGTTGCGCTTATGGTTGCTAGCCTCGAAACAGTTTCCACTGGTTTAACCATGACCATAAAGCTTATCACAGAAAGCCCCCGAGCGGTTCAAGAACTAATTGTAAGTTAATTGCCATGGACTGTTAATTTAATTAATCCATACATTAGTGACCGAAATTTTGCGACCAAGTTTCATTTGCACACTCATACGTTGGAATGGATGATGATCTCTCTTTGAAATCACTCATGAGAAAGCTGCCATTCCATTAGAAGGAAAACGAGGAAGCGCTTCGCAATCGAAGGATTTCAGGCAAAGAAGAAATTACGTGGGAAGAATACAAATCAATGGCTTACACGATGCAAGTGAGTCAAGAAGATTCCTTCTTTCCTCTTCTTTTGTTGGAAATTTTCTCTATATAGTTGAAGACTATATATAATGAACTGCTGGAATTATACATAGGTGATCAATGAGTCGTTCAGATTGGCAAGCATTTCGCCCGGCATTGTTAGAAGAGCACTTAAAGACATTCACTGGAATGGTAAAGTCTCTTACCTATTTTCCATTAAGTCAGACTAGCATGGTCTTGCTATAAATACATGCATGACATACATCAGAACTAGGTCTCGGACCATGTACTTATAAAAACACAAAACTCTATGATTTTTCATCTTTGTTTGACAGGATACATAATCCCTAAAGATTGGACGATTATCATGGTTCAAACTGGTCTACATCTGAACCCAGAAGCTTTTGTAGACCCCCTAAACTTTAATCCCTCAAGATGGAAGGTAACGGTTGATCTTCATGCATACCTCATTTCACAATATCGATTTGCTAATAAGCAGATAACCGTGACGAGACACATTTAATGGTGCTAAAGCATGGTTTTGGTACCATTTGTTGGGTGCTGAAACATGACTCTGATACTACTTGTTGAGAAAGACAAAAAGTTCACTTAATGAAGGCATGTTATTGTTATTAGAGGCACTCTCGTACAGAATCGGTTGGAAGAACTTCTCACTCAGGCCTACGTGCCAAGCACACTCTCACACACTCACTTATGGGAGCCAAGCTCACTTTCTTAATTGAGAGCTTTGGCTATTTATAGGCTTAGCAAGGAGGTATTCCTAGATAAGTATCTCCCTTGATTTTCCAAGATAAGCGTCATCCTAAATATTTTTAGATAGTATTAGATGGGGCAATCTATTAATCATATATTTCAACACTCTTTCTATAATAAAAAATTATCTATGTATTTTAATAGTAACTTATTAGAATCTGAAATTCCTAAAGAAAAGAAGCGGTACATCTTTTCCTTGAACGCCCTTCACACCCATGAAGATATCTCCAATACATTTGGCTTGTCAGCTTGAATTTAATTCATTACTCTAACTAAAACAATTTCTTCTTTCTTCTTTCCTGCATCGGCATCTACATAAACAGCAACAGGATATCGAAAAAGTGAGAGCGAATAATTATATACCGTTTGGAGGGGGTGGGAGGCCATGCGCTGGAGCTGAATTTACCAAAGCTGTGTATGCTGTATTTCTCCAAGTTCTGGTGACAAAGTATAGGTAAACGCTACAATGAAATGATGCTCAAATTACAAACAATGTTCTTGATGTGCGCCCAGGTGTCATCACATCTTTACTGTTTTCGATCTTTTGTTCAGTTACCTGCAAAGTTGAGGTATGATTCCTTACTGCTCGAAGTGGTTTCTTAATCCCTATCCAAGTGAAAAGGATGGATATAGAGTCACACAAATGAAAAAGCAGCACATAATATAGCAATTGCTTATCATGGCGCGTGATACATTTTGTCTTCAATTTTCTTCCTTATATTCTGCATTTTCCTAAATTTCTTACTTAGCTTAATAATTTGTTTCACACAGGTGGGTAAAGGTGAAGGGAGGAGAAGTTGCACGGACTCCCGCGTTGGATTTCGGAGGTGGTTTTCATATTAAGGTCTCTAAGATTCAAGAATAAGCACTCATACGTATGCAAGGAAGTCCTTGTCCGAAACGGTCGCGTTGTCGAAAGATAATTATCTGAGAGACATCTCATAATTCATTATTGAGTTTGTACTGATTCTTTTCAGCTTTTGTTAATCCTGTAATACTCTGCCAGTCTACAATATGTTTTGCCGGCAATACTTTTCTTGCCACTTTTAAGTATTTTCAAAGGCCCAGAGAGTCTTAAGATGGAGATTAACGGTATACCCGGACTAACAAGCAGTCTTATTTAATGGCTGAGAGTAAGAGCCAAAGTGTTCGATAGCATATTTATCTCGAATTCCATTAGTCTTCCTCCTAAAACCTCATTAATATATACAAATTGTGGGAGGAAGTCATTCCTTCTCTTTCTCCGAGCATACTCTAAGTTTGTGCGATGGAATATTATGACAACCCCAATTTGACATTGTAAAAGGTTTAACAATTTGGTTGAATTAGTCCACTTCCAAAAACTGATGTACATATTTGAGCTCTCCCTGTTTCACGAAAACAACTTCCAAGAAAATGTTTTCCAAATTTTCCGACATTCAATTCAAGGATAGGTTAGGGAAAACATTTTCCATTTATAGAAAAAAAAAACTTCTAAAATAGGAGAAAATATTTTCAGCTTTCAAGTAATAAAAAACATTTTCCTTTTTATCCTTTTTTTTTAATTCTAAATTTTAATTCTTTTTCTCTTTTTTTTTTCCCTTTATCTCAATCGGTCACTGGTCACGATAACAACTAGTGACTGGCCACAGGCAAGCCTCGAGCTCGTTAACCTCACCAGATCAGCAAACGTGAGCCTCCAACTCATTGATCTAGCAAGTCGTTGAGCTCACTAGCCTCGTGTGAGCTCAAGGCTCATCAACCTCTAGCAAAGCCTGCAACCTCAAGCTTACCTGATTGGCAAGCATGAGCCTCTAGTGAGCACCGTCACCATGGCAAGCAATTGACTGTAAAGAAGAAGGAGGCCAAGAAAAATTAAAAAGAAAAGAAAAAAGAAAAATAATTAAAATTCGACTTAAATAAATAAATAAAAGGAGTTCATGGAGGAAAATCAAATCAAATTTTCCACATTGAACGACAAAAAATATTTTCTAGTTCATTTTCAAGTTTCAACAGAACATCAGAAATATTGTCATTTTCTTAGAAAATGGCTTCCAACAAAAACACCTCATTTTTTGTGAAATGAACGGAGCCTAAAACATCTAAGAACCCAACCTCTATTTTCAACAAAGGGGTTTGACTCGACACAATGGGCCAATTGGGTACAAAATATGATTGGAATGGATCCGATAAAGGTGTATTAGAGGTACACAAATAATTTCTGAACTTTAGCTGAATATGTCATATTGTTCTTGAATTTTTAATTTATTCACTATGATCCTTGAACTTTAGCTGAATATATAATGTCGTCTTTAAATTTTAATTTGCACAATGTGATCCATGAACTTTCGATAAATGTTCAATCTACTCCTTAAATTATATGAACATCTCCAATATTATCCTTCCATTAATTTAGGCTTAGATACTATGTTGAACATTTTCCTTGATCAAACATGTATAAAAAATTTAGGGATCACATTGAATAGTATAAAATTTTTGGGACAACATTGTACATTTGGTTAAAGTTCAAAGATCAAATTGAATAAATTAAAAAGTTCAAAGATGACATAGGAAATTTGACCAACATTCAAAGTTCATTTGTGTCATTTTCCCTTGTACAAAATGATCGGACAATAACCATTCTAGATGTTTAGCTATCTATTCTAATTTCATGCTATGGGGAAATTGACATATATGGTCTCTAAACTTTAGCCCAATATATAACGTAATCCCTAAACTTTTAATTTGTTCAATTTAGTCTCTCAACTTTAACCAAATATGTAATATTGTCTCTGAACTTTTAGTGCATGTTCAATTTAATCTATAGACTATATGATAATATTCCATGATGTCCTAAACTTGAAATAATTGATAGACAAGATTAGATATCTTTATATAGTCTAGGTACTTGAATCAAAACAGGTGAAATTAAGGTACTTGTAGTGTCTTTGCCATTATTAAAAAGGATAGTGGGGGATATATTGGAAAGCTTGTTGTTATGACCAACCATTTTAGAGATATCGAGTTTTGGATAGAATGATCACGAGAAACAGTACATAAAACTAAATCTTACCTATTAAAGTGAGTTGCCATATATACTATTCATCAATACCCTTTAGGCTTTTTTTTTTTTTTTGGCATTTATTTTCTCAAATGCCGTAGCGCTTCGCTTTGATTCCGAAATCACATGGCCAATTCAATTAAGCCCCTTAATTGCTGGTGCGACGGCGCACGTTTGCTCGCTCACGAAGCACAAGATTGGAGAAGCTTAGAAGCGAGATTACATACCTGGACTTTAATTCCCTAATGAAATGGCAGGGGTCTTGTCCGCCGGCGCACGCTCAGCTCGCCCAGACTGCAAATTCCATCCTTAAACATATTCGGATGCCAAATGGACAACAAAAGTTGATGAAATTCTGCATTCATATCAAGATGGGTAGATTTCCAAATGTTCTTCCAAGTTTAGTGCACCCCGATCTCAAAATGTATAGGTCTCGTGTGTGTCGGCATGCTATTAATTTGACTTGTATGTTACTAATTACGTTGCTAAGATTTAGTTTTGAGAAGTAAATTCATCAAAAGCTTTGGGAAAAGTATCAAAGAAGTCCTAAAGTTTTTGCATTTGTACTAATTTAGTCCGAACCTTTTATTAGTGACAATTTAGTACTAAACATTTTCACTTTGTACCAATTTAGTCTTTTCCGACTAATTTTGACCAGATTTTACTAACTAGGTATCGGTCGGCTAATATGGACAATTTTTAATAATATTTTGAATTATTTTCTTTTTCTTTTTTCTTTCTCCTCCTCCTTCCTCCAATCGGTCACTGGACCTCGCTGACCAGCTAGAGGCGACAATCGGCAAGGTCGAGGTTGACCTCGCCCACCTACTGGCGAGGCTTGCGCCCTCGCCAAAGGCCGTAAGGGCTACCTCGCGCTAGCGGCAAGGCTCGCCCTCCCCAAATTTGGCGAGGGTCAAGCCTCGTCGGCCTAGCGTGAGGCTGCCCTTGCAGCCTGGGCAGCCTCGAGCTAGCCTCACCCATGGCTGGCAAGGCTTGACCCTCGCCAGCCTAGCGCAAGGCCACCCTTGCGACCTAGGCGACCTCAAGCTGGCCTCATCACCTATGGCTAGTGAGGCCCAACGATAAGAGGAGAAGAAAAGAAAAAAGAAATCAAATCAAATCAAATCAAAAATTAAAATATTATTAAAAATTGTCCACGTCAACTAACCGATGCCTAGTCAACAAAATCCGACTAAAATTAGCCGAAAAGACTAAATTGGCACAAAGTGAAAATGTTTATGACTAAATTGGCACAAATGTAAAGGGTTTAGGACTCCTTTGACACTTTTCCCCAAAAGCTTCATTAGTTATTATTACTTTGGCGTCGTAGGTTAGATGGTAAATTAATTACTAGGTGATGCCCTTACTATTACTTAACATTTACATTGATGAGATTTAATTTTCGAGTCATGCTACTATTACATCGACATTGTCAATATGTTGCTTGAAATGGGGTATGGAGAGGCGAATATATAAGATTGTCAATGTGCAAGTCGTCCCAAGATCATGCAGAGATGCTTCTAAAGATTGGCCTGGAAGGGTTTCCAATCCAAGAAACTTGTCTAGATGGAACGAAGAGATATCTCTCAGCAAATAGAAAGGTAAAAAAAAAAGAAAAAAAGAAAAGATGAGAAGAAAAAGAAAGACATCAGATGTTCACTGCTGGCTCCAATGCAGATTGGTCTCTTAGCAGCAGCAAGACAAAAGGATTAGGAGTGATTGAGGCAGTTGGTTTGTTTTAGTATATCTTGGAATAGGATATCAGACATAGCGTTTGCTGAAGTCAAATGAAAACATAGAATCATGTACGGGTTCTTATTCAATGGCTCTATTAACATGACATCGGCCCTATAAAGTATTCATCGATCTCGGCCTTTGAATAGCCACCAAACTTTGTTGTTGTCGCGACCTCCTTTTTCTCGACGCCCTGATGCTCGTGGACACGTGCGGAGGCTAATGGGTTGGCTAAGTCTTTTATACTTAACCCGGGCTCTCCCAAACCTGCCAATTCACGACTTATAGTCTGAGTTTTTAACATGCAAGTTAATTTTAAATAAAAGTCGCCACTAATAAATTTGGAGTGAGTCGATTAAAAACCCAAGTAAAATATTGGGACAATTTTTTTTTTTTTTTGGTAAGGTAAGATTTGTATTGACTTTTAACCAAGAAGAGCTTTAAAGCAAGGGAGTCTCGACACCAACAAAACTTGTACTCATGGTGACAAACATGTCATAATGAGTGGAAGGGTGTCGAGAAAAAAGAAAAGAAAAAGGAGGGAATCCAAACATCCAAACAACAGCAAACCCTCATAGCAGATTATAGGGAAAACACAAACACCTCTGAAGAGAAAATGGAGGGATCAAGTCTCCAACTTCTTTGAATCCTCCTGTTCTTCGGTGTGTTCACCACGTGGTTGAAGGTCAGGGCCTTATCCTTGACGACTTTGACGAGATGTTTTTTCAATGCAGGCATGACCAGGGCTTGGCCCCGAACGAGGATGTTGTTCCTCGCCTTCCAGATTAAGTGACACAGGGCTCCAAAAGAAAATCGAGCAATACATTGATAGAAGTCATTGCTCGAGAGGCAATTGATAGGCCAATGCAGATTGTCCATCCACCCCCTGTTTTGCCATGGAAGGTTGCATCTTGCAGCCCAAAACATAGCAAGACTAGTAGTAATACGGCATCCAAAAAATAGATGGTCAATAGAGTCCGGCATAGAATTGCAAAAAGCACAACAAACATCCGCAATCCTACCATAAGATAGTAAAAGGACCTAGGTAGGTAGCCGGTTCTTGGTAATGAGCCAGAGGTGGAATTGGTACTGTGGGGAGAGAGATCTGTTCCAGACAAACAAGAACCACTGGACCAAGCTTCTCTTAGGTCGAATGGCTTCCCAAGCGGATGCAATCAAGAAAGAACCTGAGGAATGCTCCAGCCACACTAATCGATTAGGGTTTTGAGAAAGAATTGGGAGGGGAAACGTCCACGAATCCAAGATGGCCTTGGTAGCTTGGCCTAGTGTGGAAAATAAATCCACCACCGTAGCCTACCTGGATAGCCCGAGCAATTAATGTAAGTGTCCATGAAGAGCATATTCAAAGGTCCTCGAGGGTGCCAAGGATTGAACCATAGGAACACCAAATGGCCATCTCCCACGTGCCATTTAAAGAATTGCTGGAAATCCTTCCTGAGGTCAAGAAGTTTCCTCCAAGTCCAAGAGCAAAAAGTTGGCTTAGAGACTATCTAGAAGTTCTTCTTCTTTAAATAAGTAGCATGGATCCACTTACATCAAAGGGATTCCTTATTTGTGAAAAGAATCCAAATATGTTTTAGCATAGACGCTGCATTGCAATCACAAAGTCTACAAATACCAAGTCCTCCTTTTTTTTGGGAGACAAACATCTTCCCACGCCACTCTCACACCCCCACTACCAAGGCCCGAGCCTTTCCATAATAATTGTCTAAGTATTTGTTCAATACGGTCTAGCACAGCTCTAGGTAACATGAAGATACTCACCTAATAGACTTGTATTGAATGGAGGACTGACCTAATAAGTTGCAAGTAGCCCGCGAACGAGAGGAAGTGTTGTGCCCATGATTGCGCTCTTGCTCTTATAAGGTTGACAAGTGAGTTGCAATCTGACTTGCCAAGCCGCGAAGTGATAATAGGGACTCCCAGGTAGCGAACTGGCAGAGCACCTTCATGGAATCTGAGGGCATGAAGGATTTGGGATCGAGTTATTTCAGATCCACCTGCAAGGAAGACTTCGCTCTTGTTCATATTGGGATTCAATCCACTCCACGAAGAGAAAGTTTCCAAGCCATCCTTGAGGAGAGATGTAGAAGCCATATTTCCCTCATTGAAAAGGAAGACATCGTCTGCAAAAAAATAAATGGGATAGACAAGTAGACTTGCACCTCCAAAAGTACTTGAATCCCGGTTGCCTGGATTGAATGTGTAGGATTTCGGAGAGTACCTCCATAGCCAAGGTAAACAAGTAAGGAGACATAGGGTCCCCTTGGCATAATCCATGGCCACTAGAAAAGAACCCATGAAGCTCCCCATTTATGGATATGGAGAACTTAGGGGTTCGGACACAGTTCATAATGAGCTCGACCAAATGATTGGGAAAGCCAAAAGTAAAAAGATTTAGTTCTAGGAAATCCCAATCAATAGTATCATACGCTTTCTGAAAATCTACCTTGATCTCACATTTTGGCGAATATGAGTCAAGGTAGAAGCCACTGAACAGTTCTTAAGCCAGCAAGATGTTGTCAATAATACGACGACCTTTAACAAAGGCATTTTAAGGTGTACTGATAATAGTTGGAAGGACAGCTGCCAATCTATTAGCAAGGATCTTGGTGATGCACTTGTAGATTGTGTTGCAACAAGCAATGGGTCTGAAATCCGAAACAACAAACGCATTGGGGACTTTAGGCACCAAGGCTATGGTTGTGTTATTTATCTCATGCAACAAATTCCCAGAGATAAAGAAATCCCTAACCGCTTCAATGACCGATGGTCCTATAACATCCCAGTTGCATTTAAAGAACTCAACATTAAACCCATCTGGTCCAGGAGCCTTGCCAACAGCTAGAGAGAATAGGGTATCATGAATTTCCAACTCAGCCACAGGCCAAGAAAGAGTTCATATATGTTCCACATTGAGGGAATGTTGTAATACCGCCTCGATCTCCTACAAGGTTGGCCGAGAAGAAAGGTCAAAGGGCGCCAAGAGGTCCCGAAAGTGGGATACGAATAGTTGTTGCACCATACCAAGATCGGTAACTAGATTACCTAACGTGTCCGAAACCGAAATAATTTTGTTCCTCAACTGTCTTTTTGTTGACAAAATGGTAGAAGAATTTGGTGTTTTGATCACATTCCTTTATCCACTGGATCCTAGATTTCTATCTATAAAAGGATTCCTCTTGTAAACGAAGATCAGAGAAGGTTTGTCGCGACCAAATTTTCAGGTGTACCACCTAAAATTAGGCTAATGGATTGCTAAGCCTAGACTTAGCTCGGGCTCTCCCAAGCCCATACCAACTCGTGATTTAAATTCAAATATCTGACATGCAAAAAGGGAGTCGCCACTAATCGATTTGCGGTAGGTCGATTAGACACCTAAGTAAAATAATGGGAGAATTATTTCACTTCTACGAACCAGAGATTTTGGATACGGGGACTTGATTACGTTAGATTTCTCTAACGCCCTTTCGGTACATTTCTCTTTTGTTTTTTTGAAAAAAAAAATGTTTGGCAAGCAACTTGAATTTATTTTAATTTACTTTCCTAACATGTGAGGCAATCATGCAGGTGCACATACCATCAATTTAACACTCAAGAAAGTAATTAAATAATGCAGAACTTACCTCAAAGCAACGAAAGCATCTGCGTTGTTAGATCAGAATTCACATCAACAATCTTAGATATGATTTCTAATTAACAAGCAATCACTCAATTTTTGCCTTCACTTTTTAATGAAAATATAGTCCATATGCAATGCAATGCTTCTAACCTAATATGAAATAATATGGCATGGCAAAATGTCTTAAACTATATGAATGAGTAAAAGTTTTTGTGATTTTTTTTTAATGAACATGCAATAATTAAATATGCAATCTAAATTAACCAAGATGACCTAATTCTAATGACGGGCAAATGATTTTTTTTTAATTTTTATTTAATGAAAATTCGTAATTAAAATCACTAAAAATGAACATCGAACTAAAGTGAAATACTATCTATTCTAAATGCTTTCTAAACATGCATTTTAAAAAAAAAAAAAAAAAAAAAAAAAAAACCTATCATGCAATTCTTCTAAAGATCTATCTAGACCTAAAATCAAACATGCAATTTTATCTAATATGCAATGACGTGCAGAGAATGCCCTAATTCTATTTTTTTTTTCCTTTTTTTTTATGAAATTCTAACTTAAAATTAAACATGCAATTCAGATAATAATAATAAAAAAAACTAACATCCTAAATGAATGCACGTTTTCTTTTTCTTTTTCATGATTCAAAATAAAATCCCTATTCTAATCATGCAAGATAAAAAAACAAACCTAATCCTAATTCAAACTTTTTGGATTTTTTCCTTTTACGAAAATAAAACCGACTCAAACACCACGACATCAAATCAAATAAGATAAGATTGATATCCGAAAATTGGCGAACCATATCTCGCACATGAGATCGAGTTGTCCAATTTTAAAAATTAAATCGCGAATCGAATCTCGAGCATGAGATCGGATTGGCGATTTTTGCAAGGAATTGCGAGTCGGATTTCGGGCGCGAAAATCGGACTGTCAATCCCTAATTTGAGGGGCACTTTCATGTCGGAATATCAATCATACCTTAAAGACTAATTCTAAAAAAAATTCAAACAAAGAGATAAAATATCAAAACCTAAAATAAGATAAAGCAAATCTATCTAATAAATTAAATCTAATAAATCTACCTGATAAACTAAATCTAATAAATCTACGTAATAAAATAAAATAGATCTATACCTAAATTTGAATTTTTTCAAAAACTCAATCGGTAGAATGGACCAACGATGAAGGCTCAGCGCGGCGCGGCTCAAGGGCGAAGGGGCGGCTGTGGTAGCATCGTGGCGGTGGGTCACCGTGGGTGGTGGTTCTTGTTGGGGACTTCTTGGTTTTCACGAACAATTGGCAGTGCAGGAAAGTTATGGCTCGACAACAAGCTCGACAGGATCATCAAAAGAGTTGTTAGACACGTCTAGGGATTCCGACGTGTTGAAAATATAATGAGTGATTTTCCGTCGATCCACGATTGAACCCAACGTAACTTTCATCTTCTTCTTTTATATTCCACGTAGTCGGTCCCTTGAGAACTCACAGCCGGTTCTTCAAATCTCACCCTCAAGGAGAGACAAATTCCACCACTTCCCCTTTAGTTTGTCTCTTCCTCTTTTTTTAATCCTATTCAAGACATCATAACCCAGAATTCTTCATGTGGGCGTGCCAGATGCCTTGGTGCCCTAATTCTCTCTTACATTATGCATGGGATGAGAACGCCATCTGCTCGTTGGAGGTAGCCACCGAAAATTAAATAGATGAAGATGCTGGATGAGGACCACGAGAAACGGTGATTCAGATAGACGGCGACTGGAGCTCAGTGGACGCGGTAGATGGACGCCAGGGACTGCTAAGCTGCGATGAGGGCTGCTGTTAAGTCAAGAAGCAGCATTGGACGAGGCCTTGCTGGTGCCGCTAGAATCTCCACAACTGTTCTTCGAGAAAGCGAGGGGTGGTGCGAGGCCACGGCAGCCGAGGGAGATTGTGTTCTTGTCCACTCCGTTCAAAACGTCCCACCCAAGACCGCTCTCGCTAACGATTTTGCTGTGGTTGCCGGGTATTCAATATATTGTGTGGCTCCCCCTTGAACCCTATTCGTTTTAATTTATTTATAGACAACGAATTAGGGTTTTTAATTTTTCAAAAATTGATTTCCAAAAAGATTTTTTTTTCCAAAACGCAATATTCGCGATATTCATTTTTTTCCACTTGCCCTATCCAAAAAATTCATCATATCCCGGAAAATTTCAAATTTTTATTTTCTCACGAGATCATTTCTGATCACTTAAAAAAAACGGGCTTGGGCCAATATGCTCGCTTCGTGGGCTTAGTCCAACTAATTTGAACCCATTCACCACCGGTCCAATAAAATGCAAAAAAATGCAAATTAAAAGTAAATGCACCTAAATCTATATGCTATGCAATTAATAAAATTAACCCCCTAATTTTCTATGGAATAAAAAAAATAAACTAAATCGCCAAAATTTAGGTGTCAACAAGGTTCAAAGATGATTTCTTTCTTGATCCGCAAGCAACAGATTGTTCGGGTCCTGCTGGAGAGCATCCTAGGTGATCCGAAGGGTGTTCCTTGCAATTGTTGTTCTGGTAGAAATATCATAAAAAGATTCTCTGTTGAGCTGCTTGAGGCGGCCTTTAAGAGTTCTTAATTTACAACATAGCCTAAACATGGGTGTTCCCGTCCCCGTGCTTTCCCACACTTGAAAAACAATTGTGTGAAAAGCCGGGTGTTTCATCCAAAGGTTGAAAAACTTGAAAGGTTTTCTATGAGTAGAAGGGATCATGACTTTGACGACCATGGGGGTATGGTCGGAAATACCCGAAGCAAGAAAGGAGGCTTTTGAGCATGAGAATTCATGGCACCACTTCATATTTACAAGCACCCTATCAATTTTCCTCATCTTCCAGTTGGCGCCCGAAGAAGAGGACCAAGTGAAGCAATAACCAACATATCTTAGATCTTCTAGTTCTGCCTAGGCTAAGCAATTGCCAAACTCATCATAAGAAGAGAGCCATGCATCCTTGCTACCTACATGGTCAGAGGAGTCTCGAATAGCATTGAAATTCCCTGCCACTAGCCAAGGAAAATCCAACAAGCTAGCACTTGTATAAATAAGCTCCATCCATAATGGCCAATGGGACATAAAAGTGTGCTCTTCATATATGACAAATAGGCAAAATTCTGAACATGTACTTAGGAAATTAAGCTTGCCATGGATTGCTTGAGCATTAGAGGAAGACATTTCAAAATTCGCAAAAAATGGATTCCATCATACCCAAATTCTCCCTCTAGGGGAGTATTCATAATTAGAACACTAGTTCCAACCTGACAACAGCCGCGCTGCAATGGACAAGAACAGGGATGCAGCGACTTTGGTTTCAAATAAACCAACACAACAAAGACTATTAGTTAAAACAAAGTTTCTAGGTTGATTTGGCTCTGCTTCCTTTGAAAAAAAAGGTTGCTTCTTCTTTTTTGACCCAACTTGTTTCCATCCTTCCACCGGGGCACCTGAAATCAGGATCGTTTCTGGTGCTAGAGCATGGACATGGCTGGGTGAAGTAGGAACAGCACTAGGTGGAATCTGCTGAGAGGCCTCAACGGGGCTGGACGACTTTGTTTGAGTTGCACATTTGTGGCCAAAGGTGCCATAGCTTGGGCAAGAAACTGGCCTCCATTCATATTCAACAGCCATAGAGTGAGTTTCCCCATTTAGGACGACATCCATTGAGTCACAACAAGGTTGCTTGGCAAATATCTTCACACATACTCTGGCAAATGAGATCATCTTCATTTGGTATGTCCGAAGATCAACATAAAGCGGCTTTACGATGGCACTGGCAACAACATTGATCCCCGAAGCAGACCATAATGCTTAGGGGAAGCTTTTCAGCTTTACCCAGACCGGGACGAAGGAGTGGTGATCCTTCTTCAGCTCCAGCAAAGGATGCCATTGCTGCAGGATAAGAGGGACCCTGGCTACAGTCAATGGCCCCCCATCTAGGATTCTCCTTCGGAATTCTAGGTTAGAAGGAATTCTAGGTTAGGGATATAGAAGAAATAAAATCCTTCATCGTTTGCCAAAACTTCCGCAAGTTTAGTTCCCCAAGCGTGCTTCAAGGCCGTTTCAGTGAGCTTAAAGGGAAGCTTCTTTCCCACATAGTACCAAACCAGGCATTCATGCCATTTCGGGTCCGTAGCTTCTAAGATTTCCTCAGAAAGGTTAACCACAAGTCTGTTATCTACAACTGTTGGGGGCACATACAAAAGATCATACCCCTTAGTAGCCGATTTTGCAACATTCACCCAAGAGCAGTTCGGGGGGGAGATTTTGAGTCCCTTGATTGTTGAGCTTGGGGCTAGGGACAGTTGGATGGGAGCCTGATCTGGCTCTGTTCTTGTTTACCATTAGCACCTTGAGGGGCCTTGAGAGAGCCTGCCTGGCCTTCATTTGCAACAGATGAAGAGGCCTAGAGTAGATTAGTGGAAGGCCTACTTCGGCTTCAACCACATCTATCATCAGTACCTTGTTGGGCATTGCCCTTCTGGCCTTCACTTACAGCAGACGAAGGGGCCTCGACAGAGCTAGTGTGGTCGTCATTTGCATCAGACGAGAGGACCAAGTTTTTTGCAGTTGAAAGCTGAGCTCGGGGCTAAGGAGGAATAATGGAGAGCCTACTTTGGCTTCGACCATGTTTACCATCAGCATCTTGGTGGGCTTTGCTAGAGACCAATTGGTCTTCAATTGCACTAGTCGATGGGGCCAAGTTTTTTGTAGACGTATCCATGGAGAATACCCACAAAACCCTAAATCAAATTGAACATTGAGGCTCGTGTAAGGAGTACTAGAAGGATCGCTTCGGTGAGGATAAGGAGAGGGGTAGGACGTGCCCAGCCACCAAAGCTCAGTCCCAACGGTCGGCAATTACTCTCGGAATCAGCGTTACACCAGACCAGCAGAAACAGTGAGTCAGGTGCCCAGCTAGAGAGAATTGGTGAACAATACCCGAGAAAGGGAGAAATGGCCAAAAGTTGGAAGAAATATTTCACTCCCGCACAACCAAAAAAATTAGGATCGGGGACTTGATTACACTAATTAATTATTAATGCCCTTCGGTACCTAATATTTTTTAAATCCTAAGGCTTTTTGGATTTTCAAAGATTTTTCCATGCATTTTGTTAAAAAAAAAAAAACATCTTTTATACTTTTTCTTTTTTTTTTTTTTCAGAAACATAAATCATTTTTGACTTTTTTTTTTATTTTTTGGGAAAATGTAAAATATTTTTGGATTTTTCTGATTTTTGAAAAATAATTTTTTTTATTATTATTTTATTATTTTTTGTTTTTTATTATTATATAAACGACCCGGATCATTAACCACCGGCCCGAATGGTCGACCATCGGCCCGAATGGGCCTGAGGCGTGGGTTGACCCGAAATTCCTTTTTTTTAAACAATCCAAGCTCACAATTTAAAAGAAAAGTAAAACAGGCCCACCTATTCCTAGGCCTGTGCAAGATTAGCCCATGCGCAACCGAACCTAGTTGACCCGAACCAACGAAAACCTAGCCCAAATAGCAACCCACGCTCGACCCAGTTCGAAGACAAAACCCTACCCGATTGGATACTTTCGCCTAACCCGACTCTGAACCGACTCGCGCCTCTCTTCCTCCTTGCTTCTTTGCGGCACCGATGAGGGTAGTTGAGGTGAACGGCACTGGTCACCTTGGCCACGTGCCCAAATCTGTCGCAACTCGGGTCAGGGGATCGCGGACATGACGGTGAGGTGGCAGCAACAGTGGGAATGACGGTGTGAGACTCGGCCGAGGTTGGTGAGCGATTGGGTCGTCGTGGGACAAAGCCGCAATGTCTTTGGGATCGGGTGACGACGAGGCCGATGCGAACAAGTAGTGTCGTCGGGGGTTGAATTGGGGTGGCCTTAGGTTGAGCAACCGACGCTACGCGTGGAGGCAAGGCTCAATCCCATGGCTCCCTCTCCCTCAGATCTAGCCATGCCCCTAGATCTGCTTCTCTCTTCCTCGATCTCTCTTCTCTCTGGCTTGCTCACCTCAGGCCTCCCCTAAAGTCTCTCGGGGGAAGTCTTGAGCTCGCTACCTCTCCCTCTCTGGCTTGCTCGCTCTTGAGCCTCCCCTGAAGTCTTTCGAGGGAAGTCCTAAGCTCGCTGCCCCTCTCTCTCCCCGCGTGTGTCCTTTTTGGCCTCCGTCAAAAGCCCTATTTATAGGCCAAGGGGGGCCGGTCGACGGAGGCTTCAGCCGTTGGCCTTGGCACGCTGACCGGCCTTGGTGCAGCCGAACCGACGTCTCCTCAGCCGCCTTGGTGCTCTGTTTTGCATTGAGGGCATGTCCCCATTCGTTGCCGGCCTACTCTCCTCTCTCTACTGTAGGTCGTCCTTTGCGCGTGTTGTCAGTCTCTGCATGTAAGGCACAAAGGCGAAGGGGGGAAGAAGGAAGGAAGAAGAAGAAAGACAAAGGGAGCTGAGCTAGGTCGCAAAGGTGAGGGGGCTAGATGGGTCCCGGCCCACGCGGAAGACAAAGAAGAAGGAGGGCTGGGTGTGAAAGCCCAACCCGCGTGGCCCTCTCTCTTTAAAAAAAAAAAACTAAATTATCCAAAAAAAAGTGCAAAATAAAGGAAATAAGGCTTAATGGATAAAAATAAAAATTAAGACCTAATTGATGCGAACATCATTTTTGTTAGGGCCGAATTGGGCCCTAATTTTCTTATGCAATTTAATTCTAAATACTTAGTCAAAATTTAAGTGTCAACGGTCGTTCGATTAAACTCGAGTCATCAGCTTCAGTTTGATGCTCAGAAACAGGTTAGTTGGAGTTCTCCCTTCCATTTTCTTCTCACATTTGAACATTGAACATGTTTCCCACGATTCATTGTTGGGGGCGAGGAAAAAGGAAAAAGGAAAAAGAAGTCCCTTTTGCTCGAGCTGTCGTAGATAAAAATAACATGTTTTATACCGCCGTTTAAATTTTCGAGGAGTTGAGCAAAAAAAAATACAAGAACTTTTAAGGCAAACTGCTGTGCATGTAACTTTTAAGTTTCATCAGATCCTGGAGGCTCAAGTTCAGATCCTCTCATCCTAGGTTTTCTTCTCATCATATACCCTATTGAGATTTAAAATCTGTTGCCCACACCCGTCGGGTTTGTACCTTTACGGTCTTCATCATTAAATTAGCCTACGCGTGAGGGAAAGTATGATGCGAAGTGTATGCCGTACTATATTCTACATCTTAAACTTTTAGATAAGCAGCTGTGCATGTAAGTTGACTCGAGCAATTAATCCAAATAAGAAAAATCACAAGAATGAAAAACTCCAATATGTATGATGAGCTTAAGCAAACCACACGGTCAATCGCCTTTTGACGTGAACCCTCACATTTTTCTTTTTTTCCCTTTTCTGAGAAGGACATAGTTTCAGGAGAGAAATGTGGAAGCTTAAGTGCTCCCAAGGAGATGATCTTGAGGTGAGAAGCATTTATGACAACATTGGGAGACAATTTTGGGAGTTCAAGCCAAACTTAGGAACACCAGATTAATTGGCTATCATCAAAAAGATGCGCCAAGCGTTCACTCAAAATCGATATCATGTGAAGCAAAGTTCTGATCTCCTCATGGAGCTTCAGATACAGATGATTCAAAAATCCAAGATTTCCCTTTTCTCTTTTCTTGATTTCCTTATGAAAATGAAGACACTGCATTCGAGGCAGAAAGTCCAAGAATGAGATGTTGGCTTGAATGATTGCACAAGTAACGACTCCACAACAAGTAGAGTACGAAACCTTGATTGTTGGTCTCAATGACCTTATCGATATGAAGGTCCAATTTGTTAGAATCAAAGGAGATTCACAATTAGTCATAAAGCAATTGACTGGGGACTATCGTGCTTAAATGAAAATATAATATCACATCATATCTTGGCAAAAGAGTTATTGAGCAATTTTGCTGAATGCGAATTGATTCACGTTAGAAGAAAGGAGAATTTGGAAGCCAATGAATTAACTCAAATGACATCCGGCTATAAGATATCAAAGGGGCTCTTAGAACATATTATTACACAAGTAAAAGTTTTGCCTTTAATAGATAACAAAGTGGTGATGGTACCAAGCTGTTTGGTCGAAAGACAAGACAGTAAAAAAGAACAAGATTGGAGAACTCTACTAATATATTACTTGAAAAACCCAGTTGCGAATAATAAGAATTTTAAAAGGCAGGCAATGAAATAATTATTAATTGGTGATGACGTAAATCGAAGGACAGTGGATGGACTACTGCTAAAATGTTTAGGAAAGCAAGACTCGATGCTCGTAATGGCTGAAGTACGTGAAGGAATTTGTGGCGCACACCAAGCCGTGATAAAAATGAAATGGTTATTGGGTCGACGTGGTTACTTCTCGCTGACTATCACGAAGGATTGCATCAATTATGCTAAAGATTGTGAGCCTTGCCAAAAATATAGTTCGCTCTAACATGTGCCAACGGCGATAATGAAACCCATCATTAAACCATGGTCATTTCGAGATTGGGCAATGGATATAATAGGTAAGATTTACCCCCCTGTCATCGAAGAAGCATAGTTTCATTCTAGTGGCAATTGATTATTTCACAAAGTGGGTAGAATCGGTTTCATAAAAGAATGTAACATAGAAGGTCGTGAGGGAGTTTATCGAAGAACAAATTATTCGTCGATTCGGGATTCCTGAGCCTATAACGGTTGACCAAGGGACAGTGTTCACAAGACAAGAGGTGTTGAGATTTTTGAAGTTTAGAGTCATCAGAATGGTTCTTTCGACACCTTATTATGTTCAGACTAATGGTCAAGCCGAAACTTTCAACAAGATCATCATTAATCTTATTAAGAAGCACTTAAAGGAAAATCTGAGATAATGGGACTCCTTATCATCAACAATGTTATAGGCTTATAGAACATCGAAAAGATCAAGTACTGAAGTTGGCCTATATATGCTAACATATGGACAAGAAGCCGATGTCCCATTTGATATTACAGTGTAGTCACTTAGGGTGAAATTACAGGACAATTTGTTGAAGGAAAAATATGATAAGTTAATGCATGCCAATGTCGACGACCTTAGTGAAAATAGAGCCTCAACATTGGAGAAATTCATTACCCAAAAGCGAAGGGTCACCAAAGCATACAATAGACATGTGAAACCTAAGCATTTCGACATTGGCAATTTGGCTTGAAAGACCATTTTACCGACAAGTGTTGATAATGAAAAGTTTAGTAAAAGGTCATCAACCTAGGAAAGCCGATACTTAGTCAATGATGTTCTTACTGGGGATGCATATTGATTGATGGAGTTAGATGTGAGTTTGGGATAGCTGGAGTGTCAAAACTTGGCACGGAGGGACACTTAAGTGCCAAAACTTCGGAAAGGTACACTTAAGTGCCAGTTTCGGAGTAAAGTGGAACATTTAAGTGCCACTCCGGCCAAAATTTGGCCAAAAGGGTGACGTGGCAATTTTACAGCAAGTTGGACATAAAACGACGCCATTTTGCACGCTGACATGGCGAGAAAATGCAAAAACGACGTCGTTTTGTGTCCAATGTGTAAATAATTAATATAAAAATTAATTAAATTAAATTAAAACTTAATTTTATTTAAATAAAAAAAAAAAAAAAAAAACTTAAAATTACAAAAACTTAAAATTTAAAAAAAATTTAAAAACTTAAAATTTAAAAAACTTAAGATTTAAAAAACTTAAAATTTAAAAAACTTAAGATTTAAAAACTTAAAATTAAAAAAAATTAAAATTAAAAAAAAAAAAAAAACTTAAAATTAAAAAAACTTAAGTGGATTGTTGAGTTTATGAGGTTCATTCAAAGACACAAGACTATCCTCGACCGGAACTAAGGCCAAATCTTTATTAGTCAATCTAGGTTGCTTCCTCACCAAAGGAGGAGAAGTATCTTTCTTTTGCTTGAGTTGAGAAATTATAAAACCAAGCGTGTCTCCATCTTAGATATGCAATGAAGAATCAGATGTATCTATACAGTAAAGGAGGAGAAGTTAGTAAAAACATAACAAAATTAGAAAAGGGCAATTGGATAAACATTCGACAGCTCTAGGCCTACACCTAATTAACCTTTCCCCAAAGTCTTCCTCCTGCAATAGCTCTGGGTCCTCTTCTTGATCTTCTTGCTCTAGATCTTTTTGTTGTGATAAAGCTAGTAAATGAGCATCAGTATGCTCTGAAGCCCCAATTCTGAGTGCTGTTGATACAATTGGGGAATCAAGTTCAAGAGGATATTCTAGCACTACTTTGCCTTTATCAGCCACTTCACTCGACTTGGGATGATATTGCCTTATTCGACTTAAAACAGTCTTGATGGTTTCCTTGTATGGGCTCTCAAATGTGAAAGAAACTCACCAGCTAGTATACTTTGTTATAACTCCTAGAGAAACTGGAAAAACTGCAAAGTTTGGAGAGAATTGATCCTGCATTGTCATAGTTATTAGAAAGCAGCAAACAAAGGGCTTGTCTTTCTTGGAGTTGTACTTCCGTTTATTCATCAAGGGATACTCCATGAAGTAAAAGATTGGCATTAGTATACCCTGATAAAGACCAAACTGCCTGGCATAGTGTCGTGGAGAATAGCTTTCAAACCCATGGTAGAATCTTTCCTTCTTACAAAACCATATTGAAAGGTCAACTAGGGTAAGTACACACAATCAAAAGGCATCAAAATCATCCAGATACTGAGTATCCGCATAGAAAAGGTAATAGAACTTGGGAGCCTCATAAGGAAAGAGTTTGACATGTGCGCAGTCAAAATTTAAGATCTCTTGGAGGTTATAAACAATTGGAGTAGTGTCATCAAGGACCTTCCTAGAAGATAAAGTAAGTAATCGACAACCCAAGCTTTGAGGTTTTGGCTGTTTAGATTTCAACGATGGACTGTATGGAAGAGCAAGAGGAATTTTGCTGAATAAGAAGGGGAAATAGAGAGCCATCTATGATTGTAAAATCTAGAATGGACTAGATAGAACTTTGCTTTCTTTGGATATCATCGAAAGGGCAGCATGGGTGAGACTCTTATACAAGACAGCTAAAACAAGTGGACCTAGATCTATTTTCTTTCCCCTCGCAAGGTTAGCAACAAGTCTAAAGAAATCCTTTGAGACTTTGAGGACTTGATTAAAGAATACATATTTCGAAAGCCAAATAAGCAAAAAGGCAGTTTGTTTTTTAAGATGAACAAGACCCGATGTGACATCATGAAATTTAGATTCTGTTTTCGATTGAATAAGTTGGGTTTTTCATTGATGGGCCTATAGTTCTTTTCCCTAAACTGATCACTCACGGGATAAATATTCTATCAAGTGAAGCCATTAAGGGATTTTAACGTAATAGACTTGAGAATTGGACTAGGAATCGACTGCTCGACCGTGCTAGTCTACAAAGGTCATTACGGCACTATCAAAATTGATTAGAGACCGGAGATAGGTCGATTCAACAGAGATGTGTGATTAGTGGGTGGGAGATTCCACCTAATGGCAAAATTTCTGTCGATCGGCACTAGACTGATTTTTTTTTGTCATTTCTATACCTTGTGTCCATATTTGAAATCTCGAAATTTTCACGACAACCGAGAGTCACCAATGTGTCAAAGATGTACATTGTGGCTTGAAAATAATCAACCACGGGTCAATTGCACTAAAAATTCCTAAAAGCTACAAGGTAGGCTAGGTCACGCTAAAATCGCGCTAAATTGAAATTAACCATGAATTTGAACCCGATTTCAAAAATTGAAAGTTCTATCATGTCACGAGTCATTTTAGAAACGTCAACTTATCCTTCGAAGATTTTTCTGCAAACCGAGATTTTTTGCGGAAATTCAAAGTAAGGGCGTTTTTTACCGGAAAATTCAGGGGACCGTTTTTTATCGTGTTTTTGGGATGCAAGTTGGTTCTATTGGCAAGAAAAAATATCAATTTGCTCGAGAACACCTTGGTGGAATTTATGGGGACCGATTTAAGTCCAATTGGAGAGCTATACCATCTATTTCAGCTTTGGTGAGCTATACCATCTATTTCAGCTTAGGTGAGCAATGATTGTATCGATTGAATTTATAGATGGTATTGATGGTATTGAATCGAGTGGATCGATTGATCGATTGATCGATTGATCGATGGTTTGTTTTGAATTGATTGAGTATATGATTTATGCTGACATGCAGGAAGGAACTGAGGCAAGGTAAGTTCTCTATCTTATGTGTGCATAGACTGCCTGTAGGCGTATTTCCATCCTAATCAGAGTTTAGGGGGTGAACTTGTTAAGATATTGTCTCACCCCATCGTGGGCTCAACCTTTCCAGGTTCGTAGATGGCTGCTCCTCCTGAGCGTTTTGGCCAGCCTAAGAAGGTCACCGAACAGATCATGCAGATTCCTCTTCCTGGGGGCCAAAGAGCCTGGGTCTACGAACTCGTGAGGACCATTGTTTGGGTTGATGCAAGTTTACCTCAGAGGGTACCCCATCAATTCTGAGCATGGTACCACTGTGGGTGAAATGGACCCAGAGAGAGTCCCCTGCAGGATTCTGATATACCTGTGTGGGTGTTGGAGATCGCTTTTGGCGAGGGTACAGCTGACCCTCCCGGTGGGCTAGTGGTGGACCCAAGTCCCTAGGAGAGTTCGGAGTTTTCAGTTGGGGACTCGTGTGCTTAGAGGACCTATCGGTTTGTTAGCTTGGATAGACTCTTTTTATATAGACTAGTACTGTAAATAAACTAGTCGGCTGTGTATAAAGGTGTGTTGTGGTTGTGAAATTTGTGGCCCTCCTTTTCTATCCCATCTTTGTGTTGTCTAGGAATTTATTTATACGCTTCTGCATGCGCATTAAAACGAATGGGTCAGCGACGCATCCTAGGACGTCACAATTTAATCGACCACCGATGGATAGGCACGCGCTCGAGGATCGGAGCGTGACACCCGAAGTTTTATGGTATTCATAAAAAAAAGTCCCACAAACAAGGACATTATTTGGAATGGAGAAGTCCTCAAGGGCTTTGATTTTATCTATAGGAATACCATCTAGGACAAACCCAGAGATAGTAAAAACATCCAAAAGGGTCATAGTCATGGTCCCTCAAGGGAAACAAAAATAGTTAGTAGATGGGGACTAGAAGCATACAACAGAACCCACTAACCCCCTTACTAAAGTCATGAGACAACATGTTGGCCTTTAGTGCCATCTCTATGCCCGCATTCATCCATCTTACAATCATAAGTACCAAGCGTGGAAGTTTTCTTCAAATAGAGGGAAGCCCCGATTGGTAGGGGCAAATGTCCAAAGGAATACTATGTTGGAGTTTCCCATTCCTCTTAGTTGAAAAACAAGGCTTGAGAGATGATAGAACATGATTGTGATCTAAAAGGGCAGACCCAAGGAGCAATGATTTTGGATGCTACTCTACAATGCTCAACAGTTGAAATCGATAATAGTTGGCTTTCTTGGTGTGAAGAAGGCAATTGAAGTTCAAGATATAAGATTTGGGCTCGAATTTAGAAGCTTTGGTAGTCATGGAAAACTTGTGAATATAATATGGAGGGTTTAGAGCTTAAGAAAGAAGACAAAGTACAAAAGAAGACAATGAGGCGTATTCTTCTATTCGGAGTAGAAGACAACAATTCGAAATTAAGGATATCTACCAAAAGCCAAAGCAAGGTGTCAAGATGCAATAGGACTCATTGATTTGTATCGGCTATAGACATGTCAGAGAATAGAAAGGTATAATGATCATTCGTAGCAGATTGTGCGTAGAACAAGGTATTCCTTTAAAAGAAATAAATTCCCAATTTACTTCTTTTAAAATACAGCATATGTTGACATCCAAAAATACCTTTACAAACACGTGCTGGTTACAAGGGGCAGAAAATTCTAAAATCGCCCTCATTGTTGTATGTGGGCTGTGATTTACATTGGCTCAACCCATAGTGGTTGTGAAAACAAAGGATAGCTAAGGATTTTGAGAATCCTTAAGCTAAATTACGATGGACATACAAGCAAAGACATAATTCTATGATAAAGTAGTTAGTTGCCACGTGTTGAAGTCAAGAGACGCTATTGAAGACATAACATTGATAGTAAATTTAGGCCAGAACAGTTAAAAGGACGCCAAACTCAAGTGGAGCAATTAATTCCTGTTGGACAAGCCATGACCATAAAATTATTGTTGAATAAGCTAGAAATCATATGTGAATAAGGCAGTTCAACATAGAACGTGACGCGACTCTTGAGGAGGAAGTAATTGACTACTGACAGTTATCAAATTGGCCTATAAATACCATAGGCAATCCAACAAAGAGCCTTCAAATAACAAACAAAATTACTTTATCTTACTTTTATCCCTAATAAGTCTAGCTTAGTTGTAGTTTAAGATTCCCATCGTAAATTCAATTTCGACGAGCGTCTATATCCCAGGCAGTACTTTTGATTATATTCCAATGCTAACCCACTATCCAACCTCATCAATTAGATTCTGACATTGTGTTTTTGTACTCATCTAAGAGCAGTGCATACTAGGTGTTGTTACCACCATTGAGCGTCATCGATTAGATTCCAACGTTATGTTCTTATATCCATCTAGGAGCAGTGTCTACTAGGTGTTGTCCTCATTGTCCAACGTCGTCGATTAGATTTTAACGTTATGTCATCGAACTTATTAGGGAGTAGTATTTTCTAAGTGTTTTTGTTAACATCCAACGTTGTTGAATCGTCTTCAATATTGTATAAACCCCTTTAATTTTAATGGGCTTTCATTATTATGTTAAAGTGAGTTTAGATGACACCATTCATTAGATTTAGACATTGATTATCATTGGTATTGAGCTCGTCTTAGGCGTATTAAGCGACTTTTTTGGATTTGAGATTATATGATAGATAGTCCCCTTCATATTTAACTCTCTGTGTTTAAAGCTAACACAGAATATGAGTCTCATTTAATAAAAATAAATTTATTATACTTGGTAAAAGATATTTCGTTGCGAAATCCAAAACTAGCAAAACAAATCCTAAAACTTTCAAAAGTTGCAATCGAGTTCTATAAATTGTCACGAAAGTACAATTAAATTATAAAATTTTTAAAAAAAATGCAATCAATGAGAAGACTTGATTAGAGCAATTTAACAAGTTTTAGGATGTGATCGCACTTTTTAAAGTTTTAAAATTCAATTATACTTTCATAATAAATTTCAAGATTTGATTGCACTATGAAAGTTTTAGTATTCAATAATACTTTCGTGATAAGTTTTAATACTTTCAATGCACTTATCACAAAATTTAACTACATTCATGCGAAGGTGGCTCTAAGGCTACATTTGATAGTCCAGATTTGAATTTGGATAGGACAATTTGTTATCCTCTCCGATGTTTGGGAATGTCCACCAAATTGGACAAACCCGAATACATCCGGATAAAACGCCGAATAAAAAATCTAGGGGAGGGGGATAGGATAAGCCCGGATTGGATAAGAATTTTTTTTTTTTTTAAGGAAAGAAAGAACTTAACAAAAAGAGAATATGTCGTAAGCATTTATGTCAAATGTGTTAGGGCTAGAATTAGCACCTAGAGGGGGGTGAATAGGTGTTTAAAGTAATTTTGATAAATTAATCCGATCGAGATATAAATAACTTAAAACCAACAATTGTAGCAAATGTAAGCAGTTAAAGATAAAAAGGATTAGGGATAGAAAATCAAGACTCCAGATTTATAGTGGTTCGGCTTAAACCAAGCCTACGTCCATTCTCCCGCACGGACAGCCCTTCTGGCTGGATTTCACTAAGAATCAATAAGAGTGATTACAGTCTCACGCTCTTGAGTCCACAAAGTGTAGATTACTCTACTACACTTCCTCAAGGTCTTACTACAATATGATCTCTCTTTTGATTACATGTAACGCTCGAAGAATGATATCGCAAAATAGAAAAGGAGATTCAGACTTTGGAATTCTTCTATCCGCACCCTTCAACAACTAGAGCATCTCTCTTATATACTTCTTCATGCCTTCAATACCGTTGGCACCTTCCAAAGAAGTTCTTCCAATCAATCCGTTGGACAGAATCAATTAGAGAGATCTCGAGCTCTTTAAGGTAAGTGTTGATAGCCCATCAATCCCGCTCGCCCATACAATCAGGATCTCGGTTTCCATAAGTAGATCCTTCCAAATATAAGTTGCGAAATCTTTAGAGATTCTAAACATATTCCATATGAAAGTAAGATCGTTTAGTGCTGAATCCAGTAGAAAGATATCCACTAGTCGTTAGAATAAAGATCATATAAGATCAGAATAAACGTCTTTCTGGAAACTGTCCATGTGAGTAGACTTTGAAATATAAGTCTTGAGTCTTGCTAGCTTCAGACTTTGATCTTCAGACTTTGTCAATAGAGTACGTAAGTCTTCGAGACTAGACCGATAAAAACGTTTTGTCAACTTCAAAATACTTCAAGAGAATTTATCCAACAATCTCCCCCTTTTTGATGGTGACAAAACTTTTCCTCGCAGATTTGAATATTATCGCCCTGCAATACAACTTTTAAGCAAGCATCATAAAAGATTAGAAAAGATAGTAGAAGTTATCATGTACACAGATATCCTGTACACAGACTTTCCCTGTACACAGATCTGCATTCACCGAAACTTCATTAGTCATAAACAGACAGTACTATTTTTATCTAATTTACGAAGCTTAAAGTATTGCCATAGTGAGCACACATTCAAAAACTGCACACGTTTAAAAAAACTCAAGTCAAAGTCAAGATAGCAAAAAATATAAAAGATAAGATTTGGTTTGAGAACAGAGAATCATTCGAAAATCTGCAAAGTCTTCTCCCCCTTTTTGTCAGCATTAAAAAATCAAGGAGCTCGAGGTATGCGAACAAGTTGAAAGTCCTCCATAGACTTGACAGTGTCTTCCAGCTTCCTCAAATCTTCCTGTACTTGGGTGAGAGTAGTGCCCTTTGCAGTATCCTGAATCTGACGCTGAACATCTTTAAGTTGATCATGCAGAGTGATGAACATTGCATGATTTTCATTCTGCAAGGTCTGAAATTCAAATCCCATGGCATAAATTTGACCTTTGAGTTCCAAGATGATCTCAAGCAGCCTTTGAAAATCTCCAGAGTTGTCAGTTTGAGTGCTTGTTTAAGCTCGGTCTGATGGTGGAGTCAAGCCAGTATGAATGTCAGCCGGAAGTTCAGTATGTGGAGATGATGCCTCTCCTTCAGAAGCGTGCAGCATGAATATCCTCGGCATCGGGAGGTGATCGACTAACACTGTTTGTGCATCTTCTTCTCTAAAAGTCAGTAGAAGAGGGGTGTGTTCTCTGTCCGTATCTCCCCTGTTTCCATGTCTTACGGAGGAGAAAAGAACTCTTCTTTCGAGGAGTTTCCTCGATGCAATGTGCTATTGTAAATCCTTCTTTTTTCGCTGGAGAATCTGTTCGTTCTGGTTCATCTGCTTGTTCTGCTTTTCCTTCTTCCTCTTCCTCTCTTTCTTCCTCTTTCTTCTCTTCTTCTTCCTCTTTCTCTTCCTATTTCTCTTCCTCTTTCTCTGCAAATTGATGTTCTGGAACAACTGGAATAGATGCAGCAAATTGAGAAACAAGAGCAGAGATGGGTATAGCATCCTCATCATCTTCATCTTCCAAGATGATTGCTCTTCTCTTCTTGGTAGAACTAATCACAGGTTCTTTCCCTTTCCTTTTGGCCGATGAGTCCGGGTCGATCTTGATAGGAGTCTTTTCCTTGAATTGCTCCAGCTTCTTGCTAAGCTCTTTCAGACGCATTTTGGTGATCATCCTCAGCCCGATGACCATTTTATCAATAGTCTTCACTGTGAGAATATGAGGAGGTTGAATGTTCAGATGTCTGAAGAGATGAGTAATGAGAGCAGCATAAGGAAGTTTTTCTTTGTCCTTTGCCATGCATCTGTACATGTGAAATATGATGGTGTGCGGCAAAGAGAAGTTTAGACCAGTCTTGATGGCAAACATCAACTTGGCGAGAGATGGATACATCCTGTCTTGGATGTCGATTTGGGTCTTAGACAGTTGATCACAATCTTATGCAGCAAAGTATTTGTTGCATTCATTCGGGAGTAGGATAGTCGACCTTCGCAGTGTCTCTTGCAAGTTCAAGAGTAGCATGGCTTACGGATACACTGATCGATTGGAAAGCCCCTCTTTCCACACCAAGTATATCAGCTAGAATGTCCTTATCAACGACATATTCTTTATCCCTCACACTGAAAGAAAAGCTGTTTGCATCAATGAAAGTGAGATTGGAGTAGAAGTACGCCGTTAATTCAGAATGTGCCGTATCACGTCGACATGAACTGGGCGATAAAGTTGAAGTTTTTCAAACTTCTCTCGCAGATTTATGCTCAATAAGTCCAGAAAATCGAAATCCACAGTTCGTGGGTTCATCACCCCACGCTTCAGCAATTTTTCATACTTCTTCCTGTGTCCGTCTAAGCGGAACGGTTCATCCTTCTTCCCTCGAAGGTTTGCAGCCACTCCCATCCATTGTTTAAAGTGGATGAACATCTTTTCATCATCATCATTTCCCTCTGGCTGATTCATACTACCAAACCTAGGGTCAATGGGAAAGTTAGCAAATGCTTTTGCAGCCGTTCCCTCAGGAACAACTCCAGACCTTTCCATGACAGTGAGAAAATGAGTCTCGTTTCTGTAACCCTTCTCTTTCGAAACTCATCCATGAAGGTCATAGCGAGAACCACCTTCCTTTAATGCGAGTAAAGCCTATAAACAAAGGCAGGTTTAAGAGTTCTTATTTGGTTCAATATCTTCAAAAACCATTTCGCATCTTGAGGGCGATGTCCTTGAGGTCTATTTGGAGAAGACCGTGGAGATCGTTGAGGAGTTTGCTCGCAGGAAAGTCGCTTTCTTCGAGTGAGATCAAAGTGCGTAGGCCCCTCACTAGATCCCTGTGGTCCCCTGTTTGCTATTCTGGATGACTTCCTTTGATACGACATTGTGCTTTCTTTGGAGAAGCTTTCTCACTTGTGTCGCAAGAAAGTTTAGAACTTTGAAACGAAAAAGTTTTGGAGAGAAAAATACAGAGCAGTGAAAAGCTTTTGATCTAGGGTTTCTGGGTAAAGTGAAAACGAAGGAGAAGAGGTGTACAAAAGATAACAGATACGGGGGGTCATCCAAGCGTCGTATCTTTTAGAAATCTTTAAAATTTCCTTTTGAAAAATAACTGCCTTAATAAAACATTAACCACTCTCTTTAAATATAATCGCCTTAAAAATAAACAGATAATCTTACCTTATCGATAAGACATTTTAAGTAAATGAACTTACAGTCGTGTCGATTCATTTTCTCAGTCTTTAACCTTTGAGTCTGATGCTTTGTCAGACTTTAGTTACTGAGTCTGAGCTTCAGCATTCTTTAAGAGATAATATATTGAGTCTTGAGCAAATAGACTCAAACAAGCTTTTCTCTAGTGGCTTTGTGAAGATGTCAGCCAGTTGATTCTTTGAATCTATGAATTGTATCAAGATCTCTTTGTTCTGAACATGATCTCTTATAAAGTGATGCCGAATCTCAATATGTTTTGCTCTTGAATGTAGGATAGGATTCTTTGTCAGATTGATAGCGCTGGTGTTTTTACATCTTATTTCTGTGCAAGAGTCTTCAATGCCAAAGTCTTGTAGTTGTTGTTTTATCCACAATATTTGAGAACAGCAACTTCCAAGGGCTACGTATTCTGCTTCAGCCGTTGAAAGAGCCACAGTACTTTGTTTCCTTGAAAACCAAGATACTGCCCTGTTTCCAAGCAATTGACAAGTACCTGAGGTGCTTTTTCTTTCAACTCTACAACCTGCAAGATCTGCGTCTGAATAGCCAAGAAGTGTAAAGTCTCCTTCTTTGGGATACCAAAGACCGATCTTAAAGTAGTAGCAACATATTTAATAATACGTTTAACAGCACTTAAGTGAGATTCTCTAGGATCAGATTGAAACCTAGCACATATGCAAACACTAAATAATATATCAGGTCTGGATGCAGTAAGATAAAGAAGTGAACCAATGATACTCCTGTATAACTTTTGGTCAATTTTCTTCCCTGCTTCATCTTTGTCTATCTTCAAGGAACTTGACATTGGTATTTCAGTCTTTTTGCAATTTTCCAGACCGAACTTTTTAACAAGTTCTTTTGCATATTTTTCTTGATGAATGAATATTCCCTCCTTTAGTTGTTTGACTTGTAGACCAAGGAAAAAGGATAGTTCACCCATCATGCTCATCTCGAATTCATCCTGCATAGACTTAGAAAATTTCTTGCACAAAGTCTCATTAGATGAACCGAATATGATGTCATCAACATAAATCTGAACAAGTAGAAAGCTTTTACCTTCCTTTTTAATGAACAAAGTAGTGTCTACCTTACCTTTAGAAAAGCCACTATGAATTAAGAAATTACTTAGCCTTTCATACCAAGCTCGAGGAGCTTGTTTCAATCCATATAAAGCTTTCTTGATCCGAACACAAAGTCTGGTTTCTTTGAATCTTCAAATCCGAAGGTTGTTCCACGTAGACTTCTTCTTGAATAAATCCATTCGGGAATGCGCTTTTGACATCCATTTGAAACAACCTGAAATTCTTATAGCAAGCAAAAGCAAGTAGTAATCGATTGCTTCTAACCTTGCTACCGGAGCGTAAGTCTCATCATAGTCTATCCCTTCTTCTTGCGTGTATCCTTTAGCCACGAGTCTTGCTTTGTTTCTCGTTACTTTGTCTTTTCGTCAACTTTGTTCCCGAAAACCCATTTAGCTCCAATAATCGATTTACCTTTTGGTTTGGGAGTCAATTCCCATACGTCGTTAATACTGAATTGTCCGAGCTCTTCTTGCATTGCTTCAATCCAGCTTTCATCAGCTAGAGCTTCTTCAATATTTTTGGGTTCTATTTCAGAAATAAGAGCAACAAAGCACTAGACTCTTCTCGCCTTTTGGATCTTGTTCGAATTCCCTCATTAATGTTCCCAATAATGAGTTCTTCAGATGACTAGACTTGTGCTTCCCGATTCTTGGTCGCCCGATAGATTGTTGATCTTCTTCTTGAGTAGATTCTTCATCGGTAGCTTGTTGTACCGATTTCGATTTAGTAACCGCTTCTTCGGTGGTGTTAGATCTAGCGAGTGTCTGGAGCAGATTCCGAATCTTGATGAATTTGCTGAACTTGTGGAGAGTCTTGAAATTTGACATTCATTGATTCTTCCACAGTCTGAGTCTTTTTGTTGAACACTCTAAAAGCTTTGCTTGTAGTTGAGTATCCAAGAAAGAATCCTTCATCTGATTTTTCTCCATGGTTTGAAAGAAAGTAGACTCAAGTGAATCGTGAATAATCATCCACTATCACCAGACAGAACCTTTTACCACCAATGCTTTGCGTTCTGGTAGGTCCAAACAGATCCATATGCAGAAGCTGCAATACATGATTAGTGGAAACTTTATTTATTGATTTGTAAGAGTTTCTAACCCGTTTACCCAGTATGCATGGTGTACATAGATCAGACTTTGAATAATTGAGAATAGGCAACCCTCAAACAAGTTTCTTTGTAGAGATCTTGTTGATTTGCTTCATATTGATATGGCCTAGCTTTTTGTGCCATAGATTTGCTTCATCTTGTACTGATATTAAGCACTGTGATCTTTCTTGATTCACATCCAGAAGATAGATATTTCCATGTCTTCGACCAATAAAAGATTGAGTAAAGTCTTTACTGATTCCAGAGCACGTTTCTTCCTGAAAGTTGATCTTGAAACCAGAATCACACAATTGACTTATGCTAAGCAGGTTGTAATTTAATCCTTCAACTAAGGAAACATTATTGATAGACAAACTTCCAATCTTTTTGTTCCTCGACCGTAATCCTTCCTTTGTTGTTACCACAAAAGGAAACTTTTCCTCCGTCTATCTGAATAAGTTTTATGAAGCAGCTTGAGTCTCCTGTCATATGTCTTGAGCAGCCACTATCAAGATACCATTTAATCTTCTTTTTGATAGTAACCTCGAGTTCGATGTCTGAGTCTGTGTCTGAATCAAGGTCTGAGTCTGAGTCTGACTTTGCCATTAAACAGATATTGGCATAATCATCGTCACTTTCTTCACATTCAGTATCACTCCAAGTCTCTACTTTGAGTGCCTTCCTGTTTTTCTCAGTCTTTCCTTTTCTCTTGTTCAACAGAGGACAGTTGGGTCTGATGTGTCTCTTTTTCTTGCATTCAAAGCAAGTCACTTCTTTATTAGAATCATCTTCCTCTGTTGACCTGTTTTGAAACCTTTGAGAATTTTGTTTCTTCCAATTGAATTTCCTTCCTTTTCGTTCAACTTTCGAATCTCTTTATCATGAGTGCCGTTCTTCATCGTCTAGATCTTCTTTAGAGTCTCGTAGCATCGAATAGTCATTAGACTTTAAGGCAATAGATTTCTTACCTTTTGAGTCTTCCCTGTTCGTTGGTCTTTCCACTTCATAGGATTGAAGAGTCCGAACCGGTTCGTCTACGAAAGTGGAGCAATCCTCTCGTGTCTCTCTTATTGAGGTTTTTATGTAATTCCAGTCTTTTAAGAGTCCTCGAAGGAGTTTGTTGACCTTCATATGTCCCGAGATTGGATGTCCCCGATATTCAAGACCATTCACAATTTCAGTAAAGCGACTAAACATGTCAGTTATTGATTCTCCTGATCTCATCTTAAAGACTTCATATTGTCCCAAGAGAATGTTGATCCTCGTTTCTTTCACACTATCAGTTCCTTCATAGGTAATGTGAAGCCTATCCCATACTTCTTTTGCTGTATCACAAGAAGATATTCTGTTATATTCAGTAGGGGATAAAGCACAATATAAAGAGTCTGTCTCTTGGTGATTTCTTCTTGAGTGAGAAGAGTAGGAACAACAGTTTCTTTTCCTCTCTCTGATTCCGATGCAGCAGCAGGAATGATTCCTTTATCAACCACTTCCCATTCCAAAGGATCTTTCGATCTTAGGAATGCCTTCATCTTATTTTTCCATATGCTGTAATCTTTTCCATCAAAGTATGGAGATCTGGTATTGCTTTGATCTTCAATCAACCTTGTAGGCAACATACTAGCCATAAATCTTTTACTTAGAAGTAAAGACACTTCTGATAAACAAGTACACAGGCTCTAATACCAATTGTTAGGGCTAGAATTAGCACCTAGAGGGGGGTGAATAGGTGTTTAAAGTAATTTTGATAAATTAATCCGATCGAGATATAAATAACTTAAAACCAACAATTGTAGCAAATGTAAGCAGTTAAAGATAAAAAGGATTAGGGATAGAGAATCAAGACTCCAGATTTATAGTGGTTCGGCTTAGACCAAGCCTACGTCTACTCTCCCGCACGGACAGCCCTTCCGGGCCGGATTTCACTAAGAATCAATAAGAGTGATTACAGTCTCACGCTCTTGAGTCCACAGTGTAGATTACTCTACTACACTTCCTCAAGGTTTTACTACAATATGATCTCTCTTTTGATTACATGTAACGCTCGAAGAATGATATCGCAAAATAAAAAAGGAGATTCAGACTTTGGAATTCTTCTATCCGCACCCTTCAACAACTAGAGTATCTCTCTTATATACTTCTTCATGCCTTCAATACCGTTGGCACCTTCCAAAGAAGTTCTTCCAATCAACCTTTGTTGGACAGAATCAATTAGAGAGATCTCGAGCTCTTTAAGGTAAGTGTTGATAGCCCATCAATCCCGCTCGCCCATACAATCGGGATCTCGGTTTCCATAAGTAGATCCTTCCAAATATAAGTTGCGAAATCTTTAGAGAATCTAAACATATTCCATATGAAAGTAAGATCGTTTAGTGCTGAATCCAGAGAAGGAAATCCACTAGTCGTTAGAATAAAGATCATATAAGATCGAATAAACGTCTTTTTGGAAACTGTCCATGTGAGTAGACTTTGAAATATAAGTCTTGAGTCTTGCCCAGCTTCAGACTTTGATCTTCAGACTTTGTCAATAGAGTCTGTAAGTCTTCAGACTAGACTGATAAAAACGTTTTGTCAACTTCAAAATACTTCAAGAGAATTTATCCAACAAAATGGATGCCTCCGCCTCTCCGATTCATTGTCAGCCCTCTTCTACCACTTCTTCTCCCATCTTCGCTCCTCGTATGCCAGGAATTGGGTGCCCCTTCCTTTGGATTATGGACTCCTTGAATCTAATGACCAAGAGTAGCTTTTTGAGACAAATAGGGTAGAAGCTTTCTCGTAGGCATCTGTGGAACTAATTGAAGCATTGCTTATGCCCCTCAAACATCGGTGGCTAGAACTTTGGCTCCACTTGCACCACTTCATTGACAATGCTAGAATCCTTACATTGGACGTCTCAAGGGAAGAGGGGAAGATTGTGATGGTGATGAAGTAGTTGTAAATCTTTGGTATTGTTGACCACCTGGGACCTCGATCGATTTGAGGCAATGTAAAGACTACTCTGGTGGTTGCCTAAAATTCCCCCATGCACCCTCTCATCGTAGTCTAAGATTTACCGATTTACGTCACTATTGCACGACCATGTTGGTGCTCAATGTTTTAAATGGGGGCCACTGTGGAGGTGGCCACAATTCCTAGATCTAGGGTTTTTTCATGGCTTTTAATTAATTGATTTTTCTATTTTTCTATTTTATAATGTAATTGAATATTATATTTATTTTTTAATCTATTACTAAAGTGCGCCAAACACTTGATAGGATTAGATGTGCCCGTCTTTATCATCCGGAGGATTTAATATCTTACTTTATATCATATCCTGATTATTATCCCAACGACCAAACACCTCAAGAGTGGGATTGACAATGTTGTAGTCGCCGTCCACCACCAAGTTTTTGGCCGCTCACGTAATTGGCTTCGTCACTAGCCAGGCAAAGAGCCGCTCGCGCAACGCCCTCGGGATTCAAGGTCTGTCCCTTCAAGTTGCCCAATTCGCTCAGCCATTTCTCTGCTCTCACCATTTCTGCTTCGTCCCTCTCCGTCTGCTCAAAGATCCCGGTCCTTGTGACCGCGTAAGGCAACACGCAGTTGACCCTTATGCTGTGCTCCCCGAGCTCGGTGGCCAAGTTCCTCACCAGACCCAGAACGGCGTAATTCAAGGGAGCCTATGTGTGGGTCGCAAGGCCGGCCATGGATGTGCAACCACTGCCGGTGAAGGGTATGCAGCCCTCTCGCCGTGGGGATCATGACCCTCACGGCATGCTTGGCTCCTAGAAAAGCGCAGTACACGTTCACCCCGAAGAGCTTGTCCGATCGGTCTTGGTCGTATCTAGTATGCTCCGGACAGCAAGACTGTCCATGAACCCAGCGTTGCTGTACATTATGTCGAGCTTTCCGTGTTTGGGCACGGTGGTGTCCACAAGGTTGCGGACGTCTTCCTCGTCGGTGACGTCACAATGGACGTAGTTGGCTCTTTTGCCCAGCTTGCTGGCTAGGTACTGCCCCGGGTCGTCTTGGATATCAGCTATGATCAACCACGCGCCGTTCTCGTGGAAGAGATGCACTGTGCTGGCTCCGATCCTGCTTGCGCCGCCCGTGACGATTGCCACCTTGCCTTCTAGATGCACGGAAGATGAAGAAACGCTAAGGCTCGGTTTGTTTAATATTTTAAAAAATATTCTTCTAAAATTGATCACTTATATTGTTCGAAATAATTAATTAATAAAAAATATTTTTATCACAAAAAATAATTTATATCTTGTTGTAAAATATTGCGTGGCGAACAAATAATAGAAAGAATAGAGAGATTGAGTAGAGAAAATGGGACACCAGAGATAGTAGAGAAAGCAAGAGAAGAGAGTGTGACTGTTTATTCTAATGGATGTTGTGATAGTTGTGATTGTACATCAAAACTAAACTCCTATTTATAGGAGAACAAGAATGTACTTAACATTAATATCAATGTATCGAATGATACATGTACTTGGATAAGGGAGATGAACGTTCATTGTATAGGGAGATGTACTTAGAAAGTATGATACAAATGTACCATAATAAGTACATTAGATAAGATGAATATAATGAATATTCATTCATGTATTTCATTGATTCATGTATTTTATAACACTCCCCTTGAATATTCATTGTATTCATTATGATTGTGCATCAAATGATACTGCCTCATTAAAAACCTTAAGCCGGAAAAACCCAAAGTGGGATAAAAACCGGACAAAAGGGAAAAAGAGTGCAGAGCACAAATGTTATGATCTCTCCCTTTTATGGATGCATTAATTGCCTCGTTAAAACTTTTAGCCGGAAAAACCTTGTGGGAAAAAAACCGGACAAAAAGAAAAAAGAGTGCAATATATATATAGCCAATGCTGGGGCTGATCAATTTTGCATCTTGTGAACTCGCCGCATATTAATGCTGCAATGGATAGTTCATAATATCTCCCCCTCAATTGAGCCATATAACCACTTCGGGGCTAATCAATCTTGCATCTTATGAACTTGCAGTATATCAATGTTGCAATGCATAGTTCATAATATCTCCCCCTCAATTGAGCCATATAGCCACTTCTGGGGCTAATCAATCTTGCATCTTATGAACTCGCCGCATACCAATGCCATATACTAATTTCTCAAAAGTTGATGTTGGCAATGATTTGGTAAAAAGATCTGCAAGATTATTTATGGATCGAATTTGTTTAACATCAATTTGTCGACTTTCTTGGAGTTCATGAGTATAGAAAAACTTCGGCGAGATATGCTTGATCCTATCACCTTAGATATATCCTCCCCTGACTTGTGCAACACAAGCAGCATTATCTTCATAAATTATAGTGGGAGAATTTGTAACCGGTATTAAACAACAAGAATTATGAATATACGTTATAACGGATCTTAACCAAACACACTCTCTTCCAGCTTCATATAAAGCAATAATCTCGAGTGGTTAGAAGATGTAGCTACTAGCGATTGCTTAGTAGAACGCCAAGAAATAGCGGTGCCGTTATAACAAAATAAATACCCGGTTTGAGAGCGAGCCTTATGTGGATCGGATCTATATCCAAAGCATCAGCATATCCAACTAAACCAGAGTTAGTGGAATCTTTGGAATAATATAATCCCAAATCTATGGTTCCTCGGAGATAACGGAAAATATGTTTAATTCCATTCCAATGTCTCCGAGTTGGCTCGTAACTAAATCGTGCCAATAAATTTACCGCAAAAGCGATATCTGGTCTCGTACATTGTGCCAAGTACATCAAAGCCCCAATTGCATTGAGATATGGTACTTCAAGACCAAGTATCTCTTCATTTGATTCTTTAGGACGAAATGGGTCCTTTTGGGGATCTAGAGACCTCACAACCATAGGGGTGCTCAATGGGTGAGCTTTGTCCACGTTGAAGCGTTTAAGCAATCTTTCAACGTATGCTAATTGATGGACGATTATTCCATTTGCTTTATGCTCAAGCTCTAGACCAAGACAAAGTTTGGTTTTACCCAAATCTTTAACTTCAAATTCCCTTTTCAAATATTCAGCAGTTTCAGTTAACTCTTCTGGAGTTCCAATTAAATTTATATCGTCGACATAAACTGCTACAATAGCAAATCCGGTTTCTGATTTCTTAATAAACACGCATGGGCAGATATGATCATTCTTGTACCTTTCCTTAATTAGGTACTCACTTAGGCGTTGATACCACATGCGACCGGATTGCTTTAACCCGTACAAGGATCTTTGCAATTTTATTGAGAATAAATTGCGGGGAGTGCATGCTTCAGGCATTTTGAATCCCTCGGGAATTTTCATATAAATATCAGAATCTAATGAGCCATATAAATAAGTCGTCACAACGTCCATAAGACGCATTTCCAATCTTTCAAAGATTGCTAGGCTAATGAGAAAACGAAATGTAATCATATCCATCATAGATGAATATGTCTCATTATAATCAATCCCAGGTCTCTGGGAGAATTTTTGGGCAACGAGTCGGGCTTTATACCTGACAACCTCGTTTTTCTCATTTCGTTTTCGGATAAATACCCATTTATATCCAACAGGCTTTACATTATCGGGGATACGAGTTACAGGTCCAAAAACCTCTCGTTTAGTTAGGGAAGCTAATTCAGCCTTAATTGCTTCCTCCCACTTAGGCCAATCTTGCCTTTGACGACATTCAATAATAGATTGCGGCTCACAATCATCATCCATAATTTTATGGGCAAGCGAGAATGCAAAAGCATCATCAATGATGATTTCATTTCGATCACAAATTTCATTATAATATGTAATTGAATTCTCGTATTCCGGGATTGGTGTTCCTTTCATGGGTTTGCGCCTCTTCAGGGGCAATAAGCTCTTCAGGAGCAAGCAAATGACAGGCTCTTCTGGAGCTTGTGCCTCTTCAGGAGCAATAAGCTCTTCAGGAGCAAGCATAACGCCAGGCTCTCCTGGAGCGGATTCCTGATTCTTTCCCCTTCGTTTTTGAGGAGTGGTATCTTTTGATCCTATCGGTCTACCACACTTCAAGTGCGGGGGATTTTGATCCATTTTAGCCTGTCCTTCGGGAACAGCTATCCTAGCTGAAGCATTTGCAATTGGAATATGATAATAGTGCAAATAAACATGCAAATGTGTCATTGCGCATAGATAATAGGCAAACATGGGACCATCTACAGGATGCGTCCACTAATACCATAAAATATCGAAATGATCCATTTAGTGGTTGTATTGGTCCACAAATATCACCCTGAATTCTTTGTAAGAATAAAGGGGATTCAAGATTAACCTTTGTTATAGAAGGTTTGATAATGAGCTTTCCTTGTGAGCAAGCCTCACAATTATAATCTTTGGACAACAATACCTTTATATCATTTAAAGGGTGCCCTTTTGTATTTTGAATTATCCTACGCATCATTGAAGCGCCGGGATGACCAAGGCGATCATGCCACAGTCCAAATTGATCGGGCTTACCAATCTTCGAATGTGGTGGCGTAGGTTTCAAAGCCTTAATCATGACACAATACAAACCCATAGAAGAAGCTTCTAGCTTCTCATGGATGGTCTTCAAGCCCATCTTATAAGAGGAAATGCCAATGTATTCCTTATCTTGCTCATAAATAGTCTCAATATGGTACCCATTACGGCGTACATCTTTGAAACTGAGCAGATTCCATTTGGATCTAATGCTTAGAAACGCATTTTCAATATGCAGGATGGTGCCATTTGGCAAAATAATTGTGGCATTTCCAAAACCATCAATAATCGGAACAAGACCAAATATTGTATGGATTTGTGCCTTACGCAATGTCATACTCGAGAAAAAGTATCTACTACGAAATATAGTATGTGTTGTTGTACTATCAAGCAAACAAACATCTCCATTTTTCTCGGTATTTTCCATTTGCATTTATGTTGACAACTTCAGGTGTCAAGTATCATAAAATTTGAAGTTTGAATCATCATCCACCAATCTAATGCCTCATCAAAGTAATCGAGAGGTCCTCAAAGAAATCAGAGACATCCAATGATGCATTTGCTACTTCAGGAGCAAGAGGAGTCCCACCAATGGAAATATTATTGGTCTCAATAATGGTTATGACAATAGGATTGATTTTAATGGCATGAGATTTACCACGCTTGCCCGTATTATTTGAAGATGCCTGATATAGGTCAACAAAGTGCCTTGGCGTACGACAGGTACGTGACCAATGCCTAGTCATGCCACAGCGATGACAAATACTTTCATTAATCACCTTCTTTGGCTTCTTTTCTTTACCATGATTCAGGCCAAAGTTTGATTTCATAGGGCAGTTAATTTTCCTGCCATTCCTTCTAGGATTATGTTCTTACCTGCACTTATAGCCCTTAAAATGGCCAGTATTTTTCTCAAAGTTAGCATGTGCTTCAGGCAATGCTTTTGAGCCAGCAGGTCTAAGATCATGATTTTTGAGCAGCAATTTATTAGTTTGCTCAGCAGTGAGAAGCACATAAATTAATTCATAATATGTGGCAAACTAACGTTGCCAATATTGCTATTGCAATACAATATTCGAAGCATAGAAGGTGGAGAAAGTTTTCTCTAATAATTCTACATCAGCGAGTTTGATACCGCATTACTCAAGCCGAGAAATGTGGCATCCTAGAATTTAAGGGCATGTCCTAAGGTGCCCTAGAGCTTTTTTAAATAGGTAATGAATTTACCTATTTGGTTGTGCTTTAATTTTAGTTCTCTCTTAAGACCTTGTGCCTTGTGCCTTGTTTGTTTTTAATTTAAATTGAGCTATAAGATAATTATTAAAGATAAGATTTTATGTTGCCATGCTTGTTATAGATTGTTTGTTATAGATTTAATATTATAGAATTTTAATTAGGTAAAATTAATTGTTAGTTTTAAGTTTAATTTAGAAAAGGGAGTGGATTGGGCCTTAGGCCCAATAGCATGGACTTAGGCCCATGGTTGGAGGGCCTAAGGGTGGGCCGTGTGGGCCAAGCCCATAAGGCCCAATGGGCCTTGTGTGGTGCCGTACGAAGGAAGGAGGGGGAGGGTTTGCATGCCCCTCCCCAAGTGTCTAGTGTGTATGCCACTTGGCATACATGCTTAGGGTCTTCCTTGTGATGATTAGGGAAGAGAAGAGAAAAGAGAAGGAAGAGAGAGAGAGTGCCGTGCGAGAGAAAGGAAAGAGAGGGAGAGAAAGAGAGAAAGAGAGAAAGGAGAAGAAGGAGGGAGGGCGTCGCGCAAGAGGAGAGAGAGAGAGAACCGCCGTCCACCGCCGCACGCCGCCGTCCGCCGCCGTTCCCGTGGGTTTTTCTTGGCTAGAGGCAAGTTAGGATCCATCCCCTTTCCTTGCTTGTGTGTTTGCATGTTGGATTTTGTTGGTTTAAAGCTACGAAAATGGAGTGAGAATGCTTGGATGTTGAGAGTGTGTGCTGTTTTCGCATGAACCAGTGAAGTCAGAAACTTGTGAGGGCTTGCATGTGTGTTTGGAGTTCGATTTTGGCTTGGATATCTTCATGAAAGTTGTAGCTAACATCTCGAACTATAACATACTGAAATTTCGTGAAAAATGATGGAGATTTGAGTGGTCTAAACCTCATATTTCGGAGACCCTAGATCTGGAACTGTTTTTCTGACCTTGAGGTGAGTTCGTGGTTTGCATGTTGGTTTTTACTATGAATCTCTCTTCGACTTCTTCATGAAACTTGTAGAGCACATCTTAAGGATGAACATACTCAAATTTGAAGCAAAAATAACAAGTTTAGGCTAGGTAACTAACCTGACCTTGAAGACGATGAAACTGGAGTTGCGATGTGGGTTACCAGATACTTTGTGGGACCATTTGAAGGTCTTCCTTTGGTATTTTGGCTTAAGTCTCTTCACAAAAGTTGTATAGGATCCTTAGGAATATAACATATCCAAAAATCAGAGAGAACAAAGAAATGTAAGTAGGTCAAATATGCATATTTCGGACATAGTGTTCTGTGTATTTCGGTGACTTAACCAGGAGCTTCGTGGATCTGTAGAAAATTATCTAAAACGAATTTGACTTAGTTTCCTTCATGAAAAGTATATTTTAATGTCTTAACTACATCCTGGTAAAATTTCATAATTTTCTGAGGTCATATGGGTATTTTAATTGACTTACCAAGAAAATTGTACGTTCTGCCCTTATCCGAAAACGTGCATTGAAATGGTGGAAAAGTGGTTTACTATGTGGAAATTGTTTGGCCATGTGTTTTCTGCATATTTTTCCATTCTATTATATTTGGATATTATATGCCTTAATTTCATGATTTTAGGATTTATGTGATTATTTAATTAATTTCAATTTGGAATAAATTGGATTTTTATAATTCAAAATGCGTGTGGTAAGTAAAAATCCCACAAGGATTTAATCTATATTATCAATTGCACCTATTGCATGTATGTGTAGATGCTTAATTTATGCATGCACAAGTACTAAGGTAAATCCTGTTTTGTCATGACATCATGTGCATGATAAATTGAAAAGTAATTGGCAATGTGATCTATGGTAATGGTTGGAGGGGGGAAGCGTTGGCCGGAATGTATAGAGAGATACATGGCCGGATACCCCGGGAGTGTCGGGATGCCTGGAATGAGATGGGTGCCGGAAGCCTCGGAGGTCTTTGCCCGAGGGGATACCTCGTGATGCCAGTTGGGATGCGAGATGCCTGGAGCGTTGGGGGTGCCGGATGTTCGGTGGCCATGGTTGGCATAATTCCGGAAGGTTTTTCTCGTGAGACCCGAGTGAGGGTGCGAGTGTATAATATGGGATGGATGATCCCAAGGAAGGAAGATGTGATGATCAATTGGGATTTTCAAAGTGGAAATTGACATGCATGATGTGGCATGATATTATGAAAATGACATGCATGTATGATATGATATAGTGATGATGTATATACATGATATGACATGATGATGACATGTGTATGCATGATATGACATGGTGATGACATGTGTATGTATGATATGACATGGTGATGACATGTGTATACATGATATGACATAGAAATACGATGACATGTATGAATTATACGATATGATGATGTATGTTGGCATGTGCCCGGCTTTGAGGTAAGTATATTGGATTGCATATGTGGCATGTATGATGAAATTGTTTATGTTGTTTAAATGCATTGATTGGTGTTTGGATTCCTTTACTTGTTGAGTGGTTGTACTCACCCCTTCGGGGACCTAACATTTCAGATTAGTGCGATGCCTCTCCCTGTTGTTACACGGGGAGTGTTCTACGGCCTACCATCCGATGTGGAGGTCGAAGTGACCGAGATAGACTGTCCCACTCTGCCGGGACTGACCTTTTTGCGTGTTCGCGTGATCGTATCGTATGACGTGGGCTTATCTCGGGAGGCCCGAGTCATCCGGGAGTACATCTCTGTCCACATCCGCCGCAACGGTGTGATGATGGGGATGCTGCCACCTCCACCGCCCGACGCACCGGGTTGGGTGTGACGGCCTGCACACGTGGAGTGGGGGTTAGCAACTTTTTGGATGGCCGCCACTAGTAAATCGAAGGGAGATCGTTACACGTCGCATTTTTAGGGTCGTGTGTCTCTTTTTGAGGAGTGAAGGCCGAGCATAGATGAGTCTTGGCCTATCCTTTTGTACCGACCTGTGTAGCCCTTCGTAATTATAAGTGTAAATAAAAGTGGTTCGGCTTCGTGCTTTCATTTAATCAAAGATAGTTGGTGTGTATTGTGTTGGCGTGAGGGAAGCGAAGTGTTGGTGAGACTCGCCTCTTAATTTTTCCGCTGAGCTGCGCAAAATCCTTAAAACCTTTTTAAAGGAAAAGAAAAGAAAAAAAATTTACGCCTAAGCTTGGGCTTGTATTTTCAAATTCTTTCTTCTATCGCGTAGTAGGATTTTTTTTTTTTTTCTGTGGCGACCCTTGGGGGTGTCGGGGGTGCCACAAGAAATAAAGCATAATTATAGTCAGACACTGATTTAAATCTTGCAGTCTGAGATTTTGCCAATCATATTGTGCTTGAGGAAGGATAACAATCTTGGTATGATCATACCTATCCTTCAACCTCCTCCACAGGATCTCGAGGGTCTCAAATGGATAAATATTGAGTCTACAGGCTCTCATGCAAATGACAAGTGAATAAAAATCAGCGCATTTGCTTTATCCTTTTCATTTGAGGTTCTATCCTCTATAATTGCATTAGCGAGACCTTGCCCTTGGAGGTGCATTTCCATGTCAAGGCACCAAGATAAATAATTCTTTCCACTCACTTCCAGGATGTGGAATTTGGGCTTTTCAATATTTGCCATAATCCTTGCAAAAGTAAATCCTTAAATTAATTAGAATGATTTCTAAATATCCATCGCCACTTCAGGAGCAAAAGGATATTTTTAGATTTGAAATTTGGCTTCGGGCCAAGAAAAATAAAGATGAAGAATTGATAGAAGAAGATGAAGTATAGGATGATTAATAAAATGAATACCCACCTTGCAAAAATTACTTACTCACGATAGATCTTCGTGCTTGCAAAAAATACTTACTCAGTCGGTAGATTTTCGTGCTTGCAGAAATTACTTACTCAGTTGGTAGATCCTCGTGCTTGCAAAAATACTTACTCAGTCGGTAGATCCTCGTGCTTGCAAAAAATACTTACTCAGTCGGTAGATCCTCGTGCTGATAACGTGTTGTAAAATATTGCGTGGCGAATAAATAATAGAAAGAATAGAGAGATTGAGTAGAGAAAATGGGACACCAGAGATAGTAGAGAAAGCAAGAGAAGAGGGTGTGACTGTTTATTCTGATGGATGTTGTGATAGTTGTGATTGTACATCAAAACTAAACTCCTATTTATAGGAGAACAAGAATGTACTTAACATTAATATCAATGTATCGAATGATACATGTACTGGATAAGGGAGATGAACGTTCATTGTATAGGGAGATGTACTTAGAAAGTATGATACAAATGTACCATAATAAGTACATTAGATAAGATGAATATAATGAATATTCATTCATGTATTTCATTGATTCATGTATTTTATAACATATCTAATTATTTTTATGGAAGGATACAACCAATCATTTTTAGATGGTTTCAAGATCATTTATTTTTCGTGAGTTTTATTGAAAATTTCATGATAAAGAAAAATATTTTCTATGGAAATTATTTTAAAATTTTCATTTGTTTGGTGATTTAGAAAAAAACAATTTCCTTCTTAACAAAAGGAAAAGTCGTTTTCTCCCAATCTAAACTTATTTTCAGTTTATGAAAAACTTTATCGTAAATCGATTGATATCCTGTCATCCAAATACCATAAAGTTGAAAAATAATTTTTGGGAACTGATTTTCTTCATACAAACAGACTCCAAGAGCATGATCTCATAAACATTTTTTGAAAGAGAATCTAACTTTAAGTGATTATAAATAAATAAGTAAATAAATAACAAAAAAGAACCCTCTTTTTTTTTCCCACTCCACCTTGAAGATGCACCACAAACCCTAAGAATAAAATATCTCAATTTCATTTTGCATTTCCTCTACTCCTCAGCAATTAAAAAGAGCCCACCTTGCAGAACCAGCTAAATCTCCAACCCCAAAAAGGCAGAGAAACGCCGAAACTTGAAACTCCGGCAAAAAAATGAACATACACTAAAAGAACGAATGATTTTGATAGAGACCATGCGTATTTCGTGTGTGGTGGCCAAAACAAAAATCGTCAATCACATTGTTAGACATATATTTTCTCGAGTGTCTCTCTCTGATTCTAAGTATCTCTCATATCATAATTTCGTTATTCTGATTGATTGTAATTTCTATTGTGATAATATGTTACTATAGATAGCCATTTTGTAAAGTCAATAAATAGGTTCATATATAGTTTAATGAAATATACAGAAAACTCCACAATGTTATTTTCCATTTGACATTTATCACTTAAGATATCTAACCATCGATAGCAACGTCTTTCTAATAAGCAGTCTCTAGATCCCTCGTTGAAAAGCATATGCTTTCTCATACGCTTCCATCATCATGAAACATAAAGGATGGATATTTAATAATTGATATTTGATGTCAGTTACCCTCGTTATCAAAACAAGCTTGAAGTGGATAAAAATGCGCATTGAACTCACACGTACTCAACACACGTCCGTGTACACATGCGTATATATTCACATAACATACACATGGAGTTACATGAAGACGAGCTTGTATTTGCTAATACAAGTACCTTTTAGAAGAAGTTAACCAAGAAGCCATGCTTGCTCTCTCCTGAAGCATTATTAGGAATAGAATGTCGTTCTGTTAGGTGATTGATAGCTCATCTTCTTCCGTTTCTTCGCTGTATGTAGTAATCTATGTAGCACTTACACGCGACACACAATACGACATGACACACCAACACGTCATGTCTTAAAAAATAGAGAATTCCAACATGTTATATATTAAATGTATTTTTACATATAAATACACAAATAAATAAGTAATAATAATAATAATAATAATAATAAGAGCCTAGAATTAATTCACATTAAAAATATTAATCCAATATTTATTAATATCATTCATTATTTTAATTTGACAAATTCAACTACATTCCATTTCAATAATCCATAAAACTTGGAAAAAAAAAAAAAAACAATCCACATCCCGCTATTAAAATCATGTGCCTCAATACTACCTATACAATTCATGCTGAAAATCACACTACAAATAAGCCTTTATAGGCAAATGGACGCATGTAATAAAATGTACAAATTCATTTTATGCTGAAGTGAAAACCAAAAGTTATTTTCCATTAAAAGTTATAATTGTAATTAAAAATTCCATAAATTATGGAAAATTATATAAAAAAAATATACGACATCCAACTTATATATTATGAAAATTTTAGATATCACCCAGCAACAAAAATCAAAATGCGTCTATTTGAAATAAGAAAAAATAAAAAGTAAGAAACTATCCGGACAAACAAAATAAACTCTAAAAGCAAAAGAGGTATAAAAACCGAATTGTTCCCCCCGAAAAAAAAAGAAGAAGAAGAAAATAACAACGCGCAACATTTTTCGAGGTTTAGGGCCCGTTTGTTTTCGTTTCTTTTTTGTTTTTGAACAACTTTTCTGTTTTTTTGTTCTGGGAACAAAAAAAAGGAACATAAATGCGTTTGGGGGCGTTTTTGTTCCAAAATTTTTTGTTCCCAGAAACACATCTGGAACAGAAACAAGAAACAAAAAAAAATTGTTTCTTGTTTCTGGAACAAAAATCAGAAACACTTCTCTCTTTTTTCTTTTCTTTTCTTCTTCTTTTTTCTTTCTTTTTTCTTTGGCCGGTCGCCGGCCTCGGCCATGGCCGGCGACCGGCCGTCGAGGGTCGGCGACGCTGTCGAGGGCCGGCGACCTCGCCGGAGCGTCGCCGGCCCCGGCAAGGCCGGCGACCGGCCAAAAGAAGAAAAAAAAATTTAAAAAGAAAAATATTAAAAAATTAAAAGAAATAAAAAAAAAAATACAAATTAACCAAACTTGTTTCTGTTCATTTTTTATTCCCGGAACAAGTTTACCAAACCTCTTTTTTTGTTCAAAAATTGTTCCCCGGAATGAAACACTTTTTTATTTATTTCTGTTTTCGGAACAATTTTTAAACGAAATGTTATCAAACGCACCCTTATTCTCTCTCGTCGATTCTTCCTACTTCATCTTTTTGGCCTAGAAACAGGACCTCACCCCTCTCCCTCTCTCTCTTCCCTTCCCTTCTGCGACAGTAATGGCGGTCTCTGTGCACACCCAGCCGGCACTCCACTGACCCTCTCTCAAGTCATTTGAGCGCTCGCTTTTCCCTGCCTAGTGCCTAGGACCCGCCTTGGCTGAATTTCCCAATCTTGTTTTTTCAGTCGATTTTTTTAAGCTGCGGGAAACTGATGTGAATATCGGGTTGCGAAATCTGTAGCTGCACCACCAAACTCTATTCAGGCCTAAAGCTTCAATCTTCGAGTCCGTCTTTGGCTCTTAAAATTAAAAATTCAAATTCAAATTTTGAATTTAAATTTTTTCTGCAATTTGAGGATTCTTTTCTTAACTTAAGGAATCATGTAATTGTGTATCTATTTAAACTCATTTTATACATCAATAAAAGCATCAAGAAAAATCAAAATTCAAAACTTCATTTACAATCTTTAACATCACTAATTTTGTTATATAATGCACGTAAGATGGATGACTAAAAATTAGATGATGCGCCATTTGCGTCTTAATTAACGCAAGATTTGCCGACCCATTAAAGAATCCCTCTCCACTCTCTTAAAAAATACAATCATGTCATGCACTCCATAAGTCAGAGCAGTACTATTTAGGCGATGTCAACGCATTTGACTAAACTAAATAATAGATTTTAAAAAATATTAAAATATTAATAAAAATTATTCACGTTAGCATTAACCAATCGATATACGTACCAGACAAATCTGGATTAAATTAACCGAAATGATTGAATTAACACAAAACAAAAAGATTCTTAATTAAATTGACACCAATAAAAAGTTTATGATTAGATTGACACAAATATAAAAGATTTAAGATCGTAAAAAATTTGTGAGGATAAAGTCTATAAATCATGACCACGTCGTATGGTGACGTGGCATGCATTTTTTGTTGAGTCCAATCACAAAATGCCATTGTATGTGGGCATAAAAAAAAAGAGAAAAAAAAAATCTCTTTTTTTTTTTCCTCCCCCTTCTACTCTGTCCCAGCCATCCACAGCCATGGTCCTTCGATTTCCAGATCTCCGCAAGTTCCAAAGACTCCGCCGGTGGCCGAAGACCACGGATTTCCACCGTGAGCTGCGATGAATCCTACCGGTGGCCATGGACCTCGGATTTCTAGGTTTCCTCCGGCCACCATGGACCTTGGATTGTCATGTTTTGGCGAGCGCCCAGAATTCCAGATCTAGACGAACGACACCAACGATGGCATGGACGAGCATTGGCATTGCTTGCTAGTTTCATCTAATCATAAAAAGAGTTGGCGGCCAAATCTGTAGTAGTGCCCATATCAAAATTTGTACAGAGACATATCTGATGGCCTCTAAAAATCTCAACTTTGCTTTTTTATGTGATGAACCTTCACTCTAGTAGTGCCTTATGCTTCAATGGCTACGCCATTGATAATCTCAAAGTGAGATTGACTTGAAAGTCTCTACCTTTGCTTGGTCGCCTGGGGAAGCAAGTGGACGAGCTCCAAGTTATTGTGGGGTTTGTTTATTCATGAAGGGGTGACCGAGAGTGATAACGAAGTGGGTTGCCGGCTCGGCCATGGACGGGCAACGAATGCGAGCCACCGCGACGATAGAGGGGGTGGCTCGACCATGGACGGTTGGCTTGGATGTGGCTCCCACGACTATGTTGGTGATTGCAGATGGGGGAGCTAGCAGTCGACGGCAAAGGGAGAAAAGAGAGAAAAAAAAACAAGAAAATGAGAGTTTTAATTTACTTTTTAGTTATGTCCACGTCATCTACACGTGACATTTTGTGATTGGACCTTAATAAAAAATGCACGTCACGTCAGCCTATGACGTAATGCATTTTAACCGATGAATACCTTCTCATAAATCATACTTTATTTTTGCCCATAAACCAATAAAAAAGGCCAAAAAAAAAAGAAGGAAGAGAGCGCTCACAATATGTTGCTATTATGTCAACTCATCGCATACATATTTGTGCCGTCTAACGTTCCAAAATTAATCGGAATGACTGAATTAACACTAAATTAAAATATTTATAATTAATTGGCACTTATGTACGTGGACATGCGATACGACATGATATGACACGCTAACACGTTATTTCTCAAAAATAAAGAATTTCGACACATTCCAACATGTTTTATATATAAATACACAAATAAATAATAATTTTAATAATAATAATAATAATAATCTAGAATTAATTTACCCTAAAAACATTAATCCGACATTTGTTAATGTCATTTATTGTTTTAAGTTGACAAATTCAATTACATTCCATTATAATAATCTATAAAACTTGGAGAAAAAAGAAGCAACTCACATTCTACTATTAAATTTAGAGATATGTGTACTACAAATCCTAAAACTTTTTGCGAAAATGTAATTAAATTCTAAAACTTATTCAATTGCTGCTATTTATTTATCTTATATGGGATTTTTTTTATTGCTTTTTTCATTGTAAAAAAAAAGCTAAAAATAATTCTAAAAAAAAAAAAAGAGGCATGATCATGGCCGGGCACGCCATGAGGCACACTGCTACTATTGTCAATGGCGTGCCTAGCCACTGTCAAGGGGGCCGACGACTTGTGGCAAGGGAGTGGCCCTCCCCAGCCCAAGCGAGACCCAAGCGAGGCTTGCCTAGATATGGGCAACACCTTAGCTGGGGCTAGTGAGGCTCGCCCAAATCTAGGTGACACTGGCCCTCGCTCGTGGCCGGCGACCCTCGCTAAGCCCGACCAAGGGCGCGATGTCTCCCATGCCTCAACCGAGGCATCACCTAGATCTAGGTGAGCCTTGCTAGCCCTTGCCTGGCCAGCAAGGGCTGCCCTTCCCCTCGGCCACCTAGGGTCGGCGAGGTCGCCGGCTCCCTCCAATAGTGGCAATGACACCAGCAGCGGGGCCCAACCACCATCCCTACCTCTTTTTTTTCTTTCATGTATTTATATTTTGACCCCTTAAATATTAAAAAATTTTAAAATTAATCTCGTGCATATCAAAATTGCATGTTGGAGAGTGTTGGAAAGAGTTAATCACGTGTCGAATGATCACGTGTCAAAGCATGTTGGACACATATCAGATTGCAGACACAACACAAAAACTCTCGAAAAATATCAGTGCTTTTTAAATTAGCACCAATAAAAGATTTATGACTAAATTACACAAATGCAAAAAATTTATGATTTTTTTATACTTTTCCCAAAAAGTTCATGATAATGATAGCTATCAAGTCAATAAATCATATTTTATTTTTTCCATAAACATTAAAAAAGAAAAAGCAATAAAAGGAAGAGCATGCTCAAAATACGTTGCTATTACATCAATTCATCGCATGCATGTTTGTGCCGACCGATGTTTCCTTCTCTTATAAAAAGTCTCGCATGTCTGAATACACACGATAAGCGAAATGCCTATATACTCATATTATGAATTTAATCCCTTCATTTATCATGATCCTTACGCTATCAGCTCGACTTGTATGTTACTAATTACGTTGCTTAGATTTAGTTTTGAGAAGTAAATTTATCAAAAGCTTCATTAGTTACTATTACTTTGACGTCGCAGGTCAGATGATAAATTAATTACGAGGCGATACCTTACTATTACTTAACATTTATATCGATCAGATTAATTTTCGAGTCATGCTACTGTTACATCGACATTGTCAAGATGTTGTTGAAATGGAGTTCCGGAGGGCGAATATACAAGATTGTCAACGTGCAAGTCATCCCAAGATCATGTAAAGACGCTTCTAATGATTAGCCTCGAAGGGTTTCCTGTCCAAGAAACTTGTCCAGATGGAACGAAGAGATGTCTCTCAGCAAATAGAAACGTAAAAGAAAAAGAGAATAAAAGAAAAGAAAAGACGTCAGACGTTCACTGCCGGCTCCAATGCACATTGGTTCTATCAGCAGCAGCGGGACAAAAGGATTAGGAGTGATTGAGGCAGCTAATTTATTTTAGTATAGCTTGGAATAGGATATCGGATATAGCGTTTGCAGAGGTAAAATGGAAACGTACAATCATGTACGGGTCCTTACTCAATGGCCAAATCAACATGACATTGGCCTATAAAAGGATTCATCCATCTCGGCCTTTGAATACCCACCAAACTTTGTTGTTTGATTAGATTCGATTCATCAGCTTAGCTTCAGTTCGATCCTCAAAAACGGGGTAAGTTCAAGTTCTCCCTTCCATTTTTTTGTCGCATTTAAACATTGAACATGTTTCCCACGATTCATCGTCGGGGGCTAGGAAAAAGGGAAAAGAATTCCCTTTTCTCGAGCTGTTGTAGATATTAAAAAAAAAAAAAAATTAAGGCAAACTGCTGTGCATGTAACTTTTAAGTTTCATCGGATCCTGAAGGCTCAAGTTCAGCTTCTCTCATCCTAGGATTTCTTCTGATCATACCCTAGAGATTTAAAGTCTATTGCCCAGACGCATCGGGTTTGCACGTTTACAGTCTTCATCATCACATTAGCCTTCGCCTGAGGGAAAGCATGATATGAAGTATATGCCATAGTATATTCTACATCTTAGACTTTTAGATAAGCAGCTGTGCATGTAAGTTAACTTGAGCAATTAATCACGGAGAAAAATCAGAAGCGTGCAAAACTCCAGTATGTATGATGAGCTTAAGTAAACCACACAGTCAATTGCCTTTGGACTTGAAGCCTCACATTTCCGTTTTTCTTCCTTTTCTGAGAAGGACATAGTTTCAGGAGGGAAATGTGGAAGCTCAAGTGCTCCCAAGGAGATGATCTTGAGGTGAGGAGCATTTATGACAACATTGGGAGACAATTCTGGGAGTTCACGCCAAACGCAGGAACACCAGATGAATTGGCTATTATTAAAAAGATGCGCCAAGAGTTTACTCAAAATCGATATCATGTGAAGCAAAGTTCTGATCTCCTCATGAGGCTTCAGGTACGATGATTCAAAAATCCAAGACTTCCCTTCTCTTTTCTTGATTTCCTTATGAAAATGAAGACCCTGCCTTTGGGGCAGAAAGCCGAAGAATGAGATGTTGGCTTGAAAGATTGCACAATTAACTACTTTACAACAAGTCCAAGCACATATCTTAACACTGCCGGCTCTACCCTGAGAACTGGGCACGCGAAGAAAGCATAACCAGGCAAAAGCCAATAAGGGAGACTTTTTCATGAGATACTTAACCGTGACTTCATTCATTGACATATACCAGATGTGAGATGAGCCTAAGGAACTTGTTCTCGTACCTTAATGACATCACACGGTGTATAATTGTAGAAAGTTCAAATCGTAGGAATATAGATTCAAATCGCGCTTCTTTATATCAGGGTAATGATAGAGTCACGAGTGGCAAGTAAGTCGGGAGCAATATATTTGAGGACTGTTGGTGTCATTACCTTTTAATGTTTGACACCTTGATGCACTCATACCTATGGTCTTTTCTTTCCAAAGGCTTTTTGTTTGAGAGTGATAATCACAAGAATAAAAGGATAAGCAATCCTGTCCTGAAGAAGATCCAAATTACTAAAGAGAAAAACAAAATAAAATTTGTGCGATGGATGGTTCTGATTGATGATTACAGTTGGCGAAAGAGAAGTCGAGAGTGGAAGAGATAGAGAAGGTGAGCATGGGTGCAGAAGAAGACATAAGTGAGGAAGCAGTGGTGAATACATTGAAGAGAGCCATCAAGTTTTATTCGACTCTCCAAGCTGAGGATGGTCATTGGCCCGGTGATTATGGCGGTCCATTGTTTCTCCTCCCAGGCTTGGTCTGCCATTTTCTTCTTTTGTTCTCTTTAACAAAAAGAAACAAGTCAAGTATCTGCTTGAGTACTAAAACGTCAAATCATATGCATACCAGGTTATTGGCCTCTATATTACGAGAGATCTACACTCGGTTCTATCTTCAGAGCACTGTAAAGAGATGATACGTTACCTATATAACCATCAGGTAAGCTATGATCAAAATGGAGGAGAATTAAACAGTTTCAGAGAAGGTAGATGATGAACTGATGATGATTGGAAGTTGCAGAATGAAGATGGAGGGTGGGGACTACACATTGAGGGGAAAAGCAGCATGTTTGGGACAGGGCTCTCTTACGTCGCTCTCCGATTGCTCGGAGAGGACACAACTGGCAGCGATAGGGCCATGGACAAAGCAAGAGCTTGGATTCTCGATCGCGGTGGAATCACTTCCATTCCCTCCTGGGGCAAGCTGTGGCTTTCGGTCAGTCTTCTTACCTTCGGCACCAAAGTAGGGAAGTGGGCTGTATTTATGGAAACGTTCCACTTTTCATCTTTTACTTTTGCGCATTTTCTAGTCGAGTTCTCATACCTTTAATTTGTCTGGACAATTTGTTTTACTTTCACAAGTATTCTAATCAAGTCTCTATGATACATAATTCAACCAAGTTCAGCTCATGTGGCTATCCAATGATGGTAAAGTATGATGCGCATAGAGTATGCAAATGTTTATTTGGATGTGCATAGAAAAATTTCAGCCTTATAAACAATGTGGAAGTGCGACATGAATAAAATTTTAGCCAAAATAGATGCCCTTTGGAAAATATTATCCATATCCTTCAACGACATCATTCGACGGTCTTGCTAGCTAGATTTGGCTGGATTTTCTATGAGAGACATTTTATTTGAGAATTTGTTAGTAGAACTGAATTGAAAAAATTAAAAGTATTGGAGCGAAAAGTATAACTTTTTCTAGATATATGAGTGCTTTTTGTCCTCCTCGGAATCCTTCTATGACTGGGATGGTTTGACATATATTTTGTGCAGATGCTGGGAGTCTATGATTGGAGGGGCAACAATCCGCTGCCTCCTGAAATATGGCTGCTTCCTTACATTCTTCCAATTCATCCAGGTTATTAACGGTGCCTCCTTGTTTTGCTTGAAGCAAGTGTTCATACATGGTTGCGCACAATGAATATGGCTCAGTCTAATTACTTTAGCGGCACAGATCAGCCGCACCATCTAAAATGCTGTATAATTCTGTCCTGTTTGCCGTTTAACTTCTTATGTATATATTCATATTGCTTGTAAGTAGCGGTTCCTAGTTCCTGCGATATATTGATCGCGGTTGGGGTTGTGCCGATGAGTTCTCCATATTGCCAATAGAAATATGCTTATTCCATTAATTGAGATTGACCTCCAAAGCTGGTGAAATCTTGAAGGTCCCCTACTCCATGAATTCAATCTTATATATAAAGATTTTCAAATAATACATAGCTTCATCCTCCAAAATTTGGTGCTTCAAATATGTAAAAACAAGGATGACTAATTCTTCGACAGGACGCATGTGGTGTCACTGCCGGATGGTGTATTTGCCTATGTCTTACTTGTATGGCAAAAGATTTGTGGCTTCATTGAGTCCCCTTGTTTTGTCCCTTCGGAAGGAGCTCTATGTGCAACCTTACAATCAGATTGAATGGGACCAAACTAGAAATCTATGTGCTAAGGTATCATTTGATGATGGTACAGCAAAATCTCTTACTTTTGATTTATATTGCGTGCAAGAGTAAGACAACGATGGAGAACAGTGACTTCTTACTATTTTCCTCAGGAAGATCTGTACTGTCCTCACCCCTGGATCCAAGACATGCTTTGGAGTTGTCTACAAAATGTTGTGGAACCACTTCTAGCACAATGGCCTTTCTCTAAGCTGAGACAGATTGCTCTCAGTACTGTAATAGATCACATTCACTACGAAGATGAGAATACCCACTACATTTGCCTCGGTCCTGTAAATAAGGTAAGGTGACTAAATCTAATTAGCGATGTAAAAAGTAGTGGCTTGGAGCACCATATTTTCGCCTTAGTCAAACATAAAAATTATATTTGCCACCCGGGACAGGTGTTGAACATGGTCTGTTGTTGGGTAGAGAACCCCAATTCAAAAGAATACAAGCATCATCTCTCAAGAATCAAGGATTATTTATGGGTGGCTGAAGATGGGATGAAAATGCAGGTACTTGGTTTTATTACGTTCGTGAAAAGCTTTAACTGCTGTGCTTTCTGTATAAGGCACACTTTTGATGGATCTTGGTAAGATGAGCTGTCAAATTGGCTGCACTAACAGGGATACAATGGCTCCCAACTGTGGGATGCCGCATTTTCCGTTCAAGCTCTCCTAGCTACCAATCTTGCTGAGGAATGTGGGTTGACCCTCAAGAAGGCACATGAATTTATCAAGAACTCTCAAGTACTTGTCTAACAGTAAAGTTCTTGGTCATTTTTAAGTTACACATCTGTCTGATGACTTGCAACATGCATATTGATGTTCTGCAGCGCAACTAATCGAAAGCTTTCTGCTTTTTGGTAAAGATCAGAGCCAACAGCAGTGGAAATCTGGCCCATTGGTACCGTGACATGCGTAAGGGCGGGTGGCCCTTCTCTACTCCCGAAAATGGCTGGATCGTATCCGACTGCACTGCAGAAGCACTAAAAGTAATATTCTTTATGCTTCAAATTGATTTTTCTCATTAGAACTTACACCAAAAATGACTCATGTTTGCCTTTGGTATTCTTATCACACGAAAAACTTAAGGACGGTGACTTTGCAGGCGACAGTATTACTGTCAGAAATGGAGTCAAGCATCGTGGGAAATGCAATAGCAGTTGAACAACTATTTGATGCTGTTAACTTGATCTTAACTAGTCAGGTACTATAATCTAACAATAGCTAACTACCTAACGCTTACTTCACTGCAATTTTTCAAAATCCGTTTCTCTTTCAACTCTTATTTATTGTATCTGATGAGAAGCAAACAACAATGTTTCATTTTAGTCCCCAATTCCAAACATTCGGTACTCTGAATTTAGTTTGTTATGGAACCGAAGAAAATGAGGATAGGGGGACCATTATTTATATTCAGATATGGATGAGTTTGAAAACACCAATAATGTGACAGAACCAAAACGGGGGATTTGCGTCGTATGAGCCAACAAGATCATATGCATGGTTAGAGGTAAATTCTGGCTCTCTTTCATCTGGTTTACGTATGGAGAGATCTGTCACGTTTTAAAAGTATTGACACACAGCTCATTTGTCGTGTAGACTATTAATCCATCAGAGACATTTGGAGATATCATTATCGATTATCAGTAAGCTTATGACCCAAAACTTCCAATTTTTTTATAAATTTTATTTGTAGAACTTAGTTAGTTGATGATGAACGCAAATGAAACATTGCCCAGTAAATCTATCTTCCAGCCGCATCGGTACAATGCGCTTTTATCAATATAAGATACAACGGCAGATAGCATGACATTTTTTAAAACCGTGATTATTGTTATTTGTCACTTGTCTCCTTTGTTGTTTGACTAACATGTTTCATCTTTTAGGTATGTGGAATGCACATCCGCAGTGATTCAATGTCTTAAGGTGTTCGCTAAGTTATATTCAAGCCACCGAAGGAAAGAGATTGAGGACTGCATTTTGAAGGCTATGGAATTCATTGAAAGCATACAGCTACCCGATGGTTCTTGGTTAGTTTCCTCCTTCAAACTGCTACCCTAGTCATAATCATCTTAGAGGAGTCCAAACTTAGTTAATCGAGTGTCCCATAACACTTAGGTAACCAAATGTCCCGTGTTGTCATGCATCAACTATTTCTGTTACAAAAACTTGAAAGAGCTTGATTCACCTTTAACTCTGTTTTATGATATATTATCTCAGCGTAGCATTGGGAGACAATTTCTTGCAACTAGTCTGAGGCCAAGCTATTGCACCACTGAAATCATTTTTTATACATAAACTACATAGTCAAATTGCTTTGACAATCAAACCAGGTATGGGTCTTGGGGAGTCTGTTACACTTATGGAACATGGTTTGGAATAAATGGAATGGTTGCCGGAGGTAGAACATACCAAAGCAGCGAAAGCATCAGAAGAGCATGCCATTTCTTACTGTCCAAACAACTCAAATCGGGCGGTTGGGGAGAGAGTTACTTTTCCTCCCAAAATAAGGTATGTGGATCGATCCAAACTGTCAAAACCTAATGCAGATTTACTCCTTGACGGCATCTTGAAGCATAATGCCAATCGTAATCTACTTTGACTGTGAAGAGATGACAATTAAGCTATTTTTACAATGACTAATTGTTCGACATTCAATATTTTTTGATCTGGTTACAGGAATATACGAACTTGGAAGGAAACAAAACACACTTAGGGTCCGTTCGTTTCGCGGAAAATAGGCCATTTCCGGAAAATATTTTCCGTGAAGTCATTTTCCAGGAAAATGATAATATTTTCAGTGTTCGGCTAAAACATGAAAATGTTTCGGAAAATATTTTCCGGTGTTCGGTAAGGAAAATATTTTCCGCTCACTAGATTGACGAGCACAAGCGTCAAGCTCGAGGTTCGCGGATCGACGAGCGATCCACGACGGTTTACTCCAGTGATGGCCGACGACTAGTCAAGAAAGAAGAAGATGAGAAACAAAGAAAAGAAAAAATAAATAAATAATAAATAGAAATAGAAAATTAAAACTAATTTGAATAAAAAAGAAAAATACAATTTAAAAATAATTCGAATAAAAAAAAAGAAAAAAAGAAGAAGAAATGGGAGGAGGAAGTGAGGATTTGTAGATGTGTGAGATAAGAGAGATCAAGTGAGGAAAATGTTTTCCACTTTTCAAAAGTGAAAAACATTTTCCCTCAATTTAGAAGACTTTTTTCCCTTTCATGGAAAACATTTTCCCTTAGGAATTCATTTTCCGTGAAACGAACACCGGAAAATCCGGAAAACATTTTCCCGGAAAAACATTTTCCGCGAAACGAACGAACCTTTAGTGAATACCAGTTGGGCTATGTTGGCTCTTATTGAATCTGGACAGGTACATAGAAACTTCTCCTTGAGATAGATAAGTGCTAAGAATTCACTTCTCATGGTCTGGACAATGATTGGTCAGGCTGCGAGAGATCCGATCCCTTTGCATCGTGCAGCGAAAGTGGTGATCAATGCACAAATGGAAAATGGTGATTACCCACAACCGGTATATAGTACTTTAACCCCAAGAGGACCATGTTGATATAACACCAACACTCATAAACCTTACGAATACTGATGATTCAATTTCTAATGGTGTGCTCTGCTAACCATATAATGGATTCCTTCTGTTGCAGGAAATTATAGGAGTTTTTAACAAGAATTGTATGATAAACTATTCTGCTTATAGGAACATTTTTCCCATTTGGGCTTTGGGGGAGTACCGCAATCGTGTACTGTTGTGAGTGATCTTACTGTTGCATCTCAGGGTGCCAAAAACAATCATTTGTCTCACTTCTAGTACAGAGTTTCTTTGTCAATTTTTTTCCCTCAATTTGTATACAGATACAAATGGTCAAGAAGAAACTTTGTGAATATTTTTAATGTTATATTAGTCATAAGAATATCTATCTAATTATGGAAAAAGAATTTGGAAGAAGAGAAAATCGCTAGACTGCTCTATTTATCTAGAATGTTCGAGGTGAGAAGTTAAGAAAGAGAGAATCATGTGAATTGCCATGATCATCCAGGCTCCGATGCCAACCACTGCATGGAAATGAGAGACTTGAGTAAAACTTGCAAATGTGCCTACGAAACATACTGCATATCACAGAGAAAAAGCTCTCAATTTTTCATTAATTCGAAGATAATCTAGAAAGAGATTACATTGTATAATAAAGATCATGAATTTACCATATAATGGATGAAAATTAAATCGTGATATTCCCTGCATCGCATGTCCACTTTTGTTCTTGTGAATTAGGCTAATTCAATTAGCAAACGTGCATCTGCAGTGCGTGCATGCGCAAGAAACTGACATTCAAAATTTTAAGCAAAATCACTTTGTCATGAAATATTTGTATTACTGAATAATTGAAAGAAAGTAGGGATAAAAGAACAGTCTACAATATATGTGGAAAAGGAAAAATATTTTAAGATGTAATATATTTTTTTAAGGACACTTGTTGTGAAAAAGAAAAGCAAATTTTAACATCGAAATGTTTGAGGTACACCCAGATATAAAAATATTTTGTAAAATAAATAAATAACGATATCTTAAGGAAGAGAAGAGGTGATTAAAATCTCTTAAAAGGAAGAGGAATTCCTCACTTTACACAACGGTATAGATAGACATATTGCAACAATGCTCTTTTGAGCACATATCTTATTTTATGGTAGATGTGGAACCGAGATTATAAAAAAAAAAGGATAATAATAAAAGGCGATTAAAATGTGTAAATCTCCCTACATAACTTATGATTAGTATGGAAGGTGTGCAACAATTTTAACATCAAATTTTCGGGTCTTTTTTTGGATTATGGTTAGTTGATTTGGGGGTGTTTGGTTGGGCATTCACAATGCGCTTTATGGAAAATTTTTGGTGTTTGGCAATATTTTTAAAAGCTCATTTGCCCAAATATGAGCAATATGGAGTCATGTTTCCTCGGGCTTTAAATTGGGCCTTTAAGTTATGTTACTGGGCTTTGGTTTTGGGCCGACACCGCCAGACAAGCCGACCTCAACTGATTATCATCCGTAGCCGAAAAACCAAGGACAAAGATCTGAAACCCTAACGGCTACGCTGAAATCGGCACACCCCGAGCAGAAGAAGAAGAAGAAGAAGAAGAAGAAGGAGAAGCAGAAGCAGCAGAAGTAGAAGCAGAAGATGACTCAGAAATCGAATCTTTTCAAGGGCCAACAGAAGAAGAAAACCATCCCTCCCAATCGCCACGGGAAAGCCCCTCCAACCCGCAAAGGTGTCGTCTTTTTGGGGTTCGTACGAGTTTTGAGACTGTATGCGATTCAGCGTTCTTTCTTCTTCTGATGCGGTTGCGTTCCGATTATTTCGCAGGGAAGAGGAACGTGAAGCCACTGAAGGTCACTAAGGACATGGAGATGGATCGTGTAAGTATTCTTCGCTCCCACCAGAGCTTAAATTTGTGAAGTCAATGGAATCTGCCGGCTTGGTTAGGTCGCTTTTTGTTAGCTTCAATCTCGATTCGTCCATATGTCCTGTGGTTTTCCGATCAGTGTTTGGGAAGTAAAGTTGCTTGCTTTGGACGAATTTGGTTGTGAAGGGATGATTGATGATTGATGATTACTTTCTCTGTTCTTCCCTCATAGTCATTATATATTGTGGAGTTGGCAATCTCATTCGAAAGGTTTTGATTCAACGCAATTAGAGGTTCTGGGTAGAGCGGTCTGTTACAATACATTGATTGTAGTTTCGATTGAATTTGGCATGAAACACCCGACGCATTTGGCTCTTTCTTTTGCAAGAGTGAGTTTGTCGTCCCAACTCCACACATGTTACTTGATTTCCTAAACAGAGTTTGTAGCATCAGTTCTATTCTACCAATTCTGTCTGCCAAGAGCTTATTGATCTGCCACCTCTCTTTTGGAATTAGCAGAGGATTGTAGTGTGTCCTTTGTGATTTCTGTAGACATTCAAGGAAATTGAGTGGTTTTAATTTTGATACACATGGTTGACGATCTCTTATGGTTCGATGTTTGGCCTCTCTTCTTGCCTCCAGAAAAAATGCACTTTCCACCATTTTGAAATTTGCTTGGCTTGCACCTGCATTCGATTTATTACGAGTTTATTGTCTCAACTAGTGCTCTCTGAGGCACAACGGTTTTCCTCCTATCATTTGATTTCTGATCATGCTTATTCTATTCTAATTGATTATGATTGTATTCTTGTCGAATCTAATTCTTTGTAAAAGGAAGAAAATCAATTCATTAACCTGAGCATTCCAATGTTCCCTATAATTGAATGATGCAGGAGATAAGCAAGTTCATAAATCACTGCAACGAAGTGAAAGCAGCCACCGCTGCTAACAAGGAAGGTGGCCAGCTAAGCATTGTCAAACCCCCACCCGAATCCACTTCCGGTGAGAAGAAATAAATCATAATCGAGGTGGCAAAGAACATGGGCTTGGAGACAAATGGGTGGGTTTGGAGACAGATGCGACTCCAAATTTTGGGATGATGGACTAACTTAGCTGACAGTTCTTCCTATAGAAATTGTAATACGTGTTATTGTCTCTTGAAATCTCTTTGTTTTCTTTAGATTATTAGAGTTGGGATATATATGTATGTCGCTTTTGCTGAAGGCCAAAGAAGGGAAATCTTGTAATCTAAGAGTGCAAAAGACTATAGGAATGGATTGTGCCATCGCTTTCCTTTCATTTTTGCAAAGCTCTATCACAAATTATGGGTAAATCTTTCACCTCATGCTCTATTTCCAGTAGTCTTCAGCTTGCAACTGATATGAAATAGCTGTTCCAATTATTTCTGAGGTCCTAGACAGAAGCCTCACACCGCAGCATTCTCATCTCCCTCTACATATCATTTGTTCTAATAAATCTTTTGTGCTGATTATTCAAGGTAATGCAGCTTCCTGCATAATGCCAGGTCAGAGCTATATATTAATCAATCTTAATCTGTCCCAAGTTAAACGTAATCATAATCTTGTTCTACTCCGGACTTCGAATGACAAAACACAGACGACTCTTCATCGATTTAGCGTCATGCGTGCATGTTCATCCAATATATTCTTTCTCAAATTGGTTAGAAAATGAGGAGTTTTGACTTGTTGGTCATTATTGACGAGCTGCTGAGGTGGATCCAAGTCATCCGCGAGACAGTCCACTTTGTCATGTTCCTCCCACATATCCCAAAATGTTCAGAGAAACAGGGTCAGCCAACACGTGATGATGCCCGTGAGATTATGTCCACACAACTCTGCATGAATCATCAGAGCACGATGTGCCCTCCACCAACTTCGATGAAACTATTTCTAATATAAAGCCCAATTGAGCATGTGACGTATTCTTGATTGCCATGCCCTGTCTGAAGCAAGAGAATCCCATTAGTTAGCTCGTGCATTTAGTCCTATGTTCACACATGTACCTGGGTTAAATGGAAGGCAGCGAAAGAGAGAAAAGTGTATACGGCTCAAATTGATTAGTGTGCATATTTTCTACGATCAGTCATGGTATCGAAAAAGTTTATTCCTTTTAAAGAAATTATTGTAGCATAAGATCAGAGATAGTTCACATATGAATATTTGATTAGTTGGCACCAAACCAATCCTTCAATCATTATCTAGTCGTTATTAGTGGGCGTATCTTTGACATATAAACTAATTCATTTATATAAGTATAGTACAATTATGTACTATTTAGTAATGACAACCCCCCACTTGCTAGTACATTATTAATCCAAGTGTTATGGGGCAATTGTGATCAATTTGTGTTGTGCAACTGGAAAGGAAGTGGGAACTTTTGAAAAAATCAGTGGGCACACAAAATATATATAAGTATTTAAAAAGGTGCTTGTACTTTACATCGCTCGTGATGGAACCCAAACGTTGATTTTTGGGCCTCTAAGAACAGCCTGAACGGTTGCTCGCTTGCTTATCTCATCTCTCAAAGTAAAAAGAAATGGTTGCTCATCGGGCGACTTTGGGCTCCAATTTGGTTGCCAATTGAATTGATTTTCTATGTTCTGCTTATTAACTTGTAAGAACCTTGGCAGGGCACAGTCTCTCTCTCTCTCTAAAACGGTCGAAGAACCACTCCGAGTAGCCAAGATCAAGGTCATATCGTGAACCAATCTCGGAACTTAGCGACTCTCTGACATTTCGCTGCTCGGTATGCTAGCAGTAACGTGTTTGCAAATGTTGGGAGTCGACAAGAGCTCGAACATACCCCACGCATTATAGCAACGGAATTTCCCGGGATTGCCGAATCCACAGAAGTAGTAAACTTTGAAAGGAGACGAACTTTTTAGCGAACTCAATGCGTTCGTTTTCGCAAGTATCATCGCGCCACGTTACTTCCTGCAACAATTACTCATATCCTGAATCTTCACAAAACGCTTCCAAATTAAATTCAACGATCTTCCCGTCAAACACAGACGTCGGGAGTTGCGTGGACGGGTTGGTGTGGTGGTGTCACCGATTCCCCCCCTCGCAGGCGACGGGCCGAGCCTGCTGCACGCGTGAAACAGACGGCGGATGCAGACCTTCATTTCCACGTGCTCTTATGTTTTAGACCTTGTTTCAGACATGTCTTCTTAGAACAGCGGGACGCGCGATTGGTGCGTGCTGTCGAGACGAGCTCCGAGCGCGTGGCAATGGCGGCGGTCTCTTGTTCGGGTGGGCGCGGGGTCCTACGCCTTGAGATACACAGTGAGGTAAGATTCAAAAGCATTCTTGTCTTAAAAACTACAGCTTCGACCAATAGCGATACCATCATCAGTCCCGAAAACGAGACAACTACCGCCCTCACCCTCCCGAAAAAACACGAAGTTTCCAGCCTTCCGGACACCACCACGACCGCCGTCGCCGGTGAATCAAGATCGCCGCCTCCGTCATGGGGGCTACTGCAGAACCCGTAATTTTGCTCTCGCTGGGGCTTCTCCCATTTCCATTTCTGTCTTCTCTTTTCTTTTTTTAATGTTCTGATGGATAAAGTTTGAAGCTTTTCTTGTGGGTAAACGGAAAGTTCTAAGCTTTTCTTTGCGTGTGGTGTGTGTTGTGGTTGCAGGCGGTGGAGAGAGAGAGTGAAGGTGGGGGAAGAGGAGCAGAGGAGGAGGGGAGAGAGGAGAAATCAGGCGGTGAGGAATTGAAGGATGTGGAGAGGGGCGAGGTGGAATTTCGAAAAGGAGTGGATGGTTCTTATCAGAACCCGACAGAATATCATGCTTCGATGTTGCGGGGGTTGCACCCGACGAACCCTTTGAGGATTGTCATCAATGGAGGGACGAGAGTGACTACTCCTTCTCCTGTTCATGCTTCCATACCTCGCTCCACACCTACCCCTTCTTATCCCTCCGTACCTCGCTCCACACCTACTCCTCAGGTAAATGCTTCACCTTTATATCTTCAAGTCTAGCTCTCTGTGTGCGCCCGCGCGCGTTTGACAAATCGAAGGGGAAGATGCAAAAGTACAGCATTTCTATTTCTTTGAATTCTGGTGAAATTTCTGAATGAATATGAAGAGTTAGATGCTTCTGTTCCATTTATAGTTAAGTTTCCTAATTAATTTTATTTTTGGCTGCCTTTTCTTTTGGTTTTTCTGGGGCAGTCCACAACAACACTGAACTCAAGAAAATACACAAACAAGTTCTCTCTCTTCCTGTTCCTCCTGCACTTGGTGATAGCAGTCGGTTTAGTTGGTTTTCTCGTGTTCAAGGGGATTCAAGATCTTATAGAGGCATCAGAGCACATTAAAAGAAAGGACAAAGCTGTGCTGAAGTACTTTGTTCCACAAGTAGAAGCTGCATCCTTTCTAAGTATCACTCTTGCATTTGCTTGGCAAAAGGCTGTGAGGGTATGGCCTAAGTTGATGGTCCATTTCATATTGTGGAGCACTTTCGTCATGTCATTGTCAGCCGGAGCTCTGCTACTTTGCTTCCAGACGCCTCCTACCGATGGCGTAGGAGTCTGTTTTATTGCATTTGCCATTGGCAATGGCTTATATGCGTGCTGGGTTTCGCAACGGACTCAGTTCTGTTGCACCATATTCTTGAAATCACTGGAGCCTGTTTCAAAGTTTCCAGACATAAATCGACCCATATATGTAATGCTTGGAGCTGGATTTCTATGGATGTCTCTGTGGAATTTAGCTATTATAGGGGCATTGAACTTCTACAAGCCTCCATTGATCATAATTGCATTGGTCTTGAGCTTGGCATGGGTGACTGAAGTTATGAGAAATATAGCGAATATAACAGTTAGCCGGGTCATTGCTTTGTATTATCTGAGAGGAATGCAATCTAGTACTCAGTTTTGCTTCCAGAGAGCATTGACGTACAATTTGGGAAGTGCTTGTCTTGGATCTCTTTTTGTTCCGACCATCGAAGCGCTGAGAATTGTTGCTCGAGGTTTGAATTTGCTTCAGGGAGAAGATGAATTCATGTTTTCTTGTGCACATTGCTGTCTCAGTTTGATGGACTTCGTCTTCAAACTCGGTAATGGCTGGGCCTTTGTGCAGGTAATGCTCCAAGAAAAAATTTTGTGCTGTAAAGTTCGCTTTTGTCCCATTTCTTATCATAAAATCTTTTAGGAGGATAGCTTGTGATAGCAAAAGTAAAATCTGCAACATAGCTTTGAGATAGCAAAAAAATTATTGTCACCTAGGAATCGATATATTAACAAGTGTTAGATGATACTTCCTCTGCAATTCAATAAATTTTTATAAGCCGTGGATTTGGTGTTTAATATTGTTGAAGTCTCTGACTGGTTGAGTTAGGTCTTGCAAGGTTATCTGAAAAAGGTGATGTGGATGATTTGGGGAGTTAGCCTTAGAGACTCAAAGGAGAGCACTCTCTTGTGCTTCGTGACTTAGGAATGCTGATTGTTATTTAAGCTATCGAATTTAATTGTTGATGCTATAAGATCTTGAATAACATCCTTTGGAGATATTTTAACCTCAAAACTCTCCTCAGTAATGTGCCTAGTCCTCAATCATGAACTAGTTCACTTTGCTGGTTTCAAGCCGGTGTTATTAATCAAACTCGTGCAACAGATAGCAGCATATGGAAAAGGCTTTGTGAAAGCATCACAAGATACATGGGAACTATTCGAGAGACAAGATATGGTGCGCATTGTTGACTCAGACATCGCCAGCTCAATTTGCTTTCTCACTGGAGTTTGCAGTGGCTCAATCTGTGTCATCGTAGCTTCCGCTTGGACTGTCACAGTACACGGAAGCTTCACTGCCACAATTTCCCTACTTGCATTCTTCATTGGGTACCTAATGGTAGGTGTACCTTACTTGACAATCTTTATGAGTTTATTAATCAGGTGATCACCTAGTGTTTAACAATCACCGAGATAATTGATTGATGACATCTAATGGTGCTTTTTTTTCTTTTTCCTTTTGCAATTTGTTGGCAGACCAGAATTGCCATGGCACTGCCTCATGCTTGTGTGAGTTGCTACTATGTGTGTTATGCGGAGAACCCACAGAATAGGCTCTTTGACGAAACGATAAAGGACCATCAAAAGATGATAGAATCGCGTCAGGAGGTGGTCGTGCCAACCCCAAGAGTGCCTGCTCGGTTCCGAAGAGCGTAGCCTGCAGAGCCATGAATCTTCGAGGAATCGGATATGCGAAAAAGCAATCGTGCATGGGGAGGAATCGTGGGATTTTAGAGCCGTGGCCAAATTTTCTTTCTTGACGCGGATATACGCTTGTCGATACGGATATGGATCCGGGTCAAATTGGAGCGAAGGTGGTTTTTCCCAAGAGGATGGTGAAGAACACAAAAGGATGTGTGAAATGGTGAAAAGTCGAGCAATTATTGGAGTACTCGATATTGGAGGAAATGTGGAGAGCCCGCTCAAGATTCTTATCCACAAGGCTACGAGGCGAGCAAAGTTACTTTTGGCACTGCTTTGTCGCATATACTTTGAGTATATTCGATACAAGAGAGGGCTCCCACCATCATTATTTAATTGCTGCGCCCAGTTCTGTCTGTTAACCCCACAGCCATCGATTCATTCAAGATTACTTCTGTACGTAAAATCTTGTTTTTTTCATCAGGTAGGTCAGTTTCGTGGATTCTACTCAACTTGTAAATGGCGTTCTCATCTTGTTTTCCCCTGTAAGAAAATCGAATTATGTATGTAGCAGGAGGAAGGCTTTAGCTGTTTTCTTTATTATTCTTCGGCCGGTAGCCTTTAGCCGCAAAGAAATCCGCTCACGACTCGGGCCTGATTTATCACTGTGGTGTTTATTTGTTGCTGAACCTAGCCTCTCTAATGATTGCCCCAAAGAAGAATGCATTACAGGTAAGAGAATTGCATGCATGGCATTAAAGCAGAGGTGCTCGCTATGTTAAAGTGAGGTAAAGCGAGGGAAAGCGATGAGAAATTGGCAGGCATTTGGAGGAAATGATGCCGTGGGTGGAAAGGCTTTGATGGGTCCAAATCAGGTGTTCACGGAAAAGATGTACAGAAACTTGGACGGAGCTGAGGATTGCTTTTGGACTTTAGAGAGCAGCATGTGCTCTTTATCTTGCTCCTTTTCCCACCCCCAGCTGGAGTTTTCGTGTGAGCGAAGGTCCTTCGCTCATAAAAGACGAGAAATAGAATAGTTGTACGAGAGTTTTCTTGGTCCACTGAAAGGGAAAAAATATGCGGGAGTAGGAATTAGGAAATACCGATTGAGCAGCTCAAGCGTAGTTGTTATATCTATTATATCTCTTGATGTATAATGAAATCACATTCGGCTCTCCCTCTGTATAGTAAGCCGCATCAACCGGACCATGTACATCTGCTCAGATTTGTCTTGGTTTTTCCCAACAGATACTCTATAATAATAGCTCGTAAGTATTGAAAGAAACATAACGAGATGAGCAGAGGAGTCAGTCATGAAGTAAAGTACATGCATGAAATTTTCTGTGCCCTTCCAAGAAATGGAAGATATCCTAGTAGCATGTGACGGCTGGCCATATGAGCATCATCCTTGGTCACGGACGGGCCACGGCCAGCGGAAGGGTCGCCTGACAAGGGAAGCCGAAGGGTCATCGGCCCACGGACGGGCTCGAGCTTGGTCACAGACAGGCCATGGCCTCTGTTCGAGCTGGCTCGGAGCCCATCAGGTCCTTGGGCCGTGACACTTGCGCCATATCTAACTTACTTGAACTTGATCTATTTCTGAACAACGGTTGTAGCTTATGAATGAGAAGATGCCAATTACACAGTAAAATGGGGGTTCTGTGGGAAAGACGAGTGAGCGCGAACGTGCTGTGCTCGCTCGGACACATGCAGCATGACACGTCAACGCTGGTTGTCGGTGGTAGAATAGGCGGCGTGCTGCGCGTTTTGGATCAAAGCACGGGCAAACTAGTCTCGAGTTACGTCGTGGACCGGCCAGTATCATCAGCTTCTTCTCCAAGAGGGATGGAGAAAAGAAAGGGAAGAAGGCTCTCGGAAGATGATCAGATGAAGGGCATTCCCGATCACGTGTTTGGCCCTGGGAATGAAGAAAGTTGTCACCACTCACAACGGAAAGCCAATAAAATTGTCGAAATTTCACTGGAAACTGCTCCTTCTTTGGAGATCGTTCTTGTGGACGGGAAAAAAAAAAAGAATGAAGAGAAAAGGCAATTTGTGTCGACATGATTGTTGATAATCAAATCGAAGGAAAAATTATCATGAGATCATTAAATAGAAATTCGGTATATACATGGCCCTCTTGTAATTAGAGAAAATACTTATTTATTTATTTATTTATAATAATATTCAGTCCAAGTGGCCAATAGAAAATTTGTGCCCGATGATACTCATTTCTACGTAATCAAAAAGTGTGATTTGTCTTATCTTTTTTCCTTTTCTATAATATCCAATTACCGAGTGATTAGCACTTTTTAAATAATAGAATTTACAATATTGTCTTAAAGTGTGACATCTAGTTTAGATCAAACCAAATTAATATTACATGGCATGTAATTTACAAACATTTACGAAGAAAAAGAAGCAAAATCAAATATGTTAAGAAATGTAGTATATCTATATATTAGATCATAATCTAGAAATGAATTTAAATAATTGTCGATAAATAAATAAAAATGTTTGATTTCAATTTTAAAATTTTGGAGATTTATATTTTCGCGCGTCAGTTACTTATCAGAAATAAATAAATATTCTGGTTTTTTTTTTTTTTTGGACATATAGTGAAAAGCTACTAGATACAATTACTTAATATGAATCTTCCACTGATAGATTGCGTATGCAAATAATAAATATGAATAAATTTGTGCATCACTTGTGAAATTTTTTTTTTTTTTTTTTTTTTTGTTCTTTGAACTTTTTTTTATGATACTAAATTTTTTGGATAAATATATCACACGATACAAATTTGGAGTTTTTTGTATTATAAGAAGAAACTTGGGGTAAATATGTCACATTGTACAAACTTCGATAAAAATATATATATTGAGATAAATGTGTCATTAGTTTAAGATTTTTTGTTAGCTTTTTTAGTTCCTTTTTCATTACTAAATACCAAAACAGAATCTTGCGCAGCCTTGAGAACGATATCCAAGCTTCCGAGACCAATGGCTTCGTAGCTAGACGTTGTCGTCTCCATGCAAGAGTACAACAAGAGGTGCTTCCTCCCCCAGGAATTAGATTGATTTGCCTGGTTTTGAAGATTTCATGAAGCATGGTTTTGCTCTTTGGTCGAACTGTATTTTTGTTTTCGACCAAAAAAAAAAAAAAAAAAAAAAAAAAAAACTAGAGTTTCGTTGTTATATAAGGCGTGATATTTATAGGGCTGATGTGGACTCTGTCAACTTAGTATGGTGGTTTGTGCCAATAAATCAGCCAGCCCACAATATCCGACCCAATTAAAGAAATGGACAATATTGGTCATTTTGTCCAAGAACTCATACCATTTCTTTCAACACAAATAAAAAAGAAAATGAAAATCATACTATTTATATCTTGCCCAAAAAAAAATTATCCCATGGGTCCGCTTATTTTCTGGGAAATGAAAAATTTTAAAAATGTTTTCTTCCAAATAATTATTTATACTGTTTGTAAAATGTTGTTAACAGAAAGCATCTTTATCATCATTGACCTTATATGCTCAATACATACTTCGTAAGAATGTTTTTCATTCATTTACTTTGGCAAGCAATTATCTAAAAAAATATCTCTCAATTCGTTGATTTTTTGCATCAGAAATGCACATGTACTCATTATCTTAAAAAAAATAAATATAAACGAGCACTAAACCCCATGACTTACAACGGTTTGGTTATTTTTGTCATGACATATAAAATGGTTGCTTCAAAACTCTATAATAGGTTATAGCCGAAAATTAAAAAATGAAGATAATTTCCTATAAAACTAATCACTTTGCAGCTACTTGTTTTTAAAAGGAGAAATCTCCTGATGGGTTGGTAAAATGATAGTTATGATGTACAATTAATTTGTTTTGAGTATTTTCGACGTGATTACCATTTATCATTAACACTTGATATATTTATATGATCAATAAGTTACAATAGGCCAATTATTTGAGATTGGAACTGTGTAGTGACTTAAATTTCCTCGGATTTTTAGAAGATAATGTTTATATAGCTAAAATGTTTAGTGAATACAAATAAAGGAGAGAATCCTTATTTATACAGGAGTCCATTTCCTTACAACTATAAATTTCCCTTTGATCTAATGATGGATATTACATCTCCCTACATTAAGAATACCCCATAACTTAGTACATCTACCATATCACCCTATCATGGGAATATTCTAGAAACCCTAGCAAACTTGGTATGGTCTTTTTTGATCGTACACGGTTTTTTGTTCATGAAAAACCTTGAGGTCGTGACATATAGATTATCTTATTCCCACATAATCCTCCAATCTTGACTCAACGCCAAAAGTGTTTTGATTTTTCTAGGTGACTTGACTTCAAAGTTGATTTTGTTTTTTACGTAAAGAGACATGAACTCATTCAATTAACTGATCCTTTTGCATTATTTCAATCTAAAAATCCTGATTCGTATTATGAAAGCAATAATTTAAATTCACCAACATAAGCCACATGCAAAAAAATAAATCTCCAAAATTTTAAAAATGAAATCGGACATCCATTTAAATTCATTTCTAGATTATTATCTAATTTGTAGAAAAACTATATTTCTTAACATAATTGATTTTATTTTATTTTCTTCTTAAATGTTTGTAAATCATGCCACGCAATATTAATTTGGTTTAATCTAAATTATATGTCGCATACCATGCGTGTACAATTGCTTTTAACACAAAAAAGGGTATTATAATTGCAATGTTAATTCTAAAAAAGGAAAATTCAAAAAAATGGAAAAATAAAAAAAAAGAAAAAGAAAAAAAGGCAAATTACACTTCTTGCTTATTTATAAATAGGTTTTGTCATTTAGAAATTTTCTATTGGCCACTTGGACTGAATTCTCTAATTAAAGGAGGCCCAGGTACAACAAATTTCTAATTAAGTGATCTCATCAGAAATTTTCTTTCAATTTGTTTGAACAACAACGATCATGTCAATACAAATTGCCTTTTCTCTTCATTCTTTTTTTCTGCTTTTCTCCACAACTGGTAAAAAGAAAAAACCAGAGAAGCTATAACGATCTCCAAAGGAGCAGCTTCTAGTGAAATTTCCACAATCTTATTTGCTTTTCATTGTGAACTGTGACAACTTTCTTCATTCCCACGGCCAAACACGTGATCGGAGGCCGAGCAGCTCTAGGAATGCTGTCGATTTGAGCATCTTCTGAGAGCCTTCTTCCCTTTCTTTTCTCTATCCCTCTTGAAGAAGAAGCTGATGATACTGGTTGGTCCATGATGTAACTTGAGACTAGTTCGCCCGTGCTTTGATCCAAAACACGCAGCACCCCATCTATTCCACCAACAACCAGCGTTGACGTATCATACTGCATGTGTCCAAGCGAGTACAGCACATTCGGGCTCACTCGTCTTTCCCACAGAACCCCCATTTTCCTGAACAATTAGCATCTTCCCATTTATCAGCTGCCCTTTTTTGTCTAAGGGTATCGAATATCATGATTAAATAAAGCGCACATTCACTCTACAAGTTCAGTAAGTGTGGGACATTCTTAATTTCATAAAGGTACCAATAGCAGAAAAAGTGACGGTCATAAACTTTTAAGTACCTGAGATCCCAACAAGATGCATATCCGGAAGCACATCCAGCAAACACTAAATTTGAAGAAGGGTTGAAACCCAATGTCTTTATGCCTGTCAAAAATAGATAAGTTCAAGTAGGTTAGATACGGTGCAAGCATTTCCTGAAGCAATATATCATATCCGGCTGAAGGAAGAAAAAGAAACTCGCATGGTGTAGACAAACAAGATAAATTTGACTCATGATATGGTGAAGGTTTTGATGTTTAAGCGCACATGCAACCTAAAATCATGCAGCAAAAAGGAAGATAAGCAATCATGAGACCACTTTGACCATATTAAGACTCTTGATATGGTGCCATGAAAATCCATCATGACATTCATCAGTATCGCATCGCAGACCAAAAGAAAGATCCATGAACAAATGATTCCTACACAACCAAAACCCTCAAGTCCGCACTGATACCACCATGGCCATTGACGACACAATATTCAACATTCAGGAAATTTTTTCCCCGTGCGCAGGTAAAAGGACTAGCTGAAAGATGAGTTACCATCAAGAGCTTAAGAAATCTAGTTTCGGAAACAGCTAAAAAGTTGGAGGACAAACTAGAATCATCCTTGAAGGCATTAGCTATATAACCACAGAGAATTTTTATCACCTGCGTTCCTACGACATAAGTTTAGAACCTTGTGCTAAACCAACGCTCGAAATTTGTTGAAAGAAAAAGCATGAGAAATTCATAGGTCAAGACATATATTGATAAAAATCTAAATTGAACATGAAAACTTGAAACTCCCCATGCAAACCCACTCGAACAAAAAGAATTCTACAGATATATGCTGTTTGGAAAATAAGCTGAACAAGCAAGCAAACAACCTATGCGATCATGTGGCCTCAATGTTGCTACTCGCTCATCAGACGAAAGGCCTGATATTGTGATGCTGCCAAGCGAGGAACCACTAAAAATCAGCTGTTCATTGCTCAAAGATAAGCAGGTCACTGGGGCAGAATGCATCCTGCAGTCGACCAGAATTATCATTAACAAATCATTACAGTATCACCACATTCCCAATGTATCATAAGAGGATCGATATCAAACTTAGGTTCACTGAAGAAATTCTATTAACAGAAGTTACAACAAGCAAAGCAGAATAACATACCTAATGATTCGAGAACATTTCCGACTGTACATGTCAAACACACGAACAGTACCATCCTCACATCCAACAACTGCCTCGGGATCAAGGTAACTGCAGATCAGATGTCAATCTTACAATAATCAAATCTATCGTTACATCAGCAACTACACCGAGATAAAAAAAAAAAAGAAATTGACTTACAGCAGCCTATTATTTCAATAGGTATGCATCCTAGAGACAAATAACATAATGATTAAGAATGATAAAGCAACATTAATTGCACCGTGTCTTCTTATAAAATTAAAAAAAGCTGATTTTTAATTATTCGATGCTTAATAGGTATGGCAATTTTGCCAGCTTCCCGGTCAAGGATAGTCCAGAGTAATTCTTAGCATCGTTGATTAAAACAAAAGCTCAATCTGTTCTCATCTACATAAAGTTGGAAGATACCGATCCACATATTTCACAAGAAAGACATCCCAAATTCACTTCCAATATGAACATTAGAAACTGACCCAAATGACAAGTCCATAACATGGAATGCCTATTTCCATGCAATCAAGTGAAAACGTCTCTGTTAATAACCATCTGGGCAATTTGATAGACTGTGTCCCACGAATATTTAAAGTATAGCAGGTTTTCATGAACTTATTACTCTGAAAAGGCAAATAATATCCAAGTGAGATTTCAACGCACCGCAGACACAAACCCTTAGGAAAGGTTCCTTCACGGGAGGGAAATATGCTTCTTTGGCCCCCACGCCTCCATATGCCTATGCGAGTGCCAATCAAGCCAACAATCTGCAGAAAGTCGACAGGAGACTTTTAGAATTTCTTATGTATATAGCTGCAACATATTATGCAACCAAGCAAAATTTAATCATCATTAGACCTTCATCCATCTCAAGAACCAGCAGCTAGTCAACCACATGATAGAGGTGGAGAGCATCAGCTTTATGATGTTCAGCAAGACGAAAAAGTAATTACGGTGGAAACATAGCAAGCCATTTAGAGATGCCTTTCTGTGCAGGAAGCACCTTTATATGGAAATGGAGTAATTGCCAGCATATGTTTCTGAATTAAAGGGTACCGCAAATTTAATGAAAAGCTACCATACTCTTAAAAATTAGGCTGTCAAGACAAAAGAGCACCTCATATGCACAGAAATAACCGCATTACATATATGGTCCTATTTGTGCAAGAATGGGCTGTTCCCTTTGCCACCATCTCAAGACAAAGAAATCTTAATAGTACCTTGCTTTCATCAAATTCATAATCAATCAAAGAAACTGCATGTGGAATAGCATACTCTCCAAGGCATTTGAAGCTTTCAGCTGACCAGAGACGCATAACCTAACATCACAGCACACCATTAGTGGTCATGAGAGAAAGAGAAGTTAGACACCATAAAAGATTGAAAGAATGTTTGTCACAATTTAGCAAGTGAACGGTATTTTAAATAAAAGAGAGAGAATATAGAGTTCACTACTACGCAAGTGATTGATCACTGCCTTTAGACCTTAACTGATATTTCGTCAAGAGTTAGACATGATAAGTTTACCCCCACCAGGATGAATCATTTGAAAACCACTCTCAAGACAGCTATTTGATTCATTTTTACTGTCTAATGTGCCACCATAGTAAGAAGCTAGCAACAAGTGAAGGGCAAGAAGCATGATAGAAAATATCATATCCCTGACACATTAATCATGTAACCAGCTCATGAGAAGGTAGATAAATACAATAGGATAGCGCAGGAGGAACAATATTTCTTCTTATTTCAGGTTAATATCCTATGGTATTACACCTCTGGCCAGAGAATTAAAAAAAAAAAAAACTATGTTATTACATTATATGAGAACAAATATCTTTTGTTTGGGCTCTTAGCTCATGCTACCAATGTAATGCGCACAAAGGAGATTCTATCAACAAGAAAAGCAAAGGAAAATAAGTGTTGAAGTTCAAGTTCTAGTTATGACTTCCTTGCGATCAGCAGTAGCTTTATTCGAATAAGCCACCCAGGGAATCATCTGCGTAAATCTCATAATGGTACCTCTTTCAGGTAAATCCTGAGAATAAAGCAGTGGTGCATCAAAGAAGACTGTACCTTGTCGCCTACACCAGTGAGGATCAAACCCATCTTCATTCGGCACTGATTGACCCTAACAGAGAGTATAATTAAAAGATAGTCTAAACAACAAAAATTGGAAAAGTGGATAAAAGTAATTCCAAATCTTATTTTGGACTATTTACACAACCTTGGTAAAGATTAAATTTCCCTGTTCTGATTAAGATTTCATTTAGTCTCTTTGCTAAATAAAACCTGTCATATATTCAATCATTTAAAACTGAGGAATTGTTGAATCCTTATATTTAATTCATTCTCTTCCTCAGTGACTTATCAGCAAATGGTATGCTGTATGCTCACCAAAAGGTACTAAATACTATGTCATGGTAAGTGAAGTATCCAACTACCCTGTCCCATCAATGGTAAACAACCAGAGACACGTGCTCCCAAAGAAGCATAAAGAAATTTGTTCCCGAGAATGAGTAAAAGCTCATGCTAATAGAGGGTAATCACAAAAGCAGCAAAATGCATGGTGGTTTTGTTCAAATTAAAACATGGCGGAGAGGAAGTGAGACTGTAGTGGTAATGGAAAACTCACCCGATTGAATGCCCTTTCCATTGATCAACTTGAACATCCCCTTCTCTCAAAGAAGATTGGTGATGTTGTATTGCCCATTCCCGCATATAATATCTCAGTGGTTTCTGTGAGAGTGCGGGCATATCAGAAGAATGTGCATAACTGCCGCGTCGCCTATAATACAAGTCCTGCAACAACTCGGATTTGCTGACAATATTGTTCCTGCAAAACCAGGGGTAAAATGCGTTTCAAAATGAAGCATATCCCTCCAAATTCTTTGATTCGCTGAAATCAACATAGGCTGATTTTAAGCCCATCCAAAAAACAACCACTAGTCTGGAGAATGTTCAATTCAAAAAGACGAACTGAGATTATAATGATGCTCTCCCCGAAATCCCTAAGACATAAAGCATCATTTGCAGCACTTTCCGTCTAATCAAGAAATACACGTCTAAAGTTTTCAATTCACGGTATTTCCGATCCAATTCCTTCATACTTCAACTCGTTCCAATGCACTGCCCACTAAATAACATCTACTAAATGGCGAGCGAAGGGTTAAAGACAGCTCAAGAACCATAACTCCGAAGAAATTTTCCAGCTTTCGGCACTAAATTGAACTAAATTGCCAAACGTGAGGGAGAGGGAGAGGGAGAGACAGACCAGAATTTGCAGACAGAAGAACAGTGAGCAAGGTCGAAGGGGCCGAGCAAGGAGAAGACCATGCAGAGAATGTCGTGGTCGAGAGAGTTCATGGAAGCGGTCCTCTCGCCGCCGCCGCCGCCGCTCCTCCTCTTCTTCCCGGCCGGCGACCTCCCGTCGGAGAGCGACGGTCCCGTCATGCCCCCCGGCGGCGGGAGATCCTCCTTCGCCCCAAATCCGACGGTCCGCGGGAGACCAAAGGCTTCGGAGAACGTCTCTTCACTTCTTCTAAGCCGACAGACGTAGTGGGACCACCGCCGATGGGTTTGCTTAGCGGAGCTCGAAGATTTAGGGCAGGGCAGTGGCAGTGGCGGCGGCGGCGGACGTCGACGACTTCAACCGGCTCGAGATTTCCGGCGAGGGCGTCCCCTCCGGCGCCGATTTCTTCAACTCCATCAAGAACGACTTCGGACGACTCCGACACCGATTAATTCATTTCTGCCATGAGGAGATGTGGGCTTCTATAGGCCCAACGGCCCATTTGGTCATGGAAAGATTATTGGTAATAGGGGGTCAAAGATCAATTTTGAGATGCACCTATCTCAATGGGTTCAGTGCATCCTAAATTTCGATAGTAATATTTCACGTAAGATCACATGATGTAATGGCTTTAATTCCGTGCGGATTTGATTACTATCGTTGAGTATTGTGTTTTCAATCTGCATTGCATGTTCAATTAGTGCATATACATACTCAATTAAACCAATCCTTCTTTTAGATTAATCTACTTACTTCTTATGATTCAATAGATATCACGAGTCATGAGGACAAGAGCTTCTCTAGACCCAAGGATCCTTTGACCTAAAAAAGAAAAAAATGACCCGAGGGCCCCATTTGGTCATAGAATGATCATTTATGATGGAGGATCAAAGATCGATTTTTCAATGCATCTAATTCAATGAGCTTAGTGCCTTCAATGTTTTGATTCTAGTAATTCTTCACATGATCTAATGGCTTTAGTTCATTGAATTGGTGCTAACCAATTATGGTTACATAACGATGAGAGAATTACCTTCCGACGGTACATTTATCGAATCACAATTTGACCCCCAAAAAGAAAGACAAAAATCATGACACGCCACACGTTTTATAGCATGATTAATTACATTACATTACCTCCTACAAGAATGGTGATGCAGCATTCACGTTTTTTTTTTTTTTTTTTTTTCAGTTTATTAAGAGATGTAGTATTTGTACCAAACAGTCCTCTACGAAGTTGACTACAATAGTTTGACCCAAAAAAAAGTTGACTACGATAGTAAGCAGAGGTAACTTCAAAGTATTTAAGTGGAAAAAACAGATGACCTCACGGCCATCAAAATTGAACTTCAAACCTGTAAAAACCTTAAAAGTAAACTCTGCTCATAATCAAACTCCAGACATAATCGATATGGTCTAAGCTGATGGCTTAGAGGCAGCAGAAAGCCGAGACCTCTTCTTGGCCAAACTCTGACTGCGACGTTCTCTCTGCTCCTTCAATCTGGTGTCAAGGAGCTTCTGGCAGTCAGCAGCTTCAGCCGTGGCCTTGGCAATTCTTTTCTTCGTGTCAACAATCCTCGCACGCTTCCTTTGCAGAGTCGATGGAGTGACCAGCCTCTGAATCCTGGGGGCTTTGCTCACCTTCTTTCCTGAGATTCCGCAGCCAAAAATACTAGGTCAAGATTGAAGGTAAATTTGTAAAGAACAGTCACTAGCTGTAGATGACACTTTCATTCCCTTATAGATAAGGGGAACACATGCTATCATGGAAACATACCAGATTTTGTCATAAATGCTCTGCAGTAAGCGTTTGACATATTTCCAGACACCATCTTCCTTCGAAAGGTTGAAGAACTTGTGAATCTTCAAAGCCCTTTTAGGACCTCGCATCCTTGGTTTCTCGGCATCGGTGGACCAGGGAGCTCACTCTCGCCCTTCTTTACGATAACCAAATTCAGAACAGAAAGGTCAGGGCTGACAATGCCCCCACGCACAGACTTCCTCCTTCCGTATCCGCAGAAGAAAGGGGTCCCCGATCAAATGATGAATAAACCTTATTTTATATTATAAGAAGGGAAATAAAAGTTTGTGCCATCAAATATGCCAAATCGGACAGTGTAGCAGTAACTCTACAAAGATGCTGCCAATATTAACACCTCGCCATGTGCCCTGTTTTAAGCCTATTGTAAGACAAAAAGATTTCATTCCTCTTTTCAGGCTACAAATCACTCGCCTACGAGACGTGGGAGCCATCAGTCAGCGGCAAAGAATATTTGGCATTCGAGAAAAAACACACATAAATTAGGCAGAACTGAACAACCGGAGAGGCTACAGCAATGGCGGAATGAACACACGTAACATATTCACAGTCATATATTGTAAATACTACATGTATTGCGGTGTCCAAGGACTACGCAAACATCGGCATCAACTGCAAAGTTTATGGGAACATACATTGATAAGATAAATTCTTTATCAAGCAGGAAAGAAGTGAAAAATCTACTCAAGCTTTAGCATTTATAGTCCCCCGCCCCCACCCATGAAGCCTTTTCTCTATCTAAAGCCAAGCCTGATTTGTGAAAAGGGCAATCCAGATATATCCGGATTTATCCCATACGCTACTGATGATCAAGACAGGTTGGAAAGAACTCAATGCATCGAATATATTGTTATAGATGAAACCAAATATTTGATTTTAGGGGCTTTTTTGTCTTTTCTATCAGCTTTGCTTTTAGGTTAAATAGCAAGATGCTGGCCATCAAGACGCTGAAAAAGAAAACAAAGAGACAAGAAAAAGAGAGAAGAAAAAAGTGAGTTTTTTCTTTATGAGAGTTCTCAATCTCTTTGTAACTTGATCTTGAGAGAAGATTATCGTTCCAACTTTTTCCGAAGTCTAGTGGATTCGCAGAGTGCCTCTGCGCAGAGATATAGCTCAAGTTTGGGTGAACTTCGATAACAAATTTGCTGGCGTGTTTTTCTGATTTTGTTATTTTATTATTATATTCTATCTAGTGAATTATTTGCGAGCGTTATTTTTCTAGAATCGACGTGCGATTTCGTAACACACACTCCCCAACACCAACAACAGAATGTCTTAACAAGCAAAACGACGAGAATAGACTGTAAGCGCAGAAAAGAATTTCCATCCACACGATGTCGAACTCAAGAACTAAACCCACTATTGGAGCGACATGAATTAAATCCAACAAACATAATGTTGGAATTCAAGTCGGCGGAAGATGACTTACTTTATTCGATGCGCAAACAACAATTAACCTCGGAACCAACGTTGAATTACGAATGAATCACGAACAAAATTACTTCACCTTAGTCTGAATACAATCACAAGGTAAGCATTCGATTTCCATAGCGTAAATGCCAATTGTTCTTGTAAAACTGAAATGGAATACCTTCTTCTTCTTTGATGGAAAGGGAGAGAAATTTGGTGCGTATATTCTACCAACGCCTCCAACAGTTGTCTACAAAGGACTTATATGCAACACCCTTCATACTCTTTCAAAAGAGTATCTTTCCATCGTAGCATGTCAAGTCCAAATGGTGCGGTCCAATCGCACCCCATTATGAACGTACTAGCTAAAGTATAACAATAAAGAAAGAGCAAAGAGAGGAAGAACTAACAATTTCTGTTCATCGTCCATCTCGAGCTTCTTCTGGCAGCCAGTGGTAGGGTGGGCGATGTTGAGCTGCGAAAGCACCCAAGGAAAGAGAAACCGAAAAAAAATATTTGAGTAAAACTTCCCGAGCATCCTTCGATCAGAGCGTGGGTAGAGAGAAGGAGACTGAACCTTCATCTTGGCTCGGAAGAGGTGATGGCGCAGAGGCGGGGCTACGAGGGTGGCCTTGCGCGGGAGGAGCTTGAATCTGCCTTTTCTGCAGGCTGATGTGGGCTCTGCCAACTCAAAGTACGCATCAATTTAATGAAGAGAAAGAACCGAAGTCCACAACAATTTATAATTTCAATCAAACCTACCTCAATTTTTTCAAGAAATAAATCGCTACTTCTTGCGTTAAAAAAGAAAAGAAAAAAAACAAGAAAATAAAAGAAGTAATAGGTTAAACAATAGGTTTGCTTGGTTCGATTTGGTCTCAAAAGAGTTGAAACCGAACCACCCGTGTTTTGAAAAAGGTACCCTTGAACCGAACCAAATCAAACCCTAAAAAAATAGTTTGGTTTGCTTTGATTTGGCATTTTGAACAGTTCTTTGCTCATTTCTAATGCATTATTAGAGTCATATACTTAATCATGAAAGATACGGAGAATCAAAGGAAATGCCTTAAATATTTTTATTTGATATAGAGAATTAAAGAGAATATCCTAAATATTTCTAATATGTGCAACGGAGCTCCACCTATTGATAAATAGCCCCAAAAAGAACACCCCTAAGGAATGGGCAAATTGGTCGGGTGTCAAGCGGATTTACAGAGCAGCAATTGAATGAAACGTGTTTTGATTTTCACCAATTGCATGTACATCGGGTCACATGCATAGACCAAGCGCTTGAATTTAACCAATTCTACTGGTGGTTATTGCATTTATTTCGGTCCCAACTTGGTTTTTTGGAATTCTGAAAAACAACCTACCGTTGGTCAATCCAACCATGAATTGGAATACAAAGGGGTGGCTAATGCGACCTCTAAATTACTATGACTATTGCATCTCATTCGAGATCTTTGATACACTCTCCACCAGTCACCACTTGTTCTTTGCGATAATGTAGGGGCAATCTATTTGGCCATAAATCCCATCTTTCATAAAGAAACCAAGCTTGTGGAAATTAACTACCATTTTGTTCTTGATTTAATTAGCAGTAAGCAGTTGGAAGTTCAATATACTCCTTCAGAAACGCAAATGGCTGATTTCATGACAAAACTTTTATCCAAATCTCGATTTCTTATTTTACTCAACAAGCTCACGGTAACTCCAGCACCAATTTGCTTGAGGGGGTGTGATGGAGTAAATCTCCCAAGATAAAACATCTTTCACAATCTGTGCCAATCTCATTGATAGAGTCAATCTTTCACAATATGTGCTAATTCCATTGATAGAGCAAATTTCCTACAATATGTGATAATATTGTAGATTCTTATCTTTTGTAAAAAAATTTCAATTATTATTTTCCCGCTTATGTACATACTATAAATATAATACCAATCTCCACATCAATATATATGCGATCAAACTCAAAATCATAATCTTTCGGACATAATCGCCATAGTGGTGGAATTCAACTGGAGATTGTCCGGGCAATCTCCGGATCTTGTTTTTCCCTTTCAGTCCCTCTTGAGAGTGCAGCCTAGTATTGGGTCTTCCTTTAATCTATGGCAATCGATCGCATGAAAATGGCCTTGTCGATTCCAATATTCTGGAGCTTTGCTTTGTAGAGAGAACATAGAATTTCTCCTTGCTTCTTTACATTGATATGAACCATGGACGTCGAGAGAAATAGAGAAAAAAAGAGAGTAGAAAACAAGAGTTGTGTTCTTTAGGGTTCTTCCCCATTATCTCCTCTCTCATTCCTCTTTAAGCCGAGAGAGAGAGAGAGAGAGAGAGAGAGAGAGAGAGAGAGAGAGAGAGAGAGAGAGAGAGAGAGAGATATCAATGCAAGACAAACGTGCTATACGTAATGGCATACGACTAAATATGGACGACGTGCCTCATTTCATGGATCTATAACCCATACCAGTAGTCTAATACTGGTTTATAAAGCAAGTGTTCGTATTTGCAAGTGATCTAGTCTTTGCCTCATTTCTTCATGAAGTATCCCCATTCCTCAAATATCTGTTTCTCATGAAGCAACGCACGCAAAGGAACACCGATAACTACCAAAGATTAGATAAGGTGGCCAGAAAATTGTAAATCTACATAAAACGATCAATGCAACTCTAAAATTTTCAATTTAGCCAATTAGTCTTAACTTTTTCAACGATATTTCAATGTGTTTTTTTCGCCAAGTTTGGCCAAAAATCAATCAAATAATGCCAAGCATCCTATAGGGCATGGTTAAGCTAATGAGTTTTGAATCAACCAAGATATATTAATCACTTTATTTCACATCAATTCTTCTATGTATGGACTTAGCTAACATAACCCATACATGTATTTCAACATTTTCGCCAGTTTTATGTGTTTTCACATTCCACTCCACATCAATAACTTTGTTAAAAGAGAAACAATTAAGTTCTTGAATTTCTAAATAACTGAAGGATTACATGCACGCCCTTATTAATTACTAAAGAAAGAGAGAGAAAATGGGGGAGAAAAGTGAGTCCTTGAGCGCTAATCCATCATCTTCAAGCACTTGAGGGTCTATTTATATGGGAGTAGAGAACCAGCAAGGAAGTGAGAGATGAGAGAGAGAGCTCTCCTGGGCCGAGAGATCGGCACCTTATGCCCCGCTCCTCGCACCGTCGCAAACGTCAAGTCTCCCTCGTACACTTGTACATATCCTCCGACCTATATACATAAAAGACGGTGCGGATTACTTTTCGTTCAACAAATCAAGCCGATTGACCAAGGACGCCATGGACTCTTCGTTGGGAGGCTCATCTTGCTAAGAGACCTCTGGGTCGAAGTCACCGGCACTCTTCCGTCGGTGTCCCCACTGCATTTTCAGTCATTCGTTAGTCATACCCCCACTTCAATCAATCACAAAGGATCGAAGCCAATTCCCAAAAAAAACCCCAAACTTTAAGTCTAGTCCCAAATTTATTCTGAACTTAACTTTTTGTTTTGAAAATACCTCAAACTTTAAGTTCAGTCTTAAATCTGCCTTGAACTTTTCTTTTGTCTTAAATAAATTTAAAAAAAAAAAAAAAAAACATAAACTTTAGGTCCAGTCTCAACCATGCCCCACATTTTGTTTTATCCAAAAAAAACAACCAACTTTTAATCTATCCTCAAATCTTCCTTGTGGTAACATGGCAATTCCACATCGGCGATATATACACATTGGCAAGGCAACATGGAAAATTATCTTCAAAATAAAACCATTCTAGGATATTAAAATTAGAGATAACTAACAACAACTTTTGGACATTTTGGTCTATTGGATAGAGGGTTAATGGGGACAAATTTAGGGCTTGAGTAAAAATTGATGATTTTCTTTTTGACAAGAAAATGGAATATATTTGGGATTTTACCTAAAGTTTGAGATTTTTTTCTAAGACAAAAGAAAAGTACAGAGCAAATTTGGGACTAAAATTAAATTTGGGGTTTTTCTAAGATAAAAAAAAAAGTTTGAGGCAGATTTGGAACTAGATGTAAAGTTTGAGGTTTTTCCTCAAATAAAAAAGAAAAGTTTGGATTAGAATTGGGACTAAATTTTAAATTTGGGATTTTTTAGGGAATTAGCTCGAAAGGATTGCCAAAAGTCGTCAATCACCCAACCATAACTAGTTTCTACCTGATTTTATTCTCATCACAGATCCTTCACTTCTAACATGAACGGTGCGCAACAAAATCATTTTTTTTTTCTTTTCTATTTACCTGTACACCCAAACACGGAGCCCATTGGACATGAATTCTTGGAGGAGAGGCAGGACGGTGGGAGGGCTATCTCCCCATGGATGGATAACTTCGCTGCACCGTTCCCAGTCATGATCGAACTTCGTAACGTTGGCATGAAGTGCCTCTTGCACATCTTCTCTGTTCAGGTATGCATGCACGTAGTAGCCTCCACACGGGTCTAATTCCATGATCTGCAAAATGGATGACCCATGTAAGGTGGTTGAAATCGTCGTAGAAAATGTACAAAAGTATGTGAGGGGGAAAGAAAGCGAATGGATTTGAGCTTACGTTGGTCTTCTTGGGACGAGAAGTCAGGTTGAAAGATAAGCACCGAGGGGCGTAGATGTCGTAAATGTCAATATTAGGAAAAACTTCACTCTCCGCATCCAACTTCGCCGATTTGCATTGGCTTACTTGAGTGACATTTGGCAAAAAGTCGCAATACTTTTGAATTGCATACCATGTTTCTTGGGATATCAATGCGTGCGTAGCGAAGTATTCATACATCCCTCTTTCGTCCGTCTCATAGTTGATTGCTGCGTTCCCAATCTACATGCATCCATATACATCCACAGTTAAGATCATTTTTTTTTTTAATTAATCTAACTATGTCCAATGATTTAATATATATTATGAGTCATAAGGATGTTGGCTTCTCTAGGCCTAATGGCCCCACTTGGCCACGGAATTATCCTTCATAATGAAGGATCAGAGTTCCATCTTTAGATGCACCAGATCGATGCTAATCATTAATGGTTACATAATAACAAGAGTAGTACCTACTAATGTCTAATTCATTGAATCCCAATTTGATTCCCCAAAAAGGATGAAAAAAGGCATCACATATGGCATGCTGCATCTACATTATTTATTCATTAAGAGATGCAGCAATTGTACCAAACGTTCCCCTGTGAAGTTGACAACAATATTAAGCACATGCTTAGTTAAAACCCATTACAGCAAGTGGAACAATTGAGTAGCAGCTAGTAACTCCAATCATGAATTCAACAACCAAAAGCACTTGTTCTACTCATTATAAAGCTATAAAAGATTTTTCAACATGTCGATGAGGTTCAATATGGGAGCACATTACTTGGCAAAACCAACGGCAAAAACACGAAAACACACACAAAAGGCCAACACAAAAACACACACAAAGCTTAAATCATTTCCAACGATCGAACACTTAAGGTTCAAAATGTAACATAGATAAGGACCATGCGATTTATGAAAACAACTTACTATAATCCCTTTGAGGTTGATAATGGTCTTGTTTGCCTTCTTGTTGTTGAATAGGATGTTGTATGCGAGCTGAGGTGCGTAATGGCCCGCGTAGCTCTCGCCTGAAATGTAAAAATCCCGGTTCTTGTACTCGGGAAACCTCTCCAGCCAATTTAGCAAGAACACATAATTGTCCTCGGCTGTTTTACTGTCACCGTTCGTTCTATAGTCCGCCGTTCTGTTAGAATAAGAAAAACCGACACCAGCCGGAGACTCTAGAAACAAGATGTTCGCAGCTGCCCTCGTAAAACAAATAATTGATCCACCCTATCAGCATAAAGAAAAGGTGAAATACTTTCGAAAGCACTAAATTATATTTTTCAAATACTTTACCAATATTCCATGCAAATTTATTTCTATAGAGAGTCTTCCCGTCGCTATGAACTCGGAACGGTCCAAGTTCCTGCATTGCTCCAATGCCGAAGGATGAGCATCCAGGACCTAAAGAAACGACACAAATAGCTGACTTTTACTCACTCAAATGCACTAGAAAATAATCTAGATATGATTCACCGTATATGTATCGTAGAAAATTAAGAGAAGGACGGTGTGTGTATTTATTGGACCAATCAACTCTGCCATTTTCTACATCACTGATAATCCATTCAGATTTTGGAATTGACAAATCATGATGATAACTTATGTTCACATACTTTCACTATACACTGCACCTAAATATGAAAGACAAATAGCAGCGCTTGGGCGCAAAGCACCGGCTTCATTAAGTTATCAATGTGACAGCCCGAAGTGTTTTAGAATCAATAAAAAGCCAACTGCAACAGTTAGAAAAATGCTTAGTCGTCAGGACAAAGTTATATTAATTATTTTATGGTAGCATTGAATACTGATATTATTTGATAAAGTTTAAATTGAGTTTATTATAATGCCATAACTACGATGTAATTGTATATCTTGACTATAAAAACCGTGATAAATTCCTAAGTGAAGAGAATAATATACTCGCATTGAAGATCAAGCGAAATTGGGAAAACTAAAGCATTCACCTCCGTTAAGCCATAGAAGAAGCGGCACCGAGTCCTTATTTCGCCTTGCTTCAGCAAAATAATAATAAAATGCTCGACCAGCCGATTCATCAATGGTGATGTAACCGCCATAGTGATTGAATTCGACCAGCGGTTGTCCAGGCAACCTTTTGATAAAATCTTTCTCCTTCTGTCCTTCTTGACGATAAACCCTAGAATTGAGAATTCCATGGTGATCGCTCACCTGAAAAGGGCTGGTGTCTATCCCAGACTTCTCCCGCTTCGCTTTGTATAGGGAATGAAGAACATCTCCTTGCTTCTTTCCATGGATTGGAACCAGGGAAGACAAGATACATAAAGATAAAAGAAGAAGAAAAGAGCGTCCTTTGGGGTTTTTCCCCATTCTCTCTGCTCTCAACTTCTTCTTCGGAATCATGTTGTGCCCTGTCACTCCAATAAAGACAGTGTTTACTCTTACAGGAAGACATGCCGCTTATTATACCTAAACTTTAATTGAATTGAATTTAATCGAGTATAATGTATGATTTATTACTAGATATGGATGTCGTGGCTAAGACTGATGATATGTCTCTACAATTAGTAGATATATGAGGTAAATATGTACCGTGTGAACAATGGAGTGATATAAATGGCAAGATATCATTCAACAGCTTCCTTTTGTTACAATTTTTATTTTCCTTCGATCATAGTAAATTAAATTGTCAGTGCTTTTGATAACCACTAAATGCAGACAACTTGATTATTTGGTTTAGGTAAAAAATCGCTCATTAAGGTAAGTAAGGATTTCGACTAAAAAAAAAAAAAGGTAAGTAAGAATAAATTATTTAATCAAGTTATAAAAATACAATGGAAAATAAATTCTTGCTAGTTATATAAATAAAACCATCTGATAATGCTCATTATTCTTTGTTTAGCATAAAACGATAAAACTTATTGATATTTTATCAAATAACTCTTTCATTACATTTCAACACTTAATATTCATTATTTAAAATTCCTCTAATCCTCTTCCACTATTTATATACCTTTTTCATCAACGTCTTAAAAGTATCACCTTGTATATGAAATTACCAATTTTTTTGTGTGATGAGACAACTTTTATTTGTTTATGTAATAGCTACTGAAAAGGCACTCTTGAACCAAATCGAACTGAACCAAACCCTAAAGAAATAGTTTAGTTTGCTTTTATTTAACATTTTGAACAGTTCTTTGCTAACTTTAATGCGCTATTACTTAGGGGTGTCAATGGGTCGGGTCCGGTTGGGTTTCGATGTTACCTGACCCGACTCGAATCATAAGGGTGCGCTCGGACTTGACCCGACTCGACCCGACCCAAAATGCATAAGAACTGAAATAAAAAAAACCAGGTTGGGTTGGGTGGGGTTTTTCGATTTTTTATTTTTTTATTTTTTTTCGGGCTCCCACTCTGTCACGCCCCAATCCTCGAGCACGCGCCCATCCCTCACCTCGGTCAATTTTAAAGTGCGATATCCCAGGACTAAGTATCGCCGACCCTTTCTTTTTATTACGCATGCAGAAGCAGTTATGAATCCTCAGACAATAAAACAATGGGATAAAAAAGCAAGCCATATTTTTCATATTGAATTTCACAACCACACTTTTATTAACATCACAACTCATAGTATATTTACAATACTATTTACAGCAAACAAGTCTCACACCTATCTACAATAAGACATGGTTCACAAAAGGGATGGGATCTCAATTCTCATCCGGGTTGTACTCAGGATCCCTCTCTAGATCATATTCTTCTTCAAAAATCTTTCTCCTCCTTAGGTTCCTCCTCCTCAGCTCCTCCTTAGGGTCCTGAAATGTTGTCCCACAACCGGGATGAGACTACGTCTCAGCAAGTTCTATTCCCTAAGACTCAATTAGTAAGTCAATACACTATGGGCTACCTAAACACGCACAAGTTAGAGGACTTACCTTGGCCTCACATTCCACCTGCAAATCAGTACAATTCATAGAAGGCACCCAACTACTTAAAACAAATCGAACCAGTCGATTGCATGTCATCCAATTCATATAATCCCCACCATGTATATCTAGTCTCTGAATACACGTGCATTCTCTAAGGCACTAGTTCACCAAAGTGATGCATCAAATCACTGAGCCCACGTGTCTCTCCCAAGATGCCTCACTTAATTCCCTAGGCCCACGTGCATTCTCTAAGGCACTAGTTTACTGAAGTGATGCATCAAATCATCGAGCCCACATGCCCTTTTTACGATGCCTGGGGCCACGTACATTCTCTAAGGCACTCGTTCACCAAAGTGATGCATCAAATCACCAAGCTCACGTGCCCTTTTAGATGCCACACTGATTCACCACTCCACCATCGATACTGACAAACGGTACCCAATCATTTCCCAAATCAAATAATTAAAAACAACCATTTAGGAACATATCATAAAATTCACAATTTAAATCAATTCCATATAAATTGAAGCTCAATTAAATAAATGGACTGCACCACGACAATCAGCACGAAATTCTGGTCAACGGCAATCTCGGTTGAATTTCCGGAAAAATAATTAATTTCGAAAAATAAATAAATAAATATTAAAAATCCAATTAAGGCCCATAATGCCTGATTGAAAGCCGAGACGAGCCCGGAAAATTACCGAGACTCATTCAATAAATAATATGGCATGCCTACTTGCTAATGTCTACTTCTAACCACCTAACATGCATCATTAAGTCTCTAATTTAATTTATCTAAATTAATCTAACCACCTAATTGCATTTAATTAAATCTAACCAACCCTAGGTATAATTAGCAAACTAAGAAAGCATTAGTGAGCAAAACTCACTTGATAAAAGTGGAGACCAAATCACCGCAATGGCGACGCGACAGCGGCTGGAATCGGGCTTTCGACGACACCGGCGGGCTTGGGCCGGGCCTAGAACGAGCCCAACAAATCTCGGCCCAACTGAGATTTGTTCTTGCTTTTAGGCTGGACCCAAGTTGAGTTGGGCTTGCTGAAGATGGGCTTCAATTTGTGGGCTGGGCTGAAATTTAAATGTTGGAATTGGGCTCACTCTTGGGCTTTAATTGGTGCGGGCTTGGAATTGGGCTGCAGTTGAAATTGTGGGCTCCAAATTGTTGGCAGGAAGCTGGGCTTCGGAATTGAAGTTGGGCTTACGAACTGGGTCGAAAACACGCAGCTGGAGATGACCGAAGCTGTTGGAGGTTAATGGGCTTCTCGCGGACGGGCTACTCGATGGATGCTGGCGAAGACACGAGCAGCCTCGTTGGATTGAAGAAGCCGAAGACGTGCGGAGGAGCAGCTTCGCTGGTCTCAGTCTTTGCGGACTCCACGAGATGCACGTGGAGGATTCGGTCAACAAACCGAAGTTTGTTGCTGGAGGTTGACCCGCGGAGCAAGCTGGAGGAAAGGAAATGGACGCGTGGGCTTGTTGGTGTGGAGCTTCACGGGCTGCACAGGCTGAAGACGTTGAACTCGTGGCACAAGAAGAAAGCTCGGTGGAGTCTTCGGTGGACCTGGCACACGGTGAAAGCTGCTGGGCCGCTTCGGTCTTCAATGGGGGCTTCGTGGCGAGAGGTTGACCGAAGGAGATGGGGATGCGGACAAGTGGTCGCAAGCTCGGCAGAATCAATTTCGGTGGAGCCAAAAATTGAAGCCGCTGTTCTGATTTTTGTGGAGGCTGGCGTGAGTGTGTTGCTCCACAAGAGAGAGGTCGAAACTTCCGTGGAAGGGATGGTGTTCGCGTGAAGAAGAAGAAGCTAATGAAGCGCGCGACCGAAGATTGAGGGGAGGGAAAAGATCAAAGCCCAAAATATCTCTAACATTTAATGCTTGGTCTCCACTTTAGCTTTCAACCTTATCTTTTAGCCTCTAATACTTTCTATCAACTTAAATTCCACCAACTAATCCAAAATGAGGTCAAAAAATGCTGTCCAAGCATAATTTGGAATTTAACTTAGATTAGCTTCAATTCCTCTCTCAATTCCCCAAATTGAGGCCCGATTTCGTCGAAGGAAAATCCCGAACAATTTTCTGAAAATCACTGACACTCAAAGGCTTGGTTTAGAATTCCCAATTTCCATCGATTTAGCCCATTTGAATTTTCATTAATTTTTCGCGGCGTCCGAACCGATTTTCCATAAAAATTTCGGAATCTTTGAAAAAATCTTCTAAGACTAAGTCGACACTCCTAGAATTTATTGTGACATGACAAAAACTCCAATTTATGAAATCGGACTTGAATTGGCGGTTAATTTCTATTCGACGTGTTTTTAGCGTGACCTAGGCTACCGGGTAACTTTCGGATATTTTTAAGTGCAATTGACCCGTGGTCGATTTTCTTTGAACCACTATAAACCCACTCAACTTATTGGTGACTCTCGGTTGTCGTGAAAATCCCGAGGATCCAAATACGGACATAGTACTAAAACAATAAGAAAATCAGTCTAATGCTGGTCAACATGAATTTTTTAATTTAGTGGTGTCACCCACGATTAGCCACACATCACTATCGATCCAGTCTATCTCTGATTTCAAATCGATTTTTAACTGTGCTATAATAGCCTCAAAAGATGGACACGGTCGAGAAGTCGATTCCTAGCCGAATTCTCAAGTCTATTTGCCTTAAAATTCCTAATAATTTCCCTAGATAGTCTAGTTATCTCAAGAATGATCAGTTCAGAGAATAGCTCTATAGACACGTCAATGAAACGCCCGATTCATTCAGAAGAAAACATAATTGAAAATTTGGGATGTCACAACTCTTCCCCTCTTATAAAAATTTCGTCCTCGAAATTTAAACCTTACAACTTAAGCAAAAAGGTGGGGGTATATTTCTCTCATCGACTCTTCAGTCTTCCAAGTCGCTCCTTCTGTATCGTGCTGTTGCCAGACCACTTTGACCAATGGAATGGTCTTTGTATGCAGCACTTGCTCCTTTCTGTCTACAATCTGGACCAGTCTCTCCACGTATGACACTCTGTCATCCACGTCCAATTCTTCAAAATTGAGCACGTGTGTCGGGTCAGGTTCGTACTTTCTCAACATCGACACGTGGAAGACATCATGCACTTGTGCCAACCTTGGTGGCAATGCAAGACGATACGCTAAGGTCCCGATTCTTTCAAGAATCTCGAATGGACCTACGTACCTCAAACTCAGTTTGCCTTTCTTTTCGAAGCGCGAAGTTCCTCTCATTGGTGACACTTTTAGGAAAACGTGATCACCAACTTGGAATTCCAAAGATCTTCGGTGCTTATTTGCGTAACTTTTCTATCTGCTTTGTGCGGTCTTTAACCTGTTTCTGATCACTGTCACAGCATCTACTGACTGCTGAACCAACTCTGGACCTGTGATCTTCCTTTCCTCGACTTCATCCCAACACATTGGTGTTCTGCACGCTCTGCCATACAATGCTTCGTATGGAGCCATTTTGATACTCTGCTGGTAACTGTTGTTGTAAGCAAATTCTACCAGGTGCAACTGATCTTCCTAACTTCCTTTGAAATCTATTACACAAGCTCTCAACATGTCTTCGAGAGTCTGAATTGTCCTCTCAGACTGGCCATCCGTCTGAGGATGATACGCCGTACTGTACTGAAGCTTTGTACCAAGAGCACTTTGCAAGCTCTTCCAAAAAGTAGCAGTAAACCTAGGGTCTCTGTCTGACATTATTTGTGCTAGATTTCAATTAGATCCCAAAGAATCTCATCTAAGTGCCACAAAACGCATCATCAAATATGTTGCAACAGCCTCGTCGTTAGGTCAATGGTATCCTAAAAGGGAAGACTTTACTCTTCTTGGATACTCAGATGCAGATCTTGCTGGATGCATAGTTGATAGAAAAAACACCTCAGGTACGTGTCAATTACTTGGAAACAAGACAGTATCTTGGTTTTCAAGAAAGTAAAGTACGGTTGCTCTCTCAACAGCAGAAGCAGAGTATGTAGCTCTTGGAAGCTGTTGTTCTCAAATCCTATGGATAAAACAACAGTTAAGAGACTTTGGAATTGAAGACTCATGTACTAAGATTAAATGTGACAACACAAGTGCAATCAATCTTACCAAGAATTCAATTATTCATTCAAGAGCAAAGCATATTGAGATTCGATATCACTTTATAAGAGACCATGTTCAAAATGGAGAAATTCTGATTCAATTAATTAATTCAAAGAATCAACTGACAGACACCTTTACAAAACCTCTAGAGAAAAGCCAATTTGAGTCTATTCGGCACAAGCTTAATATTATAAAGTCTTGAGAAGTTCAGACTCAGGGATAAAAGCTAAAAGATGTTCAGATTCAGATGATAAAGGATCATGACTGTAAGTTATTTCAGTTTTAGAAATTTATCTTTTGAGAAAGGTACGTTTATCTATTAATTCGTAATTGATTGACATTATCTTTCCAAGTTTTGTGTAGCAACCATTCCTTTTTGAAAAAGAAGTAATCTTTTTTTATGGCAGTTATCTATTTTCAAAAATGCAGTTATTTTTTAAAAGGCTTTCTTTTTTGTGACGATTCATATGCCCCCGATTCGATTGCTTTATATATACTGTTCTTCTTCTCCTTTTACTCGGAAACCCTAAAAGCGCAGAACTCCACCTTCTTACTTTTTCCCTTTAGTTTAATCCTTAAAGTTTTCATCTTTCTTGCGAATCGAGTTCGGAAACTCTTAAACACTGTGAGAATGTCTTTCCAAAGAAAGTCTTCAAGAATCGCAAGCAAGGGACTACAGCATATGGGTGAGGGTTCTATGCATTTTGACCTTATCGAGCAAGAAGATTCTCCAAGGCATCAGCAGATCCTACAACATTCTCAACCGCGTCATTCTCCTCAGGCTAGACCTCAAAATGTTCAGCAACGAACGGAGGAGGAAGTTATCGAAGATGCCGAACCCGTAAGAACTCAAAAGCCCGCCTTTAATTTCAAACTTTATTATGCGTTAAAGGATGGAGGCTCTCCAATGACTATTATTAACGAATTTTTTAAAGAAAATGGGTACAGAAATGAAACCCACTTTTTGCAAACAATGGAACGTTTGGGAATTGCTCCTGCTAGCTCTGCAGATAGGGCCTTTGCAAATTTCCCAAGTGATCCATGTTTTGGAGGAGTTAGTCAGCCCGATGGAAATGATGATGAAGAGTTGTTTACTCATTTTAAGCCTAGAATGAGTATTGCTGCGAATGTTCGAGGAACAAAATCAGATCTGTTTCATTCTGAGGAACACAAGCAAACTTACTTAAGTTGTTAAAGCGAGGGGTGATGAACCCAAGGAGTGTGTATTTTGATTTTCTTGACTCTCTGAATGTGAAGTTGCAGGAGAAATTTACTTTACTTCAGCTTGAACGCTTTTGCTCTGACTCTATTGTAGCCCATCCGAAACTTTCTGCTTATTTCTATTCAAATCTAAGTTTCTTGGATGCGAATAGATTCTCTTTTAGTGTTAGAGATCAGGATTTTGTGGTGGACATGGACACTCTGGCTGATGTGATTGGAGTAGAGAGAGGATTATTTCAATCAATCAGCGTGTCTATTGGTCGTGCAACAGTGGAGCTTGTTCGAGATGGAATGGCAAAAGGTCGGATTTCTTATTCGAGGATGAATGCTTCGAATATCCTGCTTCACAAAATTGTGATCAACTGTCTTAGACCCAAATCCACGTCAAAGACCGACGTCCCCAATTCATAAGCAAAGCTGATGTATGCTATCAATGCTGGTAAAAAATTCTCTCTGCTGCATACTATCATGTTTCACATGTATAGATCAATGTAAAGGACAAGGGTCAACTTCCCTATTCAGCACTTGTTACAAAGCTATTCAGACACTTTAACATTTAGCCTCCAAGAATTCTGTGTGTTCGGACATGTGATCAAATGGTGGTAGGGCTGAAGATGGTTTCTAAGATGCGTCTGAAAAAGCTAAACAAGGCTCTGGAGAAATTCAAGGAAAAGACTCCTCACCAAACTCATCAAGACTCTGTTGCTGCAAAGCGAAAAGGAAAGGAGCCAGTGACAGCTCCAACTAAAAGAAGAAGAGCTATCATCTTGCAGGATGAAGAAGAAGAAGAAGAAGAAGAAGAAGAAGAAGAAGAAGAAGAAGATGTTACCATCTCCGCTCTTGCTTTAAGAAAATTGCAGCGTTTTGTTCTAGAAACAGAGGTTAGAGAAGACCAAGGAGAGATAGAGAAGAGGAGTGAAGAGAGGGAATCGATAAGGAAGGAGACAGAGGAAAAAGAAGATGAAGACAAGGAGCAACAAGGAGAACAAGGACATCCTGTCACTGAAGAAGAAATAGAACATGAAGAGTACTTCTCTCCACCTGAAGGCACTGAAACAGGCAGAGCTACTGAGAAAAGAGGTATTTCTTCACTTGCTTTTACTAATGATGATATAAGTAGTTCTCCTACCAATCCAGAAGATGTATATGCCTCTCACTTTCTTGAAGAAGGTCATGAGGTATCTTCTCCGAATCTGGATGTTCATGCTGATGTGCCATTATCTCCACAATCTGACCATGCTGAAGCAAGCACTCAAACTGACAACTCAGCAGACTTTAGAAGACTGCTTTATATTCTCATGGAGATGAGAGGTCAAATTTATGCCTTGGGATGCGAATTTCAGAATATGCAGAATGCTTATCAAGCCTCTTCAGAATCGTTGATCAATCAAGTTCAGGCCCTTAATCTTCAAATTCAAGCAACTGCCAAGGGTGAGGAATTAGCACATCTGAAGGAGGATTTAAGAAAGCTGGAGGAGACAGTCAAGTCGATGGGAGATTTTCAGCTTGTTCGCATTCCAAAACAATCTTAAATCAATTCTTGTTTTCGTCTCTACCTTTTTAATGTTGACAAAAAAAGGGGAGAGATGCAGATTTGCAGATTTGTTTTGTTTGATTTGAACTCAGATTTGTTTTTGTTTTTGACTTTAAATGTTTATCTAGCGTGACTTTTGGATTATGGTTTGACTATGTGATTGCATTACAGTATCTTAAGCATTGTTGGTACTCATAGCAAAGATAGTTGTTTTTACAGGATTAACCTATTTCCTGTGGATGCAGATTCGATACTATCTTAACTCATTTATCTTTTATGAGATATCATATTCTTGTTTGCTCGAGTATTGTCTTGCAGGTCAAAATTTCCAAATCTGCAGGAAAGTTTTGTCACCATAAAAAATGGGGAGATTGTTGGAGAAAACTTTCTTATGTGTTTTGAAGTTGATAAAATGTTTCCATCAGTCTAGTCTGAAGACTTGAAGACTCTTCCGTCAAAGTCTGAAGACCGTCAGATTCAAGCTTTAAAGTCTGCCCTCATTGACAGTTTTTAGACCATCGAAGAAGATTTATCTAGAATCAAGGATTTATTTAAGGAATTGATTCGAGCGGCTAAAGAAGCTTCTCACGGCTGGAGATAGCATTTCAAGATCTTTTATTCGTTTTAATTTTGATACGAATAAATTAGATTCGTTGATTGGTAAGGTATACTTGGAAGGTTCTACTTATGGAAACCTAAATCTTGATTGTATGGGCGAGTATGATTGGTGGGCTATCATCACATTCCTTAAGTAACTTGAAGATCTCCTTAATTGATTCCATCCAACGGTTAGATGGAGGAACTCCTTTGGAAAGTGCCAACATGTATGAAGGCATGGAGGAGTATAAAAGGAAGAAGCTCTGGTTATTCAAGTGTGTACGTGATAGAGAAATTCCAAAGTCTGAGGCTCCTTGTTCTTTGTTGATTCAACTGTTGAGTGAAATTTGTACTCAAAAGAGAGATTAGATACTTGTGAGACCTTGAGGAAGTGTAGCAAAGTCTCTACACTATAAAATCAAGGAAGTGATATTATGACAACTCTTTAGATTCATAGTAAAATCCAGCCGGTGGGCTGTTAGTGCGGGAGAATGGACGTAGGTTTGGAATAAGCCGAACCACTATAAACTCTATGTTCATTTTCTCTCATCCCTGAACCTCTTATTTATGCTTACGAGTTGTTTATTTATTTAATAGTTGAATTCTGTTTTACTGTCCATAAAAAATATCCTTTTAAGTCTTACGAAAAGTTTCATATACACCTATTCACCCCCTCTAGGTGTATTCACTAGCCCCTTTCATTGACCAGTTGCTCTCCAATTTGCGTTGCCAACCTCTCGCACGTCTCTTTCCCTGGCGCCAGCTGCTCTTGCCTTATCTTCTTTTCATCTACCTTCTTCGAGGACCGTTTGATTCTCCACCACTTCCCCTTCGACAACCAGTTCAAACTTTCCACCGTCTTTGGTCTCCCAACCCTCCACTCACGCTGCCATCCCTGCAAAAGCAACTCGTCCAGCTCCACGTCTCCATTTGGTCAACAACTTCACTTGTTGGTTGACTCAAGCTTCCGCCGTCGGCTCTATCGACCGCCACGATAACTGCTCCCAGGTGTTGACTCCACAAAGCCACAACCCACCGAAGCAACGCCCACACCCTCAATTCTCTGCCAGCACATGAGTCAACAAACCAACCACTTCTCCCCATAATTGATCGAGGCCCCTCCGGCAACAGCCACTTGTCCTCCCCCACCACCGTTTGTCCCATTTTCCCACCGAAACAGAAGCTGCTCCATCTCACTGCTTCAATGCCCACGGTTCCATCGAAATTCCAACTGCCAGCGAGTCCGAAGCCTAGCATCCCCTATTGCTACCTCTTCCTTCATCCGCATCAACGACCCAGCAATTTCTTTTGTTGCTCGGCCCAGCTCACAAAGATCAGCCCATTTGAAGCCCCAGCAGTCCAACGAAGACCAGGCCCACCGATCCTCCTCCATTTCCATCGCAGCCCATCTTCGGGCTTTCTTGTGCAGCCCACTCAACAGCCCAACTTCCTCAACAACAGCTCAAGCCCAACCCAAGAAGCAGCCCATCAATTGAGTTTTTGAGGCCCGTGACTTTAGCCCGTCTTCATTTTCAGTAACTTAAGCCCGCAAGGCGAGCCCAGCCCAAATCAAAAACAAATCTTAGATTGGGCTGAGATTTGTTGGGCCAATTCTAGGCCTGGTCCAAGCTTGTTGACGCCGTCGCAATTCAAGTTTCAGTCGTTGGCGGGCCGTCGTCGCAGTGATCCAGTTTTCGCAAATCAAGTGAATTTAACTCACTAATCCTCGCTTAGTAGGTTAATTATGCTTAGGGGTTGATTAGATTAAATTAAGCATGATTTATGTGGATCGATTAAATTAGATTAGTTAATTTAATATCTGCCGATGCATGTTAGGTGAATAGTTAGTGCAATTAGCGCCTAGATGAGCTCTAGTATTTATCTAGAGTGACTTGGAAATTTTTCGGGTCTGTTTCAGTGTCCAATTAGGCATTACGAGCCTGAGTTGGATTTATTGCATTTATTTAATATTTTTGTAATTATTTAATTGATTAACTATTTTTCCGGAAATTCAACCAAGATGGCTGGTGATCAGAATTTCGCGTTGATTTCAGTGGTGCTATCTATTTATTTGATTAAGCACTGGTTTGTGAAAATTGAGTGAATTGGTGATTATGGGGATTTATCCCAAAATTGAGAAATGATAGTATTTGATGGGAAAATGACTGTGAGAGGTTGTGAGTGGACTTAGAAAGTCGTCAAAGTATGGTTATGCTAATTGGGCCGAGATTCGCCACTGAATTTGGAATCAGTCGTGCCTAATCAGGCCGTGATTTGCCACATGTTAGAGGTTGTGCCCAATCGGGCCGTGATCCACCACCTATTAAAGGTTGTGCCTTTGAGGCCGTGATTTGCCACCCGATAAGGGTCGTGCCTGATAGGGCCGTGATCCACCACCTATTAAAGGTCGTGCCTTTGAGGCCATGATTCGCCACCCGATAAGGGTCGTGCCTAATAAGGTCGTAATCTGCCACCTAATAAAGGTTGTGCCCATAGGGCCATGATTACCACCTAAATATAGGTTGTGTCCTGAGGACCGTGATTCATAATTGGGAATTGAGATGGAATAGTTGAAATGACCAGGTGATGGTCTCGATGACATGTAATTGACTGAGTCGATTGATCGATGAGTCGATATAATTGATTGGATGAAGTGATTGTTAGTATTTATGAATTGATTCGACTTGTAGGAAGGAACTGAGGCTAAGGTAAGTCTTCTAACGCCTGATTGTGCTTAGGCGGCCCTTAAGGCATATTTTCTTCCTAATCGGGTCTTAGGGGGTTAAACTTGCTGAGACGTAGTCTCACCCCGTTGTGGGATAACATTTTCAAGTTCCTAGGTGATGGCCGTGGAGAGCCGGAAGTCCTAGAGTTTGGGAAAGTGGAAGAAGCATAATTGATGAACCTGTATGATTAGTTAGTCATAGGAAAGTTCCTTTTGATGAGCCGAGATTTTTGTAACCAGTCTAGTCTTGTGTATAAACCCGGTTGTTTATAAAAGACTTGTTGTGGTTTGAAATTTTATGGCTCTGCTTTCCTATCCCATTGTTTTATTGTCTGGGGATGTATTTATATGCTTTCGCATGTGCATATTAAAATGAATGGGTCGGCGATGCGTCCCAGGACATTGCTATTATATCAACCAAGCAGGGATGGGCACGTACTCGGAGGGTCGGGACGTGACAATTTTCGTACTTTTTCCAACTATTATGCTATCAAATTTTAAATTTACTCGGGAGGATGATGATGATGTGGTCCCTGAACTTATTACTAGGGAGACTTTTGAGGCTACTGCAGAGAAGGTTCACACATCTTAAAGACTACTGGATTTTATGCCATTCCATATATATATATATATATATATATATATTTTGTGGTGTCTAAAATTTTGCCTTCTTCTCTTCGCCCCTCTTATTTTCACATTTTGATGAAGTGTTATGTAATTGTCATCTTATGATCCTGTAACACACTAATTAGGTAAGTTACCGGTGACTCTAGTCAAAGCTACTCTCTTTTATCTTTATCCACTTGAGGTTTTGTAAATGTGCTTTGGAATTTCAATGATCATGAGCTTACCTGATTTGCATTGGTTGTTTGAGAACCTCTTGCAACAAAATCGGACCGCAATTTGTTGCAAAAAACAAGCGATCGAACAATAATATAAACATAAGAAGAAAATAAATTAGATACCGGATTTACGTTGTTCAGTCGTAAAGACCTACGTCCAGGGAGAGCATCAGCGAATTTCACTATGGATCAAGTGATACAATGAGATTACACACTTGAGTAACTCAAACACTCTCTTGGTGTTTCCCAAGCCCCAATTACACCCAATAACGCACGCAGTGTTTAGCCCCAAAATTCCTCAAGAAATAATCTCTCAATCTCACGAAGGAATTATACTCAAATCTTACCTCAAGATTAAATCAGCTACAAACACTGATCTTTCTTGGATGTAATTCACGGACAAGAATGACAAAGAAAAATCCCTCCCAAGCACTTGACGACGAGATGGCGTTTCAAGACCACTTCTTCATGATAAACCCTCTGCCATCCATGGCCACAAATCTATATACGATAAGTGAGAGTCTTATTCTTTTGCAGACTTCTCATGGGATTTTGTTTCCTATCTTGCCTGACATGCACATTAATCCCAAGATGCAGATCAAAGTCAACACAAAACTTTCTTATTTTGTTGTTATCTTTTCCGTTTTATTTATTTATTTTCTCTCTTGGCCGAGGAAGTTGAAGTGCGCATCCAAAATCCAAGTCAAAGTTGGACTTTCCTATTTTAGCGGCCAAACTCTCCAACGCAAATTCGAAAATTTTGGGAAGTTGATCTTCAAATGTTCTTTGCTCGATTTTGAACATCCACAAAATATCCAATTCAGAATATTCAGAATTTTGCATTGGGTTTAAACTCGAGACATATTTTAACACAATTTTCCCCTTTCTTGGCCAATAATGAGTTTGATTTATTAGGATGCTTGTTATGCTACTTTAATATAGTAGAGCTACCCAATATCGGGACATATATGTACACTGGTTGAGAATTGTTAATGTTTTGAGCTAAGCCTATGTTAAAGTTTACACGGAAGCAACGTAATCCACAATCAAGTTGAGTGAGAACCCGAAAAAAGAAAAAAAAGAAAGAAAGAGTATTTGAACAATAGACGTCGAGAGATGTAGAGAAAAAGGTAGAAGCCAAGAGTTGTGTTCTTTAGGGTCCCTCTCCATTCTCTCCACTCTTCTTCCTCTTTTAGCCGCTTGAGAGAGAGAGAGAGAGTACAAAGAGGCGTTTAGTGATGGTTTATTGTGATAAGATCCAAGCAGCTGCGTCTATGTAACGTACGCAAAGGAACATCGATAACTAACAAAGATTAGATAAGGTGGCCAAAATAATAATAATAATAGAGTTGAATAGATTTCACTTGAAATAATCGTCCAACAAATCTTTAACCTACTATACAGAGATCAATGCAACACTAAACTTTCAAATTTAGCTAATTCAACCATTGGGAGTTCGCCCCAGTGGCTACCCTTCCATCTTGGAAGGGGGAGGTTGGGGGTTCAAATCTCCACCTTCTCAGGGGGGATTGAGATGGGGACGATTTCATTTCAGGAGTGGGTTTCGACTCTGTTGACACCTAATTTTGGAAAAATAAAATTACATTTTGAACAAAAGGAAAATAAGGGGAAGATCAATATGATTTGGTTATGAATGGAATGTGGAAATTCTGATTAGCAATCTTTGCTCCGGCAAATTTTCAAATCATAATAAATGTGGAAGGAAATTCTCGATCGAGAAATCAGGTGAATAAAAGGGTAGGGATTTTGATAAAATGGAAGGAATCAAAACATTCGAGGAAAAATCAAACCGATTGCAAGATTTTGCTCCAATTTGCAGACCATAAATTGAGGCAACGAAAAAAGAAAGCTAAAAAATTGCAATGGAAGATGGTGCTCGGAACCACTATAAAAGGAGACCAAATTTTGTGAAAAAGGGGGGGGAGAGCGGAGCTCGGGAGGCGATTTTCAAAAATTCAGAGCAAATGTGAGGAAGGTTTTCTCCTTCGTTTCTTTCGAGTTCAAATTTCTTTAGGGGAGTCGACGATCTCGAGAATTCTTCGATTGGTCTATTGGATGGTGCAGTCCTCTTGACGATGCCCCATGTTCATCATGCTTCATGGATATTGACGACAAGCATAAAGCTAAGTCGAGCTTTTTTTTTTTTTTTTTTTTTTTAAGTTTGATTGTGTGCAATTCCAATTTGCTATTCGCACTAAGGTGATTTTATTTTTCTTGCCTAGATTAAACTCCTACATCTCCGACGATAATTCCAGCAGAGAGACATCGAAGTGGCCAACGTACCTAAGCGCCGATTGCCATCCAGTGATTTCACTGTGATAAAACCAGGTTGTTTCTCTCCCTATTAAAGTTGTTCACCCCATATTTTCACCTAATTTACTTTGTTTTGTTCTGATGTTGTGGTCACAGGCAATTCAATGCCGAACAAAAGGCCACACAATTCCATATTCCACCATAATTGACAAGAGAGAGACGGCAAGAGAAGGGGGCGTCCACTCAAAAAGTTCTCGGAGGAGACTAACAAATGATCAAATTAAGAACTAGCCATATGCCCACCAACGCTGCTGCAATTCCCCTCCTTTAGTTTTATTTTTATTTCTTTCTTTTGCTTATTTTATGTTATATTATTGTGTTTTAAATTTTGTTATTATTGTTTAAGTTAGAATATGGTTTGTCAATGTTAATATTTGTGCATTTTGTATGCATTGTCCGTAGGGATTTTGTCCGAAATTAATGTAATTATTAATTTGATCCGAGAGACATCGGATCATTTTTTTATTATATTAATTTTTGGACTTTTTTGGTGAAATTTTAATTGTTAAATCACAATAATTATTTAATTTGGTTCGTAGGACTTCGGATCAGATTTGTAATTGTTTTGATCTCCTTATTGTGATAATTAGGGTTAGAATAACCGTTAATTTGACCTATGAGACAATAGGTTATTTTTTCGATTATTTTAATCATTTCTTGCTTTATTTTGTTGATAGTTTAGATTTAATATTTATTTAATAATTAATTATTTAAAAAAATCAAAATTCTGCCTGAGCATATAGGTTTAGTAAAATTTTCGTCATCTAGTGATTGTTGCTAAGTTCATTACTCGTCATTAGAACTAGGTCATTTGATTAAATTGCATATTTAATTGTTGCATTTCTTTAATTTCGAATTTCATGGAAAATACAAAAAATTAGAATAAATTCATTTCATGCTTTAAGATGGATTGCATGCTTATTTATGTTATATAGTTTAGGTCATATTGCCACGTCATATCATTTCATGTTAAATTAGTAGCATGCATTGTACGACTTTCATTAAATAAAGTGAAAACAAAAAATTGAGTGATTGCTTATTAATTAGAAATCATATCTAGGATTATTGATATGATTTCTGACCTAACAACGCAGTTGCTTTCGTTGCTTTGAAGTAAGTCCTGCATTATTTTATTCGCTTTCTTGGGTGTTAAATTGGTGGTTTGTGCACTCGCATGATTGCCTCACACGTTAGGAAAATGAATTAAAATCAAATCAAGCTGCCTGCAAAACATTTTTGAAAATTAAAAAGAAATGGTACCAAAAGGGCACTAGGATAGTCTAGTGTAACCAAGTCCCCGTACCCTTAGTCTCTGGTTCGTAGGAGTAAAATAATTCTCCCATTATTTTGCTTAGGTGTCTAATCGACCTACCAAAAACAGATTAGTGGCGACTCCTAGATAGTATTTTGCATGTTTAAAAAGTTTAGACTCAAGTCGCGATTTGGTATGGGCTTGGGAGAGCCCGAGCTAAATTTAAAAAACTTAGCAGTCCATTAACCTAGTTTTAGGCGGTGAACTTGAAAAAATTAGGTCGCGACAGACTCCCATGCCCTGCACGAAGGCCGGGCAAAAGTTTGAGAGTGAGTGTTAGAGTAGGATTAGCGTAAGACCGATAAAAAAAAAAAAATTAGCTAATTAGTCCTAAACTTTTTAACGATTCTTCAACATATTTTTTTGGTCGATTTTGACCGAAAATCACTGAAGTAACGCCAAACATCCTACATGGCTTATCTAACGTATATAAGCTGCTTTACATTATACTGATTTTTCGATGTATGACTTATCTAATGTAATTCATGCATGCATCTCAACATCTTGGCCAGTTTTCTGTGCTTTCACATTTCACTCCGCATCAATATCTTTGTTAAAAGAGAGACGATGAAGTTCTTGAATTTCTAAATAACTGAAGAATTACATGCGCGCCCTTATGAATGCTGAAGAAAGAGAGAGAAAATGGAGAGAAAAGTGAGTCCTCAAGCAATAACCCATCATCTTCAAGCACTTGAGGGTCTATTTATATGGGAGCAGAGAACCGGCAAGGAAGTGAGAGATAAGAGAGAGAGCCCTCTTGGGCTGATAGCTCGGCACCATATGCCCCGCTCCTCGCACCGTCGCAAACGTCAAGTCTCCCTTGTACACTTGCACGTACCCTCCGACCTATGTACATCAAAGACGGTGCGGATTACTTTTCGTTCAACAAATTAAGCCGATTGTGATCCCTCTGGGACGAGGGGGATCAAAGACAGGAATAATTAAAGAAGGGGTCGATGTCGTGAAAACTAATAAGCCGCCTCACCTCGCCCCCGAGGAACCAAGGACGCCATGGACTCTTCGTTGGGAGGTTCATCTTGCTAAGAGACTTCTGCGTCGAAGTCACTGGCACTCTTCCGTCTGTGTCCCCGCTGCATTTTCAGTCATTCGTTAGTCATACCCCCACTTCAATCACCCACAAAGGATTGGGGCCAATTCCCCAAAAAATTCCAAACTTTATGTCTAGTCTCATATCTATCTCGAACTTTTTTTTTTTTTTCAGAAAAAGACTTAAGCTTTAGGTTCAATTCTAAATCTGCCCCAAACTTTTCTTTTTTCTAAAAGAAAAAAAAAAACCTAAACTTTAGATCCAGCTCCAAATCTACCCCGAATTTTGTTGTCTAAAAAAAATCATCAACTTTTAATCTATTCTCAAATCTTTCTCGTGGTCCAGTCCCAACTTAACGTGACATTTCCACATTGACAATATATACACGTCGCAAGGTGACATGAAAAATTATCTTCAAAATAAAACCGTTCTAGGATATAAAAATTAGAGACAACTAACAATCACTTTTGGACAGAGATTTACGAGGACAAACTTAGGATTAGAGTAAAAATTAATGATTTTTCTTTTTGACAAAAAAAGGGATAGATTTGGGATTTGATTTAAAGTTTGAAGTTTTTTCTAAGATAAAAGAAAAGTTCAGAGCAAATTTGGGACTAAACCTAAAATTTGGTGTTTTTCAAGACCAAAAAAATTTGGGGCAAATTTGGGACTAGATCTAAAGTTTGGTATTTTTTATGAGACAAAGAAAAAGTTTGGACTAGAATTGGAATTTGACCTAAAGCTTGGGATTTTTTTTAGGGAATTAGCCCAAAAGGATTGCCAAAAGTCATCAATGACCCAGCCGTAACTAGTTTCTACATGATTTTATTCTCGTCACAGATCTTTCACTTCTAACATGGACGGTGGGCAACAAAATCATTTTTTTTTTCTTTTCTATTTACCTGTACACCCAAACACGGAGCCCATTGGACATGAATTCTTGGAGGAGAGGCAGGACGGTGGGAGGCCTATCTCCCCAGGGATGGATAACTTCGCTGCACCCTTCCCAGTCGTGATCGAGCTTCGTAACGTTGGCGTGAAGTGCCTCTTGCACATCTTCTCTGTTCAGGTACGCATGCACGTAGTAGTCTGCACACGGGTCTATGTCCATGATCTGCAAAATGGATGACCCATGTAAATTTGAATTAAGGTGGTTGAATTCGTCGTAGAAAAAGTGCAAAAGTATGGAGGGGGGGGAGAGAGAGAGAGAGAGAGAGAGAGAGAGAGAGAGAGAGAGAGAGAGAGAGAGAGAGAGAGGGAGGGAAAGAAAGCAAATGGAATTGAGCTTACGTTGGTCTTCTTGGGACGAGAAGTCAGGTTGAAAGATAAGCACCGAGGGGCGTAGATGTCGTAAATGTCAATATTAGGAAAAACTTGATTCTCCGCATCCAACTTTGCCGATTTGCATTGGCTTACTTGAGTGGCATTTGGCGAAAAGTCGCAGTACTTTTGAATTTCATCCCATGTTTCTTGGGATATTAATGTATGTGTGGCGAAGTATTCATACATCCCTTTTTGGTCCGTCTCATAGTTGATTACTGCATTCCCAATCTACATGCATCCATATACATCCTCAGTTAAGACCATTTTTTTTTTATTAATCTAACTATGTCCAATGATTTAATAAATATTATGAGTCACGAGGATGTTGGCTTCTCTAGGCTTAATGGCCCCACTTGGCCAAGGAATTATCCTTCATAATGAAGGATCAGAGTTCCATTTTCAGATGCACTAGATCTAATGACTTGAAGGCACTAGCTTGATGTTAATCAAGAATGGTTACATAATAACAAGACTAGTACCTACTAATGTCTCATTCATTGAATCCCAATTTGCCCCCAAAAAGGAAGAAAAAAGGCATCACATATAGTATGCAACATCCACATTATTTATTTATTAAGAGATGCAGCAATTGTACCAAAGGTTCCTCTGTGAAGTTGACAACAATAGTAAGCACATGCTTAGTTAAAACCCATTTTAGCAAATGAAACAATTGAGTAGCAGCTAGTAACTCCAATCACAAATGCAACAACCAAAAACATTTGTTCTACTCATTATAAAGCTATAAAAGATTTTTCTACATGTCCATGAGGTTCAATATGGGAGCAAATTACTCGGCAAAACCAACGGTATGATGACTTCTAGCTTTTGCTCGATCATTAGAACGCAAAAGGCCAACACAAAAACACACACAAAGCTTAAAGCATTTCCAATGATCGAACACTTTAGGTTCAAAATGTAGCATAGATAAAGGCCATGCGATTTATGAAAACAACTTACTATAATCCCTTTGAGGTTGATAAGGGTCTTGTTTGCCTTCTTGTTGTTGAATAGGATGTTGTGTGCGAGCTGAGGTACGTAATGGCCCGCGTAGCTCTCGCCTGAAATGTAAAAATCCCGGTTCTTGTACTCGGGAAACCTCTCCAGCCAATTTAGCAAGAACACATAATTGTCCTCGGCTGTTTTGCTGTCACCGTTCGTTCTATAGTCCGCCGTTGTGTTAGAATAAGAAAAACCGACACCAGCCGGAGACTCTAGAAACAAGACGTTCGCAGCTGCCCTCATAAAACAAATAATTGATCCACCCTATCAGCATAAAGAAAAGGTGAAATACTTTCGAAAGCACTAAACTGTATTTTTCAAATACTTCACCAATATTCCATGCAAATTTATTTCTAAAGAGAGTCTTCCCGTCGCTACGAACTCGGAACGGTCCGAGTTCCTGCATTGCTCCATTGCCGAAGGCTGAGCATCCAGGACCTAAAAAACCAACATAAATAGCTGACTTTTTCTCAATAAAACGCACTAGAAAATAATATAAATATGATTCGCCGTATATGTATAGTAGAAAATTAAGGGAAGGACGGTGTGTGTATTTATTGGGCCAATTCAACTCTGCGATTTTCTATATCACTGATAATCCATTCGGATGTTGGAATTGACAAATCATGATGATAACTTATGCTCATATACTTTTACTATACACTGCACCTAAATATGAAAGACAAATAGCAGCGCTTGGGCGCAAAGCACCGGCTTCATTAAGCTATCGATGTATCAATAAAAAACCAACTACAACTAGGGGTGATTGGGTCCAAGGTGGGTAAGTTACAAATCTGGACCCTGTACTTGATCCTGTTATAACCGGTTCCCTTTTTTTGGACCGTGTACCCGACCTTGTTTACACTGGACCCTATTTTTCCAATCCGGTTCCAAGATTAACCCTATTTCCACAAGCATGTATTTTGCAATCGCTCGATATCCTATACAACTTTGATTTTTACATTAATACCTAAGAAAATAATGTAATCCTCCTAATTTGTATTGAAACATTAAGGACATATAATCAATAAGTACATGAACTTTTTGACTAAATGAAACTAAAGATCCACAAGGCTAATTATCATAAACAAACATCATAAGGCAAAGTAAAAATCCTATGTGATTGACAGTGCGACCTTGAGCTGGCAAGGGAGGGAAGCGAGTGAGGAAGAGGAACAATGAAGGGAGAGCGTCATGCTAGACGAAAAACAAAGTTCTAAGGTTAGAAATCAAGCAAAAAAAGATAGGGTTTTGGACTTTTGGACCTACAAAACCAGTTCCCAAACTAGTCCACTCGATCCGATTCCTGGGTGGATATTCATTCGGAACCGGTTCCCAGACCAGTTCAAATCGGTTCCAAATTTTGGGAACCAGTTCCTAGACCAATTTTAATGGGAACTGGTTATTGGCCCTATTTTTCTAGTGGGCCGGACCAATTCCCAAGTATACCTTGTCTAGTTGCACAACTCTAACTACAACAATTTGAAAAAATGCTTAGTTATTGGGACAAAGTTATATTAATTATTTTATGGTAGCATTGAATACTTGTATCGTTTGATCAAGTTTAAGTTCAGCTTAGTATGATGCCATAAATACGATGTAATTATATATTATCACTATAAAAACCGTGATAAATTCCTAAGTGAAGAGAATAATATACTCGCATTGAAGATCAAGCGAAATTGGGAAAACTAAAAGCATTCACCTCCGTTAAGCCATAGAAGAAGCGGTAGCGAGTCCTTATTTTGCCCTGCTTCGGCAAAATAATAATAAAACGCTCGACCGGTCGATTCATCAACGGTGACATAACCACCATAGTGATTGAATTCAACCGACAGTTGTCCAGGCAACCTTTTGATCAAATCTTTCTCCTTCAGTCCTTCTTGATGATAAACCCTAGAATTGAGAATTTCATGGTGATTGCTCACTTGAAAAGGGCTCGTGTCTATCCCAGACTTCTCCCACTTCGCTTTGTATAGGGAATGAAGAACATCTCCTTGCTTCTTTCCATGGATTGGAACCAGGAAAGACAAGACACATAAAGATAAAAGAAGAAGAAAAGAGAGTCCTTTGGGGTTTCTCCCCATTCTCTCTGCTCTCAGCTTCTTCCTCTTTGAGCCACTAGAGAGCGAGAGAAAGAGAGTTTTAATGGTGGTTTTGATATGTTGAATTGCATTCGTATTAGCTGTATCTATAGATAATCGGAAGAAAGAGAATATGGCAATTCTGATAGAACGGGAAAGACTTAACTGCCTGGATAATCTTGATTAGATCTAGGTAATATTATTAAGGTTTTTTACATTTTCGGAATCATGCCGTGCCCTGTCACTCCGATATAGACAGTGTCTGCTCTTACAAGAAGACATACCGCTTATTACACCTAAACTTTAATTGAATTTAATTTAATTGAGTATAGTATACGATTTGTTACTAGATATGTATGTCGTGGCTTAATAGTGATGATATGTCTCTACAATTAGTAGATATATGAGGTAAATATGTCACCATGTGAACAATGGAGTGACATAAATGGCAAGATATTATTATTATTATTATTATTATTATTATTATTATTATTATTATTATTATTATTATTATTATTATTATTTTTTTTTTTTTTTTTTTTTTTTTGGTCGGTAATGGCAAGATATTATTCAACAGCTTCCTTTTGTTACATTTTTTTTTTCCTTTGATCATATTAAGTATTTAAAGTTAAATTGTCAGTGCTTTTGATAACCATTATGTTGGGATCGACGGATCCCCGAAAACGGATTCGACACTTAAAAACGAACCCCTAAATCAATGCGGAAGACAAGCTCGGGAAAAGTCACGTATCACCGATCGTAAAGCACACCACAGATTCGAGCGTACCTTGTTAGCCACAGATTAGACACCGATGCCGGTAAGAGGAAGAGAATTCAGCCCTGTTCGATCCGATGGCGACAAATCACCGTGAAGGGAAGAAGAAGTCGCCTTTTGCCTTTGTTCTTCGTCTTGAGAGGAGAGGGAGAGAATTTACGTTCTAATGATTCCAACCGTTATGTTCTCCTTCTCTCTCATCCCTTTTATATGTTCCCTCTTCCACGGGCCTTATTCCCGTGGGCTGGGCCTTTAGGCCCATCGTGGCCGGGCCAACTTAGGCCCATATAATTAAATCCATCATCTCCCACTCGCACATGGTGGGTCAAAACCAACATGGGCGGATAGGCCCAACTTAGGCCCATCTAATTGAAAAATCTATCAACTCCCACTTGCATGGTGGGACGAACATAATCCTCTTTTTCTCTTTCAACATTCATACCGGTGAATAATCCGTGCGACCAGCATACTTTGAGAGCTCGTTGCTATACATCTGTTAGGAATATATAGCAGCTCATAATGGGCATCACTTTTTGAGTAAATTTAGTATGCAGTACCCTAGATCGATCGATCACATTTATATCTCTCTTTAATCTCATTTGAACAATGATATATTTATTGTATTCACAATTATGATTATCCCAAAGACAGTCATAATTGGTCGACCCGTGAATACAAAACCACAATGTGATTCTACAAATTCGATCTTCCTCTTTCCTTCAAACTCTCAATTTCAGTTCAACTTGCTTTTCTAGAAATGTCCCATTAGATCGAATCAACTCATGACCATTGGCAACATTCTAAGATAGCAAATACTAAATAGAAATCTCGAGAATAAGTAAGAGTCATGAGGGCACTAAAAAATTGAGGAACTCAATTCCTCAAGAGTCTCACACGTCATAAAAGTTGAGATCAAACTTTTGCCATTCTTATAGGTCGTCTCATGCATACGTAGTATGAAATACGTATTACGGTATTAACTCCTTTCCCATGGAGCGTATGTCTACATCATCAATACCGTACAGATGATAGTTCAGACATACCCAATGTCTAACTTGAGTTCACGTATTTACTCATTCACAAAATTCATCAGAACTCACATCTAGCATCTTAGACAGATAAAGTAAAATGTGTGGGTTATTTTACTTTCGGACATCGTAAGTATTATGTCCTCATCTTAACACTCAGTTAAGGCGACATATTTATTTTAAGCTTGAGCTCTCGATTATCACCTAGATAATAAGCTTAAAAACAGTTTTATCTCTATCTATCACATAGTAAATAGAGGCGATTACCCGTGTGAGTGGGCTAATATCTTATATGTTCGACATACTTTCTCAACATAATATAATGCACTAAGCATTAAGATGCATAAAGATCAAACAAAGATTCATAGGCATTAATAATGAAACAACACTAGTTCATACATGTGAACAACTCAGGGAAATTACAATCCAGTACATCAGGCTCTACGCAATCCTAGAGATTTTACATGACCACAAAACACATCTCTAGGTATTGGCTTTGTCATAGGATCTGCTACCATTCTATACATAGATATGTACTGTAAGTTCACATCCTTTCGTGCAACCATATCTTTGACAAAATTATACTTGGTATCTATATGTTTGGTCTTGCCATGATATTTTGGATCCTTGGTGTATGCTATAGCTGCTTGGCTATCACAATCAACTAATAATGGATTTGCAGCTTTCTCAATAACACCTAAATGATCCAAAAAATCTCTTAAGCCAAACTACTTCTTATATTACTGCTGATAATGCCACGAACTCAGCTTCCATCGTGGACAATGCTATACACGTTTGTTTCTTACTGCTCCAACATATGGTGCCATTATTCAATAAGGAAACAAACCTAGAGGTAGATTTCCTTTCGTCTAATCCTCCTCCCTAATCAATTTCAGAATAGCCTTTGAGTCGCAGATCCTTTTCTTGATAACTCATCGTATAATCAGCAGTTCCCTTTAGATACCTTAGTATTCTCTTAACGGCTTTCCAATGTGCTGGACTTAGATTGGATTGGTATCTGCTCACCATTCCAACTGCAAAACATATGTCGGGTCTTGTACACATCATAGCGTACATCAAGCTCCCAACTGCACTAGCATAAGGAACATGTTTCATTTGTTCCTTTTCTTGGGAGTCCTCGGACACAGTCTATGGCTCAATCATTCACCTTTTGCAATAGGAGTGTCTATGGGTTTACAATCTTGCATACGAAATCGTTCAAGAACTTTATTTATATATGTTTCTTGCGAAAGAGACAACGATCTCTTCGAACGATCTCTTGAAATCTTAACTCCAAGAATGTATGCAGCCTCACCCATATCCTTCATCTCAAAGTTGGAAGACAACCAACTCTTGACAAGTATGAACAAACTCCATATTGCTTCCGGCAATCAGTATATCATCAACATATAATGATATGATCACAAATTGATCATTGGATCTTTTGATATATACGCAATGATCCTCATCAATCATTGTAAAATCATATGTCATTATGGCATTATGAAAACGTATATACCATTGTCTCGATGATCGCTTAAGGCCGTATATCGATCTCAAAAGTCGACATACCTTTTCTTCTTGGCCTTTCACTATGAAACCAGTTGGTTGTTTCATGTATATTTCTTCCTCTAATTCTCCATTGAGAAAAGCAGTCTTTACATCCATTTAATGTAACTCAAGATCCATACTAGATACTATTGCCAGAATAATGCGAATCGAGGTAAATCTCACTACAGGAGAAAACGTATCTTCATAATCAATTCCTTCCTGTTGATTATACCCCTTCGCAACAAGGCGAGCCTTATGCCTTTCTATCGAGCCATCAGCCTTTTGCTTTATTTTGAGAACCCACTTGTTCCCAATAGCTCTACGTCCTTTTGGAAGATCAACCAGTTCCCAGACTTGGTTTGATTTCATTGACTCCATTTCCTCTTCCATTGCATGAATCCATTTTTCCTTACTAGGGCAATTCAGAGCCTCATTAATATTTCTTGGCTCATCCTCATCTTGTGCAGCAACCATAAAAGTTTCCCCTTCAATGTCAAAACGTCGACGGGGAATACTTTGGCGACTTGTTCGCCGTATGGGAGTTTGTACACTTTGCACATCATTCCCCATTATGCTCCCCTTTGGGATTAGATAATGATGATGTTGTCTCATTATGTGGTTGCAATTGAGAATGAGTTGAATTCAATTCATCACTTCTCATATTACTCCCACTTGGACGAACTCCACTAAAATCATTATCTTGATCCGAGGTTTCAAATAGGGAGTTGTCTTCCCCTATTTCGCCCTTCTTAGGAAATTCATCCTCTAAGAATGTGACATCCCGTGATTCAAATTCAGTTATACTCCCACTTTCCTGCTCACCTATGAACACATACCATTTTGAGTATTCCGAGTATCTTATGAAAATACTCTTCTTTCCTCTGGGACCCAATTTCCCAAACTTGTGAGAGGACTCATGTGTATAGGCAGCACAACCCCATGGCTTAAGAAAACTTAAGTCCGGTTTTCTACCTGTCCATAACTCATATGGAGTGGAAGTGACTGATTTGGAAGGCACTCGGTTAAGTATATAGGCAGCGATTAACAACGCATCACTCCAAAAGGTGATAGGTAAGTTAGCATGCGCCATCATGGACCTAACCATTTCTAGTAGGGTTCTGTTTCTTCTCTACGCAACACCATTTTGTTGAGGAGTATATGGAATAGACAATTGTCTTTCTATTCCTTTTTCATCACATAATTTTCTGAACTCATCGGATAAATATTCTCGACCTCGATCGGATCTCAATGCTTTTATTTTCTTGTCTAATTGATTCTCTACCAGGTTCATAAACCTTTTGAAACAACTTATTGCTTCAGATTTGTGAGAAATCAAATAGACATATCCGAATCGAGTATAATCATCTATAAAAGTGATGAAATAAACAGCCACATGCCTTCCTCTCACATTCATTGGACCACAGACATCAGAATGGATTAAATGCAGAGGAAATTCAGCTCTTTTACCTTTTCCAAATGGTTTCCTTGTCGTTTTCCCTTCTAGGCAATGCTTACAGATGGGCAAATTGACTTTTTCAATATTGCCCAACAAGCCCTCTTTGGCTAGTCTATTCATACGCTGTTGGCCAATATGACCAAGTCTAGCATCCCACACATTCACATCATTATCATATGAATTAGGAGATGTGAGAAGGGAATAACAAACGTTTACATTAACATAGTCAATATCTAATACAATGAAACCATCTAGAAAATAACCATGACCATAGTAGTTTGTATCCAAATACAAATCTACACCTCTATTATGGAAGTTCACATTAAAACCTAATTTAACCAATACTAAAACAGACACTAAATTTCGACGAATCTCCGGAGCATACAACACATCATGTAGGAACAAAGTGCGTCCACCACGCATATTCAGTTGGCATGTGCCAATTCCTTTCACTTCAGCTCTGGAGTTGTTTCCCACATAGATCCACTTAATTCCAGTTGGTACTCGTCGGAATTCCATGAAGGATCCTCTATCCTTCTCTACATGGTCTGTCGCTCCTGAATCCACAGTCCACAGAGGATTAGATTCAGTCAAGAATACAGAACTTGACACATATGCAAAGTTCCCAATTGTACCAAGGGTGTGTACCTTCTTTGGCTCGCGACAATCGCGGGCATAGTGACCCTTATGGTCACAGTTGTAACATTTCACCCTTGAGATATTCTTCACATGAGGACATTTTCCTCTCTTTTGTTGGTTAATTCTTTGTTTCTTGCAAAAAAGACTTGATCCCTTGCTTTCCCACATATTGAACGAATCAATACGCTTGCGCTTAGAGCTTGAAGCCCCTTGTGAGCTTAAAGCAACACAGCAGATATCTGTGTCCTGCTCAAATGCCTTGAGGCGTAGATCAGCTAGCTCAAGGTGGCGCACAGCATCCTCTAGATCTTCCATAACATGGTCAAGAGCTTTTAGTGCTTCTTGCTTTTCCAGCACATATTGAATTCTCATATTCAATATTTTACAATTATCGCCGTTCAATTTGTCCTCTTTATTCAAATCAGCAATGATGTTCTTATTTGCTGAATCCATTGATCTAAACATATCAGACACATATGCACGAAATATTAATGCCTATCACTTATGCATCTATTTTGCACAAAACCCATCATATTAATTAATAATTTTAAGTAAGGTTTCATAATCAAAAGGTCACTATGTTTCCAATCATCCTCCAAAAATCCTAACTTAAAAACTATCATTAATATGATTGTCATGTGCAAAATCAATTTTATGAAGTTACAAAAACTTCTATAACTACCCTGACTAACTACCCACAAAGAACCAAAGCAATCACGAGAAAGCAACAGATAATTAACATACAATATAATAATAATACTTTCACATAATATGGCTAACATATAGATTGCTACAACAACAACAATCAGGTAGTTAACTTTACATAAGATGTCCACCAAGAACACTAAATAAAGACCAGCCATAACATCTAAAAACGAGGCATCATACAACTAATAGGGAAAGCAGCTACATGGTTCAATTTCTTTTGCTTTTTTCTCTGTAAAATTTTCAGGCATTCTCGACAACCACGGAAAAACAGATGGATATCCCTTAGGATTTCTCCTACGCACATTCATTCCTGGCCTAATCGAAGTCATTCCTTGGGTCGCAGTCTTTGTGGCTCCAACCCGATGATATTCATCCACAAATTCCATTACTAGCGCCTTATAGCTAGTAAATCCTTTGACCTCCCGTAGGCGATTCAACACTCCTTGCCATTCTTGTGGAAGAGTGTTCATAAAGAATCGCATCATCTGAATATCTGGCATGGGATAACCGTTCCAAATGACTTCTTGAATTTTGTTGTTGATCTCTATGACATGATCAATTATATCGTCACTCTCCCATCGATAACCATTTAAATCAGCTATCATCCTTGTAAGCCTTTCCTTTTGTTCATTTGACATTGTGCGCACAGATGCGCGCCGCTTACGGGGAGGCATTGTTCCTGCAACAAATGCAGAACAAAAAATGGATTACATATAATCCACATAGACATAATTGAAAAAGAAACAAAATTTTTTTTGGTCAACGGTCGCGGTCAACGGAAGTCAACGGTCAACGTCTCGGTCAACGGAGTCAACGGTCAACAGTCTCGGTCAACGGTCAAGACGTCAGACCGGTCGCCCGGGTCGGACGAACTGACCGCACGTGCCGCGCGCGTGCGAGGGCTGACGTCACGCAGACGTCAGCCTGCACATGCCGCGTGTGTGCGTGGTTTTCGCTAGTCGGGTCGGGTCGGGTCGCCGGTCGGGTCGTCGGCCGGTGACCGCTCGACCAACCGACGTCGGTGCTGACGTCAGCGATGACGTCACCCCAGCGGTTATTGACCGTTAAGTGACGTCATGCTGACGTCAGCACGCGTCAGTCCGTGGACCGGCGCGTGCCGGTTCGCCCGCCGGCGGCGCGCATGCGCCGGTTCGCCGACCGGCGCGTGTGCCGCACGCGCTGGATGAACCAGTGCGTCTGGGCACGTCGCGCCCACGCGCAGCGCCTTCTGGCCACGTGCGGCGTCCCCCGGCGGCGTGCGACATGTCGCCGGACTCGTCTCGACGTCGCCTTCCTCCCTATGCCATCAGATTTTGATTTCGACTTACAAAAAGTCGGAAAAATGGCGAAAAACGCTCGGGTGTCGGGATTTCTCGCCCCGAAAAGCTTTTGCGAAAAATCAATCTTAAACATCAAATTGGTCGGGAAAAACGTGAACTAAGGCTCTGATACCAATGTTGGGATCGACGGATCCCCGAAAACGGATTCGACACTTAAAAACGAACCCCTAAATCAATGCGGAAGACAAGCCTGGGAAAAGTCATGTATCACCGATCGTAAAGCACACCACGGATTCGAGCGTACTTTGTTAGCCACAGATTAGACACCGATGCCGGTAAGAGGAAGAGAATTCAGCCATGTTCGATCCGATGGCAACAAATCACCGTGAAGGGAAGAAGAAGTCGCCTTTTGCCTTTGTTCTTCGTCTTGAGAGGGGAGGGAGAGAATTTACGTTCTAATGACTCCAACCGTTATGTTCTCCCTCTCTCTCACCCCTTTTATATGTTCCCTCTTCCACGGGCCTTATTCTCGTGGGCCGGGCCTTTAGGCCCATCGTGGCCGGGCCAACTTAGGCCCATATAATTAAATCCATCACATTAAATGCAGACAACTTGAGTATTTGGTTTGAGTGAAAAATTACTCATCAAGGTAAGTAAGAATAAATTATTTAATCAAGTGATAAAAATACGATGGAAAATAAAATCTTGCTAGTTATATTGCCAAAACCATCTGATAATGCTCATTATTCTTTGTTTAGCATAAAACGATAAAAGTTAATGATATTTTATTAAATAATTTTTTCATTATTTTTCAACGTTTAATTTCATTATTTAAAATTCCTTTGATCCTCTTCCAATACTATATACCTTGTTCATCAACGTCTTAAAAGTATCACCTTGTATATGAAATTACCAATCTTTTTTTGTGCAATTAGCCAACTTTTATTCGTTTAAGTTACGTACTATAGCTAGTCTTAGTTTACGAACTCTTATTTGAAGAAACGACATTAATAACATTTGGAATAAGTTGGGAGAGCTCATCCTTCACCCATGGAACGTTGGTAATATGAAATCTTTCTAACTCTTATCTGCCGAGGTCGAGCCTCACCAGCCTTCGGCAAGCTCATCCCTCGTCTGTGGCCAGCCGGTGGTCGTTGCATGGCCGGCAAGCAACTAAGTAATAAGAAAAAAGAAAAGCAAAAATAATTAAAAATTCAATTTTTTTGATAATTTTTCCATAGAAAATCAAATAAGATTTTCCATATCAAATGGCGAAAAATATTTGCCTATTTATTTTTAGGTTTTAGTTAAACATTGAAGAATATCGTCATTTTCATGAAAAATGACTTTTTGGAATTTTGTTTTTTCGGAAATATCACATTTTGCAAGAGGTCTAGTCTTTCCTTTTTCTTCAAAAACTATCCTCATTCCTCAAAGATCAGTTTTTTATGAACCAACATATGCGAAAGAAAATTGAGAATTAACAAAATGGGATAAGATGGAAAAAAAGAAAAGGCAGCCACTATTTACACTCCTTTATTACTAAAATGACCCCTATGTAAATAATTGACTAAATTACGTTCAAATTAAAAATTCAAACTTTTAACTATTCTCTCTTTGTCTCCTCACGGTCGTATTTCACTCTCTCTCCTTCAGTAAGTTGACGCTTTTGCTTCAACTTTTTTTTTTTTTGTCAGTCCTACTCTATTCCTATTCTACACTTACTTTCAGACTTTTGCCCCGCCTCTTGCAGGGCGTGGGAGTCGAAACCCACTCTTGAAACTTACGCGTCCCCACCCCCCCCCCCGAGAAGGTGGGGATTTGAACCCCTCACCTCCCCCTTTCATGTTGGAAGGGTGGCCACTAGAGCGAATCTCAGTGGTTGCTTTTGCTTCAACTTGAATGTACTTTTTTCTTTGCTCAACCGAGATGAATAGAGAGGCGCATAAGAGAGAATGTCACTTGCCATTGAAGTCGCCTCCGATGAGACCATCGCTGGCCACCACACGACCACCATTTGATTCAACCTCTGGCACCCTGTCCTTACTCATGCCCCTCTTTCTCTTTGTTTGTCTGATCTCTCTCTCTCTCTCTTCCCGCTCCATCTCTCGCGCCCTCTCGGCCCCATCCTTAGCAATGGCCATGACCTCAAATCTGTATCGATCCGAGCCCACAAAAGCTCCTGATCTGATTTGGGGAATTCGAATGAGCTCTTGGGTCCAGTTTGCAGTGACAGGGGCTTCGAGCTGGAGGCAGGGAGGAGTGGTGGCGAGGGCTGAGGAAGGAGTGGGATGTCGTGCTGCGACTTTAGAGGCGAGTGGCCAATAAGTGACTTGTGCACGGTGTGTGAAAGCTAGGGACAGGGACAAGTCCGTTTGAAATTTCAAGGATTAAAGAGTCTGATAATTATTTAAGGAGACAACAAAATCAATGTAATATTCTCTTATGTACCTCTTTGCTCATTTTGATTGGGCAACAAGCACGTTGTATCAAAAGCATTGACTTAATAAAAGAGGGACTCGGCCAGGAAAAAATAATGAAACAGTTAAAAAGTAAAAAAATAATTGAAGGGAATTTTGGTCATCTGCGTACTAATGACTGGTTTTAGCGTTAAATAGGGTGGAAATTGTGGCCGCCAAAAAACATTAATAAAGTCATATAGATTTAACTTAAAACAAATATGTACAATTTGGTGTTGGTTTTCACAAATCCATTTAAGTTCTGCTCTGTCAACTGCTGCTTCACTTGATATCATATACCACGTGTAACTTTTAAATAGGTTTTAATTATCTCATTTTGTGATAGCCAAATATATAATACTGGGTCTATTTGCATGTGTTAATTTGTGTAACTATGTCCATGGGAGAGACCTAGTCAGAAGGAATTCCAGTCAGTATATAAGGTGAATACATTTGCCTGCAATTTTTTTTTTTTTTTTCAAAAAGTGAATCCGTTACCATTGTCTTGAACTCATTTATACACATGATATAATACCGATGAAGTATATTGAACTATTTACTTTGTACCGTGAGACTCACTGTGAGCTTCACGGATCTTGATATTTTTAGTCAATTAGGCTAGACGTTAACGACACATTCCATGGACTATTGGTGTATAATCGTTGCTAATACTTATCCAATTAAATTAAACATCGTCATGTTTAAGCCCTAAAGAACAAAAAAGTTCAACTCTTTCTTTGTGTTCCCATCTCCCAATGGAGTTGGGGAGTATGATAGATAAATAATAATATTAAAGCAAAGAAGCTTTTAACTGCTAATGGCATACATAAAATTTTCATGTTAAAACAAATAATAAAGTACTACTGCTAATGACATACATGTAATGTCTACTATAACTTGTCTACCTTAAAACTTCTGCTATATATTGTGATAATATCTTTTTGCGTCGTAACTTAGAAATTTGATACTAATAGTGAAGAGATTACCTAATGCAGAATTGTGGTTTTTCCAATTTCTGATTTTAAAAAGGTTTTTCAAGTAAAACTTTATGTGTCTTCTTCCCAATTTTTTTCTCTTTAACCAGTCTTGTTCCTAACCGCTGATATCAGAGATGATTTGTTTGAAGAATTCCCTGCAAGATAGCAATCTTAATTTCAGTGACAATTAGAGTGTTATTTGTCTAGTAAAGAATCCGGTATTTCATTCGAGGACAAAGCATATTGAGCTAAAATATCTTCACATTCTTTAGCTGATAAATGATAGGACACTGTTGTTGAAGAAAATTCTTTGTGCAAAAAATCTAGCAAATATGTTAACCAGGGTTGTCACCACCGAAAAACTTAGGATGTGAATTATCTTAGCTAGCCTCCATGGTTACCGATGAAGAGGCCATTACACTAGGACAATTTGGCTTATAAAGACAAGGGAAGACTAAAAGCCTATTGTTGTTTTTAATATCATTCTCCAAGTGGCAAATTGATAGAGTTGTGGAGTCCTCTAGGAAAGTAATATTAGAGTAGAGAAGCTTTTAACTATTAATGACATACACGTAATTTTCATGAAAAAGCAAAGAATAAAATATTGTTGCTAATGGTATACATGCAATTTTTGTTATAACTTGTACGGCATAGACTTATGCTATATATTAGGGTAATATCTTCTGTAATTATAACCTTGAATCTTAATACCGATGGTAAAGATATTGCCTAGTGTGGTTTCATGATTTTTCACTTTCTGATTCCTAACAATTAATTCGTTGGGAGAATGAAGCCTAATAGCTTCATAGGGAAGATCACTAAGAGGGAGTTTAAATATGAACTTGTCAACATATTCAATTGAACCTAGCTCTACTAAAACACTTAAGCCAATAAGTTATTAACTCACCAGAATATATTAAGTATTTTACACCATAACATATCTTGTGACATCCCAAATTTCTGATTCTGTTTTCAACTAAATGAGACGGGCTTTTCATCGACGCGCTTATAGTTCAATTCTCCGAGCTGATCACTCACGAAATAACTAGTCTATCAGGTGAAGCTGTTAAGGAAATTAAATGCAATAGGCTTGATAATCTGACCATGAATCGACTACTCGACTGTATTAATCTGCAAGGAATTTTTACGACACTATTAGAATAGAACAGAGGTCAGTAATAGGTCGATTTGACTGAGATATGTGATTAGAGTGTGGGTGATTCCACCTAATTGCAATATTCTCGTTGACCGACACTAGACTTATCCTTCTGTCGTTTTGGGTACCATGTGTACGTAATTGAAACCTTAAAATTTTTATGACAACCGAGAGTCGCCAATGTGTCGAAGATTATGTCATGGCTTAAAAATAATCAACCACGGGTCAATTGCACTGAAAATTCCTAAAAGCTACTCGGTAGATGAGGACGCGCTCAAATTGCGCTAGATTGAAATTAACCATGATTTTAAACCTAAATTCAGAAATTGAAAGCTCTACCATGTCACAGTTCATTTTAGGATCATTGACTCATCTTCGGAGGATTTTTCATGCAATCAAAGCTTTTCAGCAGATTAATCAAAGAATAGTTAATTTGGCTTGAGAAATTAGTAGGCCCGCTTTTGGTCGTGCTTTTAAGACTCAAGAAGGTTCTATGGACAAGTGAAGATGTGAATTAAAGTGTGGTGACATTGGATTAATTTTATGGACTTCAATTTGGTTCAATTAGAGGAGAATTGAACGAAATTGATACAAGATTTCATGCCACGGCGGAAAATGAAATTGAACCTATTGGAATAAGGTTGTGAGAGCTTGAGATAGTGGAGTGGTGTGGGGCAAGAGTGCCTAGGATCATGAAAGTGGAGGGTGAGTGTTTGTTCTTCAAAAGGTGGGACATCTCTTCAATCAACTCCATCTTCAACCTCTAGCTCCTTGGAATTCGAAATTGGAGAGGGAGGGAAGAATCCGGCCGAACCAGCAGCCTTGATGCCGCCCCTTGCCCGCTCATCGCTGGTGCCGCCGCCGCCGCCACTGCGCGTCCGCGTGCGAAGCCCCGCGTCGCTCGCCTCTCCGCTCCACTCCGCCCTCGTCCACACACAGCTGCTGTCCAGCTTTGTCATCCAGTCATTGCCAGCCGTCGCCGGAGTCCCCGTCGCCGTCTCCGTCACCGTCCAGCATCGCCCCGAGCTGCCGTCATTGTTTCCACCAATCCTGCGCCCAAGCAATCGCCAGACAGCCCTTCATTCGGCCTAGGGCGGTGTTCTTTGGCCAGCAAGCCTTGGAAGCTTCGAGGCTCGTTTTTGGTGTCTTCCCAACCTCCGTTGGTGTCGCCGCTTTGGGATTTATCCACTGCCTTGGCATCATGGTCGCCGTGAACTCACCGACGCGCAAAACCGGTGAGTTTATCCTCTAATCCTTGCTTAGTGAGTTGATTATGCATTAAGCGGTGTTTAGATTAGTCTAATTAGGTTTAGGTGGTTGGTTTAGATTATTTTTTTAATGTAAATTAGATTAGTTGTGTGATTAGTTTATTGGATGTTTAATTAGGGTTAATTGTATGTTTAGGTTAGTATAATCTAGTTAAAGCCCTAATTAATTATTTCGAATTTTTAAATATTATTTTATTAAATGATATTATTATAATATAATATTTAATTATTTAATTTTCGGAATTAAATTTAATTATATAATAATTTCGAAAATTTTGTTGGGATGGCGGTCGTTAGAATTTCGTGCCGATCGCAAAGCGGTGCGGTCGGTTGTGCTAATTGTTTGTTTAATTGAGAAATTGAATGGATTGATGGTTATGGTTAATTATTCCAAAAGTGTGGAATTGTGTGAAATTGGAGAAGTTTGGTATTTAACTTGAAAATACCCGGTGTCGGCTTTTGGCACTGTAATTGGTTTCTAGGGCCAATTGGTATCGATTTATTGAATGGATGTTTATGTGGGGATTTATCCTAAGGATGTTTAGTATCGATTTTCGATTGGATTTTGATCATGAAAGGTTGTGAGTGAATCTAGAAAATTGTCAAAGTTTGATTGTGCCCTGTTGGACCGTGATTTACCACCAAATCTTGGAATCGGTCGTGCCCACTAGGGCTGTGATCTGCCACCTATTAAAGGTCATGCCTGTTATGGCCGTGATCTGCCACCTATTAAAGGTGTTGACACCTAAATTTTGGGCAACCCATTTAGTCATTTATTGCATAAAAAAATTAGGGATTAATTTTTAACCCCTAAGAAAAAATATTATAATTCAATTGCATAGCATATAATTTTAGGTGCATTTGTTTTTAATTTACATGTTTTGCATTTTTATTTTTTAGGACTAGTGGTGGATGGGTTAGAATTAATATTTCTGAGCTCTAGCTTGGCAGGCCGAACTAAGCCCATGAAATGAGCAAAATTGGCTCGAGCCCGTTTTCTTTTAATGACAAAAATTACCTAAATTGAGATTTGAAATGAGAATTTTTGAAATTTAAGAAAATCGGGTTGTAATCTTATCTTTAAAAATCAGTAGAAAATATTCGGGAGATAAGGAAAATAAGAGAATTTTTGTGATCAGGAGATTATAGGAAAATCTTCGTATATATTGAAAAGTGGATGAAATATTTCACAAAGATCATATCTTTAAAGGGAGCCATGTACGATGGAGAGGGGGGCTTTTTCTAGGGTTTCTGGTTGTTCGAAAAAAGAAAAAAAATGGGAAAAAAACAAAGCAAAAGTAAAAAGTACAGCAGAGGAGGGGACGAGAAGAGAGAGAGAAAGGAGAACTGTTCATCATCTTCTTCGAGTCCCTCCTCGCCGCTCCACCTACCAAATCGTGCTACACTAGTTTCAGCCATGCTACCGCACTCCCGTGCTGTCGCTTCCGCCTGCCGGCCTCGAGTTGCTAACCACCGCTCGCTCCGCTGATCTGTTGTCGAAGCTGAAAATCAAAACCAATGCCCCTCCACTGCCTAGATCTGCTCAAGCTCGAAGTCGGTCGCTGCACCTCGTCAATCGAGCGACTGACCGTCACGCGCGCACCACCGCCCTCACTGACGTCGCCGCTCCGATCTCCCTCGCCGATCCTCAGCTGCCGATTGCCCCGCTCCGCGACTCCCTGCCCTCACCATCCGATGACCCCGACGCTACTCCTAATCCGCTCATCACCCACCGCCTCTACCATCGCTGATCTGTAGCACCAAAAGCCCCGACGCTCCTGCTCCGACGCCCAGCAGATTTGCCTTGACGCTAATAGATCCCGAGCTAGACAACCCTCTGCCAGAGCCGGACCCGCGAAGCCGTCGCCGTCCCATCTCGCCAATCCTCGCCCGCGAGCCCACGTCCCTGCACCACCGTCGCCACCTGCCGATCTACCTTCGCCCGCGACCTGCTCACCTCCATCGGATCCCTGCACCAGAGACCCATCACCTCCGGTGACCGACGGCGACCGAGCCATCGCACAAGCTGCTAAGCCATGAAAAAAAGAAAAAGGAAGAAAAAGAAAAAGAAAAGCAAATTAGGTAGTTTTTCTATTTATTTTATTTATATATATATTTTTGAGTTTTTTTTACTATTATACCAATTGGAATATTGGGAATTGATTTTCGTTTTATTGTAGGCATTATCCGCCGAGGGTTTTCCCTAAAATTATTGTAATTATTAATGTGACCCGTAAGATGTCGGTTCATTTTTTTAATTATATTAATTTTTGGGGGTTTGTTGATAGTATTTTAATTGCTGAATCAATATAATTATTAATTTGATCCGTAAGATTTTGGATCAGATTTTTAATTATTTTGAACTGCATGTCGTAATGTTTAGGGTTAGAGTAATCGTTAATTTAACCTGTGAGATAACATGTTATTTTTTTTCGATTATTTTGATCCTTTATTTGTTGAATATCTTGATTGTTTAGATTTAATATTTAGTTGATAATTACTTGTCTTGAAAAAACACTAAAAAATCAAAAATCAAAAAAATCAAAATCTTGCATCAAAGCATGTAGGTTTAATAAATTAGACATGTAGGATTAGGTTTATGAAATTTTCGTCATCTAGTGATTGTTGCTAGGTTCATTTAGTTAGAAATTGATCGTCATTAGAATTAGGTCATTTGATTAATTTAGATTGCATATTTAGTTGCATTTCTTTAATTTCGAATTTCATGGAAAATACCAAAAAAAAAAAAATTAGAATAAATTCATTTCATGCTTTAGGATAGATTGCATGCTTATTCATGTTATATAGTTCAGGTCATATTGCCACATCATATCATTTCATGTTAAATTAGTAGCATGCATTGCATGATTCTCATTAAATAAGGTAAAAACCAAAATTGAGTTTGCATGTTAGGTTTATTTAATTAGAATTTGCTTGTTAATAAAGTTAGATTATGTAGTTAGGATGCATGTTTCGATTTCAAGATAAAAGAAAACCCAAAAAATGTTTTGTGTGTTTATTTCTTTTAATGGAAGTCTTTTGATTGTTTAATAGTGATTGAACACTCGTGTGATCAGCCAATTGCATGATAGAAATTTAGGTTAAAATAAACCTAAGCTGCCTGCAAAAAACATTTTAAAATTAAAAAGAAATTGTATCGAAAGGATATTAGAGAAATCTAGTGTAACCAAATCCCCGTACCCATAATCTCTGGTTCGTATGAGTAAAATAATCCTCTCATTATTTTACTTAGGTGTCTAATCGACCTACCGTAAACCGATTAGTGGCGACTCCTAGATAATAATCATTTGCATGAAACTTAAGTCGCGATTTGGTATGGGCTTGGGAGAGCCCGAGTTAAGTTTAGAAAACTTAGTAGTCCATTAACCTAGTTTTAGGTGGTGCACCCAAAAATTAGGTCACGACAAAAGGTTGCACCCATTGGGCCGTGATTACCACCTAAAGATAGGTTGTGTCCTTTGGACCATGTTTTATAGTGAATGGATTGATTGATATTTGAATTGTACTGATGTGCAGGAAGGACTGAGGCGAGGTAAGTCCCCTATTCTCTTTGTGTGGCTAGAGCGCTCTGGGGCATATTGTCTTTCTAATCGAGTCTTAGAGGGTAGGACTCGCTGAGACATTGTCTCACCCCGTTGTGGGATAATATTTTCAGGTCCCTAAATGGTGGATCCTCTAGAGCTTTTTGGTAGACCAGTGAGGGTCACTGAGAGGATTTTTTACTATGCCGACCCTAGAAGTCATTGGGTCTATGAGCTTGTGGTGACCACTGTTTGGGTCAATGAGAACCTCCCTCATTGATTTAGAGTGTGGTATCGCTATAGACCTGATGGATTTGTGGATGGCCCTCTCAGGTGTTTTGATATTCCCCCTGGTATTATAGCCGCCGCTCTAGGTGAGAATGCTATAGATCCTCCAGATGGGTTGCTAGAAGACCCGACGCCCCCGGTGCCTGTGAAGACTGATGAGCCGGTGCCTGGATCCGACTAGCTGGTCTTAGGACATCTTAGTTCTTTTTTTTTTTAGGACTGATCTTCTATAGATCTTTTGTTAATAGCCTAGTCCTGTAAACGAGCTGGTTTGATGTGTTAATAGATGTGTGGTTTGGTTGTGAAAATGTTATCCTACTTTTCTATCCCAATTGATTTTTGTCTGGAGATTATTTACCTGCTTCCGCATGTGCATTAAAATGAATGGGTTGGCGACGTGTCCTGGGAAGTCACTTTTCTATCGACTGCAGTGGGATGTGCGCGTACTCGAGGTTCAGGGCGTGACATATCTTTAATGTGAGACTTTTCTAACACAACTCATGCATGCATCTCAATATTTTCACAAATTTTCTCTACTTACACATTTCTCTCCGCATCAATATCTTTGAAAAGAGTGAAACATGAAGTCCTTGAATTCCTAAATAACTAAGGAATTACATGTGATCCCTATGAATTACCAGAGAAAGAAATAGAAAATGGAGAGAAAAGTGAGTCCTCAAGCATTAATCCAATCATCTTCAAGCAGTTGAAGGATCTAATTGAATGGGAGTAGAGAGCCAGCAAGGAAGTGAGAGATGAGAGAGAGAGCTCTCTTGGGCTGATAGCTCGGCACCTGATGCCCCGATCCTCGCACCGTCGCAAACGTCAAGTCTCCCTTGTACACTTGCACGTACCCTCCGACCTACATGCGTCAAAGACGGTGCGGATTACTTTTCAAATTGAGTCAATTTACTCTAAAATAGGCATGGAAATAATTGAGCCGCCTCACCTCGCCCCCAAGGAACCAAGGACGCCATGGACTCTCCGTCGGGAGTTTTATCTTGCTAAGAGATCTCTTGGTCGAAGTCACTGGCACTCTTCCATCCGTATCGCCGCTGCATTTTCAAAGATTCGTTAGACATACTCCCACTTCAATGACTGAACTGTGTATTTGTTTCTGTTTTTTTGTTCACCTGAACACCCAAACACGGAGTCCACTGGACATGAATTCCCGGAGTAGAGGGAGGACGGTGGAAGGGCTATCTCCCCAGGCCTGGTTAACAACTTGGCTGCAACTTTCCCAGTCGTGATCGAGCTTCGTCACGTTAGCATGAAGTGCCTCTTGCACATCTTCTCTATTCATGTACGCATGCACGTAGATGTCGACACAGGGGTCGAAGTCCATGATCTGAATAAACAAAACACAACCCGAAAATGGATGACCAATGTAAATTTGAGTTGAGGCTATTCAAATTGTCCTACAAAAGTGCAAAAGTTTGAGGGAACTAGAAAATGCAGATGGATTTGAGCTCACGTTGGTCTTCTTGGGATGAGATGTGAGGTTGGAAGAGAAGCACAAAGGGGCGTAAATGTTGTAAATTTGGAGGGGAGAAACGTCGTTATATGCATCCTGCTCGGCCGAGAGGCACTGGCTTACTTGACTGGTGGCATTTGGTGAGAAGTCGCAATATTTTTGAATCGCAAACCCTGTTTCATCCGATATCAATGCATGCGTAGCAAAGTACTCGAACATCCCATGCCGGTCCGTCTCGTCATTGATTACTGCATTTCCAATCTGCATGCATGTTCGATTAATCCATATACATTCTCTAGGCCCAAGGGCCCCATTTGGCCATAAAATGATCAATCATAATGGAGTACCAGAGATAAATATTTAGAAGGACCAGATTCAATGAACCCAAATTCGAAATTATGATACGCTGGAAAGACAAAAGGAAAGACGAAAAGCATCACATGTGGTGCGTTTTATGGCGCTATTAGTTAACAGTCCAATACCTACTACAGCGATGATGATGCAGCATCCACATTATTTATTTAGTAAAAGATGCGGCATTGGTACCAAATATTCCTCGAGTTGACTACGATAATAAGCACATGCTTGGTTGTTAGTTAAAATCCATTATAGCGAATAGAACAATTGAGGAGCTATAAACTCCAATGATGAAAACAACTACCAACTACCAAAGATACTTGTTCTCCTCATTATGACAGCTAAAGAGATTTTTCTACGTGTCGATGACTTTAAATGTGGAAAATAGATTAATGGCCAAGTATCGTGTCAAGTGTGCGAGCTTGGCATCCGACCATTTGCTTTCTCCAAGAGGTACATTCGCAACACGACTGCGCGCTCAATTCATGTAGAGAGGCCAAAAGAGAGCTACGACACGGTATTGAAATGTCAATACGATCTTCAAAATATATTGACATAACTATATATATAGACAAGAAAATATGGGGAAATATGTCAAAAAAGTCATAAACTTTTGCATTAGTACCAATTCAATCCTAAGCCTTTTATTAGTGTCGGTTTAGTCCCAAATCTATTCACTTAATACCAATTTAGTTTTAAAATTTTTGACTCAATACTAATTTAGTCATTTTCAGCTAATTTTGGCTGGATTTTGCTAATTGAAAGCTGGTCAGCTGACATGGCATGACCACTACCGACGTGAACAACTTTAAATAATTTTTTAATTTTTTAATTTTTAATTTTTAATTTTTCTTTATTTTTATTTTTATTTTTCCTTATTATCCTCCTTCCTCTGGTTATCGGACCTCAGCAACCAACCAGAGGCAACAGTCGGCGATGGTCAAGCCTCGTCGACCATGAGTGAGGCCCGACCTCGCTAGATTCGACAAGGTCAAGCCTCAACCAGCCTTTGGCAAGGTTGGCTTGAGGCCATCCAAGTTGCAAGGGCAGCCTCATTGGCCATGGGCAAGGCTCGACCTCGCAAGATCCAATGAGGTCAAGCCTTGCCCAAGCCGCAAAGGTGGCCTTGCCAGCTATGGGTAAGGCCCGACCTTGTGAGATCCAATGAGATCAAGCCTCGCCCAGCCTCTAACGAGGTTGGCTCGAGGCCGCCCAGGTCGTGAGGGCGGCCTCACACTGGGTTGGCAAGGCTTACCCTCACCCGGCCCACTTGAGCCCTCGCAAGCATGACCTCATGGCCTCTAGCAAAGTCAACCTCGACCTTTTTTTATTTTATTTCTTGACGTCCTTTTCTGTTGCATTGCCGCGGGGTTGTTCCACTCCCGGCGTGAATGTACAGGCGTTAGGTGGCTCCAATGGTCAAACACGCATCGTTCCATATTTAATATAGATAAAGACCATGCGATTTATGAAAACAAATTACCATAATCCCTTTGAGGTTGATGAGGGTCTTGTTTGCCTTCTTGTTGTTGGATAGGATGTTGTGAGCGAGCTGAGGCACGTAATGACCCGCGTAGCTCTCGCCTGAAATGTAAAAATCCCGCTTCTTGTACTCGGGAAACCTCTCCAGCCAATTTAGCAAGAATACATAATTGTCCGCAGCTGTTTTGCTGTCTCCGTTCGTGCTATAGTCGGCCGTCGTGTTGGAATAAGAAAAACCGACACTAGCAGGAGACTCTAGGAACAACACGTTCGCAGCTGCCCTCGTAAAACAAATAATCACTCCGCTCTGTTAGCGACAAGAAAACGTGAAATGCTTTTGCAAAGACTACACTATATTTTTTAAATACTTTACCATTATTCCATGCAAATTTATTTTTGTAAAGAGTCTTCCCGTCGCTATGGACTCGGAATGGTCCGAGTTCCTGCATTGCTCCATAGCCGAGGGAGGAGCAACCGGGACCTAAACAATTAGCAACATAAATTTAACCATGTACTCATTAAAACGCACCGGAAAATATTCTTAAGATGATTTACAGTATAACAACATTCATATATAACTAAATAAATGATATAGATAGCTCATCTGTGCTTGTATATGCATGTAGAATGAAGAGGACATTTAAATCTGCGACATTTCATATCACCGATAATCCTTCCAATGTCGGGATGACAAGCATCGAACAAGGTAGATTAGAAAATGGCAAATCCAGATAATAACATGTATTAGTATACTTTGACCGTACACGGTACGTGAAAATATGAAATATATATACCAATGTAACAGCTTGCAGTGTTTCCAAAGTGATAAATAGCCAACCACAACAAATAGAGACATGCTTAGCTTTCTTGACAAAGTACTTATATCAATTGACCAAGTTTCATTTCAGCCTGAATGGCCGTGAAACTACCACGCAATTACATGCGTTGACTATAAAACCCGTGATGAATTCTTAAGTAAAGAGAATACTTGCATTGAAAGAGAAGAAAAATTTACATTGCTTTCTAAATCAGAAAAAGACGCGGAAGATCAAGCGCAATTGGTAAAACTAAAACACTCACCTCCGTTAAGCCATAAAAGAAGCGGCATCGACTCCTTATTTCTCACCCCTTCGGCAAAATAATAATAAAATGCTCGACCAGCCGATTCATCTACAGTGACATATCCACCATAGTGATCAAAGTTGACTGGTGGTTGTCCAGGCAACCTTTTGATCCTATCTTTCTCCCTCAGTCCTTCTTGAAGATACATTATAGAGTTGAGAATTCTATGGTGATCGGTAGCCTGAAAAAGGCTCGTGTCGATCCCCGACTTTTCGGACTTCAATTTGTATAGAGAATCAAGAACATCTCCTTGCTTCCTTCCTTGGATTTGAACTAGGTATAGCAGAATACATAAAGAGAAGAGAAGAAGAGAAGAGTGGGTTTTAGAGTTTCTCTCCATTCTCTTTGCTCTCAGCTTCTTCCTCTTTGAGCCACGAGAGAGAGAGAGAGAGAGAGAGAGAGAGAGAGAGAGAGAGAGAGAGAGAGAGAGAGTAATTGAATTTGGATCCGAATTAGCTGTATATATAGAACGGATGAAAGAGAAGACTTTAATTGAATTTGGATTAGGATGAAAGAGAATATAGTAATTCTAACTCAACAGGAAAGTCTCAACACAAATTCGGCGAGGTCAAGCCAACAGAGGTTTGCTCAAGGCCGTGAGGGCAGCCTCTCTGACCATAGGCAAGACCCGACCTCGCCAGATCCAGTGAGGTCAAGTCTCACCTAGGCCGCGAGGTGGACTCGCGCTAGGTGATGAGGGTGACCCTTGCTGGTTTTGGCGAGGGTGAGCCTCGCCCAACCTCTGGCAAGGTTAGCTTGAGGCTGCCCATGCCACAAGGGCAGCCTCACGCTGGGTTGGCAAGGCTTGCGCTCACCCAGCCCTCTCAAGCCCTTGTAGGCATGACCTCACGGCCTCTGGCAAAGTGGGCCTCAACCTCGCCGGCCATCACCTCTGGCCGATCGTTAGACTCATCAAATGGGTGGGTTGAGTCGAAAATGGATCGATCCATATTTAACCCGTTTTGACCCATATTCATGTAGTGTAAATCAAGTGACTCATACTCGACCCGACCCATACCCGACCCAACCCGTATTGCTAAAACCTATTAATATTCTAGGAAACTCACCTCTACTATATGCTAAGTGAATTAAAAATTCAAATTAAATTTAAAATAGTAAATAAAATAAAATAAAAAGTTTAAAAAAACTTATAAATTGAAATATTTATAAAGAATTAGACCATGCACATGCTTCTCTTATTTGAAGTGAACATACCATTGAGTAACTAAAAGCGTAACATGAAATTTTTTTAACTAAACCTAAAAAAAGCTCATTTTTATGTTTTTATATATATAAAAAAAAAACAGTATTGCTAAAACACTTTTATGCAATATAAATTTAATGGAAATTTTTATAATTCTTTTAAAATTACTTTTTTTAAATCGAATTTTAATTATTTTTTAAAATATAATTTTTAATTATTTTTATTTTTAAAAATATAATTTTTTTTTTAAATATAATTATTTTTTTCTTTTTCTCTTTTCTTTTTTCTTTTTCTTCATCTTCAGCCCGCCGCTGGCCATGACGACGGCTGGTGACCGGCCACAAGCAAGATCGAGCTCACCGGCATTGGGCGGGGCTCGATCTCGCCGATTCGACGAGGCCGAGTCTACGCCGGCATCAGGCGAGGCTCGATCTCGCTGATCTGGCAAGGCCGAGGCCCCGCCCGACGCCACGCGAGCTCGAGTCTTGCCGGATCCGGTGAGGCTTCGGCTTCGCCGGTCATCGGTGAGGCCGAGCCTCATCGGATCGAGCAAGACTCGAGCTCGCCGGCGTCGGCGGAGCTCAATCTCGCCGATCTGGTGAGGCCGAGGCATTACCTAACACCGGCGAGCTCGAGTCTCGCCAGATCCGGTGAAGCTCGAGCCTTGCTAGTCGTCGGTGACTGCCGGCGAGCTCAAGCCTCGCTTGGCCTATCGCCGGTCGGCGGCCGCCCACCGGCTAAGGAAGGAAGAAAAAAAGAAAAGAAAAGAAAATTGAAAAATGAAAAATAATTATAATTTGGATTTTTTATTAAAAAAACATTTTTATAAAGTTAAAAAGGGAAGGCCATGGGTTTAAAGTGGGTTTCCTAATAACCCATTCAGACCAATTTCTTTTTGTGCTTTACTTTTTCAGACTCATTTCTGATCCATATTTAACTTTTACTTGACCCATATATGACCCATTTAATTAAAAATGGGTCATAATGTGGGTTTATGACCCATTTTGCCAGCTCTACCGATCGTCAAAGTCAAGTGATCAATTGGAGGAAGGAGGAGGAGAAGGAAACAAAAAAAGTAGAAAGAAAAGAAAATATAAATAATATATACAATAAAAATTCGAAAACATATTAAAATATTATTAAAAGTTGTCCGTGTTAGTATCAGTCATGTCATGTCAGCCAATCGATGTCTATGTCAACAAAATTTAGCCAAAATTAGTCAGGAGGAGAGGTTTATGCCTAAATTGACACCAATAAAAGATTTATGACTGAATTGACATCAATGCAAAATGTTTGGAACTTTTTTGACACTTTTCCCAGAAAAATTGTGATGATGATACTTGTCAAGTTAATTAATCATACTTTATTTTTGCCTTGCATGCATGAGCAAAAGCCATAAACTAGACAAAAAAAAAGGCAACAAAAGGAAGAGCATACTTGCAGTACGTTGCTATTTCGTCAATTCATCGCTTGCATATTTGTGCCGTCCGATGTTTTCCTTCCCTTAAAAAAAGTCTTGCATGTCTAAATACACACAATAAGTGAAATGTCAATATATTCGCACTACAAATTTAATCCCTTTATTTATCGTGATACTTTTGTGAGTATTAAGTCAAATTCAGAATAATGGCAGGGCATATCCATATAGGTTCGAGTTTGCAAGATAAAATAAGAATCATGGTATTGATCAAGCTAACGGGGAGATGTATCGTATGATTCTCATAAGATTTTTAATGGAAGGCACGATTACTTTTATGATCGGTGGCCCCTCTCTTCTTCTTCTTTTCTCGAGAGGAACATAAGTGGAGCTAAAAAAAAAAATTGTCCCTTTCTAGTTCTCTCTCTCTCTTTTTTTTTTTTTTTTTTTTTTTTTATTTCTCAACGTCCTTTTCTGCTGCATTGCACGCCTGGTTATTCCACTGCCGGCGTGAATGTATAGGCGTTAGGTGTTTCCAATGGTCAAACACGCATCATTCAATATTCAATACAGACAAAGACCATGCAATTTATGAAAACAACTTACTATGATGCCTTTGAGGTTGATAAGGGTCTTGTTTGCCTTCATGTTGTTGGATAGTATGTTGTGAGCGAGCTGAGGCACGTAATGACCCGCATAGCCCTCGCCTGAAATGTAAAAATCCTGGTCCTTGTACTTGGGAAACCTCCTCCAGCCAATTTAGCAACAATACATAGTTGTCCACAGCTGTTATGCTGTCTCCGTTCGTGCTATAGTCCGCCGTCGTGTTGGAATAAGAAAAACCGACACTAGCAGGAGACTCTAGGAACAACACATTCGCAGCTGCCCCCGTAAAACAAATAAGACTCTGCTCTGTCAGCGACAAGAAAAGGCGAAATGCTTTTTGCAAAGACATTTTTTAAATACTTTACCATTATTCCATGAAATTTTATTTTTGTAAAGAGTCTTCCCGTCGCTGTGATCTCGGGATGGTCCGAGTTCCTGCACTTGCTCCATAGCCGAGGGAGAAGGAACCGGGACCTAAAAAATCAGCAATGCAAATTTAACCTTTTACTAACTAGAACGCACCAGAAAATAAAGATAGAAAAGGCAACCTCAAATGTTGACTTCGTCGACCGAGTTTACTTAGGGTGCATTTGGTAACCATTCTATTTTCAAGAATAATTTCTACTTAAAAACGATTCCTTTTTATTTATTCTGTAGATGAATTTTTTAGCATTTGAAAGTATTTTATAACTGTCCAAAATTTATATTCTCGGGAAAGAAATGTGCTTGACAAAATCTCAAATTCTTTATGAATTAGAATTTATTTTGAATTTGAAATACTTAAATTATATTTTTCTCTTTTTTTCTTTTATTTTTTATCTTTTTATTTTCTTTTTCTTTTTCCATCCCTCTTCTTCTTCTCTAGCCGATCGCTAGCCACAGCAATGGCCGGTGAGCAGTTGGGCGAGGTTCGGCAACCTCGCCGGAGCCTCTCCAAGCAAGGGTGAGGTCCAGCGAGCTCGCTGAAGCCTCGCCAAGCCAGGGCGAGGCTTGATGAGGCTCGACCTTTCCTAGCCTGGGGAGATTGAGTCTCATAGAAACTAGCGACGAGGCCTTAGGCTTACTAGATCTAGGTGAGGCTGAGTCTTGTTAATGGCTATGTGACCTCGCCTAAGGCTCGGCAAGCTCGCCCAGCCACTAACGAGGTTTGCAAGGCTCCAACAAGCTTGTCGAACCTCCCCCTAGCCTGGGGAGGCTTTGGCGAGGTCACTGGACCTCGCCTAGCCCGTCGTCAACCATCGCCATGGCCAACAACTGGCAATGAGGAAGAAAAAGAGAAAAGAGAAGAAAAAGAAAGAAGAAAAGAAAAGAGAAAAAAAATTGGCTTCATTTTGAAATTGTCTCCTAGAATAAGGAAACAACTTTTTTCTATTTCTTGATTATGTTTCAAATCTATTCTCGGGAACAAATTTATTCATAGGAACAAAGAAGTTACCAAAAGGATTTTTTTTTTTTTTTTTAGGGAACAAAAGAATAGAATCAGTTACTATTTGATCAGTTATCAAATAAACCCTTAGGATCGCATGGGTTTCTTTCCACACTAGAGTCATTCAACTCTTGGCTTATATATATTGGATTGTGGGCACTTTGGGCGTGAGTTGTTGATCAAAGTGTTGTTTTTCTTTGAGTGCCATGGTTCCTTTGTTTGTGAGAGACGTCCGTAGGTGATGGGTGCTTGGCAACGAGTCTTTGTGTCTCTCGTGCAGCAAAGCTTATTCGTGAATGACATCCAAGAAGTATTAGTGTTCAAGCCAATTAAATCTTGTGAGTTCAAGATTTATTTAATTCTTTCACGAGATTGAGAGATTATTGCACGAGGATTTGTAGGGTTAAACACTGTGTGCATTATTGGATATAATTGAGGCTGGAGAAACATTGAGAGTATTTGAATGACTCGAGTGTGTAATCTACATTCTATCACTTAATGTGTAGTGAAATTCGTTGTTACTCTTCCCGTGAACGAAGGTCTTTATGATCAAACCATGTAAATCTAGTGTCCGATTTATTTTCTTATTCTATTTATTTTATTATTCGATTGCTTACTTTCGAAAACAATCGTTGCTAAGACTTATCTAATTAATTTAAACATTGTCATGTTTAAGCCCTAAAGAACAAAGAAGTTCAAGTCTTTCTTTGTGTTCCCCTCTCTTCCAATGGAGTTGTGAATTATGATAGAGAAAAGTAATATTAAAGCAAAGAAGCTTTTTACTACTAATGGCATACATATAATTTTCATGTTAAAACAAAAATAAAGTATTACCACTAATGGCATACATGTAATGTCTACTATAACTTGTTTGCCTTAAACTTCTGCTATATACTGTGACAATATTTTTCATTGTCGTAGCTTAAAAATTTGATACTTATAGTGAATAAATTATCTGATGTGGAATTATGGTTTTTCCATTTTTGATTTTGAAAAGGTTTTTAAAGTGAAAATTTGTGTGTCTTCTTCCCTACTTTTTTTTTTTTTCTCTTTAACGAGTCTCATTCCTAGCGACTAAAACTTGTTCGTAAAATTCTAAACGCAAGTGAACGTGTCGAACAAGTAATATAATGATGAGAAAGAATATCGTCCCACGAAGATCAATGATTAATAAACTAATTAAATACTAAAATAGATTAACTCTAAAATTTATCTAACAGATCAAAATATAATTGAGAATAAATTAAAAGACGAAATTTGTAGACTAAATGCAGTAAATCGATCAGATAAATATGTTAGAGCATCCGATTTCACCATAACCACTAGATATGAATTTCAGATTATTGTGAATACAATAACGATATCAAACATGTGATAGCGGAATTTCCTAACCTATTTACTATCCTATCTCTAGGTATAGCAAACCTACTCAGTTTATTAATCCACTATATCTCTATGTGAATTAATATAAACACGAGTGCATTAAGAACTATGAATATTCCCGGCTTACAATGAGTTTTTTGGATCACCTTTCACCGAAAGCTACACAAATAACGCGGTATATCTCTATCCACGTTTAATTCATGGTTATATATTATAATGAACAATTGCATATTATCACTTCTCAGTCTCAAACATGCACATCAAATCATTCAAGTGGTGGCCAGTCACTCAAAAGCATTAAGCACAATAATATATAACTCACATGAATGAAATTAATTGTAAAACATAAAAATCATGAAATTCACATCATCATGGTTAGGCTACATCGTAACCCTAACAAAAGAAAATTAGAACATAGTAGATGAAGAAATATAAATATAAATATAAATTAAACTCAGCATCTTGAATCGAAGAACAAGAATTTTGTCACCACTTTTGTCTTCTCTTCAAAATACTTGAAAATCTCTCAAAACAATGAAAAACGATCTAAACAGAAAAACTCTAAAAAAAAACTAAAACCTAGCTGCTCTTCTCTCTCTTTATTCTCCTCTTCATAAGATATATCCAAGATTCTTATCTCCAAGCAATTGCGCACAAAATCAGGGAGTAAATCAAAAGATTTTGATTTGATATCTATCTCCCTTTCGCCGCTTGATTTAAATTCCTCGATTTTGCCATCTTTTTCCTTATCTTCTCCATATATCATTATTCTGCATAAATAAGGAAAATTCAAATAATCAGAAGGAAATCCAAATATTTTCTCATAGATATTGCATTAATTGTTGCCTAAAATAGGTAAATAACTCTATTTTTATAGAGTTATCAAACCCCAAACTTAACCTTTTGCTAGTCCTCGAGCAAAATCAAGACATAACACATACTCAAGCTAACAACCTCCTCCATGACATCTTTCCATAATTGCTCAAATTAACAATTCAAAGAAAAACATAAATTTTATCTAAACATTGAAATTGATTTATAAGTTAAGACCAATTCTAACTATGTGATCCAAGTGTGTGTGTGTGAGTCCTCATCTTTTTCGAATTATATGCAATTCAGATAAATTCACATTGACATGTAACCTCTCAAAAATTCTCAATAATTATTACCAAATCTCATAGGTTTGCTTTTCATTCCTCTCTCCACTAATGTAAGCAATTATCCAACCAAAAATCAATAGGACTTTTCTCGGGTTGTAATGTAAGGCTGGGTTAAAGGTGAGATAATGGGAATTTTAAGTTCAAATCACCCATCAACACGTTGATTTCTAGGATCTAATTAGAGCCAATGTCACCGTCCAATTTCACTCCAAAATAATTTCTTTGCCACCAAATATCATCATTCTTTTTTTTTTTTCCTTTTTCTTTTCTCTTTTTTTTTTTCTTTTGAATTGCTTTATGGTGGAGTTTCTCCCAAAGTCCCTCCTAATATAACATGAAAACTTCCAACCCATTGAGTATCCAAAAGGCTCACTCAATTGAAAGTTGGATAGGGAACCATAAAAGCAAATTTTTTTTTTTTGACAATACACCCCAAACAACATAGCAATCACTTCCTTTTTTTTTTTTTTTTTTTTTTTTTTTTTCGTACTCCATCATTCCTCCAAATTTCTATCAAGCTCAAATAATTTTTTATCCCAAAAGAAAATCAACGTGTTCATAGGGCATGGGACAATGATATAATTTGATAACGGCTAGGCTAAATATATATGGGTGCCAATGAAAAATTGGGTAGTAATTAAGGCTCAAAGGGGTGACTAGGGATAAATAAACAGGGTTAGCTTGAAAGGCTCAATCGATCCAAAAACTGCCTAAATCATTTTCAGTTAGATTTAGCTTAGGATTTCGCCTCAAGAGAAAATCAAACAAATTCTAAGATTTGGGTGAAATCTAAGAAAATCACATACTTCACATGAATGTTCTCTAAATTTACACACAATTCAAAAATTAAGGACTTTTAGTGCTCAGTAAGTGGATCAACACAATCAGAATTAAGATTAACTCACTCATCAATTGCAAGTTTAAATAAAATTTAAATTTTCCTAAGAATCGCAAAAATTCACAACTAGGAATGTAATCATGATAAAAAAAAATTTAGCCAAAAATTTTGTCTCCCCCCCAAACTTGAATGAAGCAGTGTCCTCAATGCGAATAATAGAAATAGGAAGAAGAAAACTCCCTGGTTGTAGGATAAGTTCATTGATGTCCTTGATGATTAAACTCTTGAAAGATGCTCCCTAAAAAATTAACCTGGATAAAACAGAGAAAAGTTAATTTTTTTTTTTTTTGCAAAACATAATAAACTTAACAATAATAATAATAATAAAACATAATTAAAATGCTTGGGTTGCCTCCCAAGAAGCGCTTGCTTTATAGTTTTCAGCCAAACTATCTCAAATGTCGCTATGTTGGAGGATGAAGTTCAATTGTGGTCTTCTGCTTGTTGTAACCACCTTCAAAGTAGGGCTTCAAACGTTGATCATTCACTACTTCTTGCATCTTCAGGTTCAAACGCCTCAGAGGTTGGATAGTGGGTTCATATTGTTCCTCCATCAAATCTGTCAAAGAAGAAGATATAATTACCGGTAAAGAAGAAACTCCATCTAAATAAGCATATTTCAAATGAGAAGGTAAAGGTTTGAGTTCAAGAATTGGAGGCTCTTCAATTGATGGTTTAGGCTTTGTAATGTGTTGTCCCAACTCCTCAAATTTAATTGCCTTTTGCCTTGAATATGGTGGATTTGCCTCCATAAAATTTGCGTACTCCTTTATCTCCTCATTGAATATCTTTGTCCCTTGGTTGAATCGACATGCTTCAAGTGGATCTTTAAAAATATTTTCCTGAAAAACCTTATCCACCAACTTGTCAACTGTCTCAATTCTAAAACAAGAATTATCATCGAGATGGATATTTCATTGCTTTAAAAACATTAAATGAAACAATATCATCTTGAACTCTAAGGATCAACTTCCCTTGTTGCACATCAATAAGAGCTCTTCCGTTGCTAGAAAAGGTCGACCTAAGATAAGTGGTACCTCAAAATCTTCCTCCATGTCAAGAACTATGAAATATGCAGGAAAGATAAATTTGTCAACTTTTATCAAAACATCTTCCACAATACCTCTCGGATATTTAATTGATCGATCAGCCAGTTGAAGTGACACTCTTTGTGGTTGCTTTTACCTCGCCCAATCCTAATTTCTTGAAAATTGAATAAGGCATCAAATTAATACTTGCACCTAAATCACATAATGCCTTTTCAAAGTAAGAATCTCCAATAGTGCAAGGAATAGTAAAACTTCCTGGATCTTTTAATTTCGGAGGCAATTTGTTTTGTAGGATGGCTGAACACTCCTCATTTAACTTCACAGTTTCATAATCCTCCAATTTTCTTTTGTTTGCCAAAATCTCCTTCAAAAATTTTGCATAACTAAGCATTTGCGCTAAAGCATCTGCAAAAGGAATGTTAATGTGCAATTTTTTAAATACATCAAGAAATTTAGAAAATTGCTTATCTATTTTGTGCTTCCGGAGTCGCCGAGGGAATGGAATTGGCGGCACATATGGCTTGGGATTATCTGGAAAAAGTTTACTCTTGCTTGTCTCCTTTGATTGTTTATTGATCACATCTTCCTTGTCTCGACAATCTCTTCTTCTCCCACTTGTTTACCACTTCTCGGGGTAATAGCCTTTATGTTTTCAATTGGAATTTTCTCGTGTTGCTCGGCAAAGAACCTTGTTGTCTCCCGACATCATGCTTGCTAACCGACCCACTTGCATCTCCAAATTTCTGATTGAAGCCTCTTGGTTTTGAAATCTCACATCCGTGCTTTTGATGAAGTCATGAGTCGTATTAGCAAGTTTGGTGACTATATCTTCCAAATTTGACTTTGTCTCTTCGATTGTTTGAATCCCGGTGGTCTCGTCACATTCTGATTATTCCATGAAAAATTTGGATGATTGCGCCATCCCGAATTGTACGTGTTGGAGTAGGGATTATTCTCGTGACCTGTTAAAATTCCCAACAAAGTTAGAATTTTCATGAGATTGTTTAAAAGTATTACCTACCGACACGCTGTGCTAACATGTCTTCCACCACAGAAATCACATGTTAAATTCTGAATTTTCATGACCGAAACACTCATATTATCAAGCTTTTTGTTGAGTGTTTCAAATTGTGCAGCAATTGCAGCAAAAGCATCCACTTCGTGAACTCCGCTAACTTTTCGCATTGATAGTCTCTCTCAGTAGGCCATTGATAACTATTGGACGCCATCTCCTCTAATAAATTGTAGGCTTCTTCTGGTGTTTATTATTTAGAGTTCCTCCTGCAGCTGCATCAATCATAGAACGAAGATTTGTACTAGAGCCATTATAAAAAGTTTGTACCTGCATCCATACGGGTAGTCCATGATGTGGACATCTCCTAAGAAATTCTTTGAATCTTTCCCATGCTTCATATAATGATTCATTGTCCATCTGCATAAAATTAGTAATATCGTTACGCATCTTCGCAGACTTTGCAGGTGGAAAGAACTTAACAAGAAATTTCTGAGCCATATCATTCCATGTAGTGATTGATCCCTGGGGAAGAGAAGAAAGCCAACTTTTAGCTTTGTCTCTAAGAGAGAATGGATATAATCTCAATCTAATAGCATCATCTGTAACTCCATTATATTTAATGGTGTCGCAAATTTCAAGAAAAGCATCAATGTGAGCGTTTGGATCATCGCTTGGCAGCCCACTGAATTGCACTGATTGTTGAAGCATCTGAATGAGTGACGGCTTGATCTCAAAATTGTTTGCTTGAATTGCAGGTCTTCTGATACTTGATGTGGTGCCTTGAACTGTTGGCGCAGCATAATCTCTTAAGAGTCTACGTGGATTTTCATTCTCACCATCTGCCATCTTAGCGTGATTTCTCTGTTCTCTCAGTCGCCTTTTGAATGTACGCTCGATTTCTGGATCAAGCTCAACAAGTTTCCCTTGTTGGCTACGTGTCATAAACCGATGTACACCCTGAAAAATAAAACAAAAATAAAGCTAGATTAAACTTAGAATTATCTGGTATCAATATTAATTAGTATTAAACAAACGATCCCCGGCAACGGCGCCAAAAACTTGTTCGTAAAATTCTAAACGCAAGTGAACGTGTCGAACAAGTAATATAATGATGAGAAAGAATATCGTCCCACGAAGATCAATGATTAATAAACTAATTAAATACTAAAATAGATTAACTCTAAAATTTATCTAACAGATCAAAATATAATTGAGAATAAATTAAAAGACGAAATTTGTAGACTAAATGCAGTAAATCGATCAGATAAATATGTTAGAGCATCCGATTTCACCATAACCACTAGATATGAATTTCAGATTATTGTGAATACAATAACGATATCAAACATGTGATAGCGGAATTTCCTAACCTATTTACTATCCTATCTCTAGGTATAGCAAACCTACTCAGTTTATTAATCCACTATATCTCTATGTGAATTAAAATAAACACGAGTGCATTAAGAACTATGAATATTCCCGGCTTACAATGAGTCTTTTGGATCACCTTATCACCGAAAGCTACACAAATAACGCGGTATATCTCTATCCACGTTTAATTCATGGTTATATATTATAATGAACAATTGCATATTATCACTTCTCAGTCTCAAACATGCACATCAAATCATTCAAGTGGTGGCCAGTCACTCAAAAGCATTAATAAGGAAAATTCAAATAATCAGAAGGAAATCCAAATATTTTCTCATAGATATTGCATTAATTGTTGCCTAAAATAGGTAAATAACTCTATTTTTATAGAGTTATCAGGTATTAGAGATGATTTGGTTGAAGAATTCCTGCAAGATAGTAATGTTAACTTCAATGATAGTCATCAGAGTTCTATTTGCTTAGTAAAGAATCTAGTATTTCATTCAAGGACAAACCATATTGAGTTAAAATATTGTCACAATCATTAGCTAATAAATGATGGGACACTATCATTGAAGAACATTCTTGATGAAAAAAATCTAACAAATATGTTAACCAAGGTTGTCACCACTGAAAAACTTAAGATGTGCATTACCTCAACTGGTGCCCATAAAGAGGCCATTACACTAGGACAATTTGGCTTATAAAGACAAGTGAACACTATAAAAGACTATTGATGTTTTTAATATCTGTCTCCAAGTGAGAAATCGATAGAGTTGTGGAGTCCTCTAGGAAAGTAACATTAGAGTAGAGTAGAGGTGGCAAATGAGTGGGTCGGGTTGGGTATGGGTCGGGTCGAATATGGATCGACCCATATTTGACCAATTTAACCTATTTTGACCCATATTCTTGTAGTGTAAATCTAGTGACCCATACCCGACCCATACCCGACCCAACCCGTATTGTTAAAACCTATTAATATTCTAGGAAAACCCACTTCTACTATATGCTAATTGGATTAAAACTTCAAATTAAATTCAAAATAGTAAATAAAAAAAAGTAAAAAAAAAAAAAAACTTATAAATTGAAATATTTACAAAGAATTAGACTATACACATGCTTCTCTTATTTGAAGTGGAACATACCATCGAATAACTAAAAGCGTAACATTAAATTTTTTTAACTAAACCTAGAAAAGCTCATTTTTATGATTTTTTTAAAAAAAAAAAAGTATAAAAAGTATTGTTAAAACATTTTTATGCAATATATATTTAATGCCAATTTTTTATAATTCTTTTAAAATATTTTTTAAAAAGATCGAATTTTTATTTTTTAAATATAATTTCTATTTAAAATAAATATTTTCAATTTTATTTTTTTATTTTTTAAAATATTTTTATTTTAAATATAATTTTTATTTTTTAATAATTCTTTTTTTTTCTTTTTCTTCGGCCAGCCGCCGGGCACGACGACAGCCGGCGATCGGTCACGGGCGAGATCGAGCTCACCGGCGTCGGGCAAGTTTCAATCTCGCCGAACCGGCGAGGCCGAGGCCCCGCCCAACGTCGGCGAGCTCGAGCCTCGCCAGTCATCGTCGAGGCCGAGCCTCACCGGATCTGGCGAGATCGAGCTCACCGGCGTCGGGCGAGGCTCAATCTATCAGATCTGGCGAGGCCGAGGCCCCGCCCGATGCCGGCCGGCTTGAGCCTCGCCGGTCGTCGACGAGGCCAAGGCTCGCCGGATCTGGCAAGGCTCAAGCTCGCCGGCGTCGGGCGAGGCCTCGGCCTCGCAGATCTGGCGAGATCGAGGCCCCGCCCGACGCCGGCGAGCTCGATCTCGCCGAGATCCGGCGAGGCTCGACCTTGCCGACGACTAGCAAGGCTTGAGCCTCGCCCGACGCCGGTAAGCTCGATCTTGCTCGGCTTGTCGCCGGCCGTCACCTTGCCGACAATCAGCTAAGGGAGGAAGAAAAAAAAAGAAAAAAGAAAAAAATTGAAATATAAAAAATAATAATTTGGATTTTTAATAAAAAAACATTTTATAAAATTAAAGAAAGACATGGCCATGGGTTGAAAGTGGGTCTAAATGGGTTATTGGTAATAACCCATTTAGACCCGTTTATTTTTGTGCTTTATTTTCTCAAACCCATTTTTGATCCATATTTAACTTTCACTTGACCCATATATGACCCATTTAACTAAAAATGGGTCATGATATGGGTTTATGACCCATATTGCCACCTCTAGAGTAGAGAGGCTTTTTACTACTAATGACATGCATGTAATTTTCATGATAAAGCAAAGAAGAAACTAATGTTGCCAATAGTGTACACGAAATTTTTGCGATAACTTGTATGCCATAGACTCTTACTATATATTAGGCAATATCTTTTGTAATTGTAACCCTAAAACTTCATACCGATAGTGAAGATATTGCTTAGTGCGGTATCTTGATTTTCCACTTTTTGATTCCTAACAACTAATTTGTTGGGAGCATATAGTAGAAGCCTAATGCCTTCATAGGGAAGACCACTACGAGGAAGTTCAAGTTCGATCTCGTCAATATATTCAGTCAAACCTATCTCTACAAAAAACATTTAAGCTAATGGGTTATAAATCAACTAGAATAAATTAAGTTTTCTCCACCATACCATATCTCCGATTTGAGACTTATATAACACAACCCATACATGCATCTCAACATCTTTGCCAATTTTCTCTACTTTCACATTCCACTCCACATCAATATCTTTGTTAAAAGAGAAACAATGAAGTTCTTGAATTTCTAAATAATTGAAGAATTCCATGCGCGCCCTTATTAATTACCAAAGAAAGAAGGAGAAAATGGAGAGAAAAGTGAGTCCTCGAGCATTAATCCATCATCTTCAAGCACTTGAGGTTCTATTTATATGGGAGTAGAGAACCAGCAAGAAAGTGAGAGATGAGAGAGAGAGCTCTCTTGGGCTGATAGCTGGGCACTTGATGTTGGACGCAAATTGCGCAACCCCAAGATCTCCATAACCAGAACAAGAATATGCATAATTAAGCAAAAGAATTAACGCAACTGTTTTGGAATCCATTGAACTTGAAGCGGAAGCGGAAACACAATGTTCCACGCGCAAGTCCTTCTCCTCTATTGCCCTCCGTATCACTGGCTCAATGAGGCGGCCCCCCTCACGTTTAGCGTTAGGTAAACGCCCCTTAGGTGAGGATACATGTGAGAATTAGGGTTAGAGGAGAGACTTAGCGCTATTTATAGAGTTTCCAGCAAGGCCCCCTCATTACGGGCCAGGCTCAACTCGGCCCACACTAGCCAGCCCATATTAGACTAATTAAGAAACCTTCTATCTCACCTTAGACCAATCCCCGTAAAACGATAAACGTTAAACGGTAAATTACAATATCAATTAATGTAGTCCACATTAGGAAAACTCTTACATTCTCCCACTTGGACTATATTAATTGAAATTGTACTGTATGTGCGCACATTGGTCTGGAGATAATTCTTAATAGTCAATCATATCCCATAAAGTCTCAAACACTGAATCATGGCGATAACTGCATGTATACACACAGAGCCTTCCATGGTCACGAGTGTTCTCAACTCTATTGATATGGATCCAATATGGTAGTGTGTCAAATGGATAACATCTCTCATAGAGAGATCTCATTTGTCATCACCATTCTCTTACCTTAAGCGTCACAAAAACTTGTGCCACTAGAGAATGTCCATTCTCTTACCTTAAGCGTCACAAAAAAACTTGTGCCACTAGAGAATGCATTTATGGTTCCATGAACCCACATATGTCTTGTCCTTATGGCTAACATTTCTTTATATACAACAAGACATATGGACAAGGCTAATAACCGTATGTCCCTAGCCTTCACTCAAGGTTTAAGCAATACCTTGAGACTTTAACAATATATATATTTTCAACATAATAACAAACCATTCAAAAACATTTTATTGAATGCAAAAGTTGACATATATATATATATCAAAATGTTACTAAATTGTAACAAAAACAGATGTAAACATTATTCAAAGAAAAATAAAACAGCTCCCACTAAATAACAGCATCCCAAGATGCTCCTAAGCCCATGCTAATGACATGTCGCTCAAATATACATGGACGTAGGCCTTTAGTTAGTGGATCTGCAACCATATCATCTGTTGGAATATAATCTACTGCAACGTCACCATTCTGTACCGATTCCTTTATAGTCAAAAACTTGACCTCCATGTGTTTAGACCCCTTTGAGACTTCTATTGTTATTAATAAACAACACATTCAAAAATACTTTTAAGTGCACTGATACAAGGTACACATTTTAATTAGATTTTCTCAATATCTAAATAAGGACAATGTGATAGATTCAACCCATCACCCTTAACAACAGGAGCGATTCTTGACTTACAATAATGTATATTGAATATTTCCAATATACAATCAGCAAATGTCCTCCGAGAAAATCTAATATAATATGGCAAAAACAATTCTTACAAAACTTAGTACAAAGTATATAAGATGTCTCAAGGTCACAACTTGTAAGCAAAATATCATGTACATAGAGTATGAGAAAAAATAAATTTCCTCCCACTGACCTTGCAGTATATTGAATTACTTTGTTCTTAATTGAACAAAATAACAACACTATGAAACTTTAATAATATTGTCTGGAAACTTGCTTAAGACCATGAATTAAGACTTTTCAGTCTACACACAAGATTACTTGAATCTGCTGCAAAATTCTCCAGTTGCACTTATATAGATTTTATATCTCTTTGATGTAACTCCATATAAAACTATCAATGTCACGTTCACTCTGAAAGAATTAGTAGTAAATAAATAATTATTTATTTCTTCACTAACTATCCACCCCTCTTTCAGAGTAAAAATATTATTATCCTTTTTTTTATGGCATTTAATCACATACTTAATTAAGAACAAGAAACAACATTTATATAAGTTGCTAAAACAACCATGTAATGTATATTGTAATCATGCTCTCACAAATAGACTATATAGTCTGATGTCATAACTAATTGTCTTTCCCTAACAAATCTCCTTAATAAAGCTGCAACCACTTCATTCTGCACTTGAGAGGTTTAAGAAATTTCATTATAAACTATATCAAGAATAGTACCTTAAACCTCAACAAGTTTAGTCTATGGTACAAGAGATTCAGTAATTATCTGTATAGGTAAAGACAAAAAAAAAAACACAGTAACCCCAATCATAATATTATCTTTAATAGTCTGAGAGCAGCTATCCTCTACAATTACGTCAATCTTAAGAAACTTTAGAGTATATGATTCCATAATTCTTGTATCTTCTTTAGGATCATAAAATTAATACCCCTTTTAACAATCTAGATAAGATACAAAATAATTTCGAGTGAATCTAAATTCCAACGTACTTAATATTGGATTAGATAACCTCACTCATGCATGACACCTCTAAATTTAATATGATTCAAGTAATCTATGCCCAATCTATAACTCAAAAGAAGTTTATAAAACAACTTTGATAAGGACACTTTTTGTATGTGAAAAAGTTGCTTTCATAATATCAACCCACAGAAGACTGGATAAATTAGTTTTACTCATCATACTCATCACTATGTTCATTATGATGATTCATGCCTTTTAGCCAAATCTTCTTGTCAGGATTGTCAAGTATAGTAATTAAATTACCACCTCAGAATTTATCAAGTATTTGACAAATGGCCCTTTAATTTAAATACCCACTGTCACTATTAAATCTGACAACCTTTAAGACTAATTCTAACCAATTTATTCTTTATCTCGGTCAATTTTACTTCCACAATAATCTATAGAAGTCTTTAGATAACCGTTAAGAATAAATAGGAAAAATTTGGAAACAACTTTTTCATCCTTATATGAGATGTATATATCATTAGGACTTAAACACAATCTTTACTGAGATATGTCCTAATTTCAATATCATACAAAACATAATTTCAAGCAACTAAGGCTTCAATCATATTATAGCAGTGCAGTCCGCGGGACAAACCTCTTTTCAAGTGTTCAGAATGGAACGCTTCATGGACGATAAGCAAATTTTATTGCATTCTCAAACAACAAATCATATGTCCACAATTTAAAATTTGAAGCAGTAAAAACCTCAATAATAGTGGAATTATTAATTACAGAAAATGTGATTGAAAAATCAAGCAATGTATATATAATTAAGCATTATGTGAGCAATGTGTAACTTGACACACAAGTACACATCCAGAGAGTTACATGCAAAATCACATAATCACCTTTGGGCAGAATACATGATAAGCAGTTGTAAATTCCCCACATGGTAGCGGTTATAAGAATATATTTCAATCTTCGTGAATTCATCACCTTTGGGCAGATGAACCACTAGGATCAGTCACTCCTCCACCACATAATCATGTATCCCTCAATAAACTAATACACAATCACCTCCTTTGGGAGTATGACTACACATTAGACCAGGAGACATCCCAATCATTATACGAGACCAAAATTTCTCAAACCCAATCAAGCGTGCCACTTTGGCGGTCACTACTCAATTGAATCCTTGAAACTCTCTCATACCAGGGATATAAATTTTACTCCTCACATACACCATATACATGTGATTTTACAATATGCAATAACTTAACTGACATGCATTACCCACATTCAACAGATGTGTTAATCAATACAATTAATTTGGTCACGAATTCTTAAGACATCCATCATTCAAAGATTATCAGTGTGTAAAGGAATATGCTTAAACAACAAAAAAATTTATAATCAATAAATAACTCAATTACTATCCCATAATGGTTATATCTCATTAAGCCAACTTCAGTTCACAATAAAGTTTAATTTTTTATTAATGAATCACACCATTATAATATTTATGTGATAACATACCTGTAACCCAACACTTATATTTCCAAAATCACAGAAAATATAAGAAAAATACTCAAAAATACACTAAAAATACACGTATTTAGGGTTCCATATGTATTTTCACATCCATAAAATTATCAAACATGTAATATAAATACACCACGATGTAGAGGATGAAGATACGAGTCCAACACTAACGACCACGCGCGAAAAATATATATATACAAATACAAATCTTCACAAACCCCATCATCCTCGTCGCGAACGAATTCGACATTGACTAGCAACTGCGGGCAAACTTACCACGGTAATAGAATAAAACCGCCAAGAGGAGAAAGTCAATTCCGAAATCAGAGACGGACGAGCAAAAGAGTGCGCGCGATGATCGACAGTTCATAATTCAAACGACACGACGTGATGTAAAGAGTGGAGAAGAAAACGAAGGTAATGCTAGAATGTAACTTAAAATTCTAGAACTTTTTCTATGTATAAACCCTAGAATTTCAAATTTAAAATTCTCACTCAATTCTCAACAAAATTATACAAATTATATATGGTTGGAAAGATCTCGACATGTAGAACAAAAACCCCATGGTTTCAGAATCATTGGAATTTGTGATTTTATTTTATTTTTATTGAACAAAAAATCTCGAAAATCACAAATTAGGGCAAAAAACTTATGCGTTCAAGTTCTAGGGTTATGGAGGCTCTGATACCACGTGTTGGACGCAAATTGCGCAACCCCAAGATTTCCATAACCAGAACAAGAATATGCATAATTAAGCAAAAGAATTAACGCACCTATTTTGGAATCCATTGAACTTGAAGCGGAAGCGGAAACACAATGTTCCACGTGCAAGTCCTTCTCCTCTATTGCCCTCCGTATCACTAGCTCAATGAGGCGGCCCCCCTCACGTTTAGCGTTAGGTAAACGCCCCTTAGGTGAGGATACATGTGAGAATTAGGGTTAGAGGAGAGACTTAGCGCTATTTATAGAGTTTCCAGCAAGGCCCCTCATTACGGGCCAGGCTCAACTCGGCCCACACTAGCCAGCCCATATTAGACTAATTAAGAAACCTTCTATCTCACCTTAGACCAATCCCTGTAAAATGATAAACGTTAAACGGTAAATTACAATATCAATTAATGTAGTCCACATTAGGAAAACTCTTACACTTGATGCCCCGCTCCTCGCAACGTCGCAAACGTCAAGTCTCCCTTGTACACTTGCACGTACCCTCCGACCTATACGCGTTAAAGCCGGTGCGGATTACTTTTAGTTCAGCAAATCAAGCCAATTGATCCCTCTCCGAGGAGGGGACCCAAGACAAGAATAATCAAGGGTATGTAACTATAAGCGGTCGATGTCGTGAAAACAAATAAGCCAGCCTCACCTCGCCCCCAAGGAACCAAGGACGCCATGCACTCTTCGTAGGAAGGCTCATCTCCCTAAGAGACCTCTGGGTGGACGTCACCGGCACTACTGCATCCGTATCCCCGCTGCATTTTCAGTTATTCGTTAGTCATACTCCCACTTCAATCGCCCTCGAACAAATACACACGCACACAAAAACCTGTACACCCAAACACGGAGGCCATTGGACATGAATTCTTGGAGGAGAGGGAGGACGGTGGAAGGGCCCCACTTCCAGCCCTGGATAACACGGCTGCACGTGTCCCAGCCGTAATCGAGTTTCGTCACGTTAGCATGAAGCGCCACTTGCACATCTTCTCTGTTCAGGTACGCGAGCAGGTACTGCTCGCCACACGGGTCAAAGTCCATGATCTGCCAAAACCAAACGCAACCCGAAAAATCCATGACGATTGCCAATTTCAGTTATGTTTCTGCATGTTACTGTTCAAAAGTGCGAAAAGTTTGTGTGGAGAAAAAGAAAAAAAGCAGAAGAATTTGAGCTCACGTTGGTCTTCTTGGGATGAGTAGTCAGGTTGGAGAAGCACGGAGGGGCGTAGATTTCGTAAGTGTTGATATAGGAAACATCTCTATCTGCTTCCGACGTTGCCGAATTGCATTGGCTTCCTCTTTTGCTGGCATCTAGTGAAAAGTTGCAATACTTTTGAATTGCATACCATGTTTCTTGGGATATCAATGCATGCGTAGCGTAGTACTCATATATCCCACTCCGGTGCGTCTCATCGTTGAGTACTGCGTTTCCAACCTGCAGCATTTATATATGTCCTCAATTAAAACCAATCATTTTTTTTAAGCAATCTACCGATGTCCAATATTTTAATAGATATTGCGAGTCATCAGGATGTGGGCTTCTCTAGGCCTCATGGCCCCATTTGGCCAAGGAATTATCCTTCATAATAGAGGATCCGAGATCGATTTTCAGATGCACTATATTCAATAATAAATGACTACGCAACTCGGCAAAACAACTTACTATAATCCCTTTGAGGTTGATAAGGGTCTTGTTTGCCGCCTTGTTGTTGGATAGGATGTTGTGAGTGAGCTGCGTTACAAAATGACCCGCGTAGCTCTCGCCTGAAATGTAAAAATCCCTGTTCTTGTACTCGGGAAACCTCTCCAGCCAATTTAACAAGAATACATAGTTGTCCGCGGCTGTTTTGCTGTCTCCGTTCGTTCTATAGTCCAACGTTGTGTTAGAATAAGAAAAACCGACCCCAACCGGAGACTCTAGGAACAACACGTTTGCGGCTGCCCTCGTAAAACAAATAATTCATCTGCCCTATCAGCGAAAAGAAAAAGGTGAAATACTTTGAAAATTTATTTTAACACTGTACCTCTATTCCATGCAAATTTATTTCTGTAGAGAGTCTTCCCGTCGCTTTGGATTCTGAACGGTCCGAGTTCCTGCTTTGCTCCATAGAGAGATGAGCAACCAGGACCTGAAAAAACAGCATAAATAACTAACTTTTACTCACTTAAATGCACCAGAAAATAATATAGGTATGATTGACAATAGAATGGCGTTGATAGACAACCAAAAGTGTGATAGATGGCTCTTCTGTGCTTGTCTATGTTCTGTAGAAAATAAGGAAGAGGACGGTGTTACATTTATTGGACAATTTCAGTTCTGCGATGTTCTATGTCACTGATAATCAATTCATATGTTGGAATTGACAAGATAAATAAGGTAGATTAGAAAATGGAAAATCACGATGATAACTTATATCAATATACTTTGACTATACGCTGCACCTAAAAATATGAAAGACGTATAGCAACGCTTGAGCGCAAAACACCGCTTCATTAAGCTATCAATATGACAGCTCGAAGTGTTTCAGAATCAATAAAAACCAACCACGACAATTAAAAAAATGCTTAGTTGTCCTGACAAAGTACCAACCACGACAATTAGAAAAATGCTTAGTTGTCCTGACAAAGTTATATATATATTAAGGTAGTATTAAATACTATATCGATTGATCAAGTTTAAGTTCACCCTAGTATGATGTCGTAACTACCATGCAATTATATATCTTGACTATAAAAACCGTGATAAATTCATGAGCAAAGAGAATAATATACTTGCATTGGAGATAAAGGGAAATTGGAAAACCTAAAGCACTCACCTCCATTAAACCATATAAGAAGCGGCATCAAGTGCTTATTTTGCACCGCTTCGGCAAAATAATAATAAAATGCTCGACCGGTTGATTCATCGACAGTGACATAACCACCATAGTGATCGAAGTCGACAGGCGGTTGTCCGGGCAACCTTTTGATCCTATCTTTCTCCTTCAGTCCTTCTTGATGATAAACCCTAGAATGGAGATTTTCATAGTTGTCGCTCACCTGAAAAAGGCTCGCGTCGATCCCAGACTCACCATACTTCGCTTTGTACAGAGAATCAAGAGCGTCTCCTTGCTTCTTTCCATGGGTATGAACAAGCGACGGCAAGATACATAAAGAGAAAAGAAGAAGAGATGAACGAGCTTTAGGATTTCTCTCCATTCTCTATGCTCTCAGCTTCTTCGTCTTTGAGCCCCGAGAAAGAGAGAGAGAGAGAGAGAGAGAGAGAGAGAGAGAGAGAGAGAGATTAATGGTGGTTTTAATAAATAGAATTGGATTCGAATTAGCTGTATGAATAATCGGAAGAAAGAGAAGATGGAAATTGGTGATTGAACGGGAAAGTCTTCACAATTTGAGTAAGTTTCATTAGATCTTGGTAATGATATCCATTGAATTAAGACTTTTCTCATTTTCGGAATCATGTTGTGCCAGGTAACTCCAATATAGACACCGTTTGCTTATATGGAAACACATGCCACTTATTATAGAAATACTTTCATTTTATTGAATCGAATCGTATATAATATATGATTTGTTTCTATATATGGAATTTGTGGCTAAATATTGATGATTTATCTATAACTACCAACTTGATTAATTTGTTTAAATAAAAAAAATCACTTATTATGTTGAGTAAGAATGACTTAATTAAGTGATGAAACATACAATGAAAAATAAAAGCATTCTGGTTATATTATCAAAACCTTCCAATAATGCTCATTATTCCATATTTAGCATGAAAACAATAAAACCAATTAATTAATTTCATATGTTATCAAATAACTTTTTTTTTTTCATTTTCACTTCTTTTCAGAATTTAATATTTATTATTTAAAACCTGTTTGAACCTCTATCAATATTCATTTACCTTTCTTAACAACACCTTAAATATATCATCAAATATATAGAATTACCTACCTTTTTCGTGGCTAGCCAACTTTTACATGTCAAAGTTATTTACTAGCCAGTTTTGATTTACTAATTCTCATTTTACTAGCTCACCAATGATTATGGGGACAGCTCCTTGCGACAATGAGTCGAAGCATATATGGTGACCCTTGCCGAGCATGAAGAAAATAAAAGATAAAAAATTCCAAAAAAAAATCAAAAAATTATAAAAACAATTGTCCATATTAGCACTAGTCGTGCTATATAAGACAACCGGAAGTCATGTCGATGATTTCCTAACAAAATTGGCCAAAAAAGATTTAACTGGCAAATTATCAAAATATATAGGACTTGGCGAAATTGAAAGGTTCATAAATGAATTAACACAAGTAAAATAGATTTAAGATTCTTTTGGTAATTTTTCCCTATACCTAAACATGCATGGGGATTTTGTCTAGTCTATAATATATTGAAGAAAAATATCATTTGACAAGATAGACTGTGGATTTTTTGCTAGCATCTTGACACGATTGACTAGATAGGAAAAATTATCCAAAAAATTATAAATCTATTACACTTTTGCCAATTCATTCCTAAAACTTTAAATGTGATAATTTAGTTCTAAACTTTTGTAAGTTTTGCCAATTGAGTTTGTTGACACCTATTTTTAAACAAAAACCAAAAAATAAATAAAAAAATAAAAAATAAAACAACAAAAAAAGAGAACTCGAGGGGGGCCGGGTTGGGCCAAATCCGATGTCGGCCCAACCTGCCTCTCCCTTTTCTTCTCTCATGCGCGCATGGCCCGGCCTAGCTTCCGTTTCCCCTTTGACCCAGCCCTTTTTCCCTCCAGCCCGGCGTGTGCGGGGTCATCCTCCTCCTATTCATGTCTTCGCGTGTGGGGACCTGTAGCAGAAAGAAAATTGAAAAAGAGAAGAGAAGAAATAGAAAAAAAAAAAAAAAAAAAAAAAAGGGGGAGGGGGGCGAAGAGGGGGGGGAGGGGGCTTCTTCTAAGTGCAGCAGGCTCACCGCCCTCGGCCTTCCAAGGGAGCTCCAAACGCCGACCACTTGCACTCATCGTCGCGGCTTCCGATGCCAACAACCAAAGCTTCGCCCAGCCTCAACCCGACACTACTGCAGCACCGCCGTGCTAATAGCCGAAGCTCCGCCCAGCTCTACCATGCCTATTGTCGCTGTTCCTGCAACCTGCCCATCCCCTGTAGCTCGAAGCGGTGACGCCACACTACCAGTCCACGAGGGCGTCAGAACTCGGAAATGAGGGCAGAGTGAAAGCAGGAGGAAACCGAGAAGGAGACGGCATCGCTGGGAGAGGAAGGAAGCGTTGTCATCGTTGCCTGATGCCGTCCCTACGCCACGTACCGAGCCGCCGCCCTCCCACCCCCACTACGGTGACACCTAGGCCTGATGTCGTCACTGCCCATCCTCCTGACGTTGCGCTAAGTTACTCGCCGCCGCAACCGCCGACCTTCGACACGAGCCTCGCCATGTTGCTCACTGGCCCATTGGTGTCGCCTCCATCTCGATTCCATCCCCGACGCAGCCAACCCTGTTGCTGCCTGACTCTGTCGGTGTCGACTCCAACGCAGCCACTGCCTATCCTCATCGATGTCGTCTCCGAAAACCTAGCCACCTCTAGACGCGTCCTTGCCGAGCTGTAGTCCATCGTCGAAGTCCTTGGCTAGTCACAAACCAGCAGCATCTCCTCAGCGACCACCGGTGCTGGCGTCCTAAACGTCCTCCTTTGGCGCTACGAAAGAGCAGGAGAGAGAGGAGGTAAGAGTCGAGTCAAAAGAGTCAGGCCGAGTACAGTCAACCCAGGTAGGGTTTTGGGCGAATTGGGTCGGGCATACCTAAGTCGGGTTTGGGCTTGTTTAGTACGTGGGCTTGTGGGCTTTTTTTTTTTTTTTTTTTTTTTTTTTGTTAAAAGATTAGACCAAACTAGGTCTGCACATCAAGCCAAGCCCGGATAGGTATCCATCGGCCTAGATTGCACGGCCTAGTTCGGTCCAGTTCAAGCCGTCCGCCCGATCCGGTCCGGGCTCGGGCCATCTTTTCCAACGAACTAGGTCAAACTACTCGGGGATCCGACCCGGGTCGTTTTTAATATATTATAATTTTATAATATTAAAATAATATTTTTAAAAATTAAAATATATATTTAAAATTTAAAAAAAAAATTGAAAATTAAAAAATGTAGGGTTTGGTTAGGAATTGCTATGTCTTGCATTCTTAGTGTAATTAGGCCTTTATTTGCTCGTATATTGATTATATCGCATGTTTAATTTGTATATTTTATTATGTTTAATTGCATGTGCTCAATTTTACTGCAATTAGGATCTTGGTAGCTATAATTGTTATTTTAATGATCGCATGATCACCTCGCATGTTAGTGGATAGGTGTAAAATCAATCCAAACTGATTGACAAAAATCCTTTCTTTTAAAATCCTTCCAAACTGATTACACTAATTACGCATGGCATTAATTGGTCAATTAGTGTAATCAAGTCCCAAACCCTAGATTCTCTAGTTGCGTAGGAAGTGTGGCATACTCCTGTGCCTCACTTGGTTTCTAGCCGACCCCAATAGGCTAGTGGCGACTCCTTTTGCGAAATTCTTGAGAACACCCTAATGTCACATGGGGTATGGGCTTGAGAGAGCCCATGTCTAATCATGAGCCACAGGCCCGTCCTTTAGGCAATACCCCTAAACATGTTCCCTCCCCCCGAGAGGTAGGTCACGACAGCTTGGCGACTCCGTTGGGGATGATTTTAGACCTTAGAGGACTTAGGCTAGAATTGATCTTGTTAAAAAGATATTTTTGTTTAGTAGTGAGGATATTAGGTACGTCCCTAACGCGAGTGTTAAATGTCTTTGCAATTAGGAGTTATAAGGGGATGAGTGATTGTTAACCCCTTGTCCTGCAGGTGTGGAGTTTGGAAGGAATGATTATGTTTTGAAATTATGAAGTGCAGCTTGTTTATAAATTGTCATGTCTGTGTCCTCTGCATTGCACTACACCCTGACACACTACCTACCGTCGGACTTGGGCCGCATAGGATCACCTAGGATGGTGTTGAGATGGATACCACTCTGACTACAACCATGTAATACGAGTCGCCTATCTCAACCCCGAAACTTCCTTCTTCATGTCAAAGGTCCACACCCTAGTCTACAACCATGCGACACAGGTCGGTTCTTTAACGAAGCTGGAGTCATGGGTAACATGACCTAGCCGTGATCTTGTTGGTTCGGTCCGGTAATCCTATGGCTCCATTTTGAGCCATATAGAGTAGAAATCGAACCACATCCCATGTGGATGCCTATGTAATTTAGAGAGAGACAGAGAGAGAAAAGTCGTCCCCCACTATAAGTATCGTTCTTCTTTTTATTTGTTTTTTCTATTGAATTTTCATCTTGAAATTCGCGGAAATCAATCGAATGTCCTCAGTGTTGTAGGCTCATAATTGAAAAATTGGCAATCACTCTTGATAAATGAACATTGAATACAAGTTCTAAATGTTTTGATTTGGCCCCGTTGAACATATGGTTTTTCTCAAATTTCTAGTTATGGGCTCAAAATCACATTTTGAAAAAAAAAAAAACAAAAAACAAATTTTCAAGTTGCAAATAAATATACTAGGGCACAAAAATTAAAATTGCATTTTAATCAAATTTTCTCATTCTCACATTTTGGGACTGAAATGCAAATCATAATTTTGTGTACAAATATTCTCAAAATAGAAATAATTTCATTTTTCTTGGAATAAAATCACAAATCAATCTTTCAAAAATCAATGCCACTTTTGCATATGAAACTTTTGGAATGGAGTGAACATTCGATTGATAGCTGTTAGTCGTTTTTATTTTTTAATGATGTCTTCTCTTATGAAATTTTTTTGGCAAAATACTAAAACCCCGTAATAAGGATTATGGGGGCATGTACCATCACCTCGATTTTGTTGTAAGAAGCGACCTCATTGAGAGATCATTTTCTCATTCACATACTGACATTGTCATCTTTTTTGCAAGTTATGCATGATGCTCCTTGACATTCTCATGTTTGACCACATAGAGAAGTGAATTTTCGAGTAGGATGAGGAGTTTATTCGAGATAAGCATATGCCCCTTCTAAAAGATAAAAGTGTAGGCTCATGGAACTCGAGTAGCAAGCATGCGTCGAGGCTTCGTCGGCGCCAATCTTCCAATAGAGGCGGAACGAAGTTGAATTCCGTTCTGGGAAGTTTCTTTATTTGGAGGAAATGACACAAATGCCTTAGGTGCCAAAATAACCCATTGATCTCGTTCATTTTGCATGATGAGACAAATGAAGGGAGTTGCCAAGCATCCAAAACGGCGAATTTGAAGGAAGAGTAAACTATATCGATTCCAATTATCCATTTCTGATACCATTTCTGATATGACTTTCTTTTCATTGTCAAGGAGACATCAAGAGTACCAAGTTTTGTAACGTTCCAATAAACGCGATGGAGCATTATTATGTCATGTTCATCTTAAACAAAGAAAGATTCAAATGATGAAACATAGGGGCAATATTATCCCTTCCTCCATAAGAGATACCTTGAGATGTTGATCGCTTGACTTTGGAAAAGGATGTATTTCGTTCCTAAACTTGATTCTCTTTAGTATAAAAAAAATGACATCCCTTTCTTTGGTACAAGATAGACTCGAATAGAACAAAGGTTTGCCAAATAAAGAGTGGGAGAGTAACGTTTGATTTAGAGAAAAATCTCTCTTCTCCCACCATGAAGTGTGTTGGAACAACATTTTCAAATTCATCAAGAAAGGATGTATCATTCCTCAATTGAACCTAATTAAATATGGAGATAACCCATTTCATCTCCTCTTCTTATAGGATGATAAATGGGGGGGAGGGGGAATGTCTAGCGCCTTCCATCAAGGAATCATGACTCGATTGTCCATTTTGGCATAAAGGGATGTATGTAGTTCCTAAATGATTCCCAATCGAGCAAGGAAGTAACATTTCCAATCTTTTCTTTGCAGGCAATAAATAAGCAAAGCATCTAAAGAACAATATCCTCAAATGTGGAAACAAGGAGCAATCCCTCTCCTTTCAAAGAAGACATCAAACACTTAAAGGCAAATGCAAGTGAAGGGTATTGTCGAGTTACCAAATATCCATAAGGGTGAATCCAAGAAATGTTAGCACCCAAAGGATGAAAGTGAATGAAGGGTAATAATGTATCGTTTCCAACATTTCAATCCCTAAAGATTTTTGCACTAACATATTCTTCCACATTCTTTATACGGTTACCAGTCACCATGCCACAGGTAAATACCCTTCTTCTCAAAATTAAATTTTTTTTAAAAAAACGAAGAATTTCCATTACAGCCTTTAGCGCTTTCTTAGAGACAAGCACAAAAACGAATAATTGAGAAAATATTTAAAAAAAAAACTTTCCACAAACTTTTTGAACATCCTTTTTATCTCAAAATTGTTTTCTCATTTTGTGGGTTATTCATTTTGAATCAAATTTACCTATGGAGATTGATCTACTCAGATGATCTCAGCATAATGAAATGGAGATGTTAACCATGCCAAACAAGGAGTGCTTAGGATGAAGAAGGCAAGCCATTTCTAAACGCATCCTTCTAACACTTTTGAGAGTTGAGTGAAAAGCGACATTCTCTTAGGATGAATGATCAATTCACATTGAGCGCAAAGATCAAAATGATAAAGGTGTTTCCTTCATCAATCCCAAGCATTGCACTAATCTATTGCTACCCTTTTGGGCCAAATAAAGACAATCCTTCAAAGTACCCCTATCGAAAAAGACCTTACATTGAGGCAGCATAGGAGGTTACGATCGTGTTGTAGAGCAAAGGATTGAGAAAGATTCTATTACTTTCACTTACATCAATCTTCTGGTGATAACTTCAGAGGAATTCTCATCAAAACTTGACTCTTCCCAAGGTGAAGAAGAGCATTTTCTTATCTACCCAAACACTGATACCCGTTGCTTTAACCAATTTGGGCCTGATTGTTCATTTATGAATCCTGAGCGGTGATCATCTCCCTTCATTGGGGCAAGGCATAAGGATTGACCACATACAATTGACATTTACAAGAAAACTTGAAAAGCATCTTGTAAGTCATAAGAGCTCCAAAAGTTCAAAGAGCAAAGAGTTCGACAAAATTATGGGGTATAAAAAAGTAATGTGCCTGGTAAGAGCAAGGTCAATGCCCGTCAAGAAAAAGAGCAAAAAAGGATGTATCTCATGTGAAAGAAAAATTATCAAAATCCAAGTGCCTACATAAAATATAAAAAAAAAATCATCGCAATTGCAAAGAAAACTAGAGAAAGGAGCAAAGTTCCCACGCAGAAATGATTAGTCAAGAGACTTTCGAGATGTGTTGTGTTTCAAAAGCCAAATGATTTTGAAAGATCAAGCGACCCGGTCATGATGCCATGATGATCACCGACTCTTAAAAACCCTCTTGAAAATTTTAAGCCTTTCGAGCCTCTCCTAAGCCAACATTACAACCCTCTTCCAAAATCTCTTCTGATTAGGATGGTTTGAGTGAAAATGAGAATGCCACAAAGAAGCTACTGCTTGTAGGAGTGAAAGTAATTCTATCTTGTTTCATCTTCCAAGTTCTCAATTTGTAAACCTTATGAAGATAGTGATAAATGTTCCTCTATTGGCCTCAAAGCAATAATCCATTTGTGTAAGCCCTAACCGAGCCTATATTGTGGTTCTTTCAAAAGACATTTTGGATTGATCAGATTGTGCTCATCATGAATGTTCATGGAAGCCTTCGACATAGGTTATGTGAGATACCCTCAACAACTAATTATCTCCTACATGAATGGATGGGTTCAAGCAGCCATTTTATTGAGAGTATGTGAGAAACCCTTTTTGACTAAGAAGCTCTAGTTTGGCATGCTTAATAGCCTTTTTCACGAATGGAAATCGTTTTGATACGAATTTGTCTCCCACGGAATTTAATGATCAATGATACATCCTCAAGCAACATCACAGTTATGCGCCACATGATGCTGATTGACATCGAATGTTTTGTTAAAGCAATCGGACTTAGCTTGACTAGCTTGTTCTATTAATGATGCAATATTGCTAATACATCTCTTGATGACGTCCCTAATGAAATTTGCTCAAGTTGAGTTTGACAGGATTCCTTAGTGAAGCCATGCAGTTTTCAAGGGGTTAGCGGGTGCTTCCCCAAAAAAGCCAAAGGTTCATGGTCAGCCTCAAATCATGTCGCTGTACAAGGTTCATGGTCAACCTTAAACCATGTCATCTACAAAGGTTCATGGGCTTTCCTTAAATCATGTATTTTTAGCCCAGTCGAAACCCGTTGTTAAACGGTGAGACTTCCTCTCTCTCTTCTTATGACACAGTGTGCTTCTGTAGCCCGAGGTCTGCCCGGAGTCTTTTTTTCTTCTTATGGCATGGAGTGCTTCTGTAACCTAGAGTCTCTCTCTCTTCTTATGACACGGAGTGCTTCTGTAGCCTAGAGTCTCTCTCTTCTTATGACACGGTATGCTTCTGTAGCCCAGAGTCTCTCTCTCTTCTTATGACACGGTGTGCTTCTGTAGCCCGTCTCTCTCTCTTCTTATGACACGGTATGCTTCTGTAGCTTGGAGTCTCTCTCTCTTTTTATGACACGGAGTGCTTTTGTAGCTTAGAGTCTCTCTCTCTTCTTCTGACATAGAGTGCTTTTGTAGCCCGGAGTCTCTCTCTCTTCTTATGACACGGTGTGCTTTCGTAGTCCGGAGTAGCCCTGAGTCTCTCATTCTTCTTATGACACGGCGTGCTTCTGTAACCCGGAGTCTCTCCTTCTTCTTATGACATGGCGTGCTTCTATAGCCCAGGGTCTTTCCTTATTCTTATGACACGGCGTGCTTCTGTAGCCCAGAGTCTCTCTTTCTTCCTATGACACGGCATGCTTCTGTAGCCCAGAGTCTTTCCTTCTTCTTATGACACGGTGTGCTTTTGTAACCTCGAGTCTCTCATTATTCTTATAACACGACGTGCTTCTGTAGCCCGGGGTCTTTCTTCCTCTTATTGACATGACACACTTCCATAACTTGAAAGCTCAACCTGGTGCGAGCCTATGCACCTAGGGTCTCTCTACCACCGAAATAATTTAGGTGTCTTATGTCTTTGAATGCAACCTCTTCGAGGCTACATTCAAAGATGGGCAACTATTGACACCTATTTTAAAACAAAAACCAAAAGTAAACAAAAAAGATAAAAAAAACAAAAAACAAAAAACAAAACAACACAAAAAAAAAATTAAATGAAAAAAAAAAGAACTAGAGGGGGGCCGGGTTCAGCCAAATCCGACCTCGGCCCAACCTACCTCTCCATTTTCTTCTCTCACGCGCGCATGGCCCAGCCTAGCTTCCGTTTCCCCTTCGGCCCGTCCCTTTTCCCCTCCAGCCTAGTGTGCGCCAGGTTCATCCTCCTCTTGTATGTGTCTTCGCACGCAGGGACCTGCAACAAAAAGAAAAAGGAAAAAGAGAAGAGAAGAAAAAGAAAAGAAAAGGAAAAAGGTGGGCAGGGAGGGGGGCGGAACAAGGGGGCTTCTTCTGGGTGCAGCGGGCTCACCACCCTTGGCCCTCCGGGGGAGCTCCAAACGCCGACCCCCGCACTCGCCGCCACGGCTGCCGACGCCAAGAACCGAAACTTTGCCTAGCTCTATTGCCGCGTCGCTGCTTCTACAATCAGGAGCCCGAGCCTCCTCATCGCGCCACCACTGCTCCTGCAACCTGCCCATCCCCTGCAGCTCGAAGTGGCGACGCCACACTGCTGGTCCACGGGGGTGTCAGAATCCGGAAAGAAGGGTAAAGTGAAAGCATGAGGAAACCGAGAAGAGGACGGCACCGCTGGGAGAGGAAGGAGGCGCCGTCGTCACTACCCTACGCCATCCCTGCGCTGACTGTACCAAGCCTCTGCCCTTCGACCCCAACTACGGCGACACCTGGGCCTGACGCCGTCACTACTCATCCACCCAACGCTGTGCCGAGTTACTTGCCACCACGTTCGCCAGCCTTCGACACGAGCCTCACCGTGCTGCTCTTTGGCCCGTCGGTGTCGCCTCCGTCTCAACTCCATCCCCAACACAGCTGACCCTATTGCTACCCGACTCTGTCAATGTCGCCTCCAACGCAGCCACTGCTCGTCCTCATCAATGTCGTCTCCGAAAACCTAGCCACCTCCAAACACGTCCTCACTGAGTTGTAGTCCATTGCTAGAGTCCTTCACTAGTCACAGACCAGCGGCGTCTCCTCAGCGACCACCGGCGCTAGCCTCCCGAACGTCCTCCTTTGGTACCGCAGAAGAGTAGGAGAGAGAGGAGGTATGTGACATCCCAGATTTTCAGTCCTGTTTCTTACTGAATAAATCGGGCATTTCACTTACGTGTCTATAAGGCCGTTCACAGAATTGATCATTCTCGAGATAACTAGACTATTTGGGTAGGCCATTAAGAAATTTTAAAGCAATAGACTTAAGAATTCGACCAAGATCGGCTACTCGACTATGTCCATCCTTAGAGGCCATTACAGCACAGTTAAAAATTGATTTGAAATCAGAGATAAGTTGGTTCGACAAAGATGTGTGACTAATCGTGGGTGACACTACTAAATTGAAAAATTCTCGTCGACCGACACTAGACTGATTTTCTTGTTGTTTTGGTACCCTGTGTCCGTATTTGGATCCTCGAGATTTTCACGACAACCAAGAGTCGCCAATGAGTCGAGTGGGTTCATAGTGGCTTGAAGAAAATCGACCATGGGTCATTTGCACTAAAATTGTCTGAAAGTTACCCGGTAACCTAGGTCACGCTAAAAAATGCGCCAAATGGAAATTAACCGTGAATTCAAGTCCGATTTTAGAAATTGAAATTTCTATCATGTCACAATAAATTCTAGGAGTGTCGACTTAGTCTCAGAAGATTTTTCTGACACTCGAGACTTTTTGGGAAAAAGTCGTCGCATGGTCGTTTTTGTGCAGAAAAAGCCGAAGATTGTTTTTTATGGCAAAATTGGAAATCATGATGGATATATGGGTGAGGAAAAATGCCGAGGTGGTCGATGGATGACCAATTGAATTTATTGAAGTCAATTGTGATTTAATCAAGCGAGGAATTGAATCCAATTGAAGCTTTTTCTTTCAAAATTCGTGTGCCCCCATTCCTTATGGTCCTTGAACCATTTCAAGAGGTTGTGGAGAGTGTCTTGGTGGCCAAATGATAGCCATAGAACCTTGGCTTGGAGAGCGAGCACAAGGGGGACAATTTGGTGGAAAATTTGGCCAAAGGACCCCACCAAGGCAAGACTTGCCCCTCACTCAACTCTCTCTCATTCTCTCTCCCTCATTGTCGTGCACCCCACCTCTCTCTCCCTCCTTGCTTGTGCGAAACCAGCAGCCACGGAGGAGAAGGAGCAGCCACCGTCCCACGCCAAACCGCCGCCGGATTTGCGCCGCTCGCCACCGTCCACCTCCACCCACGCCTGGCCGCGCGAACCGCCACCCCCACCATGCAATCCCAACCCCTGCAGTGCTGTCCAGCCTTTGTTCACCGCTGCAAGTGGTTGAGGAAGCCCTCGGAGTCACCAGTTTGGACCCGAAACCACCCTGTTGTCCATCCCCGAGCCTTGCCACTCATCTTAGTCTTGTTTTCCTATGTTTTCGCAACAAAAACAGCAAGGAGTTTAGTGGGTATCACAGCACCTTTGGAGCTCGATTTGAGGTGTTTACGAGCCTTGGACCTTAGGCCCCGCTTTGGAGAAAAAGTCCCCCGCGACGTTCCCGATGTTTCAATTCGAGCAGATGAACGGATTGTTAAACGGGTGTGTTTAACTCACTAAATCCCGCTTAGTTTGCTAATGATGCTTAAGTGTTGTTTAGTGTTAATTAAGCATGATTAAGGGGATTAGATTAGTATAGAATAATTAAATTAGTGACTTACTAATGCATGTTAGGTGGTTAGGAGTTTGGGACACCTAGAGTGCCATAATTTGCCACGGAAGGACACTTGAGTGCCATAACTTTGGAAATGTACACTTAAGTGCCAATTTTGGAGTAAAGTGGAACACTTAAGTGCCACTCCGGCCAAAATCTGGCCAAATGGGTGACGTGGCAATTTTCCGACGAGTTAAACACAAAATGACGCCGTTTTGCACGCCGACGCGGAGAGAAAATGCAAAAACAACGTCGTTTTGTGTCTTATGTATAAATAAATAATATAAAAATTAATTATATTAAATTAAAACTTAATTTTATTTAAAATATTCTAAAAATTTCAAAACTTAAAATTTAAAATTTACAAAACTTAAAATTTTAAAAATTTAAAATTAAAAAAACTTAAAATTTTAAAAAATTAAAATTTAAAAACTTCAAATTTTAAAAATTTCAAATTTTAAAAACTTAAAATTTTAAAAACTTAAAATTTTAAAAGCTTAAAATTTAAAAAACTTAAAATTTAAAAAAACTTAAATTTAAAAAAACTTAAATTTAAAAAAAAAAATCAAGAACTTAAAATTTAAAAAACTTAAAATTAAAAAAAATTAATATTAAAAAATTTAAAATTTAAAAAACTTAAAATTAAAATTAAAATTAATATTCAAAAAATTAAAATTTAAAAACTTAAAATTTAAAAAAAAAAAATTTAAAAACCTTAAGATTAAAAAAAATTAAAATTGCCACCTCAGCCCACCCCTTTGGCCCCCCTTTTAAAAAAAAAATAATTGTTTTTCAATTTTAAGTTTTTTTTTTTTAAATTTTAAGTTTTAAAAATTTTAAGCTTTTTAAGTTTTTAATTTTATTTTTTAAAATTTTAAGTTATTTTAATTTTAAATTTTTTAAAGTTTAAGTTTTTAAATTTTAAGTTTTTTAAGTTTTTAATTTTAATTTTTAAATTTTTAATTTTAATTTTTTAAATTTTAAGTTATTTTAATTTTAAGTTTTTTTTTAAATTTAAGTTTTTTTAATTGTAAGTTTTTTTAGTTTTTAATTTTAATTGTTAATTTTTTTATTTTTAAGTTTTTTTAATTTTAAGTTTTTTAATTTTAAGTTTTTAAATTTTGAGTTTTTTAAATTTTAAGTTTTTTATTTTTTTAATATTTTAAATAAAATTAATCTTTAATTTAATTTAATGAATTTTTATATTAATTATTTACACATCATATACAAAACGATGTCGTTTTTGCATTTTCTCGCCACATCAGCATGCAAAACGGCATCGTTTTGTGTCCAAGTTGCCGGAAAATTGCCACGTCACCCATTTGGTCGGATTTTCGCCGAAGTGGCACCTAAGTGTTCCATTTAATTTCAAAACTGGCACTTAAGTGTACTTTTTCAAAGTTATGGCACTTAAATGTCCTCCCTTGCCAAGTTATGGCACTTGGGCTATTCTTCTGCCGGTGGTTAGACATAATCATTAGCGAGTAAATAGGCTCGAGTAATTATTGAACGGGTCTCAGAAATTTTCCGGATCTGTCTCGACTTCCAATTAGACATTACGGGTCTAAATTGGATTTATTGTATTTATTTATTAATTTTCGAAATTATTTAATTAGTTATTTATTTTCCAGAAATTAGACCGAGATGGTTGACAACTGAAATTTTATGCTGATTATCGTAGTGCAGTTCATTTATTTATTTGAGCTATAATTCATGCCGAATTGATTTAAATGTGTTTTGAGGATTTTATTCCTAAATTAATCAATTGTGGTAATTGATTGGAAATTAACCGAGCATTAGTTTACAACGCCAAAGATATGCAGTGGGCTATTGAAACTAGTGGGATATTTGTAAAAGTGAAATTATGATATTTTGACTAAGGCCGACCGTGTACCCACACACGGCTATTTTAATTGGGCATGATAAAAATGAGAAGTTGACTATATGTCTAAAGTGGTATATTATCTTGGCCTGGGAACCCTAAATTATCATCTTTGGGTGAGAATCCATAATATCAGCTTTGGGCGAGCACGTATTATCAGCTTTGGGCGAGCACATATTATCAGCTTTGGGCGAGCATACATAGTATACTCTGATGGCCTGGGGGCCCTAATCTATCGGTTTTGGGCGAGCACATATACAGTATACTATATTATTAGCTTTGGACGAGCTATACTATCTATTTTCAGCTTTGGGTGAGCAGTCCTAGACTAAGGTCGGACTTTGTAGATAATATTGAATGTACCAACCAGGGGAAGGTCGTGGTGACATGGTGACATGTAATCGATTAGGTCAATTGATCGATAATTCGATCTGATTGGGTGATGTGATGTGATCTTGTATATTATATATATATACTGACTTGCAAAAAGGAACTGAGGCCAATGTAAGTCCTCTGTCTCGTGATGTGCTTAGGTAGCCTCTAGAGTGTATTAGTTTACTAATCGGGTCTTAGTGAGATAGAATTCGCTGAGACATTGTCTCACTGGTTATTGAATAATCATTTTCAAGTCCTTAGATGACGTTGGTGAAGGACCAAAGGCCCGAAGAGTAAAAGGTGAAGTCTGAAGAAATGACAGTCCTGTCTGACTAACTTGTCATAGGACAAGCCTCTTTTGATGGAAATTAATTCCTTTTTGCAGACTTTGTTTTAGGAACTTGTGGTTTAGAACCAGACTTAACAAATTGACTTATATATATTTGCACTGTGATTTGCAATGTATATAAGTGTGATTACTTTTAAAATGTGGAAATTTGAAATCCTACTTCCCTATCACATTGCTTTATTGTCTGAGGATTCTATATGCTTCCGCATGTGTATTAAAATGAAAAGGGTCGACGATGCGTCCTAGGACGTCGCTATTTAATCGACTAGGTAAGGGATGGGCACGCGCTCGAGGATCGAGGTGTGACAAGGTACGAGTTGGGTCAAAAGAGTCAGGCTGGGTGCAGTTAACCGAGTAGGATTTTGGACGAATCGGGCATACCTGAGTTGGGTTTGGGTTGGTTTAGTACCTGGGCTTGTGGGCTTCTTTTAAAAAAAAAAAAAAAATTAGACCAGACTAGGCTTGCACATCAGGCCCAGCTTGGATAGGTATCCATCGGCCTGGGTTGCGCGGCCTAGTCCGATTCGGGTTCGAGCAATCTAGCCCGATCTAGTCTAGGCTCGGGCCGTCTTTTCCAACGAACCGGGTCGGACCCAACTTAGGGATCTAACCCGAGTCGTTTTTAACATATAATAATTTTATAATATTAAAATAATATTTTAAAAAATTAAAAAAAAATCGAAAATTAAAAAATGTAAGGTTTGGTTAGGAATTGCAGTGTCTTGCATTATTAGTGTAATTAGGCCTTTATTTGCTTGTATATTGATTATATCGCGTGTTTAATTTGCATATTTATTATGTTTAATTACACGTGCTCAATTTTACTGCAATTAGAATCTTGGTGGTTATAATTGTTATTTTAATGATCACATGATCACATCGCATGTTAGTGGATAGGTGTAAAATTAATCCAAACTGCCTGAAAAAAATCTTTTTTTTTTAAATGAACAAGATTAGGTACCGAAAGGGCACTAATTGGTCAATTAGTGTAATCAAGTCCCCGACCCTAGGTTCTCTGGTTGCGTAGGAAGTGTGGCATACTCATGTGCCTCAATTAGTTTCTAGCCGACCCCACTAGGCTAGTGGCGACTCCTTTTTGCGAAATTCTTGAGAATACCACAATGTCACGCGGGGTATGGGCTTGAGAGAGCCCGTGCCTAATCATGGACCATAGGCCCGTCCTTTGGGCAATACCTATAAACCTGTCCCCTCCCCCCGAGGGGTAGGTCACGATAGAGTCCATCTAGCTAATTTTAACTAGAAATCATTGATATAGGTGTGAGTCATCTCACGTGACTCGACCGATGTTAGCATGAACAATTTTTTAATAATACTTTAATATTTTTTCGATTTTTTTCCTTTTCTCGTTTTCTATTTTTTTTTTCCTTACGCTTCTTCTTCTAGCCGATCAACGAGCTCAACAATGGCTAATGACTGACTAGAGGTGAGGGCTAATGAGGTTAGCCTCGCTAGCCCATAGATGGCCAGTGGCCTGACGAGGGTAAATTTCACCAAAGGCTGGCAAAGTCGACGTTGCTAGTCCTCACCTCTGGCTGGTTGCTAGGAGGAAGAAGAGAAGGAAAAAAAAAAAGAGAAAGAAAGAAAATAAATAAATAATCTAAAAAAATATTCTTAGAAATTGTCCACGTTAATGCTGTTCGTGTCACTTAGGATGGCTAACATCCACATCAACGATTTCTAATCAAAATTAGCTAAATTGACTTAATTGACAAAACGTAAAAAGATTCAAGATAATTAGTACAATTAAATTGTTTAAAACTGAATTGGTAAAGAAGTGATAGATAAGACTTTTTGGTCAATTTTTCCCACCTAGATACGTAAATTCGGTGGTTAACTTTATTTGAGAAAGGACACTTGGAATCCAAATCAATTTCTTTGGAAAATCTGATCTCTAATCACCAGTTACCTATTACGCGACGGAAAATATTGATATCCCTCTTAATTTTTCAGATCAAGATTAGCACGCAGCTGCTCCAACAAGTCTACTGCGGAAGAACCTTAATTAAATTGTACATAGATACGTAAGCTCTAATGAACACTTTGAAAACCTCGGGGTACGGCTGAAAAAAAGAGGTTTAACACCAAACCCGTCCAGTCCAACTATCTTCAAAAGAAGGGAAGGGGAAAATGATTTCGTAACTATCCAAATCGATTAATTTCTTGGAAGGACAAAGAATCAAATTCCCAAATGGTAATCGACAGAAAGGGCAATAGAACAAGTAAAAGCAATCGATCGTCTTCATGAATTGGGTCTATGCTATTGCTGTTGAGATGGGAGTGAAGAGCCAGAAAGGAAGTGAGAGACGAGAGAGAGGGCTCTCCTGGGCTGGTAACTTGGCACTTGATGCCCCGCCCCTCGCACCGTCACGAACGTCAGATCTCCCTCGTACACTTGTACGTACCCCCCCACCTACGCATCCCATATATAAAATGACATTAACAACGCATTCTTCAAACGAAAAGTATTTATCGCTATTGATTTCTCTATCGTTGATGGGAAATGTCAGCCACCTACCTCGCCCCCGACGTACCATGGACGCCATGGACGTTTTGTCGGGAGGCCCATCTTATGAAGAGATTTCTTGGTCGAAGTCACCGGCACGACCCCATCCGTATCCCCACTGCATTTCCGAATCATTTGATTAGTGTATCGATCCAAAAGCTACGTACCATGTACCTAAATTGATGCATTAGCTTCACTATAGTTCACCCAAATCCACATACTATACTCAATTTCAATCGATAGCACCATGATTAATTCGATATTCCTATCATTACCTCTTATGTGAGAAAAAGAAAATTTGTGCACAACAAATTTTTTCACCTGAAGACCCAGACGCGAAGTTCATGGGAGAGAAGTTCGTGGAGGAGAGGGAGGATGGTGTGAGGGCTGTCTCCCCATTTCTGGATCACGTCGCTGCATGGTTCCCAGTCGAACTTGAGTTTGGTCACGTTCGCATGAAGCCTCTCCTGCACTTCTGCTCTGTTCATGTACGCATGAACGTAGTCCTCGCTGCATGGGTCGAACTTCATTATCTGCAAAACCAAAACGAAAAAAAAAAAAGGCAAGAACTATGTAATAAATAATTTGATCATAGGTGATAATTGAATAGCGCGCGTTTACCCCCAAACGTTGTTCATAAATAAAGCCTATCAAAACAATTAGACTTCAAACTGCAACTCACGGACGCCTTCTTGGGGATCGAAGTGAGATTGGAGGAAGAGCACAGGGGAGCGTAGATGTTGTACATGTCGAGGGACGACACATCGTCGTCCGCATCATCGGCCGCGGAAATGCACCGGCTCGACTGGGCGCTGGCATTTGCGGAGAAGTTGCAGTACTTCTGAATCTCGCTCCAAGTTTTGTCCGATATCAACGCATGCGTTACTAAATAGTCGTACATTCCTCTTAGATCCGCCTCGTCGTCGATCACAGCGTTTCCAATCTGCGTAACCAGTCAATTATAGTCCACATGCATCCTATCAATCTATTTTATTTTATTGTGTAACATCCATACTCTTTTTGAGTATGTGTATATTAATTGTAAGTTTTGTGAAACCACTACCAATTATTCTAAAAACTTAAGCTAATAGATGCGGGGATACCCCATGAACATAAAAAGCACAACATGAATATAAAAGCATTTAGAACTCATTGTCAACCGATGTGAGACAATACTTCAACACCACTTCTCACAAGCAAGCTAGATTATGAGCAGCATGTGAATTTTTTACCACGGCATGTGGAATTTGACTAAAGTGACTAATGAGAGTAGACGCACATTCGCAAGAAGGATAGCATTGATTTTGATACCATGTTAGAAAGTCCAAACTAAAAACTTAAACTTTTAAAATAGTTGGCAATTGTCCCTCAAAACCTTACGTGGTATCAAATCATTCAAATCTTTTCATTCCCATATTACCTCCCCAATTGCATATTTCCATGCCTTAACTTTCACCTAATAACTTAAACTTTTAAAACATTGGTAGTGATTTCACAAAATCTCATATCATATGACTAGCTATTCTAAAAGTTTAAGTTGATAGATAGAGGAAAACCACATAAATATAAAAAGTGCCACATAAATAGAAAGAGAATTTAGGATTTGTTGTCGAGCGATGTTGGACAATAATTCAACACTAATAATTGAGATCATGAGGCAATGGACCAAGCGGCCTGAGAGGACAAATCAGGGTCCATTCCATTAATCACCTATCTCTATACCCATATATTTACGCATACATAAAAGCTATGTTCGGAGGAAACTGTCATATTCTACTAAATAGATATTAGACAAATGGACAGACAACATTCAATTAATGCCGCTTTCATATTTAGCTTATCTTTGTAGCAGGACCCTACTAATACACATGATGTATCTATCATCTACCTATTTAAACAATAATAGCAAATTCGCAGCACCGATCGGTACCACAATCTTTCTCTGTGAAGTTGACATCAACATGCCCCTTCTCATATCGCATGGTTGTTGATTAGTGGACCGCCGTTGGCAGATGGATCGATGAATGAGCATCATTAGCAAGCAACTCCAATCATGGAGACCACAACCAAAGCACGTCTTTCTTGTTTTACTCAATCTGACAGCTAAAAAGATGTGACAGACCATTATTGATCAATTGGTAGGGTCAACTTACAATTTGCTGCCATCACTTAATAAACGGATTTCCTGAACCAATTTTAGTGTATATCTAGCACTATTGAAAGATATTTTCGTCAGCACCAAAGCTTTCCGAGTGTGTAACCTACCTTCTATGTTCAAATGATAAGACATGAATGCGACAAAAGCTAGTGGACGAGGATCATGTGCATTTCTTTAAGCAAATGGATGTAGAATATTTGCATTTCCTTTCTCCTGTCAATTACACGATCCTTCACATATTGTCATATAACACCATGTCAAACTTTTCAAGCAAAGTACTTCTCGCATAAAATGATTTGGTGTTCTATACAAAATTGAGTTCACATTTAAATTTGACAATTTTATGAACTCAGATTGATAATTTGTTGCGTGATATAATTGTGTAACATAGGATAATTTTCTTAGAGGGGGAGAGAGATCTTACAATAATGCCTTTGAGGTTAATAAGGGTCCGGTTTGCCTCCTTGTTGTGGTAGAGGATGTCGTGAGCAAGCTGAGGTACATAATGACCCGCGTAGCTCTCACCAGATAGATAAAGATCCCTGTTCTTGTATTCGGGAAATCTCTCAAGCCAATTTAGAATAAACACATAGTTGTCTTCTGCCGTTTTCCGATCTCCATTGGTGCTATAATCGGACGTAGTGTTTGAATACGAGAAACCAACACCGGCCGGAGATTCTAGAAATAACACATTCGCAGCTGCCACATGATAACAATGGTAACAGTAAGTCAAATATTTCGTAGTTACTTGAATCAGACAATATATGGTCGTTGTGCAATACCAATATTCCACGCAAATTTGTTTCGATAAAGAGTTTTCCCATCACTGTGGACTCGAAATGGCCCGAGTTCTTGCATCGCTCCATAGGCAAGGGATGAGCAACCGGGACCTGAGATTAGAGCATGAAATTCCTGATCTTAATATAGCATACATCGTGCATCCATCCCGAGAAGATGGCACATGATAAGTCATGACTCATAAATATCTCTATAAAGATATGTTGACTATGAAGAAGGCATTCTTCCAAGATAGATATGAAAGATAAAATATAGAGTTAAGATCTTTTGCTTCGTTGGCCATTATTAGATACGTTGACCTTGCGGGGAAAGAGATATTTTCATAGAAATGCTTAAATAATGGACGATATATACTTTACTGAGAGTGAAGCGAACTTGACGTTATTTCTTAAACCTGGCAATGCATTAGAGATATTGCAAATGCGAGGGCCAAGAACACATAATACCTCCATTAAGCCATAGAAGAAGAGGAAGAGAATCTTTATCACGCAGCGCTTCGACAAAGTAGTAGAAAAATGCTCGACCCGCCAATTTATCAACTGTGACATAACCTCCATAGTGATCGAACTCAACCGGCGGTTGTCCAGGCAATCTCCGGATCTTGTCTTTCCCTTTCAGTCCCTTTTGAGAATGCAGCCTAGAATTGGGTTCTTCCTTTAATCCATGGCCATCAATCGCATGAAAATGGCTCTTGTCGACCCCAATATTCTGGAACTTTGCTTTGTGGAGAGAACCTAGAATTTCTCCTTGCTTCTTTCCATGGATTTGAACAATAGACGTCAAGAGAAGTACAGAAAAAAGTAGAAGACAAGAGTTGTGATCTTTAGGGTTCTTCCCCATTCTCTCCACTCTCCTATCTCTTTGAGCTGCTTGAGAGAGAGAGAGAGAGAGAGAGAGAGAGAGAGAGAGAGCGAGAGTACAAAGAGGCGTTTAGTGATGGAAAGTTTTGAGATGAAATCCAAGTAGCTGTGTTCATGTATACAAGTCTATTGATGGAAAGTTTCAACGACCAGAGGGGGCTTGACAAAACTTACGCAATAATTCATGCAATTGAATATAATTTATATCATCCCAACCATGTTTTAGCATGTGATTGCGGTGTAGTTCATTTTTGGTTATTTGGAAACACATGCCGCTTTTTCTGCTCTTTAATATTGGATAGCAATGCAAGACAAACGAACCATACGAAGTGGCATACGACTATATATGGATAACGTGGCTCACTTTGGATCTTGGATCTAGAAGCTATACCAATTGTCTAATACTGGCCAATAAAGTACGTAAGTGATCATATTTCCAAGTGATCTAGTCTTGCTACTTTACTTCAAGAAGTATCCCCATTCCTTATAGGGAAAAAGCCACCAAAAACTCCAAACTTTGCTTAAAGTGACAAATTTACTCCAAAAAAAAAAAAAAGAAATTTGACATGAAAAGCCCCAAACTTTGCTAACCGTGACACATTTACCCCCACCAATGGCATTTTCGTCTTATTTTTTCTATTTGTGTTTTTTTTTCCTTTTTTCTTCTTCTCTCTTCCCTCCGCCATGGCCGGCAGAGGGAAGAGAGAAGAAGAAGAAAAAAAGAAAAAAAATTTAAAAAATAAAAGACGAAAATGCCCTATAGTTTAGAGTAAATGTGTCACACAGATACAAGTTCAGGATTTTTTGTGTCACGAAAAAATGTTTGGGGTAAATGTGTCGCGATTGGTAAAGTTTAGAGTTTTTCATGTAACAAAAAAATTTGAGGTAAATTTATCACTTTTGGCAAAGTTTGGGGTTTTTGATGGTATTTCCCCTTCCTTATATATCTGTTTCTTATGAAGCAACGTATGCATAGGAACATCGATAACTAACAAAGATCACATAAGGTGGCCAATTTATATTCGATTAAGTTGCGACGTCTCAGGACGTGTCGTTGACCCTTTCATTTTAATGCACATGCGAAAACAAATATATAAATCCCCAGACAATAGAAAAGATGGGATAGAAAAGCAGGGTCACAATTTTAAAACCACACCGCACACCTTTATACAAGCAGACTAAGTTACATACAATATTAGTCTGTATTCACAGGTCTACCAAAAACAAAAGAGCTACTAGTCCTCTAAGCGTTCAAATCCTCAATCGAAGGCTCCGGGGTCTCTGGCTCTAGGGAACTCGAGTCCACCACTGACCCACCAGGAGGGTCAACCGTACCCTTGCCAAAAGGGATCTCTAGCACTAATAGAGGAATCTCATGTACTGGTAAGGGACCTTATCTGGGTCCATCTCGCTCGTAACGATACCACGATCTGAATTGATTGGGTACCCTCTGAGATAGACCCGCATCACCCCAGACAGTGGATCTCACAAGTTCGTAGACCCAGTCTCCTTGGCTCCTAGGGAGGGGAATATGAGAAATCTGTACGATGACCTTCTTTGGTTGACCGAAACGCTCGGGAGGAACAGCCATCTAAGGACCTGTAAATGTTAGCCCACAACGGGGTGAGACGATGTCTCAGCAAGTTCACCCCCTAAACTCCGACTAGGAAGGAAATACGCCTAAAAGCTACCTATGCACACAAGAGATAGGTGACTTACCTTTGCCTCAATTCCTTCTTGCAAGTCAGTACAGTTCATAAACCCCAACCAATCATTCATTCAGTACCGACGATTGCTTAATCCAACAATTGATCAATCCAACCAATACTATCTATCAATTCAGTACTATATATTCGGTACCATCAACACCGACCATGCTCACACAAGTTGAAAAAGGTAGATAGTAGCTCACAACAGCTAATATAGATAGATAGTAGCTCCCACAAACTGATATAGGGATTGTTGCTCTCACAAGCTGATAAACGATCATTGATCACATAAGCTAATAAAGTATACTGCTCTCACAAGCTGACATATCAAGCACTTATAGGCTGATATAGTATATTGCTCTCACAAGCTGAACTACGATAAATCAATCCCGACCAAGGACCTTGTGCTTTGCACACCAATCACTCAATTAAATAACGAGCTTGGCCCAATTTCATCATGTTAAAATATATCCGATGAAAATAATCGTGTGTGAGTACATGGTCGGCTTGAGCCAAAAATACAATATATTTCTTTTACAAATTTGTACTAATTATAATAGTCCATAAACACATTTTTGGCATTGTAAACCGACGCCCGGTATTTTCTAATTAAATACCAAAATTACCCAATTTTGGAATAAATACCCAAAATTATAATTCTCACTCAATTTGCACAAATGAACACTCAATTAAATAAACCAATCATACCATTACAATCAGCATAAAATTCCGGTCACCGACTATCCTGGTATAATTTCAGGAAAATAATAAATAATTAAATAATTACTAAAATTAATTAAATAAATACCAATAAATGCCATAAATAGAAACTTAGGTCGGAAAAGCCTAATTAAATACCGAAATGGGCTCGGAAAATTTCTGAACTTATCTAGATAAATAATACAACCTATCTAGTTGCTTATTAAGCCGATCTAACCACCTAACATGCATAAACGAGTAATTAAATCACTAATCTATTCTAACTAACCACCTAAACCATACTTAGTCTAAATTAATCAACCCTTAAGGCATAATTAACTCCCTAAGTAGATATTAGTGAGTAAATTCACTGGTTTTGAAACATAATGAGTCCACAACGATGGCAAGGCAAAGACAGGCAACAAACTCCGAAGCGGCGGCACCAAGCGAGGCCAGGAAAGGCTTGGAAACGGGCCTCAAAGCCCACGGCAGGTTGCTGGGTTTCGGTTTTGTTCTAGAACCGAAATGGCTGGGCCAAGCAACTATACGGGTTGGAAACGGCACGGGAGGTTGGCAGATGGCTGCAACGGCCTAAGCGAAGGAGGACGAGGCTTACGGCAATCATGACGGCGACGTACGTTGGCTGGCGAAGCTGGGTAGGGCTCGGGATGGCATGGGGCAATAGCCAGGGCGCGACAAGGGCATGGGATGGCGAGACGGTCGTGCGGGTTGGCGTGCGGTGCGATGGCGAATGGTGGGCGTGTGACAACAGCGAGCGGCTTCAGGCAACTGGTCGACGGCTAGGGGAGGTTCTCTCTAGTTTTGGAGCTTCACTTGGACAAAAATGGAGGAAGGAAAGCTTGCTGAAGAAAAAAAGGGACAGCTACTCTTGTGGAAGGTCCCTCTTAGCTTCTTCCTATCTCTTTGTCCCCTTGACCATGCCCCACCTCAATTGGGAGACCTCTTCAGCCAATTTTGTGCACACAATTCCCACTAGAACAAGTCTCATGTGGTCTAAAAGGTTGAGGACCATGGGACCTACGAATTATGAAGTATTTTCCCCCAAATTGCACTAATTCCCCTTCAATTGAAGCCAATTTCAGTCTTATAAAATCCACCCAGGTTTCCATGACCAAATTGACATTTTTCCTTGTCAATAGAACCAACTTGCATCCCCAAAATGTGATAAAAAACAGTCCCCTAAATTTTCCGAACAAAAACGGCCCCACTTTGAATTTTCACCAAAAATCTCGGTTTGCAGAAAAATCCTCAGAGGATGAGTTGACGTTCCTAAAATGACTCGTGACATGACATAACTTTAATCAGATTCAAATTCGCAGTTAATTTCAATCTGGCACAATTTTAGCGTGACCTAACCTATTGGGTAGTTTTTAGAAATTTTGGGTGCAATTGACCCATGATCAATTTATTTCGGGTCACAATGTACATCTTCGACACATTGGCGACTCCTGATTGTCGTGAAAATTTTGAGATTTCAAATAGAAACACAGGGTACCAAAACGACGGCAAAATCGATCTAGTGCCGATCGACTAGAATTTCGCAATCTGGTGGAATCACCCACACTTTGATCACCTATCTTGGTTGAAATGACCTATCTCTCTTCGATCAATTTTTAACTGTGCCGTAATGATCTCTGCAGATGAGCACAGTCGAGTAGTCGATTCTTGGTCAAATTCTCAAGTCTATTGCATTAAAATCCCTTAATGGCTTCCCCAGATATTCTAGTTATCTCGTGAGTGATCAACTCAGAGAATAACACTATAGATGCGTCGATGAAAAGCCTAATTTATTTAATTGAAAACAGGACTGAAATTCCAGGATGTCACAACTCTTCCCCTCTTCTAAAAATTTCGTCCTCGAAATTTTAACCATTGCAATTCTTTACACAAAAAGGTGGGGGTTCAATCGTCTCATTGAATCCTCGCTTTACCAAGTTGCTCCTTCAGTGCCGTGGTATTGCCAGACCACTTTAACCAACGGGATCATCTTGGTACGCGGAATCTGTTCTTTCCAATCCACAATCTGAACAAGGCTTTCTACGTACGACACTCTGTCGTCCACGTCTAATTCCTCAAAATTAAGCACGTGGGTCCGGTCGGGCTCATACTTCCCCAACATCAACATGTGAAAGACGCCATGTACTTGCGCCAACCTCGGCGGTAATGCAAGACGATATGCTAGGATCCTGATTCTCTCAAGAATCTCAAAGGGACCTACGTACCTCGAACTCAATTTTCCCTTCTTGCCGAAGCGCGAAGTACCCCTCATTGGTGACATTTTTAGAAAGACGTGATCACCAACATGGAATTCCAATGGTCTCCGACGCTTATCTGCGTCACTTTTCTGGCGGTTCTAAGCGGTCTTCAATCTGCCCTTGATGACTGCAACTACATCCACTAACTACTGAACTAACTCTAGGCCTGTGATCTTTCTTTCGCCAACTTCATCCCAACACACCGGTGTTCTACACACTCTGCTGTACAACGCTTCGAAAGGAGCCATCTGAATGCTCTGTTGGTGGCTGTTGTTGTAGGCAAACTCAACAAGATGAAGCTGTTCTTCCCAACTTCCCTTAAAATCCAACATGCAAGCTCGCAGCATGTCTTCGACGGTTTGAATCGTCCTCTCAGACTGGCCATCCATATGAGGTTGATAGGTCGTACTATATTGCAGCTTCATTCCTAAGGCAGCCTGCAAACTCTTCCAAAAAGTAGCTGTGAATCTCGGGTCTCAATCTGAAATTATCATCATCGGCACTCCATGCAAACGAATGATCTGACACACGTACAACTCCGCGTGCTTATCCAAATCAAGGTCCTTTCGCACTACGATGAAGTGAGCCGACTTCGTCAGTCTGTCGACCACTACCCAAATGGAATCATTACCTCTCTGACTCCTTGGTAAACCTGTCACAAAGTCCATCATGATGTGCTCCCTTTCCACTCAGGAATCTCGAGAGGTTGCAGAAGTCCTCCCGGCTTACAATGATGTGCCTTCACTTGTTGACACGTCAGATACTTGGCGACATGCTTGGCGATGTCCGCCTTCATACCGGACCACCAATAGTGTTGACGCAGATTCTGATACATCTTTGTACCACCAGGATGAATGTTGTAACTGCTACGATGAGCTTCTAACAAGATCTCTTCCTCGAGTGCTGCATCGTCAGGTACACACAATCGTCCTCGGAACCTCACTGTTCCATCCTTAGAAACCTAGAAATCAGCTTTCCTCTTCTCGATATTCTCTTGTAGAATCTTCTGTATCTCTGGGTATGTCCACTAAAGCATCTTGATCCTGATCTGCACTTTCAGCTCAATTCTGAGGTTGGCCATAAGATTCGAAAGGTGGCCTACCTCAAATTTGAAAACCGAATCTCGAGCTTTCTCGAGTAAGGTCCATTCCTTGACCATCATATGTGCAACTGAAGTCTTTTGACTCAAAGAATCTACAACCTTATTCGCCTTCCCAAGGTGATATAGAATATCACAACCATAGTCCTTCAAAAGTTCCATCCAGCGGCGCTGTCTCGTATTCAACTCCTTCTGAAATAATAGATACTTGAGACTTTGATGGTCAATGAAGATCTGGAATCTCTCTCCACACAAATAATTTCTCCAAATCTTCAGGGCGAAAATGATTGCTGCGAATTCCAAGTCATGCGTTAGATAATTCAGCTCGTGAGGTCTCAACTAACGGGACGCATATGCAACAACCCTACCATGCTGCATCAGCACGCAACCCAGTCCTCTAAATGACGCATCACTATAGATCTCGTATCCTTTAGGACCAGATGGAATGGTCAGCACAAGAGTGGTAGTCAGCTTCTGCTTAAGCTCTTGGAAACTACACTCGCACTTGTCTGTCCACACAAATTTCTCTTCCTTCTTCATCAGGCGAGTCGACGGTGACACCTGATAGAACTAGTACGAGCACCTAGAGGGGGTGTATAGGTGATTAAAATGATTTTTATAAATCGTAACAGAATATATAGACTTTTTACTGAATGATAGACTAAGAGATTGAAAACAATAATAGACGTATGAAGATGCAATGTAAAGTAAAAGGATTAGGGATAGAGAATCAAGACTCCAAGTTTATAGTGGTTCGGCTTAGACTAAGCCTACGTCTACTCTCCCGCACGAACAGCCCACTGGCTGGATTTCACTAAGAATCAAAAAGAGAATTACAGTCTCACGCCCTTGATTCCACAGTGTAAAGACTCTACTACACTTCCTCAAGGTATCACCAAAATTCAGTCTCTCTTTTAATTACAAGTATAGCTCGAAGAATATGATCGCAAAAGAACAAAGAGATTTAGACTTTGAAATTCTTCTATCTGGCACTCTTGAACAACTTGAGCGTCTCCCTTACATACTTCTTCATGCCTTCATTACCGTTGGCACCTTCTAAAGAAGTTCTTCCAATCAACCCGTTGGACAAAATCAATTAGAGAGATCTCGAGCTCCTCAAGGAAAATGACGATAGCCCATCAATCCCGCTTGCCCATACAATCAGGATCTCAGTTTCCATAAGTAGAACCTTCCAAGTATAATTTGCGGATCTAGAGGATCTAGATTATTCGAATACGAATAAAAGATCTTGAAGTGCTAATTCTAGTCGTAAGATATTCCTTAACCGTTCGAGTCAAAACCATACTTGAATTAATAAGAATAGAACTTTAACTTTGTTGGTCTGGAAACTGTCCATGAGAGTAAACTTTGAATCTTGAGTCTGGAGGTCTTTAGACTTTGTCAATAGAGTCCGCAAGTCTTCAGACTAAACTAATGGAAACGTTTTGTCGACTTCAAAATGCCTTAAGAAGATTTCTCTAACAACGCCGAAGCTAAAAATCTTTCCACGAACCTTCTGTAGTAGCCTGCTAAACCCAAAAGCTTATGATCTCTGTCATTGATGTCGATCTCGGCCAACTGATCACTACTTCCATCTTGGACGAGTCCACGAATATTCCTTCGCCTGAAATCACGTGACCTAGGAATGCTACTCGAGTCAACCAAAAATCGCACTTGCTGAACTTAGCGTACAACTCATGAATCCTCAGGGTCTGAAGTACCATCCTCAGATGTCTTCATGTCCTTCAGCACTCCTCGAATACACCAGAATGTCGTCAGTGAACACGATCATAAACTTATCTATATACTCCTTAAACACTCAGTTCATCAAATCCATAAAAAGCAGTTGGAGCGTTCGTTAAACCAAACGGCATTACAGTGAATTCATAATGGCCATATCGAGTATAAAATGCTGACTTCGGTATATCCTCCTTCCTAATCCTCAACTGATGATACCCTGTTCTCAAGTCGATTTTTGAAAATATCGACACTCCTTGCAACTGGTCAAACAAGTCGTCGATCCTCGGGAGTGGATACTTGTTCTTGATCATCACTTGATTGAGTTGACGATAGTTGATGCACAGGTGCAACAAACCATCTTTCTTCTTCACGAAGAGAACTAGTGCTCCCCAAGGCGATGCATTGGGACATATGAATCCTTTATCCAACAACTCTTGCATCTGTACCTTCAGTTTTTTCAACTCAGACAACGCCATCCGGTAAGGAGCCTTAGAGATTGACTCTGTCCCGGGTGCTAACTCAATCACGAACTCTATCTCTCTCTCTAGCGGTACGCCTGGAAACTCCTTTGGAAACACATCTAGAAATTCTTGAATTACCGAGATATCTTCGATCTTCAACTCCTCAACTATCGTATCCACGACAGTTGCCAGATAACCTTGACAACCCCTGTTTAACAAACGGGTTGCCTTAAGCAACGAGATTAAGGTAATCGAGGGTCCTCCTCGACTCCTAACAAACTCAAAACTTTCACCCGCTAATGGGTTAAACTGAATCGCTTTATGATAGCAGTCCATCTTAGCTCGTTGCTTGGTGAGCCAGTCCATGCCAATTATCAAATTGAAATCATACATGGCTAGGACTAACAAGTCTATCTTCCCCTCTCGCTCACCAATCGCTAACTTGCAACAAGAACAACCCAATGCAAACAACACATTATCCTTTAATGGTGTAGATATGTTAACCACTGACTCCAACAACTCAGGACTCAATCCTATCAGCTTAACAAATTACTTAGCTATAAAAGAATGAGTCGCGCTAGGGTCAAACAAAGCATAAGCAGTATGGTCGTTCAGCAAAACTATACCTGTAATCACATCAGGTGTGTCCTCTGCCTAACCTCTCGTGATGGCGTACACTCGACCTTGAGTGTCACGCCCCAAACCCCGAGACACACGAACAACCCACCATGGTCATGCAAATGTGACATTCCCAGATAGTGTCACCGACCCCATTATTTTTATATGTGCAAGCGGAACGTATTATAAAACCCCTGACAAGACTTACGGGATAAGAAAGCATGAAATCAACTTCAATCAAAAACCAACGTACTTTCATATATACTCACACCAGAGTTCATATACACCAAAAATGGGTCAATCTACGAAAAGGGATCGATCCACCAAAAAAAGAGAAGGAACAGTCCTATGACTACTAGTCGGACTCGTTCGTCAACCCCACTTCTGACTTATCCGCCTCCGGAGACGATGGGTCATCCACCCCACCATTTAGATGGTCAACTACGCCCACCTAGAATGGTTTCCATCACAGCAAGTGGAATATCAAAACCATCAAGTGGACCAACCCTAAAACTATTGGGCCCAAAGCAGAACCACGCCCTATATCTATGAGGCACCCTAACATACACAGCCTCCTGGATCAAGAACATGGTCCTAATCAGCTCGTAGATCCAATGACTATTAGGATCGGGAAAACTATGCACCTGCTCCATAATCTACACTGGGATACCGTATCGCTCCGGGGGTTCAGCCATCTACAGTCCTGTAATTTTGGCCCACAACAGGGTGAGACATTGTCTCAGCAAGTTCACCCCCTAAACCCCTATTAGAAAGAAAATACACCCAGGGGTGGCCTAGCCACACTACACAGAAGACTTACCTCACCTTATCTCTTTCCTGCATGTTAGTACATTTCAAATCACTCAATCACATGTAGTAATAAGAACTTAAATAACTAGAACACAATCACTTTCACATAATCAACAATCACACTCAGCACGCATTCCAATGTTCATTTAATCACTACCACGCATGAACATAGCTTACTCGTAGTTTGGCTATCTACTGGCATTTAGCCAGGCATCGTCTCCCCACCTTGGAGTATGGCTTCGTCATTACGTCAACGGCATTCCCGAAGGAGCATGGGCCCAGAATCTACTGTGACCCGCATCCGTTGTATGGGGCATCCCATATAAGGGTAAGTCCGGCTCAATAGTTCAGGACAATTTCCACTTAATTATCACACGACCAATCCATACTCGGCCCAGGACACTTAGCATTTCACGCAATGCTTCAATTTAAAATAGTGATCCCGACCTTTTTTTTTTTTTGATGACCCGGGAAATCCCGTATAGCCAGTAGCCGGCAAGGTAAACCCGGGGTGACGCTAGCGGAGGACCCACCACCCTGACGTCACACTTAAGACACCAACCGCCTCCACTGGGTTTCGAACCCCTCACCTTTGGGGAATGATCAACGGAGCCCTTATCCAGCAAAACCACCATGTGTTAGGGACACGTTAATTTCGAACCAGAAAACCAATATCTAATTTTTCAAACCCCACTATTTAATATAATTCTTAAAATCCAATTTTGGTATCAAAACCCGCCACTTGAGATTTTATGAATAAAATCCATATTTTTCACAATCAACATTCAATTTGCATTCTACATTCATCAAATTCAAAATATGAATACACAGCAACAATCAGCGTGAAATTATGAGAATTTAGGGTCCCAAGATAATTTTTGGAATTTAATGAATAATTAAATTTATTCCGAAAATTAATTAAATAATAATATTTTAATAATTTCGAATAATAATATATTATTAAATTATTAAATCATTTTGAAATATTTATTTAATCTAAAATACTTCATTAAAGTCAAATCAATGCTTATTCTAATATAAACCTACTTAGCCTTAATTAAACATACTTTAAATTAATCACACCCCTTAATCTAATACACACTTAATTAAACTAATCTAACCACCTAAACTTACTTAGCTTGGACTAAGCACACTTAAGGCATCATCAACCCTCTAATCAAGGTTTAGGAGGCTAAATTCACCGGAATCGCTTTTCGATGAGTCTCCGACAAAGTTAACGACGAGGTGGTCGGAAAACCTCCTCGGGGCGGCACCAAAAGAGGACCGAAGGGCACCCAAAACGAGCCTTAAAGATCCGGATCTAGCTTGGAACTCCAACTGCTGTCCAAGCTCGGTCGGAGGTGTTCCAGTCACTGGTTAGGCGCGGGATTGGCGGAAATAGGCAGTGGCAGCTTGGGCGATGGCTGGCGGTGGCTCCGGCGGTCTTCCGGTGGCCTTGGCGACAGCAGCAATAGCTAGGGGCTCGGGCAGAGGTGAAGCAAAGCGCGAGCCGACTGGTGAGCGGGCAAAGGAGGAGCGACACCGGCGGCGCGTGCGGACGGCAGCAATGACGACGTACGGTGGCGTCGAGGAAATGGCAAAGGTGGGCGTGTGGGTTAACTGGTCCGTTCGGCCTTCTCTCTCCTCCAAATTCCAAGAAAATCCCAATTTCAAGGAAGAAGATGATGTTGATGGGTGAAGTGAAATCCCCACTTTTGGTGAGCCAATGGGCTCTTGACACTTGTCCAAACCCCATTCACTTTGGCCCCACCATGACATCAGGTGATGTCACACTGCACTCACACCAAGCTTCCACAACAATCTTCCAATGGGTCCATTTGCTTCCTCCGCCATGGCATATGAATTCAAAATCTTGTACATCAATTTCATTCAATTTTCTTCTAATTGAACCAAATTGAAGTCCATAAAATAATCCAATGTCACCACACTTCAATTCACATTTTTACTTGACCATAGAACCATCTTGGGTCCCAAAAGTACGACCAAAAGCGGGCCTACCAATTTTCCTGAACCAAATTAATCATACTTTGATTTTTTTGCCGAAAAACTCGGTTTGCATGAAAAATCTTCTGAAAATGAGTCAATATTATTGTGACACAACAGGACTTCCAATTTTTGAATTCGATTTCAATTTCACGGTTAATTTCACTCTAGCATGGTACTAGCGTGTCTTGATCTATTGGGTAGCTTTTAGAAATTTTCATGCATTTGACCTATGGTTGATCAATTTAAGCCACAATATACATCTTTGACACATTGGCAACTCTTAGTTGTTGTGGTAACCTCAAGATTTCAAATATGGACACAGGATACCCAAACGACAGAAAAGCCGATCTAATGCCGATCGACAAGAATTGTGCAATCTGGTGGAATCACCCACATTCGATCGCATGTTTCTGCCGAGTCAACCTATCTCCGATCTCTAATCGATTTTAAATTGTGCCATAATGACCCTTGCATATTAGCTTGGTCGAAATGTCACTTCCTGGTCAAATTCCTGAGTCTGATGCATTAGAATTTCTTAACGGCTTCACCTGATAGACTAGTTTTCACATGAATGGCCGACTCAGGGAAAAGAACTATATGCATGCAGATGAAATGCCCACTTCAATTTACTGAAATTAGAATTGGAAAATCAGGATGTCACATTGAGCTAGGGGTCTTATTAATCCACCTTGCAGTGTATTCAGCGGCGCTACACCCCTAATCTGACCCATCGGTGGCAGCGGCGGTAACTGCTATTATCCCCTTGGTCTTCTAGGGCAATCTCTAACCAGGTGACCATGTTGGCCACATTCGAAACAGGCACCCGTCCTTAAAAGGCACGAGATCGAACCATGTTGCCTTCCACAGAAGCGACACACGCCATTCTGATTTGGCGCTGACTTGCCAATTCCACCCTTCCTATTGGGCGGCACATGAAACCTTCCTCTGGTCATGGGCTTCTTCCCGAACCAGTTCCCTTCTCTATTCGAACTGAGCCTCGACCCAAACGAGGAAGCTTGTTCACTCAAACTTCTCTCAATCAGTTGGGCCCAACTATACACCTCATTATAGTCCTTCAGATCAAACGGTACTAATGGATTCTTTAGCTCCAGGCAAAGGCAATTCCTGAACCTTCGTGATTTGTCTTCGGGATCCTCTATCAATCTTGGAGCGTACTGTGACAGTTTCGCGAACATCACTTCGTACTGATCCATGCTCATCATCCTTTGGCGGAGGGCTGAAATTGCTCCATCTTCTATTCTCGAGCACTACCCGAAAAGTACTTGTCATTGAAAGCTCTGAGGAAGGCGTTCCACACCGGGACCACGCCTTCCAGAAACATTGTACCTCTGGTGGCTCTCCACCAAGTATTCACGTTACCCTGCAGTTGATATATTGCAAGGACAACCTTTTCTTCCTCACTGCACATCAAAAGTGCAAAGGCCTTCTCCAGGTCTCGAATCCAAAGAGAGGCAGTCTCAGGGTCTCCAGCACCCCGTGAACCTCGGCAGATTCAGCTTCAGGAACTACTCCACCAACTTGTGAATTGGTCTCTCTCTCTCTGCACCACCGCATTCTCAGGCTGAACTTCGATGGGAGCGGCAGCGGTTGCGGCCTCGGTGGCGGCGGCGACAGCAGCAATAGTAGCAGCTGTAGCGGTGGCGGTAATGGCGACGGCTTGATTCTAGGCTTGTTGCCCCATCATTGTTCCCATAGCTTCAAGCACCTGCATGATCCCTTCAATCCTGGGATCACCAAGGGTTGCTACCCCAGTACCAACAGGAGGCGGTGCTACTCCACTAGCGCTAGCCGGAGCTGGCGCTCGACCACGACCTCCTCGAGTACCGACCCTCGTCAGCGTCCTACCCCAAGTAACAGGTCCAATGGTATGCTTTCTAGGAGTCCTTTGCTCATGATCACTCATCTCGCAGGGTCTTTAAAGAAACCTGCTTTCTAATTCCACACTGAATCAAAAGCTGAGTGATCCCAACAAACAATTCTACCAAACAACTAACACAGACATGCACCAGCATGAAGTAAAGCCCAATTCTACTAATTATCCCATAAACCTATCACACATTATCACTCCAACTATCAACCTACTCTGATACCACTCCGGGCGAGGACATCATGCCCCAATCCTCGAGCGCATGCCCATCCCTCGGTGGTCGATTAAGTTGCGACGTCCCAGGACGCATCGCCAACCCTTTCAATTTAATGCGCATGCAGAAGCAAATATATAAATCCCCAGACAACAGAAAAATGGGATAGAAAAGTAGGACCACAATTTTAAAACCACACTGCACACCTTTATACAAGCAGACTAAGTTATATACAATATTAGTCTGTATTCACAGGTCTACCAAAAACAAAAGAGCTACTAGTCCTCTAAGTGTTCGAATCCACAACCGAAGGCTTCGAGGTCTCTTACTCTGGGGAACTCGGGTCCACCATTGAACCACCAGGAGGGTCAACCGTACCCTTGCCAAAAGCGATCTCTAGCATCGACAAAGGAATCGCAGATTCCAATAGGGGACCTTCTCTAGGTCCATCTTGCTCGTAACGATACCACGATCTGAATTGATTGGGTACCCTCCGGGATAGAGCCGCATCAACCCAGACAATGGATCTAACAAGTTCGTAGACCCAGTCTCTTTGGCTCCTAGGGAGGGGACTATGAGAGATCTATTCGGTGACCTTCTTTGGATGGCCGAAACACTCAGGAGGAACAGCCATCTAAGGACCTATAAATGTTAGCCCACGATGGGGTGAGATGATGTCTTAGCAAGTTCACCCATTAAACTCCGACTAGGAATGAAATACGCCTAAAGGCTACCTATGCACACAAGAGATAGGTGACTTACATTTCCCTCAGTTCATTCTTGCAAGTCAGTACAGTTCATAAACCCTGACCAATCATTCATTTAGTACCGACGATTGCTCAATCCAATAATCGATCAATCCAAGCAATACTATCTATCAATTCAATTCTATTTGGTACCATCAACACCGACCATGCTCACACAAGCTGAAAAGGATAGATAGTAGCGCGCACAAGCTAATATAGGGATCGTTGCTCTCACAAGCTGATAAATGATCATTGCTCACACAAGCTAATAAAGTATACTGCTCTCACAAGCTGTCATATCAAGCACTTATAAGTTGATATAATATACTGCTCTCACAAGCTGAACTACAATAAATCAATCACAGCTAAGGACCTTGTGCTTTGCACACCAATCCCTCAATTAAATAACGAACTTGGCCCAATTTCATCATGTTAAAATATACTCGATGAACATAATCGTGTGTGGGTACACGGTTAGCTTGAGCCAAAAACACAATATCTTTATTTTACAAATTCCCACTAATTATAATTGTCTATAAACACATTTTTGGCGTTGTAAACCGACACCTAGTATTTTCTAATTAAATACCGAAATTATACAATTTCGGAATAAATACTCAAAATTATAATTATCACTCAATTTGTACAAATCAACACTCAATTAAATAAATCAATCGTACAATTGCAATCAGTACGAAATTCCGGTCACCGGCTATCCCGGTATAATTTTCGAAAAATAATAAATAATTCAATAATTACTAAAATTAATTAAATAAATACCAATAAATGCCATAAATAGAAACTTAGGCCGGAAAAGCCTAATTAAATACCGAAACTGGCCCGGAAAATTTTCGAACTTATCTAGATAAATAATACAATATAGCTAGTTGCTAATTAAGCCAATCTAACCACCTAACATGTATAAACTAGTAATTAAATCACTAATCCATTCTAACTAACCACCTAAACTATACTTAGCCTAAACTAATCAACCCTTAAGTATAATTAACTCCCTAAGCAGAGATTACTGAGTAAACTCACTGGTTTTGAAATCTGATGAGTCCACGATGACGGCAAGGCGGAGACGGGCAACAAACTCCAAAGCGGCGGCACCAAGCGAGGCCAGGAAAGGCTTGGAAACGGACCTCGAAGCCCACGGCAAGTTGTTGGGTTTTGGTTCTGTTCTAGAACCGAAATGGCTGGGTCAAGCGACTATACGGGTTGGAAACGGCACGGGAGATTGGCAGATGGCTGCAGCGGCTTAGGTGGAGGCAGACAGGGCTTCTGGCAACCACGACGGCGACGTACGATGGCTGGCGGAGCTGGACAGGGCTCGAGATGTCAAGGGGCGACGGCTAGGGTGAGACAATGGCATGGGATGGCAGGACGGTCGCGCGGGCTGGCGCGCAGTGCAATGGCGAGCCGTGAGCGTGCGACGGCAACAAGCGGCTTCGGGCGGCTGGTCGACAGTTAGGGGAGGTTCTCTCTGGTTTTTTAGCTTCACTTGGACAACAATGGAGGAAGCAAAGCTTGCTGAAGAAGAAAGGGGACAGCTGCTCTTATGGAGGGTCCCTCTTGGCTTCTTCCTATCTCTTTGTCCCCTTGACCATGCCCCACCTCAATTGGGAGACCTCTTCAACCAATTTTGTACACACAATTCCCCCTAGAACAAGTCTCATGTGGTCCAAAAGGTTGAGGACCATGGGACCTACGAATTTTGAAGTATTTTCCCCCAAATTAAACCAATTCCCCTTCAATTGAAGCCAATTTCGGTCCTATAAAATCCACCAAGGTGTCCACGACCAAATTGACATTTTTCCTTGCTAATAGAACCAACTTGCATCCCAAAAACGTGATAAAAAAAGGGTCCTCTGAGTTTTCCAAACAAAAACGACCCAACTTTGAATTTTCGCCAAAAATCTCGGTTTGCAGAAAAATCCTCAGAGGATGAGTCGACGTTTCTAAAATAACTCGTGACAAGACAGAAATTTAATCGGATTCAAATTCACGGTTAATTTCAATATGCGCAATTTTAGCGTGACTTAACCTACTGGGTAAGTTTTAGAAATTTTTGGTGCAATTAACCTGTGATCGATTTATTTCGAGTCACAATGTACATCTTTGACACATTGGCGACTCTTGATTGTCGTGAAAATCTTGAGATTTCAAATAGGAACACAGGGTACCAAAACGACGGAAAAATCGGTATAATGCTAATCGACGGGAATTTCGCAATTTGGTGGAATCACCCACACTTTGATCACCTATCTCAGTCGAAACGACATATCTCTAATCTCCGATCGATTTTTAAGTGTGCCGTAATGATCTCTGTAAATGAGCACGGTCAAGTAGTCGATTCCTGGTCGAATTCTCAAGTCTATTGCATTAAAATCCCTTAATGGCTTCCCCAGATATTCTAGTTATCTCGTGAGTGATTAGCTCAAAGAATGGCACTATAGACACGTCGATGAAAGACCCGATTCATTTAATTGAAAACAAGACTGAAATTCCAGGATGTCACACACACACACACACATAAATATATATATATACACACTAAAGACATATACCTTTTTAATGATTTTTCTATATCCCCTTCACCAATTTTGGCCGAAAATCGCTGAAATGGATGATAGACATCCTACATGGCACACTTGGCAATGACGCTAACTTGGTCAATCTTTGCAATATTTAAAAAAAAAAAAAAATCTACGATTTCTTTTTCTTTTTCTTTTCTTTATTTTTTCTTTTTTCCTATTTCCCTCCTTCGATCATTAAGGCCTCAATGATGGTCAATGGAGTTCGTCAGCCACAAACAAGGGATAGTAAGGGCATTGCAGCCCCGGCCTCTAGTCGGTGACCTCCACTAGCCATTGCCAAGGCCTTGGCAACCAACAGGATAAGAATAAAAAAATAAAATATAAAGGAACAAAAATTGAGAAAATTTATTAAAATTTCAAAAATCATCTACGTCAATTATTTTTGATCAAAATGACTACTTTGGAAAGTCATCAAAAGGTTTAGTATTAAGTTGGCAAAACTAAAAATTTTAGGATTAAATTGGCTATTCTACAATAATTTAGAATTTTTTTGACACTTTTCCCGATTTCATTTGAAATAAATACAAACTTTCCCAAATTCATTTACTTGCTACTTGTATCATCGAAATTGAATCATCAATGAAATACATTCTGAATATATGTGGGTTAATGGGTGAATCAACAGAAAATATGAAGGGTCCTTTGCTCATTTTTAATGGGAAGGAAAATGACAAGAAATTTAAAGATATGAAAATTGGAGGCAATTGTGACTAGCCATTTAAATTGCAAAAAAGTAAAAATAAATACAAATTTGCAAAAGAAAGTTGAATTCTATGATCAATTAGGGAGTTTTTACAAAGTACAATGTGACTATTTAAAGTCTATAATTAATAGTTACAAACAGCGGTTACTGAATTTAAGAAGATAACTTCCTAATCCTATCTTTAATACAAATAATCTTCTAATCCAATCTATGGTTATAAGAAGTTACAATAATACTCATCCACAAGAAATTACAAATTTGAAGCTATTACTACTTGGCAGTTACACCCCTAGAAAATGGATGTTTATTGTTGATAACTTCCTTATCGAGTTGATGATGCTCTTCAAGTTGTCCATTGTTCTTTTCATCTTGTTGTTCACTAGACTCTTCTACCATCACCTAAGTTTGTCACTTTTCCCTTATAATCAAAATTTGATCACTTTTGGCATCAACTTAGACATATAAATTGTGGAAAAGTAAAAATAAAGATAAATTTGCAAAATAAATGTTGAATTTTGTGATTCATTAGAAGGCTTTTACAAATAGTAAGATAAGGTTATTTAAAGCCTATAATTGACGTTTACAAATGGTCATTGAATTTAAAATGATAACTTGTTAATCCTATCTTCAAAACAAATAACTTCATAATCTTATTTGTTATTACAAGAAGGTACAACAACACTTAACCATGAGGTAACAAATTTGAAACTATCACTACTCGACAATTACCCATCCATGTTGATGACTTCATCCCCAAATAACGAGGTACGGATACCTGGAGTGCCAAAACTTGGCACGGAGGGACACTTAAGTGCCAAAACTTTGAAAATGTACACTTAAGTGCCAAAATCAGAGTAAAATAGATCACTTAAGTGCCACTTTGGCCAAAATCCGGCCAAATTGCTGATGTGACAATTTTTTGGCGAGGTGAGTGCAAAACGACGACATTTTGCACGCTAACGTAGCGAGAAAATGCAAAAACGGTGTTGTTTTGTCTCGATGTGTAAATAATTAATATATAAAATTAATTAAATTTAATTTAAAACTAATTTATTTTAAATATTCTAAAAAATAAAAAACTTAAAATTAAAATAAATTAAAATAAAAGAAGGGGGCGTCCGAAGGGAGGTGGCTAAGGGCTGAGCCCTCGCGGCGGGGAGGTGGCGGCGGCAAGGGCCCAGCCCTCGGCCCGCCTCCCTTCGCCCCCCCGCCCCTTTTTTTTTTTTAAATTTTAAGTTTTTATTTTTTTAGAATATTTTAAATAAATTTAAGTTTAAATTTAATTTAATTAATTTTTATATTAATTATTTACACATTAGAGACAAAACTACGTTGTTTTTGTATTTTCTCGCCACGTTAACATGCAAAATGACATCGTTTTGCACTCACCTTATCGGAAAATTGCCACGTCAGCAATTTGGCCGGATTTTGGCCGAAGTGGCACTTAAGTGATCCATTTTACTCCAATTTTTGCACTTAAGTGTACCTTTCCAAAGTTTTGGCACTTTAGTGTCCCTCCGTGCCAAGTTTTGGCACTTAGGTTGTACTTCTACCCTCAAATAACTTATGTTTGCTCCCCCAACATTACAAACACAACTAATTATGCGAGAATATGAGAGTACGAAGCCTCAACATAATTGCCAACAAAATATTTACCTGGGAGGTTCAACAATTATGAAAAAATGAAGCCTTACCTCTTACAATTTTACGTATCCATCCATGTAGAGGACTTCATACCCAAATAACCAACGTTTGGGTTCAATTGCTTCCTCGGTATGTTATCAATGCTCTTCAAGTTGTCCACTTTTCTTTTCTTTGATGATTTTTCTTTTACCAAATTCTACTACTATTTTTTTTTTTTTGTATTAATATGTAAATGTCATCTCAGATGAAGTACAAAGGCTCAAAAGCGTCCACATACAATACAAACACAGCTAATTATGCGAGAATATGGTGATAGGGAGCTTCCATGTAGTTGCCAGCAAAATATTTGCTTGGGATGGTCTACAATTATTGAAAAATGAAGCCCATACAATTATATTTGCATCTCAATTGACTTATTTGTCGATTAACTACTAAGTCTGTCACTAGTCAATTATAACCAAAAGTCGGTCATTTTTTGGTGCCAGCACTACTCTATCAACTTGTGCTTCACTTTATAGCATATACTACTAGTAATTTGACATAGGTTGTAATTATTTCAATTTGTAACAGCCAAATAAAGAATTCTAGATTCATTTCAATGAGTTAATTTGCGTAGTTTGTCCGTGGAAGGAACTATTCAAGAGGAAATCCAGTAAATAGAAAAGGAGAATGCATTTCCTCTCTCTCTCTCTCTCTCTCCCCCCCCAACACAAAAAAAAAGAAGAAGAAGAAGAAGTCTTGAACTCAACTTTACGTATGATATGATACCGAAGAACCGCATTGAAATATTTATATTTTATGGTGAGGCTTGGTGTGAGCACCACAGATTCTTGAATTTTATTTTTTGGTGATTAGGCCGATCCTTAACGAAAACAAAAACAAAATATAGCACATTCCATGTACTATTGTCGCGTAATTGTTGCTTCTTCTTATCCAATTAAAATAAACACCGTCATGTTTAAGCCCTAAAGAACAAACAAGCTCAACTCTTTCTTTGTGTTTCTCTCTCTTCGCCAATTTTCCCTGCTTTCACATTCCTCTCCTCATCAATGTAATTGTTAAAAGAAAAACAATGAAGTTCTTGAATTCCTAAATAACTGAAGTATTACATGCACTTGAGGGTCATCGTGCGATTGACCTCACCCACTCACCACCACTATCCAAACGTAAATTGTCCACACAAAGGTACGACGAGACCACGAGCGCGAAGCCAAAACTTGAAACTAAAATGTGCGATACGTTCTGCCTTCTCAGGGGCAGCGGCTTAGTCATGTTTTACAATAAGGGTAACACGTTCTCCATGCCTTCGACCCGGTTGGGCGTGAGCATGAGCACTCCTGGCTTTTGTTTGGCTCAGGATTTGCATGTGGATAACCTCCGTGAGCAGCCCCCATCGACAGGGAGTGGAGGAAATTTTCTCTTACCGGACATTTAGGAAAGCATGGCTAATTCCAAACTTACAGATTGCCACGTCGGCAAAGCAATAGGCTGATAGGATTACGTTGGAATTACACACGGAGGTTTAACGCTACATTTGAAAAAAATGAAAAATTTAGGTTTGAATTAGCATCCGTAAAACAGATTCAGAATTTGACCAAATGATTTTCCTTAGTTTGGGATTTGGTCTGTTATATTTGTATTTAGGATTTGTTGAGGATCCTCTTCCATTTGGATTAAAGGTAGAGCTGCATTAGGGAAGAACAAGGAATTGCATTATTAAAGGAAACAACAAGGAAAGGAAAGAGAAAATTACAAAAATAGAAGGTGAAAAAATAGAGAGAGAGAGAGAGAGATTTGGTTGGAAGAGATATGATCCGCCAAATAAATTACCGAAGAAAGAGAGAGAAAATGGAGAGAAAAGTGAGTCCTCAAGTGTTAATCCATCATCTGTAAGCACTTGAGGGTCTATTTATATGGGAGCAGAGAACCAGCAAGGAAGTGAGAGATGAGAGAGAGAGCTCTCTTGGGCTGGTAGCTCGGCACCTGATGCCCCGCACCTCGCACGGTCGCAAACGTCAAGTCTCCCTCGTACACTTGCACATACCCTCCGACCTGCATGCGTTAAAGATGGTGCAGATTACTTTTCGTTCAACAAATCAAGCCAATTGATCCCTCTAGGACGAGGGGGATCCAAGACAAGAATAATTAAAAAGGGGGTTGATGTCGTGAAAACAAATAAGCCGCCTCACCTCGCCCCCGAGGAACCAAGGACGCCATGGACTCTTCGTTCGGAGGCTCATCTTGCTAAGAGACCTCTGGGTCGATGTCACCGGCACTCTTCCGTCCGTGTCCCCGCTGCATTTTCAGTCACTCGTTAGTCATACTCCCACTTCAATCACTCACAAAGGATTGCCAAAAGTTGTCAATGACCCAACAGTAATTGCTTCTGGATGACTTTATTCTTATCACGGATCTTTTACTTCCAACATGGCCGACGCGCGCAAAAAAAAAAAAAAAAAAATCCTTTTTGTTATTTACCTAAACAACCAAACACGGAGCCCATTGGACATGAATTCTTGGAGGAGAGGGAGGACGGTGGAAGGGCTATCCCCCCAGCCATTAATAACATCGCTGCACGGTGCCCAGTCGTGATCGAGCTTCGTAACGTTGGCGTGAAGTGCCTCTTGCACATCTTCTCTGTTCAGGTAAGCATAAACGTAGTTGTCTCCACACGGGTCGAAGTCCATGATCTGGCAAAAGAAAACACAACCCGAAAATCTATGACCTAAAGTTTTGCATATTGTCGTTCAGAAGTGCAAAAGTTAAAAGGGTGTAAAAAAGAAGCAAATGAATTTGAGCTCACGTTGGTCTTCTTGGGAAGAGAAGTCAGGTTAAAAGAGAAGCACAGAGGGGCGTAGATGTTGTAAACGTCAATAGGAGAAACATCATCATCCGCATCCCTTGTAGCCGAAATGCATTCCCTTGTTCGATTTGTGGCGTGTAATGAAAAGTCGCAATGCTTTTGAATTACATACCATGTTTCATCGGATATCAATGCATGTGTCACATAATACTCATACATCCCTCTCTCGTCCGCCTCATCATTGATTGCTACGTTTCCAATCTGCATGCATCAATATATATCCTCAGTTATTTTTCTTATCTATCTACCCATGACCAATTATTTAATCGACATTATGAGTCATGAGGAATGGGTGCGCACTAGATTGGTGCTAGTTGATAATGGTTACATAATAACAAGAGAATTACCTACTAATGTTATATTCATCGAATCAAACTTTGACCCTAATATCTATTATGTTTCATGGCGCGATTAGTTACACTACAATACCTGCCACAGCAATGACAATGCAGCATCCACATTATTTTTTTTATCAAGAGATGCAGGAGTAGGGACGATTTCATTTCAGGAGTGGGTTTCGACTCCCATGCCTTGCAAGGAGGTAGGACAAAAGTCTGAGAGTGAGTGTTAGAGTAGGATTAACGTAAGACTGACCAAAAAAAAAAAAACATCAACATTATTTATTTATCAAGAGATGCAGCATTTGTACCAAATATTCCAATGTGATGTTGACTACGATAAGCACGTGCCTAGTTGTTAGTCGAATCCCATTTAGCAAATGGACAAGTTGAGTAGCAGCTAGTAATTCAAATCATGAAAACGACCAAAAACACGTGATCTACTGATTATAAAGCTAAAAATATTTTTCCACATCTCGATGAGGTTTTATGGCCAAGACGTGCATGATGACTTCTGGCTTTTAATCATTCATTAGAACGCAAAAAGCCAACACAAAAACGCACGCAGGCTTAAAGCATATTCCATGTGTGAATGTTCAGACCTTAGGTGTTTCCTATACTTAAAGACTATGCAATTCGCGAAGACAACTTACTATAATCCCTTTGAGGTTGATAAGGGTCTTGTTTGCCTTCTTGTTGTTGTATAGGATGTTGTGAGCGAGTTGAGGTACGTAATGGCCCGCATAGCTCTCGCCTGAAATGTAAAAATCCCGGTTCTTGTACTCGGGAAACCTCTCCAGCCAATTTAGCAAGAATACATAATTGTCTGCTGCTGTGTTGCTGTCTCCATTCGAGCCGTAGTCTGACGTCGTGTTGGAATAAGAAAAACCGACACCAGCCGGGGACTCTAGGAACAACACGTTCGCAGCTGTCCTCGTAAAATAAATAATCGATCAGCTCTACCGGCGAAAAGAAAAAGCGAAATACATTTGAGAACACAAAACTGTGTTTTTTAAATACTTTACCAATATTCCATGCAAATTTATTTCTGTAAAGAGTCTTCCCATCACTATAGACTCGGAATGGTCCAAGTTCCTGCATTGCTCCATAGGCGAGGGATGAGCAACCGGGACCTGATGAAAAAAAAAAACAATAACAGCTAACTTTTATTCACTCAAACGCACCAGAAAATAATCTAAATATGATTTACTATATAATTGCTTTATAAATGTGATAACAGAAAGAATGATATAGATGACTCATATGAGCTTGTATATGTGCGGTACATTAAGAGGACATTGGTTAATTCATTGGACCAATTCAATCATGCAATGTTCTATATCACTGTTAATCCATTCAGATTTTAGAATTGATAGGATGAACAAGGTAGATTAGAGAATGGCGAATCACAATGATAACTTACGTCAATATACTTTAACTATGCTGCACCTAAACATATGAAAGCCATATGGCAACGCATGAGCACAAAGCACTTGCTTCGTTAAGCTATCAATGAGACAGTTCGAAGTGTTTCAAAATCAATAAAAAGCCAACAACTCTTAGAAACATGCATAGTTCTTGTGACAAAGTTATATTCATTATTTAATGGCAACGTTAAATACTTATATTGATTGGTCAAGTTTAAGTTCAACCTAGTATGATGCTCAAACTTGTTGAGGTGTGGTTCATATTTCCTATCGATAGGATAATAATGCCCCTGAGCTACCATAGAGCTTTTATAATTTGAGCCCATAATTTCTTGTTAGTTTGGGCTTAGGCTCATAAATAGCTATTGGATATAATCTCTTTCTCTTATAATCAAGAGGTGTAGCAAGATGCTAATTATAGCAGAATGATCCATTAGTGTAGCTTTAGTTTAATGGTGAATCAGGATAGAATCCTTGTGTCTCAATTTCTTTTCCCGATTTTCTTGTGCTTGTGTGCCAAATCCTAATAAAAGTATGATACAATTATATATTTTGGCTATAAAAATGGTGAAAAATTCCTAAGCGAAGAGAATAATATATTTGCATTGGAGATCAAGTGAAATTGGAAAAACTAAAGCACTCACCTCCGTTAAGCCATAGAAGAAGTGGCATTGTGTCCTTTTTTTTCCCTGCTTCAGCAAAATAATAATAAAATGCTCGACCGGCCAATTCATTGACGGTGACATAACCACCATAGTGATCGAATTCAATTGGCGGTTGTCCGGGCAACTTTTTGATCCTATCTTTCTCCTTCAATCCTTGTTGATGATAAATCCTAGAATGGAGATTTTCATGATTGTCTTTCACCTGAAAAAGGCTCTTGTCTATCCCAGACTTTGCTTTATATAGAGAATCAAGAGCGTCTCCTTGCTTATGAACAAGCGACGACAAGATACATAAAGAGAAAAGAAGAAGAGATGAACGAGCTTTAGGGATTCTCTCCATTCTCTATGCTCTCAGCTTCTTCGTCTTTGAGCCACGAGAGGGGGAGAGAGAGAGAGAGAGAGAGAGAGAGAGAGAGAGAGAGAGAGAGAGAGAGAGAGAGAGAGAGAGAGAGAGAGGGAGGGAGGGAGGGAGGGAGGGAGTTTAATTCGAGTTAGCTGTATCAAAAGTCGGAAGAAAGAGAAGATGGTAATTGGTGATTGAAAGGAAAAGTCTCCATGACCTAAGTAAGCTTGATTAGATTTAGGTAATGACATCCATGCAATCAAGATTTTTCCATTTTCAGAATCATGTTGTGCCATGAGACTTCCATATAGACAGTGTTTGCTCCTATGGAAACACATGCCGCTTAATATAGAAATACTTTCATTTTATTGAATTGAATCGAGTATAGTATATGATTTGTTACTATATATGGATATCGTGGCTTGATGTTGATGATGTATCTGTAATTAGTATATTATTCTACAGCTACCATTTATTGCCTTTTTTTCCTTGATAACCATATTTATTTTTGAAATTAAATATCCAGCATTTAATATCATGAGGTGTGTTTGATAACCACTAAATACACACAACTTGATTAATTGGTTTAAGTGAAAAATCACATATTATGTTGAGTAAGAATGACTTACTTAATTAAGTGATGAAACATACAATGGAAAATAAATCATACTAGTTATATTATCTAAACCTTCCGGTGATGCTCATTATTCCATGTTTAGCATGAAAATAATTATATAATTAATTAATTTCATATGTTATCAAATAACTTTTTTTTTATTTTCATTTTCACTTCTTTTCAGAATTTAATGTTTATTATTTAAACCTCTTTGAGCCTCTATCAATGTTCATTTACCTTTCTCACCAACACCTTAAATATGTCATCTAATATATGAAATTACCAACATTTTTTGTGGAGAGAATTACCAACCAAAAAAAAAAAAGTTAAACATATTGCAAATGTGTCAATTCAGTCGTAAACCTATCTTTTTACCAATTGAGTCATAAACCTTTCTCCAAACAGTATTAACATGGACATGAGCCGTGAAGCGCATTGCGGCTGGCGCTAAAGTGGACAATTTTTATTATATTTAAATATTTTTGAATTATTTATTTATTCGTTTTTTCCTTTTCCTTTTCTTTTTTTATTTCTTCCCTTCCTTCTTCCTTCAATTGCTTGCCGGATGTTGGCAGCTGCCCATCGCCAGTGGTGACTAGTGTTTACCCTAAAACCTTTCAATTTAGGGTTTTTCTTGATAGATAATCGTTAAGAATTGGAAGAGAAGTTCCTCGAGTTGTCCGAGCAATCTCCAAATCCTGTCTTTGCCCTTCTGTCCTGAATAACCCCTAGTATTGGGTTCTTCCTTTATTCCATAGTGATCAATCGCATGAAAATGGCTCTTTGTCGATGGAAGAATTCTAGAAAGTTGCTTTGTTGAGAGAACCAAGAATTTCTCCTTGCTTCTTTCACATGGATTCAATCATGCTTCTTGCCACAAGTGAATAGAAGGTTGTGTTAGAAATTTTGCGGAAAACCATAATCTTCATTATTGGGATGAATTACGGAAACGTGTAAATTTTGTACTAACCTTCAACCATTGATGATATCAAGAACAGATACGCAGAGCTTGAACGGTCGTGAATAGGCACTTCTAGCTAATTGCCCTCTCGAAGTTGATGGTGTGTTCTTCGATTATCAAATAAACAAATTAATGAGAATAATGAGAGAGTTTGGCTTAGATGACCAATTTATATGCTCACACAAATTCTAATAGATATAGTCTTCCTTCAAGACTAATCCTAATAGAAATCTAATGTAGGCAATTTTAACCAAATGTGGGATCATATTAAATAAAGTTATAACATTCTCCCATTTGATCCCAACATTTCATTGAATGAAATATTTAACCAAATCCACAAAACTTCATGCTGAAAATAAAACACATGAATCATGGTGATAAGTCCTCTTAGAACGAATATTATCTTTTATGTATCACAATGTATCTCATCAGCCCATATGTAATAACATAACATAATAAATAAACCTTATGTTAATTCTAGGTCAAACATGATTGTTTTTTTCTCAAAATAACTAAATGTATACAACTGTATTGAGAAAAACATCGCAAATGAATAGAAGTTTCACAAACTTTTCATATAAAGGAAAATTTACATGGTTTGGCCAATGCCCATTCTGACTACATGATCCTTATAACTCATTAATGGCATGCATGTAGTTAAAGGGTCAGTTATCATCAATTCAATGCTTATGTATTCTATGATCACTTTCTTCTCTTTAACATGTTCCATGATAACTAAATAATTGATATCGATGTGCTTACTTCGACTACCAATTTTGTGGTTCTTAACCATGAAAACTGCAACTAAATTTTCACAAAATATTTTCAATGGCCTAACACTAGAATCCACAACTCTAAGCCTTGATATGAAATTTCAACCACCCACCATGGCCTCAAAATAGGAAATGAACTTAGCCTCCATAGTGAAAGTGGCAACTAACGTCTGTTTCACACTCCACTAGGATACAGCTCTACCAGCAAACATAAAAATGTATCCCTATATAAATTTACGAAAATCAATGCAGCCAAAGAAGTCTGAAGACACCTCAACTACCCTAAGACTATTAGTCCACTTATACATAAGCATGTGTCCCTTTGTACTTTGAAGGTACCTCATCACCTTCTTTGTAGCTCTCCAGTAGTCCATACTTAGATTACTATGGTATCGTCTCAACATTCCCATAGCAAAAGTAAAGTCGAGTCGAGTGCAAACCTAAGCATACATCAAGCTTCCAACATCAAAAGCATATGGGATATTCTTCATTTGTTACCTTTCAAAATCATTCTTCGGGCAATGATTGTCACCTTTTACAATGGGTGTTATATTTGGTGAACAATCTTCCATCTGAAATCTCTTTAAGACCTTATTAATATAGGTTTCTTGAGATAGTCTTAATATATCTCAAAGTCTATCCATATGGATCTTAATGCTAATGACATAAGACTCATCACCTATATCCTTCATATCAAAACTCTTAGAAATGAATTATTTCACCTCATGTAGCAATCCCTTATTATTGATTGTAAGTAAAATGTCATACACATATAAGACAAGAAAACAAATATTGCCCTCACTAACCTTCTAGTATATACATTGATCCATGACCTTTTCTACAAAATCGAAAGAAGTGATGGCCTCATAGAATCTCAAGTACCATTAATGGGATGCTTGTTTCAAGTCACACGGAGACTTCTTAAGCTTACACACCAGATGCTCATCAGCATTAGAGAAGAATCATTCTTGTTGTTTTATGTAAACCACTTCTTCTAGTTTTTCATTGAGGAACATCATTTTCACATCCATTAGATGTAACTCGATATCAAAATGAGCAATCATTGCCAAAATAATACGAAAAGAATCTTTCTTAGATATAAAAAATATTGTCTCCATATAATCGATTCCCTCCTTCTGAGTGAATCCCTTGGCAAAGAGTCTAGTTTTCTATCTCTCAATATTACCCAATAAATCTTTCTTAGTTTTAAAGACCCATTTACAACCAATAATCCTAGCCCCATCGGGCAACTCTATTAAATCTAAGATTTCATTAGATGCCATAAAACTTATCTCTTTTTTCATGGTTTTGTACCATAAATTGAATTTATCATAACTCATGGCTTGTGAAAATATTTTAAGATCATTTTCAACTCCAAAATTATAGTCAGATTATTGTAGATAAATAATGTAATCACTAAAAATTGCTGATTTCTTCATTCTAGTAGACCTTCTTAATATTACATCAACATTCTACTGCGGAGTTTATTGCTCAATTAGCTGCTCAGCAGTTTCTAGTAATTGATGAATAGCTGGATCTACATATCAATAATAGCAAGTTGTGGAATTTCAACGATTGGTTGTTCAATGATTGGTTGAACCGAAGGGGCATTGTAAATAACAAATAATCTAATACCTGAAGTAGAAGGTTTAGTATCTGAATGATCTTCTTCAGAAACAAAGTCCCTAAATTGAACTCTCCCACTGATCATATCGTTCTCAAGAAACGTAGCGTTTCTCGATTCCACAAACCTAGTGGTGTGACGTGGATAATAAAACATATATCCCTTGGACTTTTCGGCATATCCAACGAAATACCCACTTATAGTCTTTGGGTCTAACTTTTTTTTTCCTATGAATTGTAGACTTTTACTTCAAACAAGCATCCCCATATGTGTATACATTTCTAACTCAATTTCCAACCTTTGAATAACTCAAAAGACATCTTAGGAATTGTCTTGGTCACAACTCGATTTAATATGTACACTATTGTTTTAAGAGCCTCAATCCACAAAAATTTAGGAATTTTAGAGCTACTAAGCATACCCCGTACCATGTCTAATAAAGTTCAATTTCTTCTCTCTACTACACCATTCTAGTCTGGAGAACCAGGCATAGTGTAGTAGGCAATAATCTCATGCTATTAAAGATATTTCACAAAGGGATGAGGTATTTGTCCATCTTCAACGTATTTATCATAATATTCTCCACATCTATCTGATTTCATGATCTTAGTTTGCTTACTGCATTATTTCCCTACTTCAGTTTTAAATACTTTAAATGCATCTAAGGCTTCGTGCTTACTACAAAGCAAGTAGAAATACATGAATCATGAATATCGTCTATGAAAAAGATGAAGTATCTCAAATCATTTGAATCCATATCTGGACTATAAATATCTATATGTATGATTCCTAATATTTGCATACTCCTCTTGGTACCTTTCTTTGAATTGTTGGTCTGCTTTCCCTTTATGCAGTCTACACAAATATCATAATCAGTCAAATCTAGAGTACTAAGCATTCCATCATTTACTAATCGCATAATTCTATCTATGAAAATATGTCACAATCTTTGATACCACAACATAGAAGAATCATCATTCACAATACATCGTTTTATGCCAGCATTATCATGAACGTACATCGCATTATAAATGGTATTGTCTTGTAAATTAATTCGAAAGAGATCGTCACACAAAATATCACTCCCAGCAATTTTATATTTATACAATATATTGAAGGTTGAACTTGAAAATTTAAAGGATTATCCCAATGGTACAAGTCTTGAAACTAAAATTAAATTCCTAGAGAAACTAGGAATATAAAATGTTCTTTTTAAATTCAAAATAAAACCATTATTGAGAACAATCTATCTATTCCAATAGCTTTTACACACGAACGTATCTTGTTTCCTAAATAAATTCTTTATTCACTTCCCACTGATTTCCGCTGGGTCTAACAACTCTACAAGGAATTTGAAATGTGGATTTTAAAATCAGAATCAATCTACCTAGTATTGTGATCCACATCAACCATATTAGATTTATGACAAATACACGATAGTTAGTTACCTTTCTTTTAGAGCTAGGCATTAAATTTGACACAATTCTATTTCATGTGCCCCTTCTTTTTATAGAAGAAGCACTTTGATTCTTTTTTAATGCCAGCTTGGGGAGGTATTTTACATTTTTCCCTTTTGCATGCATGCCCTTTATACTTATCATGTATTGTCATATAAGCACTTTCTCCCATTTCCATGAGCAACCTCCCTTCCTCTTGAACACATATAGTCATAAGTTCATTAATTAACCATTTAGCATTATATGTGTTGTAAGAGATCTTGAAAGGGGCATACTCTTGTGGGAGTGTTCGGATCTAGTATACAAGAAAAAATTTTGATATCCCAACCACAAGATTTTTCACCTGAGCTACAATATCCCTCATCTTCATGATGTACTCACGCACACCTCTTGCACTAGTAAGTTTCAACGATGAGAACTTCATAATCAGGGTCATGGCATGCACTTTCTCTAAAGATTTAAATTTCACATCAATAGACTCAAGCAATTCTTTAGCATTGTTATGATGAATGATTGAACCACGAATGTTAATAGAAAGTTTTGTCTTTATGTACATCACACCGATGTGGTTGGACCACTCCCATTGTGCATAAAGAGTAACTTCAACCTAATTGCTAGCTTCAGTAAGAGTAGGTGGTTCGTATGACCATATAGCATAATCAATATTCATACACTCCAATTAGAGAAGAATTAATTTCCTCCATTCTTTATAATTATCACTGTTCAACTCATGAATAATTATACCAGAACTAATCGTAGGTGGTAAAATCATATTATAATCAATGGAAACTTATGTATCATATATTTGAGGCAAATAAATTTAAATCATGTTTTGCTGATGTAAAATATGTTATAAAATATGAATCACCTAACATCAAAAACTACATGTCGGCTAAGTTTTCAATTTAAATAGATTCGTAATTACTTCATGATGTAACTATCAAATTATATTCCATTTCTCAATCCCTATGGGTAAATTAATAAAAAATAAAATGATATTTCATCATAATTAATCACATTAATATATTGAAATTTCCTATGGGATAAAATTCATAATATTAAGGTGATCAATCACAATTAATGTTTTTGACTATATGTGATCCAAAGACTCTTAATGTATATAATTTAATATAATCAAAGATGTTGTAGCTAATCTTCAATTAATTAAATATATACGAATCACTAGACATTTAATTACATGCATAAAACATTCATTAAATTGCATGTAAGGACAAAATAATAAATCAACGCAACAAGGGCAAAACAGTAAATTAAGGCGACCAATGGCAAAATCGTAAATAAATCGATCAAGGGAGAATTGTAATTTCAACGGCCATAGGGCCGCAAAACAGTAAAACGCAGAGAAAAGACGCAGAGAGGAGCCGCATTAGGCACGTGCATCTCACACACCAGATCGCCTCGTGGGCGCATGGTCACAAACAAGCGCCTATGCTAGCCCACAAGCACGTGAGCATCACGCACCTGAGGCCTGCATGGGCACGTGGTTGCACGTGCCCGAGGTCTTTTCGCGCAATTTCGTCGTTCTTCATATTGGTCGCGCATTCTGCCATCCGGTTTTCCTCTCATAGCCCACCTTAGACCAAAATAAGGAATGGGTACTGGAGACCACGCCAGCATATGACCATATAGGTCCAAGATTCGGCGACAACGGCAAAAAAAAATTGCTTGAAAATCATCAAGGTAGAGATGTAGACATGCTCTAATAACAACTGTTATAAATTTTGCAAAAAACCATAATCTTGATAATCGGGATCAATTGCGGAAAGGTGTAAATTTTGTATTAACCTCCTGCCATCGATGATATCAAGAATAGATACGCGGAACTTGAACAATCGTGAATAGGTACTTCTAGCCAATTGCCCTCTCGACGTTGATGGTGTGCTCTCCGATTGTCAAATAATCAGTATAATGAGAATAATGAGATATAGTCTTCCATCGAGACTAATCCTAGTAGATATGGGCAATCTCCATAGTTATCAACAACTAGATTTGGATAATAAATTCTCGATGAAATTTAATGTAGGTGATTTTAATTAAATGTGGGATCATATTAAATAAAATTATAACAGGTTGGTCGTTGAAATCCTAGGGCTCCGACTCAGATTTGCTCTCCATTGTTTTCTTTCGCTTTTGATCATGGCTCATGAGAGTCCTGACACGTCATACACAGAGGAAGTTGTCTGAGATACTTTACATAAGTCGTCGAGCTCGATGTCTGATCGCAACGAAAATCTTCAAGTTGTGATATAAGGACATGGGGACGAGAGGCAACGGTTACTCAGAGACGCTTCGCAAGGTCCCGGTAATCTGGCACGGCAAATTCAGCAACCACTAGGGACAGCTCCTTGCTGTTTGGAAAATATGGCTTCGAATAGGGTAGAACAATGAAGACGGATTTTTGAGTACTCGGGTCGGACTTTGAGGCGTGATATCACTTTCTTTAAGGATTTATTTGCCCCACAAAGTTGCTAATGGTCACCAGCAAATATCCTCCGGGATACAACAAAGTTTCAAATTGAGAATACTAGATAGCAATTATAGTATTTCTCCAGAATCTCTCTAGGAAACAATTGAAAAAATAGCTACCGTTTTTTCAGAAAAAAAAAAAAAAAATCAAAAAGATGAAAAATGATCACACTGATTCTTCCTCAATCTGACAAGTATATATAAAATAGTCTTAAAAAACGAAGACAACTCTTCGTGAAAAGTTGCGAAATGAACAAACACATTTTTTCGAAAATTTGTTCAAATGAACAAAGATGTCTATTTGTAAAAAGTTAAAACCGAACCAATGCAACCCTTCGGAAAAGGTTGCAAACCGAACAGGTATCATATGCAAAGGTTGCCTTGAAAAGACACAAATAAATTCGGAATAATAATTAATAATTTTTATTTATTTATTTAATAAATAAATTTTCGAATTTTCATTTCATATTTTATTTCCGAAAATTCTCAAAGGAAATTTCACACTTTTAAACTGGTTTACTTCTTCCCACCTTTCCCATGTGGGACAAGGTAAAAAGCACTCATTTTTGTTTTAACAAACAAAACTCCAACACTTGCGACAACGAGTCGAAGCAGATATGGCGAGAAGTAGCAGCAGCAACTGTGGACCAACGAAGGTGGCAATGGATTCAAGTGATATTTAGGGATGTGCAAAATGGACCTCCCAAACTGGGAACCACCCGGACTGGATTGGACCAAACTAGCCGGTTTGGTCCGGTTGCCGATTCCTGAAAGTGAAACCAGTGTTTGGGCAATCCAATTCCCGATACCAAGGAAAAGCCAAATCGGACCGGACTAATTAAGTATACTTTTCTATTTTATTATTTCTTCCAAAAAAATTAGTAAAATGTATAATAAACACTATCAACCGTCCCAGTCTAGTTTTGAGTAGTGAGAAAAAAATTAGTGGGAAAAAATAAATGACTTGGTTCCATTAAACCAGACCGGACCAATGGTTCGTTCCGATTCCCAATCCTAAGATCAACCAGTTTGGTCTTCGGTTCCGATTTTTGGGAATCGATCCTCCCGATCTAATTCCCGATTCCACGTTAGAACCGGATTAGATCAAGAACCGATCAATCCTAGTGATATCACGGAGGTTGGCTGGTGATGTGCTTTTGCAGCGCCAGGCAAATTTAGCTGGGAGAGCCCTTTAGGTCTGACGATGGCCTCCTCAGATCTATAATGGTGCATTGAAGAATTATATGAGATGGAATCCGCCCCAGGTAATGCAGTGAAGGCGTGAATAAAAAGGGTGGAGAGCGCGTAGGAAATTAATTCCACCGCCTAAAAGAAAGATCCACTTTCCCTGTCCCCCACCGAGAATATAACGCCGAGAAAATGCTCTTGGTTCACGAATTTCGTCGGATTTCTTTCCACGAATTCCGCTCGGAATTGGTTTAATATCTTCTTTCAATATGAGATGATATGGCCGAGAAATGCTGATGTGGACGTTGAGCGTCCTAGGTGGCAAATTTGTGAAAATTAAAACTAGATTGTTCATATTTGTTTCAAGTCAAATTAGGAAAAACATCCAAAAAAATCCTAAGCCTATTTATGGCGACTAATATAGTCCTAAACTTTTCAAATTAATCAATTTAATCTTCAACATTTGTGACGATTTTCCAGTATACTCATTCCTACCGATTTTGGTCGAAAATTACTAAAATTGATTATTTTTGCAAAAAAAAAAAAATCAAAATTTGCCCAATTTTTCTATTCTTTCCTTTTTCTTTTTCTTTTTTCTATTTCCCTCCACTAGCCATCATTGTGGCGGCCGGGGAAAATTTAAATAAAAAAGACAAAAAAAATTAGGGAAAAAAAGAAAAAACTTTAAAAAAAAAAAATTGCAAGAATCATCAACATTTGCAATTATATTCCAAAATTTGCCAAAAGAACTACATTGATAAATCATTGAAAGTTTTAGGAATAAATTCGCTAAATTGAAAAGTTTAGAACTAAATTGACCGCCATACAATAAGTTTATAATTTTTTGAATAATTTTTCCAACTGAACATGAAACAAGCACAAACAATCTAGTTTTAACTTTCACAGATACATTTACCTATTACTCTATCAACTCCTGCATCACTTATATCATATACCACTTATAACTCTTACATAGGTTGTAATTATTTCATTTCGTGATAGCCAAATAATTAATTCAAGATTTATTTGCAAGTGCTGATTTGTGTAACTCCGTCCATGGCTAATCAGAAGGAATTCCGTTACCATTGTTTTAAACTCATTTTTACAAGCGTTTATAATACTGACGAACCAATTACAAAGAGAACTATATTGAAACATTTGCCTTTTTATGGTGAGACTCAGTGTGAGCTCCAAAGATTCTTGATATTTTCTTTAATTAATTAGGCCAGTCGTTAAAAAACGAAAGCAACATGGAACACTTTCCACTTACTATTGGAGCACAATCGTCGCCCTAAAGAACAAACAATTCAAAACTCTTTCTTTGCGTTTCCCTCTTTGCCAATTTTCTCCGCTTTCACATTCCTCTCCTCATCAATTTCTCTGTTAAAAGAGGAACAATGAAGCTATTACATGCACTTGTTGGGTCTATCTTGATGGGAGCAGAGAGCCAGCAAGGAAGGGAGAGATGAGAGAGAAACAATGAAAGTTTTGGTTTAGGGGTTGAGGTGGATCATAATTTTCTTATGAGATAAATGAAAATGCTAGATAGCCAAAATTTTGGTGTCAACAATAGAGTCAAATAGGAAAAATTGTCCAAAAAGTCCTAAACCTATTATACTTTTATCAATTCAATCCTAAACATTTCAATTTTATCAATTCAGTCACAAACATTTTCACTTATTGCCAATTAAGTCTATCCCACTAATTTTGGCCAAGATTTACTGATGTGGATGATTGGCATTAACGTGGCACGTTTTTAATAATATTTTAATGATAATTTAATAATTTTTTTGTATTTTTTATGGTTTTTTTCTTCTTCTTTTTTGGGGGAGGGAGGTTTGGAGTTTGGCTAGTGAGGGTGGCGAGCCGACCCTCACTAGCCACAAGCAACTAACCCTCGTTGGCCCTTGGCGAGATAAATTTACCACGTCAATAATTTTTAGCCAAAATTCGCCAGATAAATTCAATTGCCAAGAAGTGAAAATACTTAGAATTGAATTGATAAAAGGTGAAAAGGTTTAGGACCGAATTGACAAAATTGAAAAATTTAAAACTGAATTGGCAAAAGTGCAATAGATTTAGGACTTTTTGAACAATTTTCCCAAATCGAATAGATTTCACTTGGGATAATTATCTAAAAGTCATAAATTTATTGTACAGTGATTAAATCGCTGCTAAAATTTTCAGGTTAGCCAATTTGTTAACTGAAGTATTACATGCACTTGAAGGGTCTATTTGAATGGGAGTAGAGAGCCAGCAAGGAAGTGAGAGATAAGAGAGAGAGCTCTCTTGGGCTGATAGCTCGGCACTTGATGCCCCGCTCCTCGCACCGTCGCAAACGTCAAGTCTCCCTTGTACACTTGCACGTACCCTCCGACCTAAATACGTTAAAGACGGTGCAGATTACTTTCAGTTCAACAAATCAAGCCAATTGATCCCTCTACGAGGATAATCAAGGGTATGTAACTTAAAGGGGTCGATGTCGTGAAAACAAACAAACCGCCTCACCTCACCCCCGAGGAACCAAGGACTCCATGGACTCTTCGTTCGGAGGTTCATCTTGCTAAGAGACCTCTGGGTCGATGTCACCGGCACTACCGCATCTGTATCCCCGCTACATTTTCAATTATTCGTTAGTCATACCACACTACAATCACCCACAAAGGATTGCCAAAAGTCATCAATGAGCCGATCGTAATTGGTTCTACATTATTTTATTATTGTCACCGATCTTTCACTTCTAACATGGACGGTGCACGACTAGAACATTCCTTTTTTTAGTTACCTGTACACCCAAAGACGGAGTCCAGTGGACATGACTTCTTGGAGGAGAGGGATGATGGTGGAAGGGCTATCTCTCCAATTTTTTTGAACATCATCGTTGCACGATTGCCATTCGTGATGGAGCTTCGCAACGTTGGCATGAAGTGCCTCTTGCACATCTTCTCTGTTCAGGTAAGCATGCACGTAGTGGTCTCCACACGGGTCAAAGTTCATGATCTGCGAAAACAAAACACAACCCAAGAATCTGTGACCATTGCATCTTTGAGTTGAGGTTTTGCATATTACCGTTCAAAATGCATAAGTTAGAGTGGGAAAAACAATTAAAGAAAATGAATTTGAGCTCACGTTGGTCTTCTTGGGATGAGAAGTCAAGTTGGAAGAGAAGCACCGAGGGGCGTAGATGTTGTAAGTGTCTATAGAAGAAACATCATGATCCGCTTCAACCATAGCCGAAATGCATGGGGTTACTCGATCGGTGCCTGTTGGTGCTAAGTTGCAATACTTTTGAATTGCATACCATTTTTCATAAGATATCAATGCATGCGTAGCATAGTACTCATACATTCCTTTGTTATCCGTCTCGTCATTGATTACCGCGTTTCCAATCTGCATGTGTCCATATATACCCTCAGTTATATTTCTCATCTATCTATCTATCTATCTATCTATCTATCTATGTCTAATGATTTAATAGATATTATGCGTCATGAGGAATGGACTTAACGCACTAGATTGGTGCTAATCAATAATGGTTGGATAATAACAAGAGAATCACCTACTTATGTTACAATCATCAAATCGAAATTTGACCCCCAAGAAGGAAGACCAAAAGTATCACATCTATTATGTTTATGACGCGATTAGTTACATTACAATACCTGCTGCAGCAATGATAATGCAGCATCCACATTATTTATTTATCAAGAGATGCAACACCTGTACCAAATATTCCAATGTGATGTTGACTATGATAATCACGTGCTTGGTTGTCAGTTGAATCCCATTATAGCAAATGGAAAAATCGAGCAGCAGCTAGTAACTCAAATCATAAAAACAACAACCAAAAACACCTGTTCTGCCCATTATGACAGATAAAAAGATTATTCTACATGTCGAAGAGGTTCAACATGGAAAGTAACTTTATAGCCAAGACATGCATGATGACTTCTAGCTTTTAATCATTCATTAGAACGCAAATGGCCAACACAAAAACACACGCATGCTTAAAGCATTTGTTGTACTTAAACACGCACGGTTTATAGATAAAGACCATGCAATTCCCGGAGACAACTTACTATGATCCCTTTGAGGTTGATGAGGGTCTTGTTTGTCTTCTTGTTGTTGTATAGGATGTTGTGAGCGAGTTGAGGTACGTAATGGCCCGCGTAGCTCTCGCCTGCAATGTAAAAATCCCGGTTCTTGTACTCGGGAAACCTCTCCAGCCAATTTAGCAAGAATACGTAATTGTCCGTGGCCGTTTTGCTGTCTCCACTCGCACTATAGTCCGACGTCTTGTTGGAATAAGAAAAACCGACACCAGCCGGAGACTCTAGGAACAACACATTCGCAGCTGCCCTCGTAAAACAAATAATCAATCTGCCCTATCAGCGAAGAGAAAAGGTCAAATACATTTGAGAACACTACACTGTGTTTTTTAAATACTTTACCAATATTCCATGCAAATTTATTTCTGTAAAGAGTCTTCCCATCACTGTGGACTTGGAACGGTCCGAGTTCCCGCATCGCTCCATAGGCGAGGGAGGAGCAACCGGGACCTGAAAAATCAGCATAATGAGCTAACTTTTACTCACTCAAACGCGCTAGAAGATAATCTCAATAGAGCTTTGCTAGCATAACAATATTTGAGGTATTGTGAGAATAAAAGTCTATTGTGAGTCACAAATTCTTGAAAAAGTGAATCCCACAATAATTTATAATTATTTATAATTTGATTTTTTGTGGTCCTAAATGGATTGTTATTTTCACAATACGTTAAAGACTATCACGCAATCATTTTTCATCTAAATATTATTTACAATGTAATGACGTAGAAAGATAACCCAAAGAATGATATAGATGGCTCATCTGTACTCGTGTATGTGCCATAGAAAATTAAGAGGAGGACGATGGTATATTTGCTGGACCAATTCAATTCTGCAATGTTCTCTATCACTAATAATCCATTCACATGTTGGAATTGATAGGATGATTAATAGTGTGTCTATTTCGTGGAAAACTTCATGATAAAATAAAATATTTTATGGAAAATCATTTTTCAAGAAAGTGGAAAGTTTTCCTTTGTTTGGTGATATTTGACTGAAAACGGTGTTTGAATTTCATTTTGGAAAATGATTTTAAACTCATGACTTTATCTCATGGCAAAAAAAGAAAAAAATCAAACTTTTAAATATTTTCTTTTTTCTTTTTTCTTTCCCTCTACTGATTGCCAGCCTCTGCCATGGCTAGCGACAAGTTGAAGAAGAACAAGGAAAATGAAAAGAAAAGAAAAATATTTAAAGATCTTTGGTTTCGTCTCATCGAGATATGATCAAGTCCTGAAAAATGTTTCCACCTCTTTAGATTTAAGAATTCACTTTCTTAAATTTATGCATTAATGTTTTCGTTGATCGGAAAGTGTTTTCAATTGACTAGTCATTTTTCGCAAACCAAACAATTGAAAGTTCGGAAAATCAATTCTCAAAAAACACTTTCCCCAAAACAATCACATTCTAAGTTTTAATTCAGCCTAGTATGACATGGTAACTACTATGCAATTATATATATTGACTGTAAGAACCGTGATAAATTCCTTAGCGAAGAAAATAATACTCTTGCATTAGTTAAAGAAAAATTGGGAAAACTAAAGCACTTGCCTCCGTTAAGCCATAAAAGAAGCGGCATCGAGTCCTTATTTTGCCCCGCTTCGGCAAAATAATAATAAAATGCTCGAGTGGCCGATTCATCGACGGTGACATAACCACCATAGTGATCAAATTTGACTGGCGGTTGTCCAGGCAACCTTTTGATCCTATCTTTTTCCTTCAATCCTTCTTGATGATAAATTCTAGAATTGAAATTTTCATGGTGGTTGCTCACCTGAAAAGGGCTCATGTCGATCCTAGAATTATCGTACTTCGCTTTGTATAGAGAATCGAGAGCGTCTCCTTGCTTCTTTCCGAGGATATGAACAAGCGACGACAAGACACATAAAGAGAAAAGAAGAATAAAGGAGTATCCTTTTGGGTTTCTTTCCATTCTCTCTGTTCTCAGCTTCTTCCTCTTTGAGCCACTAGAGAGAGAGAGGGGGGGAGAGAGAGAGTTTAATGGCGATTTTTCTAATGTATAGAATTGGATTCGAATTAGGTGCATATATAGTCGGAAGAAAGAGAAGATGGCAATTGGTGATTGAAGGGGAAAGTCTTCACAAGTTTGAGGAAGCTTCATTAGATCTTGGTAATGATATCCATTGCATTAATATTTTTTCTAATTTTCGGAATCGTGTTGTGCCAGGTGACTCCAATATAGCCAGTGTTTGCTCATATGGAAAAGCATGCCGCTTATTATAGAAAAACTTTCATTTTATTGAATTGAATCGAATATCATATATGATTTGTTACTATATATGGATATCGTGGCTTCTATAATTAGTATGAGGTAAATATTTTACCGTGTTGGCATGATATCATTCAATGGCTTACTTTTGCTACATCTGTTTCCTTTGATAAATTTCATATGTTATCAAATAACTTTTTTATTTTCATTTTCATTACTTTTCATCTCTTAATAATCATTATTTAAAACTTCGTTGATCTTGCACCAATGTTCATTTATCTTTCTCACCAATGCCTTAAGTATACCACTTAGTATATGAAATTCAATGGCGTACCTTTTTTGTGTGACTAGCTAAAGTTTTATCTAAATTTGTACTAGTTAGTTTTGGTTTACTAACTCTTGTTTTAAGTTGCTTACCAATGATAATTATGCTTTTTGTTTTTCACTTTGCAACTTTTCTATCGAGTTGTCACTTTTTTTCAACGTCAAGCCCAAAATTTGAGCCCAAATTTGGAGAAGCTAATGGCTCAAACCAGGTCATGACGATACAATCAATCCATAAGACTAATTACCGATTGCCTAAAAAGCTCATCGATAATGAGAGTCATAACAATATAATTACCCACAAAGCCCGTCAATGGAATACCTAATGAGCTCGTCAATTATGAGTTTTCGATTGGCGGAGTTTAAGCAAAGAAGACACATGCGTGATCGAAGTAAATAAAAATGCAGTCTTACCTTGGATAAGATCGCAATTCAAACACCGGGGATGGAGAATACAGACGACAACAGTAGGCTTAGAAGGGGCCAGCTGAGCAGGGTAGAGGAGCATCGGTAGATGCCGACCGGCTGAGCTCGGCTGAGCACAATAGAGGAGCATCGGTAGATGAAATCGATCGTGGTTGTAGGGACCGCCAGTGAATCTCTTCAAAAGTGAGGGAGGGCCGGTCGCCAAAGAGAGCTCTGGACGTGGGGAAGGAGAACTGCCAGGCGGAGAATACCGAGAGCGAGAAAGGGAAGACATGCGACTGCGGCTTGTGCAAGGCATGTGGCTATTCATGTTTAGCGCTCACTCCAGTGAGTAAGGGATCATGGGATGATGGGAGTGCGATGGAACGGCACTCGTGACGTCAATTCATCCATTATGTTCAATTCTTCCCATTATATTGAAATTGTCACTTGAGTTATTTTATCGGTCAATTCAATACTAAACTTTTTAATTTGATTTATTTAGTGCTAAACCAAGTGACGATTTTCCAATATAACCCTTCCGATGGCGACAAACTAGAATAAATAGGAAAAAAGAAAAATGGCAAAGTCAAAAAAAAAAAAAAAAAAAAAAACCGATTCAAAAAATTTAAAAACAATTTGCGAAGATCATCCACGTCAGCAAATTCAGAGAGAACTATATTAAAATAATTAAGACTCTTGTGAGCTCCAATAATTCTAGATATTGTTTTGCTAATCATCCACTCATCACTTTCTTCGTTAACAGAGAAACAATGACGTTCTTGAATCCCTAATAACTGAATATTTACATGAGCGCCCATGTGAATTACCAAAGAAAGAAAACAGAAAGTGGAGAGAAAAGCGAGTCCTCAAGCATTAACCCATCATCTTCAAGCACTTGAAGGGTCTACTTTGATGGGAGTAGAGAGCCAGCTAGGAAGTGAGAGATGAGAGAGAGAGCTCTCTTGGGCTGATAGCTCGGCACCTGATGCCCTGCTCCTCGCACCGTCGCAAACGTCAGGTCTCCCTCGTACACTTGCACGTACCCTCCGACCTATACCCGCCAAAGACGGTGTGGATTACTTTTCGTTCAGCAAATCGAACCAATTGATCCCTCCACGAGGAGGAGATCCTAGACGAGAATAATCGAGGGTATGTAACTAAAAGGGGTTTGATGTAGTGAAAGCAAATAAACCGCCTCACCTCGCCCCCATAGAACCATGGACGCCATTTACTCTTCGTGGGGAGGCTCATCTTGCTGAGAGACCTCTGGGTCGATGTCACCGGCACTCTTCCGTCCGTATCCCCGCTGCATTTTCAATCATCCGTTAGTCATATTCCACTTCAATCACACACAGAGGATTGCCAAAAGTTGCCGATGACGCTGCGCGGAAAAAATATTTCTTTTTCGTATTTACCTGAACACCCAGACGCGAAGCCCATTGGACATGAATTCTTGGAGGAGAGGGATGATGGTGGAAGGGCTATCTCCCCACTGCTGGATAACATCGCTGCACGATTCCCAGTCGTGATCGAGCTTCGTAACGTTGGCATGAAGTGCCTCTTGCACATCTTCTCTGTTCAGGTAAGCATGAACATAGTAGTCTCCACACGGGTCAAAGTTCAGGATCTGGCCAAACAAAACAGAACCCGAAAATCTATGACCTAAGGTTTTGCATATTATCGTTCAGAAGTGCAAAAGTTAGATTGGGGAAAAAAAAAAGGCAAATGAATTTGAGCTCACGTTGGCCTTCTTGGGAAGAGAAGTCAGGTTGGATGAGAAGCACAGAGGAGCGTAGATGTTGTAAATGTCGATAGCAGAAACATCATTATCCGCTTCGGTCAAAGCCGAATTGCATTGGTCTACTTGATTGGTGACATTTGGTGAAAAGTCGCAGTACTTTTGAATTGCATACCATGTTTCGTCGGATGCCAATGCATGTGTAGCAAAGTACTCGTACATCCCACTCTGGTCCGTCTCGTCATTGATTACTGCGTTTCCAATCTGCATGCATCCATATAGCCTCAATTAAAACCAATCCTTTAATTTTTCTTATCTATTTACATATGTCCAATGATTTAATAGATACTATGAGCCATGAGCAATGGCTTTAATGCACTAGATTGGTGCTAATCGATAATGGTTACTCCATGGCAAGAGAATTGCCTACTAATGTTATATTCATCGGGTGACCCCCAGAAAGAAAGACAAAAAGCATCACATTACATTACAATACCTGCTACAGCAATGATAATGCAGCATCCACGTTATTTATTTATCAAAAGATCCAGCACTTGTACCGAATAATCCGATGAGATGTTGACAACCATAAGCACATGCTTGGTTGTTAGTTGAATCCCATTATAGCAAAAGAAACAATTGAGTAGGGGGTAGTAACTCCTACTCATTATGACAGATAAAAAGATTTTTCTACATGTCGAAGAGGTTCAACATGGAAAGTAACTTTATAGCCAAGACGTGCATGATGACTTCTAGCTTTTAATCATTCATTAGAACGCAAAATCCCAACACAAAAACACACGCAAGCTTAAAGCTTGTGAACGTTCAGACTTTTGGTGTTTCCAATGATTTCAACATGTAATGTAAATAATGACAATGCAGTTCATGAATACAACTTACTATAATCCCTTTAAGGTTGATAAGGGTCTTGTTCGCCTTCTTGTTGTTGGATAGGATGTTGTGAGCAAGCTGAGGCACGTAATGACCCGCGTAGCTCTCGCCTGAAATGTAAAAGTCCCGGTTCTTGTACTCAGGAAACCTCTCCAGCCAATTTAGCAAGAAGACATAATTGTCCGCGGCTGTTTTGCTGTCTCCGTTCGCGTTATAGTCCGATGTTGTGTTAGAATAGGAAAAACCGACTCCAGCTGGAGACTCTAGGAACAACACGTTCGCAACTGCCATCGTAAAACGAATTATTAATCGCCCTATCAGCAAAAAGAAAAGGTGAAATGCTTTTGGTATTTTTTTAATAATTTACCAGTATTCCATCCAAATTTATTTCTGAAGAGAGTCTTCCCATCACTATGGACTCGGAATGGTCCGTGTTCCTGCATTGCTCCATAGGCGAGGGATGAGCAACCGGGGCCTGAAAAAACAGCACAAATAGCTAACTTTTACTCACTCAAAAGCACCAGAAAAGAGTCTAAAGATGATTTATAGTATAATGACGTAGTAAGATTACCATCAAAATGATATAGATGGCTCATCTGTGATCGCATATATTGGAATTGACAAGATGAATAATGGTAAATCATGATCATAACTTATGTTCATCTACTTTGACTATACACTGCACCTAAAAATATAACGCATATAGCAACGCCTGAGCTCAAATCACCTGCTGCATTAAGCTATCAATTTGACAGCTCGAAGTTATTCAAAATCAATAAATGGCCAACCAAAACAATTGGAAACATGCTTAGTTCTAGTGACAAAGTTGTTTTCATTATTGTTGTAGCATTAAATACCTATACCGATTGATCTAATTCAAGTTCTGTCTAATATGACCCTGAAACTACCGTGCAATTGCGCATCTTGACTCCAAAAATAGCGATGGTAAAGAGAGTAATACGGTTGCATTGGAAGAGAAGAAAACTTTATATTGCTTTCTAAATTTAAGAATGACGTTGGAGATCAAGCGAAACCAGGAAAACTAAAGCATGCACCTCCATTAAGCCATAGAAGAAGTGGCATCAACTCCTTATTCCGCCCCGCTTCGGCAAAATAATAATAAAACGCTCGTCCGGCCGATTCATCGACGGTGACATAACCGCCATAATGATCCAAATTGACCGGCGGTTGTCCAGGCAACCTTTTGATCCTATCTTTCTCCTTCAGTCCTTCTTGATGATAAATCTTGGAGTCAAGAATTTCAGGGTGAACGCTCGCCTGAAAAAGGCTCGTGTCGATCCCAGACTTCTTGGACTTCGCTCTATACAGAGAATCAAGAACCTCTCCTTGCTTCTTTCCATGGATATGAACGAGGGATGACAAGATACATAGAGAGAAAAGAAGAAAAGATGAGCGTGCTTTGAGGTTTCTCTCCATTCTTTCTGCTCTCAGCTTCTTACTATTGGAGCCGAGAGAGAGAGAGAGAGATAGATAGAGAGAATTTAATGGTGGTTTTAATATATTGAATTGGATTCGAATTAGCTGTATATATAGAAAAACGGAAGAAAGAGAAGATGGCAATTGGTGATTGAACGGGAAAGTCTCAACAACCTAGTAGCCTGATTGGATCAAAGTAAATTTCTCCATTTGTTTGGTTGGAAATAAATGACTTGAATACATTTTCCTTAAAAGCAATGGCTTATATCGTCTATAAAAACAAATGAAAGATAAATATATTCATCATTGAAAAAAATGCTTAGACCTAAATTGTTTTCGATAATTAAAAAGAATTTCAATGATTAATTATTTTCGATCATATAGGTGATTATTTTTTTTAAAAAAAAAATATTTTCTTAATGATTCATTTTTTGCGAAACAAATATATTTTTTTAGAGTTTTATCATTTTCAGAATCATGTTGTGCCATGTGACTCCATTATATTCGGTGTTTGCTCATATGGAAACATGTGCCGCTTATTTTAGTTATAGATAACTGTAATTTAATTGAATTGAATCAAATATAATATAATATAAGATTCGTCGTGGCTTAATACTGATCATATGTATCTACAATTAGTATATACATGAGGTACATATGTTACCTTCAACAAAAAAGGGGTACATATGTTTCCAAGTGAAAAATGGAATTGCGATATATTATTCTACTTCTTCCTTTTCTTGTCTTTTTTTCTTTGATAACCATATTTAGTGTTATTTCTTTTTTTATTCTGTACCATATTTAGTGTTGAAAGTTAAAATTTTCAGCACTTAATATCATTAAATGTATTTGATAACCACTAAATACACACAACTTAATTAATTGGTTTAAGTCAAAAATTACTCATCGTGGTTAGTAAGAATGACTTACTTAATTGAGTGATCAAACATAATGTAAAATAAGATTTTACACGTTATATTTTCAAAACCTTCCGATAATGCTCATTATGCCAAGTTTAGTATGAAAACAATAAAAATAATGAATTGATTTTATAAGTTATCAAATAACTTTTTATTTTCTTTTTCATTACTTTTCAACACTTAATATTCATTATTTAAAAGCTCTTGATCTTCTACCGATGCTCATTAACCTTCCTCATAAGAAATTACCTACTTTTTTATGTGACTAGCCAACTGTTATCTGTTCAAATTTTGTACTAGCTACTTTTGATTTACTAACTCTCATTTGAATTGATTATTATTGATTGGCTTTTTTATAGACTCGCATTATTTCTGCCTTTGAAACGGCTTTAGGCTCCCCTAAAAAATTTAAATGGTCTAAAATTGCCCTTACTCAGACTTCCTTATTGGTAAGATTGACGAAAGAGGACAAATATACCTTTTATTAACATTTCCTAAATGTAGTTTCTTTTTCTTTTTTTGTTCAATTAAAGAAGTTTACATGTTTTTTTTTTAACCAGAATCATCTAATATTCTAGTATTTTTATAAATTTAATAATCAAGAATCTAATTTAAAAGAATGTCAACATTGTACATGTTTTTTACAGTGTTTCTCTAGTTCAAAAATCCTTAGGAGATTCTTTGGTAAGAGTTGTGAACATTTTATGATTACAATTTATATTTAAATTATATTCGTTAACAAAAATTACCATAAAGGTTCAAACTCATTACAAAAGTATCCTTCATAAAAATCAGATCCAACCCACTAAGTTGAAGAGAGGAAACGAAATCTGTATAGGACAAAAATGGAAAAAAAAAAATACGGCGGTGGAATAAAATATCATTTTTTGATTAATAAGAATTGTCTTGTATTACAATACATAGCAACTTTCATCGTTTCCATTTGTGATTTTGATTAATTATCTTCGTTAGCTCAACAATCTTGGGAGTGTTATACGCATTTAGAGAGTGGAAATAATGTAAACCTATTTTTAACTTAGCAAATTTTCTATTTAATAATCACTTTTATTTGACATTAGGCCCAAAATTTGGGCCCCAACATTTTTGAAGTTGACGGGAAAAATCAAGTCATGACAATACAATTGATTCATAAGGCCCAATCAATGGAATGTCTAATAAGCTCATTGATCATGGGGACACAGCAATATAACTTACCCACAAAGCTAATTGATGCAATACCTAATGAGCACATCAATCATGAGTTGCAATTGGCGGAATTTAAGCGAAGTAAATGACAGGTGGCGGCAATCGATTCACTCGAAGCATGCACAATAGTTGACTGAGTCAACTAGGATCAATCGATCGAGAGTAAAGCTAAAGAATCGAGAGCAATGATAAATCATCTTTAGAGCAGCATACAAGTCAAAACGGTTAGGGATTCTTACAGACTAGGAAGAAACAATTACCTTGACCATTGTTCATTGCGAAACCAGCCCAAGAAGATGGCATGATTAAACTGCATCTAATGATAACTCATAGCCCTTATCCCAATTAACATATCTCGACAATGAAAAACGCTTTCTTCCAAGAAAGGTATGAAAAATGAAAATACAGTTAAGATCATCCACTTCTTCGGATCTGTTGACTTTGCGCGGAGGAAGAGATTCTCATAGGAATGCTAAACAATGAATATCCTTCCACTGAAAGTGAAGCGAACTTGACGTTATTTCTTTAAGCTGGCAACGACATTAGAGATCACGCAAATGCAAGAGTCAAGAACACACAATACCTCCATGAAGCCATAGAAGAAAAGGAAGAGAATCCTTATTACGCGGCGCTTTGGCAAAGTAATAGAAAAATGCTTGATTTGCCAATTTTTCAACCGTGACATAATGGCCATAGTGAGCGAACTTGACCGGCGGTTGTCTAGGCAATCTTCAGTACTTGTCCTTCCTCTTCTGTCCTTGAGAAAGAAAAAAAAAATCCTAGTATTTGGTTCTTCCTTTGTTCCCCGGTGATCAATCACACGAAAATGGCTCGTCAACCCCAAAATTTTAAAATTTTGCTTTGTGAAGAGAACCTAGAATTTCTCCTTTCTTCTTTCCTTGGATTTGAACTATAGACATCACGATGGGAAAATTATAGAAAAGTTCTTAATTTATCACATTTGTACCAATTCAGTCTTGAACATTTTAATTTGATCAATTTAATTATAAATTTTTTGACAATTTTCCAATTTAATCCTTTCAACAAAATTTTTGCCAGAAATCACTGACGTAGACATTAGCCATGCCACGTAGGATGCTCAGCGCTAACATGAATAATTTTTATAATTTTATAATTTTATAATATTTTTAAAATTTCCTGATTTTCTTATAAATTTTTATTTTCTTATCTTTTTTATCTTTTTTCATTTTCTTTCCAAGTCTCGCAATGGTCATTGGCCCTCCGCAATGGCTGACAAGGGACAGCCAGCCCTCACCTATGGCTTTTGAGGGTCAGCTAGAACCCTCGCCAACTTAGAAGGAAAAAAAGGAAAAGAAAAAAGAAGGGGAAAGGTAAAAAATTTATAAGAAATTCAAAAAATTATAATAAAAAAAAAACTACAAAATTGTCAACATAGTGTCAACCGTGCCACGTAGGACACTTGACGTCCACATCAGTAATTTTCATCCATAATTGGCAAGAACAGGAACAACTACATTAATAAATCGTCGAAAGTTTTAGAACTAAATTGGCTTAATTGAAAGATTTAACATTATGATGCCAGAGAAAGTGTACAGAATTAGGAGGCAACACAAATGAGAAATAAAACGGATAGGTCGCTCGCCACTTGTAGGAATCCACCTAAGAGATAAGAGCCAAAACAAGAAATCCTTCTTGTTCTCAAGCCAAAGGCTAAACGAATAATCACTCAAAATAAGTCTGCCTTCTTATTCATTAAAGCATGCTTATATAGATGAGCTTGGAACAACCCCCAAGCAATGAGTAATTACTAAGACTCTTTGGAAAGACAAAAGAACTCATAAGGAAGACAAACTAGTTTATTAGAAAACAATGACAATTAAATAAGGACTCTAGAAACCTTAAACGAGATTTACTAGACCTTGAAAATATAAGAAATAAATGTTATTAGATGCATGTCTCCAAGATTTACTTGATCCAATGTTACCAAATTAATGGCCTTCAAGGAATGCAGACACCCTCCAGACGCGAAGTTACAAAAGTAGACTTGGTATCAGTAACTATGCAATCGGTAACTTTTTCGTAGTACTGAGTCGTCTAGGAATGCTTCGGCGTCTCACTAAATTGAAACAAATCCAAAGGGTTGCAACTTTTCTGACAATTTCTTCTATCGCGACAAGTAGAGAAAAAGAAAAAAAGAAGACAAGAGTTGTGTCCTTGAGGGTTCCTCTCAATTCTCATCCACTCTTCTTCGTCTTTCGGCCGCCTGAGAGAGAGCGGGGGGTGTTTGGGTTGGGTTTAATGGTGGTTTATTGAGATAAGATCCAAGTCTTGGGATACATGTCTATTAATGGAAAGTCTCAGCAAGCAGAGTAAACTTGATTAGTTTTACTTGCTGATCATATTTTAGCATGTGATTCCGGCGTAGTTTGTGTTTGGTTGTTTGAAAATACGTGCCGCTTTTTCTGCTCTTTAATATTAGATATCAATGCAAGACATACGTGCTATATGTAGTGGCATACGACTAGATATGGATGACGCGACTCATTTTGGATCATGGATCTATAATCTATACCGATAGCTTAATATTGATCTACAAAGTAAGTGATCGTATTTCCTAGAGATCTAGACTTTCCTCTGTTCGTCAAGAAGTATCCCCATTCCTCAAATATCTGTTTCTCATGACGGAACGTATGGAAAGGAAGATCGATAACTAACAAAGATTACATATGGTGGCTAAAAAAAAAAAAAAAAATTGATAGATTCTCTTTAAGGTGAATTACCAAGGGAAAGTTAATGGATTACTAAATGAGTACAAAAAGTAACTCATTAAAGAGATAGCATCGTCATCTTGCGTATACTCTTCCAAACCTATACAAATTGCAACTTGCGGTTTTAATTAAGCCATATTATTTTGGACTCCACTAATTGGTAGGGTCGGTTAGACTCCCAAGTAAAATTTGGGATTTCATTTTAATTTTGTGAATGAGAGATTTATGGATATGGAAACTTAATACTTTTTTTTTTGTTTATTTTAAAATTTTATGTAAGTAATCTTTGTAATTTTAATCCTAAACCACTAAGACGTAAGAAGTGATCGTGCTAGTGCGCAAACAATGATATAACACTCAATAATCAAAACGATAAATAAATTACTTGAAAAGATTAAGGGATAAATGCACGAGAAGTCTTAAAACTTGTCATGAAAATGTAATTGAATCCCAAAACTTTCAAAAATGTAATTAAATCCTAAAACTTATCATGGAAGTGCAATCGAGTTCTAAAACTTTAAAAATTACAATCAAGTTTATAACTTATCTTAGAAATACAATCAAATCCTAAAACTTTCAAAAATTGCAAGGAAAAAAGCCACTAAAAACCCCAAACTTTGCCAAAAGTAACAAATTTACCCCAAACTTTTTTTTGTGACATGAAAAACCCTAAAGTTTGCTAACTGTGACACATTTACCCCAAACTTTTATTTGTGACACAAAAAACCCTGAACTTTCATTTGTGTAACACATTTACCCCAAATCATAAGGGCAATTTGGTCTTTTTACTTTTTTTTACTTTTTTTTATTCGTTTTTTCTTTGTTTTTTCTTCCCTTCGCCGGTGTCCGGTGAGGGCCGCCCTCGCCGGCGTTGGGTGAGGGCTCCGCCATGGCCGATGGAGGGAAGAGAGAAGAAAAAAAAAATTAAAAAGAAAAATAAAAAACAGAAAAAATAAGACGAAAATGTCCTTAATGGGGTACATGTGTCACAGTTTGCAAAGTTTGGGATTTTTCATATCACAAAAAAAAAAATTGAGGTAAATTTGTCACTTTGGACAAAGTTTGGGGTTTTTGGTGGCTTTTTCCCAAATTGCAATCAATAAAAGGATTTGATGAAACTAATAGGACAAGTTTTAGGACTTGATTGCATTTTTTGAAAATTTTAAAATTGATTTACACTTTATGATAAATTTTAGGATTTAATTGCATTTTTAAAAAATTTTAGTACTCAATTGCAATGAGTTTGAGAATTTACAATGCACTTATCTCAAAGATTAAGGAACCTAGATGCACTAAGCAAGTAAAAGCAAAGCTTCACTATCACTTCGTCAAATGGGAATTCTGCAAACTTTAATTGAAAGACAAACAATGGTGTGCTAAATGCATGTCCTAAATATGAGTTTTAAATGTAATTATGTGCTAGTAACTAGTTATTACGATGCAAGACTAATATGTAGGATAACCTAGATTAATACATTAAATGCAGGGCCAATTAATTATTTGTTTTTTTTTCTTGTTTAAGATGAACTAGACTTGACTTAAATGCTATGACTAAATGAATTTTAATCTAGCATGCGTTAATGAACTAGCATAAAATGCATATTATGCTATAGTAAATGCAATGTAATGACGTGGATGCTCTGACATGAGATAGACATTCAAACAAGATGAAAGGTTATTTTTAATGTTTTCTTTTCTTAAAAAAATTAAAGAATTAAATCCTAGGATACTAATTACGACCTAATGACTTTTATTTATTTAATGAATAGTGAATTGATGATGCAATTTTAATCTCTTTTTTTTTTTTTGGTATTTTCTTATATAAGCTATATGCAACATCAATAATGCATGAGATGCAAATAATGCTTGTGATCATGGTTGCCCGCACTGAGTTTATTCTGAGATGTCATGCACCGAGGAGTGCGATGGCTTATCGCGACGAAGATCTTCAAATTGTAATACGAGGTGACAGGGGCGAGAAGCAACAGTCACTCGAAGACGTTTCGCAAAGTCCCGGCAATCTGGCATGGCGGTTTAAAGACCACTCCGGACAACTCCAAAAAAATTATCCAAAATACCCTAAATCTATTGTACTTTTACCAATTTAATCATAAACCTTTCAATTTTACCAATTGAGTAGTTATTGAAAATGCTAGTATGAATACCTAGAGGGGGGGTGAATAGGTGTTTAAAACAAAACATTGGCAAATATCTGCGGAATTAAATAAGGTTCAAGGAAAGAGAATAAGAACACAAAGTTTATAATGGTTTGGCTTAATCCAAGCCTACATCCACTCTCCCACGCTAATAGCCTTCTTGGCTAGATTCCACTATGCAATCAACAAGAGATTACAACTTTGAGTGCAAACACTTAGAAGTAGATCACACTATCTCACTAAGTCGCTCTTTTGGTATTTCTCTTACGATAACAAACGTTTAAGCTCACAAGAGATAAGTGTATGATCGAAGTTCGCTCAGACTTTGGAATTATAAATTCTACGCTCCGTCTCTTACTTGCTCATCGGTCCTTCATCTCCTTAAATACTCCTCCACTTCCAAACTAGCCGTTGGACGGCATCTTGAGGATCGTCTTCCAATCTACCCATTGAACAGATTTGTATCTAGAAGATTTGGTAGCCGTTGAGTGATAGAGATAGAATCCCAAATTGATTCCGATCGCCCATACAAACAGAATCTTGGTTTCCATAAGTAAAGCTTCTTTGTATATAAAGTTCTTGTCTTCAAGATCCAATTGTCAATCAATTAGATTGAGTCAATTAAATCAATCTTGATGTGAAATCCAAACCAGATCACTAGCCGTTATATATTCGGGGCTTGTGTTACGTTCTGTCGAATCTGGATGTAAAGTCTGAGAGCAATAGACTTTACAATCTTAGTCTGAGTGCCATAGACTTTGCAATCTGAGTCTGAACATATTCTGCTTCTGAACAGATTTAGCTTTAAGGTTTGTACCAGTTCAGCTTCAAAGATAGAGTCTGTCTTATGGTTTTTCCAAGTATAGACTTCGACAATATTCTTTACACGTTCTATCATCTGCAAAGTCTATTACTCAACCATCAAACATATTAGTAGCCTTTAATTTATTTTGTCATCTTCAAAACATCATAAGAGATTTTCCTAACAATCTCCCCATTTTTTATGATGACAAAACAATCTCTTGAATATGCAGATTTGTAAACATACTTTTAAAGTCTTTAATTTAAATCAAAGGATATCAGAAGATAGCAAATAGATTGAGCATAACAATATATAGAAAAATAATCGCAGCTCAATATTATGCAATAAATAATATCAACCAATCAACACATATGCATATTCATATCTTCTCCCCATTTTTGTCATAATCAAAAAGCGATATCAATTGAAAAAGTATCATGTAGAGAATATAAAGCGATAACAAATAATTTCCAAAAATCAGCTTTTATAAACCGAATATTAAAGATATGCAAATAGCTCACTTCGATCATATATATATCAGTAAATAAAAATCACGGATGCATTATAAAATTCACTTATCCTTTTTGTCATAATAAAAAGATAATACCAATAAAATATTTTTTAATGACAAAAGGTAATAAAAGATGCACTAACCGGATTTTGTAGAACTTAAATTCTGACACATTTACCTTTTCCTTCCTTCCATAATAATCAAGATCACGATCAATTTAAAAAGATTTTTCCATAATTGATCAAAGCTCCCCCTCAATTTGTTGCCTTTTTGAGATGATCATGATTCTTTCCTTTTAACTTGGATTCTCTTTCTCCCCCTGTCATCATGACAATATTTGCGAATAGAAACAATTGTTGCTTGTGTAGGTTGAACAGAATATTTTTCCAGAATTTCCTTTGCAGCGACAACATCCGCAATGATCACTTGCACTTTGAAATTCGAGGCAAAAATTTATTTTCTTCAATCAAGCTCTTCTCGAATTCAACCTGCATAAACTTAACCAACCTTTTTCACAAATAAGCTGGAATTATATCCACATAATATATAATCCCCTTTCTTCAAATAAATAAATTGAATAGCATATATAAAATTAAAATTCAGAACTACTCAACCTTTCGTACGACACATTAGGGATTTCCTTAACAATTTGCAAAAACTTTGCACAAGGAAGGAATTTTTTAGCCTCCAAAAGATAGTATAGAATCTCCATGATTTTCAAATCTAGCTTTCCAAAATCCATATGGAAGATTCTTTTGCGACCTGCAAATTCTTGTATAATAGATAATAATCTTTGCACATAATACATTCCTTTGATTTATGGATCAAACTTGCTAGATATAAGACATCTTCTAAGAATATAGCAAGAATATCCATAAATAAGCAATAATATCTTTTGAGATCAAAGGGATTTCCTTGAGCATAAATCTCATAAATATATTATAGATGCAAAAAAAATTTGATATTTCTATCACGTGCCAAATCAAGTAAAAAATATTGCAATGCCTTATATTTATGAGAAGAAATATTTGCAATATAAATTATAAGCAATCGTCCAAAATCAAGATAAATGCACGTAGAAATTTGTATGGCGGGATGATAAAAAAAAATCTCTTACCCAAGGTATATGTTCGAAATATACCATTGATTAAAAAAGATCATTACCAATCTTCGTAGGAGATACTTTTCTAATTGCACCAAAATCTGCATAGATTTGCAATCATTCTTGCCTTATTGAATTTCCTGCAATCAACTCATTTCCTTTTTGGTATCCATCAATTTGGATCCTTCCTTTTCGTTAGAGTAAAATAGAATTCTCCATAGATAAAATATATATATATATATATATATATATATATATATATATATATATATATATATATATATTCTTTCTTGATTCATCATAACAAAGTATTCAAAGAAAGAATATTATGCACAATGATATTTTGAAAGATAAATTCTCACTTAGTCATAGTACCATAAAAACAGAGAGAATAAAATCCTTGAGTATCTAAGAATATCTTGCATAATGAACATCACGTAGAACAGATTTTCACTTTACTAAATATGACAAAATCTAAAAGCATTAAACCAAATAAACTCAATTGTCTATTCGCAAGATTTCAAAAATAATCACACGTATTATATCAAATCGCAACTCATGAATCACAAAAATAAATCATACGATTCTTTCTTCAATAAAACAAATCAAAGAATATGATCATTATCTAAATCAATCAAGGCACGAAGATAATATAAATATAATGAGAATCTTTAAATTTTGTATCCAAATCAAATTGAAAAAATATATACCTTCCTTACAAATTTCTCTTTCTTCTTTTCCTTTATATCCTGCAAAAATAACTCATCTTTTCTTTGGTACCCATTGTTTCTTAGGTCCATGAGAGTTAGTATAGTATGCGATTTTTACCCAATCTTCCTTAATAGGTCTCCAGACTTTAGGACATTCTTTCTCAAAGTATTCCAAGTCTCCACAATTTAAACATTTGAGGGTATTTTGACCAACAGGTTTTGTAAAGATCCTTTGAAAATGCTTCTTGTAAGCAAGTCTAGAAGGTCTTTGTTTAAGTCTCTCCTTGAGTTTAGGAAAATCTATTAGAGAATCACTTTCCTTATTGAAACCAAGTCCCGACTTATTATAGTAAGGAACTTGTATAGAAAGGATATGCTCTAATGTTTTTGATCCATTTGAAAATCTTGTCGAAATATTTGAAAATTCTTTCTTTAAAGAATCATTTTCTTTTACAAGTAAATCTCGACTTTCTTTTGTTTGTAGAAGATCTTTTTGCAAAATTTTAAACTTTTCTTTTTGAGAAAGATCTTGTTGCCTAAGCCAAGAATTCTCCTTTTTAAGTTCGGAGATCCTTTTAAGATAAGATTTGAGATTTAAGCAGAGCTCATTTATATACTTTGAAACTTTGAGAGGAATTTTTGAATGGCTTACCTCAATTTCCTCATCGGATTCTAAGTCTGTGTCTGAGTTAGACTCTGATTCTGAGTCTGTGTCTGAGTCAGACTCAGATTCTGAATGTGCCATCAAGCATAGATTTCCTTGCTCATCATCTTCTTTTATTGTTCTTTTCTGGTCATTCTGCTTGTGTTGTCTTCTTCTGTTAGAATATTTAAATAATAAACCACGCATTCATCTAACAGCTTAAGCTTTTAGAACAATTGGTAGTGGTCCCACAAAATCTCCCATGGTATCAAAGCTAGGAGGTCCTGAGTTCGAATCTTCCAAGCTCCTATTTGCCTCCCCAATTAAATTTCCACGCTTAGTACTAGGCAAAAGACCAAACTAAGCGTGAGGGGGAGTGTTAGAATATTTAAATAATAAACCACGCTTTCATCTAACAGCTTACGCTTTTAGAACAGTTGGTAGTGGTCCCACAAAATCTCACATCTTCCACCGAATTTCCTTCCTTTTGTACTCAGCTTTATGAATTTCTTGATCATAAAAGCAAGTTCTTCGTCATCCATGTCATTTTCTGAGTCTGTATTAATAGAATCAGCGTTAGATATTAAAGCAATGGACTTCTTACCTTCCAGATCTTCTTCGTTGATTTGTTCCACTTCGTAGGATTGAAGAGTGCCAATCAATTCATCTACAGAAAGTGACATAATCCTCTGAGTCTCTCGGATTGAGGTCTTGATATGGTTCCAATCTTTTGAGAGACCTTGCAAGAGTTTGTTGACCTTCATTGGAGAAGAAATTGGATGACCTTGATACGCCAAACCGTTTACAATTTCTGTAAAACGATCGAACATATCTCCAATCGACTCTCCTTGCTTCATCTTGAAGGATTCATATTTGCCGAGCAGGAAGTTTACTTTTGTCTCTTTTACACAATCAGTCCCTTCATATATAACATGAAGTCTATCCCAAACTTCTTTTGCTATTTCACATGAAGAGATTCTATTATATTCAGTAGGAGATAAAGCGCAATATAAATAATAAATGGCTTTTGCATCAAGCGCTTCTCTTTTGGACATCTCCGTCCGAGACATAGAAGCGTGGGGTTTGGTTTCTTTGTCTTTGCCATTCTTATTTGATGTAGACGCGACAGTGGGATTGATTCCTCTTTCCACAACATCCCATTGCAAGGGATCTCTGGATCTTAGGAATGCTTTCATTTTGTTCTTCCAAACGTTGTATTCATTTCCATCAAAATATGGTGGCCTGGTGTTGCTTTGTCTCTCCATAAGTCCTGATGCCAAGATACTAGCCATAAAAGATCTTTAGCTCAAAAGTAAAAACACTTTTATAAACCGAGCACTTGGCTCTGATACCAATTGAAAGTGATAGTATGAACACCTAGAGGGGGGTGAATAGGTGTTTAAAACAAAACCTTGGCAAATATCTGTGGAATAAAATAAAGTTCAAGGAAAGAGAATAAGAACACAAGGTTTATAGTGGTTTGGCTTAATCCAAGCCTACGTCCACTCTCTCACGCTAACAGCCTTCTTGGCTGGATTCCACTATGCAATCAACAAGAGATTACAACTTTGAGTGCAAACACTTAGTAGTAGATCACACTATCTCACTAAGTCGCTCTTTTGGTATTTCTCTCACGATGACAAATGTTTAAGCTCACAAGAGACAAGTGTATAATCGAAATTCGCTTAGATTTTGGAATTATAAATTCTACACTCCGTCTCTTACTTGCTTATCGGTCCTTCATCTCCTTAAATACTCCTCCACTTCCAAACTAGCCGTTGGACGGCATATTGAGGATCGTCTTCCAATCTACCCATTGAACATATTTGTATCTAGAAGATTTGGTAGCCGTTGAGTGATAGAGGTAGAATCCCAAATTGATTCCGATCGCCCATACAAACAGAATCTTGGTTTCCATAAGTAAAGCTTCTTTGTATATAAAGTTCTTGTCTTCAAGATCCAATTGTCAATCAATTAGATTGAGTCAATCAAATCAATCTTGATGTGAAATCCAAACCAGATCACTAGCCGTTATATCTTCGGGGCTTGTGTTACGTTCTGTCGAATCTGGATGTAAAGTCTGAGAGCAATAGACTTTACAATCTTAGTCTGAGTGCGATAGACTTTGCAATCTGAATCTAAACATATTCTGCTTCTGAACAGATTTAGCTTTAAGGTTTGTACCCAGTTCAGCTTCAGCATAGAGTCTGTCTTATGGTTTTTCCAAGTATAGACTTCGACAATATTCTTTACACGTTCTATCATCTGCATAGTCTATTACTCAACCATCAAACATATTAGTAGTCTTTGATTTATTTTGTCATCTTCAAAACATCATAAGGGATTTCCCTAACAGTTATAAACCTTTTTTCACTTTTTGCTAATAGAGTCCACCCAATTAATTTCGGCCAGAATTCACTAATGTGGACGCCAACCATCCTACGTGTCACGATCGACGCTAACATAGATAAAATTTATTATTTTGTATGTATTTTTTTCGAGTTTTTAAATTTTTTTTTTTTTTTTTTACTTTTTTTTCCCTCTATCTTCTTCCTCTACTGATTGCCTAGCCTCCGGTGATTGGCCAGAGGCTACGACCAAGGAGGGTCGGCCTCGTCGGCCTCAGGCGAGGTCACCCTCGCCAACCTCGGATGAGGCTCACCCTCACCAAGGGCCAGCAATGGCTAGCCTCACCAACCTTACTCGTAGTCACCCTCATCGAGATCTAGTGAGGGCGAGCCTCACCGGCCGCAAGCCCTACCATATCCAATAAGGATGAGCCTCACCCAAGGCCCATGAGGTCGTCCCTCGCTTGATCCCGACGAGGCGGACCCTCGCTAGTTGTAGCCTCTAGCTGGTCGCTAGAGGCTGGGCGACCAGCAGAGCAAGAAGATTGATGGAAAAAAATATATTGAAAAAGAATTTGAAAAATTATTTTAAAATAATCAATTTTGTCTATGTCAATGCCAACAGTACCATATAGGATAGTGGGTATCCACGTCAATGAATTCAGGCCAAAACTGGCCACATTGACTCAATTGATAAGAAGTGTAAGGTTTTAGAACTTAATTAGCAAAATTGAAAGGTTTAGAATTTAATTAGTAAAGGCATGATAAATTTAGGATTTTTGGAATAATTTTCCCGGACAGCTCCTTGCAGGGACGAGTCAGAAGGAGATTCGGCGAGGATCAGCAGCGGCGACCTTGGACCAACAAAGGCGGCAATGAATTCAAGTGATATATCATGGAGGTTCGCTGGGATGTGCTTGTGCGGTGCCCATCAGGCCTAACGATGGTCTCCTAGGATCCATAATGGTATATTCAATATATGAGATGCAATCCCAAGAGAAAAATTGCATTGGCCAATTTATCGAAAATCTGACCAATGAAAAGAAATAGGAGAATAAGAAAAAGGACAAAGGGAAGAAAAAAGAAGAGATAATTGAAAAAAATTAGAAATAATTCGGGAAAATTATCCGCATCAACAATTTCAAAGAAAACTATATTGAAACATTTGAGAATGGGTGTGATATCCACAAACTCTTAATGCAATTTTGTTAAACGAAAACAAAACCAAAATGGAACACATTCCATGTACGATGCAAGCCCTAAAGAACAAACAAGTTCAAATCTTTCTCCGTGGTTTCCTCTCTTCACCAATTTTTCCTGCTTTTACATTCCTCTCCGCATCAATTTCTTCGTTAAAAGAGAAACAATAAGGTTCTTGAATTCCTATATAACTGAATATTCACATGCTCGCCCGTGTGAATCACCAGAGAAAGAGAGATAATGGAGAGAAAAGTGAGTCCTCAGGCATTAATCCACCATCTTCAAGCACTTGAAGGTCTATTTTGATGGGAGTAGAGAGCCAACAAGGAAGTGAGTGATGAGAGAGAGAGCTCTCTCGGGCTTATAGCTCGGCACCATATGCCCCGCTCCTCGCACCGTCGCAAACGTCAAGTCTCCCTCGTACACTTGCACGTATCCTCCGACCTATATGCATTAAAGACGGTGCAGATTACTTTTCGTTCAGCAAATCGAGCCAATTAATCCATCTCTGAGGAGGGGATCCAAGACAAGAATAGTCGAAGTTATGTAACTTAAAGGGGTCGATGTAGTGAAAACAAATAAGCTGCCTCACCTCACCCCCGAGGAACCAAGGACGCCATGGGCTCTTTGTAGGGAGGCTCATCTTGCTAAGAGACCTCTGGGTCGACGTCACCGGCACTATCCCATCCGTATCCCCGCTGCATTTTCAATTATTCATTAGTCATACCACACTTCAATCACCCACAAAGGATTGCCAAAAATTGTCAATGATCCGACCCAAATTAGTCTTACATGATTTTATTATCGTCACGGATCCTTTACTTCTAAAATGGACAGTGCGGAACTAAAACATTTATTTATGTAGTTACCTATACACCCAAACACGGAGTCCATTGGCCATGAATTCTTGGAGGAGAGGGACGATGGTTTTAGGGCTATCTCCCCACTTCTCGACAACTTCACTGCACGCTTCCCAGTCGTGATCGAGCTTAGTCACGTTGGCATGAAGAGCCTCTTGCACATCTTTTCTGTTCAGGTACGCGTGCAGGTACTCCTCGCTACACGGGTCGAAGTTCTTGATCTGGCAAAACAAAACATCACGTTAGTTAAGGTTTTGCATATTATCTTCCAGAAAAGCAAAAAGTTCGAGTGGAAAAAAAAAAAAAAGAGCAAATGAATATAATCTCACGTTGGTCTTCTTGGGATGAGAAGTCAGGTTGGAAGAGAAGCACAAGGGGGCGTAGATGTTGTAAATGTCAATGTGAGAAACATCATCATCCGCATCCCCCATGGCCGAATTGCATCGGCTTACTTGATCGGTGACATTTGGTGAAAAGTCACAATACTTTTGAATTGCATACCATGTTTCATCAGATATCAATGCATGCGAAACAAGGTACTCATACATGCCAATCTCATCCGTTTCGTCATTGATTACTGCGTTTCCAATCTGCATTCGTCCACATATATCCTCAGTTAAATCCAATCCTTTCATTTGTTTTCTCAATCTACCTATGTCCAATGATTTAATAGATATTATGAGTCATGAAGAATGGCTTTAATGCACTGGATTGGTGCAAATCAATAATGGTTACTTGATAACAAGAGAATTACCTAGTTATGTTACATTGACTGAATCAAAATTCCCCACCCACCCCCCACAAAAAAAAAAAAAAAAAAAAAAAAAAAAAGACAACGAGCATCACATATATAATAAGTTTTATGGCGTGATTACTTACATTACAGTACCTGCTACAGCAATGATAATGCAGCCACTCACGCTATCTACTTATTGACAGATGCACGATTCGTGCCAAATATTGAGTAGCAGATAGTGGATAGTAACTCCAATCATGCAATCATGCAATCAAATTTACCAAAAAAAACCAGTTCTTCTCCTCATGACAGATAAACGATTTTTCTACATCTCGATGAGGTTTAATATGGAAAATAACTTTATACCCAAGACATGCATGATGACTACTAGTTTTTATCATTCATGGACAACACAAAAACACACGCAAGCTTAAAGCTTTTCCAATTGTGAATCTTCAGACTTTAGGTGTTTCTAATGATTTCAAAATTGAACATAGACAAAGACTATGCAATTCATGAAAATAACTTACTATAACCCCTTTGAGATTGATAAGGGTCTTGTTTGCCTTCTTGTTGTTGTATAGGATGTTGTGAGCAAGCTGAGGCACGTAATGACCCGCGTAGCTCTCGCCTGAAATGTAAAAGTCCCGGTTCTTGTACTCAGGAAACCTCTCCAGCCAATTTAGCAAGAATACATAATTGTCCGCGGCTGTATTGCTGTCTCCGTTCGCGTTATAGTCCGATGTTGTGTTAGAATAGGAAAAACCGACTCCAGCTGGAGACTCTAGGAACAACACGTTCGCAACTGCCATGTAAAACGAATTATTAATCGCCCTATCAGCAAAAAGAAAAGGTGAAATGCTTTTGGTATTTTTTTAATAATTTACCAGTATTCCATCCAAATTTATTTTTGTAGAGAGTCTTCCCGTCGCTGTGGGCTCGAAATGGTCCGTGTTCCTGCATTGCTCCATAACCGAGGGATGAGCAACCGGGACCTGAAAAAATAACATAAGTAGCTAACTTCTACTGACTCAAACTAAATGGTCACGATGATAACTTATATTAATATGAAAGGCATATAGCGACGCTTGAGCGCAAAGCGCAAAGCACTTGCTTCGTTAAGCTATCAAAAGGTGACAACTCGAAGTGTTTCAGAATTAATAAAAAGCCAACCACGACAATTAGGGCATGTTTGGTAACCATCCCAACAGTACCAGATTTTGATTTTTTGTTCACAAAATCAGTTTGGGACGAGAATCGCGTTTGGTAAAATTTTTGTTCCCGGGAACAAATTTGTTCCCAGAATCAGTTTGGGACGAGAATCAAGAATAAAAAAAATTTGATTCTTGTTCTGGGAACAAAATTGAGAATCAAAACTCTTCTTCTTCTCTTTTGTTCTTCTTCATTGACCACCATCCCGCGATCGCCACCCGCCGCCGTCCGCCGCCACCGATCGCCGGCAACTAGGCCGGCGAGCTCGCCTGAGGCTCTCGTCTGGCCCGAAAAAAAAAAAAAAAAAAAAAAAAAAAAAAAAAAAAAAAAAAAAAAAAGGAGAAAAATGAAAAAAATGAAGAAAAATAAAATAAAAAACTAAAAAGAAGAATAGGAGAAAAAATAAAATAATAAAATAATAAAATAAGAAAAAGAAGAAAAAGGAAAATAAAGAAAAAAAGAAAATTAAAAAATTAAAAAAAAAGGAAAAAAGGAAAAAGGAAAAAAAGAAAAGAAAAGGAAAAATAAAAAAAATAAAAATAAAAATAAAAAAGGAAAAAAGGAAAAAAGAAAGAAGAATAGGAGAAAAAATAAAATAAAATAATAAAATAAAAAAAAAAGAAAATTTAAAAAAAAAAAATTTAAAAAATAAAAGAAAAGGAAAAATAAAAAAAATAAAAGAATAAAGAAAAATAGGAGAAAAATTAAAAAATTAAAATAATAAAATAAAATAAGAAAATAAGAAAATAAGAAAAATAAGAAAATAAAGGAAAAGGGAAAAAAAGAAAATAAAGAAAAGAAAATTAAAAAATTAAAAAAGGAAAAAAAAAAAAAGAAAAGGAAAAAAAAAAAAAGGAAAGAAAAAGAAAAAAAATAAAAAAAAAATAAAAATAAAAAAAAAAAAAAAAAAAAAAAAAAAAGGAAAAAAAAGGAAAAAAAATTATTTAAAAATTAAAATAAATTGATTTAGAACAGAATCAATGAACATGGTACCAAACGCAATTCTATTCCGAGGAATCGAAATTTTGTACGATTACCAAACACGTTTTTTACTCGGAATCGGTTCAGGGAACATAATCAAAAATAATTATTTCGATCGAATTTGTTCCCGGGAACAGAATCATTACCAAACGCACCCTTAGAAACATGCTTCGTTCTCGTGACAAATTTATATTCATTATTTTATGGTAGCATTACTCATATCGATGATCAAGTTTACGTTCAGCCTAGGATGACGCTAAAACCACCATGCAATTACCTATCTTGACTATAAAAGCCGTGATAAATTCCTAAATGAAGAGAATATTATACTTGCATTGGAGATCAAGTTAAACTGGGAGAACTGAATCATTCACCTCCATTAAGCCATAGAAGAAGCGGCATCGAGTCCTTATTCCGTCCCGCTTCAGCAAAATAATAATAAAATGCTCGACCGGCGGATTTATCGACGGTGACATAACCACCATAGTGATCGAATTCGACTGGTGGTTGTCCAGGCAACCTTTTGATCCTATCTTTTTCTTTCAATCCTTCTTGACGATAAATCCTAGAATTGAGATTTCCATCGTGGTCACTCGCCTGAAAAAGGTTTGTGTCAATCCCAGACGTCCTGTGCTTCGCTTTGTATAGAGAATAAAGAGCCTCTCCTTGCTTCTTTCCGTGGATATGAACAAACGACGACAAGAAACATAACAATAAAAGAAGAAGGGATGATCGTGCTTTAGGGTTTCTCTCCATTCTCTCTGCTCTCAGCGTCTTCCACTTTGAGCCACGAGAGAGTGAGAGAGGGAAAGAGAGAGAGAGAGTTTAACGGTGGTTTTAATATATAGAATTGAATTCGAATTAGCTCTATATACAGAAAATAGGAAGAAAGAGAAGATGGCAATTAGTGATTGAACGGAAATGTCTCAACAACCTGAGTAAGCTTGATTAGATCTAGGTAATAATATCCATGCTATTATTATAACCAATAGACGATGATTGTCCTTAAAATGGCAATTAGTGAAAAGTGAATTGTTTAGAAAACATTTTTTTTAAAAAGGAATTGCTTGTATCACTTAAAATAATCAGTTAATAAAAAAATTCATTATAAACAATAATTATTTTTAAATATTTTCATAGACGATGCAAAAAATCTTTGCTTGATCATCTTTATAAGTTATACAAGTAATTATTTTCAGAAAAATATTTTCCAAATGATGCATTTCCGCAAAACGAAAAAAGCGTAAGCGATGAAAGTTATAGCACTTAACATCATTGAATAAGTTTGATGACCACTAAATACACAAAACTTGATTAATTGGTCTAAGTCAAAAATCAATAATTATAGTAAGTAAGAATGACTTACTTTATTAATCAAGTGATAGAACATATGAAAAATAATCTTACTAACCATATTATCAAAACCTCTTGATGCTCATTATACCATGTTTAGTATGAAAACAAAAACTAATTAATTAATTTCACTTGTTATCAAATAATTTTAATATTTTCATTTTCATTACTTTTTAGCGCATAATATTCATTATTTAAAACTTCTTTGATCGTCTACCAATGTTTATTTACCTTGCTCCCCAAGGCCTTAAATTTATCACCTAGTATTACCAACCTTTTTTGTGTGACTAGCCAACTTTTTTCTGGTTATGTTATGTTCTAACTAGTTTTGGTTTTCTAACTCTTGACAATAATTGATGGGCTTTTTGTCTATCACTTACCAACTTTTCTACGGAGTTGTCACTTTTATTTAACACTAGGCTCAAAATTGGACCCAAACGTAAAGAAACTAATGACTCAGACCAAGCTTGAAATTCATCATCTTCAGATTTTGAGACATCATTAATCAAAGTTAGATTTTGAGGCAATCATTTTCTTACCTCTTGAGTCTCCTTCTTCATTCAAACATTCCACTTCATATGATTGAAGTGTTCCCACGAGTTCGTGTATGGACAATGGTGCAATCCTCTGAGTTTTACGAATGAATGTTTTGGTATTGTTCCATTCCTTCAACAATCCACAAAGGATTTTGTTTACTTTCAAAGGATTTGACATTGATTGTCCTTGGTATGTCAGGCCATTGGCAGTATCAATGAATCTACTAAACATGTTAGTTACAGTTTCGTCTAACTTCATTTTGAATGATTCATATTGTCCAAAAAGAATGTTTATCTTTGTCTCTTAGACTCGATCAATTCCCTCATACCTAACATGTAACTTGTCCCATATTTCGTTTGCTGTTTCACGTGAAGAAATATGATTATATATTGTATGAGATAAACCTAATATAGTGAATAAACTGCTTTAGCATCTAATGCTTCTTTTTTAGATATATCCACATCAGACAAAGCTTTGATTTCAAGCTTTTTGCTATCTCCTTCCTTTTTGGAGGATGAAGCTCCAAGCCTTATTCCTCTCAGAACTACATCACATTCCAAGGGATCCTTGGATTTGATGAATACTTTCGTCTTACTGTTCCAAACGTTGTAGTCCTTTCATCGAAGTATGGAGGCCTCGCATCACTCCATCCTTTCATAAGTCTTGGTGCAATATTGCTAACCATTGTTAGATCATTAGCTCAGAAGTAATATAGCACTTCAGAAATTGTGAGCAATTGAGCTCTAATACCAATTGTTAGGGCTAGAATTATCACCTAGAGAAGGTGAATAGGTGAATATGCGAAAATTAAAGAAAATTAAAAATTAATATTGCAATAGGACGGCGTCTGATGATAAGGCATACAAAGCTCAGATCTTACTAGTGTGCAACATCCCATCACAAGAAGTAAATAAGAGTTTAGGGGATAGAAAATTGCATACAACAAGTTTATAGTGGTTCGGTTTTGATAAACCTAAGTTCACTCTCCCGTGCTAACAGCCACATGGCTAGATTCCACTAGATGAATCTATCAGTGGTTACAAAAACTAAGTACTCTCGACTCAAGTAAGCATGATCAAATCTTCTGATTTCACACTCTTAACAACCTCTAAGAGATTACAGCTTTGAGCTCACGAAGACGAACTTCAAATACAAAGATTTCTCTGAACTTTGGAATTAAAGACTTAGGAAGCTTCTCTCACTTGTCTCTCCACCCTCTTAAACTCCTCACTATCCAAGCTAATCATTAGACTTAACCTTGGAGGATCGTTCATCCAATCAACTCATTAGATTTGAACGTTGTTGGAAGATCTAATTGCATGAAACTTGCCAAGAATGAAGTTTCCCTTTGATTTTGTCGCCCATACAACAAACTGGGTTTCCATAAGTTGAATCTCCTGTATAGAAAGAATATTTCGTCTTTTAATTGAATTAACTCGAGATTGCAATATTCCATCTTGAAGAGATTATGATCGTCAACTTTCCTTCTAGATTAATCAATATGTGTAAGACAAGGAATATGCGCCAAACCACTAGCTGTTATATGAGGGTATCCTTATATCATTGACTATGAATATTGGGGAAATGATCTTCTCACCAACTATGAATCTGATAAGTAACATGTGATTATGTATCTCAGAATTTTCACCTAGAAAAACTTACTATCAGAAACATAAGTCAATTAGGAAAGGTTTTGTCAATCTTCAAAATCACTTAGTAGTGTTTTCATAACACTTTTATCATTACTAGATATGTTGACTTTGAGCAGAGGAGAGACTTTCATAGAAATGCTTAATATGGACAATATATACTTGTGCTAAAAGTTAAGCGAACTTGACTTTGGCCCCGTTTGGTTCAGCATTCCCAAGGGGCTTTCAGCCCCGAAAGCCCCTTGGGAAAAAATTTAGGTGTTTGGTTCGGCATTTGGAGGTGTCCTTAGCCAAATGTTGGCATTTGAAATGCTGAAAGCCCAAAACAAGTGGGAACTTGCTTTAGGCTTTCAGCATTTCAGAAATACAAGTCCACATCTACTATTCATTCGTTGACTTCTTTTTTTTTTTAAACCGATCATCTTCCCCACATCCCAACCGCCATTGATCGGCAACAAAGTTTCATTGGATTTTATTTTTATTTTTTAATAAAAACCCTTTGCAAATGTTGGGTTCACCTTTTTTTTTGTCATTTTTATCTTTTGACAATCAATAGCCCAACTTTTTATCAATACACTAGAATGATCATTAATTAACGAAGATGATTAATACTATAATAATTAAAAAAATTATTCAAAATTGAAAACAAACCTAAAAGAACCCTAGGCCAAAAGTTGAGCTTTGCATCTAATCTATAATCAAATTCTTTTAATATAATTTTTAAAAAAATTTACTAATATATATCTTTTACATTACTCTCAACATGAAAATGTAAAAGGTTATATAGTCATTGTTTCTTTTTTGCAATTTTAAAAATACTAAAACTAAAAAACTTAATTTGGTCACACTAAAAGGCTTTTCAAATATATATATTTACCAAACAATCTTGCATTTCCCTAAAGCACTTTTCAGTTATAGTTTACCAAACAGTCTAACATTTTAAAAAACCCCTTACCTCAAAGGTATTTGCATTCTCCCAAGGGCATTTCCCCAAGGCCGAACCAAACGGACCCTTTATTTCTTAAAACTAGCAATGACATTAGAGATTGCACGAATACGAGAGTAAAGAACGAATACGAGAGTAAAGAACACATAATACCTCCATTAAGCCATAGAAGAAGAGGAAGAGAATCCTTATTACGCGGCTCTTTGGCAAAGTAGTAGAAAAACAACAAACTGTTTCCTTATTACGAGAGTTAAGATCTCATAGGGTTTCGCGTTCGACACCTCGATGCAGTTCTTCCCGTCATCTGTTTCCTCTCCAAGTCTGAAGCTGTGTCCGATAACCGGCCATACTTTATCATTATCGAGTTCCTGCGCTTGATTCCGTTCTCTTTCGGCATCCGTTTTGACCGCAGTCCTTCAATGATACCATTGCTTCGTTCTTTACCAATCTCTTTATCACCTCGTGAAAGCTATGGAAATTGTCGTTAGATTCCGCCACTGAGGTCACTGCATTTGCCTAAATCTAAATGAGGCCCCTTCACCAGCAGTCAGCTAGGCCATGGCGAGGCGGCCTCAATTGCAGCCCTCTTTCAAGCTCACCTATGGTCGCCTACAGCTCACCCACATCTAAGTGAGGCCAGCCAAGGGCCGCAACCCTCACTTACGGCTGCCAAGGGCTTCATAGGCCTCACCTAGTGACTTGCGTGCTCTGACAACCCTTGATGACTATAGTCAGGAAAAAAAAAAAAAAAAAAAAAAAAGGAAAGAAAATGAAAAAGAAAAGAAAAATTTTAAAAACTTTTAAAAATTAAAAAAAAAAAATTGTCTACTTCAACGCTAGACATGCCATGTAGAATAGCTAGCATTCATGTCAGCAACTTCCTATCTAAATTACTCGGATAGACTAAATTGGTACCAATATGAAAAGCTTTAAAACTAAATTGGTCCAATTAAAAGGTTTCAAACTAAATTAGTATTAATGCAATAGGTTTATAACTTTTTTAGCACAATTCTCATGTGTGAAAATATTCAATTTTATTACTACAATTTACCAAACAATGGACTATATATGGCAAAATCCTTAGATTTCATATCATATTATATCCAATACTCATGGCTAGAAATCTAGGTACTGCATGGTAACCTTCCCCAGCCCAAAAATTTCTATTCTTTTGTTCCCCGGAACAAAAAAAGAATAGAAATCTGTTTGATAACGGCAAGTTGATTTCTATTCCCGGAATAGAAAAGTTAGCCCAGGGAATAGAAACGAGAAAAAAAAAAAGTTGCTTCTTGTCTCGGGAATAATTTCTAGAAATAAGCAAAAAAAAAAAAATTTTGTTTTATTTCTCTCTTCTTTGTGGCCACCTCCAACCGTCTGGAGCCACCGCCGTCGCCGCCGGCCACCGCCGACCGTGAGCAAGAATAAAAAAATAAATAAATAAAAAAACAAATAAAAATACAAAAAATACAAAAATAAATACAAAAATAAATAAATACAAATAAATACAAATAAAAAAACGCAAGAAAATTTTAAAAAAATAATAATAAAGCAAATAAATACAAAAAAAATAAAAATACAAAACAAAAAAATACAAATAAAATAATAAATAAATACAAATAAAAAAAAAAAAACGCAAGAAAATTAAAAAAAAAAACAAATAAATACAAATAAAACAAATAAAACAAATAAAAAAATAAAATACAAAAAAATACAAAAATAAATAAATACAAAAAAATACAAAAACAAATAAACAAATAAATACAAATAAAAAAAACAAACGCAAGAAAATTTAAAAAAACAAATAAATACAAATAAAACAAATAAAAAAATAAAAAACAAATAAATACAAAAAAATAAATACAAAAAAATAAATACAAAAAAATACAAAAACAAATAAACAAATAAATACAAATAAAAAACAAACGCAAGAAAATTTAAAAAAAAAAAAAAAAAAAAAAATAAAAATAAAGCAAATAAAGCAAATAAATACAAAAAAACAAATAAAAAACAAATAAATACAAAAACAAATAAATAAATAAATACAAATAAAAAACAAACGCAAGAAAATTTAAAAAAACAAAAAAAAATACAAATAAAACAAATAAAACAAATAAATACAAAAAAACAAATAAAAAAATAAAAACAAATACATACAAAAAAAAATAAATACAAAAACAAATAAACAAATAAATACAAAAAAAAAAGAATAAAAAACAAATAAATACAAATAAATACAAAAAATAAAAAAAAACAAAAAAAAAACAAATAAAAAACAAATAAAAGAATAAAAAACAAATACAAAAAACAAATAAATACAAAAAGAATAAAACAAATAAAAAGAACAAATAAAAAAAAATAAATACAAAAAAGAATTGTTGCGTTACCAAACGCATTTCTATTCTTTTTCTATTCCAAGAGTAGAAATTTTGTGCAGTTATCAAACGGGTTCTTTTGCTCATAAACTGTTTCCCGGAATAGAAATAGAAAAGAACTATTTCTGGAAAAAAACTCATCCCCAGCCAAGAAATTTTACCATGCGCACCCCTAGTCGACCAAATGCGGCCAATGAGTTTCGTTTCCAACAAGCTTAAAAAGGAAATTCCAGAAAAGCTATAAGCAGCGCATAGATGACAGGTGGAAGATGTGAAGCTATGAAGCAATGATGATGTGTTAAGGAAAAGGCGGGGTTTAGGGTTCAAGACTACCACCATGAGGGTCGAGAAAGGGCTCTACCGGAGACAGGGAGAGTTGGTAGTCCCAATATAACATGTACTTTTTAATTATAGATTAAAATTGCATGCGTTAATTTGTGTAACTTTATTCATGTAAGAATCCTATTAAGAAGGAATTCCATTTAGAAAATAAGAGTAAGGTGAATGAATTTGCTCGCAAAGAGAAAAAAAAAACGAATCCATTACCATTGTTTGAAACTCATTTTTAAACATGATATAATCTTGAAGAACCAATTTCAAAGCGGGAATTACATTGAAAATATATACTTTTTTACAGGGAGACCTGTTGTGAGCTCCACAAATTCTTGATGTGTTTTGCTCAATGAGGTGAATTAAATTAATCTAGATAATACTCAATAACGAAAGCAAAGCCAAAATATGTAGTCTCAACATGTGAACGTCGTTAATACAATATTACAACTATCTTTGTTAGAGATATATTTAAGATGTTCTATGATTCTGTATATTATTATGTGATTCTATTTATTCTCCTTAATTTATTCTTATTTGTAATTTAGATAGTCGTTATGTAAAACCTATAAATAGGCACATGTACTATTCATCAGTTAATGAACTAAATATTAATTTTCTCTTCATTCACACATCTCAACTTGGTATCGAATCATTATTACTTGAGGTGCACCATTAAGGGCACGTTTGGTAACACTTCTATTTTCATAAATAATTTCTGATCAGAAATGATTTTTTTTTTATTTTGTTCCCGAGAACAATTTCTAAGCAAAAAAACGCATTTGGTAATTGGACAAAATTTATGATTCTGGAATAGGAAATTGTGTTTGGTACCGTGCTCAAAATTTCTACTTCAAAGTATTTTCTTTTTATTTTTAAATAATTTTATTACTTTTTCCTCTCTCTTTTTTCTTTTTTTCTTTTTTTCCTTTCTTTCCCTTCTTATTCTTCTTCAAGTCGCTGATTGTCGGCCTTAGGATGACCGACGACCGGCCAAACGAGGGTCAGCGATCTCACTGGAGCTTCGCCGACCCTCAGTGAGATCGGCCCTCATCGGCCGAGCCTCACCGACGGCTGGGCGAGGCCGCTCGCCCAGCCATGGCTCGGCTGAGCCTTAGTGGGGCTGGCCAAGCCTCGCTAGTGGCTAGGCTTGCCTCCGGCGAGCTCGCTGGACCAGTTGCTGACGACCAGCGGTGGTGGGCAGCAAACGGCGGCGGACGGCAACCATGGCGGTGGATGAAAGAGAAGAAAAGGGAAGAAGAACAAGAAAAAAGAAAACATGGACTTGTATCTAGAATTGTTCCCGGGAACAAGAATCAACTTTTTTTTTATTCTTGATTATGTTCCAAATCTACTTTCGGGAACAAAAATATATAAATTTATTTCCAGGAGCAAAAATTTTACCAAACACGATTCTATTCCAAAACTACTCCCAGGAACAAAAGAATAGAAATTTTTACTATTTGGCCGATTACCAAACAAGGCCTAAGTCTACTACAAGGTGGCCACCATGACGCCAGCTGCACTGGCTACGTCTCTACTGATTCAACATCAAGACCGAAGCTTTGAGTTGCTGTTCGACACACTTCCGCTAATCAATTCAGAAAAAGGTCACGACCACCAATCTCACCGTCCTCAGACGAGAAATACTGAAATTTTTTCACCAACCGCCGTCGGATGTTGCCATACGTGCCGTCGCATCTTGGACCAAAGAAACCCGCCATTGTTCCATCATGACTTGGATGTTTTCTGAGGGGATTTTCGAAAAAGCAAACATCAACCCTTGACTCATCGTCATCCGCTGAGGCTGCCCATGAAGTTTCGCCACCAAAAACCACCGGACGCGCCTACACGCACCATCGGAAGCTTCTACGCATGAGATCCACGTGCCTCCCCAAAGAACACGCGTGCCACGGCTCTCCGCTTGGTTAACTTCATCAGCCATGTCATCTTTGATCTGCTGACGTCATCCGACATGTAAGCACCACGTCATCTTTGACCATTCACCATTGGTCGGGCCAGATCGATCGTTGACTAGATCAGGCCAGATCGTTGACCCGCCCGACCGGACCAATCAAATCAGTTCCGTTGCTTTTCTGAACAGTTCGATCGAGTTCAGACCAGTTTTTGATAATCCGTGACTAGTTTCTAAGGACACGCATGATAACCATTCTGTTCCAGAAATAATTTCTAGAATAGAAATAGATTTTTCTATTTCTATTTCTCGAAGAGTTTCTAAGCAAAAATCACCGTTTGATAACGACACAAAATTTCTACTCTAAAAATATAAATTCGTTTGATAACAACACAATTTCTTCCTTTCGAACGACGGCAAAGAACGATCGGCGACCTTTAATATAAAAAATAAAAATAAAAATGATTTATTAACAAAAAATAAAGAAATAAAATAAATCATAAAAAATAAAATAAAAATATCATTTTATTTTAAAATAAGAATATCCTTAAAAATAAATTTATTTTATTTATTCTATTTTATTTTATTTTACGAATAAATTTATTTTAAAATGAATAAAAAATAAAAAATAAAAATAAACTTATTTGGCAAAACACTCAAGACAAATAAAAATAAATTTATTAAAATTATTTTTAATAAAAATAATTTATTTATTTTAAAAATATATTTTTAATTTATTTTTAATAAAATTATTTTAAATTTATTTTTATTTTTAAATGAATATATTTATTTTTATTTATTCTTATTTTTAATAAAATGATATTTAACTAAATTTATTTTTAATAAATAAATTTATTTCGATTAAATTTATTTAATTTATTTATTTATTAAATTAAAAATTAAAAATAAAAATGAATAAATGATATTTTTTATAATAATTTTTATTTTTAAAATGATATTTATTTATTTTTAAAAATAAAATGATATTTATTTATTTTTAAAAATAAAATGATATTTATTTATTTTTAAAAATAAATATTTATTCATTTTATTTTAAAAATATTTTATTTTTAAGGATTTTTTTAATTTATTTTACGTATTTTTAAGAATTTTTTATTTTATTCGTAAAATAAATATTTATTCGTAAAAATAAAAATAAATATAATTTTATTTATTCAAATAAATTTCATTTTAAAATTATATTTATAAAAATAATTTATTTGGCGACCCACATGGGGCAAAGAACGGGGCCGACGATTGTCCGGTGGACTGACGGACGGTGGTCGGCGGCAACGGATGAAGAACCGATTGATGAACAATGAGAAAAAATTTTATTTCTCATTTCTATTCTAGAAATAGAGAAGTATAAAATTTCTACTTCTAATTTATATTCCAAACCTATTTCTGAAATAGAAATCTATTCTAGAAATAGAAAAACGGAATAAGTTTATCAAACAGATTTATATTCCAGAAACAGGTTTGGAAAAGAAAAATTGTTTCTGGAACAGAAATTTTGGTTTGTCATGCACCCCTAAGGTATTTCGGCACACTTAATTCATTTTTGGCCTTGGTTTCTCCATATTTGCTCTCTAGATACTATTTTCACCATATTTATTGTCCAATTTAACGTGTTTAACACAATAAAGTGCATATAAAGGAGAAATTTTGTAAGCATTGTCGTTGACGTAGTCATATGACATCCCACATCTATTGATTACGATATAAGCAACCTACAAGGTTGAACAATCAATGTAGAACAATCAACTCCGAAGCTGAGGTGCACATGCATCTACCAATGTTGCTGCTATAGAGCCTTCTCCCAATGTATTATCATTCACTTTCTCACTAGAAGATTTTCATTCCGTTCTATGAGAATCTAATACTTTTAGCTCCTCTATCTCTCCTACTATGTCTTCCATTTTAGGTAATTCCAATTCATGGTAGTTTGACTCTGCTTGTTGCAATCTGACATCAAAGTCCAATTGTTTCAGTCAAAATTCCTCCATTCACATGCACCTACTATTCATATAGCTAATAATTCTCTAATGCAAGTTAGCCATACAGGACACATTTCCACATCTACCTTGGTCTTACCTAACACTTTTATAATTCCCAAACTCTCTCTAAATTTAATTCCAGTTGGACAATTATGTGAACTTACCTTTGAAGTTCACTTTTCTCCCCATGGTTGTCATGTGTACGATCCACAAACAAGACAAACTATTGAAATTGGTTATACAATGGGACACCTATTAAAGCTTGTTTACTTAAATATTCCCAACTTTTTTGTTGGTTGTGCTGTCACGGTGTCATTTGAAACTTGGCATTCACCATTAGGTCGTCCTTCTTTTTCAAGATTAAAATCTTTGATTTCTAGTGGTCATTTAGGATCTGTTGATGACAAACATTTCGATCGCTTACCTTGCCAATTAGGAAAACTTCATGCCTTGCCATTTGATCTTGGTAAATCTATTTCTCATGCTCCACTTCTAACATTTGGAGACCTTCTTCAACACCCACCATGGGAGGCTCTCACAATTTTGTCATTTTTATTGATGATTACTTTCATTATACCTAACTTTATCTTTTGAAATATCAATCTAAGCTTGCTCTTATCTATCATGATTTTGTTGCCATGCTAATAACACAATTTTCTAAAGACATCAAGGTTTTTTGTACTAATAATGCCATGGAATATCAAGACACTGAATTTTTTAGACTTCTATCTCAACAAGGCACTATTATTCACCACTCATGTCTAGGCACTTCCCAACAAAATGGTCATGCAAAACATAAACATAGGCATATCTTAGATATTACTCGAACCCTTTCAATCTCTGCCTCTTGTCCAGAAAATTTTTGGGGGCAAGTTTGCCTTACTATTGTTTATACTATTGTAGCCCGTCTCTTGTTATAGACAACATTTCTCCTTATGAGTGCTTATATGGCAAGGTTTCCTTTTACGATCGTTCTAGAGTTTATGCTAATGCTTTTTTTTTTTTTTTGTGTCTTTTTCCACATGAACACACGAAGTTTGAACCCTGTGCTCGTTTATGTTGCTTCCTTGGGTATGGCATTGAGCATAAGGGATATAGATGTTGGGACCCTATCTCTAATCGTCTTCATGTATCTCATTATGTTTTATTTTGGGAACATAAGATGTTCTCATCCTTTTCTCTCTTTGAATCTTCTACTCATGTCCCTTTCTTTATCAATCCTTCAGTGGACTTATTTCATAAAGATCTTGTACTACCATCGACTTGTGAATCATCCTCTTTGCAATTGTCTTCTTCTCATCTTGATGCAAGCTCGTCTGGCAATCCCACTTTAGCAACTTCTAACACATTTGCCCCAACTAAGGATTTTATGCCTTCAGTCATTCCATCCACTTTCATCCGTCATTCCACCAGAGTAAGTCAACCTCCAGCTCATCTTCGTGATTATCATTATTAGCTCGCACCTATAAAGAAGCTAGTATCAATCCTTTTTTACAGTAAGCAATGGCAGATGAGTTGCAAGCCTTGGAAAACTCTCACACATGAGATTTGGTTTATTAACCTTTTGGTAAGTCTGTTGTATGTAGTAAATGAGTATATAAGATTAAAAATAAGGCTGATGGTACTGTGGATCGGTATAAAGCTCAGTTGATAGCAAAAGGCTTTACTTAGGAGTACAATATTGATTATGATGAGACTTTTGCCTCTACTGCTCATCTTACTTCTATTTGCAGTATTCTTCTTGTTACTGTTGTTAAGCATTGGCCTCTATTTCAAATGAATGTTAAAAATCTTTTTCTTAATAGCGATCTCACAAAGAAAGTTTATATGGTACCTCCTCCCTCATTCGTCTAATCAAGTGTGCCGATTACGTCAAGCATTGTATGGATTAAAGCAAGCTCCCCATACATGGTACTCCAAGCTTAGTTCAACCACAGAATCTCCTCATTTTAAATCCAGTCCTTATGACCACACTCTATTTGTTCAGCACACGCGTCATAGATACATTATGCTACTCTTATATGAAGATGATATGTTTATTACTAGCGATGATCAAACCGGCATTACCAAACTCTAGCAATATCTTAGTAATCAATTCGAAATGAAAAATCTTGGGCGAGCCAACTATTTTCTAGAATTGGAGGTTGTGTTTAATGCTTCTATTTATTATCTCTCACAAGAAAAATATGCCACTAATCTTATTTCTCGGGCTGGGCTTACTAATAACAAGATTGCTTCTAGTCCCATTTATTTATCCCACCGTTACATGTCCCAACCTTGCTTATGACATTCACATTGTTAGTTAGTAAATGAATGCGCCTTGTACGACTCATTTTGCTATAGTTCTTCAAATTTTGTGCTACATCGAGGGTACATTGTTTCATGGTCTTCACTTTTTTGCTCATTCTATCTTGAAGTTGACAGCTTATTCTGATGCTGACTAGGCCGGTGACCCTCACAATTGTGGCTCCACTATGGGCTATTGTGTCTTTTTGGGCAACTCACTTATCTCATGGTGTAGCAAGAAACAAACCATTGTTGCTTACTCTAGTACATGAGCATATCGAGCTCTTGCCCGATACAACATCGGAGTTATTATGGTTAGGGTGGCTACTAAAAGATATGGGAGTGCATCATCATAGCAAAACAATCATTCATTGTGACAACCGAAGTGTTATCCAAATTGCACATAATGATGTTTTTCATGAACACACTAAGCACATTAAGATAAACTTTCATTTCATCCGATATCACGTTCTTTGTCACACCAGTTGACTTATCTCTACTTGGATTTATTTTCCAAATTTAAGTTGACATCTTTCAATTCATCTTGAGTTTGAGGGGGGATGTTAGAGGTATATTTAGGATATTCTATGATTATGTATATTATTATGTGATTCTGTATATTCTCTTTGATTTATTCTTATTTGTTACTTTAGTAATCGCTATGTAAAGCCTATACATAGGCACGTGTACTATTCGTTAGTCAATGAACAGAATATTATTTTTGTCTTCATTCACAAATCTCATCTCTCTTGTTGAAGCCATAAACAACAAACGATTTCTATTCTTTCTGTGTGCTTCGATCTCTTCGCCAGTTTTCCCTGCTTTCTCACTGAAGGATTTAATCATGATGGGCCTAAGTCGGCCCGGCCTCGATGGGCCTAAGGGCCCGGCCCACGGGAATTAGGCCCATGGAGAAGGGCACCTATAAAAGGGATGAGAAAGAGAATGAACGCACCTTTTCGCATTTAGTACGTTCAGATTTCTCTCCCAAGAATCTCTCTCTCTCGAAGGCCAAGAAGCGACGCCATTTCCACTTCACGGCGAATCTTCGACATCGGATCGAACGGGACTGAAATCTCTTCCTCAATACGGCATCGGTGTCTAATCTGTGGCCAACAAGGTACGCTCGAATCCGTGGTGTGCTTTTGATCGGTGATACGTTAGATTCCCGGGCTTATCTTCCGCATATGATTTAGGGGTTCGGTTTAGGTGCCGAATCCGGTTTTTTGGGGATCCGAACGATCCCAACATTGGTATCAAGAGCCCGTGTTAGCGTTTTCCCGACTTGTATGATGTTTTATGATGTTGTATGATGTTTTATGATTGATGTTTTTGCAAATGGACTTCGGCCGTACGGATCGGGGCAAGGAATCCCGACACCCGAGAGTTGTTCGCATATATTTTCGATTTTTCGTAAGTCGAAACAAAAATCTGATTGCACAGGAAGGAAGGCGACGTCGAGACGAGTCCGGCGACACGTCGTGCGCCGCCGGGGGACAACGCACGCGCCCACAAGCGCGGCTAGAAGCCGCGCGCGCGTGGGCGACGCGCCAAGACGCGCTGGTTCGTCCGTCCCGGCGCGTGCGGCGCACACACGCGGGGACGAACCGGCGCTGCGCGCCGCCGGCGGGCGAACCGGGCACGCGCCGGTCCACGGACCGACGCGTGCCGACGCCAAGCATGACGTCACCCAACGGTCGGTAACCGCGGGGGTGACGTCATCGGCCGACGCCAAGATCGACGCTCGATGGCCGGGCGGTCACCGCCGGCGACTCTACCGGCGACCGACCGCGGACGCCGGGCACGCGTGCGGCACGTGCCGGCTGACGTCTGCGTGACGTCAGCCCGCACACGCGCGGCACGTGCGGACGGTCCGACCGGTCCGACGACCAGTCAGTTGACCGTTGACCGTGGACCGACGACCGTTGACTTCCGTTGACCCGTGACTCCGTTGACCGTTGACTTCGAAGGTTGACCGTTGACCGTTGACCAAAAAAAAAAAAAAAAAAAAAAAAAGGAATTTGTTTCTTTTTTCAATTATGTCTATGTGGATTATGTGTAATCCATTTTTTGTTCTGCATTTGTTGCAGGAACAATGTCTCCCCGTAAGCCGCGCGCATCTGTGCGCACAATGTCAGATGAACAGAAGGAAATGCTTACGAGGTTGATAGCCGATCTGAATGGTTATCGATGGGAGAGTGACGACATAATTGATCATGTCATAGAGGTCAACAACAAAATTCAGGAAGTCATTTGGAACGGTTATCCCATGCGAGATATTCAGATGATGCGATTCTTTATTAACACTCTTCCACCTGAATGGCAAGATGTGTTGAATCGCATATGGGATGTCAACGGAGCTGCTTCATATAAGAAAATTGTGATAGATTTTGTAAACGAATATTACTGCATTGTTGCAAGGGAAAAGGTCAAGAAATTGACCAAAATAGGATCTTTCCAGTTCGTGTGAAGGTTATTTGTAAAATGTATTAGCTGTTTTTTTTTTTTTTTTTTTATGAGTGTGCTATGTGAACATCCTATGTACTGTTATCTACCTGATTATTAATTATTGTAGCAACCTATATGTTAGCCATATTATGTGAAAGCCTTATTGTTATATTGTATGTCAATTATCTCGTTGCTTTTCGTAATTGCCGGTTTTGTGGGAAGGTAGTCAGTGGGTAGTAATAGAAGTTTTTGTAGCTTCATAGAATTGATTTTGCATATGACAATCATATTAATGATAGTTTTAAGTTAGGATTTTTGGAGGATGATTGGAAACATAGTGACCTTTTGATTCTGAAACCTTACTTAAAATTATTAATTAATATGATGGGTTTGTGCAAAATAGATGCATAAATAATAGGCATTAATAACTCGTGCATATATGTCCGATGTGTTCGGATCAATGGCTTCACCACAAAGAGCATAGTTGCCGAGCTGAACAAAGGTGAAAAGCTCAATGGTGACAACTATGAAATCTGGCAAATGAAAATCCAGTATGTACTGGAAGAGCAAGAAGCACTTGAGGCTCTTGTCCTAACCATGGTAGAACCTGAAGAAGGAACCACTGCACAAAGATAAGAGAGACAAAGAAGCATTTGCTGCATGGAAAAGAAAGAACTCTCTTGCTCGCATCACGTTGCCGAGCAGCATGGAAAATGACGTCATGCGAGAGTTTAGGCGTTTTGAAAATGCCAAAGACATGTGGGAAGCATTGGCGGCAAGATTTGGTCATACTTCGGTGACTGTAGACTAAAACAACTCACTATTAGGTTTGACTCTTATAAGAAGCCTCATGGTCGACCATGAAGCAACATCTTAGAAAGATGTCAAACATGATTAATGAGCTTAAAGATGCTGGCCATGTCCCGACGGATGAGCAGCAAGTGCAAGCAAAGTGATTCGTTCCTTGCCTCGAGTTGGGAGCATATGAAGGTGCACCCGACTCATAATGAGAATATCAAAACCTTTGAGGATGCATTGCGTCATCTTGAGCTGGAAGATGACCGCCTGTTGGCGGCTAAGCCGGAAGCTGAACTCTATCATGCTAGTTCTAGCTCAAATGGAGCTTCGGGCTCCAAGCGCAAGCGCCCTAACCGGTTTGATAAAGGGAAAGGCAAGGAAGCAGTCCTTCGTGGAAGAAACCCAAGTTTAACCAACATGAAAGAGGAAAGCGTCCTCGCATGAAAAAGCTAACAAGGGTGAAATGCTACAACCGTGGCAAGAAGGGTCACTATGCTCGCGATTGTCGTGAGCCAAAGAAGGTAAGCACCCCTTGTATTTTTCAGAACTTTGCATATGTGTCAAGTTCTGTATTCATGACTGAATCTAATCCTCTTTGGACTGTGGATTCAGGAGCGATAGACCATGTAGCGAAGGATAGAGGATCCTTCGTGGAATTTCGACGAATACCAACTGGAACTAAGTGGATCTATGTGGGAAACAACTCCAGAGCTGAAGTGAAAGGAATTGGCACATGCCAACTGAATATGCGTGGTGGACGCACTTTGTTCCTTCATGATGTATTGTATACTCCGGAGATTCGTCGGAATTTAGTGTCTGTTTTAGTATTGGTTAAATTAGGTTTTAATTTGAACTTCCATGATAGAGGTGTGGATTTTTTTTTGAATACAAATTACTATGGTTGTGGATATTTTCTGGATGGTTTCATTGTATTAGATATTGATTATGTTAATACAAATGTTTGTTATTCCCTTCTCACATCTCCTAACACATATGATAAGGATGTGAATGTATGGCATGCTAGACTTGGTCACATTGGCCAACAGCGTATGAATAGACTAGCCAAAGAGGGCTTGTTGGGCAATATTGAAAAGTCGATTTGCCTATCTCGTAAGCATTGCCTAGAAGGGAAAACGACAAGGAAACCATTTGGAAAAGGTAAAAGAGCTGAGTTTCCTCTCGCATTTAATCCATTCTCGATATCTCGTGGTCCAATGAATGTGAGAGGAAGGCATGGGGCTGTTTATTTCATCACTTTTATAGATGATTATACTCGATTCGGATATGTCTATTTAATTTCTCACAAATCTGAAGCAATAAGTTGTTTCAAAAGGTTTATGAACCTGGTAGAGAATCAATTAGACAAGAAAATAAAAGCATTGAGATCCGATCGAGGTCGAGAATATTTATCCGATGAGTTCAGAAAATTATGTGATGAAAAAGGAATAGAAAGACAGTTATCTATTCCATATACTCCTCAACAAAATGGTGTTGCAGAGAGAAGAAACAGAACCCTACTAGAAATGGTTAGGTCCATGATGGCGCATGCTAACTTGCCTATCACCTTTTGGAGTGATGCGCTGTTATCTCGCGCCTATATACTTAACCGTGTGCCTTCCAAATCAGTTGCTTCCACTCCATATGAGTTATGGACAGGTAGAAAACCAGACTTAAGTTTTCTTAAGCCATGGGGTTGTGCTGCCTATACACTTGATTCCTCTCACAAGTTTGGGAAATTGGGTCCCAGAGGAAAGAAGAGTATTTTCATAAGATACTCAGAACACTCAAAAGGGTATGTGTTCATAGGTGAGCAGGAAAGTGGGAGTATAACTGAATTTGAATCACGGGATGTCACATTCTTAGAGGATGAATTTCCTAAGAAGGGCGAAATAGGGGAAGACAACACCCTATTTGAAACCTCGGATCAAGATAATGATCTTAGTGGAGTTCGTCTAAGTGGGAGTAATATGAGAAGTGATGAATTGAAATCGACTCATTCTCAATTGCAACCACATGATGAGACGACATCATTATCTAATCCCAAAGTGGGAGCATAATGGGGAATGATGTGCAAAGAGCACAAACTCCCATACGGCGAACAAGTCGCCAAAGTATTCCCCGTCGACGTTTTGACATTGAAGGGGAAACTTTTATGGTTGCTCCACAAGATGAGGATGAGCCTAGAAATATTAATGAGGCTCTAAATTGCCCTAGTAAAAAAAAAAAAATGGATTCATGCAATGGAAGAGGAAATGGAGTCAATGAAATCAAACCAAGTCCGGGAACCGGTTGATCTTCCAAAAGGACGCAGAGCTATTGGGAACAAATGGGTTCTCAAAGTAAAGCGAAAGGCCGATGGCTCGATAGAAAGGCATAAGGCTCGCCTTGTAGCGAAGGGGTATAATCAACAGGAAGGGATTGATTATGAAGATACGTTTTCTCCTGTAGTGAGATTTACCTCGATTCGCATTATTCTGGCAATAGTATCTAGTTTGGATCTTGAATTACATCAAATGGATGTAAAGACTGCTTTCCTCAATGGAGAATTAGAGGAAGAAATATACATGGAACAACCAACTGGTTTCATGGTAAAAGGCCAAGAAGAAAAGGTGTGTCGACTTTTGAGGTCGATATACGGCCTTAAGCAGTCATCGAGACAATGGTATATACGTTTTCATAATGCCATAATGGCATATGATTTTACAATGATTGATGAGGATCATTGTGTATATATCAAAAGATCCAAGGATCAATTTGTGATCATATCATTATATGTTGATGATATACTGATTGCCGGAAGTAATATGGAGTTTGTTCATACCGTCAAGAGTTGGTTGTCTTCCAACTTTGAAATGAAGGATATGGGTGAGGCTGCATACATTCTTGGAGTTAAGATTTCAAGAGATCGTTTGAAGAGATCGTTGTCTCTTTCGCAAGAAACATATATAAATAAAGTTCTTGAACGATTTCGTATGCAAGATAGTAAACCCATAGACACTCCTATTGCGAAAGGTGAAGGATTGAGCCATAGATCGTGTCCGAGGACTCCACAAGAAAAGGAACAGATGAAACATGTTCCTTATGCTAGTGCAGTTGGGAGCTTGATGTACGCTATGATGTGTACAAGACCCGACATATGTTTTGCAGTTGGAATGGTGAGTAGATACCAATCCAATCCAGGTCCAAAGCACATTGGAAAGCCGTTAAGAGAATACCGTGGTATCTAAAGGGAACGCTGATTATACGATGAGTTATCAAGGAAAGGATCTCGCGACTCAAAGGCTATCCTGAAACTGTTTAGGGAGGAGGTTTAGACGAAAGGAAATCTACCTCTAGGTTTGTTTCCTTATTGAATAAAGGCACCATATGTTGGAGCAAAGAAGGAACAAACGTTTATAGCCTTGTCCACGATGGAAGATGAGTTCGTGGCATTATCAGCAGTAATATAAGAATGAGTTTGGCTTAAGAGATTTTTTGGATCACTTAGGTGTTATTGAGAAAGCTGCAAATCAATTATTAGTTAATTGTGATAGCCAAGCAGCTATAGCGTACACTAAAGATCCAAAATATCATGGCAAGACCAAACATATAGATACCAAGTATAAATTTGTCAAATATAATATTGCACGAAAGGATGTGAACTTGCAGTACATATCTACGCATAGAATGGTAGCAGATCCTAAGACAAAGCCAATACCTAGAGATGTGGTTTGTGGTCATGTAATATCTCTAGGATTGCGTAGAGTCTGATGTACTGGATTGTAATTTCCCTGAGTTGTTCACATGTATGAACTAGTGTTGTTTCATTATTAATGCCTATGAATCTTTTGTTTGATCTTTATGCATCTTAATGCTTAGTGCATTATATTATGTTTGAGAAAGTGTGTCGGACAGATAAGAGATTAGCCCCCTCACACGGGTAATCGCCTCTATTTACTATGTGATAGATAGAGATGAGACTGTTTTTAAGCTTATTATCTAGGTGATAATCGAGAGCTAAAGCTTAAAATAAATATGTCGCCTTAACTGAGTGTTAAGATGAGGGCATAATACTTACGATGTCCGAAAGTAAAATAACCCACACATTTTACTTTATCTGTCTAAGATGCCAAATGTGAGTTCTGATGAATTTTGTGAATGAGTAAATACTTGAACTCAAGTTAGACATTGGGTATGTCTAAACTATCATCTGTACGGTATTGATTGTGTAGACATATGCTCCATGGGAAAGGAGTTAATACCGTAATACGTATTTCATACTACGTATGCATAAGACGACCTATAAGAGTGGCAAAAGTTATGATCTCAACTTTTATGACGTGTGAGACTCTTGAGGAATAAAGTTCCTCATTTTTTAGTGCCCTCATAACTCTTACTTATTCTCAAGATTTCTATTTAGTGTTTGCTATCTTAGAATGTTGCCAATGGTCATGAGATGATTCGATCTAATGGGACATTTCTAGAAAAGCAAGTTGAACGGAAATTGAGAGTTTGAAGGAAAGAGGAAGATCGGATTTGTAGAATCACATTGTGGTTTTGTATTCATGTGTCGACCAATTATGACTGTCTTTGGGATAATCATAATTGTGAATACAATATATATATATATCATTGTTTAAATGAGATTAAGAGAGATATAAATGTGATCGATCGATCTAGGGTACTGCATACTAAATTTACTCGGAAAATGATGCCCATTATGAGCTGCTATATATTCCTAACAGATGTATAGCAACGAGCTCTCAAAGTATGCTTGGTCGCACGGATTATTCACGGTATGAATGTTGAAAGAGGAAAAGAGGGTTTTTCAGTTGATGGGCCTAAGTTGGGCCTATCCGCCCATGCTGGTTTTTGAACCACCATGTGCGAGTGGGAGATGAAGGATTTAATCATGATGGGCCTAAGTCGGCCCGGCCTCGATGGGCCTAAGGGCCCGGCCCACGGGAATTAGGCCCATGGAGAAGGGCACCTATAAAAGGGATGAGAAAGAGAATGAACGCACCTTTTCGCATTTAGACGTTCAGATTTCTCTCCCAAGAATCTCTCTCTCTCGAAGGCCAAGAAGCGACGCCATTTCCACTTCACGGCGAATCTTCGACATCGGATCGAACGGGACTGAAATCTCTTCCTCAATACGGCATCGGTGTCTAATCGTGGCCAACAAGGTACGCTCGAATCCGTGGTGTGCTTTTGATCGGTGATACGTTAGATTCCCGGGCTTATCTTCCGCATATGATTTAGGGGTTCGGTTTAGGTGCCGAATCCGGTTTTTGGGGATCCGAACGATCCCAACACTCACATTCTTCTCCGCACCAATTTCTTTATTAAAGGACAATCAAGCGAGTTGTACGAATCCTAAACAACTGAACAATTACATGTATCCCCAAGCATTCTATCATCATCTTCAAGAACTTGAAGTGTCTATTGCCACGGGAGTGGAGAGCCAGCAAGGAAGTGGGAGATGAGAGAGAGAGCTCTCTTGGGCTGATAGCTTGGCACCTGGTGCCCCGCTCCTCGCACCGTCGCAAACGTCAAGTCTCCCTTGAACACTTGCACGTACCCTCCGACCTACATGCGTCAAAGACGGTGCAGATTACTTTTCAAATTGAGTCACTTTCCTCTAAAATTGGCATCAAAACAAGTGAGCCGCCTCACCTCGCCCCCAAGGAACCAAGGACGCCATGGACTCTTCGTCGGGAGTTTCATCTTGCTAAGGGATCTCCTGGTCGAAGTCACCGGCACTCTTCCATCCGTATCGCCACTGCATTTTCAAAGATTCGTTAGACATACCCCCACATCAGTGACCGAACTGTGTATTTGTCTCTGTTTTTTTTGTTTTCACCTGAACACCCAAACACGGAGTCCACTGGACATGAATTCCCGGAGGAGAGGGAGGACGGTGGTAGGGCTATCTCCCCAGGCCTGGATTACATTGCTGCACCCTTCCCAGTCGTGATCGAGCTTCGTCACGTTAGCATGAAGCGCCTCTTGCACATCCTCTCTATTCATGTACGCATGCACGTAGATATCGCCACACGGGTCTAAGTCCATGATCTGAGAAAACAAAACGCAACCCGAAAATGGATGACCAACGTAAATTTGAGTTGAGGCTTTTCAAATTGTCCTACAAAAAAAGGGCAGATGGATCTGAGCTCACGTTGGTCTTCTTGGGATGAGATGTAAGGTTGGAAGAGAAGCACAAAGGGGCGTAGATATTGTAAATGTCCAAGGCAGAAACGTCGTTACTCGCATCCAGCGCGGCCGAAAGGCACTGGCTTACTTGACTGGTGGCATTTGGTGAGAAGTCACAATATTTTTGAATCGCAAACCCTGTTTCATCCGATATCAATGCATGCGTAGCAAAGTACTCGTACATCCCTTGCTGGTCCGTCTCGTCGTTGATTACTGCATTTCCAATCTGCATGCGTGTTCGGTTAATCCATGTACATTCTCTAGGCCCAAGGGGCCCATTTTGGCCATAAAATGATCAATCATAATGGAGTACCAGAGTTAAATATTTAGAAGGACCAGATTCAACGAACCCAAATTCGAAATTATGATACGCTGGAAAGACAAAAGGAAAGACAAAAAGCATCACATGCGGTGCTTTTTATGGCGCTATTAGTTAACAGTCCAATACCTACTACAGCGATGATGATGCAGCATCCACATTATTTATTTATTTATTAAAAGACACGGCATCGGTACCAAATATTCCTCGAGTTGACAACGATAATAAGCACATGCTAAGTTGTTAGTTAAAATCCATTATAGCGAATAGAACAATTGAGTAGGAGCCAGCAACTCCAATAATGAAAACAGCCAACAAAGACACTTGTTCTACTCATTATGTCAGCTAAAAACATTTTTTCTACATGTCGATGATGTTCAATGTGGAAAATAGAATAATGACCAAGACGTGCATGATGACTTCTAGCTTTTAATCATTCATCAGAACGCAAAAAGCCAACAACCACACGAAAAGCTTAAAGCATTTTCAGTTGTGAATGTATAGACGTTAGGTGTTTCCAATGGTCAAACGCGCATCGTTTAATATTCAATATAGGTAAGAGACTATGCAATTCGCGAAAACATCTTACTATAATCCCTTTGAGGTTGATAAGGGTCTTGTTCGCCCTCTTGTTGTTGGATAGGATGTTGTGAGCGAGCTGAGGCACGTAATGACCCGCGTAGCTCTCGCCTGAAATGTAAAAATCCCGGTCCTTGTACTCGGGAAACCTCTCCAGCCAATTTAGCAAGAATACATAATTGTCCGCGGCTGTTTTGCTGTCTCCGCCCGAGCTATAGTCGGCCGTTGTGTTAGAATAAGAAAAACCGACGCCAGCCGGAGACTCTAGGAACAACACGTTCGCAGCTGGCCTCGCAAAGCAAATAATTACTCCGCTCCGTCAACGACAAGAAAAGGTGAAATGCTTTTGCAAAGACTACACTATATTTTTTAAATACTTTACCATTATTCCATGCAAATTTATTTTTGTAAAGAGTCTTCCCGTCGCTGTGGACCCGGAATGGTCCGAGTTCCTGCATTGCTCCATAGCAGAGGGAGGAGCAACCGGGACCTGAAAAATCAGCAACGTAAATTTAACAATTTACTTACTAAAAAGCACAGGAAAATATTCTTAAGATGATTTACAGTATAATGACATACATATATAACCAAAGAAATTATATAGATAGCTCATCTGTGCTTGTATATGCATGTAGAAAATTAAGAGGACATTTAAATCTGCGACATTTCATTTCACTGATAATCCTTCCAATGTCAGAATGACAAGAGTATCGAACAAGGTAGATTAGAAAATGGAAAATCCTGATAATAACTTGTATTGGTATACTTTTGATTGTACACGGTATGTGAAAATATGAAAGAAATGTGACAGCTTGCAGTGCTTCAAAATGTGATAAAAAGCCAACCACAACAAATAGAGACATGCTTAGCTTTCGTGACAAAGTACTTATATCGATGGATCAAGTTTACTTTCAGCCTGAGGTGACCGTGAAACCACCACGCAATTATCTGTGTTGACTATAAAACCCATGATAAATTCTTAAGTAAAGAGAATACTGTACTTGCATTGAAAGAGAAGAAAACTTTACATTGCTTTCTAAATCAGAAAAAGATGCTGAAGATCAAGCAAAAATGGGAAAACTAAAGCACACACCTCCGTTAAGCCATAGAAGAAGCGGCATCGACTCCTTATTTCTCACCCCTTCAGCAAAATAATAATAAAATGCTCGACCGGCCGATTCATTTACGGTGACATATCCACCATAGTGATCGAATTTGACCGACGGTTGTCCAGGCAACCTTTTGATCCTATCTTTCTCCCTCAGCCCTTCTTGACTATAAATTCTAGAGTTGAGAATTCCATGGTGATCGGTTGCCTGGAAAAGGCTCGTGTCGATCCTTGATTTCTCCGACTTCGCTTTGTATAGAGAATCAAGAACATCTCCTTGCTTCCTTCCCTGGATTTGAACTAGGGCTGACAAGATACATAAACAGAAAAGAAGAAGAGAAGAGTGGGTTTTAGAGTTTCTCTCCATTCTCTTTGCTCTCAGCTTCTTCCTCTTTGAGCCACGAGAGAGAGAGAGAGAGAGAAGGAGCCACGAGAGAGAGAGAGAGTTTATTGGTGGTTTTACTTGAATTGGATTCGAATTAACTGTATATATAGAAGATCGGATGAAAGAGAAGGCAATCCTGATTGAACGAGAAAGTCTCAACAACCAGAGTGAGCTTGATTATATTTACATAATAACGTCCATGCAATGGAGATTTTTTTATTTTCGGAATCATGTTGTGCCATGTGGTTCCAATATAGATAGTGTTTTGTCATATGGAAACACATGCCGCTTAATCTATATGTTCTTTAATTTAATCTAATCTAATCAACGATGATTACAAATATAATATACGATTTGTTACTAAATATGGATGTCGCATCTTAATATTGATGAAGTATCTACAGTTAGTAAATATGTGGGGTATACGTGTTACCATGTGAATAACGGAGTGATAAATAATGGCAAGATCTTAATCTTGGGCTTCCTTTTGTTACTTTTTTTTTTTTTTTTTTTTTTTTTTTTTGGCTTCCACTGGTTATTTAGGGTTCGATTACCACTCACAACACACAATTTAATAAATTGGTTTAAGCCAAAAATCGCTTATTTTGATAAGTAAGGATGACTTAATTGATTAAGTGATAATGGAAAGTATAATCTTAGTAATTGTGTTGTCAAAACCTTCAAATAATGCTCACTATTCCATGTTTCGTATGAGAACGATAAAACTTACCATTCAATTCAGATGTTATCCATAACTTTTATTTTCATTTTCAGTACCTAAAAATTTCTGCACTCATTTTCATTTTTATTAAACAAGCCAAGTTCTATATGATAAATCCATCGTCCAACTACACCAATCATAAAAGCCAACTATGTTGATCACTTGGACCATCTAAACACCTACTCTTACGGTAGTAGGACGAATTAACGGTCACCTAATTACCAACTCAATGTGACAGTTTGCAAATTACCAAATTTTCTTAAGGAAAATGATAATATAAATGTCATAACTTTTGTACGATGTTTACTTTGGTGCCAAACTTTTCACCGGATTACTCAATTGCCAAACCAGATAAAAAAACAATCACTTAAGTGCCTCCAATGATCAATTCCAGCCAAAAATCCTACGTGACTTTTTTAATAAAATGATAATTCATACGTGACTTTTTAAATTAAAAAACAAGTCCAACATGGACTATGAGACCATAAACCACATCGTATGATCATTCACTCTTGTTAAATCTCCTTAAATTTCTCGTTCAACGACAACAAAGGAGAGCCTTTTCCAATGCACTGTAATTCAGATTTTCTCCATGGAGTCCGATAATTATATGACTTCAATTCCTTCCTGATTTTTCTTCTGCTTTCTATTTCTTCACTTTTTTTTCGTTCTCTCGCTGTCTGCCAAATTCCATTACCGTTGGTTGCAATGAGGAGGGGAAAATTGAGTTTGCAATGAAGCCTTGGTCGAACCGCCATTGCCATGGTTGTTGATCTAGAGATGGACTAGCAGCATGTTTTCCAAATCTGGAGCTGGAGCTCTTCATGGCCGTGGAGTCAAACATCGACAGGGTGAAACTGGGGATGAGCCCCGCTCCAAGAGGCGTATCCGACTACGACTGAGGCGACGACCTTCATTAGCTTCCTCATTTGCTTCAGCATCTCATCATCTTCCACCTTCTCTTTTTCTTGATTGTTTGCAAATTTTAAAAAAAAAAAAAAAAAATTATACCAAACGCGGACAGAAATGCTAATTTGGACAATTTGAAATTAGGGTTTATATTTGGAACAAAGATGTAGACAACATCATTTAGAGCTATTATTGCTGGCTTAACATGCTGGGAAGCCACGTTGGTCATGAAAATTGATAAAATATTGTAACGTTAGATTTCTGGCAACACATATGCCAAATTTTTTTATCATTAAATATTCTATAAGAAAATTATTTATCAGTTATATAGAATTAAAAAACACATATTGATTAGATAATATGGAGGAATTATCAATTTACCAGAGAAACAAGTCACTTAAATAGAAAAAGTGTAAGATAAAGAAGAAAAATTGGTGGTTCATTTTTCTCTCAAGTAATTTGAACTAATAGAGATATTTGAATTAACATTTTATGTCATGAAAAACAAAGATTTATCTATTCATAATAAATTATTTTGTTCTTTATTGTAATAAAAAAGTTGTATCGGCAAACCTTGGGTGTTATTCTGAAATACAAAATAAATTTTTGCTTTTTAAAAAAACTGAGATTATTTTATTAAGAGTATCCCGAAAATAGATAATAATTTTAATCCATTATTAAAAAATTTCAATCTTAGCAAAGAGTCACGAAGGTTAGGTAGAAATAAATAGACTTTGGAATTTCAGGTACGGTGATATTTTGGTATGACATAAAAGAGAGTGAAAACGAGCGCTCACGCTCATTAGAAATGTGTTTTATTCTAACTTTATCTAGTTGGTGTTTCGATTTCAAGGAGAAGGAATGTGGAGGGACCATTAGATTTGGACAGGTGATGCAATCGTTTAAACTAAAATATCATCATTGAATTGCGGTTTTGAAATACTGTTAGACATCCAAAAATAACCAATTTTTTTATTATTATAAATAAGTATCGAACTTAGTCAATAAGAACTGAATTTATCGATAAGGAATACAAAAATTGACAGTTCACTAAAGAAGTCATCGTCACGAAAACGTAACTATTGAGGTATGTTCTGTTGCCGCTAATTTAGGGTTTTTCTTTAACTTCTTGTGATTAATTATTCTAGATGATAGAATTTAGTGGATAATACAACTTCTTATAACTACCGTTACCAAGTTATTGTTATTTAAAATCCAAAAGTGTAATCGTAAAGTGTGGGCTATATATAGCGACATTGTACTCGATGAGTTTCTCTCAATCAATCATAAAACTCAACTTTCTTATGAATTTATCTTTATTTTTACTATTCCGCAATTTTAACATCTTTCAATTCCAATACTTTAGTCGTAGTTTCAAATATCCGATGGTCCATTAAATTCTGGCTTTTTATCTTTACCATCACACTTTATTGTTAATTAAATCACAACAAAAAATTTTATGTTATCGAACTTCATCATTGATTAAATTTTGTTGAAGTGTGTGTTTCTTTTGTCCTTTGATATAATTTCTATCCAAAATCATCATAGAACTTATCTCAATCTTGAAAAGGTCAAAGAACGAATTTCAACCAAAATTATTTAGTCTACGATCCAATTTCAGCGGCACGTTTTCCAAGGGGAAGGTACTTGATTTCCGTGGAAGGTAACGAGTTTGGTAGGAGATTTCCACTTCTCTCTCTCTCTCCCCGCCGTCCTTTTTTTGGCTCATTTGAAGTATATTATGTCCGTGCCGAACCTTCGAATTGTATAGACAAACATCAAATGTCACGCGAAGGAGCAAAAAGAAAAAGTACAATGATTATGTTCCTCATCCACATCATTATTTATCAACGCCGCCCGGTTGTTATCAAGTCCATGGAGCCATTATGCAGTCAGCATATTGGGCGGTTGTTATCAAGTCCATGGAGCCATTATGCAGTCAGCATATTCCGCCTTGCATTGTCTTTAACCTCCGGCCAAACTTGCTTTTGGCGATGCAGTATTGTAGGTTGTCCCTGGACTGTTCTTGTTGAGAATAATGGAAGATGATTTGGTCAAAGGGTGTCCTGTGATGGTAATTATAAATTCCATTTTCCGATAATGTTAAAATATGATACTTGTTCTCGATAAATGCCATATATATAATTAAATTTTAGATCGTCCTTTCGAAAATATGACATTCTATTCATAGTTAGACTGGTCTACGTAAATGGAGGAAAAAAAATTGAATGTGAGTAGGACATACTATTTAAACAAAGAACAAAAAGACGATTATAATTGGGTGAAGAAAGTTCCCAACTATACAGTTTAAGAAGAACAAAACAAAAGCCGATCCTTTAATTATTGGATGAGGCCTTTAGTTAAGGGCTTACCCTCAGATGATTGGATCAAGCCTAGATTTTGTACCACCAAAATTGATGCAATGACCACAAAAATGGGCTTCTGGTAAGCCACAATGGCCCATATAAGTGATCTGCCATTGCAACAGAAACCCATTTCTGACTACCCCAACAAAAATTATGAACAAGTCTATCATAGAATTATTCTTTGTGGCTTTATATCAATTGCCAAGGCATTCTGCTTTCTTGGGGAATACATAAGAACTTTCAGGGCATCCAATGAATTTTCCACGTGAACAAGCCTATGACGAACGAAAAAGTAAGAATTCTGCACAAATGAATTCGAGATACTAATATTCAAATCATCTCCTATTGACTTATCTCGGCTATTGAAACAAGTACCTATTACATTATGATCAAGTCATCTTGGATTTGCAATCGAGCTATAAGCCGAGCAAAGTAGGTTATGGAACTTGAATAAACAAAAGATACATTCAAAAGCGCGATGAATGTCTCGGGCTAAAACCACATACTCTATAGATCGAGTTGAAATGTAAGTTCAAGCGGGTGCATTATTATAAAGTACAATAAAAGGATTACAATTCATTCCAGTCATATGGAATCAAATACTTCTATTAAGCTCACAAATCCTTCTAGAGTTCTAGTCACACGTGTTCTCAACCAGCAGCTCAGCTCAATTTGGCATTCTAGTCATGCATACTCAGAGAAAAACAAAATGAAATACAAACTCAAATCTTTCTTTGCAACTCTATCGCTTAAAGCATCTACTGTGGATGACAGATGCCGCAATGCCCTCAAACCAGCAGAAAAGAAACGTGGGAATGACCCCCCATCAGACCCCTGTGCCTTCGCGCACGCGGGTTCTTTTCGGTCCCTCGGCGGGAGGTGAAACGAGTTGTTCAAAGCGTATTGGACGACACACGCTTTCAGCGGTTCCTCCTTCGTCACTTTCTATAATGGCCGCAGGAAACGCGCCGCTTGTTTCTGCTTTGATGCGAGGACTCGCCAGCGAAACGAAAGGATAAGACCGTTTGACTTTGACCGCCGCCAGATACCCCACTCGCCACTTGAAAAACCTGGTGCCAATCGTCCCCTGGAGGCTGCCGTGGCCTTGTCTCTTGCAAAAGTCAAAGCAGTGTTTTCTTCCTACCTGTTGATCTTCCAGGCTGAAAAGCAACCTCCGAGAAACACGACAAACGCGCCTCTCGTCAACTCTTGTCTATATATTTATCTACCGGACGCACCCTTACGGTAAAAGAAACCGTGCCGGTCAAACCTAACCTTCCTCTTCTTCCTCCTGTTGTGTCCTGAGCCTGAGATTAGCGAGAGAGGGATGATTCTTGTGTTGGCGAGATTCAGCAAATTCCGTTCCAAGATGGAAGATCACTTTTTCCACCACCAGCCCGACCACCTTCAGACCCAACTCTTTTCCTCCTCCTTAGAATCGTTCGAGTCCGATGTTTCGAGCCGCTTCAAGAGCTTGTTGTTGAATCCAAGACCCGTGTCGGAGCCCATCTCCTTCTCTTGGATTCGCCGATGCTTTGAGCTCTTGCCTCACATGAACAGGGCATTTTCGCAGCTGGTGGTGGGATTGGACCACCCCATGAGCAAGTGGGAAGCTGGCACTGCGGGGGCTTATCTGAGTTACAGCTTGAATGTGCTGGAGCACATGAATCTGATCAGCTCAAGTATTTCTCATCTGGGCCAAGCCAGGGTCTGTCTCACCCATGCTTTGAGCTTGGCTGATGCTTCACCGTCTCATGCCCTGGAGCGTTTGAAGGCACTTCAGCCAGAAGAGGCTTTTACCAAGGATCTCAAAGTGGAAGAAACAAAAGAAGATGGTGACCAAGAAAGGGCTTGTTCTGGGAAGGACCTGTTAGTTCGGAAAGCTTTGATTGTTATGAAGGGTATTGAATCTTGGGTTTGTGGGGTTTTGATTTCTGCTTTCACTGGAGATGTAAAACCATACATGGAAATGAGGACAGGGGCCACCAAGGTTCTCAGCTCTTCCTTGGTCCGTCTGGAAGCAGGATTTTATGAAGAATTGCTGGAGAAAGGTAGTGTCTTGAACGAGGTTCGGGAGATTAATGGTTCGGTGGCTTGCCTTGTTGCTGCATTGGAAGATGGGAAAACCAGTAATGAAGTTGGGGAATTGAAGATGAGATTGGAAGGATTAGAGAAGATGTTGGATGGATTAAGGGAGGAGGTGGATGCTCTCTTCGGTGAGGTCTTGGCAAGCAGAAATCAAATGATCGATTGCTCAAGACCAGGAACGCATTAGAGGGACCAAAAAGGGCATACTGCAATTCTTTTGTTTTCATTAGATCTCAGTTGTACATATAATTTGTTTGTAAATTCCAATCGAATTGTTCTTAAGTGTATTTTCTTCATCAGAAAGAAGCACGATTTATTTACTTACTTTTTTCTGTTCAGAGGTAGCGAAGTTCCATTTCATCTTCCACTTGCCAAAACACTATCATCAGACTTCAGGCACGACTGATGATAAAAAAAAGGGATCTCAAGCCAATGAAGGAAAATTTTGCTAATAAACGACTAAAATTAGGCCCCAAAAGTAAGCCAACATCTGCGATTCCCAAAGCCACATCTCGAAAAACAGATTGGCAAACGCCTAGCCTTCCGAATATCCTGAGGAGAAGTTGTCTGTCTCCCTTTAATAAATGAGGGAGGAGTAAAGCTGAGATCTTAACTTTTTCCTAGTTTCTAAAAGGATGCATCAATCTCATTAACTGGTGACATCAATCTAAGAAGCCATAGTTCCTAGGGAATGAAGTAAAACAATGCCAAAAGCTTATCACAGCAGGCCCTTTTGACTCCCTTTGCTGTTGTAGTTCTCTTTGTCAGACATGCTCCGTTTGTGGTACACATCAAATGGCAGCCTGAACAGCCAAAGAAAAGGCTTAGGCTCGATACAAATCAGCATCTAGATGTAGCCACAACGACCACTAGTAAATTAAACTATCAAGCACCTAAAAATAGTGTCAACTTGTTGATATTTGGATTAAAAATGCAGTGTTATGCTATAAGGATTTCTCTCGGTATATTGTGTTTCAGGTCGGTCAGGTTGGGTCTCATGTTGCCAACCCTCCTCACGACTCCACACTGAACATTTTATTCAGTAAACTCCCTTAGTGGTTTACCATAGTCTTTTGTCAACTACAGAAATGAAACTGAAACTATACTAAACTAACTAATTTAGGCTTATTCAATCAAGGGATTTCGTACCCTAGATACAATGTTGTGTCAGAATCTCCGTTTTCAGCTGTGCGATTGCAGGTCTTATCAGGACTGCCAGAGCCAGAGTTGTTGAGGGCTTTCCTCTTTTTTTCTGGATTATATTCAAGTTGATGGGTAGATGGAAGAAAACCTCTAAGCTCGTCGACCTGCAATGCATGTGCAGCAAATCCAAAAGAGAAGTCTCAATTCTCTAGTACGACAGATTATCTGAGGATTATAGGGACGAAAAAAGATGGGATGAGCATATTTGCCTGTCTGCGCAGAGTTTCATTCTCCAGCATAGCCCTCTGCTCCTGCAAAGAAGAGATCGAGCTAGTTATTAGCAGGCAAGAACTACATGGCCAACAAAAAAGTGTGCTACATGCAACAATACCAATTAGTAACTCAAACCCCGAGGGTGAAGAAAATACGTGAAGCAACAGTAGACTCTGCTCATAAAGCACCTTATGAGATTGCTCAAAAGATGGAAAAGGTTTGTAGTGTTTCTGTGCTTCTTGATTGAATCAAGTATAATTTTCAATTTTTCCCTCTATATCATGATAAGTACCAAGTCACAACTTTAGGGATTTTCATTCTGAATTAGCCATGGTCTTTCACAAAATTATATCAAATCTGGCATACCTGTAATCTTGAACGGTCCAGCTGCTCCAGAAGCCATTGCTCCTGAAATATTACAAATTACGTTAAGGCAACCTAAGAAAAGGCAATCCAGAACCCAGAATGCAGAATTCAGTTTAAAATTTGCTCCTCCTAATGAGCTTCAACTGTAACGAAAAGAAGAGGCTAAAAGAAGATTGATTCTATGAAAACCTTCTTCTCCTTGACAGATGATAAGGCCCCACTCAATTGCTGTTCCAGGTGCTGCAATTCCTTTATGCTCAGGCCATTCAAGTCCTTGCCCAGTAGCCTTCTATCAATTGCAAGAAATGAACAGTGAAGTATTGACTAAAGAAAGGAACAGGCAAGAAAAAATGGAGGAAAAAAAAAAACACTCACAGTTGTCTCATCTGCAGCTCTGCGATTTCATCTTTTAGGGTGTCTACCACCTTATCATCTTCTTTCTTCAGGCGAAATAATGTTAAGTCAGAAAAGTATATTTAATTGTATGAGTACAGTCTAAATGGGAGGGATACTAGAGGAAATATCTCTAGTAATTTAACATGGGACCAGCATATTAACGTAAGCAAAAGGCACTTATTCAAAAAAATAATAGTAATAATCTGGCAACCCTTTCCAAAGATAATGCATTCAATGGATCCTGTTTGGCTTTAAAACAATGAAAAAGACCAGCAAGTGAACCAAGTTGAGCAGTGATGAGAATGATACCGTAGACTCTGGCTTGTACTCTACAACAGTGGACTCTGGAGAATCTTGACACCTGTTGTATCTTGATAGTATCTGTTTCATTCTGCAATACAAGATGCAAGTGGAAAAATCATAAAAAACAAGGTCTCTTCCACTGGCTAACTACTTAAATAACAGGATATTTTGAATTCATAAAATGTCGGAGTACATCAAAAGCAAACGATCCAACCTCAAAGTGAGAAACCAATCTGCTATTGGCGTTGGATGAGTTGACAGAGAGCTATACATTAACTTCAGGTAACAAAGTGACTCAGATATGATAGTCAATCATTACATGCTAACTAAATCACATTGCTTCAACGTTCGTTTGGGTTCAATAAAGTCATACTCACTGCAAAGATCTCCAGAGTGACTTCTAAAACAGAGCATTTTTTATTTTGTACCCAGGCTTCCATTTTGTATATCTATATCCTACAAAAGTGCACTGATGTTAAGTCTCAACTTCAAAGCATGAGAAACCCTCTCTCTGGCAAACCATACCAGCATAGGTCCTTGGGTTGATTAAACTAGCAAGGCGTGTGAGCCAACCCCTCCCTCCACACTTGGTGAGATATGGGGAGGCGCAAAGTTGAGGAGTTAAACCTTGAACTCCTGACTGTCAGGTCAGTCCCTCACCAATAAGCCGTTACAAAAATTTCAGTTTTTGGATTCCTATTGGACACAATTAATTTGCAATGCCACGAGAAAGACCAAGCTTAAGTCAGTCCCAGAAAAGTACAAGAAACAAAATGGGCGACACCTTCGAGGTAAGGAAAGTGATTAAATAATAAAATTTGGAATAAATACCTATAATGCTGACAAAATTTAGCATTTAAAGCTCTTGAATTGTTCTATATTGAAACAGGGTATGCACAACATGAAAGAAGATTCTTAATAAACTTGAGAATACAAGTGTCTACAAAATCTGAATTGGCAAGGAATAGAATGATAAAATTTAGCATCGATTGCAAAGATCCATTCAGCATAAGAAGAACATCTGCAAAGTCCTAGAAAAATATCCCAGTCTGCCAAAAAGAGAACATGATTACCAAATTCTACTACGGCCTTTCAAGCATTCTAACATCAACTGGCAAAGGAACACAGCAACATGAATGAACAAAAAAAGTCCATTACCGCTAATTTCTAGAAACCTTAACAAAAACTTCCCGGAACTATATGACACAAGAGCTCCTGGAAATACAGAGGACTATTCAGGTAACTATGATCTAAAATTTATACAGAAAAGTCTCTCAAATTTTCACAACCCTCCCTGGTATTTAAAAGGAAATAGAACTCACGAAAAACTACTGCTATAAAGTTCCTAAATTTATCACTGGATTGGCAAAATATGAGAACCTGCAACAACCAAAGGACATGTGCAACAACCAAAACCACATTTTTCTAGTTAAATGGAATGAAAGAGCTTTTTGACTAACAGAGCTAAGTGAAGACATGATCTAACACATGCAATTTTTTGGAAAAAGAAATTCACTCTCTGCTTCAAGCAAAGGCACACAAGCAGCATATCATCAGATGACCACTTCAGGTTCCAAAGCCCAAAAACAAAAAACAAAGCAAAAAGGAAGTCCGTACAAAGGGTCAGGCAAAACAGATCAAAACATGCAACTCAATCGATTTGGAGAGAAAGAAAAGATCAAAACTTTACAACACATACCCAGAACTGGAGAACTCGTAAAGCTTGCCAGTATTCGAGAAGATTATGACAGCAACCTCAGCATCACAGAGGATAGAGAGCTCCTGCGCCTTCTTGAGCAACCCAGAACGCCTTTTCGAGAATGTAACTTGCCTGCTATTTGCATTCTCAATCCTCTTTATCTCAATCTTCCCTCTCCCCATTTTTCTTTCTCGAACAGAAGAAAGAAAGAAACCCAATTGATCAAAATCAAAACCCAGAAAATAAACCCCCTCCCACCCAAAAAAAAAAAAAAAAAAGAGAGAGAGAGAGAGAACAGAACTGATGATCCCAAACAAAATCTCCCTTCTGGGCTGTTTAAAAAAGCAACCCTTTTTCCGTTCCTTCAAAACCAAAAAAAGAAAAAAAACTGGGCTTTAATGTCTGGGTTCTTGTGCTATAGATGGCAAAGAAGGAAGTACTAAATTCAGAGAGGAGGAGAAAATAAAAGGGCGTGATGAGAGAAAGAGCGTTTTGCACCAAATGGCAATATTGCCTGGAAACGGCAAGTTGCATGGCTCTGTAGACTAAGATAGAGTTGTGCATGCTTCTCTCTTTTGCCACTTTGAGTGTTTTGCTTTTAATAGGTCTCTCCTGTGGGCCCACCCGGGTTTTCCCCTGCTCTTCAAATTCTTATGAATATTGATGCTGTATGGGTCCATCTCTTTATTTCAAGAGATCCCAAATTTTCCATTTTATTGTAAATGTATTGCCATACATGGGACGGTCCACTACCATAATCAGAGGACTTTTGTATTAATTTTCTTGCTGTATTTAGAGATGTGAGAAACCAAAAAAAGAAAAAGGAGGGAGAGAGAGAGAGAGAGAGAGAGGAACTCGATTTGGTGTGTAATGTGGTGGGATGATACCTTGCCGAATTCAATTCTTTTCCTTTTTCTCTGATGCAGATTAAATCAAGAAACCGTCTAAATTAGTCAAATATGGGGAGTTGCCAAAAGTGGCCGTGGAGTTAAAGCAGGCAAAAAGCATCGCCCTTGGGTTGCAGCATGAGGTGTATGGTTTTTCCAATTTGGTCATTTAGTTTTTTAAAAGTTGTCTAGTTTTGGGGAGGGTAAGACGACTCTTTCTTTATTTGTTATCTGCTGTTTCTAGTTTTAGAATTCTGCATAGTCTTATTGCCATCTTTGGAGTGCCCATAGCCTGGAACAGGCAAATTAGATTAAATACAATTCCTTTACTTAGAATGCTGAGGTGCCTCATTCGATAACTGGCAACTCCTCCTTTCCACACACAATTTTCTTGACCCCATTAAAAAAACAATTATTGCCAAATTTGGGAATTTGCAAAAAATATGGACATCTCTCCATTTTCTGCTCCTTAAATTATATTCTCTTTTCGAGGTACATTCCATTTAATGTTTGCCCATCTGGGATTTGCTGTTGAGATGCCAGTTATCAAGCTTTTCTTTTTCTTTTTCTTTTTCTTTTTCTTTTTTCGTAATTTCTGCATTAACCGGTGCTCCTTTCTAGCTGAGCCATCCCTTTTTTGGCATTACTTAGTCAATAAGAAATTTTCGAGTTGATGTGTATTATTTAATGTAGGTAGTTTTTCAGATTGTTTTACCGTGAATTTCGGAAAGAAAATCTTTCCAATCCATTCCGGCTTCTTAGAATCTGTTCCTACTTCCAATTTAAGTGGTCGATGCAAATTATCCGTCAAGCCCGTAATTTTATTTTGGCATAGATCACACGGGATTCTTAATCTAACCAACTTATATAGTCGGTCTTAGACGAGATCCTTGTAAAAATCAATTTAACCGTGAGATTTCCAAATCAAGACTTCTCTTTGGCTCTTCCTAAATTTGTTTGAATTCACATTGACAGTGAACTTAATCCATCGGACGCGTCGGTTAATTGCTTTTCATCTGACCAGCACTTTTAAGCTTCTCTTTGGAACATCTCTCAGCCGAGCCTGACTTTTTTTTGGCCAAACTCCCTTTTATGTCGAATAATTAGGTGATTAATTTTCGCACACGGGACCAAATTTATCTCGGCCTTTCGTCGAAAATGCCTCGTTAAATTAATGAAGAAGAAATAAAGTGTAATTTGAAATACTTAAAGAGACGAATTTTTGTTGCAGGTAAAGGAACGAAATTTAATTTAAATTTAGAATATAATAGAGCTTCATGAGAAAAACCCTGAGTGATTCATCCTTTTGAATTGTTTGTTACCTATTATTCGGTATAAAGAAAATACCCTTTTGAAAGAGCTTTATGAATGCTGAATTTCGTGATGCATGAATTTGTATAATGTACAAATTGTCCGAACCCAACGGATCAAGGAAATGACCCAAGACAGCCCATCAGTCAGTCCAGAGAAGCATGAGGTCTAGAATCTTCTTACATTTACATTTTCAAAGAGACTCTAGAATATTTCAAGGGTATAATGGAAAATCTATACTTGTGATTAATTGATAGTGATAGCTTCTAGATGTAACATTGCAACTACTTAAATAATAATATCTACCTTTTCGACCCAAAAAAAAAAAAAAAAAAAAAGAACTCTCTAACTTTAGATGAAATGGATTTAATGGTCGTAAAGACATGCACTCATGTATAAATAGGGTGCCTTACCTTCATTTGAAAAATACAAGTATTCTCCACAATTTCTCTAAACAATTTCCTCCTTTGGATTGATCTTCCTTGAATTAAGGGATTAATGGGTAGGGTTAATCCTTTAGATCAAAGGGAGGGAATTGATAGTTATAGAGAGAGTAACTCATAAATAGAGATAACCTCTATTTCATTTGAATCATCCAGCATTTGAGCAATGTGAGTATTATTGAGAGTGTCTTTGTAAATTCTGTCTCTAGAATTTCCTTTAATTGGGATAACCCATTGCCATAATAACATACCCCCAAATTTTCAACATATCCTCATATTATATGGGTCCACCTCCTTATTTCAATAACTCCCCAAATTTTTCAAATGTATTGGGATAACCATTACCAACCATTACCATAACTAGAGGAGTCATTTCATATTTTCTTTCTGTATTCACACGTCTATAAAAGGACAAGATGAGAGAACTGATTTTGTGTGTAATGGGCGAGCTAGAAATCCAATTATTTTCCTTTTCTTGATATTGATTAAGTTAATTAAAGATATTGCCTAAATTAGTCTAAGTGTTGGGGAGTTGCCGAGAGTTGTTGTGGAGTAAAGCAGGCAATCAGCATCATTCTTAGCTTGTAGTATGAGTTGTATGATTTTTTGCCAATTTGGTTATTTAATTTTTAGCATTTACCAAATATTTGCGAGGGAAAGATTACTCTTTCTTTATTTGTCATCATATAGTCTTTATCACCAGCCTGTAGCCGGATGGGAGCCAATGTAATTCTTTTGCATACAACACTGAGATGCCAGATTTGTACATTCAATAAATGCCAAGCTCCTTTTTTTTTTCACATACAATTTTTTCTTACCTATAATTTATTTTGGCATAGATTTACGCCCGATTCTTAATGTAGCCAACTACTGGCACAATTATTTGAGCTCATCTATTAGGTACTTATATAGCCAGTCCTTGACGAGGCTTTAGTAAAAATCAATTCAACCGTGGGATTTCAAAATCAAGACCTCTTTGACTTCCTAAATTTGATTGAGATTTAGGCTCCCTTGTTTTTTGTGAAAAATATTTCCTCATTTTCTGCCATTTGAATCGCTTAGAAAAATGAGTCTTCTAATTAGAGAAAATCTATGCTTAAATTCAGAAAAATAATTTTCTCTTCTAAAAATCAAAAATCATTTTCCAAAATATCATTAAATATCGACACTTGAACCAAAAACTTTACGCTTGACATGGAAACCCTAATGCTCATTTTTGGTTCTCGGCTCCCAAACCCGAGTCCATCGAGGTTGGGCCCAAGACCTTGGCACTCATGCCCAGGTCTTCGACGCCAGTACCCAAATCCATCAAGGCCGAGCCCAAAGCCTCGGTGCCTATGCCCGATGCCCCCACACACGAGCCCGAGTTCATAAAAGTTGAACGCAGGACTCCGATAGCCATGCTTACACCCTGGCATGGCTCCTTGTCACTCGAGCCCGAGTCCATAAAACTCTTAACCAGGTCTTTGGCACTCAGTCCAAGTCCCCAGTGATCTAACTTGAGTTCTTAGGCTGCGTTTGGTTCAGCATTTGCAAGGAGTTTTGAGTCCAATGCAAATGCTAAAAGTCCAAAGCTACTTAGGGAAATGCAATTGTGCTTGATAAAAAAATTTTGCAAATGAACGTTGAGTTGAATATGCGTTTGGTAAAAAAAACTTTCGCAATGGGTTTTGATGGGTATAATATATGTGTATATATATATATATTTTTTAAAAAAAAAAAAAAAAAATTGAACTAAACCCTTCGTCGGACCGATGAAGGGCTATGGCTGCCAGTGAGCTAGATTTGGCGTCGTCGGGCAACCTCCGGTGAGTGTCGCGCGACCCAGCCGAGGGCCACCTGCGGCCGCGAGACCCAAGCGACAGTCGCCTGGGTCGTGCGACCCTCGCTGGAGGTCACCCGACCTTGGGCAACCTCAACCGACGACCACCAACGTCGATCGGCTCGCGCCGTTGTAGCCCTTCGCCGGACCGGCGAAGGGCTACCTCCTTTTTCAATTTTAAAAAAAAAAATTAATTAAGGGCAAAATTGAAAATATGAAAAAATAGTGAGGGTAGTTTTGGAAGGGAAAAAATAATTTCAGCATTCTGCCGAATACTAAAAGCCCAAAGCTAGTATGGACTAGCTTTGAGCTTTTAGCATTTTGAAGGCAAGTTGAAAGCTGAAAGCAAGCTTCAAAGTTAAACCAAACAGTCCAGCATTTCCCTAAGGGGCTTTCAGGCCTGAAAGTCCCTTGGGGAAATGCTGAACCAAACGCACCATTAGTGCCCATGCTCAAATCCCCCATGCCCTAGCCCAGATTCATCGAGGCTAAGGCCCAAGACCCTAGCGTCCACACTTAAGTCCATCAAGGTCAGGTTTGGGAACCTGATGGCTAGGTATAAGTCCTCGGCACCCCAACTCAAGTCCATCGAGATCGAGCCTAAGCCTCTAGTGCTTGTGCCTAGATCCCCGCGCCAGAGTGAAAGTCCATGAAAGCTGAGGCCCGAGACTCCGATGCCTATGCCTAGGTCACCAATGCCTATACCTAATCCACCGAAGTCAAACCTTAGTCCATCAAGGTCAGCCTTAATACCCAAGAGCCTGGCCCAAGTTCCCTCGCTGCAACTCGACTCCATTGCTAGTGCCCGTGTCCATCGAGGCTAGGGCTTAGCTGCCAGACATCCAAGGCATGGACATTTTGAGTTCGGGCATTAGAGACCCAAACACAAGCATAGGGATCGGGTCCAAAGCCCAACCTTGATGAACTCGGGCCTAGCCTTTATGGAGTTGGGCTATGGGCTCGAGCACCAAGGACCCAAGCTCGATCGTTGCAAGCATCCTAGGCCCAACCTCCATTGTTCAAAGTTTTTTTTTTTTTTTTTTGTCAGTCCTACTATATTCCTATTCTAACTCTCACTCTCAGACTTTTGCCATACTTCCTTACAGGGCGTGAAAGTCGAAACCCACTTCTGAAACTATATCGCCCACCCCAACCCCCTCTAAGAAGGTGGGGATTCGAACCCCCCACCTCCCCCTTCCATGTTGGAAGGGTGGCCACTGGGGCAAACCTTAGTGGTTCATTGTTCAAAGTTCAAGTGTCCAGGACTCAAGCCCGAGCACTAGTTCCATCCTAACCAGTATGGCTTGGTTCCAAGATCCTGCACTTAGCTTTTGCAAACCAAGGCCTATGTGCCAAGGATCAAGTCAGCCTCTGTGGACCTAGGAATAATGTTTGTGCTCTTGCTTGAGACCCAAGTGCCCATGTTCGAGTCCCCAACACTCAAGTTGTAAAACATCGAGGTTGGACTTGAGATTTTGGTTCTTTAATTACCCATGCAAGTTAGTAACACCCAAATAATATATGCGTATATATAGGAAAATCATATCAAATTTTCATTTCAAAATGATGGAAAATATTTTTTAGTTTTTTTTTTATAGATCTCAGCCAACTACCAAAAAATATTGACATTTTCTTGAAAAATGATTTTTTGGAAAATATTTGAAAAAATGTAACACTTTCCGTAAACAAGGGAGCCTTAATTGACAATGAACTTAAGATATGTTTGTTTCACTAAAAATTTCATGATAAAAGAAAATATTTTTCATTTAATGATTTAAAGAAAGCTGTTTCCTTCTTACTATAAAAGGAAGTTATTTTCCTCCAATTTAAATTTCTTGTATTTAGTTTATACAAAACATTTTCTATGAATCGATTAATTTTCTATTATTCCTTCTTCTTTTTGTCGAAAGCTTTCTATTATTCAAACACCGAAAAGTCGGAAAAAAGGTCTAGAAATAAAAAAAAATTTCAAACAAACGGACCTCTGTATGCCTTAAACTTAATTCCTTTTTGTGTCAAATAGTGACCTGTTTAATTTTCACACTCAAAAATAGACATGTTTCTGCGCTTTTGTCCGAAATGGATTGCTCACGTCAAGACTAGTATGTTCGTCAGTTACTATTTAACTATTTCCTCAAGATCTAACTCTAACAAGTTACGCTTAGGAGGAAGCGAATTTAAAACCGTACACTCTCAAGTATGGTCATTTGAACTAGGAAAAAGGTATACAAGAAAAATATGTGAAAGAGCTTTATGAGAAAAGACCAGAGTGACTGATCCTTTTGGATTATTATTTTATCAATTATAAGCTAAAAAGATATCCTCTTGAAACAGCTTTATATACGCTTAATTTCGTGAAGAATCAAAATGGTCCAACGCGCACTGTCCATACCTGCATGCAAATGCCTCCAACCACCAAGTTCTCCAATATGAATTTGCATTCTGGAGAGAGAAACTTTCTTCAATGAGCCCTGAATTTGCCCTTCCAACATTCTCATCCTAGTTTATAGTTTCATATTATGCTTATCAAATCGATAGACTCTATCAATTGAGTAGAAGCCCAGCAAGACACAGGAAACGCATTGCCCTTGTTCTGGTAAAGCCAATGGATCCAGCAATGAAATTGTTCCTAAGTTTATTGAGAGTTAATTTTAAATGCAATTCACCAATTAAGAGCTGCTAAACTTTAAATCATCCCTTGTACGTTCCCACCATCCATAACGCACATTCACATGCGCATATGTACTTGTGCATGCTTTTGTCTGTGGGTAAAGGAAAAACAATACACATGTATTTAACATGCGTGGAGACAGAACTTACATCTGCAAGAAAGACAAGGACAGTGATCTGACCATGCAACATTATTAAGCTAATCAGCATCTTTTATCAATTCAATGTACACCACAACAACAAGGACAGGGACTAGGACAGAACAGACTTAAGTACCCACTAATGATGCAGATTACAAGACCGCTACATAATTCAAAAAATGTCAAGGGACCTTAGGTCAATTTGACTTTCCACATCCAGAAACATCATCATAGTCCCAAGATCACCCATTTCATGCAGAGAGCTCTACGAATACCTAGGGGATTAATGGAATATCGTCCTGCTACTTGAATCAGCAGTATTCAATGTGATGAGTTATAACATGCATCAAAACTAGTGAAGAGTACACTTGGATAGCTAACCAGAATGAAATACTCTGAGAAGCCGCTATAAGTGATCAACATCCAAAGGGTAGGTTGTTATGCAACTCAGCTCTGTCTCGTCCATCTTTTTGCACACGTATATGAAGTGAGAATCTGGATCTTCCACCACAAAATCAGGTGGAAGCAAACCCTTCTCAGTAAGAGGCACGGGTTCCAGATATGACCTTGATGTTGAACTATTGTTTCCTAGCTTCTGAAATCCTGGTCTGGCTGTAGAAAAAATGAATAGATAATACAAAGAACAAATTCTCACTTTACCTCACAGTAAAACAAAACAAATTAACTTGAACTATACAATGCAAATGACTAATTAGTAAACTAGAAATCGAGGAAAGTCACAACCAGCAATGTAAACCAAATATGAGCTGCAATTTGCTATAAAGTAACCTGACAAAATTTAGTTTGTGATTCTTCTCACTGTCATGCACTTTGGAATGGCAAGCACCAAAATAACATACTTATGCTGGAAAAATCCACAGGGATAACAAGTCCAGTCAGAAGCACCACATTGTCATTTGAACTAATGCATGTGTAATACGCAATACCACCGAACCAACCTAGTAATGACTAATTAGAGTAGTCAGATGATCGTATCCTTTTAAAGGACAAATAATATAAAACAACTGGCCAGAAAAGAAAAGGATATAAAACAACCTAAACAATGATCCCCATGCCTGTAGATATAATAGATGTTTCTAATGGTAAAAGTTCAGTTACAGCAAGTAGTTTCTGCAGATTGTCAGGACATATTGGTCATATTCTTCCATTTTAAAAGGGATTTCTCTCCAGATCAGAAGGACTTACGTATGATGTACAGAATGATTCGCCAGTTGTATACTGGTTGGTCCAAATGAAGCATCCTCACATTTGGATCCCCATATGTAATCTGCAATTCATCATCTATTTTTTTAACCTAAAACCAGAAATGGATGTGGGCAAGATAAGCTTAACATGTTGCATTTAATTACCAGCATGTAGATTCCTCCAGCTTTAAGAAGTCTACAAGCAAGAAACAAACACTAGTGAGGACAGGAGCAGTTAAAAGAGAAGATGGACTGCATCTTCCAGAAAAAATACCAAAGAAATTCTAAAAGAACATATAAAGAAGTCAGCAAGGGAAATCATGTACACGACCTGCTCACCTCTCCTAGCATTCGAGCAGCACTTGTCGGAGCATCAGTGCCACACTAATCAAGAAAAGCACAAATTAAAAAAAAAAAAATGCCGATGCATGAAATTATTGAGTATGTACTCACTACTCAGACAATTGAATAAGTAACATACCATCAAGGAATCCAGAGTTCCTGGTCCCATATCAACAAGCCACGTGAATGCATATCTCAGGAAAAAGAAAAGAAAAAAAAAAGATTACAATCAGCATGCCAAAATCTTGAGAATTAGAAGAGCATTTATTGAGGAGGAGAACTTTAACCTTTATCAATGACACAGTCAAATGACTCATCCGAGAAGAAGCTCATGTCCATAACATCCATTTGCATATCTATCAAGCTTCATGAAGGAAAAATAACCAGAATTTGGAAGCAGCAGGATAATGGTATCTGAAACCAAATATAGAAAGCTAAAAGGATACATTTAAGCTGAGGGATAGATTCGTATTTTCTTCTCATCATTTCAATAGCCACTGAGGAAATGTCAATGTTTGTTATGTCTTCATACCCATCCTTTACCATGTCTTCGGACATTACTGCAAATAAGAAGAATTTTCATAAGAAGAACATCTCAAACTACAGAAGAATGCCACAACTCTGCTGTAGTAACTTCTGCAGAACCTCCATAAGCCTTCATAATATATTTTACTTCTTCTATCACTACCACAAACCCGAAATCCAAAAGTTTCAGATGACTTTGGTCGACAATCTGTTAGTGTGTGACTCGAAAATCAAATTTCATTCTTTAGTAACTATAGATATGTTTCTGCATTGAAGAATACCAGCTAGGTACTCCTCTGTTGCAATAAACTAACCATAAAAGAGTGGTTAACAAGCAATGGAGGGTGTATGGCCAAAAAAAAGGACTGAGGTTGGAAACTTGAGAGGTGTTTCTACTTTATGGTTGAGAAATCTAGAGTTGCATTACTTTCCTTCCTGTGTCTTTAATAAGAACCCAGACAGAGATGAAGGGATCAAACCCAGGATTTCCAAAGTGCGAAAAAGATTAATTTCCTGTTTTACAATTGATAAAAGAAAATTTATATTTCTCTAGCACTATCAATCAAGCACAAAAGTTTGTGTGGATTCGACATCTAAAAAAAAATAGAGAGAAGGTATGTTTATCATGAACCACAATGATTTAGATTTATCCAGGGGATGCTTGCGTTATTGCCATTTATCTAACTATCAAAGACAGACAGTTGATTTAGAGTTCTCACATCCCCAACAACACTCCAACACAATCCACCCAATTTTCTTTAATAATCCATCACGAAGACAGTCATAGATATACAACGAAATATCTGCACAAATGATATAAAAGAACTTGCCAAAAGAAAATGAGATAAATCAAGCTCCACAATGAATCTAATAATGAATAAGAATATTGAATAATGGTAAGGGAAAGAATCACCTGACGTCAAAAAACCTAGGAAAGAATAATCTAATTGCAAAATTAAAAAAGGCCTCTAATTTTCCTGAATATCCACATGAACAACAAGGGCAGGAGCAAGACAAATAACAAAATAAGCATGGTATGTGATGAGGTCGGTTTAGCATCTAAAAGCACTGCCAGAAGTGACAGAATCCTCTCAACCTCAGCATGAACAGTAATTAAGCAGAGGAAACGGCAGGATAGCCTAACTTCAAGAATGGCTAACCATTGACATCACAATGCTTGGGCCAGATTTTCACTCATCCATCTCTTCAACCTACAGAATGACCAAATGGAGATAGCTAACACTTACAACAACAGATGCAATTCAAAGCTCTCATACTTCCATGCAGAAGAGTCACCTCATTTATGTTGTAGCGTAATAAGTGTCTTCCAAGTTTTTCAATGCTATATACCAATTACAGTCTGACCACCTAAAGTGCCACCAGATAAGAGTTTTTCTCTCCCATAATAATCGCAATGCAGAAGATGTAAAGCTCAAAGCCTCAAATACCATGTTCTTGATTTAATTCCTCCACACATTGCAAGAGCAGAGTTTCACCAAAAACATATGTGAACAGGTACTGGACGGATAATAACCAGCGAGTTTAACTTAGGACCAGGCCAACTATCAACTCCAACCCAAAAGAAAGACACGAATTTGCATGTCCTCGAGGGAACAGAATTCGGAAAGATCCAAATCAAGAATGCAATTAAAACCACGTAGATTGATCCAGGTCCAAGGTTCTTAGTCCACGGCAAAATCAAAAATCAGGAAAACAAACTCGGACCAATGACTTATAATCCTCCGCTCAATTCATAGTAATTATCCGAGTACTAACTAGGGGGTTTCCACCGTCAAGATCCCAAATTTGAACCCGTTCTCCCATACCCGTTTGCATTCAAGCAGATCGAAACAACCACAACGACCACTGAGGATGCAAGACAAAAGGGCACGAAGGAAACGAGGCACGAGTGATGAGCACAGAGAGAGAGAGAGTGAGAGAGAGGCGAAGAGGAGGGGGGGCGGAATCACATACGGGCGTTGCCGCATCCGACCACGAGGACGCGAGAGGAGTAGCTGGGGATGTACATGCGAATGAAAGGGCGAAGGCCAGAGTAACGCTGGTACCAGTCGAAGCGGCCCATCTCCGCTTCCTGCACGTAGCGCGCGTCCCAGTAAGTGGCGTCGCCATAGTTGTACGTGTTGCAGCTCGACACGTCCCTGTACATCCTCCCTCCTCTTCCTCCTTCGCTTTCGAGCGAGTAAGGTGACGATTCGGGTGGGATATCTGCTCTGCTGTTTCGGTTGGGTCTGCGGCGAGGCAAGTTAAAGATGAGAGGGTGAGGGGATCTCTAGATAGTTGTCCGGGCGTGCGATGGTCGTTCGGTAACGACGGAGGTTGTTGTTGTTGTTGGTGTTGGTGTTGGTGGTGGTGGTGGTGGTGGCGGCGGCGGTGGTGTTTTGTGGGGGCGTCAAATCTTCACCGTACGTTCCTTGGGCCTGCTTCGGAAATTATCGTTTATTACTTGACCCCTCGAAAGTTCAAGAAATGAAGAAAGGAAGAAGAACGGAATTCTTCCGGAGTTTCGAGAAGATGCGAAAAGATTTGAATATTCTGAAGGATTTCCAGAATTTCGAATCGCCGTCTTCTTTCTTCTTTCGTTAGGGTCGAACTTTGACTTGCCTATTTGTACTGTCCCGTCCCCGCCAATATTAAGAAGGTACATGACAAATCAAAATTTCTATTTTAAAAATAATTTTTTTATTTCAAACTTATTTCTGGAATATAAATTTATTTGGTAACATTATTTCATTTTTTTTATTTTGAAATAGATTCTTATTTTAGAAATAAGTTTGGAATAAAAATTAGAAGCTAAAATTTTCTACTTCTCTAAAGAAATAAAAATTCTCTTCATCGTTCGTCAACAAATCCTTCATCCGTTCTTGCCGCTAACCACCGTCCATTGGTCGCCCGCCGTCGCCGCCGATATCCGGCCGCCGCCTCCGTCGATCGTCGATTGCCAACCGCCGCCTCCGCCTCCGCGGCCGGCGATAGCCACCGCCGGTCGCCAATAGCCAGCCGCCGCCGCCCGTCGCCGTCACCATCACTGCCACCAATCGCCGCTGTCCGAAATGAAGAAATTTTATGTCGTCATCAAACGAATTTCTATTTTTAGAGTATAAATTTTGTGTCGTTATCGAACGATTATTTTTGTTTAGAAACTCTTCTAGAAATAAAAATAGAAAAATCTATTTCTCTTCCAAAAATCAATTTCTTGCCAGAATGGTTATCATTCGCGCCCTAACTGACGCCGACAGCATTTTTACATGATCATATTATAAATTGTCATAAATTTAGGGATTAACTTGTTTGTTAGGATTGAATTTTTCTCTTTCAAACTTCATTACTTTACTTGAAGGAAGAGTGATTGTATCTTACTTCTTTGCATCTATAGTACAGTAATTGTATGAGACGGTTCTTATTTGAGGCTCTCAAATAAAGTTCAAATATCTATAAATTCTAATTTCACGAATCGATTGCCATCATCTCTTATCCATTCCGAAAAAGTACCAAAAAAATCATAGATTTATTATAATTATATTTATGCTGAAAATTGCTAACATGAGTACTAGCCATCTTATGTGATATGACTGACATTGACGTTAACATTTTTTTAATAATTTCATTTATTTTTTATAATTTTTCTTTCTTTCCTTCCCCTTTTCTTTTGACTTGACCACAAGTCATGGTCGAGGGCAAGCGCCAGTGAGGCCTCCTTCACCAGAACTAGCAAGGCTGACCTCACCCAAGTTAAGGCAACCTCATCAAGCGTCGTGTACGCAAGGGTGCCCTCGCTAGCACTCGCTTTTGCCTGGACCGTTGCCAACCATGGCCTGAGGCAGGTCATCGAAGATCATGCCATTTGAAGAAAGAGAAGGGCAAGAAAAACGAAGGAGAGAAATTACATAAAATATTTTCATTAATATCGACCGTGCCATGTACAACCACTAGCATATGTCTCAGTAATTGTTAGATGTCTAAGGTTACATGAAATTGACATAATTAAAAGATTTAAATCTAAATTGATATAAATAGCCCCTCCCCCGAAAGTTCAAGAAATGAACCACAACCACATAATTGCCCGTCGTCACGCCATCAATCGGCATGGTGTACCCTAGTTATCCTCCTCCTTGACCACCACGATGCTAGAAAAAAATCACCATAGATCCTTGTTGTCCTCCTTTTAATCTAACAATTCTAAGAATTATTCCTTGGTCCTTCTCCACTCTGTGTAGGTACCCTTAAGAAAAGAATATCTCTAGGGACTTCTAACTTACATTTGGACCGACATTCTTTTCAATATTTGAAATATCACTTGATTCAATTTGCTCCAAAGTTCAAACCCTCGAATCACACGATACGCCCTCCTAGATATACGGGGCCGTACGTATTTGGCAAATGAAAACACAACAAATACGTATAATGTAAAGGGACACCGGACAGAAGTCACCTTGCGGTATCCACACGTCCTGCTGCACCAAATGCTATCGACGCGACGTGTCCTCTCCATGTCTAATTCATCTCTCTCTGTTAGAGCGAGCGGCGCCATATGTATAGCATAAGAAATGCGGCCATGTCTTCCCCCGGCTAACACAGGTGAAGAAGCGAGGATAACATAGAAGGCAAACATGGAAAGCAAAGCGCACCGAGTCGAGGACGACTCCCGTGATCGAGCGAACGAGGAGAAGGAGAAGAAGAAAGCGGGCGGCGGCGGCCAAGGCGAAGGAGAGAAGAGGAAGGAGAAGGAGGAGGAGGAGGAGATGCCGTTGATGGCGCTGAACCACGTGTCGAGGCTGTGCCGGTCGGTGAAGGATTCCATAGAGTTCTACACGAAGGTGCTGGGGTTCGTGGAGATCCAGCGGCCCCAGGCCCTCGACTTCGACGGCGCGTGGCTCTTCAACTACGGCATCGGCATCCACCTGGTCCAGTCCCACGATGAGGACCGGCTCCCCCCGGCATCTCACCCTCTGGACCCCATGGACAATCACATCTCCTTTCAGGTTATTATCTCAAGCTTTACCCCGTGTGACCCATTGATAATAACCTTCTGATCTGATATCATACGACACTAGTGCGAGGACATGGGTGCGGTGGAGCAAAAGTTGCGCGAGATGGGCATAGAGTACAAGAAGAGGACGGTGGACGACGAGGAGAGCGGGGGGTCCATCGACCAGCTCTTCTTCACCGACCCGGACGGCTTCATGGTTGAGATCTGCAACTGCGAGAACCTCAAGCTCGTCCCCACTGGCTCTATGGGCAAGATCAAACTCCCCTTCGACCGGCACAACCCGCCGGTGGAGTTAAACAAGGAGGAGCGTTGATTATGGTCATGGTTATGAAGACCCCCGGGAACGATCTGTTGAGATAGGCTGGCGTTCGAGTGCTTTGTTCTTAGGCCGTGCATGGAGAAAGTTGCATCGTTAGGAATGTGTCCACGTTTCTCTATCCAAATATTGTATTTTACTTGGTCGATGGGTGACAGATGTAACCTGTTAATTATCATACTCGGGAAAAATGGTTGGTTTGTAAATTGTTGCAATTTATCATGGTTTTTTGTTATTTTACCTAAAAACAAATCGCAGCGTTCAATCAAGAACTGATTCAAGAATCAATGTGCTGCTCTAACAAAAATAAACGGAGCGGAAAATCACGATTTTAGGACGGGAAATTGGAAGAAAGATTTTGTTTTTATGTTTTAAGCGGTGTTAGATTCGAGGAAATCAGAAGTATTGGGAGGTCTTGCAAGGAAGATGGGATCACGAGTGGAGGATCGAAGACAAAGGCATTGCGGTGAAATTGCATCTTGAGCAGGCTTTAAACGTTTCCTAATTGTGAGACGTTTCCCCTGCTTTCTAATCTTCATTGCTAACTTGATAAGGTGATTCTCAAATTGGGGTTAGGGTTATTAAGAACCTTAATTTGTCCCAATTCCCGAGAACAATTTAAGCTTTGTTTTTTCTAATTTTATTCCTTACACGAATTTCTGAGCATTCGAATGCATTTAGTAATTATACAAATTTCTATTCCTAAAAAAAGAAAAAGAATAAAAATACGTCTGACATAACCCTAAATTTATCTTGCTATAAATTACTTTTAATCTTTTAATAATTTTATGAGATTTTTCTTGTTTTTCCTTTCTTTTTTTTCTCTTCTTCTTCCTCATTTAGCCGATCGATGGAAAAAGATAAAAGACAAAAACAAAAATTTGCTTGATTCTAAAATTGTTTCAGCAAATAAAAAAATAACTTTTTTCTACTTCTCAATTTAGTTTCAAATTATTCTTGAAAATTAGTTGATGTTACCAAATAGATTTTTGTTCTTTTTTTTTTTTCAAGGAACAAAAGAATTGAATTAGCCAAGAATTAACCGATTACCGATTGACTTCAAACAAACCCTTAGAAGTTCACTAATTAACTTCATCTTACTAGTGAGTCACGTTGGAGTTTACATAACAAATGAATATCACATCACTAATAGCACTCAAATTAACAATTTTCGACAAATTTGGCATTCGAGTGATTACTCAAAAAAATTTGACACTTACAAAAATAATCACTTTATTTTTACACCTTATGATTTCAAAAAAGCTTTTTTTTTTTTTTTTTATCATGAAAATCTTGAAACATTTTTACTCAAACCGAGATTTGCTTAAACTTTACAATGCTAATTTTTTCTTGTGCCAATGCCTTTTTCAACTTCGTGTACTTCATTTCAACGTTCACCAGCATTTGGAAGAAAAAAATTGTGTCGTTATCAAACAAATTTCTACACTTTATTTATAAACCTTACGATCTCAAGCGTTCCTTTCTATTGTGAAAATCTTTAAACTTTTTACTCAAATAAACATACCCTTCAACTTAATCATGCTTTTTCACTTCTTTTTTTGTGAATGCTATTTTTAGCTTCATTTACTTTTTTTCAACATGCTCCATTTCCTCACCTGGAAGCTCAATGTAATGACAGCAGATCAAGTTTCTCTTTTCGGAACATGATTCCCATTAAAAACACCTTTCTATTTGTGGATCAGTTAAATTGATTCGAATGCACAAACTCATCAATGAGATCTTTAGTTGAAAATGCAATATCACCCTTAGGATCTTTACCTGCCTGCCGCCACCCGCCGCAACTGTCTGCAAGCACCTAGGAGGGGGAAATTTTACGTTATTATTAAACGAATTTCTACACTTTATCTATAGATCTTATGATTTCGAAAAGCGTCATTTTTATTGTGAAAATCATGAAACTTTTTTTTTACTCAAATAAATGTACCCTTAAACTTAATCGTGCTTTTTTATTTCTTCTTCTTTTTTAATGCTATTTTCGGCTTCATTTACTTCATTTCTACATGCTCCATTTTCTCACTTGGAAGCTCCATGTTTTGACAGCAGATCAAGTTCCACTTTTTGGCACACGATCCCTGTCAAAAGGTGCTTTTTTGCTAGTGGTTAGTTAAATTGATTCAAAATGCAAACTCATCATTGAGATCTTTAGTTGAAAATGCAATATCACCCTTAAGATTAAGGATGATGGACTTAAGTTTATTTTATAATAATTTTTCGTTGGCAATAAATTATAACAATGAAGTTGTATATTATATTGACAACCCATATTTGGGCATTTATGTTTTAATTTTCTTTTTTGATCGGCCGTTCCAATTTAAATGTATGAGATAAAATAATCAAAAAAATATCACCAAATTCTAATTTCATCGACTATTTCAAGACCACTTTTTAAGCAAAGTGTGTTGTGTGTTTCCTAGAAGGAATCCACAAGCAATGCTTTCGCGATTAAATTTTCTTTGCACTTCTATTTGGTCAAGCCGAAGGGGGTTTTTCTGTAAATTTTGGAAATTTAATTCAGTTTTCAAAATTCACGTTTATTGATGGCTTGAGGTATTAGGATAATTAAAGGTGAAAATTGAGACTAAAAGTCAAAAGGGAAACACAATCCAAAAATTACACACTTGTATGCGTACACTTGGCGCCTCTCCATTGGCGATGCTGACATGCGCCACCACACACCACACGGCAGCCAAGCTGGAAATTTGGCGGAATGACAAAATTATCCCCAAGCTGCTGTTTAGAGATAATTTGATATGCTTTATGTGCAAATTAAATTTTATTTTATTTTATTTTTTACTTTTACGTGTCGCAAGTAAGTTTTTAATTATCTCTGTACTGATTAATGGAGTTGAGTGTATATGTTTAATTTCATTTAAAGAGGGTGGACAAAAAAGAAATCATGTTCATGTTTGTGTGACGATTTAATAGGGCCACAATAACATTCGACCCACGCTAATTCGCTATTCATATTTAAATCAAATTTAATTGAAGTACCAACCCTATTTATTAAACTTTATCAAAAAAATAAAAAATTTAATTCAAAAGTATCAACTAAGTTGGGTGGGTGCTCCTAAAAGATTGATCCTCTCTTCTTACATAAATATTTGCATCATCTAACTTTGAAATCAATCATATGTTATATATGATTTTTATGGTAAAAAAAAATAGTTTAGGATAAATTTATCATAAATGTACAAATTTAGGTTTTTCCATACTTTCGTAAATGTAATTGCAAACAAAAAATTTAAGCCATATTGGTGAAAATACTTGAGTTTAAACTTAAATGAATATACAAAAATATCTTTCAAATGGTGCTTAAATGATGTCGTTTGTCTTTAAAAAAAGGAAAATACCAATTAAAATCTTAAATTATGCCTACCGTAATACCAATATGTTTTCTTATGTAACAAAACCCATAAACTTGTACAGATGTGAGAAGAATACCATAGGTTTACCACCAAAAAGAAAAAAAAAAAACTAAACTTACCCTACCGAGACTTTAGTATGCCAAGCATTTTTCTTGTCACGGAAACACAAAAATTGTATTTGTATGATAAAAAAATACCCTTTCTCTACCACTGAAATATCCTAAACTTTGACCATGTTGAAATTTTTACCCAAAACATTTTTCATGCTACCGATGCCCCAAACTTGTACCAATGATGGAGGATATTTTGTCAAAATTCATTGGGAATTTCTTAAAGTCCAAACTGTAGGAGTTGTTGGTGGTAGAAGGATAAAGTTTGGGGTTTTGATAATACAAATATTTTTTTTGGCATATCGGTATCATAGTAAATATAATTTAGGGTCATTGGTGACACTCAAAAGAAGCGTGGAATAATAAGTGAATAGTTTCGAATTTTTTGGTACATAAAAAAATTTGTGGTTTTGATAGTAAATATATTATGGAGTCTCTAATGTAATGACACTTAAAAGAAGTGTGGAGTAGCAAGCGTTCGAATGGACATAGTTTCAATTTTTTTTGGATTTCGATAACACATGGGATTTTTTCAGCATATTGATATTATAGTAAATATAATTTAGGGTCTTTTGTCACACTCAAAAGAAGTGTGGAATAGTAAGTGTCCCAATGAGCATAGTTTCGAATTTTATGGGATATCATAGTAAATATAATCTAGGTCTCTAGTGATACTCAAAAGAAGTAAGGAATAGTAAGTGTCCTAATGAGTATAGTTTCAATTTTTTAGGATATCATAGTAAATATAATCTAGGGTCTCTAGTGATACTCAAAAGAAGTGTGGAGTAGTAAATATCCCAGTGGGCATAGTTTTAACTTTCTGGGGATATAACAAATTGGAGTATTAATGTCAATAGTTTATGATTTTTGGCAGTGTTAACCTTTGAAAATATTACAATAATGAATTTAAGGAAATCCATTCAATTTATATATTTATTTTCTCTGTTTATTTTTTATTTTTGTATAATTTGAAACTATAACTTATGTCGTTTGATAAGTCTCGCTTAGTAAAGTAAATATACATCATTTAAAATAAATTGCGTTTAGGATTTCATTTATAGCCTATTTCTTTGATATTCGAATCGAATTATTCATAACACTTCACCGCTAACTAAAGTGTAATTAATCTTTTTTCGAGTGATTTGATTTAGGCCCGTAAAAAAATTACATTAAATAAATAATTTTACTTAGTTTGAAAAATAAAATAATTTCAATAAACTATAGTTAGTTTATGACACGATTCATTAACTTATGGGTATTTTAAACGAATAAATAACTTACTTACTATAGCATTCCAAAAATTATAATATTCATTTCAAACCTGCAATAAAAATATTTAATTGAAAAACAATGATGTCGCAGTATTGTTAAAAGAATAGATCACTTATCTTTCACTAATATATGGTTTTCTGAACAAATATATTTCGAATATGGCTTTCCTTACCGCATACCTAATAATCTGTCGTATCTAAATCTCGTGTGCTTCGGGAACAACCCTTTTTATCCGCCGCACTTTAATCTTTAAGTCCTCATAAAGTTCAATAGTCTTCAACAAAATTATGGATAGAATTTTGCGAATATTGTCTCTTCCTCCTATATCAAGTCTCATATTAATGGATTACAAATCATGCAAAAACAATTTCGCGGGATAATACAAATGAAACTCCAAAATGTTCGCTTTGCAACTTAAACCTCGAATGGATCCACGGATAAAAAATTACGAAAATAATCATATATATATATATATATATATATATATAAATCTTAAGATAATTGTTGAATCCTACACAAAAATGTAAATTTCATTTTTTTTTTCCCAGGGGCGTTACTATTACACGCAGCAACTGCGTTTCCTCGATTATAAAATTGACTTTCTACGCGGAAAGAAAAAAGAAAAAAAGAAAAAAAAGTAAACACAATGATACAGCGACGGCGGAGGACGATGATATAATTCCTTCCGCGATATACAAGAAAAACACACGCCCAAAATCCACTCCTCCGTCCCCTGCCCGGTCCCTCTCCTCCTCCCTCCCTCTCATGCACAGATCAGATCACGCAAACCCTAGACCGCCATCACCAGATCACCACCGCCATCGCCCCCTCTGAGATTCATTCCACCCATTCGCCGATTGATCCGATTGATTCTGTACTGTACCAATAAATCCGTAATCTTGAGAGCTCTTTCTTTTGCGTTCTGTGCAATTTCCGGCGATGGCTTGCATAAAGGGGGTGGGCCGGTCGGCGTCCGTGGCCATGGCCCCCGACGGCGGGTACTTGGCGACCGGGACCATGGCCGGGGCGGTGGATCTCTCCTTCAGCTCCTCCGCCAGCCTCGAGATCTTCGGCATCGACTTCCAGTCCGACGATCGGGATCTCCCCCTCGTCGCCGAATCCCCCAGCTCCGAGCGCTTCAACCGGCTCTCCTGGGGCAAGAACGGATCCGGCTCCGACGAATTCTCCCTGGGCCTGATCGCCGGTGGCCTCGTCGACGGGACCATTGGTCTTTGGAACCCGCTCTCCCTGATCCGGTAATTCCCAATTGTTTTGGTTCGGTTTCGAGTGTGAAATTGGTGTCTTGGAGTTGAGATCTAGCTCGAGCGTTTGTTTGGCTGGTGAACGTCTCTTCTTGGATGCAATCGCCCGTTTCTTGATTCGGAAACGGAATGGGAATCTGAGGTCTCTAGTCTATTGGAGTGATGATGTGTGAGTGTGGTGAGAATGTTGAGTATCGGCTTAAGTTTTCTTCAAGTCTGAACCTTCTCGTCTCGAACTGGGTGTCTAGTTTCTGTATCTTTGTAGCTTCTGTATAGCAGGATTGTTGCCGTGTTTCAGAAGAATAGGAGATTACATTTTTGAAGAATTTGTCTTTGAATCGAATGGTTTGGCTTACAAATTCTTCGCCTTCATCTAAATCTATAGTAATGTGCGTCCCTTACAAATTGTACTACTTGTATGTAGCTATGCGATAGTGGTTTTATCGAATCTATCTGTAATTTGTTAGTTGAGGTTAGATATCTGAAGGGAAGTCCTTTCTGTCATTGCCTACTTGTCGGGTCTTACTTGAAATCATGTTTTGGTACTCTAGGGCCTGTTTCCCTGATGGAAAATTTCAAATTTTCCATTCTGTTCTCATTTGGGATTGAAAACATCACTACTACCGTGTTTGGTGGGATTATAGAGAAGTTCTCAGAAAAAGATGCAGTAACCTCGTTTTTGTTTCTTAGGAACAAAAAAGAAAACATCTCTTTGGTTTCTCACTGTTTTCAAGCACATTCGTTTGGACTGAACTTTTTTGGCTAATAAAGGGAAATAATTTTTATTTTATTTTTTTAATTGACGCATGAAACAGGTGTTGAAAATTTCTTTCCTGTAGAAATTCTCATTTTGACTTTACTAAACATCTTTTCAGAATAGTGAAGAATGAAATCATTCTCATTTTTTATGGAAAAGGTATCCGAAAATGTTTCTTGAACCAAAAAGCCCCTCCATGTTCTCATTTTGGTGGGGCATTATAGGATGAATGAGTTGGACAAGAATTGAGTGATGGATGTTCTTTCAAGAGATATGATCAAGAGAAGTAGTGGATTGAGGTTAATTTCAATTTTAAGTTGCTCGTTTAACTGAGTAAAGTAGTAAAGTTCTTTTTCAAGCTGCATTTTTCCATTTTAATTCTGGGTAGTTAGTTTGATTATTATTATTTTTTTTCTGATAGGTTAAATATTTAAATGTAGAGGACCCAGGGCATGGAAATCCTTATGCGAAAAGAACTCAAAAAACTAAACCCTTATATGAAAAGCTCACAAAGCCAAAGAGAGCTCTCATGTTAATTATATACACCAAGGCATGAACATCCATATGCAAGTTTTTACGATACCAAAAGCTTAAAACTTCCATTCAATTATCTTTCAAAACAAAAAAATGGAAGATTCCTTTCCATCATAGCTCTCTTGTTCTGTTCCTTCCAAATCAACCAGAAAACAGAGAGAGTGGATGTTCAAATTCTTTGGTGGAGTTTATTTAGTCATCTGGAGTAAGATGATTCAAATAACCCATATATTTAGTACTCTCTCTTTTTTCAGAACTGCAGTCATTTTTTTGCTAAGTGAAGGTGTCATTTGGTTGGTGTGCCTTATGCAGAGATTAAAGACGTAGGATCACTGAGTGGTTTTCTATTGGTTCTAAAGAGAAACTTGTAGATGTTCATCTCCATTTTCACCATAAGAGATGGACGAGAACTATATTGTTTGGGTTTCATTGTTATATCTTGATTCAGCTGCTTGTGTGTGTCGTGTTGGCTTTAGTTTTGACCTTCGTCTAAATGTTTCTATTCAGGCTATGAAGGTTCTATCCTATACAGTGTATTGGGACACCAATATAATAAGTCTTGCCTGGCCTTTACTATGTTGCTGTTAGCAATTGAGGACATGTTTGGTTTCACTTTGGAAATATTTTCTCTTGGAGACGTGGGAGTAGTGGTTCCCCATACTAACTTTTTGTCGTTTTCATTATTTTAATCCTGTCTTGTTTCTGAAACAAGACGACCATAACATGGGGGAGCTAGGGGCGAACTATTTATTCTTTTCTCTCTCTCCATCTGTTTACCAGTCACGAAAAGTGCCTCTAGACCTAGTAAATTAGACGTTTAAGTCCTGCCATTTCTCTGAAGCTGGCCTGTGATTTTCTCTCTTCTTCATTTGATTTTTGAAAAATAGCAAGAATCCAGATTTGCATCCCCTGAATTGTCAAGTGTCAATTTTTAATGAGAGTGATCAAAAGCAAGCTTTTAATGAAATTTCATTTCCAAGCTTCATTAAGCTTTAGCAGCTTTAGCCTTGAAGCTTTGGTTAATCTTGGGGATGTTTCATGAAGCTTCTTCAAGCTTGTTATGTGGTGTGTTTTTTAGCCTTGGAAATGTTTGTTTTGGTATTAGGTTTCAGTTCAGTGATCTAGATGCATGTTGAAGTGTAACCTCCTCGATTTCCCTTTGCTGAGGGGTTTTAGCTGGCATTTGGCTTCTCAATTGAGACACATGATTATCACGTTTATTTCTTAAATATTTTCACACCATGTCTGAAATTACTTAAACTGAACTTATTTTCAGTCGTCATTTTCGAAAAAATTTCCCTTTTGCTGTAGTAACATATTCTCAAGAACAGAAACAACAATGAGGTTTGAAAGACTATCTGTACTTGTTTTCCGTGCAAATTCTTGCGGAAAGTATTTTCTGTGATAGGATGCAGTTGTATAGCACATATCGCAAAGTAGCCTCATAACTGCCAGTTAAAACTGGTTTTAGAAGGGGGGACAGCTCATCCAATTACATGGCCCATTTGATACCATGTTAAATGATAATAATCCATGCACTTGAACAACGAGTAAAGTGGATAGGTGAATGGTTGTTAATGTAGCCGGGATATTGGTAAGATCAATAGGGTAATGAGATCTTTCCCCGTTTTTGTAAGGCTGAATAAATATCACATGCTTTCGACATTATTTTCGTAAGTAGTGAGCTGCCTATTCCTGTGGACTTCTGTGCTGTTATTGATTTGTAATAATAACAGTCTCAGCTGGTGTTTATTTGGATTGACACTATTGCTTTGTTTGTAGGAAGTACAGTAGTATTCTGTATTTAATGTTTTTCCCTTTTCAGTTCTGAGGCTGGTGATAAGGCAATCGTAGGACACCTTTCTAGGCATAAAGGACCTGTAAGTCCCTTGTCTTCGTCTTTTCCTGTTCACTGCTTGTTATTGTCTCGCTGTCTCTTGATGCTTAGGTTTATGGGATGGTTATGTTGATTTCTTAATCCAGGTTCGCGGTCTTGAGTTTAACGTCATTGCACCAAACTTACTTGCTTCTGGGGCTGATGATGGTGAAATTTGCATTTGGGATTTGGCTGCACCAAGAGAACCTTCTCATTTCCCTCCTCTTAGGGTATGTTGGGATCTGAGGATTTTTAACACAGTTCACTTGCTTTGGAATTTATTTATATCCTTTTATATTATTCAGGCTTGTCTTGTCATGTTATGTGATGAATGGATTTTTTTTCCTTGTGACAAACCTTACACCACTTGGTGGGGACATCATGGATCTTTTTAATCAAGGCGTTCATCAGTGAAGAATTAAGGTCTCGATTTGTTTGGTATAATTTTAACTTCTGGGCTAAGCAGATGTATCTGAGGATTTTTTTGCCCACTAGCCATTGTAGTGAGCAGCGAGCATGCCGATGTGTTTTTGGATTCATGAGAGAAGTTAACTTTTTCACTTCTCAGCTATTTGCCTGCCAGTGAGTAGGCACAAAGATAATTCCTATTTTGGTAATATTTGGTTCTCGACTGCTCTACCCTTGCATGTGAGCTGGTCTGTCTCTGATGGTACTTTCTGTAGTTTTTTCTAAAAAGTGTGCCCATTGTTGGAACATAATTAGACTTCTGCATGGAACACATCATTTATGATCCATGATGCATTGTCCCCAGCATGACATGAAATGATGCCCAAATAACGTGCGTCTTGGTCTGGCCTTGACATTTTGCTTATTACTCTGGTCTATGGTACGAAATGATCTCCTGCTTATATTGTGGAACTGCCAACTTTCGAATTGTCTAGCATCTCTTTGCTGATGCTGATTGTCGAAAATGTTATTTTCATGGTTTGGTCTTTCATATGTCTTGTCCAGATTTCTGTAACTTGTAGTTATTTATTTGTGGGAAAAGGACACCAAAAATGCCATAACTTTTGAACGGCGATTACTTGAGCGCTATAACAACTTCATTTCTTTTTTTATCATTTGAGTGCCATAACTTTTTAAAAAAAATTCACAAGTGTCGTGCCATGTTGGATTTTTGACACTTGGCTGAACTTTCTTTTTTTTTTTTTTTTTAGTTGTAACAATCAAGTGATTGATTGAAAGTTATGGCACTTAAGTGGATGTTTTTTCATAAGTCATGGCAATTAAGCGATTGAAAAAAGAAAAAAAAAGAGCGCCATACGAAAGTTATGACACTCGTAGTGGCCTTTCCCTGAATCTGTCCATAAATGCTTTTATAAGTTAAAAGTATGGGTCAACTATGATGCCTATAAGGAAGATAAAGATTAAGGTGGACTTGCTGAGGCATCTGACCAAAGTCTTTATATTTTTTCTTGCAGGGTAGTGGTTCTGCTGCTCAAGGTGAAATTTCATTTTTATCTTGGAATAGCAAAGTTCAACATATATTAGCCTCCACTTCCTATAACGGGACAACAGGTGAGAAGAAAAGGGATATTATCCCCTTCTTCTTTTTTATTCTAAAGTGATGTTTATCTTCCTCGGGGCAAAGGTCTAACTTTTTGCTTTTCAGTTGTATGGGATCTCAAGAAACAAAAACCAGTCATAAGGTAGCCTTCAATCTCTAGCTTCCTCACATGTATATTTGCTTGGTCTTTATTATCTTTGTAGCTATCTGGACAACAGTAAATATGATTCACACTTTACCAAATGGCAGTTTTTCAGATTCAGTTAGAAGGCGTTGCTCAGTTTTGCAATGGAACCCTGACCTGGCTACTCAACTTGTTGTTGCATCAGATGAAGATAGTTCTCCTACTTTAAGGGTAATGACCTGACTTGTTGTTGCTATATCATATACGTACTCAGGGTAGATGGAGCATGTATAATCTCTCATTGTGCCGATGTTTTGCGCAGCTTTGGGATATGAGAAACATAATGTCACCTGTTAAAGAATTTGTGGGGCATACAAGAGGTACACATCTATGCCAATAGTATTATCTTTTGTTGTTATATTAAAGATCTTATCGTTTCTAATGTCATATTGATAGAGGCAGGGAGGAGGGAGAAGTTGATTTGGTTGTAGCATAGAAATGCAGAATCCTTAGTATCATTCTCATTGTAATCTTTTAGATGGATTGATATGGAAAATGGTATGAATTAGTAGCTTCAGTTGCATTTGGTCACCAAGAAATAAAATCATATAGGATAGGATCGGATTTAAGCTTTTTTCTAGAATCTACTAAGTATAAGAACAGTATCCCTAACCAATCAAAGATTTGGGAGGCCTAACTAAAATTGGTCAAAAATTGAAAATATCTATTGAATTACAATAATAAAGCAACGGAACCCTGAGAATATAGAAGACTGACAAACATAGCATTGTCTTGGTGGTGACAACCACAATGGTGATCACTGTCGATTGCATGTGCGAGCAGCGGCCACTGTGCTTAACTACCACCTCTAGGAGACTTCCTTCTCTTTCCTTTTTAGCTTTCCTTTTTTGTAAGAACAAACCGTTGCCCTGATGTTTGTGTAGAGTTAACTTAATGTGAAAAAATGACTATCTTATCTGGTTAGAATTGTCAACTTGATGCAATATCTCTGACTTGTTTTGATCCTTTCTTGCACTTCTTTTCTTTATGTTGATGAATATCAATGTTTTTGCTTGGACATATGTAATGCAACGTGGAATTCCATTGCTTCTACATATAAACCAAGTTTATTCTTTGCATACCTGGTATGGCTTACTTTTCTTGCAGCAGCTTGTTTTGACATGCTTCTGTCTGTTAGTAAAACGTATCATCATCCACTTGCATACCAATGAGCATTTGCTCTTATATCTTTTCATTTCTGCCATTGGAATTTCTGCTATAACTGAGTTGATGGCTTCTCTTCTCACCTCTTCTGCTTGAATATCTGACCCCAGGTGTTATTGCAATGTCATGGTGTCCCGATGATAGTTCCTATTTGGTCACCTGTGCTAAAGACAATCGAACCATATGCTGGGATACAGTTACTGGAGAGGTACTTATTATGATGCTGTGTTTTCCCCTTTTTTCTTTTTGCATTCTATCTTAATATTTATTCCTGTACTAGTGCTGATTTTTGTGTTCAATGTCTATTTTTTATTTTGCATCGCTCATTTAGTGGCAATTCTGGCTGCTAGTATGTCAGGCTTATGTTATTCTGACAACATACATTCACTCATGTTTGTCATAGATTGTTTGTGAATTGCCTGCTGGATCCAACTGGAATTTTGATGTGCATTGGTACCCTAAGATACCAGGAGTTATATCAGCATCTTCATTTGATGGAAAGATTGGCATCTACAATGTTGAGGTATTTCTTTTTCTTTTCTTCTGTGTTTAAAGGTTCATATCTGGCTGCACCTTGTTGAGTGCTTTTGATTTCAATTCGAGAATAGTAGAGATGACGAGGTAGAGAAAGACTTGAGACTTCCTTTAATATCATGCAGATAACTAAAATTGGCACCAAATGTGTTTTCCTATTATAAATTTTTTTGAGATATTATCCATAAACTGTAAAGAGATTGCTTGATAATAGACAAATGACATTTAGGGCCTGTTTGTTAACACTTCTTGTTTCTGTTTATAAACAAAATTTCTGTTTTTTTGTTCCAGGGAACAAAAAAAGAATAGAAACGCGTTTGTTTGCGTTTTTGTTCCAAATCTATTTTTTTGTTCTCAGGAACAGAAACAAGAAACTTTCTTGTTTCTGGAACAAAATTTAAGAATAGATTTTCTCTCTCTTCTCTTTTTCTTCTCTTTTTTTTCTTCTTTTCTTTTTCTTTATTCTTTGGCCGGTCACCGGCCTTGGCCATGGCCGGCGACCTCGCCGGAGCGCCGCAGCCCCGGCAAAGCCGAGCGTCGCCGGCCCCGGCTGGCTGGGCGAGCTTGGGCTTGCCGGATCGAGCGAGGCCGAGCCTCGCCCAACCAGAGCCCTCGTCGGCTGGTCGCCGGCCATGGCCGAGGCCGGCGACCGGCCAAAAGAAGAAAAAAAGAAAAAAGAAAGAAAATAAAGAAAAAGAAAATAAAAATATTAAAAAATTAAAAGAAACAAAAAAAGAATACAAATTTACCAAACGTGTTTCTGTTCATTTTTTATTTCCGGAACAAGTTTACCAAACGCGTTTTTTTGTTCAAAAATTGTTCCTCGGAACAGAAACACTTTTTTCTATTTCTGTTCCCTGGAACAATTTTTAAACAGAAATGTTACCAAACGCATCCTTAATCTCTTGTCATTGTTTTAATTTACCAATTTTTTTACGTAGCAGCCAAGGTTCTCTAAATCACCACTTATTTCTACTAACAAAATAAAATAATAACATATGTGATGCCATTTTAAGTTATCATTAGATCGAGATTTATGATTGATTATGACAAATGGGCGTATAACACTTGACTATAGATCGGACTGTTGAACTTTTTTATCAGAGTTATGTGAAGGCACACCAATTTAATTATACCTGAGTTCGATATGGAAATATATAAAAACAACAGTACAATCCTATGCTCAACAGATAAGTTGGGAAAGAAATAAAGAAAAGATAAAGTTGTTTTTGAATAGATTGAAGAAAAAAATAAAGAGGAAAACAAAAAAAATGAAAGAAGGGGATAGTGGATCACCTTATGTGCTATTTGGTCACATAATCATATGTTTATTGAGAGAAAAGGAACAATATCTTAGAAGAAAATGAAAAAAATTAAAAGAGTAAAGGTTTGAATTTTAGCAATATCTCCCCAAAAAGAAAAATTAGAAGTCTTAGAAGCCAGCAGGATTCGAACCTGCACATCCATTATATATCTGCCTATAAATGCATAATTTTGTTTGTAAATATAGACATGTAATCATAAAAATCTCCTATTATTTTGCAGGGTTGTAGCCGCTATGGTGTTAGGGAAAATGAATTTGGGGCTGGTAATTCTATCCTAATGGCTAGAATTTACATTTCTGTCAGTACTTTACAGTTTATTAATAGTCCGGTGTTTTTGCTAGTCTGCATTTGGTTTTATAGTCTAACATTGTCTGAAAAGAAATGATTTGCATGTGTGCATGCCCCTGTCAGCGGGGAAGAGAGAATGAGAGTTTGTTTATCAATTGCTTGGTGTCCTCCTCTCGTTCTTTCCTCTATAATTTGCTCATTAGATATGGTCTCTCTTCATCTCGGGCTGATTCTGCCAGTTGCATGTCCAGACTCAAGCAACACAACAGAAATTAATGAACAAATGAGATAACTTGATTCTCTCATGTAACAGGACCAGTTCTGGTCAGGTTCTATAAGGTGACAACCACAGCATTATGCTACTAGCACACCAAAGAATTATTCAATTAGTTATGTTCTTTTTCAAATTTATTGTGCACTCATTGGAAGGATGCTGATGTCAAACAATTCATGTACTCTGTTGCTAACAGACAACGATCAGTTGGCATCCTTTTTTACATCTGTTAATTTGTCTGCTGTGGTTCTCTCACACACCTTAAGTTTAACCTCTCCTTTCCCACACAGCGACTCTGAGAGCTCCAAAATGGTTTAAACGACCTGTTGGCGCATCCTTTGGTTTTGGAGGCAAGGTGGTTTCATTTCATACTCGGTCAACAGGAGGTCCTTCAGTCAATTCCTCAGAGGTGCTTGTTTATTCCCTTTCATTACTCTTGCTATTTAGAAGAACTTGAACATTTATTTTTTCATTGTGTTCTTTTCCAGGTTTTTGTACACGATATCATTACAGAACAAACTTTGGTGAGCCGCTCGTCTGAATTTGAAGCTGCAATCCAAAGTGGGGATAGACCTTCATTGAGAGCATTATGTGAAAAGAAGTCTCAAGATTGCGAGTGTGTAACTTATTCATTTAAATAATTTTTCTTATAATTTTTCTTTTTTCTTGTTTGGAGAATAACAAAATTTTCCCTAGCAGATCTACAGATGACCAAGAAACATGGGGATTCTTGAAAGTTTTGTTAGAAGACGATGGAACCGCAAGGTCGAAGCTACTTGCTCACCTTGGTTTCGATATTCCTACGGAGACGAATGACGGTTCACAAGAGGATCTCTCCCAGCAAGTTAATGGTCTTGGGCTTGAGGATGTGACTGCAGATAAAGTAGTGCAGGAGGACAACAACGAAAGCATGGTGTTTCCTACTGATAATGGCGAAGATTTTTTTAACAATCTTCCTAGTCCCAGGGCCGATACACCTGTATCAACTTCTGCTGGTGGCTTTCCTACTGTGAATGCTGCCGTGGAACCATCGCAAGATGAAGTAGATGGACTTGAGGAGAGCTCTGACCCATCGTTTGATGATAGTGTTCAACGTGCTTTGGTTGTTGGAGACTACAAGGCTGCTGTTGCATTGTGCATGTCTGCTAATAAATTGGCTGATGCTTTGGTTATTGCGCATGTTGGAGGTGCCTCCCTATGGGAGAGTACTCGTGATAAGTACCTCAAAATGAGCCACTCACCTTACTTGAAGGTGACGTGTTTTAAGATAACTTAAATTTGTTTATCTTTCTCTTTTTGGATACATTTTTATTTGGTAGTACCTTGGTAAGTGAAAATTTCTTTAAATCTATGTGCTATCCCACCTGTTAAATGAATCATCTTACTTTCAGGTTGTTTTTGCAATGGTGAATAATGATCTCCAGAGCCTTGTGGACACCAGGCCCCTCAAATTCTGGAAAGAGACGCTCGCTATTCTATGTAGTGTAAGTTTCTTAATACTGGAGGAAAACATTGGTAGAAATGAATTTAAGTGTCATGTTTCTTTTTGGTTAAGAAACTATGCCAGTTGGGGTTTCTGTGATAGGAACTTTCTTTGGAAGTGACTTTTGTTATGGCCCTGATCAATGTACTTCTGCTCAAGTTTAATTTATCATTTTTGTTTTTTTTGCATGCCTCCTGCTCATGTGCTTATGATGTGGATGGATGCTTCTTTATGCCAAATACTTGCCTTCGCTACTTTATTGCAGGAATGCTAGAAAAACTACCATTTTTCTATGCCACTTTGATTTTAATCTCTCTCTTAACACTGGTGGTAGAACTACAAAATCATGTGGATGCACTTAATATCATTCTTCCTCAGAGATAGTCGAGCTTGCTATGTACTGATAAGGTTTTCCATCTCATTTTGATTTGATGCCTGGAAGTAATATACCCAAGCTAGTTGATTGGACAGCCTAATTTACATCTTTGATGTACTGAAATTGTGATTTTCAACCATATTATATTGGTCGTCTGTTGCTGATCTAACTTGCAATGCTTTGGACATCCACTGATGCATCTAAATTCTGGTTATATAAAGTTTGCACAGGGGGAGGAGTGGGCGATGCTCTGCAACTCTCTAGCCTCAAAACTTATGGCAGCTGGTAACATGTTGGCGGCGACACTCTGTTTCATTTGTGCTGGGAATATTGATAAAACAGTGGAAATTTGGTCGAGAAGCCTGGCAACTGAACATGATGGGATGTCCTACATGGACCTTCTTCAGGTGGTTACCTCCTTTTAGTTGTTTTACGCCATTAGCTTCGTATCAACTGGAGAGTTATTCATATACATGTTTTCTTGGGATCAGGATTTGATGGAAAAGACTATTGTTCTTGCATTGGCTAGCGGCCAAAAACAATTTAGCGCTTCAGTGTGCAAGCTTGTTGAAAAATATGCAGAGATTTTGGCTAGTCAAGGGCTTTTGACAACAGCGATGGACTACTTGAAGCTGTTGGGGACAGATGATTTGTCACCTGAACTTGCGGTCTTGAGAGATCGTATCGCCTTCTCTGTAGAAGCTGGTATGCTTTTGCTATAGCATCTGTTTACACATTTTTTAAGACAGATCTGCATGCACAAATTCCAAATAGTCCATTTTTTTCTTATATCGAAGCTATGATACAAAAATGGACATCCAATCATGCATTATAGTTAGATGTTCTGTTCCTAGCATACGTTTCTAGAGAGAATCGCTTGTCCTGTCTACTAGCAGTTCCATTTCTTTATGTAATGAATGAGATGTCTGTACCATTTGCTGGCCCTTCTTTTTACGGCCAAGGGGGTTTTCAACTGATTGTGAGCTACCGGGAAGGAAGTCTCATCCCCGTTTTATAGAAGTAGCCTCAGAGTCAAGCACAGGGAAAGCAGCTCCTGGAGCGGATTCAAAGCTCTGTTAATAATTTATATATAGAACTATCTTGCTGTCCACTAAGAACATTTTCTGTCGTGTTTTTTTTTTTTTTTTTCCTCTGCTTCATCTCTTCTGTAGTAGAATCCAAAAGCTCAAAAGAGCAACATGAGCGTTAGCAACATGAGTTTAATCATGGGTAGCGGAATTATTTGCAATTGCTACCTCCTTCTACCTCATAAGGACAGGGTTGAATTAGGTTTTGTGAAATGATTCGTTGTTTCATATAGTAGCTTGAGATGGCTAAGAATGTAGTCTTGAATATTTTCTTTAAGAACATTAAGAGTCGCTTTTCATTTGTAGTTATCTATTTATTTTCGCTAGTTTCTTCAAGAATGGTTGATACTTGGGGTTGTTTCTGCTACTTTTTGGCAATGAAATATGTCTTGAGAAGCAGCTGTAGGAAGTGCAATTATTTGATACTTATGTTTCCTTCCCCATTAATGACATTGTTTTGATAAGGATCCAACAGGTGATCCTGATATCTGGACTAGTTTAGAATAGTCATTTTATATACAAACAAGACTCGAAGTGGAGAAAAACTGATATTTCTTTTATCTTCACTGTTATGCTTCTTTGAAGCTAAAATTGCGGTTGAAGGTTTCTTTTGAATTTGTTGCAGAAAAAGGAGCCAACATCTCTGCTTTTAATGGCTCTCAAGATCCAAGAGGTGCAGTATATGGTGTCGATCAATCCAATTATGGCATGGTTGATACTTCTCAGCACTATTATTCGGTGGGTTCATCTAGTTGTTGAGTTTTCTGGTCTTCTCTTTTCTCTCCCTTTCTTTCGCAACTATGTTTTTCTATGATTGTCAATATTTGGCTTTTTCTTGTCACTGCTTAGGAAGCTGCACAACCACAGGTGCCGCATACTGTTCCTGGTAGCCCTTACGGTGAAAACTATCAGCAGCCTTTTGGCTCTTCATATGGGAAAGGATACAATACTCCCGTGCAATATCAGGCTCCTTCACAGGCGTCTATGTTTGTTCCATCCGAGCCACCTCAGAATGCCCAGGTATCTTTGGTTTATAAATAATCTGCATTGCCATGAGGAGGTGGTTGATGCTGCTTTATTTGAGTTTTCTGATAATTTATTTTACTCTGGGCTCTATCACAGCCTTTGCCTATCTTTACCCAATGGAAAAGAGTGGCGAGATTATAAAAAGCTCAGAATTAAGAGGATAAATGGTGAATTGTTTGAAGGAGCGATGGTTGTCTAATTTGGGCATATTATAGTGAATATCGTCATTCACTCTTTCTCTCATCTACAAAAGAATTTTCTTCATTTGCTGTCTCTAATTGGCCCAAAGAATAGAAAAGTAACTACCTGCTACCTGTGCCCTGTGGAGTCCGAGTCAGATAATGCGCTGGCACCCTTGTTTATACTTGAACTTGTACATATGAACTTGTAGAATGAAAACTTGTGCTGGCAAGGATGATACAATGTTTTGTCATGTTCGCTTTGCATACCATGACCTTGATTTCTTGCAAAGGATCTCTGGGTTGATCATTTTTCTCTCTTTCTAGCCAAGTTTTGTTCCAACTCCTGTCACCAGTCAGCCCATGACGAGATCTCAATTTATACCAGCGCCTCCTCTTGCCCTGAGGAACCCAGAGCAGTATCAGCAGCCAACATTGGGTTCTCATTTGTATCCTGTATGTATCTCCTTCAGTTCCAATTTTGATCATAGAAGCGTCTAGTTTGACTGATTCGGTTCTCTTTGGCATGTCTCATAGGGAAGTGTTAATCCTACTTTTCAACCTTTGCCTCATGTACCTGGTCCGGTTGCCCCTGCGCCACCACAAGTGAGCTCTGTTCCTGGCCAGAATATGCCACAAGCTGTGGCTCCTACTCAAATGCGGGGGTTTATGCCAGTTACTAATCCGGGGGTTGTTCAAAATCCCGGGCCAATTTCCATGCAGCCGGCTACTCCCATTGAATCAGTAGCTGCACAACCAGTTGTCTCACCTGCTGCACCCCCACCTACTGTGCAGACAGCAGATACTTCAAATGTTCCTGGTAAGAGCGACCTTTCTTTTGTATGGTTTTGAAAAAATAGCTGCCTTTCTCTTTATTTACGATTTATGAGGGCTTTGTTTGTTTCCACTTGAAGATGAGTAAAAAGCACTTTTCTGCTTTCTCGCCAAAATTTATCATCTAATTTTCAGAAATTATGAAGAAATTATGTAGAAATATATGCACCTACATATATATGTCATGAAAGTTTCAAGTGTTGCGGATTAAAAATACTCAAAGATTGCTCTTCATAAAGGTTAGGTCAAGAAAAAAGTAAAACGTAAAAGTCAATCCAAACATGCCTTTGTGCTTGCATGCTTGGTCGTGCTGTGTTTTTGTTTCCGTTTTCAGTAAGCAAGGCTTGTTTGATTAATTTCTCGTAGTAGTAGACTGATAATTTCTGATGCTCTTAATCCTCTGTTCCTGGTAAAATGGTCATGACTATGCCAATAGTGCCTGAAAGTTTGAAGAAACTGATAACCTCTTTTGGTGCATGGAAACCAGGCCTTAATCTCAATTTGGAGCTTTCTTTCTATACCATCATTTGGTTTTCCACTAGGCACATGAGCTAGTATATATGGAGTCAATTGCAATAGCTAATTAGTGATTTGATTGATTTTGTTTAATTTTTTTTAATGAAAATGTTACAACCCATGAAGTATGCAACCACAGAGCTGAGCTTTTTAGTCTAGGAAGGGGCTAGGGCAAACTTGCATGCTGCTTTTTAATTCCATCCCATATGTACTAGTAACTCTACGCACTTTACACTGTAGTTAGCATCCATTGGCTGAATAAGTAGCTAGTGAAGATTCCATGTGGAAATTTTGGTTCTTCCTTAAAATCGATGAGAGTTCAGCTTTCCTTTGTGGTGGCTTGATGGCATACCTTTCTGACACATAACTGAATAAGTCTTCTCTGCATCCATGCACCAGCCCCCCAGAAACCTGTCATCGCAACATTGACGAGACTCTACAATGAGACATCAGAAGCATTGGGAGGCTCACGTGCAAATCCTGCCAAGAAGCGTGAGATAGAAGATAATTCAAGGAAAATAGGTGCCTTGTTTGCAAAGCTCAACAGTGGAGACATATCTAAAAACGCAGCTGATAAGCTTGTCCAGCTATGTCAGGCTTTAGACAACGGTGATTATAGCACTGCTCTGCAAATACAGGTGCATTTCCTGCAAACCACCGTCTTTTAACTACCTTTGTGATTGCACGAAGGAGTAGTGTGTTCAATGATTTTTGTGTCTTTCAATCTTTCTTCTCCAGGTACTTCTCACGACTAGCGAGTGGGATGAGTGCAATTTCTGGTTGGCAACGTTGAAGCGGATGATCAAGACAAGGCAGAATGTGAGACTAAGTTGAGAAGAGGCCAATTCTTCTCAACGCATCTCCTTTGTTCTTTTTTCTCTCTTTAGCCTTGTGTGGTGGATTCTGTAGGGGAATTGATTTGATCATTTCTTTGGAAAGCATGGCTCTCTTAGATTGCTACTGGAGTAATTTTTGGTCTTTTGTTATAGAATGTCTTTTTTCATTGATGTTGACTTCTGAAAGCCGTTAGGATAGTTTTTAAAGGAGTTGGTGATTATTGATTTCCACCCAATATATGTAGCGTCAAGGAATTAGAGAGCTTATTACTAGCCCTGGTGGATGTTTTTGACACAATATTTTTCGCTACAAGTTACTCTCCCAGGCTGGTCTCTTCTGAGATGCCCGACGTCTGTTCATGATTAGTGTTATAGTGATCATTTATGAATTTTTGGTATGCTTTTGGTGAGTGATAGCTTGTCAAAGAGAGAGAGGCTTGTCACAAGAAAACAATTAATTATCTTGTTGGTGTGGGGCTGAAGATTCTTCGTTTTGTTTTCTTCTTTTTTCTTTTTCCATTATCTGGATAAGGAAGACAGCAGCAAACGTTGTCGCTTTTGAAACTGTTGAGAGAAGACTCGGTAGGATGTATTATTTAGATGCTGTTATTCCAACGAGCAAATCTATCCTTAGTATTTTCTGACTCGCCACTGTAATCAAGTCAATATTTTGCAACAACCGGAAAGAATAGAAGGATTGCGAATTATAAGCTAGCTTTGTAATTTAGTATTCTGACTAATCACTTCTAAGCATGGTGGAAGAATGAAGGCACGGTGCTCTACTACGAGGACCTCTTTGTTTGTGCAGATGTTAGTTCCGGTAGGATCGTAGTCTCATTCTGCAATCTCAAATTTATTTGGGGGCATTGTTGTAACCAGACTAGCTTGTTTAGTGGATTGTGTGCGGCGTGCGACACGTGACAAGAGAGAAGCAAGCCGGTTTGAATGAATCATCGAAGGGGATAACGTCATTGATCACTTATACTGCGTTGGTCCTGTAATCCATTCAGAAAGTACTTCTCCTAGCAGAGGAAGTACTTGATTAAAGTTCGGGAACCATAGAATTCCCGTGTTTTCTAGTTATCTTTCCAAAGCATATGAACGACTGGTCATCAAAATACTTGGGTGCTCAAACTTAAAAGTGTGGAAGCAGACGGTTCTTTTTGAATCTTCAAGAGCATGTGAAGGGAGGAAGTAGCAATGTATGCAAAACAACAACCATGTACAGCCAAAGCTCACAGTAATGGAGTGGGTGAAGCGACTGGGACACTCCAGAACCTTGAAAAAGTGACCCATAACTCATTCAATCATCAAAAAAGGCCAACCGCTCGAGGACAAAAAGTGCCCTCGAAAGATGAAATATCTTCGACATCTTCCCTTGTTTGGCGAATGCATTGCGATGTGCTGTTATGTGTCTACATAAGCATCCCTATGCTTTTCAACGGCAGCGCTTCTTCTCATGAATCCGTTTTAATACTGACATTCCAAAAAGAATCAACCTTTTGATGGGTCCTTGTCAAATATTATATTCATACAATTTAGTCCATGCCTTTACGTTTCAAAGAAGTACCTTTTTCCCAATCGAAGCACTCAGAAGATAGGAGCACTGAGAGATTCTAACGAGAAAAAGGTGTTCCTTTTTTCTCTTTTTTTTTTTCCCACAATGATTAATGGTTTGCCTGCACAAATTGGGTGGTCCCTTCGAGAAAATGGGCGTCGAGGTCAAAGGTCCATGCATAGACGATGGATCTTAAACGGTTATGTAAGAAAAGGAGAGGCACATGCTGATATAAAACTATATTAGCTGTAAAGCCTTGATATAAGGAAAAGATCCACACATACTTTCATCCTTGGCGGCTAACTGCTGTTAGGTGATAGACAGCATGCCTCTTATTTCTAGGGTTTCGATGTATCAATTTTTCCTCAAATTCCTCTATTGACAAGGACTCCACTTATTTGAACAATAGGGTACTTTTGGTCTTGGCCGCAACCATGATTTCTTGCCTTCTGGAGTCTCACACGGCTGTTCATTTTCCAATTTAAATATAGTCCTAAAATTCTGTAGAGCGGCCCATAACAGCAAAGATTAATCTGCCTATCTTGCACCAGATTCTTCTTTCAGGCTTCCTCTTCTTCTTTTTTTCCCTTTTGTTGTTTGTAGAAGTTGAATGTCTTTCATCTGTCCTAAGCTTGAACTCACCGAAGAAAAGGAGAGAGGAAAAAATCATAGAGGTGACCAAGTCGGAGATGCGATGGTGTCAGTGACACCGCGTCGCTATCATATTAGGGTTGTTACCAGATGGCTGAGATTAGGTTGCCACCTACGCAATCACTGATAATTTATCATTAGACACATAATTATGCTTGAGTGGTTGACATGACACATGTCTATATGATTTTCTAAACTCAAAATTATTTGGGCCAAAAGAAATTCGAACTTTTCTTCTGATAGATCATGAATGGGCTGTCCATATCTGCGACTTGCAGCTTCTGGTTGATCTACTATGACCACCGTGATCTAGGAGATCACAAGCAACACAAGAAGTTGCTGCAGAGATGGAGAAACCCAAAAACTAGTTCTTCAAACCATTCCAATTAGGAGCCATTGTTTTGTTGACCAGAGAAGAAACTTTGCTCGACAAGGATCACTTAATTCTTTGGAGGGTAATAGATAAAAATCCAGCTTGAGTTACTTCTTTCGACAGAAGAAACATATCGACTGTAAAAGTGAGACTAGGACAAGATCAAAGGACTATGAAAGTCAGCCTAGCGCTCTCTTTGTATTAAATAGCAATTTCCTCGTACACAATTTTTGCAGCATCCAGGTATGAAGATCGGTAACAAGTACAATTGACATCCTATGGAAGGTGTGGTGAGACACCAGTGATGTCCCCAACATAATGAGAAAAAAAAAGAAAACACATGAACTATTCAATTAGAACCCTCTTTCTTGAGGAAGATCCGACACGATATCTACATCAATGCAGTTCGTGAGCAAGCTCTAATGACTGAGTTTGTGAACGCGTCACTGAATCGTCTATGGCTGGAAATTTTTTGGGACTTCCCCCGACCGAACGGTTTCTCCTCACAATGGAGGCAGCATCATCTCTGCGACGGGATTGAGATAGAGTTCTTACCCTGTTCACGTATCTTCCGCTACCGAATCTAGAACTGTATGACTGGTTTGGCAATTTCGAAGTAGCCTCAAGTCCCCTAGCCTCCCCCCGAACTTCAGACTCTTCATCTGTATTAGCAGCCATGAGATCCATCAAGTCACTCCTGAACCCCAAATCTGAGTACACTCTTCGCGAATTTCTCATCGCTGGTTTTGAAAATTTCCCATCCAGAGCATCTACATATCCCGTGTCCGTGTTATCTAATCTAGAACTATTCTGCACATTCCTGGATTCGACCGGCCGTCCCATCGTCTCCACCATGAGGCACGGATTGTTAAACCCATTCCACGAATGAAGGGGAACCAATTTGCTCAGCCCGGTCAACCAATCAACGATCTCCTTCATCGCCGGCCTCCTCTCTCTACAAGGTCTCACGCACTTGGCAGCTATAACAGCTAATTGCTTCCTGACGACGGGATCTTTTGGGGGCGCCATTCTCGGGTCATAAACACAGAGGAGCTTTCCCTTTTTAATCAAGGGGATTGCCCAGTCCACGATGGACGGCGGCGAGTGCGACACATCGATGGCCTTCCTCCCACTGATAATCTCCAACAGCAATATCCCAAAGCTAAACACATCAGTCTTAGTACTCAAGTTATCAGGGGTCACATAGAGCGGATCAAGATACCCAAGAGTCCCAGCTGGGGGTGTGGACAGGAGCCTAAAATCATTGACATGACATCTGAGAGCCAACCCAAAATCGCCCAGACGAGCATTGAAGTTCCTATCTATCAACACGTTAGCAGACTTTATGTCTCTGTGGATTATAGGTGGGTTCTGAGTATGAAGGGTCTCGATGGCCTTGGCGATCTGCAGGGCCAGCCGAATCCTGCGACCCCAATTCAAGACGCGCGTGTTGGAATGAAGGATGTCGTAGAGCGTACCGTTGCTCATGAACTCCACGACCAGGAGGCGGTTCTTGGAGTCGCTCGCGAAGCCGACGAGGTTGACCAGCCGGGGGCTCCGGATCTTGGACAGGATCTCGAGCTCGTTGTCGACCTCGGAGACGATCTCGAGCCCCCTGGAGGGCTTCTTGACGGCCACGTGGCGGCCGCGGAGGAAGGCCTTGTAGACGTAGCCGTGGCTGCCCTTGCCGAGCAGCTTCTGGTCGGAGAACCCATCGGTGGCCGCCTCGACGTCGCTGTAGTCAAACTGCTGAATCTTGATCGGCCTCTCTCGTTCTTGCTTGAGGGGGAGTTGGTTCTTGGAAGCCGCCGCCGACGACGACGAACGGGCGAGGGAGTTGGAGGTGGAAATGGAGGATTCAGCTTTGCAAGAGAGATAACCCATCAAACAAAAACTGAAAAAGATCGAATTTTTTTTTGGCTGGTATAGAAACTTGAGAAGCTGGTAGAGAATTTATGGAGATAAATTTCGTTGGTTCTTGATGACTTTATGAACAGAGCTGTAATGGCGTCTCAGAAGGGGGAGGGAGAGAGAGAGAGAGAGACTACCAAATTGGAATCCCAAGGACAATCCCCGATGAATCTATGGCATGTATTAAGGTGGTCAGATTATTACATACGCAATTAAACTTACATTTCATGGTACGCAGACCTTGTATTTTTACCTTACGGTCAACGCCGTACCTTTACTGTATCTGGACTCTGTAAACCCTTTTTTTTTTTTCTTTTTCTTTTCCACCTAGTCATTTTCCATCAATTTTTCTGGTCTCTTCTGCCCTCGTCTTCCTTTATTCCTTCCTCTTTTTCTACCTTCACGGTCACGTTTTTCCTGACCAATTTTTTTCTAACATTACTAAATTCCCCTCTTTAGATAAAGGGAAATAAGTGACTTGGTACCCTTGATGCAGTTCAATCTTCACATCTAAACATTTTCTTATACTATTTATTATATACATATGAGCATTGGAATGCATTTAGAGAAGTGATTATCAGTCATTCAATAAATTTTCATTGTATAACTCTTCGTCTTAAATCGTTTCATTTCCAAAATTACCATAACAATTCGTATGAGAATTAAAGTCTGATATGAATGGCACCGATACTTCATACTCTTTGAAATTCAAAAGTTTCGATTAGATTTGATTTGGTCCTGAACTTTTATAAAATTTTACATTTCTTGTTATTTTTTTTTTTTTTACCCACGTTCCAACTTTCTCTAAACCCTTTCCCCTCTGTCGAGGGAAGCTAGACGAGGGATGAGATGCAAAATCCAGAATTTGGTGAACTCGTTTGTCCGGACAGAAGAACTTCCTCTTCACCATCACGCAGCACCGCTGCCCTTTCGCTGCCGCTAGGCATTATTGCAGCATCCATTAATGTCGCAGCTAGCAGCTGGGAAGTCTGCACACGATAATACAAAAGGACCTTTGTTCTTGTTATGTCACGTGCATATTTATCGGCTTTGGCATTATATTATCTGGTGGTTGATACTATGGTCCAGCTTCGAGAAAATGATCAGATTGCTTGCTCTTAACGTTGTGGGTCTTCCATTATCGTCCGCCTCTTCTTTATGAACCTTTTGTGAGCTATACAACGACAATGCTTACCTACAAAAGTGGAAAGCAAAGACAAAACAAAAGCAGAAGCTCCTTTTGCGGAGATCTGAGTGGATGAATACTGCAAATCATAGCTTTTGAACGGATCATGATGTTTCGGTTGCCCTAACCCGTATCTTACTCCTATCGGATATTGCCAAAATCCGCAATGAGCGACGCTACTCCTGCCTTCCAGACATTTTTATCATAGATTTTTCAGACCAAAGAGAACGTAGCCGTCGGTCTCATTTCATGTAAAAGGAAAAAAAAACCCAGTTCGGTGAACAGACGAAATTCAATTCTCTCTTTGGTTCTTGTCTTTTTCCATTTCCCCCCAAGTGGTCACCATAGAAGTTAAAAGATGAAGCGTCACCACCCAGTTCTTGCGCCCACATGAAGGCCTAAAGCTAGGGAGGTACATATAATTGTGCCGTATGGTGGTGGTCACAGCTCACCCATAAGGCACGACCCAACCAACGTGCCGTAAAGGCACAACCTTGGCTGAGACACCACGTGAAATCAAAGTAGTTCCCTCTTTTCCTCCCTTATTCATCATCAAACAAGAACGAAACCTTAAGATCCATATCATTAGTCGTACTGGTTATAACGCAACTCGGGCAAGCGAATCGATGCACCGGTTACTTTCGGCCCCCCATAAAGTCATTAGTTAATTATCGGAAGCAGAGCGTCATTAGTTAAAAGTTTGCCCCCCTGCTGCACATCGAAAGGAGAAAAAGCTTCATCACTTTTCCCTCACTTTCTCTTGTAGAGTGGCCATCCAAGTTTTAACAGTCAATGACTGTGAATGCCCGATTCATCATGACAACTATCCTCTTCTTTTTCGAAATGAATTTCGAAAGATACTGCTTTGCAAAATTTACTGAGTGAGGATTCGAAGATGACGAAAAGTGCCTGGATTTTTATAATATCATATCTGAGGCTAACATAGCTGTATCTTACTTTTTCTGGCTTACTAGTCCAAAAATATGAGCCTTTGCATCAAAAAACCAAGCTCAATCTCTTCTTCTCGAACATGCAGAAACATTGTTCATTATGCTGAAGGCAATTGCTAACTGCAGCAGTTAGGTGCATCACACAGAAGGTGAACGGTGCCTTTCATATTAAATATCAGGATGACAACACACCCACACACAAGCACCCAACAACATGAGTCACAGATTCTTGTGATTAGTGCAAGATTGCGTGACTTCACCAGAAAATGGCAAGTTCCAGAGCATGAATACACACACCTCTGTTCCATTTACAGGAATATAGAGTAAGGCTGAAGCCTAGCAAAACACATAAAGAAAGGTAAATTGATTCTGGTGTCTCCCAATTCACCCGTAGAATGAAAAAGGAAAAAATTGAAAATAAATGGTTCAAAGAAATTAGCTTCGAATATGCCCAGTTATATGCCTCTAAACAATGATGTTTTCAGTAGTTTCTCGAAACAAGGAATACAATCAAGCGTTCAAGTGGGGGGCAGATACAGAATTATTTGAAAAGATGGTATGAACAACACTTTCCCTCCACATGGAACCTTAAAAACCCTTTTCTTCATTCATTTCACTTTACAATGTGTATGAAAGGGACATCTTTTTGGCTATAATCTCACCCCGTACCTTTTGCCAGTTCGAATGATCATAAAGTTACAAGTATAACAGAATAAAAGACCAGCATACCATACATCTGCCAATAGCATTTACATGTCTCACAACATGCTAGCCATTTCATAGGGCTGTAACTTAATTTCGGACATATTAACATTCTGTACCTTGGTGAAAGCGACAACCCATGAAATCAAGTAAGATTCAATTTCCAATCAATTTCCAAAAGACTGCAGTCAAGTGCACCTTTAACTCTATCTAAAGCCATTTGTCTATGCTGAAGCAATAACTGAGAGATATCTTCTGCTTGCTTTTCCATGTCACCACATGACCTCTGGCGAGGTAGTTTCCTCGATAAACTTTTCCATTTTGACTCAAAAACACAGGCTGCATAATATGCGGAGAAAATTAGAGCCTAAAACTATCAGACACTGAGGCATGTCTATGCTCTGCAATCATGAGGACGCTTGAACTAGTGGCATGACTCAATAATTCTCGTCATGATATGAGGAAACGAAACATCTGTGCCGAAAACATGCAAAAGGGTAAAACATAAGTGAGGACGCCCCCAATTTGCAGAAGGTGACTTATTGCAGGACGCTGAGCAATGAATGTTGCTTAGATTTCTTACATGTCACAATTGGTGAGAGTAGCATATTTTCAGAGACATGGTTGTGATCTTGTAGTTGCAGAAGTGGAAGGAAGACGTGAGTTTCAAGCTAGTGCTCTAGTCAACTTACAAGAAAGTTAAGAAATTACCTTCACTTCGGTCCTTGAAGCCCTGAACAAGGCAGGCACAGACCCATGGCCTTCCAGCTCGAGATGCTTTGGCACCACCGCTAAGTTCCCCATTATGTTGCTTCAAACTTCGAGACATGGCAACCGAAACAAATAAGCACTTATGTATGCAGACAGAAAACTGTACACTATTGAATCAACCGCAGATACAATGAAGCATAACAGATTCAAATATTTGAACTTTTGAGATATGCCAACAGAAATAAATAAGCACTTAGGCATGCAGACAGAAAACTGTACACTATTGAATCAACCGCAGATTCAATGAGGCATACAGATTCAAATATTCGAGCATTGTATTACATGACCTTCAACAAGAAAACATACAACCCAAATGAAGAGTAGCGATAAGAAGCTGAGTATCTGCATGCTATTTCAGATACTAATTTACAGGGAATCGGAGGACAAGAAAGATCACAAGAACATTTCCAAGTTAGGGGAAGTCAAAACAGAGGAGTACATAGCACACGGACGCATTACTGTATGAGACAACAAAATAGTTTCATCAACCAATAGTAGCATTTCAAGCGTTGGAAATATCAGCATGTACCACGCGACTCGGTCACATATGCAAAACTTCCTACAATACACACACGAGTCAAATGCTTAATGCATTGCAAGGCTACGTCTGAGCAATTATGTGCAAAAGTTCAACATTACAAGCAAACCCACATCACATCAAGGGAGTTCATCAACTACATTACATGGTAATCAACCAGCTCAGCAGCAGGAACCTAGCAAAATATCATGAAAAACTACCAAATGGTACCTAGACAATGAATCAAACCGTTCAAATGTTCAATCTTTTCCTGCTCCCAGTTACACAAACACCAACAAACCCACCTTCCGACGCACCAAAAACGGAACTTTCCTCGAAGGAGAGATTCAATCGAGGAGCGAAGCATTACCTACCGGCGACGGAAATCGGTGGTGACGCCAACGTAAGTCTTGACCGGTGGGTTGGTGGAGAGGATGAGGTAGACGCACCATGTCCTTGAATCCCCCGAAATGGGCTCCGACCCCGTTCTTGAAATCGCCGACGCAGACGCCGAGGGCGAAGATTCCGAGAGCTTCACTACGGATGATGATGATGATGATGATCTCGAAGGGGGTCTGGTTTTGGTAGGAACTGAGGCGGGGTGCTTGACGGATCGAAATGTCCTGGAGAGAAGCCTCGTCATCTTGAGATCGATCTTGGGCAGATTCAGATTCATTCAGCTGACAGCTCCCGCCCAATCGTACCGTACTTCCGAAACCTCGGACGCCCCGACTCTGTTGCCGGCGACAGGCCGTTGATTCCTGCGGTTATTTGATGAATTGAGGGTAGTCCGAGGTTAATGGGTAATTTAAAAAATTAAACAATTTATTTTTTACAAACAAAGTGAAGCTTAATTTCAAAATTCATAATTGAAGTCGGTCGGAATGGCAAATATATATAAATAAAACTAATCTCATAAAAGTTAGTAATAAAATAAATTCGTATAATATGTTGATAATCCCTTCTGTACGTCTACATTAGTAATTTACTTTTAGTTTCCATCCTCTTATTGAGTTAGTAACTTTTCAAGAACTATGGATAAATATGTTGCAAAGAAATATCATTTTTATTAGTATTTAGTTCCAAAAATGCATGGTTTTGGTCCAACATATGTAATATATATTTGTTTAGGAGGAATCAATACCTCTTTTCCTTGGGATGCAAGTATCGCAATAATAAATTTCATATCGTGACAAAGTTGAATTGCTTCATGATTGGAACATTTCCTTTAAGGGAAAGCTCCCCTTTTCCAAACTTCCGTTCACCATGGCTTATGATGCCCATAAAAGGAAAGCTTTTTGATGGATCTTCTATGCAAAGCAGCTTTTGCCCTGCATAGGACCAATTACACCCATTGCTTCAAGGATTGGGTTTTCTTTATGGCCAGCATTTTGGATTGGCTTGGACCAAACTCTTTCTGTAGCCTTTTCTACAGTTCAAGGATAATCCAACCAATGGTCTTTAAAAGTAGATCATAATTCTAAATCTGAAATGTGTAATTGTGCATAGTCATGACCATGACATTAACATTTCCCTTTCACTAGTTACATCGTGTTAATCTGAAACAAGAGAAAGCCCTTGATCACAAACCTTTACATACAGATGAAAATATCAATTTAAAAGACTGCATTTGCAGTTTTGAGTATTCATCTTACATTTCTTCTCCCAACCTAGGCTCTAAAATCAAGATTTCAGTTTTAATTTCCCAACATAAGATCCGATAAAAGAGCTTATCCTATCCCAAGGTAAGGATGTTGATTCGATGAATCTCACTTTGATGGATCTTTTTTCTCCTCCTCTGACAAATTCTAAATCCTTCGCAGTGGTATGCTGAATAGTTTCCAGGTCGTCAAGCAGAGGCAACGCCACTGCACCCTGCGATTCTAGGTTCTTGATCCATCCTTGTAACAAATAATTCACCACCTGCATATAGATTGACGCGACATTAGAACCAGCAGCATCCAAGGCAGACTTGCAATACAGCCTGCCATAGCTATCCCAGGAATCCAGGGTCTCCCAGCATCTCATGAGAGTGACAAAGCGGTAGAACCAATTTTGCAGTTCATAGTTTTTTTGAGTTTCTCAAAATTGGTTTAGACATAAATACATAAGGAGGCACCCTAACACTAATGCTGCCGAAATTGATTTGGTCTTCCAGATACTGGATTATCAACCTGAGCCAATGGGTATCGGGGGAGATTGATCATGAGATTTCTACATTTATCTGATAGCAGGAAGACAGGAATCACACCTAAAGCATTGATAATATACTACATAAAGGATTACCGATTCATCAGTTTCAACTTTCAAGTGTGCAGAAAACAGTAAATATATACACAACCCTTCATCTCTATTGTTGACCATTTGTAACCAAACACTAGTACATGAAAAAAAGTCCTCCATGACAATTGTCTCCACAGGTTTACCTAAAGAATGGAGATGACATGCACATGATATTAGTTAAACTTCTCAAACCATACCTCAGGAACTTCATCATGAGGGCAGTGACCTGCAGGGCTGATCTCATAATATGGAGCTTCAGGAACTTGTCTTTTAACCTGAAGGCCCCAGAGAGGCTTCACCCATGGATCTTCTTTTCCATACATAAGGCAGACAGGTATATTGTTCTTCCGACATCTACAAAGTAACCACATTAGAGTAATGCATTATGCAGGAAAAAAGCACGTTATACTTGTATAATGCTAATGCCACCATTAAGAATCAGGATTTATATCTTTACCCAGATAGAGCCTCATTGAAGGATAATTGTCCCTGAGGAGCAAACATGATAGAGGCAAACGAGGCAGCAGCAGCTGGATGTTCTGCTGTCTCAAGTACACAGGAAAAGACTTTGTCGACATCTGTTGAATGATCTGCATAAACTTGCTTGAGCACCTCGGCTATGCTCCTTGGATCACTTATTTTCTGCCAACTGTTACAATGTAGGAGGCAATCAGGATCATGGAACGTAAAAGATATCGATATGGTCCATGAAGCTAATGAGAATAAAATGACTCCGTTTGTGACTTTCTCATCTTGACAATTACAACTTGCCCTCTGATCTTTTTGGTTTTTTTGGCCATCTTCCTCTCCCATGTTGGATGAGTAAATCATAAATGAGAAAAAAAAAAAAAATCTCACTATATGTTTCTGGTATTTACATGCCGATTTCGAAAAGACATTGTTTAATTCAATCAAGGCAGAACCACCAAGTTCCCCAGTCTTGGTGGCAAACAAGAGAAGGTGACAAATTTAGCTGACCAACTTACACGAGTTCTGTGAGCTTTCTAACTCTGGATGGCAGAGGAAATGTCCCAGCCCATGGAAATATCCTAGCCAGTCTTGGAGATCTCACAGGGTTAGGAAGAAACCCCCAAAAGGGGGTTGCATTCAGCAGGGTAACACCCTTGACCAAGTGTGGGTTGCTTGCTGCAAAGTATAGTGCAACGAATCCTCCAAGCGAATTCCCGACAACATAAACCGGTTCTCCAATGACCTGAACAAAAACAATCGTTCAAAATTCAATCATTAAGATGAATTCTGATCCATTCAGTTCCAAACACAATAAATGTCCAGATCTGTCTACATAAAAGTCACTTTCTAGAACATGTTTCACTGGCACAGAGCATTGAATGCGAGTACAATTATATGTTCTAATTTCACATTGAAACAACATATCCAGAAGAAATGAAAAAGGCTTAACAAACACAAGTGAATTATGCTCGAAAGCAGAATACACATTAGAACTCTAAAGCTCCATAAATTTTCCATATAGCAGTGTGTGAACAATATCATGGAATACTTCTGGAGGATTAAATAAGCAAAGACATAGCTAATTAAGGTACCTCCTCCACAAAGTATTGAACTTGATCCCGCCATAAGTCAATTGAATAAACCAGCTGACTTGCCCATGGCTCCGTTTTCTCTCCAAATCCCCACAGAGTCTCCCTCCCTTCTAGGTCATTTTCTCTGTTATACTGAGGTGCAGGATCTTCAAATGGTAATGACCTTCCCTGTCCGAGAAAATCCAATGCCCATACTCTAAAGTCACGACCTAAATCCTTCAATTGCTTCTCGTAATGAAATGAACCAACCCCAAAACCAGGAAGAAACAACACCGGTGGAGACCCTACATTTTCACACCCTGCCTTCTCATAGTGCACAGTTAGCTTCGGCTTCCACTCCCAAAAACAGCTGCTTATAAGAGCTCCCCGTTCACCATTGGATTCATCAGGCAAAGCCGGAATCAATACCTTGGCCTCTGATTCCCCTTCTTCAGAAATACTGCTCGCATCCTCTTCCCCACCAATCACATACCCATTAGAACTTCCACTTAAGACCTTCAAATCTGCACTCCTGGAAGTTTGGAGCGCTTTCAAAGATTTAACAATACTATTGGTCCCAGAATGGTTTAGGCCAAGATGACCTCCTGCAGACAGACTCGCACACTGAACTCTTTTATGGATCTTGACAAGCAAAACCCTACTTCTTTTCCCACCCAAAAGCTTAGCCTGCCTAGAATTCAGATGCTTATTGTTCAAATTCTGCCTCGTATCCGCAACATGACGGCAGGGTGCAAAGTTGTGCGAGAGAATTTCCATACCCAGAATCTATGTCCTGTAGATAAGGAAATTGATCAATTCTCCAGGGTGGGATTGATCCTAAAAGCTAAAGAATTTATATTAAAACAATACAAAAATAGAAGGAAAGAAACTCGTTGAACAGTTTCTGCGAACACCAGAAATCTTCAAATCTCCACTCTCTTCTCTCACTCATCACATGCCAGGCAACTTAAAAGGGAATTGAGTAGCGGAAAAAAGAAGTTGCAAATGAACAAGCTTCCCAGTTATGACATAGAGCAGCTCTCAAAGATCACAGCATACAGACCCATCAAAAACAAGAAAAGAAATAGCACCTTATTCAATCAAAAAAAGAACTGGAACTAAATGGAAACTGCAACGCGAGGGACTGAGAATGAGAGAGAGGCTCCACCCTCAATTTGCAGAAGGAAGAATCATGGAGAGCAAGAACTTGAATCTGTCCCCACCGAATTATTGGGAGGGATGTTTTAGGTTGCTTGAAAGCTTCTTCTTCCTCTAAACGGCCAAACAAGGAAAAAGTTGCTCCATTTTTTTTGTTTTTTTCTGCACCGTTTTTTTCCGTTTTTCATGTGTTGAATATCGAAATCTTTCTCGAAAAAAACCATATTTTCGTACTCCTTGATTATCTGAAATTAGATTTAACTCCTCACCATTTTTCCATGTATAGAATTATTTATCGCTCTTTAAGAACAAACGCATATTCAAGTTGTTATTCTTGCTCAGATGAACACAACTATCAGGACCCAAGAAATCAAGAACGATCGAATTTTCATTTTCAATGAGAAGGGATTGTCGATCCCTCCTCCTCTGTTTCGTTTTTCGTCCATATATGAAGGTCCAATTTTTGAAGTCCCCTCGAGAATCGACCGCAGATAGCTCTTCCGAGCTGCCACCTCATCCCAGCCACAGAAAAATCTAAGTACCATCTGACTTTTCCTTTTCGACCGTCTCTTTCTTCGTCATTATATATTATAATCATATACACAAATATGTTTTTTGCGTAAATGTTTTCCTTGCTCCGTCGGTCATCGTTCATTTGCCTCAAGTCGACCCTTTCCTCCCAAGAGGGCACTCATCAGCGCACTAAATACGGGACCAACGTATGATGATGCATGGTGAAAATGGATTTGGTCGTATATTACATGCATGCATGCGAAGGAGAAATTATTTAAAAACTCCACAACTTATTATAATCGTGTCAAATCAATCTTAATTTTTTTTTTAGTCAATTCAGTGCTAAATTCTTTACATTTACCTCAATTCAGTCCATCCGACAAATTTTAGCCAGCCGAATCTAGTGGATAATTTTTTAATAATATTTTATTTTTTTAGCTTTTCATTTTTCCTTTTTTATTTTCCTTTTTTTCCTCCTTTCTTACTTTGGCCGGTCACTGCCGGCTAGAGGCACCGATCTCACCATTAGCTGGCGAGGCCGACCTCACCGGCGAGAGAAAGAAGGAAGGAGGGAAAAAATAAAAAATTCGGAAAAAATAAAATATTATTAAAAAATCTCGACTAGCATCCATGTCAATGCTAATCGGCCAAAATTGGTCAAATAGATTGAATTGACACAAACGTAAAATATTTAGATTGAATTGGTAAAAAAAAAAGTTTAAAATTGAATTAACACAATTACAATATGTTTAGGACCTTTTTAGTAATTCTCCACAATTGCAAACGGAAGCAACACCCCCAGCCCACCTTAAGCAAAAATGGATATAGTCGTGTATTGCATGCATGCATGCAAGGGGAAAATTACCATAAAAGTTCGAAACTTATTTTAATTATGTTAATTCAGCTCTAAATTTTATTTAGCTAATTCAGTTGTAAACATTTTGCATTTGTATCAATTCAATCTATCTGAGCAATTTTGGCTAGTCATGCTAAAGTGGACAAATTTTTTTTATTTCTTTTTTTTCCTCCTTCTTCCTTCTTCCTTTGGCCGGTCACTATCAGCTAGAGGCACAAACCTTGCCATTGGCTGGTGAGGTGACCTCACTAACCAAAGGAAGAAGAAAGAATGAGAGAAAAAATAAAAAGAAAAATCGAAAAAATAAAATATTTTTAAAAATTATCACATCAACGTCAACCAATGTCCATGTCAGTGTTGATCAGCAAAAATTGACCAGATAGATTGAATTGGTATAAATACAAAATGTTTAGACTGAATTTGTCAAAAAAAAATGTAGGACAGAATTGATATAATTACAATAAGTTTAAGATTTTTTTGGTAATTCTCTACAATTAAAGACAAAAGCAACACCTGAAACCGGTGGGAATTCTTGACCTCAAGCAAAAATGGATATGGTTGTGTATTGCATGCATGCATGCAATAGGAAAATTATCAAAAATTTTCAAAGTTTATTGTAATTGTGCCAATTTAGTCCTAATTTTTTTTTTGTCCATTCAATGCTAAATTTTTTGCATTTGTGTCAATTCAATCTATCTAGCCAATTTTAGCTCACCGGTACTAACGTGGATAACTTTTTAATAATTATTAAATTTTTATTTTTTCCTTTTTTCTTTCTCTTTTTTTTTTTTTTTTTTTTTCCTTATGCTTCCTTCTTCCTTTGGCCAATCACCACCGACTAGCAGTACTGACTTCACCATTAGCTGGTGAGGCTAACCTCACTAGCTAGAGGAAGAAGGAAGAAGGAAAAATGAGAAAAAATAAACTATTATTAAAAAATTGTCTATCTCAGCATCAGTTAGCGTCCACATCAACATTGATCAACCAAAATTGGGTAAATATATTAAATTGACACAAATGCAATAGATTTAAGACTAAATTAGTAAAGAAATATATGATTGAATTACAATAAATTTAGGATTCTTTTGGTAATTCTCTGTAATTGTAGACAAAAGCAAAACCTACAGAAGGTGGGAATTTTTTTTATCTTAAGCAAAAATGGATATGGTCGTGTATTGCATGCATGCATGCGTGGGGAAAAATTACCAAAGAAGTCTTAGGCCTATTGCAATTGTGTCAATTCGATGCTAATTAGGTTTAGCTAACTCTAAACTGTTTGCATTTGTGCAATTCAGTCTATTCGGCCAGTGCTAACGTAAATTATTTTTAATAATTTATTATTCTTAATTTTTTTTTTCTCCCTTTTTTTCTCTCCTTCCTTCTTTCTCAAGCCAAGGAGGTCAACTTTGCTAGCCAATGGGAAGGTCATTAGCAAGAGGAAAAAAGCTACATTTTCACCGGGGCGGATCACTTGGAAACCAACAGCATAAGGCACATGCTCGCCATTAAAGGAAGAAGGAGGGGAAGCCAAGGAGGTCAACTTTGTTGGCCAATGAGAAGGTCATTAGCCAGAGGAAGAAGGAAGAAGGAGGGAAAAACAGAGAAGGAAAAAAGGAAAATGAAAAGAAAAAAATTGAAAAAATAAATTACTATAAAAAAATCATCAACGTCAGGGCTGACCAGCCATAATTAGCCGAGTTGACTTAATTGACATAAATACAAAAGATTTAAGACTGAATTGACCCTAAAAAAGAATTAGGATTGATATAATTGAAATAGATTTAAAACAACCACTAGGGTTTGCTCCAGTGGCCACCTTTCCAACTTGAAAGGGGGTGGAGGTTCGAATAATCACCTTCTCGGGGGGTTGGGTTGGGGTGGGGACGCTGTAGTTTCAAGAGTGGGTTGCAGGGCAAAAGTCTGAAAGTAAGCGTTAGAATATGAATATAGTAGGATCGACAAAAAAAAAAAATTAAAACCTTTTTTGGTAATTTAATTCTCCATGCAGCATGCAATTGTAGACAAAAGCAACACCCTCTGTACAGAAGTTTTCCTTCCAGTTCCACCGTAGCCGGTGGGAATTCTTGACCTCTAAGCATTTCCTAGGGAGTTTTTGTTTCCTTCACGGAAGAGCACTTCCATGTTCCGTGGATTGCAGTATCCGACACGCCATGTGTACAAATATCTCTCAAACATGGCATCGATGGCTTGAATTTTTCCTTTGACTTCTTCTATCACAGATAATTCGGCAAGAAAATCAATTCGGTTGAAATAGCATCCCCAACAATGAAAACCATTCATATTAGGCAATCAATAAAAGGAGGGTTGCCATGTTATAATATGACCTTCCTTGAATTCAGCAGAATTTCCATGCTAACTGGAGCCAAACCTCATCACAAATTTGAAAGAATTTTGATGGGAATTCTTTCCTTCTTTTGGGTTTTTTTCTTTTCTTTTCTTTTGTTGGCTTAGTGAGATTCATGAACGTTGAACCTTCACAGTTATTATTAACAAATTGTAAGCTGTGATGTCATCCGAGTCTTTCTTGAATCACGCGTGACTAAGGACTCTATGTAGACCTGCAGATGTGATTTCTTTTTTCGGGAACTAGGAAGGTCAACTATGTGAGATAACATAAAAAGATGGTTTTGTGCCTAACCATGATTAAGTCGTTGATTAATAAGTAACCTCCATTATGAGTTTGACTTTGAGAATGCTTGCCTATTGAACCCTTGAGTTTTTTTGGTAAGACTTTGATTATTTACAGCTCTATTATTGCGAAGCAAAGTACAAACAACAAGGTCTTATTGAACCGAAGACCTGGGGCCAAATTAGTCTGGAAAATATCGAACACACGCCACGCTTTTTATCTTAAAATATTATCGTTTTTCTACTCAAAAGTACCGTCGTCCACGATTTTGTTTTCCTATTATCCAACATACCCGGCAAACCCCCTAACTTAGGCACCACATACCCCCCATCATCACCGCCTCCGACCACTGCCCCCCACTCCATCGCCGTGAGCCACCAGCCGCTGAAGCCCTAGATCACCGGTCGTTGACTTCACCGCCACCGCCGAGGAACTACCGCCTGCCCGAGCAAACTGGTCGGCATGACTGGTGGCGTTGGTGGCACCATCAGTGGTGGGGCTGCGTGGTGGAATCCGACAACACACTTGAATTGGGACTTCCAAGGGACCTGGTGGGAATGATTAAGGCCGTAAATATTTTTTTTTCAGGACTTTACACAAGGACGGTGCTTAGGTCATTCCAGCGGAGGTGAAAGTGCAGATCTCCATTTTGGAAATGCATGTATGTATTTTATATTCGGGTGAAAATTCAAATACATTCGAGGTATTTTTCAAAATTAACTAAAGAGATAGAAATAATTTGCAACTCTCAATATGTTAGATAACTTAAGCCTCCCACAAGGGAAGAATAAGCTTACGCATAGATGTGAAGTATCCACACATGTCAATCATCGTATATTTCAGACTTTAAAGGTTCAATTCCAGACTTGTTTGAGGGAAAATTACCAAAAAAAAGTCCTAAACTTTTTACGATTATGCCAATCCAATCCTATTTTTTTTTTACCAATTCAGTCTCAAACTTTTTGCATTTGTGTCAATTTAGTCTATTCAGTCAATTTTGACAGGTCAACACTGTTGTGAATACTTTTTTATAATATATTTTTTAGTTTTTAATTAATTTTTCATTTTCCTTTCCTTTTTTCCTTTTTTTTTTCCCTCCTTCTTCTTTGTTCCTTTGGCCGGTTGCCGCCAGCTAGAGGCACGAACTAATGGGGGCAAGCCTCGCCCAATGACAACGAGGCTGATCTTGCCGGCTCTCACCTCTTGCCAATTGTGACCAACCACAAGAACAAGGAAGAAGTAGGAAAAATAAAATATTGTTAAAAAATCATTCACATTAACGTTGGCTAGATGGTTGGCAAATTGGTCAAATAAATTGAATTGCACAAATGCTAAAAGTTTTAGGACTAAATTGGGCAAAAAAAAGTTGCAACTTTCAATATGTTAGATAACTTAAGCCTCCCACAACAGGAAGAACTAAGCTTACACATAGATGTGAAGTATCCACACATGTTAATCATCATATACTTCAGACTTTAAACAAACTTGTTTTAGGGAAAATTATCAAAAAAAAGTCCTAAACTTTTTACAATGACACCAATTTAGTCATAAACTTTTTTTTTTTACCAATTCAGTCACAAACATTTTATATTTGTGATAATTCAATCTATTTGGCCAATTTTGATAAGTCGGCGCTTACGTGAATAATTTTTATAATATTTTATTTTTCGAATTTTTAATTAATTTTTCCTTTTCTTTTTGCTTTTTTTTTTTACTCCTTCTTCCTTGTTCCTTTGGCCGGTCGCCGCCAGCTAGAGGCACGAACTAATGGGGGTAAGCCTCGCCCAATGACAACGAGGCTAATCTTGCCGGCTCTCGCCTCTAGCCAATAATGACCGACCAGAAGAACAAGGAAGAAGTAGGGACAAGAAAAGGAAAAATAAAATATTGTTAAAAATTGTCAACATCAACGTTGCCTCAATAGTCGGCAAATTGGTAAGATAAATTGAACTGACACAAATGCTAAAATGTTTAGAATTGAATTGGGCAAACAAATTTAGAATTAAATTGAAACGATTACAATAGATTTAAAACATTTTTCCACTTGTTGTAACTCAATGGCTAACAATAAATAAATTGTTCATGTGGATTTGGAGGCCTTTCCCTTTTGTTTTTACTTCAAATTTCTCAAATCTTCGAAAATACAGGACCGCTATCTGAGGTCTTTTTTCTATTTTTTTTTTTTTTTTTTTTTTTTTAATGATGGCCGAAGATGCACGTACAGCTTTGTTAATATTTCTTTTCAAAGTTTAAATAATTCTCTTTACATCCAAAATCTAAGAACTTTTTTTTTAATCTGAGCCCAACGTAAGCAAAGTCATCAAGCATGCTGGCGTTGCTGTATTCGGGCCTCAAAAGATGGAAAATCACAGAAAAAGCGAGAAAGGGAAACCCACCCAATCGAGACCTGAGAAGTTTTAATTAGTTGATTTGCGAATGGTCAAACCCTGAGGTGGCGATGGGTTGAAGCATCACGCTCAAGCAAGCCCAAAAAAAAATTATATATATTTCCTTTTTTGCCCATAAATATCGAATCTTGATGCTATACAATCCAGATAAACTTGAGTTGCTCGCTTTTGATCGGGATTCTGTTCAAAAGGCGGTCTTTTTCTCGGCGTCCCGTCGCTTTGCATCCACTTGAAGCAAGCTCGGGAATCTTCTTCTGCAGTTATTAGGTACTTCAGATAAGAAAAGTCTTTGTTTACACTTGTCGAATTGCCTTATTTCTGAGGGGGGTTTGGTTTCATCCCTGATCGGGGCCGCACACAAAGTTGACCTTTTTTTGGTACATATGCGAGTTGATCGATCGTGGGAAAGATGGGCAATCACTAGATTACCTTCTGCTTCTGTCTTTCTGGTCCTATGCATATATTCTTGGGGTGTCATGGCCCTGGCTGTAAAGGGTAAGCTTTCTGGCAGGGATTGTAGAGGTCCATTCAGTTCGGTTCTGTGGAGGGTCAGGATTTCCAGGAGCCTAGATTGACTGCAGTTGTTGACAAAAGTTCTGTTCTTGACAGCTTCCTGAGCTCCTCTTGAAGCATTTGAAGGGAGGACATGGATGATGGGGAGGTGGAGGTTCCGGATCCTGTCCTGGTACCGAATGCCAGCTCTTCGAGCAGTTTACATAGCCCGGCCTCTGTGGACTCTTTGATTGAAGAGTTTTTGAAAAATACCAGGACCTGCACTCACACTCACACTTGCAATCCTCCTGGTCCGGACGCTGCTCACACTCACACATGCTACCACACCCACACCCAAATGTTCTCGTCCGAAGACGATGAAAAGCGCAAGGGGAGAAACCCGCGCACGAAGGTGAAAACAAATGCTCGTAATAAAGTGGCGGTGAGGAAGTATAGGGAGAAAAAGAAGGCTCACACAGCTTGCTTAGAGCAGCAAGTCCAGGAATTGCGCATGCTGAATCAGCAATTGGTTGGAAAATTGCAGGTTCAGGCAAATCTTCAAGACGAGGTCATCAGGCTTAAAAGACTTTTGCTAGATTTCAGAGGCAAAATTGATTATGAGTTAGGTCTTATGCCCTTTCAGAAGCCTTGCAATTATACGTCTAGTCAGGAAGGTGACTGTGGGGTTCAGTCTGGCAGCGGACTGGTTGGGTTGCAGTGTTCGACTGGTTTACCGTGCTTTTATCCTCACACGGGCGCGTCATCTCTGGCTAGTGTTGGCAGGAGCGATGATGCGATGGTCTCCTTGGCCGGGGAAAACTGTCAGCCAGCAATTGGTGATTGTCAATTCCAGGCAAATGTTGGCATGAATTCTGATGGTCACAATTCGAACACGGTCCAAAAAATTGCATCAACCACTTCTCAAGTCGAATAATAGCAGGTTTTCCGTAAGTTCCCCCAAATTTTGCCAACATTGATGGATGCTTTACTCTCTTGCATAGCCTAAGTGTAGCAGCTCCTTAGTTGGGATCAGGGGGGAGCCCAATAGCAGTTTGTTTATAATGTTAGTCAAAAGTGCGAAATGACTCTAAATACATGTACACAGATAGGTAGATCCATACCAAATTGGGCGTGACTATGTAATGAAATATATATTTTCATCTTGTTGAACAGATTGTACACCAAATCCTGTGGATGTTGTTTCTCTTCTTTGTTAAATACACAACCTTAAAGAAAAACTCTAGTTTCTTTTATCTTTGGAGAGGCTGATTTTTGGCTAAAGATTCCATGATTTACTGAAATGCTGTCCCCTATGTCATTTGTGGTCTGTTTCCACGTTTAAACCTGTAACCTGTACAAACCCGAGCAGCTGTACTCTACTGCTATTTCCGATGACTGATGAAGAAGGCCGTTCTGATTTAACTGATAGCCCAACAGTTGCTCTCAGGGTGAAGTGAAAATGGAGGGTTTGCTCGATATTGTAGCGTAGATGCTGGGTTATGTTTTTTGTAAGGAACTTGGATTCCACTGGAAGTTGAAGAAGCTAGTTACGTATGATCAGCACCGGAAAGGGTTGCTCTGTTTCAGCTTGTTCTAGGCTAATGGGTGGCTATCCAGCAAAGAGGCGGCGCTGAGATATCAATACCTAAGCTAGAAATGCTTCTGATCATGGTCTGCTATCAGATGAGATGCTTCAGGGTGATCAAGATTAGTTGTGACTCGTCAGTGAGATCAGAACTGTCCAGGCCGTCTTTGCTTGCGAGCTTTATCACTTCTCCGCAATGGAGTATTTGCTGTACCATTAGATTGTCCGTATTGTCGTTTAATTCAACTTGTACCTCACTTGGTTTCAACTCAGGTTTTCAAAACTTCCGCATCTTAAAGCAAAGCAAAGTCACAAAAAGTGACTTCTGGGCCAATTTCAGGGGTAAATCCTCGAAAGAAGTCTTGTGGTGATTGCTATCCGGCTTGAGCAACAACGTGTCCTGGGCCTCTTTTGGTTGGGCCTTTCGTACAAAATGCACTCTGCAGGCCATGATCATGTTGGACATAGCAACACAAACTAAATTGGGAAAATTGTCCAAAAAGTCTTAAAACTTATTATACTTTTACCAATTTAGTTCTAAACTTTTTAATTTTATTAATTAAGCTCCAAACCTTTTCACTTTTTTGCCAATTAAGTCTATCCAACTAATGGTGGTTAGAAACCGCTAACATGAACGACAGCCGTCTTATGTGACATGATCAACACTAATATGAATAATTTTTAATGATATTTAATATTTTTTTGAATTTTTATTTATTTTCCTTCTTCCCTCCCTTTCTCTTCTTTTCTTTTTTCTTTCTTTTTCCCATTGCCAAACCACGTCGACAGCTAGCAGAGGTTGTTGACCTCAAGCAAGGGATGCTTGGGCCTAGTCGTGGGCTGGTGAGGGCCACCCTTGCCAAATTGAGTGAGGGCAACTCTTACTTTGGCGGCGACTTTCTCCCTCACCGGGGGAGGGTGACCATCGCTAGGGGTTAGCGAGGGTGGACCTTGTAAGCCCTTGCCTAAGGCCAACAACCTCCGCCGGCCATCAAAGAGGACCGGTGAAGGGAAAAAGAAAGAAAAAAAGAAAAGAAAGAAATGATAATAAATAAATAAATAAATAAATAAAATTTCAAACAAATATTAAAATATTATTAAAGATCATCCTCGTCAACCTTGGTCATCCTACATGGTAAAGTTGGCGTCCATGTCGGTGATTTCCGGAAAAGATTGGTCAGATTGACTCAATTGGAAAGAAAATGAAAAAGATTTAGACTCAATTGGTAAAAGTAAAATGTTTCAAACTCAATTGGTAAAAATGTAATAAATTTAGGGCTTTTTGGATAATTTTCCCGACTAAATTGCAAAATGACAATCAACAAAGAACAGTGCCAAGCCTCACACTCGATAACATAATATATATATGTGAAGCATATTCTTATCGGTGAGAATCAATGTTGTGATGAAGAAATGGAACATGGGAGAAAACTACATTTTAACTCAAACAAGGGCCGACCCAAGCTTATCCATATCCATCTGGCGGGCTCGGGTCCAATACAAATCAAATGGGCCATCATGCGCTACGCCGGGCCTTTGTTTGGCCCATCAACATTCCAATGGTATAATTGTATGAGAATCGAATTCTCTCTGTTTTACTTCAGCAAAATTTCTGATTCTTGATACAATTTTTTATTGACTAGTGGCATACATGATATCTGAGCAAATAGTTGAGGTGGGGAAGTGCATGCATGACAGTACGGTGGTGCTAAATTGGCGGAGAGAGAGAGAGAGAGAGAGAGAGTCTAGCATTTGACATTGACCACAACACATGGGTTTTAATTTATAGTCCGGCAAGATCTTGTCGGATCCGAAATGTATGTCCCTTTCCATCGTCGTGCACAAGAACAAAGAATCACATTAATCTGACCATAATGACAACACTGATGAGGAAAAACAGCTTCTGTAATTCCTAATTTAAATAAAAATTGCCCGAGCGTATGGAGAAATGTAAGTAAGGTCTTGGGAAACGGTTCTGAAACGAAAGGAGACAAAAAAAACAATTATAATTCATTCGGACACTGCATGGTCACATCCACGAAAGCCACCGCTCTTGTCTCGCTGCCTGTCCGATTCAGTCGTGCGTTGGACCCATTCGGCTCAGTTCTTGCCCGCTGCCAGGACACTATTATTGTTTTTTTTTTTCCCTTTAGTTCATGATGTACTGTGACCAGAGTCCACATGGGTTCTACTCCGCTTCCCCTTTTTATATATTTTTTTTCTAATTATTTTGGTCAATAATCTCCCCTTTTTTTTATATAATAATTGTGCAAAAGAATTGCATTTGAATAGAACATGTGAAGAGTCTTTATTTTCCAACATGAATGAAAGAAATTGGAGGGCGGTGATGGAGCATGCCCATTATTTATTATCGTTGAGAGAGAGAGAGAGAGGGCACATGGTTTTTCACCCTCCATCTCTCCTTTTTAATAAGCACTCAAGTTTGCAAAAAGAAAATAAATAATAAAGAAAAAGATAGATAGTACGGCAACGAGGAAATTTCCTTAATGCGTCTTACTTTTGGACAAAATTTTCGCGTGGCGGAATGCCGTGAACAAAGTCCATGACACTCCTATGCTTAATTTACATTGAAATTCCAAATCAAGATTGAATTTTTAATAAAAGAGATATTGAATCGCACGTCGTTTATAATTTAAAGGAGAATCGAAACCTACAAAGCTTAGGATCGAGCACATTATGGTTTCATGTTAAGGTGGAAAGTTTCGGCTGAATTTCCATACATAGATAGTGGGTGTTTAATGTTCGTCGTACCAGACTGTAAAGAAGGCACCATCTATAGAAGAGTTAAAATGCAATCTGACACACATTGAAAGAGACTATTTATTAGTTAGATTTTTATGTGTGGATCATAATTAACAAGTGCCCTACAATAAGAATGTCTCGTAAAAAAAGTTTTAATTTCAAAACACCGATCATGAAAAAGAAAAGTGAGCATTAGAGCTTGAAGTTCTTGCTATATTGGCTGCTTAACAAGTGTATTCGCAACACCCATCAATTAATAAATTTATTATATTTAATTTATTTATATAATTATTTGTTTTATTTGGAGTTTGGTCCAAAGAAAGAGACATGATATAAATGATCCATTGCATGCAGCCAGTTACATCCGCATTTAGGTGCCGCATCTACCCTTTTTCCAGGGGGTGGTTGCTCAATTATATCCCTCCCTCTCAATGTCTCTCTCCCTCTTTTCTTTTCCTTCTATTCCCTATGATTGCTCCCATTTTTCTCTTCCTTTTTTCCCCCTTTCCCACTCTTCTAAAGATAAGGACTAGATACCATGGGTGCCCCTCGGATCAAAAAACTGAAGGGCTTTTTACATTGGTATTTGATTAAAATAAAAGTGGGATACTCTTGTTGAGTGAGTTTCCTTTAAAGATTCAAGTGTGTTTAAGATAATTGAGGGTAGTCTAATTAGAAAATTGTATGATAAGTAGAAGTTTCTAAATTCAAATCTTTTTGCACTCTCCATCTATTCCGATTATTAGTAATTTCCATGCTTTCAGTCTACGCTTGAGAAGGAGCAGCGAGAGTGTCAAAATGTTTAAATATCAAATGACCTCTTCATATGATAGCATAATTTTTTTCTAAAATTGACAGTACCTTCATAACATTCTAATTAAACTTTCAGAAATTGTAATACTTATCTTACAGTATTATACACCTAACCTTATATATCTTCGATCACAAGTGGTTATAATTTTTAATGCAGATGAGTTTTTTTTTTTTTTTAATAAGTTGCTTGCATTTATCACTCTTTGCTTTCTCGCTTACCTAAAATGTTATGTTAGCTTTTTGCTAAACATAGAAAAAAATTCACGTGCTTACTGTGTTATCAATATTAATAAAGTATTTTCTAAGTGACCAGCATTAGAATAAAATTAAAATCTTGAACAAGATATGAACCATGTCGAATCTTGATTTATATATGAACTCAAGGTATAAAGCAAGAGAGGATAACGGTTCAAAAAGTCTTAAACTTTTTAAATTGGCTATTTTAGTCATAAACCTTTTAACAATTTACTGATATATTCAAGTTGTAGAATTCATCAAAACACACCTTGACTTTTTTTTTTCAAGTTGTTGATAACCAGGAGCCAAAGGGAATAGGGGAGGAAAAGGATCAGTTCTGGAGATTTACTAGATAATTTTGCCATAATAGAGACAAAGGATGACAATAGCATAATGCATAAGCATTTGCAAAAGAAGCCACACTCATCACACGTCGTGCGGGCGCAATAAACTCATAATGACGTATCATCGCTTGTCTCTGATTGGTCTCCCTAAAAGACTTTTAGTTGGTTGAAAATAAGAGCAATAAAATGGAAATGAAGTGTTTGTTCCATTTTCTTACGATGTCATGATTGATAATAGGATTAGGAACAAAGAATGAGCATGAAGTACAAAGTGGTAAGACATAAGGCTTGAATACTTAGAACACTTATGATGAAGTTAAATCGACGTCCATGTCGACGATTTAATCTGTTCGTAAGACTTACAAAGTATTCTATAGGCTTCTAGACTTTTAGATAGTGATTTACGTTACTCTAGCTAAAAAAAAAAACCTTCCTTCGCAAAAAAGTATAAAAATTAAAAAGTTGAAAAATCTCGTATCAAAATTTCCAAACATAAGAATGGAGAAAAATGGGTAAAAAAGTTAATGTTGAGATTAATCGTTCCTCCTTGAAAATGAACCAAAGTCATATGTATTCATAGTGTTCTGTTTCCATGTGTCCTAGCTTTAAGAATGGCTCGTAGGCATTTAAATAAGCAGGTTAGATCAAGCACTAAATCAAAATGTATCACATCACTTACCAAATAAAATTTAAAATGATTGGTTTTAGTATCCCTTGCATTATACATGCATCAATATTAAAAGAGGCAGTAGGGGGAGCCTCTCTCTCTCTCTCTCTCAGAGGCTAGAACTATGATTCCAAGAAGAAAGATTAATCTAGGGGAAAAATATATATATGTAGACATCTGGGTATATAATACAGACAAACACTAGAACCCAGTTCCGGTACCATAATTGGTATACTTTTTTCTTCAGCCTAGCTTATATTATACAATTTGTAATCCAAATGATGTTGGTTGATGGAATTGGACGGTGTACTTACCTCACGAAAGGACGACGGGTTACTGTCATCTTGATGGTGAACTCCACTAAACCCCCACATCGGCCAGCCCACCCTCTGGATAGTCCCGAGTCACAATTTGGTTCCTGAGTTAAATTATTAAAAAGAATATACCAGTCGTTAGGTCAACCTTAAGCGAAGACATGATTATGCAGCACATGCCAATTCGAGGTAAAGAAAATATAATGAAAAGTGTTGGTTACAAAACTCTGAAAATTTCAAACTTGAGATGTATCCTTGTAAATAGGTCGAACAATATCGTATCTCTGATTCCAAATTCGCTGTGTTAATTACATGACACTTCTTGTCGTATGAATATGTATTAAAGCTATGCTAACAAAGGGTCGACATCATACAAAAATGTTCCTATGGATGTTTAGTGAAACAGCTGGAACTAGGAAATGCCTCACGAGCCCTTTAAATTTGAAAGTAATGTGAGCGGAGGTGCGGCATCATTTAAGTAATTGACTCAGGTGAGGAATAATCAGCAAAACCTAATTTAATTAATGAAATGGAGTGGGAACTTTAGGACATTTAAATCACGAATTATAATAATAATAAATAGGAGCCGGAGCGGACCAACTTTTCAAATGGAAACAAAACTGTCCGGATCGGGACCAACTTTCGGCAACCACCCCAAAAAAAAAAAAAGTAGACTGGGTCAGAAAATAAGACAAACGACTTAGACTAGATGTAGAACCCTTGTTAGGGAGAGGAGATTTTCTTCTGCCTACTGTCACAAATGGGACAAGTTTTCTTTTTGTCCTTTCATGCATTCTCTTTAGCGCCTCCTGTCTTGCTTTTCGTTCTCTTCAATCCGACTTTGGTGTTTTTGTCCCGACCTTTGCAATTTCATTGTGATTACTCTCTCTCGATCCTGACAATCGTCAACTGGATGTATAATCTATTTGTATTGCACGGTTAGGGCCAGCATATCATTTTATGCATGAAGAGGAGGCTCTAAGGGGATAATAAGCAGAACCCATCTCTCCCCAGAGGATTGACAGATCAGTTTGGAAGCTGTTGACTAAGAGCTGACTGATGTCTTTGTGGAAGAAGAGTGGTGGAGCATGCTCAAGCTCAATGCCCTTTTTGTACCTTGAAGAGGATGAGGAGCTTCTGCTATTTGGTTGTGATCGGGGTTGAGTGTGTATGGTTGGGGGGTATTGGGTTTGCGAGTTGACCGGGGGGATCAATCAGAAATTTAGCTAGTCTGTTATAATGTTCGGTTGGAGGAGTCATTGAACGGGATTGCTTTTGTCTGTTGGTATATTTGGAACGGACACGGTGAGCAAGAAGACTGATCCACGGGCAACTGTCATGAGACGTGAGAAGGCTATGAAGGAACTTCATGGCAGAGACTCTTGCTGTTCAAGAGGGACTTGAGTTAGCTCAAAGCAGATATCAGAAACGAATTCCAAAATGGTATTCCACGTCGCAATGTCGCGAGCACCATGGAAAGTTTGCTCCTGCAATCAAGGACACTCGAGAAATTTGCAGATGGAGGGTAATTGCATGAATTGCTGCCTGTTCTTGATACAAGGACTAGAAGCAGTAGAAAGTGAAGAGAGATCGATTGAGATCTTTAATGCAAAGAAGGAAAAAGGAAACAGGAGCCACCGATCAAAGAGGGATTCGATTGGGTGATTAGGGTACAGACAATATCTTGGTCCAATGATGCGGTTTGTGTTAATTAAGAGTGCATGCAAACTGGAGCAGAAATGCCCATCTTTTCACGAAGTTGTTCCCATGGGGAACATAAACCCTCTTAGCTCTTTTATTGTCCGAGGGACTCCCGTCGCCCGATGGCCCCTCTTCCCTCGGACAACTCAACTAATAGATTATTGCTTCCTGTCTCTCTCTTTCTGGCCAATCATCCTAGTCCCTCCTGCACGAAGTAGGGCCATCTTGTATTTACTTTTGCTTTTTAACTTGAAATCTCGATTGAACTTCCTACAATAGTATTCGAGTCGATGCAAACCAAGTGAAGAGCAAGAGCTTATTAGAATCGAGGAGTGAAAGGTCTGAAGTTAACTCTCGTTGCCTTCCTCGTATCTACCCACATCTCTTTCGTTGGCCACTGCATGCAATATAATTTATGTTGGCATCTGTAATCACTCTTCAGCAGAATGGCATATCCCGCATCTGTATTTCTTATCACCGTACACATCATCTCCGACAAGTTGCATATTGCATAGATCTGCATGGCAATTGTGTCATGGGACTCAAATAAGAAATATCTATTTCGAGCGTCTTTTACTTGTTGTTGCACTCGGAACATTTGAAAAAATTTCTAAAAACCCTGTATTTTACATGAATGATTACAGCCATTTGAAATCACTGCACAAGCATTTGGTAAATTTTGAAGGAAAAAGATGCTTCACCTATGTTTGAGAGAAAGTCAACATTATTATTTTGCTTTTAAGGCTTGTCGAGAAGGCCCTAAATCAGTGGAGGGATTTATAAGTGAGAAGTCACATTCAATTACCGAGCTCAAGGCTTTCAAGTTTTGACAGCATGAATAGCATCATCGGGGTTCGTGTTCATGGACTGTGGTTACAATGGCAACCCACCTTTTGCGGTCATATATATGGGTTCTAGCCAATGTGATGAGCGATAATCATTTCATTTTCATCTAACACTTTTTGCCATTCAAATTGTTCACAAGACAGTACAATTGGTTCATTGAGGAGAGCAAGGGTATGGCATAATGAGTTTGTGCGATTTTAGTTACAACATGAGCAAGCGATAAAAAGCTAGAACTATATATATAATATTTTTTGCTGTTGTTAACCCTGGTTATTTCTTTAAGTTATGAGATGCACTTTATTTAGGATCATAAAAAACATGAAATATGATTGAATGAAGCCTCTCTTGATGCAAGGCATATGAATAATAGCATAAACGGTCTATGAATTTTAATTTAATGTGTAATGCTGTCCATAAAATTTTAATTTATATAAGGTTCCCGAACTTTAACTCAATTTACAATGTTGTTATTGGATCTTTAATTTGTTCGGTATGGTCCTCAAACTATTTGTAAATATTCAATATAGTTGAATGTTATACATAAATGGTTAAAAGTTCACGAGCCATATTTCCTATTTGACCAAAATTCAAGGGCCACATTATGTATTAAATTAAAATTTAGAGATAGCATTGAATAAATCAAAAGTTCATGAATTATATTACATATTAAATCAAATTTTAACGACCATTTTATCATTTTCCCTAATGAATCTACACAATCAAAGATAGATGCTAGTATAAACGATCCTATTGACACGATGTTCATTGTTTTCCCTTTTACTATAAAAAAGTGGCGCAACACGAACTTTATGAGGATCGTTAAGGTAATTTATGCCTCAAAGTTTGTCAAGCCTAGACAAATATGAACAACTTTTCATGATCATAGTAGAAATGGTGCCGAGAAAAACAGTCTTTTGGTTTGCCTTTTCGAAATCATATTCATTTGGAATACATATTATTACTTTGTAAAATCTTGAAACATATGTAATTGCATCGAAGTCACAAATATATAGCATTGGAAATCATATCGAGTTTACATTATCATGCACAAAAACCAATCATGAAAGTTACCCTCTGATTAGACATTTCTTTCTATCACATTTATGATAAATTGGATTACCTCGCTCGAGCTGTGTCGCTAGGTTTGCCCGTCTGCTAAAAGGGAAAGTTGTGCCTACCATGTGGAAAAAGCTCCACTTTTCAAGTCCCATTTTTCTGCTTGCTCTCATGAATGCGAGGGGAAAAATTACAGCTAGTACTGCTCTCTTTCTCTCTCCCTTTTCGTCTATTATTCTCCTCCCCCCACTCTCTTCAAAAATTCTAACTTTCGCACACGTCTACAAGAAAAAGAAATGAATATTGCGAAAAGGGGAGAAAAAGTAATTCAACCTTGTGGTGTCAATTATTATGATTCTCTCTCTGAACTTTATTTTGAAGAGAGAGAGAGTGAGAGGGAGAGAGAGAGAGCATATTTGGTCTAACTCTAAACAAATATTTGAACTCTTGAAGGAGGAAGAATACAAGAAACACATGGGCCAGATACAAATCCCCAAAACATTATAAATTTACTTTCATGATTATTATTTTCTATCATGAGGGTCCACCCTTTTGCTCCTCTCCCTCACACATTCATAAATCAAATCATGGATTATAAATCTTCCATCATCATCATGATCATCAATCACCATAATTTCAATTATTTAAGGCAATGAAGAACATGCCCTGTGGAGACGAAAGGAGAGGGAGCATACATGTGGTGGTGGGACATGGCCAAAAGTCGATCCTTCATGATGTTCATGGAATATGTGGCAGAACAGAAGCAAAATATAGAAAAGAGGATGGAGGAGATCAATAAAGAAAACACCTTTTCTAGAGAGAGAGAGAGAGAGAATTGACTCTCTCTCCCACAAAATCCATAATGCCTCAATCAAACCAAAACAAAAAACTAAGCATCAAATGACTCACTCTCCAATTACTAGACATTAAAGATTTTAAGGGAGAGGGGCCCCATTTCCCTCCATCATGTTTCAATCAGCCTACGATCTTAATTTCTAATAAGCTACTTCTTTTTCTTCCCTAGGATTAGGATGCCAAGCTCATGATAGGAAATTTAGACAAGACCCAGATTTTATTGGATGTATATTTCAACTGAATATTATCCTAGTTCCCCCTCAAGCACTATATTAATGAGCTTCAACTGTGTTTTAAATTCAAGAAACAGACATAACAAGAACAACCTCGCAAAACCATTTGTTTATCGGACAAGCAATCGAGCAAGTTTTGCCTCGCATCAGACGAAAGCCAAACAATAATTTGTATGTGTGATAACTCATGGGGTCAATCCAATTCAAAACTAAAGCGTGTCTGGGGCGACAAGCCGTGTCCGGTTCCATAAGCGTGTGCTCTTCACGGTCCAGGAACTGCAAGTGGGCTTGTGCTTCTTCACCGGGTCACCTCAGATTTCATTAGTGGTTAAGCTCAAATATGTAAGGATGAAACAAAAGATCAGGTAAAAAGAGTTTTCTTGGGTCATTGAGGGTACGAGTGAGCATAAGAGAGAACGTGCACTATTTGAAGCACAGATCTGGATCCACTTCGATCCTCAATCACTCAACTCTCCGCATACTCTCTCTCCTCTCTCTATCACTTCACTCACTGCCACAGTGGGCGACTCCTCCTCTCCTACCAGTCTTTGTTTTTATTGTTTTCAAAGGAGAGAGATAGGGAGAGTGGCTAGTGAGAGAAAGAGAGAGAGGGTAGAGAACTCTAGGTGGGTAGTGAGAGAGAGAGAGGGAGAGAGGGAGAGCTGAGCTTTCTTTTCCTTTTCAGCTTGACTGCCACCAACTTGGCCTCAGTTTCCCAAGAAACAACCCTGAGCAAATTTGAGCTGATAGGTTGTTTTTGGTATTCTGCCATGGCTGAAACCAGCCTAGAAACAAGGGCTTTGGGGTTTTGCTTTTTGCAGCTATAAAGTTTTGAATTTTGACCGGTGGAGAAGGAGGAAGAAAGAGAGAGAGAGAGCATTAAAGAAGGGGAGAGAGGCTGATCTTCTCGTCAGAAGTGAAAGAAGAAAGACCAGATTTTGATGGTAAGCCACAGGAGCAGTCAGTTATTGCTGCAGACTTCATTCATGCACAGAGAGCTTTTGTTTTTGAATTTCAGTTCTGGGAAGAACCAGAGAGAAATTTTGGGAAGAAAGAAACAAACAATATTAGCAAAGAAAGGCGTGTTAAGTGTTATTTATCGTTATTCCTTCATATGATTGATTGCTGCTACTTATAACCCTTGCTGGTTTCTTTATGAAGAAATTCAGCACAACCAACATGTCCTATTTTATCTCTTTTTTAACAAAGGATAATGAAAAGTAAACTCTTTCATATATATATTCTAATATTGTTCACTCTCATTTTTCCTCCTCGCCTGCTTTCAAGTTCCAACCTCCACACACGAGAATCGCTCTTTCTAGCACTCCTTTTAACGCCTCCTTTTTCTTTTCTTTGCCTTTTTTTCTCCTTTCTTTTCTTGGTTTCTGCAGGTGTGTGAGAATGATGGACACTGGAATACTCAAATGAACTCATTACACAGCTTCACAAGCTGAGTTGGTAGTAGGTGGGATTTGTGGTTGAGAAAGAAGTTTTACTTACCGAGAGACCGAGAGAGAGAGAGAGAGAGAGAGAGAGAGAGAGCAACCTCGCCCGCTCTCTCGCAGGCACACTAAACTCAAAAGATCATCGCCAACAAAACCGGGTTTCAAGAGGGTTGGTATGAAAAGGTGAAGGTCACACAGCCACCAAACAGGAACACTCACTTCACTCCATTTATTTCCATGGACGCATATGAAGCCACAAGGATTGTCTTCTCAAGAATCCAAAGTTTAGACCCTGAGAATGCCTCGAAGATCATGGGTCTCCTCCTCATCCAAGATCACGGTGAGAAGGAGATGATCAGGCTGGCTCTTGGACCGGAGACTCTGCTTCACTCAGTGGTCCTCAAGGCGAGGAAGGACATGATCCTTCCGTCAAACTCTCCCTCAACGCCCTCCACACCTTCTTCTCCCTCTCCTTTCATGTCTACCAACCCCATCTCCATCTCCTCCAGGCCTAAAGGAAGCAACTTTTCGCCATCTTCCCTCTCAAATATCCCCAGCCCATCTTCTTGGGGTGGTGGTGGTGGTGGTGGTGGTTCTTTCTCTGATCTCTCAAGTGGAGATGATTTGATCAATTCTTCCTCTTGTTTGTATGGAAATGGAGGCAGTGACACCATGATTGATGAGCTTCAGCTCCAAGACCAGCTTTCCTTCCTCAACGATAACTCCCCACCACTTGGACCCACCAGCAACCCTGATATGTTCTGCCCCCAGCAGGACTTGCTGTCCAGTCCCACCGGCGTATACGGCGGAGCGGCCGCGGGCTGGGGCGCCCCGGTGCACCGGAGGAGCTGCTCGGTCAGCGATGCGTGCTCGGGGTCCTCAGAAGACCCATCTTGTGGAGTCGGGTGGAGGCCATGCTTGTATTATGCAAGAGGGTACTGCAAGAATGGGATCAGCTGCAGGTTCTTGCACAGTGGTGGACTTGGCGATGCCGCTTCTGTGGTCGGCAGCCCGGACGGCAGTGCGTCCGCGGTGGTCGGCTCCCCGAGTAAAGTGGACATGATGGGCCAGTGCCATGAAGCTGTTCTGAGGTCCAAATCTGCTCAGCAGCAGAGACTAGCTGCTGCTTCTCAGCTCATAGGTTCTGCAACCTTCCCTTACACTCCCAAATCCATGAATTTACTTCTCCATCACCAGCAAAATGATGCTCATAGGTACGCTATGCATGTCAGTAAAGGGACGTAACAAATGTATCCACAAAGTCTTATCTTTCATGTTCTTATAATATGTTGAGGAACATATGTGGGCAGGGCTGCTGCTGCTGCTGCGCTGATGATGGGTGATGACTTTTACAAGTATGGCAGATCAAGGCTTGAAAGGAGTGATTTTTCAGTGAATGGTTGTGTGAATCCGGCTTCTAGGCAGATTTACTTGACCTTCCCAGCCGACAGTACTTTCAAGGAGGAAGATGTTTCCAACTATTTTAGGTGAGTAATGTTTTTCGCTAGCAAGTTCATTTGGAGGTTCCTCGTTTTCCAATTTCTGATCTTATTCAAATCAAGAACTTTGTTTTGACTGTTCAATTGTCTTATATGGCTGTTGTATGAAGCAACTTTGGGCCGGTGCAAGATGTGAGAATTCCTTACCAGCAGAAGAGGATGTTTGGCTTTGTTACATTTGTTTACCCAGAAACGGTGAAGCTCATTTTGGCCAAAGGGAACCCTCATTTTGTTTGTGATGCTAGAGTTCTCGTCAAGCCTTACAAAGAGAAGGGAAAAGTGCCAGACAAGTTCAGGCACGTTTTCTCGCTCTTCCTCAGTTTGGTTTTTCCTTTTACATTTGCCTGTCCATTGTTTGCCTGATTTGATGAGAGGAAATGAGCTCAACTTTTAGTATGTTGGGGCGTTTTACAGGAAGCAGTCCCAGCTGGTGGAAAGGGGTGATTTTTCACCGTGTGGAACTCCAACTGGTTTGGATTCGAGGGGGGGACCATTTGATCTCAACCTCGGTTAGAATTTTAGCCTGAGTGGGATTTTTTATATTGTGAGATGAGTCGTGGGCTGTTCTTAACTTCCCTTTGTTTTGATCTGTAATGCAGGAGCGAGGCCGTTTTACAATTCTCAGGACATGCTGTGGAGGAGGAGATTGGAGGAGCAAGCTGATCTACAACAAGCCCTTGAATACCAGAGTCAACGGCTGATGAGTCTGCAGCTTCTAGATGTCAAGAAGCATCATCATCAGAGGGCTCTCTCAACTGGCTCCCCCATTCCATCTCCTACTCAATCGCCTACTTTGTTCAACAATCCAACCTTCCTCAACATTCCTTCGGTTCGCAGCCTGGGTGTCACAGAAGGTATTACCTGTTCCTCTTAGGTTCTCTTAATTCAAATTTTGCCTTGTCGATTTCCTTTGGCAAATGCGGTATTAAGATTAGGTTCTCTTTTTTTGTTTAATTAGAGAATGGTTCTAGCCCTGGCTTATCCGACAGTCAGCCCTTGAACTACCAGTCTGTGATTGTCTCTGCTGGGAAGGATTTGACTGGAGGTGAGAAGAGTAATGGGAATGACAAGGAAAGCTCCCATACTGAAGATAAAGGCTTGGCTGAAAGGTATATTCTTCTGCTCGAGAAATGAATTGACTTTTCTTAAGCAAATAGCAATTTCCCTTGTGCTTGCATGAGTTTTCTAACCACTGCTTTAGCCCATTTTCTAACTATGACCAACTTTTGTAAAATGATGCAGTTTGGAGCATAACCTTCCTGATAGTCCTTTTGCATCTCCTACCAAAGCCTCCGCAGAGTACTTCTCTTCCTCAACCAATGTAGTCGGCGAGGCTGAAAAGGATGGTGCAGGTTCGGCCTCATCTTCTCCCAACAGCAATAACCCGGTCTCTTCACCCTTGATCCCGGGCACCTCTGCCATGGACATGGCTTCATTCACATCTTTCAACTGCCAGATTCCTAGGTAAGATTGTTTCCCAAGATTGCATAATCTAAAGCTTACGTACTAAAAAGAACAGATCAGAATTATTATGCTTTTGAGAAAGCAACGATGATAATTTGTCCTCCAAACTTCTCAGATTTTCCTCTGGTCATGGAGCCATAGGAATGTATGCCGGTGCTGGAGGGCCAACATGCCCAGTGGGTATATAGCTAGCTCTTCCTTGACTGAGGTAATTTTCCCTTATATCCGCCTTGTATTGTTAGGCTTTGTGAGGTTTCACTTTTTGACTGAACACAGCTGTTTCTTTTCTGCTTTGTCTGAACATTTGCAGGGAGATTAACAACAATAACCAAACAAACCCGTTATCAAGACCAGATCTGTAGAGAATCCGTACCACTACCATCACCTCCACCACTACCTCAATTATCCATACTATACTATTGGATACCATACAAAAATGCATACGTAAAAAAAATGACTAAATTAAGTGGGATAGCCCAATCTCCTTTGTGTGCTATTTTCACATGTTTTTTTCTAGTTGCAGTTTGGACCACCAGGAGAATTTTACAGTCTATGTGCAGTATTTTAAAACTCACAGAGCTGTAAATTTCCTCTTCTTCCCGTTTTCAAGTTTTTACCGCGGCCCCTCCTTTGGGAGGGTGGCGGAGTCCATAATTAGCAACAGTCTTCTATTAGTTTGCGTTGTTAGGGTACAAGAAAGATTTGTACAGCAAGAAGAATCGAAGAATTCAAATAGCCAGGGAGTGGCCAAAAAGGCAAGAAGTGACTACAAGGGCTGATTTTTCATCCCCATAAATGGTAATTTGGAAGTGAAAGGAGGGGAGAGATTTGAAGGGGAGGAATAGAGTTTTAGTCAGCTCAGTTTTCAGGTACAAATTTGTGAGGATCGATTATTAAATGTTTGATGTTTACTGTAGCTGTTTATTATACAACAGTTTGTGTTCAACTACTCATGTGGATCAGAGAGACAGAAAAGGAACTAGTGAAAGATCAGCAACCAGAAAGAAAGAAATCAGTTTCACAATTTAATGAAATGGCTCTCTCTCTCTCTCTCTCTCTCTCTCTCTCTCTCCCCTGTCCCTCTTGGGTGGATGTGCTGCCTTCAAATTTAGAAAAGTTTGTCTCTTTATTATCATCTGCCCATATATGATATCTTTAGGGGCGAGTGACATGATAACATATGCAAATGTTTGTGGGTGGTGGGGTCATCAACAGAGCAGGCCTTTCACTGTGCCATTCATGGGGTGAATGGGCCCCACAGAACCCAGTGTGTCACAGTGATCTCACATGGGGGGTGCTGACACATTCACGGCGGGTCCCCCCCCTTCCTCCGTAAAATACTGAATATAATTTGATGCCAGGTTGTGTAGGGTCTCTCCCTCACACACCAACAGCACACCCATGTGAGAGATGCTGCAACTCTCTGTGCTGCATAATCTTTTAATGGGGTTCTTGAACGAGAGGAAAGGACGTGCACAGATCTAAAAGTAGATGTTGACGCCACACGGATGACAAAAGTGCACGGTGTGTTGCTGCAGGAATCTTTTCTGGGTCTGTGAACAGAACAGCACTCGCGAGTGTGTGACAGTCAGTGAAGCTTGTGATTCCCTTTTCTTCTCTCCTTTTCTGTATCTCATCACTTCTTCCCCACTCCTTGAACCCAGAAAAGGCCAGAAATTCTGCTATTCTAACCTAATCTGATCTTTAGGTACATCACATACTTAATTAAAGGGACTGGCCTACAAATTTCCCCTACCGGAGGAGGCTTTCATCATTAGTAGCTGAGAAATTGGAGAGTGGCACAAAAAGGGGTTCATTGCCAAAGATTAAAAAAAATTAAAAGTATGGAAAGGGAGGGGAGAGACAGCTGGCAAAGTAAAGACAGAGACATGCAAATGCCCAATCTATCATTATTATTATTATTATTTTTTGGCTGTTTTTAACTTTTCTTTTAGTGTCAGTGAGTGATTGATTCAAACTTTAGTGGAAGTTTTCAAAGGGGTGACCAAGGCGAACTTTTCTTGATTGGCGGAGGCTGCCCTTTTTTTTATGAGGAAAAAAAAAATGTTCTTCATGATTAGGGGGGCTTCAACGTTGGGGGGGTGATGATGGCCCAGGAGAGTTTTTGCTCTATTAAAGAAGATAATCATGTACACAAGCTGATGTAGACGGGTTTGTCCCCGGCTCAATAAAATATGTTTGGAGCTAGAGTTATGGTGGCTTACGATTCTGTGTCATGATGGGTTTAGCAAGATTGCTATTGGGGTGGCTAGTCTATCGGTTCCTGATTCAATGAAATGAGTCTCCGTTGGGTCTACATCCAACGCCCGGTGTGAAAACTTACGCAGGAGGTAGATAGCAATACTGATAAAGAATTGCTGAAGGGTCATTGGCTTTGGTTAGTCGTCTATGAAATCAAATCAGGGGGCCATGGAACAGCTCGTCATATCCGGCAGAATATTTCCCCTTTCTTGACTGAACACGCATATCACTAGAATAATTAGTCAGTCGTCCGTCGGATGAGCCCCATGGAATTCCAGAGAGGAATAAACTCCGGATTCATGAAATACTCCTCCGTCTAATTTAAGCTTTAACAAAGCTACTAAAGAGCGAAGCAGGGGTCAATTTGGTATGAGATCAATTTCACTGATTAAGGATTTGAACTCTGGCTTATCCCCTTATCTTTGTTGTTGGCCAAAATTACACGACTTATCAAGTTTAACTCATCTTGCAAATGGATATATTGACATGACATGGATTAACTCAATCTTTTCTTCCATATTGACACGGTTGTCCTCGGCTGGTGATGTTCAATTCCGCCGTCTTATTAGAATCATCGCAAACAATTTCAGTCTATAGATGAAGAGGAGTCCACATCATGAAAATAATTTCGAACCATCATATTGACATTCTTTAGAGATATCTCTTAATATACTCTTTTAATATACTCTTTCGTGTCGAGATGGTATTGATGAAGAACTGTTAAAAGATATTGAAGTCTTCGAAACCATAGCCACGCCACTAGCCATATCATTTTGCAAGTAAAGAAAAATCTCATAACTATGTGAAGGTAGATGCATATTCTTTTAACAGAGTAAAAAAGAACACAGAGGCCGGCTGAGAAGAGAGATGATGCAAATTTATTTTTAGGAGATACAGCCAATCGCAGCAATAATTGACCCCCCAAATCATTTGACTTCAGCAACACATTTAGTCTCCATTAACAAGGTAGATTCAGCTTATCGAACCTGCTATCATACCAAAGTAAATAAATGGACCATCTCTTACATGTGCACCATTAAACCAACAGAAAGGTTCAGCCAAATAGTTTCCTGCAACATCCATACTCCACCACATACAAAATTTCGGTTTTGACGCAATCCATGATATCATCCTGTCGGGTTTATGAATCTTTTATCTGGTCATTCTCATACACCATTGCTCGCCATTCTGTACATGCCAGACCCTCCAGAAAGTGGACATATTCATGGCTTTAATAAGAGAGGTCTGATAAGGTTATGGAGAAGAAACTACGACCTGTTTGTAAGTTCCCTAATGAGATGATTTCTCAGCATGTCCCTTTACAAATAACTTGCTAATATCTTCAGTCACAACATTGCTCCTGGAAAAAAAAAAAAACAAGCACCAACTCATCAGTCTAAATACTTTCTTGCATCCACACAAAACTAAGTTTGAGAAAATGACCACTAAAACTCCCAATCAGTTGCATGATGAAAATATTATCTTTGAATCACTGCTGAAGACTAAATTTATCAAGGTCCAGAATTACTAACCATCCAAATTCTAAATCAAAGTTCTAAACCAGTCACTTCTAATGTTGAGCCAGAGGTTGATCTAAGAACTCTAAGGAGACAGAATGTGGAAGTTCACTCAGGAGGATGATCTAAGAAGTCCCGCAGACAGATTGAACGTATGTTGTGTGGCACGTACTCATGTTAGGGTACTCGAATGCATATTGGTACTTGTATCAGGGTATCCGAGTTCACTCAGTCAACACTGATTCAACTCAGTAGGTGTTTTCTGTTTTCATTCAGTGTTTGTTCTATGCAACTGCTTGTGTAGGTACCCGCCACTATTGGTAATTCGTCTAGAATATTAATATAATCATCTCATCAGTTTTAAAGTTACTTTCCAGTGAGCTTTGTAACTTTAATTTTTTTCCAAATTCTGCAGCTCCACAAATTGACTTTTCTTTAAAATAAAACTCCGTAAATCTAACGAAATATACATATATTCACATGTAGAATCATAAATAATTTTTTCATGGTAGAAAAAATAGGAAAAAGCACTTTTTTGACAAGAATGAAAATTTTTTATTTGCTAAGCAAAGGACACAATGTAATGCAGATGTCAAAGTTTAGAATGAACTAACCTTCCACTAAGCTGAGGAGGAACCAGTCGTCCATCAACAGTATCCGGAACATTCTTCGAATGGGGCAATGTCCCCCTTGGCACTTTGCTGCGGGGAACAGATGAAGATAGTGAATGAGACTCTCTCTTTCGCAGAGCACTTTCAGCCCTTGCTACTGCAACTCTAGAAGCATGGTCACCACCACTCAACGGAGAAGCCAATCCAGCTGGAGCATCCAACAAGAGGGAAGCATCAGGAAGTTTCTCAATTGGGGGCGCTGGTAAACCTGCAGTGGATTCTAGCTGATGATCTGATGCACATGATGATCCCCTATGCACAACGCAAGTGAAGATTACAAAATGAGAACACTCAAACCTTATCATATACAGCAACAATCGTAAACTTATGGCAGATCACAAGAAAGACATACTGAATCTCTTAAAGATCACTAGGAAAAACAGTCCTACCTATAGCCCATGCTAACTGAAATGGATAAACTGGATAACTGGTGCAACTTTTGGCCCTTTAATATAACCAATCTCTCACGTTAATATAGCTAGTAATAGGCAACTTATCCAAAGTACAGAAAGTAAGAGTCTCTCTCTCTCTCTGTGTCACTCATTCTTTTTCCTCACTACCATCGACCTTTGAGAGACATTTCATTGACTGATACCACTATAGCTTCATATACTTGTAATTGACCCATAAAGCAATTAACCCTAGATCCTCGCCATACAAGTGACACAAACATTTGATGCCAACTATCAGTCAACTCAAACAGGCTAAGGCAGGGAGCAAAACTTCTAAACAAAGGGGAAAGAACAACTCACCATGGTAAAACAATAAAAAATCATATTTTCCAAATTGACAGTGGGATAAGACAATTATTCTCCTATTGGCTGCTTAAACTTTTACTCGTGAATGGAACTCTACAGAGTGTTCCCATCTGCATCAACCTCTTAAGCAATGTAAACTTCTCTTTTAGAACAACTTCTCAGGTTATAAAGATGTAATTTAAAGTGTATCGACTTCTGAAGACATACAATGCATGGGCAAGATCACCCACTCCGGCCATGGTGCACCATGTCCAAATATAACAAATCAAGACATTCGAGCTATTTTTCACCAGTTCCCCAAAGCTCCCACCTCTTACGTAATTTTAAAAGCGGAAACCCCTATGTAGGGAAGAGGAGGAAGTTTCCACCTTCAAGAACGAGAACGCTATTTGCTCGATCATTATCACCACAAACAGAAAAGATCAAATCATTGAAATGTTGGAGTTCGAAGCAAAATCAACTGAAATACGCAAGACTTTCATGAGATAATCAGAAGATCACAAACATAATCAGCTTAACTTGGTACGCGGCCGTGTGGCTCCAAGCAATGGAAACAAAACAAAAGGACAGAACTTGAGGCTCATCACCACGATTTTGGCAGACCAAAAGTGGACCGCGATTATCAGAAGAGTTGTCACTAAGAGCTATGAACAACCATCAACCGGAACACCCCTCAAAACTAACCAACCAACTAACCATTCTATCCGAGCAAGGGGATCTAGGGCACAGTTGCTGAGCCTCGTGTTGCCACGCAGCACACAATCAGGATACAAAACACTAGACCAAGCGAACGGACACCATCGTCGACGCTGCCTATGCCGTCAAATTGCTAAATGCAGGATTCGCAAACAATCGCCAGGTGCTGGGTAGTCTGGATGAAGCCCCGCGTTGAACCCGCGTCCGAAATGTCGGAAGAAATTCTACCCAAGATAAACGAGGGAAAAACGCAGTCTTTCCCGATCGAACTTACCGGGTCTGAGGAGGAGGAGGCTCGGATTGAGTAGGCCAGGGCTTCGGGGCTCCTGGGTCCTGCCCCGTTCCCTCCGCTCCTTCTTGCGCCTCGTTGTCTTCAACGTCCGAAGCGTCTTCGTCTGAAGAAGCGTCGTAGTCCACCAGAGACATCCTTCTTTCTCTCTCTTCTCTCCTCTGTCCGTGTGGGGTTGTGGGGTTGTGGGGGAAGGGGATGGGGGCGCCTGTTATTCGACCCGTCCCATGTCGGCGGACGAGGAAGCCGAGAACCAGCAAAACGAATGCTTTTTCAGCTCAAATTAACGGGAGAAAAATTAAGTGCAGACGCTCTCTCGTTCGAGCAACAAAATGATGGACGAGACTACATGACAATTTCTTGGTACATCATGATTAAAGAAGATTTTGTCGGTCTGTGAAGGTATCGATCTCACTAGATGGTTTAAAATTCTGGCATCCACGGTGAACGATAGCTGAAAGAATTTGGCCTATATAGTGGGAGTGGATCATAGTTGCTCGCCTCTCTCCAAACCATGCATACCATCACACCTCTCATCTTTTTTGGTAAATATTGGACCGACTTTGAAGTTCGCCTGTCGTCGCATTAAAAATAGTTCTGGTTCGTGCGTCAAACACTGCCGGAGAGAAAACCGGATACATAGGTCTCGTGGCGCGGTCATTCAGATTATGGTTGAATTCTCGGCGGGTGGATATGGAAATGGAAAAAGCTCGTGCAGCTTTTCAATTTGCTTCCACTCTTTGATAAAAAAAAGCTTTGATCTAACAAAGTTGTTAATGACCATACAATTCCTAACCTACCTTGCCAACCGGGCTACTTTTTTAACTTCCCCCAAACCAAGCCTAAAAGTCTTAACAAGCAATAGATGCATCATCACTCGCAAACCACCATTTTAGAGACGAGTTAGTACACAAGCAACATATTCCAGTTGACACGGGACGCATTCCCAGTGAACACCATTTCAGAAAATTACAAGCATCAATGGACCGTCCGATTCCCATCGATTATTCAGTCCAGGACCAAAAATGACTGCAACTTCATGCAGATGGAAGCGCATCTTATCAAGGCTGCTGTTGCCCGAGGAGCGATGGCCTGTAGAACGCGTGGGATTGAGCTATCTCGATGCGATCTCGAGGATCATTCATAGATTCATCTCTCATTGCCTGAAGAATAGCATCCGGTGGGAAATCCCTGCAAACAAAGTGATAATATCACATTCTGCTGCTGTACTCACACAACATCAATGGCATATCAATGGTACAGAGCAAAGTAATTTAACGGAATGCTATGCCGAAGTCTATCTGATTCACCGGACTGTGCATTTAGGCACATTACCACCAAAGGGCTTACTCATAGATGGAATTCACCATTCTTGCTACAACCAATCCATTCTCAGAGATATAGTATGCACGCATACAGTCCAGTCATCTTCAAATATTTGTGCAAACGATTTGCGGAGAGTGGCTATCAAGCCCATGAAAGACACAGATCAATCAATTAACTTTGGTACACTGCCTTCAATTTCTCTGATGTGAGGAAAGAGAAAAGGGACCCAGAAGAGGCTCGAAATATAAGAGCTTTTGTTACCTCAGAATAAGAATCTTGTATAGCTTCTTCAAGATTGGGCACAGCTCCACAGGAGCCACTGGTTTATTTTCTTCGGGATGCAGTACACTCAAGCATGACTGGCTCAGCAGCTCGTAGAAGGCTTTCACAGCCGAGACTCCCTACAATCACAAACACAAGGCAGAGCAATTGCATCACATAGTAAATTAGAAGTTAGAACACATGCCTTCCCTATCAATAAAGCAAAATACCATACTAAGAAATTTAACAGTGGACAAAGAATTTCTTACCAAAGCCCTCTCAATCACAACATTAATCACATGAAAGCACTGAACTATCCAGTACTTTGAATAAGATATCATATACTTTTTTATTTGGTCATACATCCATCTAATTAGGAATTGAAATTGGTGACGCATGGTATTGATCTATCCTGAAGATATGATTGCTGGAAGACCCTCTTTTTACTAGCTCTTTCGGTTCAAAGACATCCACCAAATTCTGAAATAGAACTTCTCATATTTACAGGCTCAAATTCAAAAGTTTCTATCAACGGCACCTAAAGGTGATTGAGATTGAATACCTGAATCATCCCCTTCCCCTTGATATTATCACCCATGTCAAGGTTCACTTCCCCACTAGCTAGCTTTTGTCCATACCATGCATTACGACCCTTCAGCAAAGTTACGTATGTGTCTGCCAGTAGAGGCCCTGCAAGTTTCTCAGGGTTCTCTGCCAACAGATGTGTGATGAATACCATCTCTGACGTACAATGTGCAAAATATACTGCTTTGCTGGTGGCACTTTCCTTTGTCAGATCTGCAACCATACCTGCGAAGTTCAAGTTGAGAGGAGCTGTAAGGGGTGCAATTGCAGAATTGCGTAGCTTGTTAAAACCTCAAACCTAGTATACTAATGCTCCTAAACAAGAGTGGAGGAAGGAATTATCGATGATGTGTCAGGAGAAAAGGCCATTTCGACAGAACCACATTTTTCCCAAGCCTGAGAGTAAAATTGCCAAGCAATTAATATTACCTGCTCCAATGGCATAAACATTCTTTAAACCACCCATAACTTCATGAGTAACAAGGTCTCCATTTTCCCACACTATAAAGTGGGGCTGCCTCAAAAACTTTGCTAAAGGCTTCCTCCACTTTGCAGATCCACATATTCGAGCATTGGCATACTCCTTGTTGTATATCTCAGAGGCAATATTTGGTCCTCCGAGATATAAAATGTTCTCTAGTGGCACTCCAGCTGCAAAGAGCAATGATAGAGACAATATTGAGAAGATAGTACCATTGAGAGGATGCTTGTTCAACATTTAAAGACAAGGACAAAAGAGGAACCAGCACAGAAAAAAAATAGTGTCAAGACTTCTCCAGATAATTCTTTTTGCAAAAAGAGCTTTCTCAATGAAAAGTGGAAACTGAAATTTGAAGTTCTGTGAGCCGAAGCATTGCAAGTAAAAGGAATGGGCCCTCTAAATAACAATGCTAATTCTTCCTTTCTTCAAAAGCAGATTATGCCATGTCAAGAAATGGCATGGGATATTTTGAAATGGCCAGAGGCGAAACCGGTGTTCATATTTTCAATGCGATATTCCATTACACAATGTGTTCCTCAATAAGCAAATGAGAAAACAAAACTAACACCAACATATAATCTATGATAGCCTTTTACAGCTGAAACATAAATGCCAGATCACAATGAAACCAACTTCGCATAGTTTACGAGCAGAGAAGCTCTCTGCCTTAACCTTTAAGAAGAATAACAGGTAAAACAAAGAAAGCCCAGTTATCAAGAAGGGGCTGCTATCGCACTTGTGATGTGATTCATCCTAATCAGACAAACATATTGATATTATCACCCATACCAAAAATGAGATACTTTGTTAATACAACAGAAATGCAACAGCCTAAGTATGTTAGTCCAAGAAAACTAGGCCTACCATGTAACAGACAGCAATGTCTAGTTGGTCAAGAAACCAGAAAGGAGAAGGGCTTACTTGCTCGATTAATCATTTGGGTGGGAGTAATTATGCGGGGCTCAGTCCCCAACTCTGCCTCCACACCCTTTGCCAATGATATGATAACAGGCATTGTAATCCTTTCTTTCCAGTACCTACTAATTTCCTCAAACACCTGGAGGGTCTCTGTTGAAGGCAACCCATTCACTACAATGTCGGCATCCCACACAGCCTCCTGCAAATTGGTGACGACCTTCAGAGGGCAAAGAGGGGTGTCGATCATGTTCGAGCAGAACCCGTCTTTCAAAATCTCGTCCGCAAACAACGTCCTATCACCTAATCTCGCCTCAACATACTTCAAGTATGCACACCTCCTAATGAGCCGCCTCAACACTTCCTCCCTCGAATTGATCACTTCAAACAAATGCTCGGCCGTGGCCTTGTCGACTAATCTTCCGGGCCTCCTCCAAATACGAATCAGAACTTTCTCCCTCAAGTGACCATAACTATCTTGCAACATAGCTGCAAAAACACTGCCCCAAGCACCAGCTCCGACAGCAACGATCCTGAGCGGATCACCTTCTGATTTTCCCATGAGGCAACGGAGCTCGTCCAGCTTCTCTTCGAGAGACCCATTGCTACTCTGAATCGACCCATTTGAGTAGACATCATCAGTCATCCCTTCAGAGGTCTCCCCCGTCTCCTCCTCTCTATCCGCTAAGTTTAGCTCAACGCACAGGGCTGATAAGGAACACAGGTTGAATTGAACACCCCCGTTCCTACCGCAATTACACTAGATCCCTCCTAAAAGGCTTCCGACTTGACAGGGTTTATGACTTCAAGAACCGCGGGGAAGATAAATCAAAAAACATGCAAGAAAAGACCCAGCTTTGAGAACACGGTATTCGTCACCTTCCTTTGGATCAACCCCACCGCACCAAACTGTTCAGGGAACAAGGAAAAAAACAAAGATTGAGAAGTGGGAAAGAAATGCACTCGACATTCAATTCAGCGGATTACTCAAGGCGGGCCACGTCGATTTCGAGCGCTCTTTGTCCGCATCTGCTCGTGCCATCCAAAAGACGCGACAGAAAGCTGGCCGAAGTGAATTCGCGTTGGGGGGGAGAACTTGGCAAAGGAAAAGGAAAGAGAGAAGCTTCGATCCTTCCACGTCTTCTCCGTCGACAAAGACCCACGTCGCATACGCGTGTATCGCGTAATTCTCTCGGAGTCCCACCGTTTTCGCTTCGTGTCCGAAAACCAGGAAGGAAGCCTGCGGCGATCCTCCTGATTAAAAAAGCGATCTTTGACTCAAAGCAGAAAACGAAAGAAGGGAAACCAGGCGACGCTTTCGTCCACGAAAGAAGGGAAACCCGGCGACGCTTTCGTCCACGTTTCTCGTTTCTTGCGGGGATGGAAGTGACGACGCAGCAGCAGCTCCAGCTACGCCAGGCGGGGCCTCCGACGAAATGCAGGGTGCCGCGGTCGCGTACACGGCTGAACATGTCACGCGACCCGCGTCGAAAGTTTCGTGCTTTCTTCGCCCACCGCCATCGGAGGATGCACAAATTCCTTGGGCTCTGCTCGAATTTCGTCGACGAAATCGCGACAAGATTGTTCCTTTTACATCGTGGCCCAGCTCATGTTCGTCGGACTCATCGCACCAGAATAATGTTGTCAGAAGGGAAAAGAGGTGGCGGCCCATGTGGGTTTATTATGCCTTGGCTTCCCTCGTTTCGAATTCGATTCGACGGAAAAAGGGCCCCGATTTATAATTCAAGCCATGAATTTTCATCTCAATTATGAACATGAAAAATGAATTATTAATATTAATCTCGTTAGTGACATTAATACGTGACTAGTGTTCAATTTAATATATTTAGTCATTACTATAAAAGTACAGTAATTTCTCCAACTAAGATTGTGATTATTTATTTATAGAATTGTAAAGGGGCCTTAATTTAGAATTCAAGCAACAAATTTTATCTCGATTATGAATCTATCTTTTCGGTAACTTCTATCGATGATTAGTGATTTTTCATTAATGTAATCGTAAAATAATATTGGGTAATCTTTAGAAAAGCGTTGCAATATTTCTGCTGATGTAATAACAAGCGATTCTAGCGAATAATACGAGCGGCGCATTTTAATAATTGTCTTCTTCTTTTGGGCTTATGGATTCGGGAAAAGGACCGCCACGGCGCCACGAAATGACATCATTACATCAGAGGTTCGGTTAAAACTCCCGCGCATCAGCTTCCTCGGCCTCCGATGTAACGCTCTAAATCCGACCATGCCCTCTTGCACTCCATTGCTTTCCACGCTCGTTTGCATGTTTTTCGACAGGTTCACTTGGGTTTTTTTTTCTCGATTCAGAACGAGGACAAGGTGTTTTTCTCTCTCTCGTGGGAGGGCAAAGTCATTTTGACACACGAGGACAAGGTGTTTGCTTAAATGCTTCCGAGACCAACGTGGGTCTTCTTGGATATATGTGCAGGGAGTTGGGTGTAAATTGAATTGACAAAAGACCCTGGTGAAGTGGCGATTTCGGAGTGCTGCATTTCTATGGCTGTCCGCAAGCGCAGGGTACGCCTTTCTTGAAGTTCCCCTAGTTGAGTTGGAAACTGTTCAAAGGGTTATCTTTACGGGACCCTCAAGAATCCTTGTGGGTAACAGGAACTGAGTTGAAGGGATGGTGCTTTTGAAGAAGACATCCATGATTGATGGATGTTGAATGGATAGGCGTGGAGGATCGGTTATTGCGGTGTCTAATGTTTCAGAAAGATCTGCCTTTTCAACGGGAAAGTAGCATCTAATTTTGCAAGTTCTAAGGAGACAGCTGCATTCTATTCCATGGTCAATGCAGGCCCTCGTTCTAGGAGAAACGGGAATAATGTAGGTTTCTGTGTCACTTGCTTTTTTCGTTGACTATGAAGTTGGAACTGTGTTACATTGAAGTATTCCAAAAGAGGAACCTCAGCAAGCAACTTTGATGTTAGTGAAGTAAACACCTGTCTTATGATTGGAATGTCACAGAAGCATTCTAATGCCACTTGTTCATGTACGGTAAGGTTAGTGCTGTTGAATCATTGGCAGTATGACTAGAATGAATGGTTCATAGTTTTCTTTAGATTTTTCAGGTCTTTACATGCATGCCCTGTATAGTACAATATGTCCTTTTCAAGCGAATATTCCCTTTCAATTGGCAATAGGGCCGTTCCATTAGTAGGCGATGCTTTGATCTGCCAAGTGCCTTTGGCAGTTCCAATGGTCTGAAAAGTAAAGGGAAATATTTGAGCCACTACATTCTAGGTTCAGTATGTTGGTCCCTGGGGCCCATCCACATCAACTGGAACATATCTACAAGTGCAGACTGGGCAGTGACTCAGCAGAAACATGGATTCTGAGCACCATTGACTAACATGGTCCCAGTCATCCTGAGAAACAGATTCCAGAATATTTTGAGTGGAAAAGATCTTCTCACTCTTTTAAATCTCTTTTTTGTGTAGCTCAAAAGATGTATTTCTTTTGGCATTGTTGGGTGTATAGAAGATAAGGTACATGATTGTTGGTGACACTAGAAAAAAAAAAAAAAAAAGACAAATTGCTAATCGAGTTGAATATAAGAGAAAAGGTTTTGATGTGAAGTCCTCATGATGTAATTTTGGATAAATACTAAATGCTGATGCGTAATTTGTCTGCTGATTCTGCTCTTTGTTAGTGATGATATAGGTCAAACATGGAAGTTTATCTTCTTTCACAGTGCAATTGTAACAAAGCGAGCAAGTTTAATGATTAAACAGATAATGGAAAATAACAATCATGGCTCCACTTTTTTTTTTTTAACCTTCTAATGTTTCGATGGACTGTATGTGCAGCATTTGAAGCTCTGTTCCTTCATTGGGTAGACATCTTGGTCTTTGGTTTTGTGCAACTCGAGGACAATATCCACCCACTACCGGGTCTAATATTTAATGAATGTATAATGAATGTATACTATAGTTAAATTGTTTGTTCCCAGGGTTGTGTGGCACCTCAAGCGATACATTAAATTCAAAGTCCACTGATCTCTCAATATGTACACGTTGTTCACTTATGTTCTGTTCCTCTAGACTGAACTGTGATGACCTTGACAGCAGCCTCACTCAGTGAAGCGATGTTGCACAAGATTCTTGCTGTGATATTTTTAAATGCCTATTGTTACCGGGGCTATACTCAGATTAGTGGCTTTAATGCGACCTATAAGACTCAGTGAAAAAAGTCTGTACCTCATAACAGAAGATCACTAGCATGAGCCTAGAATTTGATCAATTAGCAACCTTATTTAATTAGCTATCTATTGAAACTTTAATTATCTGACGTGAAACTCCTGCCAGTCTCGTACTTCACCAGTGCATTTAAACAGTATTTATTGCTTTGGTTCCCCTACACACAGAGTGCTCATCTCAAAGATGTTTGTATAATCAGGGATATGATATATTTGAATTTTCTATGTTGTTGATAATAGCAATAATCACTTGTTAAGATAACATTGTTACTTGTCTGAAGGCCTTTATGCATGTGATTATTCAGAATGTAGAAGAAAAGTCACGCGGGAGATCAACTTCTAGTATCTGTCCATACCATCCACATCATGAGCACTGCAAATTCTTTGGAGATGAACTGCATCAGTGTTTGCTGCTTATGCAATTGGTTGTTCATTTTGCAGATGGAAAATAATCTCTCTCTCTCTCTCTCTCTCTCGCGCACGCGCACTCTTGCTGGTGCAACTGTACTTGGCCTTTATCTGGCATAGAGGTATTCCTGTTTGAAATGCCACTCGTCATGTCTCTCCTTAGTAAAGGGTATATCAGTGGCCCACCTTTCTTGTAATTTTAAGGCCAAAATGGCCTTACTTTCCATTTATAGTCGATATATCCTAAATTATCACGATTTGCTTTCATGTCAATTTGTCATATGCATCATTTCTAAGGGGTATGGAGCATGTTCTTTTTTTCCTCTCTACCTATATAGCTAAGCAAGCATTTTGATTTCTTAATCATATCTAATACAGGCTTCTCCTCCTCATTACTTATAATATATGAGAAGATACAAGGAATTAGAATAAATAGTATAATCAACGCTTTACAGTATATGTAACTAAGGCATTCCCCCGCGCCTTTGGCAAGGGTCTTCCTCTTTTGCTTTGCTTCTCTAAAGGAACTTGGGAACCTGAAAAAGAGTATCATGAGAAGGGCACTGCCTTCTGAAATATTCTTTGGCCAGGTGCCAGTATTCTTAAGGGATCATAAGCAGATTTTCTCCTTACAAAAGCTTCCCAGTGTGGGCCAAAGTGGGCCTTCCAGTCTTCCTGTCTTTTATAGTGAGGCAAATACTGCTTCACCCCTAGATGGGCTGATTCACAAAAGTCTAATATTCTTTTGTTCTGATATAGTATGTGATCCAAGCTGTCAGTTCCCGTGGAAGAAGGAACTGCAGAGGAAAGGAAGGCCACCAAATAGAAAATATCTTCCTCAGGAATCACTACAGAAGTCCTATTGTCCCACCTGCAATGAATTGACAAAATTATCAGTACAGATTGGCAATTTCTTGAAACTTGGAGGATTAAACTAATGTTTCTGCATGCCATTACTTTGATTTGTTGACTGGGTAGATGAGAATGGGACCATTGCTCGTGTCTGCTAGGATATTGCCAAAGACTTCTTCAGCAAATCGATGAACTTTGCTTCTGGGTATGAGAAGATTAAGCCAAGGATGTGGAACTTCCCACAGACCTTTTGACCTGAGTTTCACCTCAGATACGTGAACTCTGTCCAAGAAATCTATGTATGATACTTCCGATAGGAAAAGCGTCGAGGAGATATAATTCAATGGGGATAATAGCCTCTCAACCTCCTGAAATGTAAAATAACTTGTTAAAATTTTCTTCTTTTTTCAACTAATGATGACTCTTACGTTCAGAATGAAATTTAAATCATGACTCCGATATCTTACTTCAATTATAGTATCTGTCTGCCCCAGGTTGAAGTACTTGGCCACCTCAAGGCAGAAGAGAGTTCGTCCATCAGATTTAAACTGGCTTGCTTGAAGTGGGTCTTGTGGACTAAAGGATGACCTCCAGTTATTTAGAAGGCCAGTTCTGTTAATTATCACAAATCCTTCAATGTAGTCAAATGTATTCTCTGAAGATATCAAATGCTCTTGATCTCTGGTAAATGTGTCGAAATCTGAGTAGAGCATCCGAATCCATTTCACCTGTTCAAATCGTAACCATATTAGAATAATTTGTAACTCCACTGCATTAAATCTTGCAATTATATGTCTAAAGTATGAGTATGTCTGGATTTATCTGTGATCGAAGGATCTTGTTATCTTATGTTTACATCTAATCTTCTATGGGGGCATATAGTGTAAACAAGTATGTAGCATTATGTAGGTACAGGTGCATGGTGTGCGTTTACCTTGTCAGGTGCCGGTTCCAGAGATATCCTTGCTTGAGTGATGATACCAAATTGCCCGAGTCCTCCAAGGACGCTATGGAAGAGGTCTTCGTTCTGATTCGCTGAGCACTTTACAACCTCCCCTTTTCCTGCATTTTGTTTACAAAATGACCAAAATTATCATGTTTGAACTTGGGAGTGCTTCAATAAGAAAGAGAATTTGGCGATTGTTATGGAGAACCTGGCAGGTCAAGATAAACTAGGACTAGGATATATAAATAGTACAGATGGGACAAAAAGCATTTTCTTTTGTTTTTTTGGGGGGGAGGCGGTGGGTGTCGGGCAACAAAGGCTGAGATGATTGCTTGTGTCATTTCTCCATCTCTGTGTTCATGCTGGTATATTGACCCTCGTCTTATATATCATGATGAAGTATGTTGGCCATTGGTTTCTTTAACTTTTGCATCAGTAGTACCTGTAATAACCTCCAGCTGATGGACATTACTAATCTGGGGTCCATGTCGAAATGCTTGCCCACTGATCCCGGCATTTGACAGAGTACCGCCAACTGTTAGATGTAAGTAATCTGTCCATGATTTTGGTGCTAAACCATATTTCATGCTCTCCCGCAGTATGTTTATCCACAACTCTCCACCAGAAACGTCAACATACGGGAATTTCCCCCCATGGACCTGCATTAGTGGGCTCTGAAGACATTTCATATTGACCACAACACCTTGGTAGGCTTGTGCCTGACCCTGAAGTGAATGACCATGGCCTCTGGCTGCAACGGTGAGTTCTGAGTGAGGACCCATTTGCCAGATATGCTTTATGGTGATGGCAATATCCGTAACCGTCTTGGGGTGCAATACTGCAAGAGGCAACAACTGGTATCGATTGCCGAAATCTTTGGCCACGTGCTGGACTTCATCAAAATTGAGATGCCCATCAAGGGATAGCGTTAGAAGTGAAGAGGGGATATTCGAAAAGCAAAGGCTCAGTTTAGCAGCTATACAGCTTAGTAATAAGAGCAAGAAGCCTCTTATTACAAGAAAGTTCTTTGGCTTGGGGGAACTTGCTGCCGGCTTTCTCATTTTTCTCACTGGACGAGTCAGAAGAAGTGGAAGATGGAAGACTTTTACTTCCATATATATTGTTTGTCGTGAGAAAGAACAAAGGAGAGGTTTAGCAAAACCAAGGCAGAAAAGAATGGTCGAAAGCTGGAATTTAAAGGGAGGAGATTTGGTGGGAGAGTCAACTTATCTACGTTGGCAAGAATACGTATGAAGACTGCCCACTTGAGTGGGAGTCTTAGGAGCTTGCTTTTAGCTCTACCTTTTTTGGTGTCGTTCATTTGAGAGAGAAGCCATCACGAATAAGCCAAGTTGAGGAGGAAAAAGTTACAAGAAAGGAAGATCTTACAAATCTTTTCCCTTTTTCAAACAGTTGTAACCACATCATCACATTTTGCATCAGAGGGGTTTTATCTCCAATGGTTTCTTGTTAATCATATTAAGGATACCTTTGCCATTTATAGCAAAAAAATAAGCTTGGGATGGAATCAGCATTCCTCTGTTCCAGTTGACAGGTACCTCCCCCAGTCGTGTCTTTATTCATATGTATGATGCGCGATGAGTTGTTTGTTCTTTCTGGATCCTATTGTTGTCCTAGTTTAAAAATCGCGTATCTAATTGCAGATCTAATGACAGAGACCGCCGGGGCCTTCCATGATTCTTTTTGCAAGCTTGAGGGATGACCAGTGTGGGAGGTCCATGGGTCCGACTGGCACGTGAATTTTCAAATGGCTGTGGGCTTCGTGGGGCGGAGGGATATGAATATGATTGGTTGCATCTGGGACCTGAACGGGGCCCAGTGCAATGGTTTGGAAGAGGAAGGAGAAAGAGGGTGAGAAACGGCTTGTAAAGTCCCTATTTTCCCCCTATGCGCTTCCTCTTTTCCTTTCAAAAGGCTCACTGATGTCTGCAGTTATGAATGATTCTCTTGTTACGTGTCTAAATGCATCTGACCTCTTCTTCTTCGTTTGGGTAGGAGCAGATTTCCGTGAATCATGATGGTAGTATGCAGTTCAGCTCCTTTGAAATATTCTCTCTTGCTCTTAAGTTTTGTCCGATTGCAGTCCTCATATGTCCATGTCAGCGGGGGGGCTCAGTATTGACCATTAAATCACTCGTATGCAAGTACGGATTGAACTGGTATGTTTGTATCTGTTTCTCTCGATTGCTGCACCAATGGTTTTCTCTCATGTTCTTCCGACAGCGATACCTCCACTTTCGACAAAAAACTCGGATGGCTTGTCTCTGTTTGGGACGATTCATTTCGTTCGGTAGCGGGTTAATGCATCCGAATGACGTTTCATCTTCACTAGGGTTATGGAATTTTAGCCTTTAATTATAGTGGACTGTCGAAATCTGGACTCGCCTTTCATTAGATTATCTGAATAATCTATGGAGTGGATATGGCATTCTCATATTCTTATTAGGGGGGTAATGGGCCATCATGGTGTCTTAAGTGTGAACTAGGAACATAGTCTCCCCCCTTTGTTTGTGGTGAAAAACCTAATTGTGATTGCATGCTTTCTAGAAGGAGACCGACCATAATAATTAAATACTAGATCAGTTTCCTAAGAGTAATTATTGTGCTGGAGCATCTCCTTACACGTACTAGGGTTGGCCCATCTGTGGGCCTAGTGTCTCCATAATGCCATGTTTGTGGAACCTAAAAAAAGGGTCATGAAAGTCCAAGGCATTAAAAACTAATCGTCTCCAATTGTCATAAGTGAATCGAAGGGGCGGCGAACCGGGGGCTCCATCGAGCCTTTTCAAGAACACGCCTCATCAAATCATCAATTGAAGTGACACCAACATGCCATGTTGATCGCGATTCGAGGTACTCGATTGAGCGGATCGAGATACGGAGATAACGCATCGTCTAGCGTCGTTTCGAGGGCCATTAGATCAAAGAAGTAATCTATGTCCTGTGCCACGTGCGGTGTTGGTTCGATTTGGATCAGGATTACGGTGATAATGAAGTAATGGGAGTTAGGCGGGTAGGTGGGGTGCAGAATTGATTTTGAGGGTGCTGAGAAAAACAATTCTGGGTTAGAGACGAAAGCATTCTTATCATGTTCCCTATCTATCTTCATTTCGACCCTAATCAATGTCGGACTGTCCTCTTTCATTAATGCGGTGAGATCTTTGAAAGCTTCAACCTTTTCTTCTGTTCGTGTTTTAAGCATGTTTGTCGTGATCTTTCTCTGTTGTCGAAGCATTGATCACTCGTGACATACTACAGAAAGATCCGTCGGCAGGGTATCATCCAAAGATTAAAAATGGATCAACGTACATTCATATTGACTCAAAAGGCCTAAACAGTTAATCATGAATTAGGTCACACCCCACGATAGATGCTAAGGAAGCGGAGGTCTCATGTCCAAGGAAAATGTTACTTTAGACGGACCATTCGTTACGCGCAAATGGTCTACGGCTGTCGTGGCAAACTAAATGCATGTGCATGAAAGCATCCGCATGAGCGAGCGTCTCGTCGAAGAGAAGATCCTGTCGTTCAAAATCAAAAGAAAAACAAAGCAAACATGACAGTCGATGAGATCTGCGCGTCCCTACCCATCTCTCTGGTGGGACTGTAAATCTCCCTCTTGGGATGACAATTCCATTAATGTCGAGCCAAAGAGGAAGAGGAGAAAAAGGGTTTCCTTTCCATGGAAGGTGCTTCCTAAGGATGGCAGTGCAGGGGTATTCGAATGTGGGGGAAGCAGACCACAACTACATTTGACGTCAAAAGCAGATGTCGTGCCGTGGACAGTGCACATCTTTGCTTTTTCGAGTGTATTGCACTGATCCACATTTTAAAAATGGATCAAGAATCACTTCTTTATGCCCTTAGGACTACTATACTATGATTAAAAGTGGGACGTATTCAGTGGTGTTTGAACTTTAATTGAAGAGGTCGTCAACCCACTTCCTAAGTACGTGGAGTACCACTTCATACCCTTTCCCGAAGAAACCTCACAAAACCCCATCCATGAAGAAATATTCTAGAGTTTGCAAAAGGGTTGAAAGAAGAATTGGTACATGAGTGTAATCCACATGTGAGGATAATGAATATCCATTTTATTCAACCTTTATATATAAGATAAGCTTCCTCTCATTAAAAAATGTATAATTTGAGCATGAACAGTGAGAATAAGCCACTTAGACTTCTTATCTGGGGCAACTTTCTTTTCTTTTTTCTTTTTTTTTTTTGTTTTGTTTTACTTCTACTTCTACCTTTCCTTAGAATTTTGAAAATGAAAAATATTATTCAAGTTTTTGAAAGAATATCTTTACCATATGAGAATTGACATTTGATTTTTGAAAAGTTTTAAGTATTTTGGGTTAAGTCTGCAAAATTTCAAGAAGTCAAATTTAAAATAAAAGTTACCGTAAAGTATGTCGAATCAAGTCCTAATGGAATCTCAATTCGATCTTCATTCGTTTTTGTTTGTCTAGTGAAATTTTGTTAGCTAGGATGCGCATTTCAGTGAAAAACTCTCATTAAACCTTTCCTCGAATAAAGCAATGGAGTTCTTTTTTATTTTTATTGTCAAGTGTCTTTAATGATATGTTTGATATCTGATTCCAATGATGTCTGGATGACCAAATTATTTCTACATCACTACCAAACATCGGAACAGTGTCGATTTCACTCGATTGCCATATACTTTCATATAAATTCTAGTTTTCGTTTCGAGTGCTTAGACGGGAAAGAAAAATAAATGGGATATCTTTATGGACATGCGTGGGATCCTTTTCTAATCCCATGTGCCTATCACCATCTTTTCCTCCTGCAACTTCTCTCGTCCACTCTTTGTGAGGTCAACAATTTAAAAACCTTCCCGAAAGGTCTTCCTATCTATAGTCCCTTTCTAGCTCCGAGTGATGCAGCTTTTGCTTCGTCGCCAGTCCCACTCATCACAACGTTCATGGTCATTGCAGAAGTAGACTTCATTCTGTAGCCACGTTTCTCATAACCTATTCATGGGAAATGCATTTTTGCGCGCGCGAGAGAGAGATGTATGCCAAGTTGAATTAGATCTCGTTCACCATTGGAAGAGAGAGTCGTATGCCAAGTTGAATTAGATCTCGTTCACCGTTGGAATTAGAAGGAAGCTAATTACTTTTTATAGGAAATTGGAAGTACGCTGATTCATGAAAGACTTCCATTCAAAAGAAGCTGATTAGCCAACTATGGTTTGGCCACATCTCAATGATTATGGGACTCATTGGCATGTAGTTGCTTCCATTTCCATTGGTTTCTCAGTACTTTTCGTTGCCTAATGGCGTGCCTTCGACATAAGACCGATCCTTTTCTCCGTAAAATCCAAAATGCACCTAAGAAAAAGGTGGTGGCCACATGAATCCGCTCTTCCTCCAATTCAATGATGGCTTCCACCAATAGTCCATGGCTTCTCATTGTCATTGCCACATGGAACTCGTACACAAGTCCTGTGTGCCCGCGGGACTTCAACTTTGGACGGTCTACCACGAAGCTTTTCGTACATCAACAGAGACATGGTGTCAATTCCATAGTTTGCGTTCATGCATGAAGATGGAGTGATCTACAAGCATGAAATTTCCAAGCGCCACACCATTGTCTTTAGCTTTCGACATTATGTTGGAGCGAGAATGCGGAGTCCATCTTGGAGAAGGAGGAAAAGCACTAACAACACCACCACAAAGGCAGCTCGTTGAATTGACCAATTTGGACGGACGTTGCCTCTTCTCAAGTGGGCTTGACCAATCTATCTCAGTCAATTCAATGTGGGTTTTTGCAGCTTGGATGGAGCAGACCATGTGCCTGTCGTAGATTGGTTAGGTGCAAGTCCAAAGGAGAATGCATGCGTTGGCAGTGAGGACATCCCTGATGTTTACAGGTCGTGGTGGGAGACAACCCTTTGCTTTGACGAATGGGAGATTGGTGTGGCCTGGAAGGTTTGAGCCATCCCATAGACCTTTTGGACTTTGGGATTCTCTAAACAACATAATGTGATGTTTACCCCCATTAACAGAATAATGATCTTTTTAATCATTTCGAAATCTGTGGGCAATAATTTATGGTTTCAACCCCCCAATTATGATCCGAGCAGATAAGAAAGACAGTTGTTTTATGGCTTTATAAATATTACTTTTTCATATCTAATTCTATCTCATCAGTGCCTTTGATATATCACGTGTCGCCAATACCTTGGGCCGATGAGCGCGTCGCGACCTGCTTGGTTTTGGGCAAGCGTGTTGCTACCCTCACCGACTAAAGGGAGACGAGGGTGACGCCCTCGCTTGTTGTCTACCAGGGTCCGCCGACAATGTTGCCGACCTAGGATTAGGAAAAAAAAAAGAAAATAAATAAAATAAATAAATAATTTTTTTAAAAAAAATATTAATGTTAGTGCCAGCAGTGTCATGTAGGATGACTGTCATTTATGTCAGTAATTTTGGGCTAAAATTGATCGAGTCAATTCAATTGGTAAAATGTAAATAAGTTTAAAACTGAATTGACAAAATTAAAAATGTGTATAACTAAATTGATAAAAGCGTGATATGTTTATGACTTTTTGAATAATTTTTCCCATCAATTGAGAATAAACTTTTGAGTAGTCAATAAAATTGCCATATTTTCACACATAAGACATCTACCGTTAACATTTGCGTTGCCTGGACGATAACTAATTGACAGATTATAGTCTTCCGGAAGGTCTAGCCATCTCCCCCACCTCATGTTCGATTCCTCAAATGCCGCTTCCCTTTACTGAGGCTAAGGAGTTTGCTTCTCTTATGTTAAGCTTTTTGCATATAGTCGAGAGATAGGGCGGGACAACAGAGAAGTTGGTTCTTTCCATGCGAAACAATAATCAATAACCAAACCGGTCGTTGGTTAAACACATCAGCAGTCCATACTTTAAGAGCTCTTAAAACGGATGCAAGCAAAGTTCTTGCATATTTTTTGTCGGCAGAATCTTGCGAAGCTTATTGTAGTCCATAAACTGGTTTAGTGGCAAGGAAATAGAGACACGTCTCGGAAATTTACTAACATGACACATGTTCGATAATGAAATGGAGAGGGAAAAAAAACTGTATTCACCGACAGTATAGTAACTAGGCTAGATGACGGCTGGTGGGCCTTGGAAGACCATTTGTCTTCGAATTGGACCGCAACTTAGTTCGATGAATATTTGTTTTCGGACGAGGCGGCCACTATATATCTAGGCCCAACCCTTCCTGCTTCTGGGCCCATTTTCTTCTTCTACCTTGTTTTTGGGTTTACGAGAAGGCCTACGCCAATATAATCATGGGACCTGAAAATGGGAAAATAAAAACGTTCATGTACGTTTCGGAATGCAGCAAAGACAAATCTGAAAAGAACAATCTTTATCCTAAGTGAATTATGCACCAAGGAGAATGATCGACAATATACACGAACGACTATATGATATAATCTAATTCGAGCTACAACAATATAATCGGGATTTTACCCTCTACTCACCAACGATGCATTAATTTGTGATTTTTTTATGATATTAATTCAATTTAACATAAACTGACATAGGGTAAATTAATTATAAATTTATTAATTTAAGGTTTTTGATGATCAGAAAATTAATTTATAGAAAATTTATGACAGATGTAATAAAATCATAAAAAGCCGAAACAGTCGGGTCCTTTCGATCCAGCAAAGAACATCCGAGAACATCGAGTGAGAGAGAGAGAGAGAGAGAGAGAGAGAGAGTTCTTTCGTTTTGCCTCCGGAAGAAGCTGACAAAAAAGGAAAGGAAACGCCTTTTAAGGCCCACGAACTTCCCTCGAGCCGAAAGCTCAGAAGACCTTCCAACTCCCGAGTCCGGACGCTACAAAGGACGACTGCCCACCTCTGGATTCTGGCCTTGCTTCTGATCGGTACCGGGGAGGGAGCGAAGGGCGGTCTGTCTATCTATGAAACAGTGAATCTGAGGCCGTCTTGGTTTCTGGGTCGGGATGGGCAGTTGGAGAAACCGCGCTCCTCGCAGGAGGAAGTACGACCCCAATCGTTATCTTTACCAAGAGAGCGCTCACCCTTCCTACCACGACCAATCTACTCCAGGTACATTGCGCAAGAAGAAGCAAGAATCCTTCCTGTCCTTTTCTTTTTCTTTTTTTTTAAGGTTTTGTTCATGTTTTGTTAGTTGGGTCATCTGAATCGGCTCTGGATGTTGACTTGGACAGAAGGTGGGTTAAGAAACTAGCTTGACATGACTGGGTTGCTCTTCGATTCCTGATCTGTGGGGGGCAAGATTTCTTTTCCTCGATTCTTGATTGACCCAGCTTCTCTCTCTCTCCTTCAATTCCTAATGTTTTGCGGGTTTTGCCAAGAGAGAATTGAGGATCTTGTTGCTTGTCTGTGCCAGGAACTCGTTTACTGTTCCCGATCAGTTTTCGGGTGACTCCTTCGTGTGTGGTGGTGATTTTGGGTGTCATTCCGCGATGTGGGTCATTTTGCCTATAGAGCTGTTGTTCAGTTGCATTGCCACTGAAAATGAAGTTTGTGTTTTCAATGCTCTAAAAGATTACTTTGTAAACTAAAATTCTTTATGGTTGCTGTCTTTATGTATATGTAGCCATATGCGCTCCCATTTCATGGTTTGGCAAAGGAAAGTGTTGTAGTTTTGGGTGATCAAATGATAAAGAGGCATTAGGGTTTGATTATGTTATGCATAAATTCATCTCGATAGATCGCACCAATTGGTTTTCCTCATATTATACTGAGGTTTCAAAAGGCTCCTTTGTGATGTTAGTTTTAGCTATGGTGTGATCCTGGAGTTCAACTTGTTCAAGCCTTTGCAAGTACGAGTTACTCGTCTGTCCAAAGATAGTGCTGCTTATAGAGAATGCGGTGGCAAGAGAAACACTTGTGCACTCTGTCTCCTTTATGGTGGTTTCTACAGCCGGTGGACATTGCTGGTTTTACTTAATAGGCTTGATCTATATACGATGTGGACAATCATGATGGCTAAATCTCACTGTCTTGAGTTACCCCTGTCTGTCATTTGTGAATAAAGTTCGCGTAGCGTAGTTTGAAATTGTTGATCATATTGTCTCTATTTCAGACAATTGAATTTCTCATATGCATCCAATCGAGTAGTGTATCGTGGTTTGGAGTCTTTCTTTTCTTGTCTTTTAGACTCACAAAGCGAGTTGGTGCACATTCTCCGATTAGTAAAGGAATATAAAATGGCTGTTTGAATTCTTAATGCTGCTCTCCCTCTTGCCTTGATTAACTATGTTCTTTGAATTTGATAGATGATTTTTGTGGTTCAGTACATTGTCAATTTTCTGAAAGCTGGCAGGTCTGACCCCTAAAGGAAAAAGGAAAAAAGCTGGCAGATGGTTTTTGTAGTAGAAGTTAATTGAATGTCTCTTTTATATTGGATTCTAATAGGGAATTCTTATGTGCACTTGGCATTGCAGAAATGTGCTGCAATCATATAGCAGCAGCATGCTGTACTTGGTAGGTTGATTGGAAAAACTTTTGACATTCCAAAAGTCCTGAGTATGCTTGTAATATATTTCCAAACAAATGAAACAATATTCTATAGCCATCTCTTTTATTTTATTGGGTTCTGTTTTCAGAAGATTGCTTGTCAGCAATCCTCTAAAATTTGATTCTTCATAGCTTTTATGTCTTCTCACCAACTGGTTTAATTTTTTAATGTTGTTTGGCAAGATAATGTGCCTTCATGGGAGAAGAGATTTTGTAGACTGGTCGGAACAATTCCATGGGGGAAGATTGTTTATTCGAAGACACTTCTGAACTACCATGACAATATATTCCACTGGGATGATTCTGCTGCTGAAGAGGCATTCCAAAATGCCAAGAAACGGTTTTGGGCAGAGATCAATGGCCTCCCTTGTGATATCTCTCTGCCCGATCCAGATATTTTTATGGATGAGATAAATTGGAATCAAGCCATTGACCCAAAACTTATTGAGGACGTTGATAAGCAGTATTTTAATCCTGACGATGTTGAAGAAGGCGAACAGATGGGGAGTAAAATGAAAAGGACTGGGAACTTAGTTGGCTCACTATCTGATAGATGCGATGTTAATCCAGAAAACAGCAAAAATTCTTGGGAAATAAACAATTTACATCATGGTGAGGATGTGAAGAATTTGGCATGGAGCACAAACTCATGGGATAATGAAATTCGTGAACCAGGACGTCAGCGTAGTGATGACAATCCATGGGAACAAGGCTACTGTCAGGGCAATAGGGTGAGGAAGGAAAATGTGTGGGATGATGGGGTCAAATTATCAGGTTGGAACCAGGGGGGAGGCGATTCTAATCGGCAGAATAGTGGGAATTCTGAGAACAATAGGAAATGGGCCAAAACTGCCGTTAACTCGTCAGACTGGAATGCTGAAAAGTCGAGGCAGTGGGGTTCCAATCCTGCTGCTATGGACTATGGCTATATTGGAGAAGATAGAGCTTCAAATGGAAGATGGAGAGAGAATGTGCCCACCACTTCAAGGGGTTGGAAACAATGGGACGAGCACAAGGATGAGCGAAAAAGTAGCAGAAGGACCTGGGTTGCCAGAGATGGAGAGGGCTCACGCAAGAGGGGAAGTTCTCATCAGCACATGTCAAGGTACAGGAGCCCTGGGTTCCACAGGGACGATAAACAAGCCAATCAATATTGGAGCAGCGAAAGAGATAACAAGAGGGTCAGTCTTGCACTGCAGTAATCTATAGCCGGTTTTTTGTGTGGGGTTACTGCTTTTTGAATCTTCGGTTTACATGAAGTTGTTTGTATAGAGAATCCCAAGTTAGAGGTTCGTGCAATCAGGAATTATATTCGTTCGTTTTTTTTTTTTGGGGAACGGAGATTGCACGTCCAATTTTGATGGGCTCTTCAAGGACTGACGGTCTCGTCCATGATATGGTAGTAGAATTGCTTGTTGAACGGAAAAGTGTCTGTATACAGTGCCTCAACCTGTTTTTGTTTCAACAGAGGCAAAGATATATAAGCAGGAGTATCGTTTTCATCACTGACAATGTTCCTTGGTTTGGCCCTCTTAATCTTGGTATGTACTATGTAGTGCCTGAACATATATGCATATTGGCTTTCTCCATCAATGAAAGCCAGCATTCTGATGTGGCTGCTACTTTTACTCACTAGCACTAAGTAGCTATGACTCACCGGAATTCCAGGATGATCCAAATTTTTAATTGCTGATAGTAATCGTCTGCAAATGTAATGAAAGGTTGTCCAGATTTTTCTTATCCTACAGTATCCATCGTCTCTTTTTAAATATACTTACGTTATACTCCTAATGACATGTAAATTATTTTTGAGTTCCCTGCAACAAGACTCAGTCTTCCATTTGATGTTCTAACTTGTTCTTTTCTCAATTTCTAATTAATGATAAATAATGGAAAATGACAACATTGTCAGGATTCAGATGATCTGCGACAATGCTCCTGGAAACGAGATATTCAATTTTCTCGGACTCAAGCAACTTGTTTCATTTGCCGCCTTGGTCTGTAGTAAATCCGACAACTCTTGACCAAAAAGAGAAAAAGTACAACAACTTGAAAATATGAAAATAAAAGAGCATTATCAGCATCAGAAAAATAGAATTATAGATCTAAGATCAAGGTTCATTCACGTCTGTAGTTACTTATTAGATTAAATGAGGAAGATATTCAAATTTGAGGATTCACATCATGCTGGAGTAAAATGAGGTCAGAATGCTTTGGTGAGTGAATTTCGTATGGCTGCCCGACTGAATCGAAGCTGGATTCGATGAAGGCAATTTCACCATGTCAACGGACTGCGATGCAGCGAGCCATTGTTAGTTCCATAAACACGGATAGGCTTTGATACCATCATAAAAACTGGACTGCCTCTGCAAAACTCCTGGAGATATCTCATTTGTCATGACCAACGCCAACGACATGACCCAAAGAAAACTTGTTTGAGAATTTGCATGGAAAGTTTGAATAACAGGTTTTCCCAGTCATTCAGAATCCATCATGCCGTGCCTGAAACAAGAGTTCTTGAACTCCAAGGAATCATAGCAAGGACTTGTATTCATGAAAGAAGCAATTATAATAAAATAAGATAACGGTGGAATAAAACCAATGTCAAGATGGACATGGTTTCACGAAAGAAATCATTCATCTCCTTTTTCATGTTTATCACATTGGATTGCCAATTTAATATCACAAATACAAAGAATTTCGGTAATCCAACATAATCGTTGATCCACTGTCCAGATATATCAACCTCTTGCAGTGAGGTGAGGTAGCGTAAAAGGAACATTAATCTTAGCCGCCTCCTTTCTTTTTTTTTTTGGGGAAAAAGTGAAATAAAACATAAGAGAAGTTCTTCTGGATCTGCCTCAACCCATTCACGTGGTCTGACTTTTTCTTAGCTTTATGGAATGCATTCATACCCATAATTCTCTCAAATCACGTTCTTCTTACGTCAAGATGAATAATGTCAAGTTCTAGACTCTAAATCCCATCTTGTTTATTGAGCTTGTGCCTTAGTTTGTGAAATTAGCCTGAACATTCTTCTTTGATGGAGAATTATTACTCCAATGGCCAAGTGCTTCAGCTTGGCATAAAGCTAGGTGAGCCAATACTCATTTCTCCTGCAGAAGAAACAAAGAGAGGACTGTACTTCCTCATGAACTGGGACATTGTCCTCGTTTCAGTAGTGCGAACCGTATATTGCTTCAAATCAAATGGAAAAGGGAACGAACAGGCTGGTGAGGTGATCAAGAATTCATTGGCAAAGGTTCTTGTGCATTACTACCCTCTTGCAGGGAGACTCATCATCAGCCCTGCAGGAAGGCTGATGGTGGATTGCAATGGAGAAAGTGTGGTTTTTGTTGTGGCTGAAGCGAATTGCACACTCAGTGAGCTGGGGGACATGACCAAGCCTGATACTGAGAGACTTGGGAAGTTGGCCTATGACATTCTGGTGCAAATAGCATACTTGAGATGCCTCTTGTCGCTGCTCAGGTTTGCAAAACATTCATCACTATTGTTTTCTGATACCTGTCCCTTCAATGTATCCCTACAATGTCAGTCTAAGTTTTACTGAAAATGTTCTTGTCTAAGCATTTGCTGGTTTTGAGACTTGCTGTGCAACTATGCGCATCTTGTCATGGAGTATTACTGTATCATGGGGAGTATATGATTGAGATGAGGTGCTCAGACTCAACTTGATACAAAGATCCCTCCAAGAATTTTCACTTTGCCATTAAGTGTTGGACATTCAGTTATTTCCCTTATTGGCTGGAGAGCATGTGCTTTTGTGTATGCATCATCTCTTCAACAAGGCTCATATCCTCTCGATAATTCGTGAAAACTTTGAGTTCTGATATTTATATATCCAACAGGTGACAAAGTTCAAATGCGGAGGATTTTCTCTGGGGCTGTGCATGAACCATTGCATGTTTGACAGGATTGCGGTGATGGAATTTGTCAATTAATGGGCTGAAGCAGCAAGAGGCTTGGCTCTATCAATCCCACCATTCTCGGACAGAACCATTCTCAAATCCAGGAACCCACCAAAGGTCGAATACCCACACCAGGAACTCGCTGAAATCAAAGACAGGTCTAACTCCGTGGATCTTTACAAGAATAATGAGCTGCTGTATAATTCCTTCTGCTGAGATGGTGACAAGATCGAGAAATTAAAGGCCAAGGCGATAGGAGATGGAGTATTGAAGAAATGGACCACTTTCGAAACTCTCTCTGCATTTGTATGGATTGCTAGAACCGAAGCACTCAGTATGCTGCCCGACCAACAAACCAAACTGCTATTTGCTGTCGACATGCGTGCCAAATTTGATCCCCCACTTCCAAAAGGGTATTTTGGGAATGGAATAATGTCAGCCCATCTGATCCGCCGGGCAGGTGAAATTGTGGAGAAGCCACTATCGTTCACTGTGGGGCTAATTCAAGATGCAATCAAGATGGTCACCGAGAGCTATGTCAGGTCAGCCATTGATTACTTCGAAACAAAACGAACTCAACCTTCTCTTGCTTGCACCATCTTGATGAGTACCTGGTCAGGGTCGTCATTTAATAAGACAGATTTTGGCTGGGGAGAACCGCTTATGTCAGGGCCTGTGAATTTGCCTGAGAAAGAAGTTATGTTGTTCCTTTCTGATGAGAAGGATCAGAAAGGTATCAGTGTAGTTCTAGGTTTACCTGCCCCTGCTATGAAGATTTTCCAGGAGGAGATGATTCAGATACAGGAAAGTAAAGACCCTTTCACTTTTTTCTGCATTCTATCTTAGACTTATGATGTGATTTCTTGTGGATCTGCTTTGAGACATTTGTAAAGTAAATCCTTTGGTATTCCTTTTACAGGGTGTATGATAATCAATAAAGGTGATGTTTTGTGAGTTATTAGCCGTTAACCCATCTTGTGAATTGGTGAAATATGCGTGAAAGGTCAATTTGGTGGATGAGCAACACTGCAGAGTGGAACAATAATGACTGATGAAGTTGACATCTAGGTCGTCTTCATTGCAGACTAATAAATTACATTCGGATTGCAGTGATCTAACTGGCCTTTTTACAGAGAAGTCATTTGCATGGTGTCATATTATCTTTGAGGAATACCTCAAGTTCTTTTCTTTCGTGCATCCTACCAAACCCAAATACAGACGGGTCAACAGATATTGCATAACAGAGTTTATTCTATAGAATCCATGCTGCAAATATACAGAGCCAAGATAGAATCACATGAAATTATAAGCACGCTACTGCGCTCTTAAAATTGGTTTCTGCTATGGTGTGTTTCAATCTCTCAAGCTAGTCAATATTAGCTGCAGTTTACACTTCTTGTTTCAGACCACTGTGAGTGGAAAATAACAGGCTCGTCTTCTAAAGAGACCTCAGTGTGTCGCCCTCATCCTCTGACATCGAACGTGTGACAAAATTCAAATGTGGAGATTTAACACTGGGTCTGTGTGTGAACCGTTGCATGTCTGATGGGATCGTAGTAATGGAATCCATCAACTCATGGGCTGAAACAGCAAGGGCTTGCCTCTATCCATTCCATCATTCCTAGACAGAACCATTCTCAAATCCAGGAACCCGCCAAAGATTGATTACCCGCACAGGGAATTCGCTGAGATCGAAGACAGGTCTAACACCGCCAATGTCTACAAAAATAAGTAACTGCCGTACAATTCCTTCTGCATTGACACTGGAAAGATCGAAAAATTTAATGCCTAGGCAATGGAAAATGGAGAAAGGAAGAAATGCACGACTTTTTGAACTCTCTCTGCATTTTCATTGATTGCTGAGCTCTGAATATGCTGCCTGAGCAACAAACCAGGATGTTCTTTGCCATCGACGTGTGTTCTAAATTAGAGCCACCGCTTCCAAGATGGTACCTTGGAAATGGAGTAATGGCAGCTCACTCGATTTTTCAGGGATAAACCGCTTTTGCTCACTCGGGCTAATTTAAGATGCAATTAGGATGGTCACCGGTAGCTATATCAGGTCGGCTTGATGACTTTGAAATAAACCGATCAAGGGTGTCCCTTGCTTGCACCTTCATGGTTAGTACCTGGTCGAGGTTGTCATTTCATATGACGGATTTTGGCTAGGGAAAGCCGCTTATTTCCAGGCTTGGAAACTGCCCGAGAAGGAAGTGGTTTTTATCTTTCCTCATGGGAAAGACATCAATGGAGTTCTAGGTGCTATGAACATCTTGCAAGAGGAGACGATGCAGTTATAGATATAATTAAGAAACTTATCACTTAATGCTGCTATTTTCTGCGTTGGATCCTAAATTCTGACGTTTTTTCTTTGAGGATCTGTTTTGAGATTTAAAAAGTAAATCCTGTAGCATCTACTCGAAATGGAACATTGATAACTGTTGATATCGACATTAGTACATCTGGGTTGCAGTTCAATCCACTACGTTCGGGTTGCAGTTCAATCCTGTCACATTATCCTCAAGAAGTATACCAACTCTGTGCATTCTATCATAACCAAATTACAGTTACTTAAAGCCAAGATGAACACATGAAACTACAAGCATGCTATGGCTCTCTCCAGATTGGTCTTCCCGAAGGTGTGTTGGTCTCTCAACTAAAGTCAAAACTGCACACAATGCCGCTGCAGCTTATGCTTCTCGTTTCGGCCGGTTGCGAGTGCGGGAAAGAACAGGTTTTTCTTCTAAAGAGACCTCAGCATCATCACCTTCATCTGCATCCTTTATTGCTTGATTGATTGCAAGCTGGATTAGAGAAATGTAAATTCTGTTACACTAGGGTGAGCCTCTTCATAAACACAGATAGAAACATCGACAGACTATCTTAACAAGTTCTTTGTATTTGTTCCAAGTGACGGATCAAATCAATATGCTGGTCTTCAACCATCAAAGATATGAAAACCCACATCTCTATGTAATATAAGTGTTCACCCACTGCAAGGACAAAGGACCATCCAAAAACATGGAAGAAAGAAGCGGTCGCACACTTTGTCTGGCATTAAAATTGTGAAGGTAAAAATTTCATTAGAGGCTTCTCCGAAATCTGAGAAAGGTTATGATTCCTATTGCTATTACCATACAGAAAAGAGCAGAGAGACATCCAAAAGGTAGCAAAAGCTTAGATGAGACAGTAGCCCAACGTAGACACGCAATCCTGTCTGCAAAGCAAAATTTCTGTATCTCGAGGTAGCAAACTCAAAACAAAGAAAGGGAAAGCAGACTATGTTGTCGCAATTCACAAACTGAAGTATATCCTTATTGGTTCTTCTATTTGCTGGCAACTTATTGTTGTCCTTTGACGTGCAAATCAAGGTGATAGCAACACTCGAGTAGTTCGAATATAGCAGACTTAGCTGAGAATGACTAGAACATATGCCAAACGAAAAAGAGCAAGGAGTTTTGTTATGTGGGTAACATTAAATCCTCGTGGTGAGCAGCAAAGCTGTCAACTAATCAGCTAAAGCTAAAAGATAAGAAACACGGGTTGCACCATTTCCCAACAAAACATGAATTGCCCATTTAATTTTACACTGCAAGAAGATCAAATCTTCTGTTTCCATTCTCCGCAAGAAATGGATGTCATCAGCATTTTAGCAACTCTCCAATATAGAAGAAAATCTGAAAATTACATACATACAGTCGTGCGAATTGCAGTCTTCCACAAGCGAAACAGAACCAGCTTCACGCGACACCACACCCAGAAAATGGCCAAGACTTCACTCGAAAAAACTCGAAATTGATTCACGATTAGCAGGTTTCATCCCTCGGAAATCGAACTCCGAAGCGGGCTTCAAATAATCAAGCTTGGAGAATGCTCCTCGAGGTCATTCGTTCAACCAAATTCACAAAATTTACCATTTTTTATATACTGATTTCCTCGTATTATCTACACGAGTACTTTAACAATCGAGCGGACAACAAGCATCACCTCCGATGTTGTCGGAAAGCCGTCACCTCCACAAAACCGGGAGAAAAAGCAGCAGGAAAATCGGGAGAAAAACGAGCTAAGAATCGAGGGAAAGGGAGCATCATCTACCTCCTCGAGGAAGTCCCTGTCGAGCTTATCGGAGATCTTTATGGAGGCGAAGACGGTGGCGACGAGGAGAGAGAGCGGGAACACGAACGCGAACACGTAGCTGCTCCCGCTCGGGCCGGCGCGGGCCACCAGCCGGGCGCCCCTGCCGGCGGCGGGGCGAGGCGTCCCGCCGTCGCCGGGGAAAACGACCGGCGGCGAGACCCGCACGCGCGGGGCCTCGAGGGGCGCACGTGCGGGGAGAGGGCGGGAGCGGCAGTTGAAGCAGGGGAGGAGGCTCGCCATGGCGGTGGCGCGGGGACGAGTCCGTCCGTCGTCTTATCTCTTCATTTTTCACGGCGCGCGCCACGATGCCATTTTACCAAAACGCCCCTAGACATTTAGAAAGACACTAAATTTTATCTAGGATAATGACATAAATAATCTATGAATTTTAGTCTAATATGTAACGTGATTCTTAAATTTTTACTCAATATGTCATGCAGTTTATGAATTTTTAAATTTATTCCCCTAGATTTTGATATACTCATTAGACTATATTAAGTATGTACCAAAAGTATAAAGACTATATTACATATTAAGTCAAAATTTAAGAATCATTTGTGTGATTTCTCCAAAAGTATAAAGACTAGCCTCGATCTTGGCCACGAAGGAGCTCCATGGCTTGATCTTGAGCAAGAGTTGTCATCCCCGTGTCTCACACACCTGCATTGCAAGGGCATTCGCACCTTCGTCTGCTAAGGTTGCCAGCGACTGAACCGGCGGTTGCTGAAAATTGCTGGCCGACGATGAAGATGGAGGATGAATTGGTGCTTTCTGAAGATTTTGCACAATGGTGATGCTCAAACAGCTTGGACGTCCTCGAGGAGTGCAAAATTTGAACGGTTGACATTCAAATCATCATGGGCGAAGAGGGGAAGGAGGAGGTGGAGTACGGGGACGAGAGTGAGGTGAGATTTATTGGCGGCCAGAGCCACTATGTTCACAGCCAGGACCGTGATCCTGACGAGGTGTCTATCTTCACCATCGTGAGGTCTCCAAATTCCTTGTTTATCTTTGTCTTTTCGACAGAAAGGAAATATGAAGGACAGCGTGGGATCTCTCACCCCAGGGCGGTTCTCCCGTTTGTTTCCTCCTTGAGCCTTTTTTTTTACGGACCTTCTCAGGTCCAGAATCCCATCTATCTAAAGACATTTAACATTTGCCAAACATTGTGTAAGTTATTAGAAATCCCATTTTTATCCAATCTTGCCCATATCCTATTTGACCTCATCATATCCAATAAAAAAAGTACAGACTTGGTTTCAATTTGTTTAGTTAACACAAAAATATTTACGACCCATTAAAACACTCATACTTAAAATTAGGAAATCAAATTTCTAATTTTAAATAGAGGAAGTCATTTTTCCAAGCATGACGAGTCTTTTGGCGGAACTCAAATCGTACAAATGATTCCAACTCTAGGATGAAAAGCCACACTGGGCTCAAATACAATACATTTTATCCCAAACGAGATGCAAACACCTAAAAGTATTTTCTTTTTTCATGAATCTTTTCGAGAATAAACCTACCATAATTAAATATATGAATTTTTTTGGGAAGCAACGGATTTATAGAATTTAGTAGACAAAATTAATATTGCATTTGGTCAGTCCTACTCTATTCCTATTTTACACTCACTCTCAGACTTTTGCCCTGCCTCTTGCAGGGCGTGAGAGTCGAAACCCACTCTTGAAACTTATGTGTCCCCATCCCATCCCCCGAGAAGGTGGGGATTTGAACCCCTCACCTCCTCCTTCCATATTGGAAGGGTGGTCACTAGTTAATATTGCATTTGAAAAATTACCATCTTGCATCACCGTTAACACGGATCAAAAGTTCGTCCTCGAAGGATTTTCGTGGCTTTCATTTTTTGATAGTTTCCTTATCTTGATTCAAGCGAGCTTCTGAAAATGCAATTTCAGTAAAAAGGAGGGGAATATAACAAAATGGGACAAGTAGAAAAACCCCAGCATCTGTTGAAAGACTTGCTGGAATTGGAAGCTCTAGCAGATGATGAACACTCGAACAGCACATGTTTTTTGCCAATAGATTCTTGTGTTTTGATGAGCCAAGCGTGTCGTGTAATGAATGACAGCAAGTTGGCTTTACCACTTTCCAGTACTACTGACTGACTAGCAACTACCCAATAATACACGGTGCCCATCTTGGACAATGGAAAAGAGACGGGCTGAATTAACACCTCAGTTCACTCGTTATGATAAATTCGGGAGTGCGAAAACGGAGAGCTTCATCTTCATGCTGGTATCAGTTTTTGCAGCAGAGTCTACATTAATATGCACGGGATGTGGTCGATCTTCGTCCATTCTCTTTCGCATTGTTGCTCGATCAGGGGGCAGCCGCTGACTTCCAGGCGCGAAAGAGTGGCGGGAAGCCCCTCGATGGGCATTGAGTGGAGCTTCCGACAATCTTTAAGCCTAAGATCTTCCAGGGATGTCAGGTTCTGCAACCAGTTAGTTCGAAACTCCAGGTTCGGAAGCCTTTCCAGGTGAAGGCTGGTGAGAGTGGGAGGAAGCATCCACTCGGGGAAAGTCGAAAGAGTCGAGCATCCCCCGGTTACTGATAATTTCTCGAGGGAGTTCAGTCTATGGAAGGCCCAGTCGGCCAAGGGGCTAATGCTCTCGCAATCTTTGATCTCTAGGGATACTAGGTTGATGGGTAAACCGCCTTCTGGGAAGGACTCAACTCGTGGACAGTCTGAAATGCAGAGTTCCTGAAGAGCAGTCAGATTCTGCATTTGCTCGGGCAATGCCCTAAGGTTCTCGCAGTTCTCAATACGGACCCTTTTGAGATTGGCCATGGGAAGTCCTCCTTCAGGGAAGGATGTCAGACTTGGACATCTTTCGATTTCCAAATAATCAAGAAAAGCCAGCTTGTGCAGGCCATTGGGTAAGGACACGAGATTTGTGCAGTTGTCGACACGAAAAGATTCGAGAATTATTTCACCATCTTGACTTAGGATGTCGGCTACTGACTCCAGATTCGAACAGCTACAGATGGTCAGCGTCTTCAGTGTGAGCGGTAATTGGCCACTCGGGAAGGATATCAGAGAGGAGCAGTCGAAGATCTCCAAGACCTTGAGAAAGACATTGTCCCGTAGCATTATTCCACGGGGAAGCGACTCCAAATCCGGACAAAGGTCGATAGACAACTGCCGGAAAGAGGTGGGAATGACTTCACCTGTTCTCGGAAAGGAGGTGAGGGAATAGCATCCGCTTATGTATAGATACTCGAGCGATGTATGCCTGTTATAAATTATTTCTCTAGGCAGGGACTCCAGGTTGCATCCGCGAATTGCCAGTCCCCTTAGCATGGACGGAACATTTGTCTCGGTGAATGATACAATTGCAGGGCAGTGCTTGATTGTCAACTCTTGAAGAGATGTGAGACTGTGAAGCGCGGCCGGCAGAGTCTGTAGACTTTTGCAATGCTCCAACTCCAGATACTCAATATCCTTCGGCAGATGTTGCTCTTTCTTGGTCAAAGCAATCAATTGTGGACAAAAGCGAATTACCATACTCCGAAGGGAAGTCAACTGTTGAAACCCACCATCATCTTCGCACAAATAGTTAAGATCAGTGCAGTCCGTGATACTTAAACGCTCGAGCTGAGTCAAATGTTGCATCAGACCCGGGTTGAAATGAGTGAGATTCGAGATCTCACTGATTTGCAAGGAGAGAAGTGAGCTCATATCGAGGGCGGTTCCAAGTGATAACGCGTCACATCCTTTAATGTCTAGTCGACGGAGCAGAGGAAGCCTTGGGAGTGGAGATACCAAGAGCTTGCATTCATGAATCACAAGTTTCTCCAAGCAACGAAGATGGTTGGGTAGTTTTCCCCTTAGATTCTGACATCTCTCAATATAAAGCTTGCGAAGGCTCGGGAACGCTACAATTCCTTTATCATCTAGAGAACAAGACCACTCCTCCCACTCCAACATGTCTTTGAAAATAAGTGTCTCCAGCGAGGGAAAAGGCTTGCCACGAGATAAGGCATAGCCATAAAATTCCACACCGACGCTCTTCACAGCAGTCAGTCCCTCGATGCAGAGATGTTTCAGCAAGGATAGCTGAGCCAATGGGGGTAAGCACACGCATCTTCGGCAATCTGTGAGGCTGAGAAACACCATGTTAGAGAAGGAAGGGTCCCCCAACCAAGACGAAAACCTCGTGCCTCCATAACTTCTTATGTCGACCTTCTTTACTTTCGAATAAGGTTGTAGCATCTCAAGGACGGTTATCTGAACATTTTCGTCTTGCAATTCAAAGTTGCTGCTCCATTCCATTGTCAATGTGGTCAGGTGCTTCTTATTTGTCAAATTGGCCCTCCTTGCGTCCCAAGCATCTTCGACGTTCTCCAACCTCGATAAGGTAAGCGCTCCATGAAGATGCACCATATTGCGCAACTCTCCTATGTCAGAACCGCTTTTAGGGCCCACAACAAATTCAGGCAAAGTGTGAAGACTTCTCAGTCTACTCATATGCGAAGGCATGCACGATATTATGCTCCTGCTTATATCGAAATAATGCAAGTTAATTAGGTCTGTCAAATCTGTAGGCAACTCTTCAAGAGAATCACAATCATTCAACATCAGTGTCTGCAGGTTGTATAGAGTACATACAGATTGAGGTAGAGATTTAATGGCAGTGTGTGAGAGATTCAGGTAACGGAGATTTTTCAAATCACCGATCAAGTCGGGTAGCTCAGTGATGCAATAACCACTCAAAGAAAGCACCCTCAGGCATCTCAACCTAGGCAAAAGATCTGTGACCACCTTATTGCTTAAGTAACAAAATCCGGTCTCATATGGAGACAATGGCAGGAATGTCCGCAACCACTCAACTTCCATTAAGGATTCGAATTTCTTGTACACATCATATCTACCACGAGGATAGGAGAAGTGACGAGCCTTTCCCGAAAAACCAGTTGGCTTTTGCAGCCCTGATCTACCCTCAAAGCTCAGGCGCATCTTTCTCGACACTAGCTGAGCTAAATCATTAATCAGGTCATGCATGACGTACCGTGATTTATCCGCAGTTGACTCCTGGAAAAATGATCTTGATAACAGATTATTAAAGTACTCCACACCTAGATCTTCCATTCTTTTACTATCTTCTCCTTGCTGAACAAACCCTTCAGCCATCCATAGCAAGACTAGCTTGTCTCTGTCAAATTCATAGTCCTTTGGGAATAATGAGCAATATGCAAAACATCGCTTTAGATTTGCAGGAAGGTGTTGATAGCTCAACTGCAGAGCAGGAAGGATGCTGTTTCTTCTTGTTGGCAAATCCCAGAGATTACTATGCAAGATCTCTTGCCAGTGGTCAATCCCTAACTTGGAGCCAAGAAGGCTTCCCAAAGATTTCGCAGCCAAAGGCACGCCTCTGCACTTCTTCACAATTTCTCTACCAATAACTTCCAGCTGATGACGGCTTCCCAAGTGAGCATTTGGAAAAGCATGTCGAGAAAACAACGACCAACAAGCATCGTCTGACAATTCCCTGAGACAATAAGGCGCACAGGTATTCATAAATGACAAAGCATCTTCGTTGCGTGTTGTGACCATTATTTTACTTCCACGAGCACCAGCAAGCAAAGGTACCATTAACTCATGCCAATTCTCATGGTTGTCATCCCATAAGTCATCTAAGACAATGAGAAATTTCTTTTTGCTTAGCTTCTGTCCTAAGCTACTCTGCAGTAGCTCCAAGTTCACGGTTTCCCACGACTTCTGAGTCGCCGATTCAAGAATTGCCTTTGTTACCCTTACCATATCAAATTGATCAGACACGCAGACCCAAGCTTTCACATCAAAAAACTCACCCACCCTTCTGTCATTGAAGACAAATTGAGCAAGCAGAGTCTTACCAATTCCACCCATCCCCAAAACAGGGACTACAGAGAACTCACTAGTTTGCCTTTCACAATCACTGTCCAAAAGTAACCTAATTATTTCTTCTTTGTCATCATCCCTACCAAAAACATGAGACTCGACGAGTAGTGGAGTCGTTGGCATTCTTCGCGTGATTCTAAACTTCCTCCCACCTTCACCTTTTAGTCCAAGCAAATCTTTTTGTTTTGCAATGTATTCATATTTATCGACAATTTCCGTTATCTTTGACTTGATCGTGTCATCAAAGGATCTAAAAGGAGGTACCAAGTTCCAATTGCGCACCTGATTCCTCATGTTTTTAGAGCCGACTTGCAACTTGCATCTCAATGCTTCTGTGGCCAACACATCCAATATGTCCTCAGCTTCATAGGTCGTTTCTTTAAGCATATCTAGCCAGGTTTCGATGGCCGGATTATCGTGCTGCTTTTCCTCTGCATCATCAAGAACAGCAATGTTCGTGAAATATGTAATCTTCAGCTTTTCAAGGAGGAATTCATCGATGTTTGAGCGATGAAGAAACTCCGTGATATCTCCAGACGTTAGCTTGTCAAAAAGCACCTGCAGGGCCGGAGAGAGAACTGCTTCCCACCAAACCATGTTTCGCTTTGGCTGCGGACGCAGAACTGAGACAGCTAAAGCGAGCAGGGTGACATGTTGGTGTCTTTTGCTTGATATTTCCAACTTTTGCTGAAAGTTGACTCTAATCATTCACAGTTTCTAGTCTTCTTGCTTTGGTGGCAATGCCAGCAAAAGCAAAGAAACAAAAAACCATTATGGCTAGAAGTTAACTAGCTGTGCGACTGAGTCTCCATACTCAACTTTCCACAATGACCTCCGCCGCCTGCTATGCCACCCACCAGTCTCCTTCTCTATCCACTTTTGACTCGTTCATCGAAATTGCAAAATGCAGACAAAATTGAAGTCCGGCGAGCACAAGGAGGGTCGCCGGGCCAGAAGGCCTAAAACGAGGAGCAGCTTTTTGTAGGCTTTTAAGATGATAAAGGGGCAGGAATAAACTGACCTGTGCAGAACAAGAGGAGAGCTATTTTAAAATATATATATATATGTAAAAACTAAAATTAACTCATGGAAATACCTTTCAATGTAACGATAGCACTTACTTTTAGAACTCCAAAGTTAAGCATGTTTATTTGGGAGCACTCTCCTAATGGGTGACCATTTGAGAAGGTGCTCGCCTGTGATATCACTTGTGGTGGACCTCTAATGACCTAGTCTAATGAGGGCAAGGAGTGGTCATTGAGCCAATGGACATAGACGAGAAGTGGGTCTTGATAAGTTTCTAAGATGGCGAAGGGGTCGGGAATTAACCGAATTGTGCATCGAATAAGAAGAACGATTATGAAATATGTATTCTAAAACTACAATAATTCACGAAAGTGTTTTTTTGACGTAACGGCAATGTTGAACTTTGGAACTCCAAAGTTAATCATGCTCACGTGGAAGCACTTTCATAATAAGTGATCTTGAGTACGAAACAGGTCAAAGTAAACAATATCTCGAGTAAATTATATCCCGGGCATCACATCATGCCTCCTCTAATAGCTAGATGATTGAATGCTTCAAACTATATTCCTTTTAGATTTTGAAGGAAAACAAAAAAGAAAATAGTTCGGTACCAAAAAAGAGGACAACCTCCGTTGACTTTTTTGTTTTGGTTGAAATCTTCGTTGATTTTGATAGCTAGGAAAGGCTTAGCTCGTATTCCCGTCGCTTGTCTTATCAATTGATGGTCATATTTCGGTTTTATATAAGCTGGTCCTGTTTTAATCTCAGCTGGGTAATATAGAGATATTGCACGGTAATGCACGATCTCCTGATGCAAAATTTTGTATGACTGAAATGCTTCCAGCGTCTTCTTTCTTGTCACTAGTAAATCACAGCGAAGTCAGAGAGGCAACCAATAATTACAAGGGAAACAATCTGAGCATCTACTTTTACATGTAATGAAATATAGGTACATCACTTCAGTGGAAACTGAGATGACTGCATCTCAGTTCAAAACAATGCGCGACTCCACAAAGGCCACTCGGATAATGATCGGGAAGAATCAAAGGAGACAGCACAAAGGTAGATCATGTCACACCCGCCAGAACCATAAGCTAGCAAATTTTGTCTCTTGATTCTTCCTCTCAACCAAAAACTTGCACACGAGAATGAGAAGCCGTGGCAGCAGCAGAGGCAACGATCATCATGGACCGGTTTATATACTAGTATACTTCATCCAAGATGTATCCCCCTAGTCCTGGGGGCGATCATCATGGACCGGTTTATATACTAGTATACTTCATCCAAGATGTATCCCCCTAGTCCTGGGGGCGATAGCGGTGGGACGGCTGATTCATGAGAAGCAGCAGCACTGGCTTCAACATCCAAGATCTTCCTTGTAGTTGAGTGGTGTTCCATGCTTCTTCCAGCCTTTCTCGATGGTAGGGATTCTGAGGCAGCTGCTTTAGTTGAATTACCACCACCAATCATAGATAAGAACTTGTCTCTTGATAGAACTGATGGGGCGGATGCAATGACAGAGCTGAAGACACCAGATTCCCTCAGGCCTTGTATAATAGCCTGATGTAAAAGAGATTGCACCAAATGGATTCAATAGAGAGAAGAAAGAATTTAGGAGGAGAAAAAAGACTGTCAATTTGAACTCCAAAAGCAGAAAGCACGTTTTTTTTTCCCCAAAAGTGGGATAAGGTTCAGAGATTTACCTATGCAACTACACTTTAGCTAGTATAGATCCACCTACTAGAAATTAGTTGTTAGAGCATATAAATGTGTCCAGCATTACAAAATCCAAACTTGCTCTATCATCCCCCACCCATGTCCAATCTTGACAAAGTATAATTAGAGATAAGGGCAGAAAGCCTTTTTTATAGTAATATTCAGTAGAGAAAATACTAGAAATGATGCTTACCATGGGAGCATATATACGAGTTAGAATGCCTTTTCTTAGGAGTTTCATCTTTACGTCTTTGTCACCCCAGACAACATGTTCATGATACCTAAACCAAAAGAAAACCAAAAATCACATAATTTGCCAAAAAAGAGCCACTCAATGTGAGCCTATACTATTGAGCAGGCCGATCCTCATCATATTAAAGTTGAAGCATCATTAAAAGAAATGAGACAAGAAAAGAACTGAATAGCATCCAGGTGTTACCAGTTTAGCATTTCATCCTCAGTAGCTGTTGAAGCGATTATGAATGCCTGCAGCATTTACATTTGCTTCATTGATCAAAAGGAATTTCACAAACAGATTATTATAGCATAAACATAGACTCTACAGTTCAACCACTGGATAATTTTTCATAATACATGCAAATTAGGATGAGAAATAAAGACTTGTGACTACATTGGACTCCCAGATGTTACCAAGTTATAGAGAGCACTTTCTACCTAGCATCATCATAATACAAGACAGATGATTTTCCATTTAAGCAAAGTTCATTCCTTGCTGAAAATCTTACATCATTTGTGTGCGCGCCCGCGCGCATGTGTGTAGAAGCCCTGACACTTAGGCAAGACATAGCTTATCACTATGGAAGCTTATTTGTTGCTCCATGGGTCCAATTTAAATCAAAATCAATGTAATGGCCTCCTACAACTTGTGGTCTCCCCAAAAGTAAAAAAGAGCCAGTTACATCTAAATGCAGCTCAGTTTCACCAGCAACTGCCTCTCCTTCCTCAAAGCCACCCACAGTTCACTCCTCAACCCAACAAAAGAAGAAGAGGGAAAGAAATGTCTATATGGGAAAACATATATGTGAAGAGAGAGAGAGAGAGAGAAAGAGAGATCACTCACTGATCTGTCAAATTCTAACATGAAGCATCTTTTAACATCTTCCTTTGTGGGCTTGCAGCCGCACCTATCACGCCTAGAAGTCAAATCTGAGAACTTGGCATATGTGTAATGAAGAACAGCAGCCTCTTCCAACTTGATCTCCCTAACAGCCAAAGCAAATGGCATAGTTAAATTCTACCCGAACAGATACCAAGAATTTGTGCTAAAGATTTATGGACAAATAGACAGATGACAAATAAATCCAGCAAACATCCTTCATTATATATATATTTTTTTTAAAAAAAACCTAGTAACATTAGCCTACTGACACTCAAGGAGATGGATCTGTAGATAAATTACCCAAACAACTGTACTAACATCTAGAAGGAAATAAAAAAAGTGAGATGCATTATTTGCGGCCTATGAAGTAGACTGCCAATCAAAAGCCTAACATTCACAGATAAGAGCGCCATACTTGGGGGTTTTCATGTAATTGTGCCATCTGTGTGCTCCATTAGGTCGGAGATGATCCTGAATTCGGGCAGCTGATTTTCCATTTCCATAAGTCAAGAAGTAGTTTGGATTACCACGAGTCGATTCTTTGTACATTCCAAAGTAAGTATCTTTCGGAAGATGGTCATAATTTTTCTTGAACATTGAGACCTGCTCAGCAGAGTTCATATACAAATCAAAAGAAGCGAATATCTTTCACGAACATCCAGAATTAGCTGGAAATATGCTTTAAATCCTCATCTAATGAGCAATGACAAACCAGTACAATTACGACTGCGAAGCTGAAAACTTGTGTCTTCATGGAAAAAAAGGGCGTAATGTTTGAAACTATACGATGTAAACTAATGAAGACGAAAATAATAGATTTGACGGTAATGGACAATTTCAACAGCATTTTGACTAACAGCAATCATAAAATTATAATGCCATAGTCTAAAAAGACAGAAGACTTTGTTTATTACTGCAAAGTTGAAAACTCGAGTCTTCATTGGAAAAAAAGGGCTTAATGTTCGAAACTATACAATGTAATGAATACAAAAATCAAGGATTTAACGGAAATAAACAAGTAACAGCATTCTGACCGACAGCAGTCATAAAATTATAATGCCACAATCTAAAAAAGACAGACGAGTAGGAATTTAGGCACAGAAATGGCCTAAACTGGTGAACACAGGCTTTCGAGATAAGATATGAAGCCAACGTCAAGAAACTTTGAGTGTGATAGAAGCATTTACCTCACCAAAAGGATCTTTGATGTCATCACGCTCTACACTGCTCTCCTAAAAAACAATCAGAGGAAATATCAATTATATTGGGCACCAGAGCTAACCAAAGGCAGCAAAGAGAAAGGTGAAACTTTAATATCTCTGTCCCTCATTATCTCACAACACAAATCCAAAGCAAAGTCAACCTGGAAAAACCAACCACCTTCCAGAGTTGGCTACAAATAAGTTTGTAATAAAATAATAAAAAGAACTAAAAGAAGCACCTACAAGACCATCAATATAATTTCAAAACCCTTCACTTACGTAGTTTGGAAATACAACCATGTCCACATTATCAGGAACATCCATCAGTAATTGCCTCAGAGAATATTCTCGTGCACCAGCAGGGTGCATCAGCTCGTCTGTATCAAGATGAATTATCCAGTCCACTCCAGCATCCTGACGTTACACAAGCGGAGTCAGATGTGATTCTTGTGATAAAATTTATACAACACAATGCATGTAATTGATACCCTTGCCATGACGATGGCCATCTCCATATTGAGAGATTGCTTCACAAATAGCTCGTAATTGCATGGTTTGTAAAAGAAACTTGATAGCCAAGTCTCATTCCAGATTCGACTGAAGGATCCAAAGGAAAAATAAGAACATAAAAGACGATTAGATTTAGAAAGGTAATTAAGTGAATAACCACTATACATAAACTTTCAACTTCTGAGGGCTGCCCATGTCATGTACATAGACCACAGAAAATATGTTAATTTCGTAGTTGACATATCTCAATTCCAAAGCCAATTGCACTACACTAAACAAACAGAAGATCAAAGTATGATAATAACGAAGAAGAAATAACAACAGAGGAAGGTTTATTTGCCAATAATCATCTCAGTCAGCCTGTTAGAGCGGTGCATAACAATCCAACATTTAAATGGCAAATTTCACCTTTTAGCTTGCTGCTCCTCTAGCTCTCTTGTTCTGTATATCACTTTCACACCCTGCAAAAGCAGCATGTAATAAATGTTCACGCAGACCTGCCATACCGTACACTAAACAAATAGAATCATAACAAGTCCAGGGTTCTGTCAAGATTTCCTTCACCCAATAGTATATCTGAATGTTGGGTTTTCTTTATGTTGTAGTAAAAGAACATATTTGCCCCTGAGATCATATCTTTCTATAGGCACACTTTTCAATGCTTCACATGAATCTTAAAATCCAAATGATATAGATCCTGAAGAAAAGGGGAAGAGAGATTAAAGCCAACCAAATAAAAGTAAGTGTTTACTTACTGGAATAGATTCGAGAACTTTGGATATGCTAGGAGATGCAGCCTTCCCTTCCACAAACAAAAAGAAGGTTGTGACTCCAATAACCTTATGGTAGAACATCCATGGCAGAATCTGATCCAAACCAGCCGAGGTGCTTGTTGTTACGCATATCTACACAGTAAAAAGAGAATCTGAGAAGGTTGTCGTATGCAAGTTGAAAACCCAAAAAGGCCTCCGTATCTACGGATGACAGAACATTGTCCATACATCTGCAATCATTTAGCAGAGAATGGACTCTACCACGCGATCAAACATAATGATAAAAATGCTCGCGCCAACTCTCAGTTCTCCTCACCTAATTGACTCTCTGCCACAATTAAACCAGCCAGAATATTCACAACCTGAAGATCAGTAACCAGCACATTTACCCCACAGTTCTCTGTGTTCCCTTATGATGTCAACCAATCACTCTGACAAATTAATGTCACTGACATGCAGCATATAAAGTCCGAAAGGTGTCCACAATCCAATGTAGAAAAATATGGGCGAATTCAGCTGATGAGGGATCAAAATTAACTATATATGGAAAGTCCGTCATTAAATATAAACTTTTCCTTTCATTCCAGTTCTGAACATAGAAAAGAGAATACCACTACTAATTATCATCGGATGCACCCTATGACCCTAGATCAGACGCATAATTTGAAACCTATCGATCAATGATGTCAAGATACTCACGTAGCAACTAGACCAATGACAAGTACTAGGAGTCACCAACACTCATTCAGACAACCAAAGCGAACCACCCCCCAAGATCGACATCTCTGAACATCCAGAATGCCATATACAGCTAACGTACTCGACCAAAGAAAAATCACACACGCACTGAGACAAAAACAGAACCCAGATCGGGATCAACACGAGCAGCGGGAAGCAAAAAGAAAAAAAAAGAAAATTCAAACTTTCGCCTTCACACAGGAACAAAAATCTTGAAAATGTCCGATCCGAGATCGACATCGCAAATCTCGTCCTCGAAATTCAAAAACCGAACCTCCAGAGCACAATCAACGCCAAGATCAACGCAATCAGACGAAACGAGGCTGGCGGGAAGGGGAAAAAAACGAACCTTCGGCTTCAAACTGGCTCCGAAATCGAACTTCCAATCGCGGTAGTACGGGAAGGAAGGGGAGGCGCTGCGAGCGAGATGGGCGCAATCGGACGGCGACGACGAGGAGGAAAGGGAGGAGTGGCGGGCGACGGAGGAGAGAGGGGAGGCGTTGTCCATGCCGGGGAAGAGGTGGGCGGATCCGGGCGGGGCCCAGCGGGTGGTGGGGTCGGTGACGCCGCCGCGCCATTGGAGGGCGAAGGCCAGGAGGGCGAGGGAGAGCGGGAGGAGGGTCAGCAGGAGGAGGAGCTTCGCGGCGAGTGACGGCGACGAGGAGGAGGAGGAGGAGTTGGAGTAGTGGGAAGGCGCATTTGGCCGGAGCGAAGTGTGGAGGTGGCCCGGCATGGCGGACGCCGGCGGAGGAGAGAGGAGAGAGAGAGAGAGAGAGAGAGAGAGAGAGGCAGAGAAGAAGACGAAGACTTTTGAATTTTCTCTTTTTAAACTAATTTTTATTTATTTGAGCAGCACCAACATGTTTGGTCGGGAAATTTATTAAGCTTAATCATCAAGTTATGTTTATTATTGTTATTATTGTTATTAATTCTCTCCAACTCGTTCGTAGTTTTGCGCGTGGAGGATTTAATTCAAACTGGCCATGTAAGGGAAACATTAACATTTAACTGGTTACGTAAAATCATACAGAATATTAAAGTTATTAATTAGTGGGAAAATTGTCGACGGAATATAAAGAGGTTATTCGCATGTATGTATTATGGTTACAGAAAGAGAAACATTTTTATAAGATAAAATGGGTTTGATGTTCGGAACTGAATTATATTAGGATAATAATTGATTTTTGCATCTGCCTAGGATAAAAAAAAATTGTGAGAGATTTATGAAATTATAGGAATGTTTTAAGAGATTTTGGAGTTACCATTTTATCTATAGATATCAGTCATGATTAATTTTAATGGCGTTAGGTCTACTCTATAGACTATAACAGATGGAGAGACAAAAGGTGAATAGAGAAAGCAAGCATGTGATCGTTGAAAAGATCAGCAATTGTCTAATATTTTGAAAGGTCAAACTTACCCACGTATATTATCCATGTAAAATGATCATTCAAGGATAAACATGAGAAGGGATTCCCAATATGTTCTCAATAAAAAGACAAAACTCATGATCTTTGAAAAAAAGGAATTTCCTAATACTTTGAAAGGACAAATTTAAATATCTAATCCATGCAATTTGATTATTTAACAATAGAATGAAAAGGGATGAATAATAATAGATTCCCAAAAAGCAGAAACCAGTTCCCTTGGAGAATGAGCATAGATAGGTTGATATATTTGTTGACAAAAATCGAAATTGCAAAATTTCCAAAAAGAAAATGGAAAATCACAATCACATCACTCTCCCTAATTTCCATTACTCCCATTTTTCTGTTTGTTTTTTCATTGTCCTCCCTTTCAATAAATACTTAAATTACAAGTAACTTTTTCATGGGGCTGCCTATTTCAGAAGTTAAGTTTTCTCATTTTGTTTTTTACTAGCAAAAAAGAGCATACGCCCATGTGCAAAGAAAAATTACAAAAGAAACTCTTCAACAAGTAACTCCTAAAGATTTAATCTAATATATAATTGGAAAAGCAAACTTAGTCTCACTTTTTAATCTTATTTAAAATTGTCCCAGATAAAATAATAAAAAGGGCATAATTGGCACATACTCCTTCCACTTGTTCATGCAATAATAAAGTTACCATTTTTTTTCTCTCTCTACAATTATCTCACCAACGTGTTTCGGACCGCATTTTAATAATAAAAAAAAAGAGTAAAATTTTGACTTTTTACGAAAGCAATCAGAGGCTATTGTTAAATTTAAAAAAGTATGCGAGATTCAAGGAATCGCTTTTTCAATTATCGCAATTTATCTCAATTGGTGATCCTGTCTACTGCTCAATAATAAAAATCGAAAATGCATCTTAAGGAGCTGCGAGGGTTCATATAGGATTCATAAGAAACTTAGAAAAAGTGACAAAATCTTAATTCGAAGATTTTTTTTTGTCTTTTCGCTATTTACACGGTACATAAGATCTCTGGCAATTAAAATAATATCTGAAAATATGCGTGTTTTTAATCTTAAATGGTTAAAGATATAATTTTTGGTGACAACACGTTACATTTTATAAATATTAAATATTAATATTAATCTGTAAATCAAATATAACATGATAAACACAAGAATCTCTGGAAATAACCTTTTTTCTCTCTCTCTCATCTTCCAGAAAACCAGAGAGCAAAATCCAAACCCTAGCTTCTTGGCCCCGTCTCTCTCTCTCTCTCTCTCTCTCTCTACAGTCGGTCAATGCTCCGTCGCGGCGAGCAGGCAGCGAAGGGCCTAAGAGAGGGTTCCGCCGTTAAATGCTCTCTCCCCCCTCCCTCTCCTCCCGCCGCTTCCCGAGTTTCATGTCTACCGCCATCGGCTTCCTCTATGCCCCCTCCTCTCTCGCTCCCGGGCTCGCAAAACCCCTGATTTCCCATTCCTTTCCCATACGATTCGGGCATTGCCGGAAGTGCTGCTGGGGTGGTGATCTGGGATCGTTCGGAACGTACAGGGTCGTCTGCGCGCCCCCCAGACATGACTAATTCCAAGGTGCGTTCGATTTTTGTGGGGGTTGTGATTGCGGGGGGAGTGTGGGTGTGATGATTGACGCGAAAGGGAGGGGGCTTTCTGAGTTTTTTCTGGGTCTGGGGAGTTGGGAATTTTTCTTGTTTGTGGGTTTTTGGAAAGTTGTCTTTTTGATTGCTGCTTGTTGGTCCAAGTCGTGGGTATGTTTCGGTCGAACACGGATAAAGACGCATGGCTTTTGAGGTTGTGGGGCTGGATTTTGATGATTAGACGCAATTAATTGTGAGGACCCCGGATATCCATGTGAGTCTTTTTGCTCTAGGCTAGTTGCTGGATGATGTATATTACGTTATCGGATTCCTGTGCGTAGTAATTTTGTTTTCTTGTTTTATACCCATATCAATAGGAGACAGTATTTTGATGCGTAATGTATTATTTGAGACGCTTTCTTCCGACAGAGTCTGTTTCGTGGAAAGAATGATATTGGGAAAATATGTCACTCCCCTGAAAAATCATAAATTTTTGGTGTATAATTCACATGATCCTAGCAAAAAAATATGTACGAAGAACCATTATAATTTACTTTGTGAACTTTCTAGTTGGCTAATTTTAATCTGGACATGGTGGTTTCTTCTCTTCATAATGCTTGAGCAGGTAGTTCTCTTTGGTTCATTCACTGAAGACGAGACTAAGTCATTGCTGCTAGGTCAGTCTTCCAAAAGTGCTGAAAAGGCAGCTGATAAGATAGAACTACAAATAGGTTCATTTTCCATTGTCGATAAGAATGATCAATCTGGCAGAAACGTGGATTCTTCGAAGGGATCAATTGCTTTTGGGAGCTTAAAACCTTTAGAAAAACTTGCAGAATCAGATGTAGCGAACACAAAGAGCCATGCGCCAATAGCTTCAGATACTCCAAAAGAAAATGGAAACTTCAATCAAATCCATGTTTCGTCAAGTAGTAATGGGGTGAAAGAAGTAGAAGTAGACAGTATTACTTCAACATCCATAAGTGGATCCCTAAATGGAGACAGTCCCTCTAATCACTCTCAAAAGTCAATGTTTCATATCCTGGATGACGGAGAAGCAAAAGACGGTGAACTAAATTTTGTTACTGGGGATTTGCCACGGATGGTGTCTGATAGGGGAATTTTGAAGGAATCAAATGGGTCTGTCCCATGTTTGAAGGACATACTTCCACGAGGCTTAATTAATTCGGGTAACTTGTGCTTTCTTAATGCGACTCTACAAGCTCTTCTCTCCTGTGCTCCTTTTATGCGGCTCTTGCATGACCTCAAGCAGCGAGACATCCCAAAGGTTTGTTGCGCTTATCTTACTTGTTTACATTTACTGGAGCTGTTGCAGAGCTTTAACATGATGATTTCATGCCTCAGTTTCTATTAACTTTTCATTGCTTCAATTCAACTGACTGTGCTCTCCTTGCACGTGGTTAACTAGGTTGGCTATCCCACTTTAGTTGCATTCACTGAGTTCATCTCTGAATTTGAGATGCCTGCTGTATCAAGCTTAAACAGAAAGGAACTCAATTCTCTGGAGACTGGGAGGCCTTTGAACCCTGCTATGTTTGGAGCCGTGCTGAATAATTTTACTCCGGATTTGCCAAATAGCATGTCAGCAAGGCCAAGGTTTGTTCATTTTGCTAATTAATTGTTCAACTATTTTAGCAAATAGGATCGTTTATGGGCCTATAACTATTGCTAACATTCATGTTGCCTTGAAGTTCTGTCAATTGCTGTCTTCAGTGTACATATCTGAAGAATGTAATTAGAACACAGGTAAAGGAATTCGTTCAATGACGATGCATTAATCTTGGTGCTGGTGCTTTTTAAATGACTGAGTTGCATATGTTAATGCCCTAAGATTCTCTTACTTTTAAGATCTTCCTTGTCATGAGTGGCATATGTTGGTTGGCCCTCCTGTTTATGCAAGACGTCAACAGCATGTTTAAGCAATCAAAGTGTTTGAGATATAATGTCTAATTTGGCAGAGGAAAGAATTGAGCTTAGACATCCTGGTGATGCAAGAAAATGGCAGCTAGTATCCTGCTGAAAATGGAATGAAATACTTTTGTTATAAAAGATCTATTTCTAATTTTTTTTTAAGCATTGCGTCAGTGATATAAAAAAATGTCTCTTAGTTGGTTTCTATTTTTATTGTTGCTGTAGGCAAGAAGATGCGCAGGAGTTTCTAAGCTTCATCATGGATCGAATACATGATGAATTACTTAAGCTTGGTGGGAATTCTTTGTTACTTAATGGGGGAAGTTCATCTTTAGTTTCTTCTGTGGAAGATGATGAATGGGAGACAGTTGGCCCAAAGAACAAATCGGCAGTGACTAGAACACAAAGTTTTGTCCCATCAGAATTAAGTGATATCTTTGGTGGACAACTGAAAAGTGTGGTGAAGGCAAGAGGTAGCGCACTATATTACTGGTTTAAAGTACTGAGTTGCTTTCTCTAGGTCCTCATATATTCGTTGGATGCATTGGTTACTGCTTTTTACCACGGTAGTTCTGTTAGAGATTTGATTTTTTGTTCAGAAAAAAGAAACTTGATTTTGTTCTTTAATTTGATTCTATTCCATAACTGTTGAACTGTGATCTTTTTTGGGCATTTTAGCCTTCTATCTGCTTGGCCGAGCTGAGTTTGAATCTAATTGGTGTTGGCAATATCTAAACTATGGATGGAAGAGCTGCTTCTACATGCTGATTTTCTAATCTGGTTGATCATTATTTTGTCTTGGTCAATAAAGCACTCTCAAAGTGATAATTTGCGGATCTTTGTGTCTCTGGTTCAGGGAGTAAAGCTTCTGCAACTGTTCAACCCTTTCTCTTGCTACATCTAGATATTTACCCAGAGGCTGTTCATACTATTGAGGATGCGCTTCGATTGTTTTCAGCACCAGAAACTCTTGAGGGATATAAACCATCTGCAAGTGGAAAGGTAGTCTCAGCCAACAGCTCATTACACATTACTGTTTTAATCTTTCTTGTGGAACATGATATTTTGATGGACTGAAACTTTTTATGGTCATTAGATTTTGAAACCATATTGCTTTGGTTATGCATATACCTCATAATGCATATGTAACTCTTTGATATCACGTCATGTTAACATTATTGCATCTCCACTTTCTGTTCCTTTCTGCATATTGTTTTCTCCTTAATGGCATTACAAGTTTTCTTACTGGACTATGAGTATGATTGTCTCGCCTTTTCTGGTACTGTCTGTAGGGTAGGGATAATTATTAATTATCTTGGTATAGCAGTCTTTGCAAACTCTAATCAGCTACTAGGTAGCATTCCCTGAAATTTTACTTTCATGAGATAAAATCAGGGAACTTCAAATGTCATAGGATACGCGTCTAAGTTTTTTAATTAATTCCATCATTTTGTAGGCTGGTGTGGTGGCTGCTAAGAAATCCATCAAAATTCAAAAACTTTCCGACATGTTGATTCTGCACCTGATGCGGTTTGAGTATGGAAGACAAGGAAGCACTAAGCTGCATAAAGCGGTGTATTTTCCTCTTGAATTGGTTTTGTCTCGTGATTTGCTTGTATCTTCATCTACAGAGGTGATGCTTTTCTCCACTTATCAATTGCATGTCTTAACTATTTTTTCTGAAATATGTTATATGCTGCATTCTTGTCTACTTTTGAGGTTTTGAATTGCTAAATTATGATAACTATTCTGTGTTGGCATCATCTTGTTATCATAAAGCATTAGAGTGCCCTTAGAAAATGCCTTCTGATGGCTGCGGAACTCGAAACTATCTGTTCTTGCAATCATTGTCACAATCCCATTTCCTGACTCATCCTTTCATGTTTTTTCCTGATTCCTGACTACCTGTTTTGTCGTCGCGGTTTCTCCAGAATTTTTGTTATGGTGCATATATATGAGATATAGCTGTATGTTTTGTAAATCAACTTTAGGACCTGACAGCTAGGTGTTTTTATTAGTTGGGGTTATTATGATCTATAACAAGTGAAATTATTGTACTCTGCCTTTACAGGGCCGCAAATACAAGCTTGTTGCTACAGTAACCCACCATGGCAGGGAGCCCACAAAGGGTCACTATACTGCTGATGCTCTGCATGCTAATGGCCAGTGGTTACGGTTTGATGATGCATCTGTGTCTGTTATTGGGACAAATAAGGTATTGCACAACCAGGCATACGTCCTCTTCTACAAGCAAGTGTAAAGGTGGAGAATGTTTATGGATGTCTGCACCTGTGTCAAAAGAAAAAGGCCCTGCTGATTTGAATAAAGTTATCAGTTGATAACAAAGTCGTTACTATGTATCACTTGCCAAAAGCCATGGTGCTGCTGTGTATCATTGTCCATTTATGTTGGGAAACTTGAGGTAGTTCTCGGCCTCCCTTTTCTGATGATCTTAAGGGTACATTGTAAATTTTTTTGGGGGGTTTGACGTATTATTAATGAATGGGAGCATGGATGAAATTTCTGCTACTTGGAGTAAGTTAATAGTCAATTTCGATATGGTTAAATTTTCTCTTTTTTTAAAAATGGTGTTGTCGGATACAGCATGAATTTTTTATGCTTGGAAGGTTGTTAACAGACTATATTGAGTCGCTGAGGTTGGATGTTGATAATTGAGGTTGCGGACTGTTTGATAGTATCATTTTTCGCCTTCTTCGCAGTACAATCTGGTAAGGTTTGAACTCAGTGAAGTGTGATTCTGTGTGGTGTCGGGTTTATGATCCGAACCGAATCGAAACTTTTGCGATATCTGTTTGTTTACCTGTTACCAAAACATTAAGAAGACCCGGCCCAAAAAGACCTGAAAATTTTGGGTCGGTTCAGGTTGGTCCATTGGAATCTTCATGGAAGCCCGCCCCTTCAGTTTCTGTTATCGGGCGTCTATTTCTTAACATTTTCAAATGAAAGTATTAAACCATCATTTAGGTTGCGGTGTTTCATATAACATGTCCTTAAATTGGAGCACAACTAAGTCTAGCGCCATTTCACTCTTGTTGTTCTCCTTGCCACTTGCGTTGTGATCGAGGTACGCATTGTGCAGTGCATTATGTGAATCGAATTTCTCGTTAAATGCCGGTTGATCAAGGTGGAGGTCATGTCCGCTTGTCACAGCTGAGAAATAAAATTTTCATTTTCCCTTGAGGGCTAAGGATTATTGCTGGAACTTTTTGAATGGTCCCTCCAGGTCTTTAGTAGCAGTAGACGAATGTGGATGATGCAGGAAGCCAGTAGCTGAATTCCCTTGGATATTTCTCGGTGCTTGCTTGCTTTTTCTCTTAGATATTTCAAAGAACTGTTCTTTCTTGGGAAAAAGGCAAAAGGGCGGTCCAGGTTGGACCTCTTTTGTTTACTTTCTCTGGTATGAAAATCAGAAGCTTCTTACGAATAATTGAATAGACTTCCAATTAGCACGCCAGCCCCCCACGATAGTTGAAAGAAGAAGCCTTGTTAGAGCATGGCTTTTGTTTGGTAGCTTCTTTACTTTCACATGTATCAAAGAATCATTCTTGAGTTTGTTTTCAGAGTACTGTTTTATGTAAACTACATCAAGAGAACAGAGGAAGTTGGGACTTTTGTGCTTGGCTTGTTTCCATTGGCAGGAATCAAAGAACCAAGCTAAACTTTTAGTACCCAGTGTTCCCTCCCTTTCTATAGGACATATTTTATGGTTTAATGGCGTGGCTAAAAAGCGAATTCCAAGCAGCTAGAGAAAACCTTGACTGGTTGTTGAACCCTACCGCCTTCTTATTTTTTGATGAATGAACCCTGCTGGTTCACTCCTTGAGGTTTCAGCAATCCTGTGATTGCTTAAAGATAAAGGAATTGGTTCTTAAACTTTTAGACTATGGTGGTCCTGATTGGTAGGGGTGGATTTGACCGGAGATGCAGAGAAAAGGAAACCATTTTCTGGGTATGAGGTCGGTAATTCCCTCCATTCATTTTATCATTCCTCATGATGAAATCATGACAATAATGTACTAATTAAGGGAAAGGGATCAGAGATTTAATTGTAATTCCTCCTTGGCTTCGAAAACTTATTCTTGTTTAGTGATGATCTAACCTTGTCCAGTGACTATGCAAAGAGGAGTCATACGGTCCCTGGGATATTTTCTAATTGAAGTTTGTGATTGAATCAAATAAGCTCTCGAGCCAGGTAGAATCAATTTCATTTTAAAGAAAAATTGTCCGAAGTGAGTAGGGCTAGCTATCCAGTCTCCTCGAACATGAACAGTGTCGAAATAACATAACCAGTTATACTTGGTATAAATTCGCCTTAGGTTGGGACATCTGCTGAGGAAAATCTGACAAATGACAGGAAATTTTGTAAGACCAAGAACGAGGCGATATTCTTTTGGTCACAGCTCTAAATTCTGTTTGCTTGTGGCTTTTTAGCATCAATGTCTTTCTTATGTTATTGGTGGGGTCTCATTGTCATGGTAGGAGGAAGCAAAGCATATTCCAGATGCCTGTTCGTTATGGTATTATATTTTGCCCCAACTCCAAACGAAAAGGCTTGGTTGGAGGAGAAGAATTAGTAGCATAAATTAAGGAAAAGCTGCAACTTGATCATGTAACCAAAGAAAGGATGTTATTCATAATTTGAACAAATCCTTAAACCACACCGGTTTCATATACAGAGTATTTCAGAATTCTGTGACACCTGAAACGAGAAACAACAAACAATCCACACTTCACTGGTATGTTCTAAACTTTGTCCCAAACAAAGAGAGAAAACAAAAACGAATAGCGAAAAATCTATCTTCTTGAACCCTATCTATCAGTAAGTGTTGCACAGGGGAAAAGAATAACTCAAGACCTCCAAGACCCAGCTTCAGACTCTCAACAAAACGAATCGCGACTCTTCTTCATCCTTCAAAGAACTATGGACACGTCTCAAAACTAAATTGAAGCACTGCAGGCAATGAAAAAGGCAGCAGCAGTGCCTCATGACTTGCAGAAATCTCAAAGTTTTTCTAACAAAAAATAGAGCTTTTCTCTGTATTCACTGGTGTTGAAGCTGTGTCCTCTTTCTGGGCAGAGTACTTGGGAACCCACCATACCCTCACACTTCTGTCAAGACCACCACTATAGAGCATGAATCCTTCACCAACTCTGAGAGGTGATGCTTGCAGACACTTTACTGGCCCTTCATGGCCACTGATCAGGCCAACCTTACAAATCTGACCGAAAGCCTCTCTCTTCCATATGGATATGCTTTTATCAGCAGAGCCACTGCACAAGTACTCTCCCATCAAGCACATACACAAAACAGCCATCTGATGGGCCTTTTTCTCGCACACCAGCTTCCAGCTCGCAAAATTACTACTTCCCTCCCACCCCATAACAAACCCATCTGACCCTCCTCCATAAACCCACTTCCCATCCTCCGAAACAATCACCGAATTCAGAGAAACATCCTTGTGGCCTTCCAAAATGCCCTTCAAGGAATGTGAGCTCTTTGTTCCCTCCTTGCCCCAAGCTTTAATTCTGCCATCTGCAGAAGCTGAAAACACAATCCCTTTGCATGCCGCCAGCCCATTGATAGCATCATCGTGTGCCTTTATGGATTCCAGGCACTTCAGATCCGATATCCTCCACACCTTGAGGGTCTTGTCCCAAGACCCGGAATAGATGAAGTCATGATGGACGGCCAAGCAAGAGATGCTATCTGCATGCTCAATCCACAGCCTCTTGTGATGCCTTCTTGTCTGCACATAGTTGCTCTGCTTCATGAACTTCCCCAAGTAGTCCTTCGTGGTGGGAAGCGTATCGACAAGCCTGAAAATATTCTCCGATCTCCTCGAGACCTTCCAAACTCTGATCCTGCTATCTTGATGTGCCGTGAACACCTTGTTGCCCACGGTCACAAGGGCTTTCACAGAGCCATCCCCTTGGCCGAACTTCGTGAACAGCTTCAGATCAGGCTGTTGCCACACTATGATGTCCTTCCCTTGGGAGGCACTCAAGATGAACTCCCCACACAAGGCCAAGCAAGAAACTGAACCCATGTGGCCAGACAAAACTGCCAACGGCTTGTGCGACTGAAACCCCGAAAAGGGGGAGCAAGGTAGCTGATACTTCGCGTCTAGGAGCTCGAACCGGCGCGAACTCGCAGGGCTTTCGTCGGTTTCGCTGCCGAGGCTGCTGCTGCTGCTGTAGCTACCGCTCGTTATTGTTGCGGACAACAGTGGAATGGAGACCGCAACATCTGGAACATGAAGAAGATCCATCGAAAGAAGAGCAAAGAACTTTCTCTGTTGATGTCTTAATACAGATATCAAGAAACACAACATAGACTACAGGGGGGGCAGTTCTGAGAGACGTTAAAGAGAGACTACCGTGTTGAACGAAGATGGGGTAGGTTATATAGAGGAGTTCCCTAAAGTGGAGCCGAGTTGTAAAGGAGGAAACACACGGATTTCTTGAGGGAAAGGGTTTGCATGATTTCTCTTTTTTAAAAATCGTTATATCCGGGTGTGGGTGCAACGGCTACTTTGAAAAATCGTTACTTTACTCCACGCAAATTAGGTTACGGAGAGATGGACCACCGCCCCCCTCCTCATTACTTAGAATATTCCGAGAATTCGAGGTCACGTTGGTCCGTTCTGGTGACCAGTTGTCTTAGGCCTACCATGGGCCATGGCATGGCAAAAAGCAACAGAACAAAACAACGTCCACAAAAGCAAATCTTTCAGAGAAGGAATCTGTAAACAGAGTTTGCACGAAGCAAAGGATAAGCTACGGCGTTCCGCTTTTAGTCGTGATTGGCCGATGTAAAGCAAAGGATGCATATTCACATCCATAAGAGTGATTGATGAAGATGAAAACCGACGTCGATCCGACAACATGTTTATTGTGACGAGTCGGATGTCGTCCCTAAACAAATCCAGAATAGGAGCCTCAGTCCGGCACCTATGCGGCATCGCTGCTCCATTCAACATTAGGGGCATGAGGATTCAGAGCTTCTTTTTCTCGTTCAATCTTTTATAATTCCTCGGTCGATCAATCGACATCTTCAAACGGATTGGCGGTGGGAAGGTTCAAAGATGCGAACCGTGTCAAACACTTTTCCTGAATTTGGCGGAGTTACAAAAAGAATAAGACACAAGTCAAACGCTTCCCTGCAAATCTTGGATAAGATATGAACCCTTGAGGGTGACGCTCCTACCGTCTCCCCTACGTCCATAAACTATTTAGGGTTAGGTTGTTCAAGCCAAAGTTTCATAATTTGACTAGATCGATGGACATTGGACATGACCCATTTCTTGATTTCATTTAGTCTTATCAAAGCTTATCCTTTCATGGGTTAGGTCATTCACCTGCGGGTCAAAGTGAAAGTTACCCATGAATTTGCGCTTGGCAAACTGAATGGCTTTCCCCCTTGTGGTTTAATTATCCCAAGTAGACCGATTTAGTGAAAAAGAAAAGATGTGTGAGGAAATAATCACGATTAGCGTTGTCTCTTCTCCCTTGAAATATTCAGAAACTTTTCAAAGCATCTTCTCGTCCATCTAGCTAGTCATAACAATCCAATAGATTTTATGTGGGAATCTTGGTTGGAGATTATAGTACTCAACATCAGATTACAAGTTAGTGAATAGTGACCTAACTGATTTATCAACTTTCCACATGGGTCATACCCTCTAGTAAATAAGGCATTCTTTTTCTTGGAGCTAAGCTACACCATTATGCACCTAATTTATTTTTTATATCCCTAATGATGGACCTATTTTGCCCTCTATTCCCCCCTTGGACTCTTCTCTCCTACCAATCAGGAATTGAGTTGGTACTTATAGTAATAAAATCGACTCTCCCTAGAAAAGTTTTCTTTTTGTAAATGTATTATAAATTATTATTGAATAAATTGGCATGGATTTTGGAGATTATTCAAGCTCAGAAATTTCAGGAGAGTTTTTGACTTTTCAACATAGGGATGCCTGCATAACTTAAAGTTGTTCCACTGAAGAAATTTCATTAAACTAATGTCTCTCGTTTACCTTGCGCTCCAAAGTATTCAAAACATTCGTCCTAGAAACATGGTGGTCGGCTGTCTATTACAATTCCAAAGTTGCCTTAAACTATAAAACACTAATTTATGTTTTGGAGCATGAACAAGGCACATGAAATAATCATTTTACGGTTCTTATTAATAACACAGCCACGTTATCATAAACTAATGAAAAGTTGTCGAATCTTCTTTCAATGAGGATTGAGGAGTGCGCGGTGGGTTTGGAATGTCTTTTCGATCCAAAAATGCTATTATATTCGTTTAAGAAACTATTAAACTCCTTTTAAGCAAGCATATCATAATTTCCTCTCTCGTTCCGAGTAACCGCAAGCTGCCGACAGAGTAACATGAACCGTCAATCTATTCCAAAATTTGGGTATTTCATGTCATCCAGAATGCGCATGCTAGTGGTTTTCCATGTTCCAAGACTGCCATTGGTCGGGTTTTCTCTAAGTCAGGTCTAAAAAAGATGCTAATAGCGTATGACAAACTTATTTTTTTGGTAGCTAGCGGTACGGATTTCTTGTTTATGCACTAGGGCATAAGATTCAATGCATGCAAAGAGTCGCATTAAGTCAGCAAACACCCCGCAGTCAGGTGGGTGGTTTGTAACGACAGAAACCTTGTCAGGTTTATAATTGTATGAACAGTATATAACAGTGATTAGCAGTTTGTTACTTACCATAAACACTCGTTACCAATTGGCATAAGCAATGTGTCATTTCTTCTCTCCCACCACTTTCAACATCTTCCACTCCTACTAGTGTCATTAGCATCAGCATCTGTCTAGGTTTGGTAGATTTGGCGCAGCCACCAAGGGCCCCCTTACACAGGACAACTTTTTGGAAGCGAGGATAAACGAATCGGATATAATCACATCCCTTAAGATCATGTGGATCCCAGTAAAAACCATCACTCTCCGGTCTAGGCTGGGTTAATGAGCGAGTGAAAAACGGCCAACGAGATGGAAGACCTCAACCCGGCCCATTTAAACACTCGAGTCTTTTACGCTACTCTCTCTTATCCACATTGGACTTGGGCTGACAAACAATGCGATGCTGACCATATCAACAGAGAAGAAACCAAGCCAACTTCAGTAATCACCTTCATTAACATTTAAATATTCTTGAAGCAAGCACTGGGCCATCGGTCAGATTAACCTCACTAAAGACTTCTGCTGATAAGAAAACAGTTGGAGCCAAAGCTGGATACATGACACAGCAGTAAGAGTAAGTGTTCACTTAAAGATTACCATTGCTTTGAACAGGCAATGAAGTGGTGAGGTAGGCTTTGGTTGTCCGAAACACTGCTTCAGAACTTGAGATGCCAGCAATTTGCATTATGTTTGAAGCATTCATCTGAAGCTGCTCTTCCATAAGTGACATCAGAAGGCCGACAAGTCAAAGTAAGTCGGGACATATCAACCGAAGCCTTTCCTTTTTGTCCTTCCTCCACCAAGTGGAAGCCATGAAAAGGAGAAGTGGTGATCCTAAAACAGTTTCCCAATGTGTCGAACTCATTTGTGAACATGGCATAATGCATGATATTGAGATTGCTGCATACCTCACGGGCTTGTCAAGCAAAGCACCAATTCAAAAGCTGGAACCAAAATCAATTGGACAAGGAATTAATAAACTACTCGATCATTCACCGCTAGAAGCTAAGAAAGCTGATTATAAGTTTGATTAGCAAGGATCTGAATAAGTATACTTACATGACTGACAAAGTATTTGGCAGCATGTGCAGTGAAACAAGCCCCAATGCATTTTTCTGTGGTTGACTCGGTGATCACTGCTTTACAAGGCAAAGATGCCAATCAAGGAAAATGGAGAAGGCACTAACAGAACGGAATCTAGTATTGAGTTTCATTCATCAGAGCCGCACAAATATAAATGAGAACATAGATCATCTGTGCAACTGTCCAATTATCTGACCTTTCAAAGCCATTGCATTGGAGGACAAGACAAATAGGTCAATAATGAAAACCACTGATGATGGAAATTCCCAGATCTGTAGCATCACAAATCCAAACATCAGAGAATTTTTTTTTTTTATTATTATATTTTTTTTTGGGGGGGGGAGAGAAGATGATCATTGTAAGCAGCGTTCCCTGCAGACTTGTCAAGCCCAAGCCTTACCATCATGGCTAATAGAAAAAGCTTGAAGTAGCTTGAAACAAGGATCATGAGAGTAAAGTCCTTGTGCCTACGTAGTTAGGAAATAAAAGGCACATCAAAATTTCAAACAAATAACATATTAATAAGAGTACAGTGCAAATTTCAAGTAGAAAAAAAGAGTATCTAATGCATGCTATAGGCCAAATACAACATAATAGCTTTCTCTACATCCTTGGATAATATTATATAGTTTAAAAGGAGTAAATATTTTATTTAACGATTGTCCATCCAATTAAATGAGCAAAAGCTCTCTTCATCTCATTTAAACACTACATAGAGGACAAGTAGCCTTTCACCGTGTATCCCGTGGCCACAATACAAGAAAGACTTGTGGTCGACCCACTCTAAGACAAGGTTATAACATCTTCTTCCTAAGATAGAGGGGTGTTCATATCAAATTTATCATTTCTAGTGATCCACCAAACGACACATCTTCAATGGGTTGAGTCCATTCAAACAAAAGCAACTGCGCTTTAAATAGAAAGTGGATTAATTTTACAGCAGAAATGGAAGTGTTTTAGTGTTGACTATTACCTAGGTGAAGTATACAAAACTAACATTGAGGTTCACCTGGAGAATCCAGCCGGTATTGTGAAAGAGATTCTCGTCATAAGCAGAAGGAAATAGAAAAGGAAGAAGTTCCCAAGAAAGACATCCACCAATATCTGCAGCTTTGACAATGCCACTTCTTAAGATCTCGAAACAACTCAAAAACTAATTTATTCATTTAACACAAGTAAAAAAAAGACCTTTACACACGTCCAAGTAACAGAACTGAAGCTCACTGATGAATCCCATCCTTCCCGAGCCATTTCCAGCAATAGACACCTGTCTTGAGTTGCTAAGGCACTTTGTTCTTTATATGTATAGCTCATGGACAAACATACCAAACACATTATGAGGAACAATCTGGTCAATGATTAAATCCTCAACATAAAAGGATACAAGCATCCAAAGCGAGAAAACCCAAGGCTGACTTCCACAACAAGCCCTGCCAAGTCCATCAAAAGATTTCCAAAACCCATGTCAATGAAATGATTTTACTTGCACCAGGCCCAAGAAACCAGAGCAACTAAAAGCAAAAGCAGGTGGGCGTACCTTGCACTCCCCTGTTTCTTGATTGAGTACATTGCAAAGGAGATGTCTATATGCTTTCGGCTTGTGCAGAATCAAATCAATCAGCAGAATCTAACCACACAGAAACCTTGAATTACACTCATTTTACAGATACTAAGAAACCGAAATCAACAGCAGAAAAAAAGAAATTCAGCAGAGAGACTTCTCACCATGAGTTCACATTCAATATACTCATCAGCAACTGCTTTACAGTTCTCCTAAAAGACCATAAATTGATGACCAATTCAGCTCATCCGACCTGAAAGAGCTCGTTCGAAAGGAGACGAGACGAAAGTGAAGAGCTTTACGCATTTCATGAGGCGAATGTTCCCGGGTGAGTACTGCACGTACAACTTCTTGATCTCGAATCCACACTGCACGCACCTGTACTCCATCTCTCGCCTTCTCTTTGTCCCCAAATGAAATGCCAAAAAAAAAAAAAAAAGATGAAAAATACAGAATTCGAGATCACCCAATATCGGAGATCGAAGAAGAAGCGAACCCGAACGCAAAAGAAATGATCTTTTTGGATTGGAACGATGAATTTCAGAAGAGTTTTAGAGAGAGAGAGAGAGAGGCAAGAAAGGGTGATTGGATTATGGAGGAAGATCAATTACCGAAGTTCGAGTTGACAGCGTTCGGAGAAGACTCGGATTGGGCCGGAGCGTCGGCTTGCAGCTTTTCCTTTCGAGTTCGAGCTTGTTCGTTTTGCTTGGGAACCCAAAAAAATTAAGTTTTTAAAAAGAAGATAGATCAATAACTAGGTTATGAACCTAATCTAATCTTCTTCTTTTTTAATTTCACTTTTTTTATTAAAAAAAAAAAAAAAACTTACGGCTTGTGAACTTAGAATTTTAGAAGAAAATTAGTCTCAAATAATTTTTTGCAAAGCATTTTTGAACTTACCTAATATATTAAAATTTGACGGGAAAATAAATAAGTACGTTTTGCCCTTTAAATTCTAGATTGAGCTGAAACAAACACGCCCTAATAATAGAATATAGAGCATGGGAAACAAATATGTAAGTTAGCAAATACGCATATTAAGAGTTTGAAGCAAAAGTCACCCCCCTTACTTATTTTCTTATGTTACTTCAAACCTCAATTTGTGAATATGTCTTCTCCCGTATAAAATAATGCATGAAATATTAAATTATTCTTACTAAAATGTGCTCATCACGCGATGTAACAATTTTAGCTGATTGTTGAAAAAGTCCATTGTATTTCCCAATTGGCATGGCTCAATCAAAATTAATGATATTATTTAATAACCTTATTTAGTAATAACCTTGATATGATCTTGAGATTTTGTGCGAATTTTAAGAGAGTGAAATTTCTCAATGCTAGTGTGAGGAGAGAGTGACGAAGAAAAGAGATGTTGAGAGGCACTAAGGGTTTGTTTATTTTGCATAAAATAAATGATTTGAAAAAAATAATATGATTGCTTGTGTGACTTACAAAATTGAATAAACAAAATATTTTCAATGGCCATGAAAATGTATAAATCAATTGTTATCAATAATAAAAATATTTTCATTTATTCTCACGTAATAAATGCACTCTAAGAGAAATTGATTCGGTGATTTGATTGCTACATATTGATTTCTCTAATGAACCAACAGTAAATCCATGTTGTCGGCTCGATGGGAATGCAAACAAGTATATAATTAAATCATAATTAATTTATTAATAGACTTCTAAGAGTAGAAATTAATAGATAAGAAAAGAATTCATATTTTTATCATATTTGTCTAAAAATATGGTAATTTTTGAATTATCTATCATGAAAACGTGCTTGTTGTCTTTATCAGCGAGTTGAGTGGATATGCCAGAGTATTGTCTTTTTAATCTTTTAAACAAAAATATTATAGTAAGTAAGACATATTTTTAAAAAGCTTGAGATATCTTTTGTTTAAATTGATAATTTACGCAATGGATATTGCTAATAACCCTTTCTCATGAAACAAAAATCACTACTTCATATATTATGAGTTTGGAATTATACAGATGACTTGATAGACAGTAAATTAGCATAGGATCAATGAACACCATTTTGGCAACATGTATTTTTTTTTCACTAATTAAATTTATGTGAATCCAAATCTGCTAATTAAGTATCGACATGGAGTTGTATTATCATATAGTGCTACTCTCACTCTCCTCGACTCAGTGAGTTGGTTATGAGCAGGTCAACCAACCAATGAGCTAGCAACTTTACAAAACAAAATAAAAAATCATGGGACCTATCTTCCTAACTAAGGAGTAAGGAGTAGATAGATAGATCTTTAGGTAAATGCTTTTAGTCCCATCCATCTCCAACACATACTTATAAGTTAAACATATAGATGCGTGCACATAAAAGGATCCTCTACAGTTTGGAGATGTTGAGAAACATGGCAAACGTTATTTTCTTATGTTATTCTCACTATGTTTTTTCCTTGAGCGACATGGAATGTATAACTCAAGCTACATAGGAAACGGACAGATTATTCCCGGTCTATTTAGGTTTTCGCCTCTTGTCTGGGCTGCTTCTTCAACATCCATTGACTTCATGGGACCGTATAACCTGCAAAAAGTGGTCAATTTAGCATAAGGTTCATGACCAGAAGCAGCATGCAGAAGCTAGAGAAACGAGTTATCTTCCGCTCTACCTCCGCATTGTATGCCATGGCTGAGGGGGTTCCCGCAGTACCCCGCAACGTACACAGCGTTGTCCATATTGAGCTGCTGCTCGACATGGTGGGACAGGTTCTTGCACACGCACGACACATCGGTGTTCTTGATCATGTCGCAACACCCTTGCGAAGGCTGCTCCCGCGGTGCCCCCTTCCGGACATAGGGCATACATTGAGCCCGTAGCCCCCGCGCGTCGCCCTGGCACGACTGTTGAGCCATGACTCGTGCCTTGTTTTCGCCTGTGGTCGCAATACCGGCCATCACAGCCAACACCACCGCCACGGCGATATGAAGCTCGAACCTTGCCATTTTCTTTTCGCTTCTCTCTCGGTGTGTGCTTTTTGTGTATGCTGTGCGTCTTGGGAGTGAAATTGGTTAGGGTTTATATAGGACATCGAAAGGGAGTCGTGGGGGACTTGCCCTCGCATCGTTCCTTGAAAACTGTCAACTTGAAGGGACATGCAATTGGTGATGCAGAGTGATGCTCTTTTAAGAAAGTGGATGTTTTCATGTGACCCGCTATTTGGACCGGAAACGGACGTGAAGTCATGCTCATGAGAAAAGTGTTCATTGGTCAACCTCAAGATTTTGGAATTAGATTGAGAAATTTCGTTCTCTACATGATTATTCTACAAAATTATGGGTCACGATAATTCCATCCCCCAATTAAGTCCGTTTATACCTTAAAAAAGAGGTGACGATAGTACCCTCATGAGTCCTTAATCTCTTTCTCTATCACTCGGCTCGCTCAACTCGCCTCTTCATGGCACGCCGCCGCCATTGTTGGGCTTCACACATTGTTGCCATCATAATTTTTCGTCACTTGTCTCCACCCTAGCTCGGAAGTGCAAATGCCTCTGCCCTCGGCCACCACCCATCGCTGCTTTTGGCTCTAAGCACATGCCGTCATGATTGCTACATTTGAGGCAGATTGACCTAGGGCTGAGGTTGTGAGGTCTTGGCGACGACCTGCGTCACCAAGCATAAGGTGGTGCAAGCAGAGGGAGGAAGAGATGGAGGAGAGTGAGAGATCAGTTATCAATTGCAATCAGCTTATTGAAATCTATTTAAAATCTAATAAAGGTAACTAGTGACTTGTGGCCTCGCCCAGAAGCAATGGCATCGGTTAGGGCAATTTAACGAACCAAATGGTGGCTCCGGATTTGTAGGTATGATGGCGAGGTGGATTTGGCTAAGAATTTGAGTGTCGGTGATGGTGATGAGGGAGATTTGTGGCTGTTGGTGCTGCAATGATAGACTTGATGATAATTTGGGTATCCAAAAGAAAGTTCTTGAAGGGAGATTCTAATGTTCCAACATGGATTTATGATGAACAAAAAATATTAGGTAAAAATTAATCAACTCTTGAATATAAAACTCCTTGAAATTCCGTATTTTAAAATGATTCGGGCACTCTATTCATCATAAGTTTAAACCATACTTAGAATAGATGAAGTGGCGGAGGTATATACCATAAGAAGATGAACAATATAAACGCTAGAGTATTTTTGTCATTCTTTTTCATTAAAACGGGGATGGAGCCAATATAGAGGTGGAATTAGCACGGCCTTACATTATGCACAACACAAAATTATTATTTTTCTTCGAGAGAGTTTACTAGAAAATTATTTTCTCGGACCTAACACCGGATAACTACCCTCAGTAGGGATGGAAGATGCGAGATCCGACCCAACACCTTTGGGTATTTCATACAATGTTCTTAAAGCGTGATTTCGACCCGTCGGGCCTGGCAACGGGTCCAATTAGAACCTGATTTCGACCCGTCGGGCCTGACCCGAGTCCACGGGTCCCTCCGGATTCCAGATTCGTCAAACCCGATCCAGACCCGACCCACGAAGCGACCTTTCGATCTTTCGAATTAACCGCTACTTCTCTTCGTCCCTTTCTCCGCGCTCAAAAGCCCTCTCGTCAAGCCAAGCCAAGCCAAGCCAAGCCAAGCCAAGAGCTCGTCCTCGCATCGCCGATCGGGAAAATCGGAGGGCCCGCCGCCGCCGCCGCCGCCGCCGCCGCCGGAGCCTCTCGAATGGAGGGCCAGACCGGAGGGGCGGCGTGTCCGTCGAACGAAGGGCTCGTGCATTTCATGTTGCAGAAGAGGCTCGAGCTCTCGCAGGCCCCCAAGGGCTTGTCGGAGAATACGGAGGCCACCCTTGCCAGGGCGATTCGCAACGTTTCCCAGTCCCAGTCGCCGATAAGCTCCCTCAAGGAGTTATCGCAAGTGAAGTGAGTTTTCCCGCCCTTCTCTCGGAGAGTCTCGAATCGTTCTGGCTGGCTTAATTGGTCTTCGGGATCGAATTTCCTGTTGCCGAAGCATCCTGGGCATTGTGAATATGTTGGGAAGTTCTAGCGCGATGTTTACTTGTGCATTTCGTGTGGGCATTTTGGATCAGGGGCGTTGGGAAGTGGATTTTGAAGCTCGTGCGAGGATATTTCGAGAATGATACGCCCAATTCGGACAATGAAGACTTGATCACCAAGGGTACTATCAGTCACTTCTCTTTCTGATTCTTACAACTAATCTGTTCTCAATTCATGTTCTTCTCATTCCAATCTTAAAAGGCAGTGTAATGTTACTTGCAAGTTATGTTTCGCTGTAAGATATAGCAATCCTCGCTGGGAACTGAATGCAGTCATCTCGAACTAAATCTCTATATTTTACTTAGCATAGTGATTGAAAGTGATTCACGTAGATGGAGATGTTGAATTCGTTGGTTATCTCTGAGAAATAAGCGATGTCTTTTTGTCACAGGTAAGAATGCCAAAGGAACCAAACGTTATCTTCCCAAAAAGAATTCCGTTGCCTACGCATTGCTGATTGCTCTTTATAGGTAGAGAATATCTCGTCTTCTCAGCTTTATATTTTGTAGTGGCTGCAAAGTTAATTTTTAAGCTGGTTATTCTTCAGGGGAACCTCGAACGGGAATGACTACATGCGTAAGCAAGAACTCATTGATGCGGCTGAAGCTAGTGGACTTTCTCGGGTGCCGATCGTGTAGGTCATTTGTTCATCAAATTTCTCTTTTCTATGAATGGGGAGCTAACAGTTCGTTCTGTAACCACATTACTCTATTCTTAGTCCAGAAAAAGGAAAAGGGAAACCTGGTCAATTTGGAAGTTCTCCAAGGGACTGGTACAGTGGATGGAGCTGCATGAAGACACTGATAACTAAGGGATTAGTTATGAAATCTAGCTGTCCAGCAAAGTATAGCACTTCTTTTATCTTGCAATTTCGTTACTGTCTTTTGCTAAGATCTGCCTATCTTGTGCTTTCTTTCATTGGTTTGTGGTCTCGCAGAATGTTGGATGATCTATCCTTCATTGCACTCCCATTTGAAACTTCTCAGCACATTTATATTTGAATGATTAATAATATTTAATCTGCTACTAGCCATTCAAAGCTGTGTTTGTTGTTGAAATGAAATGATAATGGGGATTTGGGAGAGTCCATTTCTAGTGGATTATGTAAATGTAGTCAATTTCTGATATTGGTGATTATTCAACCATGGAGCAACCGGGTGAAAAGATTAATAATATTCAATCTGCTACTAACCATTTAAAGCTATGTTTGTTGTTGAAATGAAATGATGATAGGGATTTGGGAGATTCCATTTATAGTGGATTATGTAAATGTAGTCAATTTCTGACGTTAGTGATTATTCAATCATAGAGCAACCAGGTGAAAAGTCTACTTTCTGTTCATGAATGACTGCCTATGTCCGCAATGGCTAAGGTATCTTACTTGTTATAAAAAATTGCATTTCATGGAGTAAGAAATATAGGAAGAAGGCGCACTAGTTGTAATGAGCATCTGCTATTTTTGTTGATTGCAGTAACTCCTAAGCAGATAAGATGTAGAAGCATCTAGATTAATGACTTTGTAGATCACGTTCTCTCAATCATCTGTCTGTAGCCTAGTGAACATTTAATTAATTAGTTGGGGGATCCAGATCTGGACTGATATTTATCATGTGATAACTTTGTAGTTGGCTCAGTGCTTGATGAGAGTTTGTCCATAAACAGATACATGCTTTCTCAGGAAGGCAAGGATGCAGCACGAGACTGTCTGCTGAGGTCTGGTTTGGTGGACTCAGCTCACTCTGACAATGGATCTCTTGACCAGGACATTGTTAGTGGGGTGAATCTGAAGACTGTGAGCCCTGAATCTTCTGAAGATTTGACAGTCCAACCTATCTACGTGAGAGAGCGGCAAAACCCAACCGATATTCCCCCTGAAACTCTTGAGAGAGTAAGTTATTTCTTCTTAATATTGCTTAAAGTAAATTATGGAGTGGACAAATGTCAGATACCACAATGAAGGAGCATATGCACAAACGGTTCAGGCATATTGGTCTTTCAGCTGTCGATCATTCAGCAATCATCAAATTATTTTGAGTTGTTCTTGGGCTTTTTTGTGGTGTCTTTATTAGTTCTAGATTTGTTTTGACTTCTTGCTATCATGTATCTGGAATGTGGCACTTTCACGGTTTTTTTTTTTTCTTTTCTTTTTTTCTTTTTCGAATTTTTGAGAATGTAATTTTTCTATGTACTGTCAAAACCTTGCTCATGCTATTAGTGCAAATTTTTGTCTCCTTAGGGATACTTATGGGTCTGTGTAGTTATATCTCCTTTTACACTTATGATGTATGATGCAAGGTGTGGTATCTTTGGTTTAACTGGTCTTACTAATTGAGTGCTTATCTTAATGTTCTTGGTATGAGATGGCAATTCAGCAGTGTAATCTTCTAGGAAACTTTGTTGATCTTGTTTCTATAATGCTGAAATTGGAAAAAAGACATCCATGTCCTCGAACATTTTAGCTGGAGAAGCTGTGTTATAGACAAGGCTTTGAAATAAACTGTTCATAAGTTATTCTCATGAACAGTGTCATTCATGACATGAGGTGAGGAGACATTCTCATTTTGCTGAAGTCAATTGGAAAATAGACTTCTTGTTGATATCCACATTGTTTGATCTTAAAACTGCTCGTACTGTTATGAATACCGAATCATGAAAATGATCTTTCTACTATGAAGGTAGCAATTTTTGCATGATGGAAGCTTCACATTTTGTCTAATATGGAATATTGTTTTTCATCTTGCAGTTTTTGGGCATGGGGTATGCGAAGGAGCAAGTTCTTCGTGCTGTTGCTGAAGTTTCAAAAACTTCCGATGGGAGGGATATTTCAACTCTATGGCCAGCAATTCTATGTCACCTTAGAGAGGATCAAGTATATGGTTGTTCCACCTCAACCACATTTGCCATGAAACGTTGTTCAACTTCAACCAGATCTGCAGTGGCACATGGTAATCACTTTCTCTGAAATTAAACTGATGATAATTTTTATAATTTACCACATATATCGCCATACAGTTTTGTATTATAAATATTCTAATTGGGGAATTTCTTGCTTTCTACAATTAGGTCAAGTAGACATCGAAGGTAGTCAGAGTACAAGGGAGGAGCTTGGCTGTGATGATGCGACCAAGACCAAATACACCTTCACTGATTCATCACAGAACTCTTTCACCATGAAACCTTGCTCCTCAAATGTATGTTTGCACTGGGTAATAGACAAATTATACATCTTTTCATGAATTTGCAGTCTCTGATTGTATTTTAAAATACATTATTAGAGAAATTACTGCTTCTCTTTGTGTATTCCTTTTTACCAAATGATGCTGACCCTTGATCTGGGACAAATTTAAGCTCTCTCAATATTCCTTTTTTTTTTTGTTGGCGGTGATACTATGATAAGAACAGAACCTATATTATTTGAGTTAAATATCTGAGATTCTTTTTCAGGTTTCTAAGATGAGAATAATATTGCAAGGTTTTTTTTCAAGTTGTTATATGTTTATCCCTCTTTCGTTTCTGCATCAATATAAAATATCAGCTTTGGCTTTTTATTTATCAGATATCTTTTTTCTGCAAATATTTGTAGATCAGTTGGTGGTGATGCAAATTCTTATTTTCTTTTGCACCTGAATTCTTAGGATTATCCAGCAAGTGGATCGGGCTCTTCTAATGTGGAGGGCAGTATGAATGTTTTAAGCAAGCCGCCTCTGAATTTTGGAGAGAGGTTTCAGGATGTATATGAAGTAATCTTAATATTGGATGACCGAGAGCAATTTGCTACTCGTGGGTCAGTAAGTTTTGAGCTTGATTCTCTATCTTCCCCTGTCCCGTTTGGCAAGTTTGTACCATGCATTTTGCTCTACTTTTTTGTTAGGATTTTGCATGTCCATTTATTTTGGTAGATGCAAATTAACATTTATTTTGATGGCATTTTGAGCAACTTCTGTGGTTCTTGGAGTCAGTTAACAGTGTTGTTTCCATGAATTTCAATATCTGCAGTATATGGGATAGTTTATTTAGTGAAGTGATGGATTCTTATGGTACTAATCGTACAAAAGTAGTCATCATTATAGTAGAAACTATCAGATAATTCCAAGTGGTTGGTTTTGTTGAGGAAACTTCACATCAAACTATAATTTTGCACACAAATTTTCGGCTCTTGCCAATAAGTTGTTTTCTCAACTTCATGTGGTACTTTTCCATTGAGTCTATCATTAATGTTAAGCTATTGATTGATGCTGCTATCATGATATTGCCAGGTCACGTTCTCGGAGACTAATTGACAACATTTGCAGCCAATTTAACATCAAAGTAGAGGTTAGTGCTCATGAATAATCCACCACTTTTGCATGATAAAACAATTTTTATTCTTTCTTTGTGAGGTTTGTAGTTAGAATAATATGGTTTTGTGTGTTTTTCGTCTTTACACATAAGAACTCTGAAATTATGTGCAATAAGGAATAACCTCTTTGTGAAATGCGTCTGGAGAATTCTTGTGATCCTCATCTGGCTTTATTTCTATGGTGCATGGCTTGAATTATGTTCTTGATCCTGTAATTTTGCAAACAATGCTCAACTCGTGGTCATATTGATAGTATTTTCTCCACTATGATGGAAGAAGCATGAGTTTAATGAAAGTGAATGTCCTAATGCTTTAGAAAATTTGAAGTGAAGGCCTTTTATGTAGGAGTCATTTTATGCAGATGAAGGGAGTTCCACCTGTGATGTGTGATAGTACAAGTTAGTGCTTGCTCTTCGGGAATATCACGTAAAGTAGAAGAATAGGAAGTTAATTTTACTAGTCAAGGTAGCATTCATGCCATAAAATTTTTTAAGAGTTATTGACACTTATTGAGTCAACCAAGTGTGCCAAGAATAGCGTCTTATATTTTGTGTAAACGCCGTGAGGGAGTCCAATCTAAAAATTTAAGCTATCAGGTGGAGGGAGACTTTATGTATATTAGGCCTATATAAATTCCGTTGACAAGTGATATTGGATACTTCAACAGGCGCCTGCTCTTTACTTGTCTGACTGCCCTCGTATTGCTGTCACCAAAATTATTTGTAGGTCAGGCGGCTACCGGTAGGAGATGGAATCTGGATAGCTCGTCATAAATTTCATGATTCTGAGTATGTTCTTGATTTTATAGTAGAGAGAAAGAACGTTGAGGATTTGCGTTCTTCCATCAGAGACAATCGCTATAAGGATCAGAAATTCAAGCTTCTGGTACTTAGTTTCAGTTATTTAAATCATCAAGTAACTGTGTAAATCCCTCGTTGTGAAATTTTAGCTGTGCAATAGCATGTTATAATGTGGTTTACCTGTCTAATAATGTCACTGATAGTCACCTGCATAGTTGTCATTTCTTGTGTTGTTTTGACGGTCTTTTACCTAAGTTTTCAACATGCAGCGTGAAGTTAAACTGTGTATTCCTTGTCTTATCTTGATTTGGTGACTTGGCAGTGTAGGCAAAGCATTCTTTCATGTTTTGACATGTAGACGCAGTTGGGACAAAAAGATACTGTCTGTTAAAGTATTCATAGGAGAAAAACTTTTGCTGTTGATATTAGTATCAATAGTTTGTAACAACAATGATAATTTTTCACCAAAGTTGATCAGCTGATGTGATTAATATAAGCAGGAGAGCAAAGCTTAGTAAGAGAACTTATGGTTCCCACAGAATTTACTTGACGTCCATTATAGGTTTGACCTATCATGTTTTTGTTCTGTTGGACAAAACTGATGAAATCCTAGCTTCAGAATCAGATGAGAATCCCATTAGCATGCACTGTGTATTAGCTTTTTGATGTGATCATTGATGATTAAGCTGACACTGGGTATTACAAATGTTTTAGAGGTGTGGGCTTAAGAAGTTGATTTACCTTGTGGAAGGTGATCCAAATCAGTGTGAAGCTGCCGAAAGCATCAAGACAGCGTAAGTATCTCATCCTAGGTACCATACCTTGATTCTTTCTAGCCATTCTGTATTCAATTAATGAAATTATGGAATGTTAAAACAAGGAAGACTATCATTGTTAAGCTGGCAATGGGGAGGGAAGGGTAGAGGCTAGAAAGTGGAAAGAAGAGAAGGATAGATTTTAAGAGAATGCATGATGAAGAAGACAAGGATAGACTAAGGGAACAACAAAGCGGAGTAGAATGGTTGTGAAATGCCTCTTAGATTCCCTTCTTTTAATTTGTTGTTTTCTCAGAAGTTTCTTGGGCATGGATAGATGTAGTTTCCTTGCACTTTATTTAAAAATTGTGAAATCCTTTATATGCAGACGAGTTTGCAAGATGGAAAATTCTCAAAGTGAGTGAAAAGTTCTGTAACATTATCATTTGCCAGTTTCCTTGTGAAGTAAAATAATGCAGTTGGGGCATTTGATATGTGATTTTTCTGTATAATATATGTGAAATTTATGTGCAACTAATGTGAACTCAGTGTAATTGCTGGTTAGTGGATTTTCATTTTATGTAGGATGTTCTTTTGTTTTTTTTTTTGGTAGCAACCTTTCCTACTGAAGGTTTCCTGTTCTTGTGTTGATAGACTTCTTGTCTGATCAGTTAATTATGAGTTTTTCTTAAACTGTAAGTAATTTTATCCCATGCAGTTGTTTCACGACAGAGATTCTGGAGGGTTTTGACGTGCAGAGAACAAGCGGTCTAGCTGATACACTCAAGAAGTATGGTCATCTAACTCAAGCAATTATTCATTATTACACATCACAGTCGCAAGATGACCAGTCCAAATGCACTGGGGTTTGCCCACCTTTCGATGATTTTATCAAAAGCTGCCAAGATGCGGAGAAAATGACTGTGAGTGATGTCTTTGCGATACAACTCATGCAGGTACTTGGTCTTTTCATAGTAAGGATAGATTTGGTCATATTTTAAAACTGTGAAACATTACTGGACAAAGTTTCTATTGACAATAAAGGGAGATCTTTCTGTTGCTCAGGAGTTATATTTAGTCTTTTTGAATGGATTTGTGTTTCTCTTTTCTTCTATCCAGTTATTACCCACTGGATAAATGTTGAGTTCTATGTCTAATTGCTGGAATTGTTGATAAAATCTTCCCCAATTGGATGATCAAATTATGTGAGATTGTGTGTGCAGGTTCCACAAGTGACTGAAGAAACTGCTATAGCTGTTATCGACATGTACCCAACACTTCTCTCTCTTGCCCGTGCCTATGCTCTTCTGGTGAGTGCTGATGTACGTGAAGTTATTCATATGCACATTGTGAATATATATTACATGATTTACAAGAATGGCAGCTCTCTCCAGTGTAAAACATATAAATAATCTTCAAGTTATATAGTTTAGAAAGTGCAGGCAAAAACTATATTAGCTTATATGACTGGGACTTATATTGAATTTGAATGTGTCTCATTTCTTCAACACTTCTGGTTCTATGCATTGGATCCTGTTCTTGACATGTTTCCAACCAGTCTATCTCTTGCCCATGTCTATTTTGTCTAATGAGAGCACAGTCCTTGAATTTTTTTCATGATAGAATTGCCTTCTCTAAATGCAGAACATGCATAGAGTGACATAGGACAATGTGCAATCGAAGCAATGTTTTTGTCATGCAATTGAAACAGAACAGTACCTTGATATGTTTCTTTCACTGTAATCCTGACTCCTCGTCTGTTCCATATTTGGGAAGGATGGCGACCTATGTGCTCAAGAGGAAATGCTAACGAAGCAGACCAACAATGTTGTCAACAAGCTTGCCAGTAAAAACATCTTCCGATTGGTGTGGGGTGATTGATTTCTGTTACCTCTTAAACCTTGACGATATGATGCTGGTCAAAAGATTTATGCATCTAACACTGAAAAAAAAGGAGGAAGATGTGAATGAAAAAAACTCTGCATCGATGCTTTGAGCATTAGGATGTGCACAGTAATATGATTTTGGCTTTCCAATATCAATCCAGTGCTCTTGAGGACAGGAATATGCCTACTTTGTTGGACGGTGATCAATTGAATGTTCGGTAACATGTGGTATAGCTGCTGGACATGGCATATCAAGAACTGGAACTTTTTGACTCAGTTTGACAACCTAGCATTTTAGAGATTTCACCAAGGACGGGAAACCTGTTGAAATCGAGAGATCTTACAGCTGAAGGCGAGACATCTACCTTCTATGTCTTATATGATTTAGTCAAATGCTAAAATGATGGCACGACTTGTTTGGAGCTAAATATGAGCTCGCGGAGTTTTGTTACAGAAGATTCATCTAAGGAACACCTGTTCCGAGATTGATAGGTGCTCTGGAGCCCACAGCTTGTTTTTTAACTTCTAAAGAATGAAAGAAGTCGAAACACGGCGGTAATCCATTTTGCATTTTTTTCATCTATCCGACTATAGTCGAACTCTTCACCTCGACTGTAAATTATTTTGCATTACTTTGATTCAATTGTCGCAAACCCATGTCACAGCACACATATTATCCCCTAGAAAATGTCAGCGTCTTCCTCGTCGATCCTTCCTAACCCGTGCGGCGAGACAAAATACGAACTTGATGCAACCAAGGAGCAAGCCGAATTGGGAGGACTGCAGTGAAAAGTAGCATCTAGAAAAATGGTGATGAAGTTGCGTCTTCGCCGCCCCTGGTCCATTCCGACTTTCCTGGGTTTTTCACTCTCGAAAGCTTGATTATACATGTCGGATGCTTGGTGGGGAAGGCGGCTCGCCATCGCTGATTTTGCTAAACGACAATTCACTAAATGCCAAGGGAAAAGAAGAAAGGGAATCGTCTGGCTTGGAGCACACTACGTGAAAAAGTCCCTCAAGGAAGGATATGTACCAGGGGCAATGCATGAACGTCCCTGTGCCCCTTTCCGTGAACCAACAGCGCATTAAAAAAGAAGAAGAAGAAAGAAAAAAAGGTGCTCGTTACGTGGATAAGACGATGAGCTTGGGTCCGACGATGGACTGAGGAGCCTTAGTGGGAGCTGCGGATCCCGTCATTTGGTGCTTAATTGTTATCATGTATACTTTATATCCAAAAGAACATGAATCATATTTTGTTTAGTGTAATTTTACACAAACGGTATATACTAGAGAAATTTGTCCAAAAAATTCAGGGACCTTTCAATTTAACTTATTTAATACTTAAGCGCAATTATGAATGTTTATGAATTTTTAAATTTCTTTTCTTTACTTTTCTTCTATGTTGTTCTTCTTCCCCAAAAGTCTGGCAGAGTTGGGCGATGGCTGGCGACCCTCGCTGACTGTGAGTAAGGCGAAGGTCGTAGCTAGCTCACACAACACTAGCGAGGGCCGCCTAGTGATTGGCGAGGGCATCACAACACTCGCCTGTGGCAAGCAAGGGTTGTTGGCCATCACCAAGGCCCCGATGACCCACGCTAGCCCTTCAAGGAAGAAGAACAATAAAAAAAAAAAAAAAGTACTTTTAAAAAATCCATATTTTTTTAAAACATTGAAAAATCATTTATGTCAATATCGGTTGTGCCTAGTAAGATGATTAACGTCAATGTCATCAATTTCCAATCAAAATTGATCGTAAGGACTAAATTAATCAAGTTAAAAGGTTTAGGAATGAATTAGTTGTCATAATGGATTTAAAACTTTTCGGAGAATTAGCGCACGTATATTATATATGTAAACTTTCTGTATGGTTTTGTGATCTATTCTATGTCCGCGCGTGTTTAACGATCCATTTCCTTGTTGAGCTTTCGTCTGGGGGGGCTGCAGCCTGCATGTCTCTTCGGCACAAAAGAGAAACGATGCTCCTTGCTCTTAGAACATCCGTATCATCCTACAAACCAATGGTTCGTCGTTAGTTCCATGTGGATTATCTTCGTAACTTTTGATGTGATGAAGTGATCATCCTCAAAAGACGCCATCAGGCTGTCGCGTGGCATAGGATTCCCTTTGATTCGGTGTGTCGAAAAAGACCTCCTTATTTGTCCATTTTTCTTCATAAACAAATGTTAGAACAATTTTATAATTCATAGCATTATCTTAATTTTTAGCATATTCTTATGGTCCTTCTCCTTCCTTTCAAAGGTATAATCTTTATCGGCAGCTTGGTTATTTCGATCGTAGTAGCATCGAGCGAGTCTCATGTAGAATTCATATGAGTTATAGTCATCTAGCAAAAGTCAATGACACGTTGAAACAAATAAGTCGTGAAACATTTTTGTTTATTAAGACTTGTCTATCAATATTCATTAACAAAATCATTCTCTAAGTACATTTCATCAGATCGGACAAATTATATGTCAAGATATACTCAAGTCACCACCATTGCTCCATAAGAAAAGCCCGTTCTACCCATTTTATATATGCTACATGATGATTGATTTTGCTCATCACCTCGCCAGTAAAATGGTGCTATAAAGGCTATCTTTCGTCAAGATTGTCTTTATCTTAAATGGTGAAAACGGCTCCTCTAACTTTGTCCTCCCTGATTCTAACACTTCCTCATGGGGCGTTCCATTCATATGTTTTTCTTTCGATTCTACAATGACATCCTTATCATTTAACTCGACTCCAAGGACTAGCACTCAAAATATTTGCTTGACTGACTTGGAGATATTTGCTAACGATGCCTACAAAGCTACAAAATGTCATTCCTATGAAAACACCCTCACTTAGACATTGTTAGGACCGACATCTTACCGCTTAGGACAAGAAGTTAGCTTTCATGATGAGAGGACAAATCGTCTTTCTTAGTAACAAGCAAATCTAGGAAATTTCCAAAAGCAATGATGTCCTCTCGATTCACCTCTCCCTTTCAATGTTCAATAATTGTATCTAACTCTTTGGAATTACCTTCCTAAGTTCACCAATCTCTCACCAACGAAGACCTTTAAAGTAATCAAACATAATATTTGGTCAAACATGGAGTTCAGACCATAAACAAGAAAAGAGAAAAAAGACCTAAACATCTTGATTAACTGCATACTAATTAACCTGCGTAGTTTCAAGGCATGTCTATTTGATTCTTTGTCTAAAGAGGGTTTAAGTGATTCAGTACTAGGATGAACAAAACCAGTCACTAGTTTGCTAACAAGGTTGCTTGCCTTTGGCAATGGGGAAAACCTGCCACATAAACTAAAATTGTCAGAGAATTCTGTGTACCCTTGCTTTATCATCTCTCTCTAGTTTGTATCCACTTTTGAGGGAGCGTGTGAAGCGAAGACAGATGCTTTCGTCTGTCCACATGCGAATTTGGCATATCTGAGTGGGGCGTAATTGTTGACCGATTTACAACAAGCAAGAAAACATGGCTTTTGTCTTCACAACCCAAAGCCAGAAAGAAAAAAGGGGAGAGAGAAAAGATTAGGGCTTTGGACGTTCGGAGAGAACAAAACAGAAGGATTAACATTCATGTTAGAAGGAAATCTTGCCTCCATTAAAGAGGTATGCTCACATTTATTTGCTTGAAGGCAAGCAGAATCTTGTAGCTGAAATTGCACATGATGTATCAACAACAGAAAGGCTTGCTCGTAAAAGGTGAATAACTTGGTATGCACAAAGCAACGTTAGCACCCTAGTTTTAGTGCTGAAGGCATGTTTGGCAACCAATAATGCCAACACCATGCCACCACCAAAAACCATAAGTCCTGTTTTCTTTTATTTTCCTTTCCAAATTATAATGAAGATACCTAATCAAAAGTCCAGCACGCTACTGGCAACGCAGATGGTGGACTGGACATAAACATGAGTCCTTGCAGTACCCTCCACTAAGGAAACACATTGATTTGTTTAAGTAACCATGATGTGGTGTACCACTACTCTTAACCCAATATTAAAAGGCTTTCTTTTTGGGTTGCATATCCCAATATTCAAGATTATGTGGGCAACCTGTTGCTTGCTTCAGACAAATTGTTCATGGGTTTTTTTTTTTTTTAATTATTTCTTTTTCCCTCTTGAAAGAATGTGCATAGGAATTCTCAGGAATGGAACTAACAAATTCCAAGAACCCTCCCACCCAAAAACTCCACCAGTAAAGTTGAAATGTTTTTATATCTACTTTTGGCTTGTTCCACAATCTCCTTGTCCCAGTGTCCTCAGACTCCTAGCATCTAAAACTAAAAAGGAAGAAATAAAAACAAAGTACCAAGTGGATGGTCTCTTCTCACTTGCCTTTCGAAAAGAATCCAAATGCAGATTTTGGAGGGACTTGGGAGGCTTTCCTTGCAATCCCCACTATCCCCAACTAAGCAACAAGAAAAGGTGTTGTTTTGTTTTGTTATGACACGCTTGGATCAACAGTTTTCTTGAGAATAGCCCCAAATTCTGGCCAGCTTTTATTCTCATCCACTTCATGTCCAGACAAAGCTCTGCCTAGTGAGAGAGTGAGAGAACAAAACAATTTTTTGGAACAGACACAGGGAGAGAGAGGGAGGAGGAGGGGCTCTGGATTTCAGAAATTCCATATTCCTCTGGTCCTAACAAAAAACAACAAAGCAATGACGACAAACACAACCTCGTGCTTTGTCGCCAACGCAGCCATGGAAAAGTTCTTCAAGACAAGAGCTTTTATCCCAATTGGCTCGCTCTGCAATAAAACCCTAGCTGCTCAGAAGTTTTCTTGGAGTCTTTTCTGGGTTTGTGGCTCATCAACATTCCCAGCTCAGTGACGTATATCTGCTGCTCCGCTGGAGCACGGATTCAAGAAGCAAGCATCCATCGGCATTTGATCCGGTAAGTCTTTTGATCCTGCTCATTTCTTTGAGTATGGCTTCGGGTTGATTTTCTTTTAATAGAAAGAAGGGAGCATAGCATGTCCTTGAATATCTTAAGTAAATGATGTGGTTCATTTTTTTCTTTTGGGGAATGAAAGTAGTTGCTTTCTTGATCTTGGAAAGCTCAAACCACTTTAAGAACCAAGAGGTAGAAGTGCCCAATTGACTATATTGAGCAACAAATGGTGTGAAATTGTTCAGGTCTCAGTGAGAAACCGGACTGCTACAGTAGAAAAGACTTCCGTTTTAGCTGTTGTGTTCTTTATTGGCAATTAAATGAGGAAGCGTTTCATCGAGGAATCAATATATTTGTAACTCTAACCGTCTCAGTATAAGAGGTTGGAAGTTGATGAAGGTGGGTGACTACCTTTTATTAATATGTTCTGTGAGTGGTGAGATGCTCAACATCATTTGGTAGGTCGTTTACTGTTGTTCATTTCTGGAGTTTACTATGACTGTTTTGCCTTTCTAGGTTGAGCCACACACTGAAATTGAGTTTTGCAGTAAGGAGTCCTGGCTTGCATCTGTTCTCATGTCCTTCCTTTTTTTTCCAAAGCAAAGGAACTTTGGTGTGACTGCTTGGTATTGACTTTTCTTGCATGATCTGATTTCGTTGTAGTGGTGCAGGTGAGGTCATATATCCCCCATCACTTCAAGGTTCATCAATGATGGGTATGGTTCACGACGAGGGATCATCACCCGTAACTTCATCCCCACTTCAAATGTTCTCGTTGATGTCACTTTCTCCGGGCATAGGATCACCATACCCATTGCTCAGGGAAGTTAGTCCCGAAGACAGGGGTTTGTGGTTGATCCGTTATCTTATTGGCTGCGCTAACCATGTCGCTGCTGGTAGTGTAGATAATGCTAATATTTGCCTTGAGCAAATCTCCCATCATGCTTCTCCAGATGGCGATACTATGCAGCGAATCGCTGCTTACTTCACTGAAGCACTTGCTGACCGGATACTCAAAGGTTGGCCAGGCCTTCATAAAGCCCTTAATTCCACAAAAATATCCCCGGTATCCGAGGAAATCCTTGTCAAACGATGGTTTTTTGAGCTTTGCCCCTTCTTGAAGCTCGCATATGTAATCACTAATCAGGCCATACTAGAAGCGATGGATGGGGAGAAGATGGTTCACATTATCGACCTCAACTCATTTGAGCCTGCCCAGTGGATCAATCTTCTTCGGTCACTAAGTGCTAGGCAAGGAGGCCCACCTCACTTGAGGATTACAGGTATCCATGAACAGAAAGAGGTTTTAGATCAAATGGCTCTTCGATTGAATGAAGAAGCTGAAAAATTGGATATCCCGTTTCAGTTCAATCCTGTTGTCTGCAAACTGGAAAATCTTGATCTAGAAAGTTTGCGTGTCAAGACTGGTGAAGCACTTGCAATTAGCTCTGTTCTCCAGCTGCATACCATCTTGGCAGCTGATGATGAGACGCAGCGGAGAACCTCGCCTTCTGCATCCAACAGTTCAAATTCTAGTCATCGACAGAGAGCTTTGCATATGAAGCAGCGCACTCTAGGAGAGTGGCTCGAGAAAGATGTGGTCAATCTATCTTGCGCTAGTCCTGACTCAGCCTTGGTATCTTCACCAAAGATGGGGGGCTTTTTAACTTCTCTTTGGGGATTGTCGCCTAAGCTAATGGTGATTACCGAGCAAGAGTCAAACCATAATGGCACCTTAATGGAGAGATATGTGGAAGCATTGTATTTCTATGGTTCCCTGTTTGATTGTCTGGAGTCTACTGTTCCAAGAGCATCGGTAGAGCGACAAAAGGTTGAGAAGATGCTGTTCGGAGAGGAAATTAAAAATATCATTGCTTGCGAGGGCATTCAGAGGAAGGAGAGACATGAGAAGCTTGAAAAGTGGATTTTGAGGCTTGAGTTAGCTGGGTTTGGAAAGGTGTCCTTAAGTTACAATGGTTTGTTGCAGGCAGGGATGTTACTGCAGAACTATGGTTATGATGGGTACACCCTAAAAGAAGAGAATGGGTGCCTCCTCTTATGTTGGCACGACCGGCCCCTGTTTTCAGTTTCAGCCTGGAGATTTAGGAGGTAGAAAATAGTATTGTGTATCATGTGGGAGTTGTGTTCTTCTCTTTTCTCCTATTTTCCACTTTTCTTTCATATTTTGTATAAAGAAACTGAAGCTCTTCTTTCTCAGCACGTGCATAGTGAACTGACGGAGAGAATCCAATTTACTCATCTCTCTGCCATGACTGTTTTAAATTTACTTTTCCCCTTTTGGTGGAATCTTTAACTTTTTCTGCCTCCTGGTTGCATCTAGCCTATATATAGGCTCATTTGGTTTTTGTTCATTTGAACATAGTCACTCAATTTTCTTCCTCTCTGTTTCATTTGAATCATGACAATACATGCTGAATCCTGTGCCCATCCTTGTCCTTGCTCCCCTACTTGTCTAGTGAACCTGTTCTTGGTAAATTTTGTTTTGTTAGATTATATCTTCAGCTTATTTTGTAATGTGCTAGGATGTGGCGTTATTTCTCTGATTAAGAAAAAGACATGGTGTTCCTGAAGAGTGCTGTCTGCATTCTTATTGTTGCACACTTTTCATGGGACCAAAACTTCCTGATAACACTCTCAGATGATTTATTATTGATCAGTCCTAAAGCCACTAGGTCTTCCAGCTTACGTGACTTTTGAGTCTTAGGATGTCATAAACGGAAGATAAGCTAGTTTTTTTCTTCCAGGTGTGAAGGTATGCTTATGCCGGACTGTTATGTGATGATATGTTTTTGGGTCAGAAATGATTGAGAAATATGAGAAGTGTGATGAAGAAGAGTAAAAAGAAAGCTTTGGAGTAAGAAGTGGATGACATGCAGAATTTCATGTCTTTCAAGTGATTTATTCTGTTGAGCTGCTGCCATTTCGTTGGTTTTGGCGGAGTATATCTTGTACTCCCTATTCAAAGAGATCTCTTATTCGATAAATGAGATTAACTTCACTCTCAAATGAATAATAGACGAAGAAGGTTTTACTGTTGCCATTCCTTTTGCTGATATTGTGGCACCAGTCCCTACCTAGACAAAGTTATGACTAGGAAAAATGAAAGTAATGACATATCTTTTTTGTCCTTATCACAATAAAGAATGAGCATTATTCTTATTTGGAGAGGACATATTCGTCCCATCAATGGGTCGGATCAATCTGGCTACCCTTGACTCCATCATCTAATCTCAGTTCTCATGTTTGCATTGTATTTCTGTTCAAGCAGCAAGTGCCACGGATAGAAGTTCGTTCCATGTATCTGGAAGTCCTGCAATACACCAGTGTGTGCAGTCCATAACGTGGAGACCACTGTAAGTGCTAGGATGTGCATCTTTCCTCAGCTGAGAAAGAGTGGTAATGTCCAGCAAATGAACAGGTTTTCTGATGCTACTTATCACTTCTTTCACCACGTATGCTGCAGCCGGCAACCCGGCTGGGTATGTCGATCCAGTCATCGGTAGCTTCTCCTTCGAACAGTCCTTCACTCCTGGCTCGTGCCACTCTGTCCCGCTAAACTCATCAAATTGTTGAAGCAATCAGTACACATTTGACTCTTTGCTTTACTGAAGTTGGATTGAGAAGAAAAGAACTTACTTGTAGTGAGAGGGTGAAATTCCTTGAAAGAAGACTCTAGTTTTAATCGTGTCTACATCCGAGTCCACCCACTTCGCCCACGTCATCAATGCTTTGCGAAATGCGACCATCCGATCCATGTCTTTGTATGTGCGATCACCTTCTTGAATGTAATCCCATCTGCAGGTGACCAGAAAGAAGGAGGTCTGTTTATGCATCTTTCATCCAGTAGAAGACAGCACAGCTTCTATAGAAATACAACGTACTGCTGCTTATCTCCTCTCCGGTACCACCATTGCCAAGTATTGAAGATCAACACATCCATGTCCTTCCATAAACCACCGCTCTTAAGCGAATCTAGCTTCAAAACTCTACCGATGCCTTCCACTTCAATGTCAACCAGGTATAGAGAGTGAAATAGCATTACGGATACTCCATAGTCCTGCACGATGGTATTGTCATAAGATCAATGAACTCATTCACTTCTTACTCATTGCATGTTGTCCATTATTAAGCTAATCATCCAGACATTTTGATCTAACTCTTTGAGGAAGTAAAATTTTTCCAATCACCTGAAATGTGACTGTAGAAATTGAGCCCTCCGTCTCCTGCGAGATACTGGAATTCGGTGCGCCAGCATGAAGCAAGCATATCAAAGATTGCCAGTTGTTTAGGCTTAAGGAGTCTCCAATGTACATAATCTTCTTGCCCTGAAACCTTCTTAGGAAATCTTGAGCATCGAATCTGCAACATCATTCAGAAACACGTATTTCATCGACAACATCGGATGCATACGCTACGGAAAATTCTGCATAACCATCCATTCGTATCGCCTTCATTGCCTCCAGATGTCACGAGTTTGTAGAAAGCCATCGTGATGGGCAAAGACACAAAATTTTACCAAGAGGCAGTACCAACTTTCTTCTGACAATCATTGCCCAACTAACATGAACCGAAAAATATTCGATGCCGGTGGAAGAAAGAACCAGGTGGTTCGCAACTTTAAGAGGCTCTTCTTCTTCTCTCGAAGGAACCAGTTTCACCGTACACCAACGTTAGGTCTCAAAAAGATAGCAGTACCCTTTTGACTCCTGTCCACTCCTAAAGCCCAACCGCTCAATTAAAAGTTGTCACGGGATGTGGCAGACTCTAGATTTAATAACGTCGACGTTCAGGAAAAGGTGAGAACTTTTTCAAAGTTCTCACCTTTTCGTGAGCAGCAAGATTGACACCCTGGACACGCATGGACACGCCTGCACGACGACGACATGAGACGAACGACGCATGGACACGCCTGCGCGCAAACACAGAGAGAGAGAGAGAGAGGTGTACCTAGGCAAGTCACAGCCTTCGGGCTGCCATCTGTACTTAAGGTAGAGCCGATCGGGTCGGCCGTACTTGAAGCAGTCGAACTCCTTGCGAACGAAAGGGCAGGCCGAGGGGTCATACAGAGGGTAAGAAGTGTCATACGCCCAACTCCCTTCATACATGTTACAGTTCTCCTCCGGCTCTTGTTTCTTACCCTTCACTCCAGTTGCACTCTCGCCCTGCAGTAGACCTGCTTCTGCAGAACTAACACGCGAGTCGAGTGCCAGAGAAATGGCAACCAAGATAGCCAAGACAATTCTCTGACACCCTGGAGCCATCTCTGTCTCTGCACTGAATCTTGACTGCACTCTTCACTCTTCACTCGAGAGAAAGATTGTTTTCCAAATCAATATACGCGCACTGCATAAGAAGAGGAGGAAGTTTGATTGGGGGCGTTGGTAATATAATTGGCTTGAGCCAATGGCAGAGTGTGTGATTAATGAAGTTAACCAAAATGAAAAAAGATGCCAAAAAAGTGGCCCTTCGGCCTGATCCGATGGCAGATTGTGTGATGAACTGGAGAGAACAGAAGTAGATAGGTTGACGATAGAGTTGCCTTCATTGGGCTGTAATGCAGATATTTAGAGAACTGCCAAATTGGGTCACCGAGCACATCGCAAGAAACTACCTTATCGGCACAGGGACACAAATATTTGGTCCCTTATCTTTTTTCCTTTCCTGGAAAATGAGAAAATCACGGGAAGACTTTCAGTACAGAGACGTGGGCATTGAGTGAACTAGATCCCTGAAACGCTCTCAAAGAAACAGAGCACGAGAGGGTAGACTCTACCAAATCGATTCGTCACGGATCCATGTCGTGCATTTTGCAAATCTGGGGTCTCTTCAGATGCGAAACACGTGACAAACAACTCATCCGAGGAAGAGGAGCCGCCTCGGGAATTTCTTATTGGATTCCACCTTGCATCATGCATGTCATGTCACAGAGACAGAGACAGACAGAGACACAGCCAGAGAGGTGGTTTTGCAAAGCTTGTTTTTGCGGGGAGAGAAACAAAAGAGGCTTCGGATTTGTCTTGCATGGAACTTGAAGACACGAGAATGGACACGGAGCAATCTCTGGAATCACCCGTGAGACGGAGTAGCCATCATTTGTTGATCCATTTTCCTTCCTCTCGATACTTTCCCTCCATCTAATTGCCAAAAGTTCCGAAGCCCCACTTCAGCTCTGATGATTGTAGTGGGAAAGCGATCTGATCATACGCAACCACTCATCGAGTAAGAAGCAAAATCTCGCAATGGAATCATGGTCGCGGAGTCAAGATCGCGATGAAGACAATAATGGTAAATGACCAGATGATGACAACCGAGCAACGGCTAAAAAATCAAAAGGAAAACAATTTGCAGCAGAAAGATCCAGATGTAGTACAGAAGATTTGGGTAACATGTGACATTAGACTTTTGTGTCCAATGATGACAAGTAGAAGAAAGAAGTTTCTAACTATTGGGCATCTCATATTTTCATTTCCATACTAACTCTAAGCACATTTCAATTTCAATTTTTTTTCAATACAATTATAATCAAGCAAATATATGAAAAGCCAACACAATTTCATGTCATTCTAATAAACCCCTCTTGGATTCGGGAATTTTAAATCGAATTTTGTCTCTTCCTTCGATAAGCTAATCCGATTTTCTAAAGATTAAAAAAAAGATGCTCTCTTTTTTGGTTGATTTTTTTTTTTTTTATGTGCACACATGAATTTTGCTAGTATATTAAGAAAAGTTGCTCTTGCTCTCTTTCTTTAGAATTCTCGCCCTGGTACAGGTACTTTTATAAGCTTCGAAATTTCTAGGACCACATCTGCAGTGCGTCCTTATATCTTTAATAAGGTTGGTAACTCAACCACTCATCTCAATTTAACTAATTAAATTCACCGATAGCAATATAGTCTATTTATGTGCAGTCCAAATCGGAATCAATGTGCAGTCCCAACATAGTCTATTTATCAGGCTAATCAGAAAATAATTAATCAAGAATTTCCTAATGTCGTCCACGGAAAGTAGGTCTTTTCCTTCATTATCTCCACTAGTGCACAAGAATGAGGCAAGAAATTGCTTATCAGTATTAACATTAAAAGGCTGTCGATGAAACGGTGAAGATGTTGGTGAACATGCAAGTTCTCATAGTGAACTTCTAATTAGTCTAATGTTGACAATTCCAAAAAAAAAAAAAAAATCAAATGGCGATTTTTAGACGCGAGGCAAATTTGAGATTATAGATAAAGTTTTTTCTATATTTCTTTAAACAAGTACAAGGCCGAATTTGGATTGGAGCCCAATTCAGATCCATTACATCAGCCCATCTCGTGCGGCCCGGAACCACCCGAATCGGTCCGTCAGACCCAGCTCGTTCGGGTTTTGTCATTTTCAGTTCCCTCAGAAATCGAACTCCACTCGCCATTTCCATTCGTCATCTTCATCGCTATCTCAATCTCCATCTCAGTTCATCTGCGGTCCAGCCGTGTCGAGAGCTTCGAGTGCTGATTCCATCGCACATTCGCTCTGGGCAGAGGTACGATTACTTCAAAGGTCACGGTTTTTGTACACGTAAAGGAATGGCTACGGAAATAAGGCTGTGATTATTCGGAAATCGACATCGAACGAGTCCTACTTGGATGATGATCCGGGAGTCCAATCTTTGTTGGTTGAGGTGTTCTGGAATTATTCTCGCTTGCAATTTGATACGCGAGTCCTTTGGCCGAGACGCACTCCACCTGTTTGATAAATTGCCTGAACCGAAGTTTGGATAGCGCGGCCCCCGACTTTTGATTTGTTCCGAGTGTGTGTATATCGATGTATGTCATGTGATGGGAGTTTTTTTTCGTCGATAGTCAAGTGTGGTCTTCCTCCTATCCTGTTATTGCCAAGGCTAAATCGAAGTGTGCTTTCGCCAAGTGTTTTGTGGACATTACTGCCTTGTCCGGTTAAAATTGTATAAAATGTTTGCTTTCCTTTTGTAGATGGAGCATAACATCGCTGAAGAGCTCTATTCTGAGAGTTTGCGATTCTCACGACTAGAATTAAGTCCTAATTCCGCTGCCCATAATGACCACCAACTTCCTGGTAAGAGGTGTTTTTTAGCTGTTAGTCGATTTGGTATAAATATATGTTTACCTTACCTTTGTCAGTTTATTTCTAATATCTTAAAAGTATCACGTCCCTTTGTAGGCCTTTTGTCTGGAGCAAGGCTTGAAAGATCGATTTTTAGAAGTATGAATCTTTGTATGTTTTGCTTCAGGTAATGATGAGACTGATTTGTTGGACAATGATGGATTGGCATGGGATGATTTGGATGAGGTATTGGGTGAATCATCTGACTTGGACAGAGAGTGGCAAAGGAGGCACGATCAATTTTACACAGTAATACGGAATTTTGAATTTGTAAGTTATTGTGTTTCTTTTTCTTGGATGAGAATAATCTTCATCTGTCGAATGCTAGATCGGTTATCGTGATGGAGTAATAGCCGGAAAAGAGGCTTCTGCACAAGAGGGATTCAATATTGGTTTTAAGCAATCAGTGCCCATTGGATACAACTGGGGTCTTGTTAAAGGTGCCACCAGGTAAAAGAAAAGAGTTACGAAAATTGATGATGAGATGTTTTTAGATTGCATTGAGATTTGTTTTGACCAGCTACATTCTGGGACATCGATCATTGACGTGTGAAATTTTTGTATTGACCATCTGCAACACCTATCAAGTGCATTCGCTTGCCTTCCTGATGAGTTGAAAGAGAGGCTAGTGGAAGATCAAGGACACAGGGACAAGTTTCAAGGCTTGTATAAGTCTGTTAATTCTCTCTCTACACCAGATGCTCTCAAATTATTCAGTGATGAAATCATGTCTGACAAAACAACACAACAAAGTAAAGCGGCAGAAGCTAGTGGCCTTACTGCGGATTCCCCGGTGCAAAGTTCGGAACCCAGTGATTTGGGAAGTTATTTTGCTGAACTAAGATCACTCCTTATTGAGTGTCCTGCAATTGACGTTCGATTAGATATGTCTCCCTAGCTTGTTGGGGATAGCTTTCTCAGTGATGTGTTCTTTTTGTACCTTTACAAGGATTTATATTATAGGTAATTAGGAAATATTGTTTATATTACCAGCAACTACACTGTAAATTTTTGCAAGTTGTTGACTATTGACGGTCTACATGCCGTTATGTGAGAATTTTGCTGTACATTCTTTCCAAGAGACACGACTGGTTTGCAGAAGATAATAGTTCGCAGGCTTTATTAATTGATGCTAGGGTGGTATTCCGCCTGTGACTAGTAATGGATATTTCACAAACTTCTTCCCTCTTGAAGAAGACTAAAGAAAGAAACTGCTCTACAGGCAACAGTAACAGTCCGTATGCCTGTGCAGAGGCTCGGTATTGATTCCCAGGTGATGAGAGCACCTCATGTAGAGCTGATCTTTCTGAGTTGCTTGTATGGTCGATGATGGGCTAAATCTGGTCATCGATTCCTAAAACATAAAGTGACATTACCCTTTAAAAATCTTGTATGAAGTCAAATAGCTATGTATATGTTCTCTTTTCATTGGGAGCATAGCTATCAAGATGCAAATTTTCAACATAGTGTTTCCTGTCAGCGACACGAAGTCCTTGTCTGTTGTTCAGTACCGAGGTTTTTGTAAATGTAAGAGGATGCAAAACAACTGTCAGACCAATTTAGAGTACATCCACGACCTTGCGATGCATTTTTTCAGACAAATATTAACTAGAACAAGTCACGAGAGTTTGGAGCTAAGTGCCCCTACAACTGAGGCTACATGGATACACATTCAAAAGATTTTTTTTTTTTCCTGGTCGAACAAAAGGAAACTCAAACTCCATATATTGCACTGGCAGTGCCTATGTAGTAATAAGCTTAACACTCAATAGTTTTTTTTTTTTTTTTTTTTTTTTTTTGGCCACTTAGTAGACAGTCGTAGTTTGCCTGCCTTCGGAGCAGTTCAATGTTTGTCCCATGATCCTTTCCCCAAGCTGCCCGATCCAAAATGTTAGAGCCGAACAAGTTATGCTGTGTCAAGCGTGCGGTGCCTGCCGAACCTCTCGATCTGCTCGAAATGTGCGCTGTTGCTTATAACCTGCGGCAGGATGTTAGGGATAGAGATGAATTAGAAGGATATTTCTGGAAGTGGGAAACAAGTAGAAGGAACATTCGGAGGTTTTTACCTTGCTTTAGGGATCTTATTCAGCTGCAAGCTTGAATGGGCCTTGCATGAGGTGAGCTTGCTGAAGAGCTTTGGACATGGGTTTCATACTTTGAAGTTGGCATGACTTTCTCAAAAGCCTCGACCAGAAGTGCTACCTTTCTCTTCCTAGCAGGAGCTAGCTTTGTTACGGTTTGTCTGAGTGCATAGTCGATCATCCATTCCTCTGAATTTTTCTTGTCATCCATCATCTGATGCCTCAAATCAACTCTTTCAGTGTCTGGTTCAGGAGGCAGTGGCAGAAAGTTCGGTTCTTTTGGCATAAAATCTCGTAATTCCTCGGTTGGCTCACTGGATCTTTTACATCTGATCGTGCCCTTCAAACAGAAATCAATGGGTTCTTCATCATGATCGCTCTTCAACCTGGTATATATCCTTGTCGACTTCGCCTTAGTGGAGCTGTCCTCTTCAAGGATTGAATCTGCTGAATCTGTCTCTGTAGTTTTCTCCCGTCCCATCTCGTCAGGTTCTCCACCAGAATATTCATCTCGGTAAGATCTTTTAGTTCTTAGATCTTCCTGCTCCTCAGAATCATCCACCGCAAGTGTTGGAGCGTCATCCTCAGCTTTGCAGGAATGTTTGGATGGTTGAGCAGGAATCAGGATTGTAGCCTCCGACTCAGATTCATTATTATCCCCTGTTTCTTTTGTTGTCTCTCCGACATCATTGTGAATGATTTCCTCGTCGTGGCTGCTACCCTTGGTGGTAAGATCCGTATGAACTTGTGCCTCCTCATCTTCTGTCAAACCTGGACGAGCATCAAACTCGGACGCTTGGGAAACTTCTGTATTCTTCTGATCATATGGGGCATCCCCTATCATGTCCAAGCTGTTGGATCCATCGCTGACAGCATGCAACAGAACGTTGGCATTGGTATTGTCAGCACCAGGAATGTTTTCTTCTTCATCCTCCTTAAAGGATGACTTTACTTCCGCGATGACCTCCTCCATTGAAGACGGTCCACTTCCATCGAGGCTTTTCACTTCTTCAAATTCATCCTCTTTGGATGAATCATCGCTGTAGCTTAAGTAATCAAAGATGTGGCTGGGTTCAGAATCCTGCGGTGCCTCATCTGTGCCTTCTACTTCCATACCAAGGCTTGGCATTTGGACCTCAAAGCTTGCATGCTTTCCTTCCTTCAGTACTTGATCATCGGAAATGTCCTTCCAATTGCTGTCCATATTCTCACAAGCGACAGCATCTATCTTGTGCAAAGTAGGATCTTCTATTTCTGATATATACTCATAATCTGAACATGATAGATTATCCTCTTCTGTTGAGTAGGTCGTTTCTCCATCAAGCTCTGAATCAGCATATTCTCCTGCATCCCACTCCATATCCGAATCTTCTGAACAGGACTCCAGGAGTTCGACACTTTCTTCGCATAAGCTCTCACCTTCCACCATTTCGTCACTCTCATCCATACGTCCTTCTAGGTTTTGCTTAAGATCATCTTCGCAACATGAGGATGCATCAGATAGTCTCTTATCACTGTGCTCATCACCTGCATATTCTTCCTTTTCTTTATCTGCACTTACCCTAAAAGTCACGGTTTCTTCATCTTTGCTTCCCCCCTCTAACTCAACCATTTCTTCCTTTGGAATATCATTGACACTTCCAATGGAAGAAGAGTTCTCATCTTCATTTTTAGCATAAATTTCCACGAAAAATTCCAGTCCAATTTTTTCCTCCTCACTGGCAGGTTTACTATCAATACACCCATCATTTGGGCTTAGAGGCACTACCTTTGCATTCTTTTGGGTCTTCATCAATCGCCTCCGTGCCGAAAGGAAGCACTTGAGAGGAGGCGATCGAGCATGGTGATGGCCATTGAGAGAGCAATAAGTGTAGGGACAGACCTTCATCACTGAAGTTCCCTCTGCTTCGGTTCCACCAGGATTAAGCATGAGGTATTCAGGAAACTTCGACTCCTTCAGAGTCGAAGAACAGGTAGCTTTCTGTGCATCCATGTCTGCACAGAGAACTACTTTGGAACACCTTTTGACTGATGACCTTGCAGGCTTAAAACTAGGGGTCTTTGTTAGAGTCCTAACGAGTTTCAAACTCGATGACCTTTTTAGGTTCTCTGGGGATGTATTACCAGAGGAAGCAGGGGTTGGTTTTGAAGCACTGGAAGTCCTTCTATGCAGATTCTTAGTATCAGAACCAGTTTTAGTTGTCTGCGAGGTTACCTGAGAGCATTCCTTTCTCGCAACCGAACAGCTGGTGGACTTCATATAGTTAGGCACGGCACCCTTCAGCTTGACAGGAGACTGCTTCTGCGGAGTTGCTGGAGACATCTGAACGTCGCGGGGCGGCAGTCTTCCAGGTTGCGGGACTTCTTTCCTGAAGAGAGATGATCTCGAGCCATCGAAGCTGGAGAGCTTCGTCGATCTTGACCTCTTCATCCTCTTTTTCAGGTCAGTCCCTCTGGTTTTGCCATCGTGGTTCTGATGAGGAGAGGGTCTGAGGGTCGCCGATAGCTTCTCGGACTTTATTTGATCAGCTTGGATTCCAAGCTTATCGGCAACCTTTCTTTGGACCATCTTTGAAGGAAAAGAGAACCACCAGGACGGACAAACCAGAGGGAATAAGAAAACGAGAGTTCTTTACTTTGGTACCAGGGAGGCGAAGCTTCCGAAAACAAAGCCAAAGGCAAGCTTTCGCATTGGAATCCCAGGAAACCAAACAAGGAAAAGATTCCTTGTGGTTTCCTTCTGGTTAAGCTTAGCGTCTTGAGGTGGGTTGGCCCTTATGTGTTCTTTCCGGGAGCAACGCTTGGTGGATTTGAATGGGGTTGAGATAGCAGCCTGATGCTGACATGCACTAACGTACGTTTGGGTCGCTATAGGGACCCTTTCAACAAGGGCATTCTTTGGATTCAATTGCTTTTGGCTTATGTCCGTGTGCCCTGGGAAATCTGCAGAATGGCACTCACTTTGTTTCTTAATTCTCAAGGTGATCGTTCCGTATTGGTGGGGTTCACCTTACAGAGGCCCTAGACTAATCCATGTCCTCATAATTACGTGTTTGCCCCCCAAACCCCACAGAAAAAAGACTGTAGAGAGCGGTTTGAACCCTGTGTCACGCGTGAAATAGTTCTGGAGTACTCCTATGGTCCACTGGGTATTATTAAATGTTGCAATTAGGTATGAGTATGGTAGTTTGAAACCTCCATTTTCAGTAGGTACAGCCCACAGGGCTTATCCTGCTGCGATCACATCAGATGCTCTTGATTTCTTGAACATCAGTTCAACCAACATAAATCCTTCTAAGCACGTAAAACCCATCGATCTCGACATCAGTTTTGAGCAGGGGAAGGATGAAAATGCCAAGTCTTGATACTGTATATGCTTAAAAAAGACTGGCAAAGCTTCTCTCTTTTTGATTTGATGCGAATATTGTCACTGTTGAGTGGGGAAGCCGGAGGCGTAAGCAACTGGGTGGGCGGCAATTTCCAAAAAGGAAAGTGGGGCGGGGGCGGTGGTGGTGGTGGTTGTCGGCGATGGTGGGATCCACCGTGAGAAAGCTCCAAATCCAGACAGACGCTCCTCTTCCCTGCTCTCTGCGACCTGTTTTTTCAACTTTCATCGCCTCTAAAAGGCTGAGCAACAGCAAAGATTAAGAAAATTCAAGTTGACCCACGCTTCCTTTTTTCAATTTCAATTTCCCTTATCAAGAACGCTCGCCGGCCCGCGACCCCATCTTTCAAAACGATTTTTCGTTAGTTTAGGCCATTGAAATATTGAACATTTCGCCATCTCTTCTCAACGAACTTTGGCCCTTTTTTCTTCCCATCACATCTTGGACGCCGACCTTTCCAATCCCATCCTTTTACCGTGCAATTCGAGAATTCTTTATGGTTGATCTGAAAGTAGCTCCGTAAATTATGAGGTATCTTTCCTCCTATCATATTCAACAAAACAAGCTTTCTTCTCATTGTGCATTCCTCGTCACTTGACGAAAGAGCAGAAAGAAACCATCTTTAGTGATGTAATGGACACGTATAGCAATGGGAATTCGTCAAATTCCTTGATTTCAAAACCGGCGTGCTCATCGTATCCGTTCGTATACATGTCCCGCGGAGTAGATTAGATATTGCTTATCTTCCTTTACTTTTCCAGCCGACACTTGAAACATCTCCCTCTGCCTTTCGGTGACGCTCTCGTGCTTCGAACGCCTTCCTTTGCCACGCGTGTAATTTAAAAAAAGGGTTTCTTCGACTTTCTTTCCCACTGATATCAAAGGGTGGAGCTGATGGAAGCACCAGGCATGGTTAGGTTGTTGCTCAAGAACTTGTTAATTTTTCTTATTTTAACTGGAGAAGAGATTCTTATGCCCTGCTTAATCTTACTCCTGTCTTTGGGAGGGGGACCATATTCACTTTGGGAGCTTTATGGATGCTTATATCATTTCGTGATCTTTGGGTCGCGAATAGGAAATTGGGTTTGGGTTGATATGATTTCTCGGAAGACTGCACGACATCAATGAAGGGTTGATTTCCAAGGTTTTTCTTGATGATAAGATTAGGGAATGTCAAAGTAATTGCTAGAATAGACTTAACCAAATGTTGTCTGGTATTACTATTAGTACTATGATTATACGTTTGTGTTTTGCAGGCTATACGTGCTTACCTGCGTTACGTGGTCTTGCCGGGCTTGTATATCGGGCCTTCAGGTCGGCCGTTTTGTACATTTTGGGCTTTGCATAGTCTTTGTGTATGTCCACGTATAGCATACGCTTCATGTTTGATGTGTATTATGAGCATTTAAATACACATCCACAAGATAACAGCACATCTCACCACCGAGGTGGTTGGCTTAATGGTGAAGGTCACCTGTCTTCCACACGTCCTGAGCGACCCTCTAATAAACGGATGGTGCTGCGTTGCCTAAACACGGCATACCTCATTTAAAGAGACTTACCACTTGTTAGGATCTTAATGGGTTGCAATGATGAGCTCGCCAATTTCCAACCTTTTCATCAAAAAAGGTTATGTGGAGTAATTATGACTCAAACTTTAAATTCCATACCTTTTAACTTATCAAAAGGATCGCTTTGAATTTGTTTTTGTCGTGACACTTGTCCACTCAAGAATTAGGTTAGGAGCAGTAAAAAAATAAGATTTCTTTCTTTCCTTCCTTTTCAAGATACAGAATTTTTATATTACAAATTTTTGAAATAACTTGTAGCATGAAATTGTTTCGTTTCCATTAAAAATCAAGTATATGTCATTTATTTCATTCCTTTTTATTGTATAACTTCAGCTGATTTCCATCCCAAAACAAATTCTGGGAGAGGGGACGGGGACTTTGCTTGCCCTCTTCCGTGGCTGAGCATGATATAGAGATGGCAAAGAGAGCCAGAGCCAAAACACTAATCACGACTACACTTGATATTACATGGGTGCTGATAGTACATGATAATTGACCTTTATTACAGAAGTCATTGCAGGTCAAAACAAAGATCAGGAAATGTGCGAATGGTAAAAGAAAACAATTCGAATTCATCTTCAACAAGTGGGGCAGAAGCAAAGGCCTGATAAAGACCCTTAGCCATGGTAAGAGCCAGTGCACCCTGTTGTTCCTTGATCCATACCTGATGATACAACCCACCAAGATCCAAGTAACAACAATTGAGGCAGGATGCAGCATGGTATGCACAGTGCATAAGTCCCAAATTGATCATCTGAAGACTCGGAGAGTGTGATTCGAACATGTGAAACCCCCATCTACCATGAGATTAAGCCCGCTCACGTACCTCGAGTCGTCACTGGCCAGAAAGAGGACTGCGTTCGCCACATCGCCTGTTGTCAGCTCGACTCCCTCCAAGTTGGCATTCCTAGCAACGAAGGAGCGAAAGCCCATCATGGCATCTTCAGTTCGCTCTTCCTCGGGCAAATGAGCCATTGCCAGGCCTGTCGCAACTGCATAGGGAGAGACGCAGTTCACGCGTATCCCATGCTTTCCCAGCTCGGCCGCGACATTTTGGGTCAGCCCCAAAACGGCATGCTTGGACCCGGTGTATGCATGTGGGCCCAAGCCCCCCATGACACTAGTAACACTGCTCATAGAAATTATGACACCACTCTTCTGCGGGATCATAATACGGGCGGCATGCTTCATTCCGATGAAAACCCCTTTCACATTTAAATCGAACACCTTCTCGAAATCAGACAATTCTACATTACGGATGTCTGAACATGGCGGGCCAGACATCCCAGCATTGTTGACCATCACATCGAGTGTACCGAATTTACTGACTGTTTCATCGACTGCACGGCGAACATCATCTTCAAGGGTGACATCACAGTGCACATAGGAAACACTAGGTTCCCCACCAAGAGATTCCAGGACCTGATGACCCAGGTTATCTTGCATGTCGGCGATACAAACCTTCGCACCATGCTTGTGGAATAGGCGCACAATGCTCTCTCCAATTCCAGTTGCTCCACCAGTGACCAAGGCAACCTTCCCTTGTAATCTGAGAATGTAAAGGCATCAGTAGTGAAGCAAAACAGTGTCGACTCCTGTTCAGTTAAGGGGACCAAGGAAACAGAGGTGCAAAATGAGAGAAAGAACCTTTCAAAGGACAGCTAAACATCAGAAAAGCAGAATAGGTTTCCCATCTACATGAATCCCAAACGAGCAATAGGATTCAACTACATGAATTATAAATGAGATACGGTTGCCTTGAAGGACTTTTGAGGCAAGAAAGAAACTTCTTGCCTCGATGGAGGAAACAAGATCATCTCTTTTCTACTGTTACTGGAAGATACAGAGAAAGCAATCTGGCCTCGATTCTTGACTTTTGGCAATAGTGGCATGAACATGATATGTTTATTGACCTTGCAGAGAAAATTGCAACCAATTGATTAACCATTCAACACATGGCAAATGTAAATTTATGGAGTCGATGTGCAACGCTTTACTCCTACATGACATCTTAGCACCCAGAACAGAAGGCGGAAAGTAGGAAATGTGGGTAGGTACTGGAGAACAGCGCAGTAGACCATCCGCCAATTGAATCCACGGTTGGGTACAAACACAATAATGACTCATCTGCTTGGCAAGGCTGACATGCTCACAACAACCGAATTACATCTTTTCTTTCTTTTTAACAACAGAAGCTGATTCATAAGGCACTCTAAGCAGTCAATAGCTACACTGGTAGATAGTTTTCTGATAACGAGAGCTGAAGCAGCTCTCTTTGATGACCTATTATGGGGGCATGACATGTTTAGCGCACACCATTCCAGTTAAAACAGCAAGGAATCGGGACAAAAATTTCATTGTCATAAGACAGAATGCCAATGCACGAGATTAGCAACTGTACTCCTACCCCTAGTTCTAGTCAACGACATCAAAAGCAGACCGATCGCAGCAGTGGCTCCAGCTACTGACGAAGCGAAGTCCAGACGGGATCTCGGCCGATACAAATCAAATGTTTTTTTTAAAAAAAAAAAAAACCAGATAGAACATCGAGCTACCCATGAACCAGAACGTAAGGTTGGGCAAGATGGTAAGGAGATGCAGATCAAAAAGCCCACAAGCCACGGGATTTGCTATTAAAGGCAAAACAGCCGTACCCATTGATGAGAAACGGTATTCGGCGAGAAAAACCCACGTAAAAAGACCGAGAGATTTCAAAAAAAAGGGATCTTGATTCTTGCCTCGAGAGCAGAAAGTCGAACAGACCCAAAACAAGAAGTTCCCATTCCCGCAGACAGAGGGAGAAATTGCGGGAGGAGTAGCTTCATCCGAATTACCTTTGGCAGGAGAGCGAAGATTGGCCAGAGTCGGAGATGGACATGGTTGTGAGCTCCTGTTCTTCTTTCTGCTCTTGGCTCGCGTTTGACGGAAGCGTGACCGGGCGAAGAGCCGCTGCGAGTCAATTTACTTGAAACAGCCGTGCGACACGACACGCAATACAGTCCACACCCCCACGAGTATATTCTCCATCTCCCTTGCCGTATACATCATCGTTCATTCCTTCGATAGATGACGCTGACCACATCATCAATCATCATTGAAGTCCACTTCCTCAGTCAGTGTAATAAAAGTTGGTATAACGACACGTACGCAGTTCCTAAATTTTGACCTCTTACGTAATATTGATATATAAAATTCAAAGAGATGATACATATTCGTAATATCAAAGAGATGATACATATATAAAATTAATTTTTGAAATTTGATACATATTCGATTTAATCCTTAAATTTTATAAAAAAAAATTGATACATATTCAATTTAATGAAATGATAAGATTGAATATTTTCATATATTTTAATGACTAGTTGAAGGACCATATTGAACAAATTAAAATGTTTATTGATCACATTACTTATTCTATTTATGTCATTTTCTTATAAAAGTTTAAGCTTTTCACTTAACAACTCATGTTCCGATGTTTTTCTTGTCACTTTTCCTACCCATATAAGATATTTGCAATTTGTTGTCAGCAACGCATAAAAAAGACCATGTAAAACTATGCGTTTCTTTATTTTTAGCCATCATTAGTGTTCGGATTAGTTTTTCGTACTACTCGACTAATCGATGAGTATAACCATAACTTGATGTAAAAAGTCGGTTAATATGATTAAAAATATTTGGTGTACATGGAAATTTTCCATTCCTGCTATTAAATAGTCAAAATTTGATTAATAATTGAAGCATTTATGTAGTGAAGTCATTTTTTTTTTTTTATCAGTCCTACTCTATTCCTATTCTACACTCACTCTCAGATTTTTGCCCTGCCACTTGCAGGGCGTGGAAGTCGAAACCCACTCTTGAAACTTACGCGTCCCCACCTCTAGACCTCGAACCAGGGAAGGAAAAGACAATTTTCTGCAGGTATGCCTTCCTACATTGGGCGAACAACTCCCGTTCAAGTCATTCAGGGACGGCCTTTTAGCAGAAAACCTCTATGCCCTTTAGTTCAGGGCCTAGGGACACCATGAGAACCAGGATGGAAACGTTTCTAATCTACCCGAGCTGCATTTCCTAGAGGATTCTACCAGGCTGGAGAAGAAGATGAGCTTAGAAAGCCATAGAAAGGTTTTTATAAAAACACTCACTTTACTTCAAGGGACTCTGCCCAACACAATACACCATCCTTGCCTTATATAGACAATAAGAGGTCACAAGCCAACAAGGACCAAGCTAATAGGTCCAGAAACAAACAGAGGCACCGGAAACTTCCGAGAGGGAAATTATTCGCACAATATGAACAGTGACCGTATTGTGAATAGTACTTTCCCTAGCCTAGTGCTACAGTAAAAGTGAACAGTACTATGCTACAGTGAAATTGTACGGACAGCGGTTTTTCAGCGGTTTCGTCCGTCATGAGCATTGTAGTCATAGTCTGAGTCATCCGAGCTGTTTGCTGTAGTTAGAAGATGTGCCTCGTACTTCTGTTCCAGAGCTTCAAGATCTTCTGGTGAAAGTATTTGTTTTAGACGATGTGATGAGGATGCTTCCTCATGAGCTCGGTGGGATGCTTCTTCTTTAGCCCAGTTTGTATTGTCATCTTCTGTGGTGTTGACATGAATACTTGACTAAGGCCAATGGAATGGTTGTGAATAATAGGAAGTGTCTATTTGAGATAATGACAATGGTTCTTGGTCATAGGGGTCTTGGGAAAGAGGACCTCCCCAACATGCATAGGGGTCCTGGGTAAGTTGGACAATGTCTTGTGCACTTGTCATTTCATTATCTTGAGATGATTCAGCTTGTCTGAATTGCCTGAGTGCTTCCCTAGCTTCTGAAGCTAGGTCATAATGATCCCATGCAGTGGGTTCATTATAATTCCATACACTCTCAGGGATGGTTTTGTTTTCTTGGCACAGGATTCTCTGGAGTTCTCGATACTGGAGTTGGCAAGATACGACAGATCTTGGATAGGATTTGTGAATTCGAGCTTCTCTGCTATCCAGATGTGGTTTGTAGGATGTGGTTCCTATCTTCAGGGGAACATCGATGATGTTGCCATTGTTTCGGCAAAAGTGCCATGGACGTCGAAAAAACAGGATGGTATGGACTTTAGGATTTGGTGTTGTGGTTCTAAGCTCATTTTCCAAAAGATGTTTCCAGTGAGTAGGAGGATAGAACCAATTGAGGAAGTCTAGAAGGTTTCGATCACTTTCTTTCTCAATATTTCTTCCAAGTAGGAATATCCTGGTAAGATTGGCAACAAATCTCCTGGTTGGGATTTCAAAGGCTATTAAGTACTTATTGGTTAAGTACCATAATAGTGTTTTAAGCTGATCAGGGAAATCATCTTCTTTCCAGATAAGAGGATGTATGAATGGATAATCTGAATTTAATCCACAAGGATAAATAATCGAACCTACATTGAATCTGAACAGATCTGTGTGGCTTTGCCACATGAGGTTTTCTAGATTTGCAGTGAGATTGTCATTCTGAATTTGTTCAACAATCTCCTGGGGAAATTTCCAGCTTGGCAAATCTTTGATCTTCTCAATCTTGTATTTTACTCCATGATTGAGCATATGAAAAGCAGGTCTTTTGATGTACATGTTGATTTCTATTTGGTGCCTTTGGTCTTGACAGAAATAAGCAAGAACATTCTTTTTTCCTGGAATGTGTGTGGTTTCAAAGGAATATTTTGAAAACCATTTGGCCCATCGAAGCGGTTGGGAATTTGGAATGCATTCGTTTAAACTTGGTCATCCGAGGAAAAGATGCCATGTCTAATTCTACCAGGAAGTGGTGGCCGATGAGATGACATTCAAACTTCTTGATTCCATTTTTGACTGCTAAGATTTCTTTGAAAGTGGAATGGTAATGCATTTCGGATTGTGAAAACTTTCCACTTTTGTGAGCACAAAGGTGTCTCTTACCATCAATTTCTTCAAATAGAATAGTTGCCCAGTATTCGTCACTGGCATCAGTTTGAAGAATTCTTTTACCTGTTGATGGTATTTTTAGTGGTGGGAGATTCTGCATAATCTCCTTAAGTTCAAGCAACCGCTTTTGTCTCGAATTTTCCCCAAGGTGGGGGATTCTTCTTTAGCATGGACTGCAAAGGAATCAGAAGCTTTGCAATATTTGGGACAAAGTCCCTGAGATAATTAATTATCCCAAGGAATTGCTGGACTTCTTTCTTTGTGAAATTTTCTTCAGGAAACTTTAACAGTTCCTAAGCAATATGTGGCCCTGGATAGTACGTACCATTGTTGAGGTACATACCAAGAAATTCAATTTCTGTTTGGGCAATATTCATCTTTCTCTGGGAAAGCATGATGCCATGCTTTCTGACAATTTCTGCAAATTGTTCATGGAGTTGGCAAAGTGTGGATCGCTTATCGGGGATCGTAGAGCGGGATATCATCGATATATACTACAGCATTTGAAAGGATTGGTTGGAAGATACGACACATGGCCTTTTGGAAAAGGGATGGTGCTACCTTTAGGCCAAAAGGAAGAACTTTCCACTGGAAGTGCTAGTTTGGAATACAGAATCCTGTTTTGGATCTGTCTTCAGGATGGATGCCCAATTGCCAAAATCCGGCTTTGAGGTCGAATTTGAAATAGATATGGGCGTTTGTTGATCCAAAGAAAGAGAGAGTCTCTCGGATGGTAAAGGGAATTTGTCATCCTGGAGGAAAAGATTGAGAGGTTGATAGTTGATTACCAATCTCATTTTTCCTCTGTTCTGCTCGGCTCGCTTATTGATATAAAAGGCTTCACAAGCCCATTGAGAGTTGGAGATTTCAATAAGGCCCTGTTGCAATAATTCTGAGCATTCCCTTTGGACTAAAGCCAAGTGTTCTGGCTTCATTCCCATGTGACTCGCCTTGGTTTGATTTATATTTTCATTTTTCTTGAAAGGAAGGCGAACGAAGAATTCTGGTTTTTCCCATAAAGGATGGGAACACTTTTGAGCAAATTCTGCATGGGATTTCGAACATGATTCTAACAACTTTTGCATGATTGGATCTAACGGGTTCATCGTATGGAAAAAGTCTTTGGATATTGACGAACTCGAGAATTGGTTCTTATACCTAAGACCTTTCCGGGAATGATACGAAGCTGTGAGATCTGAGTCATAACGTCCCAACCGATGATCAGGTCTTTGTTGGGAAGATTGGATCCAAAGATCTTTGTGGTTATTGAGCATTGGGGGAAAAACTGAATGGTCACAGGAGTAGTTCTCACATTTGTGGAGAAAGTGTCTCATGAGGCAGAGTTGAAATATCGGACATAATGAGTCCAATATTCTTCAGGAAGAACTTTGGTATCTAAGATTGAACAACTTGCTCCAGTATCAATGAGAGCAATGACAGTGATTGGCTTAGTAAACTTTGAGGTGATGATTTTTACAGGAAAATGGGGACAGTGGGTTTGACTTGAAAATATGTCAAGGTTTTGTTCTGCAGATGTGGGTGATATGTGAAAAATATCTTCAGATTCTGAATTTGAATCAGTTTCACTGGAATTGTTGTAACATGGAATGATACAAAGAGTTTGTTCAGATTGTTCCTCATCAGCAGAGAATAATGATTCAACATCATCATTTTCAAGAGAGATACATGTTTCATTCTCAATCTGGTGTATCAGATGATGTTGGCCCTTTATGGCTTGGGGACAGTTTTTGGCAAAATGTCATTTCTGGTTGCAGATGTAGCAACGATTTGACTTTTTATGACCCGTGCGATCCTTTCTTTTTCGTAGGTATCTCCATTTCTTCTTCCTTCGGAAGTTCTTGTTGCCATGTTTGGACTTATTCATGGAGAACTTCTTGAAGTGTTTATTCTTTCGAGAATACTTTCCGCAGGTGCCATCACAATTTTGTTTGGAACATTTGATCCTTAGCTTGTGGCGAGAGCAGGCTGTCTCGAGACTTGGATCACTGTTGATATATGATTTGACCATCTGACGTTTTAGACATATTTCTTCAAGGCATAGATAGATTTCTTGTTGTATCTCTCCCGGGGTATGTCTTGAACTCTCTTTTGTCTCCCAAAAAATGATCTTTCGACCATTTGGGATAGTTCTTTGGGATGGAATTCAGGAAGATATGCTTTAGATTTGAATCTGCTCCAATTTGGTAAAAAAGCTGGAGCATTATCCTATAATACTTATCAAGATGCTTCTTCTGGAAAGAACAACACCTTCTTTCTGAGAAGGTTGTGATTTAAACCCCTCACCTCCCCCTTCCATGTTGAGATTGTGCTTTTCGACTTTTACGATCTTCCCCCCGGCAATTTATTTTCCCGGATTAAAAAGAATAACTATTAATAAGAGAAATTTAAAAAAAAAAAAAAATCACTTGAAACCACTAACCAGTGGCATTGACGTAAAAACCGCCGACTCCGAGGGCCAAAGCCGTCCTCGGGATCCAAGAACTCCTCTTCGCCGCCTTCGAGACAAGGCGGAGAGCTCGTCCTCTCCACCACCATAAACCCTCGCTCTTCTTCTTCTTCTTCACTCTCTCTCTCTTCTCTCCGGCGAAAATGACCAAGGTGTACGGCACCGGCACCTACGACTTCAAGCGCCACCGGGTCGCCGAGTACCCGGTCGAGCCGCCCCTCCAGCTCGCCGACAAGCCGGCCGACTCCAAGCCCGGCTCCTCCCTCCCCGCCTCCATCACCCTCTCGGAGATCCAGCGCGACCGCCTCACCCAGATCGCCTCCGCCAACTGGCTCGTCTCCTCCGGCGACGACGGCGGCGGCGGCGGCGAGGAGGCGGAGGGCGGCGAGGCGGGGGGCGGGGGCAGGAGGCCGTTCGACCCGGAGCTGGTGAGGGACATCTACGAGACGGAGCTGGTGGTGAAGGGCGGGCGGAAGCCGGTGCCCTTGCAGAGGGTCATGATCCTCGAGGTGAGCCAGTACCTGGAGAACTACCTGTGGCCGAATTTCGACCCGCGGGCCGCGACGTTCGAGCATGTCATGTCGATGATTCTCATGGTCAATGAGAAGGTGAGTTGCGAGGGACTTGCTGGAGCTTTAGAGGTTTTGCTTATTTGAGGATTGCGATTTAGTTTACTTAGTTTTCGAGTAGTTGCAAGATAATGTGTGGCATCGAGTAAGTTTTTTCCGCATCCACAAGCTGGTAGGATAAGAAGGTGACATTGATGGAGAGATTGGTTCTTGCATTCTCATAGTTAGGTTTTTGCGTTTGCAATGAGAGATTCAATAATTGGTCTGGTTAATCTGAGGCAACGAGGAAGAGCGACAACTTTTGATTATAGGTTTTTCTGTTTAAAACGTCTAATTGTGAATTGGGAAAGTGGAATTGATAAACAACGGCAATATGACTTCAAGTCTTTTCTCTTCGTTTGTCTGAATTCCAAGTCAATAAGCTGATTAAGGTAACTTCTTTGGACAATGGCTAGGAATGTGATGAGGCAGCAAGGATGGTTTTCTTTGCTACGTGCACTGCCCTCATTATATAGGAAAATAATACTTTGTTTGAAGAAATTGTGCCTTTGAACTTGAATAAATTCATGCATATATGACTCCTGCAGTTTCGAGAGAATGTGGCAGCTTGGACATGCTTCTATGACCGAAAGGATGAGTTCAAGGGATTTCTTGACAGGGTTCTCCGTCTTAAGGAGGTTTGTATCCTTCTATTTGTTCGTAATGCGTAATTAACCTTTTTCTTCACTAAGGGGATTTTCGCCCTGCTACCAGTAATATGCAAAGGAACCTCACTGTGTGTTTCATAATGTAATTTAGGAAAATTGGCTTGTATTCTGTGTTTAATTATTTTCTTGCTTTGTTGCTGCCGCCTCATATGCCTATTTTTCTTTTTCTTTTTCTTTTCCAGGGAAGGGACTTAAGTATTCCAGAGAAAATTAATTACTTGGTTTTCATGATTAATGCTTTTCAGGTATGTTACATGTCTCATGGATGTTTGAATTACTGGCATTAGGGCATAATTTCGTACTTCATTTAGTACGGAATTTCATTGTATCGCCCTTAATCCTTCTTTTACTGAGCTGCGCGATCAGAACTACCCTTATTACTTGCCATATTTTCTGGTTGACCTGCTATTTCACCTGGCAGAGTTTGGAAGATGAAATTGTCAGTGAGACCATTATGAAATTAGCAAGTCTGCAATCTTGGCACAGTTTGTCGTTTGGTCGTTTCCAGGTAATATTGGCTATGCTCCATGTGAATCTTCAATAATTATGTTATGTACTTACAAGTGCTATTCCCGTTGGGGATAAGTGAGGGTGTGTGTGAAATTATGATGGGCATCTTAAGAAGCTTACACATGGTTTTCTTACAATTGTAGATGGAGCTTTGCCTCAACCCTGATTTGATTAAAAAATGGAGAAGGATGATAAAGAGAGAGAGCAAGGTTGCCATGAAACGTGGTGAGCAGTTTGATCCCTCTTCTAAGTTGGAGTCAAACTTCTTGAGGAATCTCATGGAGGAGTTTTTGGAGGTACTGTCTGTGAAGTAATAGAGCTTATATATTCTATAGCTAATTTTAGCTGGATACCTGCCCTTTTGCTCCACAATGAAAATAATGTACATATATTATATCCTGTTTCGTAATTCTAGGTACTTGACTTCAAGGTTTTCCCCCAACCAGAAGATGATAATGGGAATGATGAAACAATTGGTGCCTACAGTCTTGGACGAGTTGATGATGCTTCCGTCCTATATTGCGAGAGATTTATAGAATTCCTCATCGATCTTCTGAGCCAGCTGCCAACAAGAAGGTATTGGGTCTTTTCCTACTTCTATGCTTCATCTAAGTCTGCTGCCAGAAGTATAAGTGGTTTCTTTTGTCTCCTGCCTAGGTTGTTTTATAGTAAGCTTTCTATATCACAAGGCAAATAATTGAGTTTGATAGTTGTAAAATAACTTAACGTGGCATGAAAATTATTAAAATATCAGTTCAAGGGCTTTCTTCTCTCATATTGTTGGCTCTTTAAGGTGCTTTTGCATGGGGTTCTTCTGAAATATTCAGCTGAATTATGTTGTTAACCTTGTGTTGACCCTACTATGCTACTGCTACCACTGTGCTTCGGCATTCCTCACCCAATTTTTCATTTTGGATGAACAGGTATCTGAGGCCTCTTGTGGCAGATGTGGCCATCGTTGCCAAATGCCATTTAAGTGCTCTGTATAGACATGAAAAGGGAAAACTCTTTGCACAACTTGTTGACTTACTACAGTTCTATGAAGGCTTTGAAATTAAGGACCATGTGGGCACACAATTGACAGATGATGAGGTGGTTCAGTCTCATTATGACCGCCTTCAGTCTTTCCAGCTACTAGCTTTTAAGAAGGTCCCGAAGGTTTGTTATGGCCACAGTTTTATGTAAAATGCTGCTTCATTCATGGATCCTGAGAAAGATGGATATTCATCTCCTTTCCTTTCTTTTGATCTTCTCTTTCATCAACTAACTTCTTTCTGATTCTTTGTTGTTCCTGTAGCTGAAAGAACTTGCATTGGCTAACATCGGTGCAATTCACAAGAGAAATGATCTCACCAAGAAATTGTCTGTACTTACCAAAGATGAGTTAAGGGACTTAGTCTGCCACAAGGTTTGTCAGTATTACATGTTAACTTTATTGCTCTCTTTCTTGTTTTGGCTATGTTTTCGACTTTACCCTGTACTGATTTTTTCTGTCATCTAGTGATCAACTTTACTGGGCATCTGGTGTGGTTCATACTACTTGTCCTTAGTTGCATCGGATTCACTTCTTTTTCTCAAAGATGAATTGTTGACTGCTGACAACGCCTGAGCTATGCAGTCCTTAGGCTACATATTGTATGTTACTTTATCTGAGGGCTAAGTGTTAGAATAACACACATAAGCGGAATCGAGCGAATAATAACACAGCACTTATGTAGTTGTATCTGTATTGGCCATTCCAGAAAACATTTGTATGTTAAATTGATGATGATCCCAGTTCCATGAAGTATGCTGTGATAGAGTGCATCTGTAAATTAGGTGAAGCTAATAAAGATAATTAATTGGCATACGAAGAAGAAAGTGTTTTATGAAATATATATGTGATGTATCTGAAGTGCTTTTATAACCTTTGTCTAAGCATGTGTATGAGTATCGGAGTATGAGTTCTTGCAGGAATTCAGGAAAAAAAAAAGGCATATAAGAAAGATTTTAGAAGTTGACACAATTTAAATTGTAAAACTTCTGGTTATGTGCTATGATTTTTTTTTTTCAAAAAAATGCAGCTTGATCACCAAAAATATTTCATGTTTAAGGAGCTTTATGGAGGTTTTATTTTATGTGGTAAATGGGTTCATCCTTAGGAAAGAAGTGATAGAAATAACAAATAAATAGGTCTGAACAGTCATTATACAGAGGGTCCGGGGCGCTTCTTCATCACAGGCATTGTGCAACTGTTGAAAACATTGAGACCTGAGGCTTATTTAATTCTTATAATTAGCTGAATCTTTCAATGTTAAATGCTTATAGGCATGTCATTGTTTTCACATTGTTTTGGGTGTACTTGTACTTTTCTTGGACTTGATACACACATAGAACATTAAAAAAAAAAAAAAAAAATTCACATGCCTATCTTACAGCAAATTTTTAGTTCTTTTCTGGTTGGGGGATTTGGCCATGTGATCATAGACATATCTTCCTCCTTGGGTATTTATACTGGAAAAGCATGCTCTGATCCTGTTCCTTTTTTATATGCAGCTTAAGCTGGTCTCTAAGGAAGATCCCTGGTCAGATAGGGTGGATTTTCTTGTTGAAGTCATGGTATCCTACTTTGGAAAACAACAGTCTCAGAAAGAAGCTATAAATGCACTGCCACTCTACCCTAATGAGCAGATCATGTGGGATGAAAGTCTTGTACCCAGTATAAATTACTCAGGGGAAGGTTGTCTGGCTCTTCCCAAACTCAATTTACAGTTCCTGACACTCCATGACTATCTTCTAAGAAATTTTAATCTCTTTCGTCTTGAGTCCACATATGAGATTCGCGAGGATATTCAGGAGGCTGTGCCTCACCTCCTTGCATACATCAATAATGAAGGAGAAACTGCATTCCGTGGTTGGTCGAGGATGGCTGTGCCAATCAAAGAATTTAAGATGACAGAGGTAAAGCAGCCGAATATTGGCGAGGTTAAGCCTGCGTCTGTGACAGCAGAAGTAACTTTGAGCATTTCCAGTTATAGAGCTCAAGTAAGATCAGAGTGGAATGCCCTCAAAGAGCATGATGTCCTATTTTTGCTCTCCATCCGCCCCTCATTTGAGCCTCTTAGTGCAGACGAAGCATCAAAAGCTAGTGTGCCACAGAGGCTTGGCCTTCAGTATGTGAGGGGATGTGAAATTATTGAGATCCGTGATGAAGAGGGAACTCTTATGAATGATTTTACAGGAAGAATCAAACGTGATGAGTGGAAGCCCCCAAAGGGTGAATTGAGGACCGTTACTGTTGCTCTGGATGCAGCGCAGTACCATATGGATGTCACTGATATTGCAGAGAAAGGTTCAGAGGATGTTTATGGCACGTTTAATATATTGATGAGGAGAAAACCCAAGGAAAATAACTTCAAGGCAATATTGGAATCAATAAGGGACCTTATGAATGAGTATTGCATTGTTCCTGAATGGTTGCACAACATATTTCTAGGCTATGGGAATCCTTCTGCAGCACAGTGGACTAATATGCCTGATCTTCTTGATGTTGTAGATTTTAAGGATACTTTCCTTGATGCAAACCATTTAAAAGAGAGTTTCTCGGAATATGAGGTCAGTTATCAAGATGATCTTTTCTTCTTGTTTTGGTGAAACATTTTCTAATGTCATCTAGTAACAGTTTTTTTTCCAATCCTGGCTTTAGGTGTCCTTCGTAAATCCAGATGGCTCGGAAAACTCCCTACCAAAACCCCCTTTTCGCATAAGTCTTCCAAGGACTTTGAAATCCAATACCCATGCTCTTCCAGGGAACAGGAAATCTGATACTTCAACGGATGATGTTAATGTGGCGGATGCTGGTTCTGAAAAGGAAAATCTCATTGTTGAAGCTTATATCCCCCCTGATCCAGGTCCTTATCCCCAAGATCAGCCAAAGCAAAATTCTGTTAGATTCACACCTACACAGGTAGTGGATTTTTTTTTTCTTACCCGAGATTATGAGGTCCAAAAAGTGAGGAATGTTATGCTGATTGATTCATGTCTTACTGTTTTAGGTCGGGGCAATTATCTCAGGCATCCAACCAGGACTGACGATGGTTGTTGGTCCACCTGGTACTGGAAAGACTGATACAGCAGTGCAGATATTGAATGTTCTTTATCACAATTGTCCTTCTCAGAGAACATTGATAATCACTCATTCAAATCAGGCTCTTAATGACCTATTTGAGAAGATTATGGAGGTAAGCTTTCGCAACCATAGCAAGATGGAAAGAGTCTTCTATGGACCGAGTACATGCACTGCTTCCATTTTAACAGTTAAATTTTGTGGGCACATGCTTCACACGATGGGGCCTACTATTGAGTGGTGCAATTAGACCTAAGGTGAATGCACCCGGCCTATGCGATCACATCTCATCAAAATTGGGGATCCCTATTCTTGGTGTCTATTGCAGCTTGTCGCACTTTCATTTTATTTGTGCTTTGGATATTTGCAACTTTGATCTCAGTGAAGTTTTAAATTGACTTCTATAGTCGAAATATAAATTGATTTCAATTGACATCCTTGTTGATTACAGAGGGATGTGCCTGCACGCTATCTTCTTCGGCTAGGTCAAGGAGAACAAGAACTGGCAACTGATCTGGACTTCAGCAGGCAAGGTCGTGTCAATGCGATGCTTGTTCGGCGATTAGAATTGCTTAGTGAAGTGGAAAGGCTTGCAAGATCTCTTGGACTGCCTGAGGATGTGGGTTACACTTGTGAAACAGCTGGTTACTTTTGGTTGCTTCATGTATATTCACGTTGGGAGCAATTTCTTGCTGCATGTGCTGATAATGAAGATAAACCATCATTTGTTCAAGATCGTTTCCCCTTTAAGGAGTTCTTCTCTGACACTCCTCAGCCTGTTTTTACTGGTCAGTCATTTGAAAAGGACATGCGAGCTGCGAAAGGGTGCTTTTGCCATCTTAAAACCATGTTTCAGGAGCTTGAAGAGTGTAGGGCATTTGAATTGCTCAAGTCAACAGCTGATCGAGCAAATTACTTGATGACCAAGCAGGCAAAGATTGTAGCAATGACTTGCACTCATGCGGCCCTTAAAAGGAAAGATTTTCTTCAATTAGGTTTCAAGTATGACAACTTATTGATGGAAGAAAGCGCCCAAATACTAGAAATTGAGACTTTCATCCCAATGTTGCTCCAGAGGCAGGAAGATGGTTATGCACGCCTTAAACGCTGTATATTGATTGGTGATCACCATCAGTTGCCTCCAGTTGTAAAGAATATGGCTTTCCAGAAGTATAGCCACATGGATCAGAGCCTCTTCACTAGGTTTGTTCGTCTGGGGATACCCTACATTGAGCTTAATGCGCAGGGTAGAGCCCGGCCAAGTATTGCCAAGCTTTATAACTGGAGGTACCGTGATTTGGGAGATCTTCCTTTCCTAAAGGAGGCTGCCATCTTCCACAAAGCAAATGCTGGGTTCACTTATGATTATCAATTAATTGACGTGCCTGATTACCATGGGAGAGGTGAGAGTGCCCCTTCGCCATGGTTCTATCAAAATGAAGGAGAGGCTGAATATGTAGTTAGTGTCTATATGTACATGCGCTTACTAGGGTACCCAGCAAATAAGATTTCCATCTTGACAACTTACAATGGCCAGAAACTTTTGATCCGTGATGTTATCAACAGACGATGTGTTCCTTATGACTTCATTGGTCCTCCCAGCAAGGTAAGCCATGACTGGCTGTGACTTCTGTGATGGTTTCTTTACATGTTTCAATGAATTAATTGAAATTGCTAAGTTTGGTCCTTGATACTAGATTTTCTTTTAGTGACAAAAAAACTTGTTTGATGGTTTCATGTGATGATTTCTTTTTAGTTAGATTCATGGAATGCTGTTACAATTTTGCAGTAGACCGCACCTTTTTCTGTCAGATTTGCTTGTATAATAACAAATTTGATGAACGTATCTGTGAAAAGATTGTTCGCTATGCCGAACTGTTGTGAGTGGCAATACTGTCCTTTTGATAAAATTCTGGAAAGGGATGTTCAGTGATATTTGTCCTCCATGTTTCACTCTCTTGTTCTTTCCCGTCATATGCGTCGAAATCTCAATTAGTCAGTGTATATTTACGGAAGTTTGGGATGAGTTGGTAAACTTGGGTTAAAAGCATGAAATATACTTTCCTCATCTAGTTACTCAAAGTACCTTGCAGGATTGATCAATGAATGTGATGCTAAGGCAACAGTATTTAGAATTCTCTTCTATTCCTCTGTCCAGTTATAAATAAATCCCTGAAATGATAATTCACCATTCTCTCCCGCTTTCAACAGGTCACTACAGTTGATAAGTTCCAGGGTCAGCAAAATGATTTCATCTTGCTGTCTCTTGTGCGTACCCGCTTTGTTGGACACCTTCGTGATGTTAGACGATTAATTGTCGCCATGTCTCGTGCCCGACTTGGGTTGTATGTTTTTTGTCGGCGCTCCTTGTTTGAGCAATGCTATGAGCTACAGCCAACATTTCGGCTACTACTTCAAAGGCCTGATCATCTTGCTCTAAATCTGTATGAGGATACATCATATACTGATCGGCACGTTGGAGACACAAGAGATAGGTATCTAGTCAGTGGTCTTGAGGAGATGAGCAGCATTGTCATGGATAAGATATATCGGATTTATCAGGTATTTATCTCTTCCTTCACAACATTGCAATCAAGCAATTAAAGTACAGGCATTTTTTGGTGCCTTAATACTGAAGAAGTTGAGTTCTTTAAGTCGCTGCCATGGATCATTTTGTGGCTATAGATTATTGTTTGTATTTTTCTTTATGATTAAGTAGGAGCATGCTTAATCTAAATTTTAATTGTGGAATGAGAGAACTGGTGCCACCGAATGACATTTCTATGATTTATTGGAGAGCTCCTGAGATTTAAGTATTATAGTTTTGGGAAATATAAACTAATGCAAGCCGTGGCACTTTGATTAATGGTCAGACTAAATTGGTGAATAGCATTAGACAAATGACCGGCAAGCAAATCTAGTTGGAAAATTGAAGCAAGCTCGAAATCAACTAGTGCTTCTTGCTTTAGTTTTCATTCCAATAGAAGTTTTGCAGAACTTAGTTTTAGGATTTTCTGTTTCTCATGAGCTGGTTCTCAGTTTATTTTTATCGCAGAGAAGCTAAACATGATCTCCACTTTCCTATGTTCCGCGTGCAGATGAGGAACCCCCAATGGGATCAATATACGGCTTATTCTGATCAAGCAGCTGGTGCCGTGAGTGACAATGGAGCTCCTAATGATCATATGATTTCAACATCATCACAGGAAACTGAGAATGCTAGCACGCCTGTGCCTCTGAGCAACACATCCGGAAATATGCTCACCGATAATGAAGAGGATAGTGCAGCAGTCCATGATTCTGTTAATGAGAAAGATGGAGAATTACCTCTTCAGAGTCAACAGAAAGGTGAAACCGAGCCGGAAGTCCATAAATCTGATGGAAATGGAGACATGCTAGAGAGCTCGAATGATGAGACAAAGATGCAGGAGTAGTCTATTGTATGAATCCATTTATGGTTGAAGATCCGTTGCCCCTTTGATTCGGCAGTGTCAAGGAGCAGTTCCCGGAGAGTTGGAATGATACAGTTGACCTTCTTTCTCATAGTCGGCTCCACTTGTAGACGAGATGAGCAGTTTCTCGAGAACACCATCAAATAGTTAAATATGTAATGTCCTCTGTTCCCAAGGGAGCACGTGGCGATTTTGAAATACTGTACTGGAAGAGATTGTGAAGTGCATCCTCAGGGTCCAGGGTAGAAATTGTAGCATAGTTTCTGCTGTACAGCACCTAATTATCGATCTTGGTAATATTAGATGCAGCCAATCTTTGAGTTTTGACAATGTTGTTTCTTTCGATTTCTGCTTCTCCATGGCTTGGTTTCCGAAGTTTCGCCAATAATCATCTGAAGAAATTCGATATTTTCTTCCTTTGGTTTTTTTTTGTCATTGTGGGAGATATACTTCCTGGGTCGTGCATCTTCGGTTTCCCTTGGAACTGCCAACTGCATGAACCGGGTTGAAGGGCAAAACGACGCAGTCATATGAGCTGGGATCCAGCATGATGTTGGGTTGTAAATTGACGTAGGCGAATCTTGGCGAGTTGATAAATTGATGATGAAATCTGGTCAGTTTCATTGAGATATATTCATGTTCATGGAGTATTAATGAAAGAGGACGAGATTGATGTATGCGATGGAGCCTAATCGTATGCTTCTCAAGTTTGGAGCAACTTGCTTCCACTTTACTTTTCCCTTCATCTATTTATCACGAAATAAGAAGTGGTCTACTGTTAGTTCCAGACTACAAATAAACTACAACTCCATCTTCACAGATCAAGCAAACACGCGAGCTGAAATCAGTGGCCTAAGGAGCACCAATGCATGGCCGTCTTTGAATTAACAACTATCCACATTCGTAAATCTAAGAACATCAAATTCTTCTGGCACATAAACCCACATTCTTATGTCAAACCACCCTCGACTCTATGGTCATTATACACGAACTGAACTGGGGTTGTCTTGCCAACCCACGCTTACCCACCATGGGAATCACAGATAAACAGTTCTCATTTTCGGATCAATATCTAACATCTTCACCACTGCCTCTTTATCACCATCTTGGCCGTGTACATCGAACTCGTCCACTAATGGAGTAGTGGGTAATCCTTGTTGCATTTTAGGTTCAGCTATCTCTTTCAAATTTGAGAATATATATATATATTTGCTACAATGAACTGTAACCTATCGAGAATCTCTCTTACGTTGGGTTCTATTCTCTTTTCGAACGAGTTAGTGGAGTAAAGAGAATGTCATGCACCTCTCTTAGGCCCATCCGGTGCCGAACTTCTAGCTTGCATCGCAAGGCTTCAGTTTGGATCTTGTTAGGTCCTCTGCATCATACATGGTATCTTTAAGCTCGTGAATGAAGCCACTCCTTGACTTACACGTCAGCAAATTGCTTCTCTTCTGCATCTTTAAGCACTGCATTCACAGAACGCAGAGTTATCTTCAGCTTCCTTGGCAAAATATCTACGACTTTTCTTCCCTGGACAAAACTCAGAATCTCTTGGGAAGCCATTCGGTCAAGCAACACCTGAAGTGAAGCGGAGAGAAATGCTCCGACCACCGCCTGAGCCATTTCTGTTGCTTTCTGATATGGAGGAATGTAATCCAGAAAAATTAGCTGTCAATGGGGGTGGCATTGGTGTCTCTTGTGGAGCAACCTATTAGTTTTTGTGGCCCCAACGGACCAAAAATTGGCCAAACTAGAAAACTAAAGAACTAAGAACACGTAACCCCTTACATATTAGTTTATCTCATCTTCGTTAGCCGGCAGATAAGAGAATCGAACGATTCCCATTAGGTGGTGGGATTATGTTAAAGTATATTATTCAATAGACCTTCAATTTTGCATTTCTGAAACCAATCTTAAAAATATCCGTACTGGATCGGAAATTCAGGAGAATTCTTAACTACTACAGTCATGAATCATGGAAACTCACTAGTACATAACTAATTTTATTGACATGTTGACCTTGTATTAAAAAAGGAAAAAAGAAACAGAAGACCAGGAGGTCACATGGTATTATGATGGCGGGAAGACTCTTTGACTACCTTCGTACCTCCATCCTTTTGAATTATTACATCTATTTGTAATATCACGAGATGCCCCTAAGCTGCTGTACTTCATTTGCTCTATGATACTCCCACATTAAACCAACAAAAAAAGACTGTTCAACTACCGGAATTTCATCATGACAGCCCTCGAAATTTGGCACTTTCAAGTCAATTTTGTGTTTGTACAACACAGAAAATCTTGGTAACTTCACTCACAGGAAACCGAAAACCTGTACAGTTCTTCCTGTGAAGAGCAACCTTCCGACCTGTGGGAATACTGGAACCAGGGTCACTCACAAGTAACTGATTCAACTGGAGTTATGGGGACTCGTGAATAGTGATGAGGACGAGACATGGCATCAATATTGTCTATGCCGTTTGGGAAAATTCTGAGGTGAGTTCAAATGGCAGTGCCAAAACCCATCATCACTCGAACCGATTTAAGTGTTTAGATGAAGTGAACATAGTATGTCGATCTTTGCAAGAGTTGCACATGCCGCAGAATCCCAACTTCATGTGATGGAGATAAAGGAGAGGAAATCTGTTTTGCCTATGGGGCAACATCTTACTTTCAAATCGAGATACAACACATCTCAAAGTTGTGTAGAAAAAATAAATGAAGAATACAAGGTAGGATGCTACGTTAATGACAGTCCAAACAAGAATTAAACGTCCCAGTAGCCCTCCTATAACAGGAGCATACTACAAATTCTCACTTCCAGTAAAGGAAATTCCGATCACAATGCCAGCGGTTGCAGTCTTGTTGCCCCAGAAAGCATTTAATGACCAGAGGCAAAATAAAGAGGACTCCAGAGTGCAAATTTCACCACATTCTTCTTATAGGCAGGGCATCCACAGCTGAAGATGATCACAAGCTATCTGGGCGAGTTTCTTAAGAGACAAATGCAACAAAAGATTTGCTGTACCCATCATCAGTCTCCAATGAACTTCCTCTTTTTTGATGTGTTCATATATGGCCTGATGACCCATTCAATTTGTGCTTCTGTCTGATCCACCGTGCCCAACTTTACCTGCATCATCCGGGGAAGATATTAGAGGGGACAAATGGTCCCCAAGATAGAATATGCAGACAGGCCAGAAAGTATATATTACATAAAAAACAAAAACCAACATCTCAGTTTCCAAGAACCTAAAATTCAGAGTTACTTTAAAAGCTTGAGAACAAAAACAAAAAGTTCATGCATCCCAACAAGAATTACACAAAAAGAACTACATGTCCAAAAGTTCTCCAATGAAGGGGAATTACAGAAATCTGTGACCAACATCAGTGTGATACATATATCTGTGCTTCATGGGCCATAACCCTAGGAGAACATCCTTCTACTAGAAGATAATACAAGGGATAACAAATAGACCGACTCTCCATGCCTCGCCCGATCTGACTCAGCCAAATTACCTGATATAGGCGTAATTCAAACCGAGGGCCTATTTCCTTAAGCTCGACACCTTTGGGACCGCCATGCTTCTCATAAAGATGATGCCTGCACGAATGAAACAGGCAAAATTTAGAAAAGAAAATGCTATGGCACCATGAAGTATGAGTCATATGACATTAATAAATAGACCAATCAGAAAATGCTATCACATGTTAAAGGATGGTGAACGAAAAACTGGAGCCTAGATGACCAGGGTCTCTCTAAAAATAAGTTGCTTCTGACTGACAAGCTGCAATACATAAGAACCATGAAATGACTTTGAATTCTGCAAATCTATTCAATGGTGGGAGGAGTTCCAACATTTGAAATTTCTGGCCCTTTAGGTTTTTTTGGGTTTTTTATGATTGCAGAAGTACACTTCTAACTTCTTTATATCATTCAAGCATCTTTAACATCAATGAATCTCGCAGTCCAGAAATGACATTTGCTTTAGGTCTTGTAGGTTGAAAATAGTCAATAGCTAATTATGGTAAAGTCATGCAGTTTCCTGAATAGTACTTCCCTTAATTCACTTTGTTTTTGAGGTCTCCAAGAGATTAATAGCAAGGAAAAATCTTTTGGTAGTATCTTGACTAAACTCCTCTGGGTAAAAACTCATAACCCTCGATTTTGCTGGCAGTAAAAATACAAAAGAAGAAAAAACAAAGATTTTCTTAACATGGAATTAAGATTAAATGGATGCCCTACAGCACACTCATTCTCCTTAAGATGATAGGAGGAAAGAATGTACATGGGAAAAGCATTGCACGTATGCATTATGGCACCAATAAGATTATTACTATGGTTAAATATCAGGTCCATCATTTCTCATGGAATCATACTAGAGGATGTAGGTCTACGTTGTATCACTTATTTCCAGATGATGACATGTTGAGAAATATCAATTCTAACAATTTTTAGCTGCAAGACAAAGACATTCTGTGGAAGACTGCAGATGCAGAAACCTAGTCCTTATCAAAAGACGGGAAGATAATAACCAGTATATATCTGCAATCATCCATTTTCTAGCACATTGACACAGACTTAAGCCTGCATTAGGGTGTAGATGAGAAGGATGCTCCGCTCAGAACCATTATATCAGAAATGCCTTTAAAGAAAGGAAATAATTATTAAAAAAATGAAAAAAAGAAGAAGGGATGACAGAGACACGATTAAAATTATCCCAAGACATATTAACCATGTAAACAGAAAATATCCAGCGGGTAACACAGAACAAACCTGAAGGAAACGTAATCTGACTGATTAGCAAAAGTAACAATGCGTTTGGTATCAGGCTTAGGCACTGGAAATAGATGCTTCAATATATTGGCCGTTCTTTGTCCCAACTGTATAACAATGGATATCCATTCACAAAAACTTCCCATAAGCCAAACCAAGATTAATACGTTAATTGGCACCAATTACAAAGGATAAATATCTAGCAACAACTACTTCACATCATTCGCAATTCAGGGAAACGTGTATGGCTGGACTGAGAGGAAGATCCATTAACATATAAAAGAAATGAAAACCTTCATCAGATAAGATCGACTTATTCGGTATAACTACATTCGAACGGTTGCCTTCATCTATACAATATCTATGTAGATATCCCAACAGCTCAAAGTGAAACTCTTGTCACATCATATTGGCTTATCATATACGACAGTTTAGTTAGCGCATTCCTTTTCTCCAAAAATATTAATCAGTCCTCTACTTTTGAGCATACTCTAAATTGTCACAATTTAAAAAAAAAAAAATAAAGACACAAATGTTCGATAAGTATTCACTAAAAGTGCTCAGAGAGCATGCAAGCCGTACAAAAGACATGTTATTTTGATCAGTATATGATATTTACTTCGGTGGCAATCCACCACTGGGTGTCAAGGGACAATTTCTAATAAACAAAGCATAAATAACAGAGAAACAGAGATTTCACGGATTAAATTTTACCTTGGTTGAGAAGTTGTTAAGAATCAAATGAGGATAGGCCTCAGGCATAGTGCCAATCGCCTTTTTGTCCTTAATATCATGCCTTGTAACCTAAGTACATATTATATTAGCACACTTCGTTCACAAGAGAAAGCTCAAGGTATAAATCAAGAGGAAAATAGAGAATCTGATTTACTCACCACATTGAGTAATCCAAAATATGCAGTTGGACCAAAAGGTAAATGGCTGACTATCAAACCATCCGGCACACCACGATGTTCATGAACCAAGATCACATCAGTGAAGTCATGTGCTCGGCAAGTTTCAATAATTTCAGATATAACCTGCATTGAGGATCTTATTTAGCTAAGTTACCAACTTCTCTTAGGCATGTTAATGCACGAATTAACAATCCCCAAACTCCAAATTTCACTCACCTATATTCTCCCCCCTGAAGACTATGAAACTAAACTTCAGATTCATTTCAATGAAAAGTCATGTTTGTTTTACATCATATAATACTTCCCCAAAAAAAAAAAAAAAATCACCCCATTTTTTTTTTTTTTGGATCAGAAAAATCAACCCATTTCACCAGCCCTCATTCTGCATCTAATTCCTGAACAAAACAGAACCATATGGAACGATATCACAGTTAGAGAAAGAATATTCCACCGACCTGACCACCACGATTCATACGCTGCGCGTTAGGGAATACAATTGTCAATTCCTGTAAGTAGCACCATACGAACAAAAATTAGGCAGGAAACGTCAACCGCCACTATCAAAGTGGCCATTTAATGGATACCTCAAATCAATCAAATAGCCAATGGTTTCCATAGACAAAACCCACCTTTACAAACTGTTTAAGAGGAGCACTCGGATTCCTAGATGTAGTGAGTAATATTTTTGGATCTCTCTCCATGGCATGTGCATACTCATCATCAATGTGTGTCCTCGGGACTACATTTGAGCAAACACGAAAGGCATATCAGCAATATTGTATTTTTTGAACAAAAAAAAAAAAAAAATCAGCTTCACAAATTGAAAAGGAAACCATCACATGGCATCAACGTCAAATGAATAATTCAGACACCTCTTCTGTAAATTCGAAAACTATGGTAAAAAATTCGTCTTCACATAAAGACCTCATCTCAGAAAATGTGCAATACCCAAACTCCAAAACAGCTAAATTTTCATGACTTATGTTGTCGTAACCAGCAATCAGAAACTTATTACAATCAGTATCAGATTCCGCAATACGGAAAGCATTTGCAACACTCGGATGAAAATCCTCCAGAACTATTTCAAATTATTCAAACTCATGTTTCCACATTCTCATTGGAGAAGCAGAAGGCAGATGACTCAGTACCGGCAGTGTTTTCATCCTCGAGGTCGATCTCTTGCCGGAGCGCGGCCTCCTCGTTCCTCAGCTCAGTCGGAATCGGCTTCCCATCTGAAAAAAGAAAAAAGAAAAAACATCGGAACAACCACTTAGATGAATCGATAATGTATACGTAAATCACAGAGGATTCGCAGAACAGATCAAATGGGTTCTGCGTGTTACCTTCAAGGGCTTGCTTGATCTTCCGCTTCTTCTCGTAGAGCAACCGCTCTTTGCCTTCCAAGTTCTTCCGGTACAGGTACTCCCTCCTCAACCTTATGTTCCTGCGCAGCATCTCTTCTCGCCCTGCTGAATACGAGGAGTCGCAATCGGCGCGAGGATTCGCCCTGAAATTTAGCGGAAGATGGCGCGAGCAGTTAAAGTTAGGGTTTTTACGATGAGGAAGAAGAAGAAGAGAGGCGGGGTTTTAGTTTTAGTTTTTCTTTTTTCGAAAGGGTTTTAGGTTCTTTTAGACAGTTGACTTTTCGTCCCAATTGACCGCATTCCTTGTCGTCTCAAACGGACTAGGCAAATGGTAATTCTCGAGACACTTGAGCCCGTAATATAACGATTCTGTTCTCCCGGGAATCGATTTTCTGTTCAGAAATAATTCTTTTTTATTCTATTTTTGGAAATAATTTCTAAATATTTTAAGTCGTTTGGTAACTGTCCAAAACTATTGATTCTGGAATAAAATTACGTTTGGTACTGTGCTTATTGATTATGTTCCAAATTAATTTCTTTTTTTATTTTTCCTTTTCTCCTATTCTTCTTCTTCTTGTGGCCGGTCGCCGAGGTGACCGGTTACACGAGGGCCGGCGACCACACCAGAGCGTCGCCGACTCTTGTCGGCCGAGCCTCGATAGGGCTGGGCGAGGCCTGCCTAGCCTTCAGTGAGCTCGCCAAACCTCGCCCTGGCCTGGCGAGCCTTCGGCAAGCTCGCTAGACCGATTGCCGGCGGTAGACGGTGGCGGACAACAACCACGGGATGGCGGTCAATAAAGAATAAGAAAAGAGAAGAAAAAGAGTTGGTTTTGATTCTTTTTTTGTTCCCGGAACAAGAATCAATTTTTTTTTTTTCATTTTATTCCAAATCTGTTTCCGAAACAAAAAATCAGAATTAAGCACTGTTTGGATGGTTACCAAATAGTGCCTCATTAATTCCACTTGATTAAAAAAAAATTAATTTCAATACACTAATTACAAATTATACGGGAGGATGACAAACTTTCTTTAGCCTTTCAACGAGATCTATAAATACGGCGAAATTATACGAAACTCCCATGAATTTTGCAAGTAAGTTGCTCCTCAAATTATAACAATAGCCCCTTATGTATTACTATTGTAACCTGTTCAGTTTACTCCTAAAATCAAGCAAACCATTAACCCTTGATATATAATATGTGCTCAAAGATATAAATCCCTCATATGTTTCGTTAGCATGTATACTGCATATTCATCTTGTTAAAAATAATTGAATGTAATGTGATTTGAGGATAGGGACTCAAAATTTCAACTTTTCATGAGTGAGAGATTTAAATAAATAGTTGAGTGAAGTGACACATGAAAGTAACTTGTCCTTAATAGGAGCCTCACATCATATACTCAAACCATCAAGTCCTATTCATCCAACTTGCTGATGCATGACTTGGCCTTTTAAGGAGATGCTCAAGCTCCACCTCTAATTGAATATGCAACAATCAAACATAGGGTAGGATGTCCGGTTTTTTTCGTGCGGATTTGCCCTCCGATGCTTATGTCAAAGATTGAAGGAGGAGAAATACAAGGAGTTCATATCAGAGTCAAGAGTTTCGATCCCCTTTTTCCAGCATCTGAAGGATTATTCATAGGTCCTTTTACGCCTCTTGTTGGGCTAGTGTTGAAAGCAGTTACCAAATCATGATAAGTGTCGGCTGGTCCCGGTAATTGACAGTTTACCATGGCATGTGCGATAGATCTTGATATGTAACTGTCAAACCGTCCAGGTAGTTGATCTTGTAAGTAGCGGTGTTGTCGCTAGTTCCGTAAGCAAGACAGCTTTTAAGTGGAGGTCTAGTGCCTGGTGTCCTTTCAATCGCATTTGCCTCCAAAGCTGATGGTCATTATAAAGATTCTCTTTTCTCTCAAGGTAAAACCATGACACTCAATCTCAAAAACAAAAGAAATCGAAAATGGAAGTGCTTTAAAATTACACACACTTTCACTTCTTTATTATCATTACATCCGTACTTTCACTTCTTTATGAAACATACAGTGAGACTTTATTGTCATTACACATGTACTTTCTCCCTATCAAAATCTGTAATACACAGTATTATTTTGCAAAAATAGTAACTTTTTTCGGTTGCGTACTGTATATTTACCCAGCGAATAGTATTCATGATTCTTACCACTAAAGTAACCTACCGGCCAAGACCAATTACAAACCGAGTTGAAGCTACACAAACAAATTTTCTCCTGAAAAAGGAGCTAACAAAGAGATGAAAATACGCTCGAAATGCGTCGTCACACTCAGAAGTAGCTAGACTGGATCTGCAAGAGTTCAAGCTGCGCCAGCATTCTCGCGACTGTCGATTTCAATCTGGAATTGGTACTCTGGGCCAGATCAATGAGCACCATCTGCGCAGATGCTCCATACTTTAGCCTGTGTTCATCAGACCTGAAGATCTTCTCTAGTATTGTTAATGCTTTCTCTTGAGCCTTCACAATTCCAGATTGCAGAACTTTTATCAGGGCCGGGACACCCGACATTTTGGCCAAGTAATTGCTTCCGTTCTCGCAATTCTCGTCTTGGACAAGAGTTGCAAGCGCGTCTAGAACAGCTTCATCAGCTTCTCTCTCTTTACATTGTAGCGCATGAATCAGTGGAGCAACAGCGCCTGCTTTGACAATGCAGAATGTGCATTTGACTCCGCAGAAGCTTTCGTGAACTTGACAAAGTGCATCGGAGGAAGGGGACACACATAACCACCTCGATCTTCTATATTTTGCGAGGGAGAATGAGCTTTGTGATAGTTGAGCCAGTGCAGTCGCAGCTCTGGCTCTTGCAAGTGGTGAAGCACTGGATAGCAACTTCACAAGGGATAGAATAGCCCCATGTTCTGCAGAAAAATGTTGCAGTTTCTTGTCAGATGGAGAAGTAAATCGAATCAGAACACCTGCAATGCTCTCTTCCAACCAGAGCTCGGCCTGATCTGTGGATGTTGAAGTCGCAGAACTGGAACTCTTTGTTGACAACAGAATGGGCAGCAAATTAGCCCTCTTCATCGTCTCTGTCGCTTTCTTATCAGCAATAGGGAGATTGCTCAGTATGCCAACCGCTGCAGCTTTTTCAATCATACTTATGGGGGTTGCTGTAATGCTGACCAGAGTGCATAAGTGAGATTCGCCTAGCTGCTCTCCCAACTCTTCTGGTGAATCTTTAGAAAGAGTGTAAAGTAATTTCAACGCATCGGTTCGTATTTTACTGTTACTCTCAGTGAGAAAGGGTAGGAGTAGTTGAAATGCACCCTTCTCCCTCATTTTCCTTTTAATTTTGGATGCATTAGGATGGGCTGCAATGGAGTTGAGAGCTTGCAAGAGGTGACACTGGATTGTTGGACTCGACAGATTCAAAAGTGAGAGCATCTGTTGAGCCACTTCTGGATTGACTAAAACTGATTCTGATTGAGCAATTCGTGCGAGAATAGCCGATGCAGGCTCCCGGAGAGTCATTAGAACCGATGTAACAGAGAAAAGTAGCTGAAGTAGATAGCTCACGATACCAGAGCTGACTAAACGCTGGATATTCTCTGTCAAGCTGGATAGGTCATGCAGTGCACTCAATGCACACAGCTTAGCCTCAAGCTTCCCCGTACTGAACATTTTGACAAGGGGATTGATTGCCCCATCTTCCCCAAGAGAAGCTTTGCTCTGATTGGTCAGCTCCATCCTCGAAAGTGCAGAAGCCATAAGAATTTTGCTCATGTCAGAACCTGCAAAGGCATTTCGTCAATATTTGACATCAGATAAGGCTCTGAAATCTCATGAGATCTTCGACAGAGTTTGACAGTCGTCGGCATTAAAAAATATATGGATGCACAACAATTTATTGACGCACAACACAAACTAATAACTGTATGTTGCGATCACTCTCTTCGTACTCCAAAAGCACTGATTTACTCTTCAATGAGGCATATTGTGGAAACTCTGATATCAGTGCCGAGGATCAAAAAGATAAATGCGTTTCAGACATCATCAAATGTCTTCATCATCGATTTTCACTGCGTATACCTACCCTCAGCAATCCAATTGCACATTAATTAAGTGAAGGGAGTCAACAACAGGCGATTGTTCACTAATTCATAGACCTCACGGTTTGATCCACACGAAGGTACATGCACAGTGACTCGTGAAACCAACACATGATATACCGTGAAAGTCAAACAGAGTGGGCTGCTACTGCAACCACTCAAGATTTTGCAACCACTCAAAATATGTAGAAAAGAAACTTGAGGGAGACAGTACCTTCTTTCAGGTACTGCACGAGCGGCTTGAAATATCCTGCTTCGGCCATATGAAGTGCATTCTGCGTATTGCTAGACAAAGCATTTAACAATTTGTGGGCATCACTCGAGGCGATCGGATCTTCACTGTTGATCATAGCCACCAACATAACAATACAGCCTTGTATTCTGCCAATTCGCCTCCTGACCGTGTTGAGATCGGAGAGACTAAGCAACAATCCCACTGCCTCCCGCCTCTCTTCCACGTCCCGTGACAGAGACTTCACTAGCACCGATAGAGAACTGACATCCGCCATTTTCTCCTGTAAAACATGGTTATGTTATCGACTATGCACGAAAGAATCTCAAAGACTACACGAAAGGTTCGATTTTCGGAGCTAAATTGGAATCGGCATGTGCATAAGTACCTTGTTTTCGGCATCCTGTGAAGCAAGGGTTCTCAATATACGTAAGACAGTCAGCCGGCTATTCTGCTTACCGACGCTCAACCGGTTAATCAGGATAGGAACAATGGCCTCATCACTAATCCAGTCTTGGCTCACCACCTCGCCGTTAACCATATCTTGCAACCCCAGAAGGGCGAATTTGAGCTTGTCGTCATCGCCGTACTTCAGTTGCAAAGCCACGTCGTTGATGTCGAGATTGATTCCCTCCTCTTCTATCTCTTCTATCTCTTCTATGATATCCTTCTCCTCCTCCACCTCCACCTCCACCTCCGATTCGCTATCGAATCCCACTTCACTGCTGGAGCTCGAACTGGTAATTCGACTGGTGGCGAAATTGGTGTTCATCAGCTCTCTGTGCAAAGCACCGATTTTCTGCTTGATTTCCGTGGAGATATCGAGCCTGGCGAAGAGCACGAGCCCCAGGGAGCGACCGAGATCATGAGCCAACTCCTCAATCTGCTTCACGGGTTCTCTCGGGTTGGGGCTCCTGATCAGAGCCTTAGCCCGCCCGAACTCCATGTCGAGCGACTCGACCGCTTTCCGCATGGGAGACGAGCCTTTCGCACCATCATTACCGCTCAAATCGTCGAGAATGGGCACGAACTTCTCCGCCAGAGCTCCGAACTCTAACAGAACCTCGCTCTCGGCTTCGGAGCCCTTGGCCAACGAAGCGACGTCCCGAATGGACGCCTGGAGCTTCGATACAAGCTCGCCGAAGCTCCTATCTCTCTCGTCCATGTTAACTCTAGAGAGAGAATCGGCAAGAAAAGAAGGTAACAGGGGAATTCAGAGAAAAAGCAGGGTCACTTGGGAGAAGCTGAAAAAGTATCACATATATATATATAGAAAGAGGAGAATTCAACCGGACATCACGAGGAACCGAGCCGGAGAAAATTCAAAGGACCCAGCAAAACAGGCAGTGAAGCGTACGTCGTCATCTCCCTCGTGATCACTCCGTCCCCGACGGGGAAAGAGAGAGAAAACGAGTAAACCCGAAGACGACCGAGACCAATTCATCGGGGCTCAAACCGTTTTATCGTGGCCGCTCGCCTGTCATCAATGGGGCGTGAGAAATTCGGGACGACCCGTTCCGTCCTCACTTCACGCGAGACGGAATCGAAAACGACACGGCCGGGGGGGCTGCCGCTCATCAACAGCAGCGACGGACGGACGGGTGGAGGGACGCGGTTGGCGTTTTGCGGGCGTGGGGATCTCCTGGAGTCAGCGTCAGTCGTCTCTGACTCGGGAATGATGAAGGAGGAGGAGAAATCAATCCCCGCTGGCGTCGCCGTCGGACATTGTTCATCATAATTATAGCCTCCTCTGCTTCTCGTCCAACGTCGCTGTCGCTGTCGAACCCAACCGCGTCAAACTTTATTTTCTCTCTCTCTCGACTCGACTCGATCTCTGCGGTCGGCTTTCGCTTTGCATCTTCGCCCGCCACGCGTGACGTGGCTTTACCTCTTTTACTTTTTACTTTTTGGCCTTTTTCCTTTTTCGCTTTTCTTTTTTAATGAACTGATTTTGGCTTTCATTGGTATTGTTTTATGTGGAGCTTCGTGTAACGGTATTCCCCGGAGTCAACTGAGTTCGAGTCTTTCTTTAATTTCCCGAGTAATGACGAGCAACTCCACGGAATTTGGACTGATTCCTGTTTTTATTTTTCATTTTTTGGGGGGTTGAAAAAGTCAATTACTTGCGGATCGGAGTTTCTTTAGAAATTAAACGGGGGAATCGTGCACATAATTAATGATCTTATATAAAGGATGACTTCTTCGTTCGAAAAAAATGGAAAAGTCGTCAGGAATTTGCGTTTGTATTATATGTTGGTTTAAGTAATTGTTTCGTGGGACGTAGCATTTGGACTTTCCTTGCAAGAAACGCAAGTTGCAGTCCGCATAAAAAAAAAAAAAAAAAAAAAAAAAAGAAGGTGACTCAGCAGTGCCTGAGTGAAGTCCGTTGAAATGGAGAGATGAGGAAAGACAATGGCACGAAAACAAATCATATAATTAAATAATTGTCCGATTGTAAAATGACCACTTATTAAAGGAGTCATACTTAGACTTTAATAATGATACAACGCATCACTTAATAAATAAAATTTGTTAATCAATTTTAGTAATTCTTAACACTTTTCTAAATAGATAATTCATTTGTTTTTTAGCCTTCTTATTTCTTTTTCTTCTATATATTTATATCGACATTAGTTTACATTAATCATTCTAAATCACTTTCTTCCTCTGTCCAATCAATGAAAAGCTATTGATTTGTGTTCACACTAAAGAAGTCATGCATGATTTGTGTCCAATCAATGGTAACCTATATTTCCGGTCGCAAAATCTCCAATCGCCTTTTAAAAATACGGTGTTTCGAGTACGTAATGCGTTGCATCCAAATCAGGCCCTAAAAACCATCAAATAGAATCCACGCAATGTGATGTTACATCCTTCGCAACATGACAAGAGCCCCTGTCTTGTCATCCCCGTTGTTCCCACTTACCAAAGAAGTCTCTGAATTTCCTTCCCGTGGGAAGTCACATGATGGAAAGATGACTCGGCACTGCCAGAGATAAGTCTGTTGAAAAGGAGGAGGAAATATTCAGTTGTTTCAAACTGCCACGTCAGTAATTGATGTGCCACTCATTTTTTTCTTTACATCCACTCAAAAATTTACACGTGTCTTGGTCCATGGTTCATCCACGTCGCTCATCCCTGGGACGCTGCCGGCTCTCCAGATCTGGTTGTCGCTCATAAAAAATATTTCTTTTTTTTATTTGTGTCACTCATTTATTTTTTTTTCCATGTCCATGACTTCTAACGGCGGTCATCGCGGCAACTCGAGGTCCTGTCGCGACCTTCGCGATGGCTAGATCTGGCGCAATGTCAACATTCTAGATCTGAATGCTCGACCTCCATTGCCATTGAGCCTCGGGATTTGAAGGTGACGGCCTTCTATGGCTAGCAAGCTTGACGTTGTGACCAGGATCTCGATGGCCATGGAGGAGTCGTCGAGCTCGAACCGTTTTGAGGCAGACGATTTCCGGCATGAAGTCGAACTCAACCGGATCTGGAGGCGGCCATGGACGAGCTCGAAGCAAGTGAAGATAGACTACATCCAGTGCCGCTTCAAGGCCACGACTCAGCTAGATTTGGAGGCCTGACCTCCGAGCTGCGGTGTTCACAGGTGGCCGGCAGCTAGTCTGATGTCCATGGCCGGAGGAGCAAGAAGATTTTTTGTTTTTTAAAATTACATGTCAATAGACACGTGTCAAAATATGACTGGATGTGAGGAAAAAATGTGCACCTCATCAGCAGTTGATGTGGCGCTTTGAAACTACTGAATATTTTCTCATTGAAAAGGAAAGATAAAGAAAGACAATGGCACAAAAGCAAATAGATACTATTCAGATCTCTGATCATGTAACTAAATAATTGTCTGATTGTAAAGTGACCACTTATTCAACGAGTTATATTTAGACCTTAATAATAATTTTTTTATACATCACTTAATAAATCAATTTTGTAAATCAATTTTAGTAATTCTTAACACTTGTCTAAATAGATAATGCATTCATTTCGTAGCCTCCTTTTTTCCTTTTCTTCTATGTATTTATATGGGCATTAACTTACATTAACCATTCTAAATCACTTTCTCCATCCAATCGATGATAAGCTGTTGGTTTGCATTCATATTAAAGGAGTCATGACGGATACTCTCTCTCAATATTACTCAAGTCGTGTAAAACCATAACGGAAGGCCAGAGGCGATCCTATTTTTTGAGTCGCGAAATCCCCAGTCGCCTTTTGAAATGCTCATGATTCGAGTATGAGATCCATTACATTCAAATCAGATGCTAATTATTGAATTGAATCCACGCGGTTCTTCGCAACATCCTTCGCAACATGACAAGAGCCCCGTCTTATCATCCCCGTTGTTCCGACTTACCAAAGAGAAATGGTCGGTTTGCGCGGTTCACACCGTGCGACAGAATGAGAACGGGGAGAGATCAATTCCTTTCGTGGACGACAGAGGAGTAAAAGTGGGGGTGGACAGAACGGCAGGATCGATAGTTTAGTCAGTATAACACATGCCTTGGACATTCGACGAGTCCATCGTAACTGCTCTCTCCTTTTGCTTTTACTGCCTTCAAACTAGTGAGTAGTGACGCGCAAAAGCAGCACTGGCAGTCCCCGTCTCGCGTTTCTCCCTTTTGGAATCCATGTTGTACTTGCCCATCTCCTTCGAACCTTCCACGTTAAAAGTGTCCGCTTTCTACATACTTAATCTAAAAGAAAGGTATACCCAACATTTAACATCGCGAATCGCGCATATGATAAGAAGAGCGGCGCCCGTTCAACAAAAGGGTATATTATATTGCGTCAAATGCATTAATTTTTCTTAGGTAACGCGGAATCAATGTTTACTCTCTTGGTGGTGACGTAAGAAAAAAGAAAAGAGGGTTCCTTCACATTTTAACAGTTGAGGTTACAAGTTCTCTCTTCAGGTTATCGTTGCCTTTTCTGACCATGTTGGCCAAGAGTAATGGCGTGGTTTCTACCATCTCTAATCGGTTTCATAATATAAATGCCATCTAGATGGTTGGTAATCTTGTTAATGCTCTCATCTTTTGAATCACAGAGGCCAATAGAGAAGATTAGGAGTTTGGATTCATGAGGAGTTAAGGATACACGATTAGTCGTACATTTTCTGTTCAAATAATTCGAGCGAAGCCATCTTTCGAACTATAAACAGAGCGCTGTTTCTAAGGGGAACGGAAGTTAAAACAGAGCAAATTGCGGCACACATACAATCTCGGACGACGAAGAAGAATGATCCCCGTGTGCTGGCCATGAGAGAGACCTCGCCGCACCATGGCTCGAGCTTGAACCCCCAGCGCGATTAAGAGTAATGTAAGTTAAATCGAGAGAGAAGCCGATGAGTTAAGCATTTTCTTGAAGTACCCTCCCACTTGTCTTAAGTGATCTCAAGTTGATCTTGCCATTATTGACTCTCAATGGTTGCTAAGGAAGTGGTTCTCTTTTTCTCTTTTCCTACCGGGAAGAGAAGCCGATGAGTTAGGGCATGTTTAGTAATGTGCCAAACAGTGCCTAATTTTATTTTTTTTGCTCCTCGGAACCAAAAATAATAATAATAATAATCCGTTTGGTAAGGTTTTCGTTCCCAAAATAGATTTAGAGCAAAATCAAGAAGTAAAAACAAGTTGTTTCTTTGTTCGGGAGAACAACTCTAGAATCAAGCATTTTCTTTTCTTCTTTTCCTCTTCTTATTCCTCTTCTTACCATCGATCGGACGGGTCGTATTTAGATACTAACAATAATATGAAACATTACTTAATAAATCGATTTTAGTAATCTTTAACACTTTTAGTTTTATAAATAGATAATGCATTTGTTTTGTAGCGTCTTTATTTTTCTTTCTTCTATGCGTTTGTATCAGCATACTTTAGTCGTCTAACGGATGACATTTTGTTGCCTTTTGGTCATAATAAAGGACTCACGAAAAATATTTTCTTTCAATATTACTAAAGTCATGGAAAATCGTAACAGAAGGTGGGGGCAATCTCATTCCCCGACTCGCAAAATCCCAAAATGCCTTTCGAAATGCATGTGATTCGAGCACGAAATCCATTGCTTTCGAATGAGGGGCCAAACCACTAAATCTCATCCACGCGGTTCAACATTACACTCTTCGCAACATGACAAGAGCCCGTCTCGTAGTTGTCAATGTCATCCCCGTGGATGAATTTCATTCCAACAAGAATCACATTCCCGTGGGAAGTCGTACGATGGAGAGATGCCTCAGTAGTGCCAGGGGTCAGTTTGTTGAAAAGGAAATATAAGAAAAGACAAGGGCACAAAAGCAAATGGAAGCTATTCGATCTCTCTCGCGTAACTAAATAATTGTCCGATTGTAAAGTAATCACTTATTAAACAAGTCGTATTTAGAATAATACGACGCATCACTTAATAAATAAATTTTAGTACTTCTTAACACTTTTCTAAATAGATAATTCATTTGTTTTTCAGCCTCCTTATTTCTTTTTCTTCTGTGTGTCTATATCGACATTAGCTTACATTGATCATTCTAAATCACTTTCTTCGTCCGTCCAATCGATGGTAAGCTATTGGTCTGTATTCATACTAAAGAAGTCATGAAGAATATTCATCTTCAATGTCAGTCAAGTCACGTAAAACTATAACGTAAGGTCAGGGGCGATCCTATTTTTCTAGTCGCGAAATTTCCAATCACCTCTAGAAATACGGTGAATTGAGTACAAGATCTGTTGCATCCAAATCAGGTCCTAACAACCATTGAATTGAATCCACGCAATTCAACGTTACATCCTTGGCAACATCAAATGAGCCCCATCTTGTCATCCCCGTTGTTCCCACTTACCAAAAAAATCACTGAATTTCCTTCCTGTGGGAAGTCATATGATGGAAAGATGACTCAGCAGTGCCCGAGGTAAGTCTGTTGAAAATGAGGAAAAATTCAATGGTTTCAAACCGCCGGCACTCATTTTTTCCTTTGTATCCACTTAAAAATTTACACGTGTCTAGGATTAAATTAATTTAAATTGATGCAGAATTGTTCTTTCTAGCTTCATCTCCCCGTTTATCCTAAGCACTCACCTCGAACGATAAGGAAAGACAAGGGCACAAAAGTAAATAGATACTATTCAGATCTCTGATCATGTAACTAAATAATTGTCCGATTGAAAAGCGACCACTTATTTAACGAGTTATATTTAGACTTTAATAATAATGCGATACATCACTTAATAAATCGAGTTTGTAAATCAATTTTAGTAAGTCTTAACACTTGTCCAAATAGATAATGCATTCGTTTCGTAGCCTCCTTATTTCTTTGTATTCTATGTATTTATATCGGCATTAACTTACATTAACAATTCTAAATCACTCTCTTCATCCAATCAATGGTAAGCTGTTAGTTTGTGTTCATATTAAAGGAGTCATGAAGGGTATTCTCTTTCGATATTACTCAAGTCAAGTAAAACCATAACGGAAGGCCAGGGGTGATCCCATTTCTTGATTTGCAAAATTCCCCGTCGCCCTTGAAATGCATGTGATTCGAGTACGAGATCCGTCGCATTCAAACCAGATGCTAACCATTGAATCGAGCCCACGCGGTTCTTCACAACGTCCTTCGCAACATGACGAAAGCCCCGTCTTGTCATCCCCGTCGTTCCCACTTACCGAAGAGAAATGGTCGGTTTGCGCGGTTCACACCGGGCGACAGAATGAGAACGGGGAGAGGTCAATTCCTTTCGTGGACGACAGAGGAGTAAAAGGGGAGTGGACAGGACGGCAGGATCACCGGTTCAGTCAGTAAACACATGCGCGGACATTTGACGAATCCATCGTAACTGCTCTCTCCTTTTGCTCTTACTGCTTTCAAACTAGTCATACGCAGAAGCGCAAGTAGTGCCCATCTCACCTGCCTCCCTTTTGGAATCCATGTTGTACTTGCCCCATCTCCTTCGAACCTTCCACGTTAAAAGTGTCCCTTTTATACATACTTAATCCAAAAGAAGGGTATACCCAATATTTAAAATCGTGAAAGCGGCGCTCATTGAGCAATCGACAAAAGGGTATATTATATTGCGTCAAAAGCATTAATTTTTCTTATGTAACGTGGAATCGGAAGTCAAATATATCTTTTTTTTTATCAAAACACAAATAACATACGACAAGGGGTAGATAAAGCACTTGTTATTATAATTCTTCGAGGTGACTTATAAAAACAAAGGAGGGTTCCTTCACAATTTAATAGTTGAGGTCACAAGTTCTTTCTTCATGTAATTGCCGCTTTCTCTGACCATGTCGACCAAGAGTAGTAGCGTCCTTTTTACCATCTTTCTAATCGGTTTCATAACAGAGATGCCAGGAGTAGAGGGTTGGCAATTTTGTCAATGCTTTCATCTTTTAAATCACAAAGGCTTATAGAGAAGATTAGGAATTTGGATTCATACCGAGTTACGGATGCACGATTAGTTGCAGATTTTCTTTTCAAATAATTTGAGCTAAACCATATTTCAAACTGGAAACAGAGCGCTATTTCTAAGACTAATGGAAGTTAAAACAGAGAAAATTGCCGCGCACAGACAACCTCGGACGATGAAGAAGAGTAATCCTCGTGCTGGCCATGAGAGAGACCTCGCCGCACCGTGGCTGGAGCCCGAACCTCCAGCGCGGCTAAGAGCCAAAAAGTTAAAATGAGAGGGAAGGAATGATGGTTGAGGCTGAGCTTTTGTGGCGGCCGTGTCGTCAGCGAGAGAGAAGCTCGGGATTGAAGGAAGATACGCTGGTTGTTGTAAGGGTGCGAGTGTGATAAGAAAGAGTGGAGTTAAAATTGTCCAAAAAGTCCTAAATTTATTGCATTTTTTTTTTCCAATTCAGTCCTAAACTTTTTAATTTTGTCAATTTAATCCTAAACCTTTTCTTTTCTTACCAATTGAGTCTATCCACCCAATTTAGCCCGAAAATGCTCACATGGACACCGGTGGTGCCACGTAGAATCGCCGGCATTGACATAATCAAATTTTAATAAAATTTTAATGTTTTTTGAATTTCTATTTTTATCTTCTTCTTTTTTCCTTTTTTTTTTCTTTTCCTTTTGCCAGTGACCGGCCACTGGTTGATCCAGATCGACGCCCAATGAGGCTGCCCTAGCTTGGGTGAGGGCTCGCCAAATCTAGCCTAGTTGAAGGGAGCCATTGTCGAGCCGCACCTGGGCGAAGGCTTCCCTTGCCGAGGCGGGGCCTCGGTCACAAACAAAAGGAAAAGAAAAAAGACAAAAAGAAAAGAAAGAAAAAAGAAAAAAAAAATAGAGAAAAATAATAATTCAAAAATATTAAAATATTATTAAAAATTATCTACGTTAGCGTCGGCGGTCCTACGTGGCACTATCGGTATCCATGTAAGTATTTTTTGGCCAAAATTAATTAGATGAACTCAATTGGTAAGAATATGACTGAATTAGTAAACTTAAAAGGTTTAGGACTGAATTAACAAAAGTACAATAGATTTATGACTTTTTGGACAATTTTCCCAGAGCAAAAGAGGAAGAAGAGGCAAGGGAGTTTTCAGAGACGAGTTAGGGTTGAAGCAGCCGTCGCTTTTGTTGAAGTAAACCGTCTCTATTATGCCTTTCCAATGTCCTAAGCAAAGAAAAGATGTCGAATAATGCCGTGTCTGTTCTTGACAAGCAGTCGATACCATTTGGTTTTCCCTTCCATCGACAAACTAGATAATTGCGTCGAGCTACTCCTAAAGTTTAGGTTCATTATATACTCCTTGCCTTTCCGAGAACATTAGGGAAAGTTTGCAGTTAGTTGCTTATCTAGATTGACGGTTTTAGTCGAGGTTATATCGAAACTAGTTGAATGAGTTTAATCCACTAGTCGTGGAACAATTGAAATACCCTCCAACTTGTCTTCAGTAATCTCAAGTTGCCTTGCCATTATTGACTCTCAAAGGTTGCTGAGGAAGTGGTTCTCTTTTTCTCTTTTCCAACTAGGAAAAGAAGCTAATGGGTTATGGCTCATTTGATAACATGCTAAATAGTGCCTGATTCTATTTTTTGTTCCTCGAAACAACATTAAAAAGTAAAAAAAAAAAAATTGTTTCTCTATTCTCAAGAACAACTCCAAAATCAAGCATTTTTCTTTTTTTCTCTCTTTGCTTTTCTCTTTTTTACTTTTGTTCTTTTCATTTTCTTCTTCTTGTTCCTTTAACCGGTCATCAACCATGGCCGATGGCCGGCAACCTCGCCGGAGCCTCGCCGACCATCGCGAGGTCGATGTTGTATGGCGAGGCCAACCTCACAATGGCCCAACGAGGACAACCCTCACAAGTGTTGGGTGAGATCAACCTCAATGGGGGCCGGCGACGCTCCAACAAGGTCACCAGTCTAAAGGAAGAACAAGAAAAAGAAAAAGAAAAGAGAAAAATGTGATGAAATTATTTAAAAATTAAAAGAAATTCTAAGTCACAAAAAAATCTAAAAGTCGTACCAAACGCATTTATATTTTGAGAATATAAATTTCTAACAATTACCAAACACATTCAAATACTTAAAAACTTATCTAAAGAACTAAATCAGAAAATAGGAATAGAATAATAATAAAAAAATACCATGGTTAAACAAAAATTGTTCCCAAAAACAAAATGGTCACCAAACCAAACGCACCATTAACTTTCTTCTTGTTTGTTGTGTTGGGCCGTGAAAAATAAAAAGATTGGAGTTTAAAAAAATAGAAATATGACTCAGCATTGCTAGATATAAGTCTATTGAAAAGGAAAAATAAGATAAGGGCGAAAAAGTAACTAGCATGTAGTTACTATTGAGATCTCTGATCTTACTAAATAATGCTCAGCTGTAGGTGACCACTCATTGGACAAGTCGTATTTAGACACTAATAATAATACAACACAACACTTAATAAATCAACTTTGTAAATCAATTTTAGTAATCCTTTTTAACACTTTTAGTTTTCTAAGTAGGTGATGCATTCATTTTGTAGTATCCTTACTTTTCTTTCTTCAATGCGTTCGTGTCAGCATGCTTTATTCATGTAGCCAATGATATCTTGTCGGTGCGATCCCATTTCCCGAGCTGCGAAACCCCAACACACCTTTCGAAATGCATGTGATTCAATCCATTGCTTTCCAATGAGGGGCCTAACCATTAAATCGAATCCACGCTGCTCGACCTTACATCCTTCGCAACTTGCCATCCCCGTTGTTCCCACTTACCGAAAAAGTCCCTGAATTTTCTCCCCGGGGGAAGGCACATGATGAGAGATGGCCAAGAGAAATGGTCGGCGTGTGCGGTTCACGCCGGGCGACAGAATGAGACGAGGGGGAGACATCGATTCCTTTCGTTGACGACAGAGGAGGAACCGGGGAGCGGACAGACGGCGGGATCGATGGTTTAGTCAGTAAACACATGCGCGGACATTTGACGAATCCATCGTAATTGCTCCCTCCTTTTGCTTTCTACTGCTTTTCTAACTAGTGCTGCGCAAAAGCGCTAAAAGTCATCTCACCTATCTCGCTTTTGGATTCCATATTGTACTTGTCCCATCTCCTTCCCACGTTCAAAGTGTCCCCTTTATTCGTACTTAACCCAAAAGAATGATATACCCAATATATTAACATCGCGAATCACGCATATTATAAGAAAAGAGATGCCGGTTGGGTGATCGACAATAGGGTGTATTACATTGAGCCGAATGCGTTAATTTTTCTTATGTCGACCATATTTTTTTATCAAAACACAAATAACATATGATGAGCGGTCGAGGAAGCACTTGTTACCTTTTCTGACCATGTTGACCAAGAGTAACCTCCGATCACGGGCCTCAGCCATGGCCGATCACCGGCCAAAAGATGGTTGGCGACTTCGTCAAATCATCACTGGCCCCCAGCAAGGGCGAGCCTTGTCAGCTCAAGCTTTGCCAGGCCACCACGACATCGGTGTTGCCCGGCCATGGCGAGGCCGACCTCACGGTAGCCCGATGAGGTCATGCCTTGCCGATGGATCGAAAAAGTCAATTACTTGTGAAGTAGAGTTATTTTTAAACATTAAATAAGAGGATTGTGTACATAATTAATGACCATATTTAAAGGATGACTTCTTGTAAATTAATAATGAAAAGTCGTCAAGAAATTACGTTTACATTTTATGCTGGTTACTTCACCTCCAAGAAACGCAAATTGGAGTCTACAAAAGAAAAAAGAAGATGACTCAGCAATGTCAGAGTTAAGTCTGTTGAAAAGGAAAGATAAGAAAAGACAATGGCACAAAAGTAAAAAGATACTACTAAAATCTCTAATCATGTAGCTAAATAATTGTCCGATTGTAAGTGATCACTTATCAAACGAGTCGTATTTAGACTCTAATAATAATATGACACATCACTTTATAAATCAATTTCAATAATCCTTAACACTTTTGTAAAAAGATAATGCATTCGTTTTTTAGCCTCCTTTTTTTTTTTCTTTCTTCTATATGTTTATATCGGCCTTAACTTACATTAACCATTTTAAATAACTTTCTCGTCCGACTGATGGTAAACTATTGGTTTGTGTTCATATTAAAGGATTCATGAACAATATTCTCTTTCAACATTACTCGACTCTCGTAAAACCATAACGGAAGGCGGGGGCGAACCTATTTTCAAAGGCGCAAAATCCCTAATCGCCTCCAAAAATGCGCGTGATTTGAACACGAGATTCATTGCATTCAAAAATCCACGTGGTTCGACGTTACATTCTTCGCAACATGACAAGCTCCAGTCTTGTCATCACCGTCGTTCCCACATACCGAAAAAGTCTCTGAAATTTTCTCCCTGTGGGAAGTCATATGATGGAAAGATGGCAACTCGAAATGGTCGGCTTGTGCGGTTCACGCGAGGATCGATTCCTTCTGTTGACGACGGAGTAAACGGAGAGTGGACAGAACGGCAGGATCGCAAATTCAATCAGTAAACACACGCCGCGGACATTTGACAAATCCCATGGTATTTGCTTTCCCCTTTTGCTTTTACTGCTTTTCTAAGAAATCGTGCGCAAAAGCACTCGTGGCCCCCGTCTCACCTCTATCACTTTCGGATTCGATATTGTACTTCCCCCATCTCGTTCGAACCTTCCACGTTAAAAGTATCCCCTCCATACTTACTTAAACCAAAAGAATGGTATCGCGAATCTCGCATATCATGAGAAAAGAGGCGTCCGTTGAATAATCGACAAAAGGGTTACATTACATTGCGTCGAATGCATTAATTTTTCTTATATAACGCGTATTCAATGTTTTGATTTTTTTATCAAAACAAAAATATCATATGATGAGTGGTCGAGAAACCACTTATTATTATAACCATCGGAGGTGACTTATAAAAAACAAAGGCAGGTTCCTTCACATTTTAATGGTTAAGATCTCAAGTTCTCTCTTCATGGTGTTGCAGCCTTTTCTGACCATGTAGACCAAGAGCAATGGAGCCCTTTCTACTATCTCTCTAATCGGTTTCATGATATAAATGCCATCTAGATGGTTGGTAATTTTGTCGATGCTCTCATCGTTTGATTTATGGCGAGTTATGGATACACAATGAGTCGTAGATTTTCTGTTCAAAAAGTTTGAGCGAAACCATCTTTCGAACTAGAAACAGAGCACTGTGACACTCGACAACAATCAATGAGCTCAAACAAAGCTAATTGCGCGCGCTTACAATCTCCGACGACGAAGAAGAATGATTCCCGTGCTGGCCATGAGAGAGAATGCGCTGCACCATGGCTTGAGCTTGAACCTCAAGCGCAACTAAGAGTAATGTATGTTAAAACGAGAGGGACGGAAGGACGGCTGAGGCTGAGCATTTGTGGCGGCTGTGTCATCAGTGAGAGAGAAGCTCAGGATCGAAGGAAGAGATGCTGGTCGTGGTTGTCGATGGTGTCTGGTGATGATGATTACCGGAGCTGCGTGAAGTGTTCGTCGAGCGTGCGAGTGTGATGAGAAAGAGAGGAAGAGGAAGAAGATGCAACGGAATGGAAGTTTCCTGAGTTTCAAAAAATTACATGTAATTCTACCGATTGCTCTAAACCATGAGAAATAATCGAAGCTAAAGATGAAGCACCACCACATTTACACATCTTTCTCGAGAATCAATGCATGTTTTTTGCCTTTCGCATGTCCTAACCAAAGGACGTCGAATAACGCCATGTCTGCTCTTGACAAGTCGTCCATACCGTCTGGTCTGCTCTCCCGTCGACAAACTAAATGGCTGTGTCGAGCTTCTCCGCACAATAGGAAGGAGGAATGAAGCAAAGGAAGTTAAGGCTCATTATACGCTCCTCGCCTAGAACATTAGGGAAAGTTCGCAGTTAGTTGCTTATCTGGATCGACGGTTTTATTCGAGATTATATCGAAACTAATTGAATGAATCTAATCCACTTGTTCTCTAATCCACTAGTCGTGGAACAATTGAACTACCCTCCAACTTGTCTTCAGTAATCCCAAGCTGACCTTGTCATTATTGACTCTCAAAGGTTGCCAAGGAAGTGGTTGTCTTCTTCTCTTTTCCTACGAGGAAAAGAATTGGATGGTTAACTTTCTTCTTCGTTTCTTGTCTTGGGCCGAGGTGAATAAAGCTTGTGGGCTCCTAGGAATGTATATTAGGGAAAGAAGTTACAGTTGCAGGACAACGAGTCTTTTTGCAGATGAAGTTGTCCAAACAAATTCATCACTTTTTAGTGAAAACTGAAAACCAACTCGAAGGGTTTTCGGCTCCGGATTTTATTACACTCTCTATCAGGTTACAGAAGACAGATACAAGCACAAGGAAAGCTCAGATATAATGAGCTCAAGAAGGGAACAAGCAAAATCAGGGAACATCCCGATCACATCAACAGTTTCGGAACGACTCAAAAGTCGAGTCACTCTCAATCGATCCGGCAGATTCTGTAATCAGGATCAGTCTCCTTTAGCTATCAACGTGACCAAGAAATCCTTGTAGTTCCCATTAGCTGTATCTTCAATCTTTTTGGTCAAGCGAACTCCGTACATCTTGTTGAACTCTTCATCGATCTCCTTTACATCGACCTCAGCTCGGGTTACAATTACTCTAGTCAATGCCTTCTTTGTGCTTTTGTCTGCATCAATCTTTAATGCCAAGTCCAAAACCTGCAATCAAAAGCAGGACGTTCAATATCCGAGAAACTCGATGCATATGTCGACACATAACTGCAGTCTGCAGTGACAATTGCCTCGGGCAAACTATGACCTGGCTAAAATATCTTTCAGGAGTGCATAGGCATTGCACCGTCTCTTGTAGTCTCGAGTCAGATTTAAGATCCTGAGACAAAGAGAAGAACAGGGCATGAAATTCCGTATATTTATCAATCAAACAACTCTTTCAAAAGGATCGACTAGACTCGAATTTCTTACTTCATCAAGGTTACTGCCACTGATTTCCTGGTAATCTTTATAGACTGCCTTAAGATGGAGCTTGCTTCTTGTCGTTAGTATCCTTATGACCTCTTCATCGTCGGTCTTCTTTTCACCGCTCTCGATGACATTTAAAATAGTCTTTGCCTCGGCTTTCGCGGTATCTTCCTTAAGCTTCGGCCCTTCATACCGATATGCGCTGACTAGTGCCACTAATAGCTGCGTTTTTAACCAGAAACAACTCAGATTCATTCAGCTAGATGCTAAAAACATGTTCCAATTTTCACAGGTCTGAGCATTTACTCACCTTGCGTTCGGGGCCATGGACATGGGAAGCGACGTGCTCCTCGATCGAGTGCTCAAAGAGGGAGTGGTAAGCCCTTCTTGCTCCCAGTAGCTCTTCCGACGATCTCGTGCAGGCGACCTCTATAAGGACATTATAAGAATCTGGACCTTCTGTCAAGGCTTCCTTCATGAGTCGCGCGTCTCTTTCCCAAGGATGCATGGCCCAGAGCACCACGGCATTCTGAGATTCACCGAAGCAGCCATCAAATGATTCAACAGCAGTTAGTTTCTCGAGCAATTCATGGCAAAAGCAAATCATCAAAAACCTTTTCTTGTAACTATATCTGGGCATAATTTTGCCAGAGCACATGTCAAATTCTGAAATTGCCACTAGTGTTCTTTTCCCATCCCAGAAAAGAATCAAATTATGCTTTCAAGTTATCCCCGGCGTTCTCAATCGACTCCAATCTCTCGGAAATAAGAAAATCGATGTCCTTTTCATCGAGTTTTATCTACCGGGTCATCCCTTACAGACATTCGAGGCCAGGAACGATTTCACTAGGATAGAAGTGGGACTCTAGGACGCCGCATAAACCATACGAAGCAAATGCATACAAGATACGCGGCAGACAGACAAGCCGAGTTGCAAAAGAGCTCGGGATTACCTTGAATCGCATGAATTCACGCTTGAGGAGCTTGATCCTGTGATCATCCCACCTCTCGAAGCTCCTCTCGTCCTCCTTGAAGAAGTGCGGGTTCCCCTTCCTGAAGGCCTTCCTCTTCTCCGGGTGCGACTTCCCCAACACCGCGATGAGCGTCGTCTCATCGACTCCATGTCCTGAAACCGGAAAAAAAAAAAACATCAAACGTCGGACACGGCAACAACAACGCCGACCAAAAAAAAAAAAAAAAAAACTAGAATTCAAAAGAAGACGATTGGATCGCGCGAGGAATGCGACCGCTCCAGCGATCCATCGTTCGAACGTGAGACCTGAGAAGGCTTTGGTGAGAGCTTCGAGTTCGTCGGACTGAGCCATCGCCTCGTCGCTGTCGTCTCCTCGCTTTCTCGTGCCGGGTTTTTTGATCATGCAACGACGATTGTCTCGACGACGGGTCGCTGCCGTATTTATAGGGGTCCCACGAGGTCATTTCCGTCATTGCCTGGGATTTCCGGATTTTTCATTTTTTATTTTTCACGACCGAGGAAAGATGAAACTGATTTTGTGTATAATTAATGAGTGTCATTAAATGAGCGGGGGAGTTGCAAGTTCGTTGAGATGTTATGGATTAAAAGGTTAGCTTTAAGAGAAAAAAAAAAAAAGCTAGAGATTAATCGACTTATTGATTGAGTTGCGGTGATGCCCCCGTGCTTCGGTGGATTTACAGATCGGCCCCCTAGGTTGGCGAATTTTGCAGTCCCAAAAAAATTGCTCCTATGCTATTTCAATTAAGTTTTACACGGTTCGGGACCTTCCATGCAACTATCCTTCCCCTGGCATGATCGGGAGAATACGTAGTTAATAATGGACACGATAATAACGTCTTTACATAAATTGCACATGGCAAGATATTCAATTGAAGCATTCAATTCCCAATGTCGACGTACCATTTGGTCAATCCACAGCGTTCGATTCAATTCTTCTTTTTATTTGTATTTTGGAGAAGCTATATATATACACGCTAAAATGGCGATTCGAGCCTTGTAAATTCACAATTTTTTTTTTTTTCCTTTTTGCTCTTGATGGACTGTGGCCTACAGGCCTGCATTTTGAGGAACATCAAGAAGAGGGGTGCAATAAATGAGACCAGATTTTTCTTGCCTTCTCATGACAAGATACATGCGAATTAAATGATGGAGATGGTCCGCGACAGCCATACCTTGTCCCCAGCTTTCTTTCTCATGCAATAAAAATTAAATATGGTTGAGTCGACATTATGGAAATGGGCTGGGCACCACATCTCTTATATTATAATTCTCATGAGATAAATGTGACATCTATACAATAGGGCGATTGTTGAAATATGGACCCAACTTTCTAGGATAGGCTACGATTAGTGTTGTACGAGTCTCTAGTTTAGTAGGGGTAGATAAAGTTTGTGGCTGGTTAAGCAGCCTATGGCGGGAAGGGAAGGTAGGGGTTTCACCTACCGCGAGGGCCAGTGGCCCCCACTAGTTTGGTAACCCGGCGCCCAGTAAGACCGTGTTCCTTATTTTAATTTGTCGGTGTCAACACACCTCACGCTCTCTAATTGTTTGTGTTTCTCAGCTTAGCAGCATTAGGCTTTTACCCCTACCTCCATATGATCCCTAGGTAGCCTCTCAACTTAATGAGGTCAACATCCAGACCATCGCCAGTTTCTAGATCTAGTGGTGCCTCACTGGTTATGGAGCCTCCGTTCCCTACCATTATTTTACTAGTTGGTAGAGAAGCTGGGGAGCAAGTATGGGGTCACCCACCCCAGGGCGGTTCTCCCGCCTTTATTCCATGAGCAGTTTAAGGACCTGCTCAGGTTCAAATACCAACGATTTTTACACCTAGAAGAGCTAAACGTTGGCAACTCCTCTCTTCAAATCAAGTCTCTAGTTTAGTAGGGGTAGATAAAGTTTGTGGCTGAGGTTAAAAAGAAGCACAATGTCTCTGACATATGCAAAGATAAATTGCATGTATGAATAAGCGGAAAAATTACTAAGAAAATCTTAAATATATTATATCGATGATAATTTGATTTGACAAATTTAATCATATATTTTTTAACAATTTATCAATGGAATCATTTCGGGTTTTGATCATTTTTAACCTGAAAGTACTAACATTGATGCCAATCCTCTTACACTACATAATCGATACCGACATGAAAAATAAAACAAATTTAGAAATTTAAAAAAAAAATTATAAATATTATCTATATCAATATCAGCCATACCACGTAAGACGATTGGCACTAGTACCAATACCATCAAAAAAGTTTAAAATTAAATTATCTAAATAAAAAATTTAGAATTCATTTAATATTCATATAATAAATTTATGACTCTTTGAATAATTATACCATAAATCAATGGATTGAACCTATGGCTAGCCTGTTTGTTCCTAATGAACATAGAGACCAGCTAGCAATGCGGCGGTTCAATGCACGTTACCACATGTAATACCCAACGATTCCCTAAAAGTTCCTATACCTCGTCCTATTGTAGTTGCATCTGCGGAAGACAAGTTACTGACTATGATGAGTTTTGAATGGAATGTGTTTCTCTGCAGCCAAGATTGATTGATATCAGCTGTGTCTGAACTAGACATTGAAGACGCGATATGCATCTTCTGCTAAACCAATTAGCTAAACCTACAAAAAGTTTCTTGAGGTGCGACATCTGGTTCAGATAAACGTGAGACAATGCAAATAGAAGGGCTTGTCCTTGTCAACTTATGAGCGTGTTCCCCACACGGCTGACCCTTGAATGAATGCGTAATTAATGTACTGGGGCCTGGCTAGTAATGTCTGACAAACCCTGTCCATACGGAGAAGTAGCCAAACCAAGTGTGGAAGAAAAGAAAGAAGGAGAAGACCTTGAAGGGTTCCCCACTTTCCAGAAAGCAAAGAAAAAGATCAATGATTGTGAACGGAACAGGTTAGCCTCGTTTTCCAGGTCATGAAGATCAGGATCAAATCCGGCCTGATTAATCAAATGTTAGGGAATAAAGATGGGTCATAAAGATTGACTTTCCAGATCGTTCTTCCGATCATGGAGCATTGTCGTGATAACTTAAAGAAGAAAACGGAAGGGGACACTTTGAAGAGCCCACCGATCTGATAATAATCTACAGAAAACATGGCCGGCCACGCGGAGACGATTCATTGCTGATCGAGCGCACTGACCAGCCACGAAATCAAAGCAGATCCGCACACGCATGCATGCCCAGCTTTCATATTTGCCCATCATCGCAATAATTGCAGAAAGCAAGCGATGAGTAATTTCATGAAAATCTTTCACGTGCCTGAACTGCATGTGTGGAAGGAGATGAACGATCAGAAGCATGGACGGTGCTTGGTTCTTAGCTATTATGCACGTGCTGAGGACATAGGGGAAAGCCCTGCTCTACATTTGCGTTGTCATTCTCAGCTTTTGTTTCTTTCGCTCTACGCGCGGCACATGTCGTGCGTGGGGGCGTCATTGCGGAACACGATCTTGTTTTAGGGTTTTATTAGAATAATCTAACAGCAGCTGAAACACGAGGATACGAGCACGTCGGTTCTGCAATTCGTGCGTTACATGCCGGTCGTGCGTTAGGTACGGCAGAGGGCGAATCCATTCACATAGAGCCCAGAAGAAAGAAGCTTTCAAGAATGATTGTTGCAGCATCGGATCCTCGTTTGATGCTTATCCACTTGAGTCCCGACGTGCGTGGACGAAGGTGGTCCATGCATGAGCTGGAGGCCTTCTCCATTATTCAGTCGACTGACATATTTACATCTAGAAAATGATTGCTGATGGTGAAGCAGATGATCATCGTGTACACGACGATCCAAGTAATGCATATGACATTTAGTTGCTTTATTTGTTTTCACGATCTGAATTCCATGACCTATTGCTTTATCACCGGCACTGGTACAGGGTTTTATAAAAATTGATACAAGATACAACCCAGCTGAGCTAAGAATATAAGTTAGAAGAAAGTAGCACAAGATTTCACATTTGACAATTATAAAAATTAAGATTATGTTTGCAGTATCGAACTATCTTCATAAAGAGAAGGTCCAGGAAACCGCACATTGGTCGAGGATGGAGTCCAGAATTTCTGGATGGGGCAATGAAATAGAAAAGCTCCAAATTTTCAAAGGAATAAAACCCAAAAGACAAGGGTCCTCGTTGCAAAAAGCGCCGGGGGACGAAAGCGCAAATACTAAGTAATCGCGACCCTCGTGACGAAAAAGGACGTAAATTGAAAGCTTTCACACATTAAAGGGAGTGAAAATGGGAATAAAAAAATCCGGAAGAGAGAGAAAGACGAAAGCTCCTTTATTCCAGCGACGGTTAAGGCTTATGGAGCAGGAAACAGCTCGCGAAGGAGACGAAACCGAAACCGAAACAGAAACCGAAACGGAAGCGCTGAGGCGGAAGAGCGCGGGGAGCAGAACGCGACGACGGCCGAAGAGGAGGAGGAGGAGGAGGAGCATCAAGGCGTACCTAGCGAAGCTGCAGCTGAGATCCTCGATCGGACGCCGCTGCTCCTGCCTCCTCCGCTGCTTCCCGAGGCGCTCCCCCGGCACGTTCCCGCCGGCGACCGGCATGGCCACCCTCAGGGTCCCGGACGTCGTCCCCTCCCCGTCCGACGACTGCCAGAGGCTCTGGAAGGCTTTCGAAGGTCCTCCTCTCTCTCTCTCGACCACCCGCTTACGCTGTTTTTTGGCCGAGTTTTCTCGTTCTCCTTCTCCGAGACTCCGGTTGTTCCTGATTTAGCGCTTGTCGTTTTTCCGGTTGAGGTTGAGGTGGTTCTGCATCTCCGGCTATTTGGTTTGTGAGTTTTGGCTCTCCGTAGTGATGGAAGATGATCGGATGAGTGTTTTCCGTTTGGACTGTGCTCCATCTCTCGACCACGTTCTTCAGATGGCGGCAATTGGCGCTGCCCTGAAAACGAACGATGATGGAGCCAGTTCGGTTTTTCTTATTACAGTGAAAGACTTGTCGGATCCTCTGATGTTCGCGCCCATTTTTCGTTTCGCGCCGTCGCTAGCGTGCACTGATGAGCATTTTTCCTGCTTTGTCTTGCTTTTCTTTATTGATTCAGAGATACTTTTGAAATAAGCTGAGGATTGGCTGATGGGTGTAGGATGGGGAACGGATGAGAAGGCGATCATATGGGTATTAGGACACAGGAATGCAAGTCAGAGGAGGCTAATCAGGGAGACTTATGAGCAGCTTTATAACCAATCCCTCGTCGACAGTCTTAATTCTGAACTCTCTGGCGATTTCAGAGTACGTTAGTCATATTCTTTGCAGTGTTCTTTTCATATATACTTCTTATCAATCATTAAACTCGATATGCTCATCAAGTAATCTGGCTTCGTGTCTTTAGCTTCACCTAGAAATTTGAAGTGATATCGTCGATATGGCAATATGAGTGCTGTAATTGGTTGGTTTCTTTCAGAAAGCAGTGATCTTTTGGACATATGATCCTCCAGATAGGGATGCCATATTGGCAAACGAGGCCTTGCAGACTAAAAGGAAAGGCATAAACCACTTACTTCCGATTGTTGAGATCGCATGTGCGACATCTCCCCACCATCTCATTGCCGTAAGGCAGGCCTACTGTTCACTGTATGATCGCTCGCTCGAGGAAGACATCTTGTCAACAATATCTTTACCCTTCCGAAAGGTAAATGCTTAGATAACACTTCTTTAGAATGGTGTTAAACATCTATATGTAGGTTTTGCAGTCGAAAGGAACTTTTTTCTTTCATGCACAATTCGTTTGCCAGAAGAAATTTGTATTAATTGGCCATTTTCAGGAAAAAGTATAAACCTGCCGCAGTTTGGGATGCTACTTTGAAATTGCCATTGAGTAACCATATGAAAGGCTATAATCCTAAAATAATATCAGATCACTGTATTCATAATGCTCGAGTACAACTGAAGAGGATAAGGAAAATTGCTATTCAGTTGCTAGCTGTTTTTTTTTTAACTTGATTACAGAAATTAAAAGTTGTTATCTGGTCCCAAAACAATTCTAACTTCTATTCTAGAAAATATAATTTAGAACGTATCAAATTCTAGTTCTGTTTGCTCTAGTGAATGCTTCACTTCTGGCGCACGTCCGTGGCCTTCAGCTGATGTTTGAGTCAAACTTTGAATTGTTCTACTAAGGCTTACTTAGGAGCAAGGGTCCAGTACATACTCAACGGTATGGTAAAAGTGGGAAGTTCTTCGCATTGAGTACCCTCTACATTTCAGTATGACTCCGTATGCGTTCACCTCCATCTAGCAGCTCCAATTTCGGAGTTTCCTCATAATTTGCATTGTCTCCGCTCCTGCAGACCCTTGTAGGATTGGTGAGCCCCTATAGATATGATAAGGAAGTGGTAAATATGGATGTTGCTAATTCAGAAGCAGCACTGCTGCACGAAGCAATTGAAAGGAAGCAATTGGATCAAGATTCTGTTTTGTGGGTTCTTGGCACTAGGAACATCTTTCAGCTCCGAGCAACTTTCCAATGCTACGAGGAGAACTACGGGAGTCCTGTTGATGAGGTCTATTATTTACATGTCTAACTCATCGCATAATGCTTTGTTTCTTTTTATTTTTATTTTTGAAGAGTTTATCTGGATGTCTTGCGTCACTCAGGATATCAAGAGCTGCGGGAAGGGTGATCTGGAATCTCTGCTAGGAGTGATAGTACGTTGCCTAGATTGCCCCGAGAGACACTTCGCAGAGGTCAGTTTCGTAATCCCCTGCCAATCATCCGGTGTCGGGGTGTTAAAGATCCGGCAATCATTTATGGTGGCATAAAAGAGAATATAATAAGACTTGGAGACATGATCGTGTGACATAGTTCACATTCCCATGAGTGTTGGATATGGTTCCGTTTTTATGTTAAATTCGAATTCTTACAAGCCAATAAGAGCGCGATTGATAACGATTCTATTTCCGGAAACAGATTCTGATCAGAAATGATTGTTTTTTATTTTGTTCCCGGAAACAATTTCTAAGCATTTTAAGCCATTTGGTAATTGTCCAAAATTTCTGATTCTGGAATAGAATTGTGTTTGGTACCGTGCTTATTGATTTAGTTCCAAATCAATTTTTTTTTAATTTTTAAATAATTTATTTACTTTTTACCCTTTTTTTCTTTTCTTTTTTTTTTTCCTTTTTCTTCCTATTCTTCTTCTTCTTCTTGTGGCTGGTCGCTGACCCTCGACAAGGCCGGCCCTCGTCGGCCGAGCCTCGCCGGCAACTGGGCAAGCCTTGCCGGGGCCAGGCGGGCCTCGCCCAACCCCGGGGAGGCCCCCCTGGCCACCGGCGAGCTCGCCGGACCGGTTGTCGGCGGACGGCTGCGAGCGGTGGCAGACGGCAACCGCAGGATGGGGTTGATGAAGAAGAAGAAGAAGAAGAGTTGGTTTTGATTCTTAGATTTGTTCCCGGAACAAAAATCAACTTTTTTTTTTATTCTTGATTCTGTTCCAAATCTAATTTCGGGAAAAAAAAAATAGAAATTTGTTCCTGAGAACAAAAATTTTACCAAACGCGGTTCTGTTCTCAAACTGCTCCCAGGAACAAAAAATCATAATCATGCACTGTTTTGATAGTTACCAAACAGGCACTACTAGGCTCAGGCAATTGCTTACGGTATTATAAAACTTGACCTGTTGTGGCTTTTGAAGAATTTTAGCCCATGGAATGTGAAATAAAGCATCTGAACTTGTTAAATGTGCGCTCGATTTTCTAGTCTACATACTTCAATAGCTTCTGCTCAAGAAGTAGTGATCTTTGATCCTTAAATATCACCAGGTGGTCAGAAATTCCATAATCGGGCTCGGCACAGATGAAGATTCGCTCACCAGAGCCATCATAACCCGAGCTGAAATTGACTTGATGAAGGTCAGAGGGGAATACAACAACATGTATAACAGCAGCCTACACAGCGCCGTCATCGGCGATACATCGGGAGATTACAAAGATTTCTTGTTGACGTTGCTTGGAGCAAAAATATAAGTTCCATTCTTCCCTGCTTGTGTGTCCTGGCTCAAGTGTGCTTGTTTTGATATTGAAAATTCGCTCATGTATTTACGCGCCTTCTGCAGTGTGCTCGAACCAATTGTTTGTGCATTACTCCTAATTCGTTGTGGCATTCCCTTTATCCTTTTTTTTTTTTGGTTTTTTCTAAAGGAGGTTTGTATTATCAACTAATCAAATTCTCATGTCAATATCTGTTTTACCATGGCATCACCAAACAACAGGTTTCTAATGCATCAATCTGTAGTCCATCTCTACATCTTGTTCCATTGTGTCAAACTAAGGGATAGAATTCCTAGAAACCAGATCTGGCAAAAGAGATTCCTCAACTTTCGCGTGGAGAAATTCTAATAAATGTAGTAGCCAAGAGAAATCTCTCCTCCACTTTAAGGCATCCAACATGCAAAGTATTTCAGAAAGTTACTCAGAGAAACGTCGAGGCGAAAAAATGTGTCTTCACCCGTCGCTCTGGCGTTCGGCCCTTCCAAGAAGTTGAACCTTGTGTCAAATTTTATCATGACACTCAAAGTCTGAATGCTGGTACTTTTGAGTCCGTTCATATTCGAGGCTTTAAATCTGCTGCTTTGCCCAACTGATGCCAGATCCTATCAGTTGCCAATCCGCATGGAATGTGTCACACAATAGGGTGGAGGTCAAGTGCGTATGGCCCCGGAAAAAGGGGAAAAAAGGTGATGGTCAAGTTCGAGAATAAAGGATGAACTAAAAATCCCTGTTCCCCCGAAAAAAGGGGAAAAAAGCTGCGTTGCCCTCTTTGTTTTTGGCTGTGTTAGCTTGGTTTGCCATTGTTTTGGCTGCTCTTCCTCTTCTTTTGAGTGCTGCGGGCTGCTTGCTTTGCCGTTGTTGCCTGTTTCCTTTATCGTCGCGGCACCCTTCCACTCGCTTTGACTCCTTGTCATCTTGAGTGTAAGTTTCTGGTGCCGTGACCCCTCTTGTATAGTTGGTTAAAGCTCAATATAATTTCTTACTTTCACCAAAAAAAGAAAAGAAATCCCTGGATTCACACACAAAAGAAATGTCTGAATCAAACACTGGGGTGAAAACAATTACTCTTATATCTATGCACGATTTAGGTGCCTCATTTTCCTGCCAGTTGACGCCCCAGCAGTCACTTCTATCAGAATTAAGTGGAAGAGGATAGAGTGCAGCCTGCAAGGAGAGTTCCATAAAGGAAATCTACTTTATAAAATGTTCTTTTGATCTCAAAAATGATCTATTCAAAAGGTAGAGAGAAAATACTCAAGCTGGAGACTGAGAAGCAGACACTAGAGGCTCTGTTGAGCTTGACTCTGATGCCACAAGGTTTATAGGTCGTAAAAATGGCGGGCAGTATGCATCTTTCGCGATCTCAGAACTCAGTTCCAACTGGTTGCTCTTCTCATCAAATTCATCATTTTCAGTAGCATCCTGTCCATGCAAGGGCAGAATAATCCATGTAAGGTATGGGCAATCCTACTTGTAAATAACTAAAAGGACAACAACCATAGGGTGCATAAATCAGAAAAGAGAGCCATATCACTGCAAATACATGTAGATAAGGTGCACAGGTTACTGCATGTAAAGCTAGGGGTAGATATGAGATTTCTTTCTGCCATTTTAGCTCCAGCATTTATGAACCAGCATCTTCACAAGCAAATTAAAAGAGTCATAATGAGGGCATGAAGCAACCAACACAAGAAAACTTATCAGGAGATAACCCGATCAGGATGTGTGAACATGAACGTAATGACAACCAGCTAACACCCATCAACAGAAGCCATAGTCAACCAAATAGTCAACAAGCTGAAATTTACATAATGTTTACATATGTTCATGCAAAAGTATACACACACATCCTCCAGAAAATATAGAACTCAGACAGGCTGCTTGATCATCTTCTCTGAAAGGTTGTATGAGACTACAGATAAGGAAAAGTGACTTGTAAAGTATTCCAATCTACTGCACCAATTTACTCCAGTGAACATAAGCCAGGTCTGCTCATTAACGAAATATTTATCCAAGATTTTATATCCAAGTTTCAACTTTGACAAGCATCTAGAATCTGAAAGAGTTTCCAGTCAAACTGTAGCAGACTAATAAGATTGGACTAAAGGACCAAGTAGACGTAGATAGTCTCCAGTGCATAAAAAGGCCACAAAGAAAAAGGGAAAGCCAAATTGTGAAGCCTCAGCACAAACATCTAGAAAATTTATGTGCAGAACATTAGGATATGACGAGAATAATGAATGAGATAGCACTGCAAAGCTGCATGAACACCTGTATGGAGTGGTTGCGGAATGTAGGATAGAAACGAAGCTTGCAATACCCATGGAACAACAAAGAGAACAACAACAGTGGAACTGTGCATATAGAAGCAGCTGGCTTTGACTTTAGTCCGAAAAGACCAATCATCGTGATTTGCATGAGAATTATAGCAACGAAAATGTAGTGATGAATGTATGGCCAATACTTTCCACACGTCTCATATGTAACTGCGTACACATCTGAAATCTGCAAAGCAATGAAACGCATGTTCTTTATGCAATGAGAGTTCAATTTTCATTATCAACATTTCTTTACACCAACAAATAAAAGCCAAACTGAATCACAAAGAATTCTGTAAATATCAATTACACCGAGTATAACCATAAGCAAACGCTAATGATTACAGCATGCATGAAGCATTAAATGAGAACAAATCACAAAATCTTCCATACACAAATAGAGTACTGCTGGAGCTTGTTATTGTTTCATTTTCTAATTTCGGGACACCTTATCCCACTCTGCTCATTAGCCACACCTACAAAAACACTTGGTGCAAAAGTAACAACGCCTCTTGATGACCTATAACATGGATGGCCCAAAAGAGCAGCGACAGAAAGAAGTGCACATACTTGCCTTTTTATCCTATCATGTGCATATATCAAAGCATAAGTTTGCGATGTTGTCTGCCCACTCTAAATTCTGAACAAACCATATTTTGAATAACATATGGATCTTTCCAAACAATTCACAGTTCCAACTCCGATCTACTATCTGGTCATAAGTAAAAGCAAGCAAAAGCTGTACCAATTGATTCTTATTCTACCCACTCTGTACGCAGAAGGCCTAGCTAGATTTGAGCATTAATTTTGACTATGAATTTCGGAAGAACAAACTCTTTGAGAAAACTACCTACATAGACATGAAGCCTGCTTAGACTTAGTCCAGTCTCTTCACAATATTACTTAAAGTACATTATACTTTCTTATTGCTGCAACCAAGGAATCCCCATGCTTGAATAAAATTATGGGTGATGGTGGAGAAACAATTTATCCATAATGAACTATTATTGGACACGAGGATGCTTAGAAAACTAACCTGGTTTATATACACGACATATCCCAAGCAAAAGTAGCAAATGAGAAATGGCAGTAACAACGGTGCAACTAGCGCATACACCATTCCAATTAACATCACCAATGAGACCACAGGGATAACTCTAAAATAAGGTAGAGAATAAAGATATGGTTCTTTCTCCTTCCCGCGCCTATAGGTGAGTGACTTAATTAAATCCCACAGAAGTAATCCAGGCTGAAGAATCTCCAATGAAAAGCCCGACAGCCCATCCGTCAATATGTACGTAATGAAAAAATCTCCCTGAAAGGGAAGGAAAGGAAAGGATTTAGCTGTGCACATCATCCATAGAACAGATGCCAGGAAACAAAAGAAAATACCCACACCCATGCAGATTAGGCAAATCAACTAGTAAATCAGAGAAGATGCAGCGTAACTCTAATCCCAGATATATTTCACAAGGTAATGTTACTTCCATGTAGGTTCCTTTGACCATTTTGACTTCTACGATTTTTTTTGTACTTATTCATATTAAATTTCAAAACGTTGAAATAGGACATCATGACAGAGTGGATGTCCATGTGCACACAGGAAATAGTGTAGCTTGCTTTATAATATTTTCGGTTTTTCCCTCATTCTTTATCTGGTATTAGCCAGTAAAAAGAAATCTAACTGCAGGGAAACGCAAAAGAAGAGGCATGAGTCAGTTGAGCTATCCTTACTTGAGCAGAAACAGCCCTAGCAAGATGACCGGGGATGTTCTTTGGATGGGTAACTGATTCTCCTATTTCATCAAGTAAAGATCCAGACAACAAGCTCAAAAAGAAAACATTTCCCACTAGAAAGTAGAAAACCATGTCACAAGCTTTCAACTCTTCCTTGCTCCTTGATACATAACCTGCTAGTTTAGCCATTCCAAGCATTGCAAAGGGAATGACGTATATAAATCCATTAAGGATGACACTCGGCAGATATCCAGTCACAATGGAACTCAAGCCTGGTCTGCAAACCAATTCAGTTCATCAGAAGGACGACCAAGTATGTATCACAGGGAAAGGCTGTACATTAGACAAAGCAAATCACGATAATGATGTCAAGCAACTCCATGTACTGGTCTTAGGAATATTGCAAAAGACCATGCCTAATCTGTACATTCACGAGAATTAACAGTCATAAACTTCATTAACATGGAAATTTGAACTCAATTAATATCTTGAGTTTAGAAGAGCGTGGTCTTTAGATCCTGTTTAGCGTGTGACAGAGAGCTCGGAGACCTGGAAGCAGCATGCTCATCAACCAGGCAGATGGTGCACTACGTAACCCGCTGCAAGTTAGCAAGCCAGGTGCGGTCCCTCATCTAGGCTAACATATCGCAGTACTATACTAACCCTCACCATCTGATCAAAAAATTACAAAGGAACAGGAATAGGAACAGAAAACTGGGGAAATCATCAATTGGGAATGAAAGACAGTTGTCTTTACGAGATTAAAAATCGAAAAGAGTTCATGCTTTATTTTATACATAAGCTGCTGCTATGTTTGTTGCAATTTCGGCTTGCGCACATGGAAATATTCAATAAGAAGTAAATTTGCAGCATCATGATGGTTAAAGATTTAGCAAACCACAATGCCGTCCCCTCAACCAGCAACTAGAAAGCATACCCTACTCTCTTTCAGAATTTCTTGCACAATAATCACTAATGAAACTATTCAAGTGCTTGACGAACTCAAATATTGTAAGAGCTTGATGAAGATAAGAACCTTACATCAATTGCACGGCCATGGCTGGAGGAAACCACTTCTTAAGCTTCTCAAATCTGGCTATTCCTTGAACAGCAGTCACTGGAACAGCAAAGAAAATAGTAAGGAGTGTCGCTGCAAGAATGACTCCAATTTTGTAGAGTGGCAAAACTCTATTTGGAATTGCCAGATTCTTCCATGATACATCTCTTGGTTCTGGAGCCACTTCAGTGGTCCATAAGAGCGGATGTGAATGTTGCTGAGATTGTGCAGCGAGGGCAGCACCCCATCTGGTTTTGAATATAACAAAAGCTACAGGCAACTCCTGCAAGATTGGAAAACTCAGAAAACTGGATATTTTGGTCCACAAGGAGCTGCAATTATAGTATGAAGACCTTCATCCAATGAACTATTTTCAATCAAGACAAACACAAGAATACATAACAAGCCACATTGACATTCATCTATCCATATGCTTTCTAGGTAACCACATTCACCAGACTCCTTTGGCTTCAGAGGAAATTAAAAGTTCTCTCAGCTAGCTCTTGATCAAAATCTATTTTACCTGAAGAAAAAGGGAAGCTAACTGCTATGGCGTCGAATACCATTTACTTTTCCTTCTCTCCCATCTCATGGCCAAGAGATGGGATTGGGGAACAAAGTTCTTTAAAAAAGAGAAGAATGTCCATTTTCTTCTAGTCTGGCTTATTATAGTCAATCCCCTGATTATCTGGCATTACAAAATCATAATTTTTATGCATTACGCAAAAATTTTCTTCATTCAACACCACAAAAAACTGCAGCACTGAAATTCAACATGTGGACAATGCTTTAACTGTTGTCAGAATTCTAGTCATTCTATGGAAATCCTAGGACAATAATGCAGTGACAGAGCAAGTACATTTTGCAGAAAGAAGAGAGATAGTTAAGGATACAAATCCATCCACAACATTAACTTGCATTCGAAGTCAGAAATATGTACGGTTCCCCCAGTTATCAACATATTACAAAAATTGCATCGAGAACAAAATGAGTGTCAACAGATGTAATTGTTGTCAGAAAGTAAAGCACCTTATCTTGAAGCATATCTTCACACTGTAACTGACGAATCCTATGAGAAAGTTCCTGAAGCTTCTCCTCTTGCAAGGTTATTTTAGCAGAATCTTCTCCATTAGTGCACAAGAGTAGGAACTCTCTCTTACGTTTGCCCATGCTGGATCTCTTTCTAAGATCCTCTATCTTCCTTGCAGTAGATTTTGCCCGGTCCTACACAACAAACTTCTTGGTTGTTGAAAGAAATAAGCCAGAAATGAGATGCATCACTCATAAAGCAGAAAAGGTACTCTAAGAAGTATGCTAGGCAAGGAAAGGCTCTCTGTAACCAGAAACATATTTATCAAAAAAATAAAAAATAAAACGGAGAGCTATGGTCTAATTGTCAAATGGAAAGGCCAGGACACTTCCAAATTCAAACTTTTTTCGACTCTACTGAAGAGGAAACAGGCTGTTATGAGCAGACATCACAATGAGAGAGAGAGAGAGAGAGAGAGAGAGAGAAATAAATGTTGCGTGTCTTTCATTTATTGCAGAGTTTGATCCCCCAGGACAATTGATAAGCAACCAAAGAACAAATCTTATAAAGGCTTGAAAACTCCACCAACTATGATGCTCCAATAAGAGATGTCTCTCGTCAACGCGAAGTGTAGAATTTTCAAAAAGTGATGCCAAGAGAGAATAATGCGATCTGCCATTGTCAAATCAAAGATAAGTTCACAAGAAGCAAACTTGGTGGAGTTCCTTTGAAGTGGTGAACATGAAAAGTCCAAAAGAATGCCATAAAGTAAGTGAACTCATACAATTTTTCCTTACCAAAAGATCCTCGAGATGGCTTCCATCGTACATCATTTGGTAAGAATAATAACTGTAAGGATGATGCTTAGAGAAAAAGTGGTCAACAGAACAACCACGCGCCTTGTGATCAGTACAAAGAGGAATTCCTCGAACTAAAACAGTAAATTGGTCTGGCCGATGTCTAATAATCTGAAGTCGGCGGATCCTTTTACCCAAGATCTCTTTATATTCCTGAAGGGAAAATGGTCAGCCATCACTGCAACATTTTGAATTAATGTTAAAAAGCACTGTGGAAAGGTCGCTCCATTAATCAAAGGACTCCAAATTTTCAGTTGAGTGAGCTGGATGAACAGCAAGATGCCTTGAGTTCATCTAGAGAGGACTTTAGTCATGCTCCAGATTTGCAAACATAGACCCACCTTGTAAAGAAGGTATAGCCCATAGAGAGACATCAACCACAAGCAAGTGAAATGCACCCAAAGCCTGGCAATGACGAGGTTAAAACGAATAAGCACCTTTAGAACATCAACCGACCCGGTTCATCAATTCATTTGTCATTAATTTAGCTATAAGCTGTCATGCACTGATCGAACATCAGACAAAAAGGAATGCACAAAGATGACGCGCAACAGGCAATCGTCCATTGGATGATGATCTGAGGTTGCATTGGCATTAGTTTGTGCTGACAACCTCTGCTACCAAATTACCATCGATTTCATCATGCGTTTGAGCAATCCGCACAGAAGCACATTAGTTTGACCTCCAGATCCTTCTGTTAACTCTTCACCACCAAAGACCTCACTAGTTACCATAAAATCCAGCATCTTGATATCCTCCCAGTTAAACCTCAACCAAAAAGAGAAAACTTCTGTCTGCTTACGTGCGACAGTATAAGTATGTAAAGGTGTGTCGAATGTGGTCGATTGACATGTCAGTTGCAATAAGCCTGTCATGTTCCCACGTACTCTCGGACCATGCACATCGCTCGGCACTCTCAATTACATGAACACGACGCTGTAAAAGCGAAAGTACATAGTCTCGCCCTCACCTGTCAGAGCCTCTTCTGATATTAGATATCGCGAGAGAGTCCATAGACAGGTACTCAGGCGGTCCGTCCTGGCCGTTATAGTTCACCGGCAGAAGCACCACCAATCCGATGAGAGAGCAAGGCAGGAAGAACTTGATCCTGCAACCAGACCACAGCACAACGGAGCCACGTCAGAGGCATATCAACATGAAGCGCGTAACCGCGACGAGCGACCGCACCGAGGGACCGGGGATCGAACCCGAACTTGAAGAGCCGGATGATGACGAGGGCGTCGAGGCCGCTGGAGTCGAGGATCTCGTCCTCGGAGACGCGGAAGGCGCGGGGGATCCACGCGACGGAGGGGAGGAAGCGGCGGAGGGCGAGCGGGGGATCGAAGGGGACGTGGTGGCGGCGGGAGAGGCGGCGGGCGTAGTAGACGGGGGCGTTGGAGGGCTGCTTCTTGAGGACGGAGAAGAGGGAGAGGACCACCAGGGCCAGCCCGATGTTGATGGACGCCGACGCGAGGAGGCTCTGCGGATTCATGGCCGGAGGAAGAGAGAAGAGAGAGAAAGAAGCACTGCGACTGTAGAGAGAGAAAACAGAAGATGGAAGTTCTTAGAGAGAGAGAGACTCTGCGCGTCGTGCACTGTGCAGTTGCCACCTTTGCATGACGGACGACGTGGCAGTGGCGGGAGGGGAGCGTTTTCGTTTCTGCAACTGCCAGCGCTTCTTGCTTGATCCGGTGCGGACGGCTTCAGGATTCGCGGTCCCATCAGAGCCGTTGCCTGAGAATTCGGTTATTGGATATCTGATCCGACGGACGTTAACGAATATCAGTAGAGCTTTTTCGCCTCGACGGTTGAATGATCGCCTTTCCTTTTTCGTTTTCTGCCCGGGAGTTTTAGGATTTTGCCGGTTTCGTCTTGAATTTATTACGTTCTCCCAATCTGATGGTGTAGAGTTCAATTTGATCCCTGGATTTATTGACTTTTTCTTGATGGGTTCTGCATCTGCTAGTATTTTCCATAGTTGGCGACAGTCAATGGAGTCAACGGAGAAAACGTGATTAGCAGCCCGTATCGACCGCCAATTTTCAAAGTACCATCTGGACTTCATTTTTTTTTTTCCTCAAATTGATCCTTATACTTGATAAAATTGTGCGAAAGCCCAAAGTTCCACCGGACGTTCAAAAAAGTCATCACTAGCCAAGTTTTGCACATCACACGAAAGGTGTCTTTTAGGAGAAATGCAAAATCATTTTCCCCAAAAATCTTAACTAGAGGTCTATACATTCAAAACAAATACCATTTGGTTAAGTTTTGGTATATATTTGGCAAAGTAGCTTTAAAGTGAAAAAACAAATAAATGGGAAAAACAGCTACCGGAGAATAAAGTTATCCCATCATGGAAGCAAATTTGGCCAAAGCAAATCCATTCCTAGCGACAATCCAACTGTCAAATATGCTGAACAATATGACATTGAGGCCGCACGACCTTGGGCAACCTAGGTGAGGTGGCGCCGAGGGTTGTACAATTTTGACAATCATCATGTACAAATAATAAGATTAAATACTTATATTATAACTATACCATTCCTTATCAATTTAGAATTCGGGATAAAAAATACTCAAATTTGACAAACGACGGTAACGGTTACTATATTTATCAAAAGACGATTTTCTTTTTCGGTCGTAATCAAAGGGCAATTTAAAAAGCTGAAAAGCATGAAGAATTGGTAATTTTGATTTGGACAGACGGATACAGATTTGTCTCGATTGGACCTCAGTGAAGTAGCCAATCCACCACAAAATGAGAAAATGGAAACCATTTTTATATTCCTCGTCTGCAGATGAAACCATTTTTTTATTTTTTTGGGCGTCCCCCAAAATGAAAGCGACTTCCGGAGCCAAGTGCACCACCAACTCGACCCGTCGCCGCACGGGGGGGGGCCCACCGGTGCCGCCCCAAATGAAACCCGAATGCAGCGCAAATTGCGACTTTCGTGCTCTGAATCTTCGGGCCCCCAGCCAATCACGTCGCGGAAGTAGATCCGCCTCTCCTGGCCACAAGTTCAGATGCGCCCCGCCCCCCAAACACGTGTCGACGACCCAGAACCACCCAGCCCCCGCGCTCGGGGAAATTACCAGCCACTCCCCGCACGTGACGTCACGTGAACTCTAGGCCCCTCCTCTCCCCACATTTCCCACCTCCTCTCCCTCTCTCGCGGGGAAAGAAAACTGGGTTGCTCTGTGGAGAAGACTTGCTCCTGTACGTACGCATGTCCTCTTTCTCTCTCTAAAGGTCACTCCCTCTCTCTCTAGCTCTCTCTCTCTCTCTCTCTCTAACTGCGCGTTCTTGTGGGCTTGTTGTTGTTTCCCGGGTTTGAAGAATTAATGGCCTTTTCGATTGTTTTGGTGATCTGTTAGGTAAATTGGCCATGTATGGAGTTACTTACCAGTGTGTCCCTCAACTGGATTTTCATTTAGAGATTTGGTGTTGTTTCACTAGATATGTTTGATTGGAACGACGAAGAGGTGAGTCCCTTTTTTACTTTTTCTTTTTTTATTTCTTGCCCCTTTGGAGTGGCAGCTTCTTTCTTGCTTCTGCTTTTGTGCTTGAGTTCTTGAATTTGAAGGTCCGGCCTTTGCTCGTTCCTGGTTTGCTAGATTTCCTTGTGGCCCATGTTGAATGAAGATGTGATTCTCTTCGGAGTTTTGCTCATTGAGAAGGAGAAGTTCATAGTGTTTGGATTCGCGAACGTCAAACGCCAACTACTGTGAGAAATCCGAGATAGAATATACGGAAGGGCGATTCTGTTGTTTTTTAATCTTTTTGTGCCTCCACGGAGCTATGATGATTGAAGAAGTGGCCGGACTGATTCTTGAATGATAAATGAAAGAATAAAATCTGCATGGGGAATTGTCCAATAAAAAGATTGGGGCCAAAGCATTTCGGCAAGAATAATGAGTGGCTGCTTGATTGAAGCGCAAGACCGTGTCATCTGAATTTAATTTCTTGTCTCGATTTTTGTTTTAAATATCGTGTGAGGCGGTGGACTTGGCCACGTTCCTGTGAGCAGAATAACTTAGCTTAAAATGGCGTACTTTTCATTGGTTCTCAGCTGGTTTGGGGGTTGTAGTTTTTAAATGCCATCCCGCTACTCCCTCCCACACTTGCGTGCAAGTTACAAATGTGATTTGCGGCATCCATTGCAATTGGAAACATGTTCATTTTTGTTATTTGCAGAACTGACTTTGGTGTCCTTTAGTTTTTATATGCCGGTTCATCTCAATATTTGACATTTTGTTGTTTCAGCTCACAAGCATCATATGGGGTGAGGCTGGTGAAAATGGCGAACATATAGTCCCTTATCAAGCTGGAAAGGAAGATGATCGGCCCAATAAAATCCAAAATGAAGACATCGCGACCCTTAAGCCTAGTGAACAGAAGCCACTCGGGGCAAAACTCGATCTCCATGGTATGAAGCTGGAATGCTTCAACAGAAGCAACAAAAATGGAGGGATTGCTGTATCGAGCTTGGACTCATGGCCGAATCTCTCTTCATCCGAAGCTGCTAAAGATGAGCAAGGATCCGTTGGTACTGGAGTGTCCGATAATGTGACAGAAATCAACGAATGCAATTTATCTAAAGGTGGTGAAAATGCTATTTCTTATGACATGAAGCACACAGCACATTTTGAGTTGACTTGTGATATTTCTAATACTTTTCTCGCCAAACGTCAATTTTTCCAGCGGAGACTACTCAACACGATGCAGATGCTGATATATTTGGAGACACCCAAGATAAAGAGCATACCGATTTTTCTGACTATGGATGGGAGAATATCAGCAGCTTTGATGACCTTGATCGAATCTTTAGGTAATGCATGACCTTGATCAATTTTAATATCTCTTGTGTAATTTGTGTAGTTCGCTACTCAACAGTTATGCTTATTGGGGTTGGCATATGTCGTGACACCTAGAAAACTCTTCTCGATTGTGGATGATTGATGAGAAACAGCTACTCCTATAATTTTGCTGCTAAGACTTTTTAATGTAGTCATGCCAAATTTCTGTTGAATGAGAAGGCAGCCTTGTAGAATAGTTAATGACAATGACCTACTTTATCAAGAAACATGGTGAGCTTTCTTGACTTGGAAGATCCCTACTTTCTACTCAGCTCACACTCTCCTTTGCTTCTGAGATTCTTAGTTCGCATTTCTCGGGTATTTATCTGACTGAATGTTCTCACAAGTGATGATTTTGCAGCAATGATGAGCCAATATTTGGCCAAGCAAATCTTGATAACGCTAATGAGATATGGTCTTCTTCTAAAGACGCAACAAGCAGTCCAGTAAGATCATTTTCCATTTCTGCGGATTCTCCTGGTTTGATTTCTGGAGCATTGACGAGTTCATCAGAGATCCCGCAAGTGAAAACTGAATATGAACATCAAGAAGAGCAGTCTTTCAACCTTGGCTATGACAAAATGAATGAGCCCGCATCCTTTAGTTTTCAGCAAAGAAATGCAACTGTTGAACCAGTGGTGAAGGATCAGGTACTGTAAATCAGATCACCGAATGTGCAATCTGAATTGGACTATTTTCTCCTTCTATTATACAAGTGAAGTAAAGCTTTTTCATTTTTCTCTATAGAAGAATATGGCCATGGTAGGCAAGACCCATGCAGAAAACTCTCGTCTTTTTGTTGATAGTTCTTTTACCCTGAATGAATGTGCTGATAAGGTATTCACTTTTCTCATGGAAAATAGTGAAATTACCTTGTCTATTCTGCCAATATCAGTAATTCAATCTGCTTCCCAAATTTTAATATATCCACGAGAATTAAAGATAGAAAGCCAAAATTTAGTTTCTATCGGTTGCTTCACGTAGATTGAGCATTTAAATTTTTCAAGTTCCAGTTGTCCTGACAGGTCGACAATCTTCATCTTCCTGTGAATAACCACCGAATTTGACTGCGAAAAGACCACTACTTATACATGCTTATGCCGATTGAGTTTCCACAGTCCCCTCCATTGAGATGTTTTCCATCTCTTCAGGTTCTCGCTACGTTATGCAGGTTTACAGGCACAAAACGCTCCATAAAAGCCAGAAGAAGTCCCGAGAGAAAGCTGAAGGGAAAATATCCCAAGATATTTGCGGGTCCTGGTCTTCGCATGTGGATTTGGGGGGACAGTACGGCCACCAGCCATCGCCATTTCCATCATCTATCAATCAACTAAGTGGGATTAGAGGACCTGAGCCCACCCATTTCCAGCAGATCTCTGATCCATACGCACAATCTGCTGCATTCAGGAACTATGCAGAATCATTTCCAGCAATACTTTCACCAACGAGCTTCCAATCCAGGGAGGTCAAGTGTCCGGTTGTGTTTCCTGGGTACAAAGTATCTTCTACTTATGTCGACTCTACAGGAAAGAGGCTTGATTCCCCAGGAAAACCTCCTACAATGACGCCTCAAGAGAAAATTGAAAAGTTGAGGCGGCGCCAGCAAATGCAAGCAATGCTTGCTATAAAGAAACAGCTACAGCAGTTTGTTGACCAAGTCTGTCCTTCTGATGCTCAAGAGCTTACTCTGGAAATTTCAAATCAGCATAGCAAGGGCGCTCATTTGGAAGTTGATGATCTGAGCAGTCTTCCTTCAATTGACATAAGTTCTTCAATAGAGCAGGATGGTTCTACTTTCATCTCTGCAGCTGCTGATGGCAGTTCAATTGAGGATGTGGTGCTTAATCAGCTTCAGGATGTGATTGCAAAGGTATGTTATTTTTCGAGTGGCTTCTTTTCCAAGTGGGTTTTAATTTGTCTAGAATGATAAAGTGGAGTAGTGCAGTTGGACGACAGGATCAAAATCTGTATACGGGATAGCTTGTATCGCCTGGCTAAAAGTACCGTGAAAAGGCAACACACTGGGAGTATGCATGAAGTTTCAGCAAAGGAAGAATCAGAGCCTAGTAACAGGTTAGTTAACAAATCTATTGGTGGCTTCCCTTACTTATGTAATGCTTTTGCAAAGAGTTATATTGTCAAGGTGACTTAATATAGGACAGTTCACCTGGTCTGAGTGGTAGCATCTAATTTCAAGGGTAATTCTGTGGAACAATGTGCAAATTGATTGACAATATGTGAACCCTTCTTAGGTTGATCAAGTTTGAACGGCATTTGTTGGTGTGAGTATGATATTCTACTTCTGTGTTTCAACAGGCGAGTGACATTTTACTTCCTATCCTTGATGAAATTCTTAGATCAACCAAAGAAGCAAGCAGATTCCTTTTTATAAAAATTAATTACTGCAAGATGGATGCTTTTGGTTTTCTATTGCAGTTAATTGAACGGTTCTCGATGCCCTGGGTATTATGTTCATAGCCTGAAGTATTGTAATGATTGTTTAGATTTACTCCCGTCTTTGTTATTAGTCATGTTGATGATAAAACCATACCCGTTAATGAGAAAGGACGAAGGGGAAATAGAGAAGACAAAAAATGCAGAAGATCAGAGGCAATAACTTGCTATGGGTTAATAGAAAATCTACATCTTTTAGGATCAATTTCTTTCTTGATTTCATCTATACTTGTGCCCAAATGTTCACAAAACTAAGTTTCGGTTATAGGAACTTGAAACTTGACAAACTGTCTTCAATTGAAGTAGAAGCTTGTTCAAATCACTGGCATAACTTTCTTCAAGTCGAATATCTAGCACCATAGATAAGTTTACTGTCCATTTTTTATGGCTCGGTGTTACAGGGAGGTTAAGCCAGCTGATGTTGAAACAGACACCAATCCAATAGACCGAGCAGTTGCCCATTTGCTCTTTCATCGGCCTTTTTCCACTAAACTTCCTGGAACACCCGAATCATTGATTTCTCGAAAGCTCCCTCACAAACGCAAAGCACAAGAGTTGGCAGATGTGCAGAACGAGGGACTGTCCAAGATCTCAAAAACTGAGTCGCAGTCCTCTCTTCAAGGATCAGAAAGTACAGACCAGATGACAGATACCCATCAGATTAATCAGTTCAAAAACAGCCCTTCCATGGACACGTCCGAAAATGCCTATGTGCCAACAGAGGGCAGAGCTGGAGCTCTTGAAGCATCGCAAGAGCAGTAAAATTCGTGATGGTAATTTATTCCTCTCGTCTCATCCATGATCATATAAACTCTTCCACTACTTGGGTATGATGGAATTGCTGCTTATTTGGAGGTTCTGTTTTGTTCAGCCAGCTGAAGCTTCATCGAGTGCGATTACCAAGTCAGAATCATTTGTTTAAGGTGACAAGGCCAGGAATGGAGCAATTTCATTAACATCATCTCAATTATGCCTACTATGTGGAACTTAATTCTATGTGATACTTTAGCCATTATGACTGAACCTGAACTCTCGTGACTGAAAAAACATACTAAGACGATTGTTAGTGATTGAAAGTCGTTATATTGCAGAAGCTGCAGCAAATAGCAGGCGACTTCCGTGTATTTATCAATCCTCAATCGGCTTAGTCACCTTCCCTTCTTGACCTGATTGTTAAGTTGCATTTTTCCAGATCAGCGTTCTCATACAAATATTCTACAATTGTCGTACGCCCAGTCATTCAGGATACCACACCTTAATCAGAACATGCTTCATTTACATGGATGTATGCATGTTTTAGTCAGTTTGATTAATGCTTCAGTGTTCTGCTTAGCTTCTCGTTTTGGCTTCCCTTGATCCTATTTAAAGAATCTACTACCTTCTCATTTGGCGTCCTCCAGTTATCTGCTGTTCAAGCCAGTTCAACCAAGAAGGATTAGATACTCGCGATTCTGAGCAGCACCAATCTGCCATTGAGGTAGCAACCCAAATAGAAAACACCAAAGGCCAACAGAGTACTAGTCAATCCGTTATGCCGTCATCAAACCAAGTCGATGGTATCTTTTTCTTGATGGTATCTTTGTAGAGATGTAGGAGTGAGAAGAATTGTACTATGACAAATCGATGGTTAGACGCACCTTCAAGAATCGCACGACGGTTCACCACCCGAATGCCATGGAGGCACTTTCTGAAGTTTTGGCTTGGGCTTGCGAAGAGTTCTTGAAAGCCGTTTGCTTTTTAGATATCAGGTCCAACCTTCTTACTTACTTAGCGCTTGATTAGTTTTTATCGCTCGTTCTTCCAACCAGTTGTTCTGCCAATCCTCAGAATTTCACGCAAGATTCATCAGGTCACCATACCTTGCGCATTCCTTTTAGTTTCTTTCGTAATTGCCCATATGCTCAAACAATCACTCGTGCGTATTGGATGGGGCCTGACGATGTCCATCGTGCAAGGTTAGCAATATTGGGTAGGCCGATTTTCACAACTGTACTGTACGAGGTGAAATGCGAATCAAAAAGACAATTCGAATATGACACAACACGATGCGAATAACTCTATGGAACGATGCAAGTATAAAATCGAATTTACAAGGGAAAATGTCACAAATGGTCTTTGAACTTTCATCTAATGTTCAATTTCATCCCTGAGCTTTTGATTTGTTCAATTTGGTCCTTGAACTTTCATATAATGTTCAATTTGATCCATAAGCTTTCGATTTGCTCAATTTCATCCCTGAACTTTCATCTAATATTCAATTCCATTCATGAGCTTTCGATTTGCTCAATTTGGTCCTTGAACTATTAACAAATGTTCCATCTAGTCCTTTCATTTGTTCAAACCATTAAGTGATGACATAGAGCATTAATTGATGACGTCGAATTAAGTTGGATTACTAGAATTATAAGTTAATATATATCTATAAAAAGGAAAACAAATTAGGGGTCAACTAAAGATGAGAGCACCAATCACAAAAACAGAGAGAATAAGTGGTTTTGTATCTCTTTTTTGGATGGTGGCCACAATTGGACCCGTTTTAAAGGTAATTTCCATGTGGATATTCCACATGTCCTTTTTTATTTTATATTTAAGAGACTAAAAGCCATGTAAGCCAATTCTGTTAACTTTAACTAACGGAATGACAAAATTGGTCAATTTTTAAATAGTCAGAGATGAAATTGAACATTAGATGAAAATTCAGGGACCAAATTAAAGAAATCGAAAACTCATTGATGAAATTAAATATTAGATAAAAGTTCAAGAAGCATTGATGAGATTTTCCCAATTTACGATGTATTGTACCATTTCGGATTATCCGTCACTCCATGTCAACCGGCCCAATCTTCCTCGTGAGAGCCCACGACCCAAATACGAATTCGGATTCGGACCCATTTCTCTTGGGGGCATTCCTCGTCGGTCCATGCGGTCTTGCGTGTCGGTCGGTCCGTCGCGTGCGGTCACAAAAGTCGACGGCCGGGGGATTCCGGTTGCGTGAGATTCGAAGTCGGCACTCGCCATCGGAGCAGCTGGTGGGATTGCTCGTGGCCTTCTGCTCATGGAAGGAGAAGAAGAGCAGAAGCCGGCGGCGACGAAGCGGAGGAAATCGAGATCGGGAGCTCCTTCTTTAGCCCCGATCAACAATCTCGATGACGGGTGCCTCATGCACATCTTCAGCTTCCTGTCTCCTATTCCAGGTACCGTTTCGATTCCGCCCCCCCTTTCGGCTCCTCTTTTCCCTAATTAGTCATTTCGATGTCTTCTATCCGCGCGTGTAGTTTCGGGAACTTCACTCTAGGTCTTCGGATTCTTGATTTCCGCTAAGATTATGTGTTGGAACTCCTGTCTTCACGTATGGTTCGAATGTACGTGTGCTTGTTATGTGCTGGCGTCGAAAGTTTGCGTCTTTTCCGTAAAGCCATGTTGTCCGGGTGGTCCATTGAGAGTTTTGGCTGATTAGAACTTCGGGGGAGCAGGTCATTTCAGGGCAGGCTGATCGAATTTTCCCTGAAAATGACGAGTTTTATGAGAATGATGCTTGGACTTGAAGGAGTAATGTGGGGTTACTGTAGTTTAGGCCACCGGTGACAATTTGACTATTTCATATGTTAGTTTAGTGAATTTCCCATCCTACTGGAGATTTACCTTGCGCTTTCTTCTAGATTTGGCCGTTTCAGATATAGGGTCTGGGCTAGGATTCTAGGAACCACGGTTCCTTTATCTTTCTGCTTGGTGTTGCTCCCGCGATGTTTTGCTGGGTGGACTCCTCTTCACAAGATAGAAGAGAAGAAAAAGAAAAGAAGATGTTCTCTGTTGTTGTTTAAACATTTGTCTACTTGCCACCACTTTAGCCATATCAATTAAGAGTGGGTTGTTTTGGGCTGCAGACTTTACACTCAGTTGAAAACCCTATTTTGTTTCACTAAGTTCCCAAGCAAAATTGCCTATCCAAAGTCTTGGTCTATCTGGGGAGCCTAATGACCAAAAGCTAATCAATTTAAATACCCATTAACTATTTCTGATATAAGGGTATATGCTAGAGAAGATATCCAGTATTATGTCGGAGTGCCAGAAACCCATTAGGACTCAGTAATAGTCTGATACTTTGGTGGAGCATCTTTCTCCATATTATCTGATATCATGTGCTTGTGCAATATGTAATATTTTGTATTATGTTTTAAAGTATATGAATTAAATACTTATAAAAGCTAACATCTTTAACTCCACCCTGTTCTCCAAGAAGAAATAATGCATGCTTGATATTATTTTGTTGCATTGTCTGTCACAAATTGCTGTTGAGTTTGCAGATCGTTATAACACCGCCCTCGTTTGCCACAGATGGTATTACCTGGCATGTCACCCTCGGCTGTGGCTACGAGTAGACCGGTCTGTAAAAGATTCATCAGAGCCAGGAGTTTTCCCCAATATTGAGTTGGCTGTCTCTGCTGCAAGGTCCATAAACATCCTCTGTGTAGATAATTGGATCTCTTAATGAGCTATGGAATTCTGATGCTATTTTACCCTCATAGACCCGGAGATACTATTCTGATTGCAGCAGGGGGAAGTCATGTTGCCTCTAATATTCAGATAAAGAAACCACTTTGCCTGGTACCTACGCAACTTTAACTCAAAACTGCTGTAGTTTTCAGAGCCTGTACCATGGATGGACAATTTATGCATGATTATCTTTTACTGATAAAGAACATGTGATTATTGTATAACTATCATTTTCTAGCATGATTTTTAGTTATTCCCATTATACTGTTGTTAGAGCATGTCCTAGAGGCTTTGAGTCTCTGACTAGTATATCGGGCAGAACTACTAGCCTGTTTTGAGAAAAAAATGCAAGTAATAATTGAGAGAGAAAAAGTTGTTCGATAGACAGTAGGTGGACTTAGAGAAGCCACTTGATGATTATTTTATTACTTACTTGGCTAGTTCTTAGTCGTACTTCCAACCTGTGTTAGGGCGGGATTGTTGTTTTGGGGGCAAATGGCATTTAGATGTTACTCGTGTATGTGAATTAAGTGGATCTCGGTAACATGAGATTTACAATGTAAATGTTAAAAAAGTTAAGAGGAGCATACGGAGGTGGCATTGTTGGGATTCGTTGGTCTTGGAATGCATAAATGTTGAAATGATTGAAACTTGCGGTGTTGATTTCGGGATTCTTTGGATAAGTCATTCTGAGGAAAGCTCTAATTTGCTTATGTGTTGCCTGCAAGCTATGGTAGCATGCTTGTTAAGTTAACCATAGCTTTCATCTCCTAATTACTTTTATCCGTACCTCGTTCTCTTGTCTACCTCCTTTTCTCAGATTGGTGGAGGTGAACTTCCAGACGAGACAATGCTTCTCTGTTCACGAGGTTCAGACAGGTTTACTTCTTCTTCTCTTTGTGAAGCACCTTTTTCAGAGGCAGTAAAGCGTGAATGTCAGTAGTTCTTCTTACAGATGGTATCTGGGAGATGCTGTATTCCTTCTCGCATTGGTTACTGCTGAGTGAATCGACTCCCTCTTTCTGTCAATTAATGAAATTTTAGGTCACTTTTTAACATGCTGTGAAGCACCCGTCAACATAACCTGCCCAAAAACAATTTTCAGTAACTTTGCAAGTCTCTACTTACCTTGAAATCTACTGCCAGTCTTTACTTTCCTTGAAATCATACTGCAGTTGCAAGAGTAATGAGTATTTTGTTCTTTGTCAACTGTTTCAGATATTATGTTCTGCAGCGCAGATTTTGGTTAATGAAATTTTAACTTTGGCGATTACAAGGAACGTAATGGACATGTTTTCCTTTGTTTAAGCAGTGCCCTGGAGTTCCTTTCCACCTGCAAACTGTCGAATCTAACCGTGAAAGCGGAGCTGGGATGCTGTCTGCTTCATAGGAGCGGAAGGCTGATTATCGACGGTTGTATTCTCCAATGTGAGACAGACCCTTTAGACTACCTCTCGTGCCCAATTGTGAGCACAGCTACAGTCAGCAAGGTCATTTCCTCTCCTAATGGGTGTCATGGCGATGGTGTTTCGGTCTCTCGGACACGAATTGAAGGTGGTGCCAAAGCCGTATTGACTAGTGGGGACCTGGCATTGCAGCGTGTTCGGGTTATATGTGCTCGTACTTCTATGTTCTTCTGGTTCGACGTCGAGTGTCCCTCTTGACACGATATCTTTGTGCTGTTGTCTGTAGTATATACAAGTACCAGTTAGTTTTACTTTTTAAAGATGTTAATGAATATTGCTGTGATGGTGTGGATACTGTGGAATATTCATCGTATCCTGTCATCCAAATCCTTATTTTCTTCTGAGATAATTAACAAATAATTCATTAACTTTAATCCAGTATGTGATATGATCTCGACTTTAATTTATTTAAGGGATATGTGCACTATAATTCTTAAAACTTGTCAAGAAAGTGCAATTGAATCCTAAAATTTACAAAAAGCGTAATTAAGTCCTAAAACATATCTGATTGGTGCAATCGAAATTTTTCATTATTATCGTCAATTTGTCTAATAGAAAATATAGAAAATGCTGATATGATATTTCAAAATTAATTTATTTTCCTATATGGCATTTTTTAATCACTTTTTGCTTTAAATCGTATTCAAATAACAGCAAAAAATTTAAAAAGACAAATAATTTTAGAAAATAGTTGTAGGGATCGTGGCTGCCCTTGCCACCACCACCCCCATTGTCGGAAAGAGCCGATGGGGTTCGCTAGGGCCTCGACCAGAGCCGGTGACCCTCGTCCAAATCTGTACAAGTGTCATAGCCCTCCACTCAAATCTGGACCGGGGTCGTTGGCCCTCAATGAGGGTTGTCGGCCCTCAGGGAGGACGCCCTCCACCCAAATTTGGGCAAAGGTCACTAGGCCCTTGCCTGTCTTGGGCGAGGGTTGCCGGTCTTAGTGATCCCTGGCAACCTCTACCTACCCAAGGCGATGGGCAATAGCAAGAAGGGCATATTGCCTTTGCCCATTGTTTCATTTTTTTTTTTTTCTATTTTTTGGAGTACTTTTTTATTTTATTCAATTAATAGTTTGGTTAAATAAATTAAAATTTAATACACATCATCGCCATGTAAGAGAGATAAAATATTAAAAAAAATCACGTCAACATTTTTCATTTCGTTAGTCTAAATGTAGGGTGTTAACCTTAGGGCTTATTTGATAAGTATTATGACTTGATTGTACTTTTTTGTAAATTTTATAACTCAAGTGCACTTTCGTGACAAGTTTTAAAACTTATAGTGCGCGTATCTCTTTGTTTAATGTGATTTATGAATATTGGTCCAATGTGTAGTGTCATTTATGAATTTTTAATTTATTCAACATAATTTTGGAACTTTTGTGTCATTTTCTCTTTTGCGAGGCGCTTCTTGCATAGACGTGTTAATTTATTTGTATAGAGCTGGACTTATTTTCTACAATGGACCGCGCACAATGAATTTTTGCAGACCCACGAAGATGAAATCTTGCACCAAAGCAAAATTCATGGTTTGATTTATAGAAAGGAATCCTCCCGACTAGACTTGCACCAATTCCATCTCTTGTTGAATAACCGGTATCACCAAGCTCATGATCATATGAAAAGGAATCGTTTCGACGCCTATCGGACAAGATGAACACATCAGTGCCTTCTGTTCTCCGGTAAACAAGATCAATGATCATTATATGTCGAGATGGAATGGTCCAGAATTAAGCGAAATGAGGAACGTCAACTGCCGTTCGTGAGCTGCCAAGGTGGTTCAATTGCTCAGAAAGATGAATTGAAAATAGTACACGGCGCCCGCTCATTTCAAACATTAACACATAAAACAGCCATTTAATCCAAGTCTACACACATTTTAGCATCCATGCAAGCTTTGGGCTAAACTAACAAAATCCATGCAACCTCAAACATGGGTAAAAGAAAGAGTTCTCAGGCATAAGAACGTCTTGCAAGAAATCTCTATAAACTATGACTACAGCACGATCACTATATGCAAGATGAGACAGCACATTTCTAGACAAGCAAACTCTCAGCTATGTGGTTTATTCTCTTCCAACTTACAACTCTCAGTTCCCTACAATGTAAAGAAAGCATTGACTTTGATTATTCTTCCCCATAAATTTCGACATAAAGATTTCAGCAGCCAACCAATGACGATCACAAAATTGAGATACACCTTCCTCGAGGTTTTAAATCATTACACCGTTTACTCTTTCTTTGGAACACCCTCCTTTCCCTTTCTTTCTTGAATTTCCAGAGACTTTGGTGACCTGAAGAGAAGGTATATACCGGCACTAAACTCTTCATAATCTCCATGTCCCCCTCCTTATGTAGTATTCTCCTGGATGAATTTCAAAGACAATCAAATGCAAACGTTAGCAGACCACAAGAAGCAACATCATACATCAAAGAAAAGCATTATGGAGGACGATTTGGATTTTGCAAGTAAATTGTTACATCAAAATAGCACCCAACCTCTTATGCCAACTCCATAATCAATTAAATTAACACATATAAAGAAGCTCAGAATCTAGTTATGAACAATAATACATATTCTCTACATCTCTACATTGGGTTGTCACTCTCAACACATATATGGCAGTGGGATGGGACCAATGCCCCTCCCACTGAAGGATTATTTGAAAAAATATAGAGCAGACTTCTCTTTTTATGACACTTTAGACTGGGCAGAAAGATTGAACTGCATACTCACAAGTCTCTTATGTTTTTGAGTGATGACCAGAGTATGAGAGGGAAGTGATGACCAGAGTACGAGAGGATCAGACAAACAAACGAGGAAGTTACAAACCCTGATATGAAAAAAGGAAACACTTGAAAGAAATTGTCACACTGATCCCTCAAATTGGTCATGGGTCAATGGACTGGACATGACTACGTCACTCGAAGATGATAATGCGTGAGATTAAAGGCTAATGATTATGCCATATCCATTTCTTTGGGGAGAGGCTTTTGCAAAAAATTACAACTGCGTTTGTTAGGCTCAAAGACAATTCAATAATAGCTGAAATGCTGATTTCAATTCAACAAACGTATATTTGAAACAAAAATGATGACAAGATTCCAAATTTCATCAAAGATAAGATTTTTCTTGCTCCTGTGGGTCCGTCCACAACAGCGTCTAAACTCAAGAAATAAGACAGCAACTAAAGAGGCAGTCACTTTTCTGCATAGCAAGCTCCTGGAGAACTAATTAATTTTATTCATGCATGAGAGACACAGGAACGGATCAATCACAGAAGAGTCTAACAGTCTATAAAAGCTTTCTTGCCTTCTTGGGAACATTACGTCTCAAAGGTCTCTCTTTCAGTAAGTGAACAAGATATGAATGTTTCCCTTGTTCTTTTGCTCTTACCACAGGATCCCATAGATGCAGTCAAACATGTGTATATATGTATATTAAAAGCAATGAAATGATCACATCAGCAGATGCTCTATCATAGAAGCTGATGGAAGAATACGCCTAACAACTCGCTATCTAAATTAACACTAAGATCTCTATGCAGTAGCTCCAGTCATCAGAGCTGAGTGACATTCCAAAACTCTCAAGCAATACAAAATGAAAAGATCACACTAAGAATTGTGCCACTACTTACTTGGCAATGCTCCGGTCTGAACTCAATTGGCTGGAGCAGGTTTCCTCTGCAACACCAAGTCATCATTCGAATAATAATCTGCTATTAGCCGGTACACATATGATGGATTGTGTCCTCCTCTGGAAATATTAAGGGGAAAAAAGTGAAACTCAAAAGATGATACAACTAGAAGTAATTGAGTCCACAATTAAACAATGTCGCTATCACAATAGCCTGACCCAGTACAACGTAGATAGAAATAATCCAGAATATGCAATGTCAGCAAATTGAGAATTGCTAGAACTGTTCTAAAAGATTATATGAAATCTCAGAGGTTCCCAGTTAATTGCAAGTCTGTCTAGGAGATAAGAACAAGTTCAAAGGCTTCATATTATCAACTTAAGCTTTTGTTGCTATTTGCCATGACCTTCTAGTTAATGCTCCTGTAAATAAATTCATTTCTAAAATAGCATTTATATATAGAAAAGAATTCTGGCAAGATAGGCATAATAAAGGTACTCACGTGTCTGTGATAAACAAGCTGACCAGTTTAGGTGGTACATAATCAAATGTTGGGTTGACAACATGAAGAAGTGGAGAGCCCGTTCCACTTCCAAAGTCCATGCAATCTGAGAATTCTCCAAAATCAAGCAGTTCAGAAGGTGATCTCAGCTCATTTAGTAAGACCTCTGGATTGTGAGGATACAAGGGGCACAACTGCAATCCAAAATCTGTGTGATCAGTATAGCACCAGCACACTCATCAAAGGTCATCAAACATTTCCAGCCAACTAAACATGCATCCAAGGGACAACCAAACCCCACTATGTTGTCAACTCAATCTAAGTCTAAAATGCATAAAATTAGCCTAAATAACAAAAACATGTCAATTCGTTCTTAACCCTGCTCCATAATTCAAATGTCTAGTGCTACTCAAATTGTGCAACCGCTGTAACTACAGAATACACTGCAAATATATTAATTATTAAAATGCTTGTTGTAGCTTACTTTGGACACTAATAAAAGTAAGCAGCATGTGAATCGTTATCCCCCCAGTTTACCTTATGGCTGCCTGCGAGCACCACAAAAGGAACAGCGTGCCTTTGAGCAGCAAGAGCAACCATATTCAACCCCACAGGTGCTATAACTCCACCATTAGCCATTACAGCATGAGCTCCAACAATTACCTTTCAGCATAAATTTAGTTCAAACAGTCATTGCAGTAAATCAGATGCTGAAGGGAAAAAAACTGATAAAAAAGATGTGTACCATGTTCACACGCGAAATCATGGCAAAGACAGCAGAATCAGTAATGAGCGTGGTTTGTAAACCTCTCGCAACCAACTCTTTTGCAAGTAGATGTCCCTGATACCTGATCAGGACCACATGATTAGAAGAGCTCAGCAAGAGATGAAAACATATTAGAATGACCAAAGACCTATGATCAACTCACCTTGGAGCTCCCTCGGCAACAAACACACGGAATGATCTTTTTTTCTCCTTTGCTGCGCAGAGAAATTCTAGTACCGTTCTTGAGCTTCCTAAAGTTAATATTACCTCACTGAAAACACATGACATTGTTAGATACTAATATAATCAGCAAGTGGCAATCAGTCAAACTGGAAAGCCATCTCAGACATTGTTCGCAACAAATTAAGCAATAAAAAAAGGTATCATCATGAAATCAATTGGAAGAACAATCAAATAAGTCAATAATGTATAAATAACTTATTGAGATTTCAAAGCACGACAGATCATGCTAACCCCCCAAAAGAAACAAACACAAATTCATATGGATGCACTTATTGGTTTTCTCTTGAGGGGAGAAAAGGATGAGGACACCTGAATCCAGGCCCAGTTCCTAGGAAAGGCCTGCCTAAAATCCTAAACTCTGCCGATGCATGTGAACACATGCATATTTTTGTGTCTTAGTATGCCCCAGTTCATCATCAGATAACCAGTGTCTCAAAACTGCACCATCGGTCTGAGGGTGATGGCTCCATCAGACCAGACATAGATTAAGAATTTCCTAAGATAATTATCAATCACATGGACATATGACCTGCCCAACAAGGTAGAGGAGTATTCATGCCATTAGCGAGAAAAACCGCATGCATTCATCTAAAAGAAACCCACAGACTATGTTAAGATGAGGAAATCTGGCATATGCTTAACCATGTCCCAATTTGCTAGCAAATGCTGCTTGACCTCCAATACAAAAAAGAGTACATATAGCAGACACGTTTCCAAATTGAAATTATACAAGCACATAATATTCCATTTCGCACATCATACCAAAATATACCAAAAGTCGGCATATGGGAGCAACAACCTCATGCCACAAAGGTTATCATGGAAACTGCAGACTATAAGACAAAATTAAAAGATTTATGGATGGAGAAAAAGACAAAAACATCACATCATTTTTCTGTCTTTTCCTCATTTCATGTGAGGTTGGTTACTTAAATTGTGAAGAAGTTTATTATATTAAAGCAGTAAAAAATCAAAAATGAATAAACCAAATCAACATTACCACGCATAAACTCCAAAATATACTGAAAAAGACACCCGTCTCAAGTTTCCTAACACTCAATTAAGGGCAAAACTGATGCAAAGAACCATTGAAACAAGAAGCAGACTAATAAAAGGGGAACAAGCAAATGTCAACAAGGCAAAAGAAGTACTTTTGATGAATATGCTCCACTGCTTGCTCAGCAATCTGTTCATGGCAAGTGTCAATATCTCCAAGGAGTTCATTCAATGCTTCAATAACATCATGCTTCAGCTTCCGGCTTCTTGTACTCTTGTCAGCAGCTGTGAAGGAAAAGAATTTCTTAGCACTGACTAGCAAGTCACTAAATCTACCAGAAACAGCTATTTCCTTCACACTTCTGCTTACAATTCTTAACATAATACTATAAAATTGATTTATCAAGTTGGCAAGTGATTTTGTGAATGGAAAAGAAATCTCCATGTGCCATCAATGGCAATTTGCTATTCACTGGATAGGACTCTATGCTTTATCACAACACCAGCTATCTTGTGCATTGCTAGCATGCATCAACAAACAGACCATTGAACGATAAAGGAAGCTCACATTTGGTTTTTCCATCAGAATCACCCCCTGATGAAGAAGTATGAGGAACAGCCGTCGAGTCAGGTAGATCCTCAAGAAGGGTTTGCAAGGAAGGTGGGCGCAAAGTGTTTCTTGAAGCAGCAGCTACCGCAGCGGCAGACAACACAGGATGATCATCTTGGTCTGTTTCACCTTCGTCGTCACTTACAGGTGATACATTCAACCCAGCCATAGCCACTGTCGTGAGAGAAAGATCCTCCTCCCTAATAATATGCAAAACACGTCTGACGATATTGCCAACAGCAAGCTCTGCATTCACAATTACAACTTGTCAATACATATAGCAAGGAACCCACAATATCTGTAAAGAGATGCTTAAGCATAAATCATCACGATAGTTCTTTCCAAAAGCTTAAAAGAGAACTCGCACACAATATCAGTTGAGCATAACTTCAAAAGACCAAAACTAATCATTCTTTTATAGGATGGCAGCATTATAAAGTACATAAAGAAATAAAACAATTTACAAACTTTAGCAAGATGAGGATGTGGATGGCCACTATCTAGTAATATCATTGACAACAGGAGTATCCACAATTCATACTTTTTAAGAAGGTACATTTTCCGATACATAGATTTAGCTTGTGCACGGTGCTTCTTTGTTCCTTGCCAGTGTGAACAAAAGAAAATAGAGCAATATAAGTGCCCTGTTGTGGTAATGAAAGCCGCAATATCATCTCTAGCCTTTATTCGACGCCAGCAAGAAGAAATTGAGGTACTAGGACATGGCAACAGTGCCTATTTTAAAGCAGAAGAAAATTTCGTTACTGTCAACACCGGATATATATTATACTTAAAATAAAGTATTGGGACATACGGTCCAGTTTCAAACTGCAAGCTGATATCAAGCAATGACAGAAACTTTGGTGATTTTAAACTAGCATTAACCAAATATGAAGCAATAAAAGTGGCATACCAACTGGATTTGCTGCAACCAGCTGCTCTCCTACTGCTTTTACAGCATCAATCAAAGCAGCTGCCTGGTGGGTGTGTGGAATTCGCTGCTGAGAAATAACCGATCGAAGAAGTATCGCTGTCTGCCTTGCTGTTGCATGTGAGCCCTCAATCTTGCTGCCGTCACATAGAGAACATGAATTTATTTTCTTGCCTACAAGCATGCTACAGGAACTTCACAACTAAAAATTGGAGTTTGACAGGATCTCACCGTTTTTTAAGCTTGAAAAGGAACTCATTCACTAGGACTTGCACGTCTGGCATGATTACTGATCTACCACCACTTTCACCCACCACTTTCACCTAAGCGAAAGCAAAAGATCAGTCTGGGGTACCCAAAAAGTTTGATCCATTCAATTGAAGAGCAAAGATATAGATTAGTCAGAATTTTTTCCACGCACAAAAACGAAACATGACCAAGAGCTAAGTTTTGGTGAACCCGTATGACCGAATGCCATTGAGGTCACACTAATTGGTAAGTCTAGATGTAAGAGCTGCCGTAACCACCTTTAAACCAGAGTCTTTTATTCTCCAGTTCACTCCGTACCGTTGCAAACTCACGCAGTTAGTGAAACAGTCAAGGGTAACAAACTGCAATCGCAGTCAAATGCCCTATAAACAAAGAGCATAAGCAACTTCGTCCCCACGCATGCAGTCAGTTTCATTCTTTTTCCTCTTTATTGTTCCTCCATTCTAGAAAACCACCTTATACTAACAAGTCGGCCCCGTCCCTCTGTGCTGTTCCTTCCTTCTCCAAAACCACCCCATACTGAAAAGCCAGCCCAGATAGACAAAATTCTGTCTTTTATCCCCTTCCCATTAGTTCAGTCATATCAACAAACTGGTACTAGAGCAAGCAGACATTAAACACTCTTCTCGCTCGCTTTTCAGGCATCTGATTTATTCTTTTTTATCATGCCAGCAATTCCCTTTGAAATTCTACATGGGAAGTCTTCCAACAACGCGCTCACTCCAAATTCCCGCTATGATTTCTTCGATTGCAAAGTATGTGCAGCTAAGCACACCCAAATAGAAGTCCCAAAAATATATCCGCCGCGGAACATCGAATCACGCTGGCAAAAAAAAAAAAAAAGGCAGACAAACCCCAACACTTCCTCGCATTCTATCTCGTGCACAAAGCAAACACGCTGCTTCTTAATTGGTCAAGAAAAGAAAAAAACAAAACAAAACAAAACAAGAAGAAGCAGAAGAAGAAGAAGAAAAGGAGCGACGGGCGATCGAGAATCTCACGAACGGGAGCCGTTCGGACAGCGAAACGAGTCCAACATTCACTTACAAATTCAAGGCGGCGGATCGACGGAACGCCGCGCGAATCCGAAGCGCGAGGATTTTTCTGGGGCAGTCTTTGATTACTACGACGGGGGGGAGACGTGGGTTTTCTCGCAGCTGAACGAAAGAAAGAAAGAAAGAAAGAAAGCGCTTGGAAGCTTTTTGCTTGCGTCAGTTGCCGTTCCAATTTGTTGTTTTTTCTTCTTCTTTTTTCTCCCCCCTATCTTCCCACGCCCTTTCTTTCTTTCACTTTCTTTTCCGCTTTTTCGGTTTCCTCGACACGGTCCTGATTCGGGTCTATTGTCATGGGCTCGGTTCAGGCCCAATTCCATATTTTCTTTTCTTCCTAATCATAAACATTAATAATTAACACTATTATTATAATTTTGTTGGGGCGACTGGTTATGAACGTTAATTGATGATGATGATAATAGTAGATAAATTCAAGAGGCATCTACTTACAACAGTGATTTCTTTATCAATTTTTGTCAGGGTAAAAAGTCGCTAACAATCTTAAACTATGTCCGCCGTAATATGTATTTTATTTTTTTCGTGTCATTAAAAACTCTAATTGATGCCTGCTACGACGTATTTACCCTAAAATTTAAAAACTTCAAACTTATACCGACTCCATCGAGACTTTGTCAGACGAAGTTCCAACCAAATAACGTTGTTTTTGTTTCATTTAAGTCGCGAGGACGTCATACCAACATCATTTGCCATCCATTGTTTATATCCACAAAACTTTTAATACTGCTCATTGATGGAATCACGGTGGGAAGGAAAATGTATCGCATGTGTGCTTTTAGTATAAAAAAATTCAAATAAATGTGATACAGTAGACGTCATTGCCAACACTGAATTACCTTCTATCATTCATATAATCGGATTTTTTAATGGTGCTCATCATCCCAAGGTAAATGTGTCACCAATGTACAAATTTGGGATTTTCTGCATAAAAAAACAATCTTAAAGAGTAAAAATGTCATCATAAGCACAGTTTAACGTTTTTTTTTTTTTTTGACTTTTTCCCTTTTTCTTGTAAATAAATTGTCACCGAGCACAAGAACCAGAAAATAAAGGGAGGCCGCACCCCTTTAAAAAGCCCAGGAACCAATTCAACCAAACCCAACTCTCTAAGACCCGAGACCCAACAGGCCCAACCAAACACCCTATAAGCAAAGCCCGCGAATTGACCAACACTCGCCCAAAGACAATCCCGGATCAGAACCTGCACAGATTCGCTCTATACAGTCCAGCAGATATGCCTAATTGCCTATGCCTCTGCTGCCATTCAGACAGACATCAATTCTCCAGACAGCAGACAGTAAAAGCTTGAACTTCAGCAGACAGGACCCCACATCATCGGCCGTTGCAATCTGGTCTCTCCCCTTCCTCCATCAGTAGCCGATCGAAGTGAATTTGCTTGAAGATACAATCACATCATTCAAGGGAAAAGGAAAAAAAAACAAAACAGAGAGGAGAGACGAAAAGGAGGCATTTTTCCGATCTTCTTGGCATATTTCTTGAATTCGAGAACGACAAAATGAACCATCTTCTTTCAAATTTCAATTTTTTTATTCCTGAAAAACTTTCTAGTTTCACAAACCAAGCACGCACCCGAGAAAATGAACAGTTTAAAAAGACAGAAAGTGGTTCTCGCGTGTACTCTTCCAATGGGAACGGGGGGAATCGGGAAGGCTTGCTGGGATCAAGATGGGGCGCATGAGAGGTGCGCGTATCACACAGGACTGATCATCACCACCTATCAATGCGTGCCCCCGTGTGCTGTGTCGGGGAAGGAGACAAGAGAGAGAACAGGAAATACGAGGAGGTTTTTGAAAATCAGAGAGCCAAAAACGGAAGACGAAGACGAGCGGCGAGCGAGAAAGAGAGAGGGGGAGAGAAACGAACCTGGGGGAGCGGGGCCTACACGTTTCACTGTTCCCCTTTTTGTATTTTCTCGAGGACTTTCTCTCTCCTCGCCCCCAGGCGACGCTCCCCTCTCTCTCCTCCCCCTCTTCCATCTGCTGCCCTTGTCTAGAGCGGCTTTAATTTGAAATTATACGCGCACACTTCGTGTCTTTCTCGCTTATATTATTCCCTTTTCTTTCCCCCTTCATTTATTACCTCTATCTATCTTCCCATCTACTCTGTAGACGCCCTCGAATCCCTCCCTCCTCATCTGGGTTCGGTCGGTTCTTTGTACCGTCGCCCCCGCTTCGTCGAAGTGGGGTTTTTGAAATCGACCCACCTGATCTTTCCGCAATTCCTGGTGAGTTCCCGTCTCTGTTCCATCTCCGCTTCATCCCTTTGCATGGGCATCCGTCGTTAAGTTCGATCTTTTATCTCGATTTTCGTGTTCCTCGGCTTCCCAACGGTCAAAAGTTTCGATCTTTCCGGTTCGTGATTTGGGAACTCTACAGATCTACTTTGGGTTGGGGGTCCGTAAATTTGTCTTTCGATCCCTTCCTTCTGGGGATTGAAGGTTTGATCTGTCGCGATCAGTGATGCCTCAATAATCTTGACTACTGGCCGACCCGGTTTCTTGTTTTGATCATTTCAGTCGTTGTGGAGGTTTGCCGAGGGCAGAGTCGTGGACTTTTTGTGAACTCTGCGGAATCAGGGTTCGAATTTTCTCAAGCTGAAGGCAAATTGCTTTTATAATCAGGTAATGCATCTTCTTTACCTATGCAAGTATCGTGTGTAGAATACGATGACGAAGTATTCAGGATAAGTGATTTGAGAATTTTTTTGACAAGTCTGTTATAGAACTCACTTTGCATGGTACATGGAGAGAAGTTGGGATGCTGCAGTTCTTGTGATGTCTGTGCGAGGTTTAATTATGACCAATAATGAAAAAGGCAAAGGCCAAAAAGCAAGAAAGAGAAACGAAAAAAAAAAGGTTCCAAGGGGTTTGTCTCACTGTTCATTCAACTTTTAAAAGTTTCCTCACGCTGCATGCTTCAGCATTGTAGAGAAAATTACATTTTAGTTTTAGCTTTATTGAAGCTGGCTTGACTTTGGAATAATGCAAATCTGGATTTTCAGAAAGACAATTCTAAGTGGTTGGAATTTCGATTGAACACGGGTTGTTTTTTCCTATCTGACCCGTGATGATGCCATTGAGAGTTCATACTTTCAGTACATATTTTGAAATTTAAAAATAGAGCCTTTCAAATCCTCTGACTGTATTGTTTGTCCTGTTAGGATAAATGCACAGACATCTGGTTTTTAAGTTGCCCTTTTTCTGCCCCTTCTTTGTTTCTTGAGGAAAAAGTGCTCGGTGTTCTCATTGTCCATGATAAATGCTCATGCAATCACGTTTATCATGCCAGATTCACCTGTTTAAGTTGTCTTTGTTTCCAGAGTCTTGCTTCTTTTGTATTTAATTAATAATACATGTGTTTTTTCTTTTTTTCATTTGTAGTTTCATAGGCTAGGAAGTCTCTTCGAGCAAAATGACTTCTGCAAATTCATTCTTTGATGAGATCCGAAACAAACCTGAGGTTATTGATCCTCCTCAAAGTGAAGACACAACGGACATCGGTGAAAGTGTGAATGATCCAACGCAAAATGCTGTCAAACCTACTGTAACTGTCTCTAGCAGTGTCCGAGAGCTATTAGAGTGCCCTGTGTGCTTAAATGCAATGTACCCTCCTATCCATCAGGTTTGGATTTCTAATCTTGCATTTAACACTTTTTTCAATTTTCCTTTATTTCGATGTATCGATTCTTCCTTTAAAGCACTCGAACACCATGGAACTTGTTTCTTTTAACCTCTTTTGGTCGAAGTCACCTATTTATTACACATTACCGCAACTTCTCGACGTTAGACACCTGCAGAGGGGATATTTGCATCCCTATGGTTTATTTGGTAATAAAGACTCAAAAGTTGATTTTTGGGATTCTCTTTGCATCAGTGTTCAAATGGCCACACACTGTGTTCTGGTTGCAAGCCAAGGGTGCACAACAGATGTCCTACTTGCAGGCACGAACTCGGGAACATCAGATGCCTTGCATTGGAGAAGGTGGCTGCCTCTCTTGAACTTCCATGTAAATATCAGAGTTTTGGGTGTGTAGGCATATACCCGTACTACAGCAAGCTGAAGCATGAATCACAATGTGCCTTTAGACCCTATAGTTGCCCCTATGCCGGATCAGAATGCACAGTCATCGGTGACATTCCTTGTCTGGTAGCCCATCTCAAAGATGATCACAAAGTTGACATGCACAATGGCAGTACCTTTAACCACCGATACGTCAAATCAAATCCACATGAGGTCGAGAATGCCACGTGGATGCTAACGGTACTCTTTTCCCTCTTTCCTTGATTCAGTTATCCAAGGCATATGTTGGTCTCTCTGTAGTTATCCGATAGTTGATTGATTTGTTAAACTATCAAAAGTAACCATCTGCTCATCAGAATTGTTTAAGTTCATATACCCGTGAATGCGAAATTGTGTGAAATTTGGATTAAATCTGTTATTTTCTTGATAAGAAGTTCTGTGAAATAAAGGTTTAAGTTGTTGAGTTGATATATCTCAGGCATCAGATCATTTCGTTTTCCGATCAGTGCTGTTTATTCCTTCCTTCTAAATTTAGATGCGGTTTGTCTCTTAGTTTTTTGTATTGGCCGAAAGCTGGAAGCCCAAGTAAAGACAGATTAGCTGATGTAAGTTTGTAAAGTTGGAAGCTTAAATGGGGCTTTATGACTTGAAGAAGTATCCAATTAAGTCGTTGTTGGAGCTTCCTTCTAAGTTTTAACAAGGTTTTCTTTTAATATTACTTGTGTCGTTGAATCAAATGTTCAATGATTGTTTTTAAAATGCCAAGTGACCCATCAAAGAAGCTAGCCCAAGTCTGTGTTACCCATGGGAGACTACAGTTGCAAGTTGCGTTATTGTTGTAATTTAATTAAAAGGGCACAATAGTAATCAAGTTTCGGTTGATCTCCAGGTTTTTAGTTGCTTTGGTCAGTATTTTTGCCTGCACTTCGAGGCCTTTCAGCATGGAATGGCGCCAGTCTACATAGCATTCCTGCGGTTTATGGGTGACGACAACGAGGCGAAAAACTACAGTTACAGCCTTGAGGTTGGTGGGAACGGGAGAAAGATGATCTGGCAAGGTGTGCCTCGGAGCATAAGGGACAGCCATCGCAAAGTCCGCGATAGTTTCGATGGTCTCATCATCCAACGCAACATGGCTCTCTTCTTCTCTGGTGGCGACCGGAAGGAACTGAAGCTTAGGGTGACCGGTAGGATCTGGAAAGAACAGTGACGACGGGGTACTTCCATCTCATGCTCCTTTAGATTATCCTGCTCTTGAAAATCAGAATAGTTCGTCCGCGTAGTGATCACCACGTCTTCTTGGGCATGTATTTTTTGGGAATTTTAGGGGGGCAATGTCTCTTTGCTTGAACTATGCATCGAATACATGAATGGGAAGACAGCAAAATGTCGTATATTCCAAGCAGAAGAATGAGAACGTGTTGTATTGTCTTCCTTCTCTTCCTTTTCGTGTACGCTTGCCTCCAGTTGTTCCATGTTTCTCATACGGCGCTCGAAAGATTTCTTTTTCATTCACTCGGTCAACTTGTCTATATTCGCCTTATCTGACTTGTCTTATAAGGAATTGATTTCGGATTTCCTCGGAATTCGACAACCTGTGAAAGATATCTGGAAAAGTTCTATAATAATGTTACCTTCACGCAGATCTGTCGGCTTCTTAACAAGTTAACGTTGCTGATTTGAAACCCACTAGTATTTGGACAATAGTTTCATTTTATAATCTCTTTACATAGATTTATAATGTTAAATTTTTGTATTCGGCTTTAACTTTTTTTAGTAAAGAAAATTACCGTCTCGTTGCGAAATGTTTTGTCGATTTGGAAAAATGGACACTTGGGAAAATTAGGGCCTCTTTTGTAAAATTTATTTATGTTCCTCGGAACAAAAATTTCTGTTGTTTTGTTCCGGGGAACGAAAAAAGGATATAAACATGTTTAGTAAAACTTTTGTTCCCAGGAATAGATTTGGAATAGAAATAATAAATAGTTAAAAGTAATTTCTTGTTTTTGGGAACAATTTCTAGAATCAATTTTTCTCATTCTTCTTTTTTCTTCTCTTTTCCTTCTCTTTCTTTTGTTCATCTTCTTCTTCCTTTTGGCCGGTCGCCAACGTTGGCCATGGCTGGCACTAGCGCTGGCAACTGGCTAGACGAAGGCCAACGATCTCGCCGGAGCATTGCCGGCCCCCTAAGACACCAACTCACGGCGAGGTTCATCTGCCTGGGCCTCGCCGTGGCTAGGCGAGGCATAGCGAGGCTCTGGCAAGCTCGCCAGACCCTGCCCAGCCAATCGCCATGGCCAATGACCAATGTTGTAGTTGTTTTTATACTTAGAAATTATTCCTGAGAATAGAAACAACAAAAAATATTTTTCATAAAAAATTATTCTCCGAAACAGAATCGTTACCAAACGCACCCTTATTATTACCTATGAAAAATTATCAAAACATTCAGGAAAAAATTATTATAATTTTATAGGAAAAATCTATCGACCTTGAATGAGAAATCACGATTTATCAAAACATTCAAGAAAAAGCTACTAGAATTTTCTAGGGAAAATCTATCCACCTTGAATGAAAAATCACGATTTATCAACATGTTTAGGAAGTTATTCATCTAAAAAGTAATTACTAAAACGTGTAAAAAATCATCACCATTAATAACAAACGAAAAAATCACTCATGAAAAGGTACCCACATATTTGACAAAATTAACATCACTTAGGAAGACGGCCAATGATGAATGAAAAGTCCATGATCTATGGCACATTCACAAAGTTTCCCAAGACAAGATATAGAGTTCATCGAGATAAACTAATATGATATTATCAACATATTTCAAAGTTTATCATTCCTAATAATATGTTGCCGTCATTTTTGAAATATTATACGGAAATGACCAAAATCTTCAAACATTTACCATCTCTTCTCAGTCACGAAATGATCAATTAAATGTTCAAAAAGGAAGCTATAGAAAGAAAGTAACGTGGAAGTATTAACACATTAATAAATTATCGACATAGACAATACCACTGCTTATGAAAATTTACCCCGTTGGAAAGGCCACCATCATTTATGGAGATTAACAATTGAAAAATCCATGATCTCTCTTTTATGACTAGGATGTTACTAACCGGAGAAAACAAATGAAAGTTTCAAAGAAAATGTTTGAAAAAGTACGGTCACTGGCTAGATTATGTTACCATTGCAATAACAAGTTTACCACTTGTCGCGACCAATTTTTTCGGGTGCGAACCACCTAGGGTTTGGCTAATGGATTGTTAAGCCTTAGACTTAACTCGGGCTCTTCTAAGCTCATACCAATTCATGACTTAGGTTCAAGTTCTTAACATACAAATGATTTTCAATTAGGAGTCGCCACTAATCTATTTTTGGTGAGGTTTACTTTACTCCTATGAACCAGAGACTATGGGTACGGGGACTTGGTTACACTAGATTTCTCTAATGCCCTTTCGGTACCATTTTTTTATTTAAAAAAAATGTTTGGCAAACAGTTTGAATTGATTTTAAATCTATTTTCCTAATATGTGAGGTGATCATGTGGGTGTGCAATCCACTAATTTAACACCCAGATAAATAATAAATAAATCACAAACTTACCTTTAAGCAACAAAAGAATCTGCAATGTTAAATTAAAATCCACATCAACAATCCTAGATATGGTTTCTAATTAACACGCAATTTCATTTTTTTCTTTTCACTTAATTAATAAAAATTATGCAATATGCAATGCAATATTAACTAAATGACATAATTCTAATGACATGTAATTTCTAATTAAATGGGTCTAGTAAAAATATTAAATGGCATGCATCTCAATGAATCTAACCCTAATGACGTGCATATGATATTTTTTCTTTTTCCTAAAAGAATACATTATATCATAAATAAAGAAACTAATTTAGCCTAAGGCATTTTGATATTTTTTTATGAAATTCGGAATTAAAACAAAATGTGAAAATTATCTAGCTAGATTAAGATCCTATTCAATTTATTTAAACTAAAATATTGTCTTTATCCAAATAATCCCAGAATGCAATCTATCTAAAAAAATCTATCTAAACTTAAAATTAATTAGGAAATAAAACTAAACATGCAATCTTACAATAATATGCAATAACGTGCAAAAGATGCCTTAATCCTATATGATATATACATGATGGTTTTTTTTGTTTTTTTAAATTAATTTCGAAATTAAAATTTAACATGCAAATCAAATAAAAAAAAAAACTAACATTCTAAATGAATATGTTTTCTTTTTAATTATTCAAAATAAAATCTATATCCTAAACATGCAAATAAGAAAAGCAAACCTAACCCTAATTTTCCTGTTCTTTTCTTTTTTTAATTTTTTGAAATTAACAATCGCCTAATAATTAAACATGCAATTTAAAGTAGAAAGAAACTAACAACCTAAGTCAATTGATTTTTTTTTTTTTTTAAAATTTTTTATTTAAAATAAAATTTCAATTCCCAAACATGCAAACCCTAATTCTAACTTACATCTTTTTTTGAATGATTTTTTAAAAATTAATTTAAATAACACCACAAAGAAATCAAGCAACATTGATACCTAAATGACGAACCATATATCTCGCGTGAGATCGGGTTGGCCTAATTTCACATAAATCATGAATCGATCTCGAGCGGGAGATTAGATTGGCGATTTTTAAGTAATTGCGAGTCGAATTTCGGGCGCGAAAATCGAACTAACAATTACTAATTCCCAGGCAATTCCATATTATGCAATTTCAATTTCGCATAAAATAGATAGTTACACTAAAAAGATAAAATAAAATAGCAAAAATAATAAAACAAAAATAAGATAAAAAAATACCTAAATTTTCTTTTGCTTTTTCTTTTTTTTTTTTTTTTCTCAAAAAAAAGAAAAGAAATGTCTGGCCGGTTCAGCGAGGAGGAGTGTTGCGGGCGAGGATTCCGGCGGGGGTTGTCGCGGGTCGGCACGGGCCTGCGTCGCGGGGGCGGCGTCAGGGCGCTCGGATCACGGGCTTCAGCCGGCGGGAGGCCTCGGGTGGCTGCGATAAGGAGCTCCGGCGTCTGGATCGGGCTGTTGGGCGCGGCGCCCGGCGAGAGAATTGGATCGGGGCGCGAGCGTCGCGGCGCGGAGCGAGGGCGGCGTCAGATCTGGGTCTTCAATGAGGCTTGGCACCGGCGGAAGGGAAGCGTCGAGCTAGGTCTGGGCCTTCTGTCGTCGGGGACCTCGGATTTGCAGGCGGAGGGACTCCGGCGGCTGGATCTCAGCTCGGCTGCGGCTCCGGGTCACCGGTGGCTTCGGATCTGACGGCGGAGACAGATCTGCAGAGGTGGGTCGCAACGGCAGGGATTGGCGCGGCGTCCGGGGGGTTCCTGTTGCAGGCGCGAGCAGAGATGAGGCGGAGGCGGCGGGTCGCGGGCCAAAGCAGGCGGCGGCGTGTCGTCGAGGCTCCGGGGGCTCGGCGTCGGGGCGGCGCGGGTCGTCGGGGCTCGCGGGTAGAGACCGGCGGCTCGAGCGCTCGCGGACGGAGATCGGCGACGGTGACGGCGGGGTTCGACGGCGACAGGGCCGGCGAAGGCCCCCCCTGCGGGGAAGATGAACAGTCGCGCAAGGGGTTTTTTTTTTTTTTTTTTTCTCTACTTTTTTTACCGACGGAAAGGACCCCTTACATTTTTTGCACGAGAGGTATTATATAAATCTAAAAAATGTATTTTTGTGGTATATATTTTTTCATTTTTGTTCGCGCATGATACCTCTAAATATATCATTAAAATATACCCACCTTGCGCAATATTCCCTTTTTTATTTTTCACATATACCATCCAAAAAATTCCATTTTTGTGCAAAATACACCGTGTATATTACCTAAAAATATGAAAAAATCTGAACGGAATATGTGAAAAATCTTCCTTTCACTGGCGGCCTAAAATAAAATAAAAATAAAAATGTTTCTAAACTATATGCTATGTGTGTTTTTTTTATTTTTATTTTAGTAAAAATTAACCCAAGAATTGTGCAAAAATTTAGGTGTCAATACCACCATTTATGAAAAGTGAGCATTTCTTGGTCCGTAACATGTCATTTTTTTAAGAAAAAAAAAACTTATTCACTTCGGCCTTTAGTTTTGAACTCTGCCTTTTGTTTTGGCGATAATTTTCTTTGAGTTAGAAATCTTTACTGCGATATATCTATAGCTTTATGCTTTTAACTTACATCTGATTCAATGCATGGCATATTCTAGGTACTACTTGTTCAATAAGTTCTAATCTAATTTCAAAGTTCTGTGCTTGATGTAACTTAATTTGCTTCCTATTTTTGAAGAAGAAATCCTCCCTTTAAATTTGTATGGTTTACGACAATTATCGATGGGGCTCAATCTATTATCCATTATGTAAAATGTCAAAATGAGAGCGATAAGTGAAATATTCAATTTCATTATAAGATACAAGATTAAGATCCGGCGCCATCCTATCCCGAAAATGTGTCCACAATCCCTATGATTTCATTATCGACTTCGAGACGGTGTCGATAACAGCACAAGGGGCTCCCCCATTAGAAGATATGGGTGCTTTATCTGAAAAAAGAAAATAAAAAGAGAGAAGAAAGCAAAATGAAAGAGCGCATGATGAATCAGCTGCACATGCTTAAGAAGCCGCCAACTTATAGCACCAGAAGGGATAAGACTTCGACTCGGACCAGAACTTGGCTCATCCTTTTGGGAACCTTCCAGTCTTATGAACACCTACCCACGTATGCATTCCATCCTTGAAGGCGGTACTCCCGGGCTGCCTCTGCCGGATTCAGAGCCTTTATGATTCCGCGCCCAACTATGATGATATCGCTGCCTCTGTCATGGATCACCTGGAAGTACATTTTCAATCGCAAGGAGTCAGTCTCAGCCGACGAAAGCATACATAATACGCAGCTCAAGTTTGACACACTAGAACTTTGTCTGCAAGCAACCCTTCCGAATAAGAATAGCATAAACAGAAAAATTGCCAAGTTAAAGCGAGACATTCTCGTGCTAATTATCTCGAGCCTAAGTCAGACAAGACTCAATACAGTTCCACTGCAATTCAGTAGTGTCTGATCAAATGAAATGGACCTTATATAACACATTCCACAGGACAGCCACTTACTCTTGTAACAGTCTTTTGCCATCATGGCCAGCTATTCTTACTACTGAACAATTTTCTACCAACAATATCGGTAACAAGTTATGGCCAATACTAGAGACATTATATGCATAGATGAGGAAAATTCACATGGACAATAGAGAGATGCTATAGAGAAGGTCCCAAGCTAACGCCCGTCTCTTAATTTTATTAGAGAAATAGTTTCTTCCTCTCAAAAAGTCAAATGCCAGTTCAGCACCCCAAAGATCATTTTGAGAAAATTGCGCACACCTACCTAGTAATACTAACATACAATGCACCCATATTGGTGAAGCTGAAAATTTAATGGCCGCTAAAAGTGGCAAATTGATTTCAACATTTGAAGACAAATGAGTAGACTTACAGAATGTGGAGTGTTGTATTGTTGCCCAAGGTTGTCGCCACCAGTCACCAATTGAACACCAGGGGTAGCCTGGATAAATGCTGGATTCACAGGTGCCCCTGGCCAAGATGCTGGATTAACTGAGATGAACCCCATAACAAAGTCAGAATGTTCCTCTGCAATTTTTACAGCCGTTGCAGTGTAATCCCCTGTGGCTAGGTTACCAGCTGAGCTCATTTCAGCAAGAAGCAGTAGGCCTCTACCTCGAGGCAAACCCTGCATTGTTCAAGAATCATCATAATGATCAATATGGTAAAAAAGAAGATTTATTTCAAAAGGTTTACTAAAAGCAGTCCTTTTACAGAACAAACCTTTAGCTTCAGTCCCTGAACAATTCCAGGACCGGAGATAATGTGAGCATTAGTTATATCAGCCCAATCTGCTATTCGGAATATACCACTACAAGTGCAACATTATAGAGTTCAGTCTATAGAACAAAATAGACGGAGAGGAAACAACTATTGTAGAGTAAGTCATACCCTTCATACTGCATTGTCACTGTATTACCAATATCAGCAAATTTGCGATCCTCAAATATCAAAAAGTTGTACTTCTCTGCGATCTGTCATGCCATTCAGTACCATCAGCAAGAAATTCACAGCCTTTGATGGTTTAAAAATAGCAGGAACTTTAGATTCATAAAACTAACGGATCTGCATATGCACAAGGTTCGCAAAGATTTTCTGAGCACGTGGCTCTTAAAAGTTATCGTCAAAGAGAAAGTAATATGTCACACTACTTGTGTTATACATGATAGACAAATCTAAGAAAACGCTTACCTATATCAGAGAAAGAGAAAAGAAGAATCCAATAATGGCATCAAAATAGCAGAGTTATGGAATTGGCACATACCGTGCGCAGTCTGGAACCAAAATCCGGGGTGAAATCGGGTAATATGTCTACATGGGTTTTCAATAAACATATTTCTGGCCCAACCTGAAAAAAGTCCAGACAAAAGATGTGAACATGGGGGACTACTAAATCTGAGGCATTTTCACCGAATGGAATGTGTCATTAGACATCAGAAAAGGAATTATAAACAGCAATGCCAGTCCATGGAATGATACTGCTGAACGATGACCATAACTCCTGTTCAGAGAAAGTGTAAGTTCTTAAATCACGTCACAGGATAGCAGATGCATAAGGCAGTTCATGGGAATTCAATACAATATGTCCACTATTCCATGGAAATAAAATTGATGACGTCCTTAGTTTATACATCTTAATGCAGGCTTCTCACTTATAGAAAACGATTTTCCGCACGCTTCATTAAATTAATCTGCAAATATCAAGAAATAAGAGAAGGAGTGTCAAGCTCAGACCTTCTCAGCAATATCTAGCAACTCAGCTGCCGTCCCGACGTCAGCGGCTACGCATAAATTACTTTCCTTTTCCACCATCACCTCAAACAGCCTCTTCCCAGCTGGGTTCTTTGACAACTTTGCCCTCTCCCCATACCCCAAAAACCTAGCTTTCTCCTTCACTTCCTTCGCCGGCACAGCCACCCTCTTGTTCTCCTCAAGAAACTTCAGCACGGTGGCCTCCACATCATCCCCTAGCTTCCCCTTCTCCTTCAAGATCCTCACCATGTCGGTCAGTTTTATCATCGCGTGCAGCTTGATCCCATTCTGTTCCAGATTCTCTCGCCCTCCTTGCTCTCTATCGATCAGCACCACCGCGTCGGTTACCTTCAACCCCACGGCGCGCAGTGGGGCAGCCGTTTCCAGCACCGACGCGCCGCTCGTCACCAAATCCTCGATGATCAAGCACACTTGATCCTTCTTGAATTCACCTGATCAAACACAGAATGAGAAATCGATATAATAGCTTACCAAACAGCTAGGCAAGAAAAGGACATCCTCTATTACCGACGGCATTGTAAAATCAATGATCATCATCCTCAAGTAGGAAAATTAAAAAATCCACGTCCTTGATGTAAACACAAGCGAAGCAGTTACCTTCAATCGCTTTGGAAGTACCATAGTCCTTGATCTCCTTGCGACGCATGACCATCGGGATGTTATTATAGACGGAGACGCACGTCGCTATGGGCAGCGCAGTGTACGGGACGCCGCAGACGATGTCGAAGCCGGCGGAGGCGACGGAGGAGATGAGCGCCTGGGAGATGTCGCGGAGGAGCTCGGGGTACGAGACGATGAGGCGGAGGTCGATGTAGATGGGGGACGAGATGCCGGACTTGAGCTTGAAGCAGCCGAACTTGACGGCGGAGATCTCGTGGAGCCGGAGGATGAGCGACTCCATCGACGGCGGCGGGGGAGGGCTGGTCGGAGGGTTCGGGCTGGAGGGTCTGTCGTGCTGCTTCGCGGCGGCGAGTGCGAGTGCGAGGGCGTCTTGGTGGTGGAGCGGGAGCGCCTTTGTAGTGGTGGGGGAAGAGGAGGGGGGAGGAGAGAGAAAGTGGCGTGGGGAGCGTGGGCGGAGGAGAGAGATGGAGTGGCGTTGGGAAGAGTGAACTGAACATCTGACGATGTTCGCCCTTTTTTTTTTTTTTTTTTTTGGCGTTTCTTTGTTTCTTTTTCTGGGTCTTGGCGCTAGGGTTTTTGGCCGATTGTCTCTAAACCCGTTGAATTTAAGATGTTTCATCTGACGACGTCTTGGCTTAACTCGTGCGACGTGATGTTTGTCACATTATCCGCTTGTTTTTATATATCAGAATAATTGGTACTCGGAATTTCCACCCCCCCGTGGCCTGCTGACAATTTTTTTATACATAATTTCTGCAGCAATATTTGAATTTTTCATGTGACGCTACGTTGGGCCGCTGTTACTGGAGGTGATTGGTTCTATGATGATGGATCACCTACCCCGTTATGATCATTTCTCAATTTTTGAATCTTGAAATTTATCCTTTTTTTTTTAATTCAATTTCAAAATCTATATGGGAATCTCTGTTATTTTTTATTCATTTTTTACAGTAAAATTACATGAGATTATAATTAACGAAATGATTTAAAATAAAAAATGAACAGTAGAACTTGTCAAAAACAATAATCTATAAGATGAATACGTAGTCGCATATAATTATAAACAATAAAAAAATACAAACACATAACATAAAATATAAATTATAAAACTACATTTCCCTTTAATTCATAAAAATTTAAGAGAAAAGAATTCCGAGAAATGACAAAGGACGAAAGAGTCTTAAGGTTATAATTTAAGGAAAAAAGAAATTAGGATTTTGGCTTTTGCTTTTTGGCTTATAAAACCGATTCCAAAACCAGTTCCAAAACAAAGTGGTTCGATTCAGGAACTGAGTGGATATTCACTTGGAACCTAAACCTGAAACCGATGCAATCGTTCTAAAAATTTGGAACTTGTTCCCCGATCAGTTCCCGAACCTGTTATTCAAGCGATTCAGTCCGATTCCCGAATAGAATCGATTTGATTGCACACCTCTATGCAGAACCCAACTTTCATCATAGAGAGATCAGCAGCAAAGCGCAAAAGTTTGAACAGATAGGGATGCTGCACAAGCAAATGGAAGATGATGAACTTGTCATGTACTTCCACACCCAAGTCTCATCAAATCCATCGAGAGGAATGATGACAACTATAGAACACAAGTATAAGTCAAAGGATGATCTCTGCATTATTACTAAGAGAACAGCTGCTGGTTAGCCCATGTTTTCGGTATATAATTTGTAAAGATCTTGGATACCACGGCATTCCAATCCAACATCGCGACTATACACTTTTTCGGATCCCCTAAAACCAATCCATCGTCTGCTAATTCCTCATAGAGCCAAGATAAAAGCACTACACAGCAGTAGTAAGGGCCAAAACCTCCATAGTGGATATCAAGCTCTCATCTTAATCAACAGTTTCTTCAGTACACTATAACTATCAGAGTCCTCATCTGGAATAACAATTCATAAATGGTAGTCAAAGAGTCTAGTCTCAAATGAAAAAAAAAAAATCCTTCTCTAAAAAGATTTCATCTAACATCACATGAACTCACAAGTTCTTAAAGAACGCCTCAAGGCATACAAAAACATCAACATACTACTACTGCTCAATAAAATGTTCAGTAAAGTTTCAACCGAAAAAAACAAAAATGTTCAAGAGAGTAAATTGAGCACGACATGCAAATCTAATGCTGTAGGCAAGGATAGCCCTAAACATGTATGATAATAGTGCCAACAACTTTTGATAAGAAGAAGCTTGATATGAGCTTTCAGCATTTCAGTTCAAGTGGATTACCTGGTCCAAAACAGGGCTTTCATTAAGAGCAACATTCCATCTATTCTTCAAAATGAGGGTTTTCGACAAGCGCAACAATCCCCCAGAATCGGATGCATGGAGAAATTAAAAATGAGGCAGAAAGGCATAGGTAAAAGAAAGCCATATCTGGTTCTGAGTTTCAACAGAAATGCTCCCATATTATCTCCACAAGTCCTTACCAGATAAAATCGACAGAGAGAATCAGGTCACTCATGATTTAAAAAGTTAAGCATCACCCTGTGTAAGAATCCTACTAATTGCAACAGACTGCATCCCATTTTCCTGTTGAATTCTCATGAAAATAACTCCCAAGTCTCATGATACCTCTTCATAGAATTCAATTGTCCAGAGAAACATAAAGCAGTAGACGAAAGTGGAAACCACTTTTAATTAAAGACCTTAAATACATGAGATTCACAATCCCCCCCCAAAAAAAAAAAAAAAAAAAAAAACAAGGGTACCAGGAATTGCCCTTCCTGGCAATCAATCATTGAGAATTTGAGGATCAATAAACCTCTTTTCTCTACAATCCATCCGAGACAATATTTGCATCCTTGTCCTTGTTATGGACTACATATTTACAATCTGATGAAGAAGACAGTTGTTGTCTTCACTATATAAGTAGTAAGTACAATCCCCCTTGAGCCTGTTCAGAGAGATGATGAACATCAATCCCAACTAATATTAGTTAACAAAGAACACCCAACATGAACCCTATGTGGATTCACCTCCCAAATCCAAAGACATGTCCACCTTTTGACCGACTCAACGGCAGACAGTCTTAAAGGAGAATTCAGCAAATCAGCATCGAATATTTGCAGAAAACAGTGCGGGAACTTTCTTTTTGACTGTTCAAGAACAGCAATCAGGGCATCGAATCAACCCATTCTCATTGCATTCCAAACACCTCTTTAATGCCCCTTCATCTTCATCGAACACCTTCCTACTTCCGCTGCAATTCGTGCACGGGACGAACCTCGCATCCCCGCAACAATCGCACACAAACCCAGGGGCCCGTTTCGGAAACCGCTCGAGAAGTTTTGCCAATTCGCCAACTTCAAAAAGATGCTTGATCACATCCGCTCCGCCCACATACTTGCCTCCGACGAAGACCTGCGGCAAGCTAACATTTTTCTCCCCCAGCACGCTCTGCAGCTCCTTCCTATACGCCGAGTCCATCGACAAATCCCTCTCGTCGACCCAAACCCTGAATCCCCTCAATATCATCCGCACCGCGTAACAATCCTCGAACGTCCTCCGAACCCCACGCAAACTGGTGAAATAAACCACGATCCTATCCTCCGTGCCCGGCAACCTAAACGAGCAGGCCTGATCAAACCCGGGATCGACCGACTTCGCGGGCTTCAGCTTCGAAGAAGGGGCGGGCGCTGCGGTTTGGGTCTCATCGACGCCCCGAGACGAGGGCTTGGCGGATTCAAACAAGCTGCGGAGCCTCCGGACCTTGCCCTTGATGGAATCGCCGGAGGGCATGAACGATTCGATCGAGCTGTAGATGCTCTTGACGGAGCCAGCCCGCTCCAAAGAGGGCTTCTGCCCGGAGAAGGGCTTCTCCGCGGGCTCCGCGTGCATGGTGAACGACCGGTTGAACAGCGACGGCCGCCGCTGCTTGGCGGCGGAGAAATCGAAATCGGCATCGCAATTCGCCATCGGAAGGTCGCGGAAAAGCGGCAGCTTTCGGCAAAATCGAGAGCTCGACGGACAACAATGGAGGACGACGATTCGTTTTGACGGTTCACCTCGCGGTGGGGGGGCTTGACGTGGGATCGAAGTAAAATGGCGGAGAAGCGAGACGAAGGAGGCGTAGAAAAAGTTGTGGAGGAGCGGCTGCGGGAGGCGTAGGGACAAAGGCAGAGAGAAGATGAAAAAATGATGATTAAGGATTTCCGGTCGATTTTGGGAGGCGTGGGGCTGGTGACGGGCCGACGCGGTTGGGAAAGCTCTCTTTGTTTTGAATCCGATGATGATGTCGAGGGGGGGACCGACGACTCGTGATCCGTGACGGGTCTTTGCCTTTGGACTTTTCTTTTTTCGTCGCGAACGGATCCGAAGCCGAACGGACAGGAGGGACCAGTTCATCTGAAGCCCGTGTCGGCTAACCGTGGAACTAAAAAGGTTTCAAGAGATAAGCTAATGCCTATGGCCTACGCACGCACACGCACGCGCCCCAATTTCCTTTTTCCGGAAAGAGTCATTTTGAGATGATGGCCAATTCTTGTGCAATGGAGAGCTCCGAGCACCGAAGATGGATGCGAGTGATTGGAGAGAGGTTGTTTATGTGGGGGCACATCGTGAGCTGGCTTGAATTTCCTTGATAATAATGGACATCGAGATTGATTGGAATATCATACCATAATAGATCATCTCTAGGGCGGGAGGTGATACTTTTGGTCATCGGGATTTTTAATCATAATATATAAAATATAATGATTTTACTATATCATATTCATTATTTAGTGATTGTAGTAATAAAGTCGAATATATTCATATCATATAATGTATATTATTTGATATAAATGACATATTAATATAAATGAATCTTTAATTTTACAAATAGAAATAGTAAAATCTCGCGTGACACTCTTACTTATTTTATTTTATTTTCCTCTCTTTTTAAATTAATTTTTTAATTTCTTTCTTCCCATTTCATTATCCTCTGATAAATTTTATTAAATAGTAAACTTTACTAATATACTAAAATACCCAAAATATATACTAAATATAAATATATATTTAAATTATATTATAAAATAGAACTGAAATATCATTATATTTATTAATAAATTAAAATAACAAAATTGTTAATTTGTTTTATTTTGGTATCCTATATTAGAATTGAAATATTATTATATTTATATATAATTTGAATTTTGTTAATTTAATAACCTTATCATTTAAGGAAAATAACTTTCCTATTATAAATATTAAATCTTATCCACATTTATCATATCTCCTTAATAGGATAATTTTATCCAGTCTATATCCTATTTATATCCGATTTTATCCAATCTTGGATAGGTACAAAACAAAAGATATGATAAATTTTATTTTATCCCGAATTTTATCATGACTTTCGAACGTAGCCATATAGTATGGCCTTCAATTTTGTTGCTTCTATCATGAGCATCTTGAACTTTCAATTTGTACAAGTCGGCTAACTCATGTGATTCGTATAATTGAATTCTTTCGTCAAAGAAACTTGGCCACCGAAAAAAGAGAAGAAAATTAAGACTAATTGATTCAAAATGCTAATGCTCTTTATGGAGTAAATGGGAATTGGAGAAAAGATAAATGACGACTTATCTCATAATCGAGAGTCACGTTGCTTTTTTTTGGGATAAATCGTTGAAGTCCATTTCATACGCAGATGAATCTCCACAATAACTTAACGCCAAAGCCATTCTGTCTCTACCGGTAGATAGTTTTTCACAATGCCGATCAACAATATTGATCGGGGTTACACAAATAGCACCTATGCGTCACACACATTGGTGGAAAAAATGCCAACTCGAATCATGGAAGGCTTTAAAAGAATCATCGGACACAATCTGGATTTTGTACTCACTCGTGAATTTTCTAAGACCCAATATATGCCCTGCAGAATGAACTATGGAAGAATTTCTAATTGCAGATGCGTACTCCTCATACGTTTCGAAACTATTTCCGAACAGTACTACATTCTTCAGCGTGGCTGCCTCCTGATTGGCATGCAGAAGATTGTCGTATAACTCAGCCTCACAATGAGGCATGTAAAAAAGCGTGGGCTTTAGAGCACAGCGACGACCTTGCTCGTTAATGGAAAGCACAGAGCAACCGAGAGCTTGTAGCACTCGAGATTCCGTTGCAGAAAGTATGGGATCAAAAACTTCTATGCCTCCTATCCAACTGAACTTTCTCTTCATCAATAATAAGAGGCTCAGCTGCAGCCTTGGGGTTTCATACGAGTCAATGCTGCCGATACCATAAACAACCACCTGCATCTCTGATTCAGAGCCCAGAACCCGGCGAAAGCAATTAAAAGTTTCTGAATTTTCAATTTGTTCCACAAAACACTGGTAGAACTGAGAGTTCTCCATCCTCTTCATACATGTCTCCAGCATCTGCAACAATTTTGATACTCTTTCAGTATCAATGTTCGCATCTGCTGGAGTCCATGCTTCTCTTACTTCTGGCAGTTTGATCCTCGGGACATATCTTCTTTGTTTGCCGCGCCGACGTTCAACAACAGTCCATTCTCCGTTTAAGGAACAATTTCCAAGGGTAAGAGTTTTTGCAGAAGCAGCCATGTCATGCAAGATCTTCTATCCTGACTTGGCTCCTGCTAAAGTATGGAAAGTCAACAGGCGATCCATACAATGACCATGTGGGTACAAAATAGAGAAAGCAAGACAGCAGATAAATGGCATGGGGGAAGCAACATGAAAATTCGACAAAGGAATGCATTGAATCTACCATATACATTCCATGTACTTCTATTTTCTTATCTCCCGTTTTGTTAGATACCTTAAAGTGACATAGACAGTAAAAGAAAGGTCGAATGTAAAACTTAGAAAGTCATCATCAGCCATCATTAAAAATGAATTGTCAGCCAACATGGCATGTGCATGAGCAAAACTATCTATCTGCAGGACTCTGTCCTTCAAAGTACAGTTAGATGTCGTCCAACAAAATCACCAGACACATAGACAAGCACAGGCATGCCCTCATTATTCAATCCCCACATCATCAATGAAATCTTCTTAAAGCACTTCATTTCTTCCTCAACAGACTAACAGCATCAATGTTGTGTTGATGACCCAACAAGGAATCTAGTTTTTATACTTTGATTTCGAGGATGGCAAGTGCAGAGCAGATACTGCTTTATCATGAATCCCTATCTAATTTAGATAGCACCTGTGTTTAATAATCAAGGAAGCTCATGTAGTCCAACTAAGAAGTTAATTGAGTATATGAATAACACTCTTCTCATCAGCTCACATGTCCAAATGACTCCCACGTATACTCACTCTTTCAAAGAAGCGCTTTCTTTCAAACAATCAGTCGAAATGTATTCACGAACAGGACGGGATGTAAGACAGTAAGAATGGCATACATGTCCTATACAACTATGCCTTTCATTTTCATATCGACAGACAAAATTTGCTGATAATCTACACTTCACTGTAGTTGACATGACAACTAGTGATCAACACCAATTAAAAATCAAAGCACCCAAGAGAGATGGAGAAGTCCCTCGATGAGAAGAAGGGGGGAATGGCTAGTTTGCTCCAAAATCAGTTTCCCTTCCATCCTATTCGTGAATCGCAAGTTGGATAAAGAACTAAAAACTTGAAAACCATGAGCAGTTCGCTCATCCACAGCGATAGCCATGTATGCTCCAACCTCTTCTTCCTCTTTAATAAATTTGCCCTCTACCTAGAATCGAACCAAAAGTGATCTTTTAATACACAAAGACATAAACAGATAGCTCAAACTAAAAATGCCATCCCCAGATCCAACCTGACGATTAGAACTCAGTGTAGCCATTTGCCAATCGAGAGAGTTATTGCATTTGCACTAGAATCTTACGCGGGACTTGCGGAACTCTCTCCATAGAAGAGGCAGAGCGAAATCGAGTTTTCCCTTCTCGAACAATTACGAATACCCCGACCCGAAAGATGCGATACATACAAGGACCAATCAAACAGCATACACGAAACTGACATGCTGGCATTAGGCGAGAATTCGGCCAGAAAGAGTTTAAGAGTTGCAGCGGCGAATTCCGCAGTTACCTTTCGGTTCAGGCGAAGGGGAGCGTTCTGATCCGGATCCGCGGGATCGAAAATGCTATCAAGCTCGACCTCGTGGTTCGTTCTGGAATCGTTTCCTCTCCCTCTTCCGCTTCCTCTTCCTCTTCCTCGCACTAAAGCGATCTCTTTCGCTGTCGCAAGATCAAGCTTTGGAATTGCAGCGAACTTGGAAAAAGGGGCAGAGGATCTGAGAAGAAGATGGAGAAACCCTAAGACCCGCTTCTCTCTGACTGCCGCGTCCGGCTGCGCTTTTGATTTTCTTTGGAAAATTAAAAACTAATAAAAATTACCAAAAGAAAAACGTATATGAGAATCTATTAACGATATTTTTTTGAGAAAATTCCAAACATCCTCTTTTTTGGACGAAAATTTCCAAAAATCGTTTTTTGGTCATAATCCAAAAGTCCTTAAAGTGGCGTAATTTTCGCAAATTTCTCCGGAGGAAAGGCGCATGCGAGTAACCATGGGAGACTCGTGGTGTGGTGTGTTTGGGAAGCATTGTAAAATAGCTTTCTAGCATTTGATAACATAATTTTAAAGATTTTTGCATTGAGTTTTAGCATTTTTAAATGCACCTTAAGTGATTCAAAGAATTTCTTTTTCAATTTCATGCGAGTCATATTCCATAACTAAAGTTGCACCTCTTGAGAGCTGATCAAGGGGAAAGAACGCAATTGCTTTTCTTTTATAAAAATGGATGATTGAGATTTTCGACCTTTTTAGATTACAAACTCTTTTTTGCAATATAACATAATTAATTCTTGCTTAATGATTTTATCTGATAATCAGAGCGAAAAGAAAGAAATCCATCTCATAAGAAGACTCATTTTTTCTCGAAAGAAGAATGGTCATTGTGATTTACACAACATGATAATTTAGCATTCTCTAAAGTTATTTAAGATTGCGATTTAAATGACGATCTTAAGGACCACTTTTGCAGTTATAAATTAGATAATGAAAATTAGAACCCATTATAGGTCAAAAGAAAGAAAGAAGAAAGAATAAAATCCCAATTTTGGTAAAAAAGGAAAAAGAAAAGAAAAGAAGAGAATATCCCAATAAAAGAGGAAACTCTCTTCCCGGGCCAGAAAAGGGGGAAGCCTCATCCTCATGGGCTCAATTCCTGTGCAGTCTCTTTTTTCCTTTCCCGCTCTTCCCTCTTCTTCTTCATCACCTCCGCGTCCAAGAAGCAGGACTGAACTAGGGTTTTGAAGGTCCCAATCCCCCGTGTCGCGGGTCAACCTGAGCTAGCCACGCTCCACAGACCCGAGCCCACCCTCGCTCTCTCCACCGCGAGAGCTGCGCGCAGCCGTAACCATGATGTACGGTGATCCCCAGCAGCACCAGCACCAGCAGCACCAGCAGCCGCCGCAGCAGCACCAGCAGCCGCCGCAGCAGCACCAGCACCAGCACCAGCACCAGCAGCAGCCGGGCGGCGAGTTCCACCGGGGCCCGCCGCCGCCGCCGCCTCCGATGATGATGCGGCAGCCCTCCGCGTCCTCCACCAATCTCGCCCCTCCGGATTACCAGCACCACCAGCCGGGCCCGCCTCCTCCGCACCAATCTCATCCTTACGACGGTACAGCGTCTGCGCCATGTGTTCCTTCGTGGCATTGGATGGTATCGTCCGAGTATATGTCTTGTCCTAGGGATTGGCGAGGGTTTATGCCTTTTTCGTTTCTTATTGGATTTGGCTATGAATGCCTTCGGCATTCTTGCTCGTAAGTCCGAATTAGGGCGCGGTTCCTTGCTATGGGTCGTAGCGATTATTGACTTGGCTTTTTCGAAGGCATCCGAGTTAGGATACCAGTGCATGAAATGACTTATGTGTAGAGAGAGTCAGTGGTTCAGTGCAAAGAACTGCTGGCGTCGGGAGGCGACAATTCAAATTTCTTTTGATATTCGGTTTTACTGGGTATAGTATTGTCTTCCTATACACCAATTGGCAATCCAGGTTTGCAGTTTGTCAAATTATAACCGAGCATAATTAACGACTTGCCTACTGTCTCATTTTAGAAATGTCAAGTGTAAAGTCAATTTAGCTTCCTCTCCATTCCTGGACCTCTCGTGGCTTCCCTTTTGCAGGAAATATTGAAATCACGATTTTTTTTGTCACATCCTTATTAGAAGCTTCTATTTTACCTGGCCAGCAGCATGTGCCTGTGTGTGCTTGTGCTTGTCTGAAACTTTGGAGGGCTTGACCTATTGCTAAAAGGTTGCCTTGTCTCTTCTTCATAGTGGCACAGACAATATAGAAGTTCTTCTGCGTTATAATAAGAAACAGATTGAGATATTGATCGCTGATATTTTCGTCAGGCTATGCATTGTAGGCAAGTACAATCCATGAATGACAAATTTTGGGAAGAAATAGCTAGGTTAATATTTGTTAATTTTGGAATAATCTATTGGGTCCTCGGACTGTTATGAATTATATTGTATGCTCAGGAGAATGATAGGAGAATCCCTGCTCATTTTCGTCTTTCTGTCTTTATATGCAGCTCATAATGATAACTTTGCTGCGAAAAGAATGAGAAAGCTTACACAAAGGAGGGCAGTTGACTACACTAGCACTGTAGTACGGTATATGCAGGTATCTATTGTACCATCTTGTGCATGCTCTACTAAATGCAGGCGGTTCAACATCTCCTTGTGGCATTAATACTTTCTGGTTTTCACAGGAAAATGCATGCATTTTATTTTTTGGCTCTTTCTATCCTGTAGATTTATTTTTTTTAAAACTGGTTGTATATTTATTACCGACCTACCTTTAAATGATTTAAATTTTCTGAAGCTATAAGTTAGTTGCGTCGGGGTGATCGGGTCCAGGGTGGGTAGGGTCTAGACCTGGACCCTATACTCGACCCTGTTATAACTGGTTCCTCTTTTCTGGACCCTATACCCGACCTTGTTTGTATTGGACCCTGTACCCGACCCACCCTGTTTTTCCGATCCGGTTCCAGGGTCAACCCTGTTTCCATTGGAACCTGTTTTGCAATCTTCCGATATCCTATACGACTTTGAATTTTATATTAATAAGCGAGAAAATAACGTAATCATCCTAATTTATATTGAAACATTAAGCACTGGTAATAAATTAATACATGAACATTTGGAATAAACGAAAAATAAAGATCCATAGGGCTAATTATAATAAATAAAATCATAAGGCAAAGAATTAACATCAAACATGGGTCTAATATTAGTCTTATTCCCACAACTACTACATGAAGCTACTCATTTATTCAAGCATAACTCTTTATACAAAAGAGAAATTAGGCGAGCCAATTCATGTGATACACAAGAATTTGGTGGCGACAAACACCGTTCGTCCATCAGACGGTGCGAGAGGGAGCCGGTGAGGGAGGGAAGCAAGTGAGGAAGATGAATGACAAAGGAGAAGTGCTATGCATGTTTGAGAGAGCCAAGAGGAAAAATATCAAGTGATTACGAGAGTAAAAATAGAAATCGGAAGGAAAAAAAATGTTTTGGACCTCTACTTACAAAACCGGTCCAAGAACCGGTTCCAAAACCGGTCCAGAACCGGTTTGGGTGGGTAATCACTCGGACCCTGTTCCGGACCGGTTTAAACCGGTTCCGAATTTTGGGAACCTGTTCCCGGACCGGTTTCAATGGGAACCGGTTCCCGACCCTGTTTTCTGGGTGGGCCGGTCTGGGAACAGGGTATACCTGGTCCGGTTGCACACCCCTAAGTTGCGATGCTGTGCAAGTCTGTTTGAGTTTGGTTGTGAAGCTTGTAATTGTGTGTTGCAGATTCGTATGTGGCAGAGGGATTCTAGAGACAGGACGGTGTTGCAGCCTACACCAGCTGCAGCCATTGACGTAAGCATCATCTGTGCTTTTTTCTTTATATGCTGAATTGATACCGTTTGAGGATCTTTTATCATCTACCTATCCTTCATGCAGACGTTGCCAGCTGTTGCATATTCAGATAATCCTTCCACAAGCTTTGCTGCAAAGTTTGTTCATACGTCCGTAAACAAGAACCGTTGTTCAATCAATCGAGTTTTGGTGAGAGGAACCATCTTTTAGAATGGATGCTATTTCTCTTTAAAGCAACGACATAATATCTTTTTGAAAGAGACAATCGACCTGCTTCTTGATCTTATACATCTTTTGGCCCTAGCATATGAAATTTCGCTTTTTCTGTTAAACTTGACCAGTACTTGTCATTTAAGTTCTTTTTCATGCTATGAACTCAAAACTTTCATCCCATTGTTTGCTGACCTTTTCTTTGTCTTTCTAAGTGGACTCCTACGGGGCGGCGTCTCATTACAGGCTCTCATAGCGGTGAATTCACACTTTGGAATGGACAGTCCTTCAATTTCGAAATGATTCTTCAGGTATTATAAGTGGCCAAATCCTTATTCCTCGTTTTTTAGGAATCGGGAGGAATGTTTACTTAATAGGTTCTGGTGCATTGTCTGATTTCTAGGCACATGATCAAGCAATTAGGTCAATGGTGTGGAGCCACAATGACAATTGGATGGTTTCTGGCGATGATGGAGGATCTATAAAGTACATCATTTAATATGTCCCTTTTTAGAGGACAGATTTTCACATTTCAATTATAATGCCCTCTGATCCTCTCCCCCCCCCAAAAAAAAAAAAAAAAAAAAAACAAAAGAAAAGTAAAAAAGAGCCTCACATGGATGCACAAATGTGTTGATCTCAGCATTTTCTTTTATTGCTCATATATTGTGTTTGCCGGGAATATCTCTCAGGTATTGGCAGAACAACATGAACAATGTGAAGGCCAATAAATCTGCTCATAAAGAATCAGTTCGGGACTTAAGGTCAGCCTTATGAATGCTGTTGTTTCTGCCTGCACCCTAGCTATATGGGGCATGTTGTGATTGAAATTTTGCAACAGCTTCTGTAGGACAGACTTGAAATTCTGTTCTTGCTCTGATGATACTACCGTTAAAGTCTGGGACTTTGCTCGATGCCAAGAAGAGCGTTCCTTATCTGGTAATGTGACCAAACACTTGTCTAATGCAAGATTGTCTTACTCTTGCTGAATTGTCTGTATGGAGCTCCCTTTGCCTTTTCATTTTACTTCAGTCATGAGAATTTGCATGGTTCTTTCCAGTTCGAGCTTTGGTGAAGTTGCATTAATTTATCTACACATTTTGTTAGTTATAGATGTTCTAAATTTCCAAAGTTCCTTTTTGACTTGCGAAGCAAAAGATAGTATTTCACTTAAATTGTCATTGTAGAATTCTGTTGGTAGTGTCCTCAAGCTGTACAAAGCTTACTGCTTATATTCATTTACTTGGTCAATATTTTAACCGTCTTGTTATGTCTAATATCATGTTAATGGGGATTGATAGTTTGTTTAGTGTTTGTCTAATTGGAGGTCCAGAATTAAATGGCATGACATCTTTTAATTTGTAGCAACTGTAGCACAAGATGACATAGGTTTTGCATAACATAATATCCTAAATACTTTTGCACGTCCAAGGCATTTAGTTCTGAAAGCTGTGTATTCCTTTTCAAGATCTTCAGTATTTCTTGAATAAGTTCATCGTTCAGTTGTGAAAAGGAATTAATTTGAAAGCAATCGGTCTCTTGGAAGAATCAGTTTGAAGGAGTGTATTCCAATTTTGAGCCTGTAGGATGTAGAAGTGTTGCCATCAATTGAATAACTTTCAAATAATGGTTCGACTCCCCTTGGAAATCAACTAATCTGGTGTGCCCATTTAATCAGTGGTCTTATTTTGGAGGCTTCTGTTACCAAGGAGGCCATGGCTCCAAAACAATCGCTGGTTGTGCCTCATTGGGTGAAAACCTGCAGATTGTTGTTGACATCTTTTTTTCTCTAACATTGAGACAATAAAGTCAGATAACCATGGAGCTTTAGAATTTTTCCTGTGAACTTAAGGATTACTTCCCTATATCTAGCTTTCACGCATGTGACCTCTTCCTCCCTGTTTTATGCCTGGAAATTACAAGATGTCTATGTCTCCTTTTTTCCCTGTACTGGCACTTACATCTTGTTTAGATTATATGGCTGGAAAACTTTTCTCTTGAATCCTCTGCTGTGAAACATAAATTGTCTGTGTTTATATGTGTTATGCCAACTTTGCTTACAATAAACCAAGACTTCTTTTTCTGTGTGGGTTAAACTCAGGCAGGTCATGGTTGGGATGTGAAGAGCGTTGATTGGCACCCTACCAAATCTTTGTTAGTTTCAGGTGAACAAAGTTTTTGTCATAATCTTTTCCCTGAGATTTATAAGTTCCTCGGGCACCATCGTCACATTTTTTTTTGTTGCTTATTAGGCGGTAAGGACAATCTTGTAAAACTATGGGATGCTAAATCAGGAAGGGAGCTTTGTTCGTTGTGAGTGGTCGATTTCTTTTAACTTTTAAATGGTTAGTTTATCATCATACTTTCTGAGAGTGATACATTTCTGTTGAAGTCATGGCCACAAGAATACCGTGCTTTGTGTTAAGTGGAACCAAAATGGAAACTGGGTGTTAACTGCCGGGAAGGATCAAATCATCAAGGTGCTTACTTTCTCAATTTGGCTGTCATTGTATGGCAGGCTTGGGCTTGTTACTTGATTGTAATTAAGCTTTATCCTTTCATTGTTTTTGATATATTTTTCGGTTTGTGCACCCTCAATTGCAGTCTAAGCATATTACCTTGTGACTGCAGCTCTATGACATCAGGGCTATGAAGGAGCTTGAATCTTTCCGTGGTCATCGGAAGGATGTCACTGGTGAGTGATGACCAAATGTTTTGTTGCTTGCTATAGTTACAAGTATTAGTTAGAGCTAGTTGAGTAAGATCCAGTCTAGCTTCTCAGTGTGTTGGACTAAAGTTAATGTCCCTCATTCTACCACATTACTACATCTAATACTTACATTGAAACATTTGCTTTTCAAATTTTTGTAGCATTGGCTTGGCATCCATTCCATGAGGAGTACTTTGTCAGTGGGAGCTTCGATGGATCCATCTTCCATTGGCTTGTCGGGTAAAACATCTAATACATGGTTTAATACCATTTGGCCCACCTTGTCAAATATCCTTTCACAGCTTGCCGTATCACTTTCCAAACTAATTTGTAAGCTAGTCTTAGTGTACCTGGCTTTGCTATTAGATTAACATAACTTCGTGGCAGAAGGCATAATTGAAGTGGAAAAGGCGATTGGTTGAATAGTAGCTTTTGATATCATTGTTTACAAGACTCAACATTTAGTAATGGACTTGCCATTCCTGGAAGTCCTTGGGGGCTCTATGTAAGGTTAAGTATGAAGGCTTAAACTAAAATTTTTTTTAGCAGGTTTGAAAAATTGGAACGTCATTTCATGTCATCTGAGGAATCAGAATGTATGTCTAGTAGATATAAGAGGTTTTCTTCCACTTGGGCATGATGCCCTTGGACTTACAGTCGATGTTCTACATGTGCATGAAACATAAGGTTTTCGAACGATATGAGACTACATCTGTAAAATTACACTTCCCTTGAATGAGAAAGAAAAAGATACTTACAGATGGACTCAAGTTGATACCCAGAAGCAAGGTAAAAGTGGAGTTTGCCACATCCTTTAAAGCACACTTACCTTGAACAGGAAGAGGAAAAGATACATTTTTGTTGGACAGACTAAAGGTGATAGTTAGAGCAAGGTTAGAGGGAGAAATTTAGTGGGACTTGATCTTGAGTCACTCTATAAACTACGTGTAATTCACTTTTTTGCCACTCCTCTATGGACTGCATGGATACATTAGTTAATTAGTCAGTTCTGTTCCTTGGCTAATTTCAACGATTATTATTTGTTTTTTTTTCTTTTCTACTTTCATTTTTTGGCTGTCTGTAGTGTCTTCTAACTGTCAGAAAAAAATTATCAGGCATGAAACTCCTCATATTGAAATACCCAACGCACATGATAACAGTGTATGGGACCTCGCATGGCATCCTATTGGCTATTTGCTCTGCAGGTAAATCTGAGTTATTTTTATGGGTGCACTTCGGGTGGTTTATACTTCTGGCCTTTTGCTTTTCCTTGTGCTTTTAGCATCTGTACTTTGTGTGATATTGAAAACCTCAAATCTTTAAAGTACATACTCTTTAATTTTTCTTTTTAGAAAAATGAAAAAGCAGTAATTTCTTTTAATGGGGACAGGAAAGCTAAATCTAGTAATTTTAAGTCATAGTAAGCACACCCTAACTTCCTTTCATTTATTAGAAAAAGGTGTAAGTGGGTAATCTGCTATCTTGTGCTATATTGTCAGCAAATTACCTGTATCTTCAGTAGTATCTAATTGTAACTGTGACTTCTGCTCTCAACTACTAAATGTGTGTTGTTCTTACTGCAGTGGTAGCAATGATCATACGACCAAGTTTTGGTGCAGAAATAGACCAGGTGATACTCCTCGTGATAAATTTAACATGGGACCCAACCAAGGTTAGTTTCTGCTCTGTTTTGTGGACCCACTGTATTGAACTTAGCTGAACACTTCTTGATTTATAGTAGACTTGCTGCTTTTATCATATAGAAATGAGAAAATGCAAATTCTTTTAGGCATGATTTAGCATGTGTGCATCGTCACTTATACTGAAGGATTTTATGCAGTCGATGTTAGATATTCTCTCGAAACTAAGCTTTGATTACTGTATAGCAGGTTATGGTGAACAAAACCCTGCTCTTGCTGGCCGCATGCCTGGCAATTTCCCTGTACCTGAAACCCCAACAACTCCAGGACCGTTTGGTGCGGGCTTGTCTCGAAATGATGGGAACATTCCAGGTGTTGGAGTTGCCATGCCGCTGTCAATTCCATCTTTAGATTTTTCTTCTCAGGGAGAGCAGAAGCAGCCTCTTCCAGGTTCAATGCCCGTAGGAGCTCCTCCTCTACCACCTGGTCCACATCCCTCCCTCCTTGCTGCTAGTCAGCAGCAACCTTATCAACAAAATCCTCAGCAAATCCAGCAACAGCAACAACATCAGCCATTCCCACAGCAAATGGCTCCTTTGCCTATGCCACCTCCAAATATGCCACAGTTACAACCTCCATCTCATCTACCTTTGCTTCCTCATCCTCATTTACCTCGACCTCCACCCCAGATGCCTCCCCTTAATATGCCCTCACAGGTACCTTCATCAATGCCTGTGTCTTTACTTGTTCTGTCTTCAGGAACTGTCACATCCATTGCGATGGCATACACAGGAAAAGGGATATTTACTTGATCTAATTGCACAAGAGTTGTATTGTTGGTTTAGATGTTTGCTCCCAGAATCATTAGTAAGCAAGTGCGTCTATATTTTTATTGAAGGGCATGCAAGGTACAATGAATCAGATGGTTCCTCCCATGCCACAAGGCCATTATATGGGCATGAACCAAATGCACTCGGGATCATTACCCTCAAGTGGCGGACCTCCTCCAGTTGGTGGGTTTCCTGGTGGTTTGCCAAATATGCAAGGGCCATCAAGTGGAGGTGGGGCCCAAATGTATCCAACAGGTGGTCCATATAACCGTCCACAAGGTGGACAAATGCCTATGATGCCAGGTTTCAATCCTTTTCAGGTATGATAATCCAAACTGCATTAGTAAAAGGTTTAGTTTTTTGCCATTCAGTTTTCGAAGTATTCTCTTGGATTTTGATTCATGGCTGGGAAGCCTTTCGGTATTTTCTTTTATTGGCCGAATCTAATGCTCATTGGAAGAGGGGCCTTTTAGAGGGTAACTTGAGGATCCAGTTGCATGACCTCAGATACTCCCATGTAGTGGTGAAAGCACTAGAGGGCAAGCTAGTTTAGAACTTCAGTGTTGATTACACCCTCAAAACAAATAAGTGAGCTTTCTGGGAGTTTATTTGACCGAGTAACCTGAGGTCCTTGTTTATATTGTTAATCGTGGCAATGGATGCAGGGAAATATTGCTTAAAAAAATCTAGTGAATGCCTATTACGGAGTTAATTTAAAGTACTTAAGCGTTTTGAGTAGTAACAGTTGATACAGGACAGAAGGCTATGACGCTGACGCAAAAATCCTTGGTTTTTGTCGTCGCTGCTGCTGCTGCTGTGACTGCTGTGAGAACTTTTTAAACTTTTCTCTTTCATGTCAACAATTGGCTGGGTGGCTATATAATCATCTCACTCTGTCATCAGTAGTATTATTTTTCTCCGTGACTTTGATGCATTTGATCATTTTCTAAATAGCCATCACCATGATAAGAAGCATAGTATTTTAATTCGGCGGGAGCTGACCTTTATCTTCTTTGCAGCCTGGAAATCAATCAGGTATGCCTCCCCCGCCGCCTCCTGGTCCTCCACCACATGGTCAAGCACCTCAATGACTTCTTTAATGCGTTGAAGTTTGTTGCATTCTGAAGGGGCTTCATTAATTCTTTTCCTCCTCCTAGTGTTGTAGTTCTGGCGTCTCCTTTTTCAATTATTTTTCTTCCTTCCTCTCTGTAAAACATGTATCTAGCTCTTTGATGTTGCAATGCATCAGAAAACGCCATTGTATCTTCTTGGTTCTTGGTTCCATGAGCTGTTGGGGCGATTCTGAATATGTTTTGTCGCAGTGCCCTTGATAGTCCAAGTAGAAGCATATCTCGAATTTTCATGGCTTTGGGAGTTTTGATTTTAGATGAGGGATGTAAACGCGAGGCTGATGACCATTGATTTGTTTTATATAATGCATTCAATGCCATATTCTAGTTTTGTTTGTGCATGGTATCGCTTTGAGCAGTGTAGTTAGTATACTAAAACGGGTCATACCAGTCATTTTTTATTAAAAAGAAACCCAGATTACGATCTGTTTGTGACAAATTTTACGGTGTACTTTTTTCTAACAATCAAGGCCCGTGCAATTTAATATTTATTGAATTGTTAATACTTTGGATCTTTCAATTATACACAAATGTCCAGTTTGAATTTAGAATTGATAAGAGATTTGTGAATGAAATGATGGGCTCGGTCAAACCTTTTTGAGTCGCTGCCAAGTTCCTTTTTCAGCAAGATGTCGTTCAAAAAGCCTTTTGCCTTTTCATGGACGGTTTCAGAAGCAGGTTATTGTTCATTTTATGGCATGCATGGATTTTATTGAAACTTTTTTTATATATGGGGGAGAATCTGGGGAAGTAAATGAGGGAACAAGGGTGCCTTTTCAACTTTTTTTGGTTGATTCAACTCGTTTCGAAGGGATCACAACCTCCAGAGACTTAATCAGATAAAAGAAACTAAACGAAAGACCCATCGGGAGCGTAATAGAGGATAGAGGACGTGACATTTAAGCTGAGGCACAAAATCCAGTAAAGGAAGCTGAATTTGTTATAGAACGATGTAGACCTTGGAAGGTGAACTTGAGAAGTCTGAAGGCGTCATTAGGTAGGTCTTACATCTATGTTATCAATTGTTGCTTCATTTTATAGGTTTGGGTAGTTTTCACTCGAGGGCCTCGGATTTTGCAGCTAACAAAAAGAGTAAAATAGGTAATGGAAATAATTATTTCTTATTAATTAAATTTTCGTGACTAGTAGCCAAGCGATACAAATGAAAAAAAATTACAGACAAGCTATTTTGCCATGGAAGATATTTCAAACTTTTTTATATCGCGAGAATCTCTAACGGAGTGATTCTATTAGATTATTACTTTCTATTATTTCTTTCTAAGCTTCTAATCGTGTGAAATCATCATGCATTTTGCCCCCATCATAGGGAATCTTTCCTCGTGATAGGGATGGGGGACTCAAGCCACCTAAAAAAGAGGATTGTCACGACAATCCTTTTGGGATTTCTTAGAGACCAATCTACCAATTACGCGTATTTTTTATTTGGACATCTTTTTGAGAAATTCTAGGTTCTTCGAAAGGGACAATCGCTTCGAACCCTGTCCCGAAACAAAGTACTTGTCTTGTCATCAAATTTAGGATAAAGTTACTTGGACAAAACGTTTTCAAGTATTGGCATAATCTGTAATAATCGCAAAAGCCTGGGGCAAAATATCACTCTCGTGAATTTCCTGCACGTCCTTGCCCTTCACAGAAGTCATGTGAGCGCATGCAGTTGAAGTTCGGACGAGAATTTGATCGCACTCGAATGCAGGGGCACATTGAAACGGATTCCAAAATGTCGGGGCGGATATCGTAGAAGCTGAAATATCGGGGGTCAATCGGCACAGCCTTAAAAAAAAAAAAAAAAAAATTGTCCCGACGATTACCACCGGGACTCAAAGCAGTTGTGTTGTCGCCGGATTAAAAATCCGATCTTGCTCCGTTGATTCCGATTTTCGCTCGCGCCGCGCGTTTTCGATCTCAAGAATCAGGTGGAGTCTCCTCCCTTTTCATCTCAATCGCAACGCAAATCGTAAAACTACAGTGATTGTCATAATCTTTTCGTGTATTATCAACGGGAAATTCTGAAACTCTGCTTTCTTTTAATTGTATATAATTTAGGTGGAAGCTCAGTGCTTTTGTATGCGATTTCTTGACTCTGTGGTTTTTGTTGATGAAACTGGTTGTCACATTGTCTTCTTATTCTGATATCGTATGATGCAGTACCGTCTCTAGGTCTGATCTTGATAGAACTATATTGTCTTCTTGTCTGGAGAATCAAGAAGAGAACTGGCCTGTCATAGAACCTAATGTACAAGCTTTCGTTAAGCCGTCGGTTTGAAAACATCTCGCAAAACTCATCAAGGAAGAGCAAACATTTTGCAAATTTCGATAGATCCTGCCGTTTGCAGTTGAACATTCCAGATTACTTTAAGAGATAAAATGGTTGGTGGCGTAAAAATTTAGCGTTTTGCCCCAACCCCATCGAGGATATTTTCCATTTCACTTATGTGATGTTGTGCTTGTTTTTCGACGAGAGGCACATGCAAAGAACAGTAATTTGATGACCATCTCGGATGAAATGCCTTCTTCCCAAAATGGTGATGGATGGACTGGAACCCTGTAATAGTATCTGCTGGTAATATCAATTTCGGACTAATGTGTTTTTGTTACCCTCTCGTCGCCTAATCAGCTGCTACTTATTTAACTGGAAAGTGGAACACCACAATGTTAAGCAAATGCTGGAAGATTGGATTTGGAACCACTTGCCTCAATATTCATGATGTTTTCCTGTCGATGCAAGCCTACAATTTCAGCATCTGATTCATAAAATATCCTGATGCAGGGAATGGGTTTGTGGACGTTGCTTGAAGGCCTTTTGCTTCTTGCAAATGCACTGGCAATATTGAATGAGGACCGTTTCCTCACTCCACGAGGGTGGAGCTTTCAAGACTTTCCAGGAGGCAAGGTCAAGTCACTGAAAGGGCAGGTTCTTGGTCTCATCAATGCAACCCAATACCTAAGGGTTCCGCTTATCATCTTAAACGTTATCAGCATAGTGGTAAAGCTGGTCTCAGGCTGATTTTCTCCGCCAAACATAGATCTTTATATAATTTTCCAAAGGTCGCATCCTTGACGACTCGTCCCTCTTATTTGGTAATATGGATCATATTATCAATCTTGCAGTATATAGGTTGGGTTGAGTCAACTTAAATTTTTTAAGTCGCTAATGTAGGTTTGTGAGAGGAGCAGGTGGCGTAATTTTGAGATTCGTCAGTTATCAACTCTGATATTAATTATCCTGCAGTTTATGTCTCTGTTTTCTCTATTTCATTTTGTCCGTTGACTTCTTCTTCTTCTTCTTTTTTGTTTGAAAAGTCCGTTGACTTCATTAGCCCAGCTTGGCAGCATCCTTTAGCATTATCAAAAGTCTGTTTTGTGGTTTATTAGCAGTTTAGACTGGTCAACTGCTCAATAACTACTCAACAGCTGTTGATGACATTCTGCGATAATATATTGAAGATGATGCTCAATTTCTTATTTCAAGAGAAAGCTTTCTCCCTTCTTGTCCAGAGTAGAGAAATACTGGTATTAAGAACAAGTGATACGTTTGGTTTGTTGGGGTTTCAAAGAGCATGGATTCGTTCGAAAAATTATTAAGTGCTTCCTGAATCCATCCTTTCAGTAACACGTTGTATGGATCCCCATTCGTGCAAACCCACATTCATGTGGGAGAAGGTTGTCTAGTTTTGGTGAGGCCATAATTTCTCAGGTTTCCTTTGAGTCTTCCTCAATGCAATTCTAAGAGTCAATGTAGAATCAGTTTCGGTTTGTCTAGTGCAGAGCCTCAGATTACTTAAAACTGCCAATTTCCCCGAAATTCTTAAGACAGAGTGAAATGGCATATGTACAGTCATTCGAGTTTTTCTGTTGTTCAACAAGAAGTCTTGATGTGCATCAGCAGATTCAAATGCCCAAGTAAGAGAGAGAGAGAGAGAGAGAGAGAGAGAGAGAGAGAGAACGCTCTGAAAGTTTTGTTTAGAGAGAATCCTCTCTAACCAGAATTCTTTGTCTCGATAAAGTTTGTATGATCTATAATTGAAAGAGAAGACAAGAGTATCTACATAGACCACATCTCAACAAACTACGCTGAATTTCTTCTTTCCGTGAGTATTCACCACAAGAACCCCGCATTAGCTGTGTCTAGTTCTAAATTAAATCACTTCAGGGACATCATATCTTGTTCTTGTCCTCTCAGGTGATAAGATATCTTCCCTGTCCTTCCTCTTTTCGCTGTTGGGATGGTGTTCCTTAGATCTCCCTCTCAACAAATGGGGTCTAAGCTTGTTGACATCTGCTAGCTGAACTGGCTTGAGAAAGAACTCTTCAGCCCCATCTTCCAAACATCTGATCAGGCATTGCCATCAAGTCATGTCAAATTATATGGTCATGGAACATAGTTGAAGTAATAAAGGAAAAGCAAATATTGTCCACTTACTGGCTGATTCTTGAGGGAACATTCTCAGACGACATGATCACAACTGGTACGTCCTTGTAACTATTCGATTCCTGCTCATCAAGAAGTAAACTTAAATAATTAGCTACAAGTTCAACACCCGAAGAAATTCATTGCATGTTCAAATTTTCGTGTCCTTGGAAAAACCATAGTCGAGAATTTTAAAAAGTTTTTGAGTTTCGAGATCCAGGGAAGTACACATTAATTGCTGGGAGTTGGAGTAATACTGCATTAAGTATTGCCAAACTAGGTGAGAAATTTATACTGGATCTAGCAAAACTCGAGCACAACCACAATGGTTTTGTGTAGCCAATCAACAATAGAACATTTAAAACATAAGAAGCTTAACCCAGACCAGAAAAAACCGTATTACCTTGATCTTTCTCAAGAGATCATATCCTGTCATTTCTGGCATGAAATAGTCTGTGATGATCAAATTCACTTCAATCTCCTGCAGGAACAAGAGAAAGACCGTTTATATTCTATCTAATACAGTCAGAACAAAAAAGTGCAACTAAGTACAAGACAGCAATTTTTCTGACGCATACCTGATCATTATAGCTTGGAGAGACAGAGGTAGCGTTGGCATTTCTGTGCTGCTGCTCATTCAAGCCCAGAAACTCCAGAGCCTTACTTCCAGAATCAACTGCAGTCACTGTCGCCCCACCAAGCACACGAGCAAACGCATAAGAACCAATCAAATTGAAAAAAAGATTGAACAAGATCGGAGCCGAAGCTCGTTCATTCAATCAAACGGACCCAGCCAAGACAACTACCTTGATAAGAAGAGGTTTTGAGGAGCCTCTCAATCAGCTTCCTGTCGATGATACTGTCATCAACCGCCAACACATGAAATTGTGACTCGGCGGTGACACCCATTTCGATCGGCGATCGGTCGATCAAGAACAAAGGCGAGGAACAACGGGGAGGAGGAGGAAAGGGTGAAAGAACAGAACAAGATGGGGGGTCAATATTCAAATGTGAACCCATTTTGGAGTGTGGGGGAGATATAAGAATCCGGTGGTGGGGGAGGAAAAATCTTTGACAGTTTGGAAAGCGAGATCCGACAGATTACATCCAGAATCTGCAGGATCTTCTCCGGGGGGCGTTGATTTTTGAATTCGAGAACAAGCAAAGAAGGTGCTTTGGCTTCCACTATTCTATTTACGACTTTTGCGTGCGGAGGACAATCATCATATTCTATTCTACTGACCCTGCTTAGTGACCTTTCGTTAGGAGCTAAAGCTACAGCCTCTCTCCTGCACGACTTTCCACCCTCCTCCTGCCATTGCCGAAGGGTCGGTGACTGTTGTACAGGGCCTGCTTAAAAATCAAATCTTTCTCGTTTTACAACGCGGCATACGACCGGATCCGATCGGATTACACGAAACTTTCCATCCACCCTCCTGCCATTGCCAAAGGGTCGGCGACCGTAGCACAGGGTCTGCTTAAAAATCAGGTCTTTCTCGTTTCACAGCTCGCGGTGCGCGCATCGCGAACGCGGCATGCGACCGGATCCGATCGGACACGTGAAACTTTTCCCCAAGTCAAGTCGTACTTGACTTGCTAATAGTGTATTCCTTGATGAGGCGCTGTTCTTGGTCGCTGGAAATCTTCCCCCCCTGGCCCCTCCACAAAATCACAGAGGAGATCTCCTCAATTGACCCGCGTGAAGTAGACACACCTCGTAACAGACAAGTTTGAAATGTTCAAAGCTTCTCAGGAACCATCCCATGATCTTTCCCCGCCCTGGAAAATTCCTGTCACGTTTCTCTCGCGGGATCCGCCCTTTTCTTTCTAACCACTCAATGTACCGACGCCTACCGTGGTCCGAAACGACCTACCCTGCTGACGTCAACTTCTTCTAGACCCGCATCGGATAATTCGTGCCAAATGGGAACTCAATCCGTAGGATGTTTCAAAGATCCGAACGGATTATCACGGAATAAAAGGATAATGGGAAATCCGATAATTAAAAAACCCAATTTCTACTATTATGTAAAATATGTAAGATCTTACGATCCTCGTTTTCTATTCCAAAATATCCTCAATTAGCTATTTTATGAAATATTGACAGAACTCACAAATGCGTAAAATGATAGTTATTGTATAGTTATTGTTTTTTCTTCCGTGCATTTTTAAAAAATTGAATATCTTTTTTATCTTACAAAGAACCTTACAAAAAGAAAATTCATATCCGGGCTTCTTCTTTTTTTGGGGATACATGAATATGTAGACTTTTTCCATATTGGGTCAAAGATATTTTCCTCATTGATTAATAAATCTAATTTATTAATGAGTTGGCACCATAAAATCTTTTAAATGTCGGTTTTCTTCGTACGCATGTTGCTTGCTCACTATTTTTTTGTAATAATATTAGTTTGAAAAAGTGATTCGACACTTTTTCCACTCTCATAATATTAGTTTGACCAGCCTCTCCCTCCCTTATAACATTAGTTAGCATACTTTATCATAATTCTAGCTTGACCAGCCGCTCCCTCTTAATTTAAGGTGGTTGTGTGGTTCACTTTCCGTTTGTTTCATGAAAACTAAATTATTCAAAAGATATGTTCCTAAAAATATTATTTGAATCGCTTGAAATATTAGTCAACGAGATATATTTTCATTATTGATAATAATTGACATCTAAATATTTTTATAGGCTATGAAAATATTTCATTTATTTTTGTAAGCAATATATGTGATTATCTTTATGAAAATGTTATCTAAATCATTCATTTTTTATGAAACAAATAAAGGCTTAGAGGGTGTTTGTGTTTGTAGGAAATGTATGATATCAAAATTATTTTTTCTAAAAATTATTGCTTCAACCGTTTTCAAAAATGAATGAACAAAATGTATGACCTTGACAATATTTTATGTCATATGGGCTGATGCTAAGACATAACGTATTTATCCACGTTGATGTAGAGGACACCCGTGATAAATGAGCTAAGACATGATAAGGAGTATGTATAATTCTGTCCCCTGTGAGTTGGTGGTGACAATATCTCATTAGTCAAAATACCTCATGAATCGAGATAATCCTAACTAGTCACAAGTATCTATTAATTAATATTACTTAATAACCCACTAATTAACACTAAAAATCATAAAAATAACCTTGTTCATAGCCCCAACTCATCTCTGCAAATTTCAAATTTGCCTCTAACCTTTTAAGAAATTTACCAAAATACCCCTTTTTATGCCTAGTTTTATCATTTTCTCATTCGTTCCCATCTAAGGTACAACAAAACCATTTGGGTTTTTCTTTCAAATACCTTCTAGGCATGTGTTAAAGATTTCAATTTACGGAATGATTCACTATAACTCTATATGTCAATCTTGAAACCTATTTGCACTTGAGATCAAATTTAAACTAAACCAACAAACATTAACCAATCAAGTCAAGAGTGTTAAGTAGATCAATCTAACTTAATCCTTGAAGTTTTCACTTACCTTGAATAAACCTTGGACAACTCAAAGCTTTAACTACCTTCAAGGTAAGATAAATAAGAATAAAGATTAACAACTTTTAATCTTTTTAAACAACAAAACTAATTTGATAAAATGAAGAGGAAACCCAATAGTTCGCCTTGTAAACACTTGAAACAGTGAAATTATAAACTTTAGAAATATAAACATGAGGCCTTCATCTTCTTCTTTTTCAAATGAGTGTGAGATGAAAGGGAAAGGAGAGAGGCATGAGCTCTTTCTTTTTTCTTTTTCTTTTTTCCTTTGTAAGAATGAGTTGAAGTGGCTCTTTCGAGCAAAGAAGAAAGATGTACTAGAGAACTTTACAAAAGTAGGAAAGGGTTAAGATTCATTAACTAAAGTTAAAAACAATGATGACTCGAAGTACCTAGAAATGCAAGCACCTGACCAAGGGGAGTATTTAGAAGATTTCCATGAGTAACAAAAGGATAATAACTTTTATCCAAGGTTAAAGGCAATGATAATGAAGGGTTAAAAATACTAGGTTGAAATTGAATGAGATGTGGTCAAATTAGAATTTGACAAATGGCTTAACTCCATGGTTCTAAAGAAGATTTTTTGATAATTTGCCAAGTTAAATTCGTGAATGAGATGACATTATTTGAGTTGTAATCATCAAAGCAAAAGGGTAAGGTCATGCGTGATGTAAATCTATAAATTAAACTTATGGTTGAAAATGAGGGACATGTGGATGACGAATGAGGACTCTTGCCTTTAAAGCTTAAAAAACATCAATGGGCTAGAGTTAAAAGCAATGATGTAAGGAATGATGTCATTTGCAAGTAAGAAATTAGAAGATATATTAAGGGATTTGGAAATCAAATTAGTGGAAGGTGACCAATAAATTATGGTTATTAGAGATAGCGAGGATCATGCGACAAGACAATGATCAATGCTTGAATGGAGAAATATGAATATAATTTCTATATAACACAATATACATAATAAATATGATGAAATTATGAGATGTCACATAGAGTTAAAAAACAAGGCTAGCGATTCATTTTCGCGTGTCTTAACCAGATTTTGCAATCATGCCTATGAGAACACTATGCTCTTCTTAGTCGTGCTATGAGACCTATGTATATTGACCACGAAGAATATTCTGGTTTGTCAACGGGATCGTCGCGAGACGTGCTAATTCGTGTCGGAAATTGCGGGCCCCCGGGGAAGCCCCCTCTCTTATGGGTCTGTCCAGATCATTCCATTTTCGGCCCATGGACAACGTTGCTCGGCCCATTTCAAGAATCTACGAACGTGTTCTCTTCACTGTCGCAAAATCTTCACCGCCGATGACGATTCTTTGCCCGCGGCGGTGACGGTCGGTTTTGGAGGGAGAGAGCGACGGAGTGAGCAGCGAGTCACGAGAGCTCAGCCGAAACCGAACGCATGAATCTCGCCACGATCATCTCCGCCGCCGCCGCCGCCGTCCTCCTTCTGTCGATCCTCTCACTTCGTCTCCTCGACACTCACTGTAAGTCTCTGCACCCCTGCTCGTTGTTGCGACTTCTTGTCGTATTCATTTTCTTGATCTGGTCGTGTGGAACGGCACGATACACACCAGCGATACGTCCCTGCCGTTCGCCGAAGCCATGGCCGTCCGCCGCAGTTGGGTCCTCCGAGTTGGAAGCTACTCGTCTCTCAAGGTTCTTCCTCTTCGTTCTCTTCTTCTTCTTGGTGGAATGGCTTGAATTAGTTGGTGTCTCGATGCCTCAAGTATGTGCTAAAACTAAATGTTCCTAGTATAAACAGGTGTTATGACGAACTCATCATGGGCTGCCTTTACTTCTAGCTTTCATCATAATTTCGTAAGCGCGGAAAGATGCCTTCTTTTACATTCTGGTACCGAAAAATTGGATCTTGGAGGAAAAGTTGTGGTCTCCGTGTTAATGGACTCCCACGTGTACATGATTTGATCATGCATCCCCTTAGTGGCCTTTTGTTTGGAGCCAAGGTTACAGGCGAAGGGCCTCCGCTCCCCTGCACGATGTCTGCTCGACTTTCCATCCACCCTCCTGCCATTGCCAAAGGGTCGCCGACTGTAGTTCAGGGTCTACCCAAAAATCGAATCTTCCTCGTTTTACAACTGGCGGCAAGCGAGCGGATCCGATCGGATACGTGAAACTTTTCCCCAAGTCAAGTCGTACTTGACTTACTAATATTGTATTCCTTGATGAGATGCTGCTGTTCTTGGTCGCTGGAATTCTTCCCCCCCTGTCCCCTCCACAAAATCACAGAGAAGATCTCTTCAATTGACCCGCGTGAAGTGGACACCCCGGCGAGACTCGTAACAGTGAAGTTTGAAAAGCTCGGAGCGCACCGACGCGTACCGATGCGTACCGTTGTACGAAACAACATTATCAGCGGATGTTAACTTCTTCTGGACCTGTGTTGGACAATTCGTGCCAAATGGGGACTCTTTCGTATGAAAAACTTGTAGGATTTTCCAAGATCTGAAGGAATAATCGCACGGACAAAAAGACAAACCAAAAATCATATAATTAAAAGCCTAATTTGTACTATTCCATAAATCGAGGAGAATCTTATTATAATCCTCGTTTTCCATCCCAAAATATCCTCAATTTGCTATTTTTATAAATATCGAAATAACTCGCAAATGGGTAAAATGATATTCTTTGTTTTTATCCCATGCAATTTTAAAAATTTGAATATTTTCTATCTTACAAAAAAAGAACCTTACAAGAAAAACAATTCATATCCGGACATATATATTTTTTCTCGGCATACGTGTATATGTAGTATTTTTCCATATTATGTCAAAGATATTTTCCTCATTAATTAATAAATTTAATTTATTAATGAGTTGGCACCGTAAAATCTTTTGAATGTCGATTTTTTTTCCGTACGCATGTAGCTTGTGCGCAATTCTTTTTTTTTTTTTTGGTATAAATTAAAAGAATCTCTTAACTTGACAAAAGTGATTCGACACTTTTTCCACTCTCGTAATTTTAGTTTTACCAGCCTTTTCCTCCCTTGTAACACCAATTAGCATGCTTTCTCGGAGGAGGAAGGTCAACAAAGAAAGGGCTTTATCATAATTCTAGGGGAAAATTCCAAAATGGGACCCGAAGTACCATCTTTTTCTCAAATAAGAGTCCGAAGTGAACATTGTTTCAAATAGGGACCCGAAGTGCCATAACTTTCTCAAATAAGGGCTTGAAGTGGATGCTATTTCAAATGAGGACCTAAAGTGGTTATGTTTGTTTCAAATAAGGACTTGATTTTTCGGCGATCAAGGGTATTTTTGTCCTTTGCCATTTTTCGCCTTTCTTTCTTTCCTCTTTTTTTTTTGGGAAATTTAAAAAAAAAAGACCCAAAGTGCCATTATTTTCTCAAATAAGAGCCCGAAGTGGACTTTGTTTCAAATAAGAACCTAAAGTAGCTTTGGTTGTTTCAAAATATGGACTCCACCTCACCAATTGCCGACCAGCTAAATTTTTTGACCGGTCAATGGTATTTTCCTTTTTTTTTCCCTTTTCTTTTTCTAGTTCTTCTTCTTCGCCTTTGTCAATGGCTGCCGGCGATCGGCGATACCCACAAAGGGCTGGGCGAGGGTCGCCTTCGCCAGTGAGAGCCATCCACGCTAGCCATAAGCGAGGGATGGCGTTGCTTGGGCATGGTGTGGCACCCCCAAAACCCGATAGGGTCGCCACAGATACCAAGCGAAAGAAAACAAGTCAAAAACAAATTATACAACAATAAAAGAAAGATTCAAGCCAACGCTTAGGCGTAAAATTTTTTCTTTTCTTTTCCTTTAAAAAGGTTTTAAGGATTTTGCGCAGCTCATAGCGGAAATTAAGAGGCGAGTCTCACCAACACTTCGCTTCCCTCACGACAACACAATACACACCAACTATCTTTGATTAAATGAAAGCACGAGGCCGAACCACTTTTATTTACATATATAATTACGAAAGGCGACACGGGTCGATACAAAAGGGTAGGCCAAGACTCATCTAATGCTCGGCCTTCAACCTCAAAAAGAGACACACGACCCTAAAAAATGCGACGTGTAACGATCTCCCTTCGGACTACTCGTGGCGGCCATCCAAAAAGTTGCTAACCCCCACTCCACGTGCGCAGGCCATCACACCCATCCCGGTGCGTCAGGCGGTGGAGGTGGCAGCATCCCCATCATGACACCGTCGCGGCGGATGTGGACGGAGACGTACTCCCGGGATGATGGGCCTCCGAGATAAGCCCACGTCATAAGATACGATCGCGCGCACACGTAAAAAGGTCAGTCCCGGCAGGGTGGGACAGTCTATCTCGGTCACCTCAACCTCCACGTCAGATGGAAGGCCCTAGAACACTCCTCGTGGAACAACAGGGAGAGGCATCGTACTAATATGAAATGTTGGTCCCCGAATGGGTGAGTACAACCACTCAACAAGTAAAGAGATCCAATCAACACTCAATGCATTTAACAATACAGCAGTTCCAATACACATGTCATTCATACATTGTAATGGACTTACCTCAAGGCCATGTACATGCCATCATACCTCATCATCACAATCATATTACATATATGCATGATTTAATTTCCACTTTAGTTCTCAATTGATTAACACATCACCCTTTCTCGGGATCATCCATCCCATACTTTATCACATATATGCAAGTTTAGGTTCCATCTTACTCATGCATGTGTGTTTTGTATGGATGTTTGATCTTTTGGGTGTTTAGAAGCTAAAAACCGAAGCTAGGGTGTTTGGTTGTTGAAAATGCATGCTGTTTTCGCATGAACCAGTGAAGTCAGAAACTTGTGAGGGCTTGCATGTATGCTTGGAGTTCGATTTTGGCTTGAATCTCTTCATGGAAGTTGTAGCTAACACCTTTAACTATAACATACTGAAATTTCGTGAAAAATGATGGAGATTTAAGGGGTCAAAGCCTCATGTTTCGGAGACCCTAGATCTGGAGTTGTTTTTCTGACCTTGTGGTGGATTTATGGTTTGCATGTTGGTTTTTACTAAGAATCTCTCTTTGACTTCTTCATGAAACTTGTAGAGAACATCTTAAGGATTAACATACTCAAATTTGAAGTAAAATGAACAAGTATAGCTTAGGAAACCAACCTGATTTTGAAGACGATGAAACTGGAGTCGCGGTGTGGGACACCCGAGACTTCGTGATACCATTTGGAGGTCTTCCTTTGGTTGTTTGGCCTAAGTTCCTTCATGAAAGTTGTATGGGATCCTTAGAAGTATAACATATCCAAATTTCAGAGAAAACGAAGAAGTGTAGGTGGGTCGAATCTCAATATTTCTGACATAGTCCTCTGTGCGTTTCGGTAACTTGACCAGAAGCTTCGTTGGTCTGTAAAAATTCATCTATAATGATTTTGGCCTAGGTTCCTTCATGAAAAGTCTAGTTTAATGTCTTAACTATAACCTGGTGAAATTTCATAATTTTCTGAGGTCGTATGGGTATTTTAATATATTTACTTCGAAAACTGTGCGTTCTGCCCTTGTCCGAAAATGTGTACGGAATTGTGAAAATAGTGTTTATTGTGTAGAAATTGGTTTGGCCATGCTTTTCTGTGGTGAAATCACTTTTTTATGGCATTACAATATTATGTGTTTTGATTTCATGAATTTGTGATTTTTGTGATTTATTAATTGATTAATTAATTAATTAATTGCAAGGTAAAAATTAAATTAGGATTTAAATAAATTCTAAATGCAACTGGCAAGTACATTGTTTTGAGTGGCATGTGGACCTAATTGCTATGGGGGATGCATCTATTGCATGTATGCGAAATTATTTGATGATACATGTATAATAAAGATGATCTTGTCTTGCCATTACATCATGTGCATGATGAATTGAGACATAATTGGCAATGTGATCCATGGTAATTGTTGGGGGAGGATGTTAATGCCCGAAATGTATAGAGATACATGGCCGGATGGCCTTGGGAGTATCAGGATGCCCGGAATGAGATGGGTGCCGGAAGCCTCGGAGGTCTTTGCCCGAGGGGATGCCTCGTGATGCCGGTTGGGATGCGAGATGCCCGGGATGCGGGGGTGCCGGATGCTCAGTGGCCATGATTGGCATAATTTTCGGAGGTTCTTCGCAAGGCCCGAATAGGGTGCGAGTGTAAAGTATGGGATGGATGATCCCGAGAAAATGGTGATGTGTTGATCAATTGAGAACTAAAGTGGAAATTAAATCATGCATATGTGATATGATGTGATGATAATCACTTATGATATAGTAGCATGATGGCATGATAATGACATGCATGTGTAGTATGGTATGATGATGACATGCATGTGTACTATGGTATGATGATGACATGTATGTGTACCATGGTATGATGATGACCTGCATGTGTACTATGATATGATGATGACATGTATGTGTACTAAGATGACATGATGACATGTATGTGTACTAAGATGACATGATGACATGTATGGATCATATGGTATGATGATGATGATCATTTGTGATTGATGCTATGTATATAATATGATTGTGATGATGAGGTATGATGGCACGTACATGGCTTTGAGGTAAGTACATTACAATGTACGAATGACATGTGTATTGGAACTGCTGTATTGTTAAATGCATTGAGTGTTGATTGGATCTCTTTACTTGTTGAGTGGTTGTACTCACCCCTTTGGGGACCAACATTTCAGATTAGTACGATGCATCTCCCTATTGTTACACGGGGAGTGTTTTACGGCCTTCCATCTGACGTGGAAGTCGAGGTGACCGAGATAGACTATCCCACTCTGCCGGGACTGACCTTTTTACGTGTGCGCGCGATCGTATCTTATGACGTGGGCTTATCCGGGAGGCCCAGTCATCCAGAGTACGTCTTCGTCCACATCCGCCGCGACGGTGTCATGATGGGGATGCTGCCACCTCCACCGCCCGACTCACCGGGATGGGTGTGATGGCTCGCGCACGTGGAGTGGGGGTTAGCAACTTTTGGATGGCCGCCACGAGTAGTCCGAAGGGAGATCGTTACACGTCGCATTTTTGAGGGTCGTGTGTCTCTTTTTGAGGTTGAAGGCCGAGCATTAGATGAGTCTTGGCCTACCCTTTTGTACCGACCCGTGTCGCCCTTCGTAATTATATATGTAAATAAAAGTGGTTCGGCCTTGTGCTTTCATTTAATCAAAGATAGTTGGTGTGTATTGTGTTGTCGTGGGGGAAGCGAAGTGTTGGTGAGACTCGCCTCTTAATTTCTGCTATGAGCTGCGCAAAATCCTTAAAACCTTTTTAAAGGAAAAGAAAAGAAAATTTTTTACGCCTAAGTGTTGGCTTGAATCTTTCTTTTATTGTTGTATAATTTGTTTTTGACTTGTTTTCTTTCGCTTGGTATCTGTGGCGACCCTATCGGGTTTTGGGGGTGCCGCAGCGGGTGGGTCGGTACAAAAGGGTAGGCCAAGACTCATCTAATGCTCGGCCTTCAACCTCAAAAAGAGACACACGACCCTAAAAAATGCGACGTGTAACGATCTCCCTTCGGACTACTCGTGGCGGCCATCCAAAAGTTGCTAACCCCCACTCCACGTGCGCAGCCATCACACCCATCCCGGTGCGTTAGGCGGTGGAGGTGGCAGCATCCCCATCGGGACACCGTCGCGGCGGATGTGGACGGAGACGTACTCCTGGATGACTGGGCCTCCAGATAAGCCCACGTCATAAGATACAATCGCGCACACACGTAAAAAGGTCAATCCCGGCAGGGTGGGACAGTCTATCTCGGTCACCTCGACCTCCATGTCAGATGGAAGGCCATAGAACACTCCCCGTGTAACAACAGGGAGAGGCATCGTACTAATCTGAAATGTTGGTCCCCGAAGGGGTGAGTACAACCACTCAACAAGTAAAGAGATCCAATCAACACTCAATGCATTTAACAATACAGCAATTCCAATACACATGTCATTCATACATTGTAATGTACTTACCTCGAAGCCATGTACATGCCATCATACCTCATCATCACAATCATAGTATATACATAGCATCACTCACAAATGATGATCATCATCATACCATATGATCCATACATGTCATCATGTCATCTTAGTACACATACATGTCATCATGTCATCTTAGTACACATACATGTCATTATGTCATCTTAGTACACATACATGTCATCTTCATATCATAGTACACATGCATGTCATCATCATACCATAGTACACATGCATGTCATCATCATGCCATCATGCTACTATATCATAAGTGATTATCATCACATCATATCACATATGCATGATTTAATTTCCACTTTAGTTCTCAATTGATCAACACATCACCCTTTTCTCGGGATCATCCATCCCATACTTTACACTCGCACCCTATTCGGGCCTTGCGAAGAACCTCCGGAAATTATGCCAATCATGGCCACCGGGCATCCGGCACCCCCGCATCCCGGGCATCTCGCATCCCAACCGGCATCACGAGGCATCCCCTCGGGCAAAGACCTCCGAGGCTTCCAGCACCCATCTCATTCCGGGCATCCTGATACTCCCAGGGCCATCCGGCCATGTATCTCTATACATTCCGGGCATTAACATCCTCCCCCAACAATTACCATGGATCACGTTGCCAATTTTGTCTCAATTCATCATGCACATGATGTAATGGCAAGACAAGATCATCTTTCTTATACATGTATCATCAAATAATTTCACATACATGCAATAGATGCATCCCCCATAGCAATTAGGTCCACATGCCACTCAAAACAATGTACTTGCCAATTGCATTTAGAATTTATTTAAATCCTAATTTAATTTTTACCTTGCAATTAATTAATTAAATAATCACAAAAATCACAAATTCATGAAATAAAAACACATAATATTGTAATGCCATAAAACAGTGATTTTACCACATAAAAGCATAGCCAATCAAATTTCTGCACAAAAAACAACATTTTCACAATTCCGTACACATTTTCGGACAAGAGCAGAACGCACAGTTTTCTAAGTAAATATATTTAAATATCCATACGACCTCAGAAAATTATGAAATTTCACCAGGTTATAGTTAAGACATTAAAATAGACTTTTCATGAAGGAACCTAGGCCAAAATCATTATAGATTAATTTTCACAGATCCACGAAGCTTCTGGTCAAGTCACCGAAACGCACAGAGGACTATGTCCGAAATATGGAGGTTCGACCCACCTACACTTCTTAGTTTTCTCTGAAATTTGGATATGTTATACTTCTACGGATCCCCTACAACTTTCATGAAGGAACTTAGGCCAAACAACCAAAGGAAGACCTCCAAATGGTATCACGAAGTCTCGGGTGTCCCACACCGCGACTCCAGTTTCATCGTCTTCAAAATCAGGTTGGTTTCCTAAGCTATACTTGTTCATTTTACTTCAAATTTGAGTATGTTAATCCTTAATATGTGCTCTACAAGTTGCATGAAGAAGTCAAAGAGAGATTCTTAGTAAAAACCAACATGCAAACCATAAATCCACCACAAGGTCAGAAAAACAACTCCAGATCTAGGGTCTCCGAAACATGAGGCTTTGACCCCTTAAATCTCCATAATTTTTCACGAAATTTCAGTATGTTATAGTTAAAGGTGTTAGCTACAACTTCCATGAAGAGATCCAAGCCAAAATCGAACTCCAAGAATACATGCAAGCCCTCACAAGTTTCTGACTTCACTGGTTCATGCGAAAACAGCATGCATTTTCAACAACCAAACACCCTAGCTTCGGTTTCTAGCTTCCAAACACCCAAAAGATCAAACATCCATACAAAAACACACATGCAAGAGTAAGATGGAACCTAAACTTGCCTCACACAAGTAAGAATGACGATGGACGGCGGTGGTGGACGGCGGCGTGCGGCGGACGGCGGCTCTCCCTCTCCCTCTCACGCTAGCCTCCTCCTTCTTCTCCTTTCTCTCTTTCCCTCTCTCCTTCTCTCGCACGACACCCCCCCCTCTCTCTCTCTTTTCTCTTCTCTTTCCCCAAAGGCAATGATTGCCTTGGGGACTCTAATGCATGGGTGCCAAATGGCCCATGCATTAGGACACTTGGGGAGGGGCATGCAAACCCTCCCCCCTCTCCTCTTCGCACGGCCACAAGGCCCAATGGGCCTTATGGGCTTGGCCCACACGGCCCACTTTAGGCCTTTCCTCCATGGGCCTAAAGTCCATGCTATTGGGCCTAAGGCCCAATCCAACTCCCTCTTCTAATTTAAATTAAATTAACAATTAATTACACCTAATTAAAAACCCATAACATTAATCTATAACAGATATGACATCACATAATTTATACTTATTAAATACTTTAGGTTTAAATTAAAAACACACGGCACAAAAAAAAATACAAAGCCTTAAGAAAGAATTAAGGCTAAAACATAAACCAATAGGTAAATTCATTACCTATTTAAAAGCTCTAGGGCACTTTAGGACTTGCCCTTAATTTCTAGGATGCCACACATGGCGACCCTCACCCAGGGGCCATCTACAAGGTCGGCCCTCACTAGCCACTAGTAAGGACCGGCGTGGGTGACCCTCGCCCAGCCCTCTGTGGGCATCGCCGGTGGTCGGTCGGCCACTAGCGAAGAGGAAGAAGAAGAACCAAAAAAAAAAGAGGAAAGAAAAAAAGGCGCAAAATGGCAAAAGACAAAAATACCCTTGATTGCCGAAAAGTCAAGTCCTTATTTGAAACAAACATAACCACTTTAGGTCCTCATTTGAAACAACATCCACTTTAGGCCCTTATTTTAGAAAGTGATAGCACTTCCGGTCCCTATTTGAAACAATGTTCACTTTGGACCCTTATTTGAGAAAAATATAGCACTTCAGGTCCCATTTTGGAATTTTCCCTAATTCTAGCTTGACCAACCTCTCCCCCTTAATTTAAGGTGGTTGTGTGGTTCATAAATTAAGCACGCATTTAGTTTCCATTTGTTCGTCGAAAAACATTTTTCCTAAAAATCTAATCAATGAAATATTTTTATTACTGATTACAATTTACGTCTAAATATTTTCTTTGGCAATATAAATATTTTCTGTTTATTTGTTTTTTTTAAGCGATACAAACGATTATTCTTAAGAAAATGTTTTCCAAGTCATTAATTTTTCATTACAACAAACAAAGTCTTTGAGAAATGAATGATCTCAAAAGTATTATTTTTCTAAAAATTATTGATTGTACCGTTTGCCAGCATGAATGAACAAAATACATTTTCATTGTTCATGAAAATGCTCGACATAAGCTATTGTCAATGATGAAAAGATTTTCCATTAATTACTTTTTTCAAGTGAAATAAGCAATTATTTTTAGAAATTTATTTTTTCAATTATTCAATTTGGGCGAATTAAACAGATAATGCTTCTCAATCGAAAATCTGAATTCAAGCACAACCCCGCGGTTGCCCAAGGAATTTAGTTCTTCCAACGCTTGAAATTTGAGAGAGAGAGAGAGAGAGCAAAAAACAAGGCTAGTGACTCATATTCTCATGTTATAATCGGATTTTGCAATCGTGCCTATGAAAAGGCTATGTTCTTCTTAGTCATGCGATAAGACTAACGTATACCATTAACCTCGTACAATTTTCTGGTCTGTCATGGAATCATATATTCGTGTCCGAAATTGCACGCCCCCGTGGAAGCCCCCTCCCTTATGGGCCTGGCCCAATCGTTCAATTTATGGCCCATTAATAACGTTCGTAAAAATCGACCCTTGTCCTTTTCAATCTCGATTCGGCCCATTTCACGCACCTCCCGTTTTCTTCACCGTTGCAGAATCTCCACCGGCGGATGATTCTCCGCCCGGGGCTGCGACGGTCGGGTTCGTTTTGGAGGGAGAGAAAGAAAGAGAGAGAGAGAAAGAGAGTGTGAGCAGCGAGAGCTCAGCCGAAACCGAACGCATGAATCTCGCCGCGATCGTCTCCGCCGCCGTCGTCCTCCTTCTGTCGATCCTCTCGCTCCGTCTCCTCGACACTTACTGTAAGTCTCCGCCCCCCGCTCGTCGTCGCGACTTCTTGTCGTATTCATTCTTCTGATTGCGCGCGCTCGCTGGATTTTGTTCTTTGGTGAAGACTGGTCGAGCTTGCGGTCGTTGCTCCCCTTCACGCCGTCGTCTCCGGTCGCGGACCTGGTCGTGTGGAACGGCACGATATACACCAGCGATGCGTCGCTGCCGTTCGCCGACGCCATGGCCGTCCGCCGCGGTCGGGTCCTCCGAGTCGGGAGCTACTCCTCTCTCAAGGTTCTTCCTCTTCGTTTTCTCCTTCTTTTTGGTGAGACGGGTCGAACTAGCTGGTGTCTCGATGCTTTAAGTATGTGCTAAAACTAAATGTTCCTAGTATACACAGAGAGAGCCTCTTAAAGTTGATTGTGTTATGACGAACTCAGGGGCTGCCTTTAATTCTAGCTTCATCATAAATTCGTAAGCTTAGAAAGATGCCTTCTTTTACATACATGGACCGCGTGAATGCAGGAGTTGGTGCACTCTGGTACCGAAAAATTGGATCTTGGTGGAAAAGTTGTGGTCTCCGGGTTCATCGACTCCCACGTGCACGTGATTTTTGGAGGACTCCAGGTCTACATACCATCCCGCCTTGAAACGTATTGTTTGTTTTTATGAATTCTAATGTGCTGCTGCGCTCCCGAATCAGGCTTGCTTGTCCTTTGCATTCTCCCATCAGCAGATGGGGAGAAGGGCAAAAGTAGAAAAAACGGGCATATCGAGTTGGCTTGATGTATTTATGGTTTTCCTGTTGGGGTTGAGCAGATGTTATGTTTAAATTATACGTGCTCTGTAGATTCTGGCTTAGTGGATGTTCAGCACAGTTCTGTGTACACTTTCTCTGGTGACTGCTAAAGCTGTCGAGGGTGCTTTGTTAATCTGTTCAATAGCTTTCTTCCTTATCCCCAAAAATGGTTTGTCATTTTTGTACAACTTACTAAGAACAATTCTTCTTTTGCATTGTCTATTTGGTTATTCCATCCGATCCTTGCGTATTTTCATTTAAGTACTTGTTGATGTTGGTGGAAAACAGATGGGCCGGGTGGAACTCCGGGATGTTAATCGTAAAGAAGAGTTTGTGAGGAGGATTGAAGAAGCTGCAAGAAGTAATCTGATCCTGATTTTCAGCTAACTAATAGTGAAGTAGCACATATACCTGTAGCCTGTGGGTTGCATTTTTTGTGCATATTTTGGAAATGTCTCATAGATTTCCCATTGAAGATTTCACTGTGTGTGTTTATTCTCGATGATTATACCAAGAAAGATTTCTAAGGTCTTTGTCAGCCATTCTATTCTCCCACATACCTTTTCCTATAGCTTGATTTGTGTTTCACGTATAACCTTTTTCATTTCCTTTTCTTCTGTCACTTTGACAAGCTACCAATTTGTTGACTTCCTAGCATTAGATTGTGATGTCATCCCTCAATAAGGTCATGGCGGCATCTAATCTTTTGATTGTGAATGTTCATGTCCATAATAGACTCCTAGTCTCATTTTTATGTTTGATCTTATAGAAAAGTAAAGGTATCCTAAAGTTTGAAAGTAGATGCTGCAGATGAAGTGAAATTGTCAGTTCATAAAGACTTGTAGGCCCAACAAAGAAATACTCCTTTAAATTGTGATGTCATCCCTCAATAAGGTCACAGCAGCATCTAATCTTTTTGTGAATGCTCATGTCAGGAATAGACTCCTAGTCTTATTTTTACGTTTGATCTTATAGAAAAGTAAAGGTATCCTAAAGTTTGAAAGTAGATGCTGCAGATGAAGTGAAATCGTCAGTTCATAAACACTTGTAGGCCCAACAAAGAAATACTCCTTTACTTCCTTTTCTCTCTTTCTCTATCCAATTACTTATTTCTTAGAAGGCGGACATTACCAGAGCTGTATCAACCACAGTGTTCGCCTAGAGTTTCTTCTATTCCTGCATACTTTTTTCGGAACATCTTTTATAGAAGGAATTTTCACTGGCAATATAGTTCAGTAGCTCTAACTCAATTTGATTTTTGGAAATCAAATACTTGGTGTTCGATCATGTGACTTGTAACATACTGCAAGGCTTCTTTCATGGTAATTGTTTCAGATTCCAAACCTGGTTCTTGGATATTGGGTGGCGGATGGAACAATGACCTTTGGGGAGGAGAATTACCTTTGGCCTCCTGGGTTGATGAAGTCACACCTGCAAATCCTGTAAGGAGCTATACTTTGTGTGGTTAAGATACTCTTGTTATACAATTATAATTGAAATTTCATTGTCCCTTTTGTGTACATTGTTACAGGTCTGGGTAACAAGGATGGATGGTCACATGGGCTTGGCTAACTCTGTGGCACTGGAGCTGGCAGGTATTTCTAAGCTGTCGGAAGATCCAAAAGGGGGAACTATTTCTAGAACTGCTGATGGAGGTAATGTTGATACTGTCCAATTGTTCTGAAGATTCAATGAGTCAAATCAGATCAGAACATGATTTTTGATGGCATATAACGCATTATCATTGCAAGTTAAGAGAAGCTATTGAGTTGAGTAGCTAATTTTTATTGGTGATGCCTCAATTGGGTATGGGTTGTAATTCCAGTATGTTCCTGGTCATGGGTGCAAGGATGGTGAGTGGGTACTTCTGTGCATGGTACTTCTATTATTATTCTCCCTACAGACCTTTGGTTTCTTTGAGAAGTTCCTCAACTACTAATGTATTTGGAAATCAGCATTGTCTGTTGGCAGAATATCAATCATTTTGATAGAAAATAGAAGTTAGCTAAAACTGCAACGATGCTGCCCTTATACTAGCAAATGTATCAGAACTTGCTGGGTTATTGATTGTTGCTGGTTCCCTGAGAAATCCATAGCAGACACTTGAAATTGTTGTGGGCAACTAATGGACTGATCCTCCTTGGAAGTTTTTTATGTCATGTTTTACTTGATTCTAGTTTTCTTTGTCAGGACTTTCTCAATGTTGCCAAACGTACTGTCTATTTAACTTTCATCCAAATTTAACGAGGGCAATTCTGCATCTGCTGTTGTATCATTCTGCAGAACTTACTGGGTTGCTGATTGATTCTGCAATGAAGCTTCTTCTTGCATCCGTACCGGAAGTTTCTTTGAATGAAAGGAGAGAGGCTCTTCTCAGAGCTAGCAAATATGCCTTGACAAAGGGTGTAACCACAGTTGTTGATTTTGGAAGATACTTTCCTGGGGCTCCAGTGGAGTTCTCTTGGCAGGATTTTTCAGGTATCAGGGAATAATACTTGTCATAGGCACTGATTATGAATTGGAGATCATCTTGTCATCAACTATGTGAACTTTATAATGCTGTCTTCTACTTTGAAAAACTCGGCTGATTCGACTTATCTACTTCTTTTTCCCTAATGGAAATATTAGTGTCTTCTATATTGTGGACGTACTTTGTTTCCTAATCGATTCTGCCTGTTGAAAGTTTTGTACTTGAACTACTTTCTTTTCAACCAGCTTTATATGATAAATGTAGAAAAATAAGTTATTCTCTTTGTATCTCCTGTAGATTTCACTTTTTATTGGAGTAATAATGCTCTTAAACCTGGTATTCATAAGAGGAAAGGCACCCCTCATTAAGACATCAATAAGGTATCTTGTAAATGATAGCAAAAAAGATGATGCACTTTGAACAATCATTTGTTAGTCATCAGGATTATGACTTCCTGCCTTCTTTTGCAGATGTTTATCAGTGGGCCGATTCATCGAGGAGGATGATAATAAGAGTTTGCTTATTTTTTCCAATGGAGACATGGTCGCTTTTGCTTGTATGTTGTCATAGGAACTATTATCTGAAATCTGCATGTTTTGTATATGTTTGTGCTACCTAATGCTCTCAGTTAAGTAAATGTTACCTTTTTTCATTTTTTCAATAAACCCTGCACGAGCTATTGCGTAGGTGAATAATAAAATATTACTTTGGAAGACAATTTGGAGTTTGTTTGATCACATTTTCTGCATGGTCTGTCAATTTTCCATTTCTTTCATTCACTTTATGGAATATGGCAAAAAAATGAAGATGTTGTATCTGGGCATCAATTAGGAGAAATTTGCCAAAAAATAAGTGACAAGTCTTTTAAGATTCTGCATTTGCAGTTGATACTTGTTGTAATATTTGGCATCATCTCTAAGTTTCTCCATCAATATAAACTCTCTTGGGCACCGTAATTATCATTTACACTATTCATTTGCAATGGAAACTGTGTCACTTGTGTTCTTGCTCTTTTATGTAGAGGTCACACGTTTTGTGGACATGAATGTCTGTAAAATTTACGGTGTGCTTCTGCTCTTTCCTTCCCTTTCACTTAATACAAAACTGTGATTTTGTCTCTTAGGATCAAATTAACAAATTTGGCCGAGTCTTGAGCCAATGGATTTACTTGGGTGGCGTTAAGGATTTTGCTGATGGATCTTTGGGTTCTAGTAGTGCACTTTTTCATGAGGTGAGAGACAATCATTCACATAATATTCTATGTAATGTGGGAGCATGTACCCTTGTTTAGTGGGATAGTTGGAGAATTTTTAGTCTTCTCTCTTCCATTACATTCTATCCAAAGGCAGGCATGTTGGTAGGTTGGTAGTGACAAACTATTGTATTAATGTATGACAAGAACATAAATTTTCTATTCATGTAACCTAGTTATAGGAATTGCTCATATGTTGCTTTGTTTTTACAGCCTTATTTAAATGAGCCTCATAATCATGGTTTGCAACTGATAGAACATGAGAGGCTTCTCAACATGACTGTGATATCAGATAAATCTGGGCTCCAAGTAATATCTCAACGAAAGCTACTTGAAATTGATATACTTCTCTGATCTTTGACAATTGAAAGCTTTGTTTTGCTGTTTTCAGGTTGCTATTCATGCTATCGGAGATAAAGCAAATGATTTAGTTTTGGATGTGTATCAATCAGTGGCTTCTATGAATGGAGTGAGAGATCGCAGATTCAGGGTGATGTTTTGGCTAAAGCAAAAAATTAGCCATACTGTCTCATTAGACTTTGTCACAGATTGTGGAGGGTTAAGTTTTGCCTTTAGTCAATGACTTTGTAGTGTGATATTTTTCATGAATAATGTGGGCATTTTGCAGATTGAGCATGCACAACATTTGGCCATGGGAGCAGCAGCTCGATTTAGTCAGCAAGGGATCATTGCCTCAGTGCAGGTACATGAGCTATTACCTTTCGGGTTTCCCACATTTGGAGAGGATCGTTTCTTCTGCAACTTCCTGATTGCTTTTCATGCACCTCAATTTCAATCTACAGCACTTTGGAGTATTTTTTATGTGATGCTTTCTATTGGATGCAACTAATGGTCCAATGACCTTTCTGCCTTTTGATCTGGTTAAACATATGAATTGCCACTGCATAGATTAATGCTTACTTTCTACAGCCAGACCACTTGCTAGATGATGCTGATTCTGCGTCAAAGAAGCTTGGAAAGGAAAGGGCTGACCTGGGATCTTACTTATTTCGATCACTTTTAGGCAGCAATGGAGGCTTGGCTTTTGGTTCTGACTGGCCCGTAAGAATTTTGTTACCAACTGCTAAGTATGCATTGCTTAAGAGTAGAATATTCTACTTTGATGCAATTGGGATACTCTGATTTCAGGTTGCAGATATTGATCCTTTACATAGTATCAGGACAGCGATTAAAAGAATACCACCTGGTTGGGAAGACCCTTGGGGTCCCACAGAATGCCTTACATTGAAAGAAGCCATAAATGCGTAAGCTGAATTTTCTGTTTTTTGATGGCTTGTCATGCTTGCTGCTATTCACGTGCACATTATGATAAATGGTTTAGCAGTTAATTGCAAATGAGTATCATTGTTAGCATGTTTAGCTGGACTGCTAGCCTGACGAGGAGAATTCCAGGGGTTGGCCAGTTTGCTGATTCCCCAAATCATCCTATTGAGACTGCATATGCTGGAACACTCATTTAGTTCTATCCAGCAAAGTCATATTAATCAATAGTCTATGTGGGTTTATTTATTTTTTTTATATATATATATATATATATTTTTTTAGGGGGCATGGTTGTGGTTTGTTGTCGGGTTAAGGGCAATTGCTGTGGTGGAAAAAGACTAGTTGGTAATGGCATATGTGAAGAGGGCTATAGGATATATAATGGAGGACGATTTTGCTCAGATTTGATGGAGGGGCTGCCTAGGAAGCATTAGCTGCCATACTTGTTATGGGAACATTTCTTTCTGTTGACTCTACCGGTTTTTATCAGTTGGCACCTTGCCGTAACTCCCTGCATCCCTCTAGTTTTTGGGTGCAAAGGAGATGCTTTTATTGTTTTCACTGATCGATTCCCACTAATCTGAAAGTTGTTCTCAATCAATCTGAAAGTTGTACATGAAATTTTTCTATTTACCAAGGGATTGGCCATCTCTCTGTGTGATGTGCACGAGCAGACTGCACATGGATGCTTGTTCCTCACATCACTCTGCCCTGTTCTGCATTCTATCGTAAGCCCTTCTCTGCTTGTTGATCACAAATCTTGCCTCTGCAGATACACCATTTCAGCTGCCCATGCATGCTTCCTTGACAATGACCTGGGCTCTTTAGCTCCTGGAAAGCTGGCAGATTTCGTCATATTATCCACCGACTCGTGGGATCACCTTGCAGCTGGAGGATCCGCATCAGTTGTCGCAACATATGTCGGTGGTGTCAGGTCATTCCCATGAGTACCCGAACTACGATGGCTCAGATGGAGACACGAAGGTAGAAGAAACGACCCTCTGTATTATGCCAAGCCGACACAGAGCATGGACCAAATAGCACAGGAGAAGGTCGCTGGAGGTGCGCTTAGCAGCTCTTAACGCGAAGATGGTGCTTACAAACTAATCTGTAATAGAACCGCTAGAAATCGTTATGATCTGTGGGTTGTTGCACGTTCCTATGTTCAACTTGTCCTCTGCATGGTACCTGTCACCTTTGTAGATGTTAGTGAGGACATGCATTGTTTCCCCATGTTTTTATCGTTGATTGTCTGACCAAAGAGATCGACAGGATGAGATGATTGATGGAGATATCAATGTGGTTGTCACGGATGCTCTCCTTATTGAACTCTAATGCACAAACCCACGAAAAGCGACTGATGATTGAAGGTAAGTGGACAACATTCGTTCGGAGGCGTGCAGATTTGTATACCCGTGATTGGACCGACATAATGAATATTAGGAAAAGAAAACATAATATTAATATAGTATCTGTTCTTTTCTAGTTTGCCAAATATCACATCCTTAAAAACTCAAATTTTAGATCGATTCTCAATTTGTCTCGTTTTTTTTTGTCTAAAAAAATCATTAATTTTCACCGTAGTCATAAATCTGCTTTGATGTCTAAAAATCGGTACTTATTTCTTAAAAATTAATGTAGGTTCGGGATTCATTATCAAAATGAAAATTGGTTATATTTTTTTTAGACGGAGAAAAAAGAAAAAGAAGTTTGGGGTAAGATTGGGATGTATTTTATCTATTTTCGTGATTACAACTACTACGAGTTGACAACATCTTAATCTAAGCTAAGCTAGTAGGGAGAGGTGAAAAATTTCTCGTCGGCAAATTAATTTTTATAGAGCTGAATTGATGACACCGCTGACTACATCACAATTTCAGTCAACTCCGAGGATTGGGGAGATATATCTACCCGAAACCTTTTTATGCCAAAACGGAAAAAAGAAGAAGAAAAATCTAAAGCGAAATATGGAAATCGCTGCCGTCTTCCTCCAACGACGTCCACTCTCGCCCCATCAATATTTCTCGGCTCCCCCGTATAAATAGCCTTCCCTCGCCGCCGGCGCCATCTCCATTCAACTCTCTCTCTCTCGATGCGACGGTGAAAATGATGAATTCCATGGCGACGGCAGCTGCTGCCCCTTCCCCTCCTCCTCCGCCTCCTCCCTCTCAATGCGTCAAGCTGCTCAGGGCGCCTCCTGCCCCCGCGAACTTCTCGAGATCATCGCGGCCGCAGCACCGGTCCCGCCGCCATCGTTCCCGCGCCATCTGCTGCGCCGGGTCGAGCCCTCAGTTCGGGGCCGACGACCTCAAGTTCGCGTTGCACGACGCTCTGGACTCCTTGGGCGTCGACACGACCCACGCCAGAGTGAGTAATCTCGCGATTCCATGCGTTGATCGGGTGATGATAAGTTTTGCTTGGCCAGGGTTGTGCGATTTTCAATTTCTTTTGCAATGCTCGTGTCGTGCTGTTTTTCTTCGATTGTTTGAATATGAGATGTTCCTTCTTCTTCTTTATTTTTTGGATAATTGAAACTGATACGTCATACGAGGGATGCGCAATGCATGGCTAGGCCGATCAAGTACTTTAGTATTGTTTTTCCAGGTTACGGTCTCCGGCGTTTCATTTGTTTCTCCTTGATACGATTACCGGATGTCTTTGGTTTCTGTTCTCGTATCGTCCGGACTGTTTTTGGATTCTGTTTGTTATCGGTTTCCCTTTATTTTCTCATACAGAAAATTGAATATATTACCGTGCTTAATATTGGAAAGTCAGATGAAATTCTCAAGAAATGTTTTTGAGTAAATCCCACTGATTGGTACGACAGGTCCTTTTTTGGTGACTTAAGTCAGTTCAGTTTGAAATGTGGATCTGTCTGGATATAGGAATGTCGGTTCCTCACTCCTTTTAGAGTTCTGGTTATGCAATCTGGTAGTTGATTACATGTGGTTTTCACTCGTGTTTGCATGCTTCCCTGGCAAACTTGATGCTGATGCATATTCACTACTGTAATTGGTGATTAATTGATGTCCCATAGGAGGCAAGGAAGGCATATTGCTCGCAGATTGGAAACTTTTCTGATATAGAGAGGCAAACCAGCATTACCATCAACAGGGGTGTTGATTTGGGGAAAACTGCTCTCTATATAGCGGCGGAGGATGATTCCCTTGTTTCTCACTCTTCGGTACCTCTCCCTGTGGAGGCATTTATTCAAAGATTGGATGACCTCTCAATGGGATACTGCTCGCACTACAATTCTCGGTTCAAGTCATCACCAGAGACTTTTTTGGATAGTTTAGATAAGTATTTATACGCCAGGAAGGTATCTGAGTGCAAAGCTTGTTTTACTTACGTTCAGTTCCTGTTTGTGCTTGTTATTTTATTTTTATTTTTTTTCAATTGTCGATCTGCCTCTATCTGGAGAAGGTTCCATATTTGCTTGATCAAACGGATAATTATTCATTGGAATATGTTTCCGTAGATTTTAGAAGATTAGAAAATGAACCCATGGTGTTGTGGTGGAGGATTTTGGTTGCAATTAATACTGATGTAAGGATTTGGTCCTCAATTATCATCTATCCTGGTATTATGCACAGTCCCGACTATCTCCCTATTTCTGTCTATCGGCGGAAGCATTCACAGAGAAGTTCATTTCCAGACTATATAATTTCCACAGATCTTCACCCTGATACTCTAAGATGGTTTTATTCTTCTGCATTTCCTAGTAAAATAGAGTGTTCTGCCGAAATGAAAGATGCTCATTGTGTTGGCATTTTAGATCTTATAATTTTTTTAGTACAATTATGGGTTGCCTAACCATGATAGCATCTTGATTCAGGGATTTCGCAGAAGCAGTGCCAAGGGTCTGCTAGATTTTCGATCTCTGTATCTCCATTCGGTAAACACTTCATTGTTGAGTTTATGCCCATTTTATGAAGGGAATGGGTAGAATCAGAGGTGGGCCTTTCTTCTAATAATTCATTATATCTTGCTGTTCTGAGTAGGTTTTGACGCACCGCTCAGGGTCAGCTGCGATGCTTTCCCTTATCTATTCAGAAAGCTTGAAAATGCTGAGACTTTGGGGTCTTCTGAATTTTGATGTGGAAATATTCTTTCCGCATGATCTTGAAGGTCTTCCAAGAGGCTATGATAAACAGAAAAGCAAAGAGTCTGATCAACCACACATACTGACATCGCAAGCCCTACTTGTGCAGGTCATTTCTCTGATATTCTCATTAGGGTATGTTTGGATTAATTTTTACTTTTGCTTTGTGCTTGATTTAAACCTTGTGCTCACGGGACTTGATTCTTTTCAAATCCAAAACTCTTGGAACTTTCACAACAATAAATTGTTGACACATAGATTCACATATAATTTTTTTCATAATGTTCTGATATTTGAATAATATTTTTATTCTGTTGGGAAAGCAAATAGTACCTTTTTGCTTTTGTTTAAATGCAAACAAACATGTCCTCAGTTACTAAAGATGCTCCTCTTTGATTTTGACAATTTATGTGAGGATGAAAGCTGAATTATGTTTCCCATGCCATGAGGTCTGTGGTCTCTAAAGTTAACACAAATAAAGAGACGGGGGAAGAACCAATATGAACACATAAAACAACAAAAATTACTAGAAGGAATTTTGTCAGTGTCAGTTTCATAATCCTGATTGTTATTTACTTGATTTTTGTGTTCATATCACTTTGATGGCGTAGTACAAACTCAGGATGCATCCTTCTCGATGTGGTTCTTCACGGTATAGCTTGTGGCATAGTATTTACGGGATTGATTAGATTGAATAACTAGTGTCATATATTAGGCTATTCCTTTGCAAATACAGGGGCTGTTTATGGAGCTTTCTGCCTGATAACTTATGCAGATTTTGAGAGATTTAAAGGGTGCTTTCTGGCCATTTCAACACAACCGTAATGAGAGTCTATTCTTAAGGGCTGCACAAGCTGCTAATTGTTCTGACAGATCCAATGCTGGTGAAGAAAGGTAGTTGAGTATGCTTCTATGGGTTTTACATTTTATTTATCTGTTAGGGCTGCACATGCTGCTAATCAAGTTGATAGATTTGATTTTAGTGAAGATAATCGAGATTACTCTATGCAGTTTATGTATATATACATTTTTTTAAATTGCAATTATAAAAGCGCAATTTAAGTTGGTTCTAGTCATTTAGGATTATTTTGGGCATGTCACAGTGGCTTTCAGCTTGCATCTACCAAGGCAGCTCAATACAGATTGGATCGTGGAGTTTGGACTACTGTTCGTCTTGGGGATATGAGGCGTGCATTAGCTGGTGCGTAATGTGCAACTTGAAAGAGTCCCACTGTCATTGGCCAAAATAATAATAGCAATAAAAAGTTTTTACTGTTGACCCTGCCACATTTAGACATCAAATTCTTGAGTCATAGACACTACTTGTGCTGCTTTTCTTGCCCATGCATAAAAGGTGAACTTTTCTTGTCTATTGGATTTTGCATTGGTACTGCTGGAAATTGCCAATGGAAGTGTGAAAATAATGTGTATCCTAATGCTATACACCACACATCCCTGTGGCTTTGGGCATGTCTTCCTGAGAGAGAGGCCATGGGTTCTGGAATGAATGTCATTGGCTGTACTCTGGCGGAACGTGATCCGGGTCTTAAATAGTTTTTCTCTTTGTAAGGTTCTTTGTTGATTTTGATGTTTTGGGGAGGCAATGGCCTATGTTGGCAAAAGACAACTTCTCAGACTTCTCTCTATGCACATCGACTCAACCACTGGTTTATTTGGGTAGATTTCCATAATTTGAGTGGACACCAATGAAGTCTTTCATGTTTGGCAGTGGATTTGATGCTTCGTGTATTTTCTGTCTGCCTTCTACTAGTTTGTGTCATCTGTACTCAATTGGGGAACCAAGGACTTTGTGATGCCATTGTTGAACGTACTTGAATGTCTTTTTATTTAGCTTTTCTGATCTCTAGGAGAAGGCAATTTAATCAGTATTTTCATTGTTCCAGCATGCGAGCGTCTTATCCTTCTTGACTTTGATCCGAAGGAACTAAGGGACTACAGCATTCTTCTCTATCACTGTGGTCTGTACGAGCAATCTCTGGATTATCTCAAGTTGTACAAGGAGACAAAGGTAAACTTCTATGTACAAGTATTTGTCTCCAACCTGAGCAAGAGCTATCTAGCTGCTGCCTTCCACATGGGGGGTTGTTATTGGCCGTGTGAAATTTTCAGTTTCACATATGTAAGACTAGGACTACATGGGAGTGGCTGGTGGAAGTTTGAAAAATCTCCATGTAGGAGGCAAGAGATAGCTCCTGCCTGGATTTGGAGGCAAATATGCTCAATTTCGAAAGAGACAATTCGACTTTTCTGGTAAGCGATTTGTCTTCTTATTTAGTTATTGCTATCTCTGTTGCTGCAGAATTCCTCTTCAAAAGACATGCCAAGCAATCCTTCCAGCATCATAGAGGATGATGCTGAAGAGAAACTCATGGTACGCCTCAATCTCATATTGATGGAGGATGGCTGGGAAAGGCCGATACATGCTAGGAATTTTCTCAGTAACAATTCTGAACCATGGTGAAGGCTCATCTATAGTGTTAGGGGACACTAACAATGGAAGATGTTTCTGTCGTCATTTAGGTTTGTGAACGATAAAAACTAGAATGAATCCCCAGGAACAACCGACTTGAGTTGAACATGCAACCACAAGGATTAGAAAGACCATGGGCGATCGTAGAGTCTTTGGGGAAGAGGAGCAAGGTCAAGGTGACTGAGGGCTCTTTGTCAAAGCTGGAATTGATGCTTTTGAACTAATTTATGGAGCATGGTTCTTTGCGGTTGAGCAAAATTGACTCAACCATCAAGTGAATAGCACGAAATTCAGGTCCGAAAAGAATCGCTCAGACCTTGCTGTGCCTTACGTGTGCTTCGCGTCATTGGCATCTCTTGTAAATTTTGGTAAATCATTCTGTATATTCCAAATAATCTCTACAGCGACAATTACATCAGTGTATTGCAGTGATCACATAACTGCACTTACAGTTTTCTACTGAGTCGTAATCTATTTTGCTATAATGCTTGAGATTTTTTTCCTGTGTACTAAATGCATTTTCGAGCACCTGCCATGATTTATGGGACTTCTGAGCTCAAGATGTCAATCTCAGTTCTTTCCCCATCACCAGTACCGCTGCTTGTGTGATCTCCACCATCTCTACTCCCACTACTTACAAAGCCAACATGAACACATCGTCAACACTGCCGCCAAGCTCTCTAATTTCAGCCCCATTGTCCCTACCATCAAAACCGGTCACGTCTCTTAACTAAACATGCGACGACGGCAGGCCACGCGGACTTAAACACTTCCATCTCTTTCACGGCTACCATTTTGCCCCTTCCACAAGCTCAATCCATCGGTAGGCAATCTCCCTCCACCATATTTCCCACCACTATATCGCCAACAAGATCACATTTTACATTTCTATCTCCATTAGTGGCATCGATGCCTTTCCGCCTCTTTATTCAAGCACCTCCACTCCCAGTCTCCCACTACTGGTACCACGTTATCAACACCGCTTTCCGGATTACTGTTTCTTTGCTTCTGTCAAATGGTAGCATTTTATAGCGCAAAAACCTGGCTATACTGTCCAAACGGGAGATATGTTATGAGACATGTATATAGCTTCTGATCCTATCCTGTTATATTCAACTCCAACTATCATAGATCAACGAATTCTAGACGAAAAAGAAAACAAATCCAAGGTGAGCAAAAATTTGTGGGATGGGTTCATTTAACCTTTGACTTTTAGGAGACCTTGGTCCGGGCTACAAAAGGAAGGTCCACTTATTTTCAGTTGAAGAACATCATCAGCCGAGGTTTTGATCCTTTCGTCTTTGTCCCTTACGGGCCTCGTCAAGCGATGCGCAGCTGTCTGGTTTTTTCTCCGCCGGAAAACAATCATGATGCCTCAATGCTGTCTCCCATCTCAATCGAGCACGTTTCTCGCATCACCTAACAGATCATCTCATAAACCATTATCATTACGAAAGAAAAGTCGTAGGGTATTGAAACTATCCTCTATAAATTAAAAAAAAAAAAGAAAAAAAAGAAACAGCATGTGGGTCGCGATCACTTTAAGAGGCGTTCACGTGATACGAAACCTCATGCGAAAGCTAAGTAAGCGTTAGTCGTTGCTCATTCTCTTTGAGACCCGTTTATCGCCGACACACGGTGAATCAAGTCAAATGCCAATTGCAGTCGTAAATGCTATGATGAATTTCACGTGATGAGTCGCTTGAGCTCTTCTGTCAAAGGCATCCGCACGTCAGCTTCAACCTAGGACGGCAGAGATGTGCTAGGACATCCTCTCTCTCAGACCGCTTGTTGCTGCTTTGGCAATTACATAATACATTTGAAGACGATAATACATTTTAGTAGCTGACCCTTCGTTTAGCTGCTAAACGGCCATGCGATGTTGAAGTTTTGTTCAGATCCAAGGTGGTGGAAATTGACCCTAGGCCAACCGCTAAGCGACACGCGTATGCCCTATGCCCTATGCCCTCAAAGGTCACCCTCTTCGTCGATGCTGCAGTAATTGGCAAGCGGTGTGGTGTAGATCTGCACCATGATTTACCCAAAGAAGGGAGCAAAAGGAACATCTTGAGAAGCCAACTCTTTTACGCCATTTCTTGCACCACGGATTGGGAGAAAAGCGTTGAAAAGATTCTTGGGACCTCTGGAACTTGCCTGGTGCCTTCCAAATTTGTACGTCATGAAAGAACGGGATTGACGAATGCCGTGTTAAAAACTTTAACCCAAAAAACTCAACTTCATAGGTGAATGAAGACTTCGACGTATATAATTAGCCTTTTTTTAATGCAAGTGGGATTGGCTCTTGAAATTCGGTCGTCCCCTGAAGTTTTTCTTTAATAATTTGCAAAAGAAAAGTTCGATGATGTTGCGCACTATTTCTCGAGGAAACCATTATTGTGTCCGCTTCAAATTAGCTATTCAATCACACTCTCGCCCACGATCCGCGAGGAGGTTGAAGACAAGGACAGAAATAACCTCTTCACTGACCCACGTTTTTCGTGTTCCTTCTAATTTCAGTCCCTAGAACTTTAGTTTAATTGTAAGTTCGACCATCGAGTTTTGGATAACCCAAAGAAGTTATGGATAATATCTGCGTAATGAACTTTCCATTATTGTCTCCCCCTGTCAGTCTAAAGTTCTGCAGATCAGCAGAGCAGAGCGGCACTGTTTTTTCTTTAACCTCTCGGCCCATCCATCTAGCTCACGAGCCTACACTCTTTCCAGCACGTTATGAACAAGGTGGTGAACAGAAGCAAAAAGCTCTCGGGATTCCAATTCCTCCGCCGAACGCGTTTAAAAATCATTTCTTCAGTCATTGACGTTTCGTTGGCTAGCGGGGGCTTTGCTTTGGAAGAAGAGAAACAGAAACAGCAGCGGATGGAGGGGAGGGGGGTGGAGTGGCTTGTAAGCCATTTTTTTCTGGGCAAAATCCCGATCCTTCACCGAGCGAACATTTCCCTAATCATCCCCCACCCGCACAACACGCCCAACCCAACCCGGACCAACCCAAACCAACCCAAAATCAACCCTTCACCGCCAATTTAGCCAAGCCAATAATGACAAGTAGTTATCATGCACCCCTCCTTTCCTTTTCTCATTGAATAATAATGGTATTCCCTCCTCCTCCTCCACCTTTTTTTACAAAACTCCGGTGTCAAATCGTGGGGTACAGCCAATAGGGGGCTACGACCTATGCGCAATAGGGTGGCTAGTGGGACCCACGCGGTAGCTCCTCCCTAGGCATAGTCCAGCCTAAGTCTAGGTCTAGTTCTAGGCCTAGACTTGGTCCTAGACAACCTAGTCACCAAGCAAAAGGCTGGTCCCAGAACCCACTTCTCTCTGCCCTTTCACTCTAGTGCTGTAGCTTAGTAGAGAGAGAGTGTGAGCGTGACTCCATTAGGAATTCAATGTCAGTAGCAGTTTTTAGATTGTGGGGATTGCTTGTGGCGAAGGGCTATGCCTACGGCTACACCACCCTCCGATTCTTCTCCACCTTATCGGCCGCCTGTCGCCGTCGCACTCACCTTTTCCATCTCCCCCCTCCCTCATTAACCGCTACTCTCTCTCTCTGACACACACTCTCTCTCTCTCTCTCTCTCAATTTTTGCCAATTAGTCCTCCATGATTTGCACGGCTTGAAATTTATTTCGATATATTCGACCAATAAAAAAAAAGGGTTTCTCTTATTTTGATATATCAATCCACGTGATTTCGTGAATTCGGGAGAGTTGGCCTATAGTGCAGCGTATGCTTAGTCTTTATTTTCTATGCAGATTTTTTGTGTGAAGAAGTTCAAAAGAGGGATAGGCATAAGGGTCAGATCAACCGTGGGCTGCTAGGGAGAATTTACACGAAATGCTGTTGGGATAAAGGCCTTAGCTAACATTCTTGAGGTGATTGACCTTAGTCGATACTGTAGAATATAAAAGCGATCTCAAAATAGAATGCAATAGGATTAGATTTCACAAAATTGAATTGTAATTGTAAGAGTATTTTATTTTTTATTTTGAAGGTCCATGAAATGGCATTTCAACAAAATACAAGGAAGACAAAAAATTCAACTCAGCAAATTCTTTCATGAACAATTAAATAATAAGGATACTTACAAAAACGTGTAGTCAATGTCTAAACCGTCATTTTCTAGCACAAAAAAACGTCTAAACCCTCATAACTAATTGCAATTATTGTCTAAACCAAATTCAATTGGTAACGTAAGCAACATAAATTTTGCTTATTTTGATGGGTTGCAACTTGGAGAGCACTATCAAAACCTAGGGAACACCACCCCTTTAGCAAAAGAAAATGGATTCACATGATATTTACTTTTGATGCAATTATGCTAATCATGTCATAAGCATATTTCTACGCGAAAAATAATTATATGATGACTCATTTAGTCCGACGAATCATGATAAGCAAGTCAAAAATTAGAAATTAAAATTAAAATTTAAGTTTATTCTCGCGACACAATCTTAAATATCTCATCAAATCTTTGCATTTTGTTTAAAAATAATGAACATATAAAACATGGAAAATCTGCAGCATTTCCACAGAGAAAGGATGAAAAAACAGAGGCTAATGTGGTTTTATTTTTTAATAAAAAAAAATCATTTCTGGGGACAAGTTGTTGATTATTGAGAGGGAAGTGAAGTGGGAAAAGCTGGTTTTTTTAAGATCATTCCTCACTTTCCCATTTCCCGCAACGCATTTGCATTTCCTGGGGTGGTTGTGTCTTCCTTTTCCTTCCCTCGTTCTTCTCCTCCTCTGTTTCTTCCTCTTCCTCTCTCTCTTTTCTTCTCCAGAGAGACAAACGAGAGATCAAACGCAAAATCTCAAAGATGGAAACTTCCCGGCGCTGTCCCGGCAGCGCCATCATCAATACCAGCAGCAAGCAACAACGACAACATTAACCCCTCTCTCTCTCTCTATCTTTCTTGTATGGTATTATTTAGCAGCGCATGCAATAATTACTTGCCACATACATACATAACTCGAAAGATTCTCATCGACCCTTCTCCCACTTTCGCTCTACCTCGTCCAGAACTCTCTCTCTCTCTCTCTCTCTCTCTCTCTCTCTCTCACGCTAGCTTTCTCCGTGCATGGCCGCCACTCACCACTTCAACTACGCGTCGGCCGACCACATCAACATGCTCGGCCTACGCGATGTCGTCTTCATCGGCCCGCCGTCCTCCCTGCACCACCAGCAGCCCCAGCAGCCGCCCTCCGTCTCCGACCACCACCCCCACCACCCCAACTTCCACTTGCCGTCGTCGACCGCCTTGGGCGTCGGCGTCAGCATCTTCCCGTTGCTCACCGCGGGGCCCTACAATGTGGTCGAGGATTGCGGGAACGCCAACGCCAACAACAACAACGGCGAGGCCAACGGCACCGCGAACTTCTGGAGGAGATGCGAAGTTCAGTCCAGCTTCTCCAAGAAAGACGCGTTGGGCGTGGGGGAAGACGAGAGCAATAAAGGGGAGAAGCCGGAGGAGATCGGTGGGTTGAGCAGTAGCAATTTGAGGGTGTGTAAGGACTGTGGGAATAGAGCCAAGAAGGAGTGTAGCTATAGGAGGTGCAGGACCTGTTGCAAGAGTAGAGGGTATGATTGCTCCACCCACATAAGGAGCACGTGGGTATCGGCGGCGAGGAGGCGGGAGCGGCAGATGGCCATGATGGGGATTGGCTTTGGCGCCGGCGCCGGCGGCGGTGGTGAGGGAGGAGCAGCAGGTGGCGGCGGCGGTTCTTCGGGGTCGTCTTCTGGAGTGAAGAGACCAAAAATAGTTGATGGGTCATCAAATCACGGTGCAACTAATGCTTCTTCCACCTCCAATGCTACCACTCCTAGGAGCTTTGACACTAGTTCTTGTCATCATCAAGGTCCTCTCTCTCTCTCTCTCTCTCTCTCTCTCTCCAGACAGGGTATCAGGGGGCGCCACCAAGAGAAGGCGCCATCTGCGCAGCTTTCAATGACATTTTAAAATTGACTGAAGCTAAGTAGTCCAGAAGATTTAAGTCTTATATGTTAGAAGAGTGAATGTTCAACTGAAAATGGAAAAGCAGATTGATCCAGAGGGTGGTAATAAAATGATGGAAAGCTTGGATTTTTCTTATTATTAACGTCTTCTAGTGCTTAATATGGATAACTAAAAGGGATTTATCATCTTATTGATTGATCAACTCATCTGCTTATTGGATCTTATTCTAAGATCGATGTAGTGATTTCTTGGATTCCAGATGCTAGCTTCAAGCAGTCCTTACCGGGCCAAGTTCGTGCTCCGGCCGTTTTTAGGTGCATAAGAGTCACTGCAATTAGTGACAATGCAGCTGAACATGCCTATCAAGCTACTGTTAGCATCAGCGGGCATGTATTCAGGGGTTTCCTCTATGATCAGGGGTTGGATGAGAAGAATGCGTTTCCATGTATTTCAGAACTTCGATTCGGAGGAGTGGCCAGCACGAGGAACGGAGATTCTTCTCCAATCGTTGACCCATCAAGTGCTTATGCAGCATCTGGTTGTCGCAGATTGCTTGAAGGTATAGCCTCTTGTAGGACTAATCAACTATGTTCTCTACATGCTTCTTTAGATATTGATACGTGCAAGCAAATTCATGAATTTAATTTAGTGATTCTGGCATTAATTACATGACATCATATGCATTAGCATGTTGTCTCAATTACTCTTTAGCATAGTTTGGGTGCAGCAGAGGTTGGGGAACTAGTGCACCATTCCGCTCTTGAAAAGTCGAAATTCATACTTCGTCGTATTTTTTAAGGAACCTTGTTTTACCATATTATAGTGGGCATTATTTGATGCTTAATTCATCGTTTTCTTCTATGATTAAATGTTAGTGGAAGCTATATAATGAAAAATCAACAGAAAAAAAGGAAGTTCTGAAGATTCATGAGTGAGGTAGTTGATGTCACTATCAGTCTCTAAGGGGAAAGTTGTATGAGCAGACAGAGCACTCCAATAATCTATTTCTGAACAAAATTGCGCATCTGTAATGTGCAGGTTGCTTGTGATTAGATTAATGCACTTGTCGTTGTTCTTGCTGTTGCTGCTAAATTCTAATTTACTCAAAAATTAGAACTTCGTTTAAGTCTCTTCCATTAGGATTTGCATTGTTAATCTGATTTCGTACTTATTTTTATTGGTAAAACAGTCACTTATCCATTATAAAGTTTATATAGACATGATATATCAATTGTTTATATTTGAAATTCCTGCCAGAACCATATAGTATTCACCCTTCAAGATGTCCCTTGAAATTCTATAATCATTCAAGGCTTATTTTCTAAGTATAGTGCCACTCCGTGTCCTGTGATTCCATTTGCAGTTAATTTGTTACTATTTGGATAAGAAAGCAAATGAGGAAATTGCTGGATTTTCCTTTTTCCATGGAATTGCCTACTGATGATAAGCCTCACGCATGAATAATAGTGCAACACAGCCTTTCAAGATCATTCCAGAATTTAGATTGTTATGGCACATGTAAAGACCCCTCGTCAAGAAAGGAGAAATTTAATATGAAATCTGTATATCCTGCGAAAAGGGTTAGGAAGATAGTCCTTGCCATTGGGTAATTGGAGATGGAAGCGGATACTTGGCATGTCCCCCCTCTTCCAGGTCCATCACAAGGGAAACGAAAACCAAGATTTAAGTAATATATGGTGCATGCAATTTTGGACGTAATTGCTTCCTTCTCAACTTACAGAAATCTTTCCTTATTTCAAATAAATTGATGTCCTTGAAAGTAGTAAGTACCTTTCCCTAACTGATTTTTTCTTTTCTTTTTTTTAACACACAGCTGGTCTTCCATGATTAAATTTTCCTTGATCCTGCAATAGAAATCTTAATATGATTAGCCTATACATGAGCTTCTATAATGCATAAAGTGATTGCAGAGAATTCGTAGATGAGCTCTGCTTTTTTGTATTTCATTGGTCGTGGATAAGGCTGTTATGTGTATGTCTTAAGGATACAAAGAAGGATCAGAAAGTATATACTGTAGTTTGACTTCAATGGGCTGCTCTTTTCTTTGGTACAAGAACATGTGTGATGTGAACTATGCAATCCTGAGGAAGTGCTTTTTCCATTTTTCAATATACGGTGCCTAAGACTCCATGTTTAACATATCTTTAGAAGCCAGCAATTGACAGGTACTAGCTATGATGAGTATATCCGAATTTATTCTTCACTGGGTCTTTCCAAGTTTTGAAAATCGTAAGTGAATGCCAATTACATCTAATACTGTCACCAGTCTAAGCTCAATACATCACTTTCCTTTTTGGGGGATAATTTAGCTGCAGTTATCTTATATCAAGGTGTTGGTGGCTTGTTCATGTGGCTGCTGTGATTTTTATTTGCTTTCCGACCACTTAGGATGATCTACGATTTGACATTCACCACAAGGACCATCTAAGGTGTTACATGATCTAGGGTAGCTAGAGTAAGACTCTTTCTGGTCAAAGCAACTGAAAGAACATAGCTTGCAGTAATGCTTGGAGTAATTCTATGATTTGACATTCACCACAAGGAACATCTAAAGTGTTACATGATCTAGGGTAGCTGGAATAAGATTCTTTCTAGTTCCTTCATATATGGAGACTGGAGTAATGCGTGGCCGGAAGACAGTGTATCCTTTTGCTTGCCCTTCTGCACTGCTGTCAAACTAGAAAGGGGCCTCCATGTAATGCTTGAAGAAGGATTCTTATGATTCTCTAACCATAAAAATTCGAAGTGTGATGCGTCGACTCGAGTTCTTTATTCTGAGGCAGACGCCATTTCATGTAAAGTTAAGCGTTTTACGGTTTCTTTGCATATAATTCCCATCAACATTCACGTTATCCTGATTCACTGTCAATTCATCTTGTATTTTTTTCTTCTTTATTTTGGTTGCTCTCTCTTCATTCATACTAAGTTGAAATAATGCTTTCATTTGGCAGTTCCTGGCGATGAATGATATGATAGGAATGACAAACAGGGCAAGAAGAGCAGAACTGGGGCATATTCATTGTATAGGAATGCTATGGACATCGTCTGCATGTTAAGCACAGTAACAGACACGCATCGCAGGACAAAGGCACTACTTTTAGATTTTACCTTTGTAAATGGTATGAGATCATCAGCTGTAGTATGGAACTTTATTTTAACTATATGATATGAATCAACTCAAGCAGTGACTTTTCGGCTATATAAAATATTCTAGGTCTGGAAATAAATTGACCGGGTCCAATTGCAACTCTTAGCTCTGATCTTTCCATGGTTTGATGAATTTGTGATATTAAAGAATTTGGTCAGACACGACCATTATCATTTGTGGTTGCGGCTGATCCTTGATCACTGAAGTTTCACTGGAATGAAAGAGTCGTTAGCTGCGACTTCACAGTCGTTCGCAGCAAGCCTATTAGAGTATATGTCCATAGTAAGTAGAATCAAATGATGGATTCATCTTTGATTCGTGAAGATGGTATAAGGGGGTTGCTCCCATTGGATAAAGCAGAGCCATATATCCTTAAACCGTGTGGTACTGATAGTCCCTCTGGGCTTCACCTGCCGTTGTGTTGGCAAGCTTGAGTATACCTTTTCCATCTGCACATGAAGACATGACCGTGACATTATGTTGTTCCGTGTGTAGACCACCTCAAAACTCAAAAGATAAAGCAATACAAGCAAAGTGGTCTCCCACTACTACAACTTCTTCATGACATGGTCGCCACTGCTTGCTCTGTGCCCTCCACCGTGCCAAAGAGTGGACGTCTCCTGTTATTTTCTTATCTTCTTTCTTTATAGCAGTTCCCCAGGTAGCTAACCCAAAAATAAAATAATAATAATAAATAAATAAAAAATCAAGTGAAGGTCAACTTCCTAGGACATAGGGGATGAAGGGAAGGTTAGGGGAATTGCATATAAAATATTCCAACGTGGTAACATCAGGGGAATTGCTTTATAAAATATTCCAACGTGGTAACATCATCTAGCAATTGGGCACGAACCTAGGCAAAGTAGTCCGGCGCTTGGAATCTTTCTCAATGGAAGAGAATCGTAGCTGGTCCAAGAAAGAAGTGGAACCGGAATAGAAATAGAAGTCAAAGCTACGGTATTTGCTCATTTACGTTATTCTAGATGCTTTTGATTTCGTTGTGAAATTAAACAAATAATAAGGAAGGATTGATAAGTTCATGAGTCTATTGCCCACGGAAGATTATTCAAAGACCCTTTGTGGAAGTTCGCAGAATTTGCAGCCTTCATATTATGCAATCTTCAGATAAGATTACATGATTTCTTTCAGTTCCTTACATCATACTTGCCCGGCTATATTCTGAACATGTTTTCCTCCATTAGATCTTGAAGCTTGACATTTTGCCAATAACCTCTCATTCATGCTGACAAACATTAGTAGGAAGAAAATGAGGGCAAAAACAAAGAAAAGGAATGGAGACTCTTAGTCCATATTTCTTTGGTTTCACCAGTTCTGCTACATATAGGGTATGGAAGATCAGATTTAGCAGCTGAATGCACAAAAAACAGCACTTTTCCACTACTTTCTGCTCTTCCCAAAACTGGTATTTACAACCATTTGGAGCTCAAAAGCAGACTCAGAAGTTTCAATATTGGCTAATCGTAATTTCTTTTTTCTCAGTCCAAGTCTACAATAAATAACACCAGAACGAGCCTAAGATCGTTCAGCACGAATCTGAGTACCACTTGCAGAACTTTCCTTCTCATTAATCTACTATACATCTTAACTCGTCCTGAATTTCGAGACATCCTCATCTCCTGGGAAATATTTCAGTACAAAAAAGTGGCAAATTTCCCATAATCAAATGCCTGTTGGTTAGTGCATTTACATTTGAAATAGGCTTGGGGGGTCAACTTCTCTTCATGGCTCCAGTCAACACTTTTGCTCCAACATGAACCCTGTGCCTATGGAACCGTAACTTGATGAGCCGCTGTGGAAAAATCGCGAGCTGATCACGAAACACATGTTCCCACAGTCAGAATGTCTTGCTCAAAATTCCAACTCAAAGAACTGAGGGCCGTGATCCTGATGCAGATGAGAATCCCCTTCCCAAACAAAAATTGGCTGTACATGGATGTACAGTGTGTGATTGATGAAATAGTTGGTCAATCTGAACCTTCAGTTATCTTCGACAAAAATTCTGAATATGAAATCGCGGAAGCGTCTAGAGTACTGCTTGGGATCAACTGCTGATATTGAAGTCGGATCATATTGGAATGATTTGTATGCATGCTCAATCTTCTTGCTGATATCATAATCTTGCAGAATGTCTATTATGCCGAAGTAGATGATAACATCATACATTTCTCCTGTAGGATCTCCAATCAGCTGAGATTCACTATCAGTTCTCCTCACCGTTAACTCAGCTCGAGCAGGCATGTTTACTCCCAATTTAATGGAAGCCCATCTGATTAGAAATAACAAAGAGTAAGATCAATTTATAGCAAACATCCGAGACTACCTTCATCCAAGAAAAATGAATAATGAAATCAAGGATGGAGAATTAGGGTCTTTAGATGATTTGCTACAATGCAGGAGAGTAAATCCACTTCTGGATAACAGCACGAGTTATTTCTAGGAAAGCTCATTTAAAAAAGTGAATCTAAACTATCATCAATAAAGAGTGGAGTCAGCGAAAACACATTATAGTTCTTGTGACTCTTATATCATTAGAAAAGAGGGACTAAGCTGCAACCATTTTTCCCTAAACTGGACATTGACGATGAGAATGAATTAGGTAATTACAAAGCGACTGGTAAATAGTCTTAAACTACCTTTGATGCTATACATCTTCTATGATTTCAGAATTTCCGCAAAGTTTTTCATTTACCTGGTAGGATCCAAGAGGTTTCGATCCAACTCTACATTTGAAAATCGTCCCATGCCGCCGTCAGTGTCTCCATTCCCTGAAGCAGAAGCATTCGCAGCAATTTAATTCCATCGAGAGGCATGGACATACACTCGACTGCTTAATGATAGTAGCAATGAGAAAGAAAAGAAAACCTCTAGGAGTTTGAGCCCTGGAAGGACGAGCTTCCGCCGTGAGCAAATCTTTGTTATAAGATATATCCTGAAAGTGAAGACCAATCAGAAGACTATAGTCCATTATCCTCTCCTGTTCAAGAAAGTCACAATCCCTGTCCACTTGTCTGCATAAATACACACTTTGTATCAATATAGAAGGTGGAAGCATAATCAAACATCATATATGAATGCATTGACAAAAAAATATACCAATGGAAGTTGGTTATACTGATTGCACAGGTCGCACTGCACTGAATTGGCATCAAATAAGCTATTTCTGTGTCTATTATCACTTTCTAGAGAGATCTTTACAGGATTAACAGCATTTTTAAACCTGAATCTCAGTATTTAGAATGTGAACGACAAAGATGAACATTAGAGATCTTCAGTCTCAGGATTTATCGAGAGAGAGAGAGATTGTGAAAAGTGAAGGAGAACTGTTCTAAAAAGCAAATTTACCTGCAAAATTCTTGGAACCAAAACTTCTGCAATCTGAAAATAAAGTTGAGGTCTAGGTCTTTTAGGGTGGTGGTTGCATCAATGTCTGCCTCTGGCTTCTCAGTGATACGACCATGTGAAGAACCTTTTAAGTCGAAGCGTCTGTGTATAGTGTACTCCGAACAGAACAGATTTCCCATTATGACAAATCTTACCTGAATTAAGGATTGTGCATTAGATATATCAAAATTCAGTAAAGCTTACTAAAACAGCAGGTTTTGTCTGGTTCTTAGTAACTCACATTACCTTCTTTTGGGAAGCCCCTGTCAATTTGACACAATGTAGGCCAAAAAATTTGGTGACTAGAGTATTCTCATATGCCCTAAAGTGATTATAGTAGGCGGGTAGCATCCTCAAGAGCACCTGGACCACATCAAGAGGCACAGCATTATATAAGGCACTATCTGGATACTTAAAATAAGTCTGTCCAACAAGAAAAAGACACTTCGTAGAAGAGCAGAGTTGATATCAAAATAAGGCAAAAAAGTAGTAACTAAGCCAAGGACGTCTCTCTCCTAGGGAAACGATCCAAATTGTGACACGGTCTCAGTTAGATTTAGATGTCATTTAATTTTATCTAAGAAGTTTCTGCTAGTTTTTTCCAGGAGCCGCCTTCCAAGACACTAGAAATTTTGGAAGGCATCTAAAATTCAACATCATATCATGAACCTTGGATAAAGCTCTCTTTGTGGTGATAAACCAGAGTACAGATTATTTATCTCATATTTTCGTGCAAGCTTGGAAACTGACCTTCACTTCTGCTTTCTTCACTGTCTTAATCATGTACCGGTCGTCATTGGTTAAGTAGAAGAAACTTCCACTTTTTCCTGGGGATGAAAGTTCGCGAAGAGCATCATTTCCACATATAGAAATCATGTAATCTGCTGCGTCCACCTTGAACAACTTTCTGAGAGTCCTGTAGGGATAATGCAGGATGATGTATCAGCGCAGTTGACCTGGAACTAAACTGGTATTACAGTCGATGACACTGAATGTACTTTGGTAATGTTCTATTTACTAGAGAACTCAGAATGGATGGCGTTACAACTAACCACTCGTTTATAAAATTGCTGTCCATGCATCTGAAAATCAGAAGACATTTCTCTCGAATCGCAACTTATGTCAAGAGTACATCTAGGCATTGTCAACATCACAAAGAAGTATGTACTGAAATCAGAGTGCGTGTTGTATGAAAGACTCAAAATTCTAGTGGACCACAGCACTGATTGGTGCGCACGTCACAAAGTTTAGCTACTAGGAATTAATCATTTCGATAGTGAAAAGGCTAAGAGGTGTAACCTGAAAACCACTGGGCAGTAATCCTTCCACTTGAATTCACAAGATTGGTGAGGTGGAGTATGCTTAGATCCTTCGGGGGGAAATCTTGTCCACACCTTCTCTTTAGGATCAAAAGCCGAAGCCTTCAGATCCAGAGAGGTAGCTGGAGCGGGCCGCCCAACCGAATGCCTGCAAGTTTTAAATAGCATCGTCAACAAGATTACACATCAGTTAATATATAACCGCATCGATCTTCCTAGAATATACTACTTCCCATTGCCAATCTAATTGTCTGTTCCTTTCCTTTTCCATTAGTTTCATCCATTTTCTTCAGAAAGGCCATCATGGAATCCCACTCTTTGGTTTGTTGGGCTGGAAGTCTTAGAAAATTTCTAGTGAAATTAGAGATGAAACTTCTTGTCGGCAATAGAGTAGGCTGCAGATTGCGAAAGCTACGACAGAAACTTGATTCGAAGGAAAAGCTTTACAAGGAAGGGTTAGAATCTAGTCCCACTGTCCAGAAAAAAATAAGCATCTGATTGATCTACAAAATTGAACCATGACCTCACTTTGAAAATGATTGAGCATAATTGATGCTAAGTCTGTTAACGTTAGGAAGACAAAAGTTCAGGAGGTTAATACAGCTTGTTGTTACATGTACCAAGGTGGAAACTACTAGCTTGATCCGGATCAACCATGTTTCTCATGAAAAACACAGAACTGGCCACATAAGCAAAAATCATTTTGGCCTTAAAAAAGGGAATCTGCAATCGCCAATACCTGATTCCTAGTTGCAGATTGAGCATTAGCTCATAGTTCTTGTGCCCCTTCGTTATTGTCTCCCCTTGTCTCTTGACTGGCTGTATTCTCGAAGCCAATTGCCTTGTGCGCGCAATTCTCGTGTCTGAATCATCGAGCTGAATACTTCCTAGCCCTTCAACCATACTCCTAGGTGTCGTGTCACCATTTCTATCACCATCCGAATCCCAGCCATAATCACAAACCCTCCCATCTACCGACGCTCGCCTTGACTTTCCATCATTGCCCTTCAAGGGCTTGAACACCCCCTCAACAACAGGAGGACAGTTTAGCATCTTCTGTGAAGGCAAAACCGGCACCTTTTCACCAGTTGATACCTTACAATCGTTTAAATCCACTGCAAAAAGCTTTTGTGGGTCGAAATCGATACTACCCGCCAGCAAGCCGGACGGATAGTACGTTCCACTCTGCTCCTTCGGGTCTTTACTCCAAATACCCACGTAGAAACTCCCATCTGCCCATCTAAAAGTCCCATTTCCTTTAGGCAAACCGTCTTCCCATAACCCATCATACCGGTTTCCATTACTCCAAATCATCGTGCCATTTCCATTGATCACCCCGTTTTTCCATTGCCCAACATAGTGGTTACCATTCGTCCATTGGTACCTCCCATGACCATCCTGCAACCCGCGGTGCCATTCGCCTTCATAATAATCTCCATTGGCATAACTCTTAGTCCCTTGTCCATGTTTCAAGTTCATGGTCCAAGAACCTCTGTAGGTATCCCCTGAGGGACCCGTGTAAGTCCCTTTACCATCCATATACCCATTCCTGAATTCGCCCTCGTAAGTCGCTCCGCTAGGCCAACAAAACTTCCCTTTCCCATTGGTCCTGCCTTTGTGCCACTCGCCAACATACATACACCCATCAGTCCATAGGTACTTCCCGTGACCGTGGGGGAGGTTGTCGGCCCACTGGCCAGTGTAGAAGTCGCCGTTGGAGAGGAGTTTCTCGGCGTGGCAGACCTCGCCGGGGCCGGCATTGCGGCCGTCCTCGTCGTCGTCGTCGTCGACGTGCGCCACCGACATCACGGCGAAGATGCTGTTCCCCCTTCGTTTGGTCGCAGCAGCAGCTTGCGATTTGCGTACCGTTAATTCCCAGGCCTTGACAATGCCAACATTTTCTTTGCTCATTTCTCTCGTCTATCCACCGAGAAAGAGAGAGAGAGAGCGAGAGAGAGAGAGAGAGAGAAAGGCCTATCCTTTCACATCGTTTCTTCCACGTCGCCCCCACCCATCGATACCCAGATGGAAAATCAAGCGCGCTCTCCCTTCTCCCTCCCTCCCCCTGTCGGCGCTCCCCGTCCGAGACGGAGGAACCGTTTCAAGAACGAGCTCGGAACAGGAGCTGGACGGGCGGCAACCTCGAAACAAGATCGAGGTCCCCGGGCAGGGCGAAGAGAGGGAAAGAGATGGTCTGTTGTATTGCGCTTCCGGAACGAGGAGGCTGTAAGATTTGAACGAAAAAAACGATGAGGACGTCGGATGGGATGACTGGAAAGCAAAAGTTTGGATTGTACCGTCACCCACCTGCGTAATGTCTGTCTTGCTTTTCCTTTGTTTTTCCGAGAATTTTGTTTTCCTTTTTGTTTTCTATCTTCTTCTCTCTCTCTCTCTCTCTCTTTTTTCTTTGTTGAAGAAGGTTGCGTTTGGGACAAGAGAGAGAGATTCAAACGGCGTTGTCGTTTTTTTTTTTTTTTTGAATGATTCCGGATTTGGCTCGTTAAAGGGAACTTACAGGCCAACCATTTGGGAGGAGGAGAGACGTGGTGGTGGAGATGATGTCTTTGCCATTTTTAGTGTCTCCTCTCCCATGACCCCCCTTTCCTTCTCTTTCTTCTTCTTTTTTTCAAATCCCTCTTTCTTCTTTGAATATCTGTTGAATCATTGTTTTTTTTCCCTATTTTTCCCCTTCATTTCCTAGCTCAATCCACACAAGTGAAGCTTGCAATCTTTCAAATGAAATCCCTACTTGATATGCATGTGAACAAGATAATCGTGGAGTTATCCAATCGAAAGTCAAATCATTAGAGTTATCGAACTAAGTGAAGTATATCAGACAATTTTTAATCCTAGTTAATGAATCGGCGAAATAATGATAATAGACATGAATTGCGCATATGAGAATCTAGTTGATTGGAGAAGGTATTATAATACAAAAGACATAATAGAAAAATCATTGCGTCATTTAATCGCAGCTGAATGATAACTTTCTAGAATAGAAATGGGGGCAATTGCGATAATTACGACAAATGACAAGCCTTTGACGCAAATTTTCAAACAATTTGTCCTTCAAAGTCCTGTTAATATAAGGGAAACTTAAATTAATTTAAAAAAAAAAAATAGTGTCCTTTCTTATTTAATTCGGGCGTTTGATGAGATCATTGATTAATATAATTTGGTCGATGGATCTTTTTTGCCTCGTCGTGCCGCCCTCGAACCCGATGCCTACGAAAAAACAGACAAGGTCAAACCTCTAATCCGTAACTATCGTGGGACCCACAAAAAGGTTGGCGTTGGCTTGATGCAATAGCGACACTTGTCCGTCCCCTTTGGAGCACGCCACTCATTAATGCATGATTATAGGGTGGGGGCCACACCTCATTACCGTGCATCACAACCTAATAAAATAGACTGCTAATGAAGCACTCATTTTATACTAATTAATTGGAGAAGTGCTTGGAATTCTTTCAAGTGCACCGATTGGTATTTTGAAAATTGAACCCTTTTTTTTATTTAGGTATGTTTAAAATTTATCTAAGCTCACTCGTTATGTGGCTCAAATTCTAAACATTGAGGTAAATCGAATTTGGCTAGCAACTAAAACAAGCTTCGTCTAAAATGTAAATGGGTTTTATTGCAAAGCACCCTGGAAGATGTGTACAGGGAATATTTCGCGAAAATAATTTCAATTTGTTGCATGCTGATTAAGTACATAACTAATTTTGAAGTCTAAGCCTTTAGCTTGAAGATGTGTAGAATGGTATTTCACATGGAATTGAAGAATGGAAATTGATTATTGGAAAGACAAATGAAAGAATCGAAGACAATTGAACATCTTGTCTCTTGACTTGATAATGTGAGAAGTTTCGTAAAACTACTATTGATTGATTTGAAAAGCCGAGTTTCACTAAAGACGCGGTTTAATATTTAAACCGACAACACCTTTTACGTACATCTTAAAAAGAAATAATTATCTTGCAAAAAAGTTACTCTTCTTCTTAGTCCGGTCAAAAGAATATAATAAATTAAAATGCAAATTAGATTTGACTCAATCTTTTATGCAATGATTGTGTTAACTGTGCAGGTGGGTGTGCATCAAATGATTTCGTACCGGCAATCTGATAATTTGGACCACCAATAGAATATAATATTTCCAATAAATGGAGATTGAGTGAGCTGCATCTGCATAGATAGATGAACTCATCTTGGTTTTTCCACATATATATAAATTCATTTTGGTTTTTAGTTTTCAGCTACAGTTCCTACGAAACGCCTCAAGACATCAATTGTATGCAACGTATTCAATCGTGATCTTGCGTTGTCGTCGACGGCGTTGTTGATGTAATGGTATTTGGAATATACTAAATTGCAATTTTGCACAGCGACATAATGCATTGTCGGCAATTGTTCACGTACCTTCACCTTCCCCGTGAGCCTCCAATTCCATGCACATGGTTGGCCAGCTACTTCAAGTGATTGAACATATCCGTGCCTTGTTTCTGCGAGTTGGTAACGAAGAAAGCACATTTAAATTGATTTTTTTTTTCTGGTAAACATGCAAGGTATCATTATATTAATAACTGGTGTTATTAAACTTGTGGTGAACTTCCCTTCAAAGAAGAGATGTGAAGTTTTCTTTAAAGATTCAAAAACACAAATCGGATTGAATTCTTTTAATCCCATGTTAATCTTCATAGGCATCATTATATGAACAATTGGGTTGTGTACTTTGACACCCGAGTCTACAATCTCATATCAGGTAATATGGATAATGTTTCGTGATCAAAGCTATTGCATTGTGATAATTCAATATATGGGTTTTCTTAAAATATGCCGTGACATTATTGAAGCTTTGTATACTGGCGAGGCTGTGGTGATAAACTTGACAATTTCGGTTCACCAATCATGTAGAATAATTATAGTTTAAACCGAACATTTGGTAGTGGATATAAACAATGGCTATAACACCAAGAGGAGGTCATCCGCGCCGATAGACTTACCATTTTTATCCAAAAAGAATTGCAGAGAACTGAGTAGGTAAAGAAAATCCTAAAAATAGAACACATTTATTGATCTGCCAGAGAGAGAGAGAGAGAGAGAGAGACGGTGACGATGCATTAAATCGAGGATAGAAAAGAGCACACGATTTAAGCAAGTCTTGGGAGGTGAAAGAAAGCGTCTTTTTCCGAGGCCGCAAAAAAAGGTTGCTGACAAAGTATGCCTGATATGGCAATCCACATTCACCTTTTGGATCCCCAAGTTCAGCTTTCATCAGTACCCAAAACCATGAATATACTCTCTCTCTCTCTCTCTCTTCATTTCATCATTGCAATTTCCAGACCCACCCTCCTCCACCATCGCCACTGTTCATGTTCAGATCAGACAGTGCAGCAGGCGGCGGGGAGGGCGGTAGCCTCTCCTTTTCGTTCATTTAGGAAGCTAGGATCCGTACACAAGAGAGGGTAATGATGAAACGGTATTCAAGAGCAGCTGAGCAGCGCTGGTTCCTGATCTCGTCAACCCGGCAATTTCCTCCATTTATGTCTAGTCATTAATCGTTTGTGAAAAGAATCTGGTCTTGTTTATTTTTTCTTCCTTATACAGAGCTGCAGTTCCAACCCTGATTCGCTTTAGCAATTCTTACCTCTTCCGTTCAATTTCTTTTTTGACTTTTTAAAACTTTTCTTCACCCATCAATTTCCTTGGTTTCGCTTGGTGGGATTCGATTTTGGTCTTTCAAATATTCTTATTCTTTAGCTCTATGCTTCAAAAAGATCACTGAGTTAAATTTTCTTCAATTCCTATTCCAACTCCCTTTTGCACTGTTCAAGGCTCAAGTCAAAAATGCGAAAATGATGCTCCACCCTATGATCATCCATAGATTTTGATGCTCATATTATCCTCTAATGTGAAAGCCTTTCGCTACATCTTCTGCCGTCACATTATTCTTCTCCCTTGTGCATGATCGCTTGTCGATTGCTTTGCTATAATCGAATCTTGCAATTGCTAAAGAGAGACGCGATTGTAACACTTCCCCACCAAGAAAAAGTACTTGTAATGGAGCTTGCTGTTGGAGAAGGCACAATTGGTCATTGCTGGAATGCTCATCTGTCTACCAACAGCATAATGTAGTAGTTGACTTAAGGCTATGAGTATTGAATCAGCACAAGATTGAATCCGTCTCATCTCATCTGTAAATGTACGGAGAGAGTCCACAGTTTCCTTAGTGTTCCTAGATCTTGTCCCAACATAAAACGGAACTAAGAGAGAAAACACTAAAGATCATAATGAAGGTAAGCCACCCCTCGTTCCTTTTCTCTCTCTCTTTTGTTGTTGCTGTTGTTGTTGTTTAGCTCTATTTGCATGCTCTTAGCCCCAGCACACCTTGTTCCCTAATTCCACCCAAAGAAAGAACATGAGCGAGCGAAGTGGAGAGCAGAAAACATTCTGTCGACTTCTTGCCGCCCAACCACTGTTATGGAGATAGTGATATTTAGCAGCTGTAGCACGCATGGGTTTTAGTGGAATTGGACCCAGTCCAGTCAAGAGTTTGCCTTTTCTTTTTCCTAAACAACGCAGCACATCATTGGGTCGTCGACTACAAGTCGTTCATCTGAATCCATTACATGATTAAACAGAGCAAGAATAAAGAAAGGAAAACCCTAGCAAATTAATAAATTTGAGGAGGACAGGTAGCCGGTCTCTGAGAATTTTTTAATTCACGACGGGAGGGAGTTAAAAAGGGTTTTTTGATTGAGGAGCAGATGATGACTCACGTGCAAACAAAGTGTAGGTATTAAATCGTTGTCTTAGGAAGTAAGGAATAGGAAAAAGCATGGTATTTTGTTTTGTTGATTAGTTTGAAGGGGTATGAAGCCGATAAGTAAAAAGAAGAAGCTGAAGAAATATGTGGATTATGGACATATATTTGTAGGTTTAAAATGCATTTTATTCAATGTGAACATGTGGCAGACCCGACAAGATTCAACTAGCAACAAGCATTAATCTCTATAGGGCGACATTTATGCAAACTCTTTTTGCACACAGGCGGATAAAAAGCATGAGTTGCTAGTATGTACTTGCAATTTCAGAAATGCAACCTCGACTCTATAATAATCAGATTAAGGCTAAATAAAAAGTTAATCAAGAGTGCAAGTTATATCAGATTTGAGGTGGTATAAAGACCCCTCTGGCGGAGCAGCTGACCAGCAAGATGCTAGGAGAGACAATTCAAAGGAGTCTCCTACTTCGTGTTGATTTGATTTGGATCTAATCGCTCTCAGAAGCGTAATGTAAATTGAGTCTCGAGAAGCCAAGGGAATAAAGAACACCATCGAAAGTCTCCAGCAGGGCATCATTTACGTAACAATCACATGAATGCACTGATCGTTTGCTTAGGCCGTTAGACAACAGGACGATCTTTAAACCCAACTTCACAATCAAGCATTTACCATCAACTTGAAGTCACTAGACAACGAATGGATGATATACAATACCAGCATCATTCAAATGCCAGAATCCAAGATCACAGGTCAGCACTGACCCTGGAGTCGCAATGTGAATTTTTGCAGTGAAAGCAGAACCTGCTTTAGCCTCTCCTTGACCTCAGCATCAGTCAAGTTTCCATCGGCATCGAACTTTGCAGGAGGTTGAAATGCATATATGAAAAGCTCCGGCTTATTAATGAAATGAAGATCGAGGTACACCCCTGTCTGCCGGAGATGATACTGCCCTCTTCCGCCACCAAAATTTCCTCCCGCACTAACTATAGCAGCAGCTTTGTCCGCCCAAACATTCGGTGCTCTAGATGCCCAATCTATTGCATTCTTGAGAGGCGCTGGTACAACAACAGAACTATCTCAACAAAATGGGACGCATCACGCATTAACTAAGTTTTTCTATTGAAGAGAATATGTTTTATGCCCTCATAACTTTGATTTTCGTTCTCTTTCAGTTCAGTCCTTTGTTTTCATAACTCAGCAAAAAAACAAGAAACGTTCATTTAATCAGCTGATTTACAGCAGCTACAGTCTCCACTTGCAAAAATTGAGATTGATCAAGAAAAACGCAGCTGCTCACTTGTCCAATATTGGTAAAAGCCTAAATCATCTCTACTTCACTCCAGACTCATTCATGGTTTTCAGTGGCGGTACACTTCAGACTTCTTAATCTTGTCAAAACTGGCCGACCTAAAGGAGCTAAAGGAGCGGGTGCGGATTGTCACCGCACAGCCGCCAATCGCTAGGTGATTGGTAAAATGCTCGGCCGTGAAATTCACATATAGTTCGGTCTTCTCAATTTCAGGCAAATTACCTAACCTCAATCCCCAAACGAAGGCCAGCATACTAACAAAGTCCTTAACTTTATATGCCCGAATCAAGAACTAGTTCAAGTGCTTGATTATCACCACCACAGTAAAACCCGATTTTACTCTCACTTGCAGCGCTAGTAACGGAAGCAATTCAATGGGCCAAACAAAAGCAAAAAGGAGAGAAAAGGGCAGAGTGATTTTACGGGCAATGGAGTAATTGTACTCGGGAGAGGCGAAGAGATAGCTGTCGGCCCTCAAAATCTTGCGGCGGAACTCTTCGACCGCGGCCGGGAACTTGCCGCCTTCTTCTTCGAGGTCGGTGTTGATCATGGGGAGGGGCGACACTTCCACGTGCTCGATCTGCATGCCGGGGATGGACTCCTTGCATATCTCCACGGCTTCAATCGAAACCGAAACAGCAAACGTAAGTACCCGATCACCTCAAGACACGACACGAGTCTAGAGGGCGCGCGAGAGGGACGGACGGCGACAGAGGTTTCACCTGATCGAATGAGGCCTCTGTGGTAGGAAGCCTTGCGAAGAGAGCCGCAGAGAGCTGCGACTTTGATGCCCGGTTTAGCTGCCCCCATCTCCTCTCTCTCTCTCTCTCTCTCTCTCTCTCTAGAACTCCCGTTTTAGGGGGATTGTTCGCTTGCTGCTCGCCGGAGAATCTGTCCGCGCTGCTAGAAGACAGGGAACGGTTTTGAAAATTCGGGAATCCCCAACAACCGTGTGGCCGGCCGTTTCTATTTGCACGATGAATAGGTTCGACGAATCGACGGTGGCAACATTTTAAGTTACAGATTTTTAGCGACGGCCCCAATTTCGCATCGAGCGTGGAATCGATACTGGATTCGCAAACACTTTTTACTTGGGTATTTTTGCACGATCGAGTACAATTCAAGTTCAATCCATCTCTCTCTCTCTCTCTCTCCCTCCAACCCGCTTCCGTCCCGCATCGGTTCTGCTCCTCGACCGGATGTGATCCCGCACGATCCATCGTCTCTCGGTCCACGAGGCAGAATTGGGGCCGAAGATGTGAAAGCAGGCCTGGACTCGTTCTCCGGTGCTCCTTTGCTAGCGCATGCGTCGGGACGGGGCCGACTCGATCGACTCTCCTTGCATTTTTATATGTGAAAGGACAGAACAATGAATGCTGTTCATGACCAGTCGCCACCGGATGGATTCTGCTCTTCTTGCTCCGCATGTTTCTATCGCGATTACAATGGTTCTTGTGATTAGATGTGTCAATATGGGTTATAGGCCAATTTCTCAACCCACGTTTAATGGCTGGATTGTTATGTGATTGGTTATATTCAATAAAGGAGTAATAAATAAGTTTATTACATGAGTTCATAATTTATTCAGATTCAACCCACCTATGACTCTTTCTTTAGTCTCTCGCACTCTCGTTCGATTTTGCACCTGCAATATAAATTGAGTTAAGTATAAGTTGTACATGGATCATGTTGAGTATAGATCGTTAAATTTGTATTGCACGAAAAAAATAAGTCAAAACAAGTTAATTGTGCCAATATAAATGGGATCATTTTCCATCGAGATCCAATGAGATCCAACTTGCCAGATATGCTCATGATGATGTCTTGTTCTCTTTCATTCTTTTCAAGGAACAATGGCCAAAAGTCTGCCTACTAGGACTCAATTGAAGTTGCAGGGATATTGAGGTCTGCAAATAACCAAACAACAATAATTTATGTCTGAGCTAAAGTCATGTGAAATTATTTCGCTACTATTTTCAAAATTGTTTCTATGTTGTTTGAAATTAAAAGTCAATGCATATCATGCCATTAAATTTTGCTTAAAAGTAGCTAGACATATTGCAGATTAGATAAGTCAAATTAGCACAAAAAAAGGGCCACATTGATTGATGAACGCACTCAAGGCATTTTATTAAACATGCTTTAGTAAGAAAAAGTTGGATTTTCAAAGTACTTATTATGGATGAGTATCTCAAAACACTTATTGATCGTGAGAGAAGCACTTTGGTTTTCAATGCATTGATTACACGCAACATGAGAGAAGCTGGGCTTCAAAAATAATATATATATATATATATATATATATATATATATATATATATATATATATATATATATTTAAGTGTTTAACAAGTGTTCTAAAGTCACTTCTTCAACAAAATTCTTAAAAATTAGTGTGGTGACGATTATGATCTTGTCTTTCTTTTAGTGCGAATTAGGCCAAATACAATTGTGGTTTCATTAGTATCTACCCCCTCAATCCCTAATCAAATAGAGGAGGGAAAATCTCAAAGCTACACCGATTCTAACTTTCATGAAGATTGGTCTAGCATATAAGTTTTCCTAGCATCATGCATGTTGAAACGAAATGAAATTCCTCCTAAATTTGACGATAATGGCCAACTTAGTACGAGCTATTGTAGTCCGGCCACTCTACAAATAAGCGCTCTAGCCGGATCCGTGTATTAATTGAAGCATCCTTCATATTAGCTTCCTTACAATTAACTTCAATACCTAACTTTTATCTTCTCATTTGTGGGTAACTCTATCGATAGATTAGGTAGATGAAGGGGACTCTAGATCCTGACCGAGGGCACCTTTGAGACTCCATCGTTCCTTGCAAGTTTCCCCCACAAGTAAACCCTGTCTTGGCTCCTGCTCCTAAGGAGCTGCGACTTTGATGGCTGGTTCAGCTGCCCCCATCTCTCTCTCTCTCTCTCGATCTCGAACTCCCGTCCGAGGGGAATTGTTCGCTTGCTGCTCGTCGGAGAATCTGTCCGCCCTACCAGAAGACAGGGAACGTACCGGGCGTGATCCCGCGCGATCCATCATCTCTCGGTCCACGAGGTGGAATTGGGGCCGAAGATGGGAAAGCAGGCTTGGGCCCGTTCTCTGGTGCTCCTTGCTCGCGCATGTGTCGTGAGGGTGCCAGTGCCACTCGATCGACTCTCCTTCCAATTTTTATACGTGAAAAGATAGAACAGTGAATGCTGTTCATGACAAGTCGCCACCGGATGGATTCTGCTCTTCTTGCTCCGCATGTTTCCATCGCGACTCCAATAGCTCTCGTGATAATTTGGTGTCCTCTTTTTTAATTTTCACGAACAATAGCCAAAAGGGAATATTACCAACACAAATAAAAGAAAATGTTAAACCTATTACACTTATGCTAATTCACTCATAAACATTTTAACGATTGGTCAATGTAATTATTCCCGCCAATTTTGACCAAAAAGCATTGACTTAATCGGCATTGATATGGACAATTTTTTAAATTTTTTTAAATTTATCTTTTTATTTACTGGTGGCTCATCGGCCAAAGATCTTTGGCGCCAGCCAAGAGTTGTTCAATTACGCGTAGCACGAGAGAGGTTGGGCATGGGAAACAATAAATTTTTCTTTATTTGAGTGTTTATCAGGTATTTTAAACTCACTTCTTCAAAAAAATCCGGGAAAATCTCAAATAATGACTCAAAGTAAGCTTATTTTTTCAAATAAGGATCCGAAATAGCCGTTGTCCCAAATAAAGACTTGAAGTGGCTAACAAGTCTCAAATAAGGACCTGAACTTGTCGGTCGGCCAAAATGTTCACCGGTCGGCGAGAGTGTGACATTTCCGGTGGTTGGAATATGAGCAATTTTGTCCAAAAAAAATATAGATAGAAATTAACAAACCCTAAAAATCACCCCCCAAATTCTTCATGTTCTTTTGACCTAAAAAGAAAAACTCTTCATGTTCTCATGTTTTTCTTCTTCTGCTCTTCATCTTCTCCGTTCTTTGTCCTCTCTTGCTTGGAGCACGGAAATTTTCTGTTAATGGAACACAAATTGAAACACAACAAGAAACCCCTACCTTCATTTCTTCACATCTTCTTCTTTTGTTTTCTATCTTCGTTTCTTTCCAACAAAGAAGACAAATCTTGAGTAAAGCCACATTTTCGTTATTGAGACACTCGATTCTTCATTATCTTTTCCTAGGTTCGCCATACGCTTTGATTCACACTCCCATTCAACCGAGGTCAGTTTCGTTTAAATTGAGAGAGAGAGAGAGAGAGAGAGAGAGAGAGAGGGCACGTACCTTTGGAACTCAGGGAGACAAGGATACTGCTCCATCAACAGAGATTTTGGGTTCTCCAAATGAGAGGGGACAAAGAACGTAAAAGATGAAGAGCGAAAGAAGAAGAACATGAAGAGTTTAGGGGTTTTGTTTTTAGGGTTTATTAAATTCTATCTATAATTTTTTGGGACAAAATTGCTCATATTCCGACCACTGGAAATGTCGCACGCTCGCCGACCGGTGAATATTTTGGCCGGCCGGCGGGTTCAGGTCATTATTTGAAACTTATTAGTCATTTCGAGTCCTTATTTGGAATAAAGGCCACTTCATGTTCTTATTTGAAAAAGTATGCTCACTTTGAGTCCTTATTTGAGATTTTCCCAAAAAATCCTTAAAAAGTAGCGCAGTGATAATTGTGACCTTATCTTTCTTTTATTGCAAACTAGACCAAATAAAGTTGGTGGTTTCATTGGTATCTAATATCTATCTACCCCCTCAACCCCCAATCAATTAAGTCTAACTTTCATGAAGATTGGTTTCGTATATAAGTTTTTCTAGCATCATGCAGTTCGAAAACGAAATCACTCCTAAATTTGACGACAATGGCCAACTCAGTACAAGCTACTGTAGTCCGGACACTCTAAAAAGTAGCCATGTAGCCGGATTTTGTGAATCAATTAAAGTCTCCTTCATATCAGCTTCCTTACAATTAACTTCAATACCTAACTTTTTTCTTTCTCTTTGTGGATAACTCCATTGATAGATTTAGGTAGGTAAAGGAGACTTTAGATCCTGACAGAGAGCACTTTTGAGACTTCATTGTTGCTTGCAAGTTTCCCCCACAAGCAACCCTATCTTGGCTCCTGTTCCTAAAGAGCCTAAACTTTCTTCCATCCGACCCAGATGAAATTACCCACTGTTTTGGTCGACCGGACGATTTTGCCTTTAACGTGAAAGGGAGTGTTTTGAGTAATAATGCTGTATGGATTGCTGAGGATGAGTTCGCTAGCCCGATCCGATTATTTGGGAGGAATTCAAGAGTTTTAACTCCGACTGGAACTGAGTTTTTCTTAGGCGGGCGAGAATGATAAAAGAAGAGATGGCGTTGTTTAATTTGAGATTTTTCATCACTTTATTCAACATCTCATTAAGGTAACTTCTTCTTCTTGTTATATCTAAATCAGGAAACTGTTGTTGAGTAGGACTAGGGGGTTTAAACTTTTAGAAACTCTGCAACTGTTCTGTTTGGTTTTTCTGCATGATTTGAGTTGTCCTCTCCTCGAGTTCTTCTCCTTTTCTGCCCAACTTCTTCTATCTAAAAAGACAGATTAACGAATGTGTTTCATGACCAGTGGCCACCAGATTCTGGTCTTCTTGCTCCCCACGTTTCTACACGATTCCAGGAATTCTCGTGATAATGTCTTGTCCTCTTGTTCTTTCCAAGAACAATGGCCAAAGTCCCCCCACTAACTCTCAATTGAAAGTTGCAGGGAAATACAGGTTAGCAAATGATCAAACGAAAGAATTTATCTGATATTACTAAATGCCCAAATCATAAAAAGAAATATTGTACCTAATTATTTAGGTCGACTGAAGCCAAGTGCAATTATTTCATACTTCTTTAAAAATTGTTTTTTTTTAAAAGGAAAGTCAATGAATAGCACGCCATTAAATTTTACCTAACTGTAACTAAACTTGTTGCGGAATAGATACGCCAAGGGGAAATACTTACGTTAATCTACCATTGGATTAACAGCTTTCTTGAACAAAAAAAAATTTAAATATTATTACGAAGTTTATTCCTTCAAATATTTGTAGCTTAAACAATGTCGTTATTTTAACACTGATTCAAAGACGGTTATGTTAGCAAAGCTCCATGTCAAATTAGCAAACACTAGTCATATTCATTGATGAATGCACCAAGACATTTATTGAACATGCTTAATAAGAGAAAGTTCGATCTTCAAAATGATTATCATATTGACCAGGTTAATGAGTGTCTTGATGAATGCACCAAGACATTTATTGAAACACTCATTAACCATATTAAATAAAAAAAGCTTTGACTTTCAATGCACCGGTTTCGCATAGCAGGAGATAAATCTAGCATTGAAATTAATAAAATCTCTTTATTTTGATATTTAACAAGTGTTTTGAAGTCACGTTCTCAACAAAAATCTTTTCAATTGGTGCATAACTTAGTGCGAGCTATCGGCATCCTCGCACTCGACAGAGAAGCGTCCTCGTCAAATCCGTGCATCAACCAGGATGTACTTTATGGATCCTCTCAACTAGGATGTACTTTAATATTAGTTTCCTCGCGGTCAACTTCACTGCCTAACTTTTTTATCTTCTCTTCATGGGTAACTTTATGGATAGATTAGGTAGATGATTCTTTCTATCCTTAAGATGACTGGGCAGAGGAGGGCTTAGGGAATCTACCAAAATCATGTGGCACGGGTTCGCCACATGAACCGAATCGACGTGACGGTTAGATCGCGGGCACGATGAATGATCATAGACAATTGCAACGTACACGTGACAAGTCCACGCTCGATTCTCGAGAACCCCCCCCACGTTAATCGAGGCTCAGCAGGACCTGACCGGACCCCCCCTTCTTATTTTTTCCCCACATTCATTCTTCCCTCCCCCTTCCCGAAAATCGCGGTGAAAGTGGAGGAGAGAAAAAGGCGGAAAAAGACAAGCCTCGGGGGCCCGCGATGGCGTGGCGACGGACGTGGACTCGCGTAACTGGAGGCGGAGCGATCACGATGGGGAGGACGAGGAGAAGCCGTGGCGTACGCGGTGGAGTGCAGTTCTCGTTATTAAAAGCGAGGAGTGAGAAGCGAGAACTGAAAACGACAAAGCTCGGAACAACCCTCTCTCTCTCTCTCTATGCGCCGACCTCCCTTTTTCCCTGATCCAAGAAACGATCCCTCTCTCTCTCTCTCTCTCTCTCTCTCTCTCTATCCTGGGCTGGGGCCACGTCGATCTCGTGAGTTCTCTTCGCACTTTGCTGAACCTGCTGGTCGATGATGGGATTTCGGCTCTCGTGTCGTGGCGACCATTTCCTTTGCTTTGTCGGCGCTTTATTCCTTGATTGACTCGCACTCCTGCAATGCCTTTCGCGCTGTGCGTGTTCGTCATTGACCGCCCGTCTATTCGGCCCCCCTTCTTTCTTCCGCTCCCCGTCCCCGTTTCTCTGCATCGAAACCGGAATTCAGTTTCTCCGACGAAGTCTTCGTTTCCGGAGGTTCTTTTTTTTTTTTTTTTTTTTTTTTATAATCATGTTTACGATGCTCCACTTCGGCGAATTCCACTATCTCTTCTCTGAGAATTTCGCTTTCCCGTGCTTTATTGGGTTTTTTATCCACTGAGCTCTTCTTTTAATTCGATGCTAATGGATTTGATTCGGGGTCTGGCGGTGCGTGATGATTAGCGGCATTTCTTTTATCTTTTTTCTAATATTATTGGCGTTGACTTCCTTCAGGGGCGGCGCGAATTGTGGGTCTGCGCACCTGGATCGAGTCCGGAAAATCCCTAAGATATCTTCGTTGATGTGTGCAGAGATCGCATCTTCAGCTCGCTTCTTCGTGGGAAACCGGAGTCGAGATCGAGGTGAGTCAATCACCGAGAAGTGAGAAATTCGCTCTGTCTGACTCTGCTACATCTTCCTCCCGCGATTTTCTTCTCTGTTTTCTGACCTTAATTGTATCACTTTGAAGCTGGTATCTAATTATCGCTATACGATTACGATGAATGCGATTTCGCAGCTGCGTTACCGGCTTCTGTTCGTCTGGCTTCAACCATACAGCGACAATGTCAGTTTTTCCTGAAAAAAAAAAGAGAGAAATTCCTTGGCATGCATTCTTACGAATCACGTTGCTTGAGATGCCGGCAAGCTCCTTGATTGTGTTTTGCGATGACCAGTCAAAACAGAACACCGCCTTTTCTTTTCGTTTTTCCGAGTGCCTTAAAAGTTTAAATACTCGGTTGAAGCTTGCGCTAGTGATTCAGTCCTTTTTTGGGCGTTTGAAGTCTATGAATGTATGGTGTAACCGTAGTTATGCTCCCTCTATCATGTCTTCCGTGAATAGAACTGATTTTGCAACTTTGATTTTGACTACTGGCTACTGCACAGGAAGGCTCTTATCCTGGATTCACCTGGAAAGATGGAGAAATTCACTAGGAGTAGTGGAAGCTTGTTAATCCACTTCAAATAGGAAGGCGCTCTGGACATTGATATCGGCGAGATCAACCTCTGTTTTGTCATCTGGAGTTATGTTTGGAGTGAAAGCCATGAGAAGGGCATCCCCAGTCTTACTCTGTCTTTTGGCTGTGCTGTTTTGCTTTGCTACATACAACATCCTAACCACGATGAGGCACAACAGAGCAATTAGAAATTTTGTGGGTGCTAATACAAGAAGTGTGCTAGAGTCGGATCCAATCGTTGAGATGCCGGAGAATGTGAAGAAACCAAAACATGTAAAGTCGCCGTTCCACATCGCCCTTACGGCGACAGCCGCTCCTTACAGCAAATGGCAGTGTCGCATCATGTATTACTGGTATAAGCAGAAAAAGGACTTGCCAGGTTCAGATATGGGAGGATTTACTCGGATTTTGCATTCTGGAAGTCCCGATAACTTGATGGACGAGATTCCTACGATGGTGGTGGATCCTCTTCCAGCAGGCCTGGATAGGGTAAGTCATTTTCTATGTCAATTGTCCAATGGCTCATGCTTGTCTGATAGTGCTAGTTTTTCAATTGAACTGCATTCGAGATACTAGAACTCTAGTTTGTTGGCTCTGTGTTTTGTATACGTCCGCAGCATAATTACATACAAAACTTTTGTGCTAACTATGGTGTGCTTTCTCTCGGTATTGTGGACATTCTGAAATGAATTTTAGTTAGCTATACGTTCTTCATAGTCATCTGACCACACGATAAGGAGATATAACCTACCTGTAATCTACCCCCTCAAGGAGTCAGATGCGAGTATTTCTTCGGGTTGCTAAGCATTTTGCAGAAATTTACTTGTATTTTAACTGATAAATATGGAGTGTCATATTCTTGGACTTGCAGCAGTAATATGTGATTTGTACTGTTAAAAGAATTTTGCTTGATTCAATTCTAATTTTGTAGCATGTACGGAACTTATTTTCTTTAGAGTTGCATCGTGCTTGAACACAATATAACAATCTTTCAGAAATATACCCGGATGAGCAGTTGTGGTTATTCATTATTACTTTGAGATTGTCTCATGCCATTTGTGTACACTGTAATCAGGGATACGTCGTCTTAAACAGACCATGGGCTTTTGTACAGTGGCTGGAGAAGGCGACAATTGAGGAAGAGTGAGTTTCCATGGATTTTTTTCCTTCCTTGGACCAGAAAGTTTCCATGGGCATGAAATGAAGTATGTTTTACATTTTAAAGATTTTTTCCCTGTCTTTCCTTCTCGACTGCAGATATATACTTATGGCAGAGCCTGACCATATATTTATTAGACCTTTACCTAATCTGGCTCATGAAAGATATCCTGCTGCCTTCCCCTTTTTCTACATCAAGCCGGAGCAAAATGAGAAAATTGTGAGGAAGTTTTATCCTGAGGAGCATGGACCTGTGACAAATATTGATCCAATTGGAAACTCACCAGTTATTATTAGGAAAGTAAGAGTTCTTGCTGTTTCTCTACTTATGAGACTTGAATCGAAGTAAATTCATGCTTAGATATTTGAAAATTACAATTGTTGTGCTTGATGTGCTAGAAAGTACTGTTGAAGATTGGGTGATTATCTTGATTGATTGCAGTTTCCCTTCACCTGACAGTTTTCAGTATCTATACTTCTACTCATCAGTATACCTGTCTTTCTTGTCAGGACTTACTGGGGAAGATCGCTCCCACATGGATGAATGTCTCTCTAAGAATGAAGCAGGATCCAGAAACTGATAAAACGTTTGGATGGGTGCTAGAAATGTGAGCAGCGAAAATGAATGCTTGAGTGCATGCACGTACACATGAATGTCACCCATATTTAAGTTTGTGTTATCAATCATCAACTTTATTACTATGTGCTGATGATTCTGCTTTTTGCTTTGAGCTAAGGTACGCTTATGCAGTGGCATCTGCTTTGCATGGCGTGCAGCACATTCTACGTAAAGACTTTATGTTGCAGGTCTGTGCTGCTGCTCTACTCTTACGCTTGCCTGATGATCTCTTTCTCCGTGGTTCCCATATTGACTATATGCTGCACCCTACGAATTTTCTTGTGTAAAGCTCTTCTTTCTTTGTTTTCAGCCTCCATGGGATATGGAAACTGGAAAGAGGTTCATCATCCATTACACTTATGGATGTGACTACAACTTAAAGGTACTGCCTTTTCTATCTACTTCAGTAGGTAATAAGTATATGCTGCTCCTATTATAGTTTACAACACATGTTCTTAGGTGATGCTGTCGGTTCTTTGTTAACTTTCTCTGGTTTAGGATACTGGAATGTGCACATTGTCAATTTGAACTGAAAAATGAAAACAACTATATATCTCTGACATTTCAAGGCTTCTAGGGTGAGTTAACGTATGGGAAGATAGGCGAATGGCGATTTGATAAGAGATCACATCTTCAAGGACCACCACCAAGAAACCTCTCTCTGCCTCCACCTGGAGTTCCTGAAAGTGTGGTATGTCCTAAAGATAATCCTTAGAATCCTGGGTAATGTCATAATTTGTTTTGTAGGAGACATTTCTTTGCGTCACACCTCAAATGATTATGGCTCATGTCATGCATTGCTCTTGTATGCCTTGTTTGCTTGCAATGTCTGTGTCCACAATTTGATGTTATAGGTCATGTCAAATGTTCTTTAACTACCATTTCCACAGAGGCATGTTTACCTTGAGCTGATGAAATCATGTATTGTTCTCAAGGAATTTGAGATGCTCTAGACAAATTTTTTTAACCAAGAAAAAGTGATGTGCACAGTACTACTGCATTATTCTTAGAATCTTAGGCCATTGCCACGACCTGTCCTTCGTAAAGTGGTATGATCATCCTTCTCCTCGGATAATAACGGAACTTTTGGGAAGTAATAATTGTGTGTCATGGTTCTTTAAGAACATGTGCCAGATGGCATCCGTAATGAATTTTGCAAATGGGGGCTGTGAAGAAGAGCTTGTTAGTAAGGTTTTTCTCAAAACCTTTTGAGGAAACAGTTTAATTGCCAAGGGCTGATAGATTATGCATTGGTAGTTTTGCCAATCATGAGGTAAAATTTGTGGCAATTCGAAACATCGGTTATTACTTCTTTCATTAAGATGCTCTTCATTGCTGGTTTTGCAGGTCACTCTTGTCAAGATGGTGAACGAAGCTACAGCTAATATTCCAAATTGGGATACATCTTAAGGACTGAGTTATGTGCAGATTCGAGCGTAAGTCCTCGAGACTCCTTTTGGAAACACCTTTAAATTTTGATTGAAATTGCAACGTCTGGAAAGGATTCTGCACAAAGTGAGGGTTGACTAACCCCGCCTTCCCCAAAAAGAATTGCAGAGTGCAGAGCAGAGCTTGTCCATTCTGTATGGACCATGTTTACATACTCAATACAAGCCGATCACACCATTTAGTTGACCAAATTTTGTAAATCTTCTTAGTATAGGCGACATTTGCTTTTTGGAAACAGCCAACTCCTTGAGACTATCTTTGTTTCGGTATACTGGCCTCTGAATGCGTCTTACAAATAGAATTTGCCCGTCTTTGATACAACTAACTCTGCATCAATATGGGAAAACCTCAATAAACTAAGATTCCTCCCGGCATATGCTTCAAGATATGGCAGTCCGATGATCACTTAAGGATTCTCTCTTTATCAAGGCAAAACGGAACCAGAGCACGACTTTAGGAAATTGTTGGAGAGGAGAGTATGGAAAATTTGCATAGTTCTTGAGCTCGGCGGATAACAGTAAACAACATTATATTCTTGTACTTCCTACATATATGTGGCTGGCGATCCCTTAAAAAGAAGGGAAAATACTAACAACATGCCTCATCTTTTTTACTCATGACTACTTCCATGCCTCTATTTTTGCAAATGTCACTCGCATATCTTTAGGCAAAATTTCACGATGAAAAAATAAAATTGTCCTCCTTGCGAATTCATTTTAGCATCTTGCTTAGGGCTTGGATGGCTCGTTATTTTGATGGCTTTGAGCGTTTTGGGCAAGTTGAGAATTTAGGATTCTGGAATGGGCATATTCGGAAAGAAAATGGCATTTCCATGAGTAGTGACGGAAAGGATAATTATGTGCAGGGTGCAAAATAGTCTAAGGTAAAGCTCGGGTACGTACTTGGCAGTTTTAAAAGCAGATATATGTACTTTATTTTCTTAAATGAAGAAAAGAAAAGCTAGGAGTACCAAAATAAGTCCTTGATTCCGTGTTGGCGTACATAAGAAATCGGGAATGCTAATCACAATTGTCCAACAAAAGTACGAAATGATTATTAAATGTGTCATGCTTGATTCACCTTGTTGGAAGCGTACAATAAAATTTTGATACTTTTTATTAGAGAGATCGTCAAGAAAGAACCAAAATACGGGTTTGTCAATCTTTTCAATTGGATCCACCTTCATTTAATACTTTAATGAGTTACAAGCCAACTAAGATAGTACATCAATTTTTCGATGTGAGATTTATCTAACACAACTCACTCACACGTGCATCCTAACAATCTCCCTCTCAAGTATGAGCTCAGCGCTAGGTCTGCTCTCCCTTAATTTAGGCATCCTTCTGCATTAACTTCCTACGGGCCTGCGTTTTGATGGTTCGTTACACTTATGGTCAAAAGGTGGTGGTGAAGAGCTTGGAGATAATATCGAAGTTGTGTAAGATACCATAAGCCAATTTCTCTACTATTTAATGAATATCCATCTAGGTTTCTTTGATAGAAATTATGTCGGACCTTTTTCTTTTTCATTTTGGCTGAAGGGCGATCTTCTTCTTCTTTCGGAGGGGCTGTACAAAATTCACGCTAGTAGTCCACATCCCACTGTCCCGTAATCGGGTCTTTGAAGTATTAAAGAGGATTACCATTTGTATCAAAAGAATGGACCGAAGGGCCCGTGCGACATTATGCTGGAAACCATTTTCTTCATCTTCTTGGCGGTCCTGGGTAGGTTGGACCAAAAGAAGAGTGGAGAAAATAGAGTTGGATGCTTCCGTCTTCTGTTCCATGTGGTCAAATTTTATAACCACACTACCAACCCTCTTTTTGATGAATTTTGGCTTAGTAAACTGGATTGGACGAACATCCTGAGAAGTTTTTCATAGTTGGTTACACAAGTTTCTAAGAGAAGTTTAACCAACTCATATTTGGAAATTTGTCTAGGAACATGGACATAAGATATTGCATGGTTATTATCCACGAAGATCATTAGAGCTTCTTCTGATGTTGGGAGAGAGAGATTTATTGCATGATTTTGAACTCTATACACCATCTGATAGTGTAAGGATCAACAACAGAATTTGTTACTTGGGGGCTCCAGCAATTCGAAGTCGGACTTTCGAGGCAGTTAAAAGGTGAGTGTCATAAAGCTCTATATTGAAATTTAGAAATAAGGTGACAAACACCGTTCCAACATTTAGGGTATTACCGATTGTCCCACTACAAGCATGTTGATAGTAAAGAAATCTTGTATCTAGAAGAGCCATACGAACAACAACAAGATGACCTTTTCGACCATGGAATCATAAAGCAAAAAGGATGTAGATGAGTGCATCTTTGCTGAATCTATGTCGAAAGAATTCAGGAGATGAACAGTGTTAACACCTAAATTTTGGCGACCGTTTAGTTATTTATTAGGGGTTAATTTTATTTCTAAAAATATTAATTGCATAACATATAGATTTAGGTGCATTTATTATTATTTTTTTGCATTTTTGTATTTTATTGGAATAGGTGGCGGATGGGTTCAAATTAGATGGGAAATTTAGGCCCACGAAGCGAGCAAGTTGGCCCTGCCCATGTTTTTTTTAATGATTGAAAGATTATCTCGTGAAAAATTAGAAATTCGAATTTTTGTTCGAGATATGATGAATTGTTTTTGGATAGGGCAAGTGATATTGCGTTCAACAAAACGAATATTGCGGATATCGATTCGAAAAAATTGAAAAACTTAATCGGTGGCCTATAAATAGGTCTGTTCGCTTAGGGTTTCGAAGGGCCACAATTATTGAATACACGGCCACAATTGAGAGCATAGAGTGAGAAGAAATCGTGAGGGGATCGATCCACAATTGAGAAACGGCACATTGAGAGAGCTTCAAATCCACTAGTTCTAGACGAGCTCCAAATCCCATCGAGATGGCTGCTTGCTGGCCTCAAAGTGTCGTCTCTTTTGCTTGCTGTCCCGAAACACCAGTGACTCTATTTTGTCTCGGACGAAGCCATTAGTTCCTGGTCCTGTGGCACCTCACGCCGAGATCTTCAAGCAGTTCCAGATTCGCAGCTTATCCGACGGATGCATGCTTTAGCCAAATTGATTCTGTGTTTACGGATTTGTAGGAGTTGATCCATCGTTGGTTGAATCACATTATTGCCTCTTCAAAGTGCTATTCCCTCAGTTGTCCAGCGAGTGCAATTCACCCGAGGCTAGTCCAGTGCTGACGCAATCGAGATACTCCTCCAAGCGAAGTCCAACTTGCTGATACCCTTGCCGAATTTCCCATCATTGTTGCTGTTGTTGCCTCTTCATCGTGAGCTCTCGACCATGATCACCCGGTGGCTACCGAGACCTCCTTGCGCTGCCGTGATCAAGACCCTTTCATGTTCGTGAGCAACCCCACACCCGTCGATCACCGTGCCACAAGCCACGAAATTCACATTTTTACGGCAACAAATTGAAGAATTCTTGGCAAAGGAAGAACACGTGGACTTGGTCAAAAGCACCGCGTCAGTTTGGAGTCCAGGAGTCTTCCTGAACCAACCCCATCTCTTGAAGCTTTAGGCATACATCAAAATTCATGCCTTGCACGCACGCACGCACGCCCTTGTTCATGTTTGGGTTTTGCTGCCACGCGTTGCCACTTTGCCCACTATTACGATTCAACGTTCCAAGCGAATCCTGGAGTTTCTTGGCCCTGAGTCATCGCAAGCAACCAACCACCAGCGGCGCAGAGCTTCAATATTTATCTGCCCAGCAGGCCTCCCAATGAATTACCTAAGCTTTCAATAGTTTTGCAGGTTTCTTGGTGTACCGTACGATAGCCCATCGAAGCCACCGCCACGGTTCCCCATCCTCGAGCTACCCCGAGTCTCCATCGTCGGTCCACCTCACCGTTCGAATTTTTGGAAAAAAATTCGAATTTAGGTAGAGATCTATTTTATTTTATCAGGTAGGTTTATTTTACTAGGTTGATTTATTTTATTAGGTAGGTTTATTTAGTAGATTTATTTTATCTTATTTTAGTTTTTGATATCTTATCTCTTTGTTTGAATTTTTTTCAATGCATGATTGAAATTCCATGATGAAGAATCCAATTCGCAGCCACACGAATTTTTATTCTATCCATAAGGTTTTAGATGGAATAATTATTCATGCGGGAGTAAAATTGATATCTTGATCTTTAAGGCTTAAGATCAATTTATTGATTTTATTAGCGAAACAATTAAGTTTGAATTTCAATTTGAGTGGTGGATGATATTTTCAATGATCATGGATGATTTAGTGTTTATCTTTTAATTGTTCCATTTATCTCGAAAATACGAATTGTTTTTTTTTTTTTGCATTTTGCATTCCATGTAGATTAGGATTGATTGCATAATAGGTTAGTTAGTCATTTTTTTTAAATGCATGGTTAGATGATATCTTTGAATTAAATTGCATATCTAGGATATGAAGTTTACCTATTTCGAATTTTTAAATAAAAAATCCAAAAAAAATGCATTCATTTAGGATGTTAGTTTTTTTAATTTAAATTGCACGTTTCATTGTTTGGCAAAAATCATCATGCATCTATCATATAGAATTAGATTCATGAATTGCACGTCATTAGAATTAGGTCATTTTGGTTAATTCAGATTGCATATTTAACTATTGCATGTTCATTAAGAAATCACAAAATTTTTTACTCATTCATATAGTTTAAGACATTTTGCCATGCCATATTATTTCATAGAAGCATTGCATTGCATATGGACTATATTCTCGTTAAAAAGTGAAAGCAAAAATTGAGTGATTGCTTGTTTATTAGAAATCATATCTAGGATTACTGATGTGAATTCTGATCTAATAATGCGGATGCTTTCGTTGCTTTGAGGTAAATCATGTATTATTTAATTGCTTTCCTGAGTATTAAATTGGTGGTATGCGCACCTGCATGATCGCCTCACATGTTAGGAAAGTGAATTAAAATCAATTCAAGCTGCCTGCAAAACTTTTTTTTTTAAATAAAAAGATAAAGGTATCGAAATGGCATTAGGATAGTCTAGTGTAACCAAGTTCCCGTACCCAAAGTCTCTAATTCATAGGAGTAAAATGATTCTGCCATTATTTTACTTAGATGTCTAATCGACCTACCATAAATAAATTAGTGGCGACTCCCTTTTGCATGCTAGATATTTGAATTTAAATCGCGAGTTGATATGGGCTTGGGAGAGCCCGAGCTAAGTCTAGGCTTAGCAATCCATTAGCCAAACTTTAGCCAAACTCTAGGTGGTTCACCTGAAAAATTGGTCTCGACAGAACAGTAACAAACTAAGATAATTCCAACAATCTTGCCTTTACACATCGGATCCTGAGTCAGGGTAGCAACAACCCGTATCTCTTGTAAATATTGTGTCCAGACTTGTTAATAACTTGATTTTGACATGAGTATTGAATGATCTTTTGTTTCTTTCATCTAAAAAAAGTTAGCTAAAAGAATGATAATTTCCATCACATTTATAAACTAATCATTTAGCTCCTTTTACAATTGATATGGGATAACTCCAACAAGTCGAACTAGGTGGAAAATATATATTCATTCACCTCGAAGAATTAACTGTCTAATGGAGTGAATAGTTGGCAAAAGTAGCATAAGGATTCACAAGAGGAAGAGTAGTTGGGGAGATCTTTTTGGCTTCATTAAAGTAGGATACCTCATAAAGCCAATCAATCTTCCAATCAATCTTAGGTACTTTAGATTTACGAAATGAATTGGATGGAATTAAGTAGGTTGGACTATCTACTGGTGGTCCAGAAAGTTCTATTTAAGTGTTGTCCCTCGTGATGAGGTAATGCCTTCCCTTTAATCTCAATAATTCACATCGTTGCCGGGCCTCTCAGTTCAAGAGTGATCACATCTCTTTTTGTGGTCAGAATCGGAAGGTAGAATGGATGGCTGTTAACTTGGATATTGACCTTCGGACACACTGACCAGTCATAAAACTTGCGGTCATTCATGGGTCATCCACTTGCTGAAGGAGTTTCTTCGACGTGCACTTGCCTCGAAGGCTCCAATATTCAGTGAGTAATAGACTAATATAACACGGTAAAACGTCCGGCATATCCTGCTGCGTACTTGATGAGATACAGAGTGTTCCCTTTAGGACACCGCCCAACAGGAAAGGCCACACAACCCTTGGAAAGAAAAAAAACAAGCAACGAAAAGACAGGGTCAAAGTTGCGCAGCGTGCTCCCTCTTTCATGATGAAAGAGCCCGTGTTGTAAAGGCTCAGTCTTTTTCGTACTAACCCGTGATCCTATGGTGTCCCTCTCACCTAGAAGATGCCGACCCATCATGCACCTCTCTATCTCTCTCTCCCCCAAAGGTCACGGGTTGGCATGACCCGCTACCGACGCCTCTTTATGGAAAACTGGCCAGTCGAGCCTTCTCGTAATGCTAAACTGGAGCACCGACGGATTGATGGGTGCTTCGAGGGGGGCCGGTTTGCGCCTAAAAATAAAAGTAAATTGCGGCACAGAGTGGTGGGAAATCCTTGTTGGGTCCGACCACTTGGGAAAGGAAGGAACGAAATCGTCACTGAAGTCACGGGTGGCGGTCCCCTTCCTTTGGTTCCAAAGAATATGCCGCTCTCGCCCAAATTCACAATGATGAGTGACCTCCATCCTATCCCTTGAGCTTTTACATTATAGACGTCCTAATCAAATGCCCTTAATTAATCAATGAAATTTAATCAAACAGCAAGTGATCAAGGCTATCGCACGAGGGGATCGCTCGATGAATTGTTACAACAGCAAATCCCCTCCAAAGCCTAGTCTATTAAGTTACTGAGCAAGACATGCAAAGCTCTCTCGTTGGAAAAAAGGAGGAAATGGAGATGCTGAGATATGACACCCTTGGGGTCAACATGGATATGAGGATGATGATGACCAAAAGTAATGAGAAGGAGCGGTGTGTCCAGACGTGGTGTGTCGGCCAAAGAGTAAAAAAGCAAGCAAGAAGTGCAAGATCATCGCCCGTGACGCCATTCCACTGCAGAGAACGCATCTGAAGCGAAGCTCTTCTGTTGGTGAGAATCAAGTTAGAAGAACACTTCGACAAAACCCTCAGCTTCAAAAGCCTGGACGCTGCATAACTCCCACATGTGCAGCCTTTACCTTTGTTTTTTATATATATACCCGTACCCACCCATATATTCCCTTCGCCTCCCTCGTTCTTCATCGGACCAACCTTAGCTTATTCTAGTCATTACCTCGAAGAGTTATAATGAATTTAGAGGAAGATTAGTTTCGAGTTCCTCAATACATATGACAGAAGTGCCATCGAGTATCATACAGTTACTTGATTCATGTGTATTGCTAGCATCTCGATCGTATCTGTCTTGGAGGTGACGGTGATCGATATGGTGGTCTAGTGTGTTATGTACTGAAAGTTTGGAACCCAACATTGGATGAACTGTATGTTCAACCATACAGACACGTAACACGATGATGGCAATATAACTTGATCCTCTATATGGTACCCGACGGGTTAGATTACATCAAGTTTGAGACGCAGCTCCAAATGCAAGCCCTTCGATGATCTTTTTGGGTGGTTCGATGCATATGATTTCTGATATCGAGCAGGCTACTGAAAATTGATGACACTCGTTGCAAGCCGAATGACGCAAACAGAAAGTCTCAATGTACATTTGGATTTGAATCTTGTCTTTACATTGGATGCCCCTTGGTCAGGTCATCCTTTGATTTGAGTCTACTCGGAAATTTTCACCCTCGTTTCTTGTTGTTTAGGCATCTCTGGCTTGTAGCCATATATAGGAACGATGGGAAAAGGTCAGTCTGCCGGTCAACACACGGCGCAACCACGTGAGAGCCCGGTCCTGGACATAATGCGCATGGCTACGAGACAAGATAACCCACTACCTCCTCGCTGTATTTCACAGTTCGCCACTGAGCATGAAGCTTAAAAATTGTTTTTTTTCGTAATCCATTCAGTATGAACAGCAATATATGCTGAAAAGTGAATCTGCTTTTCCCTCCCATTCGGCTGTTGCAATTAATGAATGAAATGAGATCGAGATCTCACTCAGGCCTGAAGAATCAAAGCACAGCAGCAAACATATGAAAGCAGACACTAATAACGTGTGCGCGTTGCTCGTTTTAGTGGCCTTCTCTTTTTATCTTCACTGACTTGCATAGAGATGCTTCCTGCATGATTGGCAGCTTCTCGTCCCGTATAAAAGATTGTTTAATGGAAAAAGGCATGTTATTGGGAAAGGTGAAAGATTTTTGTGTCTTGATTAATTAATCTTCGTTGGAATCTAATCATTGGAACGACTTGCAGGGTTACTGCACATATGGACCTTGGTTGTATAATGCGAATTTTTTTTAGCATTACCGACAGAGGTACATTCCCATGTGTTTCGTGCCACGTGACAGGTCAGATGAAAGATATTTAGTACTGGAGTGTGACCATGTGATATTCCCATACATGTACTTCCATTCGATGTTTAAATCGTATCAGAGGATATAATCTTTTGGTCCCTGTGTAAGCATATTTACTGTGTACGATGAGGAAAAGGAAGGAATCTACACCTGGTTTCTCTCCCCATATGATCAGAACTAGGAAACATGATGCCAATTTTACTTTGTACGCTTTTAAGAAGAACAACGGTTTACTCGTCCCTCTCGTCCTAGAGTTTCATCTGGGATCGACTCTATGCTATATCGAGGCTTGGCTGTATACAGGATGCTTCATACTACTGCTGCAAATTGCCTGTTCTACATTTCACATCTTGAGCAGCAGATGAATTTTTTTTTGGTTACATGTTATGGTGTCACCGCTGAGACAATGTTAAATTAATTAAACAGTGCATCGGCTAATAATTCAGCCAAAAAAGGAAAAGGGTAAATCGACGTCTCATCATGAGTGATGAAGCCCGAGGAAGTGGAGACATATCATGTTCCACCACCCTCATACGCACATTACATAGTGACAAAACTGCTCCACTTAAACAAATACAAAAGAATCGCCAGCTCCATTTCCCTAGACCGTGAGAATGACAAGGGACTGCAGGCTAGAGAGGACAGATCCAAAAAAGAAGAAGAAAATAAAGATAAAGTACCCTCCATAATGGGTACAAAATTCAAAATGACAACTTAAATATGCTCGATACATAATTCACATCCACATCCATGCCCTGCTCGCCATGTCATCTCACAAGTATTTCTATGTATAAATATCAACCCGAAAGCACACTCTCCTCCCACTCTGAACCCCGAAACCTAAAAGCAGCCATGGAAACCCTGCAACTCCCTCTCTCCATCCTCCTCTCCTTCCTCCTCCTCCTGCTCTCTACGTCCTCAAATGCCCAAAACCCAAAATGCAGCGTCCAAGACCAGGGGTCGACCCTGGAGGTGCTGCACGTATACAGCCCATGCTCTCCGTTCAGGCCCCCCACTCCGTCCCTCTCCTGGGAAGAGTCCGTCCTCCAGATGCAGCAGGAGGACCAGGCCAGGCTCCAGTTCCTGTCGAGCCTCGTGGCGGGCAAGTCGGTGGTGCCGGTGGCATCGGGGAGGCAGATCATCCAGAGCCCCACTTACATCTTAAGGGCCAAGATTGGGACTCCCCCTCAGACCTTGCTCATGGCCATGGACACCAGCAGTGACACCGCCTGGGTCCCCTGCTCCGGCTGCGTCGGCTGCCCGTCGTCCGCCGCGTTCGCTTCCACCAAGTCCACCACCTACAAGAACCTCCCTTGCAAGTCTCCCCAGTGCTCTCAGGTACATTACCTCCCATTTCGGTCATGTCTTGTAGCTACTCTTGGCATGTACACGTCCAGGACATGAAGTCTCGGTCCCTTGTTTCTTATCAGGACACGCTCCCTTAAATGTGCTCCTAAGCGCGCAGGGAAAGAATTTATTACGTCCCCACAAGGGTTAGTACAAGCTCGCTATGAATTCCGGGGAAAGTAGTATCTCCTCCGTCGTAATAGGATTCGTATCCTAAGCCGGACAAAATCAGAAAACGTCACTTTGACAGTCATTATTAGACGAGATTATTAATGGAAAACTAAGTGGATTTGCAGTTTAGGGAAAAGACGTTAAATTCACTGCTCATTCAGCAGACTGACGAGACCAGTGTCTTCGGACTAAGACTAGGCATAGCAGAGTGACATCCCGTGATTGGCGCGACAATCTAGGCTCTCTTCTTTTAGGATTTTATTTGTCCGTAATCCAGATCAATGCGGGTGGCACTTCGTATAATTGCGCTGCAGTCACTTCGGACAGTAGGATTTGCAGTCAGAAGTGTGTTTCGCTCGCTCGTCATCCCACCAAAACCGTACTCACGTGAATACATGCGCATCTTCAGGTGTCGAACCCCACCTGCGGCGGCGGCGCGTGCCTTTTCAACATGACGTACGGGAGCTCCAGCATCGCCGCGAACGTCTCGCAGGACACCTTGACCCTCGCCTCCGACCCGATCCCGAACTACACCTTCGGGTGCATCCAGAAGGCCACCGGCAGCTCGGTGCCGCCGCAGGGCCTACTGGGCCTTGGCCGAGGCCCGCTGTCGCTGCTGTCGCAGACCCAGAACCTCTACAAGTCCACCTTCTCCTACTGCTTGCCCAGCTTCAAGTCCCTCAACTTCTCCGGGTCGCTGCGGCTCGGCCCGGTCGGCCAGCCCCTGCGCATCAAGTTCACTCCTCTGCTCAAGAACCCGAGGCGGTCCTCCCTCTACTACGTCAACCTGCTCGCGATCCGGGTCGGCCGGAGGACCGTGGACATTCCGCCCAGCGCGTTCGCTTTCAACCCCACCACCGGATCGGGGACCATATTCGACTCCGGTACGTGCATTGTCCCGCATTCCCTCATTTCGGATTCCTTAACTCGTTCATTTTTCTTGGATTCTTGTCCGACTGGGCATTTGTCTTCTCCTGGAGACAAGCGAAGAGGACATGAAAAATCGGACATAAACTCAAAATAATTTAAGTTTTTGTTTCCAAGTAACCTAGTGGTGGTCCATCCATGTTCGGTTCTTTTGCCCTGGCTTGGCCATTGTAATCGACCAACTTTCCATGTACAAAATAATTCAGGGGTTAGCGTTTAATTAGGTCTGCATTAGACACGAGATGATGAGCTACCTTAAGAAAGATTGATAAAGATTCATGAATCATTTACGTTGCGCTGTGCTTGTGCACTAAACTATATCTTGTTCTCTGCTCTTATGTCATTTGTCTAACGCTCTTTTCAATGAAGGTACTGTCTTCACTCGGCTAGTGCAGCCGGCCTACATTGCCGTGAGGAATGAGTTCCGCAGACGAGTTGGCCGGAAACTGACCGTGACCTCCCTCGGAGGCTTCGACACCTGCTACTCCGCCCCCATCGTTGCACCGGCCATGACCTTCATGTTCTCAGGCATGAACGTGACATTCCCCCCCGAAAACCTGCTCATCCACAGCACTGCCAGCAGCATCACGTGCTTGGCCATGGCCGCATCGCCTGGCGACCTCAACTCCGTGCTCAACGTGATCGCCAACATGCAGCAGCAGAACCACAGGGTGCTCTATGACGTGCCGAACTCGAGGCTCGGAGTGGCCCGGGAGCTCTGTACCTGATTAGATTTTGTTCCGAAGGTCGCGGTGGCGGTATGTGCCTCTATGTGTCGGGGCATAATGATATCGTCTGGTGTAAGGGTGCGTCTTTCGGATGGGTCACCAATTTACGAGGGTTTCATTGATTATTTGTTTTCGGAGAAGGGGTTTCGAATCGGAACATTTTGGTTTCAATTTCATCTTTCTGTACCGCTCCGGGTCATGTGCTGATTAGGAAACAGTGGCGCAGTTGGGGCATTTCTCGGTTCGCACAATCGTTTCGGATCGGATCTGCGACACGCCCTGCTCAATCAACTTCGCTCGTTGATAGATTGGGTCGCATGTTTTTACAGCAAAGGGCAGTCTCCATGAAAATTGGGAGAGATTAGTACACGTTGCCTTCTCCACTTTTAGACTGATATTTGGGTCTGCCGAGTTAGAGCACCAAAAGTACAATATCCATCAATGCAAATTAGGGGTGAGCATTCATCGTTATCCAATCTGGAAATCCGACGGGACCGGTTGATTCTGGCTTTCTATCATATCGGATCCAGTGGTGGGAAAATCCCCCAATTCGGGCCATTGGCAATGAGCACGGACCAGGCCCATCCGAAGCCACCCTTTGTCAATTGTCACGTTTCTCTTTCGAAACAAAGAAGGGCCTCCCACCACCATTCGTCCCTGTTTCAATAACTGATGCCACACGGTTGATAGATACGACCCATCCCGTTTCAAAGCAATCACTTGATCATCATCCAATCGCCGTTTGATCAGTTACTCGTTCATTCACGCATCATAAAAGGTCGAAAAATCAATCGGCCTAGTCCCCCCTTTTTCTTGGTCGAAAACTGAGAAACTTCATTAATTAAAACCAAGTTTGTTTACATCTAAACATAAAATATCTAACATAGATTGCAGGGGGTAAAGCAACCGATTAGAAGGAAGTTCATTTTGCCTTTTAGCCTTCGCCACCGCAAGACAATTTGCTTCTCTTGGACAATATTGTAGCCGGCCCAGCAGTGCCTTGCATTCCTCAGCCCAAGCCTTGATTAACTCTCTGTTATCACTTTCCATCGGTACTTCCACGGCACGGAAAGCACCATGGTCAATGGCTTCCTCCAAAAGTTGCCGACCAACCATGATAGCTAGTGTTTCACATGCCACCACCGATTCCGTTTGGACTGATCTCACGAACCCTTGAACATCGTTCCCCTACAGTCGTGAATCACTCCAGCTACTGCACAGTCCAGTGAACGCTCCTTCTTCGACCCGTCGACGTTGATCTTAAGGGCGCCTTTCGCCGGCGGCTGCCAAATAGAAGGTAAGACATTTTGTTGCTCGACTTTTCTTTTCTGTCCTGAGTTCCACCTCCAGAAGCATGTAGTTTCAGTAATTGCACGGTCAACAATCGAACCTGGGTTTGGCCGGCGTCGTCATTGGAAGATGTAGGCGTTACGCTCCTTTCGAATTAACCATAAAATGGCCCCGAGAACTTCATTTGACTGTAATTTTGTGACTGAGTCTTAAGTGTTGTGACTCTCATTTGTCAATTCGAGTGATGGGATGGTCTAAATTCTGCAGACTTGGTCGCGGGTCTTCCCAGATGGTTACTGTCCAATTGTAGATCAAGAGAACATGTTGTTCAACTGTCCTGAGGTGATTGATTGCACAGAGGACACATGGGATCAGGTGTGATGTTTCTTTTATAAGGTTCTCTCTAATGGGTAAAGCATTTTGGCAAGCACTCGAAGAAAATTTTGAATTTAAAAACCCAACTTTCGATTAGCTCAATCCTGAATTTTTTTAATATTTTAAAGAAGCGTCAACTTTAATCTGATCTCAAATCTGTCTCCATCAAAAAATCTCCATTAGTTTTTCCTAATTTTTCTAATTTTTCATATTAAAGAATGGTTTTCATCTAGAAATAATTTTATAAGTCGCTTTGTCAATGTGTATCGGCCTGAAAATATCATGTCAAACAACTATTGGCGATTTTTTTGGTGTTGAATCAACAGTTGAGGTTAGATTGGCAATTGGTGACTTCTGTTTGAGGCAAAAAGAAAAAAATCGAGGTAAATTTGAGATTAAAGTTAAAATGAACAATTTTCATATGAAAGAAAGAGTCCATGGTAGATTTGGAAACTGAACATAAAGTTTGGTGTTTACGTAAGGAAAAAAAAAAGTTTGGAATACAATTGAGATTAAATCTAGAATTAATGATTTTTTTTTAAAGGGAATTAGGGTCTAAGTCATAGACAATTCCTGACCGTTAGACAAAACACGCGGCCTAACGTTTTTACCGAGTCCTCCGTCTTTAATTCCTTTTAGCGGAGTCTAAACGGCTTTATTAACGCGGCGTGAATGATGATGATGCTGAACCGTGAAATGAGCGATAAAAATCCCGCAGCACGTGCGCGAATAGTCAAACCTCCGCGATCACGGAACCAGTAAAAAAAGCGGCGGCTCCCCTGGACCCCACACCCTGCCCCCCTCCCCCACGTTTCTGTCCTAACTCAATCCGAAACTCCCCCAAAAAAAAAAAAAAAAAAAAAAAAAAAACACCGACGAAACAACAAAACAAACGAGAAACGCCCGAAAAAAACGAAGAAGAAAAATGGCGACTTGAACCGCAATACGCTAGAAAGGCCGAGGATTAGGTGGTTATCCCTTTGACTTTCGTCGTATTTTCCTTGCCTTGATTCCTCGTCTCTCCCCCTTTCACACCTCTTCTTCTTCCCTCTTCATCTCCTGCTGTAGTCCTCTCGCTTTCGTCCTCCCCGCCCGCCACCTCTCGCAGAAGAGATAGAGAGAGAGAGAGAGAGAGACTGCGTCGCCGGCCGGAGGAGCGCATGGCGGCCGAGTCCCTGGTCAAGCGCCGGACGGCCGAGTCCCTGGTGACGAAGCTCAGCTCCGTCTCCGAGCACACCCGCACCGAGGCCCTCTGCGAGCTCCGCCTCATCTCCAAGCACGACGCCGACGCCCGCCCCCTCATCGCCGACGCCGGCGCCATCCCTTATCTGTCCGAGACCCTCTACTCCTCCTCCCCCGAGGCCCAGGAGAACGCCGCCGCCACCCTCCTCAACCTCTCCATCAACGCCAAGGAGGCCCTCATGTCCACCCGCGGCCTCCTCGACGCCCTCTCCCACGTCCTCCGCCACCACGGCGCGGGCTCCGCCCCCGACGCCGCCGTCCAGGGCGCGGCCGCCACCCTCCACAGCCTCCTCATCGTCGACTCCTACCGCCCCATCATCGGCGCCAAGCGCGACATCATCTACGCCCTGATCGACATCGTCAAGAGCCCCAGGTCGCCCCCCCGCTCCGTCAAGGACGCTCTGAAGGCGCTCTTCGGGGCCTCTCTCTACGCGCTCAACAGATCCACCATGATCCAGCTCGGCATCGTGCCCCCGCTGTTCGGACTGATCCTCAAGGACGGGAGGGTCGGGTTGGTGGAGGACGCGACGGCGGTCGTGGCGCAGATCGCGGGGTGCGAAGAGAGCGAAGAGGCCTTCCGGAGGGTGTCGGGAGTCGAGGTTCTGGTGGATTTGTTGGACGCCGCCACGGGCTCGAGCATCAGAATAAAGGAGAACTCTGTATCGGCTCTGTTGAACTTGACTAGGTCCGGAGGCGAGGGAGTGGTGGAGGATGTGAGGAGGATGGGTTTGGGGGTGTTTGATGGGATCAACGACGTGGTCGAGAAGGGGAGCGCCAAAGGGAAGAACAAGGCCGTGGCGCTGTTGAACTCGCTCGATGCTCGAGGTCTCAGCGGCAGCAGCAATGGAAGCAATGAGAATTCGTTTCCAGATTCGCAGTTCGACTATCTACTGCATCATTCTTCGTGATTTGGATTCTTGTGCGATTGAATCGTGATGCCACCATGTGCTTGTGTGTTTTGCCACATGGAGAAAAGAGAATGTACACAGCCCGCGGAGTTATTTGGAAACTCGAGGCTCTGGAGCGGTGTCATTGTCGAACTGTGTTCACCATGATGACTTGGCTCCCGGCTCCGGCTCCGGCTTGTTCTGTAAATAGTTCTGATACTGAATTCATGAAATTCATTTAGTAGTTTTGAGCCAGTTTGCTTTTCTCTGATTTTGACTCCACCTTTGGCTAGGGGGCTTTCTGTGTTTGTATGGATTAGATACAATGTAGTTATATCTCTTTAAATGAATGGAATTCATTCAAGGTTTTAATAAAGAAACTCGATGCTCCGATTTGAATGTCGCAATGGTGCCATTAGAATCAACTGTAGACGCTGGGAGGTGTCTAGTAGTGACCGACCACATGCCACCCAAGGCACTAATCTGATTTGTGTTAGGCAGTGATGATGGAGCAGACAAGGGGAAGTTTCAACAGCAAAGAAACTGGAAGATCAGCTCCTCCTGAGGTAACGACAGGTCTTTCTGCAGCACGAAGGAATTACATTCATGTAATTCATGCATGCTCGTGGGTGTAGAGTTCGGTTCAATTTGTAAGGTTTTACCACAGGGAAGTCTTCTCGAATCTACTTGAGTGCTGAAAAGCTTGTTTTGTTTTTTTATGGGTGTGATGTTCTCATCCGTTTATTCAATAATCAATTTGCACTATTCTGACTTTGACTTCCTAATGATATCGTTCCCAAGTCAAAATCAAAGTGCTTTTCCAATCTCACAACTTGCGATGCAATGTCATCTGTAATTGTACGTCTGTTCTTCAAAGCTTATTTTGACTCTACAAAAGTCAAATTCTTGATATTATTTGATGAATGTATTAGTTTTCTGCACAGCTGGACAATAGATACGGTGGCTAAATTAATGACATGACAATGATTTCGAGATGACTATGTGCAACTTCCGTTTCTCTACGGGTAATTTCATTGTTTAAATGTACTGAGCAAGATTTTGCTTGGTTTGGGGGACGGGCCTTGCCGGTCCATTATAGTATTCGTTGCCACAGCCTGAGTGAATATGGAGCACGAGGCTCCAGAAAGCTCCACTTGCTGAGGCCACTCCCTTCTTGCCATGGCTAGTTGCTACTTCAAGTACCCGCAACCCGGGAAAGATTTGCACAGTTAACTCCACTTGTTACATTTCTGATTATAATTCTAATCGGAGGATCATCAAGCCAGAATACGTCAATGTGATTAATATGGTAAGGCCATCCTGCCGCCAACCCTCCTCTCCCTTGCAATTTCTGGTTGTTACCATATATAACGTGTCGCAGATTCGGTTTGGCAAACCTCCTATTAGAACTTTGTGTGAGTTGTACTTCCTTTGCCATGAACGAAGACGGGGGATACGAATTCTTCGTTTCATTGCCAGATGGAGGGCAGTGCAGTACATCGATATCTCATACTTGATGTGATAAATTGCTCAAAGATTGACCGTGGAACATGCAGGAGGGCTAGATATTTATCACAGGAACTTTATTCATCACTTGGCAGAGATATTTCTCATATATATGGATGTCACAAGCTCTAAAATTTTGCAGCTTAGTTTGCTTAATTGTTCCAAAGCTGTTCAAAAGAGAATTTCAGCCTTCATGTATGACCTGTTGCATGAGATAAGATATTCATGAGGCGGGAGCATAAAGTTATGATGTTAAGGTGTTCAGGTTAGTTTCGTCCTTCCTCTCGTTGCTGTGGTCAAGGTTAGCATCATTTTGGCATACTTTATGGGTCTCTCATGATCCCTTCAGCAAACCAGATGCCTTTCTGATATATTCTCTGCATTTGCGGTGCAGATGGCATTGCGGTCACTAACTTTATTCTCAACAAAATAAGATTTTCTAGAGTCAATGGTTTACTTTCTTCGAGTGATGGGCGTTGTTTAAGATGAGAAATCAACAAGTCTAGTAGTGAAAAGAGAGAGGACCCTTGAAATTTTATTCTCCTCCCTTTTCATGGTGATAAGCAAAGGACAATGAGGAAAACAACTTTAATTGAGCAGTGAAAAGTAGCTGTCCTATTAATATTTGAAGGTATTGACTAGGAGCGGCATCTGAATCGTTTGCGTTGGTCTTGGTTCATGTCTACCAAAAGTAGAATGTCACCAATGGGTCCTCCGTTTTAGTTCTTTTTCTCAGTGATGATGCTCTTACTTCTCTGTAGCCTCAGGTGTGCTTGTTCGGGCATCAGCTTTACAAGCCTGGCCGGTGCTTATCATGTTCAGGCTACTGAAGCCGTGTGTCACGAGAAGATCAGTAGCCTATTTACAAGATTATTCAACCCTCTTAGCAGTTTACAGAAGACATCAGAGGAAATTTTCGAGAACATAATGCTTGGACATTCTCTTCTGAAAATCGAACGTTTATGTACAGCTAGTCTCCTGCAAATGGACCCATCCTATCTTTGTACGCAACTTATTTGCCCGTCTATTTGGTTCTGCTAAACTTAACTTCCACAAATAAAAAAACCAGTGCTGGGAGTTGCGACGTCCTGTCAACTGGGCTGTTCGGGCGGCACGAGTAGACAAGGTTGGGAAGATGATTGCGATATTAATCTACCTATCAATTCTTCCTCCCGTGGCTATTTAAGATGCATATTAACTGAAAGGTGCGCTGAGTCGGGGAGATTGTTTCCCATCTAGAACTTTATCAGCCTGACGGCTGGGCACAAAGCAGAAAAAAGAGAACAGGAGCCGAATCCACCAACTTGGCCCCAAGTGGGAACACTTGCGCCAGATTCAGCAGATCGGCCACCCGTTCGGCCGTTTGATCTTCGAGCTGTCCATTTGGGCAGCCACGTTGTTGACTTTGATTATTATGTTCTGGTTCGGGAATTTGAAACCTTCAAACCTAGCGGGCGGTCGATTCTGCCTGGACCCACGGCACGGTAACGAGCGACCGCCAGTCCTCTTTTCTTTACTCGTGTTCTTTACTCTTTCGAGTCGTAACCGAGACGGGTTCTGGGAACCTTTGAAGATAGAACTCGGGGAGATGGTAGACAAAAATGGTTCTCCCGCAAACGAATTCCGCTTTATGCTGCGGAAGATTACAAGGAAAAGACCTACAGCAGTAGTGTACAGTACGCCTCTTGGCCTTGTCAAAACAGCTTGAAAATGTAAACGGGATCTCGATCAATCATTCTCGCAATGAGAGACCCCACGAAGGGGATGCCCCATCATGATGACCTTTGCTAGTCCTCGTGTTTGTTTGCATTATTGACTATGAAGCAGCATCGAGAGCGCCCCCACAAGGCGCTTTTCCTTTTTTTTTTTTCAACAACCTTTCAATGACTTTTCAAGTACCCCCTCGCTTTACCAAGGCCAACATCCTCAATTCCGACTCGCTAAATTCAATTCTCCATCTCCTTTTGTCTGGGAATGGACAGTTGTACTAACTTTATCTTTTTGGCTAATTGCTCGTATTTCACACCTCCAATCACATTCGGAGTCACAGGTAGCGCGACTTGTGATTTTTCTAGGCAGCGTGCGAAAAGGAACCGTTTTGAGGAAAACCTATTCTGCTGCTGAATCAGTGCGACCTACTTTCTTTAGCTTCCCACTTCAGAAAATTGACACCAAGAGTTAAATAAGTTCTGGGTCCGCAGTCAATATATATGACAGTAAGGAAAACAACAAGCAAATGCTGGAATAGCTCAGTTGGCTAGAGCGTGTGGCTGTTAACCACAAGGTCGGAGGTTCAAGCCCTCCTTCTAGCGTGTTCTATTACCCTTTTTGTCTGTCCTCCTTCCTTAAACTCCAAGGTTTGTCAGGCAAAAACGTGTTCCCAAAAGAGGGAAAAGTGTTGATGGAAGGTAGAGCTACTACCAAAAGATGTCTAATTTCGTCTCCACGGGGATCCAATTGTTGAACTTAACTTTGTGCGTTTCTCCTGTTGGAAAAGAGAACCTACACTTGTTTCTTTGTTTTTTCCCCCTCCTTTTGGGGTCCCAAAAGAGAGAGAGAAATAACACAAAGTCGAGGAAGAAGAACATAAGCAAGCTCGATATAAAGAATGTAAAGCCGAGATGGCGCTTTCCAATTGGCCGATGAAAGCAACCAATCCCGGGCCGAGATATTGGCGAGGAGAGGGAGAGCCACCACTCCCACTCCCAAAAACGTCCTGTTAACCTTAGTGGCGATGAATCCACCAAAAGGGCAAAGAGAAGAAAAAGCATTCAAAAAGTGCCAAAAAGGCAATCGAAAAAGCAGAAGCTCTTGGAGAGAGAGAGAGAGAGCAGAAAAAAGAAAAGGGGTGGATGTGGAAAAAGGCAGCGGAGGGAAGAGAGAGAGAGAGAGAGAGAGGGAAAGGGCGGCGGTGGCGGCAGCGCATTGGCGGATGGTGGTGGTGATATGGACGGACGGAGTGGGTGACACGCCCACGTGAGTGGCCCACCACCACCTCCTCCCTCCACCACCACCACCGCCACCACAACGCTTCTTCCATCCATCCCTCGCTTCATATCGACGCTAACTGCCAAAAACAACTCCAGCCCACCACCACCATCAACACCGTAAAAGTTTACTCGGTTTTCTCTAGCAATCCGCGTGCTTATTTTCTCTTTTTCTTTCTCCTTTAAATTCCAAATCTTCAAATTGTCTGAAGCTCTCACCCAGAAACTTGTGTTGGTGAGCTCGGTGGAAGAAGAACCATATGTGAGTTATGTTAGAAAAGTCCAATGTTGAATAACTAGAAGGGTGTAGAGCAATTGATATGTTTTAATTAGCCCATATGTCAGACTTACACTCCTTTAGGGATCTCCTGAAGTTAAGGTATTGAACTTTTACTTTGCCCTAATAGGATATTGCTCGATATCTACATACCTAACTTCTCACGGGGTATTAAAAATGAAGCTGTTATAATAAAAATTGCCGAAGAAAATATAGAGAGGCAAAAGTTAAGGATGGCATCTTGCAACAAAAGAAATATGAGCATGCCTCAGAAAAGAATGATTTGATATGGATCTATCGTGATTAAAAGGCAAATGTGTTACATGCCATCACTTTAAGATGATTGACCTGCTCATTTTCTTTTCTCATTTTTTTTTTTTTGAAAAACATATGTCATAATTCTCTCTCCACCATTGTTATTCGCCTCGTCACTAAGTGCCTTTGTCTCTCGCACGCACGCACGCACAGAGAATGAAGATAGAGAGAGGTTGCAGCAACCACGACTTCATAACCACTGAGGTTGTGAACACTGCAAGCAGCGGCCTCACCTCAAGTAACTCCAACTTGAGGCTTAGGAAGAGAGGGCTGGGGCGACAAAAGCAACACGGGCCAGTGGCGTTGCGTGGGGACAGGTAAAGGAGCTGCTAGGAAGGGTAAAAAATGGAAAAGAAAGACAATTGCAATTGAGCCATCTAAAGTGTAAATGTACTTATGTGTTGACATCTCAAGGTAATTATATGCAATTACATCCTAATTTTAGATGGTCGTACTTTAGGAATATAAAATGATGAATAGCGTAAAGTTCGACCCTCAGTCTGCAATTTCATTATATGTGTTTAAAAGGAGTTACTGTTTTTCTTTTTCTTGGAAAAAAATGATTTGGACGAATAATGGACCTTTCTCACCTTGCTGCTAAAATGTTCGATTTAAAGCACCAACAGAACACCAATTACCTTACTAAGCAAGTCCGTCACTGTAGGCCTACCATGGGTTCAAGTCCAAATATAAGTGGTATACCTAAATTCATGATCATCTTTTATAAATTAAGTAATAAACCGTGAATCAAATCTATGATTTTCGAATTACAAACCGAGTCTTTTAATCACTCGACAAAGCAATGGGTGTTTCAAATAGATCCACTTGCTTGGATATGTTTCCAATCTACAATGGACACATATATATTTTTTTTTGTAGGCATCCTTAGATGGGGAAAATGAAGGAGAAAAAGGGAGGGGAAATATGGGGGAGATATCAAAGGCACCTCCATAAAGCAAGAAAGGAAAAGTTAAGAGGTTACTATCATTAACTCATTTGACAAAAGTGACCCCTCCTTTCCCTTTGGTTGCCCACTCACACACTAATCTTTTTCTTCCTCTCCCTTCCCCCCTCCATTCTCTAATGCTAGTGGTTCCTTTCTCTCTCTCTCTCCTCCTCTGGTTGGCCACTAGGGGTAGCCTCGCTTTTTCCCACTTCTAATAATGCTAGTGGTTCTTGTCTCTCATGTCCCTATTCCCCACTACCATACAAAGCCCCCTCCCTCTCGAGCTTTTCTGGGGTCGCGGCCTCAGGATGTTAGCAGCTAAGTAAAAGGTCAAAAAACACTCGGGAGGGAGGGATTTCTAGCATGGGGAGAGACGATGGATAAAGAAGGTAACCAAGAAACCCCATCTCTCCTCCCCAACAACAGCACCGTCAAGTTGGAAGAGTCCCCTAGGAAATCAGCCGCCGCTAGTGGTGCTCTCGGCGGTGGCGGCGGGGGCGGGGGCGGCGGAGGGGATAGGCTGAAGAGAGATGAGTGGAGCGAAGGAGCGGTCTCGAGCCTCCTCGAGGCCTACGAAACCAAATGGGTGCTCAGGAATAGGGCCAAGCTCAAGGGTCATGATTGGGAGGACGTCGCGCGCCACGTCTCGTCCCGGGCCAATTCCACGAAGTCGCCCAAGACTCAAACGCAATGCAAGAACAAGATCGAGTCCATGAAGAAGAGGTACAGGACGGAGTCCGCCACCGCCGACACGTCCTCCTGGCCGTTGTATCCGCGTCTCGATATGCTCCTGCGGGGTACCGCGCCGCCCCAGCTGCCTCTGGCCCCGCCGCCGTTTTCTCAGCCGCTGGCCTCTAATCCACCACCTTTGATATTGTTAGAGCCGTCCTCTGCTGCAGCCGTGCCGCAACTGCTGCCGCCTTCAGGCCCTCCGCCGCCGCCTCCGCCTGGTATTGCCCAGAATTCTCATGGATCCAATGGAGTTGACAAGTTGCCCAAGGTAAGAAGAGTGCCGAGCCACTTCATGTTTACATGTGTTCCTTTCGTTTTATCATAGCTGAGCGAGTATCGTTTTACCTGTTCTACCCAGGAAACTTGAATATCATTCTGTCTCTGCATGATTTACTATTCTGTAACAACTGATGTGTAGGCCAATAAACAAATAGAACCCAAATTATAATTTCCGGTATATAGTGCTATCTTGATTTGACTTGAGTGTATTCATCACGGGGATCAATGCCCAGCCCAGGAAAAACTACAAGATCATTTTCCATGTACACACATATTAATGTATAAACTTCTGTTTAGACAAAAAGGTCTGCAGTAAAAGCATGTACTTATGATAACATTTGGATATGTGCAAATTAATGAATTTGTTTATGCCTGAAGTATATAAATTAAGGTACTGGAACGCTAAGAGAGGGCTCTTCTCTTTAGCAGAAACTTGTTCTTAGTACATATGCATTCTGGCATTTGAGTTGATTGAGATCAGCCCAATTGACTCTTACGTTTTCACTAGCAACGTCTCTAATAAAATCGATTCGAGTCATGCTCGTTGGTTTTGATACACGACTAATATAATTGCTTGTTGAAATGTCTTTTATGTCAATGTAGGAAGATGGAGCCGGAACCAAATTATCGGATCAAGTGTCCGACAAGAATCCAGTGGAGACAGATAGCAGCACGCCGGCCCTTTACAGTGATAAGCAAAAGTCGTCGAGGTCAAAGAAGCATAAGACGATGATGAAGATGGAAAAGAACAAGAAGAGGCGAAAGAGAGAAGAGTATGGGATTGCCGAGAGCATACGGTGGTTAGCAGAAGTCATCGTGAGATCCGAGCAATCAAGGATGGAGACGATGAAGGAGTTGGAGAAAATGAGGATCGAGGCCGAGGCGAGGCGGGGCGAGATGGATCTCAAAAGAACCGAGATCATCGCTAATACCCAGTTGGAAATCGCAAAGCTCTTTGCTGGGAGCAACAAAGGGATTGATTCTTCCCTAAGAATTGGAAGAAACTAAGGTGGACTATTTGAAGCTTATGATTATAATTATGATTGTGTTATGGTAATATGTATGTAAAGATCACCTAGACTTTGTGTACTGACACTGTGAAAATGGCAAGGAGGACCGGAAGATGAGGTGATGACGGGCTAAATCTCAGCATCGTACCTCTCTTTTGGTGTAAGAAAGCCTATGCCTCATCTCCATGTTCTCTTTCAACGACATATTGCAGTGTATATTAGACCCTATGTAAACTGATTTAGAAGCACGCTACATAAGCCAAAAAAAGAAGTAAGAAACTTCATTCCGATACTTTTGCCTGCATCTATGTGAAATCAAGATAGCGCATTTAGCCGGAGGGAGGCAAACGTAAGGCTGAACAAGCTCGATACACAGCGAATTTCCTGAACTAATTGCTACGAAACGTATCGCCTCTGTTTCTTCGCTCCTCGTCTTTGCTCTGTTGATTTTGGATTCTCCTGCTTTTCATAGAGAATCTGCTTGGAGTTGCATGTTCTGGATTGCTCGTTAAACCATTGATGGACAGGGATGAGGACTAAAAAGTACCTAGTTTTTCTCCTATCTGCAATGTAGTTTATAAGAAAGCATCCTAATTGAAAATTGCGATGACACTTTCTAAGTCTGTGACTAGTCATACTGATCAAAATGCATTCTATAAAACAGGGAATTAGGAAGAAAGATACACGGGATGGATTTTAGCAGGGGGATTTTGAGTTCCTTCACCTTTTGATTTGATCACTGCTTCATCATATCTTACGAGTCAATTTCAGTATCACTGCCTCAGATAGAGCAAAGGCCATCCTTTCAGCCTTCTGTCTCCTTTAAGAAATTGAAGTGCCAAGTGGTTTCTTTGCTTAATCCGGGCACTTGATCGAGGAAAGTGTACTTTTTGGCCAATGCTCTCTGCTTTCTGACTGGGACAACACACAAGTTCCTGTATGATGCAACACTTCTCAAATATATATTAAAGAAAAAGAAAAAATAAAAGGCGTGCTAGTTTTTGATGAGAAAATATACTGCCGGTACTGTCACTGATCTTGCTCTGAATCTCGGTTCCGGCAAATTAGACTTGTTAATTACCTCAAAACCAATGTCCTAATTATATCACCAATTCACAATTACCAAAACCAAATGAGTCAAAAATTGCTGAGAATATCATTTTCTCAGCAATTTTTAGATTAAATATTTTTAAATAAAATGCTGGGTCTCTACAGAGAAGTCCGAAAATGAAATCTTCGAAATCTTCTGATTCGAAAGAATGAGAAACAGATTTCGGTTTATCCTACTCTAGTTCTAAACAACCAGTATCAGATTAGCAGCGGTAATAAATCATTATCAGAATTATACTTGTTTGGTCATTCAAGGAACCTCTACAGGTGGACAGGACTTCTCTTTTTCCTGGCGTAGGATAGGCCAGACACCGCAACCAAACACACCCAATTGGATAAACCATGAGAAAACTGAAAACCCCACCAAAACCTCCACCTCTTTCTCTATCTCTCTCCAACATAGGAAATGGGTCTTCTCCAAATACACTCTCCAATCGCAGTCTTTCTCAGCAAACCGGTCTCGTCATCCCATTCCAAACCGCCTTGTCTTCCTCCGTCCACCCGGAATTTCGGACAAAGTTCGCTTTTTTCGTCTTCTCCAGGAATTAAAGACAGAGTCTTTACGCTATCCACTGCACCCAGGAAGCTGCTCTGCACACCACCTCAAGGGAAGCACGTAAGAGAAGACTATCTTGTGGTAAGTTGCCATGTTCGATTGTGGGTCTCTTTCGTTCCTATCAGCGCTTGCATGAATCTGTGTAATTCCGAATTTTTCGGTGGCTAAATGGAAATTCTTGAATGCCGGGTTAAGATAATACGGGTAGGTAGGGGAGCTATCTGATTATGGAATTTGGAACTTGGGATTTCAACCTTGTTAGCCTATGAAAATGGAAAAAATTATTATCTTTAGTGAGCTGATATTTAGCGGCGTTTTCATTTAAATCGTATGGTTGGTTTTGCTTGGGCTTGGGGCGATTTACGTCGCTGTTCTTTGGCAGACTGTACAATCTTTTACATTGATGTGCTTCTTCTTTTGGTTTGGAAGAAAAAATTGTCGGCTCAGGAGGTGCAGGAGCTTGTGAGGGGAGAAAGGAATGTGCCCCTCATCATTGATTTCTATGCAACATGGTGTGGACCCTGCATTTTGATGGCGCAAGAACTCGAAATGGTAGGGTTCAAATCTGATGTCTTGTTGTGGGATAATTTCAATCTCGTGTCATCTCTGTTTTTTATTTTGATTAATTACTCTCATTTACGTTCTTTGTGGAGGGAAATATATTGTTCCATTATATGGGAGATCATGGCTGTAGGTGCTACAAGTATGTTGCCTTTTAATTTTTTAGCAAGTTAGTGCCAGCTATCTTCAGAATGGCAATGCTCTTCGATGAATTGGTTACTATTGGGAGTTTCTTTCATTGATATACCACTTCAACATAAGCAAAGCATTCACGATAGACCTGAATCGAGAGGCATGCTGATTAAATATCAGTTCATTGGCTTTTTATAAATGCTTTTGATCGGTCTCGAGATTGACATCTTCCCTTAGTAAGGCAACATTTTCGATTTCTCTAGTTGCTGTATTGTCTTCCCATTTTTCTCCCCTTGACAGGCTTGGGGACAAGATACTTATTTATGTCCAAGCTACTTCAAATTAGTGAATAGTTTATAAGATGCTTGCTACAAGTTACTTTGAGGTTAGGACCAAATGCTTAGGTTGATTTCCTATTGCAGCTTGCAGTGGAGTATGAGAATAATGCCATGATCGTGAAAGTTGATACAGACGATGAGTATGAATTTGCCCGAGACATGCAGGTAATAATTGCCATCGATACTAGTCCGATACCTTTTCTTATGATTGTTGCATTCAAACTCTTGGCTTGAGATCTCCATCATCTGGTGATATCATAAGACACTTGATGTTGGTACCCTTCTCTTGGTCTATAAATGTTGTTTAATGACAAGTGGAAACAGCTTTTCATTGAAAACCTTGCTAGGTCGTGAGGCTCTTCTTAAGAAACTGCTCCTTTCTCCCCCTTTTTGCTGTTAAGTCAAAAGAATTAAAAATGATTTGCTAGATTTTTTCAGAAATGAATATAAATTTTGATGAATCAAGATTCAGGACAAGCTAAAGCCATTTAATCTCTGGGCAAAAGAAAAAATCGGCTGCTTATGAATTTCATTTGAAACTCTTATGTTTCAGGTACGTGGCCTGCCGACTTTGTACTTCATCAGTCCAGATCCCAACAAAGATGTTATTCGAACAGAAGGTCTTATCCCTATTCAGATGATGCGCGATATCCTAGACGATGAAATGTGAAGGCATCGGGAAAATGATTGATAAAATGTCTTCTAGGATTTAGAGACAGAGCTGCTCCAGCTGCTCCAGATCCAATGTGCGATTTTGCTCTGTGATATTCTTTTAATATGAAGGTAGGTATAGGCCATTCAATCTGGAGTTGGCTACCTTTTGTTGTTATACTTGATGAACTAGATACTAAACTTAGGAGGTTTGGGCATTCAGCCCAATGGAAGGCATGGCCCCGGAATATCGGTTGGTTGTATTTTGCGTTTGGCCATTAAGATCTATATAGTAACTAGGGACGGTGACAATCTTTAAGGTGGTTTAGATAGTTTAATATGCAATTTGAAGATTGCTTTTACATCCCGGCAGATACCAGATAAAGCATGCTCTCTGTTTTGCTTGATTTATTCCCGGCAGATACCAAAATATTGCTAATGGCTCTGGGTTAGAGGACATTACTACTAGATCTGCTTATTTTGCACCTGAAATGAATTTCTGGTTCAAAATGAGTAGAGATGAGTTTCTCGAAATGTTGTTGTTATTAGTGGACAACTGGGGAGATGGAATGCTCATCTAGCTTGAGATCAGTTGTATGCTGAGCAGGGAAATGGCACGTGTAGGCAAGTGTACAACCTGATGAAGCTGATGCAGGAACCACTGGTGCTGGATATTAATGGCTTGCTTATCAAAGTGTAAGTTCAATTGAATCGCCATACTTAGTCTGTCGGATGTATGGTCTACTTGAACCTTCGGTTCATAGAAATGTGTCCGGGTCTTGGCGATCAGGTAGGGACAGGTACAAGAAGTTTTCATTCTTTAAGCATGCTTTGCTTCCTTGCAATAGGATGCATCGTTGTCGAGATTGTACAAGTCCTCTGCTTTGTCCCAAGTGATCTGGAAAATGAAAGAGAATGGTTGCAAAACAAAAGTGACATGTAAATGATGAACGAGCGAATCCACAATTAGTGTAGTGTTTGCAATTGCTAAAGCTCCGTTTATTTCAAGAAAAATGATTTCCAAAAAAAAAAAAAAAAAACCCACTTTTTGCTGTGTTTGTTGTCATATTTAGTCGAGGGTATAATTTTCTCTCTATAGGAAAACTCGAATTATGAAGTCAGGAAAATGACTTCTGAGATTAAAAACCGGAAACATCTTTCCTAGACACGAATGAGTTTGCTTGGTCCACATCGTCTTTTATTCTCCATCTTAGTGACTACTGCTTCTCCTTCCTTTTCAGTGAATACTCTCTCTCTTTCTCTCTCTCTCTCTCTCTCTCTCTCTCTCTCCAGTCTCCAATCTGAGTCTTGTCTTTTTGGGGAGATTTTCTGGGTTTGTTCGATGGTGTTAGTCCTAAGACGATAGCTGGAATGGTATTTGCGCTAGTCTCATTAAGCACACCAGACGTTTGTGTAAATTACTCATAGAAACTTGACTCCAAGTCACTGTGACCTTGCTAAGGAAATTACATCACGCGTAAGAGAGGAGACATCAATAACAAGCAACAAATTAAAGAGAGGAATATATGTAGATCATTTAATTAAGGTGACAAGATGCTTTTAGATAACTTTGTAAGTATTTTTTAGATTTGGCGATCCATCGGAAATTGTCGTCCAAATTGAAGGAATATCTAGTCTATAGGTTCAAAACATAGCTTATTTAGTTCTGGTAGTGATAGAAAACGGTTTTCCATTCCAAACGGTAGCATGTTTGTTTGAGTGAAAAAAAATTCATAAATTAGTTCTTTGAATGTTCACGCACTTAATTTGCTTCAAATGATCGTCAAATATGGGTAAATAAAGTATGCTTACTAAAATATAGAAAAATGAATTTCCTAATCTGAAATGAGAGAAAATTTTCTGAAAAAATAAATTCTCGGAAGATGTTTCCATTAATCATGGAATGATCTTTGAAACGGACACTCCCTTCAATTTATTTTAGGATTAAAGTACTGTCATCTTCTTTGAAAATAACTTCTTGAACAATATTTTCGAGACGAAACAGGCGTATGCAAAATATCAACCGATGATCTCATCCAATTTATTGAACAGGAGCTGCATATTTGCTCGGGAACATGCATGTAATGTGGTCATATTCTGTCCCGGAGTCCCCACGTTTCACAGTGTGAAGGGGACTAATTGAAACGGTGCGCATTCGGTCTCGATGCAGTGCCCGAACCTAGAAGCCCCTCGACTTTCTGGTAAAAGACACACAGCTTTTTTATGACCCTTCGCGTTTGCGGAGGGGCTTCAGTCGCATCTGACCAAATACGGAGCGATTCCAACGCATGAACGATGCGAAACCACTCCTTTAAATCGATTGACTGATTAGATAGCCCCGTCCCATTGATGAGTGAGAGAGAGAGAGAGAGATGTCTTTTTCTATGACCCTTCACGTTTGCTGAGGGGCATGGAAGCCCCTCGCATCTGACCAAATACGGAGAGATTCCAACGCATGAAGGATGCTAAACCGCTCCTTTAAATCGATTGACTGATTAGATAGCCCCGTCCCCATTGATGAGTGAGTGAGAGAGAGAGAGAGAGAGAGAGAGAGAGAGGGAGGGAGGGACGAGTTTCCTCTTCCCAGGGCGAAAGCGAGGACCATCTGCCTCTTCTCATAATCGAAAGTCAAAGGGACTTAAACGAGAATATCAAAAGACTAAGCGGGAATGGAGATAAATCTGAAGAAAAAAAGAAGAAGAACAGCAAAGGAAAAATTCTGCCATCTTGGTTCTTTACAAGACGATACAAAACAATCGGTCTCGATAACGAAGTGAAATGGAACCGCAGTCGGCAGCCTCTCCGTCATAAATCGTGGAGTCAATCTCGAACAGAGTCGATTCTGAGCGTAATGCTTGCAGAAACGCTGAGGACGTGCTCTCGAATGCAAAGCCGTACGCGCGTTCCTAAAAATGGTTGGTTCGTCGGACCACAGGGTGGACGGCGACGTCGGCGGGGGAGAAGGCCAAGATCATGAGGGCGGCCATGATGCCGACAGGGAAGAGTAGGAGCACCAGCGGCGGAGGAGGGAGGGGCGGCAGCACCAGAGGCAGCACCACCAAGAACGCCGTGAGGGCCGCCAGTACCAGAACAGTCTCCAAGCCTGTCGCGCCCCTTACCATGCTCCTCCGACCACCATGCCCCGTCTCTGGAATTGTCCCTCCTCCTTTCTCCGTCCGCGAAAGACTCGGTTTTCCGGGTCAAATCGTCAATGACGGAAAGAGAGATGGAGCAATGAAGAAGAAGAAGAAGAAGAAGAAGAAGAAGAAGAAGCTTCAGAGCAAGCAAGAAAGAGAAGAAGGCGGCCTTTTCTAAAGGTGGGAGTGGGACGGGCTTTGGCTTGGGTATATATAGTTGGTGGCGTGACGCTTTTGCATGAAAAGTAAAATGGTTTTTTTCCAATCTTGGAATTTACGTTTCTCTACATATTTTGACTGTTGGTCACCAAAAGAACGTGCGCAAGCAACCATCGTGCCTCGCTCATTTATGTGATGTTGTTTTTTTAGTTTATATTCTAGAGGATGGGTGCATAATATATATAATTTTACTATCACCTGTCAATGAAATTATCTGACATATGAAATTTTGAAATCATATATTACGATGTAAATCTGAACAAAATAGATTGATTCAATGCATCATCGATATGTTAATACATTGATAAATAATTGTTTCCTAAAATTGTCTAACACGATTGATCCAGCAATTCCAATGTTCATTTGTCCTTAATCAGAACCTAAAGTTCAAGAGTTCAAATTGGATTTTGATAGTTAGAATGGAACAGGTCGTGGTTGTTAAACTAGGTAGCTCCTCTCCACTTTCTCATTACTTTTCATTAAAAACAAAAAACAAAAACAGTGCTTGGGAAACCACATCGTTATTGCCAATTAAACCAAACCTATGGAAAATTCCCTTGGAATAGTACGCTGCTTACGCAGCTTGTTCAAGGGAAATTGGCTAACTTTTTTTTTTTTTCCCTGGAAATCCTTTTCCAAGTAAGTCCTCATATACTCTTATCTCCCCTAATGTTGCTACACTACGTCGAATCCAAGTGATACTTATTCAACATTCATCAAAACAGAGAGTTTCTATCTTCAGGGAGATAATTAGTGATTACAATTATGGGTTATTATTATTAATACCATAAAGAACCTCAAATTGATACATTGTGACAAATATACTTTGTCAAAAACTCTAAACCGGTATAATTGTGACAAATCGTGGACTTATCATTTCAATTAAATTATTCCCATTTATTACCCAACTCCGCATCTTCACTATAAAATTTGACCAAAAAACTAAGGATAAATTTATCATAAGTGTACAAATTTGTGATTTTTGAAATTCAAAAATTAGTTTAGGATAAAATTGCGATGGTATAATAATTTAGTTTCTTTTTTTTTTTTTGTATCACCCCGTTTGTTATTAAAAAGGATGGTCTTTTCGAGAATTATAAGATTATCTATTCGATTGCTTATGAAACGTCGTTAACAAATCCTGAATAAGAAAATCGGTAGAATGACGCATCAACGGTCAGGGAAAGGGAGAGACGTGGGTCCCAGAGGGAGGAGAGGAGGTTCATCGGTTTGTGTGTCACTTGCCAGAAAACCCGGCATCGTGCAATGGTCCGAATCGGACAGGATCAGTCTCCACGATCCCTACGGATCCATCTCGATCGCGATCCGTTGCAGAACCTCAACGTATCAACATCAGCTCTCAATAATTTTTACCTGTCAATTCTCTCGTCCTATAAAAATAATATCTTCCATGGCTTTGTTAATCGATGCATTGGAGAATGTAATCCGCTCTTGCTTGGTACTATCGTTTTGTCTTATTTCTCTGTATGGCATCTCATTTATTTTTAACGAATAGAATGCGATGACAAGTTGTTCTCCGGCAACATGGTGATAGAAAAAGGAGACCGGTCCTTGTCCCAGTAACGTAAGACGTGACGGAGCTGTTTATGGCGACAATAAATATTTTTCTATGTTTTATGGTATAGAAAAAAAATTACAAAAAACCAGAGCATGGTGATAATGGTCTTTTTTTTTTTTTTTTTTTTTTTTTTTGGGGCGGGGACTTAATCGAGATTATAGAAATGGGAGTAGCCTAGCATTACGTGCAAATATGTACAAGTTGATCACTACTTGTGGAGCATCGGGAAGAAAAATGACAACTTGTGATCTCGCTTGCTTAGGATGCTATTTTCCAAGGAACGGAAAAGGAGCAAGAATGTGCGAAAAAAGACAATGTACAATTCCATGTGCACTCCATCCGTTTATTACTTCCTGTAAAAGAGTAGGCAGCCGAACTTTTATAGATCGATTTGATTCAAGTTTTATACTATCGGACTGACTTGTGTTCCGTGCAATTGTAAACCTTGGCGGCCTTACTATGTACCAGATGCATTTGATTTCTCCTCTCGTTCTTTCTTTTCTGTTGACTTTCCCAGCATTTTGAGCGTCGGGGCATCTAATCCATTGGTCGGTGAATCAAGCGGGAGCTGGGAAACGCGTCTCTCGAGGGTTTAAACTTCAATGAACTTGGCCAGGGGGCCGCAACCCTCTCTTGCTAGTCGACCAAAAAGCAGCTATTCAATGGCAAGTGATGTCTTTTTGCTCGTCAAATTTCGGAATAAAGAATGAGATTCAAAGACTCTCGCTCCCTCCTTGCCTCCCTAATTCCGAGAATCGTAGAGGAGAAGAGGAATAAGAAATCCTCACGGATAGGACGGCGCTCGCGTGGCGTCCCAATTCAGTGAATACGAGCAGCTTGGTACGGCCATATCTGCCAATTTGGTAGCTTTGCTTTAATTGAAGAACATGTGCAGGTTGGCGCGATTGCACTCTCTGCACATAGGCGTGCTTTTTCCTGTTCGCTCGGCGTGCAATGTATCTTGATTTTTTTTTCCTCTCTTTTTCATGTGTTCAAAGCTCCTACGCTTCTCTCCTCCCAACGCGCGCCAGACGCCAATCAAATTCTCGGTGCGGCTTGATAATGTTTTGGGGTGGTGGTGGTGGGGGATCTTGTCGAGAAGACCAAACCACATTCTCAGTTCCCTCAAATTTAGATTTTTATGTGGCCAAGATTCTTGCCCTCTTTGTCGGGCCTCTGTCAGTATCGTTAGGCCTTAGGGAGTGAGAGATCTTGGAAGGAATTCACGTCGAGAGAGGAATAAGGATTGCGCAACCAAAAGGAATTCAGGCCAGTGCAGTCGACTCGAGCGAGGGTGACGATCATGGCCGGGCCTCCATGCGCCATGCATTGGAGGGTCGTCCTGAGACCAAGCAGCCTAGGAGATTTCGTTGTTTGTGATGCAGTCCATCTCACTGCAAGAGGTTCGAATCGACCCAGGGGGAGCTCGGGAAAATCTACGCATCACAAACGCCATTCTTAACCGCTAAAAACTACCTCACAGCACTTAACATTGGGAACACTGTAATTGTTAGATGAGTTAATCTATCTTTAATGGCTACCTCTCTTTTGGTAACTTCCATTTTGGTTACCGCTCATTCTTTCTCCATTTAAATGCGACGGCTTTCATTTTCTTGAACAAAACAAATTTCACAATTAAATGCGCATAACTAATTTGAGAATGTGCATGAGAACTAGAAATTAGAATCGCCTAAATTTAAGAAATGATATTGGACCTGGAACGATAGACCTCCCTTACTTCATTATATGCTTAATAAGCATCTGGTTTATGTTCTGTAACTATTTTTGGGTGATAAAATAACCCAACGTTTTCCTCGATGACCTTCATCAATAGGCATTCAAACATTAGTAATGATTTGTTTCTGTAATGTTTATAGTGTGAGTATACATTTATATGCAAATGTCCATGTGTTTCTTAGATACACACAACTAGATCCTGTCATGCACCTACCCCATCTTTCTCAACTTCTTCTTTTTTTGTTTTTTGTGGGGGTGTTTTTGCTTACTCCAAATTTCGAACTTGGAATCGCCCCTAAACCCTTATGCCTTCCCAAGATTAGCTTCCTGGTTCATGTCGTTGTTCATTATTAGAATCGAATGTGATTTGACAATAGGACCCCAAGCAGGGTGCGAATGCAATGCGGTGGGACAAGAATCAATTCGCTCCAGAGGCAAAACCATCATGTAAACTTCAAATAAACCCGTGGAAAAGATAAAACATGTGAGTAAAAACATCCTTTTCCAGTACTATTTCTTTCACTGTTGCCTTTTCTTCAACGTTTCTCACGTGCTCCATTTGTTTTTCCTATGTGATGTTCGATGCCATTTATTGTCCACGGCAAGGACTATAAGTATGCTATATTCCTCAACCACCACGGCAAGGACTATAAGCATGCTTTTTCCTCAACTACCTATTCAATTCGAGATTCGAACATATCTAATGCTAAGAGTGAGAACTTTCCACACAAATTATGAGCCCAAGCATTAAAGGAATTTGTTCAAAGAAACCCGGCCATAAATATAACTAACTCGAAGCTGACATGACACTACACAAATTTAGTAGTAACTAATTAGTTATTCTATATTTTGCTCTTGATACAAAATAATCCAAATGGTTAGCTCTATCCCAACGTAAATCCATAGATTTTTTTTTTCCACGTAATTGTCAAGGTATCAAACTGGCCTTTCTTTTTGTCAGAAGCATGACACCTGCTTAAGAATGCATACAAATTCCCTGTTGATTAGGGCGCGCATGATAAAATTTATACTTCTTTATTTCTATGTTTTTTTGTTTTCCGGAACAAGTTTGGAACAGAAATCCATTTGATGACGCAATTTGATTTTTCTATTTCTCAAACAGATTTCTATTCCAAAAATAGATTTGAAAAAGAAATTATAAGCTAAAATTTTTAACTTCTCAATTTTTGAAATAGAAATTGAGAAATCAATTTATGGCAAGAAATCAATTTATGTTCCAGAAATTTTGTCATGCGCATCCTTAAAAGCTAGGTTGACTCGGGAAAAGTGTCCAAAAAGTCATAAACTCATCGTACAAAAGCTAATTAAATCCTAAACTTTTTTAGCAAGTCTGAAATCTTTTAACAATTCATTAATGTACTCCTTCCGGCTAACTATCCACGAGTTTATTGCTATATTAGAGGTGATCGATTCCTGATCTAATCCATTTCTTGGACAATTCTCTCCAAAATCCTCATCCAACTGAATGAACTAAATGCTTATAAAGATTGTGGATTATGTTATGGGGTTGTATCCACGTGCATTTGATTCCCTTCGATTTGCGCTTCACTAATGCACTCCTATTTGCTTCACGTTTGCAGACGAGAGAGAGAGAGCTTTCATTTTTAGTGGCATGGGCTTTCCTTTTGTTGTGGATTTTTACTCTCTCTAGGGCTCTACTTATTTTTCTTTTGAGTGGGCTATTATTCTTACTAGGCTCATTTGGGCTTTGAGCTAGCAGGCGACTTTCAATATCGGTTCGGTCCAGTTCATAAACTCATCGTATGAAAGCTAATTAAATCCTTAACTTTTTTTTTTTATAATTTTTCAATTTAATCTGAAACCTTTTAACAATTCATCAATGTACTCCTTCCGGCCAACTATCCATAAGTTTATTACTAAATTAGAGGTGATTGATTCCTAATATGATCTATTTCTTGGACAATTCTCTCCAAAATCCTCATCCAACTGAATGAACTAAATGCTTATAAAGAGTGTGGATTATGTTATGGCGTTGTCTCGACGTGCATTCGATTCCCTTCGATTTGCGCTTCACTAATGCACTCCTATTTGCTTCACGTTTGCAAACGAGAGAGAGAGAGAGAGAGCTTTCATTTTTAGTGGCATGGGTTTTCCTTTTGTTGTGGTTTTTACTCTCTCTAGGGCTCTACTTATTTTTCTTCTGAGTGGGCTATTATTCTTGCTAATTTCATTTGGGCTTTGAGCTAGCACGCGACTTTCAATATCAGTTCGGTCCAGTTTTCACCCTAAAACTAAGAACTGGACTGGCGTCCTTGGGAACTATCCAAAATCGGCCGATTCGGTTCAGTCCAAGTAATTTTCGTTGCAGACCCCTAAATCAAATTGATAAATTTTCAAAATATTTAAAGGGTTTAAGATTAAATTGACAACTTATCAAAACGTTTAGTATTAAAATAATATAATTAAAAGGTTTAGAACTGAATTTGTGGAATTTTCTAAACAATTATTTCAGGTCAACTCAATATCACCACACTACAAGCTTTGGGCGCCATGGAAGGAAAAAGACGTTCGCCTTTCTTTCTATCTTTCTATGGAAGCCCTCCAAGCGACAAGGCAAACAAATGCGGTCCCTCGCAAGTCGCACGTGCACGCCCACGCGATATTTTGCCGAGATGAAAGAAACCTCAGGCAAATAACTCTGAAAATCTCATTAACTAAGTGGGTTGGAACTTGGAAGTTGGACTTCTAAAAGTTAAGTTGGTGTATCCAATTACGACAACAATATTTATTCATATTAACATTAGCAATTATATTTTTTTTAAAAAGGCCTAAATTCGCAATAAAAACATATTGAGCAAAAAACTGCTAATAATCTTATGGAATCAACTGCATGTGAGCATGCACGTTTGTCATGGAGAAAATAAAATAAGAGTTTTATCAAGTAAAGATTAGTTAGCTATTTGGAGTTTCGATTATTAAAAAGGGCCATCCTTTTTATTGGCCTAATTTTCTTTAAAAAAACCCAACTTTATGTCTAATAATAATGCTCCCTCAAACTTTTTTTCATATGAAAAAAAATCACAAGTTTCCACTCTAGTCCCAAATTTGCCCCTCGTCCAAAAGTTGTAATTTTCTTCGAAATTATCAATACAAGACTAATAAGAGGTTCATTACCAGAACTGCATTTTCACCAACACTCTCACCTTCATATGAAACAACAACAGCCTCACAATATTGATAGTTCTGAAGAAAGCAAAGGTTATTTTTGGATACAAGGCTAATTTGAGACTGAAGTGAAAGTTTGTGATTTTTTTGTAGACGTAAAAAATTTCAGGGCATAATCGAGATTGAATCTAAAATTAGGGGTTTTATTAGGTAATTACGCCATTTTCTATCACCTAATATGGAGGATTGTTCCGCTACGAGAGAATATTGGACTGATCTATGGGATCATAGGGTTGTAGAGCCAAAAAGATGACAGATCCTAGAATTGCACGGAGCTTTTAGCTTTGTAATCATGTACTCATCATTTTCTTGTTTTCCTTTTCTTTTTTCTTCTTTTTCTATTTTTATTTTGAGGGGGACAAATCTCGTTCGTCTGGAGGCCAGACAAAGGGTGCCTTTTTTGCTGCTTCCATGTTTTCGGAGCAGCATTCGTCCACCCAATCGAAGCCCTTGGTAATGGCGACCTAAGTCCCCACACGAACGGCTGAGATTGGATCTAGACACATAAATTTCTCCTCTCCCAACTTGGTTTAGTACCAATGCTCGAATCGACCGTAAGAAGTCCACCCATGATGCACGTTGGAACATCATCTTTACATCTATTTGTTGGGTCCCTCCAAGAAATTGTAATGAAATCATTTTTCATGATAAAAAAAAAACATATAATCCCACATTTAAGACAATTTATTACATGTATTCTCGATTTATAGAAAAAGTTAAAAGGTTAATTTGATCGATTAAGTTGAAACAAGCATCTTTCAAGCCGGAAAAAAAGTCAAAGAAACAACATCGCCTAAACTTTCAGTCAAAGATACTGTTGTCGCTAATTGATCCCATCAAAGATATTGTCTTACTGATTGATCTTAATTGATGTTGACTGATGCACTCAAGGAAAATTAAAATATTATATTTTTAGGGAATCCTTCCTTTTTCCTTTATTATATATTTTTATTCCCCTCGTCATCTAGACCTCACGTGCTACAAATAGGCTGTAATTACATGACATATGTGCAAGAAAACGACACATTTTTTCCCAATTTATCAGCTAGCTTTCTATTCTCCAACACTTTCAAGTCTTCAAAAGTGATCAAGATTATTTCTTAGATACCAAGCAACTAAATCACGAGCAGATTGCTTGCCTTCTTTTCCGAATCTATTGTGACGTCGGCTAGCAACAAAGTTTGACCCTCAAGTTATGTGAATTAAGGGCTCAAGACGGTTTAAGATTTTCTTGCAACCAGAAAAATACTGGAAAACTGAAAAAGTGGTTCCTCTTTTGCAATCACATTTTCTAAGATTTTCATGTTTCATTAAAAATACGTAATAAAAATAAAACTTTGTACACCGAACTTCACAAAGTATTGATAAGAGTCGACGTGGCTTTTCATGAGAGAGTTCTTTTTGTCGTTGCACACCTCCACATGTATAGCCGCAAGCAATACCCCACCGGCTCGAGGGAGAGAGCATCGTGAATATACCGGGTGAGATTCACCTAATACACGATACGCCGCGACGCAGGAGATTCCCCCTTCGCACAACGGATTCTAAAAGTGGGGCCCACCTGCCGGGGCCGGGGCCCATCGCTCGCCCCGACGCGGCCTTTTGATCGTGGCCCCCTCACCGTCTGATCTCCGATCAGCCGCGGTCTTCTCCTCCTCCTCTCCCTCTCGACCAATCCCCACACCCCACTTCTCTCTCTCTAACTCGGGCTATCGCCATCGCTCTCGCTGATATTTTCGGTGGTGCGTCGTTCGCAAAAGCAACGAACCCTAGGGAGGGAGGGAATCGACAGCCCGAAGCTTCTGGATAATGCTGCTGGTGGCCCGCATTGCGCGAGACCATCGAGGCGGACGCAGGGATCACGTACTCTCCCCTCGTCGCGAGCATGCGGACGATTAGACACCGAAATCGGGATCGCTGCTGAGAATCCCACCCCCGGTCGATCCGGTACGACATTCTCCCCTCCCCCTCCTCCTCCTCCTCCTCCGGTTCGTCGATCCTTAGCATGTGCGATTTGGTGGCGCGGACGGGTCGGCATCAGCAACGGTACGAGGCCGGTTGTCGCCTTGTCGCCGGGTAACGATCGAATCTCTCTCTCTCTCTCTCTCGCTCTCCATTTTCGGTTTTTGCCTCCCTGGCCCCTCCCGATGTGCGTGAATCTGGGACGAGGGATGATGCCCTTGCGCGTTCCGTCGGATGACGACGGATGTTTGTTCTTTGCATTGTTTTTTTTTCGGTTAACTCTTTGCGTTAGGTTATGCGCTGCGTTGATTGCGCGGTTTATGTTATTGGTATCGTGGTCGTTTTCATTGGGGATGAGTGGGCCCTGATTGTGTCGACGACGGTCATTTTCGGTTTTTCCCCCTTTTTCTTTTCTCGATCTTTTCCTTTTCGAGATTCAATTCTTTTGATTTGATGCGCCCTGCAACGTCTGTTTTTGACTTTCTGATGTTCTTTCCTTTCGATCGATGATTACTTTAATTAATAGCAGACCTAGGCTTGACGATGTTGGGTGGTGTTATTGCCCTAAAGTAAAGGTCTTTCGAGCCTTTCTTTAGTTGGAGAAAGGATACTGGCCGAGTTTCTGCGTCCGTGGTTTCGAGGGACGGGTTTCTTTCTTCTGTGCTTTGTATATTTTTTTCTTCTTCTTTTCTTTTTTTGGGCCGGATTCTTCTTTGTGATTGGATGAGCATTACGGTCGTCGCGGTCACAGATGCTGACATTTCTTGTGAGGATCTCTGATGCTTGCTCAATTGACCTTGTTGGTGAAGAAGTCATGAATTGGATCTTAAAATATCCTCGAGTTTAGTAAATTGTGGATTAGAGGATCATCGTGTTTTTGGAGCACCGCGTTTCTTTATTATGCCGTTCCACCTTTATGTAACTTTAACATGTACTGTCTTTGTAAAGGGAGGTCCGATGAAACATATATTTGTCAATATTAAACCTTCTTCGGTATCGGAGTGCCAAAGTCCACCCCGGTTCATCCAGTTGAGAATTCAACACTCTTGGGAAGGCGAAAATGTTAGCTGCGTGAATCTCTACATATCCAAGTTTGTGGACCATCTTAGTGTTTGATGACACAGTTAAAAGATAGTTATGGTAGGTTTTGTTTCCACTGAATTATGGTGCATATCATGAACCATGGACTACTTCAAATGTGGTCTATTGCTTAGATGAAGGATATATTGCGGAACTGGAAAGTGCTACCTCTTTTTCACAGTGAATGTGGCTCTTTCTAGGCATAAAATAGCATCCTAGTGGCTGATGCAAAGGGTATTCTTTGTTTGCAAAAGGAGAAAAAAATCTGGGATGAATGTGGGAAGCTGTAGAAGGTTGGTTAAATGTTACCTAATAAGTGTGCTTCAGAGTACTGCTCCATGACTGCATATGAGTTCTTCCGTCGTGGATGTTTGTTGCTTTGCGAGACCTAAACTCCTCTCTTGCACTTCATAAAACTTTTTCTTTGCCACTGGGGCTTTTGGCGCTGGAGTTTGGATTGAAGGTGGATAAGTAGCATGAACAGAGAAAAGATGATAATTTTTTAAACTTGCATACATGTGGAATTATACTTGGAAATGTAAGATTGTACTCACTCTGTACCTTTCATAACTTCAATCAAGTAATAATGGTGGGATCGAACTTAGGAGGTTCATTCTTAGGGGGCAGTCGTGGATCCTGCTTTATTGATTATTTTCTTCTTTCCTTTATGGCGAGACTATATGTCCATCATACAAAATTGTCATATGCTTACTACAGCATGTCTGTTAATTCTAGGATGACCGCTCTTCATTTTTCTGTAGTGTTTTGTTTAGGAAGAAAAGAAAACGTAGAGGAGATTCCTCTTTGATTTTTCCTATTTTATGGGTGCATCAGTCTGAAGGGATAATTAACTCAGTGGCTTCCTTTTCCAGGTGTATTCCTTATAGATATAGAAAATCCATAGACTGTACCAGTGACACCGATGAAAAGATTGTTGAGGTGCTCATGATCAATTCAACTAGTGGATCAGGTCTTCTGTTTCCAAAGGTATACTGCTAATTATACTCTTTTCTGAATACAGTGGTCCTGTGTATTGATCCTGATAAGGGTATCTAGAGCTTTGTATTGGATAGAAAATGTTCAGTCGTCGGTTGTGTAGATGCTTTTGTTGTGTAACATTCCAAGTGAGGAGCTGAGAATATTGCTGACCACATTTTCTCATTCAAAAGAACGGGTTTTATTTGTTTGACACAATAAGTTGGGAGACACAGCTAAACACACCTTAAAGCCTTCTGGCTTCATTAATGGCTAAGCTCACGCTGAACTGAATATGGTCATCCCACCAAAGTATTTAAATTTTTTCTTCTCCAATTTCTTTGCTGCACCTGATGTAAACCAAATTGAAAATGATACATAGTCTCATCTTCTTTTGTTTCTGTTGGTACGTACTGTTAATGTGTATGGACCACTCAAGAGGTACACAAGTGTGCTATTTATTGCAAGGAAAAGCACTTCTACTGTTGTACATAGTTACTTTAAGTTGTTCCTTCCGGTTAATATCTGGTTTGATGTATGTCTCCAGAACTTCAGTTGCACAAATCTTGGAATTTGCTGAACAGATCACTTATTGACTTCCTAATCTATTCTGGAAATGCACATTTCTATAACCTTATGTGACTAGTATTATGATGAATTTGATGGGCATGCTGTTGATTCTGACTTATAGCTTTATGTACCACGACTGGTGTGACGTTCTTGAGTGCATGCCCAATATTTGTGATAAGCCATTTGAACGCAAACACCTTGTTTTGAATTACTTAGAACGAACTATTGTTGCTCCACTCCATAAATGGAGTTACGTCTTAAGCAACGAACTTCTCACACCTTAATGAGATAAATAATCCCATTCTTGGATTACTTGATTGTGCCATGAATTGTGGATCCACAATAACATCTTTTAGTGAAAAATAAACAGAAGTTCATTTGGAAAAGACTGGACATGGGTTGTCACTTGATTTCATCTCGGTTTGGGGGACAATGGACTTGTCTGCAAGCATGTCGCAGATTTACTTAGATTTCAGCTCATTCCTTAATTGCTTTATAATTTTGGGGATAAACACTTGCAATTTACATAGTGACTCCAGGTTACTTATTTGTAGTTTGGCGCTTTCAGGCCTGGAGACGGAGAACATAGCTTGAACATGCATACTGTTCTCTGGGAAGTCGTGTTCTTTAATTCTCTTTGGTTATTGGAATTCTTGCACCATAAGTCATTATAGTTCTCATTTACTCGTGAGTCGTGAATTGATGGAAGCTCGGTTGGATTGTGAGTTATTGCTTTATGAAAATAAATATGTATCAACATAATCCTGCGAAGCTCCATCACTTGTTCACTTGTGTTGGATTTTTGCTCTTTTTCATGAGCTTTTCTTATTTTTATAAGGGAGGCTGGGAGAATGATGAAACTGTAGAGGCAGCTGCTGTGAGGGAAGCAATTGAAGAAGCTGGTGTGAAAGGAGATTTGAAGGTATTAAATTCTATGAACTCTGTTGATCTTTCTTATCTTTGGTTCATTATTTCTTTTATAAGATTTTAAGTGAAAACCAACTTTGTGATTCTAATAGTTACCTGAAGATTATGTGACTTTTTGGATTTTTTTTTTTTCCTCATTTTGCATTGGTAAGATGTTGTGTAGCAGAATAGGTCGAGGTCACTCATATTGGACTTTTAACTGTAGCTTGAGATAATTTCACTACATATTTGTTGTCTGTTCCACGTTATTTTATTACGATGATAATAATGACTGTTGCAAGGCAGTTATTGAAAAAAATAGAATGAATAAATCTCATAATGTGCACAGTGGATGTTGTCATCCTCAACTGCACATACTCTTCTTGTCCTGGACGGGGAAAAGGAGTGTTCTTGATCTTTTTTAAGCCGAGTTTTGTGGTGTATGTGAATGTGCGAAATAAATGACCATTACAACAATGAAAGTTATCACCTCTCTCTCGTTCTCTCTCTCACACACACACAAACACATATATGCATGCATGCAGTGGTCATGCTGTTTCGATGAGAAATACCTCTTTGAGGCCATGTGGTAGCATGTAGGTGCAGGGCACTTCACTCTGCTCCTGTGCATCTTTGGTTCTGTGGATTTCTCTTTGCAAATGGATGTGCACATACATCTGTTGCAAATGAGACTTCATTTTAGGTTAAGCACTTCTAGCCAGCTGCTATGTGTCTGTTTTGTGCTCTGAATCGTCTCTTTTTACAAATGAATAGGGGATACATATTCATGATCTTTCTTAGATTGTGCAACCAAGTCTTTCTGTTGTTTTCAGGATCTTTTAGGGCATTATGACTTCAAGAGTAAAACTCACCAAGACGAGTTTTGTCCTGAAGGTTTATGTAAGGCAGCAATGTTTGCATTGTTTGTAAGGGAGGAGCTTGAATCATGGCCAGAGCAAAGTATCCGAGAGAGGAGCTGGCTGACTATTCCCGAAGCTGTTGAGAGTTGTCGGTATCCATGGATGAGAGATGCACTTGTGGATGGCTTCCTGAAGTGGCATGCTGTGAACAGTGAGGAAGCTTTTGATTGAACCTTTGACTTCTTAACTTACAAAAGTAGAGGCGCATAAAAATCGGCTTCTAACCCGGTGAATCTGTTTGAATTCCTTGGGCAAATCTTTTTGTTGCTGCTGCTGCTGCTTTAGAAGGTCTCTCTATTTTTAGGTCTAATCCATCCCATAGGTCTCTTCATGCTGATGTCTGATTACATTTATTCAGAGTCCATTTAAATATCATATTGATGATCAGGTTGCCCAATCCATTTAGATGGTCATTGCAGTATAGCCACCCAAGTGCAGTTCACTCTTATCTTTGATTTTCTTTTGGCTTAGCATCATTTTTTCAGTTGGTGGAAGCTTCACAATGAGAAGCTTCGTCAATTAGATTTTCCGATGTACTCTAATTTTGTGGACCGTGGGAGTCAACAACTCTATACAATTATTATAACTGCTGAAGGGAGATCCTATTTTGCATGTTTCATTTTAGGGAAAATTTTAAATAATGACTTAAAGTGCCATAGTTTTCTCAAATAAAGACCAGAAGTGGACTTTATGTTAAATAAGGGCTTGACCTCTTTGGTCATCGGCCGGCTAAATATTTAGACCGGTCAAGGGCGTTTTCGTTATGTTATAGTTTTTATTTTAAATTATTTTTTATTCTTTTCTTCTTCTTCTTTTTGTGGGTGGGGGGGGTGTGTTGTGTGGTTTGGCAAGGGCCATTGGCCGTGAGTGAGGGCTTGGCCACCCTCAACCACCGCGAGCAAGGCCACCCTCGTTAGATTTGGCTAAGGCGACCTTTGGCGGGCCTTGGCAAAGGCGGCTTCCCCTAGGGCAAGGGCTGACCTCGCTGATGATGGCCACGAGGGTGGCCTCCCCCAAAGGGAGGGTCACCTGGCCTTGCCCAAGCGAGGCTGTTTGCTAGATTTGGGCAAGGGTAGCCTTGACCTCCCCGGAGGCGAGGTCATACCTTTCCAATGGCCGACAAGGGTTGTACTTGCCAGATCGGGCAAAGGTGACCTTTGCCTAGCTCTTTCCGGCATCACTGACGATTGGCCATTGATGATGAAGAAAGAAAAACCAGAAAAGATAAATGGCTAGAATGCCTTTAATTAGTCGAAAAATTAGGCCTTTATTTAAAATAGATAGAGTCACTTTAGGCTCTTATTTAAAATGAAATCTATTTCATATCCTTATTGAAGAAAATGATGACAATTCAGGCTCTTATGTGAAATTTTCCTTTCATTTTCTCATGTATATCTCTGTGATTATGGACCATTGTAAAATTTGAAACATTTTTTTGTTAAGGTGAAGCTTGGGGCCCTTAGCCCAGCCCAAGTATTTTAGTCTCTCCCTCTTTGCTTCACTACTATGGTCAGTCAGAATAAGTTTTTCGCTAATTTAACCCTCTTATTCTTCCCTCCCTTGGTTTCTCTTTTCCTTATTTTAGCTCTCCAGTCATCAACTCTCCATTTACAAAGAACAGCCGTGGAAGCGACACGGGCTCGAATCCCAATGAATCCGTGGAGTATTACTGGTTGATCTCTACTGTCGAAGACGCCGATTTCGAATTGGACTCCTCGGCCAATCTTCCCCAGCGTCTCCTCAACGGCTACTAAACAAGAAAACAATATGAGCAGAAGAGAGATGACTTTCTGTAAAAGGCAACATGAGCAGAGGAGAGAAGACAAACAAGAAAGCATAAGCACTTGCCACTCGCCCATCCCAAGTTGGCCTCCTAGACGGAGTTCATAATAGAAAATGAGAGGGAGTTGCATGCATAGGTGATAGTTGTGATTGTTTTCTTGGCCATGATGGCCTTTCAAGCAGCCATGAGTCTATCGGGAGGTTTCGCGTAGAAAAATTCAGAAATCAAAAAACGTTATATTGCTTATATAGCAGGTATGACCACAATGGCCATTAAACATCCCGATGAATATAAATATTTTATAACACGTAACACTGTTTTATTCATCACATCACTTACTTTGGGATAAGCAACATGTCCTTAAAATGGGGACTATTCACAAAATTCGTGATCTTAATAATGTGGATTGTGATAATATTTGCCGCAATGACCTATGCCATACCAATTTTGGTATTAACCCCCAATGATAAAAAGAAATCCACATATGAAAAGTCGGGATCGCAATTATCGTGTGAATCATAACAATAGTTATTCTTATGGAAAGTCAATTTTATGCGTTTTATCCTGAGATTATAAAATGTTATCATTGTGGGGTTATGGATTGTTACTGTCAGATTATACTGGCCTAAGACCAAGTACTGTACGTTAATCTTTATTTTGATAAATATGTATTATTCAGATAAAATATGAACCGTTGATCTTATCATATTTTGGTCTCCTCCTCTTTGCTTCCGCAACTACAACCAGCTAGAATAAGTTTTTTGCTAAACTAACTCTCTTATTCTTCCCTCACTTCATTTCTTTTTTCCTAGATTTAGTTCCTCATTGATCATCTCTCCATTTGTAGAGAATGGCCATGGAAGCAAAACGGACTCGAATCCCAATGAATCCGCGAAGTATTACACCTGATCTTTGTTGTCGACAGTACGAAGTTCGAATCGAATTCCTCAATCAATCTTCCCAAGCGTCTCCCTAGCGGCTACTAAACAAGAAAACAAAATGAGCGGAGGTGAGATAAGTTTTCTCAAATTAGACTAACAAGAAAGCAAAATAAGCGAAGAGATGAATTTCTTTAGAAGGCAACATGAGCGGAGGAGATGAAAGACAAACAAGAAAGCATAAGCACTTGCCCATCCCAACCTGGCCTCCTAGGAGTTCATGGGAGAAAATGAGAGGGAGATGTATGAATCGGTGATGGTCATGGCAGTTTTATTGGCCACAATGGTCTTTCAGGCAGTCGCGAGGCCACCAAGAGATTTTGCGCAAGAAGATTTAGAAACTAGAAAACATTATATAGCTTATACCACAGGTACGGCCATAATGGTTATTAAACATCCTGACGAATATAAATATTTCATAACATGTAACACCGCTTTATTCATCACATCACTTACTGTGATTTTAATTAGGATAAGTGGCATCTCCTTAAAATGGTGACTATTCACAAATTCGCGATCCTAGTAATGTGGATCGCAATAATATTTGTAGCGGCAACCTACGCCATAGCAATTTTGGTATTGACCTCAAATGATAAAAAGAATCCCATGTATGAAAGAGTCAGGATCACAATTATGGTATGGATCGTAGCAATATTTATTCTTCTGGTGAGCCAATTTATGCATTCTATCTAGGGATAATAAAATGGTACTAATGTCGGGTTATGAATTCTATTACCGTCAAATTATATTGGTCTAACGCTGAACACTACACCTAAATCTTTATTTTGAATAAATACGTATTATTCAAATGGAATATGAACCGTTGATCTCGTCATATTTTAGTCTCCCCCTCTTTGCTTTCGCAACTACGGCCAATTTGAATAAGTTTTCCACTTCAACTCTCTTATTCTTCCCTCCCTTGGTTTCTCTTTCCCTAATTTTAGTTCCCCATTCATTATCTCTCCATTTGCTAAGAACAACCACGGAAGCACACAGACTCGAATCTCAATGAATTTGCGGAGTATTACCGGCCGATCTCTGCTGTCGACGACACGGATTTCGAATCGGACTCCTTAGCCTATCTTCCCCAACGTCTCCCCAACAACTACTAAACAAGAAAGTAAAAAGAGTGGAGGAGAAATGAATTTTCTCAAATTAGACTAACTAGAAAGTAAAATAAGCAGAGAGATGAATTTATTTAAAAGGCAACATGAGCGGAGGAGAGAAAAGACAAACAAGAAAGCGTAAGCACTTGCCCATCCCAACCTAGCCTCCTAGAGGGAGTTCATCCGAGAAAAATGACAGGGAGATGCACACATCGGTGATGGCCGTGGCTGTTTTATTAGCCGCGATGGCCTTTCAGGTAACCATGAGATTACCAAGAGGTTTCGCGCAAGAAGGTTCAAAAATCAGAATATATTATATAGCTTATACTGCAGGTACGATCATAATGGTCATTAAACATCCCGACAAATATAAATATTTTATAACATGTAACACCGTTTCATTCATCATGCCACTTACTGTAATTTTAATCTAGATAAGGAGCATCTCCTTAAATAGCAACTGCTCACAAGATTCGCGATCCTAATAATGTGGATCTCAATAATATTCGCTGCAACAACCCATGCTATACCAATTTTGGTATTACACCTAAATAATAAAAAGAATTTCACGTATGAAACAGTCAGGATTGCAATTATCATATAAATCACAGTGATATTTATTCTTTCGATGAGCCAATTTATGCATTCTATCCCGAAAATATGAAATGTTATTACTGTAGGGTTGTGGAGTTTGTTATCGTCAAATAATATTGACCTAACGCCGAGTATTATATGCCAATCTTTATTCTAAATAAATATGTATTATTCAGATGGAATATGAACCGTTGATCTCATCATAGTTTAGTCAACCCATTTTGCTTCCGCAACTACAGCAGGTTAGAATAAGTTTTTCGCTAATCTAAATTTTATGACGGACAATGAGAAACACTTGAAACTTTGAAATGTTAATAAGAAGCAAACAAACTAAAAAAGGAAAAATTAATAATTATCGTGGAGACTATGTCCGGCGGCATCACAAACCCATGTGAGTTCTATTCATCGGACGTAGTGTGATAATAAGTAGAATGTATCGACAATTCCATGTTAGTGACATGGTTCGTGATTCTCCTGTACCCATGAACCCTTGGGAGTGAAGTTTGGGGTTATCGAGTGAAGAGTGAGGGCACGGGGAGGATGAACACAATTGGTCTGTGGGAGTGACGTCAGAACAGTTGGTGCTAAGAGTTCTAGGATAGAAGGATAATATTACTTAGGAGCTCTGAAGGCGGGGTTGGCCTCCTGTGCACAAATTGGTCGGGAGCTAATGCCACTCTCCTGATAAGGCCATGGTAGGCCGAAACTAATTGTTGAGCTTAAAGAGGGCTGCTATCTCGCTCGATGGACTAGACGCCCAAGCCAAGTTAGGTGTGGTACGATCTCATATGAAAAGAGCTATATGCCGTATTGTTCATTGGAACAACTATAGAAGAAAGGTTGGCCTAGTGAATTCCGTTCACCAGGCGCCGCATGGGTTAATCCGCGGCCAAGGAAACTATCGACCCGTGACAAATGGTATCAGAGCGGGGATCCCTTTAGTAGGTAGGTGATTCGGGGAAAAGCCTGTAGTCTTCCCGGTCCTATGAGGGCAGAGAGTGATCGCCGGGGCCAAAGGGGCTCGGACAATGTGCGGCTCTTGTCTAGCTTTTGGGATAGCAATGGGGGCATAGGAAGGAACCGAATTGCTCGCTGAATGGGGATAACGTTCTTAGATCAATGGGCGAATCTTAAGAAAAGGTCTGCAATTACGTTTCCACTGAGGGGACCCTCTGTTGGCTTGCAGAGATCAAGAGGAGCTTAGTAGGCAAAAGAATGTGCTACCGTAGGGGTGCAGTTGGCTAGGGGTGCCACACTTGTCAGGGAGTACAAGTGACTGGAGATTCGCAAACAACTTTGATCGAGGGAAGCAAGCAATGGAGTGGTGTGACTTGTTCTGTTAGGCGAGCGTTGCCATCTATGTAAGTCCCAGGAAGTGGCACTGATGGATAGGGAAACGCAGGGAGCGACAGAACAACCTGCAACGAGGTGTTGCGGAATTGGGTGGGGGAGTTTGACACGGTCCATGATTCTCCCGTACCCGTGAACCCTTGGGAGTGAATTTTGAGGTTATCGAGTGAAGAGCGAGGGCGCAGAGAAGATGAACACAATTAGCCCGTGGGAGGGGCATCAGAACAATTGATGCTAGGAGTTCTAGGATAGATTAATAATATTACTTAGGAGCTCTAAAGGTGGGGTTGGCCTCCCGTGCACAAACTGGTCGGAAGCTGATGCCGCTCTTCGGATGAGGTCATTGCAGGCCGAAATCAGTTGTTGAGCCTAAAGATGGATGTTGTCTCGCTCGATGGATTAGACGCCCAAGCCAAGCTGGAAGTGGTACGATCTCGTATGAAAAGAACTATATATCGTATTGTTCATTGGAACAACTATAGAATGAAGGCTGACCTAATGAATTCTATTTGCCAGGCGTTGTATAGGTTAATCCACAGCCAAGGAAACTATCGACTTGTGACATTAGCATGCATGTTGCGATCATAGGTGAGGTTTGCTGATAGGGATGAATGATTATCTATGATTGGTTTTTTTTTTTTTCCTATGGTCCTAGTCACGGTCTAATTGCAGATTTGATGATGGTGACGATCACGCCACAATGAGATCCGATATGAACATGCAATGAGCAATTGTTCATCTACGCTTCACTATCTGCCAATGCTAGTTTCGAGATCAAAGTTTGATTCTTGCTCGCCACACACTGAACAGTCCGATGGCCACCAATTGGTCTCACGACGGAAGCGAGCGCGAATAGAGGAGTGTAGAGGAAGGAGGAGGAGGCGGAGGATGAGAAAAAATCGGCTTCAACGTCAGGGTCGTCACCATCGAAGATGTCATCATTAAGAGATTGTTGTAATGAGCACTCCTAAGACATCCCAACACACGGAACATCTTAACTTTGAAGCATCCTATAACGCACCTATAGAGAATCCCGCCATACTCATCTATAATTTTTATTTTTATTTTGTTTTTCCTTTAAAATGCGAGGTATCTCGACACACGAGGCAATGTTGCTACCCTCTTGTGTACGACGAACTTTTCTTTTGCAATTTTCAGAGTTATCATACAAAATTAATACACATGAAGACAATCAACATCAACATTCAATGTAGCACATTTCACTTAATCATCACCGATTGACTATGTTCCACATCAACATTTATGCAAAGTTTCATTTCACATAATCATTATCATCATTGAATATATTTAACATCAACATTCTGTGCATACTTTCCTTAAATATAATGGATATGTATTTATTAAATAATGATGCTGAAAACATGAAGAACTAAAATATCTATAAAATAGAAAGCATGAGAGAAGAAAAGCTTTTTATTTATTTATATTATTTTTGTTTTATTATCAATAGCTTTCCCAATTCGGTAACTGTCATATTCAGTAACTTGCCATAATCGGTAATCGGTACTGCCATATTTGATATCTGCCATCATCGGTAATTGGTAATTAATATTTTCATTTTTGGTGAGTTGCTGTAGTTGGTAATTGGTAAATATCATATTCAGTAAGCAATAATCAGTGCTACCTTATTAGGTAAGCTTCTTTTTTTTTAAACACTATCTTCACCAAATTACCATCAATCCCCAATGATTTAATTGATGCTTCTTATTAAAATAAATAAAATCATCAACGTAAACAACATATCATCATGAAGATTCACATAAATGAAGAACCCAACATGTTATCACCACACTTGTTCACACATGTTCATAAAAATCACTTATAGTAAACATCCATCAAGCAACCAAGTTATTCATTGGGACAGTCTAAGTTAACTCTTAGCGTTTTCATTTATCTTAAATAACTTGCACAAAAAGACTAAAGTTTTAACTTCCTTCAATGAAAAATGAACAAAATAGAGAATCAATAATTCTAATTTCAAAAATGACAAAACTCCTTTAAGGAAAGTAGTTAGAAATTTAATGGTTATCTCGTCTAAACCCAATAATGAATCGAGACTTTAATGGAATCTGCATGTGTGATCTTTTGCTTTTACTCTTCGAATTCAAGGTGAAAGTTGAAAGAGAAATGCAGAGTGATTTTTGAAATAAAGAAGTGGGCCTTATCTTGGAATCTCTCCCTCTTAAATTTCATATACAGCCATAACAAAGAGCGAAAGAGAAGATGAATTAGCCATGATTAAAGAATTTAATGCTCATAAGGTGAAGTCATTTATTCAAAGAGTAAATAGGGTAAATGTTCCAATAGAATTTCATGATGTGGCCCCTAAGTAAACAATTTATGGATGCACAATCTCATAAATTAAGATGAGATATTTATAAAGAATTCATCTCCTTTGGCCAAGTAAGGAAGTAAGTCATGCCTTGCATTAATGAAGTAGAGGTTAACGTAAATGAAGTAGGAATACTAAAGAAAAAGCTAGAGAATTGAAAGTGAGACTTGCCGATGGAATGAGTTAAAAGAATAACTTTTGAAAGTATCATTTTTTCGGTTGAAATACTAAAGACTCAAGGAAATCGGTACATAAATAAGAAAACTATTGTCTATTCTAAATATTGATAAATCCTAAAAATATTTTGAGCTTGTCAAAACATTTAGCAAAACCTTCCGAACATAAGTAAATAATTAACTTTTTAAATTTATAACCCATCGCTTACACATAGCAGACCCATTGATCGACTATATAAAATTCCTAACACCTAACATCAATCGCAATAAAAATCCTACGTATTAATTAATATAGAATTTTCCGAATGTCACACAAAAGCCAAGAGAGCAAGCAAGTGCAATGTTGTTTCGAGACTTTTAAGGCTTTGTTGCCTATTCCACTGACATGAGAAACGGCGAAGATTCTCTAGAATGCACTCCAGGAACCATATACACAAGCGGCTTCGGACTGCTTTTGACAATCAAGTCAAACCATTTCACAGCATATAATGCCGAGGCAAGAAATTTCTGAAAACACATAACCATGGAGCTAAGTTTAGATTAGTGACCATAGTCCTTAATTGGCTTTTTCCTGCTATAGTTTCTCACAAATGTTCAGCAGTTGCACCATTGCCACCATCAATTTTCGAAACATCGACGACGGAAATGCTCACGTTGCTTCTGATAATGCACAGTTTCCCACTAAATTTGGAATCGTAGCCGACTACAGCCCAACCGTGGGCCCAAAAGATCAATGTTGGGCTTAGAATTGACTAACTTAACCAATGGCCCAAATAGCGCCCCATAAAAGCTTGAACATTCAGCCCAACAAAGGTCCTACCTGCCCAAGAAAAGCCCAAATCTAGGACTAGATTAAGGCCGAGCAAAAACTTAACCTTTTGTCGAACATTTTGGGCTAAAATGGGCATGAAGATGCCCAATTACAAGCCTAAATCTGCCCAATCCAGTTCGGGGATTGGATCCACACCCAGCTTCACTGCCCAAATTTGTTTCCAAACTACGCTAGAAAGGCTCATGATGAGGCCCAGAGGAAAAACAACCATTGGGCTTAAAATGGGCCCACATAACACAATAAGGCCAACCTTCAAGGTCTAAACTTCTGTCCAACCCAGGTTTAGAAAGCCCAAACCGAAACCTAGATTAGGGATTATTTTGAGGCTAAGCAAAATTGTACTTCGACCAACAATTTTGGACTTAAAATGTCCCCCAAAGGACCAAGTACATACGCATATTGGCTCAAAAAGAGGCCCAACAAATTTCTAGAGAAAATTATCTAAAAAATCTTAAATCTTTTGCACATTTACCAATTTAGTCATAAAACTTTTAATTTTACCAATTGAAACCTAAGCATTTTTATTTCTTGTCAATTAAGTCCATTCAACCAATTTTGACCAGAAATTCGGGAAAAGTACAAAAAAAGTCATAAACCTATTGCATTGATACTAATTCAGTCATAAATTTTTCAATTGAACCAATTTAGTCCTAAACATTTTTACATTGGTACCAATTTAGTCCATCCGGCCAATTTTGGCCAGTCGACGCTGACATGGACGCCAACCCGTGGCTGAATGCTGACGTGGCAATTTTTCATATTTTTTTGAATTTTTTCTTTTCTTTTGTTTTTCTTTTCTACCTTCTTCCTCCTTGAACTGTTCCTACGGTGGCCGGCGAGGGCTGCAAAGCCTTCTCCCAAGGTTGCCAGCAAGGTAGCTTCACCCGAATTTGGGCAAGGCTAGCCTTTGTTGCGGGCGAAGGCAGCCTCGCCATGACCATCGCCTAGGTGGAGGTGAGGGATTCTAGGCCGGTCGGAGGCTCACTGGACACTGCTGCCTCGCCAGCCGCCAGCGAGGGTTACGGCCCTCGCTTAGCCTCGCCCACGGCCACAAGCAAGGCGGCTTCGCCCAAACAGGTGAGGCCGGCCTCGCCGGCCCGGGCGAGGCCGCATTCGCCCGTGGCAAGGCTAGGGCAAGGCTGGCCTCACCAAGATCTAGGCGAAGCCGCCTCGCCCACGGCCCTAGGTGAGGCCGGGTGAGGGCCGCAACCCTTCGGCGCCGACAAGGGTTTCGTGGCCCTTGCCGGTGGTGGGCTGGGCCGAGGCTCGCCTGGTCGCCACAAGGACCGTCCAAGGAGAAAGAAGGGATAAAAGAAAAGAAAAAAATAAAATTAATAAAAAATTCGAAAAAAAATTCATAAAAATTGCCACGTCAGCGTCGGCAGGCCAAAATTGGTCGGATGGACTGAATTAGTACCGATATTAAAAGAATTATGACTGAATTGGTCCAATTAAAAAGTTTAAGACTGAATTGATATCAATGCAATAGATTTATGACTTTTTTAGTATTTTCTCCTAGAAATTCTAACATAGATAGCCGACACTAACGTGACATTTTTTAAATAATATTTTTAAATTTTTTTATGGGTTTTCTTCTTTTCTTTATTATTATTTTATTTTATTTTTTATAGATCTAGAGCCACAAGGGTTTCTAACCAACCTTCACTAACCACCTATGTAGCACTGACACGGACACGCGACATGCGACACAATACGCCAACACGTCATTTCTCAAAAGTAGAGAATCCCGACACGTTAAATATTAAATAAATATTTTTATCTATAAATGCATAAATAACTAAATAATAATAATAAAAAGAGCCAAGAATTAATCTATACTAAAAATATTAATCCTACATTTGTTAATATCATTCATTCTTTTAATTTGACAAATTCAACTACATTTCATTGTAATAATCCATAAAACTTGAAGGAAAAAACAAGTAATCCACATTCCACTATTAAATTTAAAATTTAACAATAAGCAAAAAAATAATCAACATTCCATCAAATATAACAAAAAATCATTCATCTACATTATCCACTTCTTCTGAAAAAACAAAAACAAAAAAACAAAAAAACAAAAAACAAAAAAAACAAAAAAACAAAAAAAACAAAAAAACAAATCTTTCAAATGAGTGAAAGATTTGCCACTTCAAGCACCCCAACATCTTCAAATGAGTCAAATGAATCTCTGCTAATATCCCACATCTTAGTCTCTCCTTCTGCGTATTGTGGGTTTTTTCTTGATAAAAGATTAAGATTGCTATGAATAAAAACCAAATCTTCTACACGTTTTGAGGTCATCTTATTTCTTCTCACCGAGTGCACAAATGAGTAAGTACTATAATTTCTCTCAGCACTGATGAAGAAGAAGATTGTGCAAGAAGCTTTAAGGCTATGCTTTGAAGTATCGATGCACATCCACCATGATTAACCCACCAAGCCTTAAGATCCATAGAATATCGATTTTGAATGAAATCAAAATCTCTAAAATCCTCATTTTTACTCGTAAAATCTACATACTCCAAATTCACCTTATTGCGCTCATCTAAGTTATGAAAGTATTTCTTGAAGCATTTCAGTCTTTCTTGGTTGATCTTCTTATTCTTGTATGCAGAAATTCGAATAGGATCTTCATCAACCATTGATCACTATAGTACATTTATTTAATAAAATAAAATAAAATTAGAAAACAATAATAAATAATAGGAGTATTATATTATCATGCTAAAGAAAGAATAATTATTAAAGTAATAATTTCATACAATTTTAGAACTTACTTGGGATTTAAGGCATGTGCCAAGCAATAAAGTGGAGTGTTGTTTTTTGTCCAACGATCTACAAGAATTGTATAAACCACCTCATAAAATGTGGACTTTTCATCTAGCATCTTCACTTCATGTGCATATATAGCTTTCTTCACTTTTTCGATCATCAAACCCCACATATCATAAACTAAATGAAGATAATGTTTATCGGTGTCACAAATTCTAAGCATATCATAAATAGGAGTCGTGAATGAAAGTACATAATCAATCAAATCCCACCAAAAATCATCCAACATCTTCTCCTTAACAAACTTAGATTTCCCTTTATTATCATCTCAATAGATATTCCATTTTTCACAAATCACCATGTTTTGAAAACCACTTTTTATTAACTTGAATCTCCTAAACATCACAATCATCGAAGCAAAATGTGTATTCGCTATAGAAAGCAACTTCAAGCTAACAAACTCATTATATATTGTTAATCTCATAGAATTATTCTTGATAAAATGTTTGATTTGCATAACTTTCTTAACAATATCTGAAATCCAACTACATTCTTCATAAACTATTTGATTGCTCTCCATATTTTTTACGGCACAAATGTTCTTCAAAACTAGATTAAGGGCATGCATCACACTACCACCGCTAAGTGAAAAATTAGAAAGATGCAAAGGTACATTTCTAGGTGCAATACTCATTAATTTAGTATTGACCTCTTCCTCTAATCTTCCCATCTCCAAAAGATCTTCTTCTTTTTTCTACTTTTGTGCACTTTCCAATTCATTTTCCACTTATCATCATCAAATGGCCCTTAACTCTCATGTATGAATTCTTAAAATCTTTTTGACAAAAGTTGCATCTCCAAAACAAATTTCTCCTCGCATCAGTATGATTAGCTAACTTAGTAACATACATTCATAATGGTTATTTTACAACTTCATTGCTAGAGGTAGGTGGTTGTATACTTGAATTACTACTAGCCATGTTTGAACTTGAAAACATTCTACAAAAAATAAATAAATAAATAAACATATGTATTATCAATTGCTATAAAATTTCTTAGTTAAAATTAACTAAGGAAGATTGAGTACCAACCGAAAGCACGTTGCAGGAAGCAGTAAGCAGCAATAGACAGCAGCAAAATAGCGATGAACAACAATGAATAACAATAAATGACAACAAGCAGCAGTAGACAGCAGCAAGCTGCTGTGAACAGCAATAATACAGCAGCCAACAGCAGCAATACAGCAGTGAATGGTAGAGAACATAGCAATACAGGAGCGAACAGCAGCAAACAACAGTATTGAAGGCGGCGTTAATTATTCAGGAGTTTGTCTGCAGAAATACACTGATTTTTCCTAAGTTATATTCTCAAAGACAATTCAGCAGAGAATACTAATGTGCAATAACTTTATTATCAATTTGGTGTGCAGATTAATAATTCCTACATTAATAATTTCTACCAAAACATATATGTTGACATGAATTCAAGTGAATAAGTATAGGTGCTGCTTAAACAAGTTTTTTTACAGAATACTTCTAGTTCCAAGGAAAAATACAAACCAAAAGAACTGAATGGCTGCTAGAAAATAACAAAGATGTAAAACCAATATATATACAAAACTCGGCCATTTTAATACATACCATAGCAACATTTCAAAGGATTCCCCTGGCTAACGAAGTAGTTAAAAGAGAGCTACTCTTCGGAGAAGTCTAAGCCAATATGAGATTCTACATATTGAAACGAACTAGCCATGTCCAACCAAGCCAACCTAACATCTAAAGCCATATTCACGGTTGGTTCTTCATATTATGGAATCAAGAAAACCCTCAAATAATACATTATTAGTTAAGCAACCAAACAAGAACACCAATGGCAAAATTAATGACATTTCTTGAATTCTACTAAAAACCGAGGTCTCTTTTCTAGAGAACTCCTACAATTTGTTATCACCCATCTCTTCTTACTCCTTATTGCACCAGAACCCAAAATGCCCAAAACAAAAAAGTCTCACCGTGGACTAAGCTCAGAGAGACAGAGAGAGCAGCATCAATTGACAATGGCATTCATCTTGCTCTTCAAACCCTGAGCAAATTGACACTGAGCTCGGGGGCTCCATTGCAATCTGAATTCATCATGTAGAAGGCCTCGCAGTCTCTTGACTCCACGATCCTCTTGAACTTGGCCCTCATGTACATCATCTCACCCTCCCTCATCATCATCCATCAATTAAACGACCCAAATCCCCCTTTCCCCGAACTAACTCTAGGGTTTGCCAAAAAATCCCAAATCGCATTATAAAGAAATCCAAGATGTTGAATCGAAAAAGAAAACGGAATAACACAACTTGCTAACCTGAGATGAGCAAAAAGATGAAATTGCAAGATGAAGAGAAGCAACGCGGCAACGCCTGTGAGGAGCAAAGGCGCTAGTCGCTCAGTTGAGGCAACGACTCGATGCTTGCAAGAGAGAAAGGCGAGGTCAGAGGCGATTGTGGTGACAGGTGGGGCTAAGGCGCGAGGGCTATGGCGAGTCGGCAATTGGTGGGGTGGGTCGCGCGGCCGGCAAAGCAACACCGGTGAGACTCACGGCGAAAGAAGAGAACCAGAGTACTCAGGTGCGTGCAACTAAGAAGAGTCCAAAACCCAAAAGTTTTAGTTTTATTTTTTATTTTTTTTATTTTTTTCATATATTTATATTTAAACCCTAGAAATTTTGGAAATTTGTAAATATAACCCCATGCGTGTCAGAGTCATGTGTCGGAATTTCCAACTCGAGCATGTCAAAATTTCCGACTCGCATGTAGAAGCGTGTTGGAGGAAGTCGACCGCGTGTCAAAGCGTATCGGAGCATGTCGGACACATGTCGAAGTGTCAAACATAACATGAAGGGGTCCCGGAGAGTGTCCGTGCTTCTTAACCAACAACAAGCAAGAGTCAACTCAAAGCCAGCAAGGAGTATGACGGCGAGGGTTGGCCATCTCTTGCCTATAGCAAGCAAGGGTTTGCCAACCCTTACTAGCCATAGATCCAAAATCCAAAAAAAAAAAAAAAAAAGTAAAATAAACCATAAATAATTTAAAAATGCATGTCAATAATTTCGACCAATTTTCCCAAATTATTGACAATAAGTGAAAAGGTTTAGGACTTCATTGGTAAATTGAAAATTTTATAACTTAATTGATAAAAGTACAATAAATTCATGATTTTTTGAACAATTTTTCTCAAATTTCTATCAAACTTGGGCCTATAAAAGCCCAAATCATGGCAAATGGGCCCCACATAAATTCCATCAACCTGGGCTCAGGAAAGCCCAAACTAAGATTCAGCAAGGCTCAACTATAGGCCCAAATTTTTGGGCTTATTATGGGCGCAAAAGGCCCAAGTACGAGCTGGACCAGCTTAAACCGAGGCCCAGAAAGAGCCATATGAGAAGGCCCAAATTGGGTACAACTTTGGACCAAAGAAGCCGAAATGCGGCCCATATGATGGCCCATTCGAGGACCAGAACCATTCGACCTTTGGCCCAATTTTTTAAATTAAAATGAGCTCATATCAGCCCAAAACTGAGGCCCATGAAGGGCCAATGTAAGGCCAATCGTTTGGCCCACATTTCGTTAGGCCCAGGCCCAAGCAATGACTTGGGCTCGGACAGCCCTGCATTCCCTTCAGCAAAGTCCATAGTTGGGCCGGGATCTGCCCAGTGTTAAGCCTGCACTAGCGGAAAAAGAACAGACCAACTCGAACCTAACTTGGACCGACTTTGGGCTCATTTAGCCCACAATAAGGCCTTTAAAGGACCTAATGGACCAAGAACAGTCCAATTTGCTGTAGGCTTGGGTCTAAACCAGAAAACTATATACTTGGGACATGATTACAGTTGCCGAGCTACCCAACCTTTGGGCACCCTCCAGCCCAAACGCCCCAACCTCAGGACCAGCAAATCTTTAAAGCCGAGCCGGCAAGTTTTCTTCTTATTAACGTTTTATCTATAAATATAATGAAAATATCACCAATCCAGGCTTTAATTACGAGAGTATTGCACTCATGGATGAACGACATAAATTCTTTCTACTAGTTGGGAAATGGGAAAACTAGCTGAAGAGTCCTGACTGAAAGACCAAAATTTCATAATTCACAGATATATATAACAGTCCAATTTGTACAAACATGAGCAGAATTATATACCTCAGAGCTCAACAATCGAGAGTCCATAACGTACAAATTTCCCATCACTACCTCCGTTGTCTGGGCTGAACCCGGATCTCCTCCGACTGTGCCAGTTAAAGACAAATCCCCCCACTCTGATTCGGTACCATCATCATCCGGCTTTGCATCAAGTACTTTCTTTGCAATCACCACACCCAACCCCTCCACCCCCCACCCCACCCAACATCAATCGAATTGGCGGTTTGCATGTGCAAGAAAGTATAATGGCAGCAGCGGTGGCGGCTTCATCATGGTAGAGCAGCAGCCAAGAGCAGCATTTTGAGTTACAATGATATGCAAGGTCTCATGATTCACAAGTCCCTGCTGGGCATTCGTCCAAAACAACATCCGCAGGGTCTCCAATCCATGGTCTCCCTTCTCTCCACTGAAATCTGATCCTCAACTTGCCATTGGCATCCACCCCCACGATCTCACCTTTACTAGCATGTGTCTCCATTCCCCATCCCCATCGTGGAGAAATCAGTGCTCCTCTGATCCTAATTTTGTCACCAACTTTGAATGGCCTAACCCGTTCCATCTCAAAAGCCTTGCAAAGCCAAAGCCTGTCCATAAAGCAAAATGCAACCCACAAATTTCCATCATCTATTCTGTGCACTACCCCCATGCTTGAGTGACTCACCTCACCCCACTGATGGGTTGGGGTTGATACTGTCGCCTTCACCTTTACCCAATCTCCAATGTGAAGCTCTTCTTCCTCCACAATCTCCACCTCTGACGGGTCTAGCACCCAAGCTTTTGAGCCTGCCGGGGTATGTATTCTCAGCTTACCATCACCGTCAATTGCAGAGATGGTTCCGATACTTGAATGGCTATGGGCTGACCATCCAAATCTTGGCTGCTTTACCGAAAGCTTTACCTTTACCTTCTGCCCAACCATCAGCTTTTCAACCCTTTCCAGATGGGAAGTGGACCCCACCCATCTTTCTTGCTCCCCACAAAATGAGATAATCGTGCTCCCATCCCACTCGTCTCCATTATATCCTAATCCTTGTACGACCCCTATACTGCCGGGTCCAATGGATTTCCAGCTATTTGCCTTTTCTTTTAGTCTCACCCACTCCCCCACCTCAAAAGTCTGCACTATCTCAAAATCTGCAGGGTCTCCTCTCCAAAAGCCAGGCAAACCATTAATAGCCACCCTCAATTCTCCATCGGCATGAACACTAGTTATAACACCTTGTGAATCAGGCTGGGCCCCTCTCCATCCCCATCTTGGCTCGCTCAGCCCAGCCCGGAATCGAACATGCTGGCCAACTTTGAAGCTAGGAACTTTTTCAACATCTGTATAGTGAGTAATCCACCTCCCCTTGCGAAAACAGCATGCTAATTCTAGGTAACCAGTTTCCTGCACGCTGTGCACAAGAGCAAGACTTTCCTTCCCAATACTGTTCCAGTCATAACTAGGTCTAGTCCCAAGACTGGGTTTTGACCGTACCCAATCACCAACTTCAAATCCAGCAAGCTGTTCCGCATCTCCAGGGGAAACCTTCCACAAACTATGTCGACCAGCCACTTTAACCTATCAACAAGCAATGATCAATACGATGTTCCCAGGTATGAGGAGCCTGAGGCAAAGCAAGTACTATAGTGACAAACAGAAGAATGTGCCACCAAGAAAATATCAAAGACACTAGTCCTAATTGACACAACCGAGGCTCATATACAGTAACTTAACCAGCTGACATAAAAACTATGCTGTTAATCTTAGTGAAAACAAGTGTTCCCAGTTAAATATGTGGTTGTGCCTAAGCCAGTCAAATAATTCCTACATTGTTGTGTCTAAAGGCTGCATGCATCAATATAGCAAAGGGAATATACTCACATTCAAAGCTCCATCCATGTCTATTCTCACAACTTTTCCAACAGTTGCGGGGGTCTCATTTGACCATCCAAGCCGAGGCTGAGTAACAGACGGCTTCATCCGAATCTCTTGTCCCACTTCAAAAGGAGGAACCTTTTCCATGTCTGTTACTGAGCAACAAAAGGACTTACTACGGAAGCAGAAGGCAACCCCCATATCGCCGTCTTCTTCCAAGCTATGAACTATGCCAATGCTGTCTCGTGTGATGTCTTCCCATCCATATTTGGGGAATGGAACAGAAGCTTTCACTCGCACCCAATCACCAACCTAGGAAAGAGCAAAGCTTAATTTTGCAAAAGACATTCCAAGGAAAGGATAAAAAATAACATGATGATCATTACCTTAAAATCCTCCAACTTTTCCATGTCAGAAGGATCAGCTCGCCATGGCATATTGCGATTTGGTATCTCGATTAGCAGCAGACCATCATTCTCTATTTCGCATATCCTCCCAACACTGTGATGAGTCTCACGACCCCAAGCATATCTGGGCTCTGCAACAGACCGTTTCACACAAACGCGATCCCCGATCTGTCAAAAGCATAATACAATTTTTCATTCCATGAGTAAACTAAGAAAATGGAACCGTAGAACAACAAAAAAGCACAAAACAAGAAAAAAGGCATCATTCTTAAAGAAGAGAAGACTCTTGCTCACCCTAAAAGGGACAACATGCTCAACTTCTTCTGGCTCACAATGCCATCGAGTGCCCAGGTAGCTCAATTCCAGAAAAAGACTACTATCTGGTCTAATACAGTAAACTATACCAACACTCCCTGGTGTAACACCGCCTAATCCATGCTTAGCAGTGGTAAGACCAGGACGAATGCGAACCCAATCCCCAACCTTGAATTCTTCAACCCTTTCCATCTCCGCCGGGTCTGCTTTCCATCCTCTGGATGCTCCAGGAAACCCAACACGCAGAATGCCATCATCATCAACACATAAAACAGTGCCAATGCTGTCCCTTGACTGACCACGCCAACCAAACCTGAGCATTGAACCAGATTAAACATGCAAATTCTCAAGGTAACTGCACCTAGATAGACTACTGCAGAGATCAATTCCAGATACCTAGAGTACAATGCTCTAACAAATATTGGGCAAGCCTTTCCAATAAAGAATAATATCAGGCAAGGTCCTATATCCTTTAGACAACACTGGAACAATGAATTTCGCAGAACCAGCCTGAGACAATGTTCTAAGCATGACTCTGAAAGTGACAACTGTTGAATTATCCTGATTCTTAGGAGCTGATTATTAGGAATATTCAATCCTGATTTTCTGGATTCTAATTATTAGGAAATAGCTGTAAATAATTAGTTAGGATATGATTTATTAGTATCCCTTGATTTGTGGGATTATAGCTATATTATTCAGATCTGTTTTTTCCTAGTTAGTACTTGTAGAAGTCCTATAAAGAGCTTTGTAATCCTGGTACATTTTATTAGAGAATTATCACAATTCTTTTCTCTAAATTCTTCATGGTATCAGAGCTGAAGGCTCATTCTTCTGGGATAGTGTTGCAGTGCATCCTTCATTGATGCAATAATCTTCTAATCACAGCCTTCATTGCTGGGTTTGTCTTTGTCCCTAACAATCTGGTTGCAACTCTCATTATTGTGATCCCTTTAGCCATATTTTTCTCTCTTCGCTTCTAAACTTGTCCCAATTTTTGCCCTAAAACCTCATACACTTGCAACCTTTACTACATCTGTTTTTTGCTCTTCCTTTCCAAGTACTTTCTTTGTGCTTGGAATTATCCATGTCTGAGACAAAACTGATTGGAAATTCTTCGAGTCAAAATGAGGAGGCCAACACCAACCATATGACCGGAGATCTACAAAATGTGAGAGCAACTTATAGGCTGAATGAAAAGAATTATCTCAAATGGTCACAATTCGTCAAGACCTATTTGAAGGGTAAAGGAAGACTCAGCCATCTTCTCGAACAGGTCCAACACCAAAAGATCCCACGTTCAACGCATGGGATGAGGAAGATTCAATGATCATGTCATGGCTTTGGGATTCAATGAATCCAGCCATAAGTGATACATGTATGTTTCTCAAAACAGCAAAGGAGATTTGGGATTCTATTCACAGGACTTATTCAAAGGCTCGAGATGCAGCACAAGTATATGAAATCAAGGTAAAGACAAGTGCAACAAAACAAGGGAGCAAAACGGTGACGGAATATGCCAATTCCCTTCAAAATCTATGGCAAGAACTCGATCATTATCGAGTATTTGAGATGAAGTGTGCAGATGATGCTGCAACTCTAAAAACCTTCATTGAAAAGGATCGAGTGTATGATTTCCAGGCAGGTCTTAATTCTGAATTTGACCAAGTCGAATTCAGATACTTGAAAGGAAGAAATTCCTTCTTTGGAAGAGACGATCTCTCTAATCCGGGCAGAAGAAAGTCGAAGAGGAATAATGCTAGAGCCTCAAGCTGTGGAAGGCTCAAGCATTAGTAACTCGCAATGCGTCAACACAAGAAAGAGGAAAGTCGGATGCTTTGAGGCCTACATGGAGGGATAATCGAGACAATTTATGGTGTACCTACTGTAAGAAGCCAAGACATACAAAGGAACGATGCTGGAAGCTGAATGGGAAACCAGCAACCTCAAGCCGAGAGTGGGGAAACAAAGGAGGACAGCCAAGGCCTCAAGCTCATCTAATTGAACAGACCAGCCAGCAAATCGGTGAAGGACGGGTGAAAGAATCCTTCAAAAAGTGTGGAAATAGAAAGAATTAAAGGGCTTCTAGGGTCTCTTGATAAACCTTCTGGTGCATGTTCCTTAGCACTCTCGGGTAAGTCTCCATTCTTCGTCTAAATGCCTCGAAAAATTTCAAGTGAAGCTTGGATAATAGACTCAGTGCCACCGATCACATGACTCACACTTCACATTTTTTAGTACCTACACCCCATGTCCAAGCAATAGGAAAATAGTGGTGGCAGATGGTTCTTTGGCCATTGTTGCGGGAGTTGGTGACATCTATATTACAGCTATTCTTACTCTAAAAGATGTCCTCCATGTGCCAAAACTATCGCCCAACCTAGTCTCCATACAAAGGCTCACCAATGACCTCAAATGCTATGCAATTTTTTACCCTACCTACTTGTGTTTTTCAGAACAGGATTCGGAGAGGAAGATTGGACTTGCTAAGGAAAAGAATGGATTGTACTATCTTGAGACACCGAGGATTTCGAAGAAAGTCATAAACAATTCTCCCTTGTCATTTCTTAGTGCTTCAAATAGGGATGTCATTTGGCTTTACCATTTTCGTTTTGGTCATCCATCTTTTCGTGTCTTAAATATCATGTTTCCTTCTTTGTTTAAAGGACTAGATATGAGTCAATTCCAATGTGATACTTGTGAATTTGCTAAGCACACCCGTGTATCTTTTCCTATAAACAACAAAAGAAGTTCTCATCCTTTTGATTTGATTCACGGTGACATTTGGGGACCTTCCACAATTCCAAATATCTCGGGGCTCGATGGTTTGTTTCTCTAATCGATGATTGCACTAGGGTCACATGGATATTCTTACTCAAACACAAATCTGATGTAAGTAGTATTGTTCCTAATTTTAATTCTATGGTTCAAAATCAATTTGGAGTTAAAATTAAGAGCTTTAGATCGATAATGCTAGAGACTACTTTAATCAGATTTTGTCAAATTATTTCCAAAAGGAAGGGATCATCCATGAATCATCTTGTGTAAACACACCACAACAAAATGGGGTGGCTGAAAGAAAAATGGTCATTTGCTCAACACTACTCGAGCATTGTTGTTTCATGGAAATGTCCCTAAGTCTTATTGGGGGGAAGCTGTCCTTACATCTACATACATGATTAATAGATTGCCATCAAGAGTATTAGATTTCAAAATTCCTATGGCAATTCTTTCTAGCTTTTATCCCCATTTTAGGACAACAAATAATCTCACACCTAGAGTCTTCGGTTGCACCTCATTTGTACATGTTCATAATCATCAAAGGGGAAAACTAGATCCTAGAGCAATCAAGTGTGTCTTTCTTGGTTACTCCTCTACACAAAAGGGGTATAAATGTTATCATCCTCCTTCTCGAAGAACTTATATATCAATCGATGTTACATTTGTAGAAAACAAATCTTATTTTTCACGATCTTATCTTCGTGGGGAGAAGACATTAGTTGAAGATAAAGACTTTGACAATCTTAATCTTGACTTATCTCCTAATAATCTTCCAATCCGAGCTCCTACTTCTGATCAACTAATCATTGATCAATCAACTCTTGACCAATCAGCCTCCAATTCGATCAACGGGCTCCTCACAAATCAGTTTCGATGAATCGGTTCGTGCTACTTCAATTCCAGACTCACTCTCTACGATTGAACCTATTAGGAACAAGAGTTCACTCCCGTATCTCCCCATATTTATGACTCTATGAGATTTCCTCGGGTATACTCAAGAAAGACAGCTGTTCCGGACCAAACACAAGTTCAAGATTCCCATCCGAGTTTTGCAAATGAATTTCCGGTAAGTTCCGACTCTCCTTTGCATAAACAAAGTCACTTGATATGCAGAAAATGACTCGGATCTTCCCATTGCTGTTAGAAAAGGTACTAGGGAGTGCACAAAGCGACCCTTATATCCACTATCTCATTATGTGTCACTTGACCGCCTATCACCATCTCATAAAAATTTCATTGTGAGTCGAACACCATTTCTATTCCAAATACTTTATCTGAGGCATTGTCTAAAGAAGAATGGAGGAGTGCAATGAGAGAAGAAATGGATGCACTAGAAAAAAAACCAGACTTGGGAGATTGTTGAAAAACCTAAGGGAAAGAATCTTGTGGGCTGCAAATGGGTTTTTACCTTGAAATACAAAGCTGATGGTTCTCTTGAGAGATATAAAGCACGATTGGTGGCAAAGGGTTATACTCAGACCTATGGAGTAGATTATCGGGAGACATTCGCTCCGGTGGCAAAGATGAACACCGTGAGAATTCTACTCTCTTTGGCGGCTCACTTTAATTGGCAACTTCAACGGTATGATGTGAAGAATGCATTCTTACATGGAGACCTAGAAGAAGAGATCTACATGAGTATTCCACCGGGATTTGAAGGAGAAAAGACAGCAAACAAAGCATGTAGATTACAGAAAGCATTATATGGGCTCAAGCAATCACCTAGAGCCTGATTTGGGAGATTTTCCAGAGTTATGAAAGCTTCAGGCTACAAACAAAGCCAAGGTGATCATACTCTCTTCATTAAGCATTCGGCAAGAGGGAGAGTGACGGCACTTCTAGTGTACGTCGATGATATTATTGTCACAGGTGATGATGATGAGGAGAAACAGCAGCTGAAGCGGTGTTTGATTAAAGAGTTTGAAATAAAAGAGCTAGGAAGACTCAAATACTTTCTTGGTATTGAAGTTTCTTACTCTAGACAAGGAATTTTTGTCTCACAACGAAGTATGTGACTGATCTCTTGAAGGAAACTGGAAAACTTGGTTGTAAACCGGTAGCTACACCTATTGAGCCTAATAAAAAGCTTGGGGATGCAAAGGAAGAACCTGCTGTAGACCGAGAAATGTATCAAAAATTGGTCGGGAAACTCATCTATTTGGCTCATACTAGACCTGATATTGCCTATTCGGTAAGTGTGATTAGTCAATTTATGCATGACCCAAGAGAATCACACTTACAAGCCGTCCATCGAGTGCTACATTATTTAAAAGGAAGTCCCGGAAAAGGAGTCCTATTCAGGAGAAATCAAAAAATGGTGCTGGAAGCTTATACCGATGCTGACCCTATGCGGGATCTATGGTGGATAGAAGGTCAACATCTGGTTATTGCACATTTCTTGGCGGAAATTTAGTGACTTGGCGGAGTAAAAAACAGAATGTAGTTGCAAGATCAAGTGCTGAATCAGAATTTCGAGCAATGGCCCAAGGAATATGTGAGCTATTATGGCTTAAAATCATCCTAGAAGACTTGAAAATCAAGTGGGAGGGTCCTATGAAGCTGTATTGTGACAATAAATCAGCAATTAATATTGCTCATAATCCTGTACAGCATGATAGGACGAAGCATATTGAAATTGACAGGCATTTCATCAAAGAAAAGATAGAAGAGGGGTTGATTTGCATGTCCTACATACCTTCCGGAGATCAACTAGCTGATGTGCTAACCAAAGGACTTAATGGTGGGATCTTTCATGATATTATCTCCAAGCTGGGAATGGAAGACATCTATTCCTCAGCTTGAGGGGGAGTGTTGAATTATCCTGATTCTTAGGAGCTGATTATTAGGAATATTCAATCCTGATTTTCTGGATTCTAATTATTAGGAAATAGCTGTAAATAATTAGTTAGGATATGATTTATTAGTATCCCTTGATTTGTGGGATTATAGCTATATTATTCAGATCTGTTTTTTCCTAGTTAGTACTTGTAGAAGTCCTATAAAGAGCTTTGTAATCCTGGTACATTTTATTAGAGAATTATCACAGTTCTTTTCTCTAAATTCTTCAACAACAATTAGTAATCAATGCCAAAATATGTCCATTGTTATTTGCATAGCAATATGCAACATGATGTAGACCATCATTTGTCCAAATTACTACATGATGTTTGAGAGTGAAATCATAAATCTACCTCATGTAACATAACAATTCTCAAAGCAACATAGCGAATTCTCTCTTCAGATCAAGCCAATCCTACGAGAAATTTCCTGCTCTCCTAATGAAATAACTAATTTCTTATTATAAACCATAATTCTGCATAAAAAGTGGGCAACCCCTGCTTCCTTAGACAAAATAACCAACTTGACTTGAGAGGACAGGAGCAACAGCTCAAGTTGCAATGACTGAACGGATGAAACTTACTAAAATTTTTTTGGATGAATTTAGGGACATCCTGAAGTAGTTTGAGAGTAATTTCTTACTAATGCATGATAAATTCCACGTCTACAAAGAAAGCTCCATCAAGTGATATGATCCATTAATGACATGCATATGGAAGATTAGCAACAATTCAGCTCATACCTGGGTTCTTCAACATCTGCTTTAAGTTTCACATGCTGTCCTCTGTCCAGGGGTATCACTTTTACAACTTCACTTGCCAATACATGAGCCTCTCCAGAACAAAATGAAACAATGAGCTTCTCTTTGTCTGGAACACCTTGAACAAACCCAACACTTTTATGGTTTGCACCTTGCCATCCATGTGTAGGATTTTTAACACTTCGTTTAAACTTTACCCAATCTCCTACTTCATACCTAAACATATAGAAGCAAATAATCAAAATCCCAAGGATAGATAATAATTTCCTGAAAAGGAAGAACCTTTCTACTCACATTGTGGGAGATAGATAAACTCCTCTATTTGCAAGAGCCTCCATGAGATCTTCTGATATCCATTCTCGAGGAAGGGCCTCCAAAAAATCGCGCAATGTCTTACCACTACCAACAAACAGCAAAAACATGTCTATGTTAAGAATAAAGAGAATATATATCATCCTTAGGTCATCAGGTTCAAACTTTCTCACAAATTTAAGTGGAAGATCTTAGAAATGAAAAAAATGTATGCAGGCCAATGAATAGCTAAAAATGATCATCAGTTTACAAATATCATAAAATCAAAGAGGAAGCGGGTCTATATCGGCACTTGCCTGTGATTTCTTGCTTCAACAGCAGCATCAGGGCTTCTAAGCATTATTATGAGCCACTGAAGATTTTCTCGTATCATTTTTGCAGACTCAGCAGCTATATGGAAAGCATTGTCACCGTCATCATCCTGTGAAGGATAAACAAAGAAATCAGACAAATAGAAAGATTGAGAAGTAGAAATATTCACTCTAGCAAGTAAGAGAGGATAAAAGCCAATGTCCTAGAACACTCAAAAATATGAAATTCATACAATCTGCTAGGTGCTGAGAAGTGGTTATCCCAAGGCATGTTAGTGAAGCAAAGGATTAAATTTTAGAACCCCTGAATGAGTACTTCTAGTTATTGGTCCTTCGCTTTTTCTTCTTTTTTTATTTTTCTTTGTTATTCCCAAATTGGGGGGGGGCGATCACTATCATGCTATTTATGTGTTTTGTGTGCAAAGATGGAATGAAAATGATATTCCAGTTTTGATTTTCATTGCCATTCCTGCACTCGGTGACTCTTTAGAAGCTCAAATGGGCATTTCATGGGGGAAAATCCATTGCAGCTTGTGAAGGAATGGACACTCACAATGCTTGTAGTAGGGAGTACTTTATCAGTGCTAATTAAAGGAAATATTGCTTGAACACGGTAGGACTTTCAAGCAGTACCTTAGCTATGGTCATTGAGTATATTTTAGAAAGCACGAAAAATATTGTTCCTAATTTACTTAACACCCTTCCCACTTCTCTTCTAGGAAATACACTAATTATCCAGTGGACAGCACCAACAGGCTGATTGCCTGGTCATCCAACTAACTACTGCATTGGACATGCTTGCAGAGATCAAACCATGCATACACATACAGCTTTAGGTAATGTTAGCATTTAGTGTTCTATAGTTTGCATTCAACCCTCTCTACTTGAATGTTTAATGAGAATGAGTCTCACAGATCCTCTGATATGGAGATCCTGAACTTGGCGGTTGTCAATAGCTAAGAGAAGGAAGTTGGCTGGAAAAAAGAGCATAGATAAGATCCCCATAACAAAACTAGGTCATAAGATCAAGGTTCAAAGGTCAGACTAGTAGCTAAACTGCAATTTCAGGCCTCTCTTTTAGGGACAGCACCAAATACAATGTATAGACAAAAATGACGACAAGTCAAACCAGACGTTTAAGCTGGCTATATAAATCATCCTTTGCAATTGCACTTGATTTTGTGTCCAGCCTTCTCTAAGCTATTGTATACGATTCATATTTTTATTTTTCTCCTTCCACATTTTTAAAGTCTTCTCCAGTCCCTGCAACCTTGAGCCCCCAAACCCAATCAGATTAGGCCAGAATCCAAAGGCCTTCATTCAACTTGTTTAACCATCTCAAACGAATTTATCCTATCTTATCCTTGCTCGGAGAGGCACCTACTTTTCCCTGGATAAGTTCATATTCAACTGTCTTTTCTCATGTGCCAACACATCCTACTAAGGATATTCAGCATCGTTACATTCAATTTGTGCACATATTTGAGTTTAACTGCCCAACAATCCATGCCATAGAGTATTGTCGGCCTTATTCTCAAGTCAACCAAAACTCCAGAAGCACTGCTCCATTTCATCCACCCTACTTATAGTTTGAGGGAGATCACCATTTACCTCACCATCCTTTTTGAAGATACAAAAGTAAATTGCGTTCACCTTTTGGAACTTCTTGATCTTCAGTTCTTACCAACATGTCTTTGAACTTCAATTGTTACCAAATTTAGACTCCATAGATTCATTCTTTGATCAACCCACACGAAATAAGGCCTTGTTCAGTTCACTGCAGAACTGGATTACTTAAGTAAAGGACTTCCAGTTCCTAAGTCTCTTAAGTTTGGAAAGAGGTAAAAAATTGAATTTGGATTGGCCATGGAATATGATTTCTCAAACAATGTGGAATTGGAATACTTAGAAACCTATTATTAAGATTCTATTATTTGGGACTCCAAAAGATAAATTACAAAAGCAAACTGAATAATTTTAAAAAATTAAAAAAATGAAAGCCGAAATATAAAAATAACAGATATCCATTGCCCCTAACCACCACTATCGTTGACACCACTGGTACAGTAATCATCGCCACAGCCTTTGCCACTGCTTTTCCTCTTTGCATAGCTGAGCTAATGGTGTAAAAATCTCATTCAGTCACTCTGAAACTCAAGTCAAAGAAGGAGCCAGCACCCCTGCTGCTATGGAGGTTGCCGTACCAGCGCGACCATAGATCTAGGGTAGCCAAGCCAGCCAATCTCCATTGGAGCAAATCGGCAGAGGTTGCAACCTCCATGGCCGCAGGTCCTTCTCTCTCTATGTGAAACGGCACCACTGTGGCCATGGAGGTCGCCAGCCTCGCGCAACCATAGACCTAGGGTTGAGCGAGGTAAACAACCTCTATTGATGCTTGATGGAGGCTGCAACCATCATGCACACACACACAGAGAGAGAGAGAGAGAGGTCCAGATGAGTTGAACTAGGGGTGGCCAGTGGAGGTATGGCAGTGAGGGCTCGTGGCAGCAATCATCGGGCAGTGACCGGTGCAAAAGCTTGGCTCTTCGCTTGTCCTCTCATTTTCCTTGAGAGTTGGAGATTTGGGGAAGAAGACAACCAGAGATGTAGAGAGAATGAAAGAAAATTTTCAGAATAAAGAATAAGGAAAAAATGGAGAACATATCTCATCCATCGAGTGTTGATTGGTTGAAATGTATTCTCCCCAAAAAAGGCCTAGATTTTGAGAACGTATATCAAGAAAATTTTTAGTCATCAATGCAATTGGTAAAAAAATACTATTTTAAGGAATGTGATTACTTGGAATGAAAATTCACCAATGGATGCCCTGTTAGTGGAGGCAAACGAGGCCTAAGATCTGAACATTCGTGTCAAAATTTTCTTTACTACTAGGTTTCAACTAGTAACCCAATATCTTTTGCAAAAGCATATAACAAGGGAGTATCACATATGAATAATCGAAAACAATTCCACCAATCCTCAACACTAGACGTGTCAAAATTTTCTTGACCCATGTTTGATGGGTTGAGTTGTTAAATGGATTAGGTACTTAATGGGTTTACAACTTACTTAGACTTAACTAACCTCTATGACTCTCTCTCTCCCTCTCACTCAATCCTGTCCTCATTCACTCAGCGCTCCAATTCAGTTTGGGTACAAGTTTTGCTAGATTTGGTTAAATATGGAAGCGTTTTAGCAATATTGATCAGGTTGAGGTTGGGTTGGGTGTGGGTCACTAGGTTTGTATTACATGTAAATAGGTTAAAACGAATTAAATTAGTCAATTTGGGTCGGACCATTTTCGATTCACCCCCCCGGACCAACCTGTTTGATGGGTCTACTCACCACCACTTGATGACCAATGAACTCTAGCAAAAGCAAACATGAGCACCAGATGATATTCGTCTTGAAGAGATCCTTGCAAGAACTAGATGAGTAAATACTTTTGAGCAATATGCTATGGATACCCACGAGCACTTTTCCAATGCCATCTATGAGATGACATTACTATACAGGATTGCTTGCAGGAAAGAGATCTTATCCGCAAGTTCAAAATCAATCCTTCAAAGGGTAACATATGCTAGAAATAGTAATGAGGCAAAAGCTTCTTATGGATTTGGATACAAATTTATAAAGATCAACAGACTGGAGAGTGAGAAGACATTAAGCAGGGGGGACTCTGACACCTACCAAGAATTTCACGCGATAAAAGAAACAAAAGCACGCTAGTATAAAGTATATATACTCCAAGCCACAGTTCATTGCTAGGGAAGCATTGACACTGGCAAAGGAAGGAGCGACACTAATGCAGGCACAACGCTAGAGAAGAAGTGAGAAGAGAAACCTGTAAATTATAATTCGCCCCAGCATACAATAGCAATCCAACACAAGACTTAGCCCCTCTACTCAAGGCTGTATGAAGAGGTATCATGTTGTGCATATCCCGGATATTCACATCTACTCCAGCATCGAGAATAGCCTACAAAATGTTTACAGGGAAAGAGTAACAAAATAGTTCCTCCAAGTGGCCACAAATCAGGAAGATCTTCAAAATTCCATATTTCAATGAGATTATTAAGCAATAGACAAAAATCAAGTTTACGTATGGAGTAAACATGTAACCTTGACCAATTCAACATCATCAGCCATAGCAGCAGTATGCAAAATTGTTCTCCCATGGGCATCTTGAGCGGTTGGATCTGCTCCAGCAGCAAGCAACACTCGAACGAGCTCCCTCCCTTCTATAGCACAATAACAGCAGAAGAAATTTTCAACACAAGTGGAAAGCTAGCTAATTGTATTAAGAAATCCTAGAGAGATTGTTACAAATTACGTTTCCAAGTGGAACAACAAATATTAATACTGAGGATATCAAACAGAGTAGGCATTGAAAATAAATAAAAAAGGAGCTGGGGTACAATCTAGTATACCAAGTTCACGGTCTTTTTTTAAAGCAGCTGCCATACATACTGCAGTGCCAACTGGACTAGGAATGTCTATCGCATTTTCAACATCTTCAGCGCTAGCAACTTCCACCCACCGTCTCACCACAGTGACATTGTGCGTTGCCACACACAAGTGCAATGGTCTACAACATACAGAAAAGAAGAAACAGTTTTAGACTGACAAAACTGACAAATTATGCTGCAATCATTCCAAGGCCATTGAGAACATATATTGAACAAAAGATATGGAGTTAGGCGATTTCAGATTCAAACAGCATACCATAGAAAAGGAAAAAGGAATCATAACAGAGAGATAAAGAATAGAGATGGTACGCATTGACCACAAATGCAATACACTTTGACACAGTGAAGCAGATAAACAAAAGCAACGAATCCAACATGAGTTCAGGCCCTTGATCCTAACTGACAACTTTAAAATCGACAAAGATTTTTCAATAGAGAAGGTTGACTGCTTGTGAGAGGAGAGTCACAAAACTTATTCAATATATGATTCATATGACATTTTAAAGGAAGAACCGTGAAGGTACTAGCATACTGTTCTAACAAAAAGATAGTTGCGAATGCACATTCGCATGAGAATTTGAGGGAAGGAAGGAACAAAAGGTACTCCACAAATTAGAGCTCCCATTTACTTCTTCTCTTGATTAGATGTGGCTGTTTAAATCCAAGTCACATTCAGTTCACGATATATTGATCATATCCAGAGTTCCCCAATAGTAGCAAAAAGTTCTTCACTCCCAGACAAATTAGACCAGACCCATTAACTGTGGATCGTTCAGCTCAAATTGTTATTTTCGCTCCGCTATCTTTTTCGTACATATCATTTCAAGTGGTCAAAGAAGAAAAGCAATGTACTCACGTAAGATTTTTAGAGTTCACAATGGACATGGATGGACAGCCCCCACATTCCAAAATGACCACAGCACAATCAGTGTATTTTTTTGCCACAGCCTGGTGTAGAACAGATTCACCTTCATCATCCACAGCATTGGGATCAGCTCCAGCTAATAGCAATTCCTGTATTACGAGAACCATCAGAACTAGATCTCCAAAGAACCCGAAAGCTATGTGAATATAAAGTTTGCCAACAACAATAACTTACACGCATGCAATCTGGTTGGCCATGGTAAGCACATACATGAGCAACGGAAGGCCCAAAGCCATCCCTCAACCTCGATCTAACATTAGCACCTCTTCTGATGAGGGCATGGACACATTCTGGGGATCCCGCGGCTAAAGCAAAAACAAGAGGAGGGTCGCCATCCTTATCCAAAACATCTACATATGCTTCACGATGCTCTAAAATAGCCTCAACTAATTCTGCACTGCCACGCCTACATGCCAAATGAAGCGTGGTTTGGCCATCAGGATTCTGTGCTTTCAGAAGTGAAGACATAGAGTTGTTTATCTTTCCTGATGCAGCCTTTGCGAGCAGATCTCTACAGATGACAGAACTCAAAGTCAAAACTCATTCCCATAATTGTCTGACAGAAACCAAAGAAGGTTGGATCTACTAACCTAACTCCATTCACATTGCCCTCTGATACCAGCTTGTGGAGGAGGGCAGTGTTATCCTGTACTAGATCAGAAACAGATCCACGAAGTGGTTCTGTCAAACTTGAACCAGAAGATCTGGTGAAGTCACTGCAAGGGCACATACAGAGTAAAATACATGATAACAGATCAAACCAATCAGAGATGTCGAGATTATGAATTAATTGACAGTGCAGGAAAGACATCCAGTTAAGTGCTAGAAGTAGAAGACCAATCCAGTTATAGCTTATATATTGATTCTTCATATTAGACAACCGTCGTGACAAAGGAAGAAATAAGGACAGTCAGAATATGAGAAATCACAAGATGCAAGGACAGTCAGTTAAGTGCTAGAAGTAGAAGACCAATCCAGTTATAGCTTATATATTGATTCTTCATATTAGACAACCGTCGTGACAAAGGAAGAAATAAGGACAGTCAGAATATGAGAAATCACAAGACGCAAGACGCAAAGATCAAAGCAAAACTTACTTTTCAGGGCTTGCAGGAGGACTACGTGGTATTTCTTGCAAGTGACGTAGGAATATTGCCAACATCGAATTAAAAGATGGTCTTCTTGATGCCTTAAACTGGAGGCAGTCGCCAATCATCTTCCACAAATCCCTCGGTATTCCAACTCCAACGACACTTGCATATTGCGGAGGCAATCTCCCACCCTTGACAACAGCCCGGTATATTTCCTCTGCACTAAGACCAGCCCACCTGCACAGCAAGTGTCATTATCTAGGACTCAGAAAAATTTAAAGTGATCTTTGCACAGGAAGCGATAGGAAATGACACATCGAAATCTACATACGGGGCAGAACCAGTGCACATTTCCACCAACGTGCAACCAAAACTCCATGCATCCGACTCTCCAGAAATACCAATGGCATCATCCCAGAACTTCAGGGACTTCTTCACCGGCTCCCATGCCTCTGGAGCAGCATACTGGGGGCTAAGCATTGTACAATCCATGCAAGAATGGACCCTGGCTGAATCACACTCTGTTCGAGCTTTTCGGCAGGCAGGTTTTTTAAGGATTGAAGCAAGTCCATAGTCAGAAACTAACGCATGGCCATTTGCATCTAAAAGAAGATTGGATGGTTTCAAATTCATGCAAACAACTCCTGCTGCATGGAGTTCAGCCACGCCTCGTGCAATATCTGCGCCATATCTACAAACGCAAAGAGCACACCAAGTCACAACGGGGTTCATTGGCAGAAAACATTTTACCAAGAACAAAAAAGTACCACGAAAAGTTGCAGCTTACAGCATTCTTCAATCATAATTCAGTCGTTATGGAGAGCACAATGATCTAACTTAACAACCATTATATCCTTACTATAGTTCCTGAAATTTACCAAATAGCACACAGTAGAAGGCACCTGATGGTGTGCTTTAACTCTTTAAATTTCAGAATACTATTTCAAATCTGTTGATGCAATATACCTCTCATCCAGTCACAATCTGGAAAATTAACATCCAAGGAGAACAAAATAACCCCAGATAATATTGTCTTCAAGCCAAGTCTCTCTATGTTCTCACCCCTTCATTTCTTGTGCCTTGTGCATATGGTTTCACAGGATGTGCTACCCCTTGTTTTCAAGTTACACTACGAGCCAAAAGCAAGTTTATTCCAACAATATTGAACCATCTTCAAAAAGATACATCTCCATATTTTTCACAATTATGATGACTTTTCCAATCTTCTAAGATGTCCTGGCATCATTTGCATCTCAAATAGGGAATGTTATAGTGATAGTGACAGCCATGGAAGCCATCTTCCTTCTGCAAACTACCCTCTCCAATAAGGTGGACTCATCATTTTTCGGCTTTACTCAATTTATTCCACAAAAATTTAGGTACTGAAAGCTTGACTCCTTGAAATCACCAAAGCAAGCTGCACAATTGTCTTTTGGGGATCTCTCTCGCCCATTTTCCTCTTAATAGTTCCCAGCCATCCCGAATATGTATTCTCAGAACCCCTCTACCCAATATCCAGAGATGGAGGAGAACAGCTCACAAAGTACAAATGGTAAAGATGACAATAATGTTTATCACTGAGATGTAATCAGGAAGCATGGTCAAGTAATGCCCCATCAGTGCATCACTTGTTGACAGAAACTAATCTGAAATGTAATCTGCATTATCGAATTATAACTTGTATTTATAGGTAGCCCTGACTGACATAGCTTGAGATCTATAGGCATACACACAAGCAGGTCTGCACACACAAGTGCATGTTCTATCTTCCCATGGACAATCAACAGGAGCAGAATGACAAGAAAGAACAATGTCACAAACCCATGTTGACGAGTTGCCCTGTCAAGCCCAAATCCACAGGGAAAGAAGCACAATGACTAACTTTTCTTCCACAAAGAACCCCATCATATTAAGAGTCTAGAAAGCACCGTAGTACATTTTTGCTTGACTAAAAAAATCGAGGTGCTGAGTTCCGACGTAAAATCACACGAATTCTGTAACCTATTGCATCCAAACGTGCTAACAAAGAACGACCGAGAAAGATAATACACAAACCAGACATTAGAAGATAGACATCCCCGGATCTCACCTCACCCCATTAAAAAGATACCAATTTTGAACCACGAGCATAAGGGTGGAACTATATTTTCGCTTTGGCTTAAGTACCAATTCTTTCACGGCATAGAGAAAAATCATATGAAAAAGCTTCTCAACAGAACCTTAAGATTTGCTCCAATGTCAGCCTCCCCTCGTTGCGCAGCATCTCCGACTGCACTGACCCGTGACACCTATCCAAGACAAGGTATAAGCTGCCGTCTTCATTCCTAATGGCCCCATGAAAAGTGCACACATTCCTACACCACATTGACATCTTCCTCAAGTTCTCGAGCTGCCCCTGCACCCAGTCCATATCCATGGCCGCCGCATCATCCCCGACTACCACCTTCTTGACGGCCACGCGGTGCCTACACCGCCCCCCACTGCTGCTGGCGATCACCGCCTCCCACACCTCCACTCCAGCCCTCCTCCCCTCCCCAATCTTCTTCACCCATTTCAAATCCTGGTGCGTGCCCAGCTCGATCACCGGCCCGCATCCGCCGGAGCTCGAGGCCAGGGCCCCACGCCGCGGCCGCGCGTCGTCGCCGTCCGCCTCCCCGTCGGCGTCGTCCTCGTCGTCGGTGAAATCGACGTCGAAGTTGGCCGGCATCGTGGAATTGGAGTGGATGAGGGCGAGGACGGCGTAGTTCTTGCGGAGGGAGGAGACGGAGTTGCCGACGGCGGAGACGTGGCGGCAGCGGGGGCAGGGGAGGGTGTTGTCGAGCGACGCGGCGAACATCCTGGAGAGGCACTCCTTGCAGAACCCATGGCCGCATTGGAGGAGCAACGGCACCCGGTCCTCCTCGTTGTACCGCGTCTGGCAGACGGAGCAGCAGGGCACTTTCATCTCCTCTCCGATTGCTCTCTCTCTCTCTAGCCCTTTCTCTCTCTAGAATCTTCCCCCAAGCTGGAAGCGAGCAGGGGGGCCACAAGGCGGAGGAATGGCGCGAGATTAGGGATTAGGGTTCGCGGCTCGAAGCGATCGGGAGAGGAAGCACCGAAGCTGAAGTCGAGGAGCTGGACAGATCCATGGGAGAAGAAAGAGAACGGAGCAGCTGAGGAGGAAGAAGGGATCGATCGAGAGAAGAGAGAGAGAGCTCTAGAGAGAGAAGGTGCGAGGGTTTTAGAGAGAGAGGGAGGGAGTTTTTTTTCTTTTTTTTTCTCCTTTCTTTTTTCTTTCTTTCTTTTTTTTTCTTTCTTCTTTTTTTTTTTTCCGTTTTTCCGGTGATGTTTGTTCGGAGGATACTTTTTTATAATGATTTTGCGGACTTTCTTTCCGCTCGATTTTCAAAGGTAGGCTGGGAGGAGCTGCTTGTTTCGTTCGTGAGTCCACACTGACCCCCCCAACCGACCTGTCTGCCTCCACCTGTAAAGTACGACTGAGTTTCAAGGCTTTTACTTCAAACATGGATTTAAAATATAAAAAACAAATTGCGAGATTTTTGTCGCTCGTTTCCGTATCTGCCTTTGCTGCCAGCAAGAAAAACCACCGCTAATTACTAATTAGAAAGAGAAAATGAATTAAGGAAAACAAAAATTAATCGGGTTCTTTATGAAATGATCGAAACAGTTGGGAGATGGGAAAAAAGTGTGATTTGAGTTACTGTTAGCAAATCAGAAATTCATTCATTTCGAAAAAAGAGAATCTGTTTTGCTTTGATTTGTTAAGTGTGTATTTAAGGAGTTACTGCATTCATATATATTTTTTGTGTATAAATTTTTCATTTATTTTGGGAAAGTCTTACTTAAGTGCTTGAAATATTATCATTTTCTAAAAAAGAGTATTTGTTTTTTTTTTTCGGTCCTACGCTAATCCTACTCTAACACTCACTCTTAGACTTTTGTCTTGTCTCCGTGCAGGGCGTGAGAGTCGAAATCCACTCCTGAAATTAAATCGTCACCACCCCAATCCCCCTAAGAAGGTGGGGATTTGAACCCTCAACCTCCCCATTCCAAAATGAAATGGTGGCCACTGGGGCGAAAGTAATCAGTCAATTTCCAATAAAAGCCTTAGCTCACCGGTTTGACAAATCTCACTGACCAAGGGGCACTTAATTTTTTCGGGGCAACTGGGCATTTTTGTTCAAAACAAAATAAAGATTAGAAATAAAAATAAAAATAAAAGAATCAAAGCAGGGGCAAAAATGAAGCCGACATCACAGGAACAAAAGCACGGATCTTTTATCTCTGGATGTGGAATTCGCAAGTCAATGACAATGATATGAACCAACTGAAATCGAGATTTTTCCCACATTTTCTTGGCACCCTGCACCAAAACACATATTTTCCCCATGGACAACTCAACCCCATGAAAATCAAGGGAACGAACGGGTTCTCGCCCATCATGATCAAGAATGTTAGTCTCCAAAGAAACTTATGGCAAAACTTGCTGAGCTTGGACCATCTATAGGTACGAGGTAGAGAGTTGTCTTGGAGATCCATGCTTTTTTCTTTTCTTTTCTTTTCTTTTCTTTCGCAAGAGAAAAAGGGAAACTTGTACGGTGTCTTCAAGATCTAACTTATTCAAGAAGCGCAAGTTTTCTATTGCGCCTCATCCCATTCTTCACTCATCTTGACTTTCACCATGGCATTGAGCTCGAAGAGTGCAAAGAGGCCCAGCATTGAGCTCCACCACCTCAAATTTGCGAGAGCTTCATCACAATACTAAGTGTTAGCATCAGCTAACCATGGGTGGGGGGCAATGGCACTCATCGGCAAAGTCGGAATGGCGATGCACATGCCCGACCATTTAAGAAAACATGGGATAGTTACAAGCTTTTGCTCTCCCAAAATGTCATATTTAATTAATTCATATTGCTGAAATTGACTTGCGTTTCGAAGAATAAAGATTAATGTTTTTCCTCTTAAAATCTAGGTTTTCATTTTCGCCTTGATTTGAATTACTTTCCTTTTTTTTTTGGCCTTTTTAATTTTCCTTTCATTCCTTTTTAATATTTACAAAAATGTCCTACTCCACCCGTCAAAAAAATCAAGTGCTTGCTGGTCAGCAAAAATTTGATCAGCCAACAAAGTCAAGCCATTACTTAAGACCGACCTTACTACTTTATGTCTTTATTTTGAAATAATCTTTACTCCGGATCTCTTTTGAGAAAATGACTTCATATTTTGCACTTTTTTTTTGGCACCTTTCTCTATATAATAAGGGTGCGTTCTGAGGTGTAAAGTGGGAGAGAAGAGCTTTCCAAATGAGTTTTGTTTTGATAGGTGATGTCGAGGTTCCTTTGCGTGAATTTTGTAATATAAGGATTGTCATATGAGATATATAAAGAAAGGAACCCATTACGAAGGGTACGATACCAGCTTAGAACCGTGCATGCGATTGTTTTATTTCAAGAATTTAAACTATTAGAGATCAGTGCATAATATTTTCCATAGGTCAACCATATCACGAGAGCCTATGAGGCTTGTAACAATAGCTAATTTTCACGTTTCTCTATGCTTGCTTCACTTTTCATTTCGACTGTAAATTTCTATCCGCAATGCATTTATTGTAAGACCTTTTCCCAAAATACTTTCACTCGAATCACTGTACTAATTACTTTTTCTGTTTTTCCTCTAGTCTTTCATAAATGCATAGGCATCTCTTTATGGGATTGTGTAGCCATGTCAAGAGACGGCATATGTAATTTATAGAGAAACAAAGTCACTATATATTAAGCCAGTGAAATTCAAAATCACTAAGCATCCGAATTACAACGCCATCAGTTAAAAAAGACATGGAAAAAGGCAAAAAAAAAAAAAATGGAGAAAAAAAAAAACATGTCCCGGGAAGTAGTTTGACTATTCTGTTCTCTCGGGTACCAGATTTCCAAAATACTTTATAGTCGATGTACCGCGGTCAACGACGGCGTTTGATTAAGGGACCCCAATTACTTCTGACAAACACAGTTCATCGTCCTGGCTATGCATAAATGGGCTTGGCCCACAATAAGCCTGTTCTAAGTGGGCCCTGTCCGAAGCTCCACCTCTCATTGGGCCACAATTAAGGCTTTCGCACACGTGGTTAATTCATTTTGCCGAGCGATTTTAATGGCGTGCTCTCTCACATCCGACTTCCAATAAGATTCGAACTTAAGAAGGGCGGATCCTAATGCTATCTAAGCCAATATCTTGTTTAATGACTATTCTCTCTATTAACTCGCTCATCTCTAAACTAATCCACACATGCGATGCGAATAAGAAAAACCCGAAACGGCTAATAAGTGCACGCGGAATCTTTTCCAGTACTTGGTGTTGCGAAGGTCACATGACCGTCAAAAGACATCCGAACAAGTACGGGATCTGAGATCTGTCGAGCCATGAGCTAGAACTTCCTATCCGTCCGTTCGCAGGCGCGATGGGTCAGGCCGTTTGCCAGAAATCTCGACCGTAAACAACACAGACATGTCCACTGTTGACTCGCATGTCCTGTCCGAGTACATCAGCCAAACCCGTGCGTAGCCGCTGAAGCTTTTCTAGCTCATGTTCGCTCTGCTACGTGTTCTTGAAGGGACTCGACTTCTACTTCACCATCTGTTAACTGGGTCGGATCTTTTAAAAGTTCGTGCGCAGTCACACGAGCTTGTATTCATCGCGATCGATCTCGCTGATCATTCCATATAAGTAGATTAAGAAACAGACTGGAAATATATCTAAAAGTAGCGCCGGTGGTATTATTTATAGATTCCCAAAAATCAAATAATAGGGATACAGGCATATATGCAGATACGAGTAATTACAAAGGGTGGGGTGGCGGAGGCGGCTGCAGTCGCCCTCATCAAACTCTTCAACGCACATCCAGAAGAAAAAGAAAGAAAAGAATCAAGCTACCATATCAAAATGGGCAAGCACATCTAGAAACGCAGAATCATTGAAATAGCTGGACGGAAACACCATATCTCTCTGGCCGCCGTGCACGGACCCGCCTTTGAACGGTTCGAACACCGAGTCCGACTCGGTCGGCGAGTCGCAGCTCGAGTTACTATGATTATGGATCCCGAATCCGCAGTTATTACTACCGATGCCACCATTACCCCCCATGCAATAATCACCAGCCGCCACGAACCCTCTCTCATCGGCGCTCTGACTCCGGGGCTTCTCGCCGCCGCCGCCGTCGGCGTCCATGAATCGAGCGACGTCCGAGTCGCGGCCGGTGAGCCCTTGCACGGTGGCCCTGAAATCGGCGGCGCTCGTCTTCACCTTCATGGGGCTCGATATGTACACGACCTTGATCCCTTTATCGGCGGACGACCTCCTCCGCGCCGCGCCCTCCGGCTTCCGGCTGTTGGCGATCTTCTTGCGGGGGTGGTTGACGCCAAGCACGTCCATCTTCAGCGGCGCAAGATCTCAAACGAATCTCGAAATCTCACGACGAAAGGGAGTTTCACACGAAGGTTTGTAGTTGCTGGGGTCTTTGAGCAAGGAGGAAAACGGGTGGAGAGGGAGCGCTTTATATAATGATGGCGGGACAGGGGCCCGTGGAAAAATAGAGGTTTTTCGGGATGTTTCGGAGAAGGAGATGTAAGAAGAGAGAGAGATGTCAAGCCGAGGGGAGAAGGGTAGGAAAGAGGAGGAAGCGAGAGTGACGGGATTGGATTAGATGGAAGATTCTATCCGAGAAGAGGGAGATGCTTGGATGACCCGGAATCGCACGGTTCGTCTGGTGACACACCTTAGCTTTCCTCTCTCTACCGTTCCTAGGACTAGGACTTTAGCTAGCTAGGGTTTCGTTCGGGCATTATTGGATAACGCACGTGCGCAGCCACAAGCGACCCGGGCTGGTCGCGAGTCCAAATGCAGCCTTTGAAAAAAACCAACCACGTGCATACGTGGCCGGACGGCATTGGCCTGGTGAGTCGCGGTGGGAGGGAGCGGGGAGGGAGCTTCCGGGAAGCTGGTCATCTCTCTCTGCCTTTGATTCTTCGAACCTTTTCTTTATTCATAATTGTCAATTTTTGCTTTGATGACGACGACAGGGTGGAGGCGATATCGTCGCACGAGCCGAGTTTTCATATGTGAAGAAGCCCCAGCACGTCGCTTTCGTTTCGAGAAAGGAAGGGCCCGTTCGTACATTGAACTTGTCCCATGTGGGGACGTATCGCGATATTTCTCTAAATCTGAATCTGTTTTGTCTGCGTGTCCAATATCATCTCCGTAGGCCGGGAAAAATTTCTTCGATCGGCGTCGTCCTCGAAAAACAGTGTGCGGAAAGCGTACATCGACGGTTTCGTTTTAGAGATTCGTGATCGTCATTGATTGATGATATACACTAAACAATTGTACCCAAAAAACAAATCCTTACGAGTGATGTGTTTAAGAATAAACTAATCGAAAGGGAAAAGACTAGCGCATTTAAAAATCATATCTCATTTGTAGTTTAATTCGCATGAGCTCCAATCCAAGAAAAGGGTGTTTGTCAAACAAATCTAGTTTAACAAATGAGGGAGTACGAGAAATTTAAAGAGAGCCAATTTCTTGCATGTAACTCTCTCTGAAGTCATACGTTTATCAGAGGAAGCAATCTGATTTTGATCTGTAAATTAAGTAATACGATGATCTGTAGGGAGACAAAATCCACGCTCCAAATTCAAGTCGGGCTGGTAAGCAAACGCTGCTGCCCTTCGATACAAATTTTCGCGGAGCAAATTCAGAGAGGAATCGTACTTAATAATTTCGCCAAAGGTGCAATCAATCAATGGCGACGTGTCCTAATGCAACCCACGGCGTGACGAGGAGGGAGTGCTGGGAAGAGCAAAAGGAGGAAGGAGCCCAGGAAACAACGCCAGCGATCTAGAAGCCTAAAGGTGCCAATGGCGACATCAATCTCCACTGTTTATTCGACGAGACAAGCTCCGTCGAGGAGGCCTAGGATATTAATTAGAGAAAGAAATAGAGGGGAAAACGAGCGGTTTGACAATCTGGCTCTCGATTCCTCCGTCCCTCTAGAACGCCGACTCCCACATCGAAAACGTACAAAAATACGAGGCGGGGCCCGCGCGTGGGTGGCGTAGTGCGCTGCAGCTTGGAGGATACGCCACCCCGTGACGTCAAAAAAGGCGTCCCTTTCTGTCTCTCTCTGTCCTCGTTTCGATCAAAAAAAGGGAAAATTCGAGAAAATGAAATCTCGCTTTCAGCCTTTCGCGACCCCAGAACGGCGATGGCGCCGATGTCGTTCCAGGGTGGGGGTGCGACTGCGGGCGGGGGGAGGGTTTCCTTCCACGCAAGTGGCGCTTTGACCGGAGCCGGATTTACGGACCGCTGGGAACGTGCGGTGCAGGACTCGCCGACGATGCCGGGCATCGCTGGCGAAAACGACGTGTGGCAGGCTCGTTCCTTGTTGGGCCTGGGTCTTGGAATATGGGCCTCGAACGGATGCAAGTTGGGCTTCGCTTTCGGAGCTCGTGCTTTGCCCCGTCCTCGCTGGGCTCGCGTTTTGAGGTCCAGGCTCGAGCCCCCCCACCTCTTCCCACTTTTTTTCGGGGATTACGACAAAATACGATTTGTTGAAACGTGGAAATCATCGTCGTCGTCGTCTTCGTCTTCTTCTTCGTCCGTCCTCGGGGTACTTTCCTAGGAAATGGCTTATTTGTTTTGTTTTACCCGTTTCTATTTAGGGCTCGAGGACAGAGCTCGAACTGAGACGACGGAATTGACTATTTATGAAGACCGGATTCGTCTGATTAATGATATTGGGAAGTGCCGTATTCATCGTGAAATCTATGCACGGATTCTTCTCTTGGATAAATTAAAGACCTATAAATCTCGATTGATGTTTAAAGAACTCCGATTCACATTCAAGGCTTTGCAATAAATGATTCAATATCCACGACTGTTTCATATTAATAAGTAAATAGCGATGTTGAAAATTTTAATTCTATATGTATATATATGGTTCCTCCTCCTCCTTTTTTTTTTCCCTCTCCCTCTCCCTCTCTCTGGTTTTCTTTCGAGGACAGTAAACTTAAATGCTTTATCTTTTTTTGACATTATCCACTTAATATAGCCATTGGAAAAATGCAGAATATCGTCTAAACTCAAGTATCTAATTATAATTGCCGATTCAATCATATATACCAGATTTTATTGTGTTAATCCACAAGAAAAGAAAATGGGTGTGAGGCCACAAACTGTATAAGTAGCTAAGAGAAAATCGATTGTGTTAAGTGGTATAAGAATACTCGACCATTTATTCTTTTTTTCCCTCAAAATCAAGCATTTGGAAAAATCAACAATGGCTTATAAAAATTCTTACTGGGAATTGTATTCGTAAAAGGGAAGCACCGTATATTATCAACGACGAAAATTAATATCGAGTTACCCCCTTTCCTTTCCTACTTTGTCGGGATAAGTATTTTTCTTTAAATTTTGTCATCCTCGCGTCGTTGCTTCTCGGCAGCAACGTCAAGTGGTGGTTAGACACGTAATAAAATGTGAAACGAGGAAGAGAGAGGAGCAATTTTAGTGGTCGAGAGATGGAAAAATTAACGGTGGGTGATGCAGTTTTTTTGGATTCTTGCAGATGGCAAGGTTGTCCGAATCCTCTGAATATCTGGCACTGCCAACAAGGAAGGCCATTAAAATAAGCACCGAAGAAAACGACCATGAATTGTCAAAGCACTTAACTCCACAGTGACGAAGAAAAACCAAAGAAAAAAAAGACGAAAAAGAAAAAATCGCCGGTCTTCGGAAAAAGCAGAGAGAGAGAGAGAGAGAGAGAGAGAGAGAGAGAGAGGGGCAGAAAACAACGGAACAAAGTGAACGCCTTGAAATCGGGTAAGAGTTGAGCCAAGCGTCACTTTCTTTCCTCCCCTCTCCCCGCCCCTTCCTCCAATTTCGCTCGCTCACTTAATCCGACACAAATCATCACTCCCATCTTCTCCCCACATCAATTCCCCATGTGGGTCTTCGTTCAAAATCTCATCTTGTGGAGAGGGAGTTTATAAATAATTCCTTGGCCAAGTCAAAGGGACTTGGACTCTGATCCGACTTTGCTTGCCTCCCTGGTTGATTTTGACTTCGTGGGTTGCTCGAGTATCGAATTCTCGTGAGAGGGTAAGAGCATTCTTGACTCCACGAGTTGAGAGATCTGTTCTTGAGTCTCGCTTCTTTCGTCCCAACTTCGGCTTTTGCTCTTTCAAGAATCTCGTGAAGCACAGCATTAACGTCAATTCGTGGGTACTGGGAAAGGGATTTTACATCCTCGGAATTGTGTTTTATCTGGGTAATTCGCGGATCTTCTTCTTAGTTCAGCTGTAGTTGCTCCACGTTGGATTAAGGTTTGGTCCATCTTTGCCCATACAGAGGCGTGATCCTCAGAGCTGTGCAACCGGCGAAGCCTGCTTTGTTTTCTTCATGGGTCGTCCTTTGATTTGTCTTCTGCTTCTTGTCGAGCCGCTTCAATTTCCTCTGTATACATGTTCCGATATGCTTTGCGATGGGATTATCGTTTGTTCATATGATGGGGGAGCTTGTGTCCTTAATTCCTTAGCCTTGTCTATGAAGTCCCAACGGTACTCTCTTAAGCCCTAGTGTTATGGGTGCGGCTGTGAGTTGTCTCAGGAAAGGATTTCCGATGAATTACATGGTCATGCTCTTCAATTGTGATGGAAATAGATATCACTCTCGACTTGTTTCAAGTGTCATGATGTCTATCAAAACAATGGACGTGTCAGGACTTCTTGTGCTCTTGTTGTTTATCGACAATTGGATACTGTTGACATGAATAAATCAGGCGCTGCTAAGTTTTGTAAAATAGTTGCTGTTTTATAATGGATGGTTGGTATGTAGGTTTGTTCTCGGAGAATTTTCTCTTAGTATGTGTGCTTATATTGCATCTGCTCTGGTGCTGACCAGTTTGTTATCTATCTTTTCTTTTATGTATCTAATCACGATAGGTTTCTATTGATAAAATGTCCTTTTTTGTTACCCTTCTGATCATTAAATTCTCATTTGCTCGAAGCAGTGGAAGAAGGGGATAACTCCACGGCGAAAGGATCTGCTCGTGATTTTTGAATTCTTGTGAGGCAAATTTTGGGTTTTCTCCGTAATAAGAATCCTGACATGACATTGAGCTGATAGATTTTACATTCTTCCGAGCAATGCGAAAGTGACGTAATTTTGGGGGTTTGAAACATCGGAGCACAGTGAAGAGAATAAAAAGGCCTGCAGTCAGTGGGATGCTGACTTTGATCCACAATTAGTGATCTTGAATCTATCTCAGTTCTTGTATTCCTCTTATTGGTGAGTCAGCTGTTCACGTATCGCTGAATTTATGAGCCCATTTTGATATCCTCACTTAGATATCCCTTATATGCCAAATTTTCTTGTCTCCTGATCTATTGCGCTGGAACTCTCTCTTTCTCTCTCTCATTTTACCATAAGTGCAATGTGACGCAGCTTTCTTTGAAGTGTCAGACCTTAATTTAAAATAAAGGCGATAAGAAAGCATCGCCTTGATTCCTTTTGTTCTCCTAATATATGCTTTTGTGCTGTAAACAGTCAGACATCAATTAATAATAGGCGTGCAACGACTCTGTTTACGTCTCGGAGGACACTGCCAGAAGAGGATTGGCCCCTAAATCTTGCGTTGAGACCTGCATTAATATAGAGTATTCAGAAGAATTGTAGAAATCCAAATGGCCGATGGCAGTCCAAGAACCGACATCTCAACTGATGACACAGATGAGAAGAATCAGAGGGTGACTCTCGTTTCACTTAGTCCATCATTTCTTCTTTTGTACAAGTTTAATTGTACAAAATTGCTCGTTTTGATTGTAAAGAAACTACAAATAGTTCTTATATGTTTCCGGTCTGTGCTTTTGTATATTTAACATAACTCATGAGGAGTGCTCATTTCTTTGGAGATGGTCCTGGTGTTGTCCAGTATATATGGAGATATAACATTTAACTGTCCATAGTGCAGTTCGACAGGGGTAAATCTACAGCTATTGTTGCCTATGATTCCAGTGACAGATCAAAGGACAAGACCGATCAAAAGGTCATACTGCATAATTCGGTTTGAGCATATGAGATTAATTTGTTGTTTTAGCCAGCTGATGAAGTCTTTAATTCTTTCGCCAAATCGACATGCAGACTCTTCGCAGGCTTGCTCAAAACCGTGAGGCGGCAAGAAAAAGCCGATTAAGGAAAAAAGTATGTTTATTGATTGTCATCTGTTATAGTATGCGTCTGTTTACATTCTTCTATTTGTTCACCAAAGGCTTTCCCTTTACCTATCTCTTAGGCATATGTCCAACAACTGGAGAGTAGCCGCTTGAAGCTAACCCAACTAGAGCAGGAACTCCAGCGAGCAAGACAACAGGTAATTTTTGGTTGCTCACCAAGTTAGCAGATATTTGCAGTTCATTCTCTCTGGTAAAAGTCATCTGTACATTGAAATGTAACTTGATATTTCTTCCTCTAGGGGATATTCATATCAAGCTCAGGAGACCAAGCTCACTCATCTGGTGGAAATGGTATTTTTTTATCTACGTGTCATTTAGATGCAGTTTTTCCATAGCTAGCTTGTGGATACTAGTTAACAATTGCCTCACTACTCTGCAATTAATTGAGAGAAGTATGCAGATCCAGATACAGTAGGGTTATTCTGAGTTGCTAATGCCGGTAAAACATAATGCTGGTCAATTCCTTTTATGAACTTAAGTGAAAATGGCAGGACCAACAATTTTTTTCCCTTTTTATGAGACTGTTGCCTCTTTCCAACAATTTCAAGGAGTAAACTTATGCATGTAGCAACAGAGGAACAGTGAAGGGATGATGCAGGACAGAAAAGGAGAGCGTGAAGTTGACATATCCTTGGTGGATTAGACTTAGTAGTCATATGGAAAGCTTATGCGCTGTGTCAAATGAATTGTTCAACTGATTTAGTGACACGAGAATTTTAAGGAAAAGTCATGGACAGAGTTCATGAGACCTTAGGCCATTCCGTTCGGTGGAAAGGGCATGGATCAGTTATTTGCTGGTAATAGTGGGTGGGTGGATGCCGAAGAGATGATTGTCTAGGTATCAGGCTTGCAGTGACAAGGATTTTACTATGCAAACTGGTTGGTAATAGTGATGGGTGGTTGGATGCTGAAGAGATGATTGTCTAGGTATCAGGCTTGCAGCGAGAAGGATTTTGCATTCATACATGCATCCGTGCATGGGTAACGAACAGCTTTGGGAAAATTGGTTGTTAAGCTGTGAGTACATGTTGAAGGCTTCTCTTCTGGCAAATTGAGGAGAAGGTCGACTTGTTCTACAGAAATTTGAGAAAAATGTACTAACCTTTTCTAGATGATGCATTTTGGTCACTTGCATGCTTTGTCTCTGTCACTTGAATTGACATCCTTATTGTGAGTTGTCAAATTGCTCCAGCCGTATAATCAGGATGTTTACTCTAGTGCATGTCACATAAGTTAGAGCTCCAATTGGAATGCTTTCAGTTTGGGTTAGTTCATACCTTTTTCTTAGGTAAGTTCATCTATAATTCTTGATCTCTTTTTTTTTCTGCATTGTTTGCAGGGGCCATGACATTTGATGTAGAATATGCCCGGTGGTTGGAAGAGCAAAACCGGCAAATCAATGAGCTGAGGTCAGCAGTGACTGCCCATGCAGGTGATGGGGAACTACGTATCATTGTTGATGGCATCATGGCACACTATGATGAAATCTTCAGGCTGAAGAGTAATGCAGCCAAGAACGATGTTTTCCATCTCTTGTCGGGAATGTGGAAAACACCAGCTGAGAGATGTTTTATGTGGCTTGGCGGATTTCGTCCATCAGAGCTCCTCAAGGTAAGGACCTTTTCTTTTCCTCATTGGGGGATTCTAAAATATCTTCCGGGGACTCAGTTAGCAAATGCTCCGAAGTTGTAATGTTTTGAGACATGGCACTCCAGCATAATGCCCATCCATTGCCCTGTTCTGGTCAAATTATGACTTCATTAGTTTCGATGTTGTTGTCTCTCGGGGAAATTAGTTCCCTGCTGATACCGCCGACCCTTCCATTTGACCATCTTACAGCCTTATATACAACTCTTAAGTGAAGAAGCATATATAGGAGAGAGTTGAGAGTCATCAAGTAGACAGGAATAAGAGGTCTCACACCTGGCAAATTTTCTGATCATATTTCACCCGAGATGAAAATAAAGATAGGCAATCTGTTTTAGGTAACTTACATGGTGGGAATTACCACCCTACATTAATTTGTTCACTACTCCACTCACACATGATATGACTTGCCCTTGTTCTCACCTTTCCTAATCTTGGCATATAATAATCACTCATCTGCAAACTTGGTAGATCAGACAATTGTCTACCTGTCGTGTATGAAGTGCATTTGCCAACCACTCCCTTGGATCACTCATCTGCAAACTTGGTTGATGAGACAATTGTGTACTAGTTGTGTATGAAGCACATTTGCCAGCCACTCCCCTGGCGCTTCATGCACCTATGCATGGTACCCTTTTCTTCCCAAGTGAAAGCAAGCCTAGAACTTAAGCGGCCTTATTTCTGCAGTAGCTTTTTTTGTTTCCCTAGTCAGACAGTAGTTTGTTAACTTCCAGCATGTGGGTTGATATGAATAATGTGATTGCATGTTCTTGCATAATTATCTTGCAAGTTCAACATCTGATGCGACACCTGCATAATTATCTTGATGGATTTGCTTGAGCAGCTTCTCGTGAATCAGTTGGAGCCGCTGACAGAGCAGCAGCTGACGGGTATCGGAAACTTGCAGCAATCCTCCCAGCAGGCAGAAGACGCGTTGTCTCAGGGGATGGAAGCATTGCAGCAATCTCTTGCTGAGACATTGTGCAGCGGATCTCTGGGCTCTGCGGGTTCATCTGGCAATGTGGCAAATTACATGGGTCAAATGGCCATGGCTATGGGAAAGCTAGGGACACTTGATGGGTTTATCCGCCAGGTAATATAACATCAATCTGCTGACCAAAAAAGAATATAACATCAATCTTCTGATCTCTTTGGATGTTCATATTGAATTCCCACAAACCTGGATTGGGTCATTCTTTTTGGGTGCTAGAGTTGTGTTATAGACTTTCCCTTTGGTGTCACACTCGAGAAGTTTATTCCTGGCCTTTCAAAATGGATTTTCCATCGATTGAAGGAAAGAACATATCATCTTTGACTGCATGTCAGTTTTCAATGTCTAGCATTTCTACGTCGCTTGCTGCCGAACTGACGTCCAAGATTTTGGAATGTTCATATAGCTCATAATAGAAAGTCAGACCGAGTTTTCTGGATTTTTCTCTACTATTAGTTTGATTTGATAATGGCAGCATATAATACTAGATCCTGCTGTAGATATTTAGAGGGAATCAACTGTTAACCAAATCTCATGTTTCCTGCATGCAAAGCATGCAAAAATGATTGTAAGGACAAATCTCATAAACTTGTAGCATAACTTCACCTTTTTATTGATACATACTATTCAATTCGATTGCAAGCTATTTATGGTCCTTACAATGAACCAGTGAGAAGGTCTAGGTAAACATCCTAAGAGCCCCTGAGACTGATTCTAGGATGTCGTGCCGCCATGTATTTCCTGTAACTTTTCATTGGGGTATTGTTGTTCTGTGCCTCTGGCTTTATTCTGAATTGGATTTTAACTATTTCCGATTGCCGCCACCAGGCTGACAACCTGCGGCAACAGACTCTACAACAAATGAATCGCTTATTAACGACTCGTCAGTCAGCTCGTGCACTCCTTGCCATTCATGATTATTTCTCCCGACTTCGGGCCCTTAGTTCCCTTTGGCTTGCCCGTCCAAGAGAATGAAGAGGTCATGGTCTATGCAGGCTGACATGTACATTGTTGATTATTAGGAAGCTATCAGTTTTGAAGTAGTTTCGGACCTAGAACTGGTTTATTTCTAGTTTTCTTCAGTTTTTTTTTTTTTTTTTCTCTTTGGGCTATAATTATTTTTTCTTTCTTAGACACGAAGTCACAGAGAATTGATTGATCGTATGTTAAGCTATCATAGGTTGGGATTGCATTGTTCTCATTGAAGATACTGCTAATTGTGTAGGCACTCTTGTTCATTAGTCATCTAATAATTGGTGCAACTATCATTGCAGTTTCTGGAATGATGTGGTAAGATTGTTAAAGGAAGCACTTCGAATCATTCTGATAATCCAAAATTACTTTCTAATCATCACAAATTTGTTAATGAAAACTTGGTGGTGGCCCGTGGGTACCCGGCAATGCACGAGTTGTATAGTATATTCCTTCCGACAGATCAGTGTGGCTGACGGAACATAAAGTAAAGGAGCAAATTTTCCTGACGTGTCGACTACAGCCTGGTTTCATCGCGGCCACCTTTCTAGTGCGTCTGGGAATTTTAGAAAAACTACAAATATCCTCTTTAATTTCTCACCTGTTACTTGTAAAACACTCGACGCGTAATTGGATCCTTTCAAATTGCCAATTTTCTTTTGGAATGCTGTCGCCGCTATTCTACCCTGTGAGATGCGAACGAGGGTAATATTTATGTAAAGAGTTCGAGGACCAATTATGAACATAAACTGATTTGTGAGTGAAACGCGAGGGGAATAGTGGGGATTCTTCCTAAACCATTTGAACAAGACATTTTACTTGTAATTTGCAAATTTTTAGCTTCGAACTTCACCAAATATAAGTAAAGACTAAAATATATGCAGCTCCTACATTTCGCGACTATTCTCATCATATTCCATATGTCCGCTCAAAAAAGCCAAAAGACCTGCATAATTTAGAGAGGAGCTAACTTTTACTTTCGGGTCACGCAATGCCAAATTGAAGACGAAAATAGGGACATGACTGTTAGTAATGAGTCTATGCTACATTAAAATAGGAGAAGATTTAGTAAGCAATCGCTCAAAGATATCGAGTTTTCATTAATAATAATCAATATGCTCGTTACTTTTTGCCACTTTGAAAATTGAAACGAAGGGTATTCTCGTCGTATCAAGGGTGGATACCGAACTTGAAAATTGTCTTTATAAAATATATAGAAAGACAAGATTATGTCGTAAGGTTTTGATGCTAAAGGGCAATATCAATGAGAATTCATCTGAGAAGTAGAAGCCGTGGGAGATGGGCTCTTGGACTCCAGCTCTAAGATCCTTCAATGCCCAAGAGAATTACTTGATCTGTTCATTTCTATGTGTTAAACCAATGCATCAACAGTCCCGCTCCCAGGGACTTAAAGCAGAATTGCCTCATTTCCCTGAATTTCCTTCTATTTCAAGACTAAGAAAACAATGTTAATGGGTAATATTGAGCTCTGATTGACAAGCTTCTCCAAGCAAAACTGCAACACATAAATATGCTTGAATGCCTTACTCAGTTCTAGTCCAGCATGTCTGGAGCTGACATAATTCACATATGCAAGCAACTGACTGAGAATAGAACCGAAAGAATATAGTACACATAAAGTCAAACGAATTCTCAACTGAAAAGGGTGATTACCCCCAAGGTAGAAGAGCAATTGCAAGTACAAAGTTTTATTCCAGAAGTTTGCACCTGAAATCACAATCTTTAGCGAGACATACCACTGATGAAAGCTCAAAAGTAGTTGCTTTTATAAAAACTTTTCAGGAAATCGGACATGCCCTTCTCCTTTGCGCCTGAATCCTGCACAAGCCCGTGATTTCCCACCACATATTGGCCAATGATGTGGTGCCTCTGCTTAGCATGCTCTCTAATATTATTGAGTTCTTCCATCCCCTTGAAGAGAAGCATATCAATCACCTGCAGCTTATTACTATCAGAAAGCTGGCGACTCTATCACCACTATGCAATATGAAATATTCGATATGCAACAGCTCAACCAGAAGCTTATATCCAACTTTGATTATGCTATTTCAAAACATCCTCCATTTTTCTTAGCCAACTGTCATAGCTAAATTGGAAGCGATAGGTAACAATGATTTGACTGTTATATCAACAGTTAAACATTTGACATGATACCCACTGGGCACAGCCCAGTGGTAAGGGAATTGGGGGGGTGGGGACACTAGTATCATAGGTGTGGCATTTGACTCCCATGCTCTGCAAAAGGTAGAGCAAAAGTCTGAGAATAGAGAGAAGAAAGAAAAAGAAGAGAGGGGGAGGGGGCAGGGGGGGGGGATTGAGTCAACATGATTGATCATCTTTTCAATTGACCGTCTTATTGCCAACGCTTTTTCTGTAAGCGATAAAATCCATTCATGATCTTTTCCCAAACAGACAATACTTTTTCTTTTTTTTTAAATTGCAGCCTAAGCCCTGACGAAATAAAACTGGTTATCCAAATCATTTGATGCACATAAGAAAGGTGAGCATTGACAGCATCATTGAAGAGAAAAAATCAGAACAAACATTTGAGTGAATAGCCAACTATATGACTACTCAACAAGCAGCACTTAACATGCACACGACCTTAATTTAAAGCATCATTCACTTCCTGTCTTGATGGAGTTTTTTGAAGTTAGTGCCATGAACAAGTACTCTTTGTGTTAAAAGTATTGAAGACTGAGAATTCCCCTCCTCTCTATAACTTTATTAGATATCAGAAAAGGACTGAATGCACTTCGTAATATAATTTCTAAGAGTAATTTCACCACATCTTTCACATCAACAGGCACCAAAGTAATCAGCTGAAAAGACTTATCCATGACAGCCATTTTCTGGAAATTCGACATTGTGGCTTCAACATTCACCATTAAACCTGATACGTGCTCCTAATTGACACTTCAAAATCAATTTCGACATTTATCCAATCAGGAATGACCAGAACCACATGAAGAGATACCGTTGCTCGCTTCACACAACCTGTGCATCCATGCATAATTGTTGAGCATACCAGCTAATTAGATACATACACCTGACCAATTATACAACGCCATTGCATAAACACTAAGACGAATGAAATACTTGCAGCGTGCGGGATTCTGCAACAGCATTTAGGTTGAAATTGGATCAGTTTTCACACATCTAGAATGATATCATATACCGAGAAAAACCCTGTCAGCTGCAGACTCCATATGCCTTTACAGGAAGAATCAATAAAAGCCTACTGAACCACTCGCAGCTCGAATGCCAATATAACATAACAACTGTGCTCGAAAAAACACGGGATCTATGAGCAATTGGACTGGCGGCAGAGAGCCGAAACGCAACAGGACACCGGTGCCAAATGATAAAGGTAGGCACGAAAGTGACGCCTCCAAAAACAATTAGGATTACTCATTTTCAACAGGTTCCAGAACGCCGCCCCTAACTCTATCCTTCGCCGCAATCTAAGCCCCGATCAACCAAACCACACATTTCGATTCGCTGCCATTCACCGCCCCGACCTAGCGACCGTAAACGCAAATGGGAGCCACGTACCGAGAGCGACGAGAGGGCGATGTAAATTCACGATCGGAGAAAGAGAGGGAGAGGGGAGGACCTTAGGGTTAGTGACGTGAAGGTTCTTGCGGATCTCGGCGGTGATGGCGGAGCGGAGGTGGGACTTGGTGACGACGTCGTCGAGGTTGTAGATATCCATGATGGTTGGGATGGACCGGCAGGCCGCCCGGAAGAAATCGAACACCCGGTGCCTCGCCTCCTCCAGGCTCGCCGAGTTCGGCGGCACCTTCACGCTCCTCAACGTAAACGCCATGGCTGGCTCAGTTGCGACCTCCCCTCCTCCCTTCTCTCTCCCCCCCCACGAACTCACTGAGTCGAAATCTCGCTCCCTCGCTCTTTAACCTGAGCTTCAGTTTCTTCCCCAGCAGAGCAGAAGACGACCACAGACGGAGGCACCCCCACGCTCTCCCGACTTCTCATGGCTTAATGCTCGGACCGGACCGGGTTTTGGGCCAGTGTTGATGGCCTGGCCTTTTGAACCGGATGCTTTCGGTTCGACCGAAATCGGACTTTAATGGGGAGGGACTTTTACTGTTTTATCCATGTCTTAATAGTCACCCTTTCCACGTGAGAAATAGAAGGTGGGAGATTCTCAAGAAGATTGGGATAGGGATGCTTTAGTTTCAAGTGTGGATTTCGACTTTCACGCCTTATAAGGAAGATACATAACAAAAGTATAAGAATGAGTGTGGAATATATATAGAGTAGAACCGATAAAAAAGAAAAATCTATTCTCTATCTCAAAAGTGTAAAAAAAAATTTAAAATTACGTACCTATACCTTTTTTTATACATCTTTTACCCTTTGTCAATGAGAGTTATTAACCAACCAAAAAAAATATAAAATAAGGATCGTTAAAAATCTACCTACATTGGTGTCGAAAAGTAAACGTTGTTGACATGACGCTCATATGGCTTAAATACACGTTTGGTGTTTTTAAAGTCTCAAGAAAGTATAATTTAAGATTTTTGATGTAAAAATAAAATAAATTAGAGCAATTGTACCTTTAAAGGTAAAAGTTTGGGAGTTGTTTGGATTTTTCATGATTTTTTCTCCTTTTTTTACACCATCTAATTTCAAAGGTAAATCACATCTTACACTATCCACTAAATTCAAATTCTTTTCATGCTATCCCGGACTCCAAAGTGTATAGGTTCAACCATTGATCTTTGAGAGTTTTAAGACTCCATTTGTTAAGCAAAAAGTGACTAGATAGAAAAACATTTTTCTAAAGACGACAGATTCGAAACATTTAGTCAACAAGAAATGTTTTCATTATCGACAACAATTAATATTTCAATATTTTCAATTGTCCATTTTGCATACAATACACAAAATAATTATTAGAAATTTTTTTCTAATTATTTATTTTTTGCAAAATAAATGAAGTAAACGGTAGAACAAGAGAAAACATTGACACTTTTACTATTTGATAGCGAAAATTGAAAACTCCAGTTGTATTTGACGCGGTCAAAATTATTCACTTCCGATCAGGGGGTCAAAGCCTGAAGCTCCAGTTAGGTGGCCTTACCGCGGATCACCCAAAATCGACCCCCACAAGACCCAGGCATAAGTCTAAGACATACATTAGACCCCGTCTCCAAAGCCACGAAATAAGGGCAGACCGCCGCTCGGCGCACGTGAGCCGGCTCAATCCGCCCATTGAGGACACTTCAACTGAAGGGACACCCGGGACACCCTTGTCCCATAGTGGAAGACAAATCCTCCGTCGATACTGTCCTTTAAGGAGGGTTCTTTCTCCTTCAGTCCCCTTCTTTTATTACTTACCTCCTGCTTCCCTCTCCATTCATCTTGCGCCGATTCAAGCATATCAGGACTTCATGCTGCTAAGCCTAAGAAAAGAGGCTGCCTTTGCTTTGTTAGTATGCAGCTAGACACGATCCTTCAAAGGTTCGAGCTAGTCCAAAGGGACCCAAAACACTGCCCATCAATGGCATTACGTTCCAAATATTTCTTATTAACTCCAAAAGCAAACAGAGAGAGAGAGAGAGAGAGAGATTGGTAAGGATGAAATCTTCCGTCCATTTTTATATCCATCAGGATTCCAGGAATATCACAGAGGAAAACAAGCATTCTGCTCCAAAGGTAAGTGCCTCAATATGATAAAGAGACCCTTCTTTTGATTAGATGATAATGCACAATGGACCAAACTGAATCCGGAGATTTACATTTCCCCACATTCAGCAATGACACATGCCAGTTTAGGCCTGTTGTTGGGTCCTGTAGCTACATTCTCAATCTTCCTCAAAACCAAAAGACCGTCGCCAAGCACTCTCTACATGAGCAAAAACATTAATGATTCAGAATCCTTTCAACAGAGGTATGTTCTTTGGATAACTTAAAATTCAGTAAGGAAAAGAAATAAAGACATTTAAGGCTGGTTTTCGTGGTCATACCCCGAAGACGACGTGCTTGTTATCGAGCCAATCACACTTTGCACAGGTCATGAAAAACTGCAGCAAGATATACATGTCAAAGATGATATCCAGTGTCCACAAAAAGCTAAGATAAGCTGAAATTGCTATCATAAATTATCTAGTGCCCTAATAACCGTTTAAAACAAGTGCAAATTGATATGATACATGGACCAGTAATATAGACTACCATCACAATTACTTCTCTTATGAAGAGAGTGTAAGTTGGTGCGAGAACATGAGAGAGAGAGAGAGAGAGAGAGAGAGAGAGAGAGAGAGAGAGAGAGAGATTTACCTGACATCCATTAGTGTCGGGTCCGCTGTTGGCCTGAGAAAGAAGTAAATTTGCAGTTACCACTATCCAAAAGGAAAACCGAATTTACTGACACAGTACTTGAGAACCTAATGTATGGATTACAAAAGAGACTCCGATTGAAAGAAGATCCATGCGACTGAAAGAGACACCACAACAATTTTCTAAATGCTAGATCCAGATGTTAAAGCTGTAACAGATAATTAACTCGCGACTTGATGAGTTGAACTTCTTAGATTAGGCAGCAGAATAAAAAGTTTCCAGGATATGCAACAAGAATCAGACTCAAAACATATGATCTGCTCAAAATGGCAAAACCCTAAAACTAAATATAATTGCATGAGATCTTCTATAAAAGAAAACAAGTTAATAATACAACATGACAAGAGCTAGAGCCACGGATATACCATTGATAATAAACCAGGACCGGTGTGCTTGGCGACAAAATTTTCATCATCAAACTTGTGCCCATATATGGAAATACATCCGCTTCCATCGCCCTGCGAAGCAAAACATTGGCTTTCGAAGAATTACACAGGAAAGCAAATTTCCACTCTCATTGCAAATGGTAAAGTGATTTATATTTCAGTATCCTGGGTTAGAAAAAATAAGTTCAAATATAACAAGGATCCTCTGAAGCTCAAAATGGCAGTAAGGGACTACTCCAAAGCGATAACTAATATAAATTTAAATAATGTTCTATATGTAGCAATTACAGGAATATATCAAAACAAGAATTTGAGGATACTATCTCTTTTGCCATCTCTTTTATGCTCAGAGTAATACGCGTATGCATGTCCGCACACACAAATGCACGCCATACCATGCCGCTTTATTAGTGACCGTCAGCTGGGAATATAAAAAGGAAGCAAAGGAAAAATGGCCATCCAGGAACCAGTTCCATTAATCTTGGCTAAGCAGTTCCATCGGTTAAACTGAAAGTTGAAGATCAAAACATAATTTCAGGAGTTATCAGGTCTACCTTCAAAAAGTCACCGGCTTGAATCATGAAATCCTTGATAACCCTATGGAATTGGCACCCCTTATACCCAACGGGAAGACCAGCTTTTCTGCCAATTTTAGTCCAAAAGACACGGAGATAACCAATAAGTAAGAAGAAAATTCCACAAATTTACGATCCATCCATCAGCAGATAAATGGACCACCAACAAACTGTACATGTGTCCTAAAGATAGCACTTTCAAGTTTGCCCATCCAAATAAATACAAAGATGATTCGCAATTTTTTTGAGCCAGTGCTAGGGAAGTTGATCATTGGATGAAAATATTGAACTAGCAGTCGGATAATATAAAATTATAAGACAAACATGGTCTGGCAACTGGCAATAACAAAGTCATATTGGGAAGACGATAATTGCCCGACCCGTAATGATCAAAACAATGCATCTCAATCTCAACCCAACTAAAACTGGATGATGGCGGTGCCTACCTCAGCAATCATCGAAGCTGTTAAGTTACTTTAATTAAGTTTCCTTTATTATCAGAGTTTTATTTCCTTCTTTATTATCCGAGTTTTATTTCTTTTTTACTTACATAAGGGTATTATTATCATATACAATTTATATTTAATATAAATACAATGCTGACCCCCTCTTTGTTTCTTTCTTCTACATTCTCCTTCTCCTCTTCTCTATTCCTTCTCCCTTCTTCTTTCTCTCTTACTATTTGCTCAGGGTTCTCTAATCAGTTTTGTGACACGGTATCAAAGCAAGGTTTAACTACCTGATTACTTGATCCTATTGCTGGTTTGAGAGTCCCCTAGTAACCCTACTTCTTCTCTGGTGCACAGGCACCTAAAGCTGTAATTTTTATCTGTTTTCTCTTCAAGTCTTGATACATATGAGGTCAGAAGATATCAGATTCATCAGGTTCAGTTTGTGAACATGGATTACAACTCTTACTAATCAACGGATTTAAGAATCGGAGTACTTTATTGATTATGATTGACTGGTCTTGCTGGGTTTCCGTCAAGCATATAATTATTTGAATCGAGATTTCTGTGGTAGATATATTTATATTGAGATTATCGTCATGAGTGATACTATTACAACTCCTACTACTGCTGCTACTGCTCCTACTACTACAACTGCTACTGTTGCTGCTACTCCTACTCCTACTATTACTACTGTTGCTCCTACCACTACTACTGCTCCTACTGCTGCTACTACTAATGCTACTACTACTTCTACGACTACTACTACTACGACTGCTGATTGGGCTGTATTATCTGTAGGAGCCTTAGTAATTTGGTTACTTGGAGAAGCAAGAAACAGACTACCATTGCCAGGTTTAGTGCAGAGGCTGAATATCATGCTATGGCACATACTGTGGCCGAATTGTTGTAGTTGAAATCCCTTCTCCATGAGCTTAGATTTTCGATTAATCAACCTATTGATATGATGTGTGATAATCAAGTAGCTATTTATATTGCTGGGAATCCTGTTTTTCAAGAGCAAACTAAGCATATAGAAGTTGACTGTCACTTTATTTAGGATGCTGTGAAGTAGAAGCTGGTTATTACTCCTTACGTTGCCTCTAGAGATCAGTTTGCTGATATGTTTACCAAAGAATTATTTCGTCCTACTTTTGTTGCTAGTTGTTCCAAGCTGGGCATGGGTGACCTATATGCTCCAACTTGAGAGGGAGTGTTAAGTTACTTTAATTAAGTTTCCTTTATTATCAGAGTTTTATTTCCTTCTTTATTATCCAAGTTTTATTTCCTTTTTTACTTACATAAGGGTATTATTATAAAATACAATTTATATTCAATATAAATATAATGGGTATAGGGTTTATGTGACTATAGAAATCTACAGCCCCTCTTTGTTTCTTTCTTCTACATTCTCCTTCTCCCTTCTTCTTTCTCTCTTACTATTTGCTGCGGGTTCTCTAATCAGCTTTGTGACAGAAGCAAATGAGTCACTAGGATTAAGCTTGACCTGGCCAAGCCACCAAGTTCATAAGGCATTCAAGCCAATAAAAAAACGTGCGCCAGGAAATAAGGGGCTAACTTGCGAAAGGAGCTCATTCACTCTGACTCACGGGTCACAACCCAGAAGAATGAAAAACCCATGACAAGTTACCGACCTCCCAATCTAGGAAGCCAACCGAGGACAAGCATAATATGCAACGAGACTTTTTTAAAAGCGGGAGACTACTAAAGTCTAAAAAAACGAGCACTCTCCGGCTCTCATGTCGGATCAAAAAGGATAACCCAAAACTCTTCTGAGGCAGATTCGATATAAGGATTGCTAATTACGTAGAAAGCTAAGTAAACTAGATGATAAACGAGTTCGAGTATGTCGAATTACCTGTACTCCCCAGTGCAGAACTGCCTGGAAAATTCACAAAATAAACTCATTTAATCAGAATTACTCGGTGGTTTTCGCGGGGAAAGGAGAGGAGAGGAAAAAGAAGAAGCATAAAAAACGACTCATCATAGAGAGAGAGAAGACCTGAAGTTTTCAGCAGTTTTGGGGGCGATGTCGGCGAAGAGCTCCATCTTGATACGACCGGCGGGGATGGTGCCGATGGTGACGTCGAAGAAGACGACCGGATTCTTCGGGTTCGGAGGCCGCAAGTGCCACTCCACTCCCCCTCCGTTCCCTCCCGTCGCCATTCTCTCTCTCTCTCTCTCTCTCTCTCTTTCGTTTCTGCGTTCCAGTCTCTTCGCTCGAGCAGATTCCCTCCTCTCTTCTTCTTTGTTTAAATAGCGAATGCAATCGGGCAAAAATGGACCCTTGGGAAATGTTGGCTGACCGGCCCCTCATCATGAACCGGGGACTGAACCGCCAAACCGGCCTGACGAACCAGACCGGCCTCTTTCCAGAAATATAAGGCGCGGACCGGGAATTTTGGTATAATCATAATGAAAGTTGGATAAGTTGCTAAAAGTCCTAAAACTTATTACGAAAGTACAATAATTTTTAATTTTTTTATTAATATCTAAATAAAACAAAAAAAATAAGAGAAATTAATTTAAAAATGCTACGCCGGCATTTTCCATTAGTTAAGTTGACGGTGTTAATGGAATGACTTAATTGTACCAATGAGACAAATCTTAAGACTTAAATTGCACTTTTTGCAAGTTTTAGGATTAAATTATTTTTTCGTGACAAGTTTTATAACTTCCAGTGAATTTATTGCATGAAAGTTAGAATGTGACATAATCATGAATTTAAATCAACTATGTTGCTTAATCAGATAAACTGATATACCAACATTAAATCAAAATATTTCATGAAACAAAGTTTCCAGCTTACTCTTAGATTAATCAATGTCTAATCAATGTCTGTAACTATCCAAAGCCATTAGGATTGTTAATATCAACTATCGAGCCACGACAACAAATATCTATGGAATCATAAAATTACATACTATTTGCAATTGCGCAATTGATTGGTAAGTTATTGACTTGTATTTGTTGTTAAGCAATCGATATTTACCGGAATGATCAACATCGAGTCAATATAAAGCTGGTAAAATTCAAATTTCACATTGACAAAGGTCTTATATGCCCGTGAATAGAAAGGCATTCACATTTTCCCAATTAACAACTCTCTTTTCGGGCAATTAGCAGAAAAACTAAAATAATCCAAGTGCTTGGTATTATAAAGACAAAATTGCAAGCCTTCCAGGCTTCAAGAAGAGAGAACGAGGCTAGTGAATCTTGGAGGAAATCAGCAAATTCAACTGCTAACATAGATTGAATATTTGCACTGGCCAATTTCTCTTCCTACCATCCAGGTCAATACCAACAGCCTCCAGGGATATGTCGATGCTGCGATGCTCAGGAGCACGTGCTATGCTTATTCTTAAGCAAATTTTCTCGGCAGGACAAGCATCAGTACCAACTGGAGCAAGCCTGTCAGCACAGGGCCTCCTCGATGACATAGCAATAGGTTCACGAAACGTCAAGATTGTCTGTGTCCAATGAGTTTTAGGGGTAGCTGGGGAAGTGGATAACACGGTTGGAAAATCCTTGCAAAACCTGCTGGTAAACCCAGTCTCAAACCACAATACAACTCCATAGCACCAGGTCGGTTTGCCATCTTTGTCTGCTAGACCAGCCAATTTGGGAACTATCTCGATATTTGACGTAAAATCCACTTCATCAGGCTTCATTGTAACAAGGTCGAAAGCCTGAAGCAAAAAAAAACCACCATTGCAAAGATATAGATTAATAAAAAGTTGAGAGAGAGACAGAGAGACAGAGAGAGCAAATAAAAGATATCTGATCCCAGCCCAGATAGCAGCATCGCCGCAACTCGTGAGACAAGGAGACTATTTAGCTTTGTTGGACAGGTTAAATGGAACATGAACAGAATATGAGGATAGCTAACTCCATCAGCATGCTCATCAAACAATTGCAGTTGGATTAGTGAGACAGGCTAGGAAGAAATAGATGCAAAACAAGCAGATGAACAAAAATATGGACCCCACTTTCCTTCCGTGCAATAAATTACAATGAACTAGGAAACTGCTCTTCATATCCTTACATATAAACACGAGGAATTCCCCACTAACCTGAAGAACAACTGCATCAGTGACTAGATCACCATCATTCACAACATCAACTATAGGATATCGAGCAGCATCTTCGACAATTTCCTTGCCAATGCAAGACATATTGAAACTGTAGACATCTTCCCAAAAAGGAATACTTGTTGCACCTTTTCCAAATCCAGCAGCAAACTGGAAAGAAACCCGAGATAATTACATAACCCTCTGTAGCAGCAAATATCAGCATACGGATTTAAGATGGAAAAGAGAAAACAACTTACTATAGTTGCAGTGTCAGGGAGTATGGCACCTCCTGGCTTCAGCCATCGATCCCGTGCATAAAGGACTGAGTTTAACATGGACTCATATAGCAGGCAATATCCCATCCACTCACTGACTAGCACATCCACAGAATGAGGTTGGATTTGTATGGATTTCTCAAGCTCTTCAACCATGCTATGAACAACTTCCATGACGCCTTTGCAACTATCATTACATCCATCTGGTCTCCCACTCCGCCAGAGGCCATTGTCTCTTGCAATCTGCAATGATCAAGCAGAATGGAAAAAGTGGAGAATTCAACAAGGGAGATAAAAAAAGGTGTTCTGCAAAAACTAATAGGTGCGGCACAAAAATTAACAAGAGATCCACTGACAGGTGAAACTTTACCTGAGTAGCTACACCAGCCATCTTCTCACTGGCTTCAATTGCAATCACTCTTGAGGCCCCAGCTTGAGCAGCAAATAAGCTAACAATGAAGAAAAATTTGAAAGTAAGCATGGTGGTGCTCATTTACTAATATGAGGTCATCATAAGTGAGGGATAAAGAAAACACCCACAACTTGAATTTATCAAACTCAGGACACTTGAAATTAACCATTTGAATAGATAAAACGATTAGGGCAAGCAACGCCAGGCGGCTTATAGATGGTACAAACTCAGGCATCTTAATCACTTGCTAGAAGATGGAATCCAATCAAAGCATTGGGAGAGGGGACCTGAGAGATCAAAACCGATTGCAAACGGCAGTGGAAGCAGAAAACTTTTTTGTAACATAAACTGAGTGAGCTGTGCACACAATTGTTAGACATTAATCAAGAGAAAACATGACCAAGGTCCCAGCACAGCTCATCCCACAACGAGAATACCCTGGTTGAGGATTATATAACCCAAGAGAGCCAATCTAACCACAACAAAGATATTGAGATATGTATTCTTATACTGAACATAACGGTGCTTAAAATAAACAATGAACAACTAATAATGCAGCATGACCTATACAAGTAAGGACTATTCTGCCCGAGCCTTCTATGTAAGATCATCACAATATAGCTGAAGAAGGTATTGACATCCATACAAGGATGCAGGAGAATAGCTTTTCTTTTCTTTTGGTTTTTTTGTTTGTTTGTTTTTTTTTTTTTTTTTTTTTAGAGGGGGGGGATTGTTGGTGGTGGTTTGGGAGGAAGTACCAAACAATATCATCACCAAAATCAAGAGGAATCATAATTAATTTAAGCAGACAGAAGAAATGAAGAGCAAAGAGCAACACGTGAATTTTGCTAATAGAACAAAGTTCATTTATGACCATGACTTACATCATACATGATAGTAAAGATAATCTTTTATAGATAAATGCATATTTATAAAGAGCCGACATCTGATAAAAAGATATTTAGACTAACCTTAGAATACCAGTTCCACATCCTACATCCATTACAACAGCATTACTGAAGAGAGAAGGATTCCTCAGGATAGCTTGGCTATATGCGTCCATTCTCACCTGCATATGCAGAGAACATCAAGTTAAACTCTCAGAGCAGAAACACTAGTCCTGGCTTACTGGAAAAAAAAATGGCACAAACAGAAAGAAATAACCATCTGTTTCCCAACGAAACCTTTTTCTGGAAAAACAAGCCAGAATAAGTATTCAAATTTTTTGACAGACTATTAAGCTTTACCATCCAGAGATTAAGAAAAAAATCGATATTACCTTGTCACTTATCATCTCCCTGTGGATGCCATATGAACTGTAAGCCCCAAAATAGTTCTCGTTCACAGTCCTGACACTGTTTGCAGTGAGCCTTTTCAAACAATTTCCTCCTTTCCCATTTTCATAAATACCATTGGAAGATCCGACTTCTGCCCTTACATTCAGATCACTTCCCGTTTCCTTCTGCGGAAAAGCTGCCCCACTCAAGGGGTTACAGGAATTCATAGAACCAGCTGTGTCTGTTTTACCGTTGGAAGTTGATGCAACATCTGGACGTCCACCTTCCTTTGTAGGTTCAGAAGATAATGCAGCCATGTCAACAGGCAACTCAAAGTTCAAGGAAATACCCAGTTCCCTCAACTCCTTCACAATTTCCTCTTTGTCGACTAACATAGAAGAAGGGTCATCTTCACCCACTTCGTCTTCATCGAAGCTGTACAAAAGTGGATCCTCTTGAAGGAAAGGATTGAGATATTCATCTTTGTCTACATGAAGTTTGACATCTTCCAAAGATTTTGCTTCATGTAAATGATTCAGTAAATCTTGATTTGAGACGCATTCCAACCCACAGCTCCAACACCGATTTTTAGCCACCTAGCAGGAAAGAAAATAGAGAGAAGGAAGCCTCAGCCCTCATATCTATCCACCAAGCTGTCTAAAATCAGTAATTGGAACAAGAAACTCGCAGTTATCAAAGATGAAGGGAACCAAGCTGAAGCTTCCCTCAAGAATCGTCAAACTGAAACACCACACAACATGAACCACACCCAAATTCAATACAAGCTAACATACAAACAAAAGTATACAACAAGATTGCGACTTTCCTTAAATGACAGAATAGACACTCGAAAAGGGAATTCTTTGGCTATATCTCAACCTTCGCAAGGACAATTCCCAGGCGAACAATCGGAACTGACCTGCGAGCGAACATAGTTGACGAGTTTGACCGAGCCATAGAAGTCCAGACCCAAGGCCTTCCTTATGCCGTCAAAATCGAAGCGGTGGGACGACGAGCAGTGCTCGAACAGGGAAGCGCACGAGCTGTGCACGGCGTCGCAGAACAAGCAGAGGAAGCTCGGGCTGGACTCCTCGTCTTCGTCCTCGTCCTCGTCGTCGACATCGAACCTCCAATCATCTCCTTCCTCGTCCTCCTCCGAATCTTCCGAGGATTCATGTCGCTCCAGGTTCGTGGGTTCCTGGTCGGGGCTTGTGGCCATGTCGTTGCGGTGGAACGAGAAGGGAAAGTGGTCTGAACTCTAAAACCCTCTCTCCGTTCTGATGTAAAACCCTACTATACTGTTACAGATATTTAAAAATATTATGAATGTCTTCCGAATGAATTGTTATTGATATTGTAATACTCTGTTACTTTATACCCTAATTCATTAAAAAAATCCAAACTTCAGGTCTAATTATAATTCTATCCCAAATAAAAATATTGCCTCAAAATTAAACTTTTAGATTCAGTCCAAATTTGCCCCAAACTCTTCTTTGTCTTTAAAAACCACAATAGGCTATCATAAATCTACCTCAAACAATTTTTTTTTTTTTTTTTTTGGTTTAAGAGAAAAATCATCAATCTGCCTCCATTAACCATCTGTCCAAAAATCGCCGTTAATCGTCTCTAGTTTTCATATTTTATAATAGTTTTATTTTGGAGATAATTTCCTATATCACATTGCTGATGTGGATTTGTTATTTACGTGGAATTGTCGCATCAAGTTGGGACTGGATTACGAGGTAAGTTTAAAAATAGATTGAAAGTTGATGTTTTTCTTAGACAAAATTTTTTTTGAGATAGATTTGAGACTAGACCTAAAATTTGAAATCTTTTATGAGACAAAAAAAAAATCAAATAGATTTTAGACTAAATTTAATGTTAGGACTCCCTTAGGAAATTAGGTAGTTACTTTTGAGTAAAGAAAAATCTAAATCTTTGAATAGATTCAAAGTCCTTTTGAACTAAAGTTAAGAAAATAGCTGAAATGAGTCTTAAAGATTGTCAGATATGACTACGAGCATTTTGACTTGTATGGCAATACTTAATAGCTTAAAAGGCCATTTGTCAAATACTTGAAAGATTTTAAGATGGTAACTTAATTTATGGGAGAAGTGCCAAAAAAGTCCTAAACCTTTTGGCTTTGTGCCGATTTAGTCCTAAACATTTTTATGTTGTGCTAATTTAAACCTTTCCGACCAAAATTGGCCGGATTTTGCTAACTGGACGCCGGCCGATTGACGTGGCCTGATCGACGCTGACATTGACAACTTTTAATAATATTTTAATATTTTTGAATTTTTATTTTTTTATTTTCATCTTCAACCTCCAGCCAATCGATGGAGCTTGGCGACCGGCTAGAGGCGACGGCCGGTGAGGTCGAGGTCGACCTCGCCGGCCAGAGGCGACGACCAGTGAGGTCGAGGTCGACCTCGCCAGCCACCTCACCAGTGGCCGCGGCCGCGAGGGCGGCGAGGCTCGCCCATGGTCGGCAAGGGTGAGCCCCCCGCCGGCCTCGCCGCCCGGGCCTCGAGGGTGGGGCGAGCCTCGCCGCCGGCGCGAGGCCGCCCTCGAGGCCGGGCGGCGAGGCCGAGCCGGCGGGGCTCGCCCTGCCGCCCATGGGCGAGCCTCGCCGCCCAGCCTCGAGGGCGGCCTTGCGCCGGCGGGCGAGGCTCGCCCTGCCGCCCGGCGCGAGGCCGCCCTCGCGGCCGCGGCCACTGGCGAGGTGGCCGGCAAGGTCGACCTCGACCTCGCCGGCCGTCGCCCGGCCGGTCGCCAAGCTCCGGCGACCGGGCTGGAGGTTGAAGATGAAAATAAAAATAAAAAATAAAAATAAAAATAAAAATTCAAAAATATTAAAATATTATTAAAATTTATCCATGTCAAGCACCGATCAGGCCACGTCAACCGGCCGGCGTCCAGTCAACAAAATCTGGCCAATTTTGGCCGGAAATGACTAAATTGGCACAACATAAAAAGGTTTAGGACTAAATCGGCACAAAGCCAAAAGGTTTAGGACTTTTTTGGCACTTCTCCCCGTAATTTATTATGCTTGAAAATCTTGAACAAATTGGTGTGGCTGAAAGACATAATTGCACCATAATAGACATGATAGTAAGTATGATTATGAGGACTAATTTATCAGTTTTCTGTGGGGCGAAATAGCCAAATATGCATTAAATTGAATTTTTACCAAAAATGTCACGTTAACTTGTTTTGAATTATGGGCTGGACGTAAACCTAACTTAAACCATCTTAAGGTTTGAAGTGTCCCGCAAAAGTAAAGTTATATGATCCAACATTAAGTAAGTTGGACCGCAGAATCACTCGATATATCTTACCCAAGTCATTTGAAAGAATAATGGTTTATGATCCCAATAGACGTATAAGAATTGTGGAACCATATACAACAAAATTTCTGGAATTCGACGTAGCTATAAAGGATAGTTACTCTTAGACTATTAAAGATAATAGTATGGTGGAGACCATTGTGTCTTTATCTTTGCCTATATAGACAATTATGGAATATTCTACACTACAGACTAAGCTTGTTGACATTCAGGATACTATTATTAATATTATTCTTGAGGAAATTTGTCAAGCCTCTCAAGTGCATGATGAAGTGGTTGTAGCAGTTCCACTTAAGAGATCTCCTAGGGAAAGACATTCAATTATACCACAAGACTATATAGTCTATCTGTGAGAGCATGATTAATATCTGCTACGTGGTCGATCTAATGACTTATATAAATACTGTTTTTTGTCCTCAGTCATGTCTATGGTTAGATGCGATGAAAGACGAGATGCGGGAGCCTGTTAAATTGACTAAATGTCACAAGCCCATCCGCTGCAAATGGGTGTACAAGATTAAAAGAAATTACAAATGAAATATTGAGAAGTTTAAACTCAGACTAGTAGTGAAAGGTTTCACTTAAAGAGAAGATTAGTCTTTTCTAAAGACTATTTCAAAGTGAATATGGTATTAGTAGTTTATTTTTTATATGAAGTTACGTTAAATAAATATGAAAACTCTGTTTCTCAATAGATACATAGATAAAGAAGTCCGTATCGTATAACTCGAAAATTTTGCAACAGATGATTCAGGTGAGCTTATGTGCAAACCGAAAAGTCTTATTTATAGTCTTAAGCAAGTTTGTAGACAATGGTGCTTGAAGTTTCATCATGTTGTTATTTCGTTTAGTTTTGTTGAGAATAAAGTAGATCGGTCTATATACTGTAAGGTTAGTGTGAGAAAATTTAGTTTTCTCACATTCTATATAAATGATATCTTGCTTGCAAATAGTGACATCGGATCACTGCATAAGATAAAGCATATATTGTTAAGAAATTTTGACTTGAAAAACTTTAGTGAGGTATCTTTTATTCTTGGCATTGAGATCCGTAGAAAATATTCTTGTCGTATGTTAGATTTTTCTTAGATTATATGTGTTCATTGCATTTTGAAAAGATTCAACAAGTCAGGAGTTGCTTCTGTCGTTAGGGCTGATGGATTGAATCTATGGCATTGTCCTAATTCAAATTTTGGGAAAACCCAAATGAATGATATATTTTATGCTAGTACACTTAGAAGTGTTATGTATGCTCAAGTTTGCAATAAATTGGATATTCCTTTTGCGACAAGACTTCCAATCAGATATTAGTCAAGTTTAGGACATGATCACTAAATTACTGCCAATAAGATTTTGAGATACTGAAAGGGATAAGAAAACTATATGTTGACAAACATGTTCAAGACTTGGAGCTAGTAGGGTATTCAAATGCATATTTTACTACCTGTAAGGATGAAAGTCGACAACAGAATATATCTTTCAATTAGCAAAAGGTACAGTATTATGACAAAGCGATAAACAAAAATCTATGTTATTCTCTACCATATAAACGGAGTCTGTAGCATGATTTTCAACTGTTACTCAGGATATTTGACTCCGGAACCTCATTATGGAGTTGACCATATTTGATTTTATAAATAGACTCATATGGTTGTATCAAGACAATAACTCTTTAGTATTATTTATCAACAACAATAAATGTTTCGAGGGGTCTAGATATGTGGCGGTCAAGTTTTTGACCATAAAGAAACGATACAGAATGATGACATATTTTCACAAATGATGTGGTTGTAGACCCACTAATTAAATACTTTTGCTCTTGTGTACTTGAATGACATGTCATGAACATGGGTTAAGAAGCATTATCGGATGTTGTTGTTTAGTAGGAGCTGTTTTGATTTTAGTATAATAAAACTTATATATGTATTACACATTCAATAAAGTGCCCCTGAATGTGTGATCACCATATTGAGTTGATTATATGTAATGAAAATCTCAAGGTAATTGGATTTGAATCAAATTTCGGGATCCATCTATATTGATTGACTGCCTCCATTATATTGTTATTAGCAATTTATTACTATTTTTGGTTTTAGATCTTCCAAATCATTATCACGTTTTAGTAAGATTTGTAATATGAATATCTTTATGCTGGTAGAAATATAAGGAACTGGATTTGAACTGGTGACATGATGATTTTCAGCCCTTTGCTCTATCAACTGAGCTATCTTAAGAATTGACTTAATGAAATTCCCTATTTCGTATTTCAAAAAAATGAATGATCCCTCAAGCTCAGTCCTTGAAAGGAGAAGGAAGGCTGGAATGCCAATAGGCGTCTATTATTGAATTCACCTTATGCGATAATACCAATTTTGGAAACGTCCAATACCAAAGTCACTAAATGGGTAAGTCGCTAATCAACGTGGACACAGGTGGTGCATGGTTGTCGTCAACTCGTGCTGTAAGGTGTTGGGTTAAGTCTTGCAATGAGCGCAACCCTCATGTTTTGTTGCCACCGTTGAGTTTGGAACCCTGATTTATTTCACAGGCAAGGTCTCTAGTTCAAGTCTAGGATGGCCTAGCTGCGCCAAAGGAAAAAAAAAAAATAGAAGAAGCATCTGACTCCAAAAATTCCAAACCTAATCTTTTTTAAAAAGTGCGTACAATCTTTTTGTGTTTACAAGCCAAAGTTTTAAAACAAGAAGGTTGAAGTATATATTTTACTCGATATAAACTAGGGGTGTGCAACCGGACCGAGTCAACCCGGTTCCTGGTTCAGCCCACCCGGAAAACAGGGTTGAGAACCGGTTCCCAAAGTTCAGACCCTGTTTGAATCGGTTCGGGAATCGGTTCTAAGGGAATACCCACCCTGGAACCGGATCGACCGGACCGGTTTGGGAACCGGTTTGAGAACCGGTTTTTGGGCCCCAAAACAAAACCCTAGTCGTTTCTAACTTTCTATCTTTACTCTCACGTAGCGGTCTCACCTCCGCCGATCCATCCGAGCAGAAGCAGCATCGCCTTCCTCTAGATCAGCCCCCCCATCTTGGTCCCGGCCATCCTTGCCACCCCGGTGCCGTCGGCCTCGCTGCTCGAGAAGGCTAGGTGCAAGACGTTCGCGAGCCTCCTCGTCTCGACACCGGGGTTGACTCCTCACGGGTGGCCAGCACGGTGCTCAAGTCCACCCCCGTCGCGATCTTCACCATCGACAGCATCCTCCTCCCCGCCGAGCTGTTCGGCAGGTCCCCGTCCCCCACGCCGGCGCCGTCGCTGGTAAGCATGATTTTTACTCTTCGTCATGAGCTGCAGGCTAATTAGTTCTACTTACCCCCGCACTAGCGCCGTCGATGTTTGCTCTTTTGATTCGTTCTGGAATTTTAAGAAGATATTGATCCGTTAGACCGTTCTTGTATTGCGAGTCTGGTGTTTTTTTTTTCTCGATGGGACGAATCTTGAGAATTGGTCAGGAGTTGAGTGAACGAACGAACGAGCATTTGAGGTTATTGTGATGATGCGCGTTCGCGATGGATGGTCGAGTGGTCACTGATGAATACGATGAGTTTGAACGGGCCATCTTCGCCGGTATTCTATTTTGAGGAAATGCTGAGAATTGTAATTCCAAGCAAAGAGCAAAGCATGTGAAAGTGAATGCTGTAAAGTTTGTTTTATAGCTTCCACGTGGAAGATGAACTTTTAGCGAGTCGAATTCGCACAATATGTCGGGATCTTGTTTCCGTTTAGCCGTGTCTTGATCTTGCTTTTTTTAACATCGTGGTTTCTTCTTTTGGTAGGATTTGAAATGGTGTATTTCTGAGAAATCTAGTTCTTTAGCATTCTTAATTCAAAGTCCTCTGTGGTTGGCATAGAAAGTATGTTGGATGAATTTTTAACCATTATTTTTCTGGCCATGCAAAATTTATACCTTTGGAATCTTGTCACGGTTTGGCTGCAGGATGAGATGTTAAGAGAGATTCATGGTTTATAATGGAGTTAGCTCAATTGATACGTTAGTAATAGCTACTGAGTACATGCTTGCGTGTAAATGGCTTCAGCATAGACTCCAAGCTCATGAAGTGATGATGCTGAGCACTGAGATTGAAGATGGGATCAGTTTAGATGACCGAGAAGTGAAGAACAAAGTTCCTTGTATAGCATTAGGTTGAGTAAAATTTTGGAGTTTTCCTTTGTATATTTCGTCCTTCTTCAAGGAAAGTTAGATTGTATGCGGAGAAAAACGGAAAGGGAAAATCAAATCGTAGGTCTTTGAAGTCTTTCTCGATCTTTACTAGTTATGAGCGAACTAAAATCCTTTCTTGAGCCATCTGTTAAACTTGATACAGCTGGTGAAGTTTGCTTACTGCAGTTTACTAGCAAGATGTGAAATGTGCACGTTCAGAAAAATTTTGCAAAACAGGTTCCAATATAAATAGGGTTAAACCTGTTCCCGGACCGGAAAAATAGGGTGGATTGGGAACAAGGTCCAATGCAAACAGGGTAAAGAACAAGGTCCAAAAAAAGAGAACCGGTTATAACAAAGTCGGGAACATGGTCCAGGTCTAGACCCTACTTACCCTGGACCCGATCACCCCTCATATAAACTCTTTTTTTTTTTTTTATAGAGAATATAAATCATAGATATTTGTAATCAATCATTTCTCACTTGAGGAGGAACAATAGTATTTCATTGCTACAAATATGGATTATTGAAAAGAATAAGACATGTATTTGGATATTTCCCTTCAACTATACAATTTAGATAGGCATCATATCAAATTATATAAAAAAATTCTTCAATTTACTACTTTGCATTATTTTTAGGAAAATTCTCAAATAAGGACTCAAAATTGAGCTATTTTCTCAAATAAGAATCCAAAGTGGACGTTGTCTCAAATAAGGACCCGAAGTGGTTAAATTTGTCTCAAATAAGGATCTCAGCTCAGCGATTGGCCAAATGTTCTCCGGCTGGCGAGCAAGTGACATTTCCAACGACTAGAATGGGGACATTTTTGTCCAAAAAATTACCATTCCTAAAAACTTATTAAAAATAACCAAGGCTTCATTCTTAAGAACGAACATCATTCTTTTTCCTCTCCAGCTTCTTCGTTTTCCCAGAATTTGAGCACAAGCTCTCTAGCCTCAAGTCCCATGCCGCCCAGCAATTTTGACGGACGAATTGCCGCCTTGGTCACCATGCCGTCGCTGTGACTATTCCTCAGAAGCCCCATGCCTTCTTGTCTTCATCCCATTCATTTCCTTAGGAGCCCTGTGCCTTCACCTTCCTCATTTCATGTCGAGCGATCAATTAAGTGTAAGTCAATTTCTTCACTTGGAACTTATCTAATGTTTGTTTCTCAAGAATTTGTGGTGTGGTCTTGTTGCCGGGGAGAGCTAAGCGCAACTTTATGCCTTTGTTTCATTCCTCAATCAAATGCATGTGATGCTTTCAAGGAAATGCCTATGAGGCACAATTGAAAAATGATCCGTGAAATTCTCATATCCGAAAATGTTTCAGCATAGATTTGCTCATTTTCAATTGATTTGTTAAGAACTTAGATCCAATTCCAGTCATATTTTATTGTATTCAAATCGGTATGTCAATTTTTTCTATTGTTTTTGTTCTATGTTTCGCATCTCTTCTTGTGACTTTTGGTCCTGGCGATGTGAAGTTAGAGTAGGGAGGGAGGAGCTAATATTTGCAAGAGAGGACGGCAGATGGCGTGCCCCCACCACCTCGATTCATTTTGAACTTTTCATGTCACCCATGTCGCCTAGCCAACATTTTCTCATATTTTCTCATTCGGCTACATGTTTTTTTTTTCCAGCTATATGGTTTATTCATTTTATACTTTCCTTTGTAACAACTCAACTCCTCACCTTCCTAAAATCATGGCTGGCCTATTGCTGTCGACCAACGCGGAGGTCAAGATGATTGTGTGGGCGAAAATAGAACGTGGCTGCAATCGATCATTGTAACGTTACTCGGGTTACTCTTGCAGTAGTGGCAATCTAGACAGAGTTGAATCCATCACAAATATTGACCGAGTCCTATTGCAAAATAAAAAATTTCTCACTTGTAATAGCATAACTTTAGTAGCGACTTTAAGTATGACGTTAATTATAAGTTGCAACCTTTAGTTAAAATGGTGGCTATTCACCAATTTGGCAATCTTGCTGATGTGGATCGCCGTCATTCTAGCAACATGGTTGATTATACGTCAATCACCAAATCACCAAAACATGGCCATAAGCCTTCAACTCTAGCTATTACCATATTTTGAACATTAACTTACAAACATGACGAACCAACATAATTCCAAGATGAAAACGCAAAATGAAACCATCATGTCTCTAGAGAATCCATAAGCATGACATTGACCTCAGCCATTTCCTCACCGGTGAATTCCACGAATATGAAGATGCAAAAAGAAACCGTCATGTCCCTAGAGAAAATAGGACGTCTCCGTGGAATTTACTTTAGGGACATGACGGTTTCTTTTTGCATCTTAATCTCGGATTACATCGGTACGTCATGTTTGTAGGTTAATGTTCAAAATATAGTAATGGCTGGAGTTGAAGGCTGGCCATGTTCTGGTGATTGGCGATGATTGGAGGTTGACATACCCATGTAATCAATCGTGTTGCATGAATGACGGTGATCCACGTCAGTAGGACTGCCAAATCAGTGAATAGACGCCATTTTAGCTGAAGGCCGCAACTCATTATTAACGTCGCAACGCTACTAAAGTTTTGCTATTACAAGTGAGCAAAAAATTTCTTTGCAATAAAAGACTCGGCCAATATTTGTGGTGGATTCAGCTCCGTCCAAATTGCCACTACCGCGAGCATAACCGCAAGTAACATTACAGTGATCGATTGCGGCCACGTCCTATATTCGCCCACACGATTATCTTAACCTCGGCATTCGTCCGTAACAGCAGGCCTAGCCATGATTTCAGGAAGGTGAGGAATTAAGCTGTTGCAGAGGAAAGTATAAAATGAATCAACCATATAGCCCGGAAAAAAAAAATCATGTAACCAAAGGATAAAATAGGAGAAAATATTGGCATGTGGCCCACGAAAAGTTCAAAATGAATTGAGGTGGTGGGGAAGCACCATTTGCCGTCTTCTCCTGCCAACATTACCCTTCCTCTCTACTTTGACTTCACACCGCCGGGGCCCAAAAGTCACAAGAAATATGCAAAATATAGAACAAAAACACTAGAAAAGATTGGCATACCAATTTGAATACAATGAAATATAATTGCAATTGGATCAAAGTTTTTAACAAATCAATTGAAAACGAGCAACTTTATGTTGAAATGTTTTCTGATTTGAGAATTTCATGGATCATTTTTCAGTCATGCCTCCTCCAAGGCATTTCCTCAAACGCATCACATGCATTTGATTGAGGAATAAAAGATAGGCATAAAGTCGCGCTCAGCTCTCCCAGCAATAACACCACACTAAACAAATTCTTGAAAAACAAATATTAGATAAGTTCCAAGTGAAGAAATTGACTTACACTTAATCGATCACTCAACACAAGACAAAGAAGGTGAAGGCGCGGGGCTCTTGAGGAAGTGAACAGGATGAGGATGAGAAGGCATGGGGCTTCTAAGGAAGAGTCACAGCAACAGCATGGCAACCAAGGCGGACATAAGTCGAATTTGCTGGGCATCATGGAATTTGAGGCTGGAGAGCTTGCGCTCATATTATGGGAAAACGAAGTAGCTGGGAGGAAAAAGAATGTTGTTCGTTCTTAAGAATGAAGCCTTGGTTTTTTTCTTTTTTTTCTTTTTAAGTTTTTAGGAATTTTAATTTTTTGGACAAAAATGTCCCCATTCCAGTTGCTGGAAATGTCACTTGCTCATCGGCCGGAGAACATTTGGCCGGCCGATGAACTGAGGTCCTTATTTAAGACAAATCTAGCCACTTCATATTCCTATTTGAGACATGGTCTACTTCGAGTCCTTATTTGAGAAAATAGCTCAACTTGGGGTTCTTATTTGAAATTTTCCATCGAACTTCAGCTCAATGACTTTCAATTTATTCAACATAATCCCACAATTATTAGTAATATTCAATATAGCCCTTTCATTTGCATCATTTTCACTTAGTCTAGTGACTAAATTAAAAAATCTATCAAATCTTTTCACAATGAGCAATCAAGAACACCGTTAGACCGGGCATTATCCTTTTTCACAAGCGAACCCATTTCATGATAACTGTTTCTTAAGAGCTGATATCATCAACCTAGGGTTTCCCTACAGTGTTCAAATATGTATGAAAAGATTTTTCGCGTAGAAATGCTGATTTCTCGTTTGTAGTTTTGGTTGAGTCACACCCAACATTTTACGCAAACTTTGGTTGTTCGCAACGCATAATATGCGACAATTATGAACGTGCTAAATTGGATAGCGAAATTCTATTGCCAAAACTTAACTCCTCTGTCAGAAATTACAAGAACGCAAACCTTAAAAAGAAAACTTGCCTTGAGAAGATTGCTCGTGAATGGTTTTCTCTATGAAAACGGCTTCTACACAAAATGGTTCTCCGTGGAGGCTGTTGCGCTGATAGATTCAGGCTCGTTGTGCTTCTGTTGCTGGGGAGAGAGTATATTGTCTGTCGATCAAATGGATGCGAATGGAACCCGCTCAACGATCATGGCACCAGCCTCCCTATGATATACACGATACGCACCCTTCACCCTCTCTCGGCAGTACGAAAAATGGGTGAACGCCTGGAAAAGACAGCAGCAAGAATCAGGCTCCGGCTCCATTGCTTAACTGCAAGGTCATTTTGATGTTCATCGCCGCTAGCTCAGCAGCCAAGTATCTGAAAACATAAGGCATTGCGACGGTTTCCATCCCTCTGCTCGTCTGGCACGCGTGGCAGGTGACCTTTTTAGGAGCCCTAATAGGTGGGAGCCCTCCAATCTCCCGGCCTGGACGCCTTTGAGGCTGGATAAACTCCGTAGTGAGGATGCTCCCGCAGAGGGAGCATACGTCAGCAATATGGTAATCAGAACACGTGTGTAGCCTATCGTGCAATAAATACGCCGCCCCGTGTGCAACCATGGAATCTCGTTCCATCTCCCCAAATCGGATGCCTCCACCTCGTTTTCTTCCTTTGATGGGCTGGCGTGTGACCTGGTCTACCGTTCCAGTGGAGCGAACCTGCAAATTATTAAGAGTACAAATCCCTTTCGTTTAGCCCCAAAAAGGAAAAAAAAAGAAACATTAGTAGTAATCCTTGCTATCACAGTTATCCATGGATATGATGGCAGGCCCTAGATGACAAATATGACAATGGGAATAAAATGCCAATTTAGTAACTCTTTCAAACAGATTTGTGCTCCATATAAGCACACCTATGGATCAAGAGTTGCATTTTCATGGATCTGAAGTACAAAGTTTTGGTACTCAATGCACACTATTTCATGTCATGGTCAACAACACCATTATCTTAACATATAAAAAAGGCAGTCAGTACAGATTGGTAATGCCTTGCACATTTAAAATCATAGATTTCATGTGCGTAGGCCAATACAGAATTGAATAACTTATTCTGTAACACACCTTTGTGATCCCCCGCCCCCCTCTCTGCCCCTCTCTTCCCTCCGGAAACCCTACTCTCCTCCAAAATATAAAAAGGGAAAGGAAAAGAAAGGCTTTGGGCGGAAATTGACAGGTTTTCATGTCAGCTCATCCTTCAATTAAGTAATGGTGTCATGAAATCACCCATGTGCATGGAGGGAACAGAAAGAGACACTTGCCTGAAACTTGTCCGAGACCATGTGCCTTAGTCGTTGATAATACACAGGCCCAATAAAGATCTCACATGTGAGTTCTGTTCCATAGACACCACTGTACAGCACTTCCACCCCATGGTGATTGAACCCTTTCTTCCTTAACTTGGCCCCAATTTGATCCACAAGCAATTCGGACTCAGATTTCTCTTCCCCGTTAGCTTTTTTAGTGGAGCTAGCAAATGGAGTTGCATCAACAAATTCACCATCTAAGCTGCCCACCTGCAAGGCAAATTACTGAATTCTCTAAGTTCTACATGTATATTTATGTATATCTCAAACCTCGCCTATACTAAGCAATAAAATAAGCAACACAGCGACAACTTCAGTTCAACCAAGTGTTGTGTTCATAATAAAGTCCAACTAAGCTATTCTACTGTTAGAGGTACCTTAGCAGCAATGGACTCCAGAAGCATAGCAATTGTCATCCTGGAAGGAAATGCATGGGGATTAATTATCAAGTCTGGACGCATTCCTGTTATTCCTGAAAAAGGCATATCTACATCTGGCCACAACTGTGAGCAAACACCTTTCTGCCCATGCCTACTGCTAAATTTGTCACCAATTACAGGATTCCTTGGATGCCGAAAACGTATATTTGCCTGCTCAAAAGGGAATAATAAGAAAAGGTCCATCCCATGCTCCACATGCGAAAGTTTGTTGAGGAGAAGGAAAAAGGGGAGAAAGAAAGATAACATGCGATTAGAATTTATGTTGCATTGCAAAAGCATTATCAGTGGATGCAGCTAAATCTAAAGATGACGATGCACAAAGAAGAACCTTCGAAAGGACTAGCTATTTCACAACAAGCCTATTTGCTGACATACACTTATATGCATGTGAAATTCTACACTGCAAAAAGACCAATTCGACTCCAAATATTAAATGGGATTAAACAAGCATTTTAAAATCCAAGTAGGCCTGAATATCCACGAAATACCAACATAAACATGAGAGCCCGAAACAATAGAAAACAGTTAAAACTCCTGGACGCCCTATCTCTAATTGAAATGTAAGGTACACTACTCAGTACTCAGTCAGCCATCTTTCAGAATATAGTACAATATTACATTAAAAGTCCTCTTTTTCCTTTTTTTAATGTGAAGTCCTTTTTCTTTATCTCGAATGACCTGTAATGTTTAAAAACAATACATATTCTCCAATTCTACCCCCAATTTTGCATCAAGTCAGATCCTGCCACAGACCAAAGTATAACCAGAACTGGTGTATGTCTGTTTTGACATTCGGGGCGTTAATGGTCATAACTCCTCCAAGTCAGTCAGCAAGCAAAAGACACAGTTATGAGTTTTAAGGTAGGTAGAGAGATTATTCACACTGCTACACCAAGATAACTACACATGGCAGTTATAGTAAGAACCACTGATTTCCCCAGATAGGGCTCTCTCCAGATCGAGACTGAATTCCCAGACCAACCAGGTTGGGAGAGAGAGACAAGGAAATTAACATTCTAATATCTTGGGCACCTCTCACGGGATCTCTGCCACTATCTCCAGCACCTTCCAAAAGATCAACTCCAAGAGAAAGTATGAGAGTTCATCAGTTTAGCTGGCGAAAGAACATTATCTGGAGGAATTTGCTCCAGTACCCCATACATTATTATTATTTCAAGAAATTCTAATGCTGAAATTAGGAGAAATCAATGGGGAAGAAAAGACTCAAAAAAGTTCATCATGTTCACTGACCTTTTGAAGACCTTTCTTGGTTTTTGTATCAACAGCCACATAATCAACTATCGCAGATTCCGACCCCTTTCGTAGATGGTTTTTGGTAGTAGTCGTCACCTCATTATATACACTGCAATACGGCTCGTTTGGATGTATCATCTAAAAGAGAAATGTCAAGGAGTTTATCAATTTCTAAGAAAAAGGATTCAGTGGACGAAAAGAGTGATGACAGAATTATATAGATCGTTGACCTGACCAACATAGGGAAGTCCATCAGAATCAATCCAAGGGTGAGCTGATTTATCAGTGTTACTTCTCCTAAACATCCTCTGTTCTCGATCAGATTTGCTACTTTGCTCAGATAAGTCAATGGTCTCTGTCTGTACCAAAATTACAATCAGTTCAAACAACAACCCAGCCCATTAAGTTCTTCCCCCAACCCCCCCACAAAAAAAAAGGCACAAATAAACAAACAAACTCGTATCCTATGCATAAATTCCATAAGTGCAGGCTCTGCTGCTTACAGTTTATGGATTTAGCAAATGTCTCAAACAAGACCACCATCCACAAAAAGGAAGAAACCAATTCATGGGATCAGAACCACCATATACAGAAGTAGAGAAAAAGACCAAAACCCAGCATGTTTATAAGACTATCCAGCTAGCACCAGCAAAAGTAAAACACTTTAAAAGGCTTTGAAATACTTTAAAATAACCAAGTGCTTTATCAACTTTACTTTAAACGTAAGTAATTACACACAATCCTACCAATAACCTGATATTAAAGATGGAAAGGGCATCCAAGAACTGTTTATGTTACCAGATTATAGGTGACCATGTCTTACATGTTACTCTACCATGACTTCAAATTCGCTAGGATGGGAACAAATGCAATGGCGATGGTTATCAAAGGTTTGATATTGCTCTTTTTACAAGAAACCATGGAATTGCTTTTGATATCTTCTAAATGTTGTGAAAGAGCAGTACAGCATTTCAGGGGATTGAGTCAGTTGATGCCGGCAGCAAGCTAACAATTTAGTCAACTTTTAGATGAGTTTTACTCTTTGGATTTTTAGCATCAACAGTTGACACAAATCGAGAAATTTTTGCTTAATTTGATAGACATGTTGATGAGCTTTTATAGACGTGTTTCCTTCACAGGTCATACCAACGAAAGACTTGCCCACTTTCACTTGCTAGACATATAGGAAAGGTTAAATGTATCCACTCCACATGGAAAAGCTAAGCTCATAAAGAAAGAGTATTTGACAAGTGTTACACAGGGTAATACATGTGCTCACTTGCTAAAGAGGCAAGAAGTAGGAAAAGCAATCGAAGGAGTTTGCTCTTTTAAAAATGGCTTAAGCAGAAAGAGAAAAACCTGGTATATTTGTCCATGGAACATTCCACGTTCTACAGATGACTTATTCAGAATCATAGCATCCTCCATATCATACCTAATAGCATCATATGGTTGATATTCAAGGACAAAAAATAAAGTAGCAAATATATCCATCACCTTGAATTTTAGAGTTAGTTCCAAGTATTACCCTGAATAAGCCAGCACAGCAACAATTGCATTTGTCCCGGTTGGAAACTCGTCTATGCAATACTTTGTGTATGCACCTGTTCTTACTATGGGAGTTTGAGGAGTCTGCAAAGCCCCATGGTACCGGTTCAGAGAAACAATACTATGAGAAATAACACCAGCAGAACCCACAGATGCAAACTAAAAATTCATTGATTGATTATAACAACAAAGCGCCGACTTCCGGATCAGACTTGAACAAGTTCATGCACTCAATAAGTTCCAAAAGGCAATGCCCGTCGGTCATGGATGCCAATTAACAACTCAGCATGCATAAATTCTGAACAGATGAGCCATTTACCAAGTTAATTACAAACAACCATTGCAAAAATTTGAATAATTAGATATATACCTGAAGATGATACAGTTTTTGGTCCGCACGGAAGTGAATGGCTTGTGAAGAGAAAGCCATTGTTTGTTTCGCCATCTGAAATTACAATCAACAAAGACAACAATGGAATATTAGCCAGATTTACTTAAGGATCCCACTGACCATCTTCAAGCCTCGGAAGAATTATAAGAAACTTCTGATAATTAGTGAAGAAAAATGATGAAAACCTGACACTGGTACATGTTTCGTGGGCTCTGATTATGATCTGACCATGGTGTGAGGTTAGCAACCACACTGAGCATTCCAGTTGGATGGATCTCTTCATGAGTTGCAGGAAATTCATTTCTTCTTCCCCCATCTCCACCATCAGGGCATCTAATTTCCATAAACACCTGAAAATTGCATAAACTGTTTAAATACCACCACCTAAGAATATCCACCAAAAAAACTCATCTGAAATAACCTGCTCAAATGGACCAATGAGTTCGATGTTTTGGCTTCCATCTACGGGTGCAGATATATTTCTAACTGGGCGCGCAAATCTTGAAGGGTTTGTAAATAGATAAAGGCCAGGATATGCCCCACCAAAGCTCAAAGGAACATATCCCACCTCCAGATCATCGGGAATCTGCAATTGGATGTACCGCAATGAGAACCAATAAAAAATTGAAGCAGTGATTGGGGCAGTTGGAAACTACAAAAACAGAAGGATTTGATGAAACACTGACCCCTGAAGTAGTTGACAGCTTTAATCTACGCAAATAAGAAACAGCCTTTTCAACTTCAGCAGAGGGAATAGAACCCACAACACGCCCATCTAGAAGGACCGAGAGAACATCAGGAGGGCCAGCTTGGACGATTTTGGGGAGTGAAGGTGTCATTCCAATTCCAATCAGAACATTTAGAATTGAAGTTCTTATCTTGACAAAATCTCGAAAGTTTCCTTTAGAATCAAAAAAGGATGTGATCCCTGAAAAAAAAAGAAAATAATACATCTCTGATGCTTGTTGCCATCATATGATAAATAATTTAGTCAAAGAAAAAAGCTACAGAAATATATGGAATGTCAGGGACCTTTATATGCTAGTTGGAAGCATACAAAAGCACTTCTTTTGTTTTAAAAGCCAAAAAAAAGTGTTGGCTCTCAGCAACTTATATTTTCTTTTTTAAATTTGACAAGTAAGATGGGGAAGGAGGAAGAATAAAATAAAATCCAAGACGTCTTGGAAATTGGTCCTTGGTGATGACTATGGTTGCTAAAGGCAGTCATTTTAAAAACTTGTTATTGTCAATTTGTTAAGAAGACCAAATATTATTAACTTGTTCTGAAAATACTCTTCCAGACACTATAACAGTTTCCAAAACACAATGGCCAGAAAATTGTCATAAGATATGATAATATTCAAACTTTCTCATGGAATAAGAGAATTCTTGATAGCAATCTGAAAAGATATGTTAACTTACTACAGGTGCAAGTCATATGATTCAGCAAACCACAAGGTTCCCCATCTGGAGTGTGTACAGGGCAAAGAAAACCCCAAGATCTGCAAAATGCAAAAAGACGAAGAGGGGGAAAAAGGAGAAAGGGCAAGGCAAGAGCAATCAGAATTGGGAAGAAGTGCGCAAAAGTTAAGACACGTTCAAACTGATTACCAAACAACACATACTCGGGTAACAATTTTCGAACACTCGTTGTCCGCAACCCTGCAAAGGATGCACCCCTATGTACAGCCCGAAAATGTGAGAGAAAACGCAGGAAGTTTAGCCTCTCCGCTTGAACTGTATAGCCTGCCCTCTATTAAAGCAGATCCAGGATACAAGCATTAGTCAAGCTAGACTAGAACATAACTAAAACCTCACAAAAATATTAGACAAGATTAAATAAATTAACGTTGGAAATAAAGTGATAAGGTTAGTAATAAGATGCCACTCAAGCAGAAATCCTTCAGTCATTTCTTACCTATTTTCACATTTTATAACCTTAAAATGATAACAAATTGCCACATGTTAGAAATTTCTGCAGAAGGTAATCGCCTTCACAATTCTCAGACTAGTAAAAAAGCACAGACAACTCTACATGAAAGCTAGAAAAATATGTAAACATCTAGAAAGACATTAGTTTTTAAGGACTAAAAAGGAAGTAAAAATTAATCCCCCAAGTACAGAAAAAGGAAATGTATGTTAGTTGGATGCATTTGTGAGATGTCGGGATAGTCTCTTACATCAGATGATTAGTGTAAACATATATGCTTATTTGGCCTAGAACTCATTACTTGAGCTTTTGATCGAATCAAAATCAACTAAGTATGTTGACAGGGTTGGTTTTGGGCACTCTCTAGTGTTGCCAACAAAGTGCTGAGTTAAAAATGATATCAAAGCCAGTAGTTTGACTAAACAATCCCCAGCACTTATCATCATTTGAAGAAACCTAAGCAAGAGTCGCACGAATCCTCACAGTTCCTTTTCAGAGGAAGAGAAATTTAAGCAAGACATGCACTGCAATGTGCAACAGATTCCTAGATTTGGTGTGCAGTCACGAAGCCTGTGTTGGATTATAGTTGAAGGCAGTTTCCTTGATTGGTATAGCAGCCCCTAGCAATGGCTGGAAGATTCAGGTAGGTTGCCAAGCGCAGAAACAAAAAAAGAAAAATCATTGTCAAGTAGAAGTAATAATAGCTGGCTTTTGAGAAGGAAAGATTTATTGCTTAATTCCCCTCCCCCACCCCCACCCCCACCCCCCAAAAAAAAAAAAAAAACCGAGACTTCAAACAGCTCGTGTTATCACCTACAAAATGGTAACATGTTCTAAATAGCGACAGATCCTTTACAAAGATGGTATATATGTTCTTGGGATAAAAAAATGCTTTGGTGTGTGCTAGAGTGTGGTCCTTTCAGGTATTAAGAGTGGAACGGAAAACATTTTCCAAAATAAATATATTCTTTCTTTAATGATGAGGTCGCCAGCTTTACTTCTGGAAACCTAAGAAGAATGAAGTCTATCAACTCTAATAGGTTAGGAGGCACAAGCTGAAGCAGCCCCCTATCATGCTTTCCCTGCTTAACACATTGAATTGGATGCTCTTCCTTCTCACACCTTCTTCACTTCAGCTTGCTTCCAACTGGTTTGCTTGCCCAAGTACAAAGGGTATGGTACCCTCATGGTAAGGGTAGATCTATTTTCAAATAATGGGGGTCCTCATGCCAAAGCTTACTTCCCTTTCTGAATAATCGTTAAGATAGAACTCGGGAGTAAGCTTTCCCATTTCTAATCCGCCATAGTGAACCTATTATGCTTCTAGTGTATTCACGGGATTTACCATAGAACTCTAGAAGCAGTAGCACCCTTCCTTAAAAACAACAAGAAACGCGCAATGAGTTCTCACTCTAGTTGAAAGACAACTATACAGAAAAACACCACGAAATTACTGCTGTTCCATCTCAACCAACAGTAAGAAGCACAAAATTATGAACGCAAAGACACCCATTTAAAGAGCAGAAAGAAGTTGCAAGTCTCATGTAGATTGCAATTGATTCAAGTCCATACCAAGATACAAGTCATAAAAAGTGCTTCAACAACTACACCCCAAAGTTTGATAAGATGATACACTTCACCACCCTCAGTATCTTGCTTGCAGGAAATATCATAAAAGAGATAAGGCACCGACAAGAGAACTGTGAGCTCATTTGTATCAAAAGAATGCGGTGTAGTGCTAGAAGTTATACACACCTGCTGCAAATCCAGACCTGATTGTGTAACGAGCCTTCCAGTTTTTAACATATTTTCTACGGCTGAACCAATCTGCCTTCCGGGATTTTTGTCCATGACCTTCTTAACATGTGCCACTACATAATCACACGTAAAAAAAGCGCTAGTCAAGAACTCTGAAACAAACCAAAAGGTAGGACAAACGAGCCAGACATATCTTTAACATATTGGCAATAATTGGAAATAAAATAACAGCATTTATCAACCAGACAGATCCCTCTCTTTCTCAGATACTGAAGCCAGAAAAAAACAACCAACACATGATTCCATCAGTCATCAGAATAATAACTCCAACCCAGTTGAATCGCAGGGGGAGGGGGCTACATCTGAGAGAAGTTAAAAGTAAGAACTGAAGGTAATCGTCACTTTTTCAACAATTAGCACAATTAATAGCGCATGAACAGAATATTCCCTAGGAAAATTGGTTCATTCCAACAATAGTCAAGGGCCTTAGAAGAAACACAAAATTGTGTGTGTGTGTGTGTGTGTGTGAGAGAGAGAGAGAGAGAGAGAGAAGGAGTACTATAACACTATAACATACAGCTAGAGAAATCAAAGTTTTTAGCTTTGTTCTTCAACTCGTCTTGAAGAAGCTTTTTTGCCTTTTGTAGCCAATCTTCTAGTTTGTCCTGGAGAAGTAACAAACAAGCAATGAAATATATTGAGCTTCAGCTGCATTGAGAAAGCACATTAAGTACTGAGATATTATTATCTGTTCAATCAGATATCCATAATGTTTCTATTTGCCTGTTTTAAGTCATCATTTTGCATCTATAAGGTAAAATGCGCAGAAATTAATTTCAACCATGCATTTTTGGTTCCTAAAGAATGTAGGCTAGAAACACTCCACATTTAGCAAGACTTTAAGCGGATCAGGGGGCTGAATTGCAGATCAATAGTTCGACCACTAGAATGTTACAGAGTGCCTTTCTTTTGTTAATTTTTTTTTAAAATAATAATAATAAATAAATAAATAAATCTGTTGCTTTCTTGCTTGGCATACACGCTAAAGACCAAAAGGCCAAAATTTCAAAACCTACTAGCAGCAAGCTAACTAATCTTTTTTGTTCATGAAATAGCAAACACAACCTGGGTCACTGTAAAGTAGCACTGGGACCAAACCCTGAAAGCAGGGGACATCTTGGGCCAAAGACAATCGGAACCCTTACCTGAGCTGAGAGTCCACAGGTCTACCCATGGTCAAAACCTATTGAAAGTGGGTTCTGACCAAGGTGATCTGCATTAATGACCAGGCTGATATTAAGCTGGCTTATGGCAGAAACCAGTATCCACAATCCCAGTTAATAAAAAGTTAAAATTAAGTAAAGCATATAAGTACATGTAATTTTGCATTTATCTAGTTCAAGTTTTAGGCCCTGTTTGTTTAAAATTGTTTCTGTTCCCCAAAACAAAAATTTTTGTTCTTTTGTTCCGGGGAACAAAAAAAGAACAGAAATGTGTTTGGTAAAATTTTTGTTCCCGAGAACAAAAAATCTATTTTTTTGTTCCCGGAAACAGATTTGGAACAGAAACAAAAAGTAGAAAAAAGTTACTTCTTGTTCCTGGGAACAATTTCGAGAAACACTTCTTTTTTCTTTCCTTCTTCTTCCTTTTGGCCGGTCGCCGGCCATGGCCAAGGCCGGCGACCAGCCAAAAGGAAGAAAGAAGAAAAAAAAGAAAAAAGAAAGAAGAAAAAAAGGAAAAATATAATAAAAATATTGAAAAATTAAAAGAAACAACAAAATTATACAAGTTAACCAAACTCATTTCTATTCCTGGAATAGAAATTTTTTGTAGTTACCAAGCGCGTTATTATGCTCAGAAATTGTTTCCGGAAACAAAAATAGAAAAAACTATTTCTATTCAAAAATTGTTCCCCGGAACAAAAACGTTACCAAACGCGCCCTTAATTGTCCGTCAGTCTTGTGTATTGTTAAGTTACTTTAATTAAGTTTCCTTTATTATCAGAGTTTTATTTCCTTTTTTACTTACATAAGGGTATTATTGTCATATACAACTTATATTCAATATAAATACAATGGGTGTAGGGTTTATGTTACTACAGAAAAATCTACAGCCCCCTCTTTGTTTCTTTCTTCTACATTCTCCTTCTCCTCTTCTCTATTCCTTCTCCCTTCTTCTTTCTCTCTTACTATTTGCTGCGGGTTCTCTAATCAGCTTTGTTACATGTATAAGTAAGACAAGAAAAAAGAAAAGAAGATACAAAGCCTATACCTTCAAATAAATTGTAATCAGGTGACCAGGCAGTAAAACTTCCTGATTTTGCAAAGAATCTGGGTTATCTGGACTTGAAGTCTGGTCAATAAGAGAAAAAAGCTTCTGCACCATAAAGCTGGATGAAGAATAAAGACAATCAGAAACATATTAAGAATAATGAAAAGTGGAGCTATTAGAGTGAAAATCATGCTGCCACTTAGTAAGGCAAGTTGGAAAGAAGCTAACATGAGAAGATTGAACTTGTCATAGTTGTTATTAAGGTGGACAAAAATGTAGTCCTGAAGAACAGCATTTGCAACCTGTGAAGGAAGAGAGAAGTGAAGGTGGGAACTACGCCATCGAAGAGACAAATCAAAAACAATTTAATGAAGCCATGCATGTGATACGACTTACGGAGATATAACTTTCGTTTTCTAGACTATCCATAACAGGTTGGAAATGCTCTCCTATATAGGGCAAAAACTTTGTTAGTCATACAACAGATACTAAGCAAAAGGAACGGTGAAAAATGTCAAGAGTACCGATATGTTGCAGGCATTGGCGTCGTGTAAAAAGAGTCAGATCTCGAAGTTCATCAAGTATAATCTTAGCCCTTTCACTCACAAGTTGAGTACCCACAACACCCTTCCCTCTCCCGTATTTCTCACTATAGCAACTTGTCAAACTAGCATAAATTTCATGATCATTGGTGTCAATAAGTGCCTGTTGATGAAAGTCAAGATCTCCATTAGCAACAACATGAAGAGAAGTACAGCAAAGATAGAGGAAAGGACATAGACAAACAAATCTAGCAGGCCAGCCAAGAGTGGAAGCAAAAGCATTAATTTGCATACACCTTCTCAAACTCTAAAGCGTAAAAATGATCTCCACTACAGCATTGTCCTACAGTCTCCAAACCCTTGTTCCACAACCATCAACTAAGGTCAAGGTGAAACGGGTGAATAAAAACTTGATGGCAGAAGAAACCATTCCTGGCTCTGATCCAAGACTCAATGATTCATGAAACAGGAAATTTCCAGCAACAAGTGATCAAAAATTCATAGCAGATACAGGTATTCAAAAAGAATTTGAGGTGTCTAAATAAGATCTGTTATAAGTAATTGGAAGGATCTAGAAAGTAAACAGTAGGAACTGTAAAAATAATAATAATAATAATAATCTTCCATCAAAATTCAAACAGAAGTTAAGGCATTGAACAAGATTTGCTCTAATTAAATGAAAGGCGATAAAGTAAACAGAAGGAAGTATATGAAAGATCCTTTCATGAAATTAGATAGATGAAGGAAGGAAGCAAGCTGAGCACCTGAGTGCCATCTAACTAAGAACCTAAAAGTGAAAGGCTATCAACTAAGTAGTAAGGTCCATACAAATGACCATCCTTCTTCTTGCAGCAGGTAAGGAGGAAAAGCTTCTAACGTCTGGAATGCAGAGGGATTGCACTCATTGGAATACCTACATACAAGAGATGCACACAACGATTGTACAACAGGTACCACTTTCTTCTTCAGATGCATCAAGATTGCAGAATTTCCAAAGAAGGTGGCCACACTCATGAACAAGATGAAAGGCTAGGACAAAGTTTGACAGGTCAATTCACCATCAAACAACATATGACATGATATTGCCACTGTATATATAAGTCAATTGAACTAGCAACAAAGAGACAAATTTCATGAACCAACAAAGAAGTAACGAAGCATCAGCTATCCATTTCCAACATCCCACAAACAACCAAGATAATAGAAAGGGAAAAAAACATTCTTATTGGAAGTTTAGAATTACAGCACCTTCAAAACAACGCCAACAGGAAGCAAATACTCTCTAGCCTGAATCCTGCAAAAAACCATTTAGAGCAAAAAGTTAAAATCCCATTTCAAGAGAAAAAGGTTTAATTCACCAGTCAAAGAATCAGAATAGCTTACCAAAATCCAAGTCTTGCACTACCATTTTGAAGGTAATATAGTTTAACTGTCACAGAAGACTGGTCTTCTCTGACACACCTGAAAGGGGATTAAAACAGAATTCAAACCACCACAATGACCTGGAAGTGTTAATCCTTGAAAGCTGCAGGGTCATAATAGTAGGCAGAATTTACAAACGCAAACCCACTTTCGACTACACAGATTTTGCTAATAATTAAACAAAAGACTTAATTTTCTCGAATCGCAGCTGGGCATAAATTCAACAGCCAAATATTGCGCTAAGTAGTTATTCACACAATACTCCTCTAAAATCACTATTCCACGATAGTCCCAATCATATGGATATTCCTAGAATAGCTGCCATATTTGAGAGAGTGGCCATATAAAGTGGTAAGGTATTTGCTCACACCACAGTGGCCAATATAACAAACAAAGTTACAGTTTAAATCACCACATGAAAGATCACACTTGATCGATGGGACACAAGAACTGGGCCTTCTTACAACAGAAGAGTAGTCAGAACTGATGGCATCTTCATTTTCATAGGAATAACAATAAGAATCTTGACTTGCCAACACAAGTTAAAGGCATGATTTAAACAACACTTAATCGGCAAAATGGTTAATCATTGCCTAAAAACCTGTGAAGGCATTAAACAGCGATTCTCTGACACAATGGCCTTTTGCATTGATAGTTACCAATTAACACACAATGCCGTGTTTTGTGAACCCCTCACTTTAAGGGTCAAACAGCAGAAAATTTGTACGCAATTCTGTACAAATAGATGAACTACTTTAATGACTAAAAGCAACTTCATGCACAGAGTATAAAAATGAAACCTTATTACTACTGCTTTGTCGGTATATCCTTCACGTCGGTCACGAAATGAATTCCGCACCATGCTCATTGGCTGAAATATAGATTGGACTCAGATATTATCACAATAAAATAAACAGCTGAATGAAAATGAAAAGTATGTGTTTATAAATAGACAGCAAAGCTGATGGATACAACAAACTTTGCCCAAGAAAAAGATAAATAATGAAAGCTTGCAGAGTTCCATTTGTGTCCAATCCCCTACCAAAGTATAGTTTGTAAGGAGCACTAGTGCAGATGAATAAAAATTGGCAAAGGAATATGCTTACATAGTTCCGCTTAGGCAATATCAGAAGACGAACCACCCTCTCTAGCCCATTCAAGATGAAATAGCTTCAAAAGAATGAATCAGTCAAATTTTGATAGAATGACTAAACAAAGGCATCTCTACAGTATTTGCCGCTTTCAACGAGGACAATTTGTTATTTCAGCATGTAATAAGGTAGTACTTCAATAAGGAATCTAAATGTTTCCACTTGAGATGACCATGTAAAATCAAAAGGACGACATTAGAGCAATGGCAGCACAACCACCGTACAAAACAACTAAAGAAATGTGCAAACAGTCACCCTAAATAACAGCATTCACTTCATGTGCATGTGTGCTGTGTTCTTTCTTCTTCTTCTTCTTCTTCTTTTTTCAGGGGGGGGTCGTTTACAAAGAGACGCCTTTTCCAATAAAGCAAAAGAAGAGCTTGTCAACAAATGATAATTACTCTCCGTTTTAAATAAAACAAAAGCCAATAGCATAAACTAATTAATCTCCATTTTCAATCAAGCAAAAGACAATAGCACATAATCTATCCAGTGGGTATGCAATGCTCCAAACTTATACAGAAAATACTCAATGCTCCATATCATTAGTTAAACATGCAGAAAGAAAATAACTTACCCACCCATCTCAGAAGATTCTTCTTTCCAAGAAACCAACTTTTGCGGATCAGCGCCATTCAAGTAGCAAAGCTTTGACTGCAGCAAAATTGAAGAATGAATCTTCAACCATTACATAACAACCATGGGCAATATGGATCTTTCACAATCATCTCCAAATCAAGAATCACTTCAATTAACTTAAAGAAAGGCAGATTAATTCAATCACCATCTACCATTCCCGATCTTCTTCATCTCCATTAACATGTATATAGTCTGTTATTTTTTTAGTATGGAAAGGATGCACCTATTTATTTATAATCCAAAGCATTCTAACTACAATGGAAAATAATAGCAAAAATGTACAAACTAAAGAAAAAGAACATCAAATATCCAAAAGACCCAGCAACACGACAAATGCAACCATTATCTCAACCAAATTGAGCAGTAGCATTCAAGATACTAGATTAAGAACAACACGTTGGCACAATAGCTATAAGACATATTTAAAGAGATTGCAGAGTCATTATCACATGGAATAGCATTCACCATATGCTGGTATATCCCAGATTACATTGCATAGTAAGGCAGATAAGTTGAAACATCACAAAAGCAGGGTCAAAGACCTAAAAATTAGGATATTTTCCCATGGTTATTGGGTTTTCTCATCAATGTCGTCGATGGAGCTTAGCATGAAGCAGGTTTAGCAAAATGCTGGTTCAACAAATTATAAGACAGAATTCTACAAGGAGAAAAATGCAGGAAAGCCGCCTCACAATTTAGAGAGGAGAAAATTATCAATCACTTGATCTCAATATTAAGGACACCTATTGAAAGAATCTCGATTGTGCAAGAAAAGTAAGTGCAAGCCCAAATAAGCAAAAAAAAAAAAACAATTCAGACTTCGCTGATGCACTAGCTTTAATCATCTAGCTGCGAAACCTCCATTCACATAGATAGCAGATTCAGTGGTTCGACATGATTTTAAGTAAGGCAGAATTGTATAAAGAAGGAAACTTAACTTTGGGAGATTTAATCTGTATGGTGAAGGAAACAAAGTGATACTGGATATGTAAAATCCCATCATTTACGGCAGAAGGAGGCATAATTGCCACTTAGTTTATTATGTTGGAAACCTCATTTTAGCAAAGTAGCACCAGGAAGAAATTAAGAGAGGAAAGCCTTTTTGAAATCATGTTTCCTTTAGGGAACTATTGATGGCTTTGAAACATTGTTGGGAGTATCAAAAAAGGACTGCACTCAGTAAGGCTAAGAAGAATCTTGATTGGACCAGGATGACAAACCGACGCAACAGAAAACCAAGAAAAGCCCCACTACTGACAAGAGACAAAAAAGGTTCACTCTGCAAAGGTCAATCGAAATATGCAAGGTAGACAGCTCGTGAACATAAAGGAAAAGACTTATAGTGGACCGACAACCAAAAAATGGTATCGGGAACGAAAGAAAGACTAACCTTCAACATTATCGGAAGATGCCCGAAATTAAATTTCTCGTGTACAGCAACCTTATCGTCGTATTGAAAATAGAGGTGCACCACGAACTTCCCGGCGTAGGAAGTTTTAGCTTGCCTGCACTATTTAAAACGCGAAATAAAGAGGCGAAAGTCAGCCCGACTATCGGCACGAGGAGAAAATCAAATCGAACGGCTCTTACTTCGAATGGTAACAGAGCATCGTGACTCGTCTTCGAACTGCCCTCCTTTTGAGGCTGATATACCTCGGGTTTTGCAAACCAGAGTGATCAAATCGTCAAGGACGAAACTCGCATGCTTTGTCAACATAATCGACTTGGAAATCCGCACCGAGCGCGGAAGAGAACGCGGAGGGAGCTCGAACTAGAATATCAATTCCATGCAGCCAGAGCGATAATTATAAACTAACGACGACAATACACGGGAGATTAAAAAAAAAAAAAAACGAGAACTCCGATTTCTATTGCGATTTCGCAAGAACTGGTTCGGCAAAAAGGATATTCTTGAGCGTCTTGTCGGAGGAGGGATCGAAAATCTGGACGGGCTTGATCTTGTCGAGCATGGTCTCCAGACCGCGGTCGACGAGGTGGTCGAAGGACTCTATGTGGTGCCGGAACAGCTCCCGCAGCGCCCCGTAGTCGGCCGCATCGGCCTTCGTCGCTCCCATGCTCGCTTTCTCTCTCGCTCTGTCACTGTGCGTTCCGTCTGTGACGTTGGATTGTAGGGTTTATGGGAGGTTTTTGGCAGGAGGATGTCCGGAGCGCGTCGTTTTGCTGGATGGGCTTTTTGGGCCTCTTTCCGAGGATTGATACTGGGCTCGGGCTGCTGTATCGGGTCGGTTTGGGGTCCGAAATAGGTGGGCTAAAAAAATATTGATGAATTCACGATGATATTTGCTAAATACAAAACGTGTCGTCCCTTTGGTAAACCAAGAGATTGTAAATTGTAGACCATCGTTTATTCTTAGCCGAGCTCGTGTTTATTTTAATCACTAATTCTACAGATATATATATCATTGTACCATATATATTTTTCCAGATAAATATAATATTGTTCGTATTACTGAGAGATTATAGGAAATAACTAGCACAAAATATTTCAATAGAAAAGAGATCATAAAAAAAAAAGATTTGAAAAAAATATACTTTTATTCTTTTCTACTCGAATAATTTAGCTAACATGTTATTCTGTCGAGTTTATTTTTTGTAAGCACTGTTCAATTGGGGAAAAGTGACGTGATAAACATGCACCGGTAAATTTTAATTGTTGGATAATTATGGAGAAAAATAAACAACTATTTCCATTTTAAACTCCGGTCGAGAATAATTTAAAAATACCCGTAGCCCGCATTTGAGGGATATCAATTTTACTTATTTTTTAAGTGTCGATATTCTGCGCATAAGCAACTCAAGCTCCGTGGTAATATTTTTCAATGAAGAACAAACTTGCAATTAAAAGGTAAACTAAATCCTTCTTAAATCTCAATTCATTGAATCTTTGATGCGTGTTTAAACTTTAATAGGGCATCTTTTCTTGATAAGCTAAATCCATCTTATAGTACGCGGACTTATTATGCATTTGATAACTATTATATTCCTAAAAATAATTTTTAATCATAAATGATTATTTTTAATTATGCCTTAGAACAATTTTTAAATATTTTAAGATATTTGGTAACTATCAAGATTTATAACCAAAATCACTTTTTTATTATTATTTTTTAAATAATTTTATTACTTTTTCTTTTTTTTTTCTTTCTCTTATTCTTTTTGAAGCTATGGCTAGTCACTCGCCTTATGATGACTAGCGATTGACCAGATGAGGGGCTAGCTCACCACCATGCCTTGTTGGCCTAGCCTCATTGGCAATTGGGGGAGGCTCTCTAGTGGCTGAGTAAGCCTCGCTTGGCCAAATGAGGCTTGTCGGTGGCCAAGGGAGGCCCGCTTGACCACCCGTGAGCTCATTGAACCTTGCATTGGCCTAGCGAGCCTTCGGCAACCTCGCATGGACCTCACCCAATTGGTTGCTAGCAACTGGTGGCAACTGATAATGGTGGTAGTGGAAGAAGAAGAGAGAGTGAAAAAGAACAAGAAGAAGATAAGAAAAGAGGAGAACAAATTGGTTGGTTTGTTTCTTAAATTGTTATCGAAAATAGAGAATCAATTTTTTTTTAATATTACTCAAAATCTATTACTGGGAACAAATTTATTCCCGAAAATAAAAAATTCACCAAACGGATTTCTATTTAATTATTGAACAAAAAAATAGAAATTTGTACTATTTGGCAAGTTGCTAAATGCACCCATATTTCCCCCCTACGATCCATGTATAAAAACTTATATTTTTCAATTTATCTCATCTACCCCACCACCACTCTACATGATTATATACTTTGACAAGTCATCAATACTTGAGAAATTAGAAATAGAAAATCTAATTATTTTCTCAAAATAGGATAAAAATGATGTACATAAGTTATATATATTGGATTAGTTTTTATCCTGTCAAAGAGGAAAGAGTAATCTAGCGACAAAGACTCAAAAGTATGAACTTATTTATTCACGAACAAATTAAGCCTTGTTTTTTCAAGAAAAGGGAACGAAATTCCATCAGAAGATCACGCTATACGATTTATTTCCTATTTCGCCGTCTTCAAAGATAGTAAACTCGCAAGAAGTAACTTCAAAAGATAATACAAAGAAAGAAAGAAAAAAAAACAAAGAGCAAGCAAGCGTCAACGTCACCACCGATAAAACCAGAAAAATAAAATATCTGGGACCGGCGGTTACATTGACCAGCCAAGGACCACCGCACGTTACCCGAACATCAGTAAACAACAACCGGAGAGAGCCGCTCCGCGTCGAACACGTGTCCACCAAATCCTCAAAAGAAACCAGACATTTCTCTCTCTCTCGCTTGCCGTGGGCCCCAATCTTTCTCTCACTACTTTCCTATCTCGCGACACCAGAAGCCGAAAAGCGAAACGAGATTTCCTCTTCCTCGTTCTATTCTCTGCGAGCGTGTCGCTGCTCCTGCCTGCGTATCGACGATGTAATCAGCTACGTATAAGAACCCACTTCCCCTCCCTCGTTCGCTCGCCTCCTCCGTCCTCGAATCGCGGTCGCGCCAGGTGAAAGTTCCAAGCTTTCTTCTCCCAATCATCAGTGGAATCGACGCGCGAGTGAGGGAGAGGAAGAGGGCGATTCGAGCAGAGACCGTTCGGTTTCCGCGCGCGGGTCGGAACGGACGTCGGTGGAAGATCGAATGTATTTGGCGGTGGATCGCAGCAACCGAGCACGAGGCCGCGATGGACTTTGATTGCAGAGGTGCGCTCTCTCTCTCTCTGCGCGCGCGTGCAAGATCCTTAATTTTTCCTGCTCGGTCCTTTGAGCGACGTGACGATCGAAAGGCATTGTCTTTATCCGGCGCGGGTCGGCGTTCACGTGCCGACTGGAGGAATGTGATTGATTTTGAGTCTGTCCTGGTTGGCTTGTGGTGATGATCCGTGTCCGGTTTTGTGTTGGGGAACTGTTTTATTCAGTCAGACCGAGCGCTTTGTTGGTAAGCACAGTTGGGATTGATGTGAATAAGTCCGACGAGTAGATGAGGTGTTTACCGGGACGTGCCTGATTTTCTTGGACGGGGGGTAATAATATAAGCGTGGAATTGCTTGGTTTGGTGCTGTCTTTTCTGGAACTGCGAAATTCATCAACAGCGCTTGAATTATCACCTGGTCCAAGAAGAGTAGCGCAACTGTTGCTTACAGTTACAAAAGAGCAGTGACAAACGGGATGTGCCTGTTTTTGTTCTAATAGACATCTTAGGGAGTACACCACTAAGTTTTCTGCGCTTTAGGAGGTTTCCTTATATTCTTCCACTTAATTATTCCTTTCTTCACGTAACATCATTTGGTACATCTCTTTCGTGACTGCATACATTCGGATCTGTTTTGTTGGTAAGTAAAAAGGAACCATGTGCGATTCTCTGATTCTTTTTTGTCTAATCATCTGGGTTTACAGAAGATACTCGAAGGAATTTCGTGGCATTATCTGGAAGTTATTCCAGCAATGGAATCCTTTACAATCTTCAGGATAATAGCAACGCACTCTCCGGGTTATCCAAGCTTAAGGATGGAACTAGTGGTCAGTCCGATGGGGATGTTGCGAAGAAAGTTTTGTCAATTAGTAGAGGTGAACATCCCAATGGACCTAATTATCCTCTCTACTATGGCTGGCGGTATCCCTACTCTCATCAGATGCAGCCGTACCAAATGAATTCTTTTAAGGGTCAGTTTTTCTCTTTCCATGGGGGAAACGGCTTTCATGGTTATCCGCCAGATATGCTCTCTCGAGGTTACCTCCCCGAGTGCCAGTTCCAAGACTTTCAGTATTTTGTAGTCATAGACTTCGAGGCAACCTGTGACAAGGAAAAGAATCCCCATCCTCAAGAGATAATTGAATTCCCATCTGTTATAGTGAGTAGCATGACTGGCAAATTGGAAGCATGCTTCCAAACCTATGTTCGACCAACATGCAATCAGCATCTGAGTGACTTTTGCAAAGATTTGACTGGTATCCAGCAATCTCAGGTTTGTGACGATCTATATTTTGTTTTCCCAATTATTTTAGCCCATTCTCTTGTCAATAATCACATATTAGTTGATATTGTAAGGACGCCGGCCTGTGAAAGTCTTAGTACAGTGTTAAGGGTTGAGACTTGCACTCTTGCTTTACTTTCTCCAGCGGCTTTCAAAATATAGATGAGGACATGGATTATTCTTCCATTGCTACAGACCAAACTTTTTTCAATTCCGTGTTCGATTTTCGTTCTCTTTCTTTCTTTGTGTGGGAAAGATGGATTTTCTGCTGTTCATTGTTCATATTTTCTACCATGTTGGCCTGTTCACGAGTGTGAAGAATTTCTAACCCCCTGATTACCTAGCAAAAGAGAAAAGGCTGTTCTTCTAATTTCTTCTGTAGCTTCCTATTATTAGTCTTAAAGATGGACGAGGAAAGGTCATCATTCTCTTATGCATTACTTGTGAAATTGAAGCAGGCAAAATTTCGGAGAGCTGTGAGGATTGATGTTTAGTATTAAATAACTTAGCTTGTGGATACTGTCTTAGTGCGAGATATGGATTCAGCTCTTTCCTCCACTCGCAGCGCAGGCTTCTCATCTCTTGTTTGCATTGACTATTTTTTCCTTGGCATGGAAGAAATTTTCTGTTTTGATTATGCGACAGTTTGTCTGGTGAAAGTATTTTCTAGTGTGGCTAGACGGGACCATGAGGGGCGTCGTCTTTTTCTACATAGCCTGACCTTTTCGTCCTGATTCAGTAGGGAGGCTTCTGTTGATTGATCTTGGAACCTGTCAAGAGTGACAGTGTTTTCACTCTATCCAGTAGATGAATGGCTCACCGTGAGTTGCTTCTTTTTTACGAGCCTCTAATTTTTCCTTAGGAGGATTTATAGTTTTTATCTTTAGTTGGCTATAGATGGCTTTTTATGTACTTTCAAATCTACTGGCAATTAAGAGGAAGGTTACGATGTGTGCCTTATACGGGGGAACATGCATTGGATTATGATGTGATAGACAAATTGCTGTAATCATGGATGAAATTGTGTTGCCTTTCTCCATGTCTATTTGTACCAATGTTCGAAGAGCTTGGAGTTAGTTTTGCTACTTAGTGAATAATTGGGTTCGCCACTTTCTTCTTTTGTCTCCCCCTTGATATATCGAAAGCATGTAGAATTTCTGCTGGTGCATATAGGAAAGAGGACATAGAGTTTTCTATCTGCTATAACCTTGGCTGCTTAGTGCTTGGATGTTCTGCAAATTACACATCTGAAAAGAGCATCTAATGGCAGGTGGTATCTGATGATTGGCACGTAATGTGTTGGAGCATGTGCATTTGCATGTCGAGGGAAGCAAGATTGATCTATTCAGTATGAACTGGTTATTGGGGATGCCGCCAGTTCTGGATTCTTGTGCAAGTTGATGAGTGTTGTCTGATGTGGCATAGATTTAGTTCATTTATTGGTCTCATGAAGTGGATTGATCCGTAAAGGAGCACATTAGATGAAATTAATACTTGACAGTGGAGCTGAAAGTGTTAAGGGCTAACAGTGCACGTCTGTCTGTCATATCTTATGCTATAAGAAGTTGGAAAAAGGGTAAAAATGGCGTGTATGATGCTGAAGAATTACAAGTTACTAGAATGATTTGTAGATAATTAGATAAAGCTAAAATTCAATAGGCAGTGTAGAACCTTACATATAGTTTCGATGATACATCAAAACCATGCCAAAGTGGTGAGTCAATTGTCTTTTGGTGCTTGCCATGCACAAATACTGGAACGGCCCATGCCTGCATAGGGAGTTCCCTCATTCCAGTCATGCTTATGGATTATGGCATCTTCTTTCTCATATCAATTTTCTGTTCATTATTACGGCCTTTAAATCCTTTTTTTTTTTGGGGGTAAGTCTAGGTAGATCGAGGTGTTACTCTGAGTGAGGCTCTTCTTAGTCATGACAAATGGCTTGAAAAGAAGGGCATAAAGAACACAAATTTTGCTGTTGTTACCTGGTCCAACTGGGATTGCCGGGTGATGTTGGAATCCGAGTGTCGATATAAGAAAATTCGAAAGCCTTCTTACTTCAACAGGTGAGTTGATGATATGTAACTAGCATGCAGACCTAGATTCTTTGATGCTTCATTCTGACTTTCTCTCTCTCTTCCTTTCACTAGATGGATTAACCTAAAAGTCCCATTCCAGGAAGTTTTCGGAGGTCTAAGATGTAATCTTAAGGAGGCAGTTGAGATGGCTGGCTTGACCTGGCTTGGGCGTGCTCATTGTGGTTTAGATGATGCAAAAAACACAGCTCGCTTGCTTATGGTTCTTTTGCGCAGGGGAATCAGATTTTCCATCACCAACTCTCTGACATTGTATGACAATGACCATACTCTGATATCACAGCACTCGCCTCCCCATCAGCCACACACACACAAGGATTTGCGGGGTCCTCAATCACAGTATAATCCTTATTGTTTCTGTGGCATCAAGAGCAGCGTAGGCTTTGTTCGGAACCCAAGTACAAAGCAAGGGAACTTCTTCTTTTGGTGTGGCAATTGGGCTGCCGCGAGAGGTTGCGGATGCTGTTATTTTCAGCGGGCGGCTTCTTGACTGGATGTAACTTTCCTGGTTGACATCTTCGGCTTTCTTAGGTTCTCCCTATCACATTAGGTAGGAACTGCATCGGGAGCTTCCATTTAAATTAGTTGAATGACTTTATGATAGGTTTTTTAACTTGATTGAAAGAAAAACAAATTGAGTTGGCACACTGCAGTTGTAAGATTGCGATACTGATACATAAGAAAACTATCATCTATTGTTGAAGAACTCTTATCTGTAAAGCTGACATCTTGTCGACTTGTGAAATTCATTAAGGAGTTAGTACAGCTGGTATGATTTTTTGGTAACTAGCATGATGAAGAATGGAAGTCTATTGCTGCCGGTCCTCTTGGCTCCTGTTACGTTGCTTGGTAGGCATCTATAGCGAAGTATGTAGGTGAGGGCTACGCTGATGCTAGCTAATGCATAAGCTAAAACGCGAGGTGAACCTGTTAACTTTGTTTTGTGGAGGCTTTTTAAATCAAGATCTGTCAGATACATCTTCACTTTGAATGTGCCAATCACAATCACAACCTCACGAAGCCCCCATAATAACCAACGCATCAATAACAACAGATCGCATCAAATCTGAAGACACCAAGCTTGCGCACCATTAAGTTAACCAAACTAAATCTTAATAGGTGTCTGTAAACTGTCCAAATTAATTTCTCTTTCCAGCATTGTTTGTAGCAGCCGCAGCCAAGGGGGTAGACCGTTGGTTGTCCCAGTTGTGTTTGTACTGCGCAGATTACAGTACTTACTAGCCACCTTTGGCAAACAGATCACTTAATGATAGCAAGACTAGAAATGAAGTGATCTCCAGGAGCTTCAAATTTAATGAAAACTATCTTGCATCACCGAGTGCAGAGCTAGTAAATCTGCAGGCGTTTCAGCCTCAGGATCGTCCAACTTTTATGTCCAGAAAACAAGCCCTTGCTCCTCAAAGACAATTAATTCAGTGGCAAATTTAAATGATAAAAACTGCACCATCTTCCTAATAAGCCCATCCAAGTTTAATATGCCATCTTCTACTTCAAATCATGAACGCATCAAACACCGTAGCAGTGATATTAGCAAGAAATGGTACCATGGGGAAATTGATCTGTTGTGAGAAAGAAAATAATAGGCTATAATTTTCACCCTGTGAAGGTGATTGGATTTTATTAAACTAAACTGCTAAAGTAACTTGCTTGCAGCAGTCTCATGGACAGAAGATAAGGAAAGGGCAGCTATTATACAAATAACTCACTGCACGCTTCCACTTCCTGATTTAGTCAGTTGAGGGGAACAAGAAAACTGGAATTTACATGCATGGGAATGGGACTGGGGATCATTTTACTTTATGATTCTGGTTTCTCAGATGATTTAGCAGTTGATGAAGACATACTGCTCCCATTCTGAAGGTAGAGGCTATTGGCCACCATAGAGTCACTGACGAGGCCAGCGTCAACATCATCGAAATTAAGAGTGCCTCTCACCTTTCGGTTACTGCAATAGGATGGAAAATAAGCAAGTTACACACTTAAAACAAATATACCAAAGCTCACAATCTAATCGGAACCTACCCATTCAGGCGACTGTTGATGGCAACAAGGTCTTTGGAAGGGCTTTGATAGGCATGAGTGCTCTCTCCTACACAAGCATAATAGCTTTTCGAGCTATGAGAGATTGAAGCGTCCATCTGCACACAATCAAGACAAAGCAGAACAATTAAAAGAAAGAAGATACAACCATAGTACCTCGTGCATGTTGCTTGTATCCTAGCGGCATTCCATTTCAAGTACTTCCATCTTAAATCAAATCTTGCATAACAATGTCAGCAATGATGATAAATGAAAGGAATTTCATGATACAACATTTAGAAAAGAAGAGCTGTGTAAAAGAAGAAAAAGAAACTGCAAGAGAGAAGAAGAGCACCTTAGATGATCTCAGTGGAGATACGTAGACATTGTGGGATGCAGATACTTTCTTAGGGGACATATCCGGGAGAGTTGGAAAAGAAGATATCTTAGGTGACCCAGGGCATTGAGCTGGTTAGGAAGAGCATTAACAACAGAGAATCAGACTAAGGCTTGTGTGAAGACTGATTTACAAGTAATATAAGTCAAAAGCATACCATCATTTTTATTGCCAACTTCAGAAGTCCGGTTTGTCCTAGTAGTTGCTCCCATGGGCCCAAGTTCAACGAGCAGCGGTTTCACAGAAGGAATGAATATTTCATTGTAGAAAGAGATAATATCCACATGCTCATTCCCCGCTTTCTGTTGCCAAAATAATCAACGAATTAAGGCAATGTCTAGAAAACTGATGCCTAAGAGAGTAAGATTACTCTAACATACCCCATTCCGCCGGGCTGCTGACCAATCAACAAAAACATTGCGGAACACTTGTGGCTTGCACTGGGGTTGCTTCCTATAGTTGTAAATGATCTCCCTAAAGGTCAGGTTTATTTGATTGATCTTCAGGCCCAAAAGGGAAAGAGAAACAAACCGACATGAATTAGTAACAAGGAAGAGAAATACTAAATGCTCTGAAATGTCGCAGGAAACTATACAAAATTCCTGAGTCCAAACCTTTGCGACACCGTAGAAACAGCAGAGTATTATTTGATCAATATGGCGATTAAAGAAGAGATTAGTTCGCTGACTGAGTATTTGCTGAAATAGGCAGTAAACACCTTCCTTTATCTGCTGAGAGAGTTGTAGCCTTTCAAGCATGGCATTAATTCTGACGGCTGCCAGCTTAGTAATCTGGACAATCCCACAAGTATGGAAAATAAATAAATTAAAAGACAGAATAATTCACAGTAATCATAAAAGCCAAACTAGGATATTTCTTTATTATTGCAAAGCAACCAGACATGGAACTAACTAACTAAGATGAGATCCCTCAGTATAGTCTTCGGGTTCGGAATTAGGATGACTGGAAGGATGTTATCATGTTGCATTGCTTTATTAATATTTCACATGACATAAAAACTCTTGATGAAGCCCCAATATGCAATGTGTCGCTAGAAAATATAAATCCAAGCAGAGAAGGAACAGGAAGGAAAGAGAAGAAACAAGGATGCAGGATCCACTATAGTCACTCATAAAAAAGTTTTCCTTTTTATGCAGAAGGATAGTTGCAGTGCATTTTCAGACTCTCTTGGAGCCACTTGGCAAGTAGGTCCGTTCTAGATGGTTTCCAGTACCTTGCTAAAGAATATATGGATTGCGGTTTCTGCACATGTTTCCCCTCCACCTCCCGGATGTGGTCGAGTTGGACTGCAGTATAGAGAAACAAAGAGAACTTGGAGAACAGAAAAGAAGTAATGTGGTGCAAAACCAAGCTTTAACTATGTACTACCCCATGATCCTACATTGAGAGTACCTGGCAAATGCAGACTGAAGTGGAGGTGGCGGTAACTTTGACTTGATATTGCTCAAGGCTAACAGTCGATCTTTTACTGGTGAAGTGAAGTTTCTTTCAACTAATATACTCCGGTATTCCGTACTAATTCTCTTGGGAGACCTGATATCCCCATTCTGACCTGAACAACAAGGTGTGATATTGAGTTGGGCGAATCATGAACATCATTGCATCTAAACATTCAAAGCGAAGCAAATAGGAAGCATCCGTATATCGTATTGTCGACAATTGGTGGATTCTGGTACACCCACAAAATCAAGGAAAGTTCATACATTCAAACTGATGCTTAAAAGGCAAGTCTAGAATTCAAAAAGGTAAGGGGACCCTAAAAAGAAAGACTTACCAGGAGAAGCCTCGTGCTTTTGCACCGGTGACTGGGGCAATCCACTGGAAGAAAAATTAATAAGCAAGGCAATGGCATCCAAGGACGGCATTGGTTCTGGTAATAGGCCTAGCCGATTTATCTCTGGAGCAAGAGCCGGTCTTGCCACTACCAAGGAATTGTACATTGAAGAACCTCTCTCCCACACCATGTTCTCTAGAAGTCGCTCTTCTAATGTATTCAGATGCCTTCTTAATTCTCTGGGAAGAGTTTCCTCATGTCTAACAAAACTCTCTATCACCTTACTGAGGTCAAAAGCTGTAATACCTGTTCGCTCTAGCACTGCGGGAAACAACATCGTCACAGTCTTATGCGTTGCAAGAACCAACTCAGCGGAACATGCAAGCATACACCTATGAAACCTCTCATTTGTTAACAAAGAGGTCAAATTATTCGAATGTAAAATTTGTGCCTCTGCTCTACACATAGCTTCTAAAACCCGATAGTAAAGCTTAAGGGCTTCCAGCCTTCGTTGCTCAGCCCACATGTTGTCCATGAGATTAGCATTTTGCAAGCCTCCAGTTATAGTACGCTCACCGGTAGGACTGTTCGGAAAGATGGCCTCCAAAATTATATTGGCCCTACGCATCACATCACTGGTCACATCCCTATCGCACGATGCTAGAAATCCCTGTAGTTCAGTCGAAGGTTTTGATGGGAGTGGGGACACGAACGTCCGAAGCCACTTGGCAGTTGTCATAGCGGTGGCCACAGGAGTAGCGGTGATCCTCAAATTAGTGCCACCAATTATACCGTTGATGTGAGATGCCGGAGAGCGGCTGGGAGAGAGTGGTCTTGTGATAGTCTTTGCAGGGGAGGCAAATGAGTCATATTTCCTCTACACGAAAATAGACAACATGATTACACGATTTATAGAAGTGTTAATCAACTGGATAGAATGAATAGGCATACCTTGGCACCACTTAAATTAATGGCGGCCCCAGACAAGCTACCCGATACAAGCAAGCTGTCGTCGTCATTTATAAATACCCTCTCATCGAATTCACTGTCATTACGAGTTGCATCTTCATAAATTTTTTCTAAAGTACTTAAAATGGATGACAAAGATGTTTCCTCCATGAGATTTCCAAAGTAGATCAAGCCATCTGCATTTAAGAGGAAGAGAATTTCAAAAATCGATGCACATGCGCCGTCACATTAAAACATGCATTTACAGTGCCTTCAGCATCATTTATATATGAGATATCATTCCACCTGTGTCAACATTCTCCAGATTCTCTGCTTTGCACTCTGAAGCTGGGGGCGGAGTTATCCCCAAAATTTCTGCTATCACGTTATTGGCTTTTTCCAATGTTCTCTTGATCTCATCTTCTGAGGTATCGTAACGATAAGCGAGTGATCCAACAAGGTCAACCCCCTTCTCACTTCTCTTAACTGAATGACAGTGAAATTGATCAATCACGGAAAGAGCCAGGTTCAAGTTAATAGGGAAGAGAAGGACCAACTGAAGAAGAATTATGAGGATATACAATCTCAAAGTCTGACTGTGGATGAGTTTTCAATAACTGATAATCAAAAGAGCAAGATGATTACCAAATTGTGATGAGTCAGAAATGCTGAATTTTCTGAAGCGGGTTGGAAGATGAATTATTAGAATAGCCTGTCAAAAAAAAAAAAAAAATCATTTGAAAGGAGATCATCATGTACTCAGTATCAAAAATTAGTCTTAAAAACCAACGCGACATGTCAAATGTGCATATCCGTTCTTTTTGTCCTTTTAATAGCCATGTTTCAGAGGAGAAAACTGCATGTTTGACATGGCTATTGGGTGAATGCAAACACCTTAGAAAAATTGTTAAGTTTGACGAAGTAGTCCAGGAATGTAACTGACCAGTACAGAGACCAAAGCATTTGTGCTAGAAACGAGGTCCTTAAATCGGCTCAAGGCATGTATTCTAAGCGCCAAAAACAGCAACCATCCGAAAGGTTGGTACATAATCACGGGGTCAGAAGTGCTTGAATCAGCTGACTTCGTATCATCTTTTGCATCGTTTAGATTGAAGAATTCACCGCATATACGTTTATAATACCTTGCAAAACAAAGACGAAGAAAACAACATCTATAAAACGTGTCCACCAATAGATAAGGAGACGAGCGAAAGCATAATTGAAGAAACACAAGGCAACTGCCAATACATTACGGCATTTGCACACTCGATACTTTGTAATTATTTATGGAAAAAGTATATCAGATACACAAATGCTATAAATGATCTTAATATGAGAACACGACCAGAAGTGGAGCTGGTTTACATCAGACTATTCCTGTTCGATTGATTGAAGTGAACAGAAGAGAAGGGATTAGGGGGGATATTTCTTATCTTTGTACTCCTACTACCTAGAATATCATGCGAATCCCTCTTTTAAAATGAAACATGTACCAAGGTTTAGTCAATTTCCCTTCATTTTATTCTCGACAAACAAACAGCAAAGTAAGTTTAATATGCTCCTCTCTCTTTATTTCTTTGCTAGTCTTTAGCAAAATGAGCAATACTCTCTTTTCCAATCTCTCGTGACGTAAAAGATACTCACTTGCACAAAATGCATAAATGCACGTAGTTTGTCTGCATCTCTCTGGCCTGTTCGAAGAAAAAAAAGAATCAGAAAGTGAAGCTTAGTCCATCAAGGAGGCTTGAGTAAAATAAAGACGAAAAAAACTCCGTCCCGGTGCTAACTCTTAGAGAAACCTTTCTATCCAAGCAATGCCATAAACATTAATCAATACCTCTAGCCTGCTGTCCCAATTAGCACCGTATATGCCGCTTACGATTGCCCCAGCCTTGATAACAAATTGCGGAATCTCTTTGAAAAAGTCGATGAGGCTGGTAAACCCACAGGTTAATCAGGCGAGACAAAAAAGTGCACCACACAAGAAAATGTCATAACAAACTGTTTCAACCAGCCAAAATAAATATTCCGCATATAACATACTTGAGTCCTGAAGCTTTCAATATCCGGGACAAAGGGACCTCAGTCTCGTCCGATCCATTTTGCTCATCCTCGGCTTTTCTCTCGCCTACCCTTCTAACAGTGTACAACACAAAAGCGAACCAATAGCGTTCTGCTTCTTCCGCCTGACAACGAGATCACACATCACCACAAGCCCGGGCTTTGAACAACACAAAGAAACTCAAGTGATCTCGGAAATGGCAACGCATACCGTTCCAGTACCAATAACAGTCCCACTCGCCCGCAGCACATGTGCGGTTTTCCTCAGCAGCGTCGAAGACTGCACGCAATCTCCCTCCGCTAAGCCCAATTTACTCTGCCAACAAAAATCACGGGTCGGTCACCCCACAGAACAATTCCGAACAGCACCCGTAAAATTCTACCGAAAGGCGGGAGAAGCAAGGCGGATAAAACGACAAGAGTTCCGTGGCCCGAGAAAGAACCTTGCAGAATCCCAAGAAGCGCGACACGGCGGCGTCGGTGTCGGCGTCGTCCTTGTTGGGAGTGACGGGAGCTGGGACCTCGGGTTCCGCCGTCTCCTCCATGGCGTTCGAAGCGACCGGGCTCATCCAAACCCTAAGGAGATCACACACGGGAGGCCGGCGTTACTCCTGCGAATCGAGCTCAGGAAATGCAATCTCAGCAAAAGAAAAAAAAAAAACAAACCGCACGCGCACTCACCGGAGGAACGAGAGATCCGCCTGCGGATCTGGCCGGCCGAAACCCTAACGGAGCCGACCTCCGCCCCAACCCGAAGCGAAGCGATGAAGAGGATTTTCGCGAAGGAGCTGCTCTATCGCCTCCCCTCTTCTTATCTGCGCCTCCGCCCTCTGCCAAAACCAGCAATCTCTTCTCTTTTTTCCTTTTCCAGCTGACTTCCCTTTAGCGGAAGATACAACCCCTTCCTTCCCAGAAAAAAATAAAGAAAAACAAAAAAAAAGCCCCTCTTTTGGCGTCCTTGTGCGCGGGAAAAAAAGAAACAGCGGGCACCGCATGGACGCATGCCCATCCATGGATTGCCATGCCCACATCCCACATACATCCCCCGCCCAATGGGCGCGCGACGCGTCACCGGGGCGAGGTTGGTTTGCCGCCAAAATCCCTCGCCGTTACGGGATCCGCTTCGGAGGGGGAATCTGCCGTTACGGCGGCTTGACGGGCGTCGGCCCTCGTGCGGATGTAGGGGCCCGGGACAGCGGCGTCTTTCCGGGCCGTGGGAGTGCGGCCCGTTTTTAGCTAGGGTTGCGCCGCTTCTGAACTCGATTTGGGGGCAGCAAGAGTGATCTCATACTGTACACATGCCGCCTTAATTACAGATAGTCATGTATGTTCATTGACCACTTAAATATACAAATTACTATGGTATAAATATTTTGTGTGATTGAGATTCATGAACCGTCCGACGGTCTTCTTTATATGACTGGACAGATTGATTAAGTTATTTGGCTACTAAAATGTCTAAAATCCCATTATGACATCGACTTATTATCACTCGACTCTTGTCCAGAATCAAGTACAATTTCCTGCTGACAAATAATATAAAAAGAAAGGTACTCCAAGAGTTTTGTCACAGGAAATATGTTGGAACAGGAATCTATTCTAATTAGGGTTTGCAATAAGGAAAATTCGTGTCGAGGTACCTTGCAATTGACGAGTTGCATGTGCATGTAATATTGTACACGATATTTTATCGCCCATTCATCTATAACGGTCTTGTAACATTGTAATGACTGTTATATATTTTCCCATCATCGATAATGTTGTATATTTTATCGTCATCAATGTATGACCATTTTTATCCCCTCTTCGTATCTATCTTCGTATCTAACGGTTTTGTAATGATCTTGATTACTATCAATTTGCAACGAATTTATAACGTTTTTCAATTATATGCAAAAATTGATGATGAAAAACGATTCTCTCTTTCTTTTACCTACAAATTGTTACTTCGAACATAATTCAACATGATCAAAACAAGAACATTCCTTTTCTTTTCTAGTTATATATCTTTCCTTTCCTTATTGGGTCATATACCTACGTCATTCCTGTACCTTCTATTATTCCGTGCAAAATAAGGAAAAAAAGAAAAAAAAAAAACGGTTGTATCTAGAGAAGATAGCCACTAAAGACTATCGCACCGAATTTCGTACTTCGAAAGGTCAAACCATCTCTAAACACGATGCTTGCAAGTCTCATACAATTGATGACAAATTTTCAAGAATTTTTATTTTTCATATTATCTAATATTTTTCCAACAGAGCATGCTGACGTGATATTAGCAAACCATTCACCTAATCAAAGACTTCTCACTTTCAAGAAATTAGCAGAGCAAACCGATCACTTGGGTCCTTAAGGGGCAACCCATCGTAGCAGCATATTTAAAGTCCTATATCAACAATAACAGGCCTCTCGACGCGTGACTAAACACACAAAGTGGCATGATGCCTGAAGAAAACTACAAGATTCAAGAGCACAGGCCAGAGAGTCGGGTAGCAGTACCCTAAATTATCTTCAAGATATAGATGCCAATGGGTCGAGATGACGAGTCTCGCTCATTGTCTTAAGTAATTGATCTGGAACTTTCTCCTGAAGTTCCTAACTTTTCTGCAACAGGAAAGAGTACTGAAAGTTAGCTGTCGAGGTGTAGCATGGAAGGAGAAGGCATGCAAATTATCGGGTATGTTAGAAGAAGCGATCTCACCTGCATGGGGAGATAGAGTTTAAATTCCGGTGGAAGTTCCTCTTCTGAGTATAGGCGGTCCGAGAAATAGATTCTCCGTATACGGCAGTTTGCATGTACCTGCACTCTCAGTGTCTCGACATAGTTGGTTCCATATGCTCTTCTGGTGAGGTCAGCGAGATTCAACTGGATTTGATTCCATCCTTCATCCATCTTCAATGGCATGGTGCAAATATATGGCTTTACTCGAGTCACAGCCTGCAATTCAGGAACGAAAGGTTACACGCATCGCCAAGCCTCTGGTGCACATGACTGATATGAAACTCAATGGAGGAGAGCAGGTTATCAGATGCAATGCCAATTCTTCCAGTGCATATGGCTCCTAATACTCGATGGAAGAAAGAGGGTTTTTTTTAATTGAGCAGCAACAAATTATCAGGATGGTTTTAATTAAAGATTACATACTGCAACCATCAATGACTGCATTTATAAAATAAGTACATTAACATCAATAGAAAGATACCATTATAGTAAAGATACGGTGCACCTAGAATATATTAAGGGGAAAAAATCTGCATCTATCTATATAAATGACTAGTGTCCGGTTGATTAACAATTTTCCATTCATGGGGGGAGGCCACAACAGCTCAGTCAGCCACTACTTGTCCAGCTGATTCAGTATATAAATGCATATCAAATCAACCTTCCAAACTCGACCGATAATATATCACAAAATCCCTCAATTTCGGAGATCAAAAGGCATCAAGCCAGCACTGGTTCTAGAGCTCGTATGAAACGCGATCCTTGAATAGGTGGCTCAAAGGTATCGAGAACTGAGAGATCCCTCGCCATTTGATTAACAACACAAACATGAGATTCTGAGGATTTGTGACTATGTTTTTACAAGACTCTTTTCCTCGAGTATTGTCATTAGAACGTTACGAAACCAATTCAAACAGCAGAACCATCAATTTCTAAATGCCAGATATGGAATCTCTCTCCAAACTAAAGGTCCGCTGTACCATATCACAAGACGTGCCCACCTATTCCACTTATAGGATATGTGATTATGTTTTTGCAAGACTCTATTCCTCGAGTATTGGGATTAGAACATTGCCAAGCCAATTCAAAAAGCAGAACCATCAATTTCTACTAAATGCCAGATATGGAATCTCTCTACACACCAAAGGACCACTATGGCCATATCCTAAAATCAATCAACTACTTGTCCAAACTAAAATATCTGCCTAGCAATATGGGCAAACTTACACACTTGAAAATTAGAAGCACGGAAGCGCCGCCTCACGTTCTTGTCATCCAGCACTTGAATCTCAAAGGTAAAGTACTTCTTCAGGTTCTTCACAATCACAACCAAGAACGGCAGTTTAATACCAAGCGTTGCAGCCGGATCCGGAGGGCATGTGATGTATGCGGATTGAACATTCGAGCCGACAATCTCGAGGACATTCGACTGAATGTCTTCATCTTGTAGCCGTTTTACGTGACCATTGACAACTGCGAAATTGGCATAAATAGTATCATCCATGACCTACCCAAGAAAGGACACGCCAAGGCATAAACTGAACATGGCAAGCAGCATCGAAACACCATCCGCCTTTCAAAGCAGAAACCACTTACCTTCTTTATCCCAAATCTGCAAGGGCTTGCTCCTGCAGAAACCAAAAGATTGGGAACAGCTTCAGCACAGGAGCAAGAAAAAATTGAACGAAAAAGACCAAGAAAGCAAGACGCCAGAGCCGAGAGAAAGTACCCGAGGCTGTATAGAATGGACAAAAACCCGGATTGGAAAGTGTTCTTGAACATTTCGCAAGTGTAAATTATCAATCTGCAGGTTGCAAGAACGGGAAAACACACAAAACAAGCACAACGCAATCAGAAGAACACAACTCCGAAATTCAAGATGGCGGCGTCGCCTTCTGATCTCAACGAAGCATTAACCGAAGAGACAACGACCTTCTCACCAGAAAACTGGTTCGTCAAAGGAAAATTGCAAGCTCTGCCGCGGGATTCGCCAGCACAGATCGCTGTCAAATCGGAATATCCGGTCGAACGGTAAGGTGATTCGGGCAAAATCGCTTCGGCACGAGCACCGACGAAGGAACCGAAACGCAGACGAGCTTCGAGTCCGTATCGCACGTCCCCTTTCCTTCTTCCTCTGTCCGGAAACCTGGCAAATACGCAGGCGGAAGTGACGCGGGAGCTCGTGGGCTACATTGGGCCGGGTTCGATGGAAGTTCAGCCCAAAAATGACTGGACAAAATGCTCGTGTGGACCTGTCCAATGGAGGAATTTGCAGGCCCAACGATCGAGCACGGCCCAAAACTCCTCCTCCTTCTTCCTTCCTTCCTTCCTTCCTCTGCAACTGGTTTTTCCATCTTGTTCCGACCTCCTTTGTGAATTCCATGTGAATTCTCCGCGCTCAGCAAGGCGGCGACCTTCATTCATGCAATGACCTCATCGCTTTCTACTTCTCCGCTCAGACGCGGCCGCCAATCCGAGCTGGCGCGCGTCTGTCGGAGGCTCTTCTCGTCGGCGCCGCCGCCGCCGCCAATCGCTCCTCAAACCGACATAGAGCATCAATTGAGATCGCTCTGCGAGAAGCCCAATGCGCGATTCGCGGAGGCGGCCTCGCTCCTCCGCCTCGCCATCGATTCAGGTTCGTCCCCTTCCAGCGCGACCTGCAGCTACCTCGTCGATGCGCTGGTGAAGTCCAAGAACTACGATTTGGTGTTGGCGGTGTATGCGAAGATGGCGAGTTCTGGTATTCCTCCGTATTTTAAGACGCTGAGAGGTGTGGTGGAGTCTTTTGTTGATGCGGGTAGGGCGGGGCATGCGTGCGGGGTGGTGGGGTTGATTCTGAAGCGTGGGTATGACCTGAATGTATTTGTTATGAATGTTATTTTGAATGGACTGTGTAGAAAAGGCGAGGTCCAGGGCGCGGTTGAGTTGTTTCGCAGAATGGAAAGGAATGGTGTGAAGCCGGATGCTTATAGTTATAATACACTGGTGAATGGACTGTGCAAGGCCAAGAAAGTTAAAGAAGCTCGGTCTTTGTTAATTGAGATGAAGAGGTTGAACTGTTGCCCGAATTCGGTCACATACACCACTCTGATGGATGGTCTTTGTAAGGAAGGTAGACTGGAAGAGGCATTGGAGATAATGGTGGATATGAAGGAGAACGGTCTGGATGCGGATGTTTTCGTATACGGAGCTCTTATGAATGGATTCATTCGAGTGGGGAAGTTTGACAGAGGAAGAGACCTTTTCTACGAGATGTTGGAAAAAGGGATTTCTCCAAATGTGGTCACTTTCGGTTGCTTAGTGCATGGTCTTTCTAAGATGGGTAAGTGGGAGGAAGCCATATACGTATTAGATGCTATGGCAGAACGTGGGAGTTTTCCTGATGTTTTTGTTTACACGAGTTTGATTGATGGTCTTTTCAAAGACGGGAAAGTGAAAAAGGCCTTGGAGATGTTTGATTTAATGGTAAAAAAAGGTCAACAACCAAGTTCCGTAACATATAATGTAGTAATTTATGGAATGTGCAAGGAAGGTCTGATGAGAGATGCTTTTGAAGTTTTTGAAACTATGAGAATGAAAGGTGAAAAGCCTGATGTGCATACCTATAATTCGCTGCTGATGGGACTTTGCAATAAGGGCAGGGTTGATGAGGCATTGCATCTTTTTAATCTTATGGTGAAAGACAAGGATTATGCCAAGCCGGATATCATGACATTTAACATGATAATGCATGGACTTTGCAAAGTGAGACGTGTAGCCGAGGCTGAGAACATATATAAGAAGATGGTTGCAAGGGGGAGTTTTGGTAATATAGTTACTCTTAACACTTTGCTCGGTGGGTATCTAAGCAAAGGAAATATAAAGCATGCTATGGAAGTTTGGAAAAGAGTCATTGAGTTGGGACTTGTGCCAGATTCAAGCACTTATAGCATCATGATAAACGCATTTTGCAAAACAGGAATGGTGAGCATGGCAAAGGGACTATTCAACAAAATGAGAGCTTGCAAGCCTGGTCCTACCTTGTCTGATTGTAATACATTGCTGGGCCTTCTTTGCAAAGAGGATCAGTTGGATCAAGCAAGGGCATTATTTAAAGAAATAAGAGATAGTCGTGAACCAGATCTAATCACATTCAATACTATGATCAATGGAACCTTCAAAGCAAGAGACTTTCAAGCTGCCAAAGATTTACTCAAAGAAATGCTTAACCGGGGCTTGGCTCCTGATATCTTCACCTTTTCTACACTGATAAACAGGTTGTCGAAAGCTGGATTGTTGGATGAAGCAAAAGAAATCTATGATAGGATGATCTCTGTAGGCTATGCACCTGACTGTATTGTGTTGGATTCCTTGTTGAAAGGCTTTAGTTCAAAGGGTGATGCCAAAGGAGTCATGAGTTTGCTGCATCAGATGTCTGATTTGGATGTTATTCTAGACAAAAAAATTATAGCTACCATCGTTTCTTGCCTGTGTCAGAATTCAAGTAACCTTGACGTCAATGATCTACCAAAATTTTCCGAATCAAAATCAGGTGTGGGCATGAGATGCACGGAACTTTTGTCCAAACTCGGCAAGTCTCACCCTGATCTTCAAATAAGCATTGTGTAACTCTTTGGCTCACTCATTCCGTACGTTGCTCCCATATTCTCTCCTACGTAAGTAGTTTTTTTGGAGATTCTTCTCAGCTTATTTATGCATTATAGTTATTCTAATATCGAGGGGAGTGCCTCTTTGGTCTCGCACCTCTTTTGTTAGGATAAAGAATTTCTTACTCTAAATTTCAAGACAGTCATCAAATTAACTTTTTATCGGACATCAACGATTTGAATTTAGTTCCACATACTCATATGTTTGTCAGTTATCAAATGTCATTGCATCTCACATTAATGCAAAGTGTTTTTTTTTTCTTTTCTGAGAGCAGTTTTATTTTTTCAATAGTTGAGAAAGAAAAGGCGATGGCTTGTATCCCACATGTCCATCATTGTGGGCTCACAAGCTAGTACGTGTTGTGTCTCTGTCTACACAGTCACACATGCCTGGAGCACTCACACATTTAGGTCTGTCTATGTGCATATGCATGAACATATGACAATTGCTTTTAGCATGTGTGATTTATGAGGTGATGACAGTAGTTTCTGGAATTTTTTAAAGGGCATTTGTTTTCAAATCTTCAGGGGATCAATGAAATGGTTTACTTCAGCCTAGTGCCATGAGAAGTCTCTTTTTAATGAAGAAGAGAAGATTTGACTGCTCCTCTTAATCTTTCTTCTGCAATGAGGTTTTTCTTTATTTCGCATGCCTGATGGCATAGGGGTGAGATGGTCATTCTGATCTCTAAACTTTTTTTTTCAGTCGGAAGATCTCTAAACTTAACTGTTGCTAATAACTCGATTTTTACCTTGCTCTGCATGCCTCGCAAGGAATGTGACTTCCATACATCTCTATGAGCTAATAGCATGTTTTATATTTGGCCAGGAGAATCTTTGTTGCTAATGAAGAGGAGGAGGCGTAAAGCACATATGGGTTGATAAATCTTGATATGATGGGGGATGCAGGTGAGGTTCTGGTTGGGATCTTCAGACTAAGGTCATGTGGGTATTTAGGACATTCTCCACTCTACCATGATCAAATGAATTGGTGCCATGGAAAAATTAAAAAAAATAAAAAATTAATAATAATGATAATAATAAAGAAAATGAATTGGTGCTTGCCTTTTTATTCTTTCACTTTTGCTAAAAGTCAATAGGAGTTAATGCCATCGGTGAGTGTGAAGAACGGTATCTACTTTTGTTGGCCCAGGCTGTTGTGTCAAAATATTGTGTCTTCGTTTGAACGGGAAGAAGATTCCCACTGGCAATTATGAAATACTTATTTCAAGAGAGTTTAGTGAGATTGTGGCAGATTTATATTGCATTGTGAGGTATCTAAATGAAATGTGTTGTATGCTTCTGGCGTTCTTCTAACTAATGGTGGGCAATGTCTTCTGCAGAGCTGTTTTGAGAATAGCTTTCATCTTGCTGCATCTGCTGCAAAATTCTTCTGGAGAGATTCTAATGGGCCATGGTATCCTTATATATTGAAGAGGTCCCAGTCTTTGGTTGTATTATCAGTGGGGGCTGCATGGGGACAGTTGAAAGGCTTACCCATATTAGTTGGATGAGTGTCAGATTGTATAGCCATGAATCCCACACGTGCTTCAAGATTGGTCCTTTAGATTGTTCCTGATAAATGTTATAAAACTTAATACACCCAGCAGAAAGTCCCAACTGGGATGAGATGGACATCATCCTCATCCATTCGCATGCCTATGTGCCAATGCGCTAATTCACCGACTTAAGCTAAACGGGCCCGCATGCAAGCTCTGGGGTTCTGGAAACCTGCTCGTATCAGTTCTTTTGGTAGAACTGGAACAAGAGCATTGTGACAGGTATGTTGTGATCTTAGAATGATGAATAATAGGAAGTTGTACTTTGTTATCTGTTTATGTGGGATTTCCCCTGTTTGATTTTGGATAGTCCCATATCCCATAACTCTATGGCACAAACAAAAGTCCAAGTATGGGTGATGTGCTTTTATATTTTCTGTATACTTTCAAATTGACCTGGTTGAGACAGAGGCTTCATTGATGCAGCTGGTAAAGCTGAAATCACCAGACATTAATCGGTGCGCAAGCAGGTCCCAGAATGAAAAGATTTAGGGGGATCCAACTGCTTCATCTCCAGGGTCTCATGTGCTTTCTCCTGCTGGATCAATCTCTCTCTCTCTCTCTCTGAGGTCATGTGCCAAGGATTTGCTCATTTTCATTGCGGTAGGAGGATAATCTGGCAAGTTGTCAACAGACGAATGTTAGTCAGAGGCTTATTGTATGGAACGAAACTCCCAGATATCTTTGTGCCTCTTGTCGAGAATGTAGGGCCCACTGGAGAGTAGAGCTAGGTTGACGACATGAACCTGAAGAGGAAGAGCAAATTTGAGAAGGCAAAAGAAGCACCTCCTCATGTATAAATTTCTCTCTCTTGAACGGTCATCACTCATAACTTCTGTCTGCTTCTTTCTGTGATGTTAAATGCCCAGAATTAGTCTTCAGATTCATTGCACCGGATGTTCACCTACCTATGCTACTCTCTCTCTCTCTCTTCATCACAGATGCTGCACGGTTTATCCGGGGAAGAGCAAACGGTGTTAAACCCTGTTATCTTTGTCTATTAGAGATTCAAGGAATCAAAATGATAACAATAAATACTCTTCAGGCGATATTTTTTTTGTTTTTCTGGTCAAACTTTAGGCGATATCTGACTGCCCAAAGGTGTCAGCAACTAAAGCCTTGGCGACAGGTCAACGGTGAACAACTTACTGACATCCCCTCCATGAAGCCAAGAAACGAGTGTTCCCAAGTTCAAACGTGCATCCCACGCTCCTCACTCTTCATATATACTCCCTCCAGCCAACTCATGCCAACCTCCAAGAGCCTCAATGGCAATCGGAACCCCCCGCTCCTCTTCCCTAACCCCTAGTCCCTTTATTGAATCACCGCTGCCACGGTCCCCTGGCCCATCATCTATGCCATCGCCGTCACCGACTCGCACACCGCGAATAGTCTCTGCCACACCTCGAATAGTCTCACCCTCGTCCGGAAACATTTCACCCATGAGATCACCTCCTATATCCCTCGAGCAACCATCGAACAAGAAAAGCCGCTCAAAATCTTCCAAGATCTTCCGCCGTTTCCGTTCGGTATTCAAGTCGTTTCCAATCATCAACCCAACGTGTAAAATCCCAGTTTCTCTTCACGGAAGCCGGGCACCCGAGGGGCACATCCATGGGGGGACGCGCATGACCGGTACACTTTTTGGGCACCGTAAGACACGGATTAATCTTGCCATTCAACAAAACCCACGGAGTATTCCAAACCTCGTACTCGAGCTTGCAGTACAGACGGGGAAACTTCTTCAAGATATGGGAACCGGGCTCACGAGGATAGCATTGGAGTGCGAAAAACAACCATCTGACAAGACGAAGCTAATCGACGAGCCAATATGGACTATGTATTGCAACGGCCGGAAGGTAGGTTATGCTGTGAAGAGGGAGCCGACCGAAGATGATCTAAGCATCATGCAGACACTGCATGCGGTTTCGATGGGAGCTGGGGTGCTTCCGACTGCGGCTGTAGATCCGCCGGATGGCGAGCTGACTTACATGAGAGCACAATTTGAGCGGGTGGTCGGTTCTAAGGATTCCGAAACGTTTTACATGATGAATCCAGACGGCAATAACGGGCCAGAACTTAGCATCTTCTTTGTCAGGATATAAGTCCTTGCGAGTCTTTTGGACCTCGAAGTAGATGGAAAGTGTCTTTCTTTCTTTTCTTTCTTTTTGGTCAGGTTTGGTGTAAGTTGTGATATAGATACATGGCCAACATTAGTTGTATAGAGCAAAGGGGAGGCAGAAGTAACTGTAAAGCATCATGTCGTTTTTTACTGTTCAATCATCTCCAGTCCAATGCGTCGCTTGTGTCGTTGGCTTCCTTTGGACAAAATTCCAGACTTACAAAGCCGAGATATTTTAGTTTTTGATGTAAACAAACTTGCTTCGAATTAATAAAATCTTCAGCTTTCTCGACCCCATATAAATGAGATTTGAACCAGTCTTCACATTCTGAAGCCTGAATAGCCATTGCAACGAAATGAAAAATTTATCTATAAATATACATGACTTTTTTTTTAGCATAAAATATACATTACTTGACTAGTAGGTAGCTCAGTAATTGCCTCCCATTTATTATCAATTCCACTATTAGGTAGCTCAATCCGTGTAATTGCCTCCCATTTATTCCCAATTCTCTTTCATAATTATCGTATTAGAAGTAACTCTTTTACATGAGAGGCGCGTCACCTACTGCGAGCAATGCAAAGCCAAACAAAGAGTTAGTTTGGCTCATTGTCCAGACTTACGAGCGGCTGAGTATTCGAGTTCTTCTAATTCAGACTCAGAGTAGTGATCCTGTGAACACACCTTAGCCGTTTTGTTTCAGAAGGTGCTTGATCAAGCGGAAAAGCATTGCTGTGAAAAAGGACCTGCAATCATTCCTCTTTGTCAAACATGCACAGGAGTCCAACCCTGCTGATGCTTAGAAATGTGAATGGCTGAACCTCTCGTCAATAGAAAGTGATCTGCGCCATCTGGTAGACTACGTGTACGATCTGCAATATCTGCGCTGCACCGAAGAGCAATTAGCAGCAAAACACAAACTTATGCCGATGTCAGTCACAACCATGTTTTTAGATTGCACATCTGACTAAGTCGCTAATAATGAAGTACCCTGTGCTCTACTGGATTCATATATAGCTGAATTCGAGAATTCAAAGGAATTGGCATAGGGAAAAGTAAGAGCCAGTTCACATTTCAGAGTGGTTTGGAGAGTAATACTACCAAGAAAGTTGAAAGTCACTGGGCTGGAGGGAAATATCACGTAAGCACGAGGGAAACTTTCTGAAGTCTGGATCAGTGTTGTGCTGGTATGCATTCCATCTGCAAATGAGTCAATAACATATAAAGATGCCTTCAAATGGAATTGGAAAATAAACAGGAGATAGATAATGGCACCCTCAACAGAAAATGATCTTTAGCTCCAGAATATTGTATCAAATTTTCTTTTCCAAGAGAAAGCACACTGGCAACTCTGACTTGAGCGTTTCATTTATAACCGTCCCAGATTACAATCATAGATGCCACTAGCTTCTCTTAGAAGCCGATTATATGAAAAATCATGACATTTATTAACTTCACACAAAACTCCCTCTTGTATTTAAATTACACTTCAAATAAGTGAAAGAAGCATGAGAGTAATAACTTTAAGTAATAAAAGATTAGGACGTAAATGTACTATATTACCTCATTGTCTGCCAAAGATGACAAACATCATTTTCCTTGGCCCACTCAATTAAATAAGGAGTTACCTCCAAAACCTAGGTTTGGTTTTGTTCTAAGACAGAAAGAAGCTTCCCTGCATATAAACTCTCTATTATCCAGCTCATTGTCTGCATTAAGAGCAGGTGTCAATGTGAGAACCCGAAATGGGAAAAAATTAAAAAATAAATGAAAATATCCAGTATACAAGTCTTGCCATAGTGTAATTACTGGATGTCCAGTACGGAGTATTATTTCAAATAAGAACTCAGCATTGTAGTATGCAGCCATACACCCGTATGAGGAGGCTATCTTTACTTTTAGATACGGGAAGTGAGAATGATTCACCTCTAAGCACCCTAAGGATATGCACAAGAAATCAGAATCAAATAACTGATTGCAAAGAGAATGCTAACCATTATTGGTATCTTTCTCTCCAAAGCGCACTGCCTCAAGTGACGAGATGGCCTACTCTCGTATTCTGTCACGATAATTCCCATGGCTACCTTCCCATTATGAAGACTATGGACCAACCGTTGAAGGGTCCTGTATGCCACCCCACCTCCATGCTGTGCAACACAAAAGGGCACAGTCAAACTCACAATTCATCATTCAAAACACAAGGAATCAGAGTATTTGACCAAGCATTGAGCAAGATCATGCAGCAACACTACACAAAGTCAGTTGCTATTTAGGAAAAGCGCACCTATCACTTGCAAATGTGCCAATGCTGGCATCCTAATTATCTCATACCACAAAAAGAGAGAAGGGGGAAGCCTCTTGGAAGGAAGGTGCCATCTTTATATGAGTACGCTTCGAAAGCCCTTGTTAGCTTCCCAGTTATAAATACATAAGTTACCCTCAGGAAGGCTAAAGAGATGCAGCATCTTAACTGTATGGGACTTGGTAAAGTAGGTTAGAATTTATATTTAACAGGCTGGCTGAAATTTTATGATACTTTAGAATTGTAGTCTCACATAGTTATCTAATGCATCTTGGCTAGTAGTACCAGTAAAGTGACAGGATACATGACAGGACCACTCATGGTGTGAAAGATATTAGTTTATCAGTCTATCTTCAGAAGCTAAGGACACTTTGGAACGTGAGTACCCAGAGGCTGGTGACCTGTCCAACCCCAGAAAATTCCATCTCTCTTAATGAGTTTCTTTGCCACTTTAAAGCTAGGAACAAGCCAAAATATATGTCTTTTCTCGTCTCTTATTTAAAGAGAGGGATATAAAACGTTGTTATATAACAACCCATAATATCTGAGCTTTTAAGATTACTTGCAACCCAGAGGAGTACGTTACCTTGATTACTTGAGAAAACTTGTTACAGAAACTTTTCTTTCCGTGTAACATTATCCCTACTTGCCCAAAGATAGATCTGCTGTTAGAGTGTGGCAATGACTTTCCAATATGGATAAACATCGCATCAGCTTGATTTGAGATGATCATATATCTGTAGAAAAAAGGGTTGAGGAGATGTCTCCAATTCAATCAGTCAGACTAAGATAATTAATGAACTAATTGGAAAAAAAAAAGCCACACTAAAGAAGGTAGGGAGAAGGCAACTGTGGATAAGGAATTCTTTTTAGTCGAACTATCCTGCGGCTCTCTTAATCCAGATTAATTCTATTTAGTAATGGACACAAGACATTCTGTATATTAGTTTAGGGGTTGAAGAAATACAAAAAGGTTGCCACTCATGCAAGTCATAACATAGATGAGCAAAGTTTTCAAAATTGTTCATGGACAAGAATCGAGCAGATTTGGCAATGCATAAGACTTAAAATTTTCAGTCAAAGATGATGATCTACAAAGACAGAATAACGTTGATGTAATCTCCAAAACTGAAAGGAGCAGCTGATCTTAATCATTTATAACAAATGAGAGATTTCGAGAAAGCATTACAGTTTTCTCATCTACAGTAGACAGGGCCTAAAAAGACACGGCACTTGTTTTAAGAAAGATTGAGCACTTAAATATTGTGAAGATCTCCTTCAGGACAAAGGGTAATGACTCAAAAGATCCACGCAGCCAACTAGGTTCAGTGGGAAAATGCTTGGTCATTGCTGTTGTGCAAGCAAGCACATAAAAATGTGTACCGTTACTCTAATTCTCACACAAACACAGAGAATAGAGAAAGAAAGGTGAATTAGTGCCATTCACTGTGCTAAATGAGCAACTTACTTATCAGGTAACATGAGAGAACCTGCACTGATTGATTCGGTAATCCAAGCAACTTTAAGAATAAAGGCACGGATTGCGCATCCATATAAGAACTTGGCAGTCTTCAACTGAGAAAAACAAGAATTTGTTGAAGTGTTAAAATGCCATGTCAGATGTACTTTCACCAAAACAGAGCTCTGCTTAAATTCTCAGCATCAAAAGGCATCATCTAGTTTCAGACTGTATAGCAAGCACATCAACTTGTATAGGGATAGGGATGAATTGAATAGAGAATCGGGTCAGGAATGTACTTGATCTAAAATTAGTGCGTGTTAAACTTATATCAACAAAATTGCAGACAGAAATATAATTTGTCACAAAATAATTTGCAACGATGAATCAAGATCCTGGTCTTGTAAATTAAGCGCCCTTCAAGAAAATAATGAGAATGTATGCTTCCTGTGTGCTTCGGATTATCTTTTAGTGAGATGTAGCTTTGCATTTTAAGAGCAACATCGACATAGATTCAAAATCTACACCTCAAATCAAATTAACCAACAAAATGCAAAGTACACACACAAATGACACTTGGCAAGAATTTTTTTTGCAAACTTAGAAATAATTTTTCCATGTAAGCACCCAAATAATCATATTAAATGGCTAATTAACAGCCTTTGTCCCACACCAGCAATTTCCCTCATCAAATTTAAAGAGGTATATTTTGTACTTGATCGAAAAATGAGCAAAAGTTCAGACAATTGCAACGTGATTACCCATCTAAAATATAAAGAATTAGATTTAGCCACTTTAATTCTTAGAGAAAAGACCTTTCTCGGAGATATGACAAAAGGTCGCTGCTTGGAAAGAACTTTTAAACTTCCCTTCCGCCTTAAATTCACGGGTGGAATATCCAGGAGAACCTCGCCTCCATGTTTCTGAATCAACTTTTCGATTTCCTTTTCTTTGCTGGTTGAAAACCCAGTGAGCAAAAATCCCATATTGTAAAAAATTAGTGGCTGCTGAGCCATGAAACTAGTGCGATGTTTTGCACCTTGACTTTGACATTCTAACTGACTGTTGCAGTATCTCAACCTTTTCCACGATCCTGTGGTTGAGCCTGTTGGTGCCAATGAACATATACTCATTAGATGGCCCAAAGATTAATTAAAGCAGTGGATAAAAAGAATTTAAAATGCTTATCAAAGAAGGTCTTACAATTTTGGTGCAAGGATCTGTGCGTAATCTTATCCACCTCAAGCCGGAAATCAATTTCTGATGAGAAACTTACACGTTTTCTGCCAGGTATGTGAGTTTTTTTACACTGGCGAATGTTAGCTGCATTTAGTGGTAATGTGAACCGTTTGACATTGCTTTTTCGAAAACAATCCCCTGCAAGTTGCTGGGAATCCATATTATCATCTGATATCAAAGGCAACTTCCTTTTCCCTGGCAAATGAACCTGTAATGCTGCTGCATCCTTTGCTGGTTGAGCAGAAATACTCCTATGGATTTCCACTTTTTCAGCTGGATGTTTAGTGACTGGATCCTGTTCCTCACCACAACCCATAGCAGGGGTATCATGCCTGAATTTTGGTGATTTCAGTCCTACAGAATTTCGCCAGCCATATCTTTGAGGGAAATTAATATTAGGATATGAGAATTTGATTTACCTGTTGCATTTCGAGAACAACAATAAATTAGAGCGTCCATGTCCATTCTGCAACTTGCCGTCATTGCTTGATAAGATTACACTGTAAGTCTTTAAAGAGGACAGCTGTCTTCTTGCTGACTTCTGAAAACCTTCGTTAGGTTCAGAGCTGACAACTGCATTATGATTTTCAGCCTTACATTTTGGGTTGGAGGTTTTATTAGGGCTTGCCAACCCAAGTTCTGAATCCGGGTTATTGAATTTCTCACCATCAATATCAATGCAATTCTGACTAGGTTCATGATGTAATCCATGGTTTTCTGCGGAAATACTGCAAGGAACAAAAGAACAAAGAGGATCTGCTGAAGATAAACTTGAAGACTTCACAATTTCTTGAGAGAAAGATATGCCCTCATTATCTTCGTCAAATGAACCTTCACAAGCCATCTTTAACTGTGAAGCTTCCTGGGTACTGACTCCAATCTGCACAACGGAATTTTCATCGGGCGCGATATCTGCCGATTCTGAGAGAAAGCTTGTCTCATGAACAAAAAATTTCGCAATGCTTCTAGTTCTCATGCTTTTCTCTTTCAACTCCACAGGAGGTTCTAAGTCCTTATAAAGTTTTTTTGGACAAGACAACAAAAAAAGAAGAAAAGGCACCACGTCAGTAAACAGACTGGAAAATTTTACAGAACCAAGAACTAGCATGATAAGAACAACAAAGAAAAAAAATAATATCACATGGGGAAGGAAACAAAGGTTAATATCTGTTGAGAACTTCCAAAGTAGACGAGTGAATATGGACACCATCAATAGAGAGTTACAGAAGAACTGGAAGCTAAGAGTAAATGAAAGGCTTATGAAGCACTGGTGAGAAAGGAAAAATATGTTTCTTCAAATCAGTAAGGTTACAAAGGAGCGCAACACCACAATTCCTGTTGTGGCAATGAAAGTTGACACAACCATCGGTCATTTTGGAGGTGATGAAGCAGTGACAAAGTACAGACTGCATGGATCTCCTATTGAAAGCTCAGTGAACAGGAAAGATTTATACTACCTTCGCGGACCAACCACCTAACCAACGGCTCTGGAATCTTTCTTCAGTTAGATATACTTGTCTATATTCTCCTGCAGGTACAGTACAGCAACATAAGTGAGTTAATTTGAGATGAGGCTAGAGGGTCATGGAAAGAGAAGATACAAGCTCACCAATATTACCAGTACATTGAGAGATGTTGTTAACAAATGATTCCTCTTGTCGTTCACATAAGGCATTCTCCACCATGCCAGAACCAACCTTCCACATAGCATTGCATTTTGGTCATTGAGCGACACCAATTAGAAGGTTAAACCATCTCTTTATTTTCTTTAAAGGAGATAATTGAAGGTTTCAGAAGTTATCATGAATAAAACAGAGGGAGAAAAACGACACCCTTACCTTTTCCACAGCTAAAACAAATGATTCTTTCAGAGCTGACTGATGCAGCATAGTGTCAACATGACTTGCCACATCGAAGGTGGGTGAACCTTGATCTTTATCACCAAAACCGCTTTTTCTGCACTCATATTGGGAGTACTCTAATAAAGAGTCACTTTCTGGTTGTTTATCAAGAGCTGAAACATCATGAGCATGATTCTGTGCATTCATCTTATTGAAATCAATTCTTGTCTCCTCTCTCGGGGAACCATTCTCACAATGAATTTGAGATGATGGAGTTTCTTTGACTTGAGAAATGTCAAAATCACTCATGCCTCGCTCATTGTAGTCAATGAAAGACAGCCCTACATCTTTAAAAGCATCTAGCATAGCAATATCATCCAAGTCTATATCCTCTTCAGTCCTCTTGATCACAGAATTGGACACCTCTTCCGATCCCTTTAAGCGTGCTTCCTTCACCCGAAGTGCAACCTCCACAACAGCTGCTGCAGGTAGAGATTTTAAAGCTGAATCATTCTCTACCAATTCATGTATAGCCATAGCTTCAGATGCAGCAATCGAGAGTTCAACTGCCGCATCAAGATCTGCATCCTTGAGATGTCTTCTCAAGTTCTCTCCATGCACCCTTCCTCTAACCTTCTCAACAGGTTGAGATGCATTTTCAACTCGTTGAATCTGGGTACTTTTTGAAGACTGAATCCCTGCCAGAGATGCGTTAGATTCTTGGCTTTTGGTACACTGTGACTGTGAGCCGCTGTTGTACGAGAATCGTAGGTGAAAATGAAGCACCTGCAAGGTAAAGAACATTCTTTATCCTTTAGAATGAACTATGCCCCCAATTTGTGCTCTAAACTTTCCAAAATACTAATGGAATCAAAATGATCGCAATTATTAGTAAATTAGATAATTTGGTAGCTCCAAAAACCATGAGATCAAGCATTTGATCCAAAAGGAACCAAACCTTCTTAGAATGGGAAGTTCTTTTACAAACCAGCATAATTGGCGAAATTGATTAATGCAAATTGGAGACATCTGCATGAGTAGCGCAGCAGAAACCTTTGCTCTCTATGTCTATCTGTCAACAACCCGTACAATCAAGAACCCTCCATCTGTGTGACTGTCTAAACCCATACTCCTCTTAAACTAGAAAGTAGACTAATCGTATACAGAAGAAGTTCTTGTTTCCCAGCCCAAACAATCTGTGAGCCAGAAACTCATGGACAACAAGTGCCGCGTTGTGGCATGATTACAGACTTGCACACAAACTCAGTGAAATTCCATGCCTGAGCAACATAATCGGTCGATGACACAGCGAAATTCTTCCCTCTCGTGCGTAGACACAGGTAGCTAGGTCAGACTACCGATTAGAAAGGAAAAAAATAATAATATGGAGGCTTCATCGTCGACAAAGCTCTTCTTCTAAATAGTTAAAGAACGAGCGAACTTACTTTTCCAGGAGACTGAGCATAGCTCCCCGGTGAACCATCTTCTCCCCCTGACAAGAACGGCGAACCATCTTCCCCGGACAAGAACAAACGGCAACCGGCGTATCCACCTTCATCCTCTGACAATAATCCCGACCACCTCTCTTCACCGACATTCTCTCGAAAAAGCGCCGCGTCCTGTTTCAAAAAGAGCGATTCGACTTATATTCTGAGCGATCGATCGAGGGAATTAGCGGAAACGGAAAACTAGGTGGCGCTCTAATCATCAAACAGACCTCGAACGGCTGCTCCGCAGGAAATTCCGATTGATTTTGCTGCAGCCAATCCGGTAACCAAACAAGATCCTGCGAATCGGAATCAAACGAACGATCCCGCCGATCCAATCCAATCCAATCCAATCAAATCAAGGAATCGGCACGAAGAAAAGACGGATTCAGAGGAGAGAAAAGCTACCTCGGAGAACTGAGGATGGCGAAACCCTAGACTCGCCATCGAGCTGCGGCAGCTGCTCTGCAGAGACGAGCAGAAGCAGTGAAGAGAACGAGAGAGAGCGAGAGTGATTTGGCGCCAAACAGGCTTGTTCCCTCCACCGTTTTGCACATGATAAAGTATTTATTTTTCTCTTCTTTTTTATTTATTTATTTTCCCTCGGTCTAATTTAAAAAAAAATTTACGGCTTGATTATGATAAGCGATGATTAACGTGCTGTTTCGATTCGACCTACAAAACATTTGATCCAGCGTAGTAGTACATTTGATTTCACAGTGACAAATTAACAAGGTAATTAAAAAATTATATAACTTTGTAACCGACCTTTTAATAAGGCCTATATGGAATGATTTTCTATTTGTTTGGACTTTTGTTGTGACTTTTATGTTTTAATTTCTATATGATCAAAATAATTGCGAGCCACGCGCTTTAATTTTATTTTAAGATGAATAATCCAAAGCTTTTACAGTATTTTACTGACGTTTGAAACTACACACATATATTTTGGAAATTCAAACTAAACTTATAAAATATTAATAGGGAAAGCACAACGCGAAAGAGTACTTATTACTATTGTTTGATGCCAAACAAATAGGCCTAATTAAAAGTAAGAGTACTTTATTCATTTTTTTTTTCACCTGTCCATCAAAATTCAGAATACTATATAAATTTTTTAAAAAATTAATAAATTTATATGTGAATTCACGTGGTGGTATTCATATGTCCTGGAAAATTCAGGTATTTAAATTTTTTTTTTTTAAAAGTTCAAAATGTCTGGTCATAAAATGTGAAAAATGCAAAAAGGAAATGTATCCTACCGTTAAGAAACAAATTTTCTACTTTCAATTATTCATTTCTATCCTAAATGTTTGAGAGCATCCGATACATCTATAATATCACATGGATCTCACCTGAGCCGACATGGTTTGAGGATGAAGATCGACAGTACTTACATGCACCAGGTGAAATGTAAGAACAGGGCCGATTGGTTTCCACTATGCATCAAATGAGTAGAATATTTGAAGTAACAAAACATTCCTTGCTCTTTCCTTTTAGACTAAACCGAACATCACAAACCATATCAGAGAGATTATATTCTACATTTACAGTACAGAAGAAGAGCCCTCAACAAAACAGAGCCTGAATTCCCCACAAGAAACTCCAATTTTCACATTCACGACGATGCCTCGGGCTGATCACTAGAAGCAGCTTGAATCTGTGAAACTTCTGGGGCAGACACTTCTGGCTGTGCCACTAATGCAGATTCGATTTGGCTTGGCACCGACGCCTGGATAATTTCTGGCGGTCTGAATTTGTCGATGTAGTAACTTAGAGATGGCCCGGAGTATGCGGCCCTCTGCACCTGGGGTTCGTTCTTGCTGACCTGGAGGAGTACTGATGAAGCAGCGGCGATGGAAATAAGAGCGAGACCGGCAGCAATCGCTGCCGTGTTTTCAGCTCCATCAGCAGATGAACCCGCAGTTCCCGAGCTTATAGCACTTTCCGCTATGTAAATTGTAGGCTGATGCATTACGAAGACACGCATTGAGAAAAGTTAACTATTCACCTAAACAGGTCACGTAAAATGGAGAGAGAGGTAAGAAACAGAGAAACAGAAAGAATAGGCACTATGAATCGAAGTTGAAGTAGGTAGAGAATAGACGGGGCTCTAGCTTATGATGTTAATAATCCTTTTGCATAATTTAAAACTTGGAGAAGAACCTACATCTATACTAATGGTCCAAGAAACTAGACATAAAGAATGATCCCAAGGAAACACTGCTGGTTGTGTCCATCTGGTTCTTATCACTTTAAATTTGCTCTGCAAAAGAAATGGAACAAGCTTTTTTTCGTAAGGTTTAATTTTAAAACCGGTTGAAACAGGAGAAGTAGAGTACCAGTGACCCAATGGATGTTACCCAAAGTATCATGTTTCAGAGACTTCCGACTTAGCTTCATAGTGTTGTGGGAGTACCCCAAAGGAAAAGAGCCTTTGGAAAAGCCTCTTGAGTTCTTACTATTCATGGCACTTACATGGCGGGAAGTTGGTACGAGAGAGAAAGCTGAATTTGTGAATTCGGACTCCTTTCAAGAATTCTAATGCTATCACTTTAAATTCTAAAATGGTAATGCCCCATCAGAAATTAAGAACTGATACAATCGAGAAAAAATGAGAAGCATGGAACAGATCATAGATTGAAATCCCATTGACCAATTTGAGCTTAGCATAATCTAATTCCTGCATCATGCCAGAGGAACATAACTGCTGAAAGAGGAGAGACGAAGTGCAGAATTAGTAAACCAATAGATCATTCACAAACCTCAACAGAGTATATGTTGGTTTGACCAGCAGTGTCCTTCTCAACATATCCACTCCAATCTTTCGTCTTTGGGGGAAAGGTGCCCACCACTTTGGTCTTCTCTCCTGCTAACCATTCCATGCTCACTTTTCCTACCTGTTCATTTCCAACCAGTAGACTTATTCCCATTCTCCATCTATATAAAACCATAAACAGTCGAAACTTCCTCTTATATGAATTACAGCGAGACCCATATGCCGCAGACATCAAAGTATCTTAAAGCGAACTCATATTCTTCAGCTTGACACAATCATAAAAAGCCAAAAGCATTTACGTACATCAATAATCATTTCATTAACAAGAAATTTCCTTATTCAGCTTTACATGACCACGAAAAGCGAAAATAGCACCTTATATCCAAAACAATCAAGTATAAAAGAAAAGAAACCACGCCATGAACATCAAAGCTCATTTCTCTGGCTTAAAATTTGGCTGTTCAGCTTTAATAACCATAAACAAACAAGCTTCTCATGTCCACAAATCAAGCTATGGAACTTATACCAAAGAAAGCTGTGTTTTCTGAGAATGAAATGTCCACAGGAGGTGCACCATCTCAAAAGGAACTGGACTACACCAAGAAGTCCATTCCCCATCATCATCGAAATTCACATACTCAAAGTTGAGAAATAGTTCTCCAGCTACATCAAACCCAGAACACCGACCGATACTAGCATACAATGTAACCAATTCAAGCCCAAATGCAAGACCCATGTAGCATAAACAACCAAATTTCATGTTCAGACACGAAATCATTGCGTACACAAATATACACGAACATGAACACCCAAAACCCATGCCGTAAAACATCAAACGCCGTTCCTTTTTCCTTTCGTTCCCTCCAAATCAAGCACAAGAGTAACAGAGAGCCAGAGAAACCAAGGGGACACTTGCCTCCTTGTCGGGAGCACACTCTTCCACATTGCAGTCGGCATCATCGGCGGAGGCCCGGACGGCGAAGGACTTGGGCTCCTGCCTCCTCAGGGGTCGGTGCCTCCCGGAGAAGAACCTCGGCGACGGGTTGAACGTGCAGCCGTTCGCGGATATCAGCGTGTTCATCAGAGCCTGCGATGCGCACGCCATGACTTCGCGGTTCCCCACCCACGAATCCCGCACGGAAACGCTCGTAAGATTTCCTGTGGGGGCTGAGCTCAGATCGAGAGCCGCAAGATTCGATTTTTTTGGTCGTTGTTTCTTCGTTTTCTTAAAGCTCGACTGATGATTTTTCACCAGAGGCGGAGCAGCATTTGCGGTGGTCTGCGGTTCGCTCGACGTTCGAGTGGATATTGCGCGGGTTACGTGTCGACATCTGCGTTGCCGGAATCCGCAGATTTTTATTTTTTTGGTAGTAAATAAAATGGGAAATGATATAAATAAAGGAGTCGAGAAATTAGAATAAACCAGAATAAATGTTGATAAATAATTTAAATGGAAGGTCGTGATCCAAAATCACTGGGTGATTTAATTGGAAAAAATTGATAATTCATTCACGTAACAATCACGAAAATTATCAAACTAACTCCTAATCTTATTACAATTTTATCAATTTAATTTTAAAACTTTTAATTGTGCCAGTTGAATTTTAATTCACGTTTTGTCAATTGAGTTTATTTGGTAATTTTGACTAGACACCACGGATGTAAATATTGATTGTTCTACATGACATGATTAACGTCGATGTTGATAATTTTTAATAATATTTTGATTTTTTAAAATTTATATATTTTTACTTTCTTTTTCTTTTTCCTTTTTAACTAGAAAATTGACCTGTGAACGAAAATACAATTTGCGATAGGTATGCTATCCCACATGCATAGCCCTTTCTCGGCCTCAGAATAGGGACTACTAGTTAACTGCTTAATTTCTTTTTATTTTTTGATTCATATTATAGGGTGGTAGAATTCTGATGCATGTATTCCACATTATAACAAGTGTAGAGCATACTACCAAGACTAATTAGAACATCTCAAGTTTTAAAGAATCATATTAGATAAAAAGGAAAAAAAGAAAGAGTTTTTAAGGATTCATAACAAACCACACAATATTATTTCTAGAGAGAATGGTGCGTTCTTTGTCTTTTTTAATGTACACACCTTCTTATATAAGCAGACACTAAAGACATACATGTGATTTTTGGCGATAGTTTGAAATCACCAATAATTCTACGGACTCTTACAGACACCTTTTGGCCGATAGTGGCCAATAATTTAACCCTTATACTGACAAGCTAGAATTTTGCTCCTGCTAGACCCTTATCCTTTATTTTTTTCACTTCTATTACGGTGCGCTACAATGTTATGAACAGTGCCAAATAGTACATGAATAGTACTTTTGCTATAGTACTTTGAATAAATTTTCTTCTCCTTCACATGGCATATTAGACTTTCTTTTGGGTTGCATTTGGCTTCTTCCTCCTCTTCATTTTCTTTTTCACGTGAAGGTACTTTAGATTTCTTCATAAATCATACTTGCGATTTGGCTCGTCATCGTCCGAACTATCTAAGCCATGTCCATCCTTCTACCTTCTGTATTCCCTAATAAGTCTTTTGACTTTTAGAGCTTCAAAATGTTCGGTACTTGTATCATCCAAGGGCTGATAAGAACTAGATGGGATGTCGGAAGGATTAAGAGTGCTTCTCTCTAGATATTGTTATCTAAGTGCTTTGAGGAGCTTTTCTACCTCTTCAATTACTGAAGCAACTTTCACATTTAATTTGGACAACCTTTGTCTTTTGAATAACTGATGAGAGCTTGTCGAAACACCGGTGGAACATATTAGAATGCAGGGTTGGGGTAAATTCTGAAGCTAGAGTGATGGACTTTCTCTGTCAAGGTCTAGACTAAGTGCAAATTGTAATTCACTGTGATCAAAAGGATCTTGTGACAGTAATTGGCTCAATGAATCTTGCGATGATGAAGTTGGATCTTGTGAAGATATCCGTGACCCATAAGTGTCCGGCACATCCATTCCGTAATATTTTCTTAGGCAAGCATTAATCGTTGGTCGAATTGCACAATAGCATTACACTAATCCCAAGAAACATTTTAAACTTATGTTGGCCATGCTTATAATGGAGTGACTTGATTGCATTGGCACAATACAATATCCTCTACAACTCCCGAATACTGTCAATGATAAATTTAAATTCTATAAGGAAGAGTTGTAAAAATCTCATTTAGAACATGTTGGGGTTTATATGTGGATGCTTCAACATCTTGCATTCGCTCTAGGCCTTGACAGAGAAAGTCCATCCCTCCTGCTTGGGAATCTACCCTAATCCGGCATTCTAGCATGTTCCACTAATGTTCCGACAAGCTCTCATCAATCATCCAAAAGATAAAGGTCGTTCAAATTAAATGCATAAGTTGCGCTCTAGCAATTGAAGAGGTAGAGAAGTGCCTTGAAGCACTCAAGCAACAATATCCGCAGAGAAGCACTCTTATTCCTCCCGATATGCCATCCACTTCTAGATGATGTAGGTATTGAACATCTTGAAGCTCTAGAAGTCGAAAGACTTATAAGGGAATATAAGAGGCAGAATGATGGACATGACTTAAATAGCTCGGATGATGAGCCAATTTGCAAGTATAACTAGGGAAGAAATCTAAAGTATCTTCACGTGAAGAAGAAAGTGAAGAAGAGGAAAGAAGTCAAAAGCAATCCCAAAGAAAGTTTAATAAGCCATATGAAAGAGAAGAAAATTTACTCAAAGTACTATAGCAAAAGTACTTTCCATGTACTATTTGGCATTGTTTATAGCACCGTTGCGCACTGTAACAAAAGCGAAAAAACAAAAGAATAAGGGTCTGTTAGGAGTAACATCCTACTTTGTATAAAGGTCAAATAATTGGCCATTATCGGCCGAAAGGTGTCTGAAGAGTTTGTAGAATTATTGGTGATTTCGAACTATCACCATTAATCATATGTATGTCTTTACTGTTTACTTATATAAGAAAGCTTGTACATGAAAAGAGGAGGGAACGCACCCTTCTTAGAAATAATACTATGTGGTTAGTTATGAATACCTAAAAACTCTCTTTTCTTCCTTTATGCTTGGTATAATACTTTAAAACTTGGGATGTTTTGATTAATCTTGATTGTATGCTCTGCACTTGCTACAATATGAAACCTATGCATCAGAATTCCGCTACCCTAAATTTTCTATGATATAATTCAAAAATTGAAAAAGAATTTGATGGAAAACTAGCAATTCCTATTCCGAGGCCAAGGAAGGGCCATGCATGTGAAATAACATACCCGCCACATATTCTATTTTTGTTTTCCCTAGCTCGTATCATAGGTCAATTTTCTGACATGTCCTCATTTTCTCAGATGCTGAAGTTCAAGTAGAAGCAAATTCCGCATCCTTAGATGGGCAGAATAATTCTCAAAATATCTACCTATGATACGAGCTAGGGAAAACAAAAATAGAATTTGTGGCAGGTATGCTATTTCACACGCACGGTCCTTCCTTGGCCTCAGAATATGGATTGTCTATTAGGCACCAAATTCCGTTTCATTTTTTGATTCATATCATAGAAAATTTTAGGGTAATAAAATTTTGATGCACATGTTCCACATTGTGGCAAGTGCAGAACATACTATTAGGATTAATCAAAATATCCCTATTTTTAAATAATCATATTAGTAGTTCATGGCAAATCACACAATATTATTTCTAAGGAGAGTGCATTCCCCTCCTCTTTTCATGTACAAGCTTTCTTACATAGACAGACACTAAAGACATACGTATGACTATTGGTGATAGTTCGAAATCACCAATAGTTCTATAGACTCCTACAGACACCTTTTGGCAGACAATGGCCAGTTATTTGACCCGTATATTGACGAGCTAAATTTTGCTCTTGACAGACCTTATCCCTTATTTTTCACTTTTGCTATAGCGTGCTACGGTGCTATGAACAATGCCAAAAAGTACATGAACAATACTTGTGCTACAGTACTTTGAGGCTACGTTTGGTTCAACATTTGCAAGGGGCTTTGAGTTAAATGTAAATGCTGAAAGCCTAAAGTTATTTGGGGAAATGCAACTGTGTTTGGTAAAAAAATTTTGTAAATGAGCTTTGAGTTAAATGTGCTTTTGGTAAAAAAAACTTCCGCAATGGGCTATATATATATATTTTTAAATTGAACTAAACCCTTTGCTAGATCGGCGAAGAGCTACGGCCGTCGGCGAGCCAGATTTGGCACCGGCGGGCTGTCGGTTGCTTGGGTGACCTCCGGTGAGGGTTGCGCGACCCAGCCAAGGGCCGTCGGAGGTTGCCTGACCTCGGGCAACCCTCAGCGAGGGTCACTCGACCCAGGGGCCACGCGACCCAGGTGACCACCGCCTGGGTCGGGCGACCTCCGGCGAGGGTCGCACAACCCAGCCGAGGGCCGCCAAAGGTCGCGCGACCTAGCCGAGGGCCGACGAAGGTTGCCCGACCTCAAGCGACCTAGGCAATCGTCGCCTAGGTCTCGCGACCATAGGTGGCCCTCGCCTGGGTCTTGCAAGGGTCGCGTGACTCCGGCCATCGTAGCGAGGGCCGCCTGCGGCCGCGAGACCCAAGTGGCGATCGCCTGGGTCATGCGACCCCTAGGTCGAGCGACCCTTACCAAGGGTCGCCTGAGGTTAGGCGACCTCAGCCGACGGCCACTGACGCCAGATCTGGCTAGCTGGCGGCTGTAGCCCTTCGTCGAACTGGTGAAGGGCTACCTCCTTTTTCAATTAAAATAATAATAATCATGGGCAAAATCGGAAATATGAAGAATTAGTGAGGGTAGTTTTGGAAGGGAAAAAATAATTTCAACATTCAGTGGAATGCTAAAAGCCCAAAGCTAGTCCCTACTAGCTTAGGGCTTTCAACATTTTGAAGGCAAGTTGAAAACTGAAAGCCGGCTTCAAAGTTGAACCAAACTGTCTAGCATTTCCCCAAGGGGCTTTCAAGCCTAAAAGCCCATTGGAAATGCCGAGCCAAACGCACAGTAAATTTTCTTCTCCTTTGCATGGCTTATGAGACTTTCTTTTGAGTTGCTTTTGACTTCTTTCCTCTTATTCACTTTCTTCTTCACGTGAAGATACTTCAGAATTCTTTATGGGTTGTACTTGCAAATTGGCTTGTTATCGTTTGAAGTGTCTCAGTTATGTCCATCCTTTTGCCTCATGTATTCTCTGATAAGTCTTTAGACTTTTAGAGCTTCAAGATGTTCAGTACCTATATCATCTAGGGGCTGATAAGAACTAGATGGGATGTCGGGAAGATTAAGAGTGGTTCTCTTTGGATACTGTTGTCTGAGTGCTTTAAGGAGCTTTTCTACCTTTTCAATTGCTGGGGTAACTTCCACATTTAATTCGGATAATCTTTGTCTTTTGGATGACTGATGAGAGATTGTCATGCTGGAATGTTGGCTTTGGTTAGATTCCCAAGCTAGAGTGATGGGACTTTCTCTGTCAGAGCTTAGACTGAGTGTTAGCAATAATTTACTATGATCAAAAGGATCTTGTGATAGTATTTTGCCTCATAAATCTTGAGATAATGAAGTTGGATCTTGTGAAGATGTTTGTGACTCATAAGTGTCGGGCATGTCCATTCCATAGTATCATCTTAGGCAAACATCGATAGTTGGTCGAGTTGCGCGATAGTCATCATGATCCTAAGAACCGTTATCAGCTTATGCTTATGGTGGAATGACTTAATTTTGCTAGCAAAATATCCTCCTGATACTGTCAATGATAAGCTGAGATTCTACAAAGAAAAGTTGCAAAAAATTAATTTGGAATAGGTTGGTGTTTATATGTTGATACTCCAACATCTTGCACCTAAGATGCCAAATTTGGAAATGATTAAAAAAAGAAAAGTCGTCAAATGAGATTAAACAAAATAAATGTTGATAAATAATTTAAATGAGACGTGCTAATCCAAAATCGCTTTGTAATTCAATTGGAAAAAAAATTGGTATAATTAGGAAAATTATCAAAAAGAACATAAACCTATTGCACTTTTACCACTTCAATTCCAAAACTTTTAATTGAGTCAATTGAATTTAAAATTTTTTCATGTTTTGTCAATTAAATCCATTTAATCAATTTTGACTGGAAATCACTGAAGTAGACACTGGCTATGTTACGTGGCAAAGTTAATGTTGGCGTGGGTAATTTTTAATATTATTTTGATATTATTTTGAAATTTTGATATTGTTACTTTCTTTTTTTTTTTTTTTGTTTTCTTTTCATTCTTTACTCTCTTTTTTTTTTTTTTGTTAGGTTGGTGGGGGGTTGCCGACTGAGGGGGCATTGACGAGAGTTTTCGATGACTATAATTAAACTTTTCACTATAATTAACGACACGTGTACCAATTTAGAGTTTTCAATGACTCAAAGATTATTTTTGGATAATTTTATCACATATATATCACTTTAATTTTTTTTTAATATGGTATGTAACCGTTAATTGATCCGCTTGGATTTGCTACATGCAAATCCATATGCATGTGAGCAATTTAACAGCAATATTTAAAGAAAAATAAATATGTTACATGTGTATTAATTTAAGATTTTTGGTGGTTAAAAAGTATTTTAAGATAAATTTACCATCGATGTATCAGTATGAAGGTTTTCATGACATTAATTAAAAAATAAAAAAATTGAAAAATATTTTTTAATCACTTATTAGTGTATAGAAAATATTTTTTATTGTCAACAACAATTTATGTCTAAACATCTCCGTACACAATGAAACTATTTTTCGTTCACTCATTTTTATAAGAGATACAAGTAAATATTATTAGGAAAATGTATTCCAAATCGATTATATATTTGTTCTGATTAGAAACTTGACGTTGAACCCGGCAAACTTTTCTTATAAAAAATGTTTAGCAAGCACATGACGGCTGCTGAACAAAATCTCTTCTGAAATTTAACGTGAGAACAAGCGTGCTCAGTCAAACCATTGCTTCGTTTCGTTCTAATTCTGCAGAGACTCTGCATCTCAGAAAAGACGACGAAGCACGCATAGCACAGAGGCAACAGAGATGACACTAACTATTAAAACTACAGATCTCCATGGCCCAAAAAGGAGTTATCAAAGGACCTAATCTCTCTACTTCAATAGCGAAAGCAAAGCAACGAGGTAATCGAATTTGCTCTTGCGCATGAATTGAAAAGTCAAAAGTGTGATGACGAGGTATATGTCATCTAAAAACCTGAATGTGTGAGAGGTAGAAGGGCAAGGCAACCAAGAAGATAAGACATCAAATGCCCAAACGTTTAACGATAAGACTTTTCACAGAGTAAATACCAAAAGAGAGATACTAACACCAAAACTGCAAAACAACTACAAAAATACACAATCGATAGACATTATTAGTTCAAAGGTAATGCTACCCAAGAGATTGGCATTTTTACTACAAGCAAAATCCTCACCTCACCATGTCTTTTTTACTTTCTTGTTTCCTAATATATCTCATCTAACCATGCATCATGAGCCAAAAAACCTGGGGTAGTGTACTTCTACACGGTTTCGTATGTACAGCACTGCAAATAAAATTAACAAATTTTTTCAGAATTTGAGGCTACGTCTAGCTGTCTGTCGCACCATCAGAGGGAGTCGTTCCATGTGAGCTCAACAAAATGGGTCTGGTTGACCAATACCGTTCAAACCTCTGCCTTGCATATCCGATATAGTCAAAGTCGATTTCGTTCACATGCTCCTGAAAACCACATGCATATTGAATAAGCTTTAAGGGCAGCCATCAACAGTCAAAACTCTAGTTATCACGTGTCGATAAAAGGGCTTTCACATTAATAAGGAATATGCTTGGTCTCGCTGGCACAGCCATTCCCACCAGTGAGCCACAAATTTCACGATATAATCAGGGCTAACATTAAAGTACCTACCGATATTATTCCCCACAGGCCCCAAAATAGATGACTCGCCAGTGTATACTTCTCAACATCTTGGACCAGCTGCTCTACCTCAGCCTCACTTGGCACGTGACCTGCACAAAGTTTTAACACTTTCAGGTCACACATTGAAGTCTAAAAGATTAAGTCAGCATGTTCAAATAGAGAACATGATAAATATTTACTCCAGATGATGAAAAGATTCATACTTTGCATCTTGTGCCATATGAGCAGGAAGAGATTATACATCAATTAAGTTGTTTAACCAAATGTTGAAGAGCTAGTTCAGTGTGCCCTAAAAGTACAATGCTTCAATAGGTTTAGTAATAAATCGGTGCTCAATCTTGCTCTGCGAAAAAGATTCAACAAGGCACGCACATAAAATAAAATATTGGAAAAAACAGAAAGTGCAATGCAACTTAACATGCTTTTTCCTAGACTACAAGCCTAGCAACAAACCGCAAAGAGACGTATAAAGAATCATACCTGAATGACTCAAATATATTCGTATAAATCTTCGGCGCTCCTCTAAACCTGTTAGCAGTCATAGTTTTAGAAAAAGCACTTCTATTTGAGATAGATAATGACCAAGGAAGAAACAGCAGAGAACCCACAAGCAAAAACTGCTCACCGGGATATTTTCCGAAGTCCAAAATATGAGGAGTCTCGGTATGATAGTCAGCAGTCATCTCACAGAAATGATTTGCAATATCGAAGGCAATGGGATTATAACTGGAATATTCATAGTCCTGATGAGGTGAAAGAGATGAAGAAAAATGGGAATAATAATCTTATCAGAGGTTTCTTATCTGTTCAGCTTCAACATGGGAAATGGAGAAGGAGAGCTCATTTTAAGGAAATTTCTTTATTGTAAGAAAAAGGGCAATGTTGTAGTGGAGCAGAAAACATAAGGATGAGGTAAAAAACATTTTATTTCTCTGTATAATCTGCACTAGTGTCACGACTATTCGTTGGCATTGACACTTCAGTATTCACAATGCAATCTTATATACCGGCATCAAAATGAATAAAAAAGAAGGATGCAGCAAAATATCTTACAATAATGGTTATTGCTTTAGTATCTTCCTCCATCATTATGTTACCATACTGTAAATCATTGTGGCAGAATCCTATATGTTCCTTCTCCGCCAGCTCCCTTTGCAGCAAAACAATTTCATCCTCAATGGCATCCAAGTTTACAGCCTTTGCTTCTTCCGAAGTAGCCATATCCTTGGCCGCCTGCAGCCACTTTCTGGAACATTAACAAGGGCATGGATGATCACTTTCTTTCCACTGACATTCTTGATATCAAAGTTAGAATTTATTCTAGCTAGGTCTTGAGATAGAAATTACATATGAGTGAGACACATAAAGCAGTCACACTTCCTCTTCCCCAAAGGCATGAGTTACAAGAAAAGAATGGAACACCTCTTTGAGGCAACAAGAGAAATGAATACCTTAGTCTATCCCAGAGAACAGCATTCTTTGGACCGGGCATATCCAGAGTATGGAATTCCCTCATTTTAGCCGCTATATGAGCAGAAATTTCAGAGTCACGCAGATCAGGAGCTGAAAGTGTCTGTAATCCACAGATTTAGATAAGCTTAGTTTTCAATTCTTGTTGTTATGTAGAAATAATAAGATCAACAAATTTAAAAGAAGCTTATTCTGCCCACGTTCTCTTGATTTCAAGTTGGCAAAGAGTACTATTTACAAACCTCTGATGTAGGTGATGAATAATATGCACCTGATTTCCCAAAAAGCGACATCATACCAACTACCAAGCAACACAAGAAAAATTTTTGTCGAGCTATGAATGACATGAAACTAAGCAAATCCGTCCTTATGATTTTACGAATGATTTTGTTCGAGAATCATTCATCAACAAGACGATAAAAAAGAAGTGATGCCCAAGCAGAGCACTACTGTACTCAAATTCTGCCCATGACATGTCCTTTGAGGAATAAAGGTACTTCGTGTTTTGCACGCAACCCCAAGTATCTTAATCGGTGTAACAATCCAAATAATTTTCAATAATTATGATACTGAAACACCAGTGAAGACTCTAAAAGCTAACAGAAATATCTGACCTTGGCATATATCTGACAAATTGATTTTCAAACAACAGTTTAAGCACTTGTTATATCCATCTATAAAAGATCCCATCAGCGCATCAAAACTCCAAATCCTAAGTCCTATAACTGGCAACATCAACATCATCTTAAATCCCTGAGGACCATGATAATGCGTTCCTTCCTAAGTTGAATGCCCAAGAATCTACCTAGATAGGGAAGAGAATTACCCGGGCATGGATGAACTCTTCAATTCGCCCATTAGAGAACCTACCCAACAGACGAGGCCCCTGCCCATGCTTAGACATAAACTCAAAAGTCCGGATCTCGTTTTCCCTGTGGAAGAACACGTCCACACCCTCACCATAAATCCTAACTAGGACCTTTCGCGGCACTCCATCCTTTCTGGTGGGCCACTTTATTTGGAAGACTTGATTGGTCATGGCACCCTTAAGTCGGATCACCTGTAATGCATTCGAATCGAGCACATCATCCCACTCGGAAGCCAACGAGTGCAACATCTTCTTTGCTTCCACAGGGATGTGATCTTTGCTGTCCATGGGATATTCAGAAGCAACCATGGGACAATTGTTTCCCCACAAGATGACCAATTGAGCTAATTGCAATCCGCGAATTGACCGCCGAGGACACTACAAATCAAGCATATCGCCAACCCTATCAGACGAAGGCTGTCAAAAGCAAGATGATCGGTACGAAATCCGACAATATCAAAAGCGCATTCCTTTTGGGCCAGTACTTTAGTTCGACACAGATGACAAACATCATAATTCGCGAGACAGAGGAGGGGTGGGCAACCACCTGAGATCAAGGCTTTGGGCTTGCCATGCCTGTTGCCAGAGTCGACCTCGATCGGAGATGGAAGATCTCAGTGACGGCGATTAGGGCTTTCGTGCAATCGGAGCAGAGAAAAAAAGCAGGGAGGAGCAACAGCGAAGATGCTCACCGGAACGACGGTCGGAATTAGCGAAGAAGGCAGGAGAGGCGTCTTCCAGAAACGGAAGCGACCGCGATTTGGGGGAGAGATTTAACGAAGATCGGCACGAGACGAGGACGGCGGCGGCGGAAATGGCGGCGCGACGAGCGACGGACGAGAACGATGGAGAGAAACAGGGGAACGCCGAGTAAAGCCACGCTACCCGACCCGACCCGCACACGGGGGGCAGAGCGAGGATCGTACACGTGGAAGCATGCACGAAAACGGCACGCGCAGGCCTACACGTCAAAAGCCAAGACGCGTGCCAACACGATGTCAAGATTTCGTCGGATGGGGTCAGCGAATCGCGAAAAGCTGCGACGAATTAAAACCCGAATAGCTCTTAATTCCAATTTCCCTTAAGCGGCCACGACCGGGAGCAGGAGCAGCCCCCCGTCCCGTCCGCTCCGCCTGGAAATATTCGAGCAACTAGAGCGTAGCGTACGATTCATTCATTGCCTTCCGTCAAATGCCGGTGGGGGAGATAAGATGAAGAGATCAGCCTCTCCTCGACAATATCTCGTTTTTTCCTGACATGAACGAGAGTGGAGTGTCCCGATCGGACGAAAAGACAGCGCCTCGATCACGCCAGGCGCGTCCGCTCTGAAACCGGAGGAGCCCTCCCTCTCACGATGGCTGCCCCACTTCTCGGTTCAGGGTCCCATCAATATCATCATATTTTACCGCCGGGTGTGGTGGGTGGAGTGGAAGTGCTGCTTTTCATGCGCAAGACCCATCTTTTTCTTACTAATTTGGGTTGAAGATATCAACATATAACCGGTGAAATTCGATAGACAGATATGACTGTATCGATTGAAGCAGCAATCTGATTTTTAATATCACGGTTAGAATGTTTAAACCCACGATTCGAAGCTTCAGACAAAGGACCAAAAACAATTTGGTGGGTTTCGATTCGTGGTGGGAACAGAAACGACAAGGCGTTGCCAGAACACGATCACACGAGTGAGAAAATATTGGGTGGTCCGGGACCGCCACGTCAGCGTGGTCCCGGACCACTCACGTGGCGACACGTGTGAAGGCAGGGGACAAAGGACTGGAATCGGGCCCACCTTTCTGACGCTCTCTCTTCTCTTTCTCTCTTTTGTCCCTCTCACTCACACGTGTCGCCGCGTGAATTGTCCGGGACCACGCTGACGTGGTAGTCCCGGACCACCCAATATTTTCTCCGATCACATGGGTAAATCCTTACTACCAGTCAACGAAAAGTCTTACACTGCACCGTGACTCCCCCACTCGTTTAGAAGACGATAATGCACTCCCGGCGAACATAAATTATTATTATTATTATTTTGGTCTATTTATCTTCTTTGCATCGCAGCAAACAGACGAACGGGAAATTAAAAAAAAAAAAAAAAAATCACTGGACGACATGAAGACAACCCCAAGAACATATCTTTTCTATATTCCTCGCCTCGCCATTTTTTATTCGTCGGGTTTTTGATTCCGCTCAGTGCTTCTTGATGAACTCGTTGACGCACGCAAAGAGCCGGTCGGTCTCCTCGGCCGTGGCGGGGTCCGCGTCGATGGCCATCTTGTTCAGGTAGAAGCTGTGCGTCATCCCGCGGCTCACCAGCAACTCCACCTCCTTGTTCGCCGCCTTCATCGCCTCGTAGAACTCCATATTGGTGTCCACCACCAGGTCCTTGTCCGCCACGCAGAACAGCACCGGCGGCAACCTCAGCCCCTCCAAAGCCGGCGCCGCCCGCCCCATCGGGCACGTCAGCGGGTGGTCCTTGGTCGCGCCCTCGGGCAGCCCCAAGCTGAGGAACTTGTCCATCATGACCCGATTCAGGAACGGCGTCTCGGGGTGCTCCAGCTCGGACTGGCTCCGCTCCGCCCGGACGAACCCCGGGTGGATCGGGATCGCCCCGGCCAACCTCACCGGCCCCAAGTCGTCCGCCTCCCCGGCCCTGCGAGCCACCTCGTGCACCGCGTTGCCTCCCGAACTGTCTCCAATGAGGAAAACCCTACTGAAATCCGCGTGCTCCTCGAGCCACGGCTCCCGGGACTCGCCCCGAGCCACCGAAATGAGCCACTCGAGGGCCGCGTAGGCGTCTTCCATGGCCGCGGGCAGCCGGTTCTCCGGGGCCAGCCTCAGGTAGGCCGAGACGCATATGGCCCGGGCCGAGGCGGCCAGCTTGGTGTAGGTGGTGTAGTACATGAACCAGTCGGCCTGGCTGATGCAGAAGCCGCCCCCGTGGAAGTGGAGGATGACGGGGAGCTTGGCTGAGTCGGCCTCCGGGAGGTCCTCCGGGAGGTAGATGCGGACGCGGCGGCCGGACTTACTGTCGGTCACGACGTCGCGGACGGCGACCCCGTCGATGAATTTCTCGTGGGGGGCCACGGGCTCGGCCATGAACTTGGCCTCCGGCGGCCCGGTCCACGTCCGGTCGACGGAGCCGTCCTCGTAGACACGGAGCCAGCCGGGGACCTCGTCCACCATCTTCATTTCACGAACCATAGTGCAGAATTATAGAGAATTGGAGCGGTGTTAGCTAGGAATCGCTAGGGGATGTATGTAGCAGTGTGCTCGTTTCAGTGTGTATATCCGGGGCCATTTATAAGAGCGGTTTCGGAAGGGACATTGGAGGGGAAAGTTCGTGATCAATTACGAAGTCGAAAGTTAATAGGAAGTCGTCTCTGAGTTGTGGGAGACTTTGAATAAATCAAATTAGAGCTCTATCTGGTGAAATTGTCTTGAAGTTACCTGATGAGAATCTTTCTCGTAAATAAGTTAATCAGTTTTTGAAATTGTTAATAATCTCAAGAGATTTCGTAGTTGAACGCTATATCTCCACCCATATTATGAATCCATCAATAAGTTGGGGGAATCTTTTAGAGTTCACTCGACTATTTTAATAAAGTTATAGAACTTGTTGAATTGTTGGTCGGTACCGACTCTCTTCAACTTTTTGTCAGTTTGATGATAGGTCTGTAATCGTCCCTGCTAGTTTGTGATGTGCTTTGTAGGCCATACTAGTTATGAAATATTACCTGCATTACCCTCAACCTCAGCTTTATAAGGCGAGATGAAATTGGAATAAAAACCAAGAGTCGGGAGAGGAGTAAAAATTTCCAACTTCCATTGTGTCCTCTCAGTTATTCTTCTCAACCTTTCTCCCTTTGGGATTGGGTGATATCTAAAGGATTGTATTACAACATTGATCCGACGAGATGAGCCAGTTCACCAAGACAAAGAAAGAAAAGAAAAAAAGATGAACAAAATTTTAAAATATAAAAATTGTCCACATCTATACCAATCAGCACTAACGTCAGTAATTTCAAATTAAAATTGGCTAAATGGATTCAATTAGCAAAACGTAAAAATTTAAAACTGAATTGATAAAAAGACAATAAATTTAGAACTATTTGGAAAATTTTCCCAATGTTCGAGAGGAAGGACTCGTATCAAGACTCTTAATAGTCTCTTAATCCCTTCGTCTATTATCCCAGTCGCCCAGCGTGAAACTACCCCTACCGTTTTCTTTATGATAACACATTATAATAAACCAGTCGTCGCGAGTTCCCCAAGCAACGTGGAAAGGCCAATAAGTCTTGCAAGTTTTGTGAATGAATCGCATATCTATCAGAACGAAGGCATGCAACCCATGCTTATTTTATACAATTCTAAGGACGGTCGGAGATAGGAATTAAATTATTTAACTTGAATTTTATATTCCCCCTAATGGGAATGCGATCTCGACGAAAGGGAGAGATGGATTAGTACTCCCCTAATCAACCTACTGATGATGTAATAATACTGCTTTGCTAATCTGTCCTCACCCTCGAGCAATCAATCAATCAATCAATCATTTTCTCTTCGAGCGGGTCTCCTGTCTAAGTCAACATTCAAACAAGACGTAACCCGCCCGACTAGTTTCAACGTATATATAATTTTCTTTTCCCTCTCTATCTTAGATTCCTTGGGAAGTTCCGTTCAAGTATGAGGCAATGTCGGAGAAAATTCACGGCGACTAGCGAAGTCACTAGTCAAGTCGTGGAGCACGAGTCTTCCACCTCAATTTTTTCTAGTTCTTGTGGAAGATAGACAAGCATATGACTTTAATAAAAGCCCCATCACACCTAAGAGGATCGAATCGGATTGAAAAATCAATAGACCTAAATAAATTCATTTAACTTTTTTTTGACCGTTTCCCATGTATTATAAATCTAAAAGCTTATATCCAACCCGACTTATATTGCAAAAACACTCTCATATCTAACTCAATCTACAAAAAATCATATCTAAACTGAGATGAGAGTGCGAAGCAAGTGAGCGTGAGATAAAGTGAGAGAGATAAATAATGGAAAATTTGGGAAAATTTACACGATATATCAGTTGCTTTCAAATACATTTCTATGACAGGAGAAGAAACGTGAATTTCACTCCAATTATAACAATAAATGATGTGCCGCAGAGTCTGCTAGAGCATGCATCACATGGGGTGCCCCATGGATTTAATGATATCTTATTTGTCGCTTGCGATCAACATTAATCTGACAGAGTTGATGATTGAGGTAATAAATGTTATGTCGCACGCTGATAAACAAGTATGACAGAAAGTGTAGTAGAGATTGTGAAGAATACTTTTTCTCTATATCATTGTATACATTTACATTAATGTATTTATAGTGTAAGAGACAAAAGAATAAAACAGGAAAAGAATAGAAAAGGAATATTACAAGAATCCCTATTTCCTATTTACCAAACTAATTCATTACAATCTACATAATCGGAATCTTCAAGATATATTTCCAACACTCCCCCTCAAGCTGGTGACCTATAGATGTCAAGGATACCTAGCTTGCTCAACAAATACTTATGCTGTTTCTGACATAATGCTTTAGTGAAAATATCTGCGGGTTGCTCTGTTGTTCCAATCCCCTTTGTCACAATAATTCCATCTTTGATTTTATCCCGAGTGAAATGACAATCCACTTCTATATGTTTTGTTCTCTCATGAAAAACTGGATTTGCTGCTAATTTGAGTGCAGCATCATTATCACAAAACAGTTCACTTGGTCCAATGACCTGTATTCCAAGATCCAAGAGAAGTCCTCGTATCCAGACTATTTCGCAGGTAGCCTTTGCCATAGCCCGGTACTCTGACTCTGCAGATGATAGTGATACAGTTGATTGCTTCTTTGTCTTCCAAGAAATTAATGACTTTCCCAATTTTATGCAAAAACCAGTAATGGATCTTCTGGTCATTGGGCAAGTGGCATAATCCGTGTCACAAAAAGCTGTCATCTTCATATTGCAGTCACGAGATAGAAGTATACCAAGGCCTGGACATCCTTTCAAATACTTCACAACCTTCAACGCCGCATTCATATGTGATTGCTTTGGCATATGCATGAACTGACTGAGTATTTGTACTGCATAAGATATGTCAGGTCTTGTCATTGTAAGGTATATCAACTTTCCGACAAGTCGCTGATATTCTGAAGGATCTTTGAGCACCTTTGAATCCTTGATTGTTGAAGGAGAATTAAGATCATACTCATGCGTTGTCAATTTGACATTCGCTCTCAACTGGAATGACTGCTGGTTTACATCCCGATAACCCCGCTTCGTGAAACGATCTCCAAGATGAATTTCCTTTGGTCGAGGCAAATTCCTTTATCGATCGAGCAATCTCGATACCGAGAAAATATTTTGGCGGTCCCAAATCTTTGATATGGAAAGTGGAGTGCAAATACTTCTTGAATTTAGCAACATCAGAAGCATTATTTCCCATGACAAGTATGTCATCAACATATATCAACAAGTAAATTGATGAATCTTTTGTAGTTCGAGTAAACAAGGCATAATCATACTTAGAATGCTCAAAACCTGCATTGGTAAGTGCAGCAGTGAATTTTGCATACCATTGTCTAGATGCCTGTTTTAATCCGTATAAGGATTTGCGAAGACGACATACCCGAGACTCCCCCTGTCTGCGTAATCCTTGAGGAATATCCATGTAGATTTCTTCATCCAGATCACCATGAAGGAAAGCATTATGCACATCCATCTGATGTAGAGACCAGTTCCGAATGGCTGCAACTGATAAGAAAGAGCGCACAGTGACTTCTTTAGCTACTAGAGAGAAGGTTTCATGGTAGTCAAACCCTTCTTTTTGAGTGAATCCCTTGGCAACTAACCGAGCTTTATAGCGCTCAATAGTACCATCTGCCTTGAACTTGATCTTATAAACCCATTTGCAGCCAATCGGTTTCCGTTTTGGAGGCAAGGAAACAATATCCCATGTGTGGTTCTCCATTAATGCAGTAAGTTCAGATTCCATCGCATGTCGCCATCTAGGGTCTCGTGTTGCCTCAGCAAATGATGATGGTTCCTGTTCTGCTGATATACGACTAATACAACACATGTGTCCTGGCGATAACTGATTAAATGACACATATGAAGTAATGGGATATTGTGTACCTGAAGAACTTGTTGCAGAACAGATATAATCTCGAGTCCATGTAGGAGGACGAGTGTGTCGTCCAGAACGTCGAGGCTGCTCGATGATTGGTGTTGGAGGATCCAATGAGTCAGAAAAGACTGGAGAAGTATCTGTTGTTGAAGGAGACTGAAAATTGTCTTCTGATAAACTTGGTGATATTGTTTCTGGAGATGTAAATTCCATTGGTATAGGCAGAGATGGTTCTGATGATGGAAGTTGTGTTGGTACGATAAACAATTCTGGTACCGGAGATAAAGATTCATCAGACAAAAAATATGTGCCATGCCCTGATGGTAAAGATGGTTCTGTTGAAGAAATTATTTCTGCAAATGGAAATACATCTTCGTGGAATACAACATCCCTGCTAATGAAGAAAGTCCCTGTAGAGATCTCCATAACTCGATATCCTTTCTGAAGAGGAGGATATCCCATGAAAACGCACTTGGTGGCTCGAGGGCCCATTTTATCTCGAGGACCCACATTTGTTGCATAACATAAACAACCAAATACTTTAAGATGATTATTATCAGGCTGTTTGTTGTAAAGCATCTCAAAAGGGGTCCTACCATTAAGAATTCTAGTTGGCATGCGATTAATCAAGTAAGCTGCAGTGACCACACAATCTCCCCAAAAATCTTCTGGAATAGAAGCTTGGTATTTTAAAGCACGGGCTACCTCTAATAAGTGCCGGTGTTTGCGCTCAACGACTCCATTTTGTTGAGGAGTGTAAGTGCAGGAGCTTTCATGAAGTATGCCATTAGAGGATAACAATGTATTGCAATCAGAAGTGAAAAATTCACGCCCATTATCTGTACGAATTCGTTGTACAGATTTACCAAACTGGTTTCGAATAATGGAAAGGAAAGTGGACAAATTACCAAAGGTTTGGCTTTTTGATTGCATAAGATAGACCCATGTGGCACGAGTGTAATCATCAACAATTGTAAGAAAGAAACGAGATCCGTCACGGTGAGTGGTATGATAAGGTCCCCAAATGTCCATATGAAGCAATGAAAAAGGATTTGTTGCACGAGATGTGCTTTTTGGAAAAGATGCTCGAGATTGCTTAGCTAAAGGACATATTGGACATTTTGGATGAGGAAAAATTGCACTGTGACCCAATCGTTGATGATAAAGGAGAATTTTATTTTTTCTTGATGGCATTACAAGAAGCATGCTTATTCAATAATTCTAAATCTCCGAGCAATTGTTCCGAAATAGAGTCCCCTGTGCCATACTACCCAAGCCCATCACTTTGCCAGTCAAATGGTCCTGAAAGAGACAATTGTCGGAATTGAATATGGCATGGCAAGAGTTATCCTCACATACTCTTGAGACAGATAGAAGATTGAATTCAAAATCCGGAATATATAGGACATTTTTAAGGATAAAGTTTTGGCCAAGATTTACAGTACCAATTGTGGTAACATTTGTGATGTTTCCATTTGGAAGACGTACCGTGACAGGAGAATCTGGCATTTTATATGTGTGAGAAAAAAGATTTTTGTTGCATACTATGTGGTCACTAGCACCTGAATCGATAATCCATACATCAACCGAAATTGAATTCTTATAAAAAAAGGTACCTGAGAATCCTGCACCCTTGTCACTGGTCTTGAATTGATCCAGCATTTGCACAATATTGTGATATTGTTGTTGGGTAATCATTTGATGAGGTGATTCATCAGACCTTTGTGCAGAAACTTGGGAAATTGTGGACTCTTTCCTTTTGTCTTTGTCATTAGGTTTACCATGCAGCTTCCAACATGTCTCTATAGTATGGTGCGGACGTCTACAGTAGTCGCAATATTTATTTTTAAGTTGAAAATTTGGACCGCTAACCTTTCTTGCTGACGTGGCATTCCGTAGACCATAGGATCGGTTGTAGGAAGGGGCTGACGTGGCACGATCCCAGCCGTCCGAGTCAAGTAAAGCTGCGGGCAAATAATGGCCGTCGGATCCAGCGCGTGGATCTCGGCCATCCATTCCAGCGCGGAGATCCCAGCCGTCGGATCGACCACGTTGATCTCGGCCATCCATTCCAGCGCGGAGATCCCAGCCGTCGGATCGACCGCGTTTATCTGGACCGTCGATTTTAGATCGACGATCCCAGCCGTCCATGCCAGATCTCTGATCTGAGCCGTCCGTTCGCAATAGTTTAGGGTTTCCTCCTCCATTCCTTCGTGCGGCAGCCACGATCTTTTGTTTCTCCAAATCTGTGGAGGCTCCGCCCGAGACGATTTCGCCGGAAGAAAGGACGGCAAGGCTCGTCCCCTCACCCATCCGAACGTGTTCGACCGCGGCCAGCCGGTGGTGCTCCTCCTGGACAGCTAACTGATAGATGCGGCCGAGCGGCGGTGAAGGATCCATCGCAAGGATTTGCGATCGGAACGCCGAGAACGACTCATTCAGTATGAGTAAGAATCTGGTCGCCTTTTCTCGCTCCTTTATGTCTCGATACTGCTTAAGGGTGTTTTCAGGTCCCTCAAGTCGTTCTTCGGCGGCCTCGAGCTCATTCCACAGAGCTGAGAGGCGGTTGAAGCAAGAGGTAACCGAGAGGTTCCCTTGCTTCAACTCCGACAGCGCCTGGGTTATGGTGAACAACTTCGCGCGATCAAGACGTCCATACATCTCGCGTATGTTCTCCCAAAAGGTCCTGGTGTCTTCGGTTGGTGGCAGTCCGGCGGCAATTTCTGGGGCGAGACAATTGCCAAGCCATGTGCGAACCAATTGGTTGCACTTGCGCCCCTGTCGCCGCCGAGGCCGATCGTCGACCGGAAGGGGAACGGCTCCGTCGAGGAAGCCGTCCTTGTCCTTGGTGACAAGGGCACGTCGAAGATCCCGAGCCCAAGCCGTATAATTATCCGGTCCAGTGAGCTGCATTCCGATGAGTTTCAACTCAGGTCCGTCGGTCGGCGACGTGTAAAGGGGATCTCCAGGTTCGAAACGGCCGCCGCCGGCGGGGAGCACGTAGGGCACATACCCGGGTTGAGGAACCGGGTAGGGATTTGCTTGACCTGGTATGGACCCGAATCCTTGATTCGGATTTCCACGACCCGACCCACTCCTTGGGTCGATTTTGGGAAATTAGTTGCGAGGAAACGACCCACCTCCTTTGGGCCGAGAAGTTGCGTGCGGTTCCTCTCCAGACGAGCTGTGCGCAAATTGTGATCCAATCCATGTCTGTCCCGGCACGGTAGGCCATTGACCTGGGACAGAATACCATGGAATCATAGGCCACTGCATTGGGCCAGAGATCTGAGTTGGAGCAGGAGCAGAAATAGCTTGAGTATCTTCGGGAGGAGCGAAGCGAAAGTGTCGATGTTTGATTTTGTGACGAAGAGTCCTCTACTAAGGTACTCTCAACGTTCTTGTTTTTCTCCATGGTATCAAGAAGGTGAATTCCTAATCGTTTGTCTTGACTGATTGTTTATGCAGGAAAATCTGCATCCACAAGTCAGAGAAGAGAAAGAAACAACGATGGCAATTCTTAAGGATGCGGAAGCGTGCCCAGAAAAGGTCGCTCTGATACCATGACAGAAAGTGTAGTAGAGATTGTGAAGAATACTTTTTCTCTATATCATTGTATACATTTACATTAATGTATTTATAGTGTAAGAGACAAAAGAATAAAACAGGAAAAGAATAGAAAAGGAATATTACAAGAATCCCTATTTCCTATTTACCAAACTAATTCATTACAATCTACATAATCGGAATCTTCAAGATATATTTCCAACAAAGTACAGCTGAATTTATACGATACATCATTTGCTTTCGAATATATTTTTACGACGTAAGAAGAAACACGGATTTCAGTCCGATTATAAAAATTAAATGACATGCTGAATAGTGGGCCGGAACGTGCATCGCATGGGGGTCGATGTGGATTGAAAAATATCTTATTTGTTGCTTGCGAGGACATGAATCCGACAGCATTGATGATTGAGGCGACATTGCATGCTTACGAACGAGCTCGGCTGAATTATAGGTAATTTGGAACTTTATAATATCACGAGAGAGGAGCGGAGGAGGAGCAAAAGTCAAAAGTAGGAAAAGGGCGAGTGGCTAGGGGCGAGCGAGGAAAGTGGCGGAACAGGTGGAGGCGGCTTCAACCTCCGGCGATTGATCTTTCAAACATCCTAAAGTAATGCGGCTTTCCAATTACGGAAACAGGATGAGGACGTCGACCCACCCATCCTTTCGCGGTGGTTGCACTGTCTAATTTTGTACACTCGCGTTTGCATTTTCAGATCGAGCAAGAGAGGTAAATAATGAAAAACTTGAGAAAATTTATATGATTCGCCCGTTACTTTCGAATACATTTCTACGACAGAAGAAGAAACGTGGATGTCACTCCTATTATAAAAATAAATGATGCGCCACAAAGTACACTAGAACATGCATCGCGTGAGACTCGACGTGAATTGAATGATATCTTATTTGTTGCTTTCGGTCAACCCAATAAATACCGTGTTGCATGCATACAAACGAGTACGGCTGAAATATAGGTTGGTTTGGAACCTTATAATAATTCGAGGGAGGAGTAGAGGAGGGGGGTCCTGTACCCATGCTTCAAAATTTCCTTGCCAAGCTACATGAAACAGATTTCCGGAAGTCCATAGAAAAATTATTACTAATTGCCCGAAGTGAGAAGCAAAAAATATCCTGATAAAGACGTTCCTCAGTAATATCATCATGACTCTCAAAGTCATGCGCGGTCGCAATACCAAACCAAATACGACGAGTAGTGGGGTCCTGAGCTAAGCCTTGGCTAAACCTTGGAAATCTTAATGCCATAATGCCTTTCAAATCCTCCTAGCCATTATCCTACTGCAATAATTCTTGCTAAGAAGAACGCCCATGTTGTGGCAATTCCACCCAGAAGGTAATGGGTTACTCCTACAGCACGTCCTTGTACAATGCTCAAGGCTCTAGGCTGAGTAGCAGGAGCAACTTTTAATTTATTATGAGCCCAAACGATGGATTCAATAAGTTCTTGCCAATAACCACGCCCGCTGAATAGAAACATTAAACTAAAAGCCCATACAAAATGAGCACCTAGGAAAAAAAGGCCATATGCAGATAATGAAGAACCATAAGACTGAATTACTTGGGATGCCTGTGCCCATAAGAAATCGCGGAGCCACCCATTAATAGTGATGGAACTCTGCGCAAAGTTTCCTCCCGTGATATGAGTTACCACTCCTTGATCACTTATACTACCCCAAACATCTGACTGCATTTTCCAACTGAAATGAAATATGACTACCGAAATTGCATTGTACATCCAGAATAGGCCTAAGAAGAGAGGAAGAGAGGAAGCGAAGGGAACAAAATTCAAAAGTAGGAAAAGGCCTCATTGATGGCCCACAAAAGTCACCGGCTTTAGGTGAGGGCCGGCCTCTCCAAGCCAGGCAGGCCCTTGACAAGGCTCGATAATGGCCGGCGGAGGGAAAAATGATAAAAAAAAAAAAAAAAAAAAAAGAGAGCAGTAAAGTAGGAAAATAGAAGAAAAGAAAAGAAAATTAAAAAGTTAACAAAAAATTTGAAGAATATTAAAATTGTCCGCGTCATTACCGATCGTGCCACATAGGACACAATGTCATTATCGATTGCGCCACAGAGGATAGTTAGCATTCATGTTAGTAATTTCTTAGCAAAAATTGGTGGGATGAACCCAATTGACAAAACGTGAAAAAATTTATAACTCAATCGGCATAATTAAAATATTTATAATTGAATTAGCAAAAGTATAATGAGTTTAAGATTTTCTGAACAATTTTTCTATCGTTTTTAGCGATGTGATCAACCAAATAACGCATGAATGGAAAGTCCGCAAAAACAATGATGATGGTGGCGGGCTAATTTCCGAGGGCAGCCGTGGGGTTAACCTTCTATGTGATTCAAGTGGGATGTCACGCTTTCGTGGAAGATGACTTCGTTCCGGCGTCGTCAAGCCTTTGCATTTTCAGACCTGACGAAGCAAAAGAGACGTCATCATCGTGCGAAACGCCGGTGTCGAATGCTGGACCTGCTCGCGTTGTGTCCGATAGAATCGCGAACTTTCTCGAGGGAGTAGGGAATGCGTGATGGGCGAGGGCCGTTGAGATGACATTTGGTCCCAAAATCAGTGGTCGGGGTTCGTCGCGAAGGTGCGGCTCGCCACCAATCACCCGTTTTGTCCCTACAGCTGGCTTACGTACCACCGTACGTCCATGTGCTGCCCTGCATGATGCGAGAGGAACGAGGGCTCATATGGCAACAGAGGCTGCACAAGTCACGCCGAGCAACGTTCACCTAAATTTAAACATGTGTTTTTGATTAAAAGTCAGTTTGTAAGAGTTTTTTATATGAGCTCTAGACCCATGCTCTTAATCTAGCAATTGATGAATTGTATATTGTAAATTCTGGAATTTCAAATTGATGACAAACCGGTGGCGATTGTTGGCCACTAGCGATGGCGAGGGCGAGGCCCACTCCCACTTAGCCTAACCCAGACGACGAGGTTGGCCTTGCCATGGCTAGGTGAGGCTTGTCCTTGCTAGTGACCGACGAGGTTGACCTCGTTAGCCCTTGGCTCTAGCCGATGGCAAGCGGCCAAAGGAAGAAAGAGGGGAAAAAAGAAAGAAAATATTAATAAAAAAATTCAAAAAACAAAATACTATTAAAAAATTATTCACGTTAGCGCTAGTTTGCCAAAATTAACTGGATTTACTGAATTGGTATAAATGTAAAAAAAGGTTTGACTGAATTGGCCAAAAAAAGTTTATAACTGAATTGACATAATTACAATAAGTTTAGAGCTTTTTTTGATAATTCTCCCATTGTTTATCTATCTAAAAAATGGAGTTGGTTATTTTACTGGAAAATATTATGATGGAATTTGTATGTTTTAGACATTAGAACACGCGAGTTATGTGCCTCCAAACTATATTATAGAAAGTGCAATAAATAAAATAACCAACCTCAGCTTTATAAGGCGAGATGAAATTGGAATAAAAACCAAGAGTCGGGAGAAGAGTAAAAATTTCCAACTTCCATTGTGTCCTCTCAGTTATTCTTCTCAGCCTTTCTCCTTTGGGACTTGGTGATATCTAAAGGATTGTATTACAACATTGATCCGACGAGATGAGCCAGTTCACCAAGTATGCTCTTAACTCGTTACTTTAAATAGATTTTGTGGAGATAGAGATTAGTGATATTTGAAAACTACTAAATAGTCATATAATGTTAGAGGGAAAATTTGTCCAAAAAGTCATAGACCTATTGCACTTTTGTCAATTGAATCATAAACCATTTAATCGTGCTAATTGAGTTCGAAACATTTTCACATTTTATCAATTGAGTCAATTCGACCAATTATAATAAGAAATTGTTGACATGAACGCTAGCAGCGTCACATAAGACAATCGGCATTGATGTGGAAATTTTTTATAATTTTTTACTTTCTTTCTCTTTTTTTCCTTTTTATTCTACCAGGATTAGCAAAGGTCAAGGGCCACAACCCTTACTGGTAATTGCAACCCTCACCTAGTGGCCGATAAGGGTTGGCCAACCCTCATTGGGTTTGGAAGAAAGAAAAAAGACAAAGAAAGAAAAGAAAAAAAAGATGAACAAAATTTTAAAATATAAAAATTGTCCACATCTATACCAATAAGCACTAACGTCAGTAATTTCAAATTAAAATTGGCTGGATTGATTCAATTAGCAAAACGTAAAAATGTTCATGACTCAATTAGCAAAATTAGAAAAATTTAAAATTGAATTGACAAAAAGACAATAAAGTTTAGAACTATTTGAAAATTTTTCCTAATGGTCGAGATGAAGGACCCATATGTTGGGAAAATATACATGTCTCAAAACTCTATCTCTTAATCCCTTCGTCTATTATCCCAATCACCCAGGTAGTCGCCCAACGTGAAACTACCCCTGCCGTTTTCTTTATGATAACACATTATAATAAACAAGTCGTCGCGAGTTCCCCAAGCAATGTGGAAAGGCCAATAAGTCTTGCAAGTTTGGTGAATGAATCGCATATCTATCAGAACGAAGGCATGCAACCGATGCTTATTTTATACAATTCTAAGGACAGTCGGGGATGGGAATTAAATTATTTAACTTGAATTTTATATTCCCCCTAATGGGAATGCGATCTCGACGAAAGGGAGAGATGGATTAGTACTCGTCTAGTCAACCTACTGATGATGTAATAATACTGCTTTGCTAATCTCTCCTCGCCCTCGAGCAATCAATCAATCATTTTCTCTTCGAGCGGGTCTTCTGTCTAAGTCAACATTCAATTAAGACGTAACCCGCCCGACTAGTTTTAACGTATATAACCTTTTTTTCCGTCTCTATCTTAGGTTCCTTGGAAAGTTCAGTTCAAGTACCGAGGCAATGTTGGAGAAAATTCACGGTGACTAGCAAGTCACTAGTCAAGTCGTGGAGCACGAATCTTCCACCTCATTTTTTTTCTAGTTATTGTGGAAGGTAGACAAGCTTATGACTTTAATAAAAGCCCCATCACACCTAAGAGGATCGAATCGGATTGAAAAATCAATAGACCTAAATAAATCCATTTAATTTTTTTGACCGTTTCCCATGCATTATAAATCTAAAAGCTTATATCCAACCCAACTCATATCACAAAAACACTCTCGTATCTAACTCAATCTACAAAAAAATCATATCTAAACTGATATGAGAGTGCGAAGCAAGTGAGCGTGAGATCAAGTGAGAGAGAAAAGTAATGGAAAATTTGGAAAAACTTACACGATATATCGGTTGCTTTCAAATACATTTCTATGACAGGAGAAGAAACGTGAATTTCACTCCAATTATAAAAATAAATGACACACCACAGAGTTCGCCAAAGCATGCATCGCATGGGGCGCCCCATGGATTTAATGATATCTTATTTGTCACTTGCAATCAATATTAATCTGATAGCGTTGATCATTGAGATAATAAATATTATGTTGCATGCTTATAAACGAGTACAACTGAATTTATACGATACATCCTTCGCTTTCAAATATATTTTGACCACGTAAGAAGAAACGCGGATTTCAGTCCGATTATAAAAATTAAATGACATGCTGCATAGTGCGCCGGAACATGCATCGCATGGAGGTCCATGTGGATTGAAAGATATCTTGTCTGTTGCTTGCGAGGACATGAATATGACAGCATTGATGATTGAGGCTCGTCCTTGCTAGTGACCGGCGAGGCTGACCTTGTCAACCCTTGGCTCTAGCCGATGGTGAGCAGCCAAAGGAAGAAAGAGGGTAAAAAAGAAAGAAAATATTAATAAAAAAATTCAAAAAAATACTATTAAAAAATTATCCACGCTAGCGTTGGTTGGCCAAAATTAACCAGATATACTGAATTTGTATAAATGCAAAAAATTTTAGGATTGAATTGGCCAAAAAAAGTTTATAACTGAATTTACGCAATTACAATAAATTTAGAACTTTTTTGATAATTCTCCCATTGTTTATCTATCTAAAAAATGGAGTTAGTTATTTTACTGAGAAATCTTATGATGGAATGTGTATGTTTTAGACATTAGAACACGCGAGTTATGTGCCTTCAAATTAGATCATAGAAAGTGCAATAAATAAAAGTAAAAATTGACAGCTTGCTTTGTGTGGTGATACCTAAACGCGAAGATTCATTTGAAGAGATTACATGACCTAAGGACTTTGGTTTCCGCTTTTGATAAGTTGTGTTTAGGAGGATGGAGAGTTGACAATCGCAAATCTCCAGAGATACTCGTCCATCGACATAGTGTTTGATAAAAGTGATTGGAAGGGAAAAAATAATTCAAAAAATTACGAGAGAAGAGAGGAGAACCAATTTGAAAAAAATTGAGCTATAATGTCAATTGTAATGCATTTAGAAATAAATGTAAATTAAGATATAAGTGAGAAAGAACGAAACAAGTCTCTTCGTCTTCCTTTTTATAGTAATGATTGTTCCATACTCTTCGAACACCCAAGAAATCTACACTAGGTAATTGTTGCAGGCACATAGTCCTATGCCACTGGAGGTGGCCCCGAGAATGTGTAAGCGTGGTTATTCGAACCCAAGCCTCAAGTTGCCTTGAGTGAGGAGGATGAACGCGCATACGACTTGAGCAGACTCCTTTGAAATTATGAAAAAAGTTGGTAATATTTATACACAAATCCCTGCATTCAAATTTACCAATCTCTCCTAAGTAATCTTACTTCCTCCTAATCTTTTTTCTCATTCTCTTTCCCTTCATCCAACACAAGATCGTCTCTTCTCTCCTAAGTCCTCCCACCAAACCATGTGCTGGGAACTTGATAGGAGTGGATCCATTTTAGGAACCTTAGGCGCGATTTAGAAGAAAGTGAACCTTACATTGTCGGTCCCAACTGGACCCCCCACGCTAATAGTAAGTGCTTTGAATCCAAACAAGTATGGCCCTAATGGGATTGTCCCATTCTCAATGACAAATACGGTAAAGTCTATTTGCTTTGGGGGTGCATGATAACCAAAATTTCTGTTCCAGAAATGATTTTTTATTTCGCAGGCCAATTTAGACGTAAACTTGTTTGATAACGCTTATCAAATTTTCATTTACGGAATAGAAACCTATTCCGAAATAGAAATGGAGGAGAAATCGAAGTAGAAATTTTTACTTCGATTTCTCCCATAAATCAATTTATATTTCTCCCAACCCTAATTTTAAAATGAAATTTATTCGAATAAATAAAATGATATTTATTTTTATTTTTACGAATAAATTTAAAAAATCCTTTAAAATGAATAAATAAAAATAATTTATTTATTTTTAATCTATTTTAATAAATTTATTTTTATTTTTAAATGAATAAAATGAATATTTTTATTTTTATTTTTAATAAATAAATTTAATCGAAATAAATTTAATTAAATATCATTCGATTAAATTTATTTATTAAAAATAAATTTAATTAAATATCATTTTATTAAAAATAAAAATAAAAATATTCATTTTATTCATTTAAAAATAAAAATAAATTTATTAAAATAGATTAAAAATAAATAAATTATTTTTATTTATCATTTTATTTTTAGTTTATTAAAAATAATTTATTTATGATAAATAAAAATAAATTATTTTTATTAAAAAAATTATTTTTATTTGTCTTGAGTATTTTGCCAAATAATTTTTTTTTAAATTTTTTTATTCATTTTAAAATAAATTTATTCGTAAAATAAAATAAAATAGAATAAATAAAATAAATTTATTTTTAAGGATATTTTTATTTTAAAATAAAATGATATTCTTATTTTATTTTTTATGATTTATTTATTTATTTTTGTTAATAAATCATTTTTATTTTTATTTTTTATATTAAAGGTCGTAGGTCGTCGCTGCATTTGTCCGAAATGAAAAAATTTTGTGTCGTTATCAAACGAATTTCTATTTTTAGAGTAGAAATTTCGCATCGTTATCAAACGGTTATTTTTGCTTAGAAACTTTTCTAGAAATAGAAATAGAAAAATCTATTTCTATTCCGTAAAACTATTTTCAGAACAGAATGAGTGTCATGCGCGCCCTTAATGGGCCCAGTATGAAAAAGCCTGAATTTTTGGAAATGCAGGGAAAAAAAAAAGGAATGAAGATTTTTTTAATTGAGCGGGGACGAGCTTAGTGAATTGGTGACTCTAATGACCGACCCAATTGAGTTCTTAAGTAATTTTGTCAATTTGGCTTAGCCTTTTAGGCCCCTTCTTACACCGAAAGGAACGGAAAAGAACGATTGTCCTTATGTCCACCACCTTCCTTGGAAAAGTTATTTACACGTTTATCGTTAGATGAATGTTATTGTCACGTGTGTTTGGAGTTGGTTTTGTACCACGAGTCAAGACTCAAATGATGAACTAGTCACTTCTTATATTCGTGATGGAGATAAAAGAGAAAATATTCCAATCGGAAAATGGAAAGGAATAGGAATTGTCCAATAATGTTTGTTTTCGGACATCACATGGATTATCGAATCAATAGTGTCCCACCTAATGAAAAGAATCGATGGATAAAAGGAAAATAAAGGAAGTAAAACGGTCATGTCCTTTTCTGGGGAAGAAGCTGAAGATCTTCAGGTTTTATGGTTTCCACTCCCCGCGCTTATATTCCCCCAAAAGTGAAGATATGTGTCCATTACTACTGTCGAGAACCCTTTTGCAACTTTCACTTGTATACGTGTCCGTTGGGATAATTGTCTAAAAAATTTAAAAATTATTGTACGGCAATTAATTCAACTTTAAACCTTTTAATTACATTAATTTATTCCTAAACTTTTTAATACTTTGTCAATGTAGTTCATTTGACCTATTTTAACTAGAAATCATTGACAGAGACTTCAGTTGTCTCATGTGGCACGGTTGACGAAGTGAACAATTTTTTTTTTTAGTCTTTTTTTTTTTCTTTATCTCCTTTTCCTTGTTTTTCTTTTTTCCTATTTTCTTTTGTCAGCCTTTGCCAATCAGGCTAGCGAAGAGAAATAGGAAAAGAAGAAAAAAAGGAAAAATAAGAAAAGGAAAATGTTTCAAAAAAATTTAAAAAATTTTAAAAAATGTTCATGTTAATGCCAGCTATGTCATATAAGGAGGCCAACATCTATATCGGTGATTTCCAATCAAAATTGGCCGGGAGGACTACAATGACAAATCATCAAAAGGTTTAGGATTAAATTGATAAAATTGAAAAGATTATAACTAAATTGGTCGTTGTACAATAGTTTTAGAGCTTTTCAGACAATTGTTCCCGCGTTTGTTGCTAGCTCCATTGGTCCCATTCCATGGCGGATTATCATCAGTTAAATGCTATGAGAGAAAGAAATTAACCAAGTACTTAGACGACTATAAGTTTCAAAGGAGATAATGAGATATTGACTCAATCAACACCATAAACATGTCCCGCACACAAAAAAAATCGAATGAGGCGTGACAATCTGTAAAGAGTCCGCGCCGAGCAAGGCGAAGAGGACGAAAACGAGGCATCGACGTTCGGTGTCGGGTAAAAGTCCACTCCCCTCTCGTTCTCTCGAGTCATTACAAGACAACTTTATCGTGTGCCAATTACAAGGACTTCCGTGCAACTTCGGTGTACGCAAGTCAACCAGATAGAATTCATCCTTGTAGATTACTGATCAGCGGCCAATGCAGAAAACGCACGATGTCGATGGGGCTTCGTGTCGTGACCACTAAAAGAGAGTGCAAAACCATGATGCACACGTTCAGTTGCCGCATATGCGTCGTGATTATCTAAAGGGTTGGTCAGATGCCGCCCATTTCTCCACAAGCCACCCTCGTTCATTGGCAATCCCATCTTTTTGAGTTAAAGGTCAGAAAATAAAGTAGCTTTTCTCGTGGATCATCATCCGAAACCCTAATTATCACGCCTGATGAGACCAGCTTCAGTTGCAATTGCGTATGTATTTTCAACCCGACCCATATCGTAAAAACACTCTAATGTCTAAATAAATTTACGAAAAATCATACCCAAACTAAGATGAAAGTGTGAAGCAAATGAGTGTAAAATCAAGTAAAAGAGATAAATAATAAAAAAACTCGGGAAAATTTACACGATACATCCATTTCTTTCGAATATATTTCTAAGACACGAGAAGAAACATGGATGTCACTCCTATTATAAAAATAAATAATGCGCCAAAGAATATGCTGGAGCATGCATCGCATGGACCTCCACGTGGATTGAACGATACATTATTCGTTGCTTGCGATCCACGAGAATCTAACAGCGTTGATGATTGAGCCAACATATACCGTGTTGCATGCATACAAGCGACTACGGTTGAATTCTAGGTTAGTTTGGAACCTTATAATAATACGAGATAGGAGCAGAAGAGGAAGGAAGGAAGCGAAGGGAGCAGAAGTCAAAAGTAGGAAAAGGGCGAGTGGCGAGCGAGGAAAGTGGCGGAACAGGTGGAGGCGGCTTCAGCCTCCACGATTGATATTTCAAACATACTTAAAGTAATACGGCTTTCCAATTACGGAAACAGGATGAGGACGACGACCTCCCGTTCCTTCGCGGTGGTTGCACTGCCTGATTTCTTACACTGGGGTTTGCATTTTCAGATGATGGTGGCGGGCTAATTTCTGAGTAGCAGCCGTGGGGTCAACCTTCTACGTGATTTAAGTGGGATGCCACGCTTTCGCGGAAGATGACTTCGTTCCGGCGTCGTCAAGCCTTTGCATTTTCAGACCCGACAAAGCGTCGTGGTGTCCTAGAACGGGCAAAAGAGACATCATCATCATCGCAATAAACGCCAGCGTAAAAAATCAGACCAACTCGTGTTGTGTCCGATAGAATCACATACTTTCTCGGGGGCGTGGGGAATGCGTGATGGGCGGGGACCTCGAGATGACATTTGGTCTCAAAATCAGTGATTGAGGTTCGACTCGCCACCAACCACTGGTTTTGTCCCTACAGCCAGCTGACGAACGTGCACGTGAAAGTCGTTTGGGATGCTAAAGTTACCACCGTAGGTCCATGTACCGCCCTGCATGATACGAGAGGAACAGGGGCTCATAAGTCACGTCGACCAACGTACACCTAAATTGTAACGTGTTTTTGATTAAAGGCCAGTTTGTAAAAGAGTTTTTCATATGAGGTCTAGCCCCATGCTTCCTAATTTAGCAATTGATGAATTGTATACTGTAAACTCTCAAATTTCAAATCGATGGCAAATCAATGGTGACCGCCAGCCACTGGCGAGGGCGAGGCCCACACCCGCTTGGGTGAGGCTAAGCCTCGCCAGATCTAGTGAAGCCTCACCTAGCAACGGCAAGGCCAGCCTTACCATGGCTAGGAAGAAAGAGGGAAAAAAAAAAGATTAATAAAAAATTCAAAACATAAAATATTATTAAAAAATTGTCTATGTTAGTGTTGATCAGCCAAAATTGGCCAAATATATTGAATTAGTATAAATGTAAAATGTTTAGAATTGAATTGGTTTTAAAAAAAAGTTCATGACTAAATTTGCATAATTATAATAGGTTTAAGACTTTTTTTGGTAATTCTCCCATTGTTTATCTATCTAAAAATGGAGTTGGTTATTTTACTGGAAAATCTTATGATGGAATGTGTATGTTTTAGATATTAGAACACGAGAGTTATGTGTGTCGAAACTAGATCACAGAAAGTGCAATAGATAAAAGGAAAAGTCGACGGTGGTCTTCGCTTTTGATAAGTCGTATTTAGGAAGATGGGGAGTCGACAATCACAAATCTCTAGAAATATTCTTTCACCGACATAATGCTTGGTAGGAGTGACGCGAAGGGAAAAAATAATTCAAATAATTACGAGAGAAAAAGAGGAGACGGTTTGAAAATTTGGGTTATAATGTCAATTGGAATGCATTTAGAAAAAAATAAAAATTAAGACATAAGTGAGAAAGAAGGAATTTTTTTTTTTTTGTCTTCCTTCTATAGTAATGATGAGTGTTCAATGCTCTTTGAACACCTAAGTAATTTACATTGATTAATTATTGCAGGCACATAACCTTGTGCTACTGGATGTGGCCCCGAGATTGTGCAAGTGGAGTTATTCAAACCCAAGCCTTGGGTTGCCTCGAGTGAGCAAGATGAACGCCGTTGTGACTCAAGTAGACCCCCTTGAAATTGTGAAAAAAGTTTGTATATTTGTACCCAAATCCCTTCATTCAAATTTACCATACCCTCCTAATTTATCTTTACTTCCTCCTGATCTATTTTTCTCATTCTCTTTCCCTTCATCCAACACAACATTGCGCTTTTCAAAATCATTTCTCTTCCCTCCTAATTCCTCCAACCAAACTATATGTGTTGGGAACTTGATAGGAGTGGATCCATTTTAGGAACCTTGCATGGGATTTAGAAGAGAACGAACTTTACATCATCGGTCCCAACTGGACCCCCAACGGTAGAGCCCAAGAAAATGCAAGACAAAAACCCATCCATTAATAAGTGCTTTGGATCCAAACAAGTAGGGCCCTTATTGGATTGTCTCATTCTCAATGACAATAATGGTACATAGTCCATTTGCTGAATGGGCCTAGAATGAAAAAGTCTGAACTTTTGGAAATGCAAAAAAATAAAAATATAATTGGTGACTCTAATGACTGGACCCAAATGAGTTCTTAAGTAATTTTGTCCATTCGGCTTAGCCTCTTAGGCCCTTTCTTACGCCAAAGGCAACGGAAAAGAATGATCACCGTTATGTCCACCACATTTCTTTACAAAGTTATTTACATGTTTATCGTTGGATGAATGTTATTGTCATGTATATCTAGAGTTAGTTTTGTATTGCATCTCAATATTCAAATTGTGTGAGCAAGTCACTTTTTACATTGGCAATGGAGGTAAAGAGAAAATATTCCAATTGGAAGATGGAAAGGAATAAGAATTCTGGAAAGTAATGTTTTTTTTCAAACATCGAATGGATTATCGAATTAATAGTGACCCACCTAATGAAAAGAATCGATGAATAAAAGGAAAATAAAGGAAGAAAAACGGTCATGTCCTTTTTTGAGGAAGAAGCTAAAGATCTTTAGGTTTCATGGTTTCCACTCTCCATGGCTATATTCCCGCAAAAATCAAGACATGTGTCCATTACTATTGTCAAGTATCCTTTTCCAACTTTCACTTGTATATGTATCCATTGGGATAATTGTCTAAAAAATTCTAAATTTATTATAAGGTAATTAATTCAGTTTGAAATATTTTAATTGTGTCAATTTATTCCTAAACCTTTTAACACTTTATCAACATGGTTCATTTGATCGACCAAAAAAGAAAAAAAAAACATGGTTCATTTGAGCAAATTTGACTAGAAATTATTGAGGTAAACTCCAATTGTCCCACATGGCATGACCAGCAATGTGAATGATTTTTTGCATATTTTAAATTTTTTAGATTTTTTTGTCTTTTTCTTTATCTCATTTTCCTCCTTTTCTTTTCTTTCCTTTTTCTATTTTCCTATTTTCCCTTGTCGGCCTCCGCCAATTAAGCTGGTGAAGGGAAATAGGAGAAAAAGAAAAGGAAAATATTTCAAAAAAGTTCAAAAAATTACAAGAATTGTTCATGTCAGTTGTGTAATGTAGAAAAGTTAACATTCATGTCAGCAATTTCCAACCAAAATTGGCTGGAATGACTAAATTGACAAATCGTCAAAAGGTTTAAAATTAAATTGACGAAATTGAAAAATTTATAATTAAATTGGTTGTTGTACAATAGTTTTTAAGGTTTTTTGGACAATTTTTACCATGTCTGTTTTTAGCTCCATTGGTCCCATTCCATGGTGGTTTATCATTAGTTAAATGCTATCAGAGAAAGAAATTAACCAAGTACTTAGACGACTATAAGTTTCAAAGGAGATATTGACTCAATCAACACCATAATAAGCATGTCCCGCACACAAAAAAGAAATTAATCAAGTACTTAGACGACTATGTGTCCCGCACACAAAAAAATCTAATAAGGGGTGATACTTTGTAAAGAGTCCGCGCCGAGCAAGACGAAGATGAAAACGAGGCATGGACGTTCGGTGTTGGGTAGAAGTCCACTCCCCTCTCGTTCTCTCGAGTCATTACAAGACAACTTTATCGTGTGCAAATTACAAGGACTTCCATGCAACTTCGGTGTACGCAAGTCGACCAGATAGAATTCATCCTTGTAGATTACTGATCAGCGGCCAATGCAGAAAACGCACGATGTCGATGGGGCTTCGTGTCGTGACCACTAAAAGAGAGTGCAAAACCATGATGCACACGTTCAGTTGCCGCATATGCATCGTGATGATCGTCTTTCCGATTTCATTTTTCAGTTAAAGGGTTGGTCAGCTGCCGCCCATTTTCCACAGGCCACCCTCGTTCATTGGCGATCCCATCTTTTTGAGTTAAAGGTCAGAAAATAAAGTAGTTTTTCTCGTGGGTCATCATCCGGAACCCTGATTATCACGCCTCTGAGACCGACCTCAATTGCGTAAGTGTTTTCACTCGATCCCATTGGGGATTAGTTTGTGGAGGAGGACTTTTTCCTGTATGTTGTTCATTGGCCAAACGTGGGAATACAGTAGCATCTCATGGTTGTTGCTTGCAGAGAACAAGAAAAGAGAAGGGTCAGGCTGTTGCCGACAGCGAAGGAGTTTAACCCAATAGAAGCTGGAGATTCTAATCACCAGCATTTTCTATTCCGTCATTGAATTTCTAAGTAGCAATATAAGAGAGAGAGAGAGAGAGAGAGAGACATATACAGTTGGTGCTTCTGACTGTCAAAATTTCAACCAAGTTATTGGTCTAGTTTAGGATAGGGCTTCGATTACTTTATTGTAATCCCAAAGAGACTTAGAGTGTTATGTCCCGTTTAGAGATACAAGAAAGTTGACAAATTAATCCGCTATCAACCTCTCTCTCTCTCTCTCTCCTTCTCCTCTTACCCATTATAAAACTTAAACTTGTGGTGGTAAGTTAAGCATCAATTAACAAGTCTGACTGTTTACACACTTTGTCCGTGCATTCGTGAGTAAATATATTAATTTCCCGCTTGATTAGCAGTCAAATCACTAGCTTACGGAATAAGTTTGAGGCGCATTATCCTCCCAATACGCGATCCACGAAAATGTTTGGATGACATTTAATCTGTAAAAATCGCCGAAGACGAAAGCTCCTCAGTGCGGGTATCACCTCTTTTGATGTTGTCTCATTAATCCTAAAGTTGATGGTGGGGGCTCCATCCACGTCGTCTTAAATTTTAAGTATATTATCGCGGATTTTCCAGCTCGGTCCAAAGATCACAGTGTGGGAAGCCTGAAAAGCTAATCTAAAGTGAAACGGTCAAGCAAAGATTGAGCCTTTCCTGATCTGATGGGTGTGATAAGTATATGTTAATTCAACCTGTCCACAGAGTTTGCAGCTTTTATGTTCTTGGACATGTAAAGAAAGAAGTGGACAAGAAGTGCCGCTACTGTGGTGTCTCAATGTAACCAAATAACAACATCGATGGGTCTCACAGATTAACAATCTGACCCAACTTTGATTGAAGCAAAGCTTAATCATGTAATAGGTTAGTGCCCCAGCTGTTGATTCTGAAAACTTCAGCTGTTAGGGAATGCAATGGGACTTATACTTTGTCTTGACTTGAAATGATCTGAAGGTTGTAATTTATAGGGAAGTTGCATAAACTAATTCTAGAGAAGCTATATCTGCAGATAGACTAAACACTTCTGCCACTCTATCATTGCTGATTTTCAGAAACAAGCAAGCCTACTTTGGGAGACCGAACCATATCAAAATATCCCCAAATAGCATCAAACTTAAGAAAACTGAATTGCTCCAATCACTGTCGACGTCATATCCGGCCTACCCAGAGATATTTGCATAGCTTTCTATAAGTTGATACATTAGTCAAAAACTGCAAATGCGGCCAAGAGCCTCCGGGTGCGCACACTTGCCTTGTTATATTGATATAAAGCAGCATTTTTCTTGGATATTTAGTGTGATACCTCAGTAAGGGTGTCAATTGGCAATCATGGTGTTGAGCTTTAGACCACGAATCCCCTTCTAAAGACAAAAGTTGGTCCTTTATGACCATTAGTTTGTCCGGCTTGACATGAAACTTGTTATGTGATGGGAAGATTAGTCAATAAGGAGAGAACAATTATTGCACGCTGAAAGAGATATAGATCCCAATGACCTTGCATGCAATATTTCGGTGGTCTTCTCCACTAGCTAGTACTGAAAAATTTGCAAACCTGAAGTTCTTTAATAAGCAAAAGAGGGTACAGAGGAAAAGCTCTAAAGCGAGGGAACGGAGAGCCACTGATTGCACGAAAAGATCCATGTGTTGGAGTAGCAGAGAAACTGAATCTTTGACCAGAAACTTTTGCATGAAGGTGATGTGCGTGAAGAGATTCAATAATAGAACAACACTTTCTGGTCAAGAAAAGGGGTTAGACAAAGCACAACACAAATTGTTTTGTGCTCTTGCTTTGCTTAAAGGAATGACACCGAAGGGCACAAAAGATTTGTCTTCTCTCTCTCTCTCTCTCTCTCTCTCTCTCACACACGGAGGATGAAAGGCCAGTGTAGGAGATGAAGCAAACGTGAGTATTGAAACTGCCTTTTCTAGCTAGTTAGCCAGGAGATGGTGATCTTTTAAATAGGGCACAAGCTTTTGTGCGGTTTTGAGCGAAAAGAAAATGGTGGTTTTCCTTTAAGGGCTCTCACGAATGGCTTAGAGAGAAGTGGCGAGAGACTAAAGTTGATGGAATGGATACGACAATCTGGTTAGCAATTTTATAATTATCTTAGGGAAAAGGAAAAAAGGGAAGGAAAAGATTGTTTAATGGAATGCCATTCGTATGCTGTGATTGCCGTCGTTTCTCTTTTCTTTGATTGCGGTTTTTTTCTTCTTCTTTTTAATTATTATTGTTATCACATATAAATGAAGTGGACGTTTTCATGCATGAACCCATGCAGACTGATAGGGTGGGCATAAAGCATGATGCTGATGTTTCTAATTATTGACCATTTTCTAATTGACCAAACCCCTTGGAAATGAAAGGGTGTTGATTCGAGGGCCCGAATTCTAGGCTGGTTGGGTAGTAAAACTAGAAGACATGGACTTCGGTGTTGTATGGCCTAAAAAATCACGACTAGGAAATCCAAATGAGTAAGATGCAGTTGATGCATGGTAGTGTCAATGAATCAATTTACATAATGTCATGAAAATCTTCTTTTTTATAATCATGGGAAACCCCAGCTAAAATATTGGAAGAATTTATAAGAATCACCAATATCGGTTCGGACCAAAATGGATCCAAGGCTATACTTTTTTCATACATTTCATGTAGGGATCATCTTTGCTCTTAATCACCAAAGGGCACCTGCAAAAGTTTGAGTCGGTACAAGCCACTCAATGACCTTTTCTTGTAATTCACCTGCTGCGTTTCTGCTGCAACATCTCATTCTGTTTCCACTAATTTGGGGAAAGAATATTCTATCACAGAATGCAACTCTCACAGAATGCAACTCTTCCCCTCATCGAATGGCTTATTCAGAAGAAGACATTTCGGATTTTTTTTTCTTTTGTTGCCCTAATTTAGACGGTAGAGCGATACTACTTGGTGGGGGCTGAATATTCCATGATGAGAAACCTATTGCCTAGGCACGATGAAAAACACACCTCGACTAGATCTCTCTGCATTCATTCTCTAGGATTTCCTCCCTTTTGAGTTTTTGGGGACCCCAAAATGTATAAGACATCATCCGTCATCGCAAAGGGCAAGGCATCAGCTCAGTGGAAAATGGGTTGGACAATAGAGAAGCTGGTGCTGGATGATATGATGCGCGATATTAATTAGTTTATTCACCACTCGAGATTATTGATATCTTCATTTTTTGTCTCCATGCTCCATATATTTTGCACCCAAATTGCTGTCAAAGAAATGTCTCTTCACAAACCCTAGCATGGAAACTGCAACTGTCCATAATGAAGTGGTATAGCCTTTTTTCGATAAATATTCCGGAAAAGCAAAAGGGTCGATGGTCGGGTTTTGCTACAATTATCCCCACCCGAAAAATCCCGGGCGGAAAAGTTCTCTAACTAAAAAAGCAAGTATAACTTCATTAGCTGAAAAATCCTCACAAGTGATAATTAGAAACATAGTAGGTAACTAAGATTTTTTTTTTGTTTTAATCAAGAAACGAGGATGCTTTTTTAAATAGGGAAAATCGGGTGTTGTTCAATACCATGCGTGAGAGTTTGTTTATTCTATTCGATTGGTCGGAAATAACTGTGGTTAGACCTTGGATGATAAATCAAGTCAAACAGTAGAAATTTACGAGGAAACAGTCGAAAGTAAAACGATTGAAAGATGAAAAATGAGAAAAAACAAATGAGAAAGAAAAGGGAGAGAGTGGAAGAAACAAAGAACAGACATGAAGGAAGCAGAACCGCTTTTTACATGCGAGTTGCCTTGCGGGGTTCCAACATGGCCATACCATGCGTGTGGGTCATTTCTACATGCTCTTTTCTCCTCATTTTTTTACTTTCAGTCACATCACCTTTTTTTTTCTTTTCCTCCCTTTTGAATTTTTTAACCACAGGACAAAAAAAATCACAAAACTAATTAGCTATCTTATTCGCAAATGCTACAATAATTCAGGAGCTTTTGCCGACTAAACTTGGAAAAAATAATCTGCCAATTATTGACTCTTACCTAATCTATTTCTTTAAATAATGATCGACCTGAAAGGTTTCGTGAGATCACTGCTAACTGCTATTAAAGCTTGAATATTTAAGTGAATACTTTGGTTTAAGTGTAAAAAGCTTGGAAAAATATAATAGGGAGGGTAAATTAGAGTCCAAAGAGATTTAAACTCTGAGCATCTTGTTACGACGGCATGAAAGATCTAATGGGACTTCCACCCACTATTCTAAAAGTCCAAACTATAGAAAAAGATGTGATTTTAATATTTAATTAATTTAACTCAACCCATTAAAGTGTTAAGTATGAGGAACTCTCGAGTTTATATTACTAGGGTTTAATTTTTCTTGGTCCGGCCAAAGCTTAGATTACCCCCTACTTAGCTAATCATTTGAGGTTGCTCATTCTTTTTTTTTCCCTTGGCTAGAAAAGTTGTTTACGATCGAATTTATTTAGCTAAAACATTCGATGCGAAATTGTTCCCAACTTTTTGTCTCCTCGCACGGCTCATTTGGAATTCGACATGGAAAGTGTAAGGTAAAAGGAAAGTTAGCTGAAGCAAGATGGCAAACTTCCATCCACGTTCGGCACGTTGTGGTGTCGTGGGGGTCTAGCTTTTACCTCATCCATCAAGTGAAATTCAGCTAAAATAGTCACATGTAACGCATCCGAGGAAACGCACGCCGAACCGTATTATTCTCGATCACCCTTATAATTAGCAAATCCTCACATCGCACGATCATGTCTCCATTCAAGTTTGTCATGACACAGTCGAGTCAGCCTCGCATGGCTGGCGGTTGATTCCATGCCCGATAGATCGACATCTTCCACGAAGCTGTCGCGAAGACAAGAGTGGTACACGCCAGAAGTCATGGTCTGATCAAAGTGTCTTTTCTGAATTCTCTCTCTCTTTCCTTCTTTTTCTTAATTTTCTTTCAATTTTTTTTTTTATGTAATTTTTGTAATTTTTATTTTTGGGATTGAAGAGATTGGAAGAACAGGGGAACCCCCTTGCTCTGTTGTGCGATTTTTGCATTATGAGGTGACGGCTCGTGTGAGGTAATTTGGAGTTGCGTGTGATTAGCATTAAGGACTCACCCCCGCCCTGTTTGATTCGTTTTTGGTGACTCCACTTTTGGAAAAGGCCTTTCTCTACCAATTTAAAAAAAGAAAAAGAAAACCACACTAAAACTTTCGGAGGAAAATAATTAAACAATATCAATCAACCTTAACCAAAAAATGAATAAAATATTGAAAACGGATACGATATTTTAAGTTTTGAAAAAGCAAGCGTGATTTTACATATCGATAGTATTTTCTTAATATAATTTGAAAGATTTGGGTATCTTATATTAAATAAAATTTAAATCATATGAGTTTCGCAAAAGGTCCAAACAATCTCTATTGGAATTGTTTGAACGAGGAGATACCTATTTTGAGAAGGTTATTGAGGTAGACATTTACCGATTACAATTAAGGAGCCTCCTGGAAATCTTTGACCCTAACAATCACACAAGCAAGTCAACAACAACGCACCTGATTAGCGCTAACTCAGATTACACCTGAATAATGCTTACTGATTAATGCGATATCATCACTGCGACGCAGCAAGCCACCTTATTGCAAGCGTCTACTCTTTCCGTCGCGAGTAAAATAAGTTCCGACTTCGATTTCGGGCGATGCTCGTGCGTTCCTTTCAAACCCTAATCATCTCGAAGAATAGGCATCTCCCTTCCGTGGAAAGATTGAAATGCATTATGATGGCATGTGAGATTAAACTTGCTAATTATAAACTAATTATAAATGAGCGCATTGAGTACTTGAATGGCTCTTTCTCTAGAAGTGGAATATTCTAGCTGTCCGAAGGCTAACACCGTAACACGTGCACGATGCGTTCTAGCCCAGGAAGGTGCACGCCTATTTTTACAACTTTTTTTTTTCCCTTCTCCACACGGCAATGGAAACTCATTAGGAAGATTCTTACATTAACTTTAAACCCTTTCTGCACGGAATGTCAGCTCTCTAGAGGGAGCACCAAGTGAAGTAATCGACACATGCATGCAATAAACTTACAATCCTAAAAAAATCGCTGCTTGACTAAGAAAAATATATCAGGAATTTTATATTTAGGCATATGTATTTATTTGGTTAGAGTACTCCTACATCTTGAACATAAGAACTTTGTCATTGTACCGACTCAATGAACCAGGAGCTAAATCTAAATCGGATTCATTGGTAAATGAGAGTTTTCTTATCACGTAATAGGTGTCATAAATTGTAAGGTGCGTGTAGAACGAGCGTCCAATCCAGAAACTCGAACTTGTAGGTGGAGGGAGACTAGATGGACAAGGCGCACTAAGATTCTGTAAATAACTGTCTGACTCTATTTATTGGAAGAAAATAAGTTTCTTGAAATGTTGAACTCCGATACTCTTTCACCAAAAACTAACTAAGAATAAATTGTTAGTGACAACGTCACGGGGGACCAAAACCAGGAGACGTCGAGCTCGCAATTGCAAATGTCGAGAGAGAGAGAGATAGAGAGAGAGAGGTGGACTACGCGTGGGAGGAATCGAGATGTTGAAGATCTGAGTCACCGAGCAAATGGAGAGTGGCGTAAGCTGAATCCCACTCACCTCATACTCCTTTCTTTAGCCATGCACTTATACTATCTCACTCTCTCTCTCTCTCTCTCTCTCTCTCTCTCTCTCTCTCTCTCTCTCTCTCTCTTCTAAATGGATAACAAGAATTTCTTTTCACTTTTTCTTTTTCCCCTCTCGCATTTTTTTTTATGAAAAAAAGGAAAGAAAAATTTGTAAATATTCCATCGGATTCCACAAAAACAAGTCTCACCACCACCCTCCTCTATATAATGAATCTCGTCCTTCCTTCTTCCTTAGGAAACAACTCAGTTTACCTTCTCTCGCATCACTACATCCCTCTCGCCCTCTCGACCCCCTTCGCACTTCAGAGTCGCTCATCTCGTCATATTCTCGTATCTATACTTTCCCAAGAGAAGGGGAAAGGAAGAAAAGAGAGAATCCACAATGGACAAGCTCAAGGGCTGCAACAAGTTCCTGGAGACCTCCAAACCCTACTTCGCCATGATCTCCTTGCAATTCGGATACGCCGGCATGAACATCATAACCAAAGTCTCCCTAAACCATGGCATGAGCCACTACGTGCTCGTCGTCTACCGCCATGCCTTTGCCACTGCCGTCATCGCCCCTTTTGCCCTCATCTTCGAGAGGTTGACACATTGATCCCGACTGTCGCGTTTAGTCGACATGCACGCGACGATTCGTCCTTCTTCTCTCTTTCTTTAAATGCCTAAGATTTTCGACATTACTTGTTGCAGGAAGAAGCAACCCAAGATCACATTCCCTGTTTTCATGCAAATATTTGTCCTGGCACTACTTGGGTAAGGCCCCTTTCTTTTCATATAATGAAGTAAAATAAAATGATGCATAAAAACTAAGTTATAAACTTATCATGGTTTACTTTTAATTAACAGACCGGTGATTGATCAAAACTTCTACTACGCTGGGCTGAAGCTCACTTCTCCAACTTTCTCGTGCGCAATGAGCAACATGCTTCCCGCCATGACATTTGTGATGGCTGTCATTTTCAGGTAATTGATAGTTACAAGCAATGATGCTTTCATTAACTTTAGAAGGAAAAAGAAAAACGTACGTACATAGCTTTCTGAAGTAACAAAGAGCTTTTTTTTCTTCTTTAATTTGACATTAATTAGGATGGAAAAAATCGATATTAAAAAAGTGAAGTGCCAAGCGAAGGTCATAGGGACAGTGGTGACCGTGGCCGGGGCCATGTTGATGACGCTCTACAAGGGTCCTATCATGGAAATGGTGTGGCCGCATGCCCACCCCCCGAAATCATCCAGCTCTGGAACCGGCACCTCCAACAAGGAGTGGTTCCTCGGCTGCATCCTCCTCATCATCGCCACTCTAGCATGGGCTTCTCTCTTCGTCCTCCAAGTAAGTCCACGAACTCCTTCCAATAAATAAATAAAAGACAAAAGTCATTTAACATGTAGCAAACTTAGCAAGTCACCTTTCTGGCCCATGTCAATCGCACGTCAAGAAATGCTAAGACTCACCCTGAAGGAAGAACACAACTACCATGTGTACAATAGTCTCTTTTGGTTAAGTATATCATCAAGTTGGTACTATAAACATGATCCAAGCAAATGTGCAACCTCCGACATCTAGATAAGGAAAGTGGGGAATAATTCGTCATCTCAACGTGAAACTTACCTGTTCTTTTCGAATGTGATCCGCTGAATCTATCAAAGTAATCAGGACAACTATCATCTCCCCATAGAATCCACATGAAAGTCGTTGCCCTAACTAATGATTTTTTATATGATGATTGGCTATCCACTAGATAGTTTTGTTATATGCTTCGCACAGCAGGAATAACAATTTTCTTTAACCATTAATTATCCGCAGACCAAAGCCTTGGAGACATACAGGAACCACCAGCTCTCGCTCACGTCGCTGGTGTGCTTCGTGGGAACTGTACAAGCGATCGCAGTGACGTTTGTCATGGAGCACCGAAGTGGTGTCTGGAAGATCGGCTGGGACATGAACCTCCTTGCCGCCGCCTATGCTGTAATGACCCTCGTCTCTTTAAATCAAGTGCATATGAGCGGGTCCCGTAAGGAAAACGAATTGACTAACTTTAATTTTGGATTTTGTCCATTCAGGGAATTGTGACCTCAAGCATTTCATACTATGTGCAAGGCCTGGTGATCAAGAAAAGAGGGCCGGTCTTCGCAACTGCTTTTAGTCCCTTGATGATGATCATAGTCGCCATCTTGGGCTCTTTCATCCTTAGAGAAAAGATTTACCTTGGAGGGTAATTAGCTCTTAAATCTTAATCACTTCAAAACCTTTTACGTGCGAGAACAGACAATTAGCTGATTTTAATATTTCTCTTTTAAGTTTTTCCATCCATGATACTCTTAATTCAATATTAAAGAAGGAACGATTTGCGCACGAACTCTCTTTTAAATTTGTCCCCAAAGGAAATAACTTTGTCGGTTACAAGAACAATAATTGATAATTGACGTCACATTAAAATATGATAGATACAACCCACTAAACTTGCTTTTATATTTTCTACTGCTACAGAGTCCTTGGTGCAGTTCTGATAGTGATCGGGCTCTACTCGGTCCTGTGGGGCAAACACAAGGAGAAGCAAGAGGAGGATAGGTTGAGGCGACTGGAGATTTTACCGGATGTTGTGAAGGGTGTCCAAGAGAACGGGAATATTGTCACCAACGGAGTCTCGAATGACAACCTTGAAGACGACATCGAAATGAATGGTGTCGAGCCGCAGAAGGCAGAGGCCAACAAGCCCCACGCCGTTGTCGTCACCATGCCCATGAAAGCTTCCCAAATGATGCCCGAGGAATAGTGGCCTTCTTGGGAGGAAGATGGGCTTTTTTGTCCTTTCGACCCCCCATTTTCTCCCCTTCTTTTTCCCCCCCTTTTTTATTCTCCTTACTTTTTCTTTTCCCCCCTTGTTCCTTTTTAATTTTCTGATGCTGAATGTGATGGTGTTCCAAGAGTACTCGTACTAATGAAGATTTGAGAGAATCCCACAATCTCTTTTCCCCCCATTTGGCCTCGGCGTGTCTGCGTCCTCGTCACTCGAAACCGTAACTGGTCTCTTAGGTATTTCACATCTCGGACGTGCCACTGCCAGGTTTCCTGACGTCTGATTCAGATTCCCAACAAGGGAGTAACATGTGCTAGTGGTTGACTTTCCGTCAGCAAATATGTTCGTGCAACCATAGTCCTTTGTTGTCAGAATAGAATCTAAAAATTGCATCTGATGCCTCCACATTCTCTCCAACAATATTTACCCCCACCCCTTAAATAGCAGCAGAGGACAGGGATCTCTCTCTCTCTCTCTCTCTCTCTCTCTCAGCAGCTAAAGAGACAGCGATTGAGGAGATAGAGACGTGATGTGAGGAGATACCATTTGGATTCCACTAGCAAACCTCGGTTGAGAGCATTTGGCTCTTTACATCTCTCCTCAGCGTGGTGTTTGAGGGTGTACTCTAATGCAGTGGAAACGAAGTGGATGCTGATGAGTGAATCACTCTCGCTTGTCCTGTTGTCAGGGGATGCAGATTTTACACTGCTGATTGGTTTTTCTTAGTGACATATCCAAACTGAGAAAGGTGATGCTTTGGGGAGAGAGATCTGATAAAAATCAATCTATGCACAAATAATAACTCAAGACTCAAGTTCGGACGCGCTTGATCTCTATTCGCTTCATTAGATTCAATGTCTTTTGAGAGTTTAAAGTTCAAGTGATAATGAGAAGCATAATAATGGCAAAATGGTCAAATAAATCTCGAATTAGTTGCTATTTGGACTTTGTGCCTTCATGCCAAGGGATGTATCGCATAAATAGGACAGACATTTGTTTCAGGAGGATGGACCCGCTATAATCAACCCTAGAAGCTAGATCTAGGGTTATATAGTAATCACCAGTCATAAGCACCTAAAGTTGTTACATGATGATCGACCACATGTAATTTGTTATAATCAAATCTCTCTAAATGAGAAAAGAAAAATGAGTATATAGCTGAGTTTAATTTATTCTGTGGAAATTTCTATCATAACATATTTCAATCATTTTCAATATTTGGATTGCTTAAAAAAATGAGTTAACAAAAAATTTATGCTAAACTTAAGAAAGTGATTTTTGTTCTTTTAAAAATTAGAAATCATTTTCCGAAATACGATTAACTATCGAAGGACTAGAGACCTAGGCGCTTGACGACGGGAAACAAGATGCTTGTGCTTGGGTCCTCAGCAATCATGCTTGAGTCTCTCGAGGTCGAGCTTGAATTCATCAAGACCGAGCCAAGTCCTCGGCCTATGCTTAGATTCCCAATGGCTGGGCTAAAGATACCCCAACTCTTCCGATCGAGACTGTGGTGGTTGAGCTCAAGTCCCTCAAGGTCGAGACCTTCCCTACCAAGCCAAGTTCCTTAACACTCAAGTCCGAGACCATGGCAACAGAGCCTAAGTCCCTTGGGACCCGGCCCAAGACTTGCGCACCCGTGCAGGGGTCTTTGGCCATTATGCCAAGTCCCATGGAACTTGACAACTGAGCCTAGGTCCCCACAATTGAGTTTAGGACCCCAGCACTAGAGCTTGAGTACCCTAAGGTTGAGCCTAGGACCTTAGCCCTTGAGCCTGAGTTCCATAAGAAGAAAAAAAAAACAATCTTTAAAAGTATTAATGCTATGAAAAAATTCAATTTGATAAAAATTTATTGGAAAATATGATGATAAAGTATCACAAAAATAATACATGTCTCTTCGCGAAAATAAAAGTAATTTTTCCTTTTCAACAACAAAAAATAATTTTCAGCTCATTTTTAAATTTCAGTCAAATACAGAAAAATATAAAAAAAAAATTAGAAATATCAAATTTTATGTAAAATATACAGAGCACTAATAATCGCTTCTTCTTTTTTACTTCAAGTGTGAGGAAACCTTGGCTAACTACCTGGAATAATTTGAGCAATAGCCATTGGAAAAAGATTTAAGATATTTATTTATCCTGTAATTATAGGGAATCTCGATCTTTGTCAAAAAGGGTTGTTCAATAACGAATGAAGGTTCATGAAGACCTTCTCAAGTTGCAAGTTTCCGACTATTATTTGCGATGAACGGGCAAGCATAATTCTGTCTAAAAGATCCAGGAGCGCAACATGAGGAGATACAAACAAATGTCTTCTTCTTTTTTTTATGAGTTCAATCAAGAGAGAATGTCAAAAAAAAAAACATTATATATTCGCCAATCTGAAGTTTCTTAGAACTTATACATAAGGAAAAAGATCCCTATACAATCGAAAAGAACAATGAAATCATAAGTGTCAATTTTTTATGAGTCACTCACTTGGATGATTACCACTTTGGTAAAAAGTCACTTCAATGCCATCAGAAAAGTGAAGTTGGCAAAATTAGTACCAAACGAAGTCAGGTATCACAATTGTTTGGCCCAAATTAACGAATCGGGCATGAATTTGTCGTGTTCTCCAAGCCCTAATCTCACAATTGAGGAATAGGTGCTGAAATTTGCAATGGAGAGCCGGAGCAAGACAAGCGCCTCACAATCATGTCAATTTGGTCAAGATGAAGGTGAATATTATTGCTATTGTGAATTTAGAAGTTCAACAAGAACAACATGGACAAGATTGAATTTCGGGAGAAGGTTTTATGGAAATTCGATGATTGAAGACGTTGCAATGATCCTTGATGTTCAGATCACGATGATTGAAGATGGCGCATGAAGGAGGGACCAAGGTAAAGTTACATAAGCAATTGAGTTCTGCGAATCATATAAGCAAGTTATATCGTACGTGCAGATGATATGGACTCTGACAAATGTCCCGTATTTTCTTTGTAGATTTTCCTTTTATTCCTTCTTATTTTGTAAGAGATCCTACCCACGGGTCTTATCACACGTCGAGGCGAATATCTTTATCCAAATCATATCCGACCTATATTGAAATGCATCCCCTCTTACGATATTGCCAAACACCAAATAAGATAAATAAATGAATTCTCAGCTCCAAGTACAGTCTTTCAAACTAAGGCCAACATCATTTATTCGCGATTGCCAAACTTTAGGGAAAGGAATGTGAATGCTCCAAATTCTCATATATTCTCATTCCTAAATGGCCTAAAATTCGTATCAGCCGGCCAGGAATTTCGCACCCCAATTTGTCAACTGTTATTTCTATATGCAAATGTTTCTATGACGTCGTATAATCAGAGAGTGGCCAAGTTGGGTTTGTCTCGTTCATACAAGGCGTATCTACACCTCTGTCATTGGTTCCGGAGAGATGTCTGTCAGATGGATTTTTCAGACTTCAAATATCCAAGAAAATGCAACATAATAAAATCAATTTTCTTATAGAATTTCGGAACGTTTTAATAAACTTTTGAAAAAGTGAAAAACCTCGAATCTAAATATTTAAAAAATACTGGGGAAAATGGGAAAATGAGTGCAGTTAAGAATAAATGATAAGGAGGGGAGAGAATCTTGGAGGGAACCTTAACAAGGTTCAGACAGGATGAATCAGAATGATTGCGTGATCATTGTTGAAATATAAAATCCCAATCAGAAAAATGGACCCTCCATTGTCTGCCTCTTGAAGGTTGCCCTTGACAATTTGGAACTTCATTAATTGGGGCAAAGTTTTTATTGTTATTTTATCATAAACAGTGTATATGTAAATATCTATTTGCAAATTTCAATAAGGAAATCCACACTATCCTGTAAAGCATGCGTGGCACGTTTGATAAGTAGGAGGAATTAAATTCCTTTCCTTTGTTCTATTGGAAAATTGAAAAGAAGAATAATGAAAGGGATTAATAAGGGCGTGTTTGGTAACAATTCTGTTTAAAAATTGTTCAAGGGAACAGAAATAGAGAAAAGTGTTTCTGTTCCGGGGAACAATTTTTTAATCAAAAAACGTGTTTGGTAAACTTGTTTCGGGAATAAAAAATGAATAGAAACACGTTTGGTAAATTTGTGTTCTTTTTTTGTTTCTTTTAATTTTTTAATATTTTTATTTTTATTTTCTTTTTTTCTTCTTTTGGCTGGTCGCCGGCTTCGGCCATGGTCGACGAGGGCCGGCGGCCTCGCCCAGCCTTGCCCCATGCTGGTGAGGCTCAGCCTCACCTTGGCTAGGCAACGCTCGGCCTCGCTGGGGGCCGGCGACGCTCTTGCAAGGTCGCCGGCCCTCGACGGCGTCGCCAGCCCTCGACGGCCGATCGCCGGCCATGGCCGAGGCCAGTGACCGGCCAAAGAAAAAAGAAAAAAAAAGAAGAAGAAAAAAAATAGAATAAAAAGAGAGGAGAGAGAAAATTTGTTCTTAAAAATTGTTCCAGAACCAAAAAACACGTTTTTCTTGTTTCTTGTTTATGTTCCAAATGTGTTCTTAGGAACAAAAAAAATAGATTTGGAACAAAAATGCAAACAAATGTGTTTTTGTTCTTTTTTTGTTCCCTAGAACAAAAAAACAGAAATTTTATTTATAAACAGAAAAAAAGAACATTAACAAACATGCCCTAACTTGAAAAACTTTAAATTGGTATACTCATGATAAATTTACCCCTAATTAATTTTTTTAACACGAAAAATCCTAAAACAATATACCTATGATGAAAATCTCAAACTAGTATACTCATGACAAATTTATCATAAATTAATTTTTTAATCACAAAAAATCCCAAAGCGGTATACCTATGATAAATTTACCCCAAATGACTACAAAAAAAACCTAAACTGATGCACTTGTGACAAATTTATCCAAATCTAATTTGTTCAACTGCCAAAACCCAAAATTAGTATATTTGTGACAAATACACCATTCATTAAATTGAATTAATACCACGAAAAATCACAAAAAGATATAATTGTGACAAATTGAGAGTAAAATCTCAAATTGGTATATTAATAAACCGTTATATGTTATCAAACTCAGTAATTTGATAGTAAATTTAAATAAAACTGATATAGGGTAAATTCACCACAAGTGCATCAATTTTTGATAAATTTATCATATGTGTACCAATTTGGGATTTTTTGTAGTAAAAAAAATAGTTTGAAGTAAATTTATCAGAAGTGTATCAATTTGGGATTTTTCAGATTATTAACCTTAACAAAAATAATTGTCATCAAATTGGAGATGATTCATCAATGCTAAATTAGTCGAACCAAGTATGGTGATATTCTCGCATCAGTTGATGTTTCTCGATTTTACCTCAAATTTTTTTATTTCATAAAAGAAAAGTTCGATGTGAATTCACTGAATTGAGTCTTCCAACAAATCCAATGGCCAAGTAGGAATGCCAATTTCTATGGTGGTCTGTCTCATTCATGTAAGTCATTATCATCATCATCATCACCATCATCGTCGCCACATATATTCATGAAATGGGGAGGAGAGTGCGACTTGTCGTGTGATTGTATGCTGCATAATCGCAGCATATTAAGCCCACTTGAAGAAACAAGTTCAGATCTGCATGGACACCACTATACAAATTGATCGCCAATCATGCCGTATATTATATAAATATGTATTGGGAGTGTTATCTAGCTAGACTCTGCAACAACGATTCCCCACATTGTCGTCACTTTCCCCCACTTCGCCTCTTTTCCCAGCACTTGTCACATCTCCAGGAGACATTTATATACTCACCAAACTAAGGATAGATGTTCTTGAGCATTCAGTGATTTCCCATGTATGTGACAACTAAGATGCTTCGTTATCTCGTCGCCATCCGGCTACCGCCGGTTGCCCAACGCAGCTCACCTCCACATTAACGATTTTCAGCAAAAATTAGCCGGAAGGACTACATTATGATTTTGTGCAAAAAGTTTGGAACTAAATCAGCAAAGTTTTAAAATTCATAACTGAATCGGCATCTCTACAATATGTTTAGGACTGATTTAAAAAATTTCCCCTCTCTTATCTTGTAAGGAGTTGGCAAAGATTCCAGAATCATAACCCATGATTTGTTTGATGGAAGTCTAGTCAATAATTAGGATTGTGATATGTTGACATGGGCTGATTCATGTGTATTTTACTTCCTTTCTATAGGTCTAAACTTTTCAACAATATCCTTGTGCGAATGTATAAAAGAATCAGTTATCTAATGAACAACTATCTTTCTACAAGAGTTCCAATTGATTAGCATAATCAACAGCTTTTTTGGTTTAGAATCTCTACTCCACCAACGAGGATTAAGTCTTTGAGATTTGCTAAAGTGACCGCGGATAAATAAATTATCGAGTAAAGCTCTCACGAAAGTGTGTTGCACGAGACTAGCGTGTTGCACGACTCAATCTCATGTGAGCTTTTAGCGACGAGTGTATAGAGAGAGACGAGGGTCTTTTCTTAAAGGATAAGCGAATTGCAATGTGGCGCAACATCTAATTAGGCAAGATGACTTCCACTATACATCCATGCCCTTTATTCTATTCACATGACAGTTGCATATATCCCACAAAAAAAAGCATCTATATCTATACCCCCTGCTTATAAAAATGTCTAGCAGAGGATTCTCTGATAATGGAGATTCACCCAACATTGCAAATATGCCCAACTTTAGTGACGAAACGTGAAATTGCAATGTTTAAAACAAGATTATGCCTCGGGTTAATATCTAATTGTGCTGGATTAGCAACATGTTCTTATTTAAATGACACTTTAATGATTTGAAAGCTTGGGGTGTATATCCAATAGTGCTTTCGTATAATGGCCTCTGACCAGGCACACTAAAGACCTCCCCCTTCCCCCAAAAAAAAAAAAAAAAAAAAAAGAAGCACAAAATTTTTAAACAAATCTGTGAAAAATTCTCTCCTTAATTTAATTAGAGAGAGTTTGGTACTCATTGATCATGCATGACGATGACTTGCGAACGTCATGATCAAATAAAATTATATTCTCCTTCCCAAGAGATACTTTGCCTTCAATCGAGGCTGCATGCATTTACTAAATGATTCTCCAGAAATATCTTTAAGTTTCTATATGCTCCGTGCACTAACAAAAGTTAATTCACTCACCTCCACATCCACAATGAGAACATAAAATTTAAAATAAAAAAAAAAAAAAAATCGAATTTGTTGAATTAGATAGCAATGCCCATTACCTTCGAATGTAAGCAAAGCTTTATCTAGCAAAAACATTGGAATTGCACAAACATGTGGGCGGTGTTTCGAATCTTGGTTTGGCAGAAGACAAATTTATATCATATCCTGTCTGTGGGATTGGATCTGCTATTGTTAATATAAGGGGAATAAAGAAGTGGGGAATGAAATTAAAGGTACTTTGAAGATTAGAAAGTAAAGAATTTCCTAGTATTCTTCCCCATTTCAGAAGCTCCTATGATGTCCAAGTTCATGCTTCCTCAATTGGCGGAGAACGGTCAAAGCCAGATCTAAGAGAACTGTGTAATTATCTGGAAGTATGTCTAGATGTGCAGCTTCATAAAAACCCTAATTCCACCGAAATCTCTCCCCATGGAAAATGAAGTTTGTATCCAAGTCTTGGCCCAACTAATTCGCACGCATGCTTGTAAATTGCCAATTAAGTTCTCAATGCATTATTTGGATATTTGGCCAAAAGGATTACATCGGCAAATCGTCAAAAGGCTAAGGACTAAATTGGCACAATTGAAAGATTTAGAATCGAATTAGCCTTTATACAAAAAATTTATGACTTTTTATATAATTTTCCCCATCTCTCCACATTCGTTGAGTAAGACTCGAACAATAGGAATGCCGACATAGCTCCTAACATTACCTTAAGCAAGGATTGCCAAGTTTTCCATTATCACTGAACCGAGTTGTTTGAACCACGAAGTGCTTTCCGATGACTCGGCTTCTGCAGGAACTAAAGGAGAAAAACCTCATCTTCTTCATGAGACAGACAAAAGGAAGATTCGCGGGGTCCCATTTCACACTGTAAATGGGCCGAAATCGATTGGCCCAGTTCATACAGGCCGAAGTGACGGGCCGGACTATGTCCGACAAAGTCTCATCAGGCCCAGTTAAGGACATAGTCCCGATTCATTAGAAAGGCAAAGTGTCCTAATCATAATTTGACTTGGGTTGGAGCAATCGTGATTATTAATTACGAGATTTCAACTCATCCGAATGAAGGAATCAAACCGGGGCAAACCGTGGGTGTCGAACCCGTGGGAAAGACCAAGAAAACGGTGGGTGTCATGACCCGTTTTCTAAGCCAAGTTTGTCAAGGTCAAACCCAGGGTTGTTGGGTGGTGGAGATAGAGTTTGAACACCAAATTTGTTTTCAATGCCACTCCCTATATTTGAAAAATCGCCATCTAAATACGCGGAAATCATTTGCCTTAAAAAGAGGAAAAAAAGAAATACATGAGTCAAAAAATTATGTTACGAATTGCTCGTCTTCTTACCCTTGTTAATCAGGATGTCGTTTCGCCGGAACGAGTTCGTGTACTATTCAAATAACGGGAACATAAAAATATAATTTTTTCGTTGTTTTGTGTCTTTTTCTGTCGCTTGAGTAATTTCTTTTACCTTAGTATCTTGCGTGCACGACCTAACATGACAACTATCACATTCTAAGGTCATCAGAGAACGAAATTCTTTTGCAGTCTTATAATAATGTCCTTCACCAACCTTGGTAGAACTATAACCTCTCGCCATCTTACAAAGAAAGAAAACTTCCCCTTAATTTCAATTTCCCACCTATATATATAGTCACATTTTCAGTACGTTCAATCGTCCCAAATCCACAAACACCTCTCTCTCTCTCTCTCTCTCTCTGTGAATGGCTGTTCTTATATCCTTATTCGCCTTCACTTTGTTATACCTCTCTTACAAATTATACAAACGCCTCACGCTAAACCTCCCGCCAGGCCCACGACCATGGCCCGTCGTCGGAAACCTCTACGGCGTTAAGCCGGTACGCTTCCGTTGCTTCTCCGAGTGGTCGCGAGCTTATGGGCCCATCATCTCGGTTTGGTTCGGGTCGACACTGAACGTCATCGTCTCGAGCGCGGAGCTGGCGAAGGAAGTGCTCAAGGACAACGATCAGCAATTAGCGAATAGGCACAGGAGCAGATCGGCTGCGAAGTTCAGCAGAGATGGGAAGGACCTTATCTGGGCCGATTACGGGCCTCATTACGTTAAGGTCCGAAGGCTTTGCACGCTCGAGCTGTTCTCGCCGAGGCGGCTCGAGGCCCTTCGGCCCATTAGGGAAGATGAGGTCACTGCCATGGTCGAGTCTCTTTACAGAGACTGCACTAGCCTTGGTATATATATGATACTATTTCTATAATTCTAGTATTTTGGGTCGAAATCTCGTTTATGAACTGAATTATCGACAAGTCGAATGCTAAGTAGGAACATAATCTTTTGTAATTAACACTAAATGCAGAACATAAAGGGAAGGGCTTGATGGTGAAGAAGTACTTGGGGGCTGTGGCATTCAACAACATCACAAGGATAGTGTTTGGGAAGAGGTTCGTGAATGATGAGGGAGTGATGGACGAGCAGGGACGAGAGTTCAAGGCGATCGTGGCCAATGGTTTGAAGCTCGGGGCATCCCTCGCGATGGCCGAGCATGTCCCATGGCTCCGCTGGCTCTTCCCGCTGGAGGAGGAGGCGTTCGCCAGGCACTGCGCGCGGCGTGACCGCCTCACCCGGGCCATCATGGAGGAGCATGCGCTCGCGCGGCGAAAGCCCGGTGGAGCCAAGCAGCACTTCGTGGATGCGTTGCTTACTTTCCAAGGAAGTTATGACCTGAGCGAGGACACCATTATTGGCCTCCTTTGGGTACGTTCAAAACCTTACATTTACCATTTGTCGAGCTCGAACCCGTGCAATTTGATAAGCAAATGATCCCATTGGAGCAGGACATGATCACTGGCGGCATGGACACCACGGCAATATCGGTCGAGTGGGCCATGGCCGAGCTCATTAGGAACCCGAGAGCCCAACGAAAGGCCCAGGAAGAATTAGACCGCGTGGTTGGACCCTCCCGCGTCATGATGGAACCCGACATCCCAAACCTACCGTATCTTCATTGCGTCGCCAAAGAGGCCCTCCGGCTACACCCGCCGACACCGCTGATGCTGCCCCACCGGACCAATGTAGATGTGAAGATCGGCGGCCACGACATTCCAAAGGGCTCAAATGTGCACGTAAACGTATGGGCCATAGCCCGCGACCCAACCGTCTGGGAAAGGCCACTGGAGTTCCGGCCAGAGAGGTTCATAGAGGAGGATGTGGACATGAAGGGCCATGACTTTCGGCTTTTACCATTCGGAGCGGGGAGACGGGTTTGCCCCGGAGCTCAATTGGGAATAAGCTTGGTGATGTCGATGTTGGGCCATCTCCTGCACCACTTTTCTTGGGCTCCGGCCATTGGGGCGAGGCCCGAGGAGATCGACATGGGCGAGAACCCGGGATTGGTTGCATTCATGAGGACTCCTCTTGAAGCCGTTCCTACTCCAAGGTTGGCTGCAGAGTTGTACAAGCGTGTACCTGTGGACACATAAATTTCACTGCTCTTTTCTATCTTTTTTTATGGGTTATAATGCAATCTATGAGTCAATCATATCTAAGTTTGCTTTTGCATGGTGAATTTCTAAGTTTTATTGCGCTTGACATAAAAGAAAAGTTGGTTCAAACGATGTATGGGCTTTGACTAGAAAGGTCCTCACATGGAATCATGTTGTCTTCAAGCAGGAATTCCGTTCTAGGAATCATGTTAATTGTTTCGCCTCACTGACCAAGCAGACATCGGTCTTTCAACGCTGTTCTCTCCGTTCTTTTCTGTCCGGACGGGACGACTTCCGAACCCCGAGAGCACATCAAAGGCTCAACAAGCTCGCAGGAGACCTCGAACCGAGTCCAATCCATAAATAAATAGAAACCGAGGAACATGCAGAGAGAACCCTTCCTAACCCTTGCTTCATTAAGATAACCAAATTTTTACTACAATAATGGATGACTAAAAGAGCAGAACCTGGCTCTTCTAACATTCTCTTAAGACTACATTCCCTGAGAAAATCTAACAGCAAAGGACTACATTCTTGGAGAATGATGATGTTAGCTTACAATATGGTAAAATTCAGACGCAATATCAAACCAAATGCAGAGAGGAACTAAACTCTTGCCAAGGAGCACCAAACAGGGTACAATCTTCCACATGCATATACCGCTTGTCTGGTGACAATTTGGACCTCTTCTGCTCCTCATGTACTCTCTCCCCATGATTTCCCAGTTATCTGACCCATCTAGAGTTCCTACATGAGGCTCCTGGTTTCAGCCCTCCTCATCGTAGTCTTCATCATCCTCATCAATGCGGGTACCCAGATTTGCTAATTGAATAGGGTCAATGGACATCTTGTCAACCTCGGACAGTGACCATCCTGGATATTCTTCGTGTTTGACCTCATCAACATTAGGTTCCTCAGATGAAACACCAGCTGCTGGGACTTTCGCTGGGGTGCCCTCATTCTCAGTAACTTGAGTGTTCAGATCAAAACCATGCGCCCCAAGCTTGGAATCATCAGTGGCTGTGATAGTTTCCTCAGCAGTTTTCTTTGGCTCAGAGCTGTGATCTGAAATTGTTCCTTGATTGATAATGTTCTTGTTGACAGGTTGCAGAGATGTGGTCGGCTCAGATGATTCAGTTTCATGGTGCGTAGTCTCCCTCTCAGTGGCTCGGCCACCACGCCCGCGGCCTCTTCCTCGGCCACGGCCTCTTCCTCTGCCACTGCTGCCAGTATGGGCCATCTCAAGCTGCATTTAGAAGGGTAGAAATAGCTCTCCTTTTTAGACCATATCCAAATCATCCAAAAAGTGAGAGGTAGAGCAATCACAATGAAAGAAAAAGTCATTACCGTCCTGCTCTTCTTGGATTCCTCATCAGTGTCATTACCATCATCGATGGTGGCCTTCCTGGGTTACCAAAATAATAGAGCACATTCTATTATTATTAGTTTAACCTATACATATGCTCAATAAGAAAAATGGAGGGAAACGATATTCCAACCTTCTCCTGGACACTGTTCTATCCTCAGAAACAGCATCTGAATGACCATGACCATGACCATAGTCAGGAACCCTGCTGACAATGTCCCTCAGGAAATCAAACACATTATAGCTTTGCACACAATGCTTTCTGCAGAAAATAGGATTTTGTTGCATCAGATCTAGCTCTGCTTTAAAAGTACCAAGAAATTATATTTTTCAGGAGAAAGTTAAGAGCGGATGATTTGGTCACTTATTTAAGAGGGAAATCAAAAGCAAATCATCCGTACCAATACCAGGGAAGAGATGAAATGTATTATCTAGAAGATGCAATGATCATCTAAACCATTAATCTGATGGTCTTCGCACTTCTAAGTGCACATGATAAATGCATTTCAGGATGCATTTGGTTGATTTATGGTCTTCACTCAAATAAATAACCTTTACTTTACCAACTTGCCTTAACCCATCCATAGAAGAGTTGCACAGAACAGGAAACCTCCGTAATAAAAAAAGCTGCTTTGTCTCACAAAAACCAAAGATCATGGTGCAAAGAAGACAATAGAAAAAGATTGAGAGTAAAACATCCGTAAGGTCAAAGTTTGATACAAAAAGGGAAAATCATTAACCCTCACTAGCATTTACAACGTAATGCACAACTTACTGCCATGTGTGCACATCAGATACGCATGAATGCATCACAAGGACGAGCATCCGCAATGAAACATAATGAATTAAAGCTGACAAAAATTTTAGGACAAGATGAGAGATTGTGTTTTGAAAAAATGAAAAGAAGGAAATAGTTGCAAAATTACAATTACTTGCACAAGGGTCCAAAAGCAACATAAAATATCCAAGGAAAATATTAAGTCTAGTCTAACTTACAAATGCAGCGAATTCATAGTCTTTGCTCCCCTTTGAAGTGTTATCTCGTATGTACGGTCACAAAGGTCTTGCAAAAATAATTCTAATGCCTTAGCTGTAACAACATCAAGGATAATCGTAAGCAACACAACAATCTTAGAAAGACAGCAGAGTGAATAGCATGTGTGCTCCTGTACTTACAGACTAGAACAGGAACTGCTAATGCAATTTTCCCTACATCTTCATCTGCTTGCATTATCTTCTTGATCCTTGCCTGCAACATTTTAATTAAGAAAACTCAAACCACAATGAGGATATATTGACCGAAAAAGGCATAATTCATCATTTTCATATCATCTTCCTGCACATGAAGACCTCCGGTTATCAAGGCTAGAAATACTCTCTTTTCAAAAACTCGAACATGGTCAGAAACTGATCCCTAAATAGAGTACACTGAACCAAATTTAACATGGTTTAAAACATGTCACTTAAACATCTGGCTCTTTTTTCCACCGACACTTGACCTGATCACCTGATCAAACTCTCCTATAACATACTAATGCAATTATGTTGAAGAGCTCCAGACTTTTCAATGCTTGTGCCAAGCTCATATGGTTAAAATATAAGTATTACAACAACATGAAAGCATTTCAGCCTCAGAACTCCGATTGAGGCCCCAAGTTCCTTAGGAAAAAGCAAGAGATCAAAAGGGATTATTTTACTGAGAAAAACTTTCTTTCTCCTTTTATTTCCTTTGGCTTTTCATATTCCACATAAATAATAAAACTAAAAATACAGCTGTTCCATCTGCACTAATGTACCATACCCTAACATTAGACACAAATAGAACCAAATCACATGGAAGGTTAATGGCCAATTGATCCTTAAGTAAAGTAGGAACCGGCAGTCAAAAGGCTCCAAATTAGAAAAAGAAAGAAGGAACAAGGACCGTGTAAAGCGATTTAAAGAAGAAGACAAACATATCACCAATTATGAGCACCTCCAGGCTCCAGCCACAAATGCGCTAGTTAGGAAGCTAAATGAATCAGATAACTTGCATGCTGGTCGAGCTCAGCCAGGAGTAGGACTACTCAAGCCCAGTCATCCACATCAAAGCCAACGCTCCAATGCTTACCATGATTTTTCTTATACATGGGCCTTATAATCTTGCAAATCAATCTTGCAAATAGTATGCTTTAATCGTGATCTCTGGAACTTCACATTCTCCTTCTGGATTATCTTAAAAGCCATAATCTTGGAAAATTATTGACCTCAGAGATTAATGACCAACTATTGCTGCCCAAAGATGGCTTGCCTCCTCCTTTCACATTTTCCTTCCAGTTTTATGATTTCTCCCTCAGTTCCTTCTCAAGTTTTAACCGCAGAATGTTAGCAAGGCTAGCTGCCATGGTTAAAAAGCCACTGAAGTATATAACTTCCGCGCTCAAGATTTGAATTTTAAGCTCTAATCTTGGCGATTCAAGTACACGCAATGTCCCAATATTGTGAACTCCCAATTTCAGCATTTGCACTATAAAGGGACAAGTTCGTGGATTGTCCTGAGCACCACCAAAATTAGCTGCGGATCAGAACTGCCAGTGTAAAACCTTCAAACAAAGAAAAGAGGGGATCTGCCAAAAACAGCAACGGGTTTTTACCACTCTAGCCAGGAATCAAGGAACAGGCACATGAGCCCCCCTCCTAATTGAAGCTTTAAATCCCGACCCCATCCCTGAAATTGCCCTAAAAGGAAATGTTCACGACAGAATTGACATCTAATGGCAGTAGCCCCCGCGATTTAGAGGAAGAACGAATCACGAAAATCAACGGCGGATGGGTTTCGGATCATCGATCTAGGGAACTGCAAAATCCTGCAACTAATTTGACCTAGCTCCCACATACTCACAAAAAAGATAAAAGCCATCACCCCAAGACCCAATCCCCCATCGGATTTTCAGACAGATCGCGTCTCCCCCCGAATTTCAGCACGAAATCCTCTGATTCAGTCGCGCAAACCAGATCAAAATGTTAGAGAGAGAGAGAGATCGAAAGGGGAACTTACAGCCGGAAATCGCGTGTCGAGCTTCTTCCTCATGGCGTCAAGACCGCAGCAGCATCAAACGAAACCTCCCCCGCTTTCCTCCCTTCCTCCCCTTTCTCTTTTTCCCCACTCAGAAGGGGGGAAAAGGGCAAAAAAAAAAGAAAAAAGAAAGAAAGGCAGCACCACCACCAACCAACCAAATCTAGAGAGAGAAATCAGATCGAGCTCCCGAACGCGAAGCGTCGCGACAATCGCGAGACCGCCGCGTTTCCATGCACAATCGACGGGCGCGAATCGCAGATCCAGGAGGACGGAGGAGGAGAAGAAGGTGAAAAACTTCCCCGAAATCGCGAAACGAAGATCGAACCTGAGACGTGCCTCCACGGAATATCCGTCCGTACGAATTGACAGAAGGGGCTTTTTTTTAAAAGAAATTAATCGATGAGGTAAAAAAAGAAAAGAAAAAAAAGGAGGAGGAGAAGATAAAAAGAAAAAAGAGGAAATGGGAAAACGCCGGGGGGTTGGTGATTCCCTGACGTGCCGTGATACGGCGAGCGCGCCCGGGATAGCGAAACGCTCGCGGTGAGCGTGAGCGTGACAGGCACCGGGGCTAATGTCCACGTGGTGCTCTCTGATTGGGCGGTCTTCTCTGTATTCACGAGGACATCGCGTCTTACATGGTAAAATACATTCTGATGCTTCGAACATGATTTTTTTTTTTTTTTTTGTCAGGAATAAAATTTTCATCTCAAAACGAAACACAACAGAATGGATGTTGTACCTACATTAGAACGATAAATAAAAGAAGACTCGATCAATCCAATATTTTTAACTCTAGACAGGAGATCATGAAAAAAAAAAAAAAGAGTATGGAGTGCCTATTTAATCAAAAGCCTAATTTGCAAGTGTATAAGCAGCTTCATTCTTGGATTTATGAGTCCAGGCCAAGCTATGACTTGGATTTTGCTAAAGTAAGAAACGAGAATATGCAACAAAAGGTTGAGTAATTTTGTTAAATGGCATCAATTAAGACTTTGCAATCACTTTTTAAAAGTCAACCGACGGAGTATAATTGTAGGAGAGAACGAGAACTATTGCTTCAACTTCCACTAGTGAGTTCCGATGTCCTTCCCTTGTCCAAGCTTGGACAACTAAGCCGCTAGCCAATCATGCCATGATACCAAGGGCTCCTTTATTATTTTTCCATACCGCATCTATATTAAATTTCAATTCTTAATCTAACGATGGCCCGATGGGAGTCAAGAGTCTATACCTTCCCCAATAGGATTGAATCCTCACTTGTTGCAACTGTGTTCTCTTCCCCGAACTTGTTTGAAAATTCCGTGAACTCATATGAAACCAACTTCGTTGCTTGGGAAGAAGCGGGAATAAACTTGATCATGTTATATGACATTCTAATAGCACCACATTTTAATTCATAGAATCGCTACAGAGAGGGTGAAGAGTTTGCAATCAAAACTATTCTCTGAGCAATCCACCTCGAGTCAAGAAAATCATTTTCTTTGGTGCTTCGACTCTAATTGTTTAGAATGGAATTAATAATTTTATGAAAAAATCTAAAATAATAACTTATATCATTTAAAAAACAAATGAGAAATAAATATTTCCATCGTCTGAAAAAACATTTTGACATACATTATTGTCAATAATTAAAATATTTTTATTCAATGAATTATTTCAAGTGAATACTCTTAATATAATATTTTCATATTATGTATTTTTACCAAGACCAAACCGAGCATTATTTTTCTTCTCTCTTTTCCCGGCCAAAACTTCTTCCGTCTTGCCCAAAATTGTCTATAATAATTTGTATTATTATATGTCACTTAATTTAATATATATTTGTCTGAAGGGATAGGAAAATGCTCGTGTTGCGTATGCATTCTATGAATTATGCTACGAATTGTCTAGGTCCACGCAAATAATTTAATGTCCAACTGTTTTGATTAGTTATGTTTAAAATTCTGATATTTTAAGTAACTCCGTATTTTGTCCCTTTTTCATGAAAGAATATCCTTTTTCGAGATTATAAGAACCTAGAAATCTCATAAAAAAAATGATAGAGACTCTAAAACTGCTCAACAAACCTAAAGATCTTTCTTTATCTTTGTTAATTCTTCCACCTTTTCAAAAGATTAATTGACAAAATTAAACAAAAGTTGCACGTGTGTTTTTATTATTGCTAATGATTGAAAAAAAATCAATATAAAAAAACAAAAATAGAGAAAAAAAATATAATGTAGCATAAATTGCGAGGAATTAGGCAAAAAATAAGGAATCTGATGGTTCTTCACAACTGCATTAATACATGTCGAATGCTCAATGGAGCACCGATACGTGAAAAGTATAGTGATATTTATTTTGGGCATTGGTTTATTGTCAAATACTAATTACTTGCGCAAAAATGCTACGGTCTAGTAGATATATAAATTATTAATGTAATTTAAAAAAAATGTAAATAAAAGATGAGTTTATTTTGTCTGAACGTAAGATAAGACTAGACAAGTTAGGACAATTAAATAAATTTTTTAAAAATATAGAGAAGCCAAAAGAGTCGAATCTAGCCACCACCTTCCCCTCTTCTCCATTTACGAACGTTGGCCCACCCATCAAGAAATGACAAGTGGCTCGCTCGCTCTCGGGGAAGCTTAACCAGCAAAATGTCATGGACAAAGATGTATATATAAAACAAGATTGTAGTACAATCTTGTTTACAATCTTGTTTTATATATACATCTTTGTCCACGACATTTTATTTTTAATAAATGACAATAGTAACGTATTTGAACAATAAGTCAACTATCTAAAAAATCAAAAATCTCACATCACTTTTATAGGACCGGTCTAAATTAACTTTTCATTACTTTTTCATTTATTCAACTTTAATTGCCCACGGCATTCTAACTTTTCTTAAATTCAAAATTTATGAAATTTTCGCACATAAAAATGTAGATACAAGAATTAACATACCTTTTTTTTTACAATATTAGGGACTTTAAATGATGTTTTAAATTTTTTGGCTGGCTTCTCGTTTATTTCAAATGTTGATGACTTGCTCCTTAAGATCTAAACCAACAATCTTGTTTTATATATACATCTTTGTCCACGACATTTTATTTTTAATAAATGACAATAGTAACATATTGAAAACGATAAGTCAACTATCTAAAAAATCAAAAATCTCACATCACTTTTATAGGACCAATCTAAATTAACTTTTCATTACTTTATTTATTTATTCAACTTTAATTGCCCACGGCATTCTAACTTTTCTTAAATTCAAGATTTATGAAATTTTTGCACATGAAAAATGTAGATACAAAAATTAACGTACCTTTTTTTTTACAATATTAGGGAATTTAAATGATGTTTTGAATTTTTTGGCTGGCTTCTCGTTTATTTCAAATGCTGAGGACTTGCTTCTTAATGTGTGCACGCACTCCTCTATTTTTTACTACAACTTCCATCTTTTAATGTTTTACCTCATGGAAAAATGCATAATTTCTTGCGCATTAAAAAGCAATGTATTTTTATATTCAATTAAAACTTTCTTAGTCCAATATGTTTGGAAAGCAAAAATAAGGGATTAGTTTGTTTATTTTTCATTATTCAGAAATCCAAAATTCCAAAAATATAATGATTAAGGAATTATTTTAAGAATTAATTTTTAAAGTTTTACAGCATATTATGTTATTTTCCCTTTTTTCTATAATGGGAAATACTACAAAAACTCCAAACATTTTTTGTTTCGTGTCACAAAAAATTAAAACTTATACATGTGTGATAATGTAATCTTTATTTTTGTTTCATTTAGGGCATATTTGTCAGACTAGTATAAGTTCATAATTCTTTGTAACATAAAATTTTGAGAAAATTCCAAAAAATGGTCAAAAGTGCTTTCATTTTCTTAAATAAGGGCATGGAGTGGACCTCATTTTAAATAAGAGTTTGAAGTGGCTTTAGTTGTTTTAAATAAGGGCTTTAAATGACCACGATTGTTTCAAATAAAAGCCTGACCTCATTGGTTGCCGCAAGGCTAAACTTTTCAATCGGTTAAGGGTGTTTTCGTCCAATTTTTTTTTTTCTCTTTTCTTCTTTTTTCTTTGGCTGGTGCAAGCCCTCACCCGCCCTTACCAGTGGCCAACGAGGTCGTTGAGGCCTCGCCTGGGGCTGACGAGGGCCAACCTTGTGGATGGCCACAAGGGGTGGCCTCCCCTAGGGCGAGGCCATCCTTTGCCTATGGCTAGCATGGGTGGCCCTTGTCGAATCGCCCTCACCCAGCCCAATTGTGGGCATCACCAGTGACCAATCGACCACTAACAAAGAGGAAGAAGAAGAACCAAAAAAAAAAAAAAAAAAAGGAAGAAAAAAGGGAAAATGATAATTGACAAAAATACCCTTGATTGCCAGAAAAGTCAAGCCCTTATTTAAAACAAACATATGGTCATGTGAGGGTCGTTAGAGCTTGCTAGCCACAAGCAAAGATCGTGGCTCTCGCTTAATGGCTGGGCCCTTAACTTCACTAGCCTTAGTGAATAAGAAAAAAAGAAAGAAGGAAAGAAAGAAATGATTTGAAGAAATGTTAAAAATAAAATATTGACTGCCAGAAAAGTCAAGCCCTTATTTAAAACAAATACATGGTCATGCGAGGGTCGTTAGAGCTTGCTAGCCACAAGCAAAGATCGTGGCTCTCGCTTAATGGCTGGGCCCTTAACTTCACTAGCCTTAGTGAAAAAGAAAGAAAGAAAGAAAGAAAGAAAGAAAGAAATAAATAAATGATTTGAAGAAATGTTAAAAATAAAATAAAAAAATTGAAAAAAATGAAGATTGACCGTACCACGTAGGATATTAATGTTTATGTTAGTGATTTCAAGCTAAAATTAGCCGGAATGACTAAATTGGTGAATCGTCAAAAGTTCGGGACTAAATTAATAAAATTGATAGGTTTAGAATTGAATTGGCATCATTATAATATATCTATGACTTTATTTAGTAGTTTCCCAATTTGAAGATGTATACATCTTGACTATGCTAGATTGAACTTCTGTTCTATACAATATACAATTGGCAATCGCAGTTGTTACCCTTACCGTAATTAATAACACGTTGGTCAACAGTTCACAAAGGTCACAAATTGGAACTGAGATGAAAAATCAAACGTGTAATTCTAATCTTCTCATTTCTTTCCAGTATAATTTTCAGGGGTAGTACGAGAATATTATGAAGGGATTTTTAAGTGAATTTAAATAAGGATCTTCTCGCGAAGACCCGAGCGAGCATGCTTAACGAGGAAATATTCGATTCTTAAAAAATATCGTTTATACATAATCCTTATATAGAATTTTATTTACAGGGGATAATATATATGTGTGTGTGTGTGTATTTTTTTTTTAAAAACAGGATCCTTTAAATAGACGGGGGCAGAATCGGAAAATCATGTGAAGCACGTAAACAAACGCAAATCCTTTGGAGAGTTTAAACACGACGATCGCGACGATCGCTACGATCGCTACGATTGCTTTCACCGACCAACGCACGGTGAAGCTTGGCTCCCTCCCATGTGCTGGAGCAACTCCTTCTTCCCCAAGCAATCCATGATCAGGGGACTCCTAGAGAGCCTTAGCTTCTCCGCCGCACGTTGCTCTCCCTCTTCCTTTCCCTCTCTCTCTCTACATCGTCCTCTCGCTCTCTAGCGATCGTCCTTACTTACGTGTGCATCTCCGAAGAGCGCCGGCATCGTCGTCGTCGTCGTCGGAATTCTCTCTCGGCCTGATCGTCGCTGATCATCGGGGGAACGTTAATGGATTGGTGAGGACGAGGATCGGGTAATCGATGGAAGGCCATAACAATCCGGTGGGTAACGCGCAGGGCGGCGCTCCCGCCGTCGAAGGCGGCGACTGGAGGCGGATCTTGACGCCGGAATCCCGCAGACGGGTCGTCGGCAGCATGTGAGTTCTCTTTTCATCGCGTCTTTTCTTTTTTTCTTTTTGGGCGGGGGCGGGGTGGGGGGGAATTCCGACGTCTGCTTTCTTCACCAAGAACGTCGAAAGCAGAGGCTCATCGAGATTAAACTAACGAATCGCGGCATTCGTGGGGAGTTGATTTATCTGTGGGTGTTCTGGCTCTGTTTCCTTTAGGAAAAAGAATTGCTTTTGCGATTTCGCGCGTGCCATCCTTCAAGGCCCGCTAGATTTTTCTTCATGTCGATTGCTGTGGGTCGCGATTCACGTCCCCAGCCTTCAATCTCTCACGAATATGTGGTTTTGACGTGAAGCATGGAGAACCTGATGAAGTTTCTTCCTCATCGCGGGCAAGAGGATCTTCCCGAAGTGCAGAACCTCGCAATGCAGTTGGAGGAAAGGCTTTACGCGGCCGCCTCGAGTCAGGTACATGAATAGTCTTTTCTTTCGCCAGGTTGACGGTCATGCTGGTCCCACAAGATTGCACGATATAGATGTAATATCCACACGAGAACATACTCTCTTGGCTGACGCATGTTCATAGTTATGGAGTCTGGTCACTGCCTGTAGGCTGCTGGATTTTACAGGCTTCGTTTCATGTACATCCGCTCTATGGATTAGAGGAAGTCATGCATTTGAGTAATTATGCATCGGTGGTATTGGGTGGAAATAAGGAAATTCTCTTGCAAAGGTATAGCATCGTTTAAGTCTTTGGCTATTGGTCACGTTGAGCATCTCCTTCATTTTCCTTTCAGGATGATTATATAAAGAGGATATCTCTAAAGATGCTACAAATTGAGAGATGTCAGCAAAAAAGGGGAGCCAATTCATTGCTGGCCAACACCAGTGGGGCAAGCAATAAGCCTTCAGATACAGGTACACATTTGAGGATGTTGACAATCATGTGATGCGACAAGTTTGTGTGACCAGGTACCGTAGAATTGTTGAGAACATAAATTTTAGCGGAGTACTACTCTCAGTAGACCTCTTTCACTGCATGCTCAGTCTCTGTGTTGGTTCTGCCTTGAGGTGGACAAAGAAGGTGAATATACAATGAAGATGTATTTGACATCTCAAAACTAGCCAACGCAGTCTGTTCTAATTATTCTTTTGCCAGCATGTGATGAAATCAAGATGCTTGATTTTTACCTACTTACTATTTCATGTTTTTCTACGTTTTGATTTTCTTTTCGACACTGCGCAAGATTTTTATGCTAGATGCTTTCATGGTTTTTGTCAGTTCATCAATTTCATGGCCTTTGTAGGTACCTGGCCCCAAATTCAAAATCAAAGCCAATCAAATCCTAATCAAGCAGAAGTTAATCAGTCTCAAGCACACCATGCGGTTTTATCAACAATTACAACTGCCAGAACGCAATGTCCTCCCAATTTATCATCCGTGCACCCTCCTGGCAACTTGAACTGGAATTCCACGCCAAGTGCGGGTGGACCGAACTCCACAATGCAGCACATTCTGGGTATGAAGGGAAGAGATGTCTCCTCAAGCATGTTTTGTAATCCTCAGAGGCAGATTCATGGACCTGAACAGCAGCTGAAGCAGCAGCAATCTCAAAATCCACAGCAGCATCTTTACAACCAGCAGTTGCCACGTCCGGTCATGAAGCAAAACTTTCATAATTCGTCGCCGGCCACTCGATCTCAATCTCCTCAGCAATCTGTTCTGCAGACGGGCCCTGTCACACAGCAAATTGTCATGCAGTCATCTCCTCTGTCTAGCCTTCATCAAAGTCAACTGTCCTGTACTCAGCAATCAAGACAATCGATGCTTCAGCAACATCAAGAACCAGTTGTCAGGCTCCAACATCAAACACAACATACAAGTGCCTACCCAGTGCCTTCACAACAGCAGAATATAGGACAACAGGCCAGTGTATTGAATATGCCACGAAATAACTACATCAATCAGCATAGCAGCCTGATGAATATGCAGCAGCAACTGCAGAATGACATTCCAAACCAGGTGAGGCAGCAATATTCTTTAGTAGCATAAGAAAATGTTCTCTCCAATGAAAATAGGCTGAAGCTGGGTGCTCAAGTTGATGTCTCTGAATTGCAGCAGCAGCAAGTGCAGCAACCATTCGTGCGGACTCAATATGTTTGCTCAAGCAAACAGGGGGCTATGCAAGAGCCTTCTAATTCTTTGCCATCTGGTTCCTACCATTCTGGAATGCAGAGAAGTCTACAAACGTCAAGATCATCCATGCAGCACCAGGGTATGACAAATCAACAAAAGCACTCATTCCCATCACAGATGCCCCTTCCAGGAACATCGAGTATGTTATTTACCATCGTGTGAATCATCCTAGCCTTGTTTGTAGTGCACCTGTTGTAAAAGAGTATCTACATCCTCTAGTTTGGATCGTAGATGAAGAGTTTTGTTTTCAATTTTGCAGAATCTCTTGATTCTATCTCTCAAACAGATACTGCTTGTACGGGCGATTGGCAAGAGGAAGTTTTTCGAAAGGTAGTTCAATGTGATTTGATCTGTTGAGCATAATTTGACCAAATTAGATGGCTGCAGTCATGCCCTTGGGCCTTCACCGTGTTTCTAAGCTATGCAATGGAGGAGTTTTCTAGTATGATAAACAGTGGTGATGGACTATTGTGAATTGCAAAAAAATGAGTAGATGCATGGGTTTGTAAGATGTCACCCTGAAAACCAGGACGACCAAAAGACTGATGGTTTTTCTGATCATTCAGTGATGTCATAGGATCTGATGAGGTCACATGTAGAGGGCTAATTAGAGAGATTGCTGTTTCCTGCAATTTTTCTTGTTTTAATTCCATAGAACACTGTTAAATATGTCTTCTACTTATTACTGTAAAATAGCGATGCAACTTGTATGTGCACCACTTATCAAATCTGAATGACGAACTTTCAGTATTTTGGCTTCTTAGAACGGACAGACTTAAATGAGAAGAAAGTACTCTCATGAGCGTGTCTTAGAAACTGCCTTGATTATATTGACTAGCTTCTTCTGGATTGCAGATTATTGACATGAAGAGGCTGTATTTATCTGAATTAGAGGAAATGTACAGCAGAGTTTCTATGAGACTGCAGCAGGTGTGTGCGCTCAGTATTTAAGTATAGGAACAAACTATTTGTCATATTTGGAGTACTCATTTTAAGAAAACATGCAAGCACAAAGTTAAGCCTGTGTAGTTCTTCTCTTACCAGTTGTATTTATGTCTTCCCAGATTGTTTCTATTCCCCAGTCACCCAACTCAGGGCAATATCAAAAACTGCAAGAATTTAAGAAAGGGGTGGGTCGATTCATTTCTTTTCTGGGAGTTCCCAAAAGCAAAATCTCACCCAGTATCAAGGATAACTTGAGTTCATTTGAGAAGAACATTGTGAATGTCATCAATGTAAATAGAGCCAAGGGGCTAAGTCTACTGCAGCAACCACATGTTCCCCCACCCCCACCTCATATGCAGTTCATGCCACCTGAACATTCCCCAGCTCAGTTTCCTTCTGTCCCATCGCCTGGGATAGATATGTCAGAAACCACTGTTAATTTTCAGTGCAACCCAAACATGCTTCAGTTTAATCATCTGAATCAACGGCGGGAACAATGGATGCTGCAAAATCAGCAACTTAATCAACAATTTCAAGAATGTCTGGTGCAGCCGCAGCTGATGCAGAAACAACAGATTTCACAGCAGCTACCTGGATGCTTGCAGACTTATCAGATGTCACAGCCTGATCAAATGGGAAATTCAAATGACTTAAAGACGAGACTGGGAACAAGCGTCAGACCAGGATCTGTCTCTCAGCATCCTTGTTTATCTGGATACCGGCCTTCTCATTTAGATCAACAGTTGAAACCAGGAACTTCATTGCCTAAATCTTCACAGCAGCTTCTCCCAGTGGCTTCCATTCAAATCTCAGAACACCCTTCTCCAGAGATTGATAAGCATAAGCTGTTGAGGGCATCCACAAAAACTGGAATGTTTTTACAATCTGCAAACTCACCTTTTATGGTTCCATCCCCTGCTTCTCCTTTGGGCTTGTCGCCAATGCCAGTGGATGCCGAGAAATCTATTTCGGGTCTCTCATCACTATCCAATGGTGGAAATACTGGACAGCTGCAAACAGACGACGCACTGGCATCAACGCCACCAGTTTCTACTGGGACTCCAGGAATTTCAATCTCGCCACTGCTTGCTGAATTAAGTAGTCCAGATGGGGCTCCGTGGAAATCGGCAAAAACTGCTTCTGGAAAATCAAGTGTTACTGAGCAGCCTGTTGAGCGTTTAATTAGAGCGGTTGGTCTGATTTCTTTCAAATGCTTTTAGTAAAAACTACACCATATCGAGATGGACATTTCCCCCTTGAATAAATTGTAAGTGTAAGTTGGTTTTGCTGTCTTTGGTTCAGGTGAAATCAGCTTCACATCAAGCTTTGGAATCTGCCGTAGGTGACATCATATCATTAGTCAGAGGAAATGATTGTCTAGCTGGGACTGCACGAGGAAGTGGTTCAAGGACTGCAGTTGGTGAAGATTTGTCTGCAACATTGAAGTGCCATTTGCCATCACAAAACTCCAATTTGCGAGATGAAATAAGTGGGACAAGGAAATTGAAACGCTATGTTAGTGCGATGCCTGCGAACCTGGCGCCATCTCCAGGAAGTATGAATGATAGTTTTGCGCAAAGGACTGCTTCAGAAATTTCTGACATAGAGTCGACAGCATCATCTAGTATCAAACGGCCGAAATATGAGGTTCTGATCTTTCTTTGACATATGAGCCAAAACTTTTTGGTGCATTGTAGTCATTTCTCTAAGCTAAGCATAGTTTTGGCGTGTACCAAAATCTGTTGGTATTTGGTTTTGCTGTTTACTGGCTCTCTTTCTTTGCAAGAACTTACATTTCTTGAGTGCACTCGGTAGATACTAATTTTTCAGTTATCCAGGATACTATTTTCTCAAAATGCCAAGAACAGTTCTTATCTCAAGTCAGTCTGGTAGTGTTGCTTGGACCAATTCATGTCTCTTCATTATGAAAGATTGGATCCATTGGAAATTGTGATTGATACTTGAACCGTTGGGTTTCTAAGTTGAACGTCTTACTCCATTCCTCTGGGTGTTTAGTCTACCCCTTCTTTTTGTTTCTCTCTGTTTGTTGCCGTCTCCATGTGACAGGTCCAGGGTCGATAATCTTGACAGTACTGACGTTTGAAAGGGCACTTATGAACTGGGCTAGCGACCTTCATGTGTCTTTCCTTCTCTAACTTTTCTTGCATGCTGCCTTTCTATATGCCTCTCAGAGTGCCCTTCCTTTTCTTGTATTTGGTTCGCTTATATGAATACTAGTGATGGACAAAGCAAGTTCTTTTTTTTTATTATTATTTTTATTTTTTGGGGATAAAAAGCAAACATAGCAACCCACTCCATTGGTGGCCGTGTGGTTTGCGCTCAATCCCTCTTTCGGAAGGGTGCGAGTTCGAATCCCATGGTTCGCAAACCCATGGTCGCTTGTGCGACTCACCTGCGGCCGGGTCAGGTGGGTGGGCTCGGTCGCCCTGGGTTTATGCTGCCGGCTGCCGGCTGTACGGCGGTTCCCGGGTCATTAAAAAAAAACAGAAAAAAAAGAAAAAAAAATGCAAACATAGCAAGTGTTAAGTAAGCAGATGCAGTCATCTCCTAGATAGCCACACTTCTGAACACTTCAGCCACTTGGACCTTTTCCAGTATATATGGGATTAGGGAGTGGATTTCTTAGTGATTATTTTTTCCATAATCTAGAAAGATTTGTTATGTCCATATTGAGCTAGTTTGCTTCAGAGTATTACGTGATGCTAGTCTACTGAGCAGAATGATACACATTTTTGTAGGCTAATTATAACCTCTGGGGAGAAATAAACCAGATCAACCGGCAACTTATAGTCACGGTGGTTGATATCAGTGATGAAGAAGTTGATTCTCATGCAGCTTCTGCTTTCACTAAAGTGGGTGAGGGAACTATTGTCAAGTGCTCTTTTACCGGTGTGGGTATCAGTCCAAATCTAAGATCAGAGACCACCTCCTCGAAGATGGTATGATGTTTGTATGAGATTTGTCGAACATACCTGGTTTTCTGAAGTTCTTATCCGGTTTTTCTTTCTGATTGTTGTGCAGTCACTGATTCAGCCTTTGTGGTTGCTTCTGCCTATGAACTACCCAAACTGCTCTCCTATTCTGTTGGACAAGCTTCCAGTTGATGTCAGGTGAGAATTTATCTAGCATTCTCATTAGCATTTGTAGGAATCCATCCTAACGTCCTTTTCCGGATTAAAAAAGAAAACATTTAGATTTGTATCTGATTTTCCTTTCTTGTCTATGCTCTTGATTTTTTCTCATTTGACTGTTTAGTGATTGTCCGTGGGAAATCTCTGCCTTATTTGTGTTTAAGAGATATTAAATTAAATGGCTGTGTTTTTCCATCCCACCTTTGGTTCTTCGTTTCTTCCCTGTCAATGTAATACGGTGACATCAACCCAAGAGCCTGGAAGAACCGTACGAGATGTGGAAGGATATGACATGGTGTGGATATACCATTTCCATATGGTTCTTGTTAAATTTTGCAAATTTGTAGCGTCAATAGTTGTAGTTAACAATCTCATTCTATTGAATTTTAAAAAATCGCCAGTTCAAGTCGGATATTATACATCTCGTCGCTGGTTGTTGGTGTTTTTAATACTTACTATAACCTCTGCTTCATGTCTGAATTTGTTCTTGCAATTATTCCTTTTGCAGTAGAGAGGCTGAAGATCTATCAGCTAAGGCAAAATCAAGGCTCGGCTGCGCACTTAGAATGCTTCCACAACCCCTGTCGCTAGGAGGGATAGCGCTGAGTTGGGAAGAGAGTGTCCGAGCTGTCATTTTGGATTTCGCGCAGCAGAGCGGTGGGGGCAACTTCAGCTCCAAATATGGAGCTTGGGAACAATGCAGCTAGTTTTGAGCCTAGTGCTATATAATAGCGTTCATATTTCTCATCGATCCGACAAACACAGTTTTTCTTCAATTAACGCCATTGAGTTATGCCGACTCAGATTGGGATTTTGATCGTCCACTGAGCATTTGGAATGTTTACCATTTTCTCTTTAGGAGCATGCATGGATACTGATACTTATCATCAATAATCTCTCTGTACTTCCTGCACTTCTGCTCTGGATTTTGCTTTTGAATTGCATATTCCGGGGATTTGCTCGGCATGAGTGTTCATGGTGTTGGTTTTGGACGTGGAACTTGAAGTTTAAGCGGGTCTCAGTTAAGATTACTTGACTATAGTAGAAACCAGTGATGATTACGCGGGAAGCATGTTCTGTAGTTGTGTTGTTAATCCTGTTTTTTTTTTTTTTTTTTAATCTATTGATTCCTTAGGGAATGTTTAATGATGTCATTAACTCAGCTCAACTAATCTCCCAACCTACTTGAGGTTGCATTTCTTTAGCTTTTTAAAAGCAATTCCAAGCTTATTAAAATTCTGCCGGGAACAAGATAAGATGGGAAGTATTATGAGTTTTGATTTATTTAATTAAAAACAAATATCTGCCTGTTCATGTTTGAAGTAATTATATTAGCGTCCCCCGTATACGGATGTATACACGAAAGACGCCATGAAAGAATTTCACGAAGTGAAATCGACAAAATTATATTTACTTTGAATTGGCCAATAAAGAAGTAAATAATGGATTTATGCAAATTACAAACACCGCTTGTGAAAAAAAACCATATTTTATAGTATCTTTTTTCTTTTTTTTTGGTCGGTATATTTTATAGTATCTTAAAAGGCTGAAAATGTAAGAAGGTGGAATATATATAAATTTATTATATAAGGAGAAAAAATCTGGCTATTTGGATATGGCCGTTTTGAGCGCGAGCCACTGCTTGTGGCGAAGACCGCCTTTAATCTCGCTGCCGCAACGACCGCCGCCACCGCCTCCGCCGACGCCTCCGCCTCCATCCCGACGATACCGGCTTCGTGCCTGTACCGATCGATCGTCGCTATGTCCTGTTCAACGAACCATTTCGCACATCGAGAACTCTGGCATCATCGCTTGCCTTCGCGCCAATAGGTCTCTCTCCCTCTCCCTCCCTGGCTCTCTCTCTCTCGACATGATTTTTGCTCGATGTGTTTGAATCTCATTCGGAAACGGTGTAATTGATAGTCCGGAGCTGGCGTTTGAAGCTGCCCGCGCTGCGCTTGGAGCTGGCATTACGGTCGTGAGTTCTCTTCCCGTCACCTTTCCTGAGCTTGAACGGAGGAGTTGTTACTTGTTAGAGTCTCTCGTATGCTTGCTCGTGTTACTTTTAAGCCTTTGGTTATGAATTTTCCGTTACGTTGTTCTTTTTTCTTCTGTTGCTGATAGACAGAGGTCTCCTCTGCTACGACTTGTGAACTGAATCCTCTAAATTGCATCATGACTCGCGTGAATCGCGTGGTTCGGTCGACATCTCTAGGCATTGCTACATTTTTATGGACTCTTATATACGGAGGCATGGGTAGAGTTAGAGAGAGCGATCCATGCCTCGTGTGTGGACGGAATGATTACTCTTAATTTGAGATATACTGAAGTGATTACTGTCAGTGGAGAGGAATGGGTATGTTTTTTCTTGCTTCATTTGCTAGTTTTTGCATAATATTGGCAAAGAATTGCTCATTGGAGAGTTGAGTTTTGTATAGGCTTGATGCTGACTGAGAGGAGTTGAGTGGGGTTGAATCCTCCCAAATTTGAAATTTTGAGCTATAAAATTAACACCTCAAGAAAAAAATGAAGTGCTAGTTAAAGAACAGGGTAGACATTGTCTGCTTGTAGTCATGGCACATGACTCATGCTTGTGGTTTTTATTGTGCTTTCGTTGTATTTTGCAGCTGGAAATAGTCAGGTCCACCCCAGGCGTGTTTGAGGTCGTCTGGATTCTCTTCTCAATTTTTTGCGAGATCTCAGTTTTCCTGGATGACTTACTGGAGAGCCAAAATTCTATTTTGCATGGTGCGCAGGTTTTGCATCAGCTGATCAAAGATCACCCGACAGCAACCCTTGGAGTAACTCACCTACCTTTTCTAGACTTTGAGTGCATTTGCTTCTGTTCTTTGTGACATTCAAGCATCACATGTGAAAAGTTGGTTTGGACATGCAGGCGTAGCTTTTGATGAAGAGTACCTGACATAGCTTTTACAGTCATCGGGCTTCTCTAACTCTGTTTTTTTTTTTTAAAATAACAATTCTCTAGTTGACATTCACTGTCACAATGGAATTTGTGGTTGGTTAAGTTAACATGTGGGTTTTCTGGACAACTCTCCTGATTTATGAGTGTTGCTTATACATGGCTGCAACAATCGATGCTTCGTATCAGATACTTTCTTGGGTATTCTAAATCTGATAATTTTGGTCAGGTTGGGACTATTTTGAATGCCGAGGATGCTCAAAATGCAATAGTCGCTGGAGCCAAGTTCTTGATGAGTCCTGCAATGGTTAAGGTATCCACTACAGTACTGGAGGCATATTATAATATTTTAACCAGTGTGATGGTATACAAGGTGTTGAAGCCTATTTCAAGTTTGTGCTCACTGAAAGAAAATTTCTAAAGTACATCTGCTTTCCAGCATTGCTCTACGTTTACTCTGATCCTTTTTCTGGTTGCAAGGACATTTTGTCTGACTCACAAGATTGTGGAGTCCTATACATTCCTGGAGTGATGACCCCCACAGAAGTAGGTGCATTTTTTTTTTTTTTTCAAGTGGACCATTCCTTTTAATGTCGTTCAACTGGCTAATGATATGGCATAATGCTTGTTTCTGCAACCATCAGTGCTCAGTTTCTCTTGTCTGAGTATTATAGCATTGCTTTTTGTGAAAGTTCACAACATTTTTATCAACATCGAGTGTCTTTATTTACATTATACATCATTTGCAGATATTGTCTGCATATGATGCCGGTGCCAAGATCGTGAAGGTATGCATGCTTTGAAACTATTTTCATTACTTCTTAAGTAATTGCGTATTTCCTTCAACTGAGTATCTCTTTGTGCCCTTGATAAGTAGAGTTTGGCCAAAAATCTGTTGCATCTTACACTTAGTTATGAAACTCTCCAATCATCATGTAATAGGGAAGCCCCTTCTGCATGCATCTCAGGATATTTGTTATCAATAACCTGTGTCATTCCTGCTGATAGGGAAGACTCAAATTATGGGGTTTCAATCTGTTTTGTCAAGGAGCCATGTTTTCTTCAGCACTTCTTTTCATTTCAGACAAATTATCTTGCTTTGTTTATGTAAATCCTGAGCATGTTTCTGGAATCAAGCTGCGATTCATATATTCTCTTGAATTATGTTTTTCTATAGGTCTACCCTGTTTCAACATTAGGTGGAACTCACTACATATCAGCCCTTAAGAAGCCTTTTCCTCACATTCGCATGGTTGCTTCTCAAGGCGTTCCAATAGGTTTGTTTCTTGAACTAAGTCGTTTGGTTATAAACTGTTAATGATTTGCATAAGATGCGTGAACTTGAAGATCATATGTCATTATTTAGGCTGGGCATTGATGACCGTTAGTCCTGTGTAGTTAACTTTTGTTTTTCCATGCATGAAATATTTTCAAATAGCCGCAGCATTTCTTGAATGATTCTTATTTTATTCCTAACCATCATTATGAGAAACAGATGCCAACCATCAACATCTGAAATCTATGGTCTCTCTCTCTCTCTCTCTCACAAATCTTTTGCATAACCTTATGTGGATCTGCTGAGTTACTGTCGTAACATTCAGTCTGACGTAGGCCAAAGGGAAAAAAAAAAAAAAAACTTTCAAAGCTAAATTCTCAGCTTCTAGCGAGAATCTTTTATTCAATCTTTGAAGCAGCGTCTAGTAGTCCACCTTTCACTGATGGAATAATTAATTCCTTGGTTCAGATTTAGCTGGAGAATACATTGCTAAAGGAGCATCTGCAGTTGTCCTCTCAGATGCCATATTCACTAAAGGAGCAATGGCTCAATGCAATATCAGTGAAATATCTAAATTTGCTCACATTGCAGCCTTGCAGGGCAGGGAAGCTGTTGATCGGTGAGTTGTTTTCATTGATAAGTTTAGTGGTTCAATCTGGAAGATTAACTAGAAAGTGGTTGGAGACTCTGCCTTGAACAACATATTGAAACCTTTCATCATGCTATAGTTGATGTGGTGTACCAATTTAGTTGTTGGATCTGCACACTTGAAATGTTTTTAATGGATTGATGATTTTGTCCCATAAGACAACACAAATTCCTTTAGTCTTGACCTACTGATTTTCACTTACATGCACATGAAACCATGGTCATTGGGCTTGTGAGTTATAAATGAATCCTGGACATAGTTGTTTTAATCTCTCTCTTTTTCATCTGGTGTGTTCTAACCGATTGGATTTATTACAGGAGGAAAAGATGCTTGGAATAGGAAGTTGTTGAGGGGCTATTTGCTCTTGCATCACCTTCAGAGGTATGGAGGACTTGAGGAATGTTCATATGCTTGATGGCACTGAAATTTCAGGTACAGCTGCCTTGTTGTTTTTCGCTAAAAATGAACCTTGGACTTATTGTCTGTTCTTTGGTTATTTGATTGTGTCCTTTCTTAGATTTCTACAAGTCTACTGATTTCCATGACATTGTTTTACTGGAAATTGACACTTTCTTTTGGTCCCTGAAATCGCTGCATTCTGACCTTTAACCTTCTGGTGTTTATCTTGGAAGTAGTTTTTTTATATTCAAGGGTGTAAGATTTGTGCCCATGCAGGTGGATTGTTCCCTTTCTAGTGAGATAAGAATGCTCAGGAACCTTCTTACATTTGCAGGTTCTCTTTGCGTTGGAGTGCATTTTCTTGCTGATATCTCTTGGTGGCTGTGATGCAATTTTTTGGAGTCACTCGTTTCCCATACGATCGATCGATGGTCGTCCCTGTGGAAGACTCGAGTGGCATTTGAATGCTTTCCCAGTTGACCACTCTCTAAGAAATGCTCAGTCTCGGGCAAGTTCAATTTGTGGTACTCTCGATGCTTGAGTGATCGTCCTTGCTGGAGCTCAGGGTTCATCTCATGAAGACGTCGTCTCCCCAATGTGGAGGTGTACACATTCAGTCTGTAGTTTATACAAGTGTCACAGAATCGGGCGTCAGATACCCGATGATATTGACGACCGAGTAGTTGGCTCTTTCCAGATTACTCCTTGTGTATTAATTGCTCTATATGGATATAAACGAAATAGTATACGTGCATATACGCGTTTTTACTTACGTACGTAACGGGGAAACCTGTAACTGACGGTGCAATCGAGCGACTTCCGTGTTTTCGGGTGCTCGATGGCGACGTCTCTCCGTCAACTGACGTATAGGTCCAAAACATGGGCTGGACGTGGAGCAAGGCCCTTCACAACTCTCCTGAAGCGGGCCCACCGACGGGCCCAGGGCTCGGCCCATGTTCATCGAATCGCAATTAAATTTAATTAAAAAAAGGAAATTAATTAGTCCAAGGGCGGTGAGAGTCTCGGGTGCCGACGCGTCACAACGACCTCTGGATCCGCTCAAATCCCCGTCGTTTTCGGCACACCCAACTTAAAACGAAAATCATCTCTCTCTCTTCCTTCATTTCTATAGAGGGCCAGATCCTAAAGTTAGGCGAATTGCAAAACAAACCAACGGACCCAAAGAAAACGGGCGGATCCCCAAACCCCACGATTAAATCCAACCTAATTATGACCTCACGTCCGCTAGGCTATTACGGTTAAATCAAGTGAATTATTAATTAAACTCGGGCTTAATTAAACACACGCACAAAAGAGAGAAGACTAAAATATTAAAAATATTAAAAATAAAAAAAGAAATAAGTTAAGACGAAAATGGGGAGGGAAGAAAATTGCGCGCGTCAACGTAATTTAGCCACTAAAAATGGGAAAAGAAAAAGGAAAAAGAAAAACCCCACCACCAGCGAGGAGGAGAGAACAATAAAATACGGTAAACAGCCCAAGCGAGAGAGCACAGCCCCACGAGCGATCGAGCGAAAGAGAGAGAGAGAGTACTAGCGCTGCGACCCCTCCCCGCCCATCCTCCATCGATCTTTCCGTTTTTCAGGTCAGCGTCTGATCTTGCGGCCGCATCTGTTTGATTCCCGTCGCTCTCTTTCGATTTCGTCGTCGGATCTTTGTCGGGGGCGATTGGGTTTTTCTGGGTCCCTGCTTTTTTGTTTTTCTTTTGGGGTCGAATTTCCCCCTTTTTTGGGTGGAGGAGTGAGGAGGGCGGGCGAGGAGCTCCGCGAGATCGCAGTTGCGGTGGAGCTGCTGTTTTTATTTCGTATCTGTGCGTGGCGGGTTCTGATCTGTGGCGTTTGGAGGATGTCTCGATTTGGTTCTTTGTTTTTTCTTTCTTTTTTTTGTAGGGTGGATTATCTCGATTTGATTCGCAGTTCGGGAGTTGTCTCTCTTTCGGTGAATAGTTTTTCTGGGATTTGATCGTTTGTCGGTGATTTTGTTTTCTTGATGTTGTTTCTGGAAGTTTCTGGTTTGAGGGTTCGAATGGCTTAAAGGGTCAGCTTGATGATGGAGTCTCTCGCTACGGTTTTTATTTTTAATTCTTTTTATATTTATTTATATCTTGCATCGAGAAACTTCGCTGTTTGGATGAATTCATTCGTGTTCATTTTCACTGGGTGATTCATTCTCTTATATATATCATTGTCTTATCAAGCATGGAGGGTTGCTGTGTTGTTTCGGAGATGGGCATCCCCATTTACAGGACATTCTAGTGCTTGTTCATTGTTTTTGTCTCTGTTTTCTTCGAAAGTACGATGGATGCGATCTGCTGAACAACTTTTTTTTTCTTTTTTATTTGACAATTGTGTTCTAGCCTTTGTCGGTATATTTCCGTGTGTCTGCTCTTATTTCTTTCGTGCTTTTCTTTTTCGAGGATTGTAGCATTCAATAAAGGTGCTGCTGTGTATTTTTGCAGGAAGAACGAGGAATTGTATATCTGCAAATATGTCTCCGGCGAAGTCCAAATCGAAGTCCAAGAATAAGTCCTCTGCAAAGGCTGCAAATGAACAAAAGGTTGCTTCTAAGACTCCTGGGTCTTCGAATGGAGGGAATGGCAGTTCTGCGAGTGCTTACAATCCAGTCTCTGGAACATTCCATTTGCTGGAGACCTCGCCATCTGATTCTTCACCACCTTCGCAGAGTAATGGCCGATTCCAAACTATAGACGACACAGATGAGCACTCAAGCAGCCCGCATGGAACTGTTTCGGAGTACGATTCAGTTTCCAACAACGGTAGCTGGTCTGGTGAGTCAGAAGACCTCAAAGATAAGGGAGGTTCCACTCCTCAACGGGAAATGGTGCCTGGTCCTGACAATGAAAAGCGAGAGAAGATTCGCTTGAAGAACGAAAAGAAGCACCAGCGGCAGAGAGAGAGGAGAGCACAAGAATTGCATGAGCGTTGCCGTGGCTACTTAATGTCAAGAAAATTGGAAGCACTTTCTCAGCAACTTGTGAGCATGGGGTTCCCTTCGGAGCGCGCAACCTTAGCTCTTATGATGAACGAAGGCAGGCTGGAGGATTCAATAACCTGGCTATTTGATCGAAACGAAGAGGAAGCTTGTGACAAGGGTAATGACAGTGGAAGCAGAGGTAACTTGAAGATTGACATAAGTGAAGAGATTGCTCGGATTACAGAACTGGAGGTGAAATACAAGTGCTCTAAGCAGGAGGTGGAAAGAGCAGTGGTTGCTTGTGAAGGTGCTCTGGTGAAGGCAGAAGAGTCTTTGAGGGCACAGAAACAGGATTCACAAGTTACACCAACAACGTCAGAAGCTATGCCTTCCCCACAGACCCTTGTCAGACCACGGGAGAAGATCATAGCTACTACGACGACATTGCAGGGGAAGAATGAACGAGATTTGAACTGTAGTAAGGCAGTTCCCATCACACCAACAGACCTAGAGCTTGGCACTTCCAAGCTGCAATCGTCAAAGTTAAACCAGCAAACATCACTAGTGGAGAAGAGATGGTCTTCTTCTGGATTAAGCTTTTCACCTTCATCAAGTATCGGAATGCGGACACAGGTCCCACCTGCAGTAACGAAGCCTAATGTTCATCATGGTGTTGCTGAAGAGAAATTAATTCAAAATGCAGCATATAGGGAACCTATCATAGTGATGCAGCGTCCCCAGTCCACGATACCCAGGTCAACCGTCATCTCGAGCGTAGGTTCCTCACCTTCAGTATCAACTGGTTACCATCCAAATGATGTTTCTCGTGCTGAGATCTTAAGGTCAAACATGAAGTTGCTCCATGCTCAGAGATTGGGAAGCCTTGGCCTAGAAAATCAGGGGTTGGAACAATTCTACCATCAGCCCATGTACAAGGAGAGTCCATCAATGCTTGGTGCATTGGATACAATGGCTGAGTTTGGTGGCTCATGGAATGCAATGGGCAGATCTCCTCCTAATGCTGTTCCATCTAACCCTGCAGCTTCTTGGAACAAAATTGGCACCTCTGTAGCTTCACACACGATTCCTTCATCATCTCTTGGACTATTTTCTACTTGGAGATCGACAGGAACATTGGGCCCATCCTCTCAGGTGGATTGGAATGTCGGCAGTGCAATGCCGGAGTTTGATTATACCAGAATAGATTGGACCCTGGATGCCAATTTGGCAAATTCCAAGTCGAGTGGAGTGTGGCTACACCTCTCATCAATGTTGAGGAACAATTCCACGATGATGCTTGGAGCTGCCAACAGAGTCCACACTACAGATGCATCACCAGGTGGTGGTTCATGTGAGTGGACTTCTCCATTTGCTGGCAAAGACATCTTTAGCTTGCCCAGGCAATTTGTAACTTCTCCATCTCCCTAGGCCTTGGTCTAGGAGATGAGAGAAGAAAAAATAGAATAGCGGAACAACAAAAGCCCTGGTGTTGGGTTGGATGGATGTGATGGTGTGTTTGTTTCTGGTTTCCCTATTAAAGTTGCCGCTAGTGATATCTGGCCTTAGTATTTATTTCCTCTTGCGTCTATTAGCTTCGTAAATTTGATGGTGGCGGTGATGATCGTGGTTGGTGGCATGAGGTTGGGTAGGGCTGTTGATGCATCTTGATCAATTTGACTAGCCTGCATGATGAGTAATGAGTATTTCGCTGGGTGTATAGTCAGAATTGAGTGAGGTGACTGATGCTCCATTTGATCCAATGCTTTAGATGAGTGCAACCCAGTTTATAAAGTAAGGCTCGAGGTTAAGACCCCTTTCATTATATGGGAAAATGAAAAACGAGACATGAATATCTAAAATAAGTAACTGAAGGATAATTCATTTCAGTTGCACAAAGATAGAACTACAGAAATGGGCATTTTGTTTGCATTATGCTATGGGTACGTTGTCTGGGTTTGCAGCTCTGACTGCAATCTAGATCGACGAAAACAGTTCTGTCAGAAATTCTTTTTCGCGGTATATGAATGTCTCAATTGATACTTCACTGAAATTAAGGAGAGCAACTAAAGCAGGCGCAGGAATTTTAACTATTTGCATATGCACGAATGCCATGCCTAAACCAACTGACGGCATTGGATTTACATATTTTAATGATCAGAAAACTTTCCAAGCCATGCACTACACGAACAACGGCATACAATGAAATGAATATGGACGAATCTCCACAGGACACTGTAATATGCTTAACTCGTTTGTCGAGGAATATATATTCTTTCGAGTTCAATTATTTGATTTGAAAATTTAAAGTTATGTTTTTTAACTGTCGACACGAAGTACCATTAGATGAAAACATATGAGTGGCTGTTGCTCGTGGCTAATGGGTCAGTGTCATAGGTTCCAATGGCCGCTTCATCTGTCATATTTTTTGGGTAAGAAAAGGGGCAAGCCCGAGTATTACATTAACACTTCTTAACAAAGCTTTTTCCTATCAATAGAGAAAATAAACTTATTGAGGGCCTATCTAATATCGGAGTGGCATTTTCATCACATGACTGAATGGTCCAATTTGCTTACTAGTCTACACACAAATTTGCTAACGAATAGGTTTTATGCTTTAGTGGCTACGCATTGTTTGTCATTTTAACTATGCTCGTCATTTTACCTATGTTCTCTGCCTCCGAAATCATGTGCGGAGAAAACAAACAAGAATCGGTGGCTCAAATTACTTGTTATATAGCCAGAAGCTAGTAGTTATTGGCTCAATAGTCAATAGAAAAGAATTAATATCTATGTAAAATTCGCAAACTATAAATATATCAATATTCACTTTATTATGGAGAAATCACTCCTCATACATGAAAATTAGTAATGACTCAGACTCCTCATGAAGGAAAACTTGCTGTGCCCTATTCAACGATCGAGTAAATTTGATGGCAAAGGGCGCTCATTCATGTAATGATTAATTTCAAATCTTATTGGTGCAACGAAGAGTGCTCCCATGAAAAAGGTACGTCAATATCCACTTAGATAAGTGTAACTCGCCTTATAAACCTAAAGCCTAAATCAAATTATATACGGGTTCATACGTAGGAAGCACATACATGTAGGAATTGCTTCATGTGGTCATGCGAGAGGCCAGAGGAAGCAAGATTTTTGTCAAGTTTTGATTTTTAGTCCACAAGTCTATCCGTGCTCTGCTCGCGCGACGAGAAGAACGCAAGCAAGAAAAGGCAATCGCTGTCGGTGATTGTCAAGAATCTAGACAAGTTTTTCTTCGTCTCCAGTCTCTCCAGAGCATTTCAGGAATGTAGAGATAGAGAGAGAGAGAGAGATGAGCTCCCTGCTCACGCCCACCATCTCCTTCGCCAACGCTAGTGCCGCCCATGTCTCGCAGAAGCCATCGCCGCCTCCTCCTATCCACCACACCTTGTCCCAAAGAATCCACATTCCTTCCCATGTCTACAAGCACCCGGCAGCCATCCTCCTCGAGCTCTGCACTTCCATGAAGGAGCTCCGCCAAATCATCCCCCTCGTCATCAAGAACGGCCTCTGCGACGAACACCTCTTCCAGACCAAGCTCGTCAGCTTGTTCTGCAACTACGGCAGCGTCGCCGACGCGGCCCGCGTCTTCGAGCCCATCGAGGACAAGCTCGACGCGCTCTACTATACCCTGCTCAAAGGGTACGCAAAGAACTCGTCTTTGGACGAGGCGCTGTCTTTCTTTTGTAGGATGAGGCGTGATGAGGTGAAGCCCATCGTGTATAACTTCACTTACCTGTTGAAAGTCTGCGGCGACAATGCGGACCTCAGGAGAGGAAAGGAGATTCATGGGCAGCTGGTGGCTAATGGGTTCGCGTCCAATGTGTTTGCCATGACTGGGGTTGTGAATATGTATGCGAAGTGTAGGCAGATTGGGGAAGCGTACAAGATGTTTGACAGATTGCCGCACAGAGACTTGGTCTCCTGGAATACGATAATTTCTGGTTATGCTCAAAATTGCTGGGCGGCTCCAGCGCTGGAGTTGGTTTTACAGATGCAGGAGGAAGGACAGAGGCCTGACTCCATCACCTTGGTCACGGTGTTGCCCGCTGTTGCTGATGTTGGGTCCTTGAGAATCGGCAAGTCTATACATGGTTATGCTGTGAGAGCTGGATTTGATAGTCTGGTGAATGTTTCGACTGCTTTGTTGGACATGTACTCGAAGTGCAAGTCAGTGAAGACTGCTCGAGTAATTTTTGATAGGATTGAGAAGAGGAGTGTGGTTACTTGGAATTCTATGATTCATGGTTATGTAGAAAATGAAAATCCAAAGGAAGCAGTTGTGATTTTTGAAAAGATGTTGGATGAACAGGTGGAGCCAACAAATGTAACTGTAATGGGGGCACTCCATGCTTGTGCTGATTTGGGTGATCTTGAGCGAGGGATGTTTGTTCACAAGTTGTTGACTTGGCTGAAACTCGACTCTAGTGTTTCGGTGATGAATTCTTTAATTTCCATGTATTCCAAATGTAAGAGAGTAGATCTTGCTGCAGAAATATTTAATGACTTACGGGAGAAAACCCTTGTCTCCTGGAATGCAATGATATTAGGTTTCGCACAGAACGGGTGTGTGAGTGAGGCTCTGAATCACTTTTGCCAGATGCATTCTCAGAATGTAAAACCAGATACATTCACCATGGTGAGTGTAATTCCTGCTCTTGCGGAATTATCCGTGACCCGGCAAGCAAAGTGGATTCATGGACTGGTTATAAGATCTTGCATGGATAGGAACGTTTATGTGATGACTGCTCTTGTTGACATGTATGCAAAATGTGGAGCCGTTGATACTGCCAGAAAGCTCTTTGACATGATGGAAGACCGGCATGTCATAACCTGGAATGCTATGATAGACGGATATGGTACACATGGGCTTGGGCGGTCTGCTGTGGAGCTGTTCAAAGCAATGCAGAAGGGGACAGTCAGGCCAAATGATATAACTTTTCTTTGCATCCTTTCTGCTTGCAGCCATTCAGGTTTGGTTGATGAGGGTCTCCGTTACTTCGACAGCATGAAGCAAGACTATGGCATAGAACCTACAATGGATCACTATGGCTCCGTGGTTGACCTTCTTGGTCGAGCTGGTCGTCTCAAAGAAGCTTGGGATTTTATTCAAAAGATGCCTATTGAACCTGGAATTACCGTCTTTGGGGCAATGTTGGGTGCCTGCAAGATTCATAAAAATGTTGAACTGGGAGAGATGGCAGCAAATAAGCTGTTTGAATTGAACCCACAGGAGGGCGGATACCATGTCCTGCTTGTTAATATATATGCCACAGCCTCAATGTGGAGTAAAGTGGCAGAGGTGAGAAAAATCATGGAGAAGGAAGGGCTTCAAAAGACTCCTGGTTGTAGTTTAGTGGAGTTGAGAAATGAGGTCCATAGTTTCTATTCTGGAAGCACAGATCATCCTCAGTCTAAAAGGATTTATGCATTTCTTGAAACTCTTGTTGATGAGATTAAAGCTGCTGGTTATGTGCCTGACACCCATTCTACCCACGATGTGGAAGATGATGTGAAGGAGCAGCTGCTCAACAGCCATAGTGAGAGGCTGGCTATTGCATTCGGGCTTCTAAATACCAGCCCTGGCACAACAATACACATCCGCAAGAACTTAAGAGTTTGTGGGGATTGCCACGATGCAACAAAGTACATTTCCCTTGTGACAGGACGAGAAATAATAGTACGTGATATGCAACGGTTTCACCACTTCAAGAATGGAACATGCTCTTGTGGAGATTACTGGTGAAACCTGTAGTTGGGATGAGTCCATAATTGGGAATCCCCGGAAGAGTCATTACAAATTAGTGAGGAAGTCTTGCGATTTTTATGCTGATAGATTAGGTTGCACCGAAATGTCGGTGGACCTTGCAGAGTTGGGGAGTAAAGGGAAAACAGTAGTGAGTATCCCTATTTTTTTTGTAGTTTGTACAATCGCTCAAATGGATATAGCCTTGATCACAGTCATTAACTGACTCATACTGTGTTCTTTTCCCTTTTGGTCATATTTGTAAGAATATGTATATTTCTCAATATAATTGTATCTCAATAAACTCATATTAAGGTTTATTCTACATGCACCGTATAATTTCACTCATTCCTTTCTATTTCCTCGGTTAATACTACTGCAAAAAAAAAAAAAAAAAAAAAACATACCACTCTCTTTTCTTTCTAAAGGGGTGCATTATTGTCATCGATGTAATTTAGGTACAACATCAATAGTGCAAAAAACTTTAAATTTGGAAGCACCCTGGAGCAGATAAATATGAAATCCATTTTATTATAAGGAACAGGCTTACTCAAATCTGGACCGTTGAAGTGATAAATGTATTGGACGGCGCGAAGAAAGTGCAAAAAGAGATGTGGTATTTGGAAGAAAGAGCAGAAAACCACATACAAACTTGTAAAGAAAACACAAAGGATCTCTACACCTACTGCAACCTTCACAAAGAAAATAGGCTGCAGAGGCAAGCAAAATGTGCATTTTTTACACATGTTCACCCACTAGTTAACCTAATTACTGTACAATCTCCACCAAGCACGCCAAATTCAGATTCATGAAATTCCAGTAGGCTTTTAGCCTCCAAGAAAAAGAAAATCCAATAGGCTTCATCGTCCCATGAACTCTGAACCAAGGCAAGGGTAATGGTCTGGTATCATTTCCAACACCAAAATTGTCTGTATAAATAGATCTTCCGCATACGAGCATTATATGCCATGAAGGCTCTAGCTTTGATAGGATCGGCATTTAAATGCTCAAAGGCATACATTTGTTTCCCTTCGTCCAACCCATCAATCTCCATCACAGCCTGCAACAGTTTTGAGGCATCAATTGCATTTTTGTTTCGATCCATTGCATCGGCTAAACGCTGAATGCTTGACGCAACTGTCAGCAATGCCTCTTCAACTGTCTCTGAGCTCCGAGCTCGTTTCGGATGCTTTCTGAGTGGCTGGGCAAAAGGAGGAGGGTCGGGATTCCCATCTTGCACATATGCCGGAGATTCTGTAAATGACTCTGTTCCATCTGTCTCGCTAGGTTCTTCTGAACTTGGTGAAAGAAATGAGGGAGAATTTTCTTCACAATTCTTCAAATCACTCGCATAGCTTTCTTCCTTCATCTTAGCCCAACGACTAGGAGCTTGATAGTTCCCACAAACAATTTTTAGTTCATCATACATCTCAATCTGCTTTCCTCGAAATACTCTTCCATCCGGGTGTGCCTAGTCAATTCACTGAGGTATATCATCAACTAATAAACAAAAGCAGAAGTCAATCAGAAGAAATGAAAATACATTGCCTATTAAAAAACAACTTACTGCAATATATCTTTTCCAAAGATCATCATCTTCGCACTCAATCATCTTTGTGTTGGGATTCCATATGAACCCATCTTGGCTAAGCAAATCTCTCATCACTTTATACCTTTTCTTAATTGTCTTGAGGCGATTAATTACTTTTTGGTTATTCAAGTTCAAATTAAAACGAGAGTTCACAGCAACACAAGCAGCAGTATAGGCGTTCTCATTGAAGCATTTGTCTATTTTATTCCCATTTCTTGCCTGAATAGCAAGAGATTCAATTAGACATTTGTCCATTGCAATGGACCATACAACATTTCTTCCTTTGTGCTTCATTTCCCTTCTCTGAGCATGTAAGTCATATTGGTCCATACCTGCCAACACCGAAGGACCAGGATTAGAACTTCAAGTATCTCTCCCTAGATGAAGCAGCAGTTATTAAAAGAACAGAACACGCCAAACACAACATCATTTATAGTGATTAATAGACTAGTACGACCATTTCATCACACATAACACCACATGTAGCACAAGGTTCATGCTCTGCTGTTCAGCAAGGCTTTGAACATACCAGGCTATTCAAGAGACACAATGATGAACAACAACCGAAACACAAGAAGTTCGATGACTATAATCAGAAATCAATTCAGCATTATTGCAAGCATCTTGCGTACTAATTTCCAGCACCTCTACTAAATGCATCTCCGCATCGAGTTCATTAATGCCGAGAACATTCAAATGACTGCAAAGACAGCTTAACCGGATGCACTTATGAGATCATAACATAAATCAGTTCAGTGAAATAGAATCTTTCAGCAGCAGCTACTGACATGGTGATCTCAATCCATTCATCATGAAACCGAAATGCACTATCTCGACCCTCCAATGAGCAGGCTTCGTAAAAACTAGAAATTTGCAAGGACCATTTCAAGACATTGGACCAATGCACGAGATACGAATCCCCCCAATCGACCTCAACTTCGTATAAAATGCAAAAAGCTACGTATCAAAAGCAAAGAAGTAAAGAAAAAGAAGGTACAAAGGATCGAAACGAGTACGAAAAGCGACAACAGAAAAAGAACAATGCCTGTGATGATCACTATCGAATGTCCGATTCAATGCCGCCGGAAATCTCCCGCCGGTCGGGTCGCCGCTGGGGAATGAGCCGGATCTCGGCGAAACGAAGCGGCAGCGTCAGGATGAACGTAGAAGGAGGAAGCCGAGAAGGTTCATTGCGTTTCTGAAATTAGGGTTTCCTGTTTTTCTCGGGAAAATGAAAGGAGAAATTTTCTCGCCTCACACTTTCTCGAAGACGAAAAGCGAAGAGGGAGAGAAAAAAAGAGAGACCGCTAGCGTGAGCCGGCGGTCACCAGATCTCGAGTGACGGCCTATCAGGAGTCGCCACGTAACAGCGGACTTCCACTTCATGGGCCGGGCTGAGCCTTGTGGATGGGCTCTATCCATGAGCAGAACCAGGCCCAGTACTAGGCCCAGGCCCAATGGAGCGCGTAGGACCGGCGCTACTGTCTTGCTGCTTAAAAAGATTGTTCCTGCCGTCTCCATCTTCGTCTTCGTCGAGGGGTTTTAGGGTTTTTACGAGCACTCCTCTCTCTCTCTCTCTCAAGCTCTCGGCTGAAATCATGACTACTCAGACGCAGGAGGAGCTCCTCGCGGCTCATCTGGAGCAGCAAAAGATCGATGTGAGTTCCTCGGTCTGCTACTCTTTGTGCGGTGGGGGTCTGGCCGGAGATGCGTACGAGTTGTCGTGGTTTACCATTAGATCAGTCGGATTCGTGCCATCTTATTAGTCTCGCCCTTAAGCAACGGTTTACGTTTGCCATCAATTTATCTTCTCTTCTTTTCTTTTTCTCTTTCTTTTTTGGTTGATTTGACCGTTCAAGCTTCAATTTTTTTTTAATGGGAACTGAGCACCTCTGGCGTGAATCGGGGCAGCAAACGCCAAACTTTATACTCCGTGTGTTGTTGCTGCTGAATTTTTATTTATATCGGGTTTTTTTTCCCCGTAAATTGAAGTGATTACCTGGAATGCATCTGATCCACTGGCGAACAGTTTGGGAAATGCTTTAATTGCACTAACATTATCGCGATCATATATGCTGGGCTTCTCTAACTTAAATCTTTTGGTGTGTGTCAGTTGGTCGAGTTAGTGGTACACGTTTATCTCAATCCTGGTAAATATATGCGATTGTCTGATTTGTCATGCAATTAGTTGTAGTTTCTGAGTAGGGTCGAGGAACGATTATGGAATGCAATATCGGGTCGTCTGTACGGTGTCCTGGACATTTGTTATCTAGAGGAATGCGGTCATGGGGATTTCAATTCACTGGATTCAATAATAACAAAGGTTCAAGAAGATTCGCCTTGGATGGTTTCATGAGCTCCAATTTGCATGCTGGAAGTTCTAAATACAAATACTAGCGTTGATCCAAAAATCACAAGTCAACCCCACAGATAATGAATAATATCTCGAGAGAAATCTGCTCTGCGATATTATAAGGAATATGATCATGTACAGATCAACCAGAAAACCAAGCAAGGATAACAATGCATATTTTGATCCAACTATGTATAGAAATGTAACCCATTTTTTAAATTGCCCATTGTTTATTTATATCCATCCTCGCAGCCCCCACACACAAAAGTTACTTTGTCATTCTTAGACAAGATGCAGTTGCCGTTTCCTTATTGCATGTTTTAATTACACACTTCATGGAAAGGCTCTAGCTGGTTCCAATATGGTTCTTTAGCTGTTTAATACCTTATTTTGAATACTGTGTTCTCCGAATGATCTCGTTGCATCGTTTTCCTCTTGAAGTCTGATGAACCTGTGCTTGAAGATGAGGATGATGATGAGGATGACGATGAGGATGACGATAGAGATGACGATGAAATAGAGGGTATGTTCATTACAGAAATTTTAAGCAAAGCACTGTACGCTTTCCTGATTGGCTTTCCCTCATTTCTTTTCTCTGTTTCCTGTAAACTTTGTTTTCGGTTTCTTGTTCACCATTCTTCCTCTCTTTCTTGCAGTATATTGGTGATTCATTGGTTTGGTAGTTTTCTGAACTGTAGATGATAGTGATGTGGTTGCTTTTTCTTGATATATTTGGTTTCCATTGTTAACTATGGATGTGAGAATCTGAGCAACATGGTTTCAGGCCAAAGACATAATTTAATTTTTCTTCCAGAAATTTATGGTGTATGTTTGGTTTATGAGTTCAATACTCAGTGTTGGCAATGCAAGCGCCTGTCCAGGTGTCCTCAGAAAGGACCCTTAAGTCTCTGGATGTTGCTGTTTTTCTTTTATTGCCCTGTGGAAACTCTAGGGTTTCAGAAACACTTGTAGTTTTACTATGTGTTCTAGCATCATTTTTCCTGAGATAATGGCCATATTGGATATGGCTGGGTCACCGCAGTCATTCATGCAATATGTTCAGTGACATGGTAAAGTTTCTATTAAGAAATTTTAGATTCACCACATAGTTATTTGTTGTGTCTTTTGTGCTTCAGGGGAATCCACAGTAATACATCACTAGGGGTTTGCAACTCTAATAATAATGAACAGGATAAATTCATATTAGCTATCATTCTGATTACAGAAGATTTCAACATGGTTTAGTCCTGCTGCAATGTAAATTTGCGTTATTTTCCTCAGGACAAGGAGATGGTACGGGTAGGTCAAAACAAAGCAGAAGTGAGAAAAAGAGTCGAAAAGCTATGCTGAAGCTTGGAATGAAACCCATTACTGGTGTTAGTCGTGTCACCGTAAAAAAGAGCAAGAATGTGAGCGGCCTTTCCCTTTTCATGGTTTTATGAATCCTCAACTGCCTTTTAAGAATTTTGCTTGCTGAACTCCTCTGTGTTGCTAGATCTTGTTTGTCATCTCCAAGCCAGATGTTTTCAAGAGCCCGACATCAGACACGTATGTCATTTTTGGGGAAGCAAAGATTGAGGACTTGAGCTCACAGTTGCAGTCTCAAGCGGCTGAGCAGTTCAAGGCCCCTGATCTCAGTCATGTCATCTCCAAGCCCGAGTCATCAACAGTGGTTCAGGATGATGAAGAAGTGGATGAGACAGGTGTGGAGCCCAAGGACATTGAGTTAGTGATGACACAGGCTGGAGTCTCTAGGTCGAGGGCCGTAAAGGCACTAAAAACTGCGAATGGAGATATCGTTACCGCCATCATGGATCTCACCAACTGAGAATAAGTTTTGTTTGGTCAAGTTGGATTTAGCAGCCTCTACGTTTCTTCATGGATTTTCAGATTTTGTGTTCTCAAGCCATCCTTTTTTTCTCAACCAATCATATAAGTTTCCTCCATCTGTTGTAACAATCTTATATATGGATGTTTTGATCCAAAGGTTAATGGTGTCTGTGACTTTGATCAACTCGCTTCGACCTAAAAAACTTTCTTTGTTTGGGTCTTGCTTCAGTCATTCTTTCATTCCTTTGGTTAGGCATGTCTTTCTTGACTTGATTTTCCAAAAGCTCTGCTTGAGGAACGAGAGAATTGTCTTCATCACGTTGGATGAAATCGGTCTATACTCCTCAGAAGACCATTTTGAGCTCTCTCACAATCGATACTCACTCATTGAAGGCTGAAGCAATGACCTGAGTATATTGCCCAAACATCAAGCTCTATAGTTCCATTGCGCTCCTTAAACTTGATATGCAGTTAACGCCAAGAACCGACCGCATGGTTGCTTCCGGTTGCTATTCTCAAGATTGCGAAAGGAACGCAATTAAAGCAAGTAAAATGAAAATAGAAGAACTTGCATTTAAGACTGACTAATCGGTGGGATTGCAGCCCGCCTCGACTAGAAACTAGAGATGAGCCCTTGCTGAGTCCTTTTCCCTCGTCACATCAATTAACAAACCTATCTCGAATCACGAAGGCGTCACAAGCTTCATAACTAATGACATCCCATTTGTCTTCCAAATGAGATGCAATCAGACACCTTGTTCTGACTGATGAGATAGGTTACACACGTCGAGAAATCTTCCATAAACTTGTCAGGAGAAATGCTCTATATACAAAGAAATCTAACCTAAAACTGAGATTTCCTAGTATACTTTTGTTATTGATATCTCATCGTGTTTGTGCATTATCTAGCCAAAAGAAGAAGATGCAAATGGAAACGCGGACTGCAGGCCACCGATAATTTGTTTCCTCCCCAACCGAACAACTGAACCGCTGCAATCCCAGATCTTTTGCTAAACAATCCGCAAGCCAAAATTGGGCATAGAGTTTTGCACATCCAGGTTTAACAAAATAACCTTCGACCTTTCAACTTTGCCTTTAGAGATTCCTGATGCAGGATCACATGATGGAAACATCGATCCTTAGTTGTCCATTCGACTAGATTTCATAACATGACTTGCTACTTCTAATATAGCGCCTGAGGAGCAAGATGGAGGCGATGGATGCTGAGAACTGTCCTCAAAGTGTGGCCCCACAGCTCATGGCAGCTCCACGCATCTTCTAATTCAATCTCTATCACAAAAACTTCAATACAAGTGCACCAGGAGTTTCGAGTTGCCTCCGGCTTTGATGGGAGCTTTCACTCAGGCATCCAATCAAATAGACAGGAACGAACATGACAATAAGCTTGTGTAGAAAAGATCAACTGATTTGCATTAGATACTAACTTGTGCAGTGGCGGAGCCCCTTATATATCTCCATCAGATGCGGAACTTGCTCCGCATGCTTCATCACGTATCTCTTCACAAACAACTCCTCGGTTAGTCTAAATGGCGTTACGACGGGTTTGTCCCTTTTAAGAAGGCCCATGGATGACAAAAATGTAACCACATTATGCCTTGGCCGAAGCCTTTTGTCGACTGAAAACTGAAGAAGTAGAGGCTGGCTGACTATAACCTCTCGAGCTATAGATGCTGTGTTCAGATAAAAATCCACTGTCCTCCTAATCTTCTTTTCGGAAATAGTCAAACAGAGCGGGCAACGAGCAAACATGGACCAGCACTCCTCTTGAGACCAACCCAAGCTCTTGAAATTCTCTACCTTCTTATTCCGAGTCGACTCCTTCATCGACGACATCACCCTGAGACCATGTATGAAATTCGAAGAGGACGCTTACATCCCGAAACTTTTGAGTGCCTCGACAGATGAAGCCATCTTCTCGACATTCATCACCAGTGTACTAGGTTGACACACCATCAGATGCGACACATCCTCCGATCTCACTCCCTCCCTTATCAAAAGATCGATGTTAGGCTCCAAAACATACTTGTGACTACTAGTCAAAAGCCACGAACAGCGCTTAATCGCGATATCCAACCCGTCGGAGGTCCTGAGATACTTCTTGAGGAAATCAATCTGCGGCTTATAGTGCGAATCCAAGCTTCTAGTAAAGAACCTACTGTTCCCAGCAATCGTTTTGATCAAGATCGAATCCGATAATCCGACCCCACGGATATACTCCAATTTCGGCTTGAGGGTCGATTCCACGTTCGACAGGAGGAGCGACGGGCCATTAGTGACCAATTTCGCGATCTGCGCTTTACCGAATCCGAAGGAACGCAGGAACCCAATCACGGAATCGGCTCTTTCGAGGCCATTTCGGTGGGCACCGAGTTTCTGAGAGATCGAAACGGCGGATTCCAAAGGAAGATCGAGCGATTTCACGAGACATTCAATCAGCGGCGACGACGAGGGAGATGACGAAGGCGATTTCGGAGGTTTAAGAAGCGCGGCCGAGGTTGCCAGAGAGCGTTCTTGGGCGAACAAGATGAGATTTTTAACCGGAAGTTTGAACATTTCGGGGAGCAGGAACCGTTCGCGGGTTCAAGCGGAATGGAAGTCGAGCTTACCTCGGCCGGCGACAGTGAGAAGCAATCGTTCCTGTGCTGTGCGATTCCGACATTTGATGTTTCATGGTCGCTGCTAACTCTTCTTCTGCACTGTGGAAAAGGAGAAGGCGCGATTGGGTTCTGTTTTTACATTTTAGGGTTTTGCCTTGCGTAGCCGTTGAAGGTCCCCCGTTCCTCTTTTTCAAGGCTTTGCAAAATGAACCGCCCAAACCGAAACTTGCTTGTATCGACCGGTTTGATCTGGTTCTTAAGAGCATGCATGACAAAAAAATTTGGAATAGAAATCAATTTTTGACCAATTCAAAATTTCTATTTTTGAAATAGAAATTCGTTTGTTAACATAATAAAATTTATATTTCTAAGAGCGGCAACGACCGGCGTCCGGTGGCCGGAGTTTGACATTTGGTGACCAATGTTCGGCGTCCGGTGATTGGTGGCGGGCGGCCGAAGTCCGAAGTCCGATGTTCAGCGTCCGACGCTAAGTCCGATGACCGGCGGCGGGCAACCAAAGTCCGAAGTCCGACATCGGAGTCCGGTGATCGGCAATCGGCGTCGAATGTCCGGAGTTCTACATCTAACGTCCAACATCTGGAATCCGATGATAGGAGGTCGGCGGCGGGTGGTATCCAACGGCTAGTGATGAGCGGCGGACAGTCGTTGGCGAACATAAGATGGTTAGTGATGAGCCTCTAGCATCCAATGATTGGCGATGAATAGCCAACGACTGGTGGGCATCCGGCATCTGGCGACCGGCGATTAGCGACGGGCGGTTGGAGAGCGGTGGTCGACGGCTGACGTTCGGTGGTCGATGGTCGGCGGTTGGTGGCCAACAACCGGCGCCGGGCATTTGGCAACCGACGAGTGGCAAGTGGGCAACAGGCGATGACAAGAGTGAACAATGAAATTTTTTTTGATTTCTCATTTTTGTTCAAGAAATAGAAAAGCTAAAAATTTTAACTTCTAATTTCTGCTCAAAATCTATTTCTGGAATAGAAATCTGTTCCAGAAATAGAAAAATGAAATTGCATTACCAAACGAATTTTTGTTTCAAATCTGTTCTAGGGAACAGAAAAACAGAGAAATAAAGAAACAGAAATTTTGTCATATGTGCCCTAAGAGTGTCGATCCGATTTTCAATTTCAATTGAGATCCGGATTAACTGGACTGGACGAACTAAATATGCTTTTTTATTTTATTATTTCTTCTAAAAAATTAGTAAAATATGAGATAAATGCTATTTCAATTTGGTTTCAAGTAGTAGAAAAAAAAAGTGATTGGTTTTATTAAATCGAACTAGAACAATGGGCTCGTCTAGCTCCCAATCGGTACTCGGTTTTGACTTTTGGGAATCGGTCCTCCAGTTCCAGTTACGGTTTCCGCTTCCACCTTGGAATTGGAAACCGATCATCCATACTTTTTCTTATCCTTTTTTAATAAAAGAAAATCCCAAAGCCTTTTTTTTTTTTTTTTTTTGCCTATTATGATATATTTAAAAATCCAAAATTTTGTACATGTGTGACACATTTAACGTTAGTCTAGATTCCATTATTAAGCACTATAGCAGCGCGTTTAGTAATCATTCTGTTTCGAGAATAATTTTTACTCAAAAATGATTTTTTTCTGTTCGGGAATAATTTATGAGTTTTGAAGACACTTGATAACTATCCAAAATTTCAATATTCGGAATAGAAATGTGATTGGTCAGATTCTTAATTTTTTTTTTTTTGTTTCTTTTAATTTTTTAATAATTTTATTATATGTTTCTTATTTTTTTTATTTCTTTTTCCTTTTCTTTTCTTCTTCCTCCGTTGTGGCTAGCGATCGATTGGGCAAGGTCCGGCAAGCTTTCCTCGCCACTGGCAAAGCTCGACCTTACCCAGGCGGCACAAGTTCAGCCTCGCCTTGGCTTGGCAAGGCCCAACCTCGATTTAGCGAGGAGAGCCTCGCCCAGCCATTGGCGAGCTCATTGGACCTTGCCCAATCGGTCGTCGACCACCGCCGACGGTGACGATAATAGGCAACGGTAGCTGGTGATCGATTTGAAGGAAGAAGAATAAGAAGAGAAAATGAGAAAATTTCTACTTCTTAATTATGTTACAAATTTATTCTCGAGAACAAAAAAAATGATTTTTGTTCCCGATAACAAAAAATTAACCAAATGGATTTTTGTTCTTTTTTTATTCTGGGGAACAAAAGAATAGAATTAGTTATTTCATGGGAGTCTTACTAAACAAGATCTAGATCTCCTTCGAAATTTGTCATAATTGTATTAGTTTAGGATTTTTCGTAGTCAAAAAATTAATTTAGGGTAAATTTGTTAAATGTGTATCGATTTGGGGTTTTTCATGATATTAATTCATTTTTTTAATAAAAGAAAATCCCAAAACTTTTTTTTTCCCTATTATGATACATTTAGTCTAAAAAAATTTTAAATTAAAAATTCCAAAATTTTATACATGTGTGACGCATTTAACATCCATCATTGAGCACCGTTAAAAATCTACGTATGGACGACAGAAGGAATGATGTTGACAGGACTCCCACACGATTTAAGCAGAGTAATAGCGATATAATTTTTGCTGGAAAATTATCTAACATAATCTTATTGGAAAGTAAGCGTGTGTAGGGGTGAGCGGTTCCCGGTTCCTTACAGGTTCCGCTTGGAACCTGGAACCTACCCTCGGGTACAGGTTCCTCATTTTGGAACACTGGAACCTACCCGTCGAAGCGAGAACATGGAACCTACCCTGTCACAGGTTCCGGGGTCGGTTCCGGTTCCAACAGGTTCCAACAGGTCCCCCCATTCCCAGTCCTCTCCATGGAAGTCAAAATCTGCCCGTAGGATTCATGCGATACAAATAATTGTCTTGAGCAAGATGAGTTAAGAAATTGCAGACTTGGAAAGAGGATAACTAAGCAATATGCCATCAAAAATGTTTCTGAAATTAAAGCAAAGAGACATTGTAACTTTTCATTGTCCCATCTACACATATCAAAGAATTTGTACCGTTGTACGTACGTCCAGAAATTTTGTCATCACAGTATCACATGGACCATGTCCTATGCTGGAAGACAGAAAGGAAAAAAGCAAGAAAGAATGTAAAACTTAGTGGTATTGAGATTCAGTTATGACAGCAGCTAAGATTGTAACTAAGAGAAATTGACAGGCAAAAACCTATTTCCAAATAGGGAAAAGGCAAATTACTTCATCTAAGCACAGACTTTTGTCCCCTACTAAATTAATTCAATTTTTCCTGGTCATACGAGCACAACAGGCTCCCTATTTCAAAGCCGGTGTCGATCTTGTGCTTCAGAGATCTCAGTGTTTTTGGCTATAGTAATAATTCTTTAAAGGAAAGTATCTACCATTGTATCCCCATTCCCTCCACCACTTGCATCAAGAGAGCCATGCCAGCGACCTTTAAGGATCACTTCGTTTGCTGGACTACAATGCCCACGTATCACCTGAGACACAGATAATTAAACATCATGGCTTACCGATACAGTTTCAAAATGATAAACATATTGAGAACCAGCTTTCCACTTCGATCAGAGGAATGACCATTCAAAGTACCAACATTAATATTACAACTTACAAGTACTAAAAAGAGGAAAAAGGATCTCCATCTCCACAATATATGTGTACACAATATTGATAAAGAACATAGTAAATACAGATTTCATTAGGCGAGTCAACGATCAAATTTGTAGAACACCAAAACAAGCCAAGACAGGTTCTTCAATGGCAATGTAAAATTTTCTGGTGGCAAATTTAACAATTTCATTGAATGCAGTGAGGGAAAAACAATCTGCATCTTCTACTTTGGACGAAATATTGGACCAGTAGAAGAACGAAAGATGCTTACAGCAAAGAATACGAGGCTGAAGGACTTCCAGACAATCTCAAGAGGATTCACAAGCCGTTTGGAGACCTAATAAACATATTGAATCAAATCGGGTACCACAAACTTTCTTAAATGCCAAAACCTATAAGATATCATGCTGAGAAATAGATCAGCAAATAGCCAAGTGAGAAAATGTATATCTAGTGAAGGATCACAAGGAAGCAAGCATCTAATTAAAAAATAACCTTTTCTTTTAGAAGCTCTTCAGCTTCGATGTACAAGTGAGCAGGTATTGACTGAAATATCTTTCCAATCACAACAGACAGGATTGTCATTAATGAAAGAGCACCCATTGATCCTAAAAGAACCTGTTCATATATTTTAAAGAGCATCGAAGTTCAGAACATAAGAGTTTTTAGACATTCTACTAAAGGCTATCCATCCCAAAGCACTAAAATTAGTAAAGAAGGTAAACGATCTGTAAAATAACGGGATCAAGTTTTTGATGCTACAATTTGTCGCCCATCATGGGCAGAATCCTATTGAAGCATCTGATATTAGTTCACATGAAGAGTAAATTCTCTAGTATTATCGAGCAGAAAAAACAAAATTTTGACAGGTGTAAATGATTGGTGAACCTTAGATGATATTTCCTTCATAAGGAGATATTTTCAGGTCAAATCTATAGGTCGATAACAATATTAGATAAATAATTCATGCCAAATAAATAAATAAAATTCTTAATAGACTTCATAACAAATGGACAGGTACAAACCTCAACTCATATGTATTAGTCACAAAAGGCATCTAACAGCGTTAGGAAGCCAGTGAAGGGCATTACGCCACATTTGGCAGCCAATCCTTAAAAAGGCCTCACATTCCACATTCGCTGGGGAAAGAGCACCAAGGGGCGTAACAGTGATCTGGCAAAATCATGCATTAGTTATGTCCTATGATCGATGAATACGATCCATTAGATAGAGCAGACAACATACAAATCCTTCCTTCAGAAATCGATGATCTGTAGCATCATCATCAACTCGGGCTCCTCTTACCTTAAAATTTCAAACAGAAACATTAATAAATTAAGCCCTACAAAATCGATAAACTTCAAGTGTAAGAAGACTTTAGAAAGCATCTTTATAATAAAAGCTAGATTTTATTTGAAAAAAAGAAATCTTTTCAACTGATACATAACAAAAGCAAAATATACAAACACAACAGAATTCATGCAATTGTTATTTGTTTTCATAGCCTGATATCAAAATTAAGTTGTGATAATTTATCAGAGATTCTGGTAGAATGGTAAATTTTAAGACATTATTAAAGGAAAAACCAAGCATATTTTAATAAGTTTCCTGGTTCAGAACATTCAACCAATCAAAAAAGCATAATATACGGCTAACACAAAAGTACAAGGAAGCAAATTTAAGATTCTCACTTCTCTCTTAAAAAGAAAATGTTCCTGAGACATAGTTGATGCATCTGCTTCTGTCGACACCAATGAATCCATATCCATTGTCATTGTCGATAACATATTCCCTCCATGCATGTCCGAGGTCACTAGTCTCCATCCCATCTGGATCATGCTTCTCCCCTGCTTAGTGAGCTTATAGCCCTTTTATGGGTACATGAAATGGAGAACGTTACCACCTTGCAATGCTAACCAGGCAATGACTTTTATAGTTATCCAAAGGATAAATTAAAGAGAGACAAAAGCTCTAGAGAGCAGAATAATACGCATCCAAACAGCTAAGGCATTTCATGTTTCCCCAATAAGCAGCAGTCGCTTTACCTTGTGATTTGCAACATCTGTTGGCAGATCTATATTCAAGAAACAATTTCTGGGATAACTGCTCTTCTTGATCTCAGACAAAATCGAACCAATAATAGGTAAGCAAGCCTCTGCAGCAAGTGTGAAGTCTTGCTCGCTGCTTATACCTCCAAACACCCTAGATTTGCTATACAAAATATTACTATGCAAGAGTATAACCACCAATCATATGATAATGAAAGGATTTTTGCTAAGGATGAATAGGCACTAAATGAGAGATGGCCTTGATATAAACAATTAGTGCAATAGTATGCCCACCAATCATATGATAATGAAATAGAGGGCACCCCATGGAAGAACGCCTCGCGAGCACCAGCAACTGTGCCAGAATATACACTGCAATATCATGCAGCTAAAATCGTAAGAAACAGCAAGGACTTTAATGGATATAATGGACACCTATTGACTGCCAGGCATCGATCTATTTGATTGTTCTTGTTTAGACAAATGCATTATTTTCAATTTTTCAAATCTTAATAGAAGAAAACAAAATACTTATACAATTATTTGAGAGGCTAAGCCGCCAAGCAAAGTAAAATAATGACCACATATATTGACATTAAACATGGCTTGAAGGATGAAAAACCTAAGATTTTCTAAATAAAACTGTGCAATAATTTAATACAGAAAAATGCACTCTGCTTCCTATTATGCACAGAATCAGATACTTACAGCATCCTGTCTCTTCAGAAACTTCAAGTTGCATATTGTGAGGTACAACTCATCATGCTCTTTCTATTACTTAGCAGAAATAGTTGTGCTAGTCTGTAATAATATTTCAGACAACTATCTAACACAAGTATTTAAGTAACAGTCTTGATATGAATGTCTTGTTTAGTGGCTTTGACATGCAATTCATCTTTCGACGATAGTAAAGTTTTCTAACATTTCTTCCTAATCTTAAAATTAAGCAGTGATCTAATTCCCAAGCATTTTTTTTTTTTTCTTTTGCAACTTTTTTGTTATTTTATACAACAACAAATGTCCATGAGACTCTGCTTGATTGTTATCTTCCTAACTTAGGGATGAATGATAAGCTGGAGCAAGATGAGTAACTCAGAAGAGAATCTAGAATTAAATTGCAATGAGTAATAAAAATTGGGAGACAGAGAAGGCAAAATTCCACTAACATGTGATATCCACAGTTGCTACCCATGTTAATACCACTGATTACCTGCCAGAGATAAGAGGAATGCATGAGACAGACAAAATCAAGTCGTGCAGCACAGAAAGAACAACAACAGGGCTCAGTCAAACAAGGAGAGACTGCAACTTCCTCATGACGCAAAAACACTTCAACACAAATAGTATAAATGACAGAATGGTAAGAGGCTCTGTGCGTGGTGCTCGTTGCCATATTGTTAGTGCTTCTTGCCCCAAATTCAGTCTGTTCGTTCAACAGAATGACTGAATCTGCAACTCAGAATCTCAAAATTTGTGACAAACTCTCTTGGCAGGAGGCAAAGCGTTTCTTTCAGAAAAAGTTGATGGACAGAAAATCTAGCCAAACTAAACTTTCGTCCTATAATTTGCTCATGCTCATTGATGCAGTCATGACTACCCGGTAAAGACTGAAAAGTACCAGATCAGCGACTGATGGGAAAAGTGCCTTAGAGATTCCCAATGAAGCAGAATCTGCTGGTGTACCTGCAAAATGCGAAGCCATTACTAGGAGAACATAGAATCCACCATAGGGCCTCTCCAACCTTGTTGGGAGTGTTTGTTGAAGATTAAAAGCTATTGAGTAGTTCTCTTTAATGCTTAAAAAATTCTAAACAAGAGGTTCAGCAGGAAGAACATCATCTAATATCGTCTGAACTATGTAAATTGCAAAGTGCTAGTTTATTCACAAATAAAATGTCTTACCTCGAGATAAAAACAATACATATATATGAAGTTAAGAAAAAGAAAAGTATGCCAGACTTGCCATGCAACATCAGCAATTCATCTGGGTGCTAACCCCAGAAGCATAACTCTCCATCATTCCAAGTTTGTCCATGCACTCCACCAAGTTGTTGTGGCTGAAGAGCAACAATAGGAAAAGATGGTTCAGTGTTACATAAAGATATTGATATTGCTTAGTACTTACAAAACATAATTTCCCCACCCTCTAGATACAAATCCTGCTGCCTTGACATTTGAGGGGTTTTCCAGCCATTTACTATATTTAATAAAGCTCTGCATCCAATGAGAACATACATCCAACACCAGACCAATAGCTTCAGGATTTGGAGGATTTTTTTGTTTACTTTGATGACCATGTGACAGTTTCGATTTCTGCCAGGCCAGGATAGAAAGGAAACCAGTCCAACTCTTCACATACCACCTATGAAGTAGGGAAAAAAAATCTCAGATTTGTAGATTTGGGTATTTGAGCACACTAAGATAGTTAAAAAATAAATGCTAACCTCCACATGGGGAAGAAATCCTCTCCATTGCCCACTTTTAGTTAGGAAGGAAGCCACGAAGTTTGTGTTATTGCAGATGATTGTCTAACAGTCCATTGCAAACAAACAGAATTTCTTTTTCTTTTTCTTTTTTAATGTAGCAAACAAAATGCAAAAAGGAAACTAGCAGTGGCACCTTAAGAGCCGGTAGAACGTGGCCTTCAACTTGAGTAAAGCTATTGCTGATAAACTCTATTTACCAGCCATAATCTCTGCATTAACAACATCCATATCTAAAAAAACAGAAGAAGAGAGATTAGATAAAATATTCACTTATAGATATACAAAAAGAATTACAATATATAAAGATATAATCAATGTCACTTACCCAACTCAAATTTTTCTGCATTCTCGATGCACTCCTCAACATCAATCGGTACACGAACGGCTCTCAACCAATCTTGAGTGCAAATCAAAGCTTCCACTACTTTGGGAGTTAAAGAACTTCGAAAGCCATCAAGTACACGACCCGATGTACTAAAAGTTGACTCGGAAGCAACGGTAGTTACGGGAATTGACAAAATATCTCGAGCCATCAAAGAAAGGATCTTATATTTTGAGCTATTAGTCTTCCACCACATCAAAAGGTCAAGATTAAGATCCTTTTCATTTTTTTCTTGAAGATATTGATCAAGCTCGGACTTGTTGTCATCACACCCTTGTTCATTCGAGTATAAAAACATTTTCTTCCAAGCTTGGGCGTCATACTTCTTTATTCTTTCACTATCACTACCACCCGAATCGACATTGGAAGCACTACCACTTGCACCCGAACTATGGCCACCAAAATTTCGATCACTTGAAATAAGAGAAGAATAAGATTGCTCATAAAATTCATACAAACGCTCTAATGCATCCTTCACCTTGTAATGCATCTCTTGAACTTTCAATTCTTCATCATAAATTTGTCCATACAAGAAAGTCACATAATTCAACTTGGCTCTAGGATCTAACACAACCGCAATCAACACCATCATATTCACTTTATCCAAGCTTCCATAATATTTATCAAATTTTTCTTTCATTTTCACACCCATATCTTGAAGCCGAGGATTCAAAGCATTCACCGCATCTTTCAAATATCTATACAAAAGAGCTATTCCTTCAAAATAATCATTTGAAGTAACATATGAACTCCCCGACATCCGATTGGTGGCATCATAGAATACTTTTAGAAAATCTGAAAGAATAATAGCATTTTCCCAATCATCATCAATAGGAGTTTCATGATTCAGCTCACTTGCAAAGGATATATTGTCATCTTCCATTCTTTGGAAAGCTTTTCTGAACTTTATGGCCGTGTCTAACATGAGATAAGTGGAATTCCATCTAGTGGCAACATCAAGAATTACCGAACCCTTATAAGTGATCTTTTCACTCTTAATGCAAGACTGAAATGCATTGGCTCTTGCGGGAGAACTCTTTACATATCTAACCACATTCCGGATACGTGCAATGGAGTCACGTACCGTAGTCAAGCCATCTCTCACAATCAAATTCAATATATGAGCTGTGCATCTCATGTGTAAAACACTACCATCCAATATCAACGACTTTTCTTTGGAAAATTTATCCCTCAAATAGTTAATTGCAACATCATTCGAGCTAGCATTATCCACAGTGATTGTGGATACTTTCTTTTCAATTCCCCACTCTTCAATGCATTTTTCCACCATCCTCCCAATGTCCCTACCCCTATGACTATGCATCACCACAAAATTGATGATTCTTTTATGCAACTTCCAATTTTCATCAATAAAATGAGCAGTGAGACACAAATAATTCAGATTTTGAATGGAAGTCCATGTATCGGTTGTGAGTGCGATCCTAGAATTAATCCGTTGAAAAAAATTCTTCAAAGAAGTTTTTTCATCTAAATACAACTTCATGCAATCTTTGGCCATTGTGAAACGTGATATATGTTTGAAGAGAGGTTGTAGCTCACCGACAAATTCACGAAATCCAACACGCTCAACCAAGGAAAAAGGTTGCTCATCATTGATGATGAACCGAGCAAGCATCCGCCTACAACGTTCTTGATTAAACGCCCATGTCGATAACACACTACCAGCAGTAGAATCTCCTCGACTTGCCAGCCACGTCTACATTACGTGGTGCAAAGAATCTCTGTCTCTTATCTACATTACGGGAAACCTCCTGCATGTGGTCAAATGTTTTCTCATCGCAGAAGTACCGTTAGCAACACGATACTTAAGCATAGTCCCACAATGAATGCACTTCACTTGATTTGTTTTTCCATCCTTATCATTAATTCTAGTATAATGATTCCAGCATTCCGATGTATATTTCTTATCAAAGGGAAGATGAGAACCAGCCTTACTTGTGGCACTCGTGGTAGGGGTGCCTCTTCTTCATTTTCATGGCCAGAAAACTCCAATTCTGTGATCGGAGTCATCTCCTCAGGTCCCTCCACCTCCATTGATGTATTATCTTGATTCATTGACTTTGCACTACACAACAATAACAGAATATAATTAATTTAGTTGATAACAATGTTAATACGGTATAATACAGCATACCAATGCTGTATAGAAACATAATACAGCACTTTTATACATAAGCTAAGTATATTATGTTGAAATACAGCATACCAATGTTCTATAGAAACATAATACGGCACTTTTATACATAAGCTAAGTCTATTATGTTGAAATACAGCATACCAATGCTGTATAGAAACATAATACAGCACAATAATAGATGTGAACTCCTATAACAAAGTGATGATCAGCACTTACTTAATAACATATGCATAATGAGTATACTACAAACAGAATTCCTTTTGTCAAAAGAAGAAAAAACAATTTGGGCGAGCTGCCATCGCAAGAACGTTCACCCGTTATGATGAGGAAGAGAGAGGTGCAGCAAATAACCAAAAGAGATGGTATGTCTATTGAACAAAACTAAACGAACAATCATGCTATTTCATTTATATAAATCTATTACATGCATAAAAGATTAAAAAAAGTATTAAGAAAACATATTGTAGAAGCAATGATGTTTCTACTTAATGAACCTTTTGATTGTCTCTATTATAAAAGTTTAGCCCAAGACTCCATCATTACCGGAAGATAAAGAGGCAGCATGAGAACATCAACGAAAATTCATTTAACCAAGTGAAAGAAAGCCATTATTCATATTTCTAGTATGTGCATATTTTTTTAAACAATATGCAGAACCCAATACATGAGAATGAGATGCCCAAACATTTAGATAAATCCATGGAGAATATGTACTCCAACACCAAAATCCACAAGTTTGTATAGACTGCATCTACTGTGTGATATGTGACTAATCAGAAAATAAAATTGACAAGCGAAGGACCATACAAAGGCGTGGAGAAGAACACCGCAGTTTTATGAATGGTATATCACTGAAGCGTGCCCACGAACAGTCAACAACAGCCAATCCTTTCCTCTTGATTAAGTTGTAATCTTCTTTTGAGACACACTGTTTCCCAAGAGGACTGTACAAAACATAGTAAAAGAGTTAGTGCATCTGTCCAGGATAAGATGCAGGTTTTATGAATGCAAGCATAGGATGGTTCCAAATTATACATTCCAAGAAGTGCTTTTGCTTGTTAGTGGCTCTAAGACTTGAACGAAGCATGCTAGAAGCTTCGATTTTTAGACATGCCAGCTACGAAGATCAAAGACATTGATCTAGCGAAATTATCTAAACATTTGATTTTAAAATTAAATTTGCTACATTTGGTTAGAACATATTAAACAGCAGATCCATAAGCATATGTGAGTCACATATAGCATTCTACAAATAAGAAAAGCTGCTGTAGAGCAAATAAGGAGTATATAATTTAGCATGGTAAAACATTTCAGAACTAATAATAATCCGTTGCTTGGAAGCATTCATCTAATCAAATTGCTTGAGATTCACTACCATCAAATAAGGCAACCTCTCATTATAATCAGAGACAAAGAAGACCAATAGACTCCAAACAAAGCTGAAGAAAACATCAAATGAAACAGGTGATTCGCAAGTACTTGTGCAATCTCGGATTCTCAAGCACTGTAAAGCCGAGAGAGATTTTAAACAATGGAGAAGTTCAATGCCATCTCATTCATTCAAATAAGCAACACATAAAAACAGGCCTCTAGTGCATGACAGCAAGTAAGCTCGTCATCATAGAAGTATTCGCATACTAAGGATGTCATGTTCGCTTTGAGCCTTTCCATATCCCTCTAAACAAGAACATCTCGTGTTTTATGTTATTCTTCACACTCCAAACACTGAACACTGCAGTTACTATGACGCATCGCAGCATCACCTTGATGAGTAAAATTTCAGAAATTTTAATGTTCAGTATATGTAATACCGATTATGAACAGCAATCACATTTCTTCACAAACCATCCATCATGAATCTTGACATTTCAATGACATAATTAGTGAATCCACTATATACTGCAACTGTTCAAACATTTCGTAGATAGGACGGTTCACGGGATAAGGTTCCGCCCATGAAAGTTATTCTTCTATTACAAAACTCAATCATCTCCCGTAAAGCATCATAGTTTCCACATAGAAGTAAGCTGCAGGAGTTATAATGACTGAAAACTCCTATAGTGGGAAAAAAGAAAAGAAGTAACAACTACCAGTCCAAAACTAACTCTGTAATATGGGTCCTGTACATATTTTAATTTTAAAGTTTCAGGTTGGTCTTAAGGTGAAGGCTTAAAAAATAAGAAACGAGCCTCCACCGGAATTCTTGTGTCATCGATAATCTTATCCCATCCACAAGCTGCCCCACAGGCTATACTTTAAGGGAAAAAGCTGTCTCATTAAAAGTTTAAATCATTCAAGGAGCTGAATGTACGAAACAATAATATGGAAATTTGATAACTGAAAATCCAGTACAGAAAAACTACAACCTTATAGTGGACAGATGATTGCAGCAAACTCAGCAACTTTTTTTTTTTTTTTTTTAATCCAGCGAAGAATGAATCTTGGAAATGCAGGGAGCCCTAGGAAGGCCCCATCGCATTCAATATTCTACCTGAAGGCAGGATGGCTATAGATCTGATAAGAGACACCAAGTTGCACCAAAATCCTACTTGGCTCACAACATTTTAATGTGGCGTGAAGATCATCGTTTTATGAGAAGGTACCTTGGAGATATCTAAGTTTTTAAATAGCAATGGCTGTCAATCTAAATTAAAAAAACATAATTCTTTTTGTATAATGACTTTTAATATCTTTGACACAAGTAAAATAGAATAACGAGAGGATGAGATGCCGGGAGAACATTATGGAGTACAGTTTCATAGCTGTCCTTTAATTAAATTGAAATTAAGTTAGTTATGGCCATTAAATCTAAGTCATATTGCAAAAGTTTCTCTGCTAGGCACAATCAGAACAGAACGATCACCCCTAATGCCTAACATACCAAAGTACAGTTATAAATCACATGGAAGTCTGATGCAGAAATTTCCTGTTCATAATAACTTCCTATAGCATCAACGACCTCCAAACCAGAAGAAGATTGCAATTACAGGTATAAACTCTCATCTAACTTAACTAATCTAGTTATAAATCACATGGGTGTCTCAACTCTGTTAGTGATGATGTAGAATTTTTTCTGTAAAGACTTCCTAGAGCATCAAACACCTTCAAACCAGCGAGAAGACAGCAATTACGGGAGATAAACTCTCATCTAACTTAACTAATCTGTCATTAGCATTTGATTGAATTTTTTGGAAAAATTCAATCAAATGCTTCAAATCAAAACCTCTCTGATTTTTCCGGCATTGCACCCTCTCAAACTGCCACATAAGCAACACCCAGCGTAAGGACTTGTGCACTTTTTTCATTAAAATGCACAAACTGAATCTGTGTGCCCAAGTAAATCAAAATTCAATAATCATCAGACATCCCTATCATCTTAAATTTCTAATCAAGCAAGATGAAGAACTCCTTTGAAATTTCATTTACCGGGGACTGAAAATGTTTGCAATCTCTTTCTACGGAAGATGTCCTCATGAAAGAGGTAAGCTCTTCATAGTTCCATTAATGAGAGTCCTCTTCCATACCGGTCAAAACCCAAAACAGTTTATTTATCTTCTTCAATGGTGTAGCTCGTAGCTCTGTCAAATTGCTGGACAGTTGGGGAAGTATTTGCGGACCAGGATCTGCAAAAGGAATGACCTCCCATATCGGGGCTCGGTGGCCAAGGTAGCCAAATTATATGCAACCATTGTAAAAAGGACTTAACTATCAACCGGTATGTCATCCGCCGGCCGGCAATCTACGCGTGCAAGAAAGGGGAATGGCTTGTGGAGCTTAGGAAGGCGATGCAAGATTTGAATTTAGAGGTTCTACATTGTTTTCTCAGCTTCCTGAGAATAGATATTGGAGGAGTACACATAATCTCCGTTTCCAAAAATCATTAAACTTGTGGAATTCAAATAATTGCACCTATCCATTTTTCCATTTCAATAAACTGATACTTAAACCTCATTCTTAAATTCCGAAAATTCACATCAATCATATTTCTCTTTGGCATCTCATATTAAGTTATTAGCTGGCATGCCATCTAGTTACCCATAATATTCTTCATTCAAGAAAAATTGGGCTCACAGAACTTAGGAACGGGTACAAGATCGAAGTTTTCACTTCCAAATTTTGGGGAATCCAAAGTGTGGAGAGTTTATACAGATGGGCACAATCCTCATTAATTTCTGCTCCAGTAAGGTTTTGTAACAAGAACCGCTAAAGGCAAGAATATAAGAGAACTAAATGACTGAGAATTTTTTATATGTATCCTCCCATTGCTGTTTCTAAGCCTCACTGAGAAGTCCAGGAGGAGGGGAAAAGGAGAAACGACTTGAGCATGGTTGGTGGGTCTCGCTACTCGCTAGGGACCCCCCCAAAAATCGACAAAGAAAACACGAACCCAAATCAAAACAGGGAAAAACGAGAGTTCCCAAAATGCATCTCGAGCAGCCGAAGCGCGCGACCAACCAGCATCCGTACCTCGAATCCTAAGGCAAGCTGAACGAAAGTTAGAAACCCTACCCAGTAGCTTGCGAGTACGGAAGAAGGAACGGAAGTGAGTGGTGCCGTCGAGGAGGTCGGCGGTGCCGTCAAGGGAGAGCGGAGGTGGCCTCGAGCGGGGTTGGCGAGTGGTGGCGTCGAGGACTCGAGGGTGAGCGGCGGTGGCGTTGAGGGCGAGCAACGGTGGCGTCGAGGGCGAGCGGCGAGCCACGGGTCGGCGGCGGTGATGTCGAGGGCGAGAGGTGGCGGCCTCGGCGGGGATCACCGAGTGGTGGTGTCGAGGGCGAGTGACGGTGCCGTCGACTCGTCGAGGGCAAACGGCGAGCCAGGGCCTAGAGGTCAGGCACGGTGTCTTTGAGTGCGAGCGGAGGTGGCCTCGACCGGGACCCTTGAGCGAGATCGCGCGGTGGCGTCGAGGGCGACCGGCGGTGGCGTCGCCGTCGAGCAGAGGTGAGAACGGACGGGCGAAGAGAGAGAACTATCAACTGTGAGAGAGAGAGAGAAAAAGTGTCGTGAATTCTGTGGAAAAAGTGAGAGGCGAGGCGAGACTCGAGAGTGATGTTTTGATTTGGGGATTTTTTTGCCCTAACCGGACCGGTTCGGTTCCGGCCCGGTTCCCGTGCCGGTTCGGTTCGGTTCTGGAAAGGGGAGCGGGAACCGGAACCGGTCCCTTTAGAACCGGGAACCGAACCGGACCCTCCTCCGGTTCGGTTCCGGTTCCCGGTTCTACCCGGAACCACGCTCACCCCTAAGCGTGTGTCACAAGGTACAAGTGTGGATTTTTGGGAGAATTCCGAAAAATGACTTTAATTGCTTTCATTTTCTCATAAAAGAGTTCGAAATAAACCTTATTTTAAATAATGAGTTTGAAATAAACCTTATTTTAAATAAGAACCTGAAATGCTATTACTTTCTCAAATAAAAAGCTAAAGTGAATTTTATTTCAAATAAGAGTCTGAAGTGGCTATGTTGTTTTAAATAAGGGCTGGACTTTTTGACGGTCAAGGCATTTTCGTCATTTATCATTTTTTCTTTTTTCTTCCTTTTTTTTTAGGTTCTTCTTCTTCCTCTTCGCCAATGTCCAACTAGCCACCGGCGATGCCCATAAAGGGCTAGGTGAGGGTTGCCCTTGCTGGCCAGGCGAGACCAACTCTTGCCATATCTAGGGAGAATGGCCTCGCTAGATGACAAGGGCTTAGCAACCTTGCCTACCATTGATAAGGGCTGACGAGGCGAGGGTCGGCCTCGCTAGCGATCGACGAGGGTCATCGAGCCTTCGCTAGCCCTTCCCAGCAACCAGTGAGCGTTGCCAGGCCCTCGTCAGTCTTTGCTAGCGACCGTCAGTTGACGCTGGAAAAGAAATAAATAAATAAATAAAAAGAAAATAAAATTTGGACGAAAACGCCATTGCTTGGTCAAAAAAATTTAGCCGGTCAGTGATCAGCGAGATCAAATCCTTATTTGAAACAATCATGGTTACTTTATGCCTTTATTTGAAACAATCAATCCCACATCCTATTTGTCTTCCAAATGAGATGCAATCAGACATCTTGTTCTGACTGATGAGAAATGTTACATACGTTGAGAAATATTCTAAAAACTTGTCAGGAGAAATGCTCTAAATACAAAGAAATCTAAGCCAAAAATGAGATTTCCTAGTATACTTCTGTTATTGCATCTCATCGTGTTCGTGCATTGTCTAGCCAAAAGAAGAAGATGCAAATGGAAAAGCGGACTGCAGGCCACTGCTAATTTGTTTCTTCCCCAACTAAACAACAGAACCGGCGCACATCCCAGATCTTTTGCTAAACAATCCTCAAGCCAAAATTGGGCATAGAGTTCTGCACATCCAGAGTTGATAATATAACCTTCAACCTTTGCAACTTCGCCCTTAGAGATTCCTGATGCAGAATCATATGATGGACACATCGATCTTTAGTTGTCCATTCGACTAGATTTCACAACATGACATGTTTTGCTACCTCTAATATATCAATATAGCACCATAGGAGCAAGATGGAGGCGATGGATGCTCAGAACTGTCCTCAAAGTCTGGCATACAGCTCACGCCAGATCCACGCATTTTCCAATTCAATCTCTATTACAAGAACTTGGATACAAGTGGACGGGGAGTTTCAAGTTGCCTCTGGCTTTGATGGGAGCTTTCACTCAGGCATCCAATTAAATAGACAGGAACGAACATGACAATAAGCTTGTGTAGAAAAGATCAATTTAAGACCCCTGACTTGCTATTAGATACTAATTTCTGCGGTGGCAGAGCCCTTATAAATCTCCATCAGACGCGGAACTTGCTCTGCATGCTTCATCACGTATCTCTTCATGAACAACTCCTCGGTCATTTTAAATGGCGTCACAACGGGTTTGTCCCTTTTAAGAAGGCCCTTGGATGACAAAAGTGTAATCACATTATGCCTCGGCCGAAGCCTTTTGTCGAGTGAAAACTGAAGAAGTAGAGGCTGCCTGACTATAATCTCTAGGGCTATAGATGCTGTGTTCAGATAAAAATCCAATGTCCTCTTGATCTTCTTTTCGGAAAGAGCCAAACAGTGTGGGTGGCGCACGAACATGGACAAGAAATCCTCTTGAGACCAACCCAAGCTCTTGAAATTCTCCACCTTTTTATTCCAAGTCGATTCGGTCATGGACGACATCGCCCTGAGACCATGTACGAAATTCGGAGAGGACGGTTCCATTCCAAGACCTTTAACGGATTCAACAAAAGCAGCCATCTTCTCAACCTTCATCACTAATGTCCTAGGTTGATAGAGCATCAGAAGCACTACATCATCGAATCTCACTCCCTCCCCCATCAAGAGATCGATATTAGGTTCCAAAAAATACCTGCGGTCGACAGTCAAAAGCCAAGAACAGCGCTTGATCGCAATATCCAAGGCGCTGGAGGTCCTCAGATACTTCTTGAGGAAATCAATCTGCGGCTTATAGTACGAATCCAAGCTTCTACCAAAGAACCTACTGTTCCCAGCTATGGTACCGAGCAACACCGATTCCGATAACCCGATCTCGCGGAAATACTCCAACTTGGGCTTGAGATTCGATTCCACATTCGACAGGAGGAGCGCCGGTCCATTGGTGACCAATTTCGCGATCTGCGCTTTGCCGAATCCGGAGGAACGCAGGAACCCAATCACGGAATCGGCTCTTTCGACGCCATTACGGCGGGCACGGAGTCTCTGGGAGATCGAAACAGCAGATTCCAAAGGAAGATCGAGCGATTTCACGAGACAATCAATCAGCGGCGACGACGAGGGCGACGACGAAGGCGATTTCGGAGGTTTAGGGAGTGCGGCGGACGTTTCAAGAAAGCGCCTTTGGGCGAACAAGAAGAGATTTTTCGCTGAAACTCCAAACATTTGTGGGATCGGAATGGATCGAAGCGCGGTGACGGGTGCAATGCGAAAAGGGTTCTCGGATTCGAGCGGACGGAGATCGAAATCACCTCGGCCGGAGACCGGGAAGACGAGATTACTTCCTCTGCTTTTGGAGTCTCCTTCTTGCTTTGTGGAAGGAGGAGGGTCGGGGAGCGATTGGGTTTTTTGTTCTAGGGTTTTGCTGAAAACGCGAAACTTTTATTAAGGCGAGAGCCGTTGAGGGACTTTTCAAAATATTATTACCATGTGTCGATTTTTTTCCCCTTTTATTTTTTTTGAGTCAATGTGTCGATTTTACTTGCTACAATTTGCTTATGAGATGGTGATTCGTGTAGGGCCAGTGCCATGTGAATCGCATTGTATTTTTGCTTTTTAATTCGTTTTTGATTTAATTAAACTTTATTAAATTGGCTCTAAGTTCTAATTGGTCACGAATTGATTGATTTGTGAGGAATCAGAGCGAAAAGTGAATCACCTCTTTTCCGTTTCACTAACCCCCACCAGCTGTGTCTTGAGGACGAAGAACCTCCGATCCTAGACTCCGCAACTTGTGCAATATCTAAGATCAGATCGTCGAAATCGCTTGGAAGATAGAGTAGCACAGGGAAGTCGGAACCGATTATCTTGGCATGAGGTGAGTCATGGCAGAAGGGCACAGCAGCGGCCCTGAGTATCGTCCCTTCCTATGGCGTTATCTCGGGTGGCTAATTCAACTTTGAAAGGAAAAAATCGACACGGGATGGATCTCTTCTTCTACCGTGGACAGTGACGATGAAATGTTTTGGTGGATTGTGAATTTGTGACTGCAGAGAATGTTGGCAATGTTCTAAAAAAGCACGATTTTGCAAGAAGATTAACCATTGCTGAACGTTAATCATGCACGAAACACAACAATGCGGGGAACACCGCAGTGGGTTTCCCCTTTCGAGGGCGAGTCGACTGCATTGCAAGAAACCTCACAATGACACAGTGCCTCCTTGAATCAACCAAAGTAAATGGAGTTCTTACATCTGGTCCTTAGACAGGACATCGTCTGGAGACTTGCCGTGACTCTCATTCACAAGCATGCCCGCACGACCGGAGTGTCCTGAGCATGATGTTAGCAGATTCAGATGCGGTGCATTTCTTCACCAGCAGGGAGCAGTTGATCAGGCCGCCTTTCTTGAAACCCTGTTCTCACGTGCAAAACTGATGTTTGCAAGGGGTTTACCATCATCTGATTGTGCCGACTTATCGCGATTCAACAGGCAGGGGAATCACCCAATAGATGCCACGAGTAAACCGGAAGTCTCAATTACCCTCCTGCTTTGATGCGAACATTCAAGCAAGCTTCTGATCAAGATACACAATACTGCCAATCCAACAATCAACTCGTGCAGAAGCGATAAATTGAAATCCCTGATCTTCTACCTGAGAACTCTTCATGCGGCGGCAGATGCCCTGTATATCTCCATCAGATGCGGAACTTGTTCCAGGTGCTTCATCACGTACTTCTCCAAGAACGACTTCTCGGATATTTTAAACGTTACTACAATAGAATTCCGCTTCTTAAGGAGACCCTTGGACTGCAGAACCGTAATCACACTATGCCTTGGTCGAAGCCTCTTCTCGACTGAATACTGAAGAAGTATAGGCTGACCGACGATAACCTCCCGAGCTATCGACGCGGTATTCAGATAAAAATCCACTGTCCTCCTAATATTCTCTGTGGAAAGAGACAAACAGAGCGGGCGACGAGCAAACATGGACCGGCATTCCTCTTCAGACCAACCCAAACTCTTGAAATTCTCTACCTTCTCACGCCAAGTCGACTCATTCATGGACAACATCGCCCTGAGACCGTGTATGAATTTCGGACAGGACGGTTCCATTCCAAGATCTTTAACGGATTCAACAAAAGCAGCCATCTTCTCAACCTTCATCACTAATGTCTTAGGTTGATAGAGCATCAGAATCACTACATCATCGAATCTCACTCCCTCCCTCAACAAGAGATCGATATTAGGTTCCAAAACATACCTGCGGTCGACAGTCAAAAGCCAAGAACAGCGCTTGATCGCAATATCCAACGCGCTGGAGGTCCTCAGATACTTCTTGAGGAAATCAATCTGCGGCTTATAGAACGAATTCAAGCTTCTACCAAAGAACTTACTGTTCCCAGCTATGGTACCGAGCAAGACCGATTGTGATAACCCGATCTCGCGGAGATACTCCAACTTGGGCTTGAGGGTCGATTCCACATTCGACAGGAGGAGCGCCGGTCCATTGGTGACCAATTTCGCGATCTGCGCTTTGCCGAATCCGGAGGAACGCAGGAACCCAATCACGGAATCGGCTCTTTCGACGCCATTCCGGTGGGCGCGGAGTCGTTGGGAGATCGAAACAGCAGATTCCAAAGGAAGATCGAGCGATTTCACGAGACAATCAATCAGCGGCGACGACGAGGGCGACGACGAAGGCGATTTCGGAGGTTTAAGAAGCGCGGCCGAGGTTGCCAGAAAGCGTTTTTGGGCGAACAAGAAGAGATTTTTAGCCGAAACGTTGAACATTTCGGGGAGCAGAAATCGCTCGCGGGTTCGAGCGGAATGGAAAGTCGAACTCACCTCGGTCGGCGACGGTGAGAAGTAGTTGTTCCTCCGCCGTGCGATTCGGACATTCGACGTTTCATCGTCGCTAATCTGCTTTGTGGATTTAAGTGCGATTCGGGTTCTGTTTATAGGGTTCTACCAATGCGGCGATGCGTAGCCGTCGAAGGTCTCTCTCTCTCTTCTTCGTCCTTTCTTAAAAAATCAATCAAATATTCGAAATTATAGCTAAGGGTGAGCATTGGTCTAGGGTTGACCTTGGACTGACCTAGACCGGCTCAACCCCGCAGCCCTTAATCTGGTCCGAATCCTGGGACCGAGTCGATCCCGATCTTAAGATTTCTAGACCAATACTACGCGAGTTGATCTTCGGTCCTAAGAGTAAAGGGTCGATTCAACCCGGATTAACTCTATATATATATATAATATTATTTCTAATTTTTTTATATAGAGAAAATCTTAAAATAAATGATGTCAAAAACATTAAATAACTATTTAGTGAGTAGTTCAAGTAATTTTACATTGTTCTTTAATAATTTAAATTTTTAATGTCTTTTATTATGTCAATAGTCATAATTTACGAATGAGGAAAATATTTTTGTGATAAGTCCTCATAGCGTCCAAAATAGCATAAATTTAGTATTTATTCTCTTATGTCTTATTTGTCTTCTTAGTTTTCAATTTGCTAAAATCAAGAGAAACAACTTCTCCGCTTGCCACTCAACACTCGCCTTGCTTGCTTTGGGTCACTCGTGCCGCTCGCCGCTCGATGCTCACTTGGCTTGCTCCCTGCTCGACACTCGATACTCACCATGTTCAACACTCACCCCACTCAACCCTCACCGCTTGCCTCTCTTAGTTGACCTCGCTTGTCATCGAACCCATTGGGTTGGTCCGGTCCTCAGTTGCCCTTTTAAGGAGTACAAAAATGAAATAAAAAAATTATTGGTTGATCCCGAGTTGACTCTGAAACTGGACCGAATCCATTGGGTCGGTTTGGTCCTCAATAAATTTTTCAATGAGTATTAAAAATGAAATAAAAAATTATCGGTTGGTCCCGGACTGAACGCACTAGGTCAGTCCGGTCCTCGGTCTCAAGCTTAATAGAGTCGGTTCTTGGTCCCAAAAATTGAGGACTAGTATTGTGCAGGTTGGTCCTAGGATTAGGAGGTGGACCGGCCCAACCCGGACCATGCTCACCCCTAATTATACCTTAATATATTTATCCTTTACTCTTCTTCTTTTTTTTGTGACCCGGAAACCCCCGTACAACCGGTAGCCGGCGAGGAAAACCCGCGGCGACGCTAGCGGAGGACTCACCCTGATGTCACACTTAAGACACCAAGCGCCTCCATTGGGTTTCGAACCCCTCACATTTGAGGAAGAATCAATGAAGCCCTTATCCAGCGAAACCACCACGGCCGGTGGTTTTATCCTTTACTCATTACAACGTCAAAAATCCCAAAATTTTGTTACCGTTTGATATGTTTATCATCTATCTAGATTACGATGAGCACCAAAGAAAAACAATATTGACATGACGCGCACACGTAATTTAAGTGAAATAAAAATGAAATCATTTAAGTTGGAAAAATTATCTGACGAAACTTTGACAAAAAATAAATGTGTAATGTGGTATAAGTATAAATTTTTTGATGTTAGAATAAAAATTTGAAAAATGTATCACAATTGACAGATTTTCAATGCTATAAAAAAAGTTCAAATTAAATTTGTCACGACCTCCTTTTTCCGTTCGGGGGAAAAGAAAGAATGGTTTAGGGGTATTTGCCTAAAGAGGCGGACCAATGGCCCTAAATTAGGCGCGGGCTCTCCCAAGCCCATACCTCGCGCGACGTTGGATTTTGTTTTTTTTTGTTCTTAACAACCTAAATATTTCTAGGAGTCGCCACTAGCCTATTGGGGTCGGCTAGAAACCAATCGAGGCACGGGAGTGTTGTCTCGATTCCTACGCAACCAGAGATTTCTAGGAACGGGGACTTGTTTACGCCAATGTTTCTATTAGCGCCCTTGCGGTACCACTAACTTGGAAGGTTTTAATCTAAATGGCCACACAATCTTGATTACCAATTATAATCTTTAAGAAACCGTTAAGTGTCCATGCAAATGTTTTTGTAGTTTTTTTTTTTTAATGTCTAGACTAATCCTAACATAATTTAGGAGAGAAATTTACACTCAAATTAATGAAAAGCGGTGCGTAAGTAAACATCCAAGAAATTGAAATAACTTGAGAATAAATGCGAAAAATGAAAACCCGATACAAGTCGGGCAAATAATATTACATGGCCTTGTTATCACGCCCGGGACAGGACCCCGTGAGCAAAATGGGAATTTAAATATGCATGAAATTATTCTAAATGCATGAAGTTACTCTAATTGATTTTAATCTACGCAAAATAGATTATTTACAAAAATGGTTCTAAAATAACAAAATATCATTAAATTAAGAAAATGACCTTTTAAAAATGGGCAAATTTCCTAGATGTCATTTCTATCATAACTTGATACCATCCATCATTTTTACAATTTTTTGAAATTTTCATTTTTTTGAAATTTTTATTAAAAAAAAATCCCTAAACCGATATATGCCAATTTACACTAATATGGGACTGCCTAGTACATGAATATAACAAGAACCAAGCTCAAATTGACTGTTTCAAAACCGAAATTCGATTTGAACATTTCATCGAACACTTAGCTTGCATCAAACACCTCAAAACGGCTTCTTCGGGCTATGTTCGTGGTCTTCAATCTCGGCTCATAAGCAATCTCATGTGAAAGAAAAGTATCAAGGATATACTATTACATGTAAAGAACCGGTTTAGCTAGAAATCACAGCCTAGAACTTGTAAGAACCAAACTGAAAACGGCCTCCAATATGCGGGTTGGAGCCGTTTTGCAAATCTGGTATGGAACCAAGTCAAACAGCCATGTCAAATGCCCGGATTGAAGCCCCGACAACCATCACATGCAACATCTATATGAAATATTATTCCACTCAGATGAAAATAGGTAACATGTAATCTCACATGCAACAAACATCACCGAAAACGATCAACCGGACGCATCAAAACGGACTCTCCAAGAAGCCCACATGCAAAACTCTACACTGACCAGCCAAGAACTAATGTGGATAGGCTTGGTTTTGACGATCTCATAGTTCACGCGAGGATTTAAAGACCAAACCAAGCTGACCTATGTATCATTTGTACTCCCATATAACATTAATCAAGCTCGTGAAGATAGAAAACACATGTAAAGGGGAGTAGCAAGTCAAACATGTATGGCTCTTGAAGAGGTTTCCAACACTTAGAAAAATTTCAGCCTCAGAAATCAGTTTTCCGGGCTGGATTTCCTCTTGATTTTCGTTATCAAAACGTGTTCAAAATTAAACAAAAATACATCTAGGATGCTTACCTTGCTTCCTAGTTTCCCTTTCAAGTGACTCTTGGCCAAGAAAACCAAGAAATTGTCCTCTGGGAGCACGTAGAAGTTGGTTCCTTCAAACTGAAAGTGAGATCTGCAGAAGAAAAAGTGACAACGAAGGTTTTCCTTGGCTTCCAAAATTAGACTTCCAAACCTCCTTTGTTGGCCAAGTTAAAATCAACCCAAGCTATATGTATACTAGTTTGGGCTGCAATTCATGGCTTTCCTCATTCGTCTCTCACGTTTCTCAAAAACACTCGCTTTTCCTCACTCGTGACCAACCGGGCTCAACACTTAGAAAAATTTTCGGAATTTCTTGGCCCGCCAGGAGGGTGGTTTTCGGGGGCTTTAGGAGACCTTCCCGAACTCCATTTGGGACGTGCGACCTATGGATGGAAAGCCCTTTGAGTGAAGTTTCACTCTCTAGTTGAAGTTTTGGCTAATTTTGGCCGCAGGTGGGTGAAAATTTCGTTTTTCTCTCTCAAGGTCGGTCTGGAATTTCTGGGTTTGGCTTTCTGGAGTTGCTTCTGAAGGTGTCTTTGGGGAACGATCCCGAGCTCTCTCCTCTCTCTCTCGTCTCCTCTCTCTCTTCCCTCAAAAGAGCATGCTTCGTAGATGTTATCCACCGAAATCATCAATCCCTTGGTCAGCTTTTTGTCCACCTGCCAAGCCCACCAACTGAGCAGTCTACCCACTTTCTGACTTAGCCAAAATTTTGAAGTTTTGCAGCTGTTGAGTGTGCGGGTTTTGCTGCGACTTTCCCGTGCATTCAGCAGCTTATCCCTGGCCAATTTCCGTCCACTGGCACTACTCATTATGGTCTTCAATCACGTGCAAAGATCAGGCTGGATGGGCGGCTGAGTGGGATATGGTGGGGCCACCAAGTTGCTTACTCAGCAACTCCGAAATGAGACCAATTCGTGGACTAGGTTTTGGTAGCTCGTTTGAGTGCTTTAATCCATCAATTTGGCTGCGATTTTTGATCAATTAGCAAGCTCATGTATAGTAGTTTAAGATCTTGGCTAGATTTCATAATTTTACTCACTCAATATTGCAAGAAAATCCCTCAAAGTTGGCCATTTTCTTAGCCGAAAATACCCATTCCAATGCAAATTTGGTCCTTTTCGCCCGATTTGATTGATTCGAGTTGGCCCAAGTTCAATTTCAACTTAATTGGTGACCAAGATGATGATTTAAGGGTTCGGGCAAAATTTTACAAAATTTGCGAATTGGTCCCTCAACTTTTGGAAATTGCAATTTGGCCCCAATTTGCCATTTTAATTCCAATCTGACATCCTGGGCTTGGCTAGTCACATTTAGATCATTGGCCCCAACTTTTTTATTTTTTTGGTTTTATTTTTATTTTTATATATATATATATTTTTTATATTTTCAATTTTTTTTTAAGTAAAAATATCTTCCATTTAAAACACCATATTAAATGCCTAGATAACCTATATGCAAGAATTTAACTTGAAATATTTTTGTGGAAAAACAAGTTCCCATTTTTATTATTATTATTATTTATTTTTATTTTTTTTTTGGAAATGATTTTTTGGGCAAAAATTTAGGTGTCGACAAAATTTATAATAGTGACTATAGTTTTGGATTTTTTGTGATTACTTTCGCAAAAATAATCCTCACCCGCACAGCATTCGCCTACATTACTTCCTAGTTCTTTATAGACCCATACTGTTACTTAGTACGACATATGACATTTGATGGCTTTTTAATTTAATTAATAAAGTGCCGTCAATGGAGAGTATGCCTTTGAAATTAAAAAGGCGTCGATCAATGTTCAAACAAAGTCAGGTCCATCAGCATGTTTGTGATCAGTGAGCAAGATTCAATAGAACGTAGAAGTCCTGATCATATCGCCACAGAAGAAAATGTCGTGCAGAATTCTGAGTCTCCAAAACATGTGCACCAGTACCCTCCATGTTCAATCATGGATCCTGCAACAAGAAATACAATCTTTCTCCCCAGTTGCAAGACCAATTTTCATTGAGTCTCTGAAGGCAGACAAATACATAAAACTCGTGATACACAAGGTGTGGTTTAGCAAAAAAATGCATTACATCGAGCATGGGAGTAACGTTTCCTTCATGTGTTTAGACTTGAGTGTTTCACGAGAAACCCTTCTAAGTTCATGCAATTTAGGCATCCCAGAAAACTTCTTTGCCATCCTCAAGGGCCTCCCCAATGCTGAAGCCCAAAGGAACGTATCAACTGTGAACTTCGAAGACTTGGCATTGCCCATGATAACCAATGTTGGATCTCTTCACTTACCACCTTTTATCCCATAAAAATGCCAGAAAAGAGCGAGCATCCAAAAATTTCCAAATTCCAATAACTACAGCCAACTGGAGCGACTTACATCATCGTTAGCATACTGCCCCACGCCTCATTCATAGACAACACCACTGCATATGAGAGAGAAGGAAACCTGTAAAGCTTCTCGAGACAAAGTGGCAATCCCAATTCCTGATGCCCGATTCCAGGAGATATGGACTGACCTTTTCCGAGTACAGTAATGTCAGAGAGAGGAGATGACTAGCAAAGTATCAGCCAATAAGGCACAGAATCAACAAAGTCCAGTTTCCCAATTTTACCAGGTTATTTCAAGTCGCATCCCAGATTGACACGACAGTTATTTATCAAGCTGCTATTGAGCAGACAGGATCCCCAACCTGGCAATCAGCTCAGGTAGATGCGAACAAATGGACATGGGATGGACCTCTTCTTCTAGCGTGGAAGGTGATAGTGAAGGTTTTGGTGGATTGTGAATTTGTGACTGCAGAGAATGCTGGCTATGCCCTCAAAAAGCACGAGTGCATAAGCAGATTGGCTATTGTTGAACGTTAATCATGCCTGATACACAACAATGCAGGGAATGCCACAATGGGTTTCCCCTTTCATTAGGGTGTCAAAAACCGAACCGAAAACCGAACTGAACCGAACCAAAAAATTCAGTTTTTTCGGTTCAGTTCGGTTCTCATTAAAAACCAATATTTTTTTATTGGTTCAGTTTTTATCGGTTAACCGAACCGAACCACGAACCGATAAAATTAAACCATTAAAAATTCGGTTCTGAGCTGAGAGCAAGTAGAGACCGCACGCCCGATATCGCCATAGAACCTGTTGGAGGACGCATCCAGATGCTCCAAGGCCGAGCAATCTCCGAGGAAGGCACGCTCATTGAGATGTTGTTCTGGGATATGTCCAAGTACTGCAACTTGTTGCAACACGAGACATACACAGATCTAGAAACCGAAAGACTGCTTAGAGAAGACAACTCCAGCTGAAAGAGAGAGAGAGAGGGGGAGGGAGGGAGGGTGAAGAAACGGAAAAAGAGACGATTTTTAACTGAGTCTTGAAGAAACTGTGAATGACTAGGCGACAAGAATCGAGCAAGAGAAGAAGCGCGCAGAGAGAGAGAAAACGAAAAAAAAAAAAAACTGAAAACCAAAAACTAAAATCCAAAAACCGAAAAACCGAACCGAACCAAAATTTCGGTTCAGTTCGTATTCGGTTTGGGTCTCATTCGGTTCGGTTCAGAAGATGACACCCTTACCTTTCATGGGTGAGTCGACTGCATTGCAAGAAACCTCATAATGACACAGTTTCTCCTTGAATCAACCAAAGAAAATGGAGTTCTTACATCTTGTCCTTCAAAAGGACATCGTCTTGGAGACTGCCGTGACTCTCATTCACAAGCACGCCCTCATGACAGGAGTGTCCTGAGCATGATGTTAGCAGATTCAGATGCAGTGCATTTCTTCAACAGCAGAGAGCAGTTAATAATACCGCCTTTCTTGAAACCCTGTTCTTACGTGCAAAACTGATGTTTGCAAGGTGTTTACCATCACCTGATTGCGCCAAATTATTGCAATTCAACAGGCAGGGGAATCACCAGATAGATGCCGCAAGTAAATCAGAAGTCTCAATTACCCTCCTACTTTGATGCGAACATTCAACCAAGCTTCTGATCAAGATAGACATTACTGACAATCCGACAATCAACTTGTGGGCAAGCGATAAATTGAAGTCACTGATTTTCTACCAGATAACTCTTCACGTGGCAGCAGATGCCCTGTATATCTCCATCAGATGCGGAACTTGTTCCAGGTGCTTCGTCACGTACTTCTCCAAGAACGACTTCTCGGATAGTGTAAATGGTCTTACAATGGAATTCTGCTTTTTAAGGAGACCCTTGGATCGCAGGACCATAATCACACTGTGCCTTGGCCGAAGCCTCTTCTCGACTGAATACTCAAGAAGTGAAGGCTGACTGACAATAACCTCCCGAGCTATCGATGCAGTATTTAGATAAAAATCCACTGTCCTCCCAATATTCTCTCCGGAAAGAGACAAACAGAGCGGGCGACGCACGAACATGGACCGGAACTCCTCTTCAGACCAACCCAAACTCTTGAAATTCTCTACCTTCTCACACCAAGTCGACTCCTTCAATGACGACATCACCCTGATACCATGTATGAATTTCTGAGAGGACGGTTCCATTCCAAGACCTTTAACGGATTCAACAAAAGCAGCCATCTTCTCAACCTTCATCACTAATGTACTAGGTTGATAGAGCATCAGAATCGCTACATCATCGAATCTCACTCCCTCCCTCATCAAGAGATCGATATTAGGTTCCAAAACATACCTGCGGTCGACAGTCAAAAGCCAAGAACAGCGCTTGATCGCAATATCCAACGCACTGGAGGTCCTCAGATACTTCTTGAGGAAATCAATCTGCGGCTTATAGTGCGAATCCAAGCTTCTACCAAAGAACCTACTGTTCCCAGCTATGGTACCGAGCAACACCGATTCTGATAACCCGATCTCGCGGAAATACTCCAACTTGGGCTTGAGATTCGATTCCACATTCGACAGGAGGAGCGCCGGTCCATGGGTGACCAATTTCGCGATCTGCGCTTTGCCGAATCCGGAGGAACGCAGGAACCCAATCACGGAATCGGCTCTTTCGACGCCATTTCGGTGGGCACGGAGTCTCTGGGAGATCGAAACAGCAGATTCCAAAGGAAGATCGAGCGATTTCACGAGACAATCAATCAACAGCGACGAAGAGCGCGAAGACGAAGACGAAGACGATTTCGGAGGTTCAAGGAGCGTGGCCAAGGTTGCCAGAGAGCGTTTTTGGGCGAACAAGAAGAGATTTTTAACCGAAACGTTGAACATTTCGGGGAGCAGAAATCGCTCGCGGGTTCGAGCGAATGGCAGTCGAATTTACCTCGGTCGGCGACAGTGAGAAGTTATCGTTCCTCGGCTGTGCGATTCGAACATTTGAGGTTTCATCGTCGCTGGCTCTTCCTCTGCTTTGTGGAAAAGGTGCGACAAGGGTTCTGTTTCAGGGTTTTACCAATGCGGAGCCGGTGAAGGTCGCGCTCTCTCTCTCCCTCTCTCTCCCTTTTCCTTTTTTTGAAAATCACCAAATATTCCCAATTATGCCAATTCATTTCACCTATAATTTTTTAGGAAAATTTCATATAAAAGCTTGAAATGCCCTTATTTTCTCAAATAAAGATTTATAGTAGATTTTATTTCAAATAAAGACCTGAATTTACTATATGAGTATAAAAAAGAGTTTCAAATGGTTATAGTTGTTTTAAATAGGGACCTAGTCTCATTGACTCGCTAGCCAACAAAAAATTTCAGCTAATAAGGGATGTTTATGTTCAAAAACAATTTAAATTTAAATTTAATTATATTCAAACTTAAAAAAGAAAGGGAACACACAAGTGGGATGGGTCGCCACCCCATTGCCAATGGGGCACGGAGATAACTAAAAAACTTGTCGACCAAAGGCAAGGGCTCGCTAGCCCTTGCCAAGGACAAGAAAGGGTGGCGACCCTCTCCCAAATATAGGTGAAGGTCGTCGATCCTCGCCTAGCGCCCCTCAAACTTGGGCAACAAGGTCTAGAGGCCTTGGGCAAGGGTCGCCAGCGGATGGGGGCGAGGGCAGGCAACCCTTGCCCAGATTTGGGAGAGAGTTACTACCCTCTCTTGTCCCTGGCGAGGGCTTGTTGGCCCTTGCCTCTGGTTAGCAAGGGTCACTAGCCCTTGCCCCAAGCATCGACAACCCCATTAGCCCTTCCAACAACTTTACTAGTAATCACTGTTGCCCCATCGACGATAGGGTAGCAACCACTGGTTGGAGGGAGCTCTCCCGCCTATGATTTCCTTTTTTTTTTTTTTTAAGTTTTATTTAGTTTGCTTTTTTACGAAAACATTTAAAAAGCACTTGAAATCCTTATTTGAGAAAATAAGAACACTTCAGGCTTTTATTTGGAAATTTCTCTAATTTTTTAATGATACCAAAAATCCCAAAATTTTGTAATCATGTGGCACATTTACCGTCCATCTAAATTCTATTAATGAGCACCGTTAAAAATGTGTTTACATGTGGACAACGGAAGAATAACGGTGTTAACATGGCATGCACATGACTTAAGTAAAATAAAAATGAAATCGTTTTAGCTAAAAAAATCATTTGACGAAGGATAAATATGTCGCATGGTATAAGTTTGGATTTTTTATGTCAAAATAAAAATTTTAAGCTAAATATGTCACAATAGACATAATTTGCAATTTTTGATGCTATAAAAAAAAGTTCAAAGTAAATTTATGATAATCAACACAGTTTATATTTATTGTTTTTTTTTTGTGTGTGATTATTTTAACAAAAATAAACCTTGCACACATAGCATTCACCAACGTTACTTGTTACTTCTTCATAGGCCCATGCTGTTGCTACAACCCATGCTGTCGCTACAACATATTACATTTGATAGCTTATTAGTTTAATTAATAAAGCCCCGTCATTGTAGAGTAAGCCTTTGAAATTAAAAAGGGGTTGATCAAAGTTCAGACAAAGTCAGTACATCTATACACACATAAGCAAATCCCCATTTCTTATAGGTCGCGTAAAATTTATCTCCTAATAGTAAATTTATCTCAACCGATAGAGGTGATCTTTCATGAGTCGTGGTAGAAGTTAGTATGCCCAATTGTCGAGAAGTTAGTGAGAAGCAAACAAGCAACTGGTTCACAAATCAAAACAACCTTTGTAAATCAGTTTATCTCCTATCTTTATCTCCCTTACATTTACTGCCGCTGGCTTGGGAAAATGATCTGCTCAATGCTAACTAGGCTAGGTTGGGCCGTGTTCTTTTCAGTCTGCAACTTCCAAGAAGCTGTAACAATGATGGATTCCAACTTTCGACGAGAACTCAACCGTGCAGCCTCAGAGCATGTCATGAGCATAGCTTTCATGCATCAATCTATTCTATGGAGGCAAGTACATGATCATGTTCGTGATCAGTGATCAGTGTACTCAATAGAACGTAGAAGCTGATCATTTTCACTACAAAAGAAAATGTCATGCAGAATACCGAGTCTCCATAACATGTGCACCAGTACCCTCAATGTTCAATCATGGATCCTGCAACAAGAAATACAATCCTTCTCCTCGGTTACAAAAGCAATCTACATCGAGTCTCTGAAGGCAGACATATGCATAAAACTCGTGATACACGAGGAGGTGTGGTTTAGCAAAACAAGCATTACATCGAGGCCGCAGTAACATTTCCTTCATGTGTTTAGACTTGAGTATTTCAGGAGAAACCCTTCTCAGTTCATGCAATTTAGGCATCCCAGAAAACTTCTTTGCCATTCTCAAGGGGCTTCTCCAATGCTGAAGCCCAAAGGAACGTATCGACTGTGAACTTAGAGAACTTGGCATTGCCCATGATAACTTCTATTGAATCTCTTCACTTACCACCTTTTCCCCCATAAAAATGCCAGAAAAGAGCAAGCATCCAGAAATTTCCAAATTCCAATTACCACAGCCAACTGGAGCGACTTACACCATCATTAGCATACTGCCCCACGCCTCATTCATAGACGACACCGCCGCATACGAGAGAGAAGGAAAACTGTGAAGCTTCTTGAGACAGAGAGGCAATCCCAATGCCAGGAGATATGGACTGACCTTGACCGAGTACAGTAAATTGAGAGATGGGAAATGACTAGCAAAGTATCAGCCAATAAGGCACAGATTCAACAAAGTCCAGTTTCCCAATCTTACCAGACCATTTCAAGTTGCATCCAAGATTGACATGATGATCATTCATTAAGCTGCCATCGAACTGATAGGATCCCCAACTTGGCAATCAGCTCAGGTAGACGCGAACAAATGTCTCCCGATTTTCGGGTTCTCCTACAGGGTCACAGAGCCTCTGAATATGTCCATCAGATGGGGAACCTGGTCCAAGTGCCTCATCACATAATTCTGCAGGAACAGCTCATCAGATAGTTTAAACAGATTAATAATTCTTCTATCCTTTTCGAGCAAGCCCTCGGACAACAACACTTTAATCACGTTATGCCTAGGCCGAAGCCTTTTGTCTATCGAGTACGTAAGAGACAACGGATGAAACGCTATGTCCTCCCGCGATATCAATTCCACTACTCTCCTGACCTTGTCCTCCGAAACAGTCAAGAAACGGGGATACCGCATAAACATAGACACGACATCCTCTTGACGCCAGCCCAAGCTCTTGAAAAATTCCACCTTGCCATGCCAAGTCGACTCGTTCATCGACGACATCACTCTCACGGCCTTCACAAACTTCATCGACCCCGGCTCGAACCCCAGCCTTTTAACAGATTCGACAATGGAAGCTATCCTATCCACCTTGAGCATCAGAGCTCTCGGTTGCCGAATCATCAACAGCGAAATGTCGTCGACGCTCACTCCTTCGCTCATCAAGAGCTCGATATTGGGGCCCAGATTACGCCTGTGGTTCGCAGTCAAGAGCCACAAATTGCGCCTGATGGCGGTATCGAACGCGTCCGCGCTCCTGAGATACTTCTTGAGGAAATCAATCTGCGGTCCCAAGAACGAATCCACGCTCTTGTTGAAGACCGCGGGGTTCACGGCCATGGCGCTGAGCAAGACCGAATCCGACACCCCGCTCTCGCGGAGGAACCGCATCTGCGGCCCGAGGGTCGACTCCACGTCGGACAGGAGGAGCGACGGGCGCTTCGCGATCAATTTCGCGAGGCGCGCCTCGTCGTAGCCGCATGATTTCAAGAACCCGAGCACGGAGCCGGCTCGCTCGACCTCCCCGGGGACCTTCCCGTCGGCCCCGAGCTTCTCGCAGATCGAAGCGGCGGATTCTAAGGGGAGGCCGAGCGATTCCACGAGGAGGCGATCGAGCGGCAACGGCGGCGGCGGCGGCGGCGAGGAGTATGGAGCTTTGAGGAGCGGAGTAGACCATGTGGCCAAGAGGCGTTTGGGGAAGAGGGAGCGGAGATTTCCATGGAAGAAGGTGAACATTTCTGGGAATGGAGATCGAGATTCAAATGGGTTTTGCTGCAGGATTGGATTTACTGGGCATCGGCATTTCCTGGAGGAAGAAGATGAAGGTGGTGATGAATGATGATGATGCGATTCCTCTCATTTTCCATGTCGCTGTTGGGGCTTCTTTCCTTAATAGTTCAGAGAAATACTAAGCCGAGTAGAATTTGGGGGATCGGATCGGGCCAGGATCAATTCCGAAATCGATTATTTTTTCTTCTATTCTTTATAAGTGGGAGCTTTCCAATATGACAAAAATAAAGGTTTGCTGATTGGGATTTTATCAAAAATAAAAAATAAAAAAAAATTAAGAAATTTTTGTCGATCCATCGGTTCGATCCGATTCCTTATGGAACCGAACTGATTCCCTAGGAACAATTCAGAATCAGTCAACTAAGTCCGTTTCTCGAATTGAATTAGATGCACACCCTTAAATAAAATTACATTGGTTCAATTTTGTGAAACCAATGCTCTGCATTAACTTTTTTTGTTTAATGCTCTACATTAATTTTTTATTTATTTTGTCTAAGCTCCACGTGAAGTTCAGGCAACCTTCTTTTCACATTTTGTTTGGCAAGGGACAAATATTAGGAGTTTTGTCCACGGAAAAGGGAGAAATTTAAGAGATTATTTGTAGATCTTATCATTTGGATGTTTAGTAAAGAAGAAATGAAGGATTGAAAGGCTTTCCATTGCAATTGGACTTGAATCTATGAGAGTAGATCATCAAGTCCATCGTGATCATAAGGACTCACTTGAGAAAGTGAGATTTAGGGTGCGTTTGGGAGAAGCTTTCGAAGAGGTTTTGGGCATCAAAAGCCCATTGGATCAAAATAAAGGTGTTTAGAAAAAAATTTGGAATGAAGTTAACGGTAAAACTAGCATTTGTAAAGCTAAAAGCCCAAGGCAAGTTAAGGGTTGCATTGGGCTTTCAGCCTTCTTGGCATGCTGAGGAGAAGCTAAATAAAAACTTTTCTTCCCAAATTATCCTAGTTGGTTTTTTGTTTTTTTGATTTTGCCCTAACTATTCATCGTCTTCTTCTTCTTCTTCCGTGAGTAGTCGCCCACGAAGGGCAGGTAGTCACCGGCGACCGTCGCCTAGATGACCGTCATCGAGGGGCGGCGCGACTAACGCTGATGGGCGGCGTGACCGCCGCGTCATTTGGGTCGCGGTGACCTAGATCTGGGGCGGCAGGGTCGCGGGAGAACCTTGCTGCCCTCGATCTGGGTCGCGTGACCTCGCCACCCTCGGATCCGGGTCGCGGCGGCATCGTGCGACCTCCCGCGACCTCGACGCCCGGATCTAGGTCGCGGCGGGGTCGCCAGAGGTCGAGGCGGCATCGCCCGACCTCCCGCGACCTCGACGCCCCGGATCTAGGTCGCGGCGGGGTCGCCAGAGGTCGAGGCGGCATCGCGCGACCTCCCGCGACCTCGACGCCCGGATCTAGGTCGCGGCGGGGTCGCGCAACCCGCCACCCAAAAACCGGGGTTGCCGGAGGTCAAGGTGGTGTCGCGTGACCTCACCGCCCCAGATTTGAAGTCGCGGAGGTCACGGCGGTGTCATGCGACCTTGGGCGGCCTTTGCCAGTGGTCTTCGGAGGTCGGCAGGGTTGCCAAAGGTCGCTCGACCCCAAGCGGCCTTTGCCGGTGGTCTTCGAGGGTCACTCGACCCCAAGCGCCCTTCCCAGTCATCTCCAAGGTCGCCTCGAGTCGGATGTCGGCCGCCGGCGACAAATTTCGATCGCGGCGCCGCATTTGCTCTTGTCGGTCAATATTTTTTATTTTTCTTTTGATAATTCTTTTTATCACAAAAGTCATTTGTAAATGTAATTCTCCCAAACGCCATTTTGCTCAAAGGTATTTTACAAAAAGCTTTTAAACTACAATTTACCAAACATAGTTTGCATTTTAAAAAATACCTTTAACTTAAAGTCTTTACATTTTCCTAAAAACTCCCTCCAAAAGCCTTTCCAAACGCACTCTCAATCATTCTCTAAGGATCATCTAGATCTTGAGCTAACCCCATCAGTGATGACTAATATAATCTCCTCCGTCTTTCAAATGAATCTCTCAAGACCAATATTATTGCTCCGATGGCTACACTGACGAAAGATGGAGTCCAATGTTATTACCTAAATTTCATTATTTAGGTAAAATTCCATTTTGTCCCTAAATTTGCACATTTTCATCGATAGAAGTTTCTAAACCTTTTATTCATTTAATCAAATTCTCGAACTTGCATGACTTCTTTCCACTCCGGTTGACTGGAAATTACATAACCATAAGGGAGGGAAAGAGTTTGGACATGAAAAGATCAAATTGCTATATCAGGGTTGAGAAATTTCATTCCTCCGGTTCTCTCCCGGACTTGTAGTCTCACTCTCATGCGTTACTCAATTCTCTTTATTAGTACAGAAATAAAAGAGGGAGAAAATTCATGTCATAATCTTGCTGACTCCGATGAATAAATTAAAGCTCCGATTAATCAGGTTTAGAAATGAATAATCTTGATTAGAAAAATTAATTACGAAGTGCAATGTCCAAAGTGAACATCCCCTTGCCGCAAACGTTTCGATTCAATCCCAGTCGAGGCGGGCCGCTCCGGCAGACCAACCATGGAGAGAAGGCAGAACCACCACCAGCAGCCGCAGAACCCTCGTCGGAACCCTTCTTCTTCTTCTTCTTCGAGCCACTCGTCCAACCACCGTCCGCTATATCGACCTCCCAACAGGGCCGGCGGCGATGCTCGAGCGCATCGCCGCGAAGATCCGTACCTCGATTCCGGAGACGCGGGGGCCGGCGGCCGGCCTCGGAGCCTCGCGCGACCGATGCGCGCGCGTGCCCCCGAGGCCGCCGCCGGGAGCTCGATCGGCGTTCGGGAGCGGCAAGAACAGCACCGGCGTGATCAAGATCGAGAGGACGACCGAGATTGTCGCGAACTCGCGTCCGTCGTAGGGACCTGCCCTCACATGTGCCCCGGTAGTTGTAAAATCTCTGCTTTTGGTGATTTCCGATTGCTTTGTTTCCCTCTCCTTGGTAATTGCGTGATGAGGTTGGGCTAAATCAGTGGTGCGATCCCTTAGCATCAAAGTCGTCAGATGAGATATGAAATTTAGGATCGGAAGTCAATGACTTGGCCAGCGAAACACTTGGTTGCAGTTTTCAGAGTGTGTTTAGTCCAATTTAAGTTCCTCGAGTCGAGCTTTGAGGTGCCGTTGGAATGGTCCCAGCCAGTCATGGAATCTCTTGCACAAGTGCAGGGGAGCTGAGGATGGCCGCGTGAATGCTTTACCCTTTTTCTGGGGTTCAAATTGTTATGTTTTTTGTATGGCTGTTCAGCAATGTGTTATATTTCGTGCGATTTCTTTGGCGCATATTGCAGTGGGAGAGATGGCCCAGCGTGAACGGTTACGTGATTTAGCTTTGTTTGAGAGGTTGCACGGTAATCCAGCCAAAACATCTCCCGAGCTTGCTGTCAAAAAGGTAAACTTTGCTTTGATTTTACTTCAGCAAAGCTGTGTAACTTTTTCTTCGAAAAATGCGAATGAACTGTTCCGGGAATTTCCCTGGAAACGAAACTTATGCGACTTAAATGGTGAAATTGCCTTGCATCAATGTCTCTAGTTTTGCAGGACAATATCCACAAGGGATGTGCAGTTATCAGATATACGACCTTTCTCGGTGTTGGGAAGCACTCTAGACTACCTTATGAGCTTGATGAATTCTACGCCAGAGCCTTTTGAAACGGTTCATGACTTCATATTTGACAGAACGCGTTCCATAAGACAAGACCTGAGCATGCAGAATATAGTTGATGAAAGAGTGATTCATATGTATGAGAAAATGGTAGGGTTCTCTTGTTGAAACTTCTGCACATTTTTCTGACTCTTCATCTTGCTGTGAACCATCCGATCAACTCAAGTTTCAAGCATTTATTTATTAAACATGGAAGTCGAACAAAACTAAACTTCTAAACTCATAAAAACTTATCAAGGCACAGTCAAGATGCCGGTATTCAATCTAATGGAAGGATGATGTGGTGATATTCTTCTCTTGCAATTGACAATCTAAAGCTTTTGGGGTTGTGCTGTAGAATGACATTGTTCCATGTCTGTCTGTCTGTCTTTATGTTCTTGCAGGTTAATTTTCATGTCATTTCTCACCACAAGCTTAGACTTAGAAGCAGTGGACCTGACAGTTTCAATATCTCTTCAATGCATCACCTTAATATGGAGCAGTTAGCGAAGGTGTTGACATCTTTATACAATCTTTATGATCTGAATCGAGATCATAACTCCACGCACAAGAACGAACCAGAGTATCGCTCACTTTATGTGCTGCTCTGTCTCAATTCTGAAAGGCTTCCAGAGGTTTGAATATTAAATTAATCGCGTCTTATACAGTTAATTCCTCGTTTTTTTGGGCCCTAGATGAGTAAGAGCCACTTCCTCTTCACTGACAGGGTGAGAGACTTTCTTTGTGGTTCCGTCGTGTGCCTACTCCTGTTATCAAGTCTAAAGAAATGTCTTTCGCCAGAAGAATTTTGAGGTGCATTTATAACCTTTCTATCTTGGGAACTTTATATTTTGCGGATCCTGTTATTATGATGACTTTTAGTGTTAATTGCATAAGTTGAGCTTTCAGAAATTATTTCTACTTGGCAGGTATTTCAGGACGGGCAATTATAACCGTTTCTTTAGTACCGTAGCAGCTGAGGCCTCCTATCTCCAGTATTGTGCCCTCGAACCTTATATTGATAAGGTTGTTCAATTATACTGTTTCTCCTATGGCCTCTTCTTTTGGCGTTGTAGTCATATAAACTGTTACTGTAACCGGCCTAGGATGCACTTCATCCATTCCCTTCTTGGACCCAGGGAGAGATGATGGGCATCACCTTTTCACGCTCACCATATAATTTTTCAAATTGACCTGTTTTGCAAAGCAGTTCTCTCTATGAGTGAATAGATTGCATCGCGATTATGATCTTTAAAGTAAATATATATTTTTTCGTCACTTAACCCTATTTGAAGGTTTTGTTTGTAATTAAATTTGCTTTACTGTGAAAGGTTCGAGCTCTAGCCGTTTTATGCATTAACAATGGTGGCTACAAGCTTCATCCATACCCGATAGCACATCTCTCTAATCTACTGATGATGGAGGTATGGCCTCTTCATTTAAGAATAACTAACGTGCTCATGTCATGTTCCCTGAGTATTTTTATCTGTTTATTTTTTTTTACGCTGTTAATTTATTGAAGAATTTTTACTTTCCCAGGAATCAGAAGTGGAGTCGTTCTGCAATGCATGCGGCCTCGAGACCTCCTTAGACGAACAGGGAAATAAGGTTTTACCCACCAAACAACCGGCCTTCGAACATCCAAAGCCAGGATACGGGAAGTATGGCTTTTCGGGTTTGGAAAATATTTGCAGGTATATTTTTTAAATCTTGGAATTTGACAAGTTTTTGGGTTCATATCCTTCTTGCTATGGAGCTTTCATCAGTAGATTGCTGTGTCTTAGTTTCGATATAGTATAAATCCCGCTGCTAATCATCACATTGGGGTCTATCTTATTTTAGGGGAAGAGAAGCTGAAGAGAATGTCTGAACATTGATCATTCATCTAGGGCTCACTTGCTCTTTCAGGACAGTCGGAATTGCCGGCAAGTAATGACAATCTCAGAAGCATAGGATCTTCTATGACCAATTGACACGTTCAGGTCACAAGATCCAACTCGAGGGGCAAAAGTCGATAGGACACCCTTCTCACATGTTCTCATCGCTCGCCGATCCCAAAGAGCTCCTAAAACCGATTCAGCTCAAAGGTCTACTCCAGGCTACCCTTTGGCTTACTGACAGTCCTCAGTTCATCTCCGAGTCAAGCAATGAAGAAATAAGCTCCCTACCTTTGAAATTCTTGCTATAATTATGGGCTCTTCAAATGGTTTTGATCTGAATCAATATGTTGTGTCACATCCGTTAGCTGTACGTCTGGAAGTACATAACTGCCCCAAGAGTTCGACTATGTATCTCCGTACTGTGCTAGTAACAAATTGGTCTTCCTTGTTCTGATAGTCGTGGGAATTAACCCAAGGTTCCTATGCATAAGTTGGCTTATGATGCAAACCAAAGTCGGTACTAGATGACATCTTCACAACACCTTCACAACGGAAAAATCAAAGAGCTGAGGGCATAATTTTGAGCTTCAACATTCGCAAAAGAAGCCAAATACGTGTCTCAATTTCAAAAGGACCCATGTCTTTGGCTGTATACAATCAAAATCAATAAATTGCATCATCTATGAGGGGCTATCTTATAGCTGCATTTAAAACTATGGACCATCATGGGATAAAGTTGCTGTACAAACATGAGATTGGGATGATTGGCAACGCATCCCCCACAACAAAAAACTCTGACCATAAAACTACTATGTTCCCCAACAAATAGAATGCATTATCACGCTGAGATCAGTGTCACAGCCAAAAACAGCAAGAAGGCCAGGCCAAAGCAAAAACCCACGATTGCCAAAAATGCCTGTAAACATTGAACACAAACAGGTGCATAATTCTAGAACAATTGAGGTAAAATTCGATTGAGCCAGGAGAATTGTAAATACAAATGGCCAGAGATCGAAGTGTGCGAGTTTCAGCTACCTTCTCCTGAGATTCAAATTTGTATCTTGTAGTAAACCAGGACAATCCTCTGTCTACAAAAGGGGCAAGAGCGAGGGCCCTGCATGAGAAGCAACTCAACAATGTTCACTAATATCTTGCAGGTGTGAATGAGAGCGGACAATGCCAATAGATGACCACTCATAGAATCATTAAGCTTAGCCACAATCCCAAGGAAATCATCATTTGCAAAGTTGATTTCTCTTGCTGAGATCAATTGTACCCGGTTAGCCAGTATATAAAGATTATTTACATAAAAGAAGATTCTAATATAGCATCTTACCCTCCAGCTCGTATAAGCTTTGTGACTTGGCTTCCAGCCCAAACCATGGCCATTACCTTGATGAATCTGCAAGTTCCTTAAATGATGTCATCCCATATTAATCCTCACCAAATGATCAAAAGAATGCATACCTTTCAACCGCTGCAAGGTAGCCCATTCTTCCTGGTGCTGGTGCAAAGTAAAACCTGTAGAACTGTTTGGATTAGCATATGATGTCTATTATGTATTAATGATCATCAAAAATTGGATTTTCTCAATTTTTTCATGAGTGTGTGATAAATATTAATTTGATAAGCTCATTCTCCACCGAGGGAAGATGAATAGCAAGATAGATACAATGCACTAGCGGAAGTTATTACAGTAGATGATTAGGTGTCAACCCATGCACAGCACCCATATTGTGAACAAGGATCCGCAGGATTAAATCTGTACAGATATTCACCAACCTTAACAAATTATTTGCCTTTTTCTTCTCATTTAGTATAAATGCCTTTTCCCATTAAATTAAATCTAGATAAAATTTGGTGCTTGTAAAGCTGCTAACAGTTCTCATATATAATGGAAAAAATCAATGAACATTGGAGAAGTCAAAGTAGAGTGAACCTGCAGCTTTAATGTTTCATCTATGAATGCATATGCAGGAATTTAAAAGCCAGATGATCAAACAAACTAGCTTGCTTTACACCACTGACTATATGTCTGCAATTACACTCCCATAAATGTAGATCTTCATGCTTAAAGATTTAATATCTAGAAGTGCTGATCCCAGTGCTGACTAAAAGACAAAAGCAATTATGCCATATGTAAGACCATCACTCACCAGACCAGAAGAAATGTTGTAAGGTAGTAAGCAGTGTTCAACAACCCATAGGACAATATTCCAGCTATTCCATATCTCTTCAATTTCTTCAGTGTCCTACCCAAAAAAGAAAGAAGATTAAACAATGCACTCAAGATAATACTGGGAACATTTTGAAAAAAAAGGTAAAACTATACCAATAAAAGAATATTAATGATTTCCAAGAAAATCACCATTTTAGAAAGGTGAAATTAGTGAAGCCTAGAATAACAAAGAGACCAAACTGCAAGCATGACTTGTTTAGAGACTTGGAGAAGGAAACATAAAGCTTAAGGAGTAGTGTTCGAAAGAACAGTCCTACATCATTACCATCATTTCTTTTCTTTTTCTTTTTTGTTTGGCCATTGTCACCATCATTGCTTGAGCAAGAAAAGCCTAAAACAAAAGGATACAGACAATCCAGGCTTGCAGACATCCAGCACATTCCACTTTTTACACATCCAGCTCAAACGGTGTAGAACTCTTAAAACATCATCGTCACAATATGCTTTTATGTTTACAGAAGTGCATTGAAACTAGATAAAGACATCAATAGCACTAGCACTGTTAAGTGTAATAAGATTCTCATGCAAGCCACCAACGGCGTGCTGAGAAAATCCTGTCCCATTAAAACATATATAATGTATTCAATTCACAGTGCTGTCCTTCGTGCTAACCATGCTGTGCTCTCTCTCCCTGACCCACCCATTGGTGGGATAAGATAGCCATAGCATCGTATCTGAAGAGGTCCAACATCTTTGATGCTAAAAACAAACAATCTCATGTGAACTATGAAAGAACTAGTACTATGTCCAGATCACATGAGACGAGAGGTCATTTCTGTCCTGCAGCATCGACTAATGAGATGAAATCAGTACAAGTAATCGATTGAACTGCCTTACAGGGCATCCCGAGGATGGGAGGAAGTTTCATCCTTTTCAGCTGAATTGACCAACTAATGCAATGTCTCTATTAAACCCGAGCACAATTTTGATTACCAGTGCTCATCAGGATAAAAATTGCAAGGTCACGAACCTATAGTTCCCATTCCTCCTTGAATAGAACGGTTAATTAGCAGCTCTTACATAGCCAGTCACAGATAGACTTGTATTTTGTTTATAATAGAGCAGATCAACGTGAAAGACTCATATTTCCAGAATCAAAAGGCAGGCAGTAAGTACTCATTCGACGCCAGTGGTCCTCCCTCACGTCTTCCACCGTGATCAATGCCTTCCTCACTGGGGCAGCTACTTTCTGCATCCGACGGACTGTAAGCCTGAAACGAAGTAGAAAATCTGAGAAACAGAAGAATAGAGAGACTGTGTGGCGTGCAATAAGAAATCTTTTCCAGATAACCACTCAAAGAAGGGCAAACAACATCAGCTAAAAGCTAATAGATCACATCTCATCAGTTAACAACAAACAGTATTTCGATAATGACAGGTGCAGGTGCAGCTTTCCCACTCAGAGACTGTTCTCTATTCTTTCAAACCTATGCCTTAACAGGAAAATCCAGCAGTCTCCTTTATCCTGCACATCTTTCACCTGCTCCTCTATCGACGCATGTCCTCTCACCTTTCCATGCCATAATAACGTGCGGGCGCAACAGATGATTCAACATTTCTGTGCAAAGTCAATGAAAAATGGACAGACTGCAGAAACACAATCCCCCTAGTGCCACGGATGTCCTGACTGAAATTGACCTCAAAGACAGCCAAAACAAAGCCTCGCTAATCATCATTTCATCGGCGAACCACAACGTCTATGACGCTCCACTCGCAGGACCGAAAAACAAAAGCAAAGCAGGAACTCACATTGCCATCGCCGCTAACCGAACAGAGCCGTCCGTATCGGCAGCGATCGGCGGCGAGAATCTTCAGGTTATCCGGGCGAACGCTGGCGGAAGCACTTGGAGCGCTCGCGAAGATTAGCTGAGCGAGATATCACCATCATCATCGAGTTACGTCCGGCGACGGAGGATGATTCCGGCGATGCAGAGAGGGGAGAGGAGAGAGAAAGTACCTGAGGTTTCGGATGGCTGAGGCAGAGGAAGGAGGAGGCTCTGTGCAGGAGAAGCATTTGACTCGATTAGAGAGAGAGAGGGAGGGGAGGGTGGGCCTTAGCTATGGAAGAATCGATACATATGTAGTTACGTAAATTCAAAGGAGATTCATTTATTTATATATTTTTCCTGCAACGCATAATAATTACCTTTGATTAAATTAAGATTCCATTTTTTTCCTCGAAAAATGAATAATTTATAAAATATTTTCTTGAAAATAATTAGTTGATGAAAATTATTTTGAATATCGACAACAATTCATGTCTTGACATTTTTGTGGACAATGAAATATTTTTCGTCCGCTCATTTATAAACGATACAAACATAATGTTTTAAAAAATATTTTACAACTCCTTCATTTTTCATTGAAAACATACATCTTACAATTGACTTGTTCTTTTGGTCTGACGAGTTTTTTTTTCTGTTTAAGGATCGGTGTGATGTGTTCTTTAATTGGGTCGCCATCGAGGTGGTAATTTTTCATTTTTTGCTCTATGGTGGATTCCATGAAATTGAAAGGAGTCCAAAAACAATCCTAGGTTCCACTAATCAATATTAAAATGATTATTTAAAATATATAGAAGAAAAAGAAAAAGAAAAAAAGCGGGTCGACAATACGGATTACCCGGATCCACAGACACTGGGCTTGTTTTTGGGGGGGAATGGGCTGGGCCCAAATCCTATTTTCACGGAAATGGCAATTCGGTCCTTTCTCCGTCTCGTCTATAGTCGACAAAAGGCAAAGCGGAGCCACCGCAACGCAGAGAGAGCCAGCCTCCAGAAATCGCAAAAACCCTCGGCCCTCTCTCTCTTTCTCTCTCTCCGCCGTATAACTTTCGGGCGACCGAATCCGACCTCTTACGAAATCAAGCGAAGAAGAAGAAGAAGAAGAAGGCAGGCAGCTGAACCCACGCCGGAAATCGAATCGCCTGCCTCCCTCCCCTTCGCTTCGCTTCCTCGCTTGTCAAAACCCTAGCCGAAGGTACGCCGCTGCGCCTTGCTTTCTTTCGCTGGCGCCGCTCTTGTACGGACGCGTCGCTTCTCGATTGATTGTTGTTCCGGTTCGCGTTCGCTTTCTCTGTCGCGTGCGGCGGCGGCGGCCGCCTCGCGTCGTGTTGTTGGAGCCGCGCCGCCGCCGGTCTTCGCCGTCGTCCGTCCGTCCAGTGGGAGGGTTTGGATGTGATGAGACGGCGCTCGTCCGGCGGGCGGGTGGGGTTTTGTTTTGCGGCTAGGTCGTGTTCGGCGCGGTGATTTTTGAAGGTAGCTCGGTGGCCGTGCCGTTCCAGTTTCGTGCTTTGGCTGCTGATTGGGGATTCTCCCGATAGTTGTTCTTGGTGCGTTTGAATGTGGATTTGCCTTTGGAGGCTTGGTCTGTCGCATGTACGGTGCTGCGTGCATGTGTCGATTTTTGGGGATTTGGGCTCTGCGGTTTTCTTTGGCCCTGACTTTAGTTTCTTTGTTCTTATTGGTCTTTCGATTCCTTGACTATCACTGTTGAAATCGTGTATCATTAGGGTTACCCTTGCGAGTTTGCACAATCCTGTGGACTTGCTTCTAGACTTGCCGAGTAGCTGCTCAGAGTAGGAGCGATGCAATTAGCATCGGCCAGCTGGCCTAACAAAAATAGTGCAACTCGCAATGGGTAATTTTGAATGAAGCGCGACTGGAATACTTATCCCACCTTGCGATTAGCAAAATGACAATCCTATTTCCTTTTGTGGACATAATGATTAGATTGCTATTTAAACCTAGCTTCTGAAATGAATTCCATTTATAATTCCATTTATATATTGAGGGCCTACATTAAGTTTGCGTTTGCTACATCCTCTTTGGATTCTTTAAAGCTAGTTGTGTACTTTTCAGTTTTGGTGTAGCCAGAAAGCTTAATTTCATACATCTAGTTTGGTGGAAATGTTACAAACAGGCTTTTGTGCATGATTTTCTATATGTTGGCTTCTGCCCAGAGCTGTTTTGTATACGGACACTACCCTCCTGGTGCCTTCTTAATGAAATCTTACTACTTATTTAAAAACAAATAATGTTTGCATTTCATGGTTGTGTTGGCTTAGCCTCTCCAAGATTTGTAAACTTGGTTTTATTTCTTTTTTATTTAATGCTTCTATCTGAACAATATTGATGTAGTTTTGATGGCAAGTGCAGTTGGAATTGTTGGATGACCAGAGCAATACACCTGAACAGATCTGCTTGTGGATATTGACCCTTGGAGCTTCTTTCCACAGTTTTCGTCATCTCATTTCCGGCGAAATGGCAATTCAAACGAGCAGGCTAATTTCCTACTCAGACGAGATTGTTGGTGGACAGCCAATTTATGTGGCTTCAAATTGCCTTCCTGTGAAGGCTTTAAAATATGAACCTGCTGGACATGCCTTCCATGCTGCTGCTATGAAGCTCCTTGGCTGTGAGGAGGAAGATGTGGATGGTTCTGATCAGACTGTTGTCGGGGATAAAGAGCAGACGAGCATGCCATCATTTGATTCATATAGCAGCAAAGGTAAAAAGAAATCTGGTTCGGGGAGCAAGCAGCAAGATCATTATGCTTTGTTGGGTTTGAGTCATCTAAGATATCTTGCAACAGAAGATCAAATTAAGAAAAGTTACAGAGAGACGGCCCTGAAGTATCACCCTGACAAACAGGCCTCACTGCTTCTAGCTGAGGAAACTGAAGCTGCAAAACAAGCTAAGAAGGATGAAATTGAAAACCACTTCAAGGCCATCCAAGAATCGTATGAGGTTTTGATCGATCCTTTGAAGAGGAGAATCTATGATTCCACTGATGAGTTCGATGATGAAATACCTACTGATTGTGCACCGCAGGACTTCTATAAGGTCTTTGCTCCTGCTTTCATGAGGAATGGTCGATGGTCTGTTAACCAGCCAGTCCCATCGTTAGGTGATGAAAATACAACAATTAAGGAGGTGGACAATTTCTACAACTTTTGGTACTCTTTTAAAAGCTGGAGAGAGTTTCCCCATGCCGATGAGTTCGATCTTGAGCAAGCTGAATCTCGTGACCACAAGAGGTGGATGGAGAGGCAGAATGCAAAGCTCACAGAAAAAGCTAGAAAGGAAGAATATGCACGGGTACGCACTCTTGTTGGTAATGCCTACAAGAGAGATCCAAGGATACTGAGGAGAAAGGAGGAGGAGAAAGCAGAGAGGCAGAAGAAAAAGACGGCCAAGTATCTGGCAAAGAAGTTGCAGGAGGAAGAAGCTGCCAGAATTGCTGAAGAAGAGAAACGCCGGAAAGAGGAGGATGAAAAGCGGGCTGCTGAAGCTGCATTGCAGCAAAAGAAGGTGAAAGAGAGAGAAAAGAAGCTCTTACGCAAAGAGAGGACGCGCCTTCGCACAGTTTCGGCTCCTATCATCTCCCACCATTTGCTTGATCTCTCTGAAGATGATGTGGAAACACTCTGTATGTCTCTTGATATCGAGGCGCTGAGGAGCTTATGTGATCAGATGGAAGGCAGAGAGGGCTTAGAACGTGCAGAAATTCTCAGAAATGCACGAGGGGGCAAACCTGAGTCGGAGGATAAAAAACAAGGTGATAAGAAGAATGAGCAACCGAAAAGTTCTGTGGAGGCAAATGGCAGTGTCCCATTAAGCAACTTTGAGAAGCAGGAGAAACCTTGGGGAAAAGAAGAGATTGAGCTCTTGAGGAAAGGAATGACGAAGTATCCCAAAGGAACATCTCATAGGTGGGAGGTCATATCGGAGTACATAGGTACTGGAAGATCAGTGGAAGAAATTCTCAAGGCAACAAAAACAGTGCTTCTTCAAAAGCCGGATGCTTCCAAAGCTTTCGATTCATTTCTTGAGAAAAGGAAACCAGCAGTGTCAATTGCATCTCCACTTACAACTAGAGAAGAAGTCGGAGAAACAGTTATCCCCACAGCTGAAAGTACTGCTGTCAAGATGGATAATGGAGAAGCATCTTCAAGAAAAGTCGTGAATAACCAGGATCCCAATGATTTGGTTACTGAAAATGGCAGTTCGTCAAGCTCGGAGCAAGATGTTTGGTCTGCTGTTCAAGAGAGGGCGCTAGTACAAGCACTAAAGACTTTCCCTAAGGATGCCAATCAGAGGTGGGAGAGAGTGGCAGCTGCAGTTCCTGGGAAGACTGTGAACCAATGCAAGAAAAAATTTGCATTGCTGAAGGAGAGCTTCAGAAACAAGAAAAGCTCGGTATAATGTGCTGCACCCCCTTGCCGACTTATTGAAGCGCATGTGGAGATTGGCCGTCTCTGGATGTACCCTTGAGGTCATATTCTTCTCTTCTCATAGCAGGACTTCAATTTTTGAAATCCATGTCACACGTGAGAAAGAGCATTTTTTCCCGAGGACTCATTTTTGACATACCTTATAGGCGATATCTCAGTACAGAGGGGCTCTGTGCGTGGAAGTTTTCCATTGCCCCCCAGTTTATAGAAGCTTCTTGATAATTATGTACTTCCATCAGTCAATTAGCATACACTTTGAAGAGAGACTCCAAGCCAAGTTAGTTGGCATGCTATGAGCATTATGGAATTATTTGATCTACTGCGAGATTATGAGGCAGATGCAGATGCCTTTTGAGTTTATAGCAATACTGGCTTCTTCTTTTGCCCGTCTGGTGAATTTTTGTACCGTCATTTTATGGTTTACCGTTTCCATTTTAATGCTGCGAAACACGGATCCTATGGTGATGTTCTGGTCCGATGTAAGTGATGTCTCCTAGAATAGAGATGCTGCATTTCTTTTTTTGTTGGAGCAAGGGCTAGCCGCTAATCTGTGCGTGGAGGTGGAGTTATTTGACCAATGCTCTGCAGTCATTTGTAGGGGAATAGGGCTTAGGCAGTAATTCTTCGTGCTTGATCCTTACTGCGTGAATGAAAAGCAATAATGTTGGATTCATGTGAACCTAGCATAGCTTGGGCACTCTCTAGTGCCGGTGCTCAAAGTGGCAATTTTTCTTATGAAGTCTAGAGAACATCATGCGTTCAATTCTTCTCGAAGGTCAAAATACTTCTTTTCATTGTTTTTGACATTTAGTCAAAGCAATTTGGCTTGTAGCAGCGTTCGCAGGTTAAAACCTCAACTCTTTCTAGGGGTGATTAGTTCAAGGATGGGCAAATTTCATAAAGTCAGAATGTATTTTATCATAATCGATTCTCAAATTTTGAAATCTAGAATCTACTCTATTTGTCTGGAGCCGATTCTGAAACTTATAGTGTTTTTTGAGTCTGGTTTCAGGGCTTACTTAAGAGTTTTTTGTTTTTTGGTTTATTTTTCTATAGCAAGATCATATGAGATTATGAGTAACAAAACAGTTCAAAGTAAAAGAAAGTCAAAGATGAATGACGGAAATCCCTATCTACTAAAAATAACAATTTATAAGATGAACACATAGTCATGATACAAAATTCAAACACGTAACATAACATAAATTATAAAACTTCATTCCCTAATCCTCCGTAAAAAAAATTAGGACATAAAAAAATTAGGGCAAGAGGAAAGACTTCACGAGGAGTTTCAATGAAGAATGAAAGAATGTTGAGGTTAGAATTTAAGGGAAAAAGAAATCATGGATTTGGCTTATTAGCTTATCAAATCGGTTCCAAATGGTTCGGTCTGATTTCGGTTCCAAATGGTTCGGTCTGATTTCCAGGTGGTTAAATCAGAATTTGTTCCCGGACTGTTTTTAACTGGTTCCAAATTTTTGGAACCTATTCCCAGACCTGTTTTTTAGGTGGTCCGGTTCATTTTTGGGATAGAACCGGTTTGGTTGCACATGTAACTCTTTCTGTGGAAAGGAAAAGAGCTAGGTATGTAACATCAGACGCATCTCTTTACCAAAACATAAGGAGCATCGAACCACAGGAATCTAAGAATGAATGAGCCGCATTGTCTGCTCTAGGTCGAACATTTCGTAATGGTGCATCAGATGTGGCTCTCCGAATCCGCGGATCACAATTGCTACTGAACAAATAGTTAAGACACAGAAAGAATTGCTGGTGCAATTAAATGAAATGATTGACAGATAATAGATGACGTCGCGTCTGTCCTTCATAAACCAGTCGTTTCTTGTATAAAGAGTCCCATTACATTAGCGTTTCTTTCCAGCCAGTCACAAATTTGTCAGGATCCTTAATGGGGTCCGTGCGATGGCAACCGACACGAATAAACATTCCTAGCAAAACGGGTTCATAGTAATGAATTGGAAGTGTCACAACATAGAGATTGCCAATGGCGATGTCTTCAAAGCGATAATGTCTTTGATGATTCAAGGACTGGTTGTTCCGTGCACGTACCACCAAGTGAAAGTCCAAACAGCACCTTCAAGCTCCTGGTGCTGGACCTGCCCTGCTATGAGGAAATAATGTAGAAAAACCAAGTCTAATGAAAATTCCTGCTCAGTTAGGATTACAGGAAATATTCATCTGGGTCTTTTACCTTGGAGGTAATGGGTTGAAACGTCGAGCGGCTGTGTTCCTTTAAGGATGCGAGAGGGTATACAGCCTTTCGGCATTTGTTGGTGCATATCCCTTTAATGTGAACAGACTGAAGATGTCGATAGACAAAGAAGGTGTTCGACGCCGCTTTGAAACAAGATGCGGGGAAAATTGGCAGATTGGTCATATTTCTAGAGAGACGAAAACGCTCATAAGCATTTCAGGATGCCACTTCACAGTTTCAAACCATTGACAACAACTTGTTACTCGAAATATCTTATCCTGGCATCCTCTGACAGTGAAAAGGAAGCCATTTTGAAGTTTTGGTCCTTGGGCGTATCTGAACGAGAAATCAGAATTTTCTCAAACAGATTAAACAAATTCATTGAAAAACGTCTTTATAAGGATACCGTCCTCATGTAAAAACATATGATAAGGACAAAAGATCACAGACCAATCAAACCTCGAAACAGCTCAATATTTGCTTTACTTAATTCAATTGTCATGGTCATCCACCCTTAACAGCAAGCAATTAAGTGATAATATATGGTTGAGTTGCCCACGAAGAAAAAACTTGTCAGCTTTGTAGTTATCAAACAATTCATTTACCTGTAACGAGGCCACCGATCTGTCTAAAAATAATAATAATAAGATACTCATTCAATCCTAGGAAATATCAACATAAGGAAAGTGTACTTATATTCCGTCCTGCAATATAGAGAAACTCCCAGGGCCATTCCTAGAATATCCGAATATGCACTCAGGCCATCCCTAGAGATCCTGCTCAGAATCACCACCATTTTGTACCTCAACTGCTTTCAAAGTTCCGCAGCCAAGGTCTGCACAACATTGACAAGGAACCTGCTTTTGAGATCCTTGTGAATATGTCAATTTCAGTCTTCTGTGCCCATCTTCTCATTGAATCTACTCTCCTGTGACAAAAGTTTGAGCCAACCATGCAAGAATTCAAATATGACTGTTTTTAAAAATTTCTGCCATAGGATGGTTGCAGATGTCTGAAAGGTCGTCTTACAGAAACTTTAAAGCAGTTTTTGAAAACAACTAGTTGGAAAACTATTGATTTTGAGCTTTCTACCCATTTGTGTTCTTTTTTGTTTGCAATATTCACTTCTAGTTCAGTGAAAGTAGCAACACAAAAAAAATGTCCTTAGAAGTTCAAAGAGTGGTGGTGATCGTGGATGCCTCGAAAGATGTTAGCCTGAGTGCAATCAAATGGGCCCTGAAAGGCTTACCACGTAAACCTGGACATAAGCTCCTGCTTCTGGGAGTTCTCCACCAGGTTATTAATCCTAGTACGTTTTCAAAGGCTGGAAAACTGCGTAAGATTTCATACTTTTGTTCTCACTTAGGAAACGGGTACGAGGAAGAGAATGACAGCCTAATTCACCACTAAACCGGTTTTTGTTTGCTAACTTCTTCTCTCTCTTGTGCACGCTTCTCTTCGTATATCCAGTGGGCTACAAGAGCAAAGTGGATTCAGCATCCATACTTGGAGCAAATCAGAAGACTGTACGGGAAGAAGTTGCACGAAAGAAGGAAGAGTACATGAATAATGAGGAACTTAAGGAGATATATCAAGAGTGCAAGAAAGCAGAGGTAATATACCAAAAGTCAGACTTTACACACGCTGCTTCTCTTAAGATCTTTTTACATGGCAAGCAATTAACCACTCAAAAACTGTAATGAAAAAGGAACAGAAAGAGATCTAGAGATAAGTACTAGAGAATAACGCTGCTAACTGTGCTTCCATGACAACAATATACCTTTACCATTCTGATCTTCTAATATGAGGCTTTCCACTTATTTTTCAACCTTTATCTGTCGTACGTAGATAGCTTCCTTTCATAGGAATTATTCTTCTATCCAACAAATAAGCAGTTTATGCACTTCAATCCAGGAAATAGCACATCTCATCTTTGAGATTAAGATGATCATGCTGACAGTTTAGATAACTTTTCAGCTGCAACTATGCTGTTAAGATGCAACCAATTTTCCTTGAAATTAGGAAGTGCACTTAAAAGCTGCTAATCAAATGCCCAGTGCAGTGTACAGGAGACATTTGTTTACAAACATTAGTTTTCACCACACGATATACTAATTTATTAATTATTTATTCTCACGATTAACTGTTATAAATTGGTACATATGTGGCTTGATAGTTTAAAAATATCATATGGATGGGACACAATCCCCTTGATGAAAGTGTTTTGGTGAGTTTTACCAAAATTTTCTGAGAATGCTATCACAAAAAACATGCAATAAACAGAAGTTGCATGGCTGGATTGTGTAAATAAATGATCTATTTTTTACATGCCAATTAGCGACACTTACATAAAGTAGCAGCAAGCTTACCATTCCTGTAGCTTCTCAATCATATACTGTAAGTACAACAAATTTAATTTAGACGCATCCACAAGCTACTTGGCTATAGACTTTTATTCAGATTATACTAATCACTTCATAAATCAGTTTTAAGTAGGTCCTCAATAGTACTGAATGTGAATTTGACTGACTTGACTCTCATTCTCAGATTTGGAATAATTTGACAATTTAAATGAGCACACCCCTGGAAGCAGCTCTTTTCACTTTGTATATTAATCTCTGTAGACCTGGCCATAGATATCTGGCTGATGACATTAAGGAAATAGCATATTGCTAGATTAGTTGCAGAATGATGTTCACAAGTTCTTCTATATGAATCTGAATTCTTCTTTTGTAGCATAAAGATGAACTAATTTACTTAGCTGCTAGGTAAAGTACTGGGAAAAATTGACGCCATCATTTTATCCTTGTAACCTATAGGGTAACGAAACAAACTTTTGTTTATGAAATCTCAGATTCACTTCCTAATAGATGTGAAAGCTGGAGCTTCGCCTAAAGTTGTTGCTGTAAAGGCTGCCAAGAGTTTTGAGGCAACATGGGTGATACTTGACAGGTTAGCCAAACTACCAAGTTACCATTGGACCTTCCACAACATAAGACCTCCATTTCTATGCAGTAAAAGCAAAACATGCCACTCAAGTGATGGTTTGTCTATATGCATTTTAACGTCCATAATGCGAACAAGTGATTTTTCTTCCTGTTTTAGACCAGTAAGAGGGAAAATTGAGCATCAAAAACTCAACAGCCCAAAAAAAAATATTTAGACTTCTATATATTTTGTCACATCCTTGATGCAGGCAGATGAAGAAGGATGAGAAGTACCTCATGGAAAATCTTTCATGTGGAATAGCAAGGGTAAAAAGCAATAACCGCATTGAAAGGTTGAAAGGGCAAAAAGCCAGTGTACACAGTAAAACGTCCACCAGGAAAAGCACTGGTGAGAGTAGAAGCTCTGCAGGTCATGTCACATATTTTGAAATGCTACCCAGTGGCACAGAGGACGAATTGTCTCCCAGGAGTAAGTAATATATTGGCTTCATGTATCTTGTGCAAACACCTTTGAACTCCTATTACAACACATGCACTTCTTTGAACATTCAAATCTGAGCCTCGTAGAAGTTTCAATCTGCTTCATCGGTTAAATTTGCATTCTAGTGATGAGCTGCCGTCTAATATAATATGATCACCTTCTCTTTTAGCACTAGGTAAGACAGTTGCATAGATCAATTCTACAGACATGAAAGACAAAGTCCATATTGTGGGATGGTTTAATGAATAATAGTCAGAAGTCTTCCAAGTTCAAGGAGTGTGAATGCAACATCTGATTGGTGGCTGAAAATTGGGTAGAGAAATGCCTTTTTCTTCCTTTTTTCCTCCCAACTAATCCGTACAACAACTCCTGAAAGAAGAAAGTAGAATCACATTATAGTGTTGGAGACATCCTATAGCTAAGACTTTTACCCCATAAGAATGAGATATAGGCATGCTGAATGTGCTCACACACAGGGAGGCATCACAGCATCATATCTATGAAATACTGTTCAAACAAACACGATATCAAAATTTATTCTGCAATGAAGACTGCATCTCAATCTATAATATGTTATTTTAGGCTCTACCAGTCTTCAGAAAAATGACAAAACAAAAGGCGATGGTGCTGGTGCAGAACCCACAATGCATCCTCCCAGAACATCTGCATTCTATAAATCTTCATCAAGTGAGCAGCTTATCACAACCACGGTTTCAACCTCAAGCCTGGGCAACACTGAAGCCTCGAGTTCTAGCTTTACTGAGGACCAGGGCTCCCCTCTGTACTTTCGTGATGAGGAGACTACCACAAACACAGAACATGAAACTGCCGGAGAGCAATCCCCGTTACTCACCGCAGACATGCAAGAGGAAGATAAAACAAATCCAGATAGTGGATTCAGTCTGGAAGACCCACAGGTGCATCCCAGCAACAACAACAGTGATCGCATGGAAGATAGTCAACAAAATGAGCAGTTTAAAAACCCTATATGCTCCATTTGCAAGAATAGACGTCCAAAAGTTGGATGGAAAAGAGACTTCACTTATGCAGAGCTCCAAGCTGCCACAGAAGGATTCTCTCCAAAGAACTTTCTATCAGAAGGTGGCTTTGGTTCTGTCTATAGAGGAAAGCTGAAAGGGCTGAAAATTGCTGTTAAGCAACATAAAAGTGCCAGCTTTCAAGGAGAGAAGGAATTCAAATCTGAAGTTAATGTACTCAGTACAGCCAGGCACGAGAATTTGGTCATGCTGTTAGGATCATGTTCAGAAGGAAATCACCGGTTGCTGGTATATGAGTATGTGTGCAATGGTTCTCTGGATCAGCATCTGTCCAGTAAGTATCTAAGGTGTTGAAGGCGCGTGATTGTTCTAATTGTTGCACTATTCTAGTTCCAAGTCGCGTGATAATTTTCCTCACACAAAGTGTGGAACAGGATTTTTCCTGAATATGATATGCAGATAAAACTAATCATGGAGATATGTTTTCATGGTGCAGAACACTCTCGCAGAACCCTTACTTGGGAAAAAAGGATGAGAATAGCCTTGGGAACCGCAAAAGGTTTACAGTATCTTCATGAGAAGAACATCGTCCACAGAGATATGAGACCTAACAACATCCTAGTGACGCATGATTTTGAATCACTGGTAAATCCTACAGGACATCCTTGGATCTTCAACTATTCACTTGAATACTTTTTCAATGAAAAACTAACAAAATTGTGAGATCCGACAAGTCTTTTGTCTTCCTAAACAATTATAACCCGTCCTTCTAAGTCATCCTCAAGCTCTTCAAAAGTAAGAAATCAGTTCCAAAAAAAATGATGATACTGTGACAAACTAATTGGAAATTTTATAATCGGAAATGGACATAAAAGTATCCTTTATCTGGGATATGTAAAACCTATATTTTGTCATTAAAAATGTTTTTTACAAGTTTTAGCATCTAATTTAAACTTTCATGAAAGGCGCTATAACAAATCTGGCTAGACTAATACTACATTTAACTCAATCTATTAACCCGGTACAAAACCTTTTCTTCCAAACTGAAGTTTGACTAACGAATTGTATATGTATTAGCTAGGAGATTTTGGTCTTGCCAAAACTCAACGTGAAGACTTGGAATACAGCTCTGAGACAAGACTTGTTGGAACTCTAGGATACTTAGCCCCCGAATATGCAGAATATGGGAAAGTTTCTACCAAGACGGACGTGTACTCCTTTGGGGTCGTTCTGTTGCAGCTGATAACAGGACGGAAGACCACAGATAAATCTCTTGAAGGAAAAAGTCTTGTAGGATGGGTACTGGCTTCATCACGTGCTTCAATATAAAATTTCCTGTTGGCTATATTTACTTCAATATCTGTCTGCAAAAGTGTGGTGCTTAAGTTCTCCAGGTAAGGCAGTCCGAAAACAATTTCTTTAAAAAATTTCCCTTCGCTGTTTTTTTTCGATAAAACATCAAAGAAAGAAGGCCCCCTATCAAGCATAAAGGAACGGAGCTGCTAGAGGGTGATTTGTTTTCATAAAAGAACAAAAGTTTACTTCCTGTTTTGGTTCATTTGTTTCAGACTGCAAACAGTGGCATGTTGCCAAAAAGTTCAGGCAGTCTAACTTGCTCTCCATTTTATTCCCCTGGCTTGTGCAACTTAATCCTTTCCTCTGAATACAAGGTTCCTCTACTGACAGCTTATAACGTTTTGCAGGCACGACCACTATTGAAAGAACGAAATTATCCAGATCTGATTGATCGCAGGATCGGGGAGTCCCATGACGTCTACCAACTGTTTTGGATGGTTCGAGTAGCAGAAAAATGTCTCAGCAAGGATCCTCAAAAGAGGATGACTATGGATGTGGTCAGTCTCTCAATTTCACTAATATCTTGCAAGATTAGCAACAACGAAAATCAAAACACACAAAATTGCATGCTGTCTGCCCCTTAAAAACTGGACGCAGATGGCATTGCACTTTCACATTCCTAACCATCTGTAGTTCTTTGTCATACATCTCCTAAGATAAAAGAACACGTACTGACAAAACTAAGACATGGATCTGAATGTATGAACACGGCAACAGAACCACTAGGCATTCTAAAAATCTCGTGACAGTTTTGTCCTATACTCAGTTTCCTCTTGTCCTACATTAATTGGCCTGGATTTCTGTAGAATGTGCAGTGTTGTAGGTAATAAATTACTTTCGGTTTAAACTACTAGCGGAACAACTCCTTATTCATAGTTAGTTTCTATTAAATTTATCCTGTATCTCTTACTTACGGGATTATCATGGCTTTACATACATGTAGCTTCACTCCAATTATCAGTTTAAACATTCAGGTTGGACTTGTTATTATTGTATTGGAGCTAGTTTTCAATTCTTCACGTCCCATTTCATATTTCAACTTTGGATTCTTGGTCATCTTATTGCTCCATTATTTCACTCCAAGTCCATTTTTCCATCCGGTTTCATTCGAGTTTGCACATGAGAGGGGCACTAATGTTATCCCACGCTGCTTGCTTATGAGGTTTATCGTAGGCACAAGTAACCTACTTGCTTATGAGGTCCATCGTAGCCACATGTAACTTAAGTAGTTAGGGTTGGACTTTAGCGAAGGAACGGGCATCTAAGCTTGATCAAGAATCTGTTCCTTGCTGATTTATTAAGAATATCTGGCCATTATAAGGGTTTCCTCAGTCTCCCTCCAAAACAAATGCAGGTAGTTGATGTATTGACTTACATAATGGAAAGCAAGGGCGGTTGCTCCATTAGAGACTTCTCCCCAGCAAGATCCGATTCAGCCGGTAGCATGCCAGACTCCACCGAATCTCAATACGATGACAGAAGCTTCAATGCGGACACAGCACTGATGCATGGCACGGGTTACGCGAGCGGAAGGCTCCCGCCATCGCCTCCAATGAAACCCTCTTCTTCCGGGACTTCCTTAAGTGATGCACGGCTAGCGGCGAAACGACCAGCACAAAGGGAGGAGAAACATCGGGGGACGCCAATGCAGAATCTTTTTAAGGATTAGTCATCGCTATAAGATGCTAGCTATAGCTACCTTCATCCGGCTTGATGCCACCCGTAACCTTTTTACCAAACTGTGTTCCTTCAATTGTGCAAGACCGAAACGGCGAGCCGATGTAACATGATTCCCGAGGATGATCTTCGGAGGAAAATTACACCAGAGTGGACAAAAAGCATGCTTGGCAGCTTCATCATTCATTGCACGTCCAAAGGCGATAAACCCAGTAAAGCAGACAGCAATGTGCGCATGAAGTTGGTAACAGCTTCTTTCCTTAGGGATGCCAGCCTAGTAGTCATCATCAAGTTAACCGAGAAAAAAGAAATGCATTTCATGTCCAATGTGGAAAAACCGAAAGTTCCGTGGCTGTTCTTGTCGTTCTTCATCAACATGAAGATTCCGCCACTCAAAGCTCATACGGGGTCATCTTTCCCGCACGTTCTGGGGATCTTGAACGGCGAAAGGTATAGCTTATTAGGCCAGTGAGAACTCGATCGAGCGGAAGGACGAATTTTTCTTTTTTTTCTCTGTCGTCCAAAGAGAAAGATCAAACTAGTCTTGCAGTGGCGAAAACACGTCGATGCCTTCGACCCGGAAAATGCTTCCCTTCCCCATTGACTGTCTCATTCAGACAGCATCGTGCTCTGCTCGCAAGATTTCTCGACCACTTTCATGATGATCCAGTTCAAACCCAGCAGGAGATTGATAACAGTCATAGGCAGAGAGAAAATCGAAGACGATGATCATGTATTCCACTGAAATCTCTCCCTCTCTCTCGCCGACGAACTAGGGAAGGTTGTTCGCTCGAACAGAGCTTGCGGGAACTAGGCGAGGGCCGAGGGAACTCAAATGAACTCAAATGGTCATTTCGCGCGAAAAAAAAAATATATATATGAAATTCCTAATTTCGGAAGAGGGGCTAATAGTATTTCACAAGAAAGAGTAATTGTATAGTCTAATTACAAACAGGAGTGATGAGTTCCAGGCGGCCGGTTTCCACCCTAGAAGGGCCGATTCCTAGTCCTGGACCCATCTGGTAAGCGGCCACATATAATTTCTCTTTTTCCTACTCTCTGAAAAGTGTAATTGTATAGTCTAATTACTACGCGTTGACAGGACAAGCTCGGGATAAGCTAAACATGATACTAATCTCCACAGACAACACTTTAATGATCATAAAAAACCAAGGTTGAGAGGCATCGAGGTGAGAATGCTATGTGACCGAGAGACTGAGAGAGATAAGAGAGGCATAAACAATGAGCATACATGACTGAATATGAGCCAAAAAAGAAAAAGAATTAGGGTTTTGGAAATTAAAAAAAAAATGCTATCCCAATGGTTCGAGTAGGTAGATCCCTATTTTAGGAATCGGGAATCAGGAATCAGTTCCCAATTTGATCCAGATCTTCTGCTCACCCTTAATTGTAAATGGTGATTAGATTGAAAAAGGACGATAAAAATTTTAAGCTTAAAATTGTTGTTGATATTCTTCTTCTTTTTTTTGCCATTTTCTTTTCTTTGATTAATTTTTCTTACGCGATATAAATAATTATGCTGAGAAATTTTTTTTTTATAATTATTCAATTTCTGGGAAACACTAAATTCAAGGCCACAATAATATATCTTAATTGAAGGTTTGAAAAACGATGGATAAAATGTTGGACACTTTCGAAGATTTAAAAAAAAAAAAAAAAAAAAACGGGGTATACCGATTAATTATAGAAACAGAAAACCCGAAAGAAAATAATGCGAACAATCTTAGACTGCGTCAAGCATTCAATACAGGATATTCGGTTATTCAAACAATTATAGAGGAACAAGGTCAACATACCACCTAAATGCCTCAGTAGTTCAAAGTTTCACACGGCAAATTCTAAATAGCAGATGTCTTAAGAGCAAGAGAACTAAGAAAATCACAGCCAGAATAGCATCATGGTAACCTTTGTGTATTCTGTGCGCGACTAGGATTGACAAGACAGATTATCGACAGGAACAGAAGTCGGTTCAGACCTTGGGGAATTCCGGCCTAGCAAATTCTACGGGAGTTCAGGCATTTGACATGCAGAAGGCATGTTGTTCCAGGCACACGAATTAAGTCTCCATCCTTGATCTGAAGTACAAGTTCCGATGCTTTGTTTGTAGTCGTCGCAAAGATCATCTCCGAGAAGCGACACCATGGAATCAGAAATGGCGGATTGATCCTTCAGAGATCCAGAACCGAGTCCAAACCAATCTGAAGCAAGCAAAGCATCAGGCCGCATCAAGTCGCAATCGGCAGGGATTTCATGCTTGCTCTCAGGAGACTGAACCTGGTTGAAAGGTTCCGGTTTAACATTGTATGCTGCGGAACAACCAAAACAATTGTTATATGCTTAACCCATGTATCCAGCCTGAAGAAAGGAAAATTTAGGAGACGAGAGAAAAAAGGTAGAAGGCACAAACTACAGCAAAGAATGAAAAAGGAATTGAAGATATTTGCAGCCTGCTTTAATCAGGAACCATTAAACTCGAGGATGTTTTAAGTAATGGAGCTCGACTAAGCTGCTACATCCATTGTGTCAAATTCCTAAAAGAACAAAAACATTTGCAACCAGAAGGAAAAAAAAAAAAAAATCATTCCAAGACATTCTCACCAGTGAAGGTATCGGGATGTAGTTGTTCATCCAGTGAGCTTCCACTAGTGCTCAAAGGAGTACAACCATTGAAAACTGAAGTTGCAGAATGGCCCAGTGGAGAGATGGGGTCACCATACTCTTCCCATTCAGACTTGCAAATATCCAAGGTGGAACTGCTTATATCACCAGGTGTCAGAGCAGATGAATTTGAACTTTTTTCAGGTGAATTATTTTTGGCACTGCTCATAGTCTTCGACTCGTGAACTAAAGCATCCAGTAGCCCACTATTACGGGGAGAAAGACACTCTGAATCAGCCTTTCCAGTTCTAGCCGGAGACAGGATAAAATTGTCGACCGATTCAAGTAAAGTATGAGGGGAACAAGAAGTGTCCCAGCTACCCAAATCGGGTTCAGAATATTGGAGTGAAGGGAGCTCCAACTTCAAAGCCTCATAAGAGGGCTCAGAAGTAGAGGAATTGCCATTTGAAAAGGAATGGCTACCTTGAACCACACCAAAGGGCAGTGGGTTCTTATCTCGATCATGATCAATCAGAAAAGGATGGACGATAGCTCGAGAAAGTTTCTCGCGGGAATCATCCTCAAATTGATGCATTGAGGGAAACGCATCTTTGAAAATATCAGCATAGCCAGGGTAAAAGGATGCTGATTGACGAAGACGTTTGTGACGAGGCATTGTTGGCTGCACCAAACCACCACATTGAGAAGAAGCAAGACCTTTCATCAGCAAGCCGGTCGCAGAAATGTCAGAAATTTCAGGAGTATAAGGTAAGACACTGTGGTTGGCCTTGAAACTGTCAAATACAATATCCGGAATCTCATAACCACTGCCCTGCAAGATCTCATGATGACCTTTATGCCCATTGGTCATTCTGCAAAATGTCTGACCTTGTTGACCGTCCTGCAATGCTTGCATGCAAAACTCAGCAGGATAAAGAGGTAAGCCAGCACGTTGACGTCTCTTGATTCGCGTGTTCCAATAGTTCTTTATCTCATTATCTGTACGACCCGGCAGCTAAAAGATGCCAAGAGCAATTGAAAAAGTGAAGAACGTCAGTATGTTGAACTATCCACATAGATAATAAGTGTAGTAGGACAATGTCGGTGGAAAGAACAGGAACTGACGAATCTAACTATTGACAAGTGCAAGAAGGAAAAGGAATTGAAGGTAATGTGCAGTCATGCACAATCAAAGAAAATCATCGAAGTTATCCAACATTCCGTCAGTTGTTTAGTAAATGATCACTTTCATATTCTAAGTCATGAAAGAAAAAATGAAGAGAACGAAAAGTGTTGCAAATCCTTAATGAACCCTAGGTCCACACAAGGCTGAAGGCCAGTAGAGTAATTGTCCTCAAATGGTACTCTTTTGCTGCCGAGTGTACATATAAAGGTGCCCTCTGCATCGCCTTGTTGTTTTTTCAAAGCATGCATAAGGAGTTAGGTCACTGGCGTCTCTTTTGTGAATTCTTCTTTTCTTAGAACGCACTCATCCAGCCAAACAAAACAGAAAGAGACATGATTGGGGCAAAATGCGTCCTGGCATGGATAGATATATACAATAATGCTGCTCATAGTGCAAGAATGCCATCTGTAATTAGCAGCAGAAAGTAACAGGAGAGCTGCCAATTATTTTCTAAGTCAAAACAACAATTTCAACAAAGCATACTTGGATTAGTGAATTCCAAATGCTAAATTGACTTTCATGTACAGCCGAATGATCCGAAGGTCTTGCAACGTGAAGCTCACCACAGTCATTTATTGCAAAGTGCAACTGACCAAGACATACTCATCTGACATGATACCATCTCCATAAATGAAATAGTTAGAATTCTGATGGTTGCAAATTAACTGTCCCAAGCCTCTCGGGACTATGATAGTTTTTTAAAGGGCAGACTAGTTCTTTCAGGCACTGCAGAATCTTCACATCAAGGAGTAGAGTTCCAAATGACTGTTTCATAGTTTTCAAAACCTCAAGTAAGATATATACAATGGACTTCAAACATGGTAGAAAACCAACCAATTTCAGAAAATTCAGTATGAACTGGTTCAGACTGGAAGCAAATTATTACTCTCCAGTGGTCCGCCTTACTAAACATACCTATATTCAATCAACTTCCGAATTCATTGCATGCCAACACTGGCAATTTTAACCATGCAAGAAGCTATACTGGATACTATTCATCTAAACCAAAGGAACATTAAACTAAGAGACATGCATCAGATGCAATCTAATCCACTAACTAAACAATAGATCACATATCTCGTGCAATGCAGGTACGACAGAAAATCCTTATATTTTAATTTTACTACATGAACTGTGCAGGAAGCAAACAAGAATAATAATGAAAACTAAAGAAAGCTCCTCCTTCAACATCTAGATAAGGAAGTCGAGCAATTACATGTGCAGCCATGCGGGCCCATTTGTTTCCCATTTTCGCATGGAGTTCCACAATGAGTCTTTCTTCCTCTGCAGAAAATGCTCCTTTCTTCAAGTTTGGCCGCAAGTGATTTGCCCACCGCAACCGGCAACTCTTGCCACAACGAGAAAGCCCTGAGAACTTTTGAACAGCATTCCAATTTCCCTCCCCATGCTTCTTGACATAGTCCACCAATATGGCATCTTCAGCAGACGTCCATGGACCTTTCTTCAGAACTAATCCGCCATCCGCACTTCCTCCACTCTTACCTTTATCCATCAAAGGGGAGCCAATCTGATCCTGGGAGAGTACCCCATCATCACACTCGAATGTTGCATGGCTCATATCTTTCAATCGTATTTGCACAGAAGACCTTTCCAGAAGTGCAACAGGGCGGTGACAATCTAACTGCCAGAAAACGAATTTGCGACAGAGCATGTTAGATGCGACACGGTAGCTAGGGAGACATTCTCAATCTTCCAAGAAGACCATTCAAACTGATGACAATTTTTAAAAGTTTCCCTCTTGGCAAAACAAGATATAAAAGCCCACAAAGAGAAGAGACACCAATCAAAATTAGAGAAGGCCCAAAAACCAAAGCGAATAAACATCTAACAGAAAAAACAATTATAAAGAAAAGGTAGAATCAAGCTTTCATAAAATGCTAATTAAACATATGTTATTAGACAAGTCATCTTCTGAGACTGAAGTCCAACGAGAAGATTGGGGTAATGAGGATTTAATAATCACTGTGCTCAGAAGAGTCTCATCCAACTTGGCATATCAATAAAGCAAGGCAAAAGCATGGAAGTATAAATAAACCAAGTCCAGTGCTTTGAGATACACTTAAAGCAGAATTCATTTAGCTCACCAACCTTAGAACCACAACGCCATCTACTGCAGAGGATTCCCAACAATTATTACACAACAAAACTGCACAAACTTCAATCAAGACATTACTAGATATAACAGGGTCTTTCTTAACAAGACTAAACAATCTCAACAGACGACAATTCAAGCAAACTTTAACCGCTTTCTACAAATCAGATCCAAAGGTCGCAAAGAGAGATTCCTCAACCCCCCCCACCCAACCCATCGCGAAGGAATTGCACACCTGAATCTGACCGCGACAGAGCAGACACGAGATTCCCGAATCGCCAAAAAGGAAACTGCTTTCTCCGACCAATCACTCCACCGCCAATTAGGAATTTCCCAGGTCCAAGGGCCTCGAATTGAGCTAGGCCGCCCAGGAATAGCTAGCTACGCACGGAACACCTGAAACCCGAAAAAAGGAAAAATCATCAAATCAACGGAGAATTCCAAGAAGCTCCGCAGCTGGAAAACTCGTTCCGAACCATCAACCCTCTGTCGCGGATTACGGCGAAAGGGGATGGCTCCAATCATTAAACAACAACGCGATCGCAGCAAAAATGCTCTCCGCAGATCCGGAAAACGCAGAAAATCCCCGCCACCCCAAAACAAGAAACGCGGAGAAAACCCTAAGCCTGACCTCGACACGAGAGAGAGCCTAGGAAGCCGCGGACCCTCTCGCAGAAAGTACACGAACGTCGAGATCCCAACGCACACAGACATTCACCATGACAGGAGAGAGAGAGAGAGAGCGACTTTTTGCTCCCTAGAGAGAGAAAGGAAAGGAAGAGAGAGAGAGAGAGAGGGGAAAGGAGAGGGGAAGATTTTTCAGGGAAAGAGGAGGAGGCGGAGGAGGGAAGGAAATCGATTGAGTGGAGAAATGGCAAAACCGGAGAGAATTCAGGGGAGACAAAAGCGGAGGAGGCAACAGCTTTCCCTCCCAACCCTCATTTTTCTCTTTTTTCTTTTTTTCTTTTAATTAATTCCCCCCAATTTGTCCCTCCTCCTTATCTCTCCCCCTCTTCCTTTCCTTTCCGATCAAAGCACCGTCGTCGCGTTCATGCAAAACCACCATCGTCCGTCGCCGCCGCCGTGGACGGGCGGAAGAGGAGGAGGACCCGGGAGCTTACTCTATCATTTTCCGCCTCCGCTGTCCAGAGATTTCCTCACCTCGCGGACGCCATGATCGATTGCAGAAGATATAGAGAGAGAAATTATGGAATGGTATCCTCCACTTTCGCGGACCTTTAAAAGAGGCATGAGCAGGAACACCTCTCTCTCTCTCTCTCCCTCTCTCTCTCTCTCTCTCTTTCGTTCACACTCGCACTCGCGCATTCGAATGGGGGAAGAAGAAACTATTATTAAAAATAATAAAAATAATTAAAAAATTAAAGTCGTTCTGACCGAAGTCAAGGAGATTATTATACCAGAGTCGCGCGGGTGCGTACTTTCGAGATTCGGGTGGGGGGCGTGGAGCTCACGCGCGGGACGGCGCGTGGGGATTTGGGGGGGGCGGCGCTTAATGTGCATGCGGCCGCGATGATGATTGGGCACCGCGGGATCTGCACATGGAGAGAGGAGAGAGAGAGAGGATCTCCCTGGTTTCCCGAATTTGGGCTTCTTGGCCTTTTTGATGGAATGAACGGGGCTGATTTTTTCTTTTATTTTTTTATTTGTTTTTTTTTTTAAGTTATCTAGATCTTTCCGTAAGATCAATAAATGAGATCGCTTAATATAAATAGCCGAGCCGAACGTGCCGCCTTTATCCTAATGATCATCTAGTGTTATTTTAAATAATTTCCAATTTAAAAACACGAGCTAAAAAATAAATCTCGATGAGAATCGGCTCGAACGAAACATATTGTTATTACATGCACCAACATTGCGATTCATATTTTAAAGATTTTGCTCGGTCAAAATAAAGAGTTTTCCGTTTTTAGAAACATGACCATTTTAGAAAACCATTCTGTCATCGAATTTGACCGATTACTCGTTATAACCAAATATTTATAGGATCTCATTTGAAGTGTGCAGAATTTCTAAGTTATATGAAAATAATAATAATAATCTATATTTGTCGTATTAGAAGTGCCTCCCGGTCTCTACCCAACATGACCGTAACAATTCGGGACCTTATTTCTTATGGACTCATGCCCTAGCACGACACCCCATAAAACACGATTTCATCGAGATTCAAGACCGTCCCAATTTTAGCAAAAGCCACCAAAACCGTGTGGCGCGGTACCATGGCCTTTCCCCATCTCCCTCTCTCGGTCAGACAAAAGGCATCGCGAATAATCCCCCTCTTTTTCTCCTCGAGTCGAGCAGCGCGTGAGGTCATCGCTTAATCCCGGAAAATAATTGCCCCTTTCTCGGAAAATTCCATATTCTCCCCACCCCCATTCATCGATTTCCCATATCCGTCCCCTTATCCGGGCTCTGCTCATCCATCGGATCGCGGCCTTAGATCCCGCCTTCACTGATGCCCGCGTTTCGGACGACTCGAGAGGCGTGAAGACGGAAGAGAAGAAGATGGCGGAATCTTTTTGCCAAGATGGGTCATGCAAGTGATGAGGAGAAAGAACCCTTTGACCGCGTCGGGTCGAGCATTTTTAGGGAAGGGAACGAAGGTCCTCTCTCTCTCTCTCTTCCACACGATCCAAAGCGGACCGAACTCCGAAGGGGGGACGAAGAAAAGGGCAAACGGGAGCGACCCGGTTGTCCTCTTTTGTCTCCTCTCGAGTTTCGTATCGAAAAAGGCAGGGTCTCTCCACCGCCCCCGCATTGTCATTTCCCTTTCGTCAGGCAGCGACGACCAGAGAAATACCCTCAAGGCTGACATAATCCCCGATGCTGCTCGTATATTATGTTTATTTTCCCGGAAAACGACGAGCTCGCGGCCAGAAAAAGGAGGCTGCCTAACCTCACGGAGACGGGAAAGCGGGTTGGAAAAGGGACAGATTCGTGGAACGTGCGCGTGAAAATCGTGACGAAAAAGGACAAGAGTATCAAAGCGAGGTTTGGACTTGGAGGGAAGGGAGGCTACGGGAATCGAAAGCCCATACGTATCGTTTTCCTTTTTTATAAATTCCGAGTGGACAGAACAGGAGACCCCAATCGCGGGCGAGCGGATTGCAGAGGATGCATGACGCCGGCGTCAAGGCTTACGTGATCCGCCGTCTTCTTCTTTCTCCGTTCTTGATTGGAGGAATTGTCTTTCGGCGGTGACGCATTTCGTTTGGTTTTTTTGTCCTAGGGGCTTCGTTCTTTGATCGAGAAAGAGACGAATGGAAAATCAAATATAGAGCCGTGGAGGCGCGAAATGATGAGGGAAACTTTAGTCTATAGCTCGTGGTTTTTGAATGGGCCCTCTTTGTTAGCGACGGACTCGACAGGTTCGGGCCCAACTGGACAAGAAACTGCGAACATGCTTTGCATTAGAAAAAAAAAAAAAAAAAAACAAAAAGGACTTCGTCGGTGATAGGTGACATGGACAAGTGTTTGAACTCCACTTCACGCCGCTTCTAATTCCTTGGTCAATTTATCAGAAACTCGAATGTCCTGCTCACATTAAAATGAAAGGAAGATGTAGATTCAAGATGGTGCCGGATCACGGAATCTTGCATCATAAGTTATGGAAGGCGGCAAGGGCCGACGAGAGATTTTCGTCGGTGCTTGCCCAAAACGAGAAGCCTCGGCCATCCGGGCAGACTTGGATGAGCCGTAGGCAAGGGAGGTCGGGTACTCCTTTAGGGCAATCGCCCTAGCTTCACACATATAAGGATTGTAATTAATTTAGGATTTAGGCAATTATTAATTGCGCATCGCATGAAACATCCCGACATCATAAATAAAACAAAAGGAGAGACCGTGCTGCCAAAACTCATTGTGTGCACGTGAAGAAGGTTTGCCTCGATTAGATTGTTCTCTGTTGTAGATAATCTACTTTGAACGTGCAGTTTCATGTGGTTTTCCTTTTCTTAGAACTAGACAACGCAAAAAGATGGTAGAAACAAAGAATTGTACCACGGATGTCAACCACCGGGCTAGAAATTAGGTAAAATGGGAGGCCAATCACTTTAATAATGGTGCAAGCCAACGTGGCCCTGCTACAATCCAATGGTGCCATTCCCTCTCCAACCATTTCATAATCAAAATTCTATTCTCTCGGTTTCTTTCTCTATAAACTTTTTCTTTTTACGATTCGGGTGAGCTTGAGCAGTTGATCAATGCAATGAAGGCTCGGTTTAGGCGCTCCAACAATCCCAAACAATCCAAGAAAGACTAAATCACCGCACAGTCTCGATCCCAAAACGATTTGTGTGACACTTGCCTCTACTTTAGTATTCTTCTCGATTGTAGTCTTTGCATCTTGCTTGAGCTCATCAGGTTGAGGGTCACCGTGCTTGCTCACGGTCGACGGGGCAGCGTGCCTTCTTCGCATTCGCACCGCCTACAAGAACGGCATCGCTGATCCCGTACACTGAAATGATGGTCTCTCATAGTGCAAATGATTGCTTGCGCGGAAAGTTGGTAAAAAAAGCCGCTAAAATATATTTTAAAGTAAAATTTCCCACTAAAATTAGAAATTTATATTCCAGATAATTTACTTTTTATGTTTTCATTTCGACAATTACGGGTCTTTCAAATTAAAAGAAAAGAGAGATATATGAGTGGTGAAATTTGTATTTAAAGGTCGAGGAGTGCGGGACAATTTATTCAAATCCATCTTAACAAAACATTGTGATAAATCTCGTGTAATTTCTTGCTCAAAGCGCATTAAGATGGCAAATTTTAACGGCAGATAAAATCCAAATTTAAACACTGGGAAATGCACAATCAAATCGAAATTCATCTTATCTCGTAGAACTCATTATCTTCTTTTTATATATCAAATTTGCAATTATTATTTAATTATTATGCACTTGAAGCGTCTTTTTTTTTTTCACTTTCGTCACGTGACTATAAGAGACACTTGACACACTCACTTGATCAATGGGTAGGCTTAGGTAGGGTTGGGTCTAGTACCGGACCCAACAGCTCTTGCCTAATACTGCCCATGATATATCTTTATATAATGACCTAGCCTAATCGAGCCATAGGGTGCAAGCATGAGTCCGAGAAAATGAATGACCTGCCTAGACCATTCGACACATGCTTTAGGTTTGGCGAGCTGAGCACGTCAATAGGCCGATGGTCGAAATTCTTTCATTAGTACCATGACTTTTTTTTTTTTTAATTGTTCGATTAGCCAAGCTCGTCGATAGGCTCAATATCGAATTTTAAAAAGTTTGCCGTGCGTTTGAAGATAGATAAGAAATCGTTCAGATTGCCATCACTGTAGAATACAAAACACGATAAGGATAGTTTTAGACATTTGAAAGCGAGACGGAGGAATCAAGCTCTTCCTCGATGCCGACAAGGACAACTATAGATCCGGGTCGCGCAGAAGAAGTTTGACAACTCTGATGGGCAATAAGTTTTTCTCAAATAATTTGAAATTAGCAAAAGCATAAGTTTTTTTTTTGGTCGGTGAAAGCATAAGTTCAAGACGGTGAATTATCTTGTACTGGCTTTCGAAACAAGCAATTCTACTCTTACTTATCAAAATGCATATTTTTAATTTTTTAAAATCCCGTAGTTGTTTTTTTTTTTTTTTTTAAAGCTAACTAAAAACCCATCTACGTGAGATTTCATTTTTAAAACCACAGCTAAAAGCATATCTCTATTTATCTCCTTATCAATTAATCTATCTATCCACGGGTATTAAATCAATTTATGATAGGAACAATTACTTTCGTCTTTGAAATTCCATTTGATTACCCTTTGGGCCAATTTGATTTGTGTTTTTTTTTTGTCAAAATATTAGTATAGTTGTCCAAAAAGGATATTGTGGTAATTGAAAGTCCATTATCCTTAGCCAGAGGATTCGTATGTTAAATAAGGAAAATGTAAAATACGTGGATTTGGTGGATTAGAAAATGGACTAGATTCTTTTAGGATAAGAAATATTTTCAAGTTTAAAGAATTGTTCATGATATTTTCAACTGCTTTTTAAACACAACACGATAACCTTTGTTTTTTTTTATATTATCCTCTTACAATTCATCTAATGAAATTTATTAGTAAAAATTCAAGGTCAAAATTATCTCTAAGCTCGATTCATGTATGGAAGAGACTCAAGATACGTTTCCAAAGAATATTAAATCGGAGCTAATCTCATGATTTTACTTCACGAAAGATGTTTTCGCTCGATAAATGTAAACAATTTTAATGCGCGCAAAGAAGTATATAATTTATAGGCTAACGTAGGTTGAAAGTATTTTAAAAAAAAAATTCTCGAAAAAATAAACGGGAAGCGTGTACGGAAATAGTTCCGCCCTCGAATGACCAAAACGATTTAATTGGGCCGAAGCAATTTGGACCGTCCGATGGATTGGACCCGACGACTGATTAAACAAGGAGGGGCAGTTAATAATATCAGCCGCGAAGCGAAACAACGGTACGCAACAAAAGGAAACGTGAGCGGGACAAACAACGAAGAGATTCTCTGAAAACAACTACGCTAACGCATGCCCTAGATTCCCTCGACCCCCCTCCCTCATCGGACGGTCACCGCGCGACGCAGACAAATTCCCCCCGTACGCTACACCACACCCCAAAATTCACCGTCGCATAAAAGCGCTGCCCCCCTTCTTTCTCTCTCCATTGCAAGCAGCCGAGACAAACTCCGACCATCCACTCTCTCTCTCTTTCTCTTTCTCTCTCTAACCCCCTCGCCGCTGGCCGCGAGACTTTCTCGCGTTCCGTGTTCAGTTTCTCCGCTTCGACCGCGCTCGCTCGTCCCCCCAATCGACGGCCGCCACGACTCTCGCCGGATCTCAGATCCGCCGCCCGGCGCCCCGTGATCGGAGGGAGGGAAATGATCCCGGACTGCTACTGATAAATCCTCGATCACCGATAGCGGTATTTGTCTCTGCGCCTCTCTGGGATTTGGCTTGATTCTGTGCCGTCGTCCGTCTGTCGTCGTCGCTTCGCGTGGTTCGATTCCGGACCGGCCGCCCGCCTCCCGCCGTCTCTCTGGAATCGCCATTCTCCGGTGTTCGTCCGTCCGTCCGTCCGTCCGTCCGTTGCGATGTGCATTGCGGACGATGCTGCGCGCGATCGGTGGTCGCGTCGTCGGTCTCGGGAGTGAGCCTCGCGCATTCGGGCGGGCGCAATCGGCGGCCTGGTGGCGGATGATCACTGCGGTGTTGGTTTGGGGGAGTGCGGTTTCGAGCGCGAAATCCTCGGGCAAGCTTCGGGGGAGTTGTTTGCCGGCGGCTGATCGCTGATCGATGCGTTTACCTGGTTTAATTAAGTTCATCTGGACCGAATATTGACATTATTGATTAAATACGGTTTTCGGCGACAATGTTCGCCGGAGAGCTTTGACCTCATTCCAGTTAAACAAAGCTTAAAACTCTGCTAAACTCCTGATTGGTCCTCTAATGTGGAAATGGATGTCCTAGTTCTGGTAGGGACAAATTAACTTAAGAAGCAAACTGGTTTCGCCATCTTTTCCATTTTGGAAAGGAAGGGTAATTAGTGAAGTCTTTGCTGGAATTCCTTGACTTTCAAGCCGGTTGCTTGTGCGTGGATTTCGGTCCTCCGTTTATCGTGGACAGATTGGATTGGCTGTCTTCTAATAACTTGGCATTTGGTTTTTTGTGGTGTCAGATTTAATAATCATGGAGAGCTTGGCACAACTAGAGGCGCTGTGCGAGAGGTTGTATAATTCGCAGGACTCAGCTGAACGGGCGCACGCCGAGAACACTCTGAAATGCTTCTCAGTTAACACAGATTACATCTCACAGTGCCAGTATATCCTTGACAATGCTTTGACCCCTTACGCATTGATGCTCGCTAGTTCGAGCTTATTAAAGCAAGTCACCGAGCATACCCTTGCTCTACAGCTGCGTCTTGATATCCGTAATCTTCTAGACTCCAGCAGTCTATTAACATACTCATTTGGTTATTATGTCTGCATTCTTTTATTTTCTCTTTTTGGATTTGTCTCGTTGACTAAATCTGTCGGTTTTCTTTATAGGAAACTACCTGATTAACTATCTCGCAACCAGAGGACCGAAACTACAGCCTTTTGTAACGGCATCATTGATTCAACTTCTGTGCCGTATAACGAAGTTCGGGTGGTTTGATGATGACAGATTTCGTGACGTGGTGAAAGAAGCGACAGACTTTTTGAGCCAGGTCTATATTACTATTCATTGAGCACTCTCAGTTGTTATTCATGTACAAATTCACACTTTTGTACTTTGCTGCCTGTTGTGCATGCACATTTATCGATCCATTTTATGTGTCATCCACCTTGCGTCTCTAATGTTAAATTAGTTTCCATGAACTAATCTATTGTACAAAGGAAGGATAATTAAACCAACGTCAGATGTGATGTGGATGTCTAACTTGGGAAAATGTCATGTCACCTAAATATCGCGATTATCTTGTGATTATCCTCTGCTTATGGTCCTGTGACCTTTCAATCCCTATTAATTGTTGATCCTGCCCTATTGGAAACTGGTGCTTATTATTCTATAGTGGAGGAATTACCTAATTGCATTTAAAGACACGTTCTTCTCCTTCTTTTAATTAGTGAAAAAAAATTACCTAATTGCATTTATCACCATATCATTCTTTAGGACTAGTTTCACCTCGTCATTGATGGTAGACTCATTTATTATGCAATTCCTCTTTTCAAATCGTTACCTTTGTTTATAAAGGAAAGTTGCTCCACTGTTTCCTTCTACAGCTGAGAGTTGATATACACGTTGCATGAGATATGTAGGAACTTTTCTAAAACACATAATCCCATTTGTAATGTGTGCACTTTCTTATAGAAACACCAGTGAGATTGGTGCGATTTTCACCTTGATGGGTCTTGCTCTAGGCATAGTTCTCGGGATTGGATGGAGCTGCCTCCACTTTCTTGTTATTGTAACTGCTAAGTATATTCTGTCATGATGGTATTCCTTTTTGATGTTCTATTTGTCCACAGGCAACATCTGATCATTATGCCATTGGTTTGAAGATATTGAATCAGCTTGTTTCAGAAATGAACCAGGTCGGCATTTTTTCTACCTTCTCTTTATTTTTCTTGAACACTACTTTAATAGTTGATACAAGAATTATTTCTTATTCCACGACAATTTGACAGTGTTTAATTACATAAGCATCCGATATTATGTTCATCTTAAGTATGAGTCAACAGAAGTACGAGTTTTGACTACCTTCACTGATTTTTCTGAGCGAGATATGAGATGTTGTATTTGACTCTAAGGTTCTTTGTGGAGGAGAAAAAGTGATGAATATTTTTTTGAGATTGTTTTTGTTACTTCTCTTGTAGGAAATATAGTGATGATTACTGTTTGGACTATTCTTCCTTTTGTTTCCTTGGAATTTCTTAGAGATTTCTTCATTTCGTGGTCATGCAGTCTAACGTAGGCCTGCCATCAACACACCACAGAAGGGTTGCTTGCTCCTTTAGGGATCAATCACTTTCCCAGATATTCCAGATATCCTTGACATCTCTGCATCAACTGAAAAATGATGGTAAGTGGACAAAGGAAATAATCATAAACAACTTTTTTAACCTTATAGTGATGTATCCTGCTTAATAATCTGTTTGCTTCAATGCTGTATGTGCAGTAGCAAGTCGTCTACAGGAGCTAGCACTCTCACTCACTCTTAAGTGTTTGTCATTTGATTTTGTGGGGACCTCTATTGATGAAAGTTCAGAAGAGTTTGGTACGGTTCAGGTATGCTTCTCTTTATTTTTTATTTTTATAATCAAATACTTGTGTTGAAATGACTTAATATGATATTATGACTATAGATTCCATCATCTTGGAGGATGGTTTTGGAGGATCCTTCTACTCTCCAGATCTTTTTTGATTATTATGCTATTGGAAATGCTCCTCTTTCAAAAGAGGTATGGTTTTCCATTCATTTTTCATATTGCTTGGCATGCCACTACTATCTTGCCTGCTAGCTTGAAATCTAGTTGCTTCTTTTTCAGTAGCATTCATAGATGTAGATTAAGTTAGCTATTAGCCATAAATGCTTTGATTGTCCCATAACACTCTCTATCTTGGGAAGTATTGTCTGTTCCGATAAGTTGCGCTAGGAAAGGTAAGGATCTTTTTTGGAGTGTTCTCTTTTAAATTATTAATTAATCGGTCTATTAATCACCATATTTTGCTTGACAGTAGAGACTCAGTTAAGTCAATATTTCTCTAAAATTTTGCATTTGGACAGTTATCAACTGTAGCAGTTTACGACTCTTTCAGATTAACGCCTAGGGATACAGACTTTTTGATGGTTTGCTTGGACTTAAATTTTGTTGTTGCATATTTTCAAGGGTAGTATCTACCATAGTTTACTCCTTAAGCAGATTTTATCTGATGAATTTGTGCAAATCGACGCTTTAGATAGTCTTGGACATGATACTCGCCGTTTACTTGATGTACTCTTAGGATCTATCCTATTGCAATGTGAAATAGATTCACCCTTAATTACATCTTAATCATGAGAAGGACGGCATGGATTTTAGGTTTAAGTTGAGATGCTTGTCTTTGCAACTGATAGAGTCCTCGTTTTTCAGATTAGTCTAGCTTGATGCGGTATCGCGCTTTTTCTTATGTTTTTTGAACTTAGAAGTTGGGTTGGTAGTTGAATCATAATTGGTAGGTTTAAGAAGGGGTTGTTGATAATGACTTTATACTGTGTCAGGGTGAGTGGTTCTGTGTTTTGCCAGCGTATCGGGTTTATTTATCTGTTTTTTCTCCATGGCCGGCATTGAAAGTACCCTGTCATTTCTGTCATTTATTTATATTTTGGTTACATTTTTAGGAAGAGACTCGATGGTTGATTTCTTCCCTGTCTATGTAGTATTGTTCTTTATCAATGGGCTCGCTGGAAATTTCTAATTGATCAGAAGTTTCTACTTATGTTCTTCAGGCACTTGAATGCTTGGTGCGCTTAGCTTCAGTAAGACGTTCTCTGTTTACAAATGATGCTGCTCGTTCCAAGTTCTTGGCGCATCTGATGACGGGAACTAAAGAAATTTTGCAAACAGGACAAGGTAGTATTTGCTTACTTGGGTTGATAATTTGTCTGAATATTGCATTGTGCATGATGAAGTTTATTACAATGGTAATTGCTAACTATTATGGAGAAGTTTTTTGCTGCATGACGTGCTATGCTTTTATGACTTCTCTCCTCCACTTCTGGTTTAAAAAAATTGTTGATCTGGTGTTAGGTCTTGCTGATCATGACAATTACCATGAGTTTTGTCGACTTCTCGGGCGCTTTAGAGTAAATTATCAGGTATTGTACTTATTGGCTGCTTCTTTACTGTGGTGCTATCCACACTTCACCTTTTCAAGTTTTAGTATGAACATGTCTGCACTTGATAGGCGTATGGATTTATGCACTTAGCATCGACATGTTTGCTTGTATATTTGTTGTTATTTCTTTGTTTCTTTTCCATGTACACTTGGTAATTGGACAGTGAATCAACCTTTTTGGACTTAACTGACTGGAACTTAAAATGAATGAAGCTAAGTAAACCCAGATAATGCTAACTGGACCTAAGGTGACTGGAGTATGAAGGGTCCCAACCAGAAAAACAGAACCCAGAACAACCGAGGCTTCATGCTGTTTGTTTCCCTTTATTGTAGTTTATTAATTATTTGATACAATTTTGAATCTACCCTATTATAAGGTCATTTTAAAGTGCGAATTATATAATATTGATTTTTGGTTATGTAATGAGTAAGCGCCCTTTTCCTGTGTTCTCGCATATACTTGGAGTGCTCGTGTTTCTTTCCAACTCATTATCTAATTCAAAATTTGTCGCTGTTAAGCATTTGGAACGATTGGTCGTGTTCATTTGAGTTCTTGAAAATCTAATGTAGTTGTCAGAACTTGTCAATGTGGAAGGCTACGGTGACTGGATACGGTTGGTAGCTGCGTTCACTTTAAAGTCCTTGCAATCTTGGCAGGTTTGTTGACGCCTTGTTCTATTTTTCACGTCATGATCCCCGTTGTGTACATACTAATAATTGCCTTTTCATCAGTGGGCTAGCAGCAGTGTATACTACCTTCTGGGATTGTGGTCAAGATTGGTGACATCTGTACCCTACTTGAAGGGTGATGCACCAAGCTTGCTGGAGGAGTTTGTGCCTAAGATCACTGAAGGATTTATTACTTCACGGTTTGATTCCATACAGGTTGCTTATTGTTGCAGTGACTATGTGTTGCTTTTGTTGCTTTTCAAAAGGTATTTTTTATTGACTTCTAAATGTGCTGCACAGGCTGGATTTCCAGATGATCCCTCAGAGAACCCATTGGACAATGTTGAACTTCTTCAGGATCAGCTTGACTGCTTCCCTTATCTCTGTAGATTTCAGGTTCTGATATCTTTCTCATTGTTTATTTGTTTCTATTTGTTTTCAATTATATTATTTCTGGTTGTTTTTGGTTAAAAAAAATTGAAAAGAGCCAGCCAATTATATAATGTGTTTTTGGTCGAATTGCCTAGATGTCTTATGGAATCTCTCTTTTATTTTGTGTTGCAGTATGAGAGCAGTAGTTTGTACATAATACAAATGATGGAGCCTATTTTGCAAACATACACGGTATATCTCTATTGCGTTGGCGTATTTTTCCTGAATTTGATGAGATGGGACCAATATGCAATCAATTGCTTTTCTGTAGGAGAGAGCACGATTATCAGGAGGTGACAGTAGTGATCTGTCGATTATTGAAGCTAAATTGGCTTGGATTGTCCATATAATTGCCGCTATAGTCAAAATGAAGCAATGCATTGGTTGCAGGTAACATTTCTGTACATATCTTCCTATTGCTATTAATGAATAGACCCATAATGTTTTATTTGGAGGCAACATACGAGGACAGATCCATTCATGAAAGTTAGGCGCATTTAGATGTTAAATTTCGCTATAATTTACTTTTGACATCATTTGGTGCAGTATGGAGTCACAAGAAGTGCTTGATGCAGAACTTTCTGCTCGTGTTCTGCAGTTAATTAATGTGACAGACACTGGGTTGCACAGTCAGGTAACCTGGCAATCATACATATCCAATTTAGAAATTTATTCTAAAATGAGACATTGAGGTTCATTTGGCTATGGATGAACTTTCATTTTTCATCTTACCTAATACATTTTGGACTCTTTAACTGTGTGTTTTGGTTTATGAAGTTGAATGGTCAAGATATCCTTGTGAGAATTGCTGTGGCTTTGCCTCCTTCCCCTTTTCCTCACATCAATAAGCTAGATTCTTAAAGGTCTTCAGTTATATAGATGGGATCGTGGCAAAAATTGGTCCTATTCCTTTTGCTCCTCTTATTGGATCAGTTTCTCTCTTGAGTTACTGAGTTCTGGTCTTTTATATTCCCCTTCCGGGTATATTTTTTGCATATATGGCTGTTTTTGTTTAAGGTGTAAGATTGTTATGTCAGGTAGTCTTTGCCAATACAAATTTTTTTACTAAGTGAAGCGTTTGACACATTCTTTGATCATTAAATTAGCTGTTGCTAATTGGTGGAGATTGTCATAGTCAGATTCCACTCCTTCCTTTTTCTATCACTCTGTCTGTAGATATTGCTTGTTGGTTGCTAAGCAATTCTGCAGGTCTATTGCATTAATAACATCGTTGTCATTCCTTGTCACAGAGATACGGTGAACTGAGCAAGCAAAGGCTTGATCGAGCATTACTTACCTTCTTTCAGCACTTCAGAAAGTCTTATGTTGGTGATCAGGCAATGCATTCCTCAAAAGTAATTATGCTGATGCTATTTTTATGAGATTTCTTCATCTAGTCTCATGTATATCCTTACAATTTCTTGTTGTTCTGTTGCAGCAGTTATACGCCCGGTTGTCTGAGCTTCTCGGAATTCATGATCATTTGTTACTTTTGAATGTGATTATGAGCAAGATTGCTACCAATCTTAAATGCTACACTGAGGTAAAATTTTATTTATCTTGTCTTTTTGCAATATTTATGGTTATTGTTTCTCTCTTGATTCTTTATTTCTATTTCCATTTTAGAGTGAAGAAGTCATCGATCACACCTTAAGTTTGTTTTTGGAGCTGGCTTCGGGGTTAGTCATTAAATAAGTCTCTTCAACTATTGAGCAGTTCGGTTGTTTTTGTGTCCTTTACAATTTTAACATATTTTTTGTTTCCTTCTAATTTCTATAGCTACATGACTGGAAAGCTCCTTTTGAAGTTGGACTCTGTTAAATTCATAATTGCAAATCACACGGTAATTCTAGCTTTATAATTTTTCTGCTTCTTTATTTTCCCTACCCTTGCAGGTGATTTGCAATATTTAATCTGCTTTTTTTGCCCCATGCTTATGAATGCAGAGGGAGCACTTTCCATTTTTGGAGGAATACAGATGCTCGCGCAGCAGGACGACATTCTATTATATTATCGGCTGGCTAATTTTTCTGGAGGATAGCCCCTTGAAATTTAAATCATCGATGGAGCCCCTATTGCAAGTAAGCTTTCTTTTACTGTGATTCATTTGGTAACATTCAAAGTGCCTTACTAATTAATTTAATTTTTCTTTTCCATTCTCATGGTTTTTTTTTTCTTTTGTTCCTGATTTGGGATGCATTTGCTCCCGTCAATGTGAAATGCTTGTGTCAACACAGTTTGATAGGATTTTGTCAATGAGTGCCCATGGACACTAGTTAAGGTTCAAATTAAGGAAATTTTGCAGTTTGCAATGTACCTGGTTGACATTAATTGGTGCCTCAGCTTTGTTTTTTTTCCTCATGATATGAGCATTCCCATACTGCATCTTGGGTTGAGGGGGTGGGATGTCATAATCCTTAATGGCCTTTCCTTTGACCTGCGATGGGGGTCAGCTTCTCAGTTTAATCTGAGAGGAAAGCTAGTGCAGTCTCATTTCTACTTCCCTTACAATTCTCCAGAACGACAGAGAAATTGTTTTGATCTGAGACGGATACCTTTTTTGTTTGTTCAATATCCTGTTTTGTATAGTCACTGTTTTGAAAATGGAATAATATTAAAATAAGTATACTAGATGTGCACTTGTAAATCTTTTTGACCAGACTCAGGGCATTTGTTAACTTTACCCTTTCTATTAAATGATAAATGAGCGATAAGATTGATGTTTTAGGCACTCTTGCATCTGAAGGTTTCATTCTGTGATAATGATGCACCTTACATGCCTCTAGTCAGCTTCCTCATGGCATATGGTGTAGTGTTTCAATCTGATTTTCATTCCAAGTTGTTTTTCTTTCCGTTTCAGGTTTTCATAAGCTTGGAATCAACACCTGACTCGATGTTCCGTACAGATGCTGTAAAGTATGCATTGATTGGGTTAATGAGGGATCTGAGAGGAATTGCAATGGCTACAAATAGGCACGTGTTCTAATATTATGTTTGAACATGCTTGACAGTGTTAAAGTATAAGCTGTGATAATGAAAAACTTTGGTCTTGCAGTCGGAGAACGTATGGGCTTCTTTTCGATTGGCTATATCCAGCTCATATGCCACTTCTTTTGAAAGGCATCTCTCATTGGTCTGATACGCCAGAGGTATGTTTAGGTGGTTAATTATGTTTCATGCAGAGAACTGGACACATGCACATATTCGCTTTCTTCCAGTTGAGTACTTGAGGCATTTGACCTTATGTTTATAAGTTTTTGAAATGTTCCTTCCCTAAATGATATAATGCACTTCAAGTATTTTGTCCTTGGACTTTTCCCAGTTTGCCTGTGGTCTTTTTTTTATTCTCATTGCTCAGGCTAGGATGTGAATGATGGACTGGTAACCTATGCCTCAGCCCCCCAAACTTATGCCTATTGACCTGTGTTTGTCCTTTCTGGATGCAGTCCTATGATCATTACTTTTTGAAGCAAAGATTATTTTTTTTGTCCTGATTACTGTTGGTTAATCATGTCTTATTTTTGTGTGTGGCGCATATGCTCTGGCTGACACTCATTGGTTATTGCCTTGAATATTTTGCAATTGATAGTTATTTTATGGTTGAAAAATGCAGGTTACTACCCCAATGTTGAAATTCATGGCTGAGTTTGTGTTGAACAAAGCCCAGCGTCTTACTTTTGATTCATCTTCGCCCAATGGAATACTTCTTTTCCGTGAAGTCAGTAAATTGATTGTAGCCTATGGGTCAAGAATATTGTCCCTCCCAAATGCCGCTGATATATATGCTTTCAAGTACAAGGGAATCTGGATTTCTTTCACTATTCTGTCTAGAGGTAAGAGCACAAAAGAAGCAGCCATACGTTGGCAATTTAATGAGATGCATGCTTGATTAGGTGCTATTGTGAATCTACTCACCTTTTTCCATTGATTATAAGTATGTTCTTCCTGTTTTTCTTTCTGAATGGATAATTTTAAATGGCCCATTCAGTTCAGCACATTTTTTCTTAGTATTGCAGCACTGATATAAACTAATAATGGAAGAATTAGGAGAGTATGTGCATATATATATATATATAGAGGAGGAAAAGATGGTTTGTTAGCCAGAATGGAATGGTCCCGACTCTACCCACTTTTAGCCTTGTGAGAGGGCCCTTGTCCTCCATATTTTGTTGGTAGCTTGGTATAATGAGCAAAAGTGGTGACAAAAATTCTACCTTTGTTGTCTACTTCCACTCAATTCAGTGAGTTGAGTAGTAGACTTTTGGGTCATTGTCATGTTTCTGTTCTACCAAGCAGCTGATAGTGCCCACTCCATTAAGGAAAAAGCAAATGACCAATATTTTGACGTGGGTACGAATGACTTTTTCTCACAACAGAGTGTTTTGATATTTTTGATAAAGTTTGTTGTTTTAATGCACACCTAATTTCAAAAAATATTTTATCATTAAGCAAATTCTTTCACTTATTTTATGCCGACAGCTTCACCTGAGTCACCATATGGGCAATGGGAAAAAATCTGTTTTGAGTCAATTTAGTAATTTATTTGTTGCTCGTTCACTGCCTATAAAGTCGCTCTATGTTGGCACCTTTCTTGTGGGTGTAGCTCTTGCTTTCCTGTGTGAATATTGAAATGGTTTAACTCCCTCCTTTATTTGCTGTTACATCCATTTTGCTTTGCTATTCTGCAATTTGATGTAGGATTTTATAGTCTATCGGCAATATTCAGAATCATTGATTACTTGTCAGTCACTTCCTCGACACGTTAGAATTGCCTCTTAATATGCTTGTTGACTGCAGCTCTAGCGGGCAATTATGTCAACTTTGGTGTGTTCGAGCTTTATGGTGATAGGGCACTTTCAGATGCACTTGATATAGCCTTGAAGATGACACTTTCAATTCCTCTTGCTGATATCTTAGCATATAGGAAGGTATGTGAGACATGGGTTCCTATGATATGGACAGCTTTGCTAAGTAAAGCAATTCAATCACCATATCTTTCTACACCAGACTGTAATAGTAATTTCTTTTGCAATCTCTCTGGTATTTTACCAAACCACCACATTGATATCACCTATTGCTTCTGGCCTGGGATGATGTAATTGTGCTAGGAATATGTTTCTGTAATTTCAGAATATTTATCCAGAAAAAGAAATAGCATCATATTATTATGTCCATGGTGCAGAATTGATGACAATTCTAATGAAGTTGTAATTTGCATTTAATCTATAGTGGTCGATTGTTTATTAAGCCACCACACATTGAACTCATATCTTTTTCTCATTTGCAGTTAACAAGAGCCTACTTTGCATTCCTAGAGGTCTTATTCAGCAGCCACATAGTTATTATTCTGAATCTCGACACAAGTACCTTCATGCATATTGTTGGTTCGCTTGAATCGGGTCTTAAAGGTTTGGATACAAATATCTCATCTCAGGTGCGTATTTAGTTGATCCTCTCTTCTATCTAATGGGGTCTATATCAAGATGTTAAATCAAAAAGTGAGAATGCTTAAAATTAGGCTTTGGAACTGTGAGTTGTCTTGGCCGGTTGGATAAGGAAGATCTCAGAACATGATATATAATTACCTCCATTGTGGATGTTTATCTTTCGGACGGTAGTGTTATGGAGCTTTCATGAAGAAGCTCCGCCATAAGCTTCTGCATTACCAGAAAAAGTTACTTGCTGCCTGTGTCATTTCGGTTTAAGTGCCATAACTTTTTCTGAATTTTACAGGCAACATGTTAATTTTGTTTTTCCATTTCAGTGTGCATCTGCTGTTGATAATTTGGCAGCATTCTACTTCAACAACATCACGATGGGTGAGGCTCCCAATTCGGCTGCTGCAATAAATCTTGCTCGACATATTGCAGATTGCCCAACCTTGTTTCCAGAAGTAAGAAAGCAGTCCATTTTTTCAATATTTTATTTTGCTAAGTATCCGCAGTGCAGTAACTTCTTGGTAATGACTTCTGCGGAGTGAGAATGACAATGACATAAACTAGAAAAAGTAGGAATCTTTTCCTGCAATTAAAATTCAAGGGCTATGACATGCATTAAAGTTGGATTTTGTTATAAATGTCTTTTGTTTAAATTTTAGTGCAAGGAAAATGTAATTCTCGTTTGATCATGTGCTCAAATTGAAAATGTGCACTCAGACTTCTATGTTTTCGTGTATAGATATTAAAGACTTTGTTTGAGATCGTTTTATTCGAGGACTGTGGAAACCAATGGAGTCTTAGCAGACCAATGCTCAGCTTGATCCTCATCAGTGAGCAAGTAAGATTTTATTAGCTTTTCCTATTGGTTTACAGTTGCTTTTCTTTCCTAAACTTGTTCATTAATGATGAATGTTTTCCTTGGTATTGTAATGTATGCAATGCAATGTATTACACCTGCGTGATTAGTGCAAACCAATACCATGTCATTGTGTAACTCCTTTGGCATCATTAGATAAACCACACCACCCCAACCCCCCCCTCCCTTTCTTGGGGTTCAAGGATCTAAGTTAATAGGAGTCATTTCTTGCAAATTTTTATAGGAAGGAGAACTGGCAAGTCATGGATTATAATTAGAGCTCCATTTTTACTCGTATTTAGAGTTAGATGCTATGGGTTCTTATCTTTTTTCATGTTGATAAGTATTGTCATTTCCATTTGGAATTCATTTATGCAAGTTTGATATGTTCTTCTTGACACTGATGTTTAGCTGAGACTTTTCACATCTTTTGCAGATATTCTCGGATTTGAAGGCTCAGATTTTGGCATCACAAGTAAGTTGAACTTCTGTTATGATATGTGGATATTTGTATGCAAGTAGGAAGGTCGAAGTTTAGTTATTTAAAAGGAAAGTGGACAGTATCTACAATCAGACTGTATATTGGGCTAATGTCTGCTCATCATTAGCCTGAAGTAGTAAACCTGGATAACTGGCTTTTTGTATATGATTGGATTGGTGGATTGCGAGTCTCCTCTGTTGCCTGCAAGATGAGAAAAAATGGAGTATTGGAGCAATAGTTGTCGGTGGGATGCTGGGTAATGGAGACAACATTTAGTTGAATTGAAAGCACAAATGAAAAGGAATAATTTGGTTTCTACAACTACAAAACCCCTTTTCATTGATGTATCTATAGTGATGATCCCATTTTGTAACAAACGACATTTGGTTTCCCAGTAGAAATAGTTGATGTTTTCCTTTATAGTTCCTCTTTCCTGTTTGACTACTATTATGCCAATTGTCAGTATGTGTTTTGTAGCTAAAGGAGTGATTCATTGGTAAGCATGCTTGATATCTGGCATAAAATCTTGCTTCTAGGATTCACAAGCATTCATGTATACATACAAAACTCGAGAAATCTTCTTAAAGTTGGAGTTGACTTGGTAATTAGATGAAGCCTTGCTGAAGGTCGGTCAGATTTTCACCCAATAAAAGTCCCATCTCTGCATGTGCTTGTCAGTTTCAACTGATGAGCTTTGAAATTCCGTTTTCATGTTTTCTGATGGTTACGTGTTTGCGTGGTGTGAACAGCTGGTGGATCAGCATCAAAGGCTTTCGCTGTGTTTCGACAAACTGATGGCCGATGTCACTCGAAGCCTAGATTCGAAGAACAGGGATAAGTTCACTCAGAACCTAACTGTTTTCAGGCATGAATTTCGGGTCAAGTAATGTGGCATATTCTTGTGATGACGACTCCAGCGGTGCTCCGTTGGTCGTGCACATGGATTTTTTGGTGTGGTCCTTAGACCTTGTTGGCATACACATAGGATCAGATATTGCAAAAGCTTGGCAAAAAGGGGGAGGGATTCCTCTATGGATGGATTGTGGGTTTCTCTGTACAGTAGTTTGTGTTCCTTTTGTTTGGAGATGGATGCTTTGCTGGGTTTCAGGAGTACTTTTTTTCTATTAGATCTTAAGTGGTGGTGGGTTTGGTATAGCTGCTTAGAATTCCCTTGGGAGACCTATTCTTTTAGAATTGAAGGTGTAAATTTTGTCCACCTGTGATTCATAGATTTTTAAGGTTTTTGTAAAATAACCTGAATATTCTTTGTACTTGTGTATAAAAGAAGGGGGGAAAAGGAAGGAAAGGGGAGAAAAGAAAGTATTACTTCATTTGGTTTTTTGGCTCTGTCCATCGTCCACAGGCCCTACTTAACCACATTTGCTCAGTCTCATTCCAGGATTTTGATGAATGCCGATTGTCACACCATGGCACAGAGATCTCCCCTTGCCTTTTGAGCCTGTGCAATCGCCGTTGTCCCCTCTGCCTTCATATTTGACAAGGCGAAGAACTGGAAACCGACAATTCGGTTTACTCCGCACTGGTCAGTAATAAATTAGGTAGGTTCTGGGTAGAATGAAATTCCTAACCTGACCAAATATCGTGGATGAATTCCTCGTGTGCAAGTGCAAACTATCCAACTATTCAGGCTAATATGATCAGTTAATTTTTCCACGGTGATGCTGGATCTAGCTAGTGGAAAGTATTAGACGTTACCATCATTCATCGAGACCTTAGATATCAAAAAATGACCTCATGTACATCCATGACTGGTCGAAATGAAGTAATTGGATTGGTTGTAAGCTAATTATTTTGAGAATGGTAGGGAAAACGTGTATTCATCCAATGAAAATGTAATCATTGTAATCATCGCTAATTACAGAAGAATGTGCAAACCATACAAGAAGTCGCTCATAGCATAAGAATGCCTCGCTTACGTGCGAACTTAGCATAGAGAAAAGAGGGAATGACTAGCAAGCGAAACAAAATCCATGCAACTGGAAGCCACTTCTAACAACTTCTGGATCCATCATTTTCCCCAGGTCCGCCCACCTCTTTTAAAGTATACAGACTGAAGGTTCCAAAGGATTACGGCCATCCCCTCAAATTTGGTTACCCATGAAAACTCGCGGACAGTAGGTCCATAGCAGCTTCCATGCAATGGGACCTGCAAGTCATGGAAAAGGAAACTCACAAAAAAGAAAATTTTTATGTTGATGAAATTTAATGTAATCCTTCGTCGTAGGTGGTGAACTAGCGAACCCTGTCTTATCTGGCTGCGATCGCATACCACCGACGACACAACAAAGCTTGCGTGTATAATCAAGCATCCAGAAGAATGCTCTTACCTTCATTTCCATGCAAATTTGGCATAACAAGAGGACTTCGGATGACCAGTGGACTTTTTTCTTTACCCCATCGATGGACATTGACCATTAAGACAAGAAAACACCTCTGCCAGCCAGTATTCAGAATTGCGGCAGCTCAATCTCCTGAAGAGAGCAAAATTAGATGTTTTACTAGTCTTTTGTCAAAAGGCCTGTTTATCAGGTGTAGTATGAACTTTATTCTGCAAAAATATCTATACTCATTTACCTTGGAAATTAATGCGACTGATTTCACTGATTCTGTGAGACGCCCATCTCCAAGCTCAGGCTGATCTACATAGAGTTAAGTAATGGACCATCTTGAGCGGTCAGGTCTTCAAGTACATGCATCTGAAATGAGAAAATAACACTTCGATACTTGAGTAACTCCAATAAGGCCACATGGACCAAGTGACCAACAAGCCAAAAATTTAATGATATTTTCTCTCAGAAGGTAAACATGTGACGAGTTTTTAAATGGCACAATTAAAATGCAAACGAACTTACACAATATGGTAGGGCATCTCCAAGGCCACTGGAGCGCGTGCAATTAGAAGTCAAGCAGTCAGACACGTGCCAGGGCATCTCCGAAGCAATTACAGTGCCTCAATTGCGAGGTCCATTTACCATAGATAAGTATGCATCAACACCCAAGTAAATGCCATTTTTCACTAGTATTTCTTGCAGCTTAGAGTGTGCAGTTTCTGCAGGATTTCTGACCCGCTTCTTTTCAAAGCCAAGGACAAGTGCCCTGTAAGTAGAATTGTTTGGATAAATATCACCCAGCACCATCATATTGACCAAGCAGCATGCATCTTCCACACATCCAATCTTACAAAATCCATGAATGAGAGTATTGTACAGAATCAGGTCAGGCCTCAGTCCAGCGTCAAGCATCTTGCGGAATAGTGCGTTTGCTTCTTCCATTCTATTTGCCCTACAATAGCCACTGAGAAGAGCACTACAAGTTATAATGTCAGGCTGCACTGGTGCTTTCATGGAGGACCACACGAGAAAAGCTTCCTCAAAATTCCCCCTTTTTGCGAATCCATCTATCACACTAGTGAACGTCACAACATCAGGAGAGAAGCCCCTTTGGACTAGTTCATCTAAAATATCTCTTGCCTGAGTCATAAACCCATTCCTCATTAGGCTGTGAATGATAGTGTTGTACGTGATTATATCAGGAGAAATATTAACAGTTGTCATCAAGCCCAAAAGCTTAAAAATCTTATGCAAGCAGCCCTTCTTCCCATAGAGATGCATTAAAGTGTTGCAAACAACAACATCTGGCACTAAACCATCTTTTATCATTATTTGTAACATGTGCTCTGCCTTTCCCATGTCCTCTATTTGGCAATTCACATCAATGAGCACTGCATATGTAGTTGTGGATGGTCTATTACCACTTTTCAACATTTTCCCAAAGTGCTGTAAAGCTCTCTTTGTGTCTCCGGCTTTACAGTAGCCTCTGATCATGGTAGTGTAATTATAACAATCTGGATGTAAGCCTACTTCGGGCATCTCAAGAAAAAGTTTTGAAGCATCCGACATGTCACGATCTCTGCATGACTTTGTGAGAAAACTATTATACAAGAAATTGTCAAGAGGAAGGTTGCACATGCTTAAAATATGGATTGCTTTTCCTAGATTTCCCACCTTACAATAGCCATCAATTACTGAACTAATTACAACAGAATCCAGGAAGAAGCCCATCTGCAATATCTTAAAGAATAAACATGTTGCTTCCTTTAACCAGGACATCCTGCAGAGATGGTGAACTATGATAGAATATGCAACCATATCAGCTTCGATCCCAAAATTTTTCATTTCTGTGACCAACTTCCAAGCACTTCTTATGTCACCCTTGATACAATAGTCATTGATAAACAAACTGATAATAGAGGCATTCATACCTTTTCCTTGACTTTGCATTTCCTCCAAAAAATCCCAAGCCAGGTCTGATTGGTTGGATCGTAATAGTGCCTGCAATAAGGAATTACAGACGGCTGCTGAAGGAAAAATTTTAAGCAATCTTCCCTTAAATGATGCTTCAAGGGCAATCTTCAACATGTCTTCCTTGATATAAGAATTGACGAGCATACTATATACAGTTTTAAGTACTCTTCTTTCTGTACAGGTATCAAGAAAAGTATCTAACAATAGAGTGAATGAGTCCTTCTGACCATGATATGTTCGTACAAGATACAAGACAAGACAAGCTGCCATACGATTCATGTTCCGCGAGGCAAAAATATGAATCATTTTACAAGTAGCTCGGATCCCATTTTTTAATGCTAGAGCAAGTGCAGCTTCTGAATTCTGATCAAAGAGCTTGTCCAAGCCCCGGACCATATTAATCTGATTCAATTTAGCCCAGTACAACTTTTCACAACCTCGAATCCATCCGCAGTTTGTGTCTGACATTTTCATGCTTTCCATCTCAACTTCCTCTGACTTCTGATTTTCACAAAACCAGGAAATCTCCTCAGCAGAACAATGATCACCATGATGAGACTCCAATTCTTCAACATTTACAGCTGAGATGCACTCTCTTTTTGGTATAACTTCTCCATCATAAGAAATGGAGGGCTCATCATCGAGCATGCTATAGCACATAGCTGCTGAACTCCCAGATGAAAAAGGTCTAGAAGTCTCATTACTCCGAAGTATCAGCTTGAGTTTGGCAGAGCAGTGATAAATGAGAGAAATGGAACCCCTCATAACCAATAGAATAATACTAGGAAAATGAACTTGTACAACAAAGCCATCGCCTTCTTTGCAGGAAACTGCTACCATATCTTCTCATTCTACCTATGGATATGACATGGCTCCAAACATTGCAATTTCCATGGCAATTAATTCTCGCACAACCCTCCACGTTTGAAGCTATAAGTACAACTCCAAAAAGCAAGGAAATTTACCAATTTATGTTCCTAGTAAACCAAAACCCCGATTAAGCACACCTACAAACTACTCGATTCAGAATCCAGAGAACCTCAATCTCCACGATGGCCACATACTCCCGCGAAATCCTACACAAAAGCAAGAGATGGAAAGTCACTAAGCGCTCGCGACTTATGCTTATCCGAATATAAGCGCCGATATCGCGACAAGGTCCAGCCTTTTCCAATCCAAACCACAGGATACACATTAAAAAAAAAAAAAAATCATTGTACATAACAAAGTTTCAACCTCTACCCCCTCGGCCCCCGCTTTCATCGCGGACGCGCGGAAACGAGCGGGAAAAAAAGGAGCACGAAGAGCACGTAGATTGAAATACTCCAAACGAAACGAAGAGAAACGAAAAAGCAAACCAAAATTAAGCCCAAAAAAAAAAAAAAAAAAAAAAAAGCACAGAGATCAAACTCTTTACCACCCGCGCAACATGCCGAAGCAGTCGGTGCAACTGCTAGGGCTTCGAGAGGCAGTCAAGCTCCGCTCAAGCTGAAGCTCGACTGCAGAAGAACGCCGACGAGCTACTGGAAGAGATAGAGAGAGAGAGAGAGAGAGAGAGAGAGAGTTAACGGCTTCTCTGAGTTCTCTCCTCTCTTCTCTCCTGTCAAACTGTACAAAAATGGAGGCGCCCCGACGGGTCTGCAAAGCGGGTCGATCCTGGGCCGGGCCGACGTTCAAACGAGCCGGGCCGCATTTTACGGCGGCCCGTTTTCGATCAGCGACCGCGGAAATTGACAGGAGTCAAAGTATATAAATAATCTCGTCTTAAAGTACGAAAGAAAAGATGTCTATGAGATTTTCTGTCATATTTATTTATTTATTTATTTTCTTAAAAGCACAAAGGAATTTCATCTTTCAACGTCCAACTGTAAACAATTGTCGCCTTGTCGCTCTCATGTCTCAAATCACAATAATGGAAAGCATACCCTCTTTTTTTTTTTCCCAAAAATCACTTTAAATAATAACGCTCCCAACCTCTCAAGATAAATAAATATCACTACCTACCATCAGAAAAAAATCACCAAAAATCATAAATTTTATATATTGTGACATATTTAATCTAATTTTTTTATGATACAAAAACTCAATTTATATTTATGTGACATAATTATCCAAATTTTATATCAATATGATATATTTACTCCAAATCTTAACGTTGAAAATCATAAACTTATATTCATGTATCTCTCTTCAAGATAAGTCTTTCAGTTTTAAGATCAAACTTGAAGAACACTTTGGTATGGATAAGACCTGAGGATAGAGGAAAGGGGACTTCTTCCCTCATTTCAAATTCTTTCCATAGGAATTTTTTTTTGCAAATAAATGCCATGGATGAATATTGGACTGTTCAAGTAATAATTTTAGGTAAATGTATATGTGTCTCGCAAGTATAAGTTTGAGATTTTTTAAGTGATAAAGAATTTGGGATAAATGTGTTAAAATGGTCGTAATATAGGACTTGTGGTGGCTTTTCTCCATTTAATATTTTCCTGAAAATTCAAAAATCATGCAGTTCGGGAACATTATTAGGTGAGGTAATTTACTAAAAAAAATATATATATCCTATAACGAAGTCAAATAAATAGTTAACGCGATAATAGAAAATCGGATCGAGGAAGGGGAAAAAAGAACAGGTGGTGCGACTGGGGGCAACTGAGCTTTTCCGCCATTCGTAATCCAGACGAAGAAGAAGAAGAAAAGAAGAAGAAGAAGCAGCAAAGCTTCATCGGCTCCACAACCTCTCTCCTAGGTCTCTCTCTCTCTCTCTCTCTCTCTCTCTCTCTCTCTATAATGACCGCTGAAATCGTTGCATCTATCCGATTCGATTGATCTCCGGTTGAGGCCCGATGGCCCCGGCCTCGACTTGCCGATCGATTTCGCGATCCGTTTCGTTCGATTGTCGCTGACGGATCGTTGTCGGCCCCTCGCCGGGGGGTTAGTTGCAGGTCCGCGTCGGTAATTGCTGTTGGAAGCCTTCAGATGAAACCGGTCTGCCCCTTCGTGAAAGCGTCGCGTCCCGAGGACGCGCCGCCGTCGTCCAGGAAGCACCAGAAGGAGGCCGGCGCGGATCCCGCGAGCGTCTCCCCGAAGTGCCCCTTCGGCTACGACGCGCGGCCGGATTCCGGGGCCATCTCCCCCAAGTGCCCCCTTGGCTACGACTCGCAGACGTTCAAGCTCGGCCCTCTCAGCTGCATGATCTGTCAGGCCCTTCTGTTCGATTGCACCAAATGCGTGCCCTGCTCTCACGTCTTCTGCAAGTAAGGAACTTTAAATATTGTTCCGTTCGTGTTATTTCGGTGTTATTATTTGTGTCTCTATTAGTCTATCAAAGGAAGTTCGCATACGAATTATTGCTTGGGTGACGTGGGGAGATTGGGTTAGGTTAGTTCAGTCAAATGCATATCTTTTATTTGTCCAGTGGTGCTTGTCTGAATTTTCCTCTTTAAGCTTTGTGGACCTTACGATCATTTCCTTGGGTTGTTGAATGTAGAGCATGTATATTGCGATTTAAGGACTGCCCACTCTGTGGAGCTGATATTGAGGGCACGGAAGCCGACTCGAATCTTCAGAGCACAGTTGATCGGTTTATCGAAGGCCATGGTAGAATTAAGAGGTCCCATGTTGAGAATGTTGATAAAGAGGAAGTTAGCGCGAAGGAGACAGTGATATATGAGGACGTGTCTTTGGAAAGAGGTGCTTTCTTGGTTCAACAAGCCATGCGGGTGGGTTTATAGAATCGCATTTCTGAATCATTGGGACTTTATGCTTTGTGGTACCACATGTTCTGTTTGACAATCTATTATCTTAAGTTATTTTCCCACTTGTGTAGGCTTTTCGTGCTCAAAATGTGGAAAGTGCCAAATCAAGACTCAGTGTCTGTGCTGAGGATATTAGAGATCAGATAACAAAAACGGGCAGCACGTCAGAATTGTGTTCTCAGCTGGGTGCTGTCCTCGGCATGCTTGGTGACTGCTGGTTCTCTCTCTCTCTCTCTCTCTCTCATCAACCAGATATCCCCACGTTTAAACTTTAAGTTTTATATTAGCAATTGGACTTCTGCTAGAAATTGCAAAATCTGATGTATAGATAGCTTAACTTAAAAGATTTCAGAAATGCATGCCTTTAGCCAGCAGTAAACGGGGTATATTTTCTGTCGCCTCATTCCTGTGCGTAGCCAGGAAAAGGCTTCTCTCGTTATGGCTGGAGTTCTTATGCACAAAAGATAGGTCAATTGAGATAATTTCTCTGGTTCGGGAATTAGTTATGGTTTTGGTCATAGATCTTCATTGCATTGTATGCTAGAGTTAGTGTTGAGTTGTAAGGTGGTCGAGACTTGAGGCTGCGGCCTGTGGTTCCAAGGTTTGTAGTTTCCGGCTGCTTTTGAATAGATATTGATGCATTGCTGTCAAAGATATAGATATAGTATTTTATAAAATGTAAAGTTGATTAAAGTTTCTTTGCATTCTAGAAATTCCTTTTGCGTTTTGAAATTGAAATACTTCAATTATTGAGACATATTAGATGATAGTAATTGACTGTCAATGTTGCATGTCTGTTGCAGTCGAGCAATAGGAGATGCTGCGTCTGCAGTCACATATTTTGAGGAAAGTGTTGGGTTTTTAGAAAAATTGCCAGCAGATGATATGGAGGTAATTGCATGGTATTTAGTTGATATTGTGCTGACATTATACTCAATGCTGACATTATACTCAATAACTCTCTCTCTCTCTCTCTCTGTGCATGTCAAACTTGCTTCCATGCAGATCACACATACACTCTCTGTTTCCCTCAACAAAATTGGCGATCTTAAATATTATGATGGAGACCTGCAAGCTGCAAGATCTTATTATGACCGATCCCTGAATGTCCGTCGAGATGCTGCAAAGGATAGTCCAGATGTTCCTTCGCAGGTTCGTTCTTTTTGCCGCTTGTGTGTGCAGTTCTTATCCTTCATCATGAAGTTCTAGTATATCTTTGATTTGCAGCAATGCCTTCGTGATGAAGTTGTAGGATATCTTCTTTATGTTGCAATGTATCCGTTAGCACTTGTTGTGAATATTTATTTTTTTGCTATCCATATGATTTCTCCTCTATTATCCACGTTCACTGAACAATAGTGGGGAAGAGGATGGACTAGCACATAATTTAGAAAACAGAATACAATATAAATCACGCTTGAACTTAAAAAATTTGTTTAGATGATACACATTGTCTCACAATGATGTGGTCAACAAGTATTCTTGGTGTTGCATGTTAGTTGTAGTGGCAATGTTATTTAAATAGGAAACTTGGTTGGATAAACTGACTTCCCCATTGCAATGAGGTTCACTGCATGAACCAAAGCGCATCAGAAGATGTTTACTTAATTATGAGTTATTATTCATGCTAGCATCGTAAACTCTGTCCATACGAAGTACACATACTGCAACATTAAAGCATATCAGGTAATACTGGCACACAGAACGTTAGTTACTTATACAGAATGTGTCCTTGCATGATTTTTATGCAGGTTCTTTCGGTCTCAATTCCTCCCTGAGTTTGGCCTTTTCTTTTGTCGTGCTCCTTTAAGTTTGACTTGTGTTTTGGGAGCACTGACTTACTACTTTAGTTGGATGGGTGTTATCAAGAAGGCCTTTCTGAATTTTCGTGGTTTTCAACATTGCTCTCAATTTGTTGTAACCTACTCTTGACTAAGAAGAACATCTACAGATGACTGGTTCAAATTACTAGAATGAGACATGTCAATTCAAACTCTATTTGTCGTGTACCGTAGATTGTTAGTGGGTGAGCTAGGTTTGGGTTTTCTAACTGTGGTTACACCTGTGAATGTATGTAAATCAGATTGAGTCCACATTTCAGGTATTTCTCCCAATGTCAATATAACCCTGTTTGAGCAAGTCTGACATTTGGTCAATCTTTAGGGTGGTATGGCAGTCTTAATATTGCTATTATTTTCTGCAACCATGGATAGTAAATACTTTGCCATTCTCTTCTGGACAGACTCTCAAAAGAGCGAACCCTGAATGATACTTTTGTTCAGTGTAAACGGAACACTGGTCACTTGATAAATTTGATTTTTTCGTGTCAAGCAAATTCACATTGGCAATTGGTCATCCTTGTTGAATTTCTTTAATTGTTATTAATAGTCGGCAATTGGTCATCCATCTGTCAACAGATTCTGGATGTGGCTGTTTCTCTGGCGAAAGTGGCAGATGTCGACAGGAGCCTTGGAAATGAAAATAATGCCACTCAAGGATTTCAAGAAGGCATAAAGCTGCTGGAATCATTGACACTGAAATCTGAAGATATTGGTCTCGAACAGCGTGTAAGATGAATTTTCTTGGCTTGATTTCTACTTTTGCTACTAAAGCTCGTTTTGACATTTTTAGCACCTTATACAGCGGCGATCGGTGCTGGAGTTTCTGAAAACCCAGCTGGTGGAGAAAGAACCTAAATAAAACTCGCTCAGGTCAGGCTTCAGATGTTTGTCTACCTTCCTCTGCTACTGTATATTCCTGGCCTTCCGTCTCGAATAATAAAATCAGTTTCATGAGAAACTGCAAGAGTTGAAAGTGCATCTATGATATAACCCGAGAAGATAGTCCTGCAGGACTAAGTGATGGGTATTGTCGGCAGCAGAAAGGCATTGACATGCTTTGTAATCTGCGAGTGACCACTGAATGAAGCTGTGGTGGCTAATCTGTTTCCCTCTTGTTCTAGTATCAGTTTGTTCTCATGGTTTCGTAGCTTTCTACCTTGAAGTCCCAATATGTAATGCTCTTGTAGCCTCTCTCTTCTGTCAATAAATGGTTCCTGGGATTTTTGCACCTGAAGCTGTAAGGTGGACATTGCGATGTCAAGCGACGTCTATAAGTTCAATGGAGAGTTATGTTCTTCTCGATCGCGAGCCTTTCTCTTTTGGGTTCTCTAATCTGAAGGTAAGAGGACGTTGTAGATATTTCAGTGAAGTTGAACATGTGGGGCACTTTTAGATAGATTTGGGTTCTACGAAACAATGTCTTAAATGACTCGTAAGTGATTGTTTTGGTTGGAACATTGCTAGAGGTCGTTAAACTAGTATATAAAAAAGCGATGGGGCAGATCCTTATTGGGTGCTTGACCCACTTGTTTATTTATCTTATTAGAGTTCTCTGTGTAACTTAATAAATCAATTTTGTAATCCAGCCTCATTCTCAGTAGCATGTCTACAAATGCACCGTCCATCTGCTGTCTTGATCGAATCTGCCTCAGTGAGAAAGAAGGCGAGGAAGTAAAATGAGCGAGTCTGCGGAACATCATGGCAGCATATAAAGAGCTGTTATAATGAAAACCAAGTTCAAGCAACATTCGATCTGATGGCCAAGAAAAAGCAATCTTTAATTTGGGGCATTGTGGGTAAAAAGATCTGATGTGAGTTTTCACTCTCTTACCCCTATTTTAGGACTGAGTATAATGATGTGACAAACCGGAGTGAGCTAAAGCATAAACCAAAAGTTCTAGGCGGTACAGCAAATGAAGGTAGAATAGTCTTATCAAGGCGTGCTGTCATTGCTTGACCTGTACAAATGAAAATGAAGCTTAAAACACGCCGATAAGTCGATGACCAGGAGCATAAGAGAGATGAAGTTAACACCGGATCGATAACAAAGCTACTGAGTGTTGTGTGCTCCACAGTGGACAAGAGAGTATGGAAAAAGACCCAAGGGAAGAGACGAGAGGCAAAAGAAAGTAAAAGCATACAACTTGAATGGGTAGGAAAATCAAGAACGTGAAGGAGAAGAGAATGTTCTCTCGTGTTTGTCATCTGGGATTTAGACTACAGAACAAAAGGAGAGAATTTTGCACCTTTTGCCTAGCGAAGCTTCCCGTCATCTTATCTCCCTCGTCTTTTGCAAAAGAAGCACTAGCGCATGCCCATTGCTGACACTGCAAGTAATGTATATCCCTTTTGTTTGTGCCATGAACGATACACCACTTCAGGTAGCATTGCTTTTCGACTTCGTTTGGAGGGCTTGTTGCACCTAGAATTTCATGTGGCATAGCTTTTCCACTTTTTCAGTTGTGTCCGCCTCATATGCATCTATCTATAAATATTGTCGTACCTAGAATTTCATGAGGCATAGCTTTTCCACTTTTTTAGTTGTGTCCACCTCAAATGCATCTATCTATAAATAAGATACTATTGACCAATTATTTCTCTTAAAAATTCAAAGAGAGTTTAGGAAAATCTCTATCGAAACTCCCGATTTTCTTTGGTGCAAAACTCGAGCCAAAGCAAAAGGCCAAAGCCACAACACACCCCTTCTCACATGGCTTATCTTCTACAGCTGCAACTACTTCAACTAAGGAAAAACATGCAAGTGCAATCTCAATGTGGTAGTCTCAAGATTAGACCGAATAAGAAGAGGATGCTCTTGATTTTTTTCTATTCTGCCTGTAGGACACATGGGGAGAGAGAGAGAGAGAGAGAGAGCCCACATGCCTAAACAAAAGCTATCCAGTTTTCGCTTTGCTTCTCTCTTGCAGAAGCCTATTCTGTGATGGTACTGCATTAATGCACCGACGAACACACTATAAAAAATAGTATTGTTTGCGAAATTAAAAAAAAATTAGTCATTTTTAATGTCTCGAAAAATGTGAAGTGTTGTTATATTCAGCGTGAGGCTTTGATTGATCATGCCTGACCCTACATCATATTTTAGTTGCGGTTCCACTCATGCAAAAGAAAATAAAAAAATGTACCTTCGAAATTCAAAAAATTATAAAGCTGGAGAAATGATATCCTATACATTCAATAAGCACACAATTGCTACTTGGTAGAAATATGACATCTACAGTGGGACTTTTCAGTGCATGCATCGTATGTAGTTTCTCTTAAAACGGTTATTTTAGTTAGTGTACTATGGAATTGAGTCATGCAGTATGTTCTCAGGAGGGCCAGGCTTCATCTTTTCCGTTTTCCCCAAAAGAGAGACAACTTGCCTCCCGCAGTTTCCTCCAGGCTCTAAAAAAATCAGGTGTTATCATCTCAATCCTTGGTTCACATGGAATTAAGTCTTTATTACGCCTCAATGAAGAGCATCAACCGACAGGCACAACTGGCCAAACAAAAATTATGTCTTGGTGGGTCACACAAAGATAATTGTTTGCCAGCACAGGGAGACGAGGAGGATGAGAGAGAGCTTAATGTGACCAAAATCAGTCAAAAAACGACAGAGTCATCACACATGTTCTTCCAAATCTTGCACTTTGGATCAGAACAGTGAGTTTGAGAGATAGGGAGAGTCTAATGATGGAATTTAATCACCCAAGTTTTGTGGCTTTTTCCACTTCCTTATCATATTCAGTGTCATGGCTGTACTTTTTTGAGGTGGGCAACTTAGCTCACACTCAACCATATATTCTTTTAACTGATTATGTTATATTGCCCATGATCCAATGCGAGTGTATTTAAATGCATGGTCTCTCATGGAGTTCTTGCCTTCTTCTTCACTTTCACTCCTTGTGGAACCATACTCTGATCTCTCTCACCAATGGCCTCTCCTCTCCTTCTTCTTCAATCCCTCCTTTTTCTTTCTCTTCCCTGGTTCTTCATCTCTTCCGCCACATCTTCAAACCCAATTCCACAGGTAAGTGCAAGTGCTTGCATATATACAATATGCTCTGCATAATTATAAGAATTTGTCTAAAAGAATCCTCATTGCTGGAACTAACTCCTCCTTGTTGCATACGAAAATGAAAGCTCTAACTTTCTTTTCTTTTCTTTTTTCCATTTGGTAAACTTGAAGCCTTATGTTGTGTACATGGGAAGTTCATCAAATGGAGACACAGAAGATGTTGAAGCTGCAGAATTATCTCACCTGCAACTTCTATCCTCCATTAGCTCAAGGTTTGTATAATTTGATCATCGCCGTCTCAACTTATTACTCCTCATTTGATATTCTTTCTAATTGTTGTAATTTATCTCCTTTTTTCTTTAATTTGGTCAGGCAAAAGAACCAGAAAGTGTCTCTACTCCACCATTATTACCATGCATTTAGAGGTTTCTCGGCCAAGCTCACAGAAAGTGAAGCTTCTAAATTATCTGGTAATGAGTGTTTGGTTCATGAATACTTGGTCATGCTTCTGTTACCATTTAGTGCATAACATTTATTCTACGCATGCTGGGTGTGGAGTGTCTGTGGATGGTGGGGTGGACCAATTTCTGTAAGCATATCGTCGTCAATCACTCTTAAATGCGTGTTTATGGGATAATCATCAACTTTCACGCGCACTTAATGGCTAGTCATTTACGTCATTTTTAGACAGAAATCATCACCTGACATGCTGGTTGCTCAACAGCAAGCTGTGGAATGATCCTTGAACTGTGCCTTCACTGTTCTTCGTGGGACTAGCCCTGGTATTGTGTTCAAACAGTTTGACTTTTTTCTTTTTTTCGTTTTATCATTTTTTGTTGCTACAGCCGAAAAATGGGTAAAATAGTCTATTGTTAGATTATTTTATTTTTATTTTTGCTAACATTTGTTGTCCAAGCCTGTCAATATCTGCTTTTGTTCTTATCACCAAAACCATGGAGAGCCGAAGAGCACATATGTCATCACAGACCACCAGCTAATTTTAGCCATGTTTGCAGCTTTATTAGTTAAGATTATAAATATGGAGAAGTTGATATAGCTTTTGTTTTCTTGCTTTATGGAAAAATAAAGCAGTCGTTTTGTTTCTCCTCTTGTTAAGGTGTTTTGATGATGCAGACATTGAAAAAAAAAAACAGTACACTACAATCTCTAATGAAAGTGTTGGAGTGTAAAACCAGGCCATGAGAAGGTGCTATCAGTGTTTCCTGATCCTCTGCTTCAACTTCATACAACACGCTCTTGGGATTTCTTGGAAGTGGGGTCAAGTGAACAAGCAAGAAGCCAAAATCAGCATCCATCCAATGATGTCATAATTGGAGTTATTGACACAGGTAATTAATCTTTCTCAAGTATCCTATGCTAAATTAATGCTATGGATTGCATTATTTGCTTTTGTAGCAGAGCATAAATAATAAAACCTTTGAGCATTAAGGATAAGACTTTAGTTTAGGGATCAATCAAGGCAATGCGTGCAATGTTTTTGAAAAATTCAACTTTCCAAATAGATATCTCATCTCTGAGTTCAATTTCTACGATGAAAGACCAATGACAAATAACTCCCAGTGCTTCTTGGAGAACACATGGACAGTTCCTATCATGTTTTCAGAAGAAAACCAGAGGTTGGTTACATAACATAAGTTGACCCATACAAGGAAAAATTTGTAGTTGCATTCATATCAAGACAGCCCCCCGTAGGGACAACTCTATTTATTTACAAGCTGACAATTAGTCGAATGACTGTCAACGCGCAAAACCTTATCTTTCATTCCCATGCCTATGTATGGATGCTGTTGTAATGAACCCAACATGTCATATGTTGCTGCAGGAATATGGCCAGAGTCTCCGAGCTTCAGCGATGAGGGAGTTAATGAAGTCCCTGCAAGATGGAAGGGAACTTGCATGGAAGCATCAGATTTCAAGAAACATAATTGCAACAGGTAATTAATCATCCTTGTCCCAACTTTTCTTCATAAGAAATACACCAAAAGAAAAGTTTATAAGTTTAGCGGGTGAGAAGGACTATTAAATTCCACAAAGCCTTCAACCCCCCAATTGTTCAGTCATTGCTGCATTTGGGTTTGTTTTGATTGATGGAAGTTTGTCATTGTGAGAACAAGTGCAGAAAGCTAATAGGTGCAAGATACTATGGCATCCGATCAAGCAGCTCTAATGGCACTGGCACCGAATCAACTAAAGCCTCCGGGTCACCAAGGGACTCGGTTGGCCACGGAACACACACAGCCTCCACAGCAGGCGGTGCACTGGTAGCCAATGCAAGTTATTATGGCTTAGCCAAAGGAACGGCAAAGGGCGGTTTGCCATCCACTAGGATCGCAACCTACAAGACCTGCACCGAAGACGGTTGCTCTGGCTCGCTCATCCTCAAGGCCATCGATGATGCAATAAGAGACGGAGTCGATATCATCTCTATTTCGATTGGATCGAGCTCAACATTTCAGGCTGATTATCTGCATGATCCTATTGCTATTGGTGCATTTCATGCGGAACAGATGGGAGTTTTGGTGGTTTGCTCTGGTGGGAATGATGGGCCTGACCCTTACACTGTTGTGAATACAGCTCCTTGGATTTTCACGGCTGCAGCTTCTAGCATCGATAGGGAATTTCAATCTGCAGTGGTTCTTGGCAACGGGAGAATATTTAAGGTAATTTGCCCAACCGAAATCTCTAGCGTTTTTAAGCAATGTGGGAGTTTCTTTTTTGAACTTTTGAGCTCATCGTTGTGGCACAGATTAGTCATTTTCTGAAAATTTGTCTTGTAGGGATCTGCTATCAATTTTTCAAACCTCACTGACTCAAAGAAGTATCCACTTGTGTATGCTAAGAATGCTGCGGCTAATTTTACCCCTGCAGATGAAGCAAGGTAGTGATACCTCATACTTGCAACTTTAGCATGTAGATATGTGATGGCCGCTTATGTGATCCACTCCAAAGATTTTAATGAATGTCTGCCTTACAGACATATTTCTCTTTTAGCTTTAGACAAGCTGGAAAATTCCCCCTTTTGTCTCTTTTCTTGTTGGTAAGCTCCCTCTAGTCATATGGCAGTATCTTGTTCTTTAAGTACGCATCTATTTTATCTATATTTGGGTGCCAAATATTGTAGCTATTGTCTAGCACCTCAACACAAAGAAAATATAACATAATGTTGAATCAATTATGACCAAAGAGAGTCCATGATATTTATGTATTGATGTTTTGCTGATTGCTTCACATACATTATGGCATTGTTTGTTTTTATATCAGCGGTAGAGGTTCATAAATATTTCTTAAATTGCAATATGAAGGAAAATACCTACCTGACATTTTTATGAAATGCATAAGTTTACGTGAGTGATTTCCAGGGATAATGTCATTTCGCTTTTACCATTGTGCAGGAACTGCCTACCGGGATCAATAGATTGGACGAAAGTTGCTGGAAAAATTGTCGTTTGCGTTGACACTGATCCCATGGGGTCTAGAAAAATCAAAAAGCTTGTTGTGGAAGATGCCAAAGCCAAAGGGATGATTCTGATCGGTGAGAATCAAGTTGGAGATCCTCTCGATTCTGGTGTTTTTCCATTCACACAGGTTGACAATGTTGCTGGGTACAAGATTCTAAAGTACATCAGTTCTGCCAAGTGAGCATATCTTACAATGTCCTTGCAATAATATGCTGTGGATAATGCCAAAAAAAAAGCGACCCATTATCTTCGATCAGCTTACTCTCTATGCGAAGCTTATGACAAAATGACCGGGCAATAATCCACATGATCTAAATGTCACTGTCCATAGCAGGGATTTATTGTCTGATGAAGTCTTCATTCTTTATGTCATGGGGTAGCATAATTGAAATGAGTACTGACGCTGCTGTTATGCGCCATTTCATGTTTGAATTCCTGAAATGATTATTTAGTTTAATTCATGTACCTCTTCTTAGTGTTTGACATTATTCAGTCACTCATCCTTATTTTCCACTAACACAGATCAACCTATTGCACCGTACTGATTCTCCATCCTTATCAAAAGTGAAAATTAGAATGATCGAAGGACTCCGATTGATTGAAGAGTTCCCGTTCTTTTTTTTTTCTCAGCAATTGATGGAAGAGCTCATCAGTTGGTTGTTTTTGTCCCCATCCTTGAGCGAATATGTTATAACTGACATCGAGAACTGTGGTCCTCTGGTTTTGTTCCTTTACTACAGATATCCTACTGCAACCGTTCTTAAGGCAACCGCAGTTTCTGGCCAAAGACCAGCACCAACTGTTGCACTTTTCTCATCAAGAGGTCCTGGAGAGTTAACAGAAAACATCCTTAAGGTTATTTCTTTTTCTGACATGCACGTCAAATATCCGAAATGATATGGGTATACACACATATTCATGAAGTTGCATGACATTTTCTTTCAACCATCATGTTTGCAGCCTGATATAATGGCGCCGGGAGTTGCCATTTTAGCAGCAGACATTCCGAAGAATGATCCCGGGAGTGTTCCATTTGGCGAGGAGCCATCTAAATTTAGCATAAAATCTGGTACTTCAATGTCTTGTCCTCACGTCTCAGGAGCGGCTGTGATAATCAAGTCAGTTCACAGGACATGGAGCTCTTCAATGATCAAATCCGCACTTATGACAACAGGTATGCCACTGATAAATAGTTTGAAGATCCTCGTAATCGAAATACATCACGATTCATCCTACACGGGATGCAATTTGTTTTAGAAGTGGAATATCAACTCATTTGAGTAATTAGATTGTCCATATCAAGACAAGCATGATAATGCAGTTGTCATTTACGTGTCGCCATTGCTTGATGTCTTCAGCGACCTTTGTCAACAATGAGGGCAAGCCATTGATGAACAGTTCAAGGAGCCTCGCAAACCCACATGAAATCGGAGTCGGAGAAATCAGTCCTTACCGAGCTCTTCACCCGGGATTAGTATTCGAGACCACCAGAAAAGACTACCTCAGGTTCCTCTGCTACCTGGGCTACTCACAAAAGAACATCAGCTCTATGGCCGGTTCCGAATTCCACTGCCCCGAAAACTCCGGCGACGAGCTCGTATCCGACGTCAACTATCCGTCCATCTCCATAGGCAGTCTCAACCGGCATGGATCGGCAAGAGTGGTCACGAGAACAGTCACGAACGTGGGACCCGCGAATTCGACATACGTCGCTAGTGTGGACAGTCCCGTGGGACTGATAGTGGAAGTCTCCCCAAGTAAGATTGATTTCAGGCCAAATGCGAGGAGGGTCTCGTACAATGTCTCCTTCCGAGGGAAAGAGGCTCCCGGTGGCTACAATTTCGGGTCTCTAACTTGGTCCGACGGCGGACATTCCGTCCGTACAGTTTTTGCCGTTAATGTCGAGTGATGTCATGAGTTTGAGGTGGCTGCTCTGACCAGAGAACAGGGTGACGGATGCAATATAATTCTCTTGATGATAAGGCATTTTTTATTTGTTCATCAAGAAAATTAACCAGTAAAAGTTGTCGTTATTTGTAAGCTAACTTTCCTTATGAATAGATTAGAAATTCTGATATTCATTATTCATGATGAGGACTCCACATGCCATAATTTCATTTATGATATCTGCTGATTTTGCATCTAATGATTAGGATCAGATATCATTAATCAATGCTAATTAATGCCAAAAAGCTACTATATTCCAGACTTGAACCCATCTGGGCATTAACCAATTGCCATTGACCCAAATCCGAAAGATTAAACCTTTTTTATTGCAGAATATAGGAGAGTAATTTTAGTGGGTTAATTTTACGAATCAGTACCCATCAAAGTGAGTAATCAAGATACTGATCAGGAATAGTCATTTAATATTCTCTGAAGCGCCACGTATTGAGAAGAACTCAAGTATAGATTCTCCTTGAGAAAGAAATGTAACTTTCTGGTATAAAATGTAATTTCGTCGAAACATATTACCAAAAAAGATGAGGGAAGACAAGACCGTTTGCTTATGTCCTAAAAAGAGTGTCCTAAAAAGAGTCCCACTTTTTGGACAAAGCAAAGCAAAACAAAACAGGGGGAGAGAGAGAGAGAGAGAGAGGGAGAGGGCGTGTGGATAGATGGCAGGTATAAAAGCGGCTTACGATCTTCTTCACGCAAGCAAGAGCTAAACCCAGAAAGAGAGAGTCCCACAGAGAAAAGGACATGAGGGTTTGAATTTTTTGAAGTCGCTCGTTGTGGAGATAACTGGGTTCTTGGTGTTTTGCCGGTTTGGACCATCGATCCTTGGCTGTTCTAGCCTTCGAAGCCCTAGCATGATGTAAACCGACCGGAAAGGTGAGACTTTTGTCTTTATCGCTCTCGTCCCTCTTCTTTCCCCCCGATGGAATGCGTAATTATGATGTCCTGCGAGAAAAAAATGAGGTATTTTTTTGGGTGTAGATCTGGATATTCTTTCTGGACTTCAAAGTTCGAAGCTTTGGGTTTTTAGAATCCTCATTTCCTTCAAAGATCGTTGCTTGATCCGAAACTTAGGCTTGAGGTTATGCTGCATGTGTTTTCAAGCGATTAAAGAATTCGTGTGGACGAACTTCTTTAAGCTTTTTTTTATTTGTTATTTTTTCTCAGGTATGGTTTCTGGGTGACCCTTTGACTTTGCCCTGGTTAAGAAGGTTGTGTTTGTCAGATTTACAATATTCTCTTGTAAGTTGCGTGTTCCTGAGTTTCAGGGAAGGAGAATGTCTCATATCATGAATAAAGGTCATCGAGGTAGATTCCGGGAGTTGTTATGAGCGAAACTACTTGTTCCGAAGAGCTCTTCAGGCGGCGTGTTGTTGTTGCAGTGGTAACACATCAGGTTTCTTTAAAGTGTTAATCTCCCCGGAGTTTGTAAATGCAAGGAGGTTCAGGTTTCAATGCTGTTCCTCCAGCTTTCGATAAGTCAAGGGTTTTGGATGTCAAGCCTCTGCGGAGTCTGAGGCCTATCTTCCCGAATGCCAATGAAGCTCCACCCTTTTTGTGTCCATCTCCCAGCGGTCCCTTTCCTCCGGGTTATTCCCCATTTTACCCTTTTAGCATGCCACCGCCTTCTGAGACACCTGAAGTCAACCAGCCCGAGGAACCCCCGACATGGACTCCTCCGGCTGCTCCGGCGCCGATTCGTGCTTTTAGAACCCCTGAGATGGCAAATGGAGATGTAGATCAATCAGGAAAAGAAGCTGGGCCTTCCAATAGTAAAAAGCGTAGTTCTTCTCGGACACGTGGGTCTACTTCTTCCCAGAAGAAGGAAAAGGGGAGAAAATTTCATCTTAATCCGGCTATCACTGCAAATTATGTTGTTCCAATCGCTCAAGCACAACGAGAAGATGGGAGCAGGGACGTGGTTGATTGTGTACTAATCACATTTGATGGGCTTCGTAGGAGGCTGAGCCAATTGGAGGATGCCAAGGAAGTTCCTAGTGGATTAGCAAGGAGGTCGGACTTGAGGGCTGCCAATATTTTGATGACCAAAGGATTTAGGACAAACATGAGGAAAAGAATTGGAGTTGTCCCTGGGGTTGAAGTTGGTGACATTTTCTTTTTTCGGATGGAGTTGTGTATGGCGGGTCTTCATTCTCAGTCTATGGGAGGAATTGACTGGATAGGTGGCAAAGGTTCTTTGGATGAAGAACCCCTAGCTGTAAGCATCGTATCATCTGGATATTACGATGATGATGCAGAAGACAAGGATATTTTGATCTACAGTGGCCAAGGTGGGGCCATGACCCGAGATAAGCCTGTTGGTGACCAGAAACTTGAAAGGGGTAATCTTGCTTTGGAAAGAAGCATGCGTCGAGCCAATGAGGTCAGAGTTATTCGAGGTATCAGAGATGTAGCCAATCCGAACGCAAAGATCTATGTATATGATGGCCTTTATGTTATACAAGAATCATGGGTGGAGAAAGGCAAATCTGGTGCAAATACTTTTAAATACAAGTTTGTGAGAGTACCAGGGCAGCCTGAAGCCTTTGCTGTTTGGAAATCAATTGAAAAGTGGAAGGAAAATGTCTCATCCCGTCCTGGACTTATACTTCCGGACTTGACTTCTGGGGCCGAGACAATTGCTGTTTCCCTTGTTAACGATTTTGACGATGAGAAAGGACCTGCTTACTTTACTTATTGTTCCACTCCAAAGTACTCGAAAACATTTGCAATAGTGCAGTCCTCTTATGGATGCGGCTGTCGTAAAGGATGTGCTGCTGGTGATCTCAACTGTGCTTGCATCAGGAAAAATAATGGCGATCTTCCATATACTACCAGCGGGGTTCTGGTGAGCCGAAAGCCGCTCGTGTATGAATGTGGCCCTTCCTGTCCATGCGGGCCTAACTGCAAAATTCGAGTCTCACAGAGTGGTTTGAAAGTCCGTCTGGAGGTGTTCAAGACAAAGGATAGGGGTTGGGGCCTACGTTCATATGATCCTATTCGAGCTGGAGCTTTTATATGTGAATATGCTGGTGAAGTCATCGACAAAGACAGACTAAAGAAGAAGCTGCAGGAAGGTGATAATGATGAATATATCTTTGACTCAAGCCGTAGATACGAGCCGTTCAAGTGGAATTATGAACCTGGATTGCTAGGAGAAGAGGGTACAAATGGGGCTTCAGAGGATTCTGATATTCCTTCTCCAGTAATTATGACTGCCAAAGACTTCGGAAATGTGGCTCGCTTCATGAATCATAGTTGCAACCCAAATGTCTTTTGGCAACCAGTTATTTATGAAGAAAACAATGAGTCTTTTGTTCACATTGTTTTTTTTGCAGTTAGACATATTCCTCTGATGACGGAGTTGACTTATGATTATGGAACTCTGCCTCAAGAAGGTGATAATGGCTTTAACTTAAGGAAAAAGAAATGCCTCTGTGGAACATCAAAATGCCGTGATTACTTTGTGTTATAGTTCTCTATACTGGAAAGCGGATGAGCATGATGCAGCGTTGCATGGTCTAAGCTATATGGTTGGTATTCTTTTCGCACTATAACTGCAAGATTTTTGTGAAGATGCAACTACTATTTTGTTGTCTCTGTTCATGGCATGTGGTGTTCAATAAGATACCCATATGTTTAGGATCTTGTGGCTTACTCAGCAAAAACCCTCTTGTTATGCTACTTAAGTGGTTTGTCGGAGACAATACTAGAAAACATGAGATATCTTCTTTTCCTTTATAGCAGCACATGGTCTAACTACCCCCACCAAATTTTTTGGAGTGTTTCTTAGACAAGCAAAATTGCTGAATGATGTTCACTCTCTTGTTCTTAAGTACTAAATGGAGATGTACACTTCGGTCTCGTGTGGCCAAGGTTAATCAACCTATGATTTTTGGGACAAAATTTGGCTGAATAAAAGAATGGAGGATTTGAAGTTTCAGTTTCATTGCATTGGAATGTGATTTTAACTTTTTAGCTTCTCTTATGTTTTTGTGGCTTTGTCCTGCATTTTCTTTGTTGTGCTTCCTGTATATTTGGATAATGCACTCCCCTGTTTCTCGATAGGTTTTGTCTTTAAGGAAAAAAGGGTATGGAATGAGTTTGATTTTTTAGCTTCTCTTTTGTGTTTTCTGGCTTTGTGCATTTTCTTTGTTGGCCTTCCTGCATATTTGAGTAATCCTCTTTTCCTCGAAAAATTTTGTTGCTTAGATAAAAGGGTCGCAATAACTCTCTCTGTGCACTTGTGTGTTTTGGATTTAGATCGTTTATTCTAGATGTTTTGAATTATGAGTATAGTCCTCTTCTTTATTAGCGTGGAATTTAATTAAAATCTTTTAGGAACCTATTGTATTTTCCTCTTTTATCAATTTAAATCTTTAAAGACGGATCTCAGGTTAACTTTGTTTATTGGGGAAGTGAAGTTTATAACGTCATATCAATATGCCTATAATTTATGTCGTGTAGAAGTGTGCATCCTTCAGTTTCTTCTTGTTGTCTGATTCTGTTAAACTCTCATTGATGCATGATACAAGATGTCCACATGCATCCGTTTTGGTGCATCTTTCCATCTGTTTGGTGTGCAAATCACTCATTTGAACCTTTCTTATTCAAGATAATCCTTTTACAGGAATTTTCAATAATGTACATTTCTCTGCTTGGAGGTATTTACATAGGAGTGAACACGTGTAATTGGATTTTCCTTGAACATTACTGCAATTTTTTGTCTTTTGGGACCGGAAGTAATATTTACAACGTGATAGAATGATGATGCTACTTGAACATAGTTATTATAGTGGTTCTGAAAACTCTTCTTGTGTTATTGACTTATCCGAAAGTGCTAAACCCTGGGTGGGGTGTGGTTCTCCTACTAAGCAATTTTCCAAGAATCTGGTTTACCATGATTCTTCAGAAAGGAAAGAAAATCTGGAAAATCAGATCGTTACCTTGCTCCTGGTGTATTTTCCTCCTCTCGATATTCCATCTCGATTGTTCACATTGTTGAGCTTTTCATATTGACTTTCTTTTGATGTTTCTGTTTTCAGTATGTAACAGCAATTTTGAGTCAGAACTCCTGTCGGGGGCTGGTTGCTCTGCGCATGGTACCTTTTGGAAGGGACAGATGGTATGTCGATCAAGCATCATTTTGTGGCATCTGCCGTTGACGTAACCTCATCACAGACTGGACTTGAAGGAATCCCTTTGGAAGTACCCTTTTGCTTTTTGAATTTGTGGATAAGGGTATTGATTTTAGGTATTGTATATGTCCTATGGCCTTTTGTACAACTAGCTCGGTTCCCCTTGTAGCTTCCACCTCCGAAATTTTGCGTTCGATGAAGGCTTCCGGAGCTAGTGGACGTTTGTAATGAATAACAGAGTCTTAGTATTTGGATGTGGAATGAAATAGATGAAGGGGGTGAAATTTTCGGGTTCATGCCAGGTTATACTGTTGATTTAAGCTTTACTATTAGAAGATAAGCACTGACTATCAAGCATGAGAACAACACGTTAGGGACCAAAATGTTGAAATTTGAACTTGGAGGGCCAAACATGCCAGACTCCTGAAACTTTCTTCCCAACTGCCAATTGGCTAGAAGATACGATGATTTTTATTTTAGATATCTTTTCATCAAATTAAGACAACTACTGCCTCTGATAGCTAAGGATAACAGCCCCTGACAATGACTCAATAAGCATGGCTCATACGGGATATTTGCAGAATGGGGATTTAAGGGCATGTTTGTTTTAATGAGAGAACTTTTCGCAGGTTAGTTTTACGCACTGTCACTTGTTTGATTCACTGAATATGGTCATTTCGTGAAAAAGTAGTTAAGGTCAAACAAAAGTAGGAAAAACGAATTCCCATTTCTAAAAATAGAGGGATTCCCAAGCATGATAAATCTCTTAACAAAAGCTCATTTCTTCATCTTCAAAGCTCGTCGTCTCAAATGAGGTCCAAACAATCGAAAACATTTTCATTTGTAATTTTTAAAACAATGATAAGAAAACTTTTTTTTTTTTTGTATGTAGTTTTACGGGAAACAGACACATCCATGTGAACTATTATAAAACTCGATTTGCCTGGGACAGTTTGTAGGACTTAATTCTTTTTGCATAAGAGAAAGTTCCACGTGTAAACCGACATCGAGCCGATAAAAAAAACGCCCAGTTTGAGAAATATCTGCAATTCCGAATGCCATCTCTTCCATGTTAGTTTTTGCTGCATGGTTAGGACACAGATGAAAGTGGAGGGTCCATGTAAGATACAAGTTACACCATCAGAACTTGCAAAGTAGATGTAGCAGCAAACATTGGAAGAGAAACTCAGAATTTAAATAAGATACACTATCATGATGACTCAACATAGTTTCTAGAATGAATAGATGTCTGACATTCTAAGGTTTAGTTGTTGATAATTGTAACCAGTCTCTCTTTTTTCATTTTTGGTTGAATTTACACAAACCTTCACCGACAAAACACGCCTGCCTGGATGGATGTGAGGAGGCGGGGCTCAAATCTATTGAAAACAAGAGTCAGAAGCAAGTGAAAACCAAGATATCACATGGATTATACAACTCTAGACCTATACTGTGTGCCTTGGGGTTGAAAGAGGATGCAACCGTTCAAGGAGCCGAGGTTTAGCTATCCTCAGAGGTTACCGGAACTTGGTCTCGCTTGGTTTGCTGCCCCTAAATGCTGAAAGAGAGAAGAATGACCTTGACGCTGAAAAAGAGAAGCATGCAATTAATTAGGGTCTACACAGGGCCAATTCCTGACTTCAGAAGAAGTGGATAGGTTAATATCAAATAGAAAGATCTGCAACAAAGATATCGAGAAACTCGCCAAGCAAACCCACCTTTCGTTGTAGAAGCTCCAGCTGAAACAAGACTGTCGTGAAACTTATGACCACCCAAATGAGCTGTGTCAAAATAATTCCAGAAATGAGGACTACAAGATTGCGATATATGCAGTAATTGGGCTGATAAAATCAAGTAAAGCAAGTAAAAAGCATTTTCAGGAACAATAGGAGCAGGGATACAAGTTCTGCTCATCAAAATGACTAAAACCGTTCCAAAAATTTTAAATATGATGAAGAAAGGACCAGAAAAAACTTAAATCTAACAACTGGCAGAAAAGAAGCGAAGTAGTAAAGTCAAGAGGCAATTCACCAGAAAGTTGCTCATTAGCTACAAGATTCTTTGCATGAAGTGCCTTCAATAGATTTTCAGTGCTCCTCTTGCTAGAAACTTTAGGGTCATCCATATCATCCTCTCCCTCTGAATACACAGATGGGCTAGACCAACCAGATGTGTTTCCATCCCCCTTGCTCTTTCGAGCAAATTTCAATAGTCTCTTCAATCCTTTAGGAGCATCTTTCTGGTATATCATTGAAGGAGGATTTTCGGCATTACCCCACTCACAAATGTCAGGTTCACTACTTTCTTCTTGCAACATCTGTGATAAAGAATGGCGTACCCGTGGACTTGATGATCCAATTGGTACAACATTGGCATGAGATAGTACTTCAGAGGCAGGGTCATCACATACATTTGGTGGATCCTGATGCTCTTCAATTTCTACCCAGGCCATGGGAGAGATGGTCGACTCTTCTTCAGTTCGGACTTCTAAAGGCTCTGTAATATTATTTGGACCTAAATCACCCTCGTGAACAACTTGATCCATGTTCTCAGCTTCATTACACTCCTGAGTGCTACTTTCATGTGTTTCTGGCTCAACCGCAGCATCAGCTACAACCACTGATGTACCATCTTCCACTTCATGCTGACTTATCAGGTCAGAAACAACACCAATTTGCTCATTCTTTTGTTCTTCGCTTGAATTTCCACACCTAGTCACTGGTTCCTCCAGCTCAGTAGGTTTTTTCTTTGCAGAAGCAGCAACACCAGGACCAGTTCCAGAGCTCTTACGGAGAGGTTTTGATTCCAAGGGCACCACACTGCTTTTCTTGGTTACCTTGTTATAGAAACTAGGCTTAGCCGAAACTGCACCAGAGCCATCTAAAGAAGTGGTCACAGCTTTACTTTTCCCAGTTCTGGTAGTTTTAGTCACTGGTTGCAGCTTCTTATCATCCAGAGTCTTTGAGATCCTCTGCTTATTTGATTGGGCTTCTCTGACATTCTTTTGTTGCGTGAGTGGCTTTTCTGACTTGGGTTTTGGGCGAGAGAGAGCCGGCGTAGGACCCGCTGGCTGAGGTTTTCGACGTGTTGGTGTAGTGCCTGTAGAAGATAAGGCACCAGAAATCTTAGCTGGTGATGTTCCCGTGGTTCTCATTGTTGGAGTTGATGGCCATGATTTACGTGTCGCAGGTACAAGGGATGTTTTTGGGGAAGTCTTCTTGGTTACGGAAGGAGTTGGGTTTTCTTTCTTAACTTTTGCAGGTTGAGATGCTGTGCTGAGTGGCTTCTGGGGCTTCCTTGAGGAAGTCTTTTTGCCGGTATCATTTATATTAGTGGAGGCCATTTCAGCTTTCCTCTCATTTAGAGTCCGTTGCATGGCTCTAAATTGTGCTTGTTTTTCTGCTCGTTTTCCAGCATTCTCTCCTTTAAGCCTCTCATCCCTCTTCTGTTTATATCGATCATAAAACCCACCTCTCTGCTCAACAGGTAGTTCTTGACTTCCACCGATTTCGGCTTTATTAGAAGCACTCTTACTTTCCTTCATTTTTAGCATCATCCGGTTCAACTCCTCTTCTTTCCGCCGATTCCATTCAGCTGAGGATATTGACCTATCATTATTTTCTTCTCCTTGGATCACTCTACTGTCTGAGACATTACCTACCAGAGGAGAGCCCCCCCTTTCCCATTCTTCCAATCTTACATCTTCATCAGTCTCAACAATACATTGACTTTCAGACATGACATTCACTTCTGCAGTCACTTTTGTTGAATCCTTTGGGACCTCTTCCATGGTATCACCTGAACATACTGGAGTACTATCTGAATTATTCTCTGACTCATGTTGGCACGAGGAAGAGCCTCCCATACCAGCACTCCATCGCCTCAAAACAGATTTATTTGCACCTAGAGATATGTTAACTAATGACCTCCTTTTCTCAATCTCAGAAGCCTGATCCCTCTGCTTACTTTCGAAAAGATTGATTCGATCCTGAACACTCATCCGTAGATCATTTTCTGGTTTCTTATTGGGTTGCTCAGATCCCTCTTCATCAATGTCATTAGCAACAGTCCTTTCTCTAGCAGAAAAATAATTGAGGCTCTTGATTGTTAGGGAAGCGGCTCTACGGGACCCACCTCTCCCTATTTGAACCCTGCGCATTGGAGATGCGGACCTTCTACGTGATGCAGGTCTTAAAATACTTCGACTTCTTTCCGCAGATGTTTGATCTTCAACATTAGAGTCTGAAGAATCCTCACTTCCTGTTGAGCTCTCTCGCTCAACCCGTGCAGCTTTAGCCGGCGAAACGTTGTACTGTACTGGTATTTCTGTGTTTGCTGCCTTTGATATCAAATTACTCTTCTCCTTCCTAGCAAAATCCACATCCTTTGAATCACATTTGATTGAGGATTTCTCCTCGGAATCGATAAACTGGTTGTTTTTGCTTGTTTCTAGAACCCTATGCAAAGCATTCCTGCAATGAACATCCACTTGTTTTACTATCATGAAATCATCCAGAGGAAAGAGAAACCTAGAAGGATATAAGCCCCCTGAATTGCATGGCTAACTTACTCCAATTCTGCTGCTCCAAGAAGTTGAGAGAAATCTGCTATGTTGTTCATCTCTTCAACAGAGTAGGTGTCACCTGCAACTTGGCCAAAAGCTGCAGCTAACTCCCCTCTCAACACCACAAGCCTCAAATCCATAGCTCGTAACAGTTCATTCCTGATTACAATACAACAAAAATGAGCAAGATACAGCAGACATGATGAGCAGAAAAATAACATTGAAACCCAATGATGCCAGAGAAGAGAACAAGAGTCAACCTTGAAGCATCCGCTGATTCAGCGTCTGTTCCAGGCTGGTAGGAGGAAAAACATGTTAGTTGCTTGTTCAAAGCATAAACTTGTATATGAAAAGGGGTATTGTAGGACACTGAGACACATGATATTTACCTGGGGGAACAAAGAAACTTGAAACTTTCTAGCTTCCTCCAATTGAGACATCTCATCTCTTATCGGTTTTGTTATGGTCGCAAGGCTTTGTGAACCGACAATGCGCAGAAAACTGGGACAGAAATCAAATTTTTTGTATGTTAAGATTCTAAGAAATCATAACCTTGTCTCAACTAAGGTTAATACCAAAAAAATCAAAGTAATCAAAAGGTATATACTTGTCAAAGGTAGATTTTGTGAACCATCTTGACCCAGAAAGATTGTCGGGAAGCTGTATTTTAAAGTTACAGTTGGAGCCTTCCGTGTACAAGTCTCTCAGAGCAGGTATGTAGGGAAGTAATTGATCCAATCCTCCAGTTGCCAACTTTTCCACCTTGTTATCAACACAACCGTATGCTTCAAACCTAGGTAATCCCCAAAACATTTTCAGGGAAGTATATAAAGTAACAAGAAATTTCTCAAGAAGCACCCCAAAAAAAATAAAAATTCAGATGCCAAGAAGTCAACTGATAGCAACACCAGCAAGATGGAAAGCAAGCGAGTGAGTAAAAAGAGAATAAAAAAACAGGATTAGAGAACTTCTGGCTGCAAGAGAGTTGCTCCTAGATTTGAATGAAGAGACAATTTAAACATTTCAATGCAGCCATCAATAAAGCTAACAGTGAAATTCTGTTAACCTTTACATAAAAAGAGATTCAGCAATATGCCAGCAATTAGCCAAGTTCTTAACCAGAAGAAGGAAGTAGCAGGCTACTTATTAGATAACATAAGAACAGTAGTAAGCATCCCCATTAACCACATCCCAATTTTATTTAACCAACCTAAAGGTCAGAAAATTCTAAGCTCGAAATTTGGCAGTTGAGGTTTTTAATTCCATACTTAAAAACTTCTCAGATGAAAATTCTCTGTAAGATTTTCAGGATGGTCATTGTTAACAGATGAAAAGAGCAGGCCAAATAGTAACAAAGGAAACTCGAGTTAAGGAACTTATCATCATCAATGATTGAAACTAATTCATTCTCGCATATGAATTCCAGATTTATCGCATAAAACAGTCACACACGTAGAGAACTCTAGTTCTACATTGTGACTAGGGTGGGTAACTCTGCCACACCTCCCCAATGTAAATCTTGCAAAAAGAAGCTAGACTAACCTCTCCTGCCCGGATGAAATCTGAAACGAAGCATATTCCAGAATGGCATCTGAGTCTATATCACCCCCCATCTCAGAAACTTAGGCACCTGAAATGCAGGAAAATAATATCAAGGAGTGGAAAACTGTACAGATACATCCAACACTGTCATATATGATATAACTAAGGAAAGTGAAAGCACACAGGGAACATGGAAAGCCCAAAACCTTGATGATAAATCCTAATGGTTCCAAAAGGGTAATTTGAATGGACTTAAGTCAACCACCTGCAGTTGAGATGAATCGGAAACTTCAAGTGTTAAATCGAATGAGAAAAGCAAGGCCCGGTGCCAAGTATGCAACAATCAAGCAAAACCAGGATACTGCTGAATGCAAATCCAGCAGACTTTCTATTCTATAAATCCATGTTTGGTGCAGCAACTTACACGTTATTCCCTCCAAACATTGACATGTGCTTGTGGATATCACTTAATGACTCGTAATTGAATTAAAAGTACTTGCAGTTCAATGACAACTTTGCAGCCAGCAAATCCAATCGGGAAACAAGAATTCAGAAACCCTTTTTGCCCAAATGCCTACGGCTCAAGCTTTTGGACAAGGCACGACCAAGAGAGAAACTGAATGAACCCCAAGCAAAATTCAGTACAGCAAGCTCATTTCCACTGGAGCTCGCAAGCAGATGCACTCATTTCAAGCACTGCAACCGTAAACTCACAACCGATAATTCTCAATAGCAACTGAGACGAACTGGATTCAATTCAGATCTAGCAAATCAAGAAGGAAAAAAACAACCTGCACCGACACCACTCGCGAGGAACAAGCTACAGTGACCCAACTCATCAAGAGGACTTCAAATCCGGAAAAGACGCAATCGCAAGCTCTTTGCAAAGAAAATGCCAGTGCCCTCTCGAGCACACATGACCAAGAACCCGAAATGCAGGGTCTTGCAAAGCTCACTCAAAGACCCACAACACAAGGACCACCGTAGAATAAAGGGAAAAAGGAAAAATTCAAACTTGAAACTTAAACCATAAATCCAAGGACAGAAAAAAGAAGAGATGATGATGGGATTCGTGCGAGGACGAGAATGCACTGTACCTGAACGGATTTAATAATGCCGATCAAATCTGAGATGGAGAGCGGGGGGGCGAGGCTAAGACAAGAACAAAAGCAGGACAAGCACCGGGTAAGCAGGGAGCTAAAATACGCTCGGATTTTTCAAAATGGAAAAATGGAAAAGGGAGTTAAAAAAAAAAAACGAAAAACAAAATATTAAAGCGGACAATAACGCGATGATTGCGTTCCCAACTTACCATGATGTTGATGTCTTTATAGGAGAATTGCGGAAGGGGAACACGTTGCACGCGCCGGCTTGGGCGCGTGCGCTTCACGCGATTCCTCCCTCCACATGTGGTCCTTCTCTCCTCTTTTTTCTTTTTTCTTTTCTTTTTTTATAATTGGATTTGTCCTTTTTTTCCTTTTAGTTTCATTATTTTCCCATTTGATTATTTATTACATTGAAAAGGCCACATGCTGGGGCTCTTGTTAGGAGGGCTTAATCTGAATTGACTGTTGTGTGCAGCTTCTTTCGTAATAAATTATTGCCTTGAGAGACCCATCTCCATCTAATGCCATAGGATTCAAATTCTTTGGAACTTTGGAGGAGGAGGGAATTGAATATTGTGAAAATAAATCTATTTTCTTGATTATGATATTTGATTTGACTGACAATATAAATCTCCAATAATGGAATCTTGAGCTTTCTGCCACTGATTTGAGGGAAGTATGTCCCCACATGGCTTAAAAAAATTAATGAGTGAATCTGTCTTTTCTTCAGTGCTTTACTAGAAGTTAAAATTCTCCTCCTTAATCACCACCCGCCTTTCAAAAATGCCGATGTCTCTATATTGACCACCCTTATAAATATAATTTCTAAAAATCAAAGTCCAGCTTGTTCCTTTCAATTTGTTTTTTTTTCTGTCCTTGTCGGTAAGATAATTCAAACGCAAACTCAATCAAGACTTTAATTCATAAACGTCGAAAGACAAAATAGTTAAACTACATTTTCAGCATATACCCAATTCTTGCAAAGGTAAACCAAGACTCACAATTCTTTCACAATTTATACATCAATGTTTTTTTACTTTAGCAAAAAACTCTGTTTGCACAGTTCTTTACCGATTAAAAATGCATCGAGAGATTGATCCAAAATAAACAAATCATATAATTCCCGGGAGAACTTAAGCAGAGCAGCCCCCTAGGAAATTACCCCCGAGGAACAAGACACGCAAAAAGATGATGAAACTTATAGCTAACCTTCCGGCAAAGATTAATTATTCTAGGACCCCACGCCTTTTGTTTGACTTTGATCCTGTCATGTTCGTATCTGTGTCGCATCAAAGCAGGGACCCTGCGGTAAGATTTCTCCCCAAAAAATCCGCCACGTTAATTTCTTCTGGGCTTGGCTTCCAAAGGGCCTATGGAAAACAGAGAAGACTAGTTCTATTTCTTCATCTAATCTTTTGCTTTACCGGGAAACTTCCGTTTGCATCTTTCTTGGCTGGAAGCTTTTACATGGTTTTTAATCTGCCTAGTGAAGGGACCAGCAAAGTTTGGATTACCCTTTCAAATGGAAATTTGCAGTTGATAAGTATTTCACAAACGCTTAGACATCGATACACTTGTCATTAGATTGAAAGGCCTCTGAAAATCCCACTACATGTTAAAAGGGTATGAAGAAGATAAGGATTTGGCAAGTGCTCAAAGGCATATATGTCAGCTTTGGACCCCAAATGCAAACTGGCAAGCAGACCCTAACACGCACGCACTCTCTCTCTCTTCCTCTCTCCAAATGACTTTTACACCTTTTTGTTTCCCGAGAGAAAGAGGGCGTTGGAAAACCGTAAAGCATCACACAGTGTGATGGCTCCATCATCACGCTTTGCGAGCCTTGCAATGCATGTGCAAAGCCATGGATCTCTTTTTCCTTCCGCCTCCCACACGCCAAGTGGGGTACGAATAAACAACAGTTGGCGATCCCGAATTCCTTCAAATTTGCCGACCAAACATTCTCCTCCACCCCCAGCATCAGAACCCTTCACTTAAAGCAGAACAACACCTCAATGGCCAATATAATATGGCATCGACTGATTGAAGTCGATCCAGGAAAACATAAGATATGATCATGTAAAAGCTCGTCACATGACCTACCATGTGGACCAAGAAAGCAGTTCGTCAGTCCCAATTTAATTGAACCGGGCCCCAAAAATTGAGTTGAAAATTAAGCCTGGACAGCATGGCAAATCCTTTACCTGCCAATCTCCTCCGTAAGGAGCGTCTTCGTTTGAAAGTGATGACCACGTTTCACAGCTATTAACAGCTTCTACTACTCCTGCTTAAACGAAGTCATCCCACAGGAAGAAGCTTCCTCTAATTTGCACGTTTCGATATGAACAGAGACAATTATAAATCCAACAAGTAGGACAAAACTGAACAACCACGATAGAGAAGGAAGACAAATTCTGAAACAGACAAAGGCAAATTAGATAAGAGGTACCAGTCACTACATCAGCACTCTAAAATACAGCTTATGAAGCTCAAACCTAACCGATACAAGAACTAATGATACACTTAAAAAAGGTTATCGTGCGAAGGCAGCACAATCATTATAAACATCCGGGAGGATTATAATGAATCCTCGAGAAATTAAATCTAAAAACTTGAGAAGAATCAGTTAGACCATACATGTACAAGGCCATGCCTATTGCCTGTATAAATTTCGTTTCGCTCTTCATCGTAGAAGAGTGCAGTGATGTCTTCCAAGGCTTCTGCAACTGTGCTCCTGATTGTGGAGGCACGGGCACGTTTCTTGGAACGGCAATCACCACTACATTCACCGCTACAACTACATTCATCCTCGACAGGGACACTGTTGCTTGCTTTTACTTTAGCAAGGCATTTCCCTGTCAATATGTTGCTTACATTTATGGATCCTGCTGCAAAAACCAGTGGCACTGTCAATGGTACACTAACATCTGCAAGAACATGCTTTAACCAAAAAATATAGCCAGAGAATAAACATCTGAATATGATAATTCTAGATATGATGCAGCTATCCTTTGGCCTCCTACGAAAGAGCAAAGAATTAGATGATGCAGCCTGCTTATATTGTCAAATACAAGAGGCAGGTGCACCTATACGTAGAAAAAAGACACTTCCACCTCCAATGGGTTCAATTCCGACAAAGAAAAAAAGTTACTACTGACATACCATGCAAAATAACTCCATCAGATGAAACTTCCCATTCTTTTAATAGCTGTTTTAATTACTTCTTTTAAGGACTAGTATGGTGACAGGGTTCTTGGAATTGGAAAGACGGAAATGACTACTTATGTCAGGGCCAACATCCATACGAAGGCCGCTGGCACATAAAACAGTGGAAAAAATAAATGATTACCGTGTAAACTAATCGACCCAAAGAAAGCAAAGTGATGGGAGTTACCATTTCCTTCAGATAAGGGGCCTTCAGCATCAGCCTTGCAGTAAGAAATGATAAGGTCTTGATCACTTGTGATGTATATGTTGTTGGTATTGCAATCTGGATGCCACAAGAGGTGATCTTCAAATGAAGTTACAAGCTCTCCACGGAAGTTCCACACAGCAACAGTTCGATTTCTAAAAGTGAGGAATAACTGATTTTCGTAGAGGAAAATAAATGCCGAGGGAGTCATGAACTCAGATCTGCTAACTTCTGTTAACTCAAAGTTGCGAACCTGCAACATTATCACAGTCAGCAGCTGGACTTCATAAGTCCATATCAAAATATGCCTCAACAGAATATCAAGAGGAATACTTACATCAAGAATCTGGAGATTCTCGTTTTCTTGCTTGACTAAAAGCTTTTCATTGAATTGTTCAATAAAATCAACCTTCTTACTCCGATGCAGGAGATGATTGAATGACTTGAGAACAGTACCATCCTCTATGGAAAGAATCTTAAGAGGAACATGACCGCTAGCTTTTGTAAATATCAACAACATGATTCCCGGGCTATTAAAGAAAAAAATACAAACAATCAAAATAAGAGCGTGATCATATGAGGCAACAAGACGAGAGAGGAGTTCTTAAGTAACAGATTTCAATTAGGATAAAAAGGTGAAGATACATCGCCCAGATGAAAAAGAAAGTACCTTATCTTGATTTCTTTAACATTTTTATCTGATATGGAGTACAACATCGTGTAATTCTTTAGGTCAAATACCTTGTATATACTGCAGGACAGAAGAGGAGGTCATAATAAGATGGAGAAAATTATTGAACTTGGTAAGTCCATAACCATAGCGCAAATAACTCCAACCATGGGCCTGATCTTGTTTTTTACCTGTCTTGGGCAGAGTACGTAAGTACTTTCCCATTCACATCATCAAACTCCACAAAACCAGGCCATTTCAGCGATTCAGATTCAAAAAGCGCAAAGCCAGCATCGGGTTTGCCCCTCCTTATGTACCTAGACATCAAGAAGCAGAATAGATAACAACGCAGTTGTGGGGGATGAAGATACTACATAAGGTGTCCTTCCTTTCTAAAACTGAGAATATGTTTCTCTCTAGCCTTGCATCCTCTTCATTACAGCTTTTATGTGCTTCTGTAAATTTTTAGGTTCTCCTACAAGAAAAGGTGGTGTTGTATAAAAATTTGGTGATGGAGAAATTGACTTACTCAATCCTCGTGCTTCTGCATTTTAGGGAGCTGAAGTTGTCAGATGCATAAACAGAAACTGTGATAAGTGAGTCATTGTTCTTGTTATAGAACAGACTTCGAATAACTTCACCATGACTGACATTTAAAAAGCAGATCCTTTGATTTGTCTCTGCGTTCCAATAAAGAGTCATAAATCACAAAACTGGTACCGATATCAATGATTTTGGTAAAGAAAGCAAGAAAACCAAGATTCCCACCTCGACTAAAGGCTGCACAAACACCAGATTGAGCAAGGGCAAAGATAATGTCACGTGCTGCTACAATCTCAATAATCTTGGACCTCTTTCTCAAAAAAGTCAAGACCATGGCACAATGACCCTTTGGGTCATGGGTATCATATTCCTCCTGTGAACAAGTCCCACAATCAGCCAAACCAGAAAACCACAATCAGCATATGCAAACTATCCCCATAAAAAGGCTTTCATCAATATCATAAAATGGAACATTTGTCATCTTTGAGTTGAAATTCCACATCCTAGAATTTAACAAGAAAAGAAGCTCTCTTGACTGACTGATAAAGATGTGGCAAGACACCTGCATATGCAACTCAAGTAATGCCAATAGATACAATTTTTTACATTTGGCGTAACTTTTATTCAGAAACTAAATTTTCATCTCCTAATCATATCGATGATCAGATAAATGATACAAGCATCACATGAAAAGCCTGAATGAGGCAAAAGCGCCCATCCAAAGGTCAATCCCACATATAAAGCATTAGATGAAAAGCCTAAATGAGGCACAAGCGCCCATCCTAGGGTCAATCCCATACATAAAACTGAATATTTTGCACGTATAATATCTATATCTCCCAAAAAATTGCCTTTTGTCGACTAAGGATCAAAGGCATTGTGGTTTCATACCAGCCGCGATTTCAAATTTTTGGCATTCACCATAAAAATCTTCACTGCCTTCCCCTACCCTCAACAAAACCCAAGTTATGTTGACATTCACTCTCGTCCAGAAACCAAATTTCCAATTGATAACCACACAATTCCACGAGTTAACCCTAGTTCATACCAACACCACCGGATCAAGCCCAAATGTTAACGTAACTCACAGTCCACCTTGAAATCAAAACAAGCACGGACAGCGGCTCCAAATCCTCATTCAGACAGACACCCCCACTAAATAAAGACCTAGCAAGTCAAAAAAATAAAAACTGAAAATAACAAGAACCCTCGACGCTATACCTGCAACCGAATGTTTCTGAACCGCTCCTGGGCGTCGGTCATCGAGAAAGCGCGGTCGCGCTTGGAACTGATCTCGCGTCTCTGGAGCTTCTTGACGCTGTTCACGAGCCCATCCCCGCCGCACCACCACCTCGGCCTCTTCTTCGAAGCCAGCACCCTCCTCCCGCTGCAGGGCCTCGGATTCGCAGATACCCGCTTCCCCTCCATACTTCCCCCCTCTCCCTCTCCCTCTCCCTCTCACGCACGCACGCACGAGCGCAAAAGCTTCACACTTCTAAACTACGGAGATCGGCATGAACATCGACTCCACTCTCCCCCCTCCACTTCTCGATTCCCCGGCTCGCTCGCCTCGCCACAGCTTCCCCCGCGCGCTCCACTGAAGCCCTATTCCGCCCTCACCCCGCGACCAACGAACCCACCAGACGCCGCCGGGATGGGGACGGAGAGCGGGGTTTCCGACGGGGGGAGTGAGCTCGAGTTCCGCCGCCGCGCACCCTCCGCCGTGCGCGGGCGCGAGCGAGACGACGGGAGAGGAGAGGTGGAATGGACACTGTGCGCTGCGCAAGAGAGCGTATGTTTCGTTTCGTTTCGTCTCGTCTCGTCTCGGCTCGTCTCCGATCTGATTTCAAAATCTGCCGTCTCGACGAAAGCTGAGGACGACGCAGTGGATCCGATGTAGAGACCGGAAGCTTCTGGGCTTTCTGCGGCTTCCCGAGCGGAGCCCAGAGCCCGGCCCGTGTCTCGGCCCAGCTCTTCGTGAGAATCCGAAATCGGCCCAAGACCGATGAAACGAATTTTTTTTTTTGAGATACATGCGCCGAAACTCCTAAAACTTATTACGAAAATACAATTAAATTTAAAAATTTATAAAAAATATAATCAAGTCTTAAAATTTATCAAATTGATTTAATCAAATTCTAAAGTTAACACCGTCAATTTGACTGATAGAAAATGCTAACATAATTCTTTTTAATATGTTTTCTCTCCTACATGGCGATGAAGTGGCTTAAATTCTAAATTATTTGACCAAAATATTAATTAAATTAAATAAAAAATCATTTCAAAAAACAAAAACAGAAAAAATGAAACTATGGGCAAGGACATTATTTTGTATTTTTATGGCTCGATGCCTTATGCTATATGAGTCGAGAGTCATTAGACAAAATGCTCACGACTTTTCATTATCAGATGTTGTCGAATTGGCAACGTCATCTCGTGCTCTTTCATGGCAATTGATAGTGATCATTTGAAAATGATTTTCCTCGAGTTTGAGAGAGAGTGCATGATGTGTCGAGCTGTTGGACGATGCGTCGAGTCGTGAGATTGAGAGAGTCATTAGATGATGCTTGAGGCATAGGTTGAGCGAGAGAGTGCCTGAGAGAGAGTGACAGATGCGTCGAGGTGTTGGATGATGCTCGAAGTGTGGAATTGACAGAGAGAGACCATGAGACACTGAAGCGTTAGTGTTTAAGGCGTGAGGGAGCGGCTGCTTGCAACGTGCAACAAAGCAGCAGTTAAGAGTGGCCGCTCGTAATGTGCAATGATTAGAGTATTATATAATTGTCCTTTATGGGCTGAGGCACCTATTTGTTTTGGGTTGTTATGGCTCAAGGTCTTATGCTATACGGGCCAAGATTCATTGGACAAGATGCTTCTGACTTTTTATTATCAAATGTTGTCAAATCAGCAATGTCATCTTGCGCTCTTTTGTGGTAATTGGTAATGATCATATGAAAATGCTTTTCCTCAAGTCTTAGAGAGAGTGATTGACGCGTTGAACCATTGGATGATGCTTGAGGCGTGGGATTGAGAGAATCATTGGACCATACTCGAGGGGTGGGTTTAGTAAGGGAATGTTTGAGAGAGAGCAACTGATGCGTTGAGCTATTAGACATGATACTTGAGGTGTGGAATCAAGAGAGAGAGAGCTTGAGAGATTGAGGCGTTAGAACCTGGGGCGTGAAGGGGTGGCCACTTGCATTGTATAGGGAAGCAACGATTAGGAGTGGCCACTTACAACGTGCAACAATTAGGAGTGGCCGCTTGCAACGTGTAATGATTAGAGTGCAGCGATTGGCCATTATATAGTTGCCCTGTACAGACCGAGGCACCTATCTATGTTGTTTTTATGGCCCTAGGCCTTATGCTATATGGGCTGAGAGTCATTAGACAAGATGTTCGCGACTTCTCATTATTAGGTATTGTCAAATCGGCAAAATCATCTCGTGCTCTTTCATGTCAATTGATAATGATCCTTTAAAAATATTTTTCCCCAAGTCTGAGAGAGAGAGTGATTGATGCGTCTAGATGTTGGACGATGCTTGAGGTGTGAGATTGAGAGAGCCATTGGATGGTTGAGCGAAAGAGTGTCTGAGAGAAAGTGATTGACACGTCAAGCCGTTAGATGATGCTTGAGGCATAGGATTGACAGAGTGAGAGAGCCCGAGAGACTGAAGCGTCCGTGACTGAAGTGTGAGGGAGTGGCCACTTGCAGTGTGTAGTGAAGCAGCGATTAACAGTGGCCGCTTGTGGCATGTAACGATTATGGCATTATCTAGTTATTCTGTTTGGGTTGAGGCACCTATTTGTTTTGTGTTTTTATGGCCAAAGGCCTTATGCTATATGAGGCCGAGAGCCATTGGACAAGATGCTTACGAATTTTCAATCAGATGTTATCAAATCAGCAAGGCCATCTCACACTCTTTCATGGCAATTGATTGATAGTGATCATTTGAAAATGCTTTTCCTCGAGTCTGAGAGAGAGAGAGTGACTAACTCGTCGAACCGTTGAACGATGCTTGAGGCGTGAGATTGAAAGAGCCATTGGACCATGCTTGAGGGGTGGGATGAGCAAGAGACTGTATAAGAGAGAATTGACTAACGCATCAAGCCATTGGACAATGCTTGAGGCGTGGGATTGAGAGAGAGAGAGAGAGAGAGAGAGAGAGAGAGAGAGAGAGAGAGAGAGAGAGAGAGAGAGAGAGAGAGAGAGAGAGAGCCTAAGAGATTGAAGTGTCAGTGCTTGAGGTGTGAGGGAGTGGCCACTTGCAACATGCAATGAAGTAGTGATTAGGAGCAGTTGCTTGTGGTGAGTAGTGATTAAGGCATTATATAGTTGTCCCATATGGCTCAAGGCACCTATCCGCTTTTTCTTTTTATGGCCAAAGGGCTTATGCTCCATGGGCCGAGAGTCATTGGACAAGATGCTTACGACTTTTCACTATCAGACGTGTCGAGTCGTTGAATAATGGTTGAGGCGTGGAATTGAAAGAGCCATTAGACCATGCTTGAGGCATGGGATTGAGGGAAAGAGAGCCTGAGAGACTAAAGCATTAATGCCTAAGGCGCGAAGGAGTGGCTGCTTGCGGTGTGTAGCGAAGCAAAGATTAGGAGTGGCCGCTTATGGTGAGCAGTGATTAAGGTGCGGCGATTAGGGCATTATATAGTTATCCTATATGGGCCGAAACATTTATATATTTTGTGTTTTTATGGCCCAAGGCCTTATGCTATATGAGCAGAGAGTCATTGGACAAGATGCTCCCGACTTTTCATTATCAGATGTTGTTGAATCGGCAATGTCATCTCACACTCTTTTATGGCAATTGATAGTGATTATCTGAAAATGCTTTTCTTCGAGTCTGAGAGAGAGTGATTAGCGCGTTGAATCGTTGGACAATGCTTGAGGCGTGGGATTGAGAGAGCCATTGGACCATGCTTGAGGGGTGGGTTGAGCGAGAGAGTGTTTGAGAGAAAGTGACTGACGCGTGGAGCCGTTGGGCGATGCTTGAAATATGAGAGAGAGAGAGAGAGAGAGAGAGAGAGAGAGAGAGAGAGAGAGAGAGAGAGAGAGAGAGAGAGAGAGAGAATCCTTTGAGGTACCCTAACAGCCAAGCCCTCCTGGACCCAGACCGTGGTCCTAACAAGCTCATAGATCCAATGGCCATCGGGATTGGGACAACTAAACTTCTGCTTCGTACTATGCACGGGAAGACCATAACACTCCGGGGGTTCTACCATCTACGGTCCTGAAATTTTGGCCCACAACGGGGTGAGACATTATCTCATCAAGTTCAACCCCCTAAACCCCTATTAGAAAGAAAATACATCCCGGGTGGCCTAGCCACATCACACAGAAGACTTACATTGTCTTAATTCCTTTCCTGCAGGTTAGCACAATTTATATCACACAATCTCAAGTAGTAATAAGAATTTAAACAATTGGAATGACAACACTTTCATATAAACCACAATCGCACTCAGCACGCATTCCAATTATTATTCACTGCCACACAATGGCATAGCCTACTCGTAGTTTAGCTATCTACTTACATTAATGACAGGCATCGCCTCCCCCCCTTGGAGCTCGGCTTCGTCACTACGTCAACGGCATTCCCGAAGGAGCATAGGTCCAGTTGGCCTAACTACTACTGTGACCGAGTCTTTCAACCAGCACATGACAAATCAATATTGACCCCGCCCGGACACACCGTATTTCATTCATATACTCCAATTACAATAATAATCCTTAAAAATCCAATTTTTGCATCAAAATTCAACACTTGGGTTTTTATGAATAAAATCTCTATTTATCACAATCAACACTCAATTTGCCACATTTATTAATCAAATTCAAATTCTAAATGTACAGCAACGATCAGCACAAAATTCTAAGCAATTGAGATCATAAATAATTTTTCGAAATTTTTTTTGATAAATAATAATATTTTAATAATTTCGGAAGATAATATATTATTAAATTTCTAGAATTTTGAAACATTTAAGTAAATAAAAAATAAAACATATTATGTCACATCAAGGCTTATATTAAAATAAACATACTTAACTTTAAACTAAACACACTTTAACTTAATTAAACACCATAATCTAATCCTCAACCAAATAAACTAATATAATCACCTAAGTTTACTTAATTTAGACTAAGCACACTTAGGGCATCATTAACCCTCTAATCACGATTTAGTGAGTTAAACTTATCGGAATCGCTTTCCGATGAGTCCCCAGCAAAGAGGACGGCGAGGTCGTCGACAAATCTCCTCAGGGCGACACCAAAGGAGGCCGGGAAGACACCCAAAACAAGCCTTGAAGTTCTAGATCTAGGCTGGAAGTTCGGCCACTGTCCAAGGCTAAACGGAGGAGCTTCGGCGGTGGTTCGAGCGCGAAACCGGCGGAGAGGGACGACGGCTGCTCAGGCAGAGGCTGGCAGTGACTCCGGTGGGTCTCCGACGACCCTGACGACGACGGCAGCTGCTGGGATGGCCTGGTCGACGGGATGGAGGGTCGGGTGAGGGCGGAGCAACCCACGAGTCGGCCGGCAAGGCGCGCGCGGGCGTACGGGCGAACGGCGACCGTGATGGCTCCGACGACTGCGACAAATGGGTGGACTGAGGTGGACGGAGGCGCTGCCGATCGGGGCTGGCTGAATCGGTTCTCTCTCTCCTCTCTCTCTCTCTCTCACTTCCCAAGCTTGAAGATGATGTTGATAGGTGCCTTTTTGGAGATTAAATCTCCACCCTCCACTTGTCAATTTCTTCTTCATTTTGGCCAACCACCATGACATCACCTGATGTCATCTTCCACTAACTAAATCTCTCACAACCTCAATCTAATGGGTGCAATTTCTTTCTCCGCCGTAGCATGAAAACTTGTACAACAATTCTTTTAATTCCAATCAATTCTCTTCCAATTGAGCCCAATTAAAATCCATAAATTAATCCAATGTTCCTAATAAGATTTGTGACATAACAAGACTTCCAAATTCTGAATTCACTTTCAATTTTACGGTTAATTTCACTCTGGCACGATATTAACGCGTCCTAACCTACCGGGTAGCTTTTAGAAATTTGCATGCATTTGACCTGTGGTTGATCAATTCAAGCCACAATGTACATCTTTAACACATTGGTGACTCTCGGTTGTCGTGGTAATCTCAATGTTTCAAATACAGACACAGGGGATCCAATCGACATAAAAGCCAATCTAGTGCCGACCGACAAGAATAGTGCGATCTGGCGGAATCACCCACACTCGATCACATGTCTCTGTCGAGTCGACCTATCTCCGGTTTCTAATCGATTTTTTAACTGTGCCATAATGACCCTTGCAGATTAGCTCAGTCGAAAGGTCGCTTCCTGGTCAAATTCTCGAGTCTGATGCATTAGAATCTCTTACCGGCTTCACATGAGTGGCCAACTCAAGGAAAAGAACAATATGTGCAAAGATGAAATGCCCATCTCAATTTACTGAAAATAGAATTGGAAAATCGGGATGTCACATATCTGGTGCCTAAGGCCTTATGCTATATAAGCCGAGAGTCATTGGACAAGATGCTCGCAACTTTTCATTATCAGATGTTGTCGAATTAGCAATGTCATCTCGCGCTCTTTTAGGGCAATTAATAATGATAATCTAAAAATGCTTTTCCTCGAGTGTGAGAGAGAGTGACTAACGCATTGAATCGTTGGATGATGCTTGAGGCGTTGGATTGAGAGAGTCATTAGATTGTGTTTGAGGCGTGGGTTGAGTGAAAAAGTGTTTGAGAGAGAGTGACTAATGCGTGGAGCCATTGGACCATGCTTGAGGCGTGGGATTGAGAGAGAGAGATTAAAGCGTTGGTGCCTGAAGCATGAGGGAGTGGCCGTTTGCCGCATGCAGTGAAGTAGCGATTAAGAGTGAACATTTGTGGCGTGCAGCGATTAGGGCATTATATAGTTGTCTTGTATGGGTCAAGGCACCTATCTATTTTGTGTTTTTATGGCCCAAGGCCTTATGCTATATGGGCCGAGAGTTATTGGACAAAATGCTCGCAACTTTTCATTATTGGATATTATTGAATTAGCAACGTCATCTCATGCTCTTTCATGGTAATTGATAGTGATCATCTAAAAATAATTTTCCTCTCAGAGAGTGACTAACACGTTGAGCCGTTGGACGATGCTTGAGGCGTGGGATTGAGAAAGCCATTGGACTATGCTTGAGGCATGGGTTGAGTGAGAGAGTGTCTGAGAGAGTATAACTGACATGTCAAGCCGTTAGACAATACTTGAGGCGTGGGATTGAGAGAGAGAGAGAGAGAGAGAGAGAGAGAGAGAGAGAGAGAGAGAGACTGAAGTGTCAATGCCAAGGCGTGAGGGAGTGGCTGCTTGTAGCGTGCAGTGAAGCAGTGATTAGGAATGGTTACTTGCGGTGTGCAACGATTAGGGTGCAATGATTAAGGTATTATATAGTCGTCCTGTATGAGCCGAGGCACCTATTTATTTTATGTTTTCTGGCCTAAGGCCGGGATAAGTACACTATCAGTGCCAAAATTTGTGTACGGCGCTCACTTTGGTGCCAAAACTTTATTCTGGATCGCTTAGGCACTGTTTGGTTGGTTACCAAACAGTGCCTGATTCTGATTTTTTGTTCCCGGGATCAGTTTGGGAACAAAATCGCGTTTGGTAAAAATTTTGTTCCTAAGAACAGATTGGAGTAGAATCAAGAATAAATAAAAAAAATTGATTCTTATTCCAGAAACAAAAAAAAAGAATAAAAAAAGTGAAACTCTTCTCTCCTCTGCTCAAACCCTTTCTTTTTCTTCTTACATCACAAAATTCATTCTCTCCTCAAGAACGGCGACGGCGATCGCTACTTCTTCATCGTTGAAGCTGCTTGTTCAAGGTGAGTTCCTTTTACTCGCAGCTATGGGTGGTTGTCGGCTGATCTGGGTGACGACTCACTCACCATCACCATCGTTCGTCGTCTGCGATAGTTGGCGGGAGCGCCACCGGGCTCGAGTCGGCGGGCGCCCACGCCGATATGGCCAAGGGGTCGCTCAGCTCGGCGCGGGCGTCCGCTAAGCGACCCCTGGGCCCGAATCGACAAGCGACCTCACTGAGCTAGCCGAGGGGAGCGACCCCTAGGCCCGAATTGGCGGGCGCCCGCACCGATCCGGCCGAGGGGTCGCTCGCCACTAACGATGAGGTGGAATTTGCCGAATAATACACCCACCGACGATGGAAGATGGTAACGCCAATTGAGAACTACGATTAGTATTTGAAGTTAGATGCACAAATTACATGCCTTTTTTGAATCAAATGCGTACTTTTTGGTTTCTAATTCCATTCCTTCATTCTTTTAAACTACTGTAATAACTCATGTGATTTCTTTGGTGTTCTAGCTTTTTTGTTCTTTTATTGTTTTGCTCGTCTTGTCCTTATAGGTCCTTACAACTTCACTGGAAAGTTTATGACCGAGAAAAATAAAGTTTAGTGTAAAGTTATTTAAAAGGCCTGTTTAATCTTGTTGCTAGCAAACGTAACCCAGATCCTACTACTATTGGTGGTTTAATTCCATCTTTTAGGAAGATTTGTGGTTTTATTAAGTGTATCATAATTCACCAAGTTGTATCTAAACATGCTAGGATTATATGTGGGAGACAGTTACGTGATTCACTTCACCAGGACAAAGGGCAAGGCGACTATCTTCTCACCTTTCAGAGTCGAACCAAAAATTGTGCCCGCCTGTCTAGTATGGGCAGCCTGGAAAACACTTGCCGCGGGGTTGTTAAGACGTGCCTCGATTGCTTCTGTCGAGGCAACAACAAGAAGCTTCTTATATTCATTACTTCATGTATGACGTACCGCGACTGGGCCATCTCCTGAAGAATGCAGGAACTTGCAGCACCCTTTCTTGTGACAATCCCCTAAACAAGTTGTCGAGGTTGCTTATCAGTTTCTTGGGAGCAATGGATTTGGTACTTAAGATGTTATTGCTAATAACTGTGAACATTTCGCAACTTACCATCATATGGGTCTAAGTGCCAGCGAGCAAGATTGGGTCTCTCTACCAGGTGTTCTGCCCGTAGCTTCTGGGGGTATTCACGTTTGGCATTAGATATTTGTACCCTGTCGAGGTAAGGAACCATGGCATATATGTTTGGAATTCATTACCTCTCATGAGAAAATGATCCCACAAACAACGGAATTGTATAGTACGAAATAACATAAAAACAGACTCATTAAAAAAAAAACTCATAAAAAAAAAGAAATTAGATTCAATTTTCAATCTAACTTTAATCGTACTTTTTACCAACTAATCAACAGTTGATTGGAATTTCTAGTTATTGACCAACAAAAAAAAAAAAATAAAGCATATTTTTTTTGTTTTACGCCCCGTAACTCTTCCTCAGCCAGGCCGATAGAACATGGCCATATGAGTTGATACCATCACTATCTAGAGAAAGGCGCTGTGCGTATCGACCCGTGCAGTGCTGTAGCTAACGCGTTAAGTATCCTGCCTGGGGAGTACGTTCGCAAGATAACGACTTCGGGCATGGCCAGCTCCCGCAGGACCTCCCCTACAGTATCGTCACCGCAGTAGAGTTTAACCACGGCAAAATAGCCCCGTAACTTCGGGAGAAGGGGTGCCACGGCATTATATGGTGTTATTATGAAGAAGTACATAGATGCTAAAGGATGGCCCAAGAAGTTTGTTAAGTAGTCCCTTTCCATTAACGCTTGTTGCTTAACCTAAGATTGCTCGCACTCTGGCATATGTTGCATAAACTTGAGATGCTCTATCCAAATCAGTGGCGGGGGTATGTAGATTTTGGTTCATATCTCCAAGTAGAAGCACAATGCAATATGGCCAACAGATCTATCAAGATTATCATCAACCCTCCCAAGTCACTGCATCCACCTGGAAGGCCAAGGAAGAAGCATGTCCGAGCAGAAGATCGAGGCCGCGTGAAACGAGTTGTGCACTGTAGTCGCTGCAACCAGACAAGCCATTTTAGGACAAATGTGCTGCACCTATCTAAATTCTTAGCATTGAGCATTGTCTTTAGGTTGTGATGCAAAGCTAATTAGATACGTTTCAGTGCAAAATAAATCTTCTTCTTCCTTTTCTTCTTAATTGTTTTGGTAATTTGAATAGTTAGGTTTTGCAGTACATGCTAAAATTCTTTTCTAGTGACGTTTAACTAGAGTTCCTTTGAGCTTTGCCTAGTGTTTCTGCTAAAGCAATGGTCTCTGCAACTAAATAGTTGTTCTCAGATTTGCCAATCTACTGTCTTTACTCTTTCCTATATTGGTTGCTTCTTGTAGCTAAGTTTGATTTATGGGCAATATTTTCACATGGCAGTAGCCACAAGGATGCAACCTGATGCTCTGTAGCTGTAAGTGCTTCGATACTTCTAGGGTAACGAGATTTGCTAATCTCGTTTGATTTTATGAGATATGCTTGACAGACGACAAAGTTGTGACATCCCGAATTTCCAATTATATTTTCAATAAATTGAAACGGGCATTTCATCTGCACGCATATAGTTCTTTTCCCTGAACTGATCACTCATGGGATAACTAGTCTATCAGGTGAAGCCATTAAGAAATTCTAATGCATCGGACTCGAGAATTTGACCAGGAAACGACATTTCGACCGAGTTGATCTGCAAGGGTCATTACGACACAGTTAAAAATCGATTAGAGACCGGAGATAGGTCGACTCGATAGAGGCATGTGATCGAGTGTGGGTGATTCCACTAGATCGCACAATTCTTGTCGATCGGCATTGCGTCGGTTTTTCTGTCGTTTGGGTACCCTGTGTCCGTGTTTGAAACCTTGAGATTTTTCCGACAACCGAGAGTCGCCAATGTGTCAAAGATGTACGTTGTGGCTTGAATTGATCAACCACATGTCAAATGCATGAAAATTTCTAAAAGCTACCCAGTAGATCAGGACGCGCTAATATCGTGCCGGAGTGAAATTAACCGTGAAATTGAGATCGAATTTAGAAATTGGAAGTCATGGTATGTCACAAATCATTTTAGGAGTATTGATTCATCTTCGAAGGATTTTTCATGCAAACCGAGTTTTTCGGTAAAATAATCAAAGTATGGTTAATTTGGCTCGAGAAATTGGAAGGCTCGCTTTTGGTCGTGCTTTTGGGATCTAAATTGATTTTTTGGTCAAGTGATTATGTGAATTTAAGTGTGGTAACATTGGATTAATTTTATGGACTTCAATTCGGTTCAATTAGAAGGAAATTGAATGAATTAGGTTGTACAAGATGTCATGCCTCGGCGGAAAAATAAATTACAACCATTGGAAGATGTTGTGGGAGGATTTGAGATAGTGGAACATGACGTGATGTCATGGTGTGGGGGCAAGAAGGGCTAGGATTAGGACAAGTGGAGGGTGGGGATGAAATCAACTTCAACTTCATCTTCTTCCTTGAATCAAGGAAGGTTGTCTCCAAGAGGGGAGGAGAGAGAAAGGAAGGGGGAGCTCGACCGACCGGCAAGCAGCCCGCGCCGCAAGCACACTGCTCGGTTGCCACCACTCGCACGCCGCCGTCGGCGTCGTCGACGGCACCACCGGCCCGCGCACGCCCGCGCGCGCGCCCCTCGCCCCTTCCGCCCGCGCGAGCCGCCCTTGTCCCCTCACCTCCAGCCATCATCTGCCCCGTCCAGCCGTCGCCGTGAGGCCCCGCTTGGCCGCCGCCTCGCCCGTTCGAGCCACCGCCTCACTCCTCTGCCGCCCCCACGCCCGAACCACTGCCGAGCCACCTCCGTAGGCGCCAAACCAGCAGCTGCAAAAATGGGTTTTGCAGCCTGGTTTTGGCCCTTTTTGGCCGCCTTCCCGGCCTCGGTTGCTTGGCCCGCCTTGAGGAAAGTCGATCCTCGCGTCGGCCCCGTCGTTTTGGCGTGCTCGGCTCGCTAATCCGGTGAGTTTAGCTCACTAAAACTTGCTTAGACGGTTAATGATGCCCTAAGTGTGCTTAGTCTAAGTTAAGTGAGTTTATGTGGTTGGATTAGTTTATTTGATTGAGGATTAGATTATGGTGTTTAATTAAGTTAAATTGTGTTTAGTTTAAAGTTAAGAAGGTTTATTTTTAATATAAGCCTTAATGTGACATAATGGGTTTTATTTTTGATTTATTAAATGGTTTCGAAATTCTGGAATTAAATAATATTTTATATTACGAAAATCATTAAAATATTATTTAAAAAAATCGAAAAAATTATTTTTGACCTCAATTGCTTAGAATTTCATGTCGATCGTTGCTGTGCATTTAGAATTTGAATTTGACGAATGACTGTGGCAAATTGAGTGTTGATTGTGATAAATAGGGCTTTTAGCCATAAAAATCTAAGTGTTGGATTTTGATGCAGAAATTTGATTGTTAAGGTTTACTATTGAAATTGGAGTATGTGAATGAATTGTGGAAGGTCCGGAAGTCGTAATGATTTGTCGTGTGTCTTTGGTTGGTAAACTCGGGTCGCAAAGAGTGGCTAGGCCGACCGGACTGTATTCTTTGTGGATTGCCGTCAATGTGTGATGTGGCTTGGGTCGCAGTAGTGGCTAGGCCGACTGGACCTGTATTCTTTGTAGATTGCCGTCAATGTGTGACGTGGCTCGGGTCGCAATAGTGGCTAGGCCGACTGGACCTGTATTCTTTGTGAATTGCCGTCAGTGTAGTGACGTGGCTCGGATCGCAGTAGAGGCTAGGCCGACTAAATCTATGCTCCTTCGGGAATGCCGTCGACGTAGTGACGAAGCCGCGCTCCATGGGGGGGAGGCGATGCCTGACATGAGTGTCAGAAGATAGCTGAATTGCGAGTAGGCTATACCCTTGTGTGGCAGTGAATAATAATTGGAATGCGTGTCGAGTGCATTTATAATTTCTATGAAAGTGTTGGCGTTCCAATTGTTTGAATTCTTATTACTACATGAATTTGTGTGATATAAATTGTGCTAACCTGCAGGAAGGAATTAAGACGAGGTAAGTCTTCTGTGTGATGTGGCTAGGCCACTCGGGGTGTATTTTCTTTCTAATAAGGGTTTAGGGGGTTGAACTTGCTGAGACGATGTCTCACCCCGTTATGGGCCAACATTTTCAGGTCCCTTGTGGACGAAGTGACCAGATCGCTTTGGTTGGCCTTGAGGAGTTGCAGAGGTGAAGTCTGGAGCCTTGGAGAACGTGTCTGACTTGTAGTTCGTAGGACAATTCCTTTTTAAGAGTCGGTCTTTTGTAGACTTTTGGCTGTAGGCCTTCGTTTGTAATTCCGTTGATTTATGAAAGTGTATTGTTGTGAAATTACTTCCTGCTTTTCTATCCCATACTTTATTGTCAGGGGTTTTATAATATGTTTCCGCATGTGCATTAAAGAACTGATTGGGTCGGCGACTAAACCTAGGAACGTCGCTTTTTGAATGACCATGGTGGGATGTTGGTGCGCTCGGGATTCGAGGCGTGACAAAGTGCCATCAGCATGGTAGATAAGTATATCAGATTGACTGTGGCCGTTTTTTATAATGAGTCCTATTCTGATTCACAGACTGGATTTCTCTCAAAGTAGGTAACTACTAGGTTTCTAGTGTTGCAAAGTATTGACGAGATGCCCTATTCATGCTCTGCAAATTGTAACACCAAGAGCATTTTTTTTTTTTTTTTCTGATGAATGACTTACCAGTCAATGTTATCCAACTTGGAGCAAAATTAGCCGCACTTTCCCTCTTAGAACCCACATGCTGGAGAAACCACACCCTTTCTCTTTTTATTTCCGTTTAAAGGTGAACGGTATCATCTGAACGATTATAGGGGGGATGGAAGATGGCCAAGAACAGTAAGAGAATTATTCAACCATAGACATTCTTCTTTAAGAAATGTCATTGAGAGGTCATTTGGGGCATTAAAGAATCACTTCACCATTTTGAGACACATGCCTCCATTTACAATTAAAAAACAAGCACTTATTGCATGTTATGCTCTTCATAATTATATTCGTGACCAAGACAGGATGGACAAAAACTTTTCCCGATATGGAGATCTGGAGTACTCATTTGGAACTAGAGAAAAATGGAGGTTGTAGATGATACATCAAATGAGCAAGCAATGAAGATAAACATGCTTCGGAGAAGTATTACAAATAAAACGGCAAGGGATTACAATATGCCAGAGATTCCATAACTTTATATTTTCGACTTTTGTAATATTTTTTTTAATTATTGACTTATCAAAACCAATATTTCAAAGTTGAACAATGGACTAAGTTACTTCATTATTCATTTATGGATAAGTTGTAGTGATGAGTTTCTCGTTAAAGCTTTTTCTTTGTTTTAAAGAGTCATGTTGGTTTGAAGACTTATCTTCTTAAACGTTGGGTGTTCGGTTTTAGGGAAGGGAATATATATATATATATATATCCATCCATATTAAATTCAAAATGGATTAGATATTTAATCATATAAAAATAAATATTAATTGAAAATGAGAAATCACCATGATAAAAAAAAATCTTATTTAAATATAAATAATATTGAAATTCTAATAAGAAAACAAAATTTAAAATAACAACAATTTTCGTTTTTATTTTTATCTATTTTTATTTCTATATTTTATTTTAATTTCTTCCTATTCTGAAATATATATTTACTATATATAGAATACATGTTTAATTTTGTATTATAATTTAGTAATTATATTTATTACATATTTTAGGTATATTAGTATAGTTTATACTATGGTTTATTATTTACCATTTAATAAAAAATTCATTAGTTAATATTTTTATTACTTAGTATAAATATAATTAATCAATAGAATTTCTATGATTTGATAGAATTTTAAAATAGAATAGAATTCTAAATTCGAATTATTTTGAAATTGAAAATATAATAAAATATAATATGATTTCTTCACTCATAAAAGAAGATAATTACATTAGTGAGTGGTTTATGTGAATTCAATATCAAATTTATACTCATCTAAAAAGGTAATTAAAAAAGAATTGTAATACAAATTTTATGTAGTTACCAAACGCATTTCTGTTTGCTCAGAATCTATTCTGAGAACAAAATAAAAAAGAATAATTTCGATCGAATTTTTTCAGAAACATAATCGTTACCAAACGCGCCTTAAGGGTCCGTTCGTTTTGCGGAAAATGACTTCCGGGAAAATGTTTTCCGGATTTTCCGGTGTTCGTTTCACGGAAAATGAACTAATCAAGGAAAATGTTTTCTCATTAGAAAAAACAATCTTTAAAGTGAGGAAAACGTTTTCCATTTTTGAAAAGTGGAACGTTTTCCATGACTTCTTCCCTCTTACTTCTTTTTATTAATACATTCATTTTATTTTTATGCTTTCTTTTTTTTTTTTAAATCGAATTTTTAATTTCTTTTCTTTCCTATTCATCTTCTTCTTTGGCCCGACCGGCCACGGCGGCGTCCGCGACCGGCCGCAAGCCGGCGGCCGACGACCTCGCCGGCCTTGCCCCAGATCGGCGAGGCTCCGCCTAGCCCGATCCGGGGCGAAGCCAAGATCGGGCCTCGCCGATCCGGGCGAGGCGGAGCTCGCCGGCTTGGGCGGAGCTCGCGGCTCGCCGGATCCGGCGAGGTGGGCGGGGCTCGGGCCTCGCCCGAGTTCGCTGCGAGCTCGCCGGATCGGCGGCGGAGCTCGGGCTCCCAATCCGGGCGAGCCCGAGCTCGCTGCCCGATTCGGCGAGCTCGGGCGAGATCGGCCGAGCCTCGAGCTCGGCTGGATCCAGCCACCGGTGTCGGCCATCGTCGGGCGGGAAGGAGGCGGCGGCGGTGGAAGGAGGATGAAGGAGGCGGTGGCGGAGGAAGGAGGAGGAAGGAGGAAGGAGAAAAAAAAATAAAAAATAAAAATAAAAATAATAAAAAAAATAATAATAAAAATAATAATAATAATTTCGATTTTATAAAAATATAAATAATTAAAAATTCATTTTTTGAAAAAAAATATAAAAAAAATAAAATTACTTTTTTGGTCAATTAAAAATATTAAAATTCAAATTTTGATAATTTTTCTCAAACAATTAAATGAGCTAACGAACGGTGGAAAATATTTTCCACTCAAATTTTAGGTTTTATTTGAACAGGAAAATAGAGTCATTTTCTTAGAAAATGACTTCCAAAAAATATTTTCCGGAAATGTGATATTTTCGCGAAACGAACGGACCCTAAGTCTCATCTTTACATGACATCGTCAACTATCGATCATTTCAATCCCATTCTATACCCTCACCAGTATTTCTCCTCCTCAGTGGTTGGTCGAAACCCAAAAATATATGTCAATATTTGAAGTATTTCCCGAGAGAGAAGAAGAAGAAAATTAAATTACAATTCAATAGCCGTCTTTTCTCCATGCAATCAATAATCACATCCCCTTTTCTTCTTTTACTTTTACATTAAAAAAATTTGACCGATCAAGCCGCTCGTCGGCGGCGGAGGGCACTAAGGGGTCATGTCCATGGGGTAACTCCCGAGCTCCCGGAGGAAGGAGGTGTACTCCTGCACCTCGGCGAGTGCGTTCTGGGCCCTCACCTCCGCCATGGAGGCCTCGAAGTCGATGTAGAACATGTACTCGAAGTGCTTCGCTGTCCCGACGTTGGCGTCGTCGACGAGCCGAATGGGCCTCTTCCAGTGCGGCCGTGACTCGATCTTGGTCAGGTTGATGTTGCGGAACGCGAAGGTGGACAGCACCTTGAACAGCACCCCCGTCCTTTCCCCTCCGTTGTGCGCGAACACGATGCTCGTCTTGAACGGCCGGTCCGTCAGCGGGATGATGGGCTCCCGCGCCAGCATCAGGAAGCGGGTCACGTTGTCGCAGTCGTCCTGCACGCCGTCGGCGAGCACCTCTAGGCCATAGAGCTCGGCGGCGCGCGCACTCGCGATGGCCGCCGTGTCGGGGAGGCGGTTCGTCGCGATGTACTTGGCGGCACCGGCAGTGTTGTCGACAGCCTCCTGGGTGGCCTGCGGGGCGAGCCGTGTGATGGTGTGCTCGCACTGCGAGAGGGCCTGCGGGTGGGAGATGACGCGGGAGACGCGCTTGAGGCGGGAGCCTGGGAGCGCAAGGAGGCAGTGGTGGACCGGCATTTGGACCTCGCCCACGATGTGGAGCTGGTGGCGGAGGAGGAGGTCGTAGTTCTGGTGGATCGAGCCACCGAGGGAGTTCTCCACGGGCAAGCACGGCCCGGTCGGCGATCCGAGCTCGACCGCTTGGAACGCGGCCTCGGGCGGTTGCACGGGACGGCCTCGCACTTCGGGTACGCCTTCTCGGCAGCCGCCTCGGAGTATGCGCCGGGGACACCCTGGTAGGCCACGCGCAGCTGCGAGCCATGCAAAGGCGCTGGGGAGAGGTCACTTATCGAGAGCGGCTTCGGCTGCTGCGGGGCTGGGGCCGGCACGAGCGGAGCCGAGCTATCCTTGGTCTCAATGGGGACGAGGTTGAGGTCAACGGCAGCCCCGTGGCCGTTCATGGCGGCGACGTGGTCGGCGCCGCCGCCGCTCTTCTTGGCAGGCTGCTCCAAGGAGAGGACCTTGCTGGAGAGGATGGCGCGAGAGCTCTGCCAATTGGCGCGGTAGTGGTCGACGCAATTGGGGAAGTAGACGGCGTCGAACGGGAAGGAGCAACGGACGTCCCTGCCCATTCGAGACGGGGGCGACGCTGGCCGAACCAGGGACTTGAGATTGGCGAGAGTCGACGGAGATAGAGCCTGCATGGTTCGATTGCTTGTTTTGCTCGGCTTCTGTTTCTAACTCGACGGTTGTTACTATTCCGGTTACACAAAAAAAGAAGAAAAAAAGAAAGGGAAAACTAGAAGAGAGAGAGAGAGAGAGAGAAGCTTGGTGTTCGCTTGAGAGAAAGTGTACGTCAAGCTAAGAGAAAAGAGAGAGGTAGGCGTGGCTTTATAGGGAGAGAGAGAGAGAGAGGGAGGGAGGGAGAGAAACAGTAAAAGAGAAGACTTTGGGACCAAGCCTATATAGAAGATATTGGGTGGTCTCATAGCGCCATGTTAGTGTGGTCCTCAGCCACTCACGAGGTGTCATGTGGAGGGGTGGGCCCACTTGGTGTCTTCTGCCTTCTTCCCCTCTTTCCCCTCTTCCTAGCCTTCTTCCCATTATCCCTAGCCTACCGACGAGAAAATATTAGATGGTCTCGACGCACCAACTTAGCGTGATCCTGAACCAATCATGAAGTGTCATGTTGTGAGTGGCCGAGGACCATGTTGACATGGCGATCCCCGACCACCCAATATTTTCTCCTTGGCGAGCCGACCCCATATCGCCACGTGGACTAACATGGCGCTCCATGATTGGTTCGGGACCACGCTAAGCTGGTGCGCTGGGACCATCTAATATTTTCTTCTTGCCTATGCCCTCTCTCCTCCTAGCCCGCACACTCTCTCTCCTGTGCGGCGCATTTATTGCGGCTTAAACTTTTGTCTTTCTTTCTCAAATGAAAGAAAGAGAAGCCCGTTCCTCGGGACCACGCTAAGCTGGTGCGCCGGAAACATCTAATATTTTCTTCCTACCGACGCGGTCTCTCCTCCTAGCCTGCACTCTCTCTCTCTCCTATGCAGCGCATTTATTGCGGCTTAAACTTTTTTTCTTTCTTTCTCAAATGAAGGAAAGAGAAGCCATTCCTCTCCATTTCTTTCCTTTCGAAATTTTGAATCTCAAATTTTCTCTACTTGCTCGTTGCTGCTCTGTCGTGCATCAAGCCGCCGTTCCCTTGCCATTGCCGACGAACCACAGCCGCCCCTACTCCGGTGCTAGCTTGCTTCTCTCTTCGGGCTCGTTGCTACTCCGTCGTTCGTTCTAGTGTTCCCGGGATCGTAGACGCAGCACGCGGAGGAGAAGCAGGCCTCTTCGAGCTCCCCTCAACGTCGGCGAGCATCGCCTGCCGAGCGAGACCCCCACACCCGGAAGGCTCGGAGGCGAGGTTGTTGGAGAAGCTGGTGCTGTACGCTGCCAGCGTGGTGCTGAGCTGCGGGTTTGCGGGGCTCTGTCACCTTGACCCGAACTGGGAGGCCTCCAAGAAGGCCCTTGAGCACAAGAAGGAAATCGCCGAGCGGCTCAGTCGCCCCCTTATCTAGATCAATCCGTACAAGGTTAGGCTCTCTGAAATTCCGCTCTTTGGGATCGTATCGCCCTGCACAGTGTTGGGGATTTGAGGTTTTGGTGGCTTGGATGGAGGGTTATGCAGTGTTTGGTGTGCTTATGTGGGAGAATTTGGGAGCTTTTTGCCTTTGGTCAAGTTGTCATGAGTTTATGACTGAGATGAGATTAATGGAATTGCTCGCCACCAGCAATATGCTTGTTCCATATTTCGTTCGGAGTTTGATAGGATTCCGTATGCCCGAGCCCTAACGGTACTTCTACTACGATTCTTTGCACGGTCAACCGTATAGAATACTTTACCCAATGAGGCAGAGCTTATGTTTTTCTAAGATACTCATTTTGCTTGATGTGAGTGAGATTTGTATTTCTTGCCATTAATACGGGTCAGGTAGGGCAGCTGCTTGTTGGTATTATGGTTTCATTTGTTACCTCGCTTTTAGGACTTTTTGATGGGATAATATGAATTTTGGAATTGACAATAATGTGCATCCTTGCTGGTAGGTTGACCGGGCAAAAGAAATATACAAAGTGATGGATGAGTATAAGATCAAGGGTACTCCAGATCTTTACACTATCGCTATTAATAGTTGCAGCCAGACCGGCGATTGGGAATTTGCTCTGAGCGTGTACAATGACATGAAAAAGAAAGGCGTGGTTCCTGATGAGGTATTGTTAATCGTAATTTGAACACAGTTAACCTGGTTATCGAGGCTAGGTGAGAAAGGCGTTCTCGAGTATTTAGTCTCAATGTTGTTCCAGAGAATGCATTATGTTATTTTCCTGCTTTCTCTATTTGCACTTAACTATAGAAAGGGAGATTCATTGATTATGCCATCTGATTTCTATCTTCAGCCTTTTACAAAGAGCCACTCATGGAAGTAGCTTGTTCTTTTCTTCTTCTGTGCAGATTTTTCTCAGTGCATTAATAGACGTTGCAGGGCATGCTGGGAGGGTTGATGCTGCATTTGATATTCTAGAAGAAGCAAGGACTTGTGGGATGCATCTTGGAATTGTATCATACAGTTCTTTGATGGGTGCTTGCTGTAATGTACGACTTCTGCTGATTCTGAAATTTATGACAAATTACGTCGTGGAATGGAACTAGTTATTAACTGAAGGATGTCCTCATTGATCTACAAAGAACCCTTGAGGACTACAGCTATCCTCTCTAGGTTTTGATAGTCCCTTGAAGTAAATAGATGTAGTAATTCTAATTTCTCACCACGGCAGTCATAAGTGGTCTTTTCTGTATTTTCTATGTGATGATCAGAAAGTTGGGCTTCCGAAGAATTTTGTATAATGTCTCAGGCAAAAAGTCGGGGGAGGGCTTTAGAGCTATATGAGGATATGAAGTCTATCGGGATAAAGCCGACAATCTCAACAATGAATGGTTTAATCAACCTATGGTTATTTCTTTGTGAGACTTTGAATAAGATTTTACAATGTTTGGCTAAGCGACACAAACAATGAATAAGATTTTATAATGTTTTTTTTGCTCTTCACATTTACCACTCTCTTTTTTCCAAATCCGAGCCGAATAGTTAGTAGTCGATATGTGCCCCTCCTTAGAAATGTAGATGGTATTAATGAATATGTTTGAGGTTTGGTTTTGTTGGAAGATGTACAAAGGTAGATAACTGTGAAAAAGTATGAAAGTAAGACGCACGTTTGAGGTTGTCTTATGTTATTGTAGGTTGTCTTATATGGGTCAAGAGTCATTGGATAATATGCTTGCAACTTTTCATTATCAGATGTTGTCAAATCTGCAACGTAATCTCGCGCACGATGCTTGAGACATGGGATTGAGAGAGCCGTTGGACGACGCTTCGGGCGTGGATTGAGAGAGAGTGACTGACGTGTCCAACCGTTGGACGATGCTTGAGGCATGGAATTGGGAGGGAGAACTCGAGAAACTAAAGCGTTAGTGCCTAAGGTTTGAGGGAGTGGCTACTCGTAGCATGCAGCAAAGTAGCTATTAAGAGTGGCTGCTTGTGGCATGCAACGATTAGGACATTGTATAATTATCCTGTATGGGCCAATGCATCTATCTATTTTCATGTTTTTGTGACCCAATGCCTTATGCTGTATGGCCGAGAGTCATTGGACAAGATGCGGTATACGCTACAAGGTTAAAAAAAGTATTTAAATAATAATTTTCAATTTTTTAAAATGAAATTTCCTGAATTTAAACATAAATTTTTTTATAGATTATTAAAACATTTTCAATAAACTCATTTTCTTAAGCAAACTATAATGAAAAATATTTTTTGCGAAACAAACTGAACATTTTGAGAAATGTTGTTTGGTAGAAAACATATTTAAAAAGCCCTTTGGGTCATTAATATTTTTGAAATTTGTATTTATTTAAAATTTTAAAAATATTTTATTCAACTTTTTAAATATAAATTTTTACAATAATGTTAAAAAATCAAATATATATAATTAAAAAAAAAAAAAAAGACCAAACCCTTAGCCGATTCAGCGAAGGGCTATGATCATCGATGAGGCGGCCGTCGGTCAAGGTTGCCCGAGGTTGAGCGACCTCCGGCAAGGGGCATCAATGGACGTGGTCCTTCACCTGACCAGCGAAGGGTTTGGTCCTTTTTTGACAAAAAAAATAACAATGGAGAAAATCAAAAATTTGAAGAATTGATGAGAGTAGTGTTAGAAAAAGAAATGAATTTCAACGTTTTGTCAAATGTTGAAAGTCCAATGTTAGTCCCTACTAATATTGAGCTTTCAGTCTTCCTAATGTTAGCTTTCACCTCATTTAAAGTGGTTACCAAATGGTCCAGTATTTTCCCATAGTGCTTTAGAAGCCAAAATCCTATTGAAAATGCTAAACCAAAAGCCCCAATATTTTTATACACCTTTAATTCTTTTCAACGCACGTCTCTTTCAGTAGTCCTCATAATTTTATCAATAAATTTCATGTAAAATTCATGTACGTTACCAACTTAGGGTCTGTTTGGCAACTTGCCAAATAATGAAAATTTTTGTTCTTTTGTTTCTGAGAGTAGATTTGGAATATAAATTCGTTTAGTAAATTTTGTGTTCCCATGAATAGATTTAGAGTAGAATCGAGAAGTAAAAAAAAAAAGTTGATTCTTTGTCGGTAGAAATAATTCCAAAATCAAGTCAATCTATTTTCTTTTCTTTCTTCTTATTCTTCTACCCTTTCTCTTCTTCTTCAATCGTCGCCGCTGCTGCCGCCCTCCACTGCTACCATCCACTGTCGTTGATTGCCGACGACTGATCCGATGAGCTCGCCGGGCCAGGGCAAGGTCTGACGAGTTCGCCTAGCCGTTGGCGAGGCTTGGCCTCGCCAGATCTTGTGAGGTTGAGCCTCGCCAGTGGCCAGGCAGGCCTTGCCTAGGTCTCCAACGAGGCTCGCCTAACCGGGGGAGGCTCGACCAACAAGGTACGGCCTTGCCGAGGATCGGCGACCGACAACCTCAAAGAAGAAGAAGAGAAAGAAAGGAAAAAAAAAGAAGTAATAAAATTATTTAAAAATTAAAAGAAAATGTTTTGAAGTATAAATTTGAAGGACAGTGCCGAATGTAATTCTATTCCGGAAATTGAAATTTTGGATAATTACCAAACGATTTAAAATGCTTAGAAATTGTTCTCAATAACAAAATTAGAAAGAGTTATTTTTGATCAGAAATTATTTTCAGGACAAAACGTTATCAAAAGTATTGTCGTGAATTTATATTTCGTTATTTTCATCATTTGATTTCATCGGTTTTTCCTTCCTTCCTTTTTTTTTTTTTTTTTTTTTTTCCAGTGCCATTTCAGAAGGGGCCGCGATTTGCTTGGCCACGATTCACCGAGAGATCCGATACAACGCTCGGATTCGATCCACGAACAGCGACGGCCGGCGATGGCGAACGCATTCGCCGTGTAAATGCGGCGGAGGGAAGAGGAGATTCGCGTCGGAGAAAATGGCGTCGGCGGCCTCTCCGAAGCAGACGATCCATCACCGCCCCATCTTCTCCACGACCATGGAGCTGAGGTGGGCGAAGCGACCCGTCACCCGCAAGCCGCACGTGCTGCAGCTCCCGCCGTCGGCCGGCCCGTCGTCCGTCCCAATCTACATCTCCACGAGGCCCGGCCACGTCGACCCCGGCGCCCTCGGGGACCTCTACGCCTCCTGCAACCTCTCGTGCCGCCGGTTCCCCGACGTGGGTCCCGGCCGGCGAGTCCCGGAGGAGGAGGGCGGCCGCGGCGGCGTCCCGCTCGACAAGCTCCGCGTCGCGCTCGCTCACAGCGCCGTCGTCGTGTCCGTCTTCTGCAGGGACGAGGACTTGTCGCCGGACGCGGAGCAGAGTGCGGTGGTGGGGATTGGAGGTTTGGTGAGTAAGGTGTTGCCCAGAGTCGATCCGTCGGATGGCCGGTTGGTGGGATTTGGCCGGGCTGTTTCGGATTTGGGGTTGACTGCTTCCATTTACGATGTCATGGTATGATGTGAATTCTCTGTTCTTCTGCATTTGTTTTTCGTGCGAGATATGCATGTTAAGCTTTTTGTTTTTACTCTGGAAGAATGTACGCGACGCTTAATGTCCATGGAAGTTGTGATTTTGTGACACTGTTAGAAACCGACTCCATCTTTTCTCGAGTGTTCTCCGGTGGGAGAAACGATGGTAACCAGGAAAGATGACATGGGTGGAAAGTTTCGGGGGAAACGATTGGGTAAAACAAGTATGGAAGCTAAATGGTTTTTGGAAAAGAGATGAGGAAGATTGGTTTTAAAGAATCAGAGATCATGTTGAAGAAGTATTCGCCTTTGGGTTTGACTGTTTCCAACTGGAGAGAACGATGCAGGAGCATAATCCTAGTTCTAGTTTTAGTCTTTACCCAGGCTATTAGGATTAATAAGTGGTCATGCGGTAGTCATTTGACTCTTTTATGAGCTCCGGTGGTTGAGATCACATTAGTTCTTGCTGATTTAATGAGTGCGGTTGGTTTAATAAGCTTCAATTTATCTCTATTTTAGCCTTGTTTTCTGTTCTTTTTGCCGTCTTTTGCTCCTCCAACCACACCAAGTTGGTATCAGAGTTCTTGTTAGCGTTTTGCCTATATCATTCATGCCGGGTGCACTGCTTAAAGCTAACGCAAATCACTTTACATGCCGGGCTGTCAGTGAAATTCCTAGGCGAAAATTTTGGTGAAGGCAATGATTCAATTTGATGTAAAAATAACTCGATTGTACGTAGAACTTGCACATGGAAGCAAGAAGATTGTAGAACTACTGGGGCTTCATTTAAGATGTTGTGCTTATATGCCAGTGGTATTTTGTAACCTTTGAGTCTATCTCGTTGGATATTCATATGATGGATATTGCTTTTAGTTTGTTTGAAATGACTATTGATGGTTTATATGCATATGGTTATGTAACCGTGCCTCAGTGCCTCCCAGGTTATTCCTTCGCTTCGAGGAATGGGAATTGGCCGGATGATTGTCAAAAGAATTGTAAGGTCTGTCGGTTGATTGAGTTCTGATCATTGCAGTATAAGACGGTTCGCAAATCCCTTTCCACATCCACTTTGGCAATTCTCAGTTAACTTTAATACCGCAACTTCCTTGATTGATTCGGTTGGCTTTGTTCTTCCTGATCCGTTACAGTTATTACTCCTCTGTCTGTTGGGGTAAAAATAAAAAATTTATGGATTTTCCCCCTAATAGAAGAAACAATCTATACTTTTTCTTGGTAGAAATATGTCTATGGCCACCTTTATCAAGTACACTCAATAAAAATTTATGGTATTCCAATAGAACCCTCATCCTTGCAGGATCCTCACAAGTAGAGACATTTATGACATAGCAGCTCTTTGTTCAGAAAATGAGAGGTAAATTCACTGTCCCTGAAATTTAAATGTAAATTCTCTAATTGCTTTTACCAGAAACTTACAGGAAAATTTTCTGATACTTTTTGGATGGTGCTGACTGTCGAGTTCCTTGCTTGCTTATGCCCTCAAATGTTTGAGTAACTTGCATGACTCATGTTAGGTCTCCTCTCTGTAATGCTTGCTTATATGATGATATAATGACTTGCACATGATGCATGATATCACTAGCTAGCATAACATTCAAAGTTCCCATTATTATCCCTCTTCTGTGCATATATGAAATAGCAAGATTATCTGGAGTTAGTTACTGGGGTTTCCATGTCATTGCAAAGTCAATTGGTTTGCTCATTTCTTAGCTGAAAGAGAAGTGTTGCACTCAGCACTCTCCATGTGTATGTACTAATACATTACAAGGGAGCCAGTCAAATTTTTCTCATGTACTTTTTGTTCAAGGCCACTTTTTGAAGCATGTGGATTTGGAGATGACTTTTTGGGCTCCACGACAATGATGTATACAAGGACTGCATCCAATGGCCATGGAGTGGTTAAGTGCGCTGGTCGAAACCTTTTGTTGGTCCCAACACCTAAAGATCACGCTGCTTCCTCAACATCTACCAACTCATTAAACTGACAAACTCACAGTCGTATGAAGCGGCGGCGACTTTTGGAGTTCTTTGTCAACTCTTTCGAAGGAGACGTGAGATTATATTGCCTAAGTCAAAATGGATGTTTATTTCGGTTAAGCTGTTGCACAGTGAAGGAGATACGTGTACATACTTGAATTCTAGAGGCGAAGATTATGTAAAGCCAATGCATCCGGACCATGGTTCTTTTGTTCTGTTTATAAAATGAGCTCAAGTTAATAGGGATGATGTTTTTACATTTCCTTTTCTAAGGATGCTTTTAGTATTGTTTTTGGTTGATCAAATGAGCCTTTGCTCACAAGCTATGCTCGTGTTTGGACTTAAAAATTGCGGAGGCAGCATCTGAAAGATCTCCTCTCATAATGTTGTGTACGCGTTAAGAATTCCCTGATATTCTGAAGCCAAGTATTCTTGCATCCGATGCAAAACATCCTCTACCTTTCTTTTCTTACTGTCAACTTTATTCCTAAAGCCTTACACAAGACAAGGTAATATCACTCTCACCACCTCGTATTCCTTCCCAAACTTAGCATGGGGAAGATCTGGATGGAAATAGGGTTACTTTCTGCTCGAGGGCTCAAACAACCATCGCTCTTGAAGCTCCAGTGGTTTGCCGTTGGTTGGATCGATCCGAAGAACAAGTATTGCACCAACATCGACCGCTCTGGAAATGCGAATCCCTTTTGGAAGACAAAGTTTGCTACATTGGTCGATGTCTCTAACTCGGAATTCCAAGACCTGGCACTCCATGTAGAAGTTTATAGCAGGGAGCCTATTTTCCTTCGGGAAAGGCTCCAGGGAACAGCTACTATTGTCCTGAGAGAGTTTCTGGCAAAGCGTGCAAAGAATTCTGGTGTTTCCAGGGCAACCATTGAAGAAGTGGGGAGCTATCAGCTAAGAAAGGGAAATTCCAGCACACCCCAGGGATTTATCGATATTTCTGTTCGCATATCAGAAGAAGGGGCTGAGTCACGTAATCACATAGGTTCTTCACATATTTCCTCATTGAAAATATTGCCAAAATAAGTGTTTTCTTAATTTTGATCGTTCTAGTTGAACATGCTTTGAAGTCTTGCAAAGAATATTTCCTCCTCATTTGTTACCGATTTGCCTCGTCATTTAAATTCGTTTCTTCTGGTGGGAATCAACCAAATTCTGTTACTTCATCAGTGTGATTTTGTAGGCAACGGAGGACTCATGCTTACGGACCATGGGAATAACATAACCCTGGCACCGGAAGATAAGTCAGCTCAAGCCTTCCCAACACGACTGCCTATAGTCCGACAAAGTCGAGAAAACAATCCACGGACAAACGTCCCAGTATATCATTCAACGCCAATACAGGGCAACTATCACAACCCACCCGTAGGTGGACCGAGCAATTATCCAATTAGAACAACTCCACCACCACCACCTCCACCGCCATCTTCAAACGTTGGTTTCATACCCACCTTTCTTCCGAGGACAGAAAATCTGCCAGGGCCCCATATGAACATGGCTCCATCTGGAGCAGAAGGTGGACAAGGCAGAGGACCGGGGTTTGCAATGGGATTAGGGGCAGGAGCACTCGCAGCTGGTGCTGCCATTTTTGGGGAAGACTTCATGTCAGGAATTGATGCTCCTAGAGGCTTACAGGATGCTAGTCTTACTATGTCAATGGATCCCCCCTTCTGATAAAACAGCATACGTTTTCACTACATGAAGCGTTCATCTCGTGACATTAAAATTGTAAATTTATTGTTCCAACTGTATGGGTGAATCTGCATAACTGGACCATTCAATGATTTGCTAGCCTTGCATAAGTTTAATTGCACAAAACCCTGTCGGACGCTCAAGCAGAGATTTTACGAGAGACACCTCAAGCCCAGCTTATTGTGCAGCATATTAAAAAGCAATGTCATTTATAAGATTTCGCCACAGGCATTTTACAGATTAATACATAGCACTAAGCTCCCAAAAGCCGTAAAAATAATATATGTCAATTTCTGCAATAGCAACAAATAATTTTCTTGTTTCACTGGCCTAAATATTCCAAATCTCTGGATTCTAGAGTGTGGATGCAACTTCTATAGAGGCAAGGACACAAACTCCTCCAGCATTTGGAAGACCAACTCTTTCTCGGTTGATCCATGATATTTGCTTGAAGCAGGAGGAGGAATGGTCTTCTGCAACTCTAAGAATACTCTAGGATACACCTCGCAGAATCTGTTGCTCTTGTGATCCCCCAAGAGCCCTTTGCAGAAACTTCTCAACAGCAGAAACAAACTCTTCTACTTTTTCCTCATGGGGTAGGTGTCCACATTGCTTAATCACTTCAAGACACGATCCTGGTAAGGCTTGTGCAAGTCTCTCGGCATTCCAGGATGGAACGAGCCGGTCATTGTCGCCAGTGACAATTAAAACTGCATCAGAAGACACAAAGATGTTAGAAGTAAGTCAATGAATCGATCATTCCTAGGCCAGTTGGAAATAGACATCCCAATAAAGAGTTCTTTCTTTGGTGGGAAATAATTTGTAAACCAATATCTGAATTCATTACCTTTCGACTTCTTTCTCTTCTTCAATACCAAAAATCTAGACCAGCAATTTTCCTGCCCTTAGTTTGGCAAAAAAGGAGATGACATGACTACAACAGCAGGATTGGTTGTTCCTTTTCAATAGTGCAAAGTAGCTTATTTAGAATGAAGATTCAATGTTTGTGCAATTCTGATGGAAGTATTGATAAAAAAAAAAAAAAAAAACCTTTTGAAGACTTAGATAGCACTTGTAGAGAGGGATCATGAACTGCCTAGGCTATGGTGGAAAGGAGAATTTTCATCAGTCCCCAACATGTAGAGCCACTGGAGAAGGTTTGGAAGGTGATGATATTTGCTCCAATTACATTGGCATGACTAGCCAACAATCTAGTTTATCTTTACTGAAACTTTGGTCCCCCTCAAGATAATTGATGTCCTGGGCATAGCCGATCCACGACTAAAGTAGGCACTAATTGTGATCAGTTGGTCTCCTTAAGGTGTCCTCACCTCACAGTCCTAATCTCCTCCCCAGTTCTGGCCAAGTAGCCTTGCCAAAAAATATTTTCTCAAGATTACACATTACATGTAAGGTTTGGGTTGTCACCTGGACAAGAGACTTCATGCAATCTTTCTGCAAGTGGGGGTTTTGATTCAGAGTTGGCATCCAAAAGCATTGCGGTGGTGTACTCCAGGAGAGCTCTGTCCCAATACTTACTCCTTAATGGCTGAAATGTGGTTTTATCAATAAAATGCAGTCTTGTTAAAGCAAAGGAAGTTAGTTGGACAAAGCACTCTTAGTCCATTTCCCCCCCCTCCAACACAATATAAAGAAGATCGTAGTTATCACGACATGACCCAAGTACCTTTTTATATCCATGTAGGACGTGTTCGTTGACTTTGTTTGGATCGTGCCATGCATTTCTAATGGCAGCTATACCAAATTTATCAATTACCATCCTAACCTGGAAACCACAAAAAGACAACAACATTAGCATAGCAAAGATTCTACAGCTAGGGATCTCGTAATACTATCTACTATAGTGTAGTTACCACTTACTGTCCACCAATAAGTTTTTAACATACTAAAATCAGAAGATTGGTACCGCATTCCACATCCAATGTTGAAAGAAAAAAACACGGTAATAACCCAAGTTGTTATACAGCCCATGACCCAGTGGCTTAAATGTGTATTACTATTAATCTTTGCCAAGCTACAAGAAAAACATGAGGTAACATCTCCATGGGAAAAAGAGTAATGCAACGAGCAATTACTGCTGAAATTTGTGCAACAGATTACAACAGAAGGAATAACACAAAACAATATGAGATTAAAACTCTAAACAGATTACTTATCTGAATCGATTCTAGAAAGAAACTTTACCAGCATAACAGCAAAAGCAGAGCGCAGGAAAGTTGACAACAGTTTCTTATATAGAGTGGAAAGCATGCCTCCCATCCCCTTCACCATTTGCACTATCATCTCCGAAACATAATTAATTGTCTGTGACAAGAACCTGAAGATTGTCAAGAACGGGTTTCCTGCAGCATCCAAACTGGATGGTTTCTCTTCTTTCTTGTTCTCTCTTCCTAGATCACTACCTTTGTTGCCTCTACGTGAAAGATAAGGTGCAAGAATAGCAGGTGCTACAAGAATTAACGCAGCAACACGTTCTGGAGCCTCAAAGTATGTATTGACTGCAACAAGGCAACCAGCGGAATGCCTGAATAACAATTAACTTCCAAAGTTCAGCTGTCTAATACCAACGCATAGAAAAACGACACAACAAAAAGGGAGGGAAGAATTTTCCGGTGATAAACTGGATAGGCAACAAACGATGTATAAGTATAAAAAGATATAAATTACCTACCCCACCAAAATTGCTCTATCTGATGCCAAGAAGTCAATAAAATACAATGTGGCTAGCACTGAAAATGCCATGGAGTATGGATTTAGAGGTTTCTCATCCTTGCTTCTAGATGAAAGCTCAACAGAGTTAACCCTCGATGTCAATCCAAAAGCCGGTCTATCAAAAGCGAGAATTCTGGAACCAGTTAGCCCAGCCAAATGCTTCATAACCCTACTCCAGGAGAAGACAGAAGCTCCAAACCCATGCAACAAAATCATAGGAATATGAGGCAGTTGTGCATGACTCGCCGTTTCTGAAGGGTCATGTGCTTGCGACGCCACATCATAAACCTTGTGATGTATGTGGACCCCTTTGAACTCACAAAAACGACTGTCGGGATCCGCAAGGAGTGCCGGGTCCAAAAGCTCATCTTGATCTATGCCAGCGACTGTCCTCTTCTTTTCCTTCTTCCTGACATCCAACAATCCCTCTGCATTATCATGTCTTAAAGAGTCACTCTCATAGCTTGCCACTCGACTGGGCAACCACTAAAGAAAACCATCAATTTCCATGCTTCATTCACCGTTCCTGTTGAACGTACAACAACGTAATAAAGGAAAAAAAAAAAAAATTTGAAACTTGCCGTGGACACTCCAACGAACATTCAATGGTGTGCCTTGTGCTACATAACCAACTAACCCAAATACTTCAGAAAAACTCCAGCTACTCATCGATATGCTCAACAATTTGGAACGTGCAATTCAGCTCAAATTCTCTTATAGTTACAACACAGAATAGAAACCCAAAGAACACCGATTTACACAAATTCACCCAAGAAAATATAAAATTGACTCAGAAGCCCAGAGACTGCGGGCGGAGTACCTGAATATTCTGCACCTGAGCCACTCACTGAAGAAGTAGAAGCAAGCGCTACAAGCTTCAGACGTGGACTTGAGTTTGATTTCGCGCGTTGCCAAGGTAGGAACCTTCTGCTGATCTTATTCTCACCCTTGATTGTCGAACAACCATCACCTCGCAAAAGATTAAAACTTTGCCCCTGAAACACCTTCCCATTCATGTGGGCTGGCGTTCTTTGAGCCCTGTGACGATGCAGGAGCTGTAAAGATGCAGTATTTCGAGTGGAAGATGGATAATTTATTAGGCCGAGCAATTCTTGACCCTGATTGGCCAGAGAAATGGAAATTCTTGATCTTTATAGATGCCTCGTTCCCTCTGTTCGGAAGACAGCACTGAATCGTGGGAAACGCTCCGCCACGCTTCGGCTTGAACCAGCAACGTCTGCTAAACGGATGTCCTTTCTTGCTCGTGGGTGGAAATTAATAAAGATAAGAGTTTTGTATTATTTGTTGTTGTGCGTCCGTCCATCAAGAGTTGCCCAATGAGAGAGAGAGAGAGAGAGAGAGTAGTAACTCGTGTAATAACTCTCTTTATCGAGAGAAGCCAATGTTTTTTTTTTTTTGGGCTTGTCCATTTCTAATTCTCCCTTCTAAATTTTAAAAATAAAATAGAGTATTTCAAATGTCAAATATATATGAAAATCCCGACAAAAAGATATTTCAAATTTTTCACATTAATGAAAAAAATTAACTTTCGAAATGAAATTCCTAACAAAGAAAAAGTGAAACTCACCTTTGGGAGAGGTGATTTGTCATTTTCCAAACGGTATTAAGAAAGGATAATAGAACGTAATCAGCATTTTTAAGGTGCTCCTTATAAACTCCTTTGAGAAGTCCGCCGTTCTTCTTGGCAGTTCCCCTTCAGAATCAGAAGACGAGCTAAACTAGAATCTCCAAAATAATAATAATAATAAGGGAATCCATCGGATCAGCTGGATCCTGCTTTGACCAATTCCAAATTCGAAAGCCATTGAAATTCCTCTCTCTCTCTCTCTCTCTCTCTCAAACCGGTGCCTGTCTGTACAGTACCGACCGGCCATGGATGCTCTGCTATGCAAGAAACTGGGAGATCCTACTCTGTCGCCAGTACCGTCTTCCATCCAAAACGATAATGGCTCCCCGATCGTCCTGGACCCAAAACACCCGATCCCAGAATTGAAGACGCCCACTTCAGTCCTCGTGCGGGTGAAAGCCACGAGCTTGAACTACGCCAATTATCTGCAGATCCTGGGCAAGTACCAAGAGAAGCCCCCCCTCCCTTTCATCCCGGGCTCCGATTACGCGGGCGTAGTCGAAGCGGTCGGCCCTGGGGTTTCCAAATTCAGGGTCGGCGATAAAGTTTGCGCCGTTGCCGGTCTTGGGTCGTTCGCTCAGTTCGTCGCTGCTGATGAGTCCAAATTGTATGGATGTTTTTCGCTATCTTGTAAATTTTAGCTGGTTGTGTTTTGTGGAGTTGCTTTGGCAAGAATTTTTCACTGTCTTGAGTGATGAAGGTGTGATTTGTTTGTTGAAGGTTTCGGGTTCCGGAAGGATGTGATCTTGTGGCGGCTGGTGCCCTTCCTGTTGCATTTGGAACTTCACATGTTGCTCTTGTTCACAGAGCTCAGTTGACTTCTGGTCAGGTATTGGTCCTATAGTTGACTTTCTTCAAGTACTTTTGGGTACTCATCGGTTTGGTCCGGCATCTTTCCGTTTAGTTAATGCCATTCGTGAATGATCAACATGTAGGTCTTGCTTGTTCTCGGTGCAGCTGGGGGTGTTGGAACTGCAGCGGTGCAAATCGGAAAGGCTTGTGGAGCTGTTGTTATTGCCGTTGCCAGGTACCGGCCTTTCCCAATCATTATGTTCTTGACTCCTCGTAGATTGGTAGCCTTCGACCAAAATAAGTTTGCTGCTATATTGGAAAGTAATGAAAGCGGCATCCGCTGCACATGCGAAACTTGTAGGGGAGCTGAAAAGGTGCAGTTTTTGAAGTCCTTGGGTGTCAATCATGTAGTAGACTTGACCTCTGAGAATGTCATTCCAAGTGTCAAGGAGTTCCTCAAGGCAAAGAAGCTTAAAGGGGTTGATGTATTGTATGATCCAGTAGGAGGCAAGCTTACAAAAGAATCCATGAAGCTTCTCAACTGGGGAGCGCAGATTTTGGTAATAGGGTTTGCTAGTGGTGAGGTCCCAGTGATACCTGCAAATATTGCGCTTGTGAAGGTACGCCCGTTGGAACATATCGTCTTTGCAGTCAAACTATCTTGTTTTCTTCTTGTTTGTTTTATTTCTCTATTTAATCGAGAATGCTTGTCTTAATTTTTGGGTGGAAACTTCGAGCAAGAAGTGACGGTGACTTGTGGGTTTGCAAGTATTGACTGAATGGCTCTCTGAAAGATTGTTAAAAGTTTATGTCTCATTCATGGCCTGAATTCAGTTACTTGTGGACATAATTGATTTTCAACTGAATCGAGGCTCCCTATCTTAGATAGTCAAAATCAAAGGAATCAAGTGCTCCGGTCGTTGAGTTATATTGTGATGGAGATAGCTTGAAACAATTATGTGTGAGTGTGGCAAGTAGCTTCTCTGATTCATTGGGATGTTATCTTTAAGGACTCGGGTAAAGTGCTGATTCACGCTAGACCATTGCTCGCTACACTATGCGGTGTCTTTGAGAGGCAGGAAAAGAGATTCCTTTATGGTTAGATTGTCTTGTTTTCTTTGAAACAGTGAAATGAGAGAACACATATATTAGCTCACCGAGCATATATGAGCCAATAGATATCCATTGAGGAAACTGTGAGTTTTCATATGCAGACCAGTTTGAGAAGAAACTTGGCAGGTCATCCAAGAAGCTGATGTAGATATTTTCAATAACACATTCAAGCAATAGTATTTTGGCCTTCCCCTATATTTGCCCTTCCAAATCAAATCACGGCGTGCTTCTTTTCAGTAAATTCCTTCCAGTTTTATTTAACTTGTCTGCTTGGATTCCAGAACTGGACGGTGCATGGGCTGTACTGGGGCAGCTATGGAATCCATCAACCCCACGTTCTTGAAGATTCCCTCAACGAGTTACTCTCCTGGTTGGCAAAAGGCTTGATCACCGTCCAGATTTCTCATGCTTTTGCCCTGTCGGAGGTCAGGAGAACCCCCGACTCTCATCATCATTCTTATTGCTTTAATGAACCTCAATTAAATCTCATCGTGTTTCACAGGCCAACCTTGCATTCGCCGCTATCAAAGACCGGAAAGTGATCGGAAAGGTGATGATCATTTGTGAAGGTCCTGGGAGCATGAGATCTAAGATTTGACATCACAATGAAGCAATGCAGGGATAAAGAATAGTACTTCTGAATAATACTTCTGCAGCTCGTCAAGATAAGACTGGTTTCTGCACTCTGTATTTCTCGCATATTCGGCTCCTGTAGTTCACCTAAGAAATGAATTTCATACCAAGGAGAATTACTATGTCAAAACTCAGTATCCATTTGTTGGTTAGATATTCTGCATGTCATTCTCGTTATAAGATAGCAGTTTGCTTTAAAACTTGTCGGAGCTTTGACAAATACCCCCCGAGGCCCCAAACAATTTTTGTTTTTTTAACCAAGAGATCGGTGCCAATTCAAACTAATTTTTTGAAAGATGTACAGAGGACCTGATTTCAGGGTCTCATCCAATGTGAAAGAGGACAATAATTTATGAGAACATAATCATTCATAAAAAATAAAAAATATTAAAAATAAAATAAAAGCGGATGCCTTTTTATATCGCCCAATGTAAGGATGATGCAGAGGTTTCATCTTGAAAAGAATGCACAAATCCATCATTCCAATAGCTCGGTACAATAAAATGACCAGTTAAATCCAAAACTCAGAGTCGTTTTGCATGTTCATGACTTCCCCATTCTTCAGGGTACTGACCCCTATAACTTATATTTTACCATGACCCAACCAAAAGAAGAAAAGGATGCAACAATAGCAATGATCAGACCATAAACAATACCAGATGAGATTGAGAAGAAAACTGAAATGTGGTGATGGATAGACTCGTCGCTCAAGGAATTTAATTAGGAAACGTGTCATGTAACTCATCACTCAATGGAATCCTCAAAAGAAGTGTAGAGTTTTTTAGAGATACTCTAATCCAAGAGGCCAACTACAAAATTACACTCTAACCCTCTAAGGGACCCTAGAGGACTTTATAGAGTAAATTAGGAACCTTCCAAGCTAGGCAAATTTCAAGACACCTTACAGCTTATTTACAAAGATGAAACCAAGATCCCCTAAACAAATCATAGGAAAAAAAAGATTGACCTTTTACTCAAGATGACTTTAGGAATAAATTACAATGCATAGGACCCAACAAATTTGTGCAAATTATAAAAGACTCATTCTCAGATAAATCTGAGCAACACCAAGTAATTCAGCAAGTCTCTAGCAATCATTCCTTGATTGGAACCTAATATTCAGCAGATCTCTAGCAATCACTATTAATATTCAGCAAATCTCAAGCAATCATCACATGATTTATTCTGATTTATTCTTGATTTTTTTTATATCCCTAACTTTAGTTGCTCCTATTTTTGTATAGGCCTTCCATATCAGGAGCCCTAAGAACATTGTATCACCCCTTATAAATAGAAGCTGTAAATAGGAATCAATCATCTTAAAATACAATATAGTTTTACATTCTCACATGGTATCAGGGCTTTTCTAGCAAAAGCTTGTTTTTTTTCAAATGGCATCTTCGCCTTCTTCAACAACTGCTTCATCATTAAGTACAACCCCTGACTTAACAACCCAGGTACTTGGATCCGCAGGCATTGGAATTACTGCAAATTCCATCTCCTGTCCAGTAATTGGAGTCAAGCTAACAGGAGACAACTTTGTTATTTGTAGGGCACGCCTACTGCCATGTCTTCGAACAAGCAAACTACTAATAATTGTGGAAGTATCTTCCGTATGTCCATCTAGCCAAATTGTGCAGACAGCAACAAATGGAACCACCGCCACTATTCCGAACCCAGCATATGATGAGTGGGTAACATGCGATCACATCGCACTTGGGTGGATTCTCAGCACAACATCCAACGCTATCATCAGTCAGCTTTCGAATTTCAACACATCTCTAGAAGCATGGGAATTTCTTGGTACATCGTATGCTGCCCATAATCTTGCTAGAGCAACTCATCTTAGAATGCAGCTGTAAACTCTTCAAAAAGGTAACCAAATGGTTACGGAATTTCTTCAACAAGCAATCATTCTTATGGACCAACTCGCTTCGATGGGCGAGATTATTTCTCCTCATGAGTATCAAACTCATATTTTTCGTGGATTGAGTCTCGCATTATCCATATCAGTGCAAAGTCAAAATCAAACAATGACTAGAGATGCCCTTCATGGCCTCATATTGTCCCATGAAGCGCTTCTAAACCTCATGGAGGCCACTATTGCTCCACCAGCCGCATTTGCCGCAAATATTGATGGGTCTACAATGGTTTCCTCACAACCTCAAAGATCACGACAATAATCTGCAATCAGATTTTCTCGAGGTAATGCGCATTTTTTTCCAAAATCGGAGTCAAGAAGGAAGAGACAGAAATTATCGAGGTGCTAGCCAGCAGTATCATAATCGGAGTCTCAATATCAATTTCAATTCGCCTTTCGGCAATAACCAAAATCAGAGACAAGGTAATCTTCGGTGTCAAATTTGTAATGGACATGATGACAGCGCCAATGTCTGCCGTGACAGATATCTTCAGCAATCACCCTCCCAACTTGGCTGAAATACCTCCTCCACCTTCCATCTTCTCTAGTGAATCCCAGTATCATGACTTTGGTGCTACCCACCATATGACAAATAATCCATCCGATCTGTCCAATGTTTAGCCCTACTTTGAATCTCAGCAAGTCACCATAGGTAACGGGTCTCATCTACCCATTACTCACATAGGTAGCTACGTTTCTCCTCTTTTTCGTATGTCTAATGTTATGGGAAAAGTGCCAAAAAAGTCCTAAAACTTTTGTCTTTGTACTGATTTAGTTCTAAACATTTTTTTGGTGTCGATTTAGTTCTAAACATTTTTACGTTGTACCAATTCAGTCATTTCCGGCCATTTTTGACCGGATTTTGCTGACTGGATGCCGGCCGGCTGACGTTGCATAATCGGCGCCGACGTGGACAATTTTTAATAATATTTTAATATTTTTTGAATTATTTTCTTCCCTCTTCTTCCTCCAGCCGATCGCCAGACCTTGGCGATCGGCCAGAGGCAACAGCCGGCGAGGTTGAGGTCGACCTCGCTGGCCACCTCGCCAGTGGCCGCGAGGCTTGCCCTTGCCGAATCTGGCGAGGGTCGAGCCTCGCCCATGGCCGATGAGGCTCAACCTCGCCAAATCCGGTGAGGGCAAGCCTCGTCACCCAGACCTCAAGGGCTGGTGAGGGCGAGCCCCGCCAACTCGGCGCAAGGCCAGCTCTCCCCACTTCGTTCCTCGATCCCAATCTCGCCCTAGAAATTTCCTCCCTCCGCTCTCTAGGGTTTTACGGGAGCTTGGGGGTGTCCTCGGTCACCGGCTCCGGCCCCGATTTTTGCTGGTTTCCCCCGGCGGCGATCCGTTAGGCGAGGCTTGACCCTCGTCGGCTAGGCCTCAAGGGCGACCTCGCGCCGGGCGGGTAAGGCTCGCCCTCACTAGATCCGGCCATCGCCTCTGGCTGATCCCCGAGGTCCGGCAACCAGCTGGAGGAAGAAGAGGGAAGAAAAAAATAAAAAATAAAAAATAAAGAAAAAAAATTATAAAAAAATAAAAAAGAAAAACAATTCAAAAATATTAAAATATTATTAAAAATTATTCATGTCGGCGTCGATCGGGCCACGTCGGCCGACCAAAGCATCCGATCAGCAAAATCCGGTCAAAATTGGCCGGAAATGACTTAATTGGCACAACGTAAAAATGTTTAGGATTAAATCGGCACCAAAAGAAGGTTTATGACTAAATCGGCACAAAGATAAAATGTTTATGACTTTTGTTGGAATATATGATTCACCAAATCATATATACATTTATATATATGTTAATAGTTAGAGAATCTTGTCTAATTTTGGATTAGAAATATAGAGGAATATTACTTTTCCTTTATTGATCCTTTTCTTTGTAATTAAATACTTCTCGTACATACAATGTAATACACACTGAATACAAAGAATTTTCTCCTCCTACATTGTTTCTATCTCTTTCTCGGTGCTCCTCTTGGTCTTCTGACATGGTATCAGAGCCTCCACTGATTCTGGCATAGCTTCCGCATCAACCATTCTTGATTATCTTGAGGAACTGTAACCTGCAAAACAGTTGCCAAAAGAAATCAACTCTTTTCCATATCAAATTTATTCTACAATGAGCAAATCGGAGGCTCTCACCTCAATTCCAGAAGAGCAGCCAGCAAGGGAAGAGACTCCACAGAGTACTCACAACCCAGATTCGATTATTGTGACAAGTGTGGCAGAACAGCAATTCAACCAAAGCAATTCTCCCCATGTACAATGGCAGCAACCGGCTCAGTACAATCTGGGGCAACCCTATTCGGGCCATCCTTACCAGTGGATGCCATATCCATGGATCCATGGGGTAAACCCACATACATCACAGCCGATATATCAAGGCAACATACGAACCGACGGAGGCGCACCAACCAATAGTGGGGCAGGCTCTACCGTCGGCCCGGAGCAGACGGGCGGATTTGGCGAATCAGGGGGAACGAATCCCTATCTAAATTTCAATACGGGTCGAGAAAACGGAGCAAATACAGGGGCGAATACCTTTCCGAATTTTTCACCGAATTTCTTTCCTTACCCGATCCTTGCTGCCGGAGGACGGCCGGAGCCTGGCGACCCTCTGTATACCACAAATGCCGATGGACGAGTTGAAACCGATCGGCAATTGGCGGCGGAGAATTACTCGACTTGGTCGCGAGAACTCCGACGCGCCCGGTAACAAAGGACAAAGAGGGCTTTCGGATGGAACAGTTCCGTTCCAACCGACGAGCGAATGGCTCGTTTTTGGAAAAAATGCAATCAGCTCGTGAGGACATGGATTGGGAAGCGTATCTCAACCGAAGTATCAGCGGGGCTTCCTCCGACAGAAGATACGAAGGAAATATGGGACAACATTAAGGAGATGTATGGAAAGATGGATCAAATCAAAATCTTTTCCATAACACAGCAAATTTCATATCTGAAACAGGGAAACATGAACGTCGCGACGATTTACAACAAACTGTCAGCACTATGGAATGAAATGGAATCGGCCGAAGAAAAGTTCACTTGGCCCGAACCAATTCTCCATCAATACAGAAGCATGCGCGACAGAGAGAAATCAATCCGTTTTCTCCTGATTTTAAACGAAACATACCTTTCGTTTCGGTCCCAGATCCTCACAATGGATCCCATGCCGAACCTTGGCCGGATCTACCAGCTCGCCGTCCAGGAAGAAAGCCAACAGAGGACGGCGATTTCTGGACGAGGAAGCGAGGCGATGGCCCTGGCTGCCAGAGGCCATTATCGCCCCTCACAGAGAAACCCTAGATTCGGAGGAGGAAGGGGGGCGAATGCGGGGGGGCGAAACCCTAATTCGGTTTTAACCGAGCAGATGGACGGCCCAGATTTCGCTGATCAATCGGACGGCTCAGGCTATTCAATGCCTGGGCCCTTCTCGGACGGCCCACGAGGTGCCTTCGCTGGTGTAGACGGGCCGCATGAAGGCGATGGGCTGCGAGGGAGGAATCAATTGCGCGAAAGTGGCCCGCGAGGCTTCCAGCCCAATACGCAGGAAGGGACGTACGGGCCCACTTCAGCCCAAGGGCCCACTTCAGCCCAAATTTTCCAGCCCAACAACAACAGATTTTTTCCAACGGTGAAATCTAATTTTCAAAAAGGAAAAGGTAAATTATATTGCGACTATTGTAAACGTCCGCATCATACCATTGAGAATTGTTGGAAATTACATGGGAAACCTGGAGAAAAAGAGCGAGGAAAATCTTCACAAGTTTTTCAGGTACTGAGGCAGCCAGCAGAAAAATCAATTTCACATGAGCAATATCAAGAATTGATGCAGGCTTTTAAAAGGTTGGATGCATCTGATAAGGCTGGAAGTTTCACAGGTACATCTTATTGCTTGATGAACTTAATTTCGAAGAAAGCATGGATTATAGATTCAGGTGCTAGTGATCACATAGTATGTGATAAGGATTTATTTTCCAAGATCCAGAAATTATCATTTCCTATATCAGTACAACTTCCAAATGGATATTCCGCACAAGTTGTCATGGCACCTTTGTGAATCTTAGTCCTCTCATTACTCTTGAAAATGTACTTTATGTGCCTGACTTCCAATTCAACCTAGTATCAGTTAATCGAGCTTCTGAAGAAAATTCATGTCATGTCCTATTCACTCCAGATAATTGTTTCTTTCGGGCCCCTTCGGGCAAACCGATGGGCTTGGGTAAAGCTTATCAAGGGCTCTATTTTTGGATGGATTTTCCCAGCAGTTTTAATTTGTCGTCTGTTGAATTCAATAAATCATTGTGTAACAATGTTATCAATGACAAAAATTCTCTTCATCATAAAAGATTGGGACATAGTGCCTCCTTCCCTTGTCCCCAATGTCCTATCTGCCCTTTGGCTAAGCAAACACGTGCTCCTTTTCCAAATAGTGATTCCCGAGCAGATAGTATTTTTTCCTTGATTCATGCTGATGTTTGGGGACCTTATCACACTATGCACCATGATGGGTCTCGATTTTTCCTCACAATTGTTGATGATTTCTCTCGTGCAACATGGATATTTCTCATGCAATCCAAGAATCAAGTATTTACTCATTTAAGAACATTCCTTACCTTATCCAAAACTCAATTTGGAAAAACAATCCGTCGGGTTAGAACCGATAATGGAAGGGAGTTCTTCAATAATGAATGTGCTTCTTTATTTTCAATGAATGGAATCTTGCACGAAAGTTCATGTACCTATACACCACAGCAAAATGGTGTTGTTGAGAGAAAACATCGTCATCTCTTGGAAGTAGCACGTGCCCTAAAGTTCCAAGCATCTATTCCCGAGAATTTTGGGGGATTGTGTAGTCACAGCGGCGTATTTGATTAATCGTATGCCTTCACGCGTTCTGAAAGGAAAGACGCCATTTGAAATGTTGTATGGAAAGAAGCCGAATCTGAATCATCTCAGAATTTTTGGATGTCTTTGCTATGCTACTACAGTAGGACACAGGGATAAGATGGCACCACGAGCTAATGAATGTATATTCATGGGATATTCCACTTTGCAAAAGGGTTATCGGGTTTATGATCCATCTACAGGAGATTTTTTCATCAGTAGAGATGTTATTTTTCATGAGAATACGTACCCTTTCCAAAGTTGTGTTTCTTCAACTGAAAATGAGAACTCGGGAATTCAAGATTCTTATTTGAAGAAGATATTTATCCGGGAGATACCATTCTTGCTACTCCTCTCCTAGAACCAAGCGGTGGATCACCTACACTACCTATTGAGACTTCGCGAGTCACTCAAATGCAGAGTCCCATATAGAAGAATCAGGTGATCTCACCGAATCTCCAGAATCCACTCCGCTGAAGAAGAATCCTCTCCATCGCCACATGAACCTCCACGGCGTTCTGGTCGTATAGCTCGCCCATCATCTTGGACAAAGGACTATATATGTGGTTCCTCAAAGTCACCAGGTACTCGTTATCCTATTTCTTCTTACATCTCATTTGATAGGCTATCAGCAGAACATTTATGTTGCATGAGCCGTGTTTCTGAAGAACGAGAACCTTCTAGTTATAATGAGGCCAAAGATGATCTTCGTTGGCAAAAAGCCATGGAGGCTGAACTTCATGCTTTAACGGAAAATCATACTTGGGATATTGTACCAATGCCAACTCATCGAAAACCTATTGGATGCAAGTGGGTTTACAAGATCAAATACGGGCGAGATGGTTTACGTGGAGAGATATAAGGCTAGGTTGGTAGCCAAAGGCTTTACACAGCGAGAAGGTTTTGACTACCATGAAACCTTTTCGCCTGTTGCAAAGGATGTCACAGTTCGATCCTTTCTATCTGTTGCTGCTTTACGTGATTGGCCATTACATCAAATGGATGTACATAATGCTTTCCTACATGGTGATCTGGATGAGGAAATCTATATGGACCTTCCACCAGGATTACGGAGACAGGGGGAGTCTAAGGTGTGTCGTCTCCGTAAATCTCTTTATGGACTGAAGCAAGCCTCTCGACAATGGTATGCCAAATTCACCAATGCACTTATGGCTGCTGGATTTAAACGGTCCAAATATGACTATGCCCTATTCACTGGACAAAAGGTATGTCATCTATTTATTTGATGATTTATGTTGATGACATACTTATCATGGGTAATGATGATTCTGATGTGAAGAAACTTAAAGAATATCTGCATTCTACTTTTCATATCAAAGATCTAGGGCCACCTAAGTATTTTCTTGGAATTGAGATAGCTCGTTCAGATCAGGGAATTTCCCTTAGTCAGAGGAAATTCATATTGGAAATCATATCAGAAACAGGATTATCAGGTTGTCGACCAGCCGTTATTCCTATTGAGCAAAACGCTAGGCCGACATCGTCGACTATGATTCCGGTATATCCTCTTCTTCGATGATCCATTGTTGAGAGATCCATCGGGATACCGAGAGGCGGTAGGAAAACTTATATATCGACCATGACTAGACCGGACATTTGCTATGCGGTGCGGACTCTTAGTCAATTTATGCACAGTCAGAAGCAATCTCATATGAATGCAGCCTTGAAGATTGTGAAGTACTTGAAGACTTGTCCGGGTTTGGGGATACTCCTCTCTCGAAAATGTAACATGAAAATGATGGCTTATTGTGATTCAGATTATGCCACATGTCCCATGAGCAGGAGATCTATCACCGGTTATTGCATCAAGTTTGGAGAATCGTTACTTTCATGGAAGACGAAGAAACAATCATCTTGTATCCCTATCTTCAGCGAAGGTTGAATATCGATCCATGGCCAAAACTGTTTGTGAGATAGTTTGGCTAAGGGGTTTACTTCAGGATCTCGGGCGACAATTGAAGGACCAACCACACTTTTTGTGACAATGATTCAGCATTAAAGCTTGCCGCAAATCTGTATTGCATGAGAGGACAAAGCACATAGAAGTCGATTGCCACTTTACTCGGGAAAAAATTCAAGAAGGAATTATTGAGACAAGAGGAATCAGGACTTGAGCAACCGCGGACATATTTACTAAGCCACTTTGTCAAAGACAACATGCATATCTTTTAAGCAAGCTTGGTATCTTGGATATTTACAAGCCACCAGCTTGAGGGGGAGTGTTGGAATATATGATTCACCAAATCATATATACATTTATATATATGTTAATAGTTAGAGAATCTTGTCTAATTTTGGATTAGAAATATAGAGGAATATTACTTTTCCTTTATTGATCCTTTTCTTTGTAATTAAATACTTCTCGTACATACAATGTAATACACACTGAATACAAAGAATTTTCTCCTCCTACATTGTTTCTATCTCTTTCTCGGTGCTCCTCTTGGTCTTCTGACAACTTTTTTGGCACTTTTGCCCTAATGTTCTTATTGTCCCCACAATCAAAAAAAAAAAAAAAAATTGCTATTCGTACATCAGTTTTGTCAAGAAAACAACCGTGATTTCCTATTCTCATCAAACTCCGGAGAACTCTGCTTCGAGGGAAAACTAATCACGATCTCTATTTCATTCCAGCATCTTCTTCACAGTTGTCATCTCCGTCCATGTTTCAACCCTCTGCAACCGATGTGGCACAATCGACTTGGTCATGCCACCTCCCCAGTTGTTTGTCAAGTCCTAAATAAATCACCAGGGTCACTCTCACCGTGTCTTGCATGTATGTCTAGTAAGAGTCACGGTCAATTTTACCCACCCACCCATCGTAGGTCTACCTTTCCATTACAGTTAATTCACCTTGATGTATGGCGTCCAGCTCCTATAACCTCTACATCTAATAATCAATATTACATTTGTTTTGTTGATCACTATTCCAAATTTACATGGCTATACTCTTTTCAATCTCGTGATCAATTCCTCTCCATTTTCTTTGTGTTCCTCGATTTTGTGGAAAATCAATTTTCCACCACAATCAAAGCTATTAGGGCCCGTTTGGTTCGGCTTTGGGGAAATGCCCTTGGGAGAATGCAAATATCTTTGAGATAAAGGGGTTTTTCGAAATGCTAGACTGTTTGGTAAACTATAACTGAAAAGTGCTTTAGGGAAATGCAAGACTGTTTGGTAAACATATATTTGAAAAGTCCTTTAGTGTAACCAAATTGAGTTTTTTAGTTTTAGTATTTTTAAAATTGTAAAAAAAAAAAACAATAACTATATAACCTTTTACATTTTCATGTTGAAAGTAATATAAAAGATATATTAGTAAATTTATTTAAAAATTATATTAAAAGAATTTGATTATAGATTAGATGCAAATCTCAACTTTTGGCCTAGGGTTATTTTAAGTTTGTTTTCAACTTTGAATAATTTTTTTTAATTATTGTAGTATTAATCATCTTCATTAATTAATGATCATTCTAGTGTATTTATAAAAAGTTGGCTATTGATTGTCAAAAGATAAAAATGACAAAAAAAAAAAAGGTGAACCCAACATTTGCAAAGGATTTTTATTATTTTTTAAGAAAATAATAATAAAATACGATGAAACTCCATTGCCGATCAACGGCGGTTGGAGTGTGGGGAAGATGATCGGTTTAAAAAAAAAAAATGGTCAACGAATGAATAGTAAAGGTGGACTTGCATTTTCGAAATCTTTGAAAGCCCAAAGCAGCCTGGACTGCTTTGGGCTTTCAAGATTCCAGCATTCCAAATGCTAGCATTTGGCTAAGGATGCCTCGAATCGCCGAACCAAACAGGTAAAATTTTCCCCAAGGGGCTTTCGGGGCTGAAAGCCCCTTGGGAATGCTGAACCAAACGGGGCTTAGTGTGATTGTGCAAGCAAATTTCTCTCGGCCTCTTTTCATCATTTATTAGTAGGATCATAGTATTCATTAAAGGACCTCATGTCCTAATCAACATCATCAAAATGGCAAAGTCGAGAGAAAGGGTTGCCATTTTTGAAATGGGTCTTTCAATACTTAACCATGCTTCTATGCCGCCTCGCTTCTAGGATTTTGCATTCAAGATTGCCGTACAGATTATCAATCGGCTGCCAACACTAGTTCTACATAACCGAACCCCATGGGAGATACTTCATAGAGCCGTTCCTTCCATTGAGCACCTCAAGGTTTTCAGGTGTGTGATCTACCCCATTCTCCAACCTTATGCAAAGAGTAAGCTCCAATCCAAATCTCATTCATGCATTTTTCTAGGTTATCCGTCAGGCTACAAAGGCTACCATTGCTATTCTCTAAGAGATCGTCACATCTATATCACCAACGATGCAATTTTTGATGAGCAATTATTTCCCTTTGCTACCTCCGGTCCAATGGATGCTTGTCAAACCACTGTTGCGGCTCTAAAATGTCCTCTGCTCCCTCTATTTTTGAAAAGCAACGACGTAAAGCAACCTCAGCCAATGGAGCGCATCTCAGCTGTCCCAACTAATTTTTTTTCTCCTGTACAGGTTCAGCACAATTCTCTAGCACCTTTGTCAGAATCGGAGTCATATTTGCCTCCAGATTCACTATCGCCTTTACCACAGCTGCCCCATCTCATCCTAAGGTGACGAGGCTGCAGGATGGAACTTTAGCACAGCGTCAACGTCGAGCTAATCACACTTATGCCTTGCAAACTGAAGCTTCCTCAATGCCGACATCGACTGCCTTCACTCATGCAAATAAAGATCCAGCATGGCAAGCGGCTTTGAATGAGGAATACACTGCCTTAATGCACAATCAAACTTAGATCCTTGTACCCCCACCGAAATGGTGCAAACCCAATGGTTGTGAATGGGCATTTCGGGTCAAGCTAAAGGCTGACGGATCCCTCGAAAGATACAAGGATCGGTTGGTCACCTAAAGCTTTAATCAACAAGAAGGGGTGGATTTCGAAGAAACTTTTAGTCTCATGGTCAAACATGTAACTGTCTGCACCATTATTTCTCTTGCCTTCAGTCAGGGATGGTAGCTTCGACAACCGGATGTCAGGAATGCTTTTCTCCATGGTCATCTTCAAGAGGAAATTTATATGCAATAGCCTCCAGGCTTCGTCGACTCTGTTCATCCTCACCATGTATGCCATCTTCAATATTCACTTTATGGACTGAAGCAGGCACCGTGTGCATGGCACCAAAGACTAAGTTCTTTTCTTCTCTCCCTTGGGTTTCAAGTATCTCGCACTGGCTCTTCTTTATCTGTGCTTCACTCGGAAGAATGGTATATATGGATGATATAATTTTAATTGGGTCTCCCTCGGCTACTTTATCTACTCATCTCGAATCCCTATAGTAGGAATTTGCTATTAAAGATCTCGGCGAGCTCCATTATTTTCTCGGCATTGAATTATAAAGAACTGACAAAGGTCTACTGCTCCATCAAGGCAAGCGTGCACACGACATTCTTCAGCGTGCCAATATGCAAGATGCCCGACCAGTCACTACTCCTTATGTTATTGGCACCAACCCACCTTCAATTCAACAGGGAGCTTTGTTTCATGATCCTACCTTACCTTACCATCACTCGATCGAATCTTGCCTATGCGGTCAATACTGTGTGTTAGTTCATGCATGCTCCCACGAATGTACATTGACAGTTCGTTAAGTGTATTCTGTGTGTTTTTGTGTGGTACTATTAATTATGGCATTCTACTAACTCATAGCTCTACTTGTCAACTACATTGTTTCTCTAATGCAGATTGGGTTAGTGACCATGACACTCGAAGGTCTGTCGGTGGTTTTAGTGTCTTCCATGGATCTAATCTCATTTCCTGGAGTTCCCTTAAACAATGTATTGTAGCTCACTCTAGCACTGAAGCGGAATTCAAGTGTCTAGCCAATACAACAGCCGAACTCATATGGATCAAAGCCTTATTATGCAACCTCTAGTCCTCCTATCTTATGGTGTGACAATATTTTGGCCATTTACCACACTGGTAATCCCGCTTTTCACGCCCGAACAAAGCATGTTGAGATTGACTACAATTTCATTCAAGAAGAAGTGGGCCAAAAGCAACTCCATGTTCAGTACATCTCCTGCCTGTGGACATCTTCACCAAAACCTTATCTACCACTTGCTTTCGTCTACTACAGCACGGGCTTATTGTGAGATCCCTCACATTAGCTTGCAAGAGATTTCAAAGGATACCAAATCTGAAACCCGATATTCAACAAATGTCTAGCAATCACTCATTGACTGTAACCTGATATTCAACAGATCTCTAGTAATCACTCCTAATATTCAGTAGATCTCTAGCAATCATTCATTGATTTATCCTGATCTATTCTTGATTTGTTTATATCCATAACTTTAGCCGCTCCTATTTTTGTGTATGCCTTTCATATCAGGAACCCTAGGAATATTGTATCATCTCTTATAAATAGAAGTTATAAACAGGAATCAATCATCTTTAAATACAAACAATTTTACATTCTCACACATCTAAGCTCGAAAAAAGACGAACCCTGAAATACTATCCATAAAAAGTGAACTTTACCTCTAAACAATTTTGCATTCAAGTATTGTATAAGGCTAAGTCCTCTTAAATGTGCACCATGAGCAATCAAGATGCATACAATTTTTTTTGTAAACCAATGTACGGGCCTTCAAAGTTCAACCCATTCAACTTGTTCTGATCCATGTACTGCTATAATTGTTTACAAAATCCAAAAAAAAAAAGGAAAAATTAGTTACAGCCTGTTCCAAATTCTTATCGTTATAATATATATCCAAAACAGGAACTTGGAATGAGGAGTTCCCCTCACCAGATTTGGCAATGTCACATGGCCCCAAACCTTAATTAATCTGAAAAAATCAATAAACAAGAGGTATCTCATAACTCTCATCTGTCCCAAAAAATATCAAGAATAAACAAAAAAAAAGGGTTTCTTTATGTTCTAACAACTAATTGAACACAATTATAAAGTCATGGAAACACATCATCCTTCCCCATTATGGACCTTAGTAAAAGGACCAATGACCCCGAAGGCACAGTTTCAGATGCGGGTCGGATTAGAAAAATGGGCTCGTGTGTACTTCACATCTCGATGCACACAAGCGATGCTGAGGTTTGAAATCCTCAAAACCAAAAGCAATGAGCTTTATCTGTACTTCGTACACCCAACTGGTCCTTTTTAAAGTTTTTCCATAGGCTGTTCGAGCAGATGTCTGAACCGAATCAGACGTTCTTTTTTCGATGGAGAAAACAATTTAAACGAATAACGCTTTTAAAAGGAGCGTCGAGAGACCCCAGCTTGGTTGGTGGACCTCGTCCCTGTTTAAAGGCAATAAAAAGATGGATTTTTCCCTCTTTCCGAGGTGGGAAAGGATGGCTTTGCCAAGTGAAGGGATACGATACAACGCTTAAGCAGTTTCCACCAATACGGTAGCCATCAAAAGAAGGAAAACAGACTAATAAGTGAAGCGCCACATTTAGGTTTAGCTTAGACAGCTCCAAGTTCCAATGTCAAGTAGGCTTTAATGGCGACAAACGAACGGAAAAGGAACCGGCCGTGCATTAAGTTAGCTTAGCTCCAAGCTGCAGTGCGGTTACAATATCGATCCTCATATCGATCCTCTTTGTAAATGACAACACAGGAGGTTTGGAAAGCTCAACATTCGGATTATTAATCCTTCCTAGTTTCTTTCCTCCGCAATAAAAGATTAAAATGGAGTTACGGTGTCCCGGAAATACCATACCTTCCCAAGCAGAAAAGCTCCTCTAAAACTATAACCACATGAAATGACAGTAAACTACATCTGAGACTTCTCAGTTCTCATACTCAGTAATCAAGAAAGGTAATCACTTCAGGCTAATTCACGAAGAATACAGATTAATCCGTTCACTCTTTCCTTCAGCAAGATTTGATGCTTAAAAGCAGTGTTTTAGCAGCAACTTTGCAAAGCAAACATCAAAGAGGAGCTCCTTCGTGCAATTTTGTCCTTCTCGCTCTTAGTCTTCAAAAGCATTGTAAACTCCCATGGCCACGGGCACATTGGCTCGCCAGTTACTTTCCTCCTTTGCTTCAGTGTACATTTCAAGGCCGACCAACTTAGAAGTGTTGCAGAGAAGGACAATAAGCAAATTACAGCACTCTCACATGTGAGAAGATGAATAAAGAGGTAATCGATGTAACAAAAGGCTACGATGCACTTGTACAATAAGAAAAGCCAAACTAAAATGATTGAAGGCATCAACCAAAGGGCCAGCCATCTCCAACTCCACCGGTCCCTTGCTGTTGTCCATCATCTGCCACCACCAGCCATTGCCTCTAGCTACGGTCATTACGTCCTTCCTCGTGGAACGGTCATTACTTTCAAAAGTTTCTTGCCGGGAGTTCTGAGTACACATTGCATGCAACAACTAGATAGATATTGATGAAAAGAAACTTCCAACAATGACAACAGAGACAGCACTAGGCTTCTCGACTTGGCCACACCTACACACACTCGCAGAGTGAAGAGAGAGAAGGAGCTCCCTTCAGTCCAAGCACAGAAAAAGAGGGGTGCAAAGTATCTCCCGCATCATTCACACAGTCACCAGTAAAAGCACAAACTAATTTGCCCCATGTTCTCTACTGTGTGATTGAATGAATGAGTCGGCAGCTATTTCAACCCCCTTTATTCCATCCATGAGTGGACTGAAGAAAGCTCTCTCTCACAAATCTCTTTGAAGCCAGCATCACTCAGATATTCTTGCGTTTTGCTTTTGGCCCGAGCCTACAAATGAATGTGCATATATAGCAAGCACAAGTTTCGCTCTGAGAAATATATAAACATCCACGCATGCATTAGCACCACCAGGCAACATGGAGAAGTATCAAACAGAGAGTCAGTGTTCAAGGCAAGAGGATAAGGACACAATGCACAATTTGACTAGCAATGAATACACGTGATCAGCAAAAAGTGCCTCTACATCATCAAACTCAATAATCTTTGAACCCTTCAAAGACAATACATCCAAGAAAATGAAAACCCGCCACGAACTTGAAACTGCCGATTCAAGACCTAGGAATACTTCACTGGCTTCATCATTTGGCGCAAGCCAACATGTGTAAAGTTTTTCTTTTGATGTACTTATCAGATTAACATTTTTCTCTTATTGGATCGATAGGGGGACAGATTTCCGAAGCCAAACAGATAGGAAAAATCTCAACTTCACGAAAGAATCCTCCTGCTAATACACCCAACAGTGGAGATAAACTGAACCCAAACGGATGATAAACGGAAAGTGAGTAAAATCTTGAGGAGATGTAAAGAAATTATCATTCAAGAATACTCCAGATGAAGATCTTATTCATACGCAATTATATAAAGACCAGATCAAAAGAAGTATTTTTGGAAAGAAAAATTAAAAGAGTGGTGAAGACCAAACTAGCCCTAAGATCATGAGCTAAGCACAGGTACAATCTAGCATCTATATGAGCATATAATTACACAACACTGCGAAGCATTCGTATTTTCCTACAGTTAAATCGTGCAATCTCAAGAAGCTAATCTTTTTCTCTCCTTGAAGTAGGAAGACGGATAATAAGTCCCACCACGTCCACAACCACATGAAGCAGCAACAGAAAACACTGAAAACCTTATCCATGTGAAAAGAGATCTCCAGCTACTAATTGGAACAAAAATCTAACACAATCACTTGAATCGACGGTTCATTAGTTACCCAAGAGACAAAGTAGCTGAATAATTTCTAAAGCAGAAGAAAGCATGAAATGAAAAGAAAACCCTACACTCACCATGCTTGATATGATCTTTTCCAGCAACTTCTTATAGAGAGAGATTTTTGTTTTTGATATTCATGTCCATAAGCACAAACCCATTACGCATAGCTACTTGAGGGGAGAGGGAGAGGGAGAGAGCAAACGAAAACAACAAAAAGATGGAAGAAACAATGAAGTATGCAGGGAAACAGCTAAATGAGAGAGAAGATAATAAATGATGCGAGTGAAGACTAAAACAAGGGAAGTGTGTTATTATGCGAAAAGAGGGAGAGAGGTCATTGTCATCATGAGAGTCAGAGACAGGAAAGTGACTCAAGATCTTCACAAATCTAACACAGTTCTGTTTCTGTATATGATATGAATGAGAGAGAGAGAGGGTTTTGTTGTTTTCACTCTCTCCAGGAGATTTAGGAGAAGAAGAGGATGGTGCAAGAAGAGAAATGTGAGGACATGAGGGTTCTTGCTCTCCCCTTTCGTACAGTGTTCAAGATATAGAGAAGCGATCAGGGGGAGAGAGAGAGAGACGGAGAGGAGAAGAAAACAGATGAAATAAATAAAAATTAAAAATTAAAAAAAGGTTTTACGCACAACACAACAGAAGGATTTGGGAGATAAAGAAGCGGAATGGAGGAGGTGTGGGGTTCACTGTGTCTTTGGCTTTGACCATTGAATACTTTTCTTTTTTAGCTTCGATATTTATATTGCTTGTATTATTTAACACGAAAGACCATACGTTAGTGCGAGGAAATGAAGAACACGCTTTTATTATACACTGTAGTGATGCAAGTGACCTTTTAAATAACTGAAACATATTCCACACCAAACCGAAAGAAAAAAAAATTATAGCATATTAATTTTATATTGATCATTGTAATGGTGCATGATCCATTTTCCTATTTTATATATCAATTTTAGTAAAGAGTATCATTCTTTTGCTCTCCACTTCAAATGTGTTTGCACGTGCTATCTCGAAACGAAGAATATATTCATTTGTTTCGATCTTACATGTGGAAATAATGCCAACGACTACATTTAAGGATAAATTTCTCCGCGATTTAAATAAAAGTCCATCCAATCTTTGCAGGTATTCTGATCATTAAATTCGTCATTTGCAGGTCATGAAATTGTTAAATAAATTATTCTCTAATAACCTCGTCAAGTACGGACATGTGGTCATGCGGTTTTGTATTATGCTAGGTGGATTTCTTTATATTTATTGAATGTGAAATATTAACTAGCCAATCTTTAAATCCCCGGATGGATGTCAAGATAGAGTAAACAAAGAAAATAGTATCCGCATTAGAAACTTTAGATTTGATCCATGACAAGATGGAACGAGCAATAAATCGTGAAGCATAACCATTCCGCGGCTGTGAAGTGCCTGAACATTAGATAACCTCCACATTAATCATTAAATTAAAGTCCTTCATGAAGACTTTTGAAAAGAAAACGGCTTAAATCATCATTAGCTCAGTGTCATGTAAGCCAAGGGTAACCTTGTATAAAGCTTCTCATCATTCCACGAGCATATAACATCTCCACTTTTTATTTATTTTTTTATTTACCAATCTAAGTCAATATTTATATCCGACAAAAAATTTGTCATTCACGCCGGCTCCCTTGATATCTAAGCCGAAGAGATTTTCCATCATATCAATGCCGTGCTTTAACAGAAGCAAAAACGAAACCAACTTCTTCCATATAGAATAAATATATATTGATTAATTAACTTGACACGTCTATTCAAAAAGTGGTAGTGGATTTCTTCGTGTATGTTCTGTCTCGCAACCTTATCCCATAAATGATCAAAAAAACAAAAAACCTTATCCTACAGTGTCCGCTGATTATAAGCATGGTATCGAAGTGAGTGGGATCAGATAATTGTCTGTTTAACAAAAAGAGAAGTTCCAAAGCACTTGTCTGAGAAGGACAAGTGGAGCCTCTCGGAGCGCCCTTTGTCTTGCTTTACGTAATCAGAAAGAGTCGATCGCGATTTTCATCTATCAGATTCTTGCCATTTCTCGATGTTTTAGCATCATAAACAAGCCTTCAAAAGCGAGGAACTCGAGTCAAAAGCGAGAGAGATCGCAATCATTTTGTTCGTAACTTAACATAAGCTCCAAAGCATCGAAATCGCTCTGAGTACGAGGGTTAAGAGTCCAAATGATTTCGCTGTTCTTCAGTCACAATATTCACATCCAAACAGCAGAAGGCCAATATTCCTGTACTGTTTTCTTGACTGACCAGTCTACATCCCAAAGAGCAAAGAGGGCCTCCACCTCCATGCATGTATATGCGGGTGTGGCCTCCACCCATGGTATTGCAATGATACCTTCGTTTCTTGGAGGCCAATGATAGCGTATATAAGGGAAGATTTGTGTGCGGAACGATGAGCAACCTCATGTGATGCTGGCGCAGGAGGATAGATGCCATGTCCGTGTGAGTCCATGACATTCATGTCAGGTGCGCACCACTCTGAATTCGACCCACACGACACCCTTCGTTGGACCCTATTGTCGGGTTGGACCATATTCGAATTGGTTTTTATCTAGCTGTCCCAGCAACCGAAGCTCATTCGTGCGTACTTCGCATCTACACCGCATCTCATATTAAAAAAAGTACGTTGAGTGTCCTGTAAATTTCACCGAACGGATCGGAGATTGGATGCATTTTACCTACCTTGTACGAACCAGGAAAAAAACAGGATTAATCTATGAAACCCAGCAGCAGCAGGAGCAGCCGACACCATTAGTTAGTAGTAAACTAGGACTTGCGCTAGCCCAAACAAGAGAAGAAGTAGGTGGTTGGCGATAGATCCGGCACACTTCCCGCGTCAAACTTTTTCATGGTTGTATGAAAGCTGGAAAAAAATTATTTTTTTAGTGGGGCTTAATGCACGAATTCGAGTCGATGCAATTCGAAATCCGTATTATGTATGCATGACTAGCGGATGATTTAGACGAAAGAATGAGAATCCAAGCTCCAGCGTTCAAGATTGAGTATGAATTGCAATCTTTGTGTCCTCCACGACGAGCATGTCAACATCATGAAGTCAACTTACAGCAGGCAAAAAACTATATCGATAGGGACCAAAACAAAGACGCCACAGAGAGAGAGAGGCTAGCTTCCATTGTCAAAACTCGGTGTGAAGTATGCAGAAGTTTTTAAAGGGTCACAGAACCAGCCACTTTCCATTTTAAATGGGCACTTAAAAAACCCACATTTGACCACCGCCTGCAACTTCCACCCTCCACCACCATATCCGGGCGGAGAAAGAGAGAGACAGAGAGAGCAAGCAGTGAATGGAAATGGGTGGACCACAAGGGAATATCAAATGGGGTCGAATGTGTGGTCCCTTTCGGCTTTTGCGTCACTGAATTTTCACCAAACACCCCATATGTTTCGCTTTATCACTACACTGCAATTATCCCTTTCATACGCCAACGAGATATACAAATCTCCTCAAGAAAAAAAAATTGAAAACCTCCGATTTTCTTGTGACCCTTAAATGGGTTCTCTCGTCTTTCTGGTATAAAGCACGTGAAAGATTGTAGCTACTAGCTTGGATCGCCTAGTTCTGTGAGTGAGGGCAAAAAACAAATCGAGGCCTTGTCTCTGCCCAAAATAGTTTTATGAAGTCGACCCAGCCACGTCTCTACGGATTCTTTCTCTACCTCTGGGGCTACTGACGTTATCAAATTCTTAAACTCGTTGAAAACAGAGAAAGACAGGAGGAGGTGGAGGAAGATGAGACTCCCTTTTCAGATTGGACCAAGATGCTTGTTGTTCTTCGCCCCTCTGTAGCATGTTTTCGCCTTGATATATTTCTCTATTAAAACTAGTTACTTGGACTCGTTGAGAAGGCGATTCCTTTGCTCGGACATGTTTTTCGAATCGCTGTGCTAAAGGAGGCGGCAAAAAAAGGGTTAACATGGAGGATGAACAACAGGGCTGGTTACTTACACCTCAAAGAACAATGAATCAGAGGGCTAATTATGTTACAGATTGTTTCTTCATAGCCCAGATACAGTATTCATTAAAGAACCCCCCAACTTTAGCCCCGCTAAAGGCATCTGGAAAACACAACACGCTTAGCTAGGCAAGATTTGGTAGCAAGATAAATATACCCGCACATTTCTTGACTACAAATCTCCACAGGAAGGGCATTCATTCTGATTCTAGTTGTTCCCAGTAATCGGGAAGTTCCCTAGAAAAGTTACACTTAATATGATTCAAACAAGTGGCGCGATGCCTAGCTACCAACTTCCAGACAGCTTTACTCTTCTAGGGCAAATGATGAGATTTTGTGGGGAAGGCATATTTACTTTGTATACAAATGGCATGAGCTGAACGCAGAACTGCTGTTTCGAAGAAACATTTCAAAACAACTGGAAGAATAGACTTGTTGATCCATCCCCAAATGACTGCAAATCTGCCGGTCTAACCAGAGCCCTGCATAGAGGGCAAGTCCTTTCTCTCTCAAACCTGCAAAGAATCGATTCCAACCTTGTTAAAGAGGGAAAGTAGATAGCACAAGCAACAAAAGGATAGTGATTCACAACTTTAATCAGCTATGAGAGCTCGGGAAAAGATGGCCTGGCAACAAAAGTTTAAGCATCAACCGAAAGAGCTCTTAGAATTACCAACTCAACATGCATGACATGACGAAAAAGCATGGAAAGTAACAATAGGTATACCATGAGCATGCCTGGATTTATCCTTTTCCAGGAATCACGAGAGGGGGTTACAGGAGAAGCATCCTAAAAAAAAAGTTAAGCACAAGATCGGAACTTTAAATTTTTTTAAATCAGAGCCAGATCCTGCAAGATTTCTTCCTTTAGCTCCTTTCCTTCCTTGCAAGAGAAATTTCTGCTAAAAGTAACGAGTCGCCAGAAAGGAAACTCTATTTGGGAAATAGTAAGACAAGGGTAGACAAAGTGATGAGTTTATTGCCAAGCAGAACATAAATCTCAGCGCTTTCCACATGCTATAGCTACAAAAAGGAACTGTTTAGTCACTCTGCTATTTACAGCAATATCTAGCCCGTCACTTATCAGACAGTTCTCATAAAACTACCGATGCAAGAGAATCTATGCTGAACGCACATCAAGCAAACCGCCAGATCAGTTACGATAGCAAAGTTCGACAGCATGAGCAAGAATATTGAAGCAATCTACTGACCATTCTGAAACACATTCCTCACAAAAGATGTGTTTACACTGCAACAATATCGGAGTGTGCATCTTCTCCTGACATATAGCACACAGGTCTCCAGCAGCATTGACCTGCAGTAACATGAATGGCCACTTCAACTTCAACAGCTAACTTCACAAACAAAGCTTATGTTGTTTAATAAGATAATTATATAGAAAGGGAGGCAGACTGTCAAATGCTAGCCAAAATATGATGATTTTCTACGAAGCAAAGTGGAACAAAATCCTTATTAATAATCACATGCCGGGACATTCACCAATGCCCAGCACCAACAAGATCATCTTTCTAGGAAGTGAAATAACAAATGCATCCACAAATGTATTGTCTTTCCAATGGTTAACAACCACAAAATTCCACAGAGCTCCACTGCATTGATGCTACTCGAGCGCTTTATTTAATCTCTCATTCAGAGTATTAACATGGAGATGCTAGATTTCAAATCATCCATACCTGCTCTTTTGTGGCATAAGATCCATAATGCACTTCCTTGTGTGACAATGCCTTAATGGCAGCAAGGAAAGACCGGACCTGAACAGCAACTGAATAAAGTTGGCAAGAAGCTGACAAAAACTTGTTGAAGCTAGAAAAAAAACAAGTAATAATTCTAAAACCATTGGAAATAGAAACAAGCAGGCATGCGAGAATATAGGGAAGTGAATAGAACACCTGACCTTCTCAACAACAGATGTTAGCTTGAATGTCAAGTACAACCCAGTTGTCAAAGATGAAAATAGGCTCCCATAATCTTTGTTCAAGAAAAATCGATACCAAACAGGAGCTGGCAACAATGCTCGGTACAGCAGCATTGTATATTCAACCAGTGTCAGCATTTGACCCTTGAAAAATATCAACCACTGATGAGAGGGCTTACACAAGACAAAGCCACTTGTGATGTTGCATTATTAAAGGAAGACTCGAGTGAGGAAAAAGTTGTCTCACCTGACGACGGAAATTGTGGCCCCTGCTATTCTTGTAATAAATAAGCAGCAAACACTTGACGGACATAGCCGCCTGCCTCAACATTATATCTGCAAGCATCATAATCATTACAAACAGTCAGTCTACCACTACCTCAGAGGTAGAGATCCAGATAAAGTGTTTCTAGCATTTGACATTAGTACGATAAGACTGCAGTGCAATGGCGGATGTTAAGTGATAAAACAAAGGCTGAAATGTGGGACTCAAGTATTACCCAAACAACCCACCCAGATTCTCAACCCATGGGAATGGGAACACCTCAGCCAAACCGAAAAAGAAGTCGATAAAATGGGGAGGATACATAACATGGTGCAAATTCAAGACCGGAACCAAATAACCACAAATTTACAATCAGATTAAATAGAAGCTAATGCGGAGGTTCAAGCAATCAACAAGCATTTAATGAAGGTCAAATATATGTATACTTACCATTGAGCATGATCATGAAGATAGCATGCCAGAAGGGTGGTATTGCCTTTGGAGGAAGCATGAGCAATGGATATAATACACCCTCATTTCGATACCACCAGTAAACACCAACCACATAGACTATAAAAACAACAGAAATGCTCACGAGAACAGAATTTTTCCTCTCTCCCTGCAGAAACAAGCATTACTAAGTGCTCTTGCATAATTGTCTTAAGAAAATGCACTTGAATGAGGTGTAAATGCTGAAAAAGCGGTAAAGCACCTTTAGGGCAGTCTGCTTCCGAAGAATATCATTTGACTTAAACATGACAGCTGCAATCCATATCATAACAAAGAAGCCTGCATTGAATACATAGAAATCCTTCAAAAAATATTGTGAGTATCCAACTAATATCATATACACCAGAAACTCATAGTTACATTTGATATCTGATGACAAGAAAGATTCACAGAGCAGCCTAGCCATATAAATTAAGGAGTTTTTAGCTTTCGCTGCAACCTCCATAACGATAAACCAACCCTGACTTTAGCAGCCCAAAAATTCATGCTCTGCCTGAAGAGAGGAATTTATTTCCAGGCACCCCAAGTAGCCAGCCAGATGTTGATAAATCACAGTATGAATGAAAACTCCCAATAAGTGTTTAGTGTGTTTCCTGTGCCATATCTCAGATGAGGCGCTCCTCTCTACTAGAACCAACAAGCAGATTTCAAACAACCCCCCACCCCCGCCCCAGAAAAAAAAAAAAAAGAGGGGGGGGCGACCTTAATCACTCTCCCCACCATGTATCCTTTCCTTGTGTTCTCATCTAGCCCCTTAGCATTAGGCCTGTCCTTCTCATAACATGACGACTCTTGATGATACATGACTAGACAATCTAGACATAATGCTAGTGACGTCATGCATTCCTATCATAACAAAAATCAAAAGCGGTTATATTGCGTCATAACCCATAAATCTTCAACTTGTGCTTATATTTGCAGTTTGAAATATTTAACGATTATTACAAACAGTTGCATCACCTTTTGGTCAAAATCCCTTGAACCTATTGTATTCGAACAGCAATGACATGAGCAACACTCTCATAAAATCAAAAGAGATATTCTATAGAAATATCTGATTTGAGTACCTTGCAAATGCTGACGAATGAACACAACCAACAAGAGCAATGAGAATGGGAGTATCTGCTCAATCCATCTCCCAACCCGCTGCAAATCATATCTCTGGTAACCAGAATCCCTAGAACTATCAGCTGAATCCATGACATTCGCCGACGAAGTAGAAGCAGCCTCCAACAATAAATCGTCACTCTCTGCAGCAATGTCCATCAAATTGTCACACCCAATTTGCCCTCCACCGTCCCCCATATTAACTCCGCTCCCCGCCTCGCTAGAGCCAATAATCCGAATTGATACCTCCTCACCACTGCCGCCATTTCTGACCTCAGAATAAGGCGATTCCGTCTGAATGTGACCGGCACTCGCCCCGAGGACCGGACTCTCCGACTCGGGCACAGTCGGTGCAGACGGGATGATACCGGAGTACTCCAGTATAACCGACAACGGCGACTGAAACAAGCTGAGAGATGGGAACTGCACACCAAACCTCGCGGCGGAGCTGCCGCTGCCACTAGTAGAGGATGAACTAACAGGGTATACATCAGAATCACCAGGGGTTTCCATCCTTTTGCCCAATTAGCAACAACCCTAGTTCTGCAATATCAAAAAATGAAAATTTTCAAACGGGGCGAGACTCTCTACAGGCTTGAACTTGAAGGACCATAAAGCGAGAGAATCAAGAAAATAGGATTGGTATCAGTAAAAGCAACCACATTGCACGGCTTAAAATAACGGGAAAGAAATCAGACCAAGAATGGAAACCGGATGAACTCACATTGAATGCGGATGAAGAGAGAGGACCGATGGACGGATGCCCTCAAGGAGATGCAAGTACCCTGATCCCAAAGACCGCAAATTTGTCTCTCTCCGGCGCAACTGAGGACTGGGGAGTGTGAACAGGAGCTTCTTTTGGAACGAAACGTTAAGCCAAGGCAGTCAAGAATGAATCTTGACAGGGAAACGTCGAAAAAGGAAGAACTTTTGGGAGAAGTAACATCTAAGAAATAAAACCCATCAAGAGAACTTGGCCATAATGACGAATCATGCGCCAAGATTCGGCTTAACCGAGACAACTTGCGCGTAACCGGTTCCTTCTTACATCCCTCCCCGGGCTGTCCGTTTCTCTGCCTTGGCACCGGGTAAAAGGAAAGTCAAAAGCCACGAAGCGGACGCGTGGAATTATCAACTATCGAGTAAATCAACGAATTCAAGTAGTTGAATGAATTTATCCTCTTTTTGGGACAGAATTATGGGAAATGAGTTTTCATGGGTTGTCCAGTGGAGATATCATCTTCTGACAAAGACGCGAAACGAAGTATGTGTAGTGCGCACCAGGGATGTGCTGACTCAAATCATGTGCGGGAAGACCTCAGGGCTCACCTGCTTCCTACTTGTCCAAGACACCTGTGCAGAGCTCCTAGCCTCCTATGATGATCCGCAGATGGTCCCCAGTCCTAGCCATTGCATTCACTAATAAATGTCCACCCCCAAAACTCCAACTCCCTCCTTCGATGTAAAAAGTGCGCACCGACCTCAAATTTTCTTTAGACACATTTCAATCTGATTTTCAATTCGAAATTGCCAAAAAAGAAAAAAATGTATTCAGTGCATTGAACGCCCTTCTTTTTATGTGTCGGGATACTCGGCGTCATGTGATAAATGATTCGATCCCTTCGAGCGTGGATGTGTGCGCCTATGTATCATTTGAGTCAGAGAATTATCGGAATACACGGGTATTTATTTTAAAGGGGGAGTGACTTCGTGGATCCGATGGATTAAAAATTAAAGTGCAAGTGGGCAGGAAAGCCAGCCTGGCCAGGCTTTACCCACACTCGTGTTGACCTTGGGGGTGCAATGGAAGCTGAACATCTGCCGTTCATTATCCCTTTTATTATATGATTGTTGGGAGATTTATGTGGCTCCATATGTATCTCTCCTTCTCCATTGCCATCATGTGGGTGGAACGAAATGATGCAACTTCTCTCGAATCACCATGACAGCGAGGTAGAAACGCATGATTACCTACCGACATTGTATAGACTTTTAGTAGGTGAGATATTTTTAATTGGACATAAAGAGGGATAGTTACCCAAAAAATCATAATTTATTATACATATGTCGATTCGACGAATTTTTCAATTTTGCTAATTGAATCTTGACCCTATTGACGGTTTGTCGATGTTATCATTATAATAAATTTCGATTAAAAATCGTTGACGTAGATGATAATCGTCTCACATGACATAGTTGGTGTTGGCGTTCATTATTTTATATATTTTCTAATAATAATTTATGCTTTTTTATTTCTTTTACTTTCTTATTTTTCCTTTATTTTCTTATGAGTTTGGCGAGAGCTAGCCAACCCTCACCCGTGGCCAGCCCTCACCACACTTGAGTGGAAAAAGAAAGAAAGAAAGAAATAATAATAAAAAAATATGAAAAAATTAAAAATTGTTTATGTCAAGTTGACCATACCATTTAGGACTTGGTAGAAACGGTGGGTTTTCAGTTTATACTTGATCTTGGATAATCTTAAGCTGATTTTGGGATTAATTCGGTAATTTTTAATAGGTAACGTTGGACGTGTCTTACCTAGAGGCAATATCAGAATAAGCCCATCTCAAGCTTAGAATAAGACCCAAAATTAGAAACATCCATTTCAAGTTTGGAGTTGTTCATTTAAAATCGCAGTTTTTTTTTAACTATATTTTATTTTTCCTCTTTTATTACCTTCCATCTTTCCTTATTATAACTTTTACTAAAAAATAAAATATACTAATAGATACTATACACACACACAACATATAATATGGAATAGAAAGAAATTCATATATATGAATAAAAATGAAAATTGTCCATCGTTCTGTTTTAATTTTCTTTTTAAATACTAGAATTCAAATATAATTGTATATTTAATTATTATCTTATTTTTAAGTTAAAAAGTTTGTTATTCGATAAAATAACTTTTATATTTACCTGGGCTATATCTTATTTATATTCGACTTTATCCAATTTTAAGCATGAATCAAACATGGGATATGACAAATTTCATCATATCCCGACTTTTATTCTAACTACTAAACGTAATCTATATATGGATATCTAATGGATATAGGTATCCCACCAAGAGTGCAAGTAAACCCAAATTTGGAAATTTCACGTTATATCACCAACCAAATTATTAAAAAGAATATATATACTCCATTAGGGATGATTTGAGAGCAAGGCAGTGCTTTTTGCTCTAACCAGTCTGTAAAAATGTGGTTTTCTTTTTCTCAGTATTCTTTAAGATCATTTAAAGAGAGAACACACAAGTAAGGGCGTCGATTTGGACTAAGGCCTTAAGCAAAAACGAAGGGCAGGCCCAAGGTCTTGATTTTGGGCCACGCCGGGTTCGGCCCAATTGCCACCAACATCTGCGGACGAAACGGCAACCGTATTGGCGCCCCCGCGAAACGACAAGTCGTCGGGGCCGGTTGCGTCGACCGGGGGGGGACTTTTGGCTATCGCCACGGTCTACAGGGTTCCAGAGAGATTGTGAAAATTAGGGCAAAAGAGAGGCGGAGATAAGGGAGATCGCGCGAGCAGGAGAAGGAGAAGGAGAAGGAGAAGAAGAGAAATGGGGAAGCAGCCGGTGAGGATGAAGGCGGTGGTGTACGCGCTGTCGCCGTTCCAGCAGAAGATAATGACGGGGCTGTGGAAGGATCTGCCCGGCAAGATCCACCACAAGATCTCCGATAACTGGATCAGCGCCACCCTCCTCCTCGCCCCTCTCGTCGGCACCTACACGTACCTTCTCTCCCTCTCTCCCTCTCTCTCTATGTGAATTTGTTTTGATCGAGATTGAAGTCGGATTCGAGCTTGGGAGTCTCGACGGAGCGACACGAGCCTACTGTTGTCGCGACTGTGCGGGTTGATGATTAGTGTTGTTTTTTGCGCGGTCGCATGCTTGCGGGATGGATTTTGCGGTTGACTCCGCGATGATGTTTTGTTTGATCTTATTTTAGGGTTGAATTATTGGAGGAGCTGATTAGCTTGTTTAGACTGTGGGTTCATGTAGGATTTGTGTGGGACTAGTGGTCGAAGTTATTTGAGAGATTGAATGCTTGTTTAGTTTGTGAAGATCGAATTTTGAATGCTTATTGAACAGTTAGGACTGTGTTACTCTCGAAAGATGAGTATCGCAATTACTGGCTGAGAGAATTTAAGAGGGGCCCAGCATCGGCGTTGAGTGATTTCTGTGGTGCCAAAGTTTCAGCTTTGAGCAACGGGCGGAGGACAAGAATTTGCTCCATCTATTTTTGTGTAGAAGCGGTTGGACTTCTCAGATGAGATGTCAATGAGAGAGAATTTAAGAAGATGACCTGCTCGATGAATTTGGTGGTGTTACAGTGCAATATTTTCGAGAAACGCATGATGAAGGTTAATGAATTTTCCGGTGCAGGCAGTATCGACTGTTGTCAATTCACTACAAAGGAATTCAAGAAAATTTGCAGACTTAACAAAATGAAGAGGGACTTTAATGGTTGGCCTTGAGCTTTTTTAGTTGATGAGTAGCGCTGACTACTGAAGCTCTTTATACCTGATTAGTGCGTAAACTCCGTTTTGACTGTGAGCAACTGATGGATGTAATGGATTGGTGATACGGGAGCTCTGCCACTTAGATGTAGAGCCCAAATGATTGAGGATTGAGGAATCATGTGATTAATGGTTGCTCTCCCCATTGTTGGAAACTTGAGCTTATATTCTTATGCCGACTGATGTTTCAGGGAGAATATAGTTGTTTCCAAGTATTGATAAACCTCTAAAATTTCTAGACTTTTTCCATGTCAATGCTTGATAAGAGATTTGGCTTCATGGGTTTTTGTAGCTTAAGTTTGGAAAATAGCCACTAACATGACTAATTGATTAGTTTAAAGGTCAGTAGGGTTTGTCTTACTCATGTATGAATGATGAACTTTGGACTTACGAGAAAGAATTGGCAACAGCACATCTCATATGCATCTCCCAATTCTCAATTTTAGTGTGCAAATCTGTTTGAGATGCTTTTAGACTCTGGGAATGTGTCTTTTTTCACATATGTTTGTGTGCAAATCTGTTATCTTTGGGAAATTGGTCTTCTGTCAGTTTTGTTGCTCATGCTATCTGTATTACTGGTCTACTATCCACATTTTTATTTCAGGCTTGCGTGGGTCTTCTGTCAGTTTATCATGTCTACCCCAAAATTTTGCATCCTCTGCAGTCGTTAGCTAGTGATGTTCATTTGTTCTCACTCGTCTTCTCCAATTTTTTATGATCAATGCAGCTATGTCCAAAACTACCAGGAAAAGGAGAAATTGGAACATAGGTATTGACATACATTCATGGAGCTCGTGGCTGAGAGGACTTCAGGATTGTCTTCTTAAGATGCAAAATTGGTGCTGGGGATTTTGAAATAATGTTTCAAAGTTTTCTTTTTGGAGCTATTCTGAATAATTTCTCGCTGTCTCCTGACGTTTGTGGAAGAGAGAGAATTTATGGAGAAAACCTGGATTGGATTTCAATCCTTTTTGTGATGACTCTTCTGATGCTGTAGTTTTCATTGCTTATGTGAAACCCGGATGATTGCTTGAAGGAATCAAAATAGCCGGAAGGAATATATTTTGGGTAAGTTTGGACAGGATGGGTTTGCCTGGAAGCTTATCTATTGTTGGCAACTGTGTAGAATCTGAATTTAACCTTACGGAAAGATAAAAGTCGGGTTGCTTTATAAAGTTTTGCTATGCCTGCGTTCACTACCTTAAATTGCTCTAGTTTACTTGGTCACAACACAAGTAGTTTTTTAAGCTACTTGGATCAGGGGTTTTCTGCGCAACTACAGGAATGTCAGCAGTCTATGATCATACCATCTATTCTAGAAACCTGTTGAAGTAGTTTGCCAAAACTGTGTTTTATTCCTTTGTATTTTGCCTTGAATTTTCTGTGTTTTTTTAGCTTAGAGGCCTCTTGACGAAATCCAATTTAAGAGTACCGACATTGATGGCAAGGTCATACCCTTAGCTTCTCATTTCCTCCCCTTCGTGATTAACTTTCGATCTCTCTGCTATTAATCAACGATGCTTGTCTCCAGTCTGAACTGAGCTTTATCTCCGAACTGGATATTGAGTTTGAATTTCTTAACCCTTCTCATATTCATCATCCATCTAAAGCTGGTGCTACATTTTTCTCTATAACATAGTTGGTGGTCAGATTCTGGCTTGTCTGGATGCTTTTAGCGGTTTGCTCGAATGTTTATTCACACTCATTTTCAGACCTGTTCTTTTATTATAAGATAAGTTACGTATGCCGTCTGATTCCTTTTTCTTGGGTGGATTCTTCTCTCTTTTTATTTTATGACAGCTCCGAGTTTCTTAGTGTGGTTTGTATGTTGAAATGGTCCTCCTGCTGCACATGAATTGCGCTACTGGTCCCTTGCTTAACTAGCATCGCTATAGTATAGTGGTTTACATCCATGGGACACACTAAACGCATAACTAAAGAATCAAGTTACATCCGTCTATCAAAAAGAGAAGCCTACACAGAGAAAGTCCTTTTACAGATCGAACCGTTTTTGTTTTCTATGGTCGAAATCATCATTTATCTTGAGTCTTTATGGACAAAGCAAACTCAAGTTTAACATAGTTGTTGTGTGAGAAGAAATCAAATAAAATGTAAATAATTACATTAGTGGTGTTGTGGACGTAATCGCAATATGTTTTTCGTTGTTATTTTCTATTGTCTTGCTTTTTAAGCAATGGCTGACATATTTTCATGTGTAGTGTGGGCAACAAGACTACTTAAGATCGTTATTTAGAAATTGATAATCTAGGGTGTGTTTGTTTCACGAAAAACGTAACGTTTTTGGAAAATGTTTTTCGAAAAACCATTTTCCAGGAAAAGGGTTAGTTTTTCTTTGTTTGGTGAAACGTGACTGAAAATATTTTCCGGTGTTTGGATTGCATTTGAAAAATGATTGAAGGTGTAGAAGACGCTGATGAAGAGGAAGAGGAGGGAGCGAAGCCAACGGGAGCGCAGGAGGTGCTAGGGTTGGAGGAGGCGGTGGTGACGAAAGGGAGGGGGTGAAGGAGAAGGAGAGAGGGGAGGAGGAGTTAGGGTTTACGTTCACAGGCAAAAAAGAAGAAGAAGAGAAAACAAGAAAAAGAAAAGTAAAAAAAAAGAAAGAAGGAAGAAATGAAAAAATATAATAATAATAAATTCAAAAATTTTAATTAGAAATTATTTTTAATAATAAATTTTTCATTAAGTAATGACCTTAAAACATTTTGGAAAACGTTTTCCGGTTCTTTCAAAGGGAAAATTGTTTTCCTGAATTTAAGCTTTGGAAGGAAAATATTTTCTGTTGATTAGGAAAATATTTTCCGTTGACTCATTTTCCTAAATAAACCAAACATTGGAAAATGAGGAAAACGTTTTCCCAGAAATTGTTTTTCACAAAACAAACACACCCCTAGTAAAAGTTATAACGTGAATTGAACGGTGCCATTATGGGCATGCATTTATATAGAGAAACGATAGTTAGCCCATAACACTTGACTTAGTCCTTGTCCAGCACCACAAAAATTAGGCTTAATTCTCCACTATCTCGTAGTTGCTTTTCACTTGGACTAATTTGTATCTCTTCTCGATGGGGCCAAGTCATCAATTTACAAACTACAATTGCAAGAATGGATGTGCCTTTTCTTTTGTGATTATGATTATGATATGCAAACCTTACATATGCTGCATATACATCTTCTAAAAGACAAATCTCACCTTGCTATTCCTTATAAATGAACTGGGTTTTATTAGAGGATCCCCACTCTTCAAAGCATAAATTTGTTCTCTGCCCCGAGACTCTCCCTCATTGTTCACAGGTAGATATTGTTCTCAAGTCCTTTCACTAGCAACTCTATTGTTCATTTTAAATAATTCATGTGTTTGCTTTTGTAGAAAATCAACTTCCATTAGCAGAGAGCAAGAAAGAGAGGTTTTGCTCCAGATTAAACGGTTGAGGCAAATCCTTAGTACTTTGATGTAGAACTATTGAATCGCTTTCAGAATTCCAAAACCTTGGAAATTCTTAAGAAGTAATTAGTTGGAAGTGCTTAATGTTTCTTCTTGATGATTCCAAGTTCTCGTCTACAATTCAGAAATCTAGAAACTTCACCAGTGGAATGAATTTGATCTAATTAAGGTAAAAATCAGCCCTTCCCTTCCTATAAATTCACAGTAATTAATCTAATGGTACGCATTACATTGCCTTTGTTTTATTGCACATTCTACTTGATAAACTGTATCATCTTTAAGTTCCTTTTCATTGGGATGTGACCATAATACATTTAGAATTGATCGCGACATTAACAAGTATCAATTGTGCTAGTTGGGTTAAAAAACCTTTCAATTAGAACAATTTAGTTTTAAACTTTTTACATTTGTGCGAATTGAGTACATTAATCAATTTTGGCAGGTAATCACTAACATGAACAATTTTTTTAAAATTTCCTGAATTTTTTATTATTATTTTTTCTTTACTTATTCTTCTTGTCTTCACTTTTTTTTTTCCCAACTGTGGGCCAACGAGGGCCCAAGACCCTTGCCCAAGCCAAGTGAGGGTGTTGCGGCCCTCAACGGCTAACATGCGAGGGTGTGGGCCCTCGCTTGTGAACAGTGATGGTTGGCCGACGACCTCCTCAGCCAAGTGGTAAAAAAAAACAAAGAAAGAAAAGAACAAAAATTATAAAAGAGAAACAATCATTAACCCATAAGACTTTTTTTTTTTTTTTTGGTCAGTCCTACTCTAATCCTACTCTAACACTCACTCTCAAACTTTTGCCCATGCCTCCTTGCAGGGCGTGGGAGTCGAAACCCACTCCTGAAATGAAATCTTCCCCACCCCAATCCCCCCTGAGAAGGTGGGGATTTGAACCCCCAACCCCCCCTTCCAAGATGGAAGGGTGGCCACTAGGGCGAACACCCAGTGGTTCCATAAGACTTGACTTAGTCGTGTTTGGCACTATAAATTTAGGCTTAATTATCCACGATCTCCTTAGTAGAGCTGCTTTGCACTTGGACTAATTTGTATAGGTTGAATTTTCTCTTCTGGATAGAGGCCCAGTCATCAATTTACAAAGTCCAAGTGAATTCTCTTTTGGAAGAATGAATGTACCTTTTCTTCTATAACTATGATCAGTATAAGCAATGGCCGGCAAATTCCCGTGCATAGCCCAAGCAACAAGACTAATTAAAATTGCTATTTCGGAATTGACAATTTAAAAGAAATCATAACGTTCAAATCAACAGTGCATTTTTATAGAGAAACAATTATTAACTCATAAGACTTAGACTTAGTCCGTGTTCGGCACTGCAAAAATCGAGCGTAATTCACCACAATCTCCTTAATGGAGCCGCATTTCACTTGGACGAATTTGTAGAGGTTGAATTCAATCTTCCGAATGGGCCCAGTCATCAATTTACAAAGTCCAATTGAACTCTCTCTTGCAAGAATGGATACACTTTTTCTTCTTTGACTATGATTATTAAAAGCAATAGCCGGCAAATTCCCATGCATAGGACAGGCAATAAAACTAATTAAAATCGTTATTTTGGAATTGATAATTTAAGAAAAAATCATAACGTGAAATGAACGGTACAATTATAGACATGTATTTTTATAGAGAAACAATTATTAACTCAAAAGACTTAAGACTTAGTTTGTGTTTGGCACTGGAAAAATTGGGGTAGTTCTCCACTATCTCCTTAGTGGAGTTATTTTTCACTTGGACTAATTTGTAGAGGTTGAATTCTCTCTTCTGGATGGGGGCCTAGCCATCAATATACAAAGTTCCATTGAATTATATCTTGCAAGAATGGATGTGCCTTTTCTTCTATGACTATGATTATTATAAACAATGACCGGCATATTCCTGTGCATAGCATGGGCAACATGACTAATTAAATTCACTATATCAGAATTGATAATTTAGTAAAAATGATAACGTGAAATGAACGGTGTAGACACACATTTTTTAAAAAAATAATTATTAACTCATAACTCTTGGATTTAGTTCATGTTCGGCATTGCAAATCCGAGTGAATGAAAAGGAAAAAACAAGGGATGAATTCAACTTTCAAGAGACATTCTATAAAGATAGCCAAGTTTATAAAACTTCTTATATGGATAGGAATAAAAATAAAGAGAATTCGAAGTTAGAAATATTTAAAGAAGATCCATTTTTTTTATGGTTTGAAAAAAATAAATTAGATAAGAAATTAATTATTTAAGAAATTAATTATTCCAACTATTAAATAGAATAAGACTATTAAATCGAATAAGAATTTCATTTTTTTTGTTGAAAAAAAAAATAGAACTTATAAAAAATTCAAATTTAAAAAATACAAAAAGGAATAAATTAATAAAAAAATTATCTCCACTATCTCTTTAGTGGTGCTGCTTTGCACTTGGACTAATTTATAGAGGTTGAATTCAATTTTCTGGATGGGGCTAGCCATCAATTTACAAATTCCTATTGCAATAATAAATGTGCCTTTTTCTACCACGTTTGCTCCACTATCCTAGTCAGCCTATATTTTCATATGTCCTATTCTCTTTTATCAATTTTGATGCTCCATATGTTGCTTGAAGGAAAGGGACACAAAAAGGACTTAGTTTTATTAATTATCGCATGGGACGAACGCCGGTAGAGAGAGGAATAGTTTCTTTTATTCTCTTATTCGGTTTTTCTTTTTCATAATCAAATTCGCGGGAGGATGCTTCGTGTGCATTGATTTTGTAGTTCAGCGTAAAATACAGCATCATCCGCGAGCTGACTCCAATGGATACTGTCCGGTTCGGAGTCTCTCCAGGTGTCTTGGCGCTTGGAATTTGAGAGGCACCCATGGGGACCGATGCCGGGGGAGCAGACCGGGGATTCGCCAGTAGTTGGCGACTCCCAGAGGTCGCTTCCGTTTCTCATGAAGACTTACATGCTCATGAATGATCCGTCGGTGGACGATTTGATTTCGTGGAACGAGGATGGGACGACGTTCATCGCGTGGCGGCTAGCAGAATTAGGATTTCAATTTAGCATGTTTTTAATTTATTATAAATGAAATTTGTATTAAAAATCAGATTGACATCATTTTAGCATTATGTTTTATGTTGTAATCGTGTGGTCGCCACTTATGAGATAGGAAATATTAAAAAGAAGTCATGCCAACAATTTTCATTAGCCAAATTGGCCGAACTTAACTAAAGGACTTGATTACATAAAGTTGATAAGTTTTAGGGTGTGTCATTGGACTTTTTGAGAAAGTCTTTAAGAAAATGTAAAGGGCTTTAAGTTAAAAATATTTTTCAAAATATAAATTGTATTTGTTAAATTGTAATCTGAAAGTCCATTATGAAATACCTTTAAGCAAAATAATATTTGGAGAGATTATATTGACAAAGGACCTTTGTAATTAAAAAAAAAAATCGTCAAAAGAAAAATAAAAAAGTTGGCCAGCAAGGGCAAGCGGTCGCCAGTGATCAAAATCTGTTGTTGGCAGCCGACATCTAAGGTTGTAAGACCTCAGGCGGCCCCAAGAGACAATCGGTGAGGGTCACCTGGGGTCACGCAACCTCGATGAGGGTCGACTGGTTGCGCGACCTCAAGCAACCTTCACAGAGGTCGTGTGATCTAGATTTGGGTCGCCGTGACTACATGAGACCTAGATCTGGGTTGTCGGAGGTTGCGCAACCTCGACAAGGTCCACTTGGTCGTGTGACCTCAAGCGGCCCTTCACAGAGGTGATGCATTAGATTTGGGTCATGGCAATGCGATTTGCGGGGGGTCACCGTAACTCGTAGAGGTCGCGCAATTGACAGGTGACGATCGCCAGGGTAGCCGTGACCACATCAACCTCTCTCTAGCCTGTCGCCGACCCATCGCAGCCATGCGCAACCAAGCCAGCCAACTCAATGGAGAATAAGATGAACAGTGAATCACGAGGCCAAAAACAGAAAGATAAAAATTGAGTGAGGATAGTTTTGGAACAAAATTTATATACTAAACCCTAGAGAAGGCCTTTCAAGAATGCTGAAAGACCAAGGAAGCCTAGAACCTACCTTGGGCTTTCACCTTTTTAAAGGCAAACTTTCCCTCATGATGGATTACAAAAATTTAACCAAGCACCCAATATTTGGCCAAATAGGCTTTGGACACTCAAAGCTCCTTCCCATGGCCATTCCCAAACGCACCCTTAAACTTGATTGTACTTTTGTAAGCATAAGATTTAATTGTATTATCATGACAAGTTTTTAGATTTTTATCGCACTTATCCCAAAATAAAAAGAATATTGGAGTAGCTCTAAAGATGAAGGAAGTGACGATCATTCGAAAAGTCATAAACGTTGACTTCAACTTGGAGTTATTTGTGGACTTTCATTTTCATGAATTTTAAAAAGTGATCAAAGTTTCTGAACTTGGCGTGTAAGTTATACATGGACTTTCATTTTCGTGAACTTTGACTGAAAGGAACATGTAAACTATTTTTTTTTTTGATTGAAAATCTAAGCGATAGATTATATTTTTTATTATTATTAATTATGCTAGATGCATGCATTCGTTTTTTACATGACGTTGAGATTCAGAATACATAGGATATCCTATGAGAAGAAAGGAACATGTAATCTCTCTTTTTATTATGATTGAAAACCAAAACGATATATTAGATTCCCTACAATTATTAAATATGTTAGATGCATGAATTCGTCTCCCACAAGGCACTTAGACCTCGGGTGCACGGGACATCTCATACCCATAAAGTAAAATGAGCATTGTGAATATTTCAATACACTAATCGTTATTACTTACCTAAACTGTAATTTCATGATAATATTTTCGTATTGCATTAAAAATAGTAATTCTTGTGTGAACATGAAATTTAGTAACTCAAATACGTTAGAAACACATTATACGACCTATATTAACTATATTGTAACTACAAAATTGTCTTATCCTAATCACATGCTCAACAAAAGTCCACCCTTATCGTACCACATTTTTGACAAGTAATAGTTCCGTGATCGCTTTTTTGTTCCACATACCAGTCCATACGTCGGGTAACCTAGGTCTAGCCTTGAAGTAATAGCGATAATTTACTTGAATTTTAGGGCAAATCCCAAGTGGCCCATTTTCCAAGTCGGAATCATTTGGAGCAACATTTCCACAATGGATGGAGACAGAAGAGGAGGACCATGTCATAACTCTCTCAAGTGCTTCTATATATGGGGCTTTTCCTAGGTGTTTAGCCTAATAGATCACTTTTGTGGCTTGATATTTCAAAAATTTAACCAGACACCCAATATTTGGCCAAATGGGCTTTTGGACACTCAACCATGGCCATTCCTAAACGCACCCTTAAACTTGATTATACTTTTGTAAGGATAAAACTTAAGTGTATTTTTATGATAAGTTTTGGGATTTTTATCGCCCATATCCCAAAATAAAAAGAATATTGGAGTAGCTCTAAAGATGAAGGAAGTGATGATCATTCGAATAGTCATAAACGTTGACTTTGACTTGGAGTTATCCGTGGACTTTCACTTTCATGAACTTTAAAAAGTGATCAAAGTTTCTGAACTTGGCGTATAAGTTATACATGGACTTTCATTTTCGTGAACTTTGATTGAAAGGAACATGTAAACTATTTTTTCATTGTGATTGAAAATCAAAGCGGTAGATTAGATTTTTTTAATTATTATTAGATATGCTAGATGCATGCATTCATTTTTTGCTTGGCACATACATTCAGAATGCATAGGATATCGTATGAGAAGAAAGGAAAATGTAATCTCTCTTTTTATTATGATTGAAAACCAAAACGATAGATTAGATTCTCTACTATTATTAAATATTTTAGATGCGTGAATACGTCTCCCACAAGGCACTTAGACCTTGGGCGCACAGGACATCCTATGAGATGAGAACATACCCATAAAGTAAAATGAGCATTGTGAACATTTTAATACACTAATCATTATTGCTTACCTAAACTATAATTTCATGATAATATTTTCGTATTGAATTAAAAATAGTAATTCTTGTGTGAACATGAAACTTAGTGACTCAAATACATTAGAAACACATTATACGACCTATATTATCTATATTGTAACTACAAAATTAAGTCTTATCCTAATCACATGCTCAACAGAAGTCCACCCTTATCGTACCACATTTTTGACAAGTAACAGTTCGGCAATCTCTTTTTCGTTCCACATACCGGTCCATACGCCGGGTAATGTAGGTCTAGCCTTGAAGTATTAGCGATAATTTACTTAACTTTTAGGGCAGATCCCAAGTGGCCCATTTTCCAACTCGGAATTATTTGGAGCAACATTTCCACAATTGATGGAGACACAAGAGAAGGACCATGTCATAACTCTCTCAAGTGCTTCCATATATTGGGCTTTGCCCATGTATTTAGCCTAGCATATCACTTTGTGGCTTGATCTTTCAAAATTATTACCAAACACTCAATATTTGGCCAAATGGGTTTTGGACACTCAAAGCTCCTTCCTATGGCCATTCCCAAACGCACCCTTAAACTTGATTGTACTTTTGTAAGCATAAAACTTAATTGTATTTTCATGACAAGTTTTAGGATTTTTATTGCACTTATCCCAAAATAAAAAGAATATTGGAGTAGCTCTAAAGATGAAGGAAGTGACAATGATTCGAAAAGTCATAAATGTTGACTTTGACTTGGAGTCATTTGTGGACTTTCATTTTCATGAATTTTAAAAAAGTGATCAACAGTTTCTAAACTTGGCGTGTAAGTTATTCATTGACTTTCATTTTCGCGAACTTTGACTGAAAGGAACATGTAAATTATTTTTTCATTGTAATTGAAAACCAAAGCGGTAGATTAGATTTTTTTTTTTTTTATTATTAGATATGCTAGATGCATGCATCCGTTTTTTACATGGCATGTAGATTCAGAATGCATATGATATCCTATGAGAAGAAAGGAACATGTAATCTTTATTTTTATTATGATTGAAAACCAAAACGATAGATTAGATTCTCTACTATTATTAAATATGTTAGATGCGTGAATGTGTCTCCCACAAGGCACTTAGATCTCAGTTGCCCAAGACATCCTATGAGATGAGAACATACCCATAAAGTAAAATGAGTATTGTGAACATTTTAATACACTAATCGTTATTACTTACCTAAACTATAATTTCATGATAATATTTTTGTATTGAATTATAAATAGTAATTCTTGTGTGAACATGAAACTTAGTGGCTCAAATATGTTAGAAACACATTATACGACCTATATCATCTATATTGTAACTACAAAATTAGGTCTTATCCTAATCACATGCTCAATAGAAGTCCACCTTTATCGTACCACATTTTTGACAAGCAACAGTTTCACAATCCCTTTTTCGTTCCACATCCCAGTCCACACGTCGGGTAACCTAGGTCTAGACTTGAAGTATTAGCGACAATTTACTTGACTTTTAGGGCAGATCCCAAGTGGCCCATTTTCCAACTTGGAATCATTTGGAGCAACATTTCCACAATGGATGGAGACACGAGGAGGACCATGTCATAACTCTCAAGTGCTTCTATGTATGGGGCTTTGCCCAAGTGTTGAGCCTAACAAATCACTTTTGTGGCTTAATCTCTCCCACTCTAGCATGGCGAATTGAGACCGAAATGAAGTCGAGATAATAAAAGTGTGACTTGGATTCAATTTGATTCTATAGTAAAATTGTGGTGCTCAATCTATTATTTTTATTCAATCAATTTTCAAGAAAATAAGTTCAACTTGGAAATTAGTCTGCTGTGAGGTTTGCAACTTTGTTGCACAATACGATGTCTGCGTATAGAAAGATACGCTTCCATTGTGAAAGATGCATGAGTGCTCTCCACCATTACACTCTAACTTGAACATAACCAGGTTTCAAGCCCAAAAGAGGGCTTTGAAAATTTCAAACAAGCGAAGAGAAATCTAAAGCAAGGGTTTATGAGATATTTGTTTTAATTAGGCAAGTTTTAATATTAAATCCGCCAAATTTCAAAAAGAAAAAAGGTTAAAGATTGTAGATTTGCCAAATTCCCAATTCCCTTCTTCTTTTTTTTCAATTTCTTTCTTCTAAATTTTTTAGAGATACTTTTTATTTTAAGGTTTTACATATAGTCACTTAGCATGGCGTATGTAACGCCAACACAGCATTTAACAGAAATTTAGCAGCCCCATCCACATTTTTAGCAATGACATCAGGAATTTACCAACTAAATCAGAAATCTCAACCGAAAATTTTGTGGCTTTTCCAATTCCATTTATGAATATTTGCTTCTGTTGTCCCTCTCAGTGACCATCCGCAAGCCTGAAATTTGCTTGTCCCCTGAACCTGAAGTTGTTTGCTTCCTTCCTTTGACCAAGAAAGATAAAGTCGAAGGCGAAGGTGCTGATTTGCCAATAGAAAATGGGGATGGTCCCCGTTCTCAAAGTTTGCACAGTATGAGTTTGCCTGCAAGCTTATGTATTGTCGGCCTCTGTGTAGAATCTGAATTTAACCTTACCAACATCTTACATTACTTAAGTTTACTTGATCACAAGTTGGTTTCTAAAGTACATCGGGTCGTGGGTTTTCTGTGCAACTACTTGCTTCCTTAATGAGGAATGTCGCAGTTTATGATTGTCCCATCTATCCTAGAAACTGGTCGAAGTAATTTGCTAAAACTGCGTTTTCTTCTGTAGGGTTTATCGGATTCCCTAAAACGGATTCGACACTAAATCGAACCCCTAAAACGAATGCGGAAGACAAGCCCAAGAATAAACATGTATCACCGATCAAAGACACACCACGAAATCGAGCGTACCTTATTGTCCACAGACTAAACACTGATGTTGCGATTCGAGGAGGAAACCGGACACTGTTCTTCAGAGGAGAATTCTTTTCTTCGGGAGAAAGCGGTTGGAGAAGACGTGAAAAACGAAGAGAGCGTATTCTCTTGTTCTCAAAAATACGTAACTTCACTTCTGTTAGAATTACCGCTTCTTAGATTTCCCTTTATCTATTATAACTTTCTCCATGGGCCCTCAACTCACGGGCCGGGCCTTTGGGCCCAACATGGGTGGACGGGCCAACTTAAGCCCATAAAAAGAAAAAATCCATCATCTTCCACTTGCACATGGGCGGGCCAAAACCAACATGGGCGGACGGGCCCTACTTAGGCCCATCAAAGAAAATATCCATCAACTCCCATTCGACATGGTGGGCCAAATATAATCCTCTTTTCCTCTCTGCAACATTCATACTAGTGAATAATCCGTGCGACCAGCATACTTTGAGAGCTCATTGCCATACATCTGTTAGGAATATATAGCAGCTCATAATGGGCATCACATTCCGAGTAGATTTAGTATGCAGTACCCTAGATCGATCGATCACATTTATATCTCTCGTGATCTCTTTTAAATAATGATATATATTGTATTCACAATTATGATTATCCCAAAGATAGTCATAATTAGTCGACCAGTGAATACAAAACTACAATGTGATTCTCCAAATTCGATCTTCCTCTTTCCTTCAAATTCTCAATTTCAATTCAGCTTGCTTTTCTAGAAATGTCCCATTAGATAGAATCAACTCATGACCATTGGCAACATCCTAAGATAGCAAACACTAAATAGAAATCTTGAGAATAAGTAAAAGTCATGAGGGCACTAAAAAATTGAGGAACTCTTTTCCTCAAGAGTCTCACACGGCATAAAAATTGAGTTCAAACTTTTGCCACTCTTATTGGTCGTCTCATGCATACGTAGTATGAAATACATATTACGGTATTAACTCATTTCCTATGGAGCGTATGTCTACACCTTCAATACCGTACAGATGATAGTTCAGACATACCCAATGTCTAACTTGAGTTCACGTATCTACTCATTCACAAAATTCATCAGAACTCACATCTGGCATCTTAGACAGATAAAGTAAAATATGTTGGGTATTTTACTTTCGGACATAGTACATATCATGTCCTCATCTTAACACTTAGTTAATGTGACATATATATTTTAAGCTTGAGCTCTCGATTATCACCTAAATAATAAGCTTAAAAAAAAAACGTCTCATCTCTATTTATCACATAGTAAATAGAGGCGATTACCCGTGTGAGTGGGCTAATCTTATATTTGTCCGAAATACTTTCTCAACTTAATGTAATGCACTGAGCATTAAGATGCATAAATGTCAAACAAAGATTCATAGGCATTAATAATGAAAAAACACAAGTTCATAAATGTGAACAACTCAGGGAAATTACAATATCCAGTACATCAGACTCTACGCAATCCTAGAAATTTTACATAACCACAAAACACATCTCTATGTATTGGCTTTGTCATAGGATCTGCTACCATTCTATGTGTAGATATGTACTGTAAGTTCACATCCTTTCGTGCAACCATATCTTTGACAAAGTCATACTTGGTATCTATATGTTTGGTCTTGCCATGATATTTTGGATCTTTGGTGTACGCTATAGCTGCTTGGCTATCACAGTTAACCAATAATGGATTTGCAGCTTTCTCAATAACACCTAAATGATCCAAAAATCTCTTAAGCCAAACTCTTTCTTGTATCGATGCTGATAATGCCACGAACTCAGCTTCCATCGTGAACAAGGTTATACACGTTTGCTTCTTACTGCTCCATGATATGGCGACATTGTTCAGTAAAAAGCAAATCTAGAGGTAGATTTCCTTTCATCTAAATCTCCTCCCCAATCAGTATCTGAATAGCCTTCAAGTCGCAGTGTAATCAGCAGTTCCCTTCAGATACCTCAGTATTCTCTTAACGACTTTCCAATGTGCTTGACTTGAATTGGATTGGTATCTACTCACCATTCCAACTGCAAAACATATGTCAGGTCTTGTACACATCATAGCATACATCAAGCTCCCAACAACACTAGCATAAGGAACATGTTTCATTTGTTCCTTCTCTTGTGGAGTCATTGGACACAGTTTATGGCTCAATCCTTCACCTTTTGCAATAGGAGTGTCTATGGGTTTACAATCTTACATACGAAATCGTTCAAGAACCTTATTTATATATGTTTCTTGCGAAAGAGATAACGACATCTTCGAACGATCTCTTGAAATCTTAACTCCAAGGATGTATGCAGCCTCACCCATATCTTTCATCTCAAAGTTGGAAGATAACCAACTCTTCACAATATTAACAAACTCCATATTGCTTCCAGCAATTAGTATATCATCAACATATAATGATATGATCACAAATTGATCTTTGGATCTTTTGATATATACACAATAATCCTCATCAATCATTGTAAAATCATATGCCATTATGGCATTATGAAAACGTATATACCACTGTCTTGACGACTGCTTAAGACCATTTATCGATTTCAAAAGTCGACATACCTTTTCTTCTTGACATTTTGTAATGAAACCAACAGGTTGTTCCATATATATATTTCTTCATCCAATTCTCCATTGAGAAAAGTAGTTTTTACATCCATTTGATGTAATTCAAGATCCATACTTGCAGAATAATGCGAATCGAGGTAAATCTCACAACAGGAGAAAATGTTTCCTCATAACCAATTCATTCCTGTTGATTATATCCCTTCGCCACAAGGCAAGCTTTATATCTCTCTATCGAGCCATCAGCTTTACGCTTTATTTTGAGAACCCACTTGTTCCCAATAACTTTGTGTCCTTTTGGAAGATCAACTAGTTCCCAAACATGGTTTGACTTCATTGACTCCATTTCCTCTCCCATTGCATGCATCCATTTTTCCTTACTAGGGCAACTTAAAGTCTCGTGTATATTTTTTGGCTCACCCTCATCTTGTGGGGCAATCATAAAAGTTTCCCATTCAATGTCAAAATGTCGACGGATAATACTTTTGCGACTTGTTCGCCATATGGGATATTATACACTTCGCACATCATTCCCCATTATGCTCCCACTAGGATTAGATAATGATGATGTCGTCTCATTATGTGGTTGTAATTGAGAATGAGTTGAATTCAATTCATCATTTCTCATATTACTCCCACTTGGACGAACTCCGCTAATATTATTATCTTGATCTAAGGTTTCAAATAGGGAGTACTCCTCACCTATTTCGCCCTTCTTAGGAAATTCATTCTCTAAGAATGTGACGTCCCGTGATTCGAATTCAGTTATACTCCTACTTTCCTGCTCACCTATGAACATATACCCTTTTGAGTGTTCGGAGTATCTTATGAAAATACTCTTTTTTCCTCTGAGACCCAATTTCCCAAACTTGTAAAATGGCTCATGAGTATAGGTAGCACAACCCCATGGCTTAAGAAAACTTAAGTCCGGTTTTCTACCTGTCCATAACTCATATGGAGTAGAAGTAACTGATTTGGAAGGCACCCGGTTAAGTATATAGGCAGCAGTTAACAACGCATTACTCCAAAAAGTGATAGGTAAGTTAGCATGCGCCATCATGGATCTAACCATTTCCAGTAGGGTTCTGTTTCTTCTTTCCGCAACATCATTTTGTTGAGGAGTATATGGAATAGACAACTGTCTTTCTATTCCTTTTTCATCACATAATTTTCTGAACTCATCAGATAAATATTCTCGACCTCGATCGGATCTCAATGCTTTTATTTTCTTGTCTAATTGATTTTCTACCAAGTTCATAAACCTTTTGAAACAACTTAATGCTTCAGATTTATGAGAAATCAAATAGACATATCCGAATCGAGTATAATCATCTATAAAAGTGATGAAATAAACAGCCCCATGCCTTCCTCTCACATTCATTGGACCACAGACGTCAGAATGAATTAAATGCAGAGGAAATTCAGCTCTTTTACCTTTTCCAAATGGTTTCCTTGTCGTTTTCCCTACTAGGCAATGCTCACATATGGGCAAATCGACTTTTTCAATTTGCCCAACAAGCCATCTTTGGCTAGTCTATTCATACGTTGTTGGCCAATATGACCAAGTCTAGCATGCCACACATTCACATAATTATCATATGAATTAGGAGACGTGAGAAGGGAATAACAAACATTTGCATTAACATAGTCAATATCTAATACAATGAAACCATCCAGAAAATAACCACAACCATATAAATTTGTATCCAAATACAAATCTACACCACTATTATGGAAGTTCACATTAAAACCAAACTTAACTAACACCAAAACAGACACTAAATTTCGACGAATCTCCGGAGCATACAACACATCATGTAGGAACAAGGTGCATCCACTACGCATGTTCAATTGGCAGGTGCCAATACCTTTAACTTCAGCTCTGGAGTTATTTCCTACATAGATCCACTTAGTTCCAGTCGGAACTTGTCGAAATTCTACGAAGGATTCTCTATCCTTCGCTACATGATCTGTCGCTCCTGAATCTACAGTCCACAAAGGATTAGATTCAGTCAAGAATACAGAACTTGACACATATGCAAAGTTCCCAATAGTACAAAGGGTGTGTACCTTCTTTAACTCGCGACAATTGCGGGCATAGTGACCATTCTGGTCACAATTGTAACATTTCACCCTTGAAATATTCTTCACACGAGGACGTTTTCCTCTCTTCACATGAGGACGTTTTCCTCTCTTTTGTTGGTTAATTCTTGGTTTCTTGCAAGAAGGACTTGATCTCTTGCTTTCCCACATATTGAATGAATCAATGCGCTTGCGCTTAGAGCTTGAACCCCCTTCTGAGCTGAAAGCAACACAGCAAATATCTGTATCCCGCTCAAATGCCTTGAGGCGATCATTTGCTAGCTCAAGGTGGCGCACAACATTCTCAAGATCTTCCATAACATGGTCAAGAGCTTTTAGTGCTTCTTGCTTTTCAAGCACATATTGAATTTTCTTATTCAATATTTCACAATTCTCGCCGTTCAATTTGACCTCTTTATTCAAATCAGCAATTATGTTCTTAGTTGCTGAAGCCATTGATCTGAACATATCAGATATATATGCACGAATTATTAATGCATATCATTTTGCATCCATTTTGCACAAAACCATCATATTAATGAATAATTTCAAGTAAGGTTTCAAAATCAAAAGGTCACTGTGTTTCCAATCATCATCCAAAATCTTAACTTGGAGTTATTATTAATATAACATTCTATGCAAAATAAATTCTTTGAAATTACAAAAATTTATATGAACTACCCACAATAGTTAATAATAACAGAAAGCAAATAATATTTGATATCAAACAATGAAATAATAATGCTTTCAGATAATACAACTAACATATCAGTTGCCACACCAACAACAACTAGGTAGAAAACATTACATAAGATGTCCACAAAGCACACTAAATAAAGACCAGCCAAAACATCTAACACCAAGTCAATATATGAATTGGGAAAGATCCTTTTTTCTTCAATTTCTTGATCTTTTCTTTTATAACAATCCAGTAATATTCATCTATAAAAACCATCACAAGTCTCTTATACGAAGTATCTCTGTTGACTTCCCATAAACGATTCAACACTCCTTGCCATTTTGGTGGAAGAGTGTTAATGAAAAATTGCATCATCTCAGATTGTGGCATGGGACGACCATTCCATATGACCTTTTGTATTTTCCCGTTGACTTCAAGAACATGATCAATTAAGTCACTACTCTCCCATCGATAATCAGTCAACTCAGCTATCAACCTAGAAAGCCTTTCCTTTTTCTTTACCAGTAATTACGAGAATAGGCGTGCGTAATTGAAGGGGAGGCATTGTTCTTGCAACAAATGCAGAACAAATAAGGGATTACATATAATCCACATAGACTTAATTGGGAAAAAAAGAAACAAATTCCTTTCTCTTTTTTTTGGGGTCAACGGTCAGTTAACAGTCAAACGGTCGGTCAACGGTCAACGGGTCGGAGTCAACGGGTGGTCGGGTCAGACCGGACGGGCTGGGTCGGACCGGTCGGATCGGTCAGACGAACAGACTGGCACGTGCCACACGCGTGCGCGGCTGACGTCACGATGACGTCAGCTGGTGCGTGCGTGGCACGCGCCTGGGCCGAAACGGCGCCAATTCGACACACCAGTTGCGCGTGCGTGCCCTGGGCCAAAACGGCGCGTTCGACGCGCGCGCCTGCGGGGAACTGAATCGGTGCGTGCGTTGCACGCGCCGATGACCCCTGTTCGTTCCGGCTACGCGTGGCAGCGCGTCCGACGGCGATCCACGACTTGTTTTTCTCGTATCGACGAGAGCTTCGTCCTTGCGCTATCAAAAACGAATTTCGACTTGCACAAAATCACGAAAAAGGGTGAACAAAGTGCGCGGGTGTCGGGTTTTTCCGTCCCCGATCGACCGGCAGCGGCTTTTCTCGAATTTCGAGCACAAAAAAAAATTCAATAACATAAAAGGGGGTCGGGAAACATGAACTAGGGCTCTGATACCAATGTAGGGTTTATCGGATTCCCTAAAATGGATTCGACACTAAATCGAACCCCTAAAACGAATGCGGAAGATGAGCCCAAGAATAAACATGTATCACCGATCAAAGACACACCACGGAATCGAGCGTACCTTATTGTCCACAGACTAAATACTGATGTTGCGATTTGAGGAGGAAACCGGACACTGTTCTTCAGAGGAGAATTCTTTTCTTCGGGAGAAAGCGGTTGGAGAAGATGTGAAAAACGAAGAGAGCGTATTCTCTTGTTCTAAAAATACGTAACTTCACTTCGTTAGAATTACCGCTTCTTAGATTTCCCTTTATCTATTATAACTTTCTCCATGGGCCCTCAACTCACGGGCCGGGCCTTTGGGCTCAACATGGGTGGACAGGCCAACTTAAGCCCATCAAAAGAAAAAATCCATCATCTTCCTTCGACTATGTTTATATTTTACCTTGATTTTTCTGTGTTTTTTAGGCTCAAAGGCCTCTTGATTGATTCCAATCTACGAGTATCGAAATTGATGGCAAATTACGATCCTTAGCTTCTCTTATCTTCCCCTTCGTTAGTGACTTTTGATCTCCGTGGTAAAAAACAATCATGCTGAACTCCAATCTAAACTAGGCTTTATCTCTGATAAACATTACTACATTATAACTCATTATCAATTGGTTACACGGGTTTTGAGTCTATGGAAGATTTGAACTGTTTATTGAGTTTGAATTCCTCAATCCTTCTCATATCATTCTCCATCCAAAGCTTGTTGCTACATTTTCCTTTACAATATAGTTGGTGGTTAGATTCTGTTTGTTTTCTTTTTTTCTTTTTTTCTTTTTTAAATGCTTTTAGCAGTGATATTGAATGTTTATCCCTACTCGTTGTCAAACCTTTTTTTTTTTTTTTTTTTTTATATTATAAAATAAGATACATATGCGGTCTGATTCTTTTTTCTTGAGAGGATTTTCTCTTATTTTATTTTTTGATAGCTCTGAGTTTCTTAGTGTGGTTTATATGTTGGAATGGTCCTATGACCCTTTTACTTGCTGCACATGAATTGCGCTAATGATCCCTTGCTTTATTACCATCACTATTTGTTTAGTGATTTACACCCATGGGAAACACTAAACGCATAACTAAAGAATCAAATTATATTCTTCTATTGAAAGAAAAGCCTACATAGAGAAAGTTCTTTTGCAGATTGAACCGTTTATGTTTCTTAAGGTCAAAATCATCGTTTATCTAGAGTTTTTATGGGCAAAGTAAGCTCAAGTTTGGGGGGAAGAATTCAGAAATAAAGAATAAATAATTACATTTGTGATGTTGTGAAAGTAATCACAATATATTTTTTGATGTTGTTTTCTACTGTCTTGCTTTTTAAGCAATGGCCGACATATTTATGTGCGTTACACGAGCAAAAAGACTAATTAAGATCATTATTTCAAAATTGATAATTTAGTAAAGATCATAACTTGAATTGAATGGTACCGTTATAAGCACGCATTTATACAGAGAAACAATTATTATCTTATAAGACTTGACTTAGTCCGTGTCCGACACTGCAAAAATTAAGTATAATTCTCCACTTTCTCCTTAGTAGAGCTGCTTTTGACTTGGACTAATTTGTAGAGGTTGAATTCTCTGCTTCAAATGGGGCCCAATCATCAATTGACAAACTCCAATTGCAAGAATGGATGTGCCTTCTCTTCTTGGACTATGATTATGATACGTGGACCTTACATGTGCTACACATACATCCTTCGAGATGGCACACATGCATCCACATAAGGTGCATGTTTGGAACCCCAACTTGTCACATTGAAAGAAAAATCTCCCCCCGCTTCTCTATAATTGATTTGGATTTAATTAGAGGATCCTTAAATCCCCACTCTCTAAAGCATAAATTTGTTCTCTGCCTGCGAGACCATCCCTTGTCGCTCATGGGGAGATATTTTTCTCAAGTCCTTTCACTACTAAATCTATTGCTATTTTTAAATAATTTATGTGTTTGCTTCTCTAAAAACTCAACTTCCATTTGGAGAGAGCAAAAAGGAGAGGCTTTGCTCCAGCTTAGACAATGCATCATAGACCCATCTCAATTTATGTTGGCGAATTTTTCTTTAATGTAGTACAGGTTTTAGTATCCTTGAAATTCGAGTTTTGGAAAAATGCAGTTTGCATTCCATGAACTCTAAATGGAGAAACTAGAAAAGCGATTTAAAAGCTGCTCACAACTATAGCCCGCGATCATTGTCAAATCACTCGAATAATCTTCCGGCTTGACACATTTCATAAATCAAAGGAAGGATAGGAACATGAAAATGTAGGAAAATTATCCAAAATGTCATAAACCTATTGTATTTTTGCCAACTTAGTCCTAAACCTTTTAATTTTGCCAATCGAGTCCTAAATTTTTTCACTTTTAGCAAATTGAGTCCATCTTGGCCGGAATTCGCTGATGTGGATGCTAGTTGTCCTACATGGCATGGCTGGCGCTGATATGGACAAAATTTATTAAATATTTTTTTCTAATTAAACTCAATAATGTTTATTCTTCACAATTTCTCACGAAATATTTCTCAATATCACAAAGAAATATCCAAATCTTACTGCATGATTTCACGGCTTGAACACCAACTTAATGAGACTTAATTCACGAATTATTTGCCAACAATGGTATGAGAATTCCACAGACCCGGGAACTCTCCATGAACGGCGAATCAACAAGGCTAACTCCCAAAAGAGATTTGCTTATTTTACATATTAAACGTGGAACTCTAGGCCTTGCCGAATCCAACCCAAATGAAAGTTGATATCCCTAATTTGTTCTGAAACTTAATTCAACTTGGACTTTACTTTTAAGTTTTTAAATTTATTGCTTATTTGTCCATCGAATTTCCAAATAGAAAATCTCTCGTATGAATTTAGACTTTCACTTTCATCAGATCCGGGATGTGATATGGTTCCGAAGGATGAACTGGATATTCACAGTTCCCATAAGATTTTTACAAACTCAAGCTCAAGACATATTTCGACATTAATAGGAAGCAGAGCCAGGAGAAGAGCTTAATTGAGTTAATTCAGTCATGCTTAGTGTCGTGACCAATTTTTTTCGAGTGTGAACCACCTATGATTTGGCTAATGGATTACTAAACCTAGACTTAGCTCGGACTCTCTCAAGCCCATACCAATTCACGACTGAAGTTCAAGTTCTTAACATGCAAATGATTTTCAATTAGGAGTCTCCACTAATCTATTTTTGGTGAGTCGATTAGAAACCCAAGTAAAGCAACGAGAGGTTTACTTTACTCCTACGAACCAGAGACTATGGGTACGGGGACTTGGTTACACTAGATTTCTCTAATGCCTTTTCGGTACCGTTCTTTTATAAAAAAAATATTTGGCAAGCAACTTGGATTGATTTTAAATTTATTGCCCTAACATGTAAAGTGATCATGCGGGTGCGCAATCCACCAATTTAACACCCAGATAAACAATAAATAAATCGCGAACTTACCTCAAAGCAATGAAAGCATCTGCAATGTTAAATTGAAATCCACATCAACAACCCTAGATATGGTTTCTAATTAACACGCAATTTCATTTTTTTGTTTTCATTTAATTAATGAAAATCATGCAATATGCAATGCAATATTAACTAAATGACCTAATTTTAATGACATGTAATTTCTAATTAAATGGGCCTAGCAAAAATACTAAATGGCATGCATCTCAATGAATCTAACCCTAATGACGTGCATATGACATTTCTCTTTTCTTTTTCCTTGAAAGAATGCAATCTGTCCTAAAGAATGAAGCTAATTTATTCTAAGACATTTTTTGTATTTTTTTTTATGAAATTCGGAATTAAAAAAAATGTGAAAATTATCTAGCTAGATTAAGATCCTATTCAATTTATATTAGGAATTAGGTTAAACTAAACCCTAATTTAAACTAAAATATTATCTTAACCCAAATTATCCTAAAATTCAATTTATTTAAGAAAATGCCTAAACTTATAATAAATTAAGAAAATATTATCTAAAATTAAACTAGGTGCAATTTAACTCTAATATGTAATGACGTGCAAAATATGCCCCATAATTCTACATGACATAAGCATGATGATTTTTTTTGCTTTGCTTTTTTTTTTTATGCAAATCAAACAATAATAAAACTAACATTCTATATGCTTTTTTTTTTTTTCATGATTCAAAATAAAATTCCTATTCTAAATATGCATGATAATAAAAAAACAAACCTAATCTTAATTCGAACATTTTTTTTTTCTTTTTATTTCGAAATTAACAATTGCCAAATAATTAAACATGCAATTCAAGTTTTTAAAAACTAGCAACCTAAGTTAATTGATTTGATTTTTTTATATATTTTTTTTATTTCAAAAATTCATGATAAATAGAATGTTCAACCTAAATATGCAAATAACTCTAAAACATGCAATATCCCAATTCAGGCATATCTCAAGATAAAAAAAAAAAAAAAATCAAGTTCATTCAAAATTACCCCAAAAAGGATATCACGTATCATTCAAATCAATGGATAATATTTCGCTAGTAAAATCGATAAATTGATCTTAAGCCTTAAAGATCAAAATATCAATTTTATTCCCACTTAATTAATTATTTCATCTAAAGCCTTATAGATGAAATAAAAAACTTTAGTGCCGTTGCGAATTAGGTAATGCATTGAGATTTTCAATTATGCATAAATAAGTATTTCAACCAAGAAAACAACATAAAGAGATAATAAAAAATAAAGAAAACCCTAAACTTGCCTAATAAAGAAAAGGGAAAATACCTAATTTAACTTTCTCTTTTTCTTTTTCTTTTTTTAAAAAAGGATCTTCACCGCCGGTTTTTGGGGAATCACCGGCGAGGGTTTCCGACGAGGTGAGGCACCGACGAAGGACTCCGGCAAGGCGGGCGGAGGCGCGGCGGCAGGGACTGGCGACTTAGGCGGCAGGCGGAGGCGTCGGCTCCCCGAGGAAGATGAACAAGACCTCCTCTTTTGTTTTTTCCTTTTTGTTTTGTCTTCTTTTCTCCCTACTGGCCTGTCCCTTCGCGTGTACTCCTCTCTGCTGCTGCTTCTTTTCCTTTTTCCTTTCTGCAACACTTTTTGTAGTAGGAAAAAGTCACAAAATCCCTATTTCCTTTTTGGCAAATTTTTCTTTAAAAATCGAGAGAACCCACGGACGGCAACTCCTTTCACTTTTTGATTTCCACGACTCTCTCTAAAAAAAAAACCAAAGAAGAACCCCCCTCAATTGATCGTACGTGATCCCTTTTATAAGCCAAAGGGTATATTTCATTTCTAATTTTGCTTGAGCACGATACCCCTAAATATATCGATGAAATATTTTTTTGCATATTCCATCAAGAAAATTTCCCCTTTTGTGCAAAAGTGCATCTCCTAGTGTATATTACCTAAATATGTGAGAAATCTTAACGGAATATAACAAAAATAAAATTTTCCTAAACTATATGCTATGTGATTATTATTTTTTTATTTTTTATTTATCAAAAATTAACCTCAAAATTTTAGGTGTCAACACTTAGTGATGAGAGGAAGAAGGATAAGCATGAGCTTCCTTCTATGTGTTTGTGGAAAAGCATATATATTTGTGGTGTTGAAGTGCCAATGTATCTCTCTCTCTCTCTGGCACATGCTTTATTCAAGAGCTTCCTGTCTAAGGTACCAATATCGAAGGCACCTTCTTAACAATGAGAAGCTTAGGGTGGAACCGCTCGAGCGAGGATCCAACAATGTTCATGTCCATTATCAGATGAAACAGTTGAGGCCAATCCTTTCTACTCTAGATGCAAAACTATTGAAGCGCTTTCAGAATACCAAAAGCTTGGAAATTCATGCGAAGTAATTAGTCGGAAGCATTTAATGTATGTTCTTGTTAATTCCAAGTTCTCGACTACAATGCAGAAAGCTAGAAAGTTTATCAGTTGAATGAAAATGATGTAATTAAGGTAAAAAATGAGCCCTTTCTATAAATTTACCGTAATAATCTTACGATAGACACTACATTATCTTTGTTTAATTGCTCAATCTAATTGATAAAATGTATCATTGTTAAGTTCTTTTTTATTAGGATGCGATCAAAATATTTTAAGAATTGATCGTGACATCGACACGTATCATTAGGGAAGTTCTTTTTTTATGTAGAGAGAGAGAGAGAGAGAGAGAGAATGTTCACTTTATCTAGAATGCGTGTACATAACGAAGTCTCTCCACAAGGTAGTCTGTCAGAATTTCTGAAAACTGTTTATTTGTTGAGTAGAAAGTCTAAAAGTTTTTGTGACTTGCTTTTGTGTCCCGAGCGACTAATTCATTATTACATGTAATTGAAAAAGTCCCGTAGATCTGGATTTAATCTCTTTTAACAAAAAGGGGGGAGAATGAAGCTTTTGCATAATTGCTTAGGGGGGTAAAACAGTTTGTCCTCCCACAGTTGCTGGAGTTTTGCGAATATACGATATTTACTTATGAAAAAAAGAAATAAATGCAACCAAATCAACATGGTCGTTCAGCCGAAGGTAAATGATATGGTATGAGTTAGTGTTATAAGCCTATAGCAGTAGGCAAAGGCAAACGTCTCCTGATTTCAACTTTTTCCAGCTATGATACTGATTATGTGAGGCATGACATTGACTACTACTCTACTGGACTTACTACGTCGCAAAAGCGGAAATAAACAAGAATACTGGACTAGCTCTAAAGATGAAGTTATTATTCTGAAATGTCATAAACATTGACTTTGACTTGGAGTTGTTGGTGGGTTTTCATTTTCATGAACTTTAAAAAGTGGTAAACATTGACTCGACTTGGATTTATGCGCGGACTTTCATTTTCATGAAGTTTGATTGAAAGGAACATGTATGCATTCACCTCTCACACGGCAATTACTCGATATGTTAGATGTATGCATTCGTCTCTCACACGGCACATAAATATCATGTACACACGGATTATAATCTGAGATGACAATGCTCCATATACTAAAATGAGCATTTCAGATGTTCCAATGTACTAGTCTTTATTATTTATTCGAGATATATTTTTCATGCTGATATTTCTTGTAATTGAAAACACAATTTAAAATAATAATTTTTGTTTGACCATGATACGTTAGAAACACATATACTGCTTATATTATCTTTGTTGTAACTGCAAAATCATAGACGGTATTAATAACATGATTAAAAGAAGTCTACCCCTATCGTTTGGCACGAATGACGTTCCGTGCTCCAATATTTTGCTCCCTATGCCCGAGTGATCCACACTCCACATAAACTAGGTCTAGCCTGTAGTATTTGGATATTAGCAATAACTACCCGACTTCTAAGGCAAATCCCAACTGGATTGACATTTCCACAATGGACGCAGACGCAAGTGGAGGACCATGGCTTCTCTCTCTGCAATGCCTCCATTTTGGAGGCTTCGCCTATATGGTCAGCCAACATGTGAACTTTGTGGCTTGATTTGTCTCACACTCAAATTACCACGCCCTTACCCAATATATGTACCTTTTAGCGGTTCTGATTAAGATCTCTCCAACGGTTTAAATCTCTCTACCTCTTCTATCGTGTCTCCGTGAAATCCTAATGAATGGTACATTACCGTCATCCTTATGAGCAAGAAGACCAGTTAGCATCATTGTTCCGGAGTTGATAATCTAGTTAAGATAAAAACGTAAAACAGACGGTGTCTTTGGATACTCGCAATGTAGACCGAGAAATGACCTTGATATGAATAATGACACAGACCCAAAAGACTTGACTTTATCCAAGACCAGCACTGCAAAATATTGGACGGGCTTGTCCGCAATCTCCGTAATGGAGTTGCTTTTGCTTCCAAGTTGATGGGGACGTCTCATCTAGATGGGGTCTAGTCATCAATTTACGAACTCCAACTGCAAGAATGGATGAGCCTTTTCTCTCCGATGACGACTATCATATGTGGACCTTAAATGCGCTGCATATACATTATACACATGCATGGCCATAAGGTGCATGTACGACACCACAACTTGTCATGTTGAAAAAGAAATCTCTCCCTGCCCTTCTCTATAAATAATTTGGGTTTGATTAGAGGACCCTCAAAATCTCCACTCTAAAACATGAATTCATCCTCTCTCTCATTGCTTATGGGGAGATATTGTTCCCAAGTGCTCACACTAGTAACTCTATTACTTGTTTTAGATAATTCAGGTGTGTGCTTTTGTAACAATTCAACATCCATTTGCAGAGAGCGAGAAAGAGAGGCTCTGCTCCAACTTCGACGAAGCCTCGTAGATCCGTTTGGCTTGCTTGCTTCATGGGAAGGTGTTGGGATCGACGGATCCCCGAAAACGGATTCGGCACTTAAAACCGAACCCCTAAATCAATGCGGAAGATAAGCCCGGGAATTAAACACGTATCACCGATCGTAAAGCACACCACGGATTCGAGCGTACCTTGTTGGCCACAGATTAGACACCGATGCCGTAAAGAAGAAGAGAAATCAGTCATGTTCGATCCGATGTCGAAGATTCGTCGTGAAGGGAAGATGGCGTCGCTTCTTCACTTTGGAGAGAGAGAGAATTCTTGAAGAGAAAATGAGAACGTACATCAAATACCAAAAGGTGTCTTCTCCTTCTCTCTCATCCCTTTTATAGGTTCTTCTTTCCACGGGCCTAATTCCCGTGGGCTGGGCCTTTAGGCCCATCGTGGCCGGGCCAACTTAGGCCCATGATTAAATCCATCAGAAGGCAAAGATTGCTGCAGATGGGAAGGAGTGATTTGCGATAGAGTATATGGTCATGTCATCAATCTCCGATTATTACCCCAACCAACAAAAGACGAAACTAATACTTATTTTCGCATGGCTACGCAGCTTCTCCTGCCTCGTGGTGAGTTGAACTCTTCTTTGCTCCAATTGAGATACTTGAACCATTTGGATTTAAGCGGGATCGATTCCAATCATGGAAGAATACCTGAATTCATCGGTTCAATTAAACAATTGAGGTACCTCAATCTATCGTTTGCCAACTTCCATGGAACGGTTCCCCAACAATTGGGAAATCTCACCAAGTTGGAAGTCCTCGATCTTCGTAATGAATATGAATCTTTGGTTGTGGATGATATCCTGTGGCTCTCTCATCTTCAATCACTAAAGTACCTCGGCATGAGTTGCTCAATGAATGTGAACAAAGGAGCCCTCATGCAGGTGATCAGCACGCTCCCAGCTTTAACACATTTGAGCTTATCACGCTGTGGATTAGATAATTTTCATATGTCTTCTAATCACTTGGTCAATTCTACTTCTCTTGTTCATCTTCAGTACCTTGATCTTTCGAATAATCTTTTCAAAGGTCCCATCCCGAGCACTTTGTTTCAAAACATGACTTCTCTTCGGCATCTTGACCTTTCACGGAACTCTTTCAACTCATCAATTCCCATGTGGTTTGACAAGTTTACAAGCCTTGCTCATCTCAATCTCGAGGATAATGTTTTTGACAGCATTGAAAGAGGCTTATTCTCATTCTTAAAGAACATGTGGTACCTCAAGTCATTGCATTTGTGTTATAACCAAATTGAAGAATAGATTTTGACAATCCAAGGAAATTCATCGGGACTCATCGAGAATAGCTTAGAGAGTCTAGAAATATGTTCAAATCAGGGATAAGAACGCTTCAAGTGCCATAACTTGGCATAAAGGGACACTTAAGTGCCATAACTTACGAAAGGTACACTTAAGTGCCACATTCGAAGAAAAACGGATCACTTAAGTGCCATTCCGGCCAAAACGCCGTCGTGGCATTTTTCCGACGAGGCGAGCCCAAAAAGACGCCGTTTTGCTTGCTGACATGGCCAAATAATGCAAAAATAGCGTCGTTTTGGGCTGACATGGTAAAAAAAAAATTAATGAAAAATTAATTAAATTAAATTAAAAATTAATTTTAGTTAAAATATTAAAAAATAATTATTTTAAAATTAAATTTTAATTTTAAAATTAAATTAAATTTAGTTAAAATATTAAAAAATAATTATTTTAAAATTAGGAAAATTAAAAAAATTTAAAAAAATTAAAAAAATTAACAAAAAAAAAAGGGGTGGGGGTTGGTGTGGGGGAGGCGGGCGAGGGATCAGCCCTCAACTCCGCCGCCCCGCCGTCGCTAGGAAGGGCCGGCGACGGCGGGGGAGGGTCGGCCGGGGGCGAGGGCTCGCGAGCCCTCGCCCGATCGGCCGGGTCGCCGGCCCCCGGCCGGGCCGGGCCTTCCGGCGGGCGGGGCGGCGGCGGCGGCGGCGAGGGCGATCCCTCGCCCGCCTCCCCCTTTTTTTTTTTTTTTTTTTAAATTTTTCTAATTTTAAAATTATTATTTTTTAATATTTTAACTAAATTTAATTTTAAAATTATTATTTTTTAATATTTTAACTAAATTTAATTTTTAATTTAATTTAATTAATTTTTATTTTTATTTTTTACTACATCGGCCTAAAAACGACACCGTTTTTGCATTATTTTGCCAGATCAGCGAGCAAAATGGCGTTGTTTTGGGCTCGCTTCGCCGGAAAAATGCCACGTCGGCGTTTTGGCCGGACTTTGGTCGGATTGGCACTCAAATGATCCATTTTACTCCGATTTTGGCACTTAAGTGTACATTTCGTAAGTTATGGCACTTAAGTGTCCATTTGTGCCAAGTTATGGCACTCCAGGGATCCGCACGTCGTTCAAATCATCTTAAGGGTGCTTTGCCCGATTGGTTAAAGCACTTCACAAACTTAAAAAGTATCATGCTTTTCGACAATTTCTTCTCCGGTCAAATCCCTAGTGTCATTGGATCATTGTCAAACTTGCAAACACTAGATCTTTCGTATAATGGATTGAATGGGACCATTCCACCATCAATAGGTCGGTTGTCATCATTGAGATTGTTAGATCTTTCTTATAATCAATTGGGGGGGCATATTCTATGAGTCATTAGGGAAATTGGGGGCTTTGCAAGAGTTGTTTCTTCACAGTAATCATTTAGAAGGTGTGATTACCGAAATCAAATTTTCTAATTTGTCAAGGCTCAAGAAGTTGCACATCAATGACAATGAAAATTTGAGTTTTAAGGCAAAACCCAGCTGGATGCCCCCTTTCCAACTGGTGGTTATCGGGATGAACTCTTGTAAATTGGGAGCTAAAGTTCCCCGATGGATTCAGACACAAGTGAACACCAAATATATCATGCTCTCCAATGCTCCACTTTTTGGGCCCTTACCAAATTGGTTAGCCAACTTGACGTTTTCCTTGCTCGATCTATCTTACAATCAGATTACCTTGCCAAAATGGTTAGCCAACTTGACGTTTTCCAAGCTCGATCTATCTTACAATAATATTACTGGGCCCTTGCCAGAATGGTCGGCCAACTTGACGTTTTTCGAGCTTGATCTATCTTACAATCAGATTACTAGGCCCTTGCCAGAATGGTCGGCCAACTTGACGTTTTTCAAGCTTGATCTATCTTACAATCATATTATTGGGACCTTGCCAGAATGGTCAGCCAACTTGACATTTTCCGGACTCGATCTATATTACAATAAGATTACTGAGAACTTGCCAAAATGGTCAACCAACTTGACGTTTTCCTGGCTCGATCTATCTTACAATCAGATTACTGGCCCTTTGCCCATCATGTCTACTAATTGTTCCTATTTAGATCTCTCCCACAACTTGATCTCCGGTTCTCTTCCAACAGATATTGGTATTATGTACCCAGTACGTACTTTGTATCTCAATGACAACCTAATCAGTGGTACTCTACCGTCATCATTATGCGACATGGAGTTGATTGATTTAAATCTTGCCAATAATAGCCTATCTAGTAGTATTCCAGATTGTTGGAAGGATTCTTTATCATTCTTGACTTTGTCATTCAATAAGTTGTCCGGAGTAATTCCTAGCTCACTTGGATCATTGCCCCACCTTACCACCCTACACTTGAACGGAAACCATCTCGATGGGGAGCTCCCTCAAGCTTTAGATTATTGCACAGGTCTAGTAATTTTAGACCTTGGAGAGAATAATTTGTCTGGAAGCATTCCCACATGGTTTGACGGAAGCTTTCACTCCTTGTTGATCCTGAGGCTACGAGAGAATAGGTTTGTCGGCAGCATCCCTCCACAGCTCTGCTTGCTATCAACATTGAAAATATTAGACATGGCAGTGAACAATTTGACGGGAATGATCCCACGTTGTCTTGGCAACATGAGCGGCATGATCAACTTGAATCAAACCAATTCATTTAGATATGTGGCCGTCGCTCCTATACAAGATATAATTTCCTTGTCATTCATAGGCTATGGTATGAATTGGGGTCGAGAGCACGTGGTTGAGATCTTAAAGGGAAGATATAACGAGTACACCAAAATTGTTTTACAACTTGTGGTCAATTTGGATCTCTCTAGCAACTTTTTGAATGGGTCAATCCCCGAAGAACTTTCTTTCCTCTCAGGATTGCATGGCTTGAACTTGTCTCACAACCATCTCTTTGGAGATATTCCCATTGGCATTGGGAATATGAGGTCGCTCGAGTCTCTGGATCTTTCAAACAACCATCTCTCAGGGATAATTCCACAGGGCATTTCGGCGTTAACATCTCTAGCCCACCTCAACCTGTCGCAAAACGACCTTATGGGGCAGATTCCAAAAGGGAATCAAATCCAAACACTCGACGATCCTTCCATTTATGCTGGCAATTCTCTACTATGTGGTGATCTTTTGAGAAAGAAATGCCTCAGCACCGAGACGCCTCAACCACAGAAAGTCCCTCACCCTAAAGATACACATGAAGAGGATAAGCTTGATTGGACGTTGTTCTATGCGGTCATAATGCTTGGATTTACGATTGGGTTCTGGGGCTTTTTCGGAGTTTTGCAATTCAAGAAGGATTGGAGACGAGCATATTTCAACTTTGCGGATCAAGCAGCACACAAGGCATATGTGGCTATAGTAGTGAAGGTAGCCAAGTTGAAGAGACTGAGATTGTCAAGAAGCATGTAAGAAATGAGCAATCTTGTACTCTCTCCTCTGCCTTTAGTTTTTCATTTTGGGTTTGTTTAGAACTTGTGCTCAGATGATCTCTTCCCTTCCATGAGTTTGCTTCTTCATGTAATGTAATTAGCATTCTATGGGGTCTATTTCTCAAAACACCACTCTTTCTACTGTATCTTTCGGGCTGAACTTTGCTTTTTGCTCTCTCTCTCTCTTTTCAACCAAAATATGATTTCTACTTGACATCTCTTCCCTGTTAATGAGTGCTGGTACGGACACATTTAAATGGGCCTCAACAATGACAAGCCTCCAACTCTTGGATCATGAGGAGACAGGTAGGGAAGCGGGCAAACGGATTCGAAACTAGATAGGTTAACTCCAATTTTGTGTTCACTCATGTTTGCTAATAAGGCAATAAGGATGTGTCTATCCTCAATTTCCTGTCATGTTTGAATCGGCGAATTTGCGATTGCCGTGCCCTTGCAGCAATTCTAATTCACCTGTCCACGAAATGGGATTAAGCATCGGAGGAGCTACTAGATTCAAGCTTTTAGACCATAAACGCAACGTTGGAGCTGTTGGTTACTGATCTATTTGTGGCCTCGTCTCTTCATCGTCACACTTGTCAAATGACTTCACCTCGCGAGGTGCGTCGATCTTTCCATCCATGCAAAAAAATCGCGTTAAATCAAAGCATGCGCTAGTATGAGGAGCCGGACTCCTCGTTTCATGGTTGATGAGCTTCTCTCCGTCACTCTGATGCACTTTTTGAACTTCTAACATATCGGGTTTTCATCTAAGCAGGACTCCTGGATTGGAAGGAAGGGCTTTGCTTTCCGATCGCTTTTTGAGACCGGTGCTTCTAGTGTTTTTGCCAAAAACTTGCATCTACATTGAGCTTGTAGCAATTGGTATGCGGAGGTCTCCTTGACTTGCTGAAACTTACTTCTTGGGTTCGCACGAAGAAAAATAACAAAGACTGAAGAATAAGTTGAAACATCTCCTGATTGGTCTCGACTATTGGTAAGGCATTCATACTTCCTTTACCCAAAAGTGAACTTAATTTAGCGACTGTAAAAAGATGAATTCCTTCTCTCTCTCTCTCTCTCTACAATAAGTTTGTGTTTTTTTTTTTAATTTATATCTTCACGCAATCCTAAGATGTTCCATGACGTGTGTTGATGAGTGTATAATATGGAACTACTCATTTGAGCTTTCATATTATGATGATAACTTTTACTTTGTTAATATTTTATATTCTTCTTGTGTTTAAAAATAAGTCATGATTAGTGTATTAGTAGTAAGTGTAAATCATTAAAAACGATGATTCATTGCAATCATTTAATTTATAATAAAGGTGGAACCTAAGTAAATCGTGGAATTTATGACAAGATAAATTTCAAGAACTTGTTGTAACGGGTAAATTTTAGATTCTAAATAGAATCTGTGCGGAAGCAAGAGTCGCCCACCCCTATTTTGGACGCTTGAGAATTCAAACTTGGGCTTGGGCCTCTTCAGGCCCAAACCCATAGATCGAACCGGAGAAGACGATATCAAAGAATGGTCATCGTCGTCTTCCCCCCACCGCTGACTGCACCGTACAACATCACAAGCTATCGACTGCGCTCCAGCTTCCCTCCGAGAGGAGCTCTTCCCTCGCGTCAACTACCCTCCTTTCCTTTCCTCCGATCCCACAAGTCTCCGGCGAAATTCGCGTCCTTTAATTCTGCATCGAAGCAGCGGCATTCGAGCTGCGATTTCGTACAAATCGCGTACTATGATGTCAAAGCCCTCCTCGCGATTGCTCCAAGGCGTTCTGAGATTGCATCGCCACCACCACCAGCTCCACCTCCCGAAATCGTCCCCCGCCGGCGCGCATTCCTCCTCCCACTTCGCCACCGCGGCCGTCGATCCCGCCGCCGCCGCCCGCTCCTCGTCCCCTCCTTCTTCTCTCCCCCGCCCGTTTCCTCTCTGCTATCTGTCGAGCTCGGCCGCCGGCACCGCACGGAAATTCGTGCCAATCTAGAGCGTTCGGTAATCTCGCCGCGTCCGAGGTGCTCCCTCCTAGGACGGGTCAGGCTTCGTCGAAGAGCTTCTCACCGGCGGGACTCGGTCCGTTGAGATTAAATTGTTATGGGGTCAGGCATTTCTCGTTCTAAAGCTCGGGGAATGGGGGTTTCGCGAAGAAGCTTTTCGAGAAGCCGACAATGTCGGTTCTTTCTACGTTTAGAAAATACCGGGAGGCCATTGGGCTGCAAGAGGAGTCGTTCTCGAGGAGCAATTACTTGGTCCTCGTGGGGGCTGCGGCTGTGTTGGTGTGCGCCTAGCTGTGGAGGATCATGTTTGGAATTGCTAATACCTTCGTCGGGATCTCCGAGGGGATGGCAAAGTACGAGTTTTTCGCCCTTTCCTCCGCTATTGTCGCCTTTGCTGTGAGTTCGTGAATTTCCTATTTCGTTCATTTATCTGTGTGATGTAGTCGTTTCTATTGCCTAGAGAGGTGTAAAACGGTATGTGTAAAACTGTATTGGGAATGATTGAATGCCTATGCTCAGCATCTCTGTCTCGGTGATTGCAGTATTCTTAAATTTTAGTCCGTCGTCTGTATGTAAAGGCCATGATAAGAGCGAGTCCTTACGGTTAGGGGGACGGCATTTGAATGAGTGTGTCACCACTAAATGCTTACCATTTTCTCAACTGGTATTAAAGTGCGAGGTTGATTAGCCAACCAACAATTGTTATAAGCAAGGCAAGGACCTTGGATTTCCTGATGGCTGTGAGTTTGTCAAATGTCTTTGGTTTTTAAATTAGCAGCTTCATTTGCAATGTGGCATTCTGCTACAGTGCAGGTTCTGCCGCTGGTCTGGCTTTTAGTTAAGTAAATGGGGAGTGGCTGTAAGTGGAATACTGTCTGGCATATCAGTCTTTCAAGTTCTCAATTCTCCAAGCCAACTTCTTTGTACAGTTTCTTGTGGGTTCTACAAAAAATCTTGAGGCCATGAGTTTCTCTATTGGCCTAATGAATTCCTTCCAGTTATGGGGCGAAAGATGTTGGCTAAGCAGGCTTGCCAAGTCATGATTATCTGAGTTTGCTATATGAAGCAGGCAACTGTCATTGTGAACAGAACACAGTACCATCAGCAAGCCTAGTTTGGGATTTTGAAGGGCTTGTAACAAGCTTAGAGAGTCTAGAGATATGTCCAAATCATCTTAAGGGTGCTCTGCCCGATTTGTTGGACCACTTCACAAACTTAAAAAGGTATTATGCTTTTCAACAATTTCTTCTTCGGTCTAATCCCTAGTGTCATCGGATCAATGTCAAACTTGGAAACACTAGATCTTTCAGTTAGTGGGTTGAATGGGACCATTCCACCATCAATAAGTTGATTGTCATCATTAAGATAGTTAGATCTTTCTTATAATGAATTGAAGGGGCATATTCCTGAGTCATTAGGGAAACTGGGAGCTTTGCAACACTTGTATCTTAAAAGTGATTATTTAGAAAGTGTGATTACCAAAATCCATTTTCCTAATTTGTCAAGGCTCATGGAGTTGTACATTGGTAACAATAATAACTTGAGTTTTAAGGCAAAACCCTGCTGAGTACCCCCTTTCTAACTAGTAATTATTTTGATGAACTCTTGTAAATTTGGAACAAAATTTCCCCGATGGATTTAGACACAAGTGGAAGCTATATACTAGGAAGCACCGATTCTCTCCGGAAGCTTTCGTGTTGTGTCGAACACTTCGACACGTGTCCCATACCTCGCTTGGTTGCATTGGAAGTGGGACACACTCCCATACCTCGCTTGGTTTCTAACCGATCATAATAAGCTAGTGGCGACTCCTTTTTTAGAAAATTCTCATAATGTTAATTTAGATACCTAACGTCACGTGAAGTATGGGCTTGAGAGAGAGCTTGCGTCTAAATCATGGGCTATAGGCTTATCCTTTAAGCAATACCACTAAACATATTTCCTTTCCCCCTCAAATGTTGGTAGTCACATTTAATAATAATAGAATGCATATGCACAGTAAAGTCTCTGAATATATATATATATATATATATATATTTTTGGGTATGTATGAACTGATAATTTAAGAGCGCGGAAAACCAATAATCCAAAGTAGTTTAGAAAACAACTCATGTTTGAGTAAACTTAAGCAATTTAAGATGGTGAACACAGGTATAGCTAAACTTGATAAAGTAACCTGAATTTTATCTAACATAAGGTTAAATTCAGGTTCTACATAGTGGTCGACCAAGCAAACTCATCCTATCCAAACATTGCTTTTTAAGCAATGGCTGACAAAATCTTGCAGATAGCATGGACAACAAGACTAATTAAGATCGTTATTTTGATTTTGATAATTTGATAAAAATCATAACGTGAAATTAACGATGTTGTTATAGACATGTATTTATACAGAGAAACAATCATTAACCCATAAGACTTGACTTAGTCGTGTCTGACACTATAAATTTGGGCTTAATTATCCACAATCTTCTTAGCAGAGCTGCTTTGCACTTGGACTAATTTGTATAGGTTGAATTCTCTCTTCTGGATGGAGGCCCAATCATCAATTTACAAAGTCCAAGTGAATTCTCTTTTGGAGGAATGGATGTGCCTTTTCTTTTATATCTATGATTATTACAAGCAATGGCCGGCAAATTCCCGTGCATAGCACAAGCAACGAGACTAATTAAAATCGCTATTTCGGAATTGACAATTTAAAAGAAATCATAACGTTCAAATCAACGGTGCCGCTATAGACATGTATTTTTATAGAGAAACAATTATTAACTCATAAGACTTAGACTTAGTCCATGTTCGGCACTGCAAAAATCGAGTGTAATTCTCCACGATCTCCTTAATGGAGCCGCATTTCACTTGGACGAATTTGTAGAGGTTGAATTCAATCTTCCGAATGGGCCCGGTCATCAATTTACAAAGTCCAATTGAACTCTCTCTTGCAAGAATGGATGCACCTTTTCTTCTTTGACTATGATTATTAAAAGCAATAGCCGGCAAATTCCCATGCATAGGACGGGCAATAAAACTAATTAAAATCGTTATTTTGGAATTGATAATTTAAGAAAAAATCATAACGTGAAATGAACGGTACCATTAAAGACATGTATTTTTATAGAGAAACAATTATTAACTCAAAAGACTTAAGACTTAGTTTGTGTTTGGGACTGGAAAAATTGGGGTAGTTCTCCACTATCTCCTTAGTGGAGTTGTTTTTCACTTGGACTAATTTGTAGAGGTTGAATTCTCTCTTCTGGATGGGGGCCTAGTCATCAATATACAAAGTCCCATTGAATTATATCTTGCACATAGATGTGCCTTTTCTTCTATGACTATGATTATTATAAACAATGGCCGGCAAATTCCTATGCATAGCATGGGCAACGAGACTAATTAAATTCACTATATCAGAATTGATAATTTAGTAAAAAATGATAACGTGAAATGAACGGTGTAGACACGCATTTTTATAAAAAATAATTATTAACTCATAACTCTTGGACTTAGTTAATGTTCGGCAGTGCAAAAATTGGGCGTAGTTCTCCACTATCTCCTTAGTGGAGCTGCTTTGCACTTGGACTAATTTATAGAGGTTGAATTCAATTTTCTGGATGTGGGCAGCCATCAATTTACAAATTCCTATTGCAATAATAAATGTGCCTTTTTCTACCACGTTTGCTCCACTATCCTAGGTAGCCTATATTTTCATTTGTCCTATTCTCTTTTATCAATTTGATGCTCCATATGTTGCTTCAAGGCAAGGGACACAAAAAGGACTTGTTTTATTAATTATCGCATGGGACGAACGCCAGTAGAGAGAGGAATAGTTTCTTTTATTCTCTTATTCGGTTTTTCTTTTTCATAATCAAATTCGCGAGAGGATGCTTCGTGTGCATTGATTTTGTGGTTCAGCGTAAAATACAGCATCATCCGCGAGCTGACTCGAATGGATTCTGTCCAGTTCGGAGTCTCTCCAGGTGTTTTGGGGCTTGGAATTTGAGAGGCACCATGGAGACCGATGCCGGGGGAGCAGACCGAGGATTCACCAGTAGTTGGCGACTCCCAGAGCTCGCTTCCGTTTCTCATGAAGACTTACATGCTCATGAATGATCCGTCGGTAGACGATTTGATTTCGTGGAACGAGGATGGGACGACGTTCATCGCGTGGCGGCTAGCAGAATTAGGATTTCAATTTAGCATGTTTTTAATTTATTATAAATGAAATTTGTATTAAAAATCAGATTGACATCATTTTAGCATTATGTTTTAAGTTTTAATCGTGTCGTCGCCACTTATGAGATAGGAAATATTAAAAAGAAGTCATGCCAACAATTTTCATTAGCCAAATTGGCCGAACTTAATTGAAGGACTTGATTACATAAAGTTGATAAGTTTTAGGGTATGTCGTTGGATTTTTTGGGAAAGTCTTTGAGAAAATGTAAAGGGTTTTAAGTTAAAAAATTTTCCAAAATATAAATTGTATTTGTTAAATTGTAATCTGAAAGTCCATTATGAAATACCTTTAAGCAAAATAATATTCGGAGAGATTATATTTACAAAGGACCTTTGTAATTAAAAAAAAAATCGTCAAAAGAAAAATAAAAAAGTTGGCCAACAAGGGCAAGCGGTCACTAGTGATCAAAATCTATTGTTGGCAGCCGACATCTAAGGTTGTAAGACCTCAAGCGGCCCCAAGAGACGATCGGCGAGGGTCACCTGGGGTCACGCAACCTCGACGAGGGTCGACTAGTTGTGCGACCTCAAGTGACCTTCATAGAGGTCGTGTGATCTAGATTTGGGTCGCCGTGACTACGTGCGACCTAGATCTGGGTTGTCGGAGGTTGCGCGACCTCGGCAAGGTCCACTTGGTCGTGTGACCTCAAGCGGCCCTTCACAGAGGTGACGCACTAGATTTGGGTCATGGCAATGCAATTTGCGGGGGGTCACCATAACTCGTAAAGGTCGCGCAATTGATAGGTGACGATCGCCAGGGTAGTCGTGACCACATCAACCTCTCTCTAGCCTATCGTCGACCCATCGCAGCCACGCGCAACCAAGCCGGCTAACTCAATGGAGAATAAGATGAACAGTGAATCACGAGGCCAAAAACAGAAAGATAAAAATTGAGTGAGGATAGTTTTGGAACAAAATTTATATACTAAACCCTAGAGAGGGCCTTTCAATAATGCTGAAAGCCCAAGGAAGCCTAGAACCTACCTTGGGCTTTCACCTTTTTAAAGGCAAACTTTCCCTCAGGATGGATTACAAAAATTTAACCAAGCACCCAATATTTGGCCAAATAGGCTTTGGACGCTCAAAGTTCCTTCCCATGACCATTCCCAAATGCACCCTTAAACTTGATTGTACTTTTGTAAGCATAAGACTTAATTGTATTATCATGACAAGTTTTTAGATTTTTATCGCACTTATCCCAAAATAAAAAGAATATTGGAGTAGCTCTAAAGATGAAGGAAGTGACAATCATTCAAAAAGTCATAAACGTTGACTTCAACTTGGAGTTATCTGTAAACTTTCATTTTCATGAATTTTAAAAAGTGATCGAAGTTTCTGAACTTGGCGTGTAAGTTATACATGGACTTTCATTTTCGTGAACTTTGACCGAAAGGAACATGTAAACTCTTTTTTTTTTTTGATTGAAAATCAAAGCGATAGATTAGATTTTTTTTTTATTATTAAATATGCTAGATGCATGCATTCGTTTTTTACACGACGTGGAGATTCAGAATGCATAGGATATCCTATGAGAAGAAAGGAACATGTAATCTCTCTTTTTATTATGATTGAAAACCAAAATGATATATTAGATTCCCTACAATTATTAAATATGTTAGATGCATGAATTCGTCTCCCACAAGGCACTTAGACCTCGGGTGCACAGGACATCTCATACCCATAAAGTAAAATGAGCATTGTGAATATTTCAATACACTAATCGTTATTACTTACCTAAACTGTAATTTCATGATAATATTTTCGTATTGCATTAAAAATAGTAATTCTTGTGTGAACATGAAATTTAGTAACTCAAATACGTTAGAAACACATTATACGACCTATATTATCTATATTGTAACTACAAAATTATTTTATCCTAATCACATGCTCAACAAAAGTCCACCCTTATCGTACCACATTTTTGACAAGTAACAGTTCCGTGATCGCTTTTTTGTTCCACATACCGGTCCATACATCGGGTAACCTAGGTCTAGCCTTGAAGTAATAGCGATAATTTACTTGACTTTTAGGGCAAATCCCAAGTGGCCCTTTTTCAAAGTCAGAATCATTTGGAGCAACATTTCCACAATGGATGGAGACACAAGAGGAGGACCATGTCATAACTCTCTCAAGTGCTTCTATATATGGGGCTTTTCCCAGGTGTTTAGCCTAACATATCACTTTTGTGGCTTGATCTTTCAAAAAGTTAACCAAATACCCAATATTTGGCCAAATGGGCTTTTGGACACTCAACCATGGCCATTCCTAAACGCACCTTTAAACTTGATTGTACTTTTGTAAGGATAAAACTTAATTGTATTTTTCTGATAAGTTTTGAGATTTTTATCGCCCGTATCCCAAAATAAAAAGAATATTGGAGTAGCTCTAAAGATGAAGGAAGTGATGATCATTCGAATAGTCATAAACATTGACTTTGACTTGGAGTTATGCGTGGACTTTCATTTTCATGAACTTTAAAAAGTGATCAAAGTTTCTGAACTTGGCGTATAAGTTATACATGGACTTTCATTTTCGTGAACTTTGATTGAAAGGAACATCTAAACTATTTTTTCATTGTGATTGAAAACCAAAGCGGTAGATTAGATTTTTTATTATTATTAGATATGCTAGATGCATGCATTCATTTTTTACTTGGCACGTACATTCAGAATGAATAGGATATCCTATGAGAAGAAAGGAACATGTAATCTCTCTTTTTATTATGATTGAAAACCAAAACGATAGATTAGATTCTCTACTATTATTAAATATGTTAGATGCATGAATACGTCTCCCACAAGGCACTTAGACCTTGGGTGCACAGGACATCCTATGAGATGAGAACATACCCATAAAGTAAAATGAGCATTGTGAACATTTTAATACACTAATCGTTATTGCTTACCTAAACTATAATTTCATGATCATATTTTCGTATTGAATTAAAAATAGTAATTCTTGTGTGAACATGAAACTTAGTGACTCAAATACATTAGAAACACATTATACGACCTATATTATCTATATTGTAACTACAAGTCTTATCCTAATCACATACTCAACAGAAGTCCACCCTTATCGTACCACATTTTTGACAAGTAACAGTTCGGCAATCTCTTTTTCGTTCCACATACCGATCCATACGCTGGGTAATGTAGGTCTAGCCTTGAAGTATTAGCGATAATTTACTTGACTTTTAGGGCAGATCCCAAGTGGCCCATTTTCCAGCTCGGAATTATTTGGAGCAACATTTCCACAATGGATGGAGACACAAGAGAAGGACCACGTCATAACTCTCTCAAGTGCTTCCATATATTGGGCTTTGCCCATGTATTTAGCCTAGCATATCACTTTGTGGCTCGATCTTTCAAAATTATTACCAAACACTCAATATTTGGCCAAATGGGTTTTGGACACTCAAAGCTCCTTCCTATGGCCATTTCCAAACGCACCCTTAAACTTGATTGTACTTTTGTAAGCATAAAACTTAATTGTATTTTCATTTTATTGCACTTATCCCAAAATAAAAAGAATATTGGAGTAGCTCTAAAGATGAAGGAAGTGACAATGATTCGAAAAGTCATAAATGTTGACTTTGACTTAGAGTCATTTGTGGACTTTCATTTTCATGAATTTTAAAAAGTAATCAACAGTTTTTGAACTTGGCGTGTAAGTTATTCATTGACTTTCATTTTCGCGAACTTTGACTGAAAGGAACATGTAAACTATTTTTTCATTGTGATTGAAAATCAAAACGGTAGATTAGATTTTTTTATTATTATTAGATATGCTAGATGCATGCATTCGTTTTTTACACAGCATCTAGATTCATAATGCATACGATATCCTATGAGAAGAAAGGAACATATAATCTCTCTTTTTATTATGATTGAAAACCAAAACGATAGATTACATTCTCTACTATTATTAAATATGTTAGATGCATGAATACGTCTCCCACAAGGCACTTAGACCTTGGGCGCACAGGACATCCTATGAGATGAGAACATACCCATAAAGTAAAATGAGCATTGTGAACATTTTAATACACTAATCGTTATTGCTTACCTAAACTATAATTTCATGATCATATTTTCGTATTGAATTAAAAATAGTAATTCTTGTGTGAACATGAAACTTACATGAAACTTAGTGACTCAAATACATTAGAAACACATTATACGACCTATATTATCTATATTGTAACTACAAAATTAAGTCTTATCCTAATCACATGCTCAACAGAAGTCCACCCTTATCGTACCACATTTTTGACAAGTAACAGTTCGGCGATCTCTTTTTCGTTCCACATACCGGTCCATACGCCGAGTAATGTAGGTCTAGCCTTGAAGTATTAACGATAATTTACTTGACTTTTAGGGTAGATCCCAAGTGGCCCATTTTCCAACTCAGAATTATTTGGAGCAACATTTCCACAATGGATGGAGACACAAGAGAATGACCATGTCATAACTCTCTCAAGTGCTTCCATATATTGGGCTTTGCCCATGTATTTAGCCTAGCATATCACTTTGTGGCTCGATCTTTCAAAATTATTACCAAACACTCAATATTTGGCCAAATGGGTTTTGGACACTCAAAGCTCCTTCCTATGGCCATTCCCAAACGCACCCTTAAACTTGATTGTACTTTTGTAAGCATAAAACTTAATTGTATTTTCATTTTATTGCACTTATCCCAAAATAAAAAGAATATTGGAGTAGCTCTAAAGATGAAGGAAGTGACAATGATTCGAAAAGTCATAAATGTTGACTTTGACTTAGAGTCATTTGTGGACTTTCATTTTCATGAATTTTAAAAAGTGATCAATAGTTTCTGAACTTGGCGTGTAAGTTATTCATTGACTTTTATTTTTGCAAACTTTGACTGAAAGGAACATGTAAACTATTTTTTCATTGTGATTGAAAATCAAAGCGGTAGATTAGATTTTTTTTTATTATTAGATATGCTAGATGCATGCATTCGTTTTTTACACGGCATGTAGATTCATAATGCATACGATATCCGATGAGAAGAAAGGAACATATAATCTCTCTTTTTATTATGATTGAAAACCAAAATGATAGATTACATTCTCTACTATTATTAAATATGTTAGATGCGTGAATACGTCTCCCACAAGGCACTTAGACCTTGGGCGCACAGGACATCCTATGAGATGAGAACATACCCATAAAGTAAAATGAGCATTGTGAACATTTTAATACACTAATCGTTATTGCTTACCTAAACTATAATTTCATGATAATATTTTTGTATTGAGTTATAAATAGTAATTCTTGTGTGAACATGCAACTTAGTGGCTCAAATATGTTAGAAACACATTATACGACCTATATCATCTATATTGTAACTACAAAATTAGGTCTTATCCTAATCACATGCTCAACATAAGTCCACTTTTATCGTACCCCATTTTTGACAAGTAACAGTTTCACAATCCCTTTTTCGTTCCACATCCCAGTCCACACGTCGGGTAACCTAGGTCTAGCCTTGAAGTATTAGCGACAATTTACTTGACTTTTAGGGCAGATGCCAAGTGGCCCATTTTCCAACTTGGAATCATTTGGAGCAACATTTCCACAATGGATGGAGACACGAGGAGGACCATGTCATAACTCTCAAGTGCTTCTATGTATGGGGCTTTGCCCAGGTGTTGAGCCTAATAGATCACTTTTGTGGCTTGATCTCTCCCACTCTAGCATGGCGAATTGAGACCGAAATGAAGTCGAGATAATAAAAGTGTGACTTGGATTCGATTTGATTCTATAGTAAAATTGTGGTGCTCAATCTATTATTTTTATTCAATCAATTTTCAAGAAAATAAGTTCAACTTGGAAATTAGTCTGCTGTGAGGTTTGCAACTTTGTTGCACAATACGATGTCTGCGTATAGAAAGATACAATTCCATTGTGAAAGATGCATGAGTGCTCTCCACCATTACACTCTAACATAAACATAACCAGGTTTCAAGCCCAAAAGAGGGCTTTGAAAATTTCAAACAAGCGAAGAGAAATCTAAAGCAAGGGTTTATGAGATATTTGTTTTAATTAGGCAAGTTTTAATATTAAATCCACCAAATTTCAAAAAGAAAACGGGTTAAAGATTGTAGATTTTCCAAATTCCCAATTCCCTTCTTCTTCTTTTTCAATTTCTTTCTTCTAAATTTTTTAAAGATACTTTTTATCTTAAGGTTTTACATATAGTCACTTAGCATGGCGTATGTAACGCCAACACGGCATTTAACGGAAATTTAGCAGCCCCATCCACATATTTTTAGCAACGACATCAGGAATTTACCAACTAAATCAGAAATCTCAACCGAAAATTTTGCGGCTTTTCCAATTCCATTTATGAATATTTGCTTCTGTTGTCTCTCTCAGTGCCCATTCGCAAGCCTGAATTTTGCTTGTCCCCTGAACCTGAAGTTGTTTGTTTCCTTCCTTTGACCAAGAAAGATAAAGTCGAAGGCGAAGGCGCTGATTTGCCAATAGAAAATGGGGATGGTCCCCGTTCTCAAAGTTTGCACAGTATGAGTTTGCCTGCAAGCTTATGTATTGTCGGCCTCTGTGTAGAATCTGAATTTAACCTTACCAACATCTTACATTACTTAAGTTTACTTGATCACAAGTTGGTTTCTAAAGTACATCGGGTCGTGGGTTTTCTGTGCAACTACTTGCTTCCTTAATGAGGAATGTTGCAGTTTATGATCGTCCCATCTATCCTAGAAACTCGTCGAAGTAATTTGCCAAAACTGCATTTTCTTCCTTCGAATATGTTTATATTTTACCTTGATTTTTCTGTGTTTGTTAGGCTCAAAGGCCTCTTGATTGATTCCAATCTACAAGTATCGAAATTGATGGCAAATTACGATCCTTAGCTTCTCTTTATCTTCCCCTTCGTTAGTGACTTTTGATCTCCGTGGTAAAAAACAACCATGCTGAACTCCAATCTAAACTAGGCTTTATCTCTAATAAACGTTACTGCATTATAACTCATTATCAATTTGTTACACGGGTTTTGAGTCTATGGAAGATTTGAACTGTTTATTGAGTTTGAATTCCTCAATCCTTCTCATATCATTATCCATCCAAAGCTTGTTGCTACATTTTCCTTTACAATATAGTTGGTGGTTAGATTCTGTTTGTTTTCTTTTTTTCTTTTTTTCTTTTTTAAATGCTTTTAGCAGTGATATTGAATGTTTATCCCTACTCGTTGTCAAACCTTTATATATATATATATATATATATATATATATATATATATATATATATATATATATATATATATTACAAAATAAGATACATATGCGGTCTGATTCTTTTTTCTTGAGAGGATTTTTCTCTTATTTTATTTTTTGATAGCTCTGAGTTTCGTAGTGTGGTTTATATGTTGGAATGGTCCTATGACCCTTTTACTTGCTGCACATGAATTGCGCTAATGATCCCTTGCTTTATTACCATCACTATTTGTTTAGTGATTTACACCCATGGGAAACACTAAACGCATAACTAAAGAATCAAATTATATTCTTCTATTGAAAGAAAAGCCTACATAGAGAAAGTTCTTTTGCAGATTGAACCGTTTATGTTTTTTAAGGTCAAAATCATTGTTTATCTAGAGTTTTTATGGGCAAAGTAAGCTCAAGTTTAACATAGGTGTTGTGGGGGAAGAATTCAGAAATAAAGAATAAGACTAATTAAGATCATTATTTCAAAATTGATAATTTAGTAAAGATCATAACTTGAATTGAACGGTGCCGTTATAAGCACGCATTTATACAGAGAAACAATTATTATCTTATAAGACTTGACTTAGTCCGTGTCTGACACTGCAAAAATTAAGTATAATTCTCCACTTTCTCCTTAGTAGAGCTGCTTTTGACTTGGACTAATTTGTAGAGGTTGAATTCTCTGCTTCAAATGGGGCCCAATCATCAATTGACAAACTCCAATTGCAAGAATGGATGTGCCTTCTCTTCTTGGACTATGATTATGATACGTGGACCTTACATGTGCTACACATACATCCTTCGAGATGGCACACATGCATCCACATAAGGTGCATGTTTGGAACCCCAACTTGTCACATTGAAAGAAAAATCTCCCCCCGCTTCTCAATAATAGATTTGGATTTAATTAGAGGATCCTTAAACCCCCACTCTCTAAAGCATAAATTTGTTCTCTACCTGTGAGACCATCCCTTGTTGCTCATGGGGAGATATTTTTCTCAAGTCCTTTCGCTAGTAAATCTATTGCTCTTTTTAAATAATTCATGTGTTTGCTTCTCTAAAAACTCAACTTCCATTTGTAGAGAGCAAAAAGGAGAGGCTTTGCTCCAGCTTAGACAATGCATCATAGACCCATCTCAATTTATGTTGGCGAATTTTTCTTTAATGTAGTACAGGTTTTAGTATCCTTGAAATTCGAGTTTTGGAAAAATGCAGTTTGCATTCCATGAACTCTAAATGGAGAAACTAGAAAAGCGATTTAAAAGCTGCTCACAACCATAGCCCGCCATCATTGTCAAATCACTCGAATAATCTTCCGGTTTGACACATTTCATAAATCAAAGGAAGGATAGGAACATGAAAATGTAGGAAAATTGTCCAAAATGTCATAAACCTATTGTATTTTTGCCAACTTAGTCCTAAACCTTTTAATTTTACCAATTGAGTCCTAAATTTTTTCACTTTTAGCAAATTGAGTCCATCTTGGCCGGAATTCGCTGATGTGGATGCTAGTTGTCCTACGTGGCATGGCTGGCGCTGATATGGACAAAATTTATTATTTTTAAATATTTTTTATAATTAAACTCAATAATGTTTATTCTTCACAATTTCTCACGAAATATTTCTCAATATCACAAAGAAATATCCAAATCTTACTGCATGATTTCACGGCTTGAACACCAACTTAATGAGACTTAATTCACGAATTATTTGCCAACAATGGTATGAGAATTCCACAGACCCGGGAACTCTCCATGAACGGCGAATCAACAAGGCTAACTCCCAAAAGAGATTTGCTTATTTTATATATTAAACTTGGAACTCTAGGCCTTGCCGAATCCAACCCAAATTTGGAATGTTGATATCCCTAATTTGTTCTGAAACTTAATTCAACTTGGACTTTACTTTTAAGTTTTTAAATTTATTGCTTATTTGTCCATCGAATTTCCAAATAGAAAATCTCTCGTATGAATTTAGACGTTCACTTACAAACTCAAGCTCAAGACATATTTCGACATTAATAGGAAGCAGAGCCAGGAGAAGAGCTTAATTGAGTTGATTCAGTCATGCTTAGTGATGAGAGGAAGAAGGATAAGCATGAGCCTGCTGTAGAGGCCATTCTATGTGTTTGTGGAAAAGCATATATATTTGTGGTGTTGAAGTGCCAATGTATCTCTCTCTCTCTCTCTCTCTCTCTCTCTCTCTCTCTCTCTCTCTCTCTCTCTCTCTCTCTCTCTCTCTCTGGCACATGCTTTATTCAAGAACTTCCTGTCTAAGGTACCAATACTGAAGGCACCTTCTTAACAATGAGAAGCTTAGGGTGGAACCGCTCAAGCGAGGATCCAACAATGTTCATGTCCATTATCAGATGAAATAGTTGAGGCCAATCCTTTCTACTCTTGATGCAAAACTATGGAAGCGCTTTCAGAATAACAGAAGCTTGGAAATTCATGCGAAGTAATTAGTCAGAAGCATATGATGAATGTTCTTGTTAATTCCAAGTTCTCGACTACAATGCAGAAAGCTAGAAACTTTATCAGTTGAATGAAAATGATGTAATTAAGGTAAAAAAATGAGCCATTTTCTTTCTATAAATTTACCGTAATAATCTTACGATAGACACTATATTGCCTTTTGTTTTATTGCTCAATCTAATTGATAAAATGTATCAATGTTAAGTTCTTTTTTATTAGGATGCGATCAAAATATTTTAAGAATTGATCACGACATCGACACGTATCATTAGGGAAGTTCTTTTTTTTTTTTTTTTGTAGAGAGAGAGAATGTTCACTTTATCTGGAGTTATACGTGGATTACCAGTGTTACCTTACCTATAATTGACAGGTTTTTACATTTCATAATAATAGAATGCGTGTACATAACGAAATCTCTCCACAAGTGTAGTCTGTCAGAATTTCTGAAAACTCTTTATTTGTTGAGTAGAAAGTCTAAAAGTTTTTGTGACTTGCTTTTGTGTTTCGAGCAACTAATTCATTAATTACATGTTATTGAAAAAGTCTCATAGATCTGGATTTAATATTTTTTTAACAAAAAAGGGGGGAGAATGAAGCTTTTGCATAAATGCTTAGGGTAGTAAAACAGTTTGTCCTCCCACAGTTGCTAGACTTTTGCGAAGACACGGTATTTACTTATGGAAAAAAGAAATAAATGCAACCAAATCAACATGGACACTCGTTCAACCAAAGGTAAATGATATGGTATGAGTCAGTGTTATAAGCTTATAGCAGTAGGCAAAGGCAAACGCCTCCCGGTTTCAACTTTTTCCAGCTATGATACTGATTATGTGAGGCATGACTACTACTCTATTGGACTTACTACGTCGCAAAACCGGAAATAAACAAGAATACCGGACTAGCTCTAAAGATGAAGTAAGTTATTATTCTGAAATGTCATAAACATTGACTTTGACTTGGAGTTATTGGTGGGTTTTCATGAACTTTAAAAAGTGGTAAATATTGAGTTGACTTGGAGTTATGCGCAAACTTTCATTTTCATGAACTTTGATTGAAAGAAACACGTATGCATTCGCCTCTCACACGGCAATTACTTGATATGTTAGATGTATGCATTCGTCTCTCACACAGCAATTACTCGATATGTTAGACGTATGCATTCGTCTCTCACATGGCCCGTAAATCTTAGGTACACAGAATATCATCTGAGATGAGAATGCATCCATATACTAAAATGAGCATTTCAAACGTTCCAATGTACTAATCTTTATTATTTATTTGAGATATATTTTTCATGCTGATATTTTTTTGTAATTAAAAACACAATTTAAAATAATAATTCTTCTTTGAACATGATACGTTAGAAACACATTATACTGCCTATATTATCTTTGTTGTAACTGCAAAATCATGTATGATACTAATTACATGATTAAAAGAAGTCTACCCCTATCGTTTGGCACGAATGACGTTCCGCGATCCGATATTTTGCTCCTTATGCCCTAGCGATCCACACTCCACATAAACTAGGTCTAGCCTGTAGTATTTGGATATTAGCGATAATTACCCGACTTCTAAGGAAAATCCCAACTGGATTGACATTTCCACAATGGACGCAGACGCAAGTGGAGGACTATGGCTTCTCTCTCTCTGCAATGCCTCCATTTTGGAGGCTTCGCCTATATGGTCAGCCAACATGTGAACTTTGTGGCTTGATTTGTCTCACACTCAAATTACCACGCCCTTATCCAATATATGTACCTTTTAGCGGTTCTGATTAAGATCTCTCCGACAATTTAAATCTCTCTGCCTCTTCTATTGTGTCTCCGTGAAATCCTAATGAATGGTACATTACCATCATCCTTATGAGCAAGAAGACCAGTTAGCATCATTGTTCCAGAGTTGGTAATCTAGTTAAGATAAAAACGTAAAACAAACGGTGTCTTTATAAACTCGCAATGTAGACCGAGAAACGACCTTGATATGAATAATGACATGGACCAAAAGACTTGACTTTATCCAAGACCAGCACTGCAAAATATTGGACGGGCTTGTCCGCAATCTCCGTAATGGCGCTCCTTTTTCTTCCAAGTTGACGGGGATGTCTTGTCTAGATGGGGTCTGGTCATCAATTTACGAACTCCAACTGCAAGAATGGATGAGCCTTTTCTCCCCAATGACGACTATCATATGTGGACCTTAAATGCGCTGCATACACATGATACACATGCATGGACATAAGGTGCATGTAAGACACCACAACTTGTCACATTAAAAAAGAAATTTCTCCCTACCCTTCTCTATAAATGATTTGGATTTGATTAGAGGACCGTCAAAATCTCCACTCTAAAACATGAATTCATCCTCTCTCTCACTGCTCATGGGGAGATATTATTCCCAAGTGCTCACACTAGTAACTCTATTACTTGTTTTAGATAATTCAGGTGTGTGCTTTTGTAACAATTCAACGTCCATTTGCAGAGAGCAAGAAAGAGAGGCTCTGCTCCAGCTTCGACGAAGCCTCATAGATCCGTCTGGCTTGCTTTCTTCGTGGGAAGGCAAAGATTGCTGCAAATGGGAAGGAGTGATTTGTGATAGAGTATATGGTCATGTCATCAATCTCCAATTATTACCCCAACCAACAAAAGACGAAACCGGTACTTATTTTCGCATGGCTGCAAAGCTTCTCCTGGCTCGTGGTGAGTTGAACTCTTCTTTGCTCCACTTGAGATACTTGAACCATTTGGACTTAAGCGGGATCAATTCCAATCATGGAAGAATACCTGAATTCATCGGTTCAATTGAACAATTGAGGTACCTCAATCTATCGTTTGCCAACTTCCATGGAACGGTTCCCCAACAATTGGGAAATCTCACCAAGTTGGAAGTCCTTGATCTTCATCATGAATATGAAAATTTGGTCGTAGATGATATCCTGTGGATATCTCATCTTCAATCACTAAAGTACCTCGACCTGAGTGGCTCAATAATTGCGAACGAAAGAGTCCTCATGCAGGTGATCAGCATGCTTCCAGCTTTATCGCATTTGAGCTTATCAGGCTGTGGATTACATAATTTTCACATGTCTTCTAATCACTTGGCCAATTCTACTTCTCTTGTTCATCTTCAGTACCTCGATCTTTCGGCTAATCTTTTCGAAGGTCCCATCTCGAGCACTTTGTTTCAAAATATGACTTCTCTTCAGCATCTTGATCTTTCATATAACTCTTTCAACTCATCAATTCCCATGTGGTTTGATAAGTTTACAAGCCTTGCTCATCTCAATCTCGAGGAAAATGGTTTTGACAACATTGAAGGAGGCTTATTCTCATTCTTAAAGAACATGCAGTACCTCAAGTCATTGCATTTGTGTTATAACCAAATCGGAGAAGAGATTTCGACAACCCAAGGAAATTCATCAGGACTCATCGAGAGTAGCTTAGAGAGTCTAGAGATATGTTTAAATCATCTTAAGGGTGCTCTGCCCGATTGGTTGGAGCATTTCACAAACTTAAAAAGTATCAAGCTTTCCAACAATTTCTTCTCCGGTCCAATCCCTAGTGTCATTGGATCATTTTCAAACTTGGAAATACTAGATCTTCGGGATAATGGATTGAATGGGACCATTCCACCATCAATAGGTCGGTTGTCATCATTGAGATCGTTATATCTTTCTTGGAATCAATTGGGGGGGCATATTCCTAAGTCATTAGGGAAATTAGGGGCTTTGCAAGAGTTGATTCTTTCCCATAATCATTTAGAAGGTGTGATTACCGAAATCCATTTTTCTAATTTGTCAAGGCTCAAGAAGTTGTACATCAATGACAATAATAACTTGAGTTTTAAGGCAAAACCTAGCTGGATGCCCCCTTTCCAACTGGAAATTATTTCGATGAGCTCTTGTAAATTCGAAGCTAAAGTTCCCCGATGGATTCAAACACAAGTGAACACCACAGAAATCAGACTCTCCAATGCTTCCCTTTTTGGGGCCTTACCAAATTTGTTATCCAACTTGACATTTTCCAGGCTCGATCTATCTTACAATCAGATTACCTTGCCAAAATGGCCAGCCAACTTGACGTTTTTCAACCTCGATCTATCTTACAATCAAATTACTGGGCCATTGCCAGAATGGCCGGCCAACTTCACATTTTCCAAGCTTGATCTATCTTACAATCAGATTATTGGGCCCTTGCCAGAATGGCCAGCAAACTTGACATTTTTCTGGCTCGATCTATCTTACAATCAGATTACTAGGACCTTGCCAAAATGGTCAACCAACTTGACATTTTTCGAGCTCGATCTATCTTACAATAAGATTACTGGCCCCTTGCCCAACATGTCTACCAATTGTTCCTATTTAGATCTCTCCCACAACTTGATCTCCGGTTCTCTTCCAACAGATATTGGTATTATGTACCAGGTACGTACTCTGTATCTCAATGACAACCTAATCGGTGGTACTCTACCGTCATCATTATGCGACATGGAGTTGATTGATTTAAATCTTGCCAATAATAGCCTATCTGGTAGTATTCCAGACTGTTGGAAGGATTCTTTATCATTCTTGACTCTGTCATTCAATAAGTTGTCTGGAGTAATTCCTAGCTCACTTGGATCATTGCCCTACCTTACCACCCTACACTTGAACGGAAACCATCTCAATGGGGAGCTTCCTCAAGCTTTAGATTATTGCACAGGTCTAGTAATTTTAGACCTTGGAGAGAATAATTTGTCTGGAAGCATTCCCACATGGTTTGACGAAAGCTTTCACTCTTTGTTGATCTTGAGGCTACGAGAGAATAGGTTTGTCGGTAGCATCCCTTCGCAGCTCTGCTCTCTATCAAGATTGAAAATATTAGACATGGCAGTGAACAATTTGACGGGAATGATCCCACATTGTCTTGGCAACATGAGTGGCATGATCAACTTGAATCAAACCAATTCATTTGGATCTGTGGTTGTCGCTCCTATACAAAGTATAATTTCCTTGTCATTCATAGGCTATGATATGGATTGGGGTCGAGAGCACGTGGTTGAGATCTTAAAGGGAAGATATAACGAATACACCAAAATTGTTCTGCAACTTGTGGTCAATTTGGATCTCTCTAGCAACTTTTTGAACGGGTCAATCCCTGAAGAACTTTCTTTCCTCTCAGGATTGCATGGCTTGAACTTGTCTCACAACCATCTCTCTGGAGATATTCCCATTGGCATTGGGAATATGAGTTCGCTCGAGTCTCTGGATCTTTCAAACAACCATCTCTCAGGGATAATTCCACAGGGCATTTCAGTGTTAACATCCCTAGCCCACCTCAACCTGTCGCAAAACAACCTTATGGGGCAAATTCCAAAAGGGAATCAAATCCAAACACTCGACGATCCTTCCATTTATGCTAGCAATCCTCTACTCTGTGGTGATCTTTTGAGAAAGAAATGTCTCAGCGCCGAGACGCCTCAACCACGGAAAGTCCCTCACCCTAAAGATACACATGAAGAGGATAAGCTTGATCGGACATTGTTCTATGCGGTTATAATGCTTGGATTTGCGATTGGGTTCTGGGGCTTTTTCGGAGTTTTGCAGTTTAAGAAGGATTGGAGACGAGCATATTTCAGCTTTGCGGATCAAGCAGCACACAAGGCATATGTGGCTATAGTAGTGAAGGTAGCCAAGTTGAAGAGACTGAGATTGTCAAGAAGTGTGTAAGAAATGAGCAATCTTGTGCTCTGTCCTCTGCCTTTAGTTTTTCATTTTGGGTTTGTTAAGAACTTGTGCTCGGATGATCTCTTCCCTTCCATGAGTTTGCTTCTTCATGTAATGTAATTAGCATTTTGCAGGGTCTATTTCCCAAAACACCACTCTTTCTACTGTATCTTTCGGGCCGAACTTTGCTTTCCGCTCTCTCTCTCTTTTCAGCCAAAATATGATTTCTACTTGACGTCTCTTCCCGATTAATGAGTGCTGGTACGAACAGATTTAAATGGGCCTCAACAACGATCGGCCTCCAACTCTTGGATCATGAGGGGACAGGTAGGGAAACAAGCAAACAGCTTCGAAACTAGATAGGTTAACTCCAATTTTGTGTTAACTCACGTTTGCTAATAAGGCAATAAGGCTATGTCTATCCTCAATTTCCTGTCATGTTTGAACTGGCGAATTTGCAATTGCCGTGCCCTTGCAGCAGTTCTAATTCACCTGTCCACAAAATGGGATTAAGCATCGGAGGAGCTACCAGATTCGAGCTTTTAGACCATAAACGCAACGTTGGACCTGCTGGTTTCTGATCTATTTGTGGCCTCATCTCTTCATCGTCATACTTGTCAATTGACTTCACCTCGCGGGGTGCGTCGATCTTTCCATCCATGCAAACAAATCGCGTGAAATCAAAGCGTGCGCTAGTATGAGGAGCCGGACTCCTCGTTTCATGGTTGATGAGCTTCTCTCTGTCACTTGGATGCACTTTTTGAACTTCTAACGCATCAATTTCTCATCTAAGCAGGACCCTTGGATTGGAAGGAAAGGCTTTGCTTTCCGATCGCTTTTTGAGACCGATGCTTCTAGTGTTTTTGCCAAAAACTTGCATCTACATTGAGCTTGTAGTAATTGGCATGCAGAGGTCTCATTGACCTATCGAAACTTAGTTCTTGGATTCGCGCAAAGAAAAATAACAAAGGCTGAAGAATAAGCTGAAACATCTCCTAATTGGTCTCCACTATTGATAAGACAGTCATACTTCCTTCACCCAAAAGGGAACTTAATTTAGCGGCTGTTAAAAGATGAATTCCTTCTCTCTCTCCCTCTCTCTCTACCAAGTTGGAACTTGTCCGATTCCAATTTCAAAATATACAAGGTAGAATTCAAATTCAAAAAATTAAAAAACCTATTTTGATGGTAGGTTCGACTTGAACTTAGAACCTGGAACTTAAACCTACAATAAGTTTGTGTTTTTCTATTTTCACGCAATTCTGTGATATTCTATGACGTTCAATGATGAGTGTATAATATGAAACAACTTGTTTAAGCTTCCATATTATGATGAAGACTTTTACTTTGTTACTATTGGAGTTGGGACGATTTCATTTCAGGAGTGGGTTTCGACTCCCACGCCCTGCAAGGAGGCAGGACAAAAGTCTGAGAGTGAGTGTTAGAGTAGGATTAGCGTGTGACCGAAAAAAAAAATGATTCATTGCAATCATTTGATTTATTATAAAGGTAGAACCTAAGTAAATCGTGAAATCTATGACAAGATAGATTTTGGGTTCCAAAAAATGATAAACTTATTGCAACGAGTAGATTTTAGATTCTATTTAGAATCTGTGCGGAAACTAGAGTTGTCCACCCCTATTTTGGATGCTTGAGAATTCAAACTTGGGCTTGGGCCTCTTCCGGCCCAAACCCAAGTTCAAACCGTAGAAGACGAAATCAAAGAACGGTCATCGTCGTCTTCCGTCACAGCTGACTGCACTGCACAACATTAGGCTATCGACTGCGCTCCAGCTTCCCTCCAGAAGGAGCACTTCCCTCGCGGCAACTACCTTCCTTTCCTTTCCTTCGATCCCGCAAGTCTCCGGTGAAATTCGCGTCCTTCAATTCTGCATCGAAGCAGCGGCGTTCGAGCTCCGATTCCGTACAAATCGCGTACTATGATGTCAAAGCCCTCCTCGCGATTGCTCCAAGGCGTTCTGACATTGCATCGCCGCCGCCACCAGCTCCACCTTCCGAAATCGTCCCCCGCCGGCGCGCATTCCTCCTCCCACTTCGCCGCCGCGGCCGTCGATCCCGCCGCTGCCGCCACCGGCTCCTCCTCGCCCCCTCCTTCTCTCCTCCACCCGTTTCCTCTCTCCTATCCATCGAGCTCGGCTGCCGAGCACCGCGCGAAATTCGTTCCAATCTAGAGCGTTCAGAAATCTCGCCGCGTCCGAGGTGCTCCCTCCTAGGACGAGCCAGGCTTCGTCAAAGAGCTTCTTGCCGGCGGGACTCGGTCCGTCAAGATTGAATTGCTATGGGGTCAGGCATTTCTCGTTCCAAAGCTCGGGGAACGGGGGTTTCGCGAAGAAGGTTTTCGAGAAGCCGACAATGTCGGTTCTTTCTACGTTTAGCAAATACCGGGAGGCCATTGGGCTGCAAGTGGAGTCGTTCTTGAGGAGCAATTACTTGGTCCTCGTGGGGGTTGCGGCTGTGTTGGTGTGCGCCTTGTTGTGGAGGATCATGTTTGGAATTGCTAATACTTTCGTCGGGATCTCCAAGGGGATGGCAAAGTACGGGTTCCTCGCCCTTTCCTCCGCTATTGTCGCCTTTGCTGTGAGTTCGTGAATTTCCTACTTCGTTCATTTATCTGTGTCATATAGTCGTTTCTTTTGCCTAGAGAGGTGTAAAACTGTATTGGGAATGATTGAATGCCCGTGCTCAGCATTTCTGTCTCGGTGATTGCAGTATTCTTAAATTTTAGTCCGTCCTCTGTATGTAAAGGCCATGATAAGAGCGAGACCTTACGGTTAGGAGGACAGCATTTGGATGAGTGTATCACCACTAAATGCTTACCTTTTTCTCAACTGGTATTGGAGCGCGTGGTTGATTATCCAACCAACAATTGTTATAAGCAAGGCAAGGACCTTGGATTTCCTGATGACTGAGTTTGTCAAATGTCTTTGGTTTTTAATTAGCAGCTTCATTTGCAATGTGGCATTCTGCTACAGTGCAGGTTCTGCCGCTAATTTGGCTTTTAATTAAGAAAACGGGGAGTGGCTGACGGAAAATACTGATATGACATTTTAATATTTTCTCTCTTCTTCTATGTGGCGATGACGTGACTAAAATGTCGTTTTGGTCCAAATCTGTTTTTTAATTGAATTTTTATTCGAATTAAATACAAATAAGCTAATTTAAAAAAAAAAAAAAAAAAAAAAAAGAAAGAAAGAAGAAGAAGCTGGCAACAAGATTGCTAGAAGCTTGGAAATTCAATCGTTAAATGAAACAGTTTTGGTCAATCCTTTGTACTTTATGCAAAACTTTTGAAGTGCTTGCAAAGTGCTGGAAGCTTTGGAAATTCATAAATAGTTGGTTGGAAGTGCTTCATATTTCTTTTTGTTCATTCTAAGTTCTCTCGACTAAAAATGTGGAAAGCGTACTGGTTGAATGAAATCAAAGTAATTAAGGTAAAAAAATAAGCTTTTTCCTCCGGTAAATACACAATAATACATTGCCTTTTCTTTTTAGAAAAAGATATACTGCGCAATACACTCGATAGACTATATCATATGTGGCCTCTCTTCTTTTTCATTAGGACACAACAAAAATATTTTCAGAACCCGTCGTAGTAATAACATGTATTATCCTGGAAGTTGCTTGATTTATGGCAAAGATAGAGAGAATGTTCAATTGACTTGAAGTTATTTACAAATAGTTAGTTTCCTTACCTAAAATTATTGACACCTAAATTTTACCATTTTTATTTAGTTTTTAATTGCATAGAAAATTAGGAATTAGTCTCTAAAAAAGAGTAAAAAGTAAAGTAAATAATTTTTATTAAAATGCATCACATATAGACATTAGGAATATTTGCATTACTAGTATTAAAAAATTAAAAATAATTAAAAATAATTTTTTTTTAAAATTAAAAAAAAAAAAAAAAAAAAAAAAAAAAAAAAAAAAAAAAGGCAGCCCTAGCCCAGCCCCTCCTTCTTTGCCGTTTTCTTTTTCCCGGCCTGGGCTGGCCTAGCCCACTTCTTCTTTTACCTTTTCCCCGGCCAAGCTTTCTCTCTTTCTTTTCTTCCCCCCAGCCCAGCCTTCTTTCTCTCCCGCGGGCAAAGGAACAAACACCAGAACGCGACAAAGAAGGAGGACAGAGGATGGTACTGAAGAGGGAAGGACGAGGCGAACGTTGCGCGGGATGCCCGGCCAGGAATGTCGTGCGGCACGGGGCAGGTCAGCACAGCTGGCGTCGTCGCCGCTTAAGAATGAGAGAGGAGCGTTGATCTTCGGGGCTGGTTTTTTTAATTTCTTCTTCGGCTGGAGAGAACAGAGGCGGGTTTCTTCGGTAAGCAACCAAGAGAGAGTCTGAGAGCGAGGAGGCCTCCGGCAGTCCGGCCGCACCCGAACCCCTTCTGAAATCTCCCAGCTGCGTTCTTGAGCGCGCAACGCGGGCTCTCCCCGCACCAAGTCTCTGTTTGGTAATCTTGGCCTATCTCGCCCCAATAACTAATTCAATAGGTGAGACATTTCTCTCGTACTTATAATTATACATCGACCGCTAGCACTTTCCACAATGGTCACATTCCTTCTTTTGATTTTGCATGGTTCGGGCCATTTCCCCGAGGATCTCGGCTCGAGGAGCTCGCCTCCCATTCGCCTGCGGCCGATCCGGTTAGGGCCACCTCCGGCGACCAAGCTCGGGCTCCTCTCTTCCTCGTTTGATGCTCGGCCTCGGTTCAACTGAGACGGGGACTTTTCGTACTCTGTTTTCGCTCGTGTTGAATGCAAATAATTCATCTCTGAGTTGGCCTTGAGTGTTGCTTGTGCGCCGTGTATTGATTTTGACTCGAAACCGCGTCTTGAATGAGTAAGTGGCCTCCCTTTCGGCGACGCCCCCCAAGTGCTTGATGAAATGCCTGAACCGGATTCACAAGAGTATTTTAGTCACTAGACATGGCTTTGTAATGTTTTCATGCCGTTCTATTACTTGGCATGTCGTTTCTTTGTGTGGTTGTTGCGTACTCGTTGTTTGGACGCTGAACATAGTTATTTTAGCAAGTAGAAAATGGTATCTGCCTTGGGATGAGTTGGGCTCCAACCTGGAAGTGATCAGAAGATCCTTTCAATCCGCTAGAATCCATTACTTGAACGAAACTAGATCTTGTAGGATCATACACGCTCGAGGTGATGGCTGCAAGTATTTCCGGTGACTGGAATTAGCCTGTGATGGAGGACCAGCGGTGGATGTAGATTGATTCACTGTGTAGCACAGCATTCGAGTTCTAGCGCTTTGGTTCTGAGTCGCGATAAAAATCCTTCAATTATCGTGCTCCCTGCTTTGGTGGAAAGATGGCGGGTAGTGCGTGTAGGCAAAGAGCAGTGGGGAGATCGACCGTATTTTAGAGGGAGAAGAACATAGGAGATGAGCTTGGGCTGAACTTTAGTAAATCTAGGTTGGGCTTAAAGTTAATTGAGTCCGGTTTGGTTTGGGCCTAATTGGTGTTGTGTAGTTTGGGCTAAATTCGGTTGAGATTTTTTGGACTTGTCTGGTTCAGTTTAGTTTGGGCTGGACTTTTAGGTGAGTTGGGCTTTTGGAAAATTCGGGTTTGTTTTAAGGTCTAGGTCGGATTGGGCTCAAGGTGGAAATCTGTCCGCGAATTGGTCCTGCTCGGTAGGCCCGGATTCGGGCCCGAGCCCGACCTCGCTTGATAGTCCAAGTCGATGTCCTTATTTGCCGATTTAAAAAAAAAAAAAGAATTTAAACAATTCAGAATTTTGAAAATTTTGAAAATTCTGTAATTCATAATTTTTTTAGAAAATTGGGAAAATCCCTAAAATTCCATGAAAATTTAAAAAAATTTCAAAAATTAGAATTCATCGAAAATGCTTAAAAATTGCCTTTTTGGGTAGCCTTCTCTTAAAATTATGGAGAAATCATTGAAAAATTATGCTCGAAAGTTGAACATGCCCTTACAGCTTTACCATAGAGTTCCAATTATCCTTAAAAAATGAATGCCTTTGATTGAGCACTTTCAATATGTTCATTATGGTTTCCCTCTAGCTTGGTTAGATATGGCATGTCCCCTTATTTAGTAATGTTAGATCTTTGCTATCTAATGCAATTTATAATGCTTTTATTGGCTACTAATTATTATTATAATAATTAGGCACTCGCATATTCACCTGACATGTTAGTAGATAGGTTTAAAATCAATTCAAACTGTCTAACAAAAATCTTTCCAAAATAAACAAAATTAGGTACCGAAAGGGTATTAATTGATTAATTAATGTAATCAAGTCTCCAACTCTAGATTATCTGGTTGCGTTGGAAGTGAGCATACTCCCATACCTCACTTGGTTTCTAGCCAATCCTAATAAGCTAGTGGCTTTTTTAGAAAATTCTCATAATGTTAATTTAGATACCTAACATCGCATGACGTATGGGCATGAGAGAGAGCCGGCGTCTAAATCATGGGCCGTAGGCCTATCCTTTAAGCAATACAACGAAACCTGTTTCCTCTCCCCCCCCACCTCAAATGTTGGTAGTCACATTTTATGATAATAGAATGCATATGCACAGTAAAGTCTCTCCATGATTTTAACTCTTAATTCTCAAACTATGTTATAGTTTGGTGAACGGATAATTTAATTTTTTTTTTTTTTGGGTCTGTATGAATTGATAATTTAAGAGTGCAGAAAACCGATAATCTAAAGTAGTTTTAGAAAACAACTCATGTTTGAGTAAATTTAAGCAATTTAAGATGGTGAACACAAATATAGCTAAACTTGATAAAGTAACCTGAATTTTATCTAACGTAAGGTTAAAATCAGATTCTACATAGTGGCCGACCAAGCAAACTCATCCTATCCAAACATTGCTTTTTAAGCAATGGTCGGCAAAATCTTGCACGTAGCATGGACAACAAGACTAATTAAGATCGTTATTTTGATTTTGATAATTTGATAAAAATCATAATGTGAAATTAACGATGTTGTTATAGACACGCATTTATATAGAGAAACAATCATTAACCCATAAGACTTGACTTAGTTCGTATCTGACACTATAAATTTGGGCTTAATTATCCATGATCTCCTTAATAGAGTTGCCTTGCACTTGGACTAATTTGTATAGGTTGAATTCTCTCTTCCGAATGGGGGCCCAGTCATCAATTTACAAAGTCCAATTGAATTCTCTCTTGCAAGAATAGATGTGCCTTTTCTTCTATAACTATGATTATTATAAGCAATGGCTGGCAAATTCTTGTGCATAGCACAAGCATCGAGACTAATTAAAATCGCTATTTTGGAATTGACAATTTAGAAGAAATCATAACGTTCAAATAAACGGTGCCGCTATAGACATGCATTTTTATAGAGAAACAATTATTAACTCATAAGACTTAGACTTGGTCCATGTTCGGCAATGCAAAGATCTGGCACAATTCTCCACGATCTCCTTAATGGAGCCGCATTTCACTTGGACCAATTTGTTGAGGTTGAATTCCATCTTTCGGGTGGGTCCGGTCATCAGTTTACAAAGTCCAATTGAACTCTCTCTTGCAAGAATGGATGCATCTTTTCTTCTTTGCCTATGATTATTAAAAGCAATGGCTAGCAAATTCCCAAGCATAGGACGGGCAACAAAACTAATTAAAATCGTTATTTTGGAATTGATAATTTAAGAAAAAATCATAACGTGAAATGAACGGTGCCATTATAAACATGCATTTTCATAGAGAAACAATTATCAACTCAAAAGACTTAGACTTAGTTTGTGTTCGGCACTGCAAAAATCGGGGTAGTTCTCCACTATCTCCTTAGTGGAGTTGTTTTTTACTTGGAATTGATCATTTAAGAAAAAATCATAACGTGAAATGAACGATACCATTATAGACATGCATTTTCATAGAGAAACAATTATTAACTCAAAAGACTTAGACTTAGTTTGTGTTCGGCATTGCAAAAATTGGGGTAGTTCTCCACTATCTCCTTAGTGGAGTTGTTTTTTACTTGGAATTGATAATTTAAGAAAAAATCATAACGTGAAATGAACGATACCATTATAGACATGCATTTTCATAGAGAAACAATTATTAACTCAAAAGACTTAGACTTAGTTTGTGTTCGGCACTTTAAAAATCGGGGTAGTTCTCCACTATCTCCTTAGTGGAGTTGTTTTTTACTTGGAATTGATCATTTAAGAAAAAATCATAACGTGAAATAAACAATACCATTATAGACATGCATTTTCATAGAGAAACAATTATTAACTCAAAAGACTTAGATTTAGTTTGTGTTCGGCATTGCAAAAATCGAGGTAGTTCTCCACTATCTCCTTAGTGGAGTTGTTTTTTACTTGGAATTAATCATTTAAGAAAAAATCATAACGTGAAATGAACGATACCATTATAGACATGCATTTTCATAGAGAAACAATTATTAACTCAAAAGATTTAGACTTAGTTTGTGTTCGGCACTGCAAAAATCGAGGTAGTTCTCACTATCTCCTTAGTGGAGTTGTTTTTTACTTGGAATTGATAATTTAAGAAAAAATCATAACGTGAAATGAACGATACCATTATAGACATGCATTTTCATAGAGAAACAATTATTAACTCAAAAGACTTAGACTTAGTTTGTCTTCGGCACTACAAAAATCGGGGTAGTTCTCCACTATCTCCTTAGTGGAGTTGTTTTTTACTTGGAATTGATAATTTAAGAAAAAATCATAACGTGAAATGAACGATACCATTATAGACATGCATTTTCATAGAAAAACAATTATTAACTCAAAAGACTTAGACTTAGTTTGTGTTCGGCATTGCAAAAATTGGGGTAGTTCTCCACTATCTCCTTAGTTGAGTTGTTTTTCACTTGGACTAATTTGTAGAGGTTGAATTCTCTCTTCTGGATATGGGCTAGTCATCGATTTACGAAGTCCCATTGAATTATCTCTTACAAGAATGGATGTGCATTTTCTTCTATGACTATGATTATTATAAGCAATGGCTGGCAAATTCCTGTGCATAGCATGGACAACGAGACTAATTAAATTTGCTATATCATAATTGATAATTTAGTAAAAATGATAACGTGAAATGAACGGTGCAGACACGCATTTTTATAAAAAAAATAATTATTAACTCATAACTCTTGGACTTAGTTCATGTTCAGCATTGCAAAAATTGGGCGTAATGCTCCACTATCTCCTTAGTGGAGCTTCTTTGCACTTGGACTAACCTATAGAGGTTGAATTCAGTTTTCTGGATGGGCCCAACCATCAATTTACAAATTCCTATGGCAATAATAAATGTGCCTTTTTCTACCACGTTTGCTCCACTATCCTAGGTAGCCTATATTTTCATTTGTCCTATTTTCTTTTATCAATTTTGATGTTCCATATGTTGCTTCAAGGCAAGGGACACAAAAAGGACTTGTTTTATTAATTATCGCATGGGACGAACGCCAGTAAAGAGAGGAATAGTTTCTTTTATTCTCTTTTTCGGTTTTTGTTTTTCTTAATCAAATTGGCGGGAGGATGCTTCGTGTGCATTGATTTTGTGGTTCAGCGTAAAATACAGCATCATCCGCGAGCTAACTCGAATGGATACTGTCCGGTTCGGAGTCTCTCCAGGTGTCTTGGGGCTTGGAATTTGAGAGACCCATGGAGACCGATGCCGGGGGAGCAGACCGAGGATTCGCCAGTAGTTGGCGACTCCCAGAGGTCGCTTCCGTTTCTGATGAATACTTACATGCTCATGGATGATCCGTCGGTGGACGATTTGATTTCGTGGAACGAGGATGGGACGACGTTCATCGCGTGGCGGCTAGCGGAATTAGGACTTCGATTTAGCTTATTTTTAATTTATTATAAATGAAATCTGTATTAAAAACCAGATTGACATCATTTTAGCAGCATGTTTTATGTTTTAATCATGTTGTCGCCACTTATGAGATAGGAAATATTAAAAAGAAGTCACGCCAGCATTTTTCATTAGCCAAGTTGGCCGAAGTTACCTGAAGGACTTGATTGCATAAAGTTGATAAGTTTTAGGATGTGTCGTTGGACTTTTGGGGAAAGTCTTTGAGAAAATGTAAACGACTTTAAGTTAAAAATGTTTTCCAAAATGTAATTGCATTTGTTAAATTGTAATATGAAAGTCCATTGTGAAGTACCTTTAAGTAAAATAATATTTGGAGAAATTATATTTACAAATGACCTTTGTAATAAAAAAAAAATCATCAAAAGAAAAATAAAAGAGTTGGCCAACAAGGGCAAGGGGTCACCGGTGATTGAAATTTGTTGTTGGTAGTCGACATCTAAGGTTATAAGACCTCAGGCAGCCCCAAGAGACGATCGACAAGGGTCGCCTGGGGTCACGCAACCTCAGTGAGGGTCGACTGGTTGCGCGACCTCAAGCGACCTTCACGAAGGTTGTGAGATCTAGATCTGGGTCGCTGCAACTAGCAAGGGGTCATGCGACCCAGATTTGGGTCGTCGGAGGTTGTGCGACCTCGGTAAGGTTCGCTTGGTCATGTGACCTCAAGCGGCCCTTCACAGAGGTAACGCACTAGATTTGGGTCACGACGACGCGATTTGCGGAGGGTCACCGCAACTTGTAGAGGTCATGAAATTGGCAGGTGACGATTGCCAGGATAGCCATGACCACATCAACCTCTCTAGCCTGTCCTCGACCCATCGCAACCATGCGCAGCCAAGCCAACCGACTCAATGGATAATAACATGAACAGTGAATCACGAGGCTAAAAACAGAAAGATAAAAATTGAGTGAGGATAGTTTTGGAACAAAATTTATATACTAAACCCTAGAGAGGGACTTTCGAGAATGCTAAAAGCCAAGGAAGCCTAGAACCTACCTTGGGCTTTCACCTTTTTAAAGGCAAACTTTCCCTCAAGATGGGTTTCAATAATTTAACCAAGCACCCAATATTTGGCCAAATAGACTTTGGACACTCAAAGCTCCTTCCCATGGCCATTCCCAAATGCATCCTTAAACTTGATTGTACTTTTGTAAGCATAAGACTTAATTGTATTATCATGACAAGTTTTCAAATTTTTATCGCACTTATCCCAAAATAAAAAGAATATTGGAGTAGCTCTAAAGATGAAGGAAGTGATGATCATTCGAAAAGTCATAAACATTGACTTCAACTTGGAGTTATTTGTGGACTTTCATTTTCATGAACTTTAAAAAGTGATCAAAGTTTCTGAACTTGGCATGTAAGTTATACATGGACTTTCATTTTCGTGAACTTTGATTGAAAGGAACATGTAAACTCTTTTTTTTTTTTTTTTGATTGAAAATCAAAGCAATAAATTAGATTTTTTATTATTATTAAATATGCTAGATGCATGCATTCGTTTGTTACATGACATGGTGATTCAGAATGCATAGGATATCCTATGAGAAGAAAGGAACATGTATTCTCTCTTTTTATCATGATTGAAAACCAAAACGATAGATTAGATTCCCTACTATTATTAAATATGTTAGATGCGTGAATTCATCTCCCACAAGGCACTTAGACCTCGGGTGCACGGGACATCTTATGAGATGAGAGCATACCCATAAAGTAAAATGAGCATCGTGAATATTTCAATACACTAATCGTTATTACTTACCTAAACTGTAATTTCATAATAATATTTTTGTATTGAATTAAAAATAGTAATTCTTGTGTGAACATGAAATTTAGTAACTCAAATACGTTAGAATCACATTATACGACCTATATTATCTATATTGTAACTACAAAAAAATCTTATCCTAATCACATGCTCAACAAAAGTCCACTCTTATGGTACCACATTTTTGACAAGTAACAGTTCCGCGATCCCTTTTTCGTTCCACATACCGGTCCATACGTCGGGTAACCTAGGTCTAGCCTTGAAGTATTAGCAATAATTTACTTGACTTATTTTCCAACTCGAAATCATTTGGAGCAACATTTCCACAATGGATGGAGACACAAGGAGGACCATGTCATAACTCTCAAGTGCTTCTATGTATGGGACTTTGCTCAGGTGTTAAGCCTAACGTATCACTTTTGTGGCTTGATCTCTCCCACTCTAGCATGGCGAATTGAGACCGAAATGAAGTCGAGATAATTTAAGTGTGACTTGGATTCGATTTGATTCTATAGTAAAATTGTGGTGCTCAATCTATTATTTTTATTCAATCAATTTTCAAGAAAATAAGTTCAACTTGGAAATTAGTCTGCTCTGAGGTTTGCAACTTTGTTGCACAATATGATGTCTACGTATAGAAAGATACGCTTCCATTGTGAAAGATGCATGAGTGCTCTCCACCATTACACTCTAACTTGAACATAACCAGGTTTCAAGCCCAAAAGAGGGCTTTGAAAATTTCAAACAAGCGAAGAGAAATCTAAAGCAAGGGTTTATGAGATATTTGTTTTAATTAGGCAAGTTTTAATATTAAATCCGCCAAATTTCAAAAAGAAAAAGAGTTAAAGATTGTAGATTTGCCAAATTCCCAATTCTCTTCCTTTTTTATTCAATTTCTTTCTTGTAAATTTTTTAGAGATACTTTTTATTTTAAGGTTTTCAATATAGCCACTTAGCATGGCGTATGTAATGCCAACACGGAAATTTTGCAGCCCCATCCGCATATTTGTAGCAACGACATTAGGAATTTACCAACTAAATCAGAAATCTCAACCGAAATTTTGCAGCTTTTCCAATTCCATTTATGAATATTTGCTTCTATTGTCTTTCTAAGTACCCATCCGCAAGCCTGAATTTTCCTTGCCCCCTGAACCTGAAGTTGTTTGTTTCATTCCTTTGACCAAGAAAGATAAAGTCGAAGGCGAAGGCGCTGATTTGCCAATAGAAAATGGGGATGGTCCCGGTTCTCAAAGTTTGCACAGGATGAGTTTGCCTGGAAGCTTATGTATTGTCGGCCTCTATGTAGAATCTGAATTTAACCTTACCAACATCTTAAATTACTTAAGTTTACTTGATCACAAGTTGATTTCTAAAGTACATCGGGTCGTGGGTTTTCTGCGCAACTACTTGCTTCCTTAACGAGGAATGTTGCAGTTTATGATTGTCCCATCTATCCTAGAAACTCGTCGAAGTAATTGATTCCAATCTACGAGTATCGAAATTGATGACAAAATACGACCCTTAGCTTCTCTTATCTTCCCCTTCGTTAGTGACCTTTGATCTCCGCGGTAAAAGACAACCATACTGTTCTCCAATCCAAACTAGGCTTTATCTCTGATAAACGTTACTGCATTATAACTCAAGCTCGAGACATATTTTGACATTAATAGCAAGCAGAGCCAGGAGAAGAGCTTAATTGAGTTGATTCAGTCATGCTTAGTGATGAGAGGAAGAAGGATAAGCATGAGCCTGCTGTAGAGGCAATTCGAAAAGCAGGTATATATTTGTGATGTTGAACTGCCAATGTATTTCTCTCTCTCTCTCTCTCTCTCTCTCTCTCTCTCTCTCTCTCTCTCTATGATGTCCATTATCAGATGAAACAGTTGAGGCCAATCCTTTCTACTTTTGATGCAAAACTATGGAAGCGCTTTCAGAATAACAGAAGCTTGGAAATTCATGCGAAGTAATTAGTCGGAAGCATTTGATGTATGTTCTTGTTAATTCCAAGTTCTCGACTACAATGCAGAAAGCTAGAAACTTTATCAGTTGAATGAAAATGATGTAATTAAGGTAAAAAATGAGCCATTTTCTTTCTATAAATTTACCGTAATAATCTTACGATAGACACTATATTGCCTTTGTTTTATTGCTCAATCTAATTGATAAAATGTATCAATGTGAAGTTATTTTTTATTAGGATGCGATCAAAATATGTTAAGAATTGATCACGACATCGACACGTATCATTAGGGAAGCTTTTTTTTTTTTTTTTTTTTTTTTGTAGGGATAGAGAATGTTCACTTTATCTGGAGTTATACGGGGATTACCAGTGTTGCCTTACCTATAAAATAATTGACAGGTTTTTACATTTCATAATAACAGAATGCGTGTACATAACGAAATCTCTCCACAAGTGTAGTCTGTCAGAATTTCTGAAAACTCTTTATTTGTTGAGTAGAAAGTCTAAAAGTTTTTGTGACTTGCTTTTTTGTGTTTCGAGCGACTAATTCATTAATTACATGTTATTGAAAAAGTCTCATAGATCTGGATTTAATATTTTTTAACAAAAAGGGGGAGAATGAAGCTTTTGCATAAATGCTTAGGGTAGTAAAACAGTTTGTCCTCCCACAGTTGCTAGACTTTTGCGAATACACGGTATTTACTTATGGAAAAAAGAAATAAATGCAACTAAATCAACATAGACACGCGTCCAGCCAAAGGTAAATGATATGGTATGAGTCAGTGTTATAAGCTTATAGCAGTAGGCAAAGGCAAAGGCGAATGCCTCTCGGTTTCAACTTTTTCCAGCTATGATACTGATTATGTGAGGCATGACTACTACTCTATTGGACTTACTACGTCGCAAAAGCGGAAATAAACAAGAATACCGGACTAGCTCTAAAGATGAAGTAAGTTATTATTCTGAAATGTCATAAACATTGACTTTGACTTGGAGTTATTGGTGGGTTTTTCATGAACTTTAAAAAGTGGTAAATATTGAGTTGACTTGGAGTTATGCGCGGACTTTCATTTTCATGAATTTTGATTGAAAGGAGCATGTATGCATTCGCCTCTCGCACGGCAATTACTTGATATGCCAGATGTATGCATTCGTCTCCCACACGGCACATTAATCTCAGGTACACAGAATATAATCTGAGATGAGAATGCATCCGTATACTAAAATGAGCATTTTAGACGTTCCAATGTACTAATCTTCATTATCTATTCGAGATATATTTTTCATGCTGCTATTTTTTGTAATTGAAAACACAATTTAGAATAATAATTCTTGTTTGAACATGATAAGTTAGAAACACATTATACTGCCTATATTATCTTTGTTGTAACTGCAAAATCATGTATGATACTAGTTACATGATCAAAAGAAGTCTACCCCTATCGTTTGGCACGAATGACGCTCCGCGCTCCGATATTTTGCTCCCTATGCCCGAGCGATCCATACTCCACATAAACTAGGTCTAGCCTGTAGTATTTCGATATTAGTGATAATTACCCGACTTCTAAGGAAAATCCCAACTGGATTGACATTTCCACAATGGACGCAGACGCAAGTCGAGGACCATGGCTTCTCTCTCTGCAATGCCTCCATTTTGGAGGCTTCGCCTATATGGTCAGCCAACATGTGAACTTTGTGGCTTGATTTGTCTCACACTCAAATTACCACGCCCTTATCCAATATATGTACCTTTTAGCGGTTCTGACTAAGATCTCTCTGACAGTTTAAATCTCTCTGCCTCTTCTATTATGTCTCCGTGAAATCCTAATGAATGGTACATTACCATCATCCTTATGAGCAAGAAGACCAGTTAGCATCATTGTTCCAGAGTTGGTAATCTAGTTAAGATAAAAACGTAAAACAAACGGTGTCTTTAGAAACTCGCAATGTAGACCGAGAAACGACCTTGATATGAATAATGATATGGACCCAAAAGACTTGACTTTATCCAAGACCAGCACTGCAAAATATTGGACGGGCTTGTCCGCAATCTCCGTAATGGCGCTACTTTTTCTTCCAAGTTGACGGGGATGTCTCGTCTAGATGGGGTCTGGTCATCAATTTATGAACTCCAACTGCAAGAATGGATGAGCCTTTTCTCCTCGATGACGACTTTCATATGTGGACCTTAAATGCGCTACATATACATGATACACATGCATGGACATAAGGTGCATGTACGAAACCACAACTTGTCACGTTAAAAAAGAAATCTCTCTCTGCCCTTCTCTATAAATGACTTGGGTTTGATTAGAGGACCCTCAAAATCTCCGCTCTAAAACATGAATTCATCCTCTCTCTCGTTGCTCATGGGGAGATATTGTTCTCCAGTGCTCACACTAGTAACTCTATTGCTTGTTTTAGATAATTCAGGCGTGTGCTTTTGTAACAATTCAACGTCCATTTGCAGAGAGCAAGAAAGAGAGGCTCTGCTCCAGCTTCGACGAAGCCTCGTAGATCCGTCTGGCTTGCTTTCTTCATGGGAAGGCAAAGATTGCTGCAGATGGGAAGGAGTGATTTGTGATAGAGTATATGGTCATGTCATCAATCTCCAATTATTATCCCAACCAACAAAAGACGAAACTAGTACTTATTTTCGCACGGGACCGAAGCTTCTCCTGGCTAGTGGTGAGTTGAACTCTTCTTTGCTCCGCTTGAGATACTTGAACCATTTGGACTTAAGCGGGATCGATTTCAATTATGGAAGAATACCTGAATTCATCAGTTCATTTGAAGAATTGAGGTACCTCAATCTTTCGTTTGCCAACTTCAATGGAACGGTTCCCCAACAATTGGGAAATCTCACCAAGTTGGAAGTCCTCGATCTTGGTAAAGGATATGCAAATTTGGTCGTGGATGATATCCGTTGGGTTTCTCATCTTCAATCACTAGAGTACCTCGACATGAGTGGCTCAATGATTGCGAAAGAAAGAGTTCTCGTGCAGGTAATCAGCATGCTTCCAGCTTTATCGCATTTGAGCTTATCAAGCTGTGGATTACATAATTTTCACATTTCTTCTCATCACTTCGCCAATTCTACTTCTCTTGTTCATCTTCAGTACCTTGATCTTTCGAGTAATCTTTTCGAATGTCCCATCCCGAGCACTTTGTTTCAAAACATGACTTCTCTTTGGCATCTTGACCTTTCATGGAACTCTTTCAACTCATCAATTCCCATGTGGTTTGACAAGTTTACAAGCCTTGCTCATCTCAATCTTGAGGGAAATGCTTTTGACAGCATTGAAGGAGGCTTATTCTCATTCTTAAAGAACATGCGGTACCTCAAGTCATTGCATTTGAGTCTTAACCAAATCGGAGAAGAGATTTCAACGACCCAAGGAAATTCATCGGGACTCATCGAGAATAGCTTAGAGAGTCTAGAGATATCTTCAAATAATCTTAAAGGTGCTCTGCCCAACTGGTTGGAGCGCTTCACAAACTTAAAAAGTATCATGCTTTCCAACAATTTCTTCTCCAGTCCAATCCCTAGTGTCATTGGATCATTGTCAAACTTGGAAAAACTAGATCTATCGAGTAATAGATTGAATGGGAACATTCCACCATCAATAGATCGGTTGTCATTATTGAGATCGTTAGATCTTTCTAATAATCAATTAGGGGGGCATATTCCTGAGTCATTAGGGAAATTGGGGGCTTTGCAAGAGTTGTTTCTTCATAGTAATCATTTAGAAGGTGTGATTACCGAAGTCCATTTTTCTAATTTGTCAAGGCTCAAGGAGTTGGACATCGATGACAATAATAATTTGAGTTTTAAGGCAAAACCCAACTGGATACCCCCTTTCCAATTGGTGGTTATTGCAATGAACTCTTGTAAATTCGGAGCTAAAGTTCCCCGATGGATTCTGACACAAGTGAAGGCCACATATATCGGACTCTCCAATGCTTCCCTTTTTGGGCCCTTACCGAATTGGTTAGCCAACTTGACGTTCTCCAAGCTTGATCTATCTTACAATCAGATTACCTTGCCAAAATGGTCAGCCAACTTGATGTTTTCTGAGCTTGATCTATCTTACAATCAGATTATTGGGCCCTTGCCAGAATGGTCAGTCAACTTGACGTTTTCTGAGCTTGATCTATCTTACAATCAGATTATTGGGCCCTTGCCAGAATGGTCAGTCAACTTGACATTTTCCGAGCTCGATCTTGTTAGAACTAGTATTAGCACCTAGAGGGGGGTGAATAGGTGTTTATCGCAATTTTAACAATCCAAATCAAATAAGATGTGAATAATGTAAAGTCAACGATTGCAGCAAATGAAAGCAAATAACAATATAAAGGATTAAGGATAGAGAATCAAGACTCGATTTATAGTGGTTCGGCTTAGATCAAGCCTACGTCCACTCTCCCCGCACGGACAGCCCTTCAGCTGGATTTCACTAAGAATCAATAAGAGTGATTACAATCTCACGCTCTTGAGTCCACAAAGTGTAGATTACTCTACTACACTTCCTCAAGATCTACAATATGATCTCTCTTTTGATTACATGTAATGCTCAAAGAATGATATCGCAAAGTGATAGAGGAGATTTCAGACTTTGGAATTTTTCTATCCGCACCCTTCAACAACTAGAGCATCTCTCTTATATACTTCTTCATGCCTTCGCACCGTTGGCACCTTCCAAAGAAGTTCTTCCAATCAACCCGTTGGACAGAATCAATTAGAGAGATCTCGAGCTCTTTAAGGTAAGTGTTGATAGCCCATCAATCCTGCTCGCCCATACAATCAGGATCTCGGTTTCCATAAGTAGATCCTTCCAAATATAAGTTGCGAAGTCGTCAAGGAATCTAAACATATTCCATATAAAACTTAGATCGTTTAGTGCTGAATCCAAGAGAAAGATATCCATCGGACGTTAGAAGACGGATCGTATAAGATCGAATAAACGTCGTCCCGGAAACTGTCCTTGTGAGTAGACTTTAAAATATAAGTCTTGAGTCTTGCTAGCTTCGGACTTTAGTCTTCAGACTTTGTCAATAGAATCTGTAAGTCTTCGGACTTTGATCTTCGAGACTTTGATCTTCGACTTTGATCTTCGACTTTGATCTTCGAGACTTTGAAATCTCGTAAGTCTTTAGACTAGACCGATAAACTCGTTTTGTCAACTTCAAAATACTTTAAGGGATTTCATCCAACAATCTCCCCCTTTTTATGGTGACAAAACTTTCCCGCAGATTTGAATATTATCGCCCGCAATACAACTTTTAAGCAAGCATCATAAAAGATTTAAATAAGATAGTAGAAGTTATCCTGTACACGAGATATCATGTACTCGGACTTTCCCTCGTACATAGATCCGCATTCACGTAAACCTCATTAGTCATAAACAGACAAGTACTATCAAATTTACGAAGCTTAAAGTATTGCCATAGAGAACATACTTTCCAAAAACTGCAAGTTTAAGTCAAAGTCAAGATAGCAAGCAATAAAAGAAAAAGATTGGGTTTGGGTTTGGATCAAAAATCATCAAAAATCATCAAAAATCAAAATCTGCAAGGTATTCTCCCCCTTTTTGTCAGCATTAAAAAATCAAGGAGCTCGAGGAATGCGAACAAGTTGAAAGTCTTCCATAGACTTTACAGTGTCTTCCAACTTCCTCAAATCTGCCTGTACTTGGGTGAGTGTAGTGCCCTTTGCAGTTTCTTGAATCTGGCATTGAACATCTTTAATCTGATCATGCAAAGTGATGAACATTGCATGATTTTCATTCTGCAAGGTCTGAAATTCATATCCCATGGCATAAATTTGACCTTTTAGATCCAAGATGATCTCAAGCAGCCTTCGAAAATCTCCGAGTTGTCGGTCGAGTGCTTGTTTCAGCTCGGTCGACGGTGGAGTCAAGCCGAAGGAATGTCGAAGGAGGTTCATTGTGTGGAGATGATGCCTCTCCTTCAGAAACTTTGCAGCATGAATATCCTCAGCATCCGGAGGTGATCGACTAACACTGTTTGATCATCCTCTTCCGAAAGTCAGCCGAAGAGGTGTGTGTTCGCTTTCTTTATCTCCCCCGTCTCCATGTCTTCCGGTGGAGAAAAGAATTCTTCTTTTTGAGGCGATTCCTCAGTTACAGGATGTTGTAAATCCTCCTTTTCTGCTGGAGAATTTGTTCTTTCAGGTTCATCTGCTTTCTCTTCATTTCTTTCTTCCTTTTCCTCTCCCTTCCTCTTTCTCTTCCTCTTTCTTCTCTTTCTCTGCAACTTTATGTTCAGGAACAGTTGGAATAGATGCAGCAAATTGAGAGATTAGAGTAGAGATAGGAATCGAATCCTCATCATCTTCATCCTCCAGGATGATTGCCCTTCGCTTCTTGGTGGAACTAGCCACAGCTTCTTTCCCTTTCCTTTTAGCCGATGAGTCTGGTTTGAGCTTGGCAGAGTCTTTTCCTTGAACTTTTCCAGCTTCTTGCTAAGCTCCTTCAAACGCATCTTGGTAATCATCCCCAAACCGATGACCATTTTATCAATGGTCTTCACCGTGAAAATGTGAGGAGGTTGAATGTGTAGATGTTTGAAGAGACGAGTGATAAGAGCAGCATAAGGAAGCTTTCCTTTGTCCTTAACCATGCATCTATACATGTGAAAGATGATGGTATGTGGTAAAGAGAAGTTCACACCTATCTTGATGGCAAACATCAACTTCGCTTTGAGAAATTGAAACATCTGTCTTAGACGTCGATTTGGGTCTTAGACAGGTTGATTACAATTTTATGCAGCAAAGTGTTTGTTGCATTCATTCTTGAATAAGACAGTCTTCCTTCGCATTCTGTCCTTTGCTAGCTCAAGCGTAGCAGAACTTACAGACACACCAATTGGTTGGAAAGCTCTTCTTTCCACACCAAGCACATCAGCCAGAATATCACAATCAATGACATACTCCTTATCTCTCACACTGAAGGTAAAACTGTTTGCATCAATGAAGCCGATATTGGAGTAGAAATAGGCGTCAATTCAGAATGTGCGGTGTCACGATGCGTGCGAACTGATAGAGTTGGAGCTTTTCGAATTTCTCTCGCAGACTTATACTCAACAAATCCGGAAAGTCAAAATCACAGTTCTTGGGTTCATCACCCCACGCTTCAGCAGTTTTTCATATTTCTTCCTGTGTCCGTCTGAACGGAACAATTCATTCTTCTTCCCTCTTAGGCTCGCAGCCACACCCATCCATGGTTTAAAATGCATGAACATCTTTTCATCATCATCCTTGCCCTCAGGCTGATTCATGCTACTAAACCTAGGGTCACTCGGGAAATTTGCAAACGCTCTTGCAGCCGTTCCCTCAGGCACAACTCTAGACCTTTCCATCACAGTAAGAAAGTGCGTCTCATTTCTATACCCCTTCTCTTTCAGAAACTCATCCACAAAAGTCATAGCAGACCCTTCCTTTAATGCGAGTAGAGTTTATAAACAAAGGCGGGTTTTAGAGTTCTTACTTGGTTCGATGTCTTCATAAACCATTTCATCTTGAGGTCTAGTTGGAGATGACTCGCTTTTGAGACTCGCTCGAAGGAATGTCGCTCTCCTCGGTGAGATCAAAATGCGTAGGCCCCTCACCAGAGCCTTGTGGTCCCTTGTTTGCTATTCTCGGAAGATTTCCTCTGATACGACATTGTGCTTTTCTTTGGAAAGACTTTCTCACTTGTTTCGCAAGAAAGTTGAGAACTTTGAAACAATGAAGTTTGGGAGGAAAAATTGCAGAGCAGTGAAAAGCTTTTGATCTAGGGTTTCTGAGTAGAGTGAAAACGAAGGAGAGAAGATGTATAAAAGATAACGGGGAAAAAACGAAGCGTCGTATATTTTGGAAATTTTGAATTTTCCTTTTTGAAAAATAACTGCCTTAATAAAACGATAACCACTTCTTTTGAAAATAATAACCAATTTACAATTTAGACAGATTATCTTACCTTATTAATAACACAGTTTAAGTAAAGAAACTTACAGACGTGTCGATTCATATTCTCGATCCTTTGAGTCGATGCACCGTCGACTTTAGTTACCGAGTCTCGAACTCTAGTATTCTTCAAGAGATAATATATTGAGTCTTGAGCGAATAGACTCAAACAAGCCTTTCTCAAGAGGCTTTGTAAAGATGTCGCCAGTTGATTCTTTGAGTCTATGAATTGTATCAAGACTTCTTTGTTCTGAACATGATCTCTTATAAAGTGATGTCGGATCTCAATATGTTTTGCTCTTGAATGTAGAATGGGATTCTTTGTAAGATTGATTGCACCGGTGTTGTCACACCTAATTTTCGTGCAAGAGTCTTCAATGCCAAAGTCTTGCAAAGTTGTTGTTTTATCCACAAGATTTGAGAACAGCAACTTCCAAGAGCAACGTATTTCGCTTCAGCTGTTGAAAGAGCCACAAGATTGTTTCCTCGAAAACCAGATACCGTCCTGTTTCCTAGTAGTTGACAAGTACCGAAGTGCTTTTTCTTTCAACTCTACAACCCGCAAGATCTGCGTCTCGAATAGCCAAGAAGTGTAAAGTCTCCTTCTTTGGGATACCAAAGACCGATCTTAGCAATAGTAGCAACATATTTAATAATACGTTTAACAGCGCTTAAGTGAGATTCTCTCGGGATCAAATTGAAATCTAGCACATATGCAAACACTAAATAATATGTCGTCCGGATGCGTAAGATAAAGAAGTGAGCCAATGATACTCCCGTATAATTTTTGATCAATTTTCTTCCCCGCTTCATCTTTGTCTATCTTCAAGGAACTTGACATTGGTATGTCGGTCTTCTTGCAATTTTCCAGACCGAACTTTTTAACAAGTTCTTTTGCATATTTCTCTTGATGAATGAATATTCCCTCCTTTAGTTGTTTGACTTGTAGACCAAGGAAAAAGGATAGTTCACCCATCATGCTCATTTCGAATTCATCCCGCATAGACTTAGAAAATTTCTTACACAAAGTCTCATTAGATGATCCAAATATGATGTCATCTACATAAATCTGAACAAGTAGAAAACTTTTACCTTCCTTTTTAATGAACAGAGTAGTGTCTACATTACCTTTAGAAAAACCACTATGAATTAAGAAATTGCTTAGCCTTTCATACCAAGCTCGAGGAGCTTGTTTTAGTCCATATAAAGCTTTCTTCGCCCGAATACGTAGTCCGGTTTCTTTGAATCTTCAAAACCAGGAGGCTGTTCTACGTAGACCTCTTCTTGAATAATTCCATTCAGAAATGCACTTTTGACATCCATTTGAAACAACCTGAAATTCTTATAGCAAGCAAAAGCAAGTAATAATCTGATTGCTTCTAACCTTGCTTTGGAGCGTAAGTCTCATCGTAGTCAATCCCTTCTTCTTGCGTGTATCCTTTAGCTACGAGTCTTGCTTTGTTTCTCGTTACTTTGCCTTTTTCATCAACTTTGTTTCTGAAAACCCATTTAGCTCCAATAACTAATTTACCTTTTGGTTTGGGAGTTAATTCCCATACGTCATTAATACTGAATTGTCGAGTTCTTCTTGCATTGCTTCAATCCAGCTTTCATCAGCTAAGGCTTCTTCGATATTTTTGGGTTCTATTTCAGAAATAAGAGCAACAAAGCACTAGACTCTTCTCGCCTTTTGGATCTTGTTCGAATTCCCTCATTAATATTTCCAATAATGAGTTCTTCAGGATGACTAGACTTGTGCTTCCGATTCTTGTTCGCCCGATAGATTGTTGATCTTCTTCTTGAGTGGATTCTTCATCGGTAGCTTGTTGTACGATCTTGAATTAGCAAATCGCTTCAAGTGAAGTTAGCTTTTAGCCAGCTCGGAGCAGTTTCGAATCTTCGCCAGATTCGCCTGAACTTGTGGAGAGTCTTGAAATTTTACATTCATTGATTCTTCCCACGTCCGAGTCTTTTTGTTGAACACTCTAAAGGCTTTGCTTGTTGAAGAGTATCCAAGAAAGAATCCTTCATCTGATTTTTCTTCAAACTTACCAACACGATCATTAGCATTTTTTAGAATAAAACATTTGCAACCAAATATTTGAAAATAAGAAACTATTGGTTTCTTTCCTTTAAAAATTTCATAAGGAGTTTTCTCAAGAATTGGTCTTAGAAACACACGGTTTATAATATAGCAAGCGGTTGAAAAACTTCCGCCCAAAACCTTGAAGAAACTTGATTTCCTATTAAAAGAGTTCTTGCCATTTCTTGTAAAGATCTATTCTTCCTTTCCACAACCCCATTCTGTTTCGGTGTATATGGAGAAGAGAATTTATGTTGAAAGCCAAATTCATCACACAAGTTAGCAAATTCTTGATTTTCAAACTCACCTCCATGGTCCGTACGAATGCTTGTAATAGTATGACCTTTCTCATTCTGCACCTTTTAGCAAATTTTGAAAAAGAGAGAAAGTCTCGACTTACTTGAAAGAAAGTAGACCCAAGTAAATCGTGAATAATCATCCACTATTACCTGCATGTAACCTTTTACCACCAATGCTTTTCGTTCGGTAGGTCCAAACAAATCCATATGCAAAAGCTGCAATACATGATTAGTGGAAACTTTATTTATAGATTTGTAAGAATTTCTAACTGTTTACCCAAGTACACATGGTGTACATAGATCAGATTTTGAATAATTCAAAGTAGGCAATTCTCGAACAAGTTTCTTTGTAAAGATCTTGTTGATTTGCTTCATGTTGATATGGCCTAGCTTTTTGTGCCATAGATTTGCTTCATCTTGTACTGATATTAAGCATTGTGATCTTTCTTGATTCACATCCGAAAATAGATATTTCCATGTCTTCGACCGTAAAAGATTGAGTAAGGTCTCTACCGATTCCGAGCACGTTTCTTCCCGAAAGTTGATCTTGAAACGAGAATCACACAACCGACTTATGCTAAGCAAGTTGTAATTTAATCCTTCAACTAATGAAACATTATTGATTGACAAACTCTCAATCTTCACTGTTCCTCGACCGTAATCTTCCCTCTATTGTTACCACCAAAGGAAACTTTTCCTCCGTCTATCTCGGATAAGTTTTATGAAGCAGTTTGAGTCTCCTGTCATATGTCTTGAGCAGCCACTATCAAGATACCATTTTATCTTCTTTTTGATAGTAACCTCGCAATTAACAAAAATTCAAGCTCTTTTTGGTACCCATACCATCTTGGGTCCGAAGTGTTAGTACAATAGACAGTCTTAGCCCAACTCCTTTTAACAGTCTCCAAACTAAAGGACATTCTTTCTCGAAGTGTTCGAGCTTTTACACTTGGAACATCTTAGAGCACTTCTACCAACAGGTTTTACAAAGACTTTCTGAAAATGATTTTTGTAAACAGTTCTAGCTGGTCTTTGTTTAATTCTTTCTTTTACCTTTGGAAAATCAATTAGTGGAATAGTTTGAAGTCATACCAAGACCCAACTTGTCAAAATATGGTCTTTGTATCGAAAGAATCTTGTCCAGTTTTTCAGAACCATTTGAAAATCTCTTTGATATGTTAGTCATATCATTTTTCAAAAGATTATTTTCATTTAAAATATTGTCTGAGTTTTCTTTTAAAACAACAACATCTTTTTCAAGTTTTTCAACCTTTTCTATCATAAGTTTATCCTTACGTTTCAAAGTAGAATTTTCCCTTTTTAATTCGGAGATCCTCTTAAGAGAGGTTTTCAGACTAAGACACAGTTCATCAATGTATTTAGAAACTTTAACAGGAATTTTCAAATTACTTACCTCGAATTCACTGTCTGAGTCTGAATCAAGGTCTGAGTCTGAGTCTGATCGTGCCATTAAACAAATATTGGCATAATCATTGTCACTATCTTCACATTCAGTATCACTCCAAGTCTCGCCTTGAGTGCCTTCCTATTTTTCTCGAGACTTCCCTTTTTCTTCTTTAACAGAGGACAGTTAGGTCTGATGTGTCCCTTTTTCTTGCATTCAAAGCAAGTCACTTCTTTATTCGTATCATCTTCCTCTCGTTGACCTGTTTTGAAACCTTTGAGAATTTTGTTTCTTCCAATTGAATTTCCTTCCTTTTTTGTTCAGCTTTCGAATCTCTTTATCATCAATGCCAGTTCTTCATCATCTAGATCTTCTTCAGAATCAGTAACATCGAATAGTCATTAGACTTTAAGGCAATAGATTTCTTACCTTTTGAATCTTCCTCTTCGTTGTTCTGTTCTACTTCATAGGATTGAAGAGTTCCAACTAATTCATCTACGAAAGTGGAGCAATCCTCTGTGTCTCTCTTATTGAGGTTTTTATGTGATTCCGTCTTTTGAGAGACCACGAAGAAGTTTGTTGACCTTCATATGTCCCGAGATTGGATGTCCCCGATATTCAAGACCATTCACAATTTCAGTAAAGCGACTAAACATGTCGTAATTGATTCTCCCGATCTCATCTTAAAAACTTCATATTGTCCCAAGAGAATGTTGATCCTTGTTTCTTTCACACGATCAGTTCCTTCATAGGTAATGTGAAGCTCCGTCCCATACTTCTTTTGCTGTATCACAAGAAGATATTCTATTATATTCGGTGAGGGGATAAAGCACAATATAAAGAGTAAATAGCCTTGGCGTCGAGAGTCTGTCTTTTGATAATTTCTTCTTGAGTCAAAAGAACAGAACAAAGAGTTCTTTTCCTCTCTCTGAGTCTGATTCAGCAACAGGAATAATTCCTTTATCAACAACTTCCCATTCCAAAGGATCTTTCGATCTTAGGAATGCCTTCATCTTATTTTTCCATATGCTGTAATCTTTTCCATCAAAGTATGGAGGTGCGGTATTGCTTTGTCCTTCAACCAACCCCGTAGGCAGCATACTAGCCATAGATCTTTTACTTAGAAGTAAAGACACTTCTTACAAACAAGCACACAGGCTCTGATACCAATTGTTAGAACTAGTATTAGCACCTAGAGGGGGGTGAATAGGTGTTTATCGCAATTTTAACAATCCAAATCAAATAAGATGTGAATAATGTAAAGTCAACGATTGCAGCAAATGAAAGCAAATAACAATATAAAGGATTAAGGATAGAGAATCAAGACTCCAGATTTATAGTGGTTCGGCTTAGATCAAGCCTACGTCCACTCTCCCGCACGGACAGACCCTTCAGTGGATTTCACTAAGAATCAATAAGAGTGATTACAATCTCACGCTCTTGAGTCCACAGTGTAGATTACTCTACTACACTTCCTCAAGATCTACAATATGATCTCTCTTTTGATTACATGTAATGCTCAAAGAATGATATCGCAAAGTGATAGAGGAGATTTCAGACTTTGGAATTTTTCTATCCGCACCCTTCAACAACTAGAGCATCTCTCTTATATACTTCTTCATGCCTTGATACCGTTGGCACCTTCCAAAGAAGTTCTTCCAATCAACCCGTTGGACAGAATCAATTAGAGAGATCTCGAGCTCTTTAAGGTAAGTGTTGATAGCCCATCAATCCCGCTCGCCCATACAATCGGGATCTCGGTTTCCATAAGTAGATCCTTCCAAATATAAGTTGCGAAGTCGTCAAGGAATCTAAACATATTCCATATAAAACTTAGATCGTTTAGTGCTGAATCCAGTAGAAAGATATCCATCGGACGTTAGAAGACGGATCGTATAAGATCGAATAAACGTCGTCCCGGAAACTGTCCTTGTGAGTAGACTTTAAAATATAAGTCTTGAGTCTTGCTAGCTTCGACTTTAGTCTTCGACTTTGTCAATAGAATCGTAAGTCTTCGACTTTGATCTTCGACTTTGATCTTCGACTTTGATCTTCAGACTTTGATCTTCAGACTTTGAAATCTGTAAGTCTTTAGACTAGACTGATAAACTCGTTTTGTCAACTTCAAAATACTTTAAGGGATTTCATCCAACAGATCTATCTTACAATCAAATTATTGGGCCCTTGCCAGAATGGCCAGCCAACTCGACATTTTCATGGCTCGATCTATCTTACAATCATATTATTGGGCCCTTACCAGAATGGTCAATCAACTTGACGTTTTCTGGGCTCGATCTATCTTACAATCAGATTACTGAGCCCTTGCCAGAATGGTCAACTAACTTGAAGTTTTCACGGCTCGATCTATCTTACAATCATATTACCGGCCCCCAACAAATATTGGTATTATGTACCGGGTATATACTTTGTATCTCAATGACAACCTAATCGGTGGTACTCTACCGTCGTCATTATGCGACATGGAGTTGCTTGATTTAAATCTTGCCAATAATAACCTATCTGGTAGTATTCCAGGCTGTTGGAAGGAACCTTTATCATATTTGTCTTTGTCATCCAATAAGTTGTCCGGAGTAATTCCTAGCTCATTTGGATCATTGCACTACCTTACCACCCTACACTTGAATGGAAACCATCTCAATGGGGAGCTTCCTCGGGCTTTAGATTATTGCACAAATCTGGTAATTTTAGACCTTGGAGAGAATAATTTGTCTGGAAGCATTCCGACATGGTTTGATGAAAGCTTTCAGTCCTTGTTGATCCTGAGGCTAAGAGAGAATAGGTTTGTTGGCAGCATCCCTCCTCAACTCTGCTCACTATCAAGATTGAATATATTAGACATGGCAATGAACAATTTGACGGGAATGATCCCACATTGTCTTGGCAACATGAGCGGCATGATCAACTTGAATCAAGGCAATTCATTTTCATCTATGGTTGTCACTCCTCCAAGAGAAATGTTTTCCGAAAGCACTAGTATGGATTGGGATCAAGAGCACGTGGTTGAGATCATGAAGGGAAGATATAACAATTACACCAAAATTGTTCTGCAACTTATGGTCAATTTAGATCTCTCTAGCAACTTTTTGAACGGGTCAATCCCCGAAGAACTTTCTTTCCTCTCAGGATTGCATGGCTTGAACTTGTCCTACAACCATCTCTCTGGAAATATTCCCATTGGCATTGGGAACATGACATCACTCGAGTCTCTTGATCTTTCAAACAACCATCTCTCGGGGACAATTCCGCAAGGCATTTCAGCGTTAACATCCCTAGCTCACCTCAACTTGTCGCAAAACGACCTTATGGGCCAGATTCCAAAAGGGAATCAAATTCAAACACTCGACGATCCTTCCATTTATGCTGGCAATCCTCTACTCTGTGGTGATCTTTTGAGAAACAAATGCCTCAGCGTCGAGACGCCTCAACCACAGAAAATCCCTCACCCTAAAGAGACACATGAAGAGGATAAGCTTGATCGGATGTTGTTCTATGCAGTCGTAATGCTTGGATTTGCGATTGGATTTTGGGGCTTTTTCGGAGTTTTGCAGTTCAAGAAGGATTGGAGACGAGCATATTTCAGCTTTGCGGATCAAGCAGCACACAAGGCATATGTGGCTATAGTAGTGAAGGTAGCCAAGTTGAAGAGACTGAGATTGTCAAGAAGCGTGTAAGAAATGAGCAATCTTGTGCTCTCTCCTCTGCCTTTAGTTTTTCATTTTGGGTTTGTTTAGAACTTGTGCTCATATGATCTCTTCCCTTCCATGAGTTTGCTTATTCATGTAATGTAATTAGCATTCTACAGGGTCTATTTCTCAAGACACCACTGTTTCTACCGTATCATTTGGGCCGAACATTGCTCTCTCTCTCTCTCTCTCTCTCTCTCTCTCTCTCTCTCTCTCTCTCTCTCTCTCTCTCTCTCTCTCTCTCTCTCTCTCACCCAAAATATGATTTCTACTTGATGTCTCTTCCCTGTTAATAGGTACAGACAAATTTAAATCTTGATGTCTCTTCCCTGTTAATAGGTGTTGGTACAGACAGATTTAAATGGGCCTTAACAACGACAGGCCTCCTCTCTCTCTCTCTCTCTCTCTCTCTCTCTCTCTCTCTCTCTCTTCCCTGTTAATAGGTACAGACAGATTTAAATCTTGATGTCTCTTCCCTGTTAATAGGTGTTGGTACAGACAGATTTAAATGGGCCTTAACAACGACAGGCCTCCTCTCTCTCTCTCTCTCTCTCTCTCTCTCTCTCTCTCTCTCTCTCTCTCTCTCTCTCTCTCTCTCTCTCTCTCTCTCTCTCTCTCTCTCTCAACCAAAATATGATTTCTACTTGATGTCTCTTCCCTGTTAATAGGTACAGACAGATTTAAATCTTGATGTCTCTTCCCTGTTAATAGATGTTGGTACAGACAGATTTAAATGGGCCTCAACAACGATAGGCCTCCAACTCTCAGATCATGAGGGGATGGGTAGGGAAGCAGGCAAATAGATTTGAAACTAGATAGGTTACTTCAATTTTGTGTTCACTCACATTTGCTAATCAGGCAATAAGGTTGTGTCTATCCTCAATTTCCTGCCATGTTTGAATCGGCGAATTTGTGATTGCCGTGCCCTTGCAGTAGTTCTAATTCACCTGTCCACGAAACGAGATTAAGCATCGGAGGAGCTACTAGACTCAAGCTTTTAGACCATAAACGCAACGTTGGAGCTGCTGGTTTCTGATCTATTTGTGGCCTCGTCTCTTTGTCATCATACTTGTCAATTGACTTCACCTCACGAGGTGCGTCGATCTTTCCATCCATGCAAACAAATCACATGAAATCAAAGCGTGCACTAGTATGAGGAGCCGAACTCCTCATTTCATGGTTGATGAGCTTCTTTCTATCGCTCTGATGCACTTTTGAACTTCTAACATATCAGGTTCTCATCTAAGCAGGACGCTTGGATTGGAAGGAAGGGCTTTGCTTTCTGATCGCTTTTTGAAACCGGTGCATCTAGTGTTTTTGCCAAAAACTTGCATATACATTGAGCTTGTAGCAGTTGGCATGCAAAGGTCTTCATGAACCGCCAAAACTTGCTTCTTGGGTTGGCGCAAAGAAAAATAACAAAGGCTGAAGAATAAGCCGAAACATCTCCTGATTGGTCTCCACTATTGATAAGACAGTCATACTTCGTTAACCTAAAAAAGAACTTAATTTAGCGACTGGTAAAAGATGAATTCCCTTCTCTCTCTCTCGGTTGCTTACCGAAGAACCCCCTCTGTTCTCTCTAGCCGAAGAAGAAATTAGGAATATTTGCATTACTAGTATTAAAAATTTAAAAAAAAAAAAATTAATTTAAAAAAAAAAAAAAAAAAAAAAAGGCAGCCCTAGCCCAGCCCCTCCTTCTTTGCCCTTTTCTTTTTCCCAGCCTGGGCTGGCCTAGCCCACTTCTTCTTTTACCTTTTCCCCGGCCAAGCTTTGTCTCTTTCTTTTCTTCCCCCCAGCGCAGCCTTCTTTCTCTCCCGCGGGCAAAGGAACAAACACCAGAACGCGACAAAGGAGGACAGAGGATGGTACTGAAGAGGAAGGACGAGGCGAACGTTGCGCGGGATGCCCGGCCAGGAATGTCGTGCGGTTCGGGGCAGGTCAACACAGCTGGCGTCGTCGCCGCTTAAGAATGAGAGAGGAGCGTTGATCTTCGGGGGTGGTTTTTTTTAATTTCTTCTTCGGCTGGAGAGAACAGAGGGGGGTTTCTTCGGTAAGCAACCGAGAGAGAGAGAGAGAGAGAGAGAATCTAAGAGCGAGGAGGCCTCCGGCAGTCCGGCCGCACCCGAACCCCTTTTGACAACTCCCGGCTGCGTTCTCAAGCGCACAACTCCCGCTCTCCCCGCACCAAGTCTCTATTGAGTAATCTTGGCCTCTCTCACCCCAAAAACTAATTTAATAAGTGAGACTTGCTCTCATATTTACAATTATAAATCAACCACTAGCGCTTTCCACGGGACAACCTCAACGGGCTCCCCTCTTCCTTGTTTGATGCTCAGCCTCAGTTCAACTGAGATCGGGACTTTTCGTTCTCCGTTTTCGTTCGTTTTGAATGTACATAATTCGTCTCTGAGTTGGCCTTGAGTGTTGTTTGTGCGCTGTGTATTGATTTTGACTCAAAACCGCGTCTTGAATGAGTATGTGGCCTCCCGGTCGGCGACACCCTCCAAAACCTTGATAAAATGCCTGAACCAGATTCACGTCGTCTTCTTTGATTTTTGGTCTGTTCTGAGAGTATTTTGGTCACTAGACATGGCTTTGTAATGTTTTCATGCCGTTCTATTACTTGGCATGTCGTTTCTTTGTGTGGTTGTTGCGTATTCGTTGTTTGGACGCTGAACATAGACATTTTATCTGCCTTGGGTGTCCACCATCCCTCTTCATCAAGGGATGAGTTAGGCTCCAACCTGGAAGTGATCAGAAGATCCTTTCAATCGGCTAGAATCCATTACTTGAACGAAACTAGATCTTGTAGTATCATACACGCTCGAGGTGATGGCTGCAAGTATTTCCGGTGACTGGAATTAGCCTGTGATGGAGGACCAGCGGTGGATGTAGATTGATTCACTGTGTAGCACAGCATTCGAGTTCTAGCGCTTTGGTTCTGAGTCGCGATAAAAATCCTTCAATTATCGTGCTCCCTGCTTTGGTGGAAAGATGGCGGGTAGTGCGTGTAGGCGGAGAGCAGTGGGGAGATCGACCATATTTTAGAGGGAGAAGAACATAGGAGATGAGCTTGGGCTGAACTTTAGTAAATCTAGGTTGGGCTTAAAGTTAATTGAGTCTGGTTTGGTTTGGGCCTAATTGGTCTTGTGTAGTTTGGGCTAAATTCGGTTGAGATTTTTTGGACTTGTCTGGTTCAGTTTAGTTTGGGCTGGACTTTTAGGTGAGTTGGGCTTTTGGAAAATTCGGGTTTGTTTTAAGGTCTAGGTCGGATTGGGCTCAAGGTGGAAATCTGTCCGCGAATTGGTCCTGCTCGGTAGGCCCGGATTCGGGCCCGAGCCCGACCTCGCTTGATAGTCCAAGTCGATGTCCTTATTTGCCGATTTTTTTTTAAAAAAAAAGAATTTAAACAATTCAGAATTTTGAAAATTTTGAAAATTCTGTAATTCATAATTTTTTAGAAAATTGGGAAAATCCCTAAAATTCCATGAAAATTCAAAAAAATTTCAAAAATTAGAATTCATCGAAAATACTTTAAAATTGCCTTTTTGGGTAGCCTTCTCTTAAAATTATGGAGAAATCATTGAAAAATTATGCTCGAAAGTTGAACATGCCCTTACAGCTTTACCATAGAGTTCCAATTATCCTTAAAAAATGAATGCCTTTGATTGAGCACTTTCAATATGTTCATTATGGTTTCCCTCTAGCTTGGTTAGATATGGCATGCCCCCTTATTTAGTAATGTTAGATCTTTGCTATCTAATGCAATTTATAATGCTTTTATTGGCTACTAATTATTATTATAATAATTAGGCACTCGCATATTCACCTGACATGTTAGTAGATAGGTTTAAAATCAATTCAAACTGTCTAACAAAAATCTTTCCAAAATAAACAAAATTAAGTACCGAAAGGGTATTAATTGATTAATTAATGTAATCAAGTCTCCAACCTTAGATTATCTAGTTGCGTTGGAAGTGAGCATACTCCCATACCTCGCTTGGTTTCTAGCCGATCCTAATAAGGTAGTGGCTTTTTTAGAAAATTCTCATAATGTTAATTTAGATACCTAACGTCGCATGACGTATGGGTATGAGAGAGAGCTGGCGTCTAAATCATGGGTCGTAGGCCTATCCTTTAAGCAATACAACGAAACATGTTTCCTTCCCCCCCTTCTCAAATGTTGGTAGTCACATTTTATAATAATAGAATGCATATGGACAGTAAAGTCTCTCTATGATTTTAACTCTTAATTCTCAAACTATGTTATCCTTTGGTGAACGGATAATTTAAATTTCTTTTTTTTTTGGGTCTGTATGAATTGATAATTTAAGAGTGCAGAAAACCGATCATCTAAAGTAGTTTTAGAAAACAACTCATGTTTGAGTAAATTTAAGCAATTTAAGATGGTGAACACAAATATAGCTAAACTTGATAAAGTAACCTGAATTTTATCTAACGTAAGGTTAAAATCAGATTCTACATAGTGGCCGACCAAGCAAACTCATCCTATCCAAACATTGCTTTTTAAGCAATGGTCGGCAAAATCTTGCACGTAGCATGGACAACAGGACTAATTAAGATCGTTATTTTGATTTTGATAACCCATAAGACTTGACTTAGTCCGTATCTGACACTATAAATTTGGGCTTAATTATCCACGATCTCCTTAATAGAGCTGCTTTGCACTTGGACTAATTTGTATAGGTTGAATTCTCTCTTCCGGATGGGGGCCCAGTCATCAATTTACAAAGTCCAATTGAATTCTCTCTTGCAAGAATAGATGTGCCTTTTCTTCTATAACTATGATTATTATAAGCAATGGCTGGCAAATTCCTGTGCATAGCACAAGCATCAAGACTAATTAGAATCGCTATTTTGGAATTGACAATTTAGAAGAAATCATAACGTTCAAATAAACGGTGCCACTATAGACATGCATTTTTATAGAGAAACAATTATTAACTCGTAAGACTTAGACTTGGTCCATGTTCGGCAATGCAAAGATCTGGCACAATTCTCCACGATCTCCTTAATGGAGCCGCATTTTACTTGGACCAATTTGTTGAGGTTGAATTCCATCTTTCGGGTGGGTCCGGTCATCAGTTTACAAAGTCCAATTGAACTCTCTCTTGCAAGAATGGATGCATCTTTTCTTCTTTGCCTATGATTATTAAAGGCAATGGACGGGCAACAAAACAATTAAAATCGTTCTTTGCCTATGATTATCCCAAGCATAAGACGGGCAACAAAACAATTAAAATCGTTATTTTGGAATTGATAATTTAAGAAAAAATCATAACGTGAAATGAACGGTACCATTATATACATGCATTTTCATAGAGAAACAATTATTAACTCAAAAGACTTAGACTTAGTTTGTGTTCGGCACTGCAAAAATCAGGGTAGTTCTCCACTATCTCCTTAGTGGAGTTGTTTTTTACTTGGAATTGATCATTTAAGAAAAAATCATAACGTGAAATGAACGGTACCATTATAGACATGCATTTTCATAGAGAAACAATTATTAACTCAAAAGACTTAGACTTAGTTTGTGTTCGGCACTGCAAAAATTGGGGTAGTTCTCCACTATCTCCTTAGTGGAGTTGTTTTTTACTTGGAATTGATCATTTAAGAAAAATCATAACGTGAAATGAACGATACCATTATAGACATGCATTTTCATAGAGAAACAATTATTAACTTAAAAGACTTAGACTTAGTTTGTGTTCGGCACTGCAAAAATCGGGGTAGTTCTCCACTATCTCCTTAGTGGAGTTGTTTTTTACTTGGAATTGATCATTTAAGAAAAAAATCATAACGTGAAATGAACGATACCATTATAGACATGCATTTTCATAGAGAAACAATTATTAACTCAAAAGACTTAGACTTAGTTTGTGTTCGGCACTGCAAAAATCAGGGTAGTTCTCCACTATCTCCTTAGTGGAGTTGTTTTTTACTTGGAATTGATCATTTAAGAAAAAATCATAACATGAAATGAACGGTACCATTATATACATGCATTTTCATAGAGAAAAAATTATTAACTCAAAAGACTTAGACTTAGTTTGTGTTCGGCACTTCAAAAATCAGGGTAGTTCTCCACTATCTCCTTAGTGGAGTTGTTTTTTACTTGGAATTGATCATTTAAGAAAAAATCATAACGTGAAATGAACGATACCATTATAGACATGCATTTTCATAGAGAAACAATTATTAACTTAAAAGACTTAGACTTAGTTTGTGTTCGGCACTGCAAAAATCGGGGTAGTTCTCCACTATCTCCTTAGTGGAGTTGTTTTTTACTTGGAATTGATCATTTAAGAAAAAATCATAACGTGAAATGAACGATACCATTATAGACCTGCATTTTCATAGAGAAACAATTATTAACTCAAAAGACTTAGACTTAGTTTGTGTTCGGCACTGCAAAAATCAGGGTAGTTCTCCACTATCTCCTTAGTGGAGTTGTTTTTTACTTGGAATTGATCATTTAAGAAAAAATCATAACATGAAATGAACGGTACCATTATATACATGCATTTTCATAGAGAGACAATTATTAACTCAAAAGACTTAGACTTAGTTTGTGTTCGGCACTGCAAAAATCAAGGTAGTTCTCCACTATCTCCTTAGTGGAGTTGTTTTTTACTTGGAATTGATCATTTAAGAAAAAATCATAACGTGAAATGAACGGTACCATTATAGACATGCATTTTCATAGAGAAACAATTATTAACTCAAAAGACTTAGACTTAGTTTGTGTTCGGCACTGCAAAAATTGGGGTAGTTCTCCACTATCTCCTTAGTGGAGTTGTTTTTTACTTGGATTTGATCATTTAAGAAAAAATCATAACGTGAAATGAACGATACCATTATAGACATGCATTTTCATAGAGAAACAATTATTAACTCAAAAGACTTAGACTTAGTTTGTATTCGGCGTTGCAAAAATTGGGGTAGTTCTCCACTATCTCCTTAGTTGAGTTGTTTTTCACTTGGACTAATTTGTAGAGGTTGAATTCTCTCTTCTGGATATGGGCTAGTCATCGATTTACGAAGTCCCATTGAATTATCTCTTACAAGAATGGATGTGCCTTTTCTTCTATGACTATGATTATCATAAGCAATGGCCGGCAAATTCCTGTGCATAGCATGGACAACGAGACTAATTAAATTCGCTATATCAGAATTGATAATTTAGTAAAAATGATAACGTGAAATGAACGGTGCAGACACGCATTTTTATAAAAAAATAATTATTAACTCATAACTCTTGGACTTAGTTCATGTTCAGCATTGCAAAAATTGGGCGTAATGCTCCACTATCTCCTTAGTGGAGCTTCTTTGCACTTGGACTAATCTATAGAGGTTGAATTCGGTTTTCTGGATGGGCCCAACCATCAATTTACAAATTCCTATGGCAATAATAAATGTGCCTTTTTCTACCACGTTTGCTCCACTATCCTAGGTAGCCTATATTTTCATTTGTCCTATTCTCTTTTATCAATTTTGATGCTCCATATGTTGCTTCAAGGCAAGGGACACAAAAAGGACTTGTTTTATTAATTATCGCATGGAACGAACGCCAGTAGAGAGAGGAATAGTTTCTTTTATTCTCTTTTTCGGTTTTTGTTTTTCTTAATCAAATTGGCGGGAGGATGCTTCGTGTGCATTGATTTTGTGGTTCAGCGTAAAATACAGCATCATCCACGAGCTGACTCGAATGGATACTGTCCGGTTCGGAGTCTCTCCAGGTGTCTTGGGGCTTGGAATTTGAGAGACCCATGGAGACCGATGCCGGGGGAGCAGACCGAGGATTCGCCAGTAGTTGGCGACTCCCAGAGGTCGCTTCCGTTTCTGATGAAGACTTACATGCTCATGGATGATCCGTCGGTGGACGATTTGATTTCATGGAACGAGGATGGGACGACGTTCATCGCGTGGCGGCTAGCGGAATTAGGACTTCGATTTAGCTTATTTTTAATTTATTATAAATGAAATCTGTATTAAAAATCAGATTGACATCATTTAAGCAGCATGTTTTATGTTTTAATCATGTTGTCGCCACTTATGAGATAGGAAATATTAAAAAGAAGTCACGCCATCATTTTTCATTAGCCAAATTGGCCAAAGTTACCTGAAGGACTTGATTGCATAAAGTTGATAAGTTTTAGGATGTGTCATTGGACTTTTGGGGAAAGTTTTTGAGAAAATGTAAACGACTTTAAGTTAAAAATGTTTTCCAAAATGTAATGGTATTTGTTAAATTGTAATACGAAAGTCCATTGTGAAGTACCTTTAAGTAAAATAATATTTGGAGAAATTATATTTACAAATGACTTTTGTAATTAAAAAAATCCATCAAAAGAAAAATAAAAGAGTTGGCCAGCAAGGGGTCGCCGGTGATTGAAATTTGTTGTTGGCAGTTGACATCTAAAGTTATAAGACCTCAGGTGGCCCCAAGAGATGATCGACGAGGGTCGCCTGGGGTCACGCAACCTCAATGAGGGTCGACTGGTTGCGCAACCTCAAGCAACCTTCACGAAGGTTGTGAGATCTAGATTTGGGTCGCCGCGACTAGCAAGGGGTCATGCGACCCAGATCTGGGTCGTCGGAGGTTGTGCGACCTCGGCAAGGTTCGCTTGGTCACGTGACCTCAAGCGACCCTTCACAGAGGTAACGCACTAGATTTGGGTCACGATGACGCGATTTGCGGAGGGTCACCGCAACTTGTAGAGGTCGTGCAATTGGCAGGTGACGATTGCCAGGATAGCCATGACCACATCAACCTCTCTAGCCTGTCCCCGACCCATCGCAACCACGCGCAGCCAAGCCAGCTGACTCAATGGAGAATAACATGAACAATGAATCACGAGGCTAAAAACAGAAAGATAAAAATTGAGTGAGGATAATTTTGGAACAAAATTTATATACTAAACCCTAGAGAGGGCCTTTCGAGAATGTTGAAAGCCAAGGAAGCCTAGAACCTACCTTGGGCTTTCACCTAAAGGCAAAATTTCCCTCAAGATGGGTTTCAATAATTTAACCAAGCACCCAATATTTGACCAAATAGACTTTGGACACCCAAAGCTCCTTCCCATGGCCATTCCCAAATGCATCCTTAAACTTGATTGTACTTTTGTAAGCATAAGACTTAATTGCATTATCATGACAAGTTTTCAGATTTTTATCGCACTTATCCCAAAATAAAAAGAATATTGGAGTACTTTTTTAAGCATAAGACTTAATTGCATTATCATGACAAGTTTTCAGATTTTTATCGCACTTATCCCAAAATAAAAAGAATATTGGAGTAGCTCTAAAGATGAAGGAAGTGATGATCATTCGAAAAGTCATAAACGTTGACTTCAACTTGGAGTTATCTATGGACTTTCATTTTCATGAACTTTAAAAAGTGATCAAAGTTTCTGAACTTGGCATGTAAGTTATACATGGACTTTCATTTTTGCGAACTTTGATTGAAAGGAACATGTAAACTCTTTTTTTTTTTTTTTTGTATTTTGATTGAAAATCAAAGCAATAGATTAGATTTTTTATTATTATTAAATATGCTAGATGCATGCATTCGTTTTTTACACGACATGGAGATTCAGAATGCATAGGATATCCTATGAGAAGAAAGGAACATGTAATCTCTCTTTTTATTATGATTGAAAACCAAAACAATAGATTAGATTCTCTACTATTATTAAATATGTTAGATGCGTGAATACGTCTCCCACAAGGCACTTAGACATCGGTTGCACAAGATATCCTATGAGATGAGAGCATACCTATAAAGTAAAATGAGTATTGTGAACATTTTAATACACTAATCGTTATTATTTACCTAAACTATAATTTCATGATAATATTTTTGTATTGAATTATAAATAGTAATTATTGTGTGAACATGAAACTTAGTGGCTCAAATATGTTAAAAACACATTATACGGCCTATATCATCTCTATTGTAACTACAAAATTAGGTCTTATCCTAATCACATGCTCAACAGAAGTCCACATTTATCGTACCACATTTTTGACAAGTAACAGTTTCACAATCCCTTTTTCGTTCCACATCCCAGTCTACACGCCGGGTAACCTAGGTCTAGCCTTGAAGTATTAGTGACAATTTACTTGACTTTTAGGGTAGATCCCACCTTGGAATCATTTGGAGCAACATTTCCACAATGGATGGAGACATGAGGAGGACCATGTCATAACTCTCAAGTGCTTCTATGTATGGGGCTTTGCTCAGGTGTTGAGCCTGACGGATCACTTTTGTGGCTTGATCTCTCCCACTCTAGCATGGCAAGTTGAGACTGAAATGAAGTCGAGATAATAAAAGTGTGACTTGGATTCGATTTGATTCTATAGTAAAATTGTGGTGCTCAATCTATTATTTTTATTCAATCAATTTTCAAGAAAATAAGTTCAACCTGGAAATTAGTCTGCTGTGAGGTTTGCAACTTTGTTGCACAATATGATGTCTACGTATAGAAAGATACGCTTCCATTGTGAAAGATGCATGAGTGCTCTCCACCATTACACTCTAACTTGAACATAACCAGGTTTCAAGCCCAAAAGAGGGCTTTGAAAATTTCAAACAAGCGAAGAGAAATCTAAAGCAAGGGTTTATGAGATATTTGTTTGAAATAGGCAAGTTTTAATATTAAATCCGCCAAATTTCAAAAAGAAAAAGAGTTAAATATTGTAGATTTGCCAAATTCCCAATTCTCTTCCCTCTTTTTTCAATTTCTTTCTTGTAAATTTTTTAGAGATACTTTTTATTTTAAGGTTTTCAATATAGCCACTTAGCATGGCGTATGTAATGCCAACACGGAAATTTTGCAGCCCCATCCGCATAGTTTTAGCAATGACATTAGGAATTTACCAACTAAATCAGAAATCTCAACCGAAATTTTGCAGCTTTTCCAATTCCATTTATGAATATTTGCTTGTATTGTCTCTCTAAGTACCCATCCGCAAGCCTGAATTTTGCTTGTCCCCTGAACTTGAAGTTGTTTGTTTCCTTCCTTTGACCAAGAAAGATAAATTCGAAGGCGAAGGCGCTGATTTGCCAATAGAAAATGGGGATGGTCCCGGTTTTCAAAGTTTGCACAGGATGAGTTTGCCTGGAAGCTTATGTATTGTCGGCCTCTGTGTAGAATCTGAATTTAACCTTACCAACATCTTAAATTACTTAAGTTTACTTGATCACAAGTTGGTTTCTAAAGTACATCGGGTCGTGGGTTTTCTGCGCAATTACTTGCTTCCTTAACGAGGAATGTTGCAGTTTATGATTATCCCATCTATCCTAGAAACTCGTCGAAGTAATTTGTCAAAACTACGTTTTCTTCCTTTGACTATGTTTATATTTTACCTTGAATTTTTTTGTGTTTTTTAGGCTCAAAGGCCTCTTGATTGATTTCAATCTACGAGTATCGAAATTGATGACAAAATACGATCCTTAGCTTCTCTTATCTTCCCCTTCGTTAGTGACCCTTGATCTCCGCGGTAAAAAACAACATGCTGTTCTCCAATCTAAACCAGGCTTTATCTCTGATACACATTACTGCATTATAACTCATTATCAATTGGTTGCACCGGTTTTGAGTCTATGGAAGATTTGAACTGTTTATTGAGTTTGAATTCCTCAATCCTTCTTATATCATTATCCATCCAAAGCTTGTTGCTACATTTTCCTTTACAACATAGTCAGTGGTTAGATTTTGTTTGTTTTCTTTTTCTTTTCTTTTTTTAAATGCTTTTAGCAGTGATATTGAATGTGTTATCCCTACTCGTTGTCAGAACTTTTTTTTATACTATAAAATAAGATACACATGCGGTCTGATTCTTTTTTCTTGGGAGGAATTTTCTCTTATTTTATTTTTTGATAGCTCTGAGTTTCTTAGTGTGGTGTATATGTTGGAATGGTCCTATGACCCTTTCACTTGCTGCACATGTATTGCGCTAATGATCCCTTGCTTTATTACCATCACTATTTGTTTAGTGATTTACACCCATGGGAAACACTAAACACACAACTAAAGAATCAAATTATATCTTTCTATTGAAAGAAAAGCCTACATAGAGAGCTTTACCAAAAAAAAAAAAAAAAAAAAAAAAACAGCCTACATAGAGAAAGTTCTTTTACAGATTGAACCGTTTATGTTTTCTCAGGTCAAAATCATCGTTTATCTAGAGTTTTTATGGGCAAAGTAAGCTCAAGTTTAACATAGGTGTTGTGGGGGAAGAATTCAGAAATAAATAATAAATAATTACATTTGTGATGTTGTGAAAGTAATCACAATATATTTTTTGATGTTGTTTTCTACTGTCTTGCTTTTTAAGCAATGGCCGACATATTCCTGTGCGTTGCACGAGCAAAAAGACTAATTAAGATCATTATTTCAAAATTGATAATTTAGTAAAGATCATAACTTGAATTGAACGGTACCGTTATAAGCACGCATTTATACAGAGAAACAATTATTATCTTATAAGACTTGACTTAGTCCGTGTTTGACACTGCAAAAATTAAGTATAATTCTCCACTTTCTCCTTAGTAGAGCTGCTTTTGACTTGGATTAATTTGTAGAGGTTGAATTCTCTCCTTCAAATGGGGCCCAATCATCAATTGACAAACTCCAATTGCAAGAATGGATGTGCCTTCTCTTCTTGGACTATGATTATGATACGTGGACCTTACATGTGCTACACATGCATCCTTCAAGATGGCACACATGCATCCACATAAGGTGCATGTTTGGAACCCCAACTTGTCACATTGAAAGAAAAATCTCCCCCCCGCTTCTCTATAATTGATTTGGATTTAATTAGAGGATCCTTAAACCCCCACTCTCTAAAGCATAAATTTGTTCTCTGCCTGCGAGACCATCCCTTGTTGCTCATGGGGAGATATTTTTCTCAAGTCCTTTCACTAGTAAATCTATTGCTCTTTTTAAATAATTTATGTGTTTGCTTCTCTAAAAACTCAACTTCCATTTGCAGAGAGCAAAAAGGAGAGGCTTTGCTCCAGCTTAGACAATGCATCATAGACCCATCTCAATTTATGTTGGCGAATTTTTCTTTAATGTAGTACAGGTTTTAGTATCCTTGAAATTCGAGTTTTGGAAAAATGCAGTTTGCATTCCATGAACTTTAAATGGAGAAACTAGAAAAGCGATTTAAAAGCTGCTCACAACTATAGCCAGCCATCATTGTCAAATCACTCGAATAATCTTCCGGCTTGACACATTTCATAAATCAAAGGAAGGATAGGAACATGAAGATGTAGGAAAATTGTCCAAAATGTCATAAACCTATTGCTTTTACCAACTTAGTCATAAACATTTTAATTTTGCCAATTGAGTCATAAATTTTTGCACTTTTAGCAAATTGAGTCCATCTTGGCCGGAATTCGCTAATGTGGATGCTAGTTGTCCTACCATGGCTGGCGCTAATATGGACAAAATTTATTATTTTTTAAATATTTTTTTCTAATTAAACTCAATAATATTTATTCTTCACAATTTCTCACGAAATATTTCTCAATATCACAAAAAAATATCCAAATCTTACTGCGTGATTTTCACGGCTTGAACACCAACTTAATGAGACTTAATTCACGAATTATTCTCCAACAACGGTATGAGAATTCCACAGACCCGGGAACTCTCCATGAACGGCGAATCAACAAGGCTAACTCCCAAAAGAGATTTGCTTATTTTATATATTAAACGTGGAACTCTAGGCCTCGCCGAATCCAACCCAAATTTGGAAAGTTGATATCCCTAATTTGTTCTGAAACTTAATCCAACTTGGACTTTACTTTTGAGTTTTTAAATTTATTGCTTATTTGTCCATTGAATTTCCAAATAGAAAATCTCTTATATGAATTTAGATTTTCACTTACGAACTCAAGCTCGAGACATATTTTGACATTAATAGGGAGCCGAGCCAGGAGAAGAGCTTAATTGAGTTGATTCAGTCATGCTTGGTGATGAGAGGAACAAGGATAAGCATGAGCCTGCTGTAGAGGCCATTCTATGTGTTTGTGGAAAAGCATATATATTTGTGGTGTTGAAGTGCCGATGTATCTCTCTCTCTCTGGCACATGCTTTATTCAAGAGCTTCCTGTCTAAGGTACCAATACCGAAGGCACCTTCTTAACAATGAGAAGCTTAGGGTGGAACCGCTCGAGCGAGGATTCAACAATGTTCATGTCCATTATCAAATGAAGCAGTTAAGGCCAATCCTTTCTACTCTTGATGCAAAACTATTGAAGCGCTTTCAGAATAATAGAAGCTTGGAAATTCATGCGAAGTAATTAGTCAGAAGCATTTGATGTATGTTCTTGTTAATTCCAAGTTCTCGACTACAATGCAGAGTTTTGGGCATATCGCACCACTAGCAGGACCCCGACTGGCAACTGCACAAATGCTAGCCCAGGCGCGCATTAGTGGTCTAACCCGCTTGGAAAGGAACCATATAAAAAAAGATATTTTTATGGCTAGAAACTTTATCAGTTGAATGAAAATGATGTAATTAAGGTAAAAAATGAGCCATTTTTCTATAAATTTACCGTAATAATCTTACGATAGACACTATATTGCCTTTGTTTTATTGCTCAATCTAATTGATAAAATGTATCAATGTTAAGTTCTTTTTTATTAGGATGCAATCAAAATATTTTAAGAATTGATCACGACATCGACACGTATCATTAGGGAAGTTCTTTTTTTATGTAGAGAGAGAGAGAGAGAGAGAGAATGTTCACTTTATCTAGAGTTATACGTGGATTACCAGTGTTACCTTACCTATAATTGATTAGTTTTTACATTTCATAATAACAGAATGCGTGTACATAACGAAATCTCTCCACAAGTGTAGTCTGTCAGAATTTCTGAAAACTCTTTATTTGTTGAGTAGAAAGTCTAAAAGTTTTTGTGACTTGCTTTTGTGTTTCGAGCGATTAATTCATTAATTACATGTTATGGAAAAAGTCTCGCAAATCTAGATTTAATCTTTTTTAACAAAAAAGGGGGGAGAAATGAAGCTAGTGCATAAATGCAGAGGGTAGTAAAACAGTTTGTCCTCCCACAGTTGCTGGAGTTTTGCGAATACACGGTATTTACTTATGGAAAAAAGAAATAAATGCAACCAAATCAACATGGACACTCGTTTAGCCAAAGGTAAATGATATGGTATGAGTCAGTGTTATAAGCTTATAGCAGTAGGCAAAGGCAAACGCCTCCCGGTTTCAACTTTTTCTAGCTATGATACTGATTATGTGAGGCATGACTACTACTCTATTGGACTTACTACGTCGCAAAAGCGGAAATAAACAAGAATACTAGACTAGCTCTAAAGATGAAGTAAGTTATTATTCTGAAATGTCATAAACATTACTTTGATTTGGAGTTATTGGTGGGTTTTCATTTTCATGAACTTTAAAAAGTGGTAAATATTGACTCAACTTGGAGTTATGGGTAGACTTTCATTTTCATGAACTTTGATTGAAAGGAACATGTATGCATTCGCCTCTCACACGGCAATTACCGATATGCTAGATGTGTGCATTCGTCTCTTACACAGCCCGTAAATCCCAGGTGCACAGAATATCATCTGAGATGAGAATGCATCCATATACTAAAATGAGCATTTCAGACGTTCCAATGTACTAATATTTATTATTTATTTGAGATATATTTTCATGCTGATATTTTTTGTAATTAAAAACACAATTTAAAATAATAATTCTTCTTTGAACATGATACGTTAGAAACACATTATACCGCCTATATTATCTTTGTTGTAACTGCAAAATCATGTATTGATACTAGTTACATGATTAAAAGAAGTCTACCCCTATCGTTTGGCACAAATGACGTTCCGCGCTCTGATATTTTGCTCCCTATGCCCGAGCGATCCATACTCCACATAAACTAGGCCTAGCCTGTAGTATTTGGATATTAGCGATAATTACCCGACTTCTAAGGCAAATCCCAACTGGATTGACATTTCCACAATGGACGCAGACGCGAGTGGAGGACCATAGCTTCTCTCTCTGCAATGCCTCCATTTTGGAGGCTTCGCCTATATGGTCAGCCAACATGTGAACTTTGTGGCTTGATTTGTCTCACACTCATATTACCACGCCCTTACCTAATAAATGTACCTTTTAGCGGTTCTGATTAAGATCTCTCCGACGGTTTAAATCTCTCTACCTCTTCTATTGTGTCTCCGTGAAATCCTGATGAATGGTACATTACCGTCATCCTTATGAGCAAGAAGACCAGTTAGCATCATTGTTCCAGATTTGGTAAGCTAGTTAAGATAAAAACGTAAAACAGACGGTGTCTTTAGAAACTCGCAATGTAGACTGAGAAACGACCTTGATATGAATAATGACACGGACCCAAAAGACTTGACTTTACCCAAGACCAGCACTGCAAAATATTGGACGGGCTTGTCCGCAATCTCCGTAATGACGCTGCTTTTGCTTCCAAGTTGACGGGGACATCTCGTCTAGATGGGGTCTGGTCATCAATTTACGAACTTCAACCGCAAGAATGGATGAGCCTTTTCTCCCCGATGACGATTATCATATGTGGACCTTAAATGCAGCCCTACATATACATGATACACACACATGGACATAAGGTGCATGTATGAAACCACAACTTGTCACGTTAAAAAAGAAATCTCTCCCTGCCTTCTCTATAAATGATTTGGGTTTGATTAGAGGACCCTCAAAATCTCCACTCTAAAACAGGAATTCATCCTCTCTCTCATTGCTCATGGGGAGATATTGTTCCCAAGTGCTCACACTAGTAACTCTATTACTTGTTTTAGATAATTCAGGCGTGTGCTTTTGTAACAATTCAACGTCCATTTGCAGAGAGCAAGAAAGAGAGGCTCTGCTCCAGCTTCGACGAAGCCTCGCAGATCCGTCTGGCTTGCTTTCTTCATGGGAAGGCAAAGATTGCTGCAGATGGGAAGGAGTGATTTGTGATAGAGTATATGGTCATGTCATCAATCTCCAATTATTACCCCAACCAACAAAAGACGAAACTAGTACCTATTTTCGCATGGGACCGAAGCTTCTCCTGGCTAGTGGTGAGTTGAACTCTTCTTTGCTCCGCTTGAGATACTTGAACCATTTGGACTTGAGCGGGATCGATTTCAATTATGGAAGAATACCTGAATTCATCGGTTCATTTGAAGAATTGAGGTACCTCAATCTATCGTTTGCCAACTTCAGTGGAACGGTTCCCCAACAATTGGGAAATCTCACCAAGTTGGAAGTCCTCGATCTTGGTAATGGATATGAAAATTTGGTCGTGGATGATATCCTGTGGATTTCTCATCTTCAATCACTAAAGTACCCCGACATGAGTGGCTCAATGATTGCGGAAGAAAGAGTTCTCGTGCAGGTAATCAGCATGCTTCCAGCTTTATCGCATTTAAGCTTATCAAGCTGTGGATTACATAATTTTCACATGTCTTCTAATCACTTCGCCAATTCTACTTCTCTTGTTCATCTTCAGTACCTCGATCTTTCGGGTAATCTTTTCGAAGGTCCCATCCCGAGCACTTTGTTTCAAAACATGACTTCTCTTCAGCATCTTGATCTTTCATATAACTCTTTCAACTCATCAATTCCCATGTGGTTTGATAAGTTTACAAGCCTTGCTCATCTCAATCTCGAGGGAAATGCTTTTGACAACATTGAAGGAGCCTTATTCTCATTCTTAAAGAACATGCGGTACCTCAAGTCATTGCATTTGTGTTATAACCAAATCGGGGAAGAGATTTCGACAACCCAAGGAAATTCATCGGGCCTCATCGAGAGTAGCTTAGAGAGTCTAGAGATATGTTCAAATGATCTTAAGGGTGCTCTGCCCGACTGGTTGGAGCACTTCACAAACTTAAAAAATATCGTGCTTTCCGATAATTTCTTCTCCGGTCCAATCCCTGGTGTCATTGGATCATTGTCAAACTTGGAAACACTAGATCTTTCGGGTAATAGATTGAATGGGACCATTTCATCATCAATAGATCGGTTGTCATCATTGAGATCGTTATATCTTTCTAATAATCAATTGGGGGGGCGTATTATATCTTTCTAATAATCAATTGGGGGGGCGTATTCCTGAGTCATTAGGGAAATCGGGGACTTTGCAAGAGTTGCTTCTTGACAGAAATCATTTAGAAGGTGTGATTACCGAAATCCATTTTTCTAATTTGTCAAGGCTCAAGGAGCTGAACATCAATGACAATAATAACTTGAGTTTTAAGGCAAAACCCGGCTGGATACCCCCTTTCCAACTGGAAATTATTTGGATGAGCTCTTGTAAATTCGGAGCTAAAGTTCCCCAATGGATTCAGACACAGGTGAACGCCACAGATATCATACTCTCCAATGCTTCCCTTTTTGGGCCCTTACCAAATTGGTTAGCCAACTTGACGTTTTCCAGGCTCGATCTATCTTACAATAATATTACTGGGCCCTTGCCAGAATGGCCAGCCAACTTGAAGTTTTCATGGCTTGATCTATCTTACAATCAGATTACTGGATCCTTGCCAGAATGGCCAGCCAACTTGACATTTTCCGAGCTTGATCTATCTTACAATCAGATTACTGGATCCTTGCCAGAATGGCCAGCCAACTTGACATTTTCCAAGCTGGATCTATCTTACAATCAGATTATTGGATCCTTGCCAGAATGGCTAGCCAACTTGACATTTTACGAGCTCAATCTATCTTACAATCATATTACTGGATCCTTGCCAGAATGGCCAGCCAACTTGACATTTTCCGAGCTCGATCTATCTTACAATAATATTACTGGGGCCTTGCCAGAATGGTCAGCCAACTTGATGTTTTCCGACCTTGATTTATCTTACAATCAGATTATTGGGCCCTTGCCAAAATGGTCAGCCAACTTGACATTTTTCGGACTCGATCTATCTTACAATCAGATTACTGAGATCTTGCCAAAATGGTCAAGCAACTTGACGTTTTACTGGCTTGATCTATCTTACAATCGGATTACTGGCCCCTTGCCCAACATGTGTACTAACTGTTCCTATTTAGATCTCTCCCACAACTTGCTCTCCGGTTCTCTTCCAACAGATACTGGTATTATGTACCAGGTAAGTACTCTGTATCTCAATGACAACCTAATCAGTGGTACTCTACCGTCATCATTATGCGAGATGGAGTTGATTGTTTTAAATCTTGCCAATAATAGCCTATCTGGTAGTATTCTAGACTGTTGGAAGGATTCTTTATCATTCTTGACTTTGTCATTCAATAAGTTGTCTGGAGTAATCCCTAGCTCACTTGGATCATTGCCCCGCCTTACCACCCTACACTTGAACGGAAACCGTCTCAATGGGGAGCTTCCTCAAGCTTTAGATTATTGCACAAGTCTAGTAATTTTAGACGTTGGAGAGAATAATTTGTCTGGAAGCATTCCCACATGGTTTGACGAAAGTTTTCACTCCTTGTTGATCCTGAGGCTACGAGAGAATAGGTTTGTCGGCAACATCCCTCCGCAGCTCTGCTCACTATCAAGATTGAAAATATTAGACATGGCAATGAACAATTTGACGGGAATGATCCCACATTGTCTTGGCAACATGAACGGCATGATCAACTTGAATCAAACCAATTTATTTGGATCTGTGGCCATCGCTCCTATACAAGTTATAAATCCCTTGTCATTTGAAGCCGATATTGATTGGGGTCAAGAGCACGTGGTTGAGATCATGAAGGGAAGATATAACGAGTACACCAAAATTGTTCTGCAACTTGTGGTCAATTTAGATCTCTCTAGCAACTTTTTGAACGGGTCAATCCCCGAAGAACTTTCTTTCCTCTCAGAATTGCATGGCTTGAACTTGTCTCACAACCATCTCTCTGGAAATATTCCCATTGGCATTGGGAACATGACATCACTCGAGTCTCTTGATCTTTCAAACAACCATCTCTCAGGGACAATTCCGCAAGGCATTTCAGCGTTAACATACCTAGCTCACCTTAACTTGTCGCAAAACGACCTTATGGGGCAGATTCCAAAAGGGAATCAAATCCAAACACTCGACGATCCTTCCATTTATGCTGGCAATCCTCTACTCTGTGGTGATCTTTTGAGAAACAAATGCCTCAGCGTCGACACGCCTCAACCACAAAAAATCCCTCACCCTAAAGATACACATGAAGAGGATAAGCTTGATCGAACGTTGTTCTATGCGGTCGTAATGCTTGGATTTGCGATTGGGTTCTGGGGTTTTTTCGGTGTTTTGCAGTTCAAGAAGGATTGGAGACGAGCATATTTCAGCTTTGCAGATCAGGCAACACACAAGGCATATGTGGCTGTAGTAGTGAAGGTAGCCAAGTTGAAGAGACTGAGATTGTCAAGAAGCATGTAAGAAATGAGCAATCTTATGCTCTCTCCTCTGCCTTTAGTTTTTCATTTTAGGTTTGTTTAGAACTTGTGCTCATATGATCTCTTCCCTTCCATGAGTTTGCTTATTCATGTAATGTAATTAGCATTCTGCAGGGTCTATTTCTCAAGACACCACTGTTTCTACCGTATCATTGAAAAACCTGTTTTGAGTAGTAGGTTTGACTTGAACCTAGAACCTAACTTAGAATAAGTTTGTGTTTTCACACAATTTTGTAATGTTTCATGAGATCCGATGATGAATATATAATATGGAACTACGCGTTTGAGCTTCTATATTATGATCAAGACTTTTACTTTATTGATATTTTATATTATTCATGTGTTTAAAAATAAGTCGTGATTAGTGCATTAATAGTAAGTGTAAATCCTTAAAAAGGATGATTCACTACAATCATTTGATTTATAATAAAGGTGGAATCTGAATAAATCATGGAATATATGACAGATTAAATTTCAGATTCCAAAAAATGAACAACTTGTTATAACGGGTAGATTTTAAATTGTAGATAGAATTTATGTGGAAGCTGGAAACCCCCGCCCCTATTTTGGATGCTTTAGAATTCAAACTTGGGCTTAGGCCTCTTCCGGCCCAAACCCATAGAATTCAAACTTGGGCTTGGCTGCGGCTGTGTTGGTGTGCGCCTTGTTGTGGAGGATCATGTTTGGAATTGCTAATACCTTCGTCGGGATCTCCGAGGGGATGGCAAAGTACGGGTTCCTCGCCCTTTCCTCCGCTATTGTCGCCTTTGCTGTGAGTTCGTGAATTTCCTACTTTGTTCATTTATCTGTGTGATATAGTCGTTTCTATTGCCTAGAGAGGTGTAAAACTGTATGTGCAAAACTGTATTGGGAATGATTGAATGCCTGTGCTCAGCATTTCTGTCTCGGTGATTGCAGTATTCTTAAATTTTAGTCCGTCCTCTGTATGTAAAGGCCATGATAAGAGCGAGACCTTACGGTTAGGGGGACGGTATTTGGATGAGTGAGTCACCACTAAATGCTTACCATTTTCTCAACTGGTATTGGAGCGCAAGGTTGATTATCCAACCAACAATTGTTATAAGCAAGGCAAGGACCTTGGATTTCCTTTGAACCTGCACTGTAGCAGAATGCCACATTGCAAATGAAGCTGCTAATTTAAAAACCAAAGACATTTGACAAACTGTCTGGCATATCGGTCTTTCAAGTTCTCAATTCTCCAAGGCGACTTCTTTGTACAGTTTCTTGTGGGTTCTATAAAAAATCTTGAGGCCATGAGTTTCTCTATTGGCCCAATGAATTCCTTCCAGTTATGGGGTGAAAGATGTTGGCTAGGCAGGCTTGCCAAGTCATGATTATCTGAGTTTGCTATATGAAGCAGGCAACTGTCATTGTGAACAGAACACAGTACCATCAGCAAGCCTAGTTTGGGATTTTGAAGGGCTTGTAACAAGCTTAGAGAGTCTAGAGATATGTCCAAATCATCTTAAGGGTGCTCTGCCCAATTTGTTGGACCACTTCACAAACTTAAAAAGGTATTATGCCTTTCAACAATTTCTTCTCCGGTCTAATCCCTAGTGTCATCGGATCAATGTCAAACTTGGAAACACTAGATCTTTTAGTTAGTGGGTTGAATGGGACCATTCCACCATCAATAGGTTGATTGTCATCATTAAGATAGTTAGATCTTTCTTATAATGAATTGAAGGGGCATATTCCCGAGTCATTAGGGAAACTGGGAGCTTTGCAACACTTGTATCTTAAAAGTGATTATTTAGAAAGTGTGATTACCAAAATCCATTTTCCTAATTTGTCAAGGCTCATGGAGTTGTACATTGGTAACAATAATAACTTGAGTTTTAAGGCAAAACCTTGCTGAGTACCCCCTTTCTAACTAGTAATTATTTTGATGAACTCTGGTAAATTTGGAACAAAATTTCCCCGATGGATTTAGACACAAGTGGAAGCTGTATACTAGGAAGCACCGATACTCTCCGGAAGCCTTCGTGTCGTGTCGGATTCTTCGACACATGTCCCATACCTCGCTTGGTTGCGTTGGAAGTGGGACACACTCTCATATCTCGCTTGGTTTCTAACCGATCATAATAAGCTAGTGGCAACTCCTTTTTTAGAAAATTCTCATAATGTTAATTTAGATACCTAACGTCGCATGAAGTATGGGCTTGAGAGAGAGCTTGCGTCTAAATCATGGGCTATAGGCTTATTCTTTAAGCAATATCATTAAACATATTTTTACCAAAAAAAAATAAATAAATAAATATATATATATATATCATTAAACATATTTCCTTTCCCCCTCAAACGTTGGTAGTCACATTTTATAATAATAGAATGCATATGCACAGTAAAGTCTCTCCATCATTTTGACCCTTAATTCTCAAATTGTGTTATCTTTTGGTGAATGAATAATATATATATTTATTTTTTTGGGTATGTATGAACTGATAATTTAAGAGCGCGGAAAACCAATAATCCAAAGTAGTTTAGAAAACAACTCATGTTTGAGTAAACTTAACCAATTTAAGATGGTGAACACAGGTATAGCTAAACTTGATAAAGTAACCTGAATTTTATCTAACATAAGGTTAAATTCAGGTTCTACATAGTGGTCGACCAAGCAAACTCATCCTATCCAAACATTGCTTTTTAAGCAATGGCTGACAAAATCTTGCACATAGCATGGACAACAAGACTAATTAAAATCGTTATTTTGATTTTGATAATTTGATAAAAATCATAACTTGAAATTAATGATGTTGTTATAGACATGCATTTATACGGAGAAACAATCATTAACCCATAAGACTTGGCTTAGTGGTGTCTGACACTATAAATTTGGGCTTAATTATCCACAATCTTCTTAGTAGAGCTGCTTTGCACTTGGACTAATTTGTATAGGTTGAATTCTCTCTTCTGGATGGAGGCCCAATCATCAATTTACAAAGTCCAAGTGAATTCTCTTTTGTAAGAATGGATGTGCCTTTTCTTTATAACTATGATTATTATAAGCAATGGCCGGCAAATTCCCAAGCATAGCACAAGCAACAAGACTAATTAAAATCGCTATTTCGAAATTGACAATTTAAAAGAAATCATAACGTTCAAATCAACAGTGCCGCTATAGACATGTATTTTTATAGAGAAACAATTATTAACTCATAAGACTTAGACTTAGTCCGTGTTCGGCACTGCAAAAATCGGGCGTAATTCTCCACGATCTCCTTAATGGAGCCACATTTCACTCGGATGAATTTGTAGAGGTTGAATTCAATCTTCCGAATGGGCCCGGTCATCAATTTACAAAGTCCAATTGAACTCTCTCTTGCAAGAATGGATGCACCTTTTCTTCTTTGACTATGATTATTAAAAGCAATAGCCGGCAAATTCCCATGCATAGGACGGGCAATAAAACTAATTAAAATCGTTATTTTGGAATTGATAATTTAAGAAAAAATCATAACATGAAATGAACGATACCACTATAGACATGCATTTTTATAGAGAAACAATTATTAACTCAGAAGACTTAAGACTTAGTTTGTGTTTGGGACTGGAAAAATTGGGGTAGTTCTCCACTATCTCCTTAGTGGAGTTGTTTTTCACTTGGACTAATTTGTAGAGGTTGAATTCTCTCTTCTGGATGGGGGCCTAGTCATCAATATACAAAGTCCCATTGAATTATACCTTGCAAGAATGGATGTGCCTTTTCTTCTATGACTATGATTATTATAAACAATGGCCTGCAAATTCCTATACATAGCATGGGCAACGAGACTAATTAAATTCACTATATCAGAATTGATAATTTAGTAAAAATGATAACGTGAAATGAACGGCGTAGACATGCATTTTTATAAAAAATAATTATTAACTAATGACTCTTGGACTTAGTTCATGTTCGGCAATGCAAAAATTGGGTGTAATTCTCCACTATCTCCTTAGTGGAGCTGCTTTGCACTTGGACTAATTTATAGAGGTTGAATTCAATTTCTGGATGCGGGCAGCCATCAATTTACAAATTCCTATTGCAATAATAAATGTGCCTTTTTCTACCACTTTTGCTCCACTATCCTAGGTAGCCTATATTTTCATTTGTCCTATTCTGTTTTATCAATTTTGATGCTCCATATGTTGCTTCAAGGCAAGGGACACAAAAAGGACTTGTTTTATTAATTATCGCATGGGACGAACGCCAGTAGAGAGAGGAATAGTTTCTTTTATTCTCTTATTCGGTTTTTCTTTTTCTTAATCAAATTCGCGGGAGGATGCTTCGTGTGCATTGATTTTGTGGTTCAGCGTAAAATACAGCATCATCCGCGAGCTGACTCGAATGGATCCTGTCCGGTTCGGAGTCTCTCCAGGTGTCTTGGGGCTTGGAATTTGAGAGGCACCCATGGGGACCGATGCCGGGGAAGCAGACCGGAAATTCGTCGATAGTTGGCGACTCCCAGAGGTCGCTTCCGTTTCTCATGAAGACTTACATGCTCATGAATGATCCGTCGGTGGACGATTTGATTTCGTGGAACGAGGATGGGACGACGTTCATCGCGTGGCGGCTAGCAGAATTAGGATTTCAATTTAGCTTATTTTTAATTTATTAGAAATGAAATTTGTATTAAAAATCAGATTGACATCATTTTAGCATTATGTTTTATATTTTAATCATGTCATCGCCACTTATGAGATAGGAAATATTAAAAAGAAGTCACGCCAGCATTTTTCATTAGCCAAATTGGCCGAAGTTAACTCAAGGACTTGATTACATAAAGTTGATAAGTTTTAGGGTGTGTCGTTGGACTTTTTGGGAAAGTCTTTCAGAAAATGTAAAGGGCTTTAAGTTAAAAATATTTTCCAAAATATAAATTGTTTTTGTTAAATTGTAATATGAAAGTCCATTATGAAATACCTTTAAGAAAAATAATATTTGGAGAGATTATACTTACAAAGGACCTTTGTAATTAAAAAAAAATCGTCAAAAGAAAAATAAAAAAGTTGGCCAGCAAGGGCAAGTGGTCGCCAGTGATCAAAATCTGTTGTTAGCAGCCGACATCTAAGGTTGTAAGACCTCAGGCGGCCCCAAGAGACAATCGGCGAGGGTCACTTAGGGTCACGCAACCTCGATGAGGGTCAACTGGTTGCGCGACCTCAAGCGACCTTCACAGAGGTCGTGTGATCTAGATTTGGGTTGCTGCGACTACATGCGACCTAGATCTGGGTTGTCGGAGGTTGCGCGACCTCGGCAAGGTCTGCTTGGTCGTGTGACCTCAAGCAGCCCTTCACAGAGGTGACGCACTAGATTTGGGTCATGGCGACGCGATTTGCGGGGGGTCATCGTAACTCATAGAGGTCGCGCAACTGACAGGTGACGATCGCCAAGGTAGCCGTGACCACATCAACCTCTCTCTAGCCTGTCGCCGACCCATCGCAGCCACGCGCAACCAAGCTGGCCGACTCAATGGAGAATAAGATGAACAGTGAATCACGAGGCCAAAAACAGAAAGATAAAAATTGAGTGAGGATAGTTTTGGAACAAAATTTATATACTAAACTCTAGAGAGGGCCTTTCAAGAATGCTGAAAGCCCAAGGAAGCCTAGAACCTACCTTGGGCTTTCACCTTTTAAAGGCAAACTTTCCCTCGGGATGGATTACAAAAATTTAACCAAGCACCCAATATTTGGCCAAATAGGCTTTGGACACTCAAAGCTCCTTCCCATGGCCATTCCCAAATGCACCCTTAAACTTGATTGTACTTTTGTAAGCATAAGACTTAATTGTATTATCATGACAAGTTTTTAGATTTTTATCGCACTTATCCCAAAATAAAAAGAATATTGGAGTAGCTCTAAAGATGAAGGAAGTGACGATCATTCAAAAAGTCATAAACGTTGACTTCAACTTGGAGTTATCTGTGGATTTTCATTTTCATGAATTTTAAAAGGTGATCAAAGTTTTTGAACTTGGCGTATAAGTTATACATGGACTTTCATTTTTGCGAACTTTGACCGAAAGGAACATGTAAACTCTTTTTTTTTTTTTTTGATTGAAAATCAAAGTGATAGATTAGATTTTTTTTTTATTATTAAATATGCTAGATGCATGCATTCGTTTTTTACACGACGTGGAGATTCAGAATGCATAGGATATCCTATGAGAAGAAAGGAACATGTAATCTCTCTTTTTATTATGATTGAAAACCAAAATGATATATTAGATTCCCTACAATTATTAAATATGTTAGATGCATGAATTCATCTCCCACAAGGCACTTAGACCTCAGGTGCACGGGATATCTCATACCCATAAAGTAAAATGAGCATTGTGAATATTTCAATACACTAATCGTTATTACTTACCTAAATTGTAATTTCATGATAATATTTTCGTATTGCATTAAAAATAGTAATTCTTCTGTGAACATGAAATTTAGTAACTCAAATACGTTAGAAACACATTATAAGACCTATATTATTTATATTGTAACTACAAATTTGTCTTATCCTAATCAGATGCTCAACAAAAGTCCACCCTTATCGTACCACATTTTTGACAAGTAACAGTTCCGTGATCCCTTTTTTGTTCCACATACCGGTCCATACGTTGAGTAACCTAGGTCTAGCCTTGAAGTAATAGCGATAATTTACTTGACTTTTAGGGCAAATCCCAAGTGGCCCATTTTCCAACTTGGAATCATTTGGAGCAACATTTCCACAATGGATGGAGACACAAGAGGAGGACCATGTCATAACTCTCTCAAGTGCTTCTATATATGGGGCTTTTCCTAGGTGTTTAGCCTAACAGATCACTTTTGTGGCTTGATCTTTCAAAAATTTAACCAAACACCCAATATTTGGCCAAATGGGCTTTTGGACACTCGACCATGGCCATTCCTAAACGCACCCTTAAACTTAATTGTACTTTTGTAAGGATAAAACTTAATTGTATTTTCATGACAAGTTTTAGGATTTTTATTGCACTTATGCCAAAATAAAAAGAATATTGGAGTAGCTCTAAAGGTGAAGGAAGTGACGATCATTCGAAAAGTCATAAACGTTAACTTTGACTTGGAGTTATTTGTGGACTTTCATTTTCATCAACTTTAAAAAGTGATCAACAGTTTTTGAACTTGACATGTAAGTTATTCATTGACTTTCATTTTCGCGAACTTTAACTGAAATGAACATGTAAACTATTTTTTCATTGTGATTGAAAATCAAAGAGGTAGATTAGATTTGTATTATTATTAGATATGCTAGATGGATGCATTCGTTTTTTAGACGGCATGTAGATTCATAATGCATACGGTATCCTATGAGAAGAAAGGAACATGTAATCTCTCTTTTTATTATAATTGAAAACCAAAACGATAGATTAGATTCTCTACTATTATTAAATATGTTAGATGCGTGAATATGTCTCCCACAAGGCACTTAGACCTTGGGCGCACAAGACATCCTATGAGATGAGAACATACCCATAAAGTAAAATGAGCATTGTGAACATTTTAACACACTAATCGTTATTGCTTACCTAAACTATAATTTCATGATAAGATTTTCGTATTGAATTAAAAATAGTAATTCTTGTGTGAACATGAAACTTAGTGACTCAAATACATTAGAAACACATTTTACGACCTATATTATCTATATTGTAACTACAAAATTAAGTTTTATCCTAATCACATGCTCAACAGAAGTCCACCCTTATCGTACCACATTTTTGACAAGTAACAGTTCCGCGATCTCTTTTTCGTTCCACATACCGTCCATACGCCGGGTAATGTAGGTCTAGCCTTGAAGTATTAGCGATAATTTACTTGACTTTTAGGGTAGATCCCAAGTGGCCCATTTTCCAACTCGGAATTATTTGGAGCAACATTTCCACAATGGATGGAGACACAAGAGAATGATCAAGTCATAACTCTCTCAAGTGCTTCCATAAATTCGGCTTTGCCCATGTATTTAGCCTAGCAGATCACTTTGTGGCTTGATCTTTCAAAATTATTACCAAACACTCAATATTTGGCCAAATGGGTTTTGGACACTCATAGCTCCTTCCTATGGCCATTCCCAAACGCACCATTAAACTTGATTGTACTTTTGTAAGCATAAAACTTAATTGTATTTTCATAACAAGTTTTAGGATTTTTACTGCACTTATCCCAAAATAAAAAAAATATTGGAGTAGCTCTAAAGACGAAGGAAGTGACAATCATTCGAAAAGTCATAAACATTGACTTTGAGTTGGACTTATTTGTGGACTTTCATTTTCATCAACTTTAAAAAGTGATCAACAGTTTCTGAACTTGGTGTGTAAGTTATTCATTGACTTTCATTTTCTCGAACTTTGACTGAAAGGAATATGTAAACTATTTTTTCATTGTGATTGAAAATCAAAGCGGTAGATTAGATTTTTATTATTATTAGATATGCTAGATGCATGCATTCGTTTTTTACACGGCATGTAGATTCATAATGCATACGATATCCTATGAGAAGAAAGGAACATGTAATCTCTCTTTTTATTATGATTGAAAACCAAAACGATAGATTAGATTCTCTACTATTATTAAATATGTTAGATGTGTGAATACGTCTCCCACAAGGCACTTAGACCTTGGGCGCACAGGACATCCTATGAGATGAGAACATACCCATAAAGTAAAATGAGCATTGTGAACATTTTAATGCACTAATCGTTATTGCTTACCTAAACTATAATTTCATGATAATATTTTCGTATTGAATTAAAAATAGTAATTCTTGTGTGAACATAAAACTTAGTGACTCAAATACATTAGAAACACATTATACGACCTATATTATCTATATTGTAACTACAAAATTAAGTCTTATCCTAATCACATGTTCAACAGAAGTCCACCCTTATCGTACCACATTTTTGACAAGTAACAGTTCCGCGATCTCTTTTTCGTTCCACATACCGGTCCATACGCCGGGTAATGTAGGTCTAGCCTTGAAGTATTAGCGATAATTTACTTGACTTTTAGGGCAGATCCCAAGTGGCCCATTTTCCAACTCGGAATTATTTGGAGCAACATTTCCACAATGGATGGAGACACAAGAGAAGGACCATGTCATAACTCTCTCAAGTGCTTCCATATATTGGGCTTTGCCCATGTATTTAGCCTAGCAGATCACTTTGTGGCTTGATCTTTCAAAATTATTACCAAACACTCAATATTTGGCCAAGTGGGTTTTGGACACTCAAAGCTCCTTCCTATGGCCATTCCCAAACGCACTCTTAAACTTGATTGTACTTTTGTAAGCATAAAACTTAATTGTATTTTCATAACAAGTTTTAGGATTTTTACTGCACTTATCCCAAAATAAAAAGAATATTGGAGTAGCTCTAAAGACGAAGGAAGTGACAATCATTCGAAAAGTCATAAACATTGACTTTGAGTTGGACTTATTTGTGGACTTTCATTTTCATCAACTTTAAAAAGTGATCAACAGTTTCTGAACTTGGGGTGTAAGTTATTCATTGACTTTCATTTTCGCGAACTTTGACTGAAAGGAATATGTAAACTATTTTTTCATTGTGATTGAAATTCAAAGCGGTAGATTAGATTTTTATTATTATTAGATATGCTAGATGCATGCATTCGTTTTTTACACGGCATGTAGATTCATAATGCATACGATATCCTATGAGAAGAAAGGAACATGTAATCTCTCTTTTTATTATGATTGAAAACCAAAACGATAGATTAGATTCTCTGCTATTATTAAATATGTTAGATGCGTGAATACGTCTCCCACAAGGCACTTAGACCTTGGGTGCACAGGACATCCTATGAGATGAGAACATACCCATAAAGTAAAATGAGCATTGTGAACATTTTAATGCACTAATCGTTATTGCTTACCTAAACTATAATTTCATGATAATATTTTCGTATTGAATTAAAAATAGTAATTCTTGTGTGAACATGAAACTTAGTGACTCAAATACATTAGAAACACATTATACGACCTATATTATCTATATTGTAACTACAAAATTAAGTCTTATCCTAATCACATGCTCAACAGAAGTCCACCCTTATCGTACCACATTTTTGACAAGTAACAATTCCGCGATCTCTGTTTCGTTCCACATACCGGTCCATACGCCGGGTAATGTAGGTCTAGCCTTGAAGTATTAGCGATAATTTACTTGACTTTTAGGGCAGATCCCAAGTGGCCCATTTTCCAACTCGGAATTATTTGGAGCAACATTTCCACAATGGATGGAGACAAAAGAGAAGGACCATGCATAACTCTCTCAAGTGCTTCCATATATTGGGCTTTGCCCATGTATTTAGTCTAGTAGATCACTTTGTGGCTTGATCTTTCAAAATTATTACCAAACACTCAATATTTGGCCAAATGGGTTTGGACACTCAAAGCTCCTTCCTATGGCCATTCCCAAACGCACTCTTAAACTTGATTGTACTTTTGTAAGCATAAAACTTAATTGTATTTTCATGACAAGCTTTAGGATTTTTATTACACTTATCCTAAAATAAAAAGAATATTGGAGTAGCTCTAAAGATGAAAGAAGTGACAATCATTCGAAAAATCATAAATGTTGACTTTGACTTGGAGTTATTTGTGGACTTTCATTTTCATCAACTTTAAAAAGTGATCAACAGTTTCTGAACTTGGCGTGTAAGTTATTCATTGACTTTCATTTTCGCGAACTTTGACTGAAAGGAACATGTAAACTATTTTTTTATTGTGATTGAAAACCAAAGCGGTAGATTAGATTTTTTTTATTATTATTAGATATGCTAGATGCATGCATTCGTTTTTTACACGACATGTAGATTCATAATACATACGATATCCTATGAGAAGAAAGGAACATGTAATCTCTCTTTTTATTATGATTGATAACCAAAACGATAGATTAGATTCTCTACTATTATTAAATATGTTAGATGCGTGAATACGTCTCCCACAAGGCACTTAGACCTCGGTTGCACAAGACATCCTATGAGATGAGAACATACCCATAAAGTAAAATGAGTATTGTGAACATTTTAATACACTAATCATTATTACTTATCTAAACTATAATTTCATGATAATATTTTTGTATTGAATTATAAATAGTAATTCTTGTGTGAATATGAAACTTAGTGGCTCAAATATGTTAGAAACACATTATATGACCTATATCATCTATATTATAACTACAAAATTAGGTCTTATCCTAATCACATGCTCAACAGAAGTCCACCTTTATCGTACCACATTTTTGACAAGTAACAGTTTCACAATCCCTTTTTTGTTCCACATCCCAGTCCACACGCCAGGTAACCTAGGTCTAGCCTTGAAGTATTAGCGACGATTTACTTGACTTTTAGGGCAGATCCCAAGTGGCCCATTTTCCAACTTGGAATCATTTGGAGCAACATGTCCACAATGGATGGAGACACGAGGAGGACCATGTCATAACTCTCAAGTGCTTCTATGAATGGGGCTTTGCCCACGTGTTGAGCCTAACATATCACTTTTGTGGCTTGATCTCTCCCACTCTAGCATGGCGAATTGAGACCGAAATGAAGTCGAGATAATAAAAGTTTGACTTGGATTCGATTTGATTCTATAGTAAAATTGTGGTGCTCAATCTATTATTTTTATTCAATCAATTTTCAAGAAAATAAGTTCAACTTGGAAATTAGTCTGCTGTGAGGTTTGCAACTTTGTTGCACGATATGAAGTCTGCGTATAGAAAGATACGCTTCCATTGTGAAAGATGCATGAGTGCTCTCCACCATTACACTCTAACTTGAACATAACCAGGTTTCAAGCCCAAAAGAGGGCTTTGAAAATTTCAAACAAGCGAAGAGAAATCTAAAGCAAGGGTTTATGAGATATTTGTTTTAATTAGGCAAGTTTTAAAATTAAATCCGCCAAATTTCAAAAAGAAAAAGGGTTAAAGATTGTAGATTTGCCAAATTCCCAATTCCCTTCCTTTTTTTTCAATTTCTTTCTTCTAAATTTTTTAGAGATACTTTTTATTTTAAGGTTTTCAATATAGCCACTTAGCATGGCGTATGTAACGCCAACTAACGGAAATTTAGCAGCCCCATCCGCATATTTTTAGCAACGACGTCAGGAATTTACCAACTAAATCAGAAATCTCAACCGAAAATTTTGCAGCTTTTCCAATTCCATTTATGAATATTTGCTTCTATTGTCTCTCTCAGTGCCCATCCGCAAGCCTGGATTTTGCTTGTCCCCTGAACCTGAAGTTGTTTGTTTCCTTCCTTTGACCAAGAAAGATAAAGTCGAAGGCGAAGGCGCTGATTTGCCAATAGAAAATGGGGATGGTCCCGGTTCTCAAAGTTTGCACAGGATGAGTTTGCCTGGAAGCTTATGTATTGTCGGCCTTTGTGTAGAATCTGAATTTAACCTTACCAACATCTTACATTACTTAAGTTTACTTTATCACAAAGTTGGTTTCTACAGTACATCGAGTCGTGGGTTTTCTGCGCAACTACTTGCTTCCTTAACGAGGAATGTTGCAGTTTATGATTGTCTCATCTATCCTAGAAACTCGTCGAAGTAATTTGCCAAAACTGCGTTTTCTTCCTTTGACTATGTTTATATTTTACCTTGATTTTTCTGTGTTTTTTAGGCTCAAAGGCCTCTTGATTGATTCCAATCTATGAGTATCGAAATTGATGACAAAATACAATCCTTAGGGTGCGTTTGTTTCGTGGAATATATTTTCGGGGAAAACATTTTCCTCATTTTCCAGCGTTTGGTTCACTCAGGAAAATGAGTCAACGGAAAACGTTTTCCGAATCTACCAAAACTTAGATTTGATGCTTGGTTTACAAACAATTATTTTTATAAAAATATATTTTTTAAAAATTGAATTTGAATATTTTATTTTAAAAAAAAATTGGAAAACGTTTTAAAAATAAAAATAAAAATAAAAATTCGAATTTCCTTCTTTTCTTTTCTTCCTTTTTCTTTTTGCTTCTTCTCCACCCGTCACCAGCCACAAGGATGGCCAGTGAGTTCTGGCCTCACCAGATCGAGCGATCTCATGGCCTTCGACAACAAGGCTTGAACTTGCCCGAGGTCAATGAGGCTCAAGTCTCGCCAGATCAGGTGAGCTTGTGGCCTCCATCTGATGAGGCTCAAGCCTCGCCAGATTGGGCAAGCTCGTAGCCTTTAGCGACCAGCTGATGAGCTCGTCACCTCCGATGATAGTTGGAGCCAACCAAGAACTGCGCCAGATGAAGCGGAAGGGATGTCATGAGGAAGCTAAGGAGTGAAGGACAAGAAGAAGGAAAAGAGAAAAATGAAATAAAAAGAAAGAAAATAAAAGTAAATAAAAAACAACAATATTAAAAATTCGAATTTTTTAAAATTAAAAATTCTTTTTTTTTCCTGCGATGAAGTGCGAAATTATTTTTTAATGGGATCCAAACGGCATAAAATATTTTCAATTATACATCATCAAACAAAAAAAACAAACAAACAAACAAACCATATTACTGGAAAATACTTTTCGGAAAAGCATTTTCCTTTATCATTGAGTTTTCCATGAAACAAACGCACCCTTAGCTTCTCTTATCTTCCCCTTCGGTAGTGACCTTTGATCTCCACGGTAAAAACAACCATGCTGTTCTCCAATCTAAACTAGGCTTTATCTCAGATAAACGTTACTGCATTCTAACTCATCTTCAATTGGTTGCACGGGTTTTGAGTCTACGGAAGATTTGAACTGTTTATTGAGTTTGAATTCCTCAATCCTTCTCATATCATTATCCATCCAAAGCTTGTTGCTACATTTTCCTTTACTACATAGTCGGTGGTTAGATTTTGTTTGTTTTTTTTTTTTTTTTTAATGCTTTTAGCAGTGATATTGAATGTTTATCCCTACTCGTTATCAGACCTTTTTTTTATACTATAAAATAAGATACACATGCGATCTGATTCTTTTTTCTTGGGAGGATTTTTCTCTTATTTTATTTTTCGATAGCTCTGAGTTTCTTAGTGTGGTTTATATGTTGGAATGGTCCTATGACCCTTTCACTTGCTGCACATGAATTGCGCTAATGATCCCTTGCTTTATTACCATCACTATTTGTTTAGTGATTTACACCCATGGGAAACACTAAACGCACAACTAAAGAATCAAATTATATCTTTCTATTGAAAGAAAAGTCTACATAGAGAAAGTTCTTTTGCGGATTGAACCGTTTATGTTTTTTAAGGTCAAAATCATCATTTATCTAGAGTTTTTATGGGCAAAGTAAGCTCAAGTTTAACATAGGTGTTGTGGGGAAGAATTCAGAAATAAATAATAAATAATTACATTTGTGATGTTGTGAAAGTAATCACAATATATTTTTTGATGTTGTTTTCTACTGTCTTGCTTTTTAAGCAATGGCCGACATATTCCCGTGCGTTGCACGAGCAAAAAGACTAATTAAGATCATTATTTCAAAATTGATAATTTAGTAAACATCATAACTTGAATTGAACGGTACCGTAATAAGTACGCATTTATACAGAGAAACAATTATTATCTTATAAGACTTGACTTAGTTCGTGTCCAACCCTGCAAAAATTATGTATAATTCTCCACTTTCTCCTTAGTAGAGCTGCTTTTGACTTGGATTAATTTGTAGAGGTTGAATTCTCTCCTTCGAATGGGGCCCAATCATCAATTGACAAACTCCAATTGCAAGAATGGATGTGCCTTCTCTTCTTGGACTATGATTATGATACGTGGACCTTACATGTACTGCATATACATCCTTTGAGATGGCACACATGCATCCACATAAGGTGCGTGTTTGAAACCCCAACTTGTCACATTGAAAGAAAAATCTCCACTTTGCTTCTCTATAATTGATTTGGGTTTAATTAGAGGATCCACTATAAATCAAGCGACACAATGGAGATTATAATTACGTTCGAGTAATTCAAACACTTTTAGTATTTTTTGCTTGTAATTAAACTCAATAATGTTTATTCTTCACAATTTACCTCATGATTTCATGGCTTGAACACCAACTTAATGAGACTTAATTCACGAATTATTCTCCAACAATGGTATGAGAATTCCACAGACCCGGGAACTCTCCATAAACGGCGAATCATCAAGGCTGACTCTTAAAAGAGATTTGCTTACTTTATTTGTTAAATGTGGAACACTAGGCCTTGCCGAATCCAACCCAAATTTGGAAAGTTGATATCCCTAATTTGTTCTGAAACTTAATCCAACTTGGAGTTTACTTTTAAGCTTTTAAATTTATTTCTTATATGTCCATCGAATTCCCAAATAGAAAATCTCTTATCTGAATTTAGACTATCGCTTACAAGTTCAAGCTCGAGAGGAAGCAGAGCCAGGAGAAGAGCTTAATTGAGTTGATTCGGTCATGCTTGTGATGAGGGGAAGAGGGATAAGCATGAGCCTGCTGTAGAGGCCATTCTATGTGTTTGTGGAAAAGCATATACATTTGTGTTGTTGAAGTGCCAATGCATCTCTCTCTCTCTCTCTCTCTCTCTCTCTCTCTCTCTCTAAGGCACATGCTTTATTCAAGAGCTTCATGTCTAAGGTACCAATACCGAAGGCACCTTCTTAACAGTAAGAAGCTCAGGGTGGAACCGCTCTAGCGATGATCCAACAATGTTCATGTCCATTGTCAAATGAAACGGTTGAGGCCAATCCTTTCTACTCTTGCTGCAAAAGCATCGAAGCGCGTTCAGAATACCAGAAGCTTTGAAACTCATGCAAAGTAATTAGTCGGAAGCGTTTGATGTATCTTCTTGTTAATTCCAAGTTCTCAACTACAATGTTAACTGACCAAAAAAAACTACAATGTTAAAAGCTAGATACTTTATTAGTTGAATGAAAATGATGTAATTAAGGTAAAAAATGAGCCCTTTTCTTTCTATAAATTTACCGTAATAATCTTACGATAGACATTACATTGTCTTTGTTTTATAGCTCAATCTAAATGATAAAATCATTATTAAGTTATTTTTCATTAGGATGCAATCAAAATATTTTAAGAATTGATTACCACATCAATAAGTATCATTAGGGAAGTTCTTTTTTAATGTAGAGAGAGAGAGAGTGAATGTTCACTTGATTTGGAGTTATTTGTGGATTATCAATGTTATCTTTACCTAAAACTAACACTCAAATGGTGGCTTTTACACTTCATAATAATAGGATGCGTGTACATAAGAAAGTCTCTCCACAAGTATAGTCCGTCGGAATTTCTAAAAGCTCTTTATTTTATTTATTTTATTTTTTTTGTGACCCGGGAACCCCCGTACAGCCGACAGCCGGCGAGATAAACCCAGAGCGGTGCTAGCACAGGACCTATCACCACGACACCGCGCTTAAGACCACTAGCAATGACGCGGGGATTCGAACACCTTCCCTTGCATTAGGGGAAGGAGCCCGAAGCCAACGCTGCCACCACATGGGGTGGTTTCTAAGGGCACGTTTGGTAACGATTCTGTTCCGGAGAACTGATTCTGACTAGAAATAATTATTTTTTATTATGTTCCGGGAACCGATTACGAGTAAAAAACGTGTTTGGTAATCGTACAAAATTTTTGATTCGGAATAGAATCGCGTTTGATACCGTGCTAATTGATTCTGTTCCAAATTAATTTCTTTTGATTTTTAAATAATTTTTTTACTTTTTTTTTTTTTTTTTTTTTTTTTTCTTTTCATTTTTCCCCTTTTCTCCTATTACTCTTCTTCTTCATCTAGCCGGTCGCCGGTCCGGACGAGGGGCGACGCTCACCGGAGCGTCGCCGGCCCTCGGCGAGGTCGGCCCTCGTCGGCCGAGCCTCGCCGGCGGCTCGGGCGAGGCTCGGCCGGCCTCACCGGTGGCCGGGCCGGCCTCGCCGGGCCGGGCGAGCCCGACCGGCCACCCGGCGGGGCTGGGCGAGCCTCAGGTGGCCGGTGGCGGCGAGGCCGGCTGGCCACCGGTGGGGCGGGCGAGCCTCGCCCGCCTGCCGGCGAGGCTCACCCGGCCACGGGCGAGGCTCGCCCGGCCCGCCGGTGGCCGGGCCGGCCTCGCCGGGGGCTCGACGAGGCCGGCCTGGCCATCGGTGAGGCTTGGCCTCGCTAGATCTGGCGAGGCTGAGCCTCGCCGGTGGCTGGGCTTGCCTCCGGCGAGCTCGCCGGACCTCGCCCTGGCCTGGCGAGCCTCCGGCGACCGGCGGCGGACGGCGAGTGGACGGCGGCAGGTGGTGGTGGACGACAATCGTGGGATGACGGAAGGGAAAAATGAAAGTTTCACTGTTTTGATTCTTTTTTTTATTCTCGGACGAAGAATCATATTTTTTTTTTATTCTCAATTCTCTTCTCAATCTGTTCCCAGGAACAATTTTATTCCCGGGAACAAAAATTTTACCAAACGCGATTCTCGTCCCAAACTGATTCTGGGAACAAAAAATCAGAATCAGGTACTGTTTGGCACGTTACCAAACAGCACCTAAAAGCTCTTTATTTGTTGAGTAGAAAGTCTAAAAGTTTTTGTGACTTGCTTTTCTGTTTTGAGTGACTAATTCGTTAATTACATGTAATTGAAAAAGTATCCTATATCTGGATTTAATCTTTTTTAACAAAAAAGGAGGGAGAATGAAGCTTTTGCATAAGTGCCTAGGGCAGTAAAACAGTTTGTCCTCCCACATTTGCTGGAGTTTTGTGAATACATGATATTTACTTATGGAAAAAAGAAATAAATGCAACCAAATCAACATGGACACTTGTTCAGCCAGAGGTAAATGATATGGTATGAGTCAGTGTTATAAGCTTATAGCAGTAGGCAAAGGCAAACGCCTCCCGATTTCAACTTTTTCCAGCTATGATACTAATTGTGCGAAGCCTGACTACCACTCTACTAGACTTACTATGTCGCAAAAGCAGAAATGAACAAGATTACTGGACTAGCTCTAAAAATGAAGTTATTATTCTGAAATGTCATTAACGTTGACTTCAACTTGGAGTTATTGGTGGATTTTCATTTTCATGAACTTTAAAAAGTAGAAAACATTGACTTGACTTGGAGTTATGCAGAGACTTTCATTTTCATGAACTTTCATTGAAAGGAACATGTACGCATTCACCTCTCACATGGCAATTATTCAATATGCTAGATGTATGCATTCGTCTCTCACACGGCAATTATTCAATATGCTAGATGTATGCATTCGTCTCTCACACGGCACATAAATCTTGGGTGCACAAAGTATCCTCTAAGATGAGAACATATCCATATACTAAAATGAGCATTTCAGACGTTCCAATACACTAATCTTTATTATTTATTCGAAATATTTTTCATGCTAATATTTTTTGTAATTGAAAACATAATTTAAAATAATAATTATTGTTTAAACATGATACGTTAAAAACACATTATACTGCTTATATTATCTTTGTTGTAACTGCAAAATCATGTCTGATACTAATTACATGATTAAAAGAAGTCCACCCCTGTCGTTTGGCACGAATGACGTTCCGTGCTCCTATATTTTGCTCCATATGCCCAAGCGATCCACATTCCACATAAACTAGGTCTAGCCTGTTGTATTTGGATATTAGCAATAACTATCCGACTTTTGGGGCAAATCCCAACTGGATCAACATTTCCACAATGGATGCTGACGCAGGTGGAGGACCATGGCTTCTCTCTCTACAATGCCCCCACTTTGGAGGCTTCGCCTATATGGTCAGCCAACATGTGAACTTTGTGGCTTGATTTGTCTCACACTCAAATTACCACGCCCTTACCCAATATATGTACCCTTTTAGCAGTTCCGATGAAGATCTCTCCGACAGCTTAAATCTCTCTACCTCTTCTATCATGTCTCCGTGAAATCACGATGAATGGTACATTACCATCATCCTTATGAGCAAGAAGACTAGTTAGCATCGTTGTTCCAGAGTTAGTAATCTAGTTAAGATAAAACCGTAAAACAAACGGTGTCTTTGGAAACTTGCAATGTAAACCAAGAAACGACCTTAATATGAATAACGACACAGACCCAAAAGACTGACTTTATCTGAGACTAGCACCGCAAAATACTAGATGGGCTTGTCCGCAATCTCCGTAATGGCGTTGCTCTGGCTTCCAAGTTGATGGGGACATCTCGTCTAGATGGGATCTGGTCATCAATTTACAAACTCCAACCGCAAGAACGGATGAGCCTTTTCTCCCTGACGACGACCATCATATGTGGACCTTAAATGCGCTGCATATACATGATACACATGCATGGGCATAAGGTGCATGTACGAAACCACAACTTGTCACATTAAAAGAGAAATCTCTCCCTGCCCTTCTCTATAAATGATCTGGGTTTGATTAGAGAATCCTCAAAATCTCCAATCTAAAACATAAATTCATCCTCTCTCTCATTGCTCATGGGCAGATATTGTTCCCAAGTGTTCACACTGGTGACTCTGTTACTTATTTTAGATAATTCATGTGTGTGCTTCTGTGTAACAATTCAACATCCATTTGCAAAGAGCAAGAAAGAGAGGCTCTGCTCCAACTTCGACGAAGCCTCTTAGATCCACGTGGCTTGCTTTCTTCGTGGGAAGGCAAAGATTGCTGCAGATGGGAAGGAGTGATTTGTGATAGAGCACATGGCCATGTCATCAATCTCCAATTATTACCCCAACCAACAAAAGACGAAACTAGTCCCATGGGACCGATGCTTCTCCTAGTTGGTGGTGAGTTGAACTCTTCTTTGCTCCACTTGAGATACTTGAACCACTTGGACTTAAGCGGGATTGATTTCAATCATAGTACAATACTTGAATTCATCGGTTCAATGGAAGAATTGAGGTACCTCAATCTATCATTTGCCAACTTCTATGGAACGGTTCCCCAACAATTGGGAAATCTCACCAAGTTGGAAGTCCTCGATCTTCATAATGGAAATGAAAATTTGGTTGTGAATGATATTGTCACGGGCCAATCGATTGGGATCGTGACCGCGCGGCGACTCGGGCACTTTAGGATCGGATTGGATTACCGAAGCACCTAAGCCAAGCCTTGCTCGATCGAACGCTCACTCGCTCGCTTACCCGGATCGTAGAGAGAGAAATAATCTAGAGAGAGGAGCTCTGGAAAGAAGATAGCTTTGTATTGCGGAAGTAGTGGATGCTTACAAATGAAGGAGGACACCCCTTCTTATAGTCGAGGGCCTCGGATTACAACCATTGATCTAGACTTTAACCGGTGGACGAGATCGCACCGCCTCATCTACCGACACTAATGGCGGTTACTAACCACCGACACTTATTACAACCATCAACTACTGGCTACCGACATAAATGAGGCTAAGGACTTCTAGAAGCTTCGGGGAGAAGGCTCGTTGGGAATTCGAGCGAGCACGGGAACTTGACCACGGACGAGTCAGGGTCGTACTCGGGGAACCTCTTGGATCGGCCTTCAATCGGCCCGTGACATTCTCCCCCACTCAATCGAGCGACGTCCTCGTCGCTCATAGCTTGACGGGTAGCCTTCTTGGTACGAGCACGGGCTTTGGCACGGGCTCTCTTGTTTCGGTATTGTTTGGTGCGAACGCTCACGTACGATGGACCGCAACCTTCTATGATCAGCTTGGATTTGGTGCACGGCTCCACCTTTGGTTTGGTCGGAGCATATGGCGTGTACTCGACCTCGGGGAAGAGCACTTGAATCGGCATGGCGTGTGTTGGAGTAGGATCCAACTCTACCTTTGGCTTTACCTCGGCCAGCTTGTTTAGTCGCTTCACGGACTTCAAGTTCTTGTCGAGGCGTCGGATTGACGCGATGGTCTTGGTGTCGACCACCCCTCTAACCATGAGGATGATCGTCGGGCATTTTTGGTCGGGGACTATGATGCATTTGGTCCTCATGTCGATCATAGCTCCCACACTTTCGAAGAATTGCATAGCCAAAATGAGATCATAGTCGTCAAGTGGGATTACCTCGAAAGTCATCTTGCCTTTCCATTCGCCAATCTTGACATCCACATCGGGAGATGCTCCTACGCCACAGAAGTCGCCCGAATTGATGGGCTTGTATGACCTCCCGGATGGCTCCACGCGAAGACCCAAGGCTTTTGCCGCCTCAGTCGACATGAACATGTTCGACGCTCCCGTGTCAACCAAAGCGTAAAGCGTTCGGCCGCACACTTCGACCTCCACGAAGAACATGTCCGTGTTCAGTGTAATTCCTCCTTTGGTTGGCGACCGGGCTTGGACGGAGTTGATCCTCTTCACCGCTCCAAGTCGGACTTGCCTTCCCTCTTCTTTGGGTTCCTCCTCTTCGATGGCAAGGAGGGCGTTGATTCGACCCCTCTTTGGGCACTTTTGGGTCCAGTGCGGACCTTTGCAAATAAAGCAAGGAGAGGGCGGAGGTTGATCGAACTTACTCGCGTAGTCCGTCGGTGGTCGACCCCTTTGGAAGGACGGCTTGGAAGTTCCTTCTCCCCATGTTTTGGCTCGGCCGCTTTGTTCATGCGCGCCTCGGGGAGTGCTTCTCGCTTCGTCTTCGCAAGGTCGATCCGACCTCCAATCTCTTGCTCGGTTGTTCCTCGGTTCAACCTTGGTGAGGTCGACGAGTGACTCGGCCAAGCTTAGCGCACGCGCAAGGCTACTCACGTCCCGCCGCTTCAACTCAAGTTGTGCCCATGGCTTCAATCCATCCATGGACGCTCCGAATGCCTCCTCTTCGCTTAGATTGCGAATCTGGAGTTTGAGCTCCGTGAATTCCTTCACGTACTCTCGGATCGCACCTCTTTGCTCGAGGCGATGGAGCATGCTACAGGCTTCTTGTTGAGCGAACTCGGGGAAAAATTAGTCGCGGAACTCCCTCACGAAGTCATCCCACGTGTTCACGGGATCGGCGCCACGTCTAACCTCGTCGCACCTATTACGCCACCAAAGCATAGCCGTATCAGTAAGGAACATCGAAGCGGTTCGTACCTTGATCAGCTCGTCTCGGATGTTGACGGCGCCAAAGTATTGCTCCATGCTCCAGACGAAGTTGTCCACCTCTTGGGCGAATCGGTTGCCTTTGAACTCTTTTGGTTTCGGCACCTCAATTTTGGGAATCGCTTGAGTAGACATCGCACCATTGGTGATGCTAAGTTTGCATAGGGCGAGCTCGGTCTTGAGCTATTGGATCTCCGCCTTCATGACTTCGACCTCTTCCCTACACGGGCTTACCTCCTCGATCACTTGGACGCGCTCGTTCAAACCATCGATCGATGCTTCAAGAGCTTCGTCCTTGTCGAACAATGGAGCCGTAGCTTGGTTGATGCCGGTCGTGAAGTCTTCACGGAGCGAGCCCTTAACCTTCATGATCCGGTCTCGCACATCGTCAAGACCTTCCATGAGTTCGAGCACGGCACTCCGGACCTTCCCGAGCTTCTCATCGAACGCAGCCGCAACATCCACCAAGGTCTCCCTCTTCTTTGATTGGCCGCAAGTAGTCTCCTTGACTTGCACGGCCTCTCCAACTATAGCCGCATCTTGGCTTGACATTCTTTCAAACAGTTGGCGCTCTTCAATCTCCGGAAACGGATCTCTCTTTTGCTCTGATACCACTTGTCACGGGCCGATCGATTGGGATCGTGACCGCGCGGCGACTCGGGCACTTTAGGATCGGATTGGATCGCCGAAGCACCTAAGCCAAGCCTTGCTCGATCAAACGCTCACTCGCTCGCTTACCCGGATCGTAGAGAGAGAAAGAATCTAGAGAGAGGAGCTCTGGAAAGAAGATAGCTTTGTATTGCGGAAGTAGTGGATGCTTACAAATGAAGGAGGACACCCCTTCTTATAGTCGAGGGCCTCGGATTACAACCATTGATCTAGACTTTAACCGGTGGACGAGATCGCACCGCCTCATCTACCGACACTAATGGCGGTTACTAACCACCGACACTTATTACAACCATAAACTACTGGCTACCGACATAAATGAGGCTAAGGACTTCTAGAAGCTTCGGGGAGAAGGCTCGTTGGGAATCTGAGCGAGCACAGGCACTTGACCACGGACGAGTCAGGGTCGTACTCGGGGAACCTCTTGGATCGGCTTTCAATCGGCCCGTGACAATATCCTGTGGGTTTCTCATCTTCAATCACTAAAGTACCTCGACATGAGTGGCACAATGATTGTGAACAAAAGAGTCCTCATGTAGGTTATCGGCATGCTCCCAGCTTTATCGCATTTGAGCTTATCAGGCTGTCGATTAAATAATTTTCATATGTCTTCTAATCACTTGGCCAATTTTACTTCTCTTGTTCATCTTCAATACCTCGATCTTTCGGGTAATCTTTTTGAAGGTCCCATCTCAAGCACTTTGTTTCAAAACATGACTTCTCTTCGACATCTTGACCTTTCACGGAACTCTTTCAACTCATCAATTCCCATGTGGTTTGACAAGTTTACAAGCCTTGCTCATCTCAATCTCGAGGAAAATGCTTTTGACAGCATTGAAGGAGGCTTATTCTCATTCTTAAAGAACATGCGGTACCTCAAGTCATTGCATTTGTGTGCTAACCAAATCAGAGAAGAGATTTCAACGACCCAAGGAAATTCATCGGGACTCGTCAAGAGTAGCTTAGAGAGTCTAGAGATATGTTCAAATCATCTTAAGGGTGCTCTGCCCGACTGGTTGGAGCACTTCACAAACTTAAAAAGTATTGTGTTTTACTACAATTTCTTCTCCGGTCCAATCCCTAGTGTCATTGGATCATTGTCAAACTTGGAAACACTATATCTTTCGACTAATGGATTGAATGGGACCATTCCACCATCAATAGGTCGGTTGTCATCATTAAGATCGTTAGATCTTTCTTATATTAAATTGGCGGGGCATGTTCCTGAGTCATTAGGGCAACTAAGGGCTTTGCAAACCACTGGGGGTTCGCCCCAGTGGCCACCCTTCCATCTTGGAAGGGGGAGGTTGGGGGTTCAAATCCCCACCTACTCGGGGGGGATTGGGGTGGGGAAGATTTCATTTCAGGAGTGGGTTTCGACTCCCACACCCTGCAAGGAGGCAGGGCAAAAGTCTGAGAATGAGTGTTAGAATAGGATTAGAGTAGGACTGACCAAAAAAAAAAAAAAACTAAGGGCTTTGCAAGAGTTGTTTCTTCTCGGTAATCATTTAGAAGGTGTGATTACCGAAATCCATTTTTCTAATTTGTCAAGGCTCAAGAAGTTGCGGATCGATGACAATAATAATTTGAGTTTTAAGGCAAATCCCAGTTGGATACCCCCTTTCCAATTGGTGGTTATTAGGATGAACTCTTGTAAATTAGGAGCTAAAGTTCCCCGATGGATTCAGACACAAGTGTGAACGCCACATATATCATACTCTCCAATGCTTCCCTTTTTGGGCCCTTACCAAATTGGTTAGCCAACTTGACGTTTTCCTTTCTCGATCTATCTTACAATCAGATTACTGGGCCCTTGCCAGAATGGCCAGCCAACTTGACGTTTTCCAATCTCGATCTATCTTCCAATCAGATTGCTGGGCCCTTGCCAAAATGGTCGGCCAACTTGACATTTTCCGAGCTCGATCTATCTTACAATCAGATTACTGGGCCCTTACCAGAATGGTCGGCCAACTTGACGTTTTCCGAGCTTGATCTATCTTACAATCAGATTATTGGGCCCTTGCCAGAATGGTCAGCCAACTTGACATTTTCCTTGCTCGATCTATCTTACAATCAGATTAATGGGACCTTGCCAAAATTGTCAACCAACTTGACGTTTTCCTTGCTCGATCTATCTTACAATCAGATAATTGGCCCCTTGCCCAACATATCTACTATTTGTTCCTATTTAGATCTCTCCCACAACTTGATCTCCGATTCTCTTCCAACAGATATTGGTATTATGTACCAAGTACGTACTCTATATCTCAATGACAACCTAATTGGTGGTACTCTACCGTCATCATTATGCGACATGGAGTTGATTGTTTTAAATCTTGCCAATAATAGCATATATGGTAGTATTCCAGATTGTTGGAAGAATTCTTTATCATTCTTGACTTTGTCATTCAATAAGTTGTCTGGAGTAATCCCTAGCTCACTTGGATCATTGCCCCCGCCTTACCACCCTACACTTGAACGGAAACCGTCTCAATGGGGAGCTTCCTCAAGCTTTAGATTATTGCACAAGTCTAGTAATTTTAGACGTTGGAGAGAATAATTTGTCTGGAAGCATTCCCACATGGTTTGACGAAAGTTTTCACTCCTTGTTGATCCTGAGGCTACGAGAGAATAGGTTTGTCGGCAGCATCCCTCCACAGCTCTGCGCCCTATCAAGATTGAGAATATTAGACATGGCAATTAACAATTTGACGGGAATGATCCCACATTGTCTTGGCAACATGAGCGGCATGATCAACTTGAATCAAACCAATTCATTTGGATCCGTGGCCGTCACTCCTATACAAGATATAATTTCCTTGTCATTCAAATATAGTGTGGTTTGGGGTCAAGAGCACGTGGTTGAGATCTTAAAGGGAAGATATAACGAGTACACCAAAATTGTTTTAGCAACTTGTGGTCAATTTGGATCTCTCTAGCAACTTTTTGAACGGGTCAATCCCCAAAGAACTTTCTTTCCTCTCAAGATTGCATGGCTTGAACTTGTCTCACAACCATCTCTCTGGAGATATTCCCAATGGCATTGGGAATATGAGGTCGCTAGATCTTTCAAACAACCATCTCTCAGGGATAATTCCACAAGGCATTTCAGCGTTAACATCCCTAGCCCACCTCAACTTGTCGCAAAACGACCTTATGGGACAGATTCCAAAAGGGAATCAAATCCAAACACTTGACGATCCTTCTATTTATGCTGGCAATCCTTTACTCTGTGGTGATCTTTTGAGAAAGAAATGCCTCAGCATCGAGACGCCTCAACCACAAAAAGTCCCTCACCCTAAAAATACACATGAAGAGGATAAGCTTGATCAGACGTTGTTCTATGCGGTCATAATGCTTGGATTTACAATTGGATTTTGGGGCTTTTTCGGAGTTTTGCAATTCGAGAAGGATTGGAGACGAGCATATTTCAGCTTTGTGGATCAAGCAGCACACAAGGCATACGTGGCTATAGTAGTGAAGGTAGCCAAGTTGAAGAGACTGAGATTGTCAAGAAGCGTGTAAGAAATGAGCAATCTTGTGCTCCCTCCTCTGCCTTTAGTTTTTCATTTTGGGTTTGTTTAGAACTTGTGCTCGAATGATCTCTTCCCTTTCATGAGTTTGCTTCTTCATGTAGTGTAATTAGCATTCTGCGGGATCTATTTCTCAAAACACCACTCTTACTATTGTATCTTCCAGGCCGAACTTTGCTTTCTGCTCTCTCTCTTTTCAGCCAAAATATGATTTCTACTTGACGTCTCTTCTCTGTTAATGAGTGCTGGTACGGACAGATTTAAATGGGCCTCAACAACGACAGGCCTCCCACTCTTGGATCATGAGGGGACAGGTAAGGAAGCAGGCAAACGGATTCGAAACTAGATAGGATAACTCCAATTTTGTGTTCACTCACGTTTGCTAATAAGGCAATAAGGCTGTGTCTATCCTCAATTTTCTGTCATGTTTGAACCGGCAAATTTGCAATTGCCGGGCCCTTGCAATAGTTCTAATTCACCAGTCCACGAAACGGGATTAAGCATCGGAGGAGCTACCAGATTCAAGCTTTTAGACCATTAACGCAACATTGGAACTGCTGGTTTCCAATCTATTTGTGGCCTTGTCTCTTCGTTGTCATACTTGTCAATTGACTTCACCTCACAGGGTGCGTCGATCTTTCCATCCATGCAAACGAATCGCGCAAAATCAAAGCATGTGCTAGTATGAGGAGCCGGACTCCTCGTTTCATGGTTGATGAGCTTCTCTCTATCACTCTGATGCACTTTTTGAACTTCTAACATATCAGGTTCTCATCTAAGCAGGACACCTGAATTGGAAGGAATGGCTTTACTTTCCGATCGCTTTTTGAGATCGGTGCTTCTAGTGTTTTTGCCAAAAACTTGCATATACATTGAGCTTGTAGCAGTTGGTATGCGGGGGTCTTCATGAACTGTCGAAACTTGCTTCTTGGGTTCACGCAAAGAAAAATAACAAAGGCCGAAGAATAAGCCGAAACATCTCCTGATTGGTCTCCACTATTGGTAAGATAGTCATACTCCCTTCACCCAAAGGAGAACTTAATTTAGCGGCTGTTAAAAGATGAATCCCCCCCCGCGCCCTCTCTCTCTCTCTCTCTCTCTGGAAAGATGCTTGCTTTTGGTAGCTGAAGCACGAGAGAGAGCAATAGCCCGTTTTGAATTAGAGGTGAGTATAGTCCCAAAGTAGAACAAGAAACTGAAAAACCAGACCGATTGGAACTTGTCATGTTTCAAATTTCAAAATATGCAAGGTAGATTTCAAATTCAAAAAATTTAAAAACCTGTTTTGACTGGTAGGTTCGATTTGAACCTAGAATCTAGAGCCTGAACTTAGAATAAGTTTGTGCTTTTCTTAGTTTATGTTTTTACATAGATTCCATGACGACCGATGATGAGAACTACTCGTTTGAGCTTCCATATTATGATGAATATTTTTACTTTGTTAATATTTTATATTCTTCATGTGTTTAAAAATAAGTCATGATTAGTGTATTAGTAGTAAGTGTAAATCATTAAAAAAGATGATTCACCGCAATCATTTGATTTATAATAAAGGTGGAATCTAAGTAAATTGTGGATTCTATGAGAAGATAAATTTCTTATTCCAAAAAATGAGAAATTTATTGCGACGGATAGATTTTAGATTCTATTTAGAATATGTGCGGAAGCTAGATTAGCACACCTCTATTTTGGATGCTTGAGAATTCAAACTGGGCTTGGGCCTCTTCTGGCCCAAACCCATAGATCGAACTGGAGAAGACGAGATCAAAGAATGGTCATCGTCGTCTTCCCTCACCGCTGACTGCACCGTACAACATCAGGCTATCGACTGCGCTCCAGCTTCCCTCCGGGAGGAGCTCTTCCCTCGCGTCAACTACCCTCCTTTCCTTTCCTCCGATCCCGCAAGTCTCCGGCGAAATTCGCGTCCTTCGATTCTGCATCGAAGCAGCGGCGTTCGAGCTCCGATTCCGTACAATCGCACAGTACGATGTCAAAGCCCTCCTCGCGATTGCTCCAAGGCGTTCTGAGATTGCATCGCCACCACCACCAACTCCACCTCCCGAAATCGTCCCCCGCCGGCGCGCATTCCTCCTCCCACTTCGCCGCCGCCGCCGGCTCCTCGTTGCCCCCTCCTTCCTCTCTCCCCCGCCCGTTTCCTCTCTCCTATCCACCGAGCTCGGCCGCCGGCACCGCGCGGAATTCGTGCCAGTCTAGAGCGTTCGGTAATCTCGCCGCGTCCGAGGTGCTCCCTCCTAGGACGGGCCAGGCTTCGTCGAAGAGCTTCTCGCCGGCGGGACTCGGTCCGTCGAGATTGAATTGCTATGGGGTCAGGCATTTCTCGTTCCAAAGCTCGGGGAACGGGGGTTTCGCGAAGAAGGTTTTCGAGAAGCCGACAATGTCGGTTCTTTCTACGTTTAGCAAATACCGGGAGGCCATTGGGCTGCAAGTGGAGTCGTTCTTGAGGAGCAATTACTTGGTCCTCGTGGGGGCTGCGGCTGTGTTGGTGTGCGCCTTGTTGTGGAGGATCATGTTTGGAATTGCTAATACCTTCGTCGGGATCTCCGAGGGGATGGCAAAGTACGGGTTCCTCGCCCTTTCCTCCGCTATTGTCGCCTTTGCTGTGAGTTCGTGAATTTCCTACTTCGTTCATTTATCTGTGTGATATAGTCTTTTCTATTGGCTAGAGAGGTGTAAAACCGTATTGGCAATGATTGAATGCCTGTGCTCAGCATTTCTGTCTCGGTGATTGCAGTATTCCTAAATTTTAGTCCATCCTCTGTATGTAAGGCCATGATAAGAGTGAGACCTCACGGTTAGGAGGACGGCATTTGGATGAGTGTGTCACCACTAAATGCTTACCTTTTTCTCAACTGGTATTGGAGCGCGAGGTTGATTATTTAACCAACAATTGTTATAAGCAAGGCAAGGACCTTGGATTTCCTTATGACTGAGTTTGTCAAATGTCTTTGGACGAATCTGTTTTTAAATTAGCAGCTTCATTTGCAATGTGGCATTCTGCTACAGTGCAGGTTCTGCCGCTGGCCTGGCTTTTAGTTAAGTGAATGGGGAGTGGCTGTAAGTGGAATACTGTCTGGTATATCGGTCTTTCAAGTTCTCAATTCTCCAAGGCCACTTCTTTGTACAGTTTCTTGTGGGTTCTACAAAAAATCTTGAGGCCATGAGTTTCTCTATTGGCCCAATGAATTCCTTCCAGTTATGGGGCGAAAGATGTTGGCTAGGCAGGCTTGCCAAGTCATGATTATCTGAGTTTGCTATGTGAAGCAGGCAACTGTCATTGTGAACAGAACACAGTACCATCAGCAAGCCTAGTTTGGGATTTTGAAGGGCTTGTAACAAGCTAATAACCATGTAGTTCTGGGCCCCATAATTCCAAACACTGTTTGCTAACTCTTTTTTACCAATATGATCAATCTAGAATATTATCACCAATTACTCCAGTCATAAAACCTTAAAGTAATTCATGTCTGTCATGGTTACCTAGAATTGGATATGTTCCGAGCATTCTTTGATTGCGCATCATGGGTTTTGTCAATGTCTACATGAGGAAACCCCTCCTTCCCGCAATAGTGTAATTTTGGCAGATTATACCACTGCAGTTAATCTTGTCCCATTTTGCTGATTATGAGTTTTTACTTTTGTGTTTAAGGGCCTATATGTCCGTGCAAGATTTACAATTAATCCAGATAGAATTTATAGAATGGCCATGAGGAAGCTGAATACACATGCTGGAATTCTTGAGGTAATGGGGGCCCCTCTTACTGGATCAGAATTAAGAGCTTACGTGATGTCTGGCAGCAGTGTTACCTTCAAAAAGTTCAAACCCAGGCTCAGAAGCAAGCGGTGTTTTCTCATATTCCCTATACGTGGTTCTGAAAGAAGGGGCCTAGTCAGCGTTGAAGTGAAAAAGAAAAAGGGCCAGGTTTGCACCTATACCTACTGGCCTCCAAGTGTTTGAGCATAATTTTAATGTTAGCTTGAGTTTACTTTCCCTTCCTGCTATTTGTCAGCATTTGACATCATCTTGCTGTTAATTAGACCTGTCAGCTTCACGTAGTAAACTTGTTTTTGTTGTAATTTTTCTCAAAAGCTTATGTTTTTCTCAAAGATAAATTACTGAGTCTCTGTTTTTAAAAACTCTTTCATTTAGTAGTTTGTTTTATTTTGATTTACTTATGAGGTAAGGATGAATCCTGTTGCTTAAGAGTAAATGAGATTTCATAACTCAAATTACACAGAAATGTACGTGAGAAGAAAGGGGGCCTGATGCCACCATGCATGCCTAATTCAAGTTTCGATCACGACGCGTGGCTTCTCAATTTAGCATTCAAATTGTCCAACCAAAAAGAAAATATAGTGTTCAAATTTGTGCTACTGCATTGCTCTCAGCACTTTCAGTTCCTGGCTTCTCAGTAGGGTGGGGCTATTTGAGACAGTGCAAAATCTAACTAGACTAGGCTGATCAAGTTTCCGGTCACTCTCATTTAAGGAGTTCTGGACAGTTTAAAACTTGTATGTCCGATGAGGAATAGAGTAACAAATTCCACTTGTTTATGCTTTTTTTTGCCCCCTTCTGGAGCAGAAAATGCCTCTGTTGCTGGGAAGCAGTCTAATTTTCATTTTCCCTTTTTGTGTGAAGATAAATGAATAGTTAGTATTAGTATTGAGACTCTTTTATCTCCTTAAAAATTTGTGAGGGAATTAAATAGCAGTCTAGTCGTGCTACCTGACATAGATCTCATGCTTATTTGCAGTATGACTATAAGTTGTTGGCTGTCGATGTTCCGATGTCAACAGGACCCGACCAGCGATTATATCTGATTGGTGACGAAGAAGAATACAAGGTTGGTGGTGGTTTGATATCTGAACTGAGAGATCCGGTTCTAAAAGCAATGGCGGCAACCAAGGAATTTGATGATCTTGATGAAATTGAGGAAGAGGAGGATGCCGAAAGAGAGCTCCAGGAGGCAGAGAAGAAGCATCGCGAAGAGATGGAGAAGCTCGAGAAGGCTGGCCGAGAGTGATTGTTCATAAAGACTTTCTGGTTGATTTATACAGTAGGATCGCACAGGAGGCCTGAGGCATTGTAGTCGCCTTTCGTGTGTTTTCTGATGAGGCCTTTCATTTCTTTTGAGCGGCCAAAGCTGTCCGCCGGAAATAATCATCTTATCAAAGTTCTCGCTTCTCTCGTGAGGTAATCATTGGTTTGACCTACATGGATAGGGAGAACTGAGATACTGTTTCTTGAAACTCAATTTTCAAACTTTTGTTGTGATTTTCGTTGGTCCGGTTTTCAGCTATGATTAACCTGGTGAGTGAATCACTCGTCATTTGCATCTTCCTTTGGCATCTCGGCATTCTCCAGCATGCAGAATTTCCCGGAAGAAGCACTCTGGTTTCAAAGTAAGCACTTTTCGTGGTAGTTTAGTTAGCCTAAACTTGACCAAACCGCATTCTCAGATGAATGCTTCGAACCAATTGACTACAGATCCATGTAAACTGGACACTGTATCTCTAGTTGTGAACGCATCCCTCGGTAGGACTCTCCCGGCATTGAAGCTGTTCATGTCTTGTACACGCCGGGATGGGGAGGAGCGACTCCACGGTGATTAGGAGACCGTAGAATGGCACGAGCACACATCCATAATCTTTTGAAAATCGAACTGTCTAATCGAAATAAAGTACTAGTAGGTCGAGCCGAGAATTACCACAGAGGAGACCATGATCTTCTTCTTCTTCCTTCAACTCCTTTTTTTGTCCTCTCAAATGATAAATGATGAATGTAATGAAAGAGAGCCATCTATACATACCAAAAGCCAAAAGAGGATAAAAGATAGGGAAAAATAAAAAAATAAAAAAAGGGGAAACTGGCCCATGCAGGTCTCGAACCTGCGACCTTCGCGTTATTAGCACGACGCTCTAACCAGCTGAGCTAATAGGCCATTGATGCTCTTTTGCTCACAAACATTTTAAATAATCATTTTATTTAAATCTAACCGTCGTTCGCAGAATAGAGATCTTTCATTATTACATGCACTAATTCTTATTCGAGAGCAGTAGTTCCAGAAAAAATAGCTTTGAGATAACAAGAACGCAGACTTGATCCCGCCAAAATCAAGACCCCAAAGATTGTTCGTTCGCTCATTCATTCATTCATCCACAAGAAGCGGCCACTTTTTTACCCTTTGGTCATAAAGAAGCGGCCACTTTGACGAGCAATCCGGAGAGCAAGAACGGGGCGGAGAAGAAAGGGCTGTGGTCGCTGTCCAACGTGAACACTTCGACCGGCGCCCACCTCGCGATCATCGCGTCCTGCTGCTCCGGCTTCACCACGCGATCCTGCGCCGTCTTTATGAACACTCGCCTCACGCTCTCCACGCCCTCGTCGTCCTCCTTGGGGAATTTCGCTGTCACCAGCGCTGTGAGCGGCCCCGGCTTCACCAGCATCGCGGCCAGCGTCGAGTCCTGCAATTGTCCGCCGTATAAGACCAAGTCAATCAATCGCTTTCTATCGAACGTGGCACTACCGAAGGCCGCTCGTGACGTGCCTCACGTCCTAAATTATGAACTCGAACTGCACTCGAGTCATGGTGATCGGTTCGACGTAGCTGCACCGAAACCACGCGTTAGTCGAAACATAGAGAGGTGGGGATACCTCGAGAGGGCTCATGTGATAAATGATATTGCGCTGAAATTCCTGCTTAATTATTGCACTTGTTGGTGGCTTATCAGGTCCCTGCCCGAACGTCAAATCGTTCACGTCCCCAAATCCTGATAGATCCGGTGCTCCCTGTCAAAGGTTGACAATCAACCTAATCAATTTCAACTCCCAACCTCCACGTTGCACTTCCGGTAATGTCCACTCAGAACATCATCAGGCGGTGCCCAGGAATTTACTCCTTATCCTTATCAGGCCAGTTCCACTACAGCACTCGACAAGACGATGGACGCATTGCTATCTCACCCACAAAAATATGGAAAGGAGGAGGAAAAAGACAATGGTGTTTGGTTTTAGTGGGATGGATGAGAGAGAGAGAGAGTGGGGAAAGCGACAAAATATGCGGGCGATAATTATTGAAGGGAGACTGCACACATCAGATGATGCACATTGTCTGGTTGGAGATCGAAAGGGGCACCGAGTTTTCCTTTGGCTACTGGAAGTTCTGGTAGGTTTCGCTTTCCTTCCATTTCATCTTCAACAGTTTGCCGATTGATCATTGATGCTGACTCAAATCTGAGGCGAGGGGTCAAGTTGCCCCTTCGTAGTGCAGATTTTCCGGGAAATTAAAAATGGGATTTTTCAAATTTTTTTTCCGGTTACATAGTTAATTCATTAGAAGAATAGAAGACAACTGCAAGAAACCCAGAATTCAAATTCCGAATGCTTTTGTTGGGTTTTGTTTCAATTTTTTTTCCTCGGTCCTACAAAAGTACAAATCAGGTGCGTCCCCTGCTCCAAAGCATGTTTTATTGTAAGCTCAGAAAGACATGGTAATTTTGGTGAATAGAAAATCACGTCACTGGGTAAAAAAAACAGAGCTTGACCAATCATGAGAACCATAAATTTCCAACCTTTTCGGAATTGTGCTGCACGGTGGGTAATCTAGGGGCCTAGCAAGAGGACAAACTAGGGACAGCCGATCAACGAGGACACGGGACGGTTAATTGACATAGTCCTGGATTTGCTGCTTCTAAAGTCTCTAATACTCTCTACACCGTCACCGAACTTCAATCGTAGATTGGCAGACCGCATAAATTTGCAATTCATAAAGTAGCCATGGAAAGAGAGAGAGAGAGAGAGAGAGAGAGAGAGGGAGGGAGGATGAATGATTGAGAAGAGAAAGTTTACATCTTTAAAGTCTTGATCTGTTTGGAGACCATGCTTGAGCATCGTGGCGGCCACATAAACCGCGACACCGATTTTCCCGGGGAATTTACCTGAAGCCTGAGTTACACATAGCCCTCCTGCACTGTGACCCACCAAGATCACCTGTCACCCACCATATCCGAAATTCATGTTAGATCATCAGCCGAAGATCAACTGTCACCCACCGAGACCGAGAGCCGGCTGCTTGTAATAACCCGCACATGATTATATCCACGGACTAACATAGAGCATAGAATAAAGAACCTGTTTGTCGTCCGGCAGGGTCGACAGGAAGTCCAGCAGCGGCTTGTTGTAGTCGTCCATGGTGAGGACGGTGTTGGGGTCGGTGCAGTCGATGCCGGCGCCCGTGAGGTCAAGGCAGGAGACTTTGTAGCCGGAGCTCTCCATGAGGGCCCTTATCTTGTACCAGCACCATGCTCCCCCTCCAATCCCATGCACCAGCACAAAGTGGGGCGTCCTAGTTGATGCTACTGCCGCTGCTGCTGTTGCTGTCTCCGCCATCTTCACTTCCTCCCCCATTCACAATCCCCCCTCTCTCTTCTTCTTCTCCTCACTCTCTCTCTCTCTCTCTCTTGAATACCGAGAATGGCCGGGCCTTGCAGGCTCTTTCCATATATATGCGCAGCTGGAATGGATTCATATAAGCGCCATGACTGCCCGATGAGCATGACATGAGCTTGATTCGTGCCTTTATCCAATCACGAGCCGAAGCGCCGCTGTAGCCATGAAGACTCTCGGCCCCAGATAATACCATTTCAAAGGGGCGTCGTTCCTTATGATGGACGCATGATTGGTCGACGCCGAGGTCAAAGGCACACGTGGCAGGAGGAGGCATCGGCTCCACGGAACACCGCGTGTGCGCGCACCACTTGATCATTCAAAAACCTGGAAAAATGCTAAAATAGCGTCCCTGTTAAGTCTTATTATATTTTTAAACCCTTTGTTGAGCCTCATTAAATAACAGACCCAAAAAAAATCTTATTAGGTGGGTAAGTGACTGTTGAAATTTACAATGTTTCTCTTTTTCAAGATATCAGTGGAAAATTATAATTATTACTTTTAATTATCGTAAATACAACCATGAGAAATCGAAATTGATTGTTCGTGTTTTGTCCAAAGAAGAAAACTTGTAATAGATTATTAGGCATACCTGACACAGTATATATAAATCGAAAATGAAGATCTGTCGTTGAATCCAGCAGCAAAGTTCTTTATATTTTTTCCCTAACAAGTAGAGAATTTAATATAATAAATAGCTTGTCGGGCGGTGGCATTTTTCAATTTAGCTGTTTCTGACTCTCTCTGTTCGTCTCTTTGTATAGAATTGCCGGCTGACACTCTATCCTTGTGTTATGATTCTATTTTATATAGACAGTCGATCCATTAATTAAATTATCTCTTGTTCATTTTTTATTAAAACCTTTTGGCCAAAGGGAAAGAAAATCATTTTTTCCTCTGAATGCCGTCAGTGAGGTTGACGATTTGTTTCCTTAAATCTAATAAGTTAAGGACTTTTCTCCTGAGCCGTATGTTTTAAAGAATTTACCATGACCAGTGGCCATTAAATTTATCCTGTTACTACATCAGAGTTATTCAATAAAGGTTATTGTATTTATAGCGCAATTTTAGAGGTCGTGTGAATAAATCAAACATGAAATGGAATAGTAAGTGAGTTTGAAGAGGCTAGGGTTTTTTTATTCTTCTAACCGGTTCGATTTACTAGATTGGAATGGAGGGTGGACAAAAAAGGTGTGAAAGGAGAGCAACGTGATGGAATAGTAAGTGAGTTTGGTTCTCCGTGTTTGTTCTGGTCATGATGAAAGTGATGCCATGAGGACTTTTCTATTTCGATAGAAGGCATAATTAATGATATTCTTTAAGATTCGAGTTTAGATGAAAAATAGAACGTCGAAAATAAAAAATAAAAAATTGTCAATGAAATTTATTTTTAATAACGATAATAATTTAAGTCTAAATTTTTCTTGAATGATGATAATATTTTTGTTATTTATTTTCATTAACAACACAAGCGATTATTTAAAAAATATTTTTAATTATTTATTTTTCGCCGTACAAAATAATCCTCAACGCAAAGGAGAATATTAGGAAAAAGGGAATAAAGGATGAAAAAGCTCCACGTGGGTATGACAGAACAGTCGGTCTTTGATTGGCATATCTTTCATCGTAGCGTATGTACCGAAAAGCGGTGAAAAGTCGGACAGCTGGCCGTGGTGACGTCATTGCCCGTAAAAGCATAACAACGGCCAGCCAAGCATTTGACAATTGAGAAAAAATGTACTTTGGTTTAATTCTATTGGATCCAGCTGTCGCCCTTTTTAAAAGAAAATACTTTTTTGACGAACTGTCATTTTTATTTTTATTTTTTACTATGCTGAAGATTTAGGTTCCCCTTAAAACATGTTTCAAAATATTATAAATAAAAAGTCCTCTTTTCGGTGCCTTCTTTTTCTTTCTTGCTATACCAAAGTCTTTCTTTGCATTACAGAACATTTTCTCATTTGCGCAGTATCACATCCCAATCAATAGGCAGGATTCAAATGTGTAATCAAGTTTAGTCGAGTTGACAATATATCAACCTTAAGGTCAATTATATAAACTCAAAATTTGAAATTCATCTCCCCTTTTTTCTTGCTCAAAATCAAATAGATATAAAACATGACATACTTGAGTTTGACTCGATTTTTAGGTATATAAAACTCAACATACTTAATTCATCTCTCTATTTTTTATTTTTTTTAAATATTAGTCCTTTTATTTTATTTCTTTATTTTTTTATTTTATTTTACGCTGGTGCCACTTGAATGCCATGAGCGTGACTTAAAGAAATAATGAAAAAATGCAACGTGAAATTTTTAAGTGAGTAAAAGACCAATAGAGTTAATGCAAGGACTAACACGGAACAACACTGATAAGCTTTAGATCATAAATGAATAAATTAAAAAAAAAATTAGAAAATTGGAGTGCCGAATCAACATAAGTTATCTAACACTCTCACCGTCATTATCCCCAACTTAAAGTATATCGAGAATCTAAGTACTTACAAAAAATGGGGACAGATTCATGATCTGATCCTCGGTGTTGTGCGGGAGCGAACGGTAAATCAATGCCAAAAAACGCTGTGGTAAGGCGACAAAAAAGCGACCTCTGTAAAAATCCATTTTGACCTCCCGCCTCAAAAATTCAACCACCACCCCAGCACACAATTCGCGGCAAGTCCTAAGGGATTTGTCCGCCATGAGCGTCGTGTCCGAAACGAGAAGTCGTTTTCCTGCCCGCTAAAGGGACATAACCCTCTCGACTCCAACGCGTCCCCGAGACATTTTCCAATCCGACCTTTTTCTCGACAGCTCGAGCCCACGTTGACGCGGACAGATGACAGCTGCATCAGCACCGTGGTTGGATTGGAGGGAGTTTAAAAAAATGATCGGAAGGTGTTGACATTGGAGTGAAGTAATCAGGTGCGTAGCATTTCGCAGGGACCAACGAGGTTTCGTGTGCGGTGGCGTTTGACTTTGACTCTCGAGAACTTCGAGCCAATTAGAGCCAATGGGTGAAGATTTGAGCATTTCGAGTGCCGCACTAGCTTGAGAAGTGGTGTACTGCCGGCCCACGGTCCGCGCTAAGCTTGCATTCAGCCCACCTTGGCGAAGACCGTTGAATAGTGACTCCTCTTTAGGGACAGTTCCATTGACTCGACGAGAATATAACTAGGAGTGTCAAAAATACCCAAGCCGACCCGACTGAATCGGAAATCTCTAGTGCTTTCTGGTCGGGCCTTGTTCGGTTTGCATCGTAGGTAAAGCAATATGAGTATTTTGATGGTTCGGTTCCATCATCTAGCCAACCCAAAATAACCATTTTTCCCCCTCCTTATGTGGTGGTTGAAGACATGTCTATGACATTTTTCGTTTCGGTTATTATGATCCGAGCATCTCCGCCACCAACTCCTCACCTTCACCGGCAAATCCGACAACACCCATCAGTCTCCAACACCTCCGCAAAGTTTGCCATCATGTAGCCCTTCGACATGTCAATCTCCTCTACCCAACTCCACCCGACTTCCATGTTTGGCGGCGCTTCCCCTAGATCGACACGAACAGCTCATCATTCGGTCGTTGGAAAAATCTTTTATGATGTCTTAAAAGACGATGAAATAATTAAAAATTACTGATATGTGTTTTAGTTGAGTAGGATCATATGAGATATAGGATCGTCTGAAGTCGTGGAGCTATCTATCGAGGGTGAACAATGCATTAGGTGCTGATGAGTCTATATAGACTGGATGCACCTGAAGTGAACAAGCCTAGAACAAAAAATTCGGTAAAACTTGGAGGTATCATGTATAGGTGAATAGCGAGGCAGAGCCATAATCACCAAAATACTTGGAGGGACCATAAGATAGAGACTCGAGTGAAGTTGATATGAGAAATAATTTGCCAATATCGAAGGTATTCAAAAAATGGTGTGAAAGATTGGCTATAACTAATCGAGCTTCATAGAGGTGAACAAATCGCGAAGAACGGAAAGTTCGTAGAAACTTGGAGGTGCCGAATAAGGTGAACAGTTTATATAGTCTCCTATCACTAAGATACTAACGACCACTGATGGATAGCAGTTCACAAGTCGAATTGCAACAAGTAGCTTGGATATACTCTCAAATTGCTTATATAAGCAGCTAACGAGAACGATTACGAAGAACATACTTATAACGTGTATATTACTTTAGATAAGAAGATCCCTATATCCTTTGATTAATGTCGTGTGTCAAAAGGGATACAACAGCTATCTTCAAGGACTGAAATTATGGAAAGAAGATTGGAAATAAATCAATTAGTTTATTACCAAATTAAAAGGAATGAATTATTACCAAGCATAGCCAATTCTACTTGAGAAACCCTCACAATTACCTAAAAGATTTGATTGTATGGATGACTAAATCTCGTGGTAGTTGTGTCCATCAATTCCAACGGCTAATTGATCCTCTTGTAGATCCCCAATGACTAGTTAGGAGATTGAATGTGTTTCACTCTATTGAGAGTTTTTGCCGATTGTAATCTCATTTGAAAAGTATACCAGTGTTATAGCAAAGCTTGTAAAGTAATAGTGTGATTTATCATTTTCGGGAAGAAGAACATTGATCTGCACTTGTAACGAGTCAAAGGATTATTAGTGAAATCTAACCTAGTGATGATTGTTAATGTATAAGAGTGGACATAAGCTTGTTTTAAGCCGAGTTACTATAAAGATTTGCTTGTATCTTTTTTTATCTCTCTATATATTAATATATCTGTTTGATAAGAGCATCTTACTTGATATAACGAATTTGTTCTTGCATATACTAACTACTGCTGCATATATCAAACTTAATTTTGATAATTTCGCAAAAATATATCAAGTTTTGATAATCAATCTATTCACCTCCTTTTAAGTTGCATACTTAGCCATAACAGATGCGTTGGTGGACGTTTGGATCTTCAAATGTGTCTATGGTTGTCCATATTCAAGCTCCATTTCTCTTCTCCCTGGCCGACCAGATCTTGATGAGATCGACAGCCATGGAGCCTCATCGTCTCTAGATCTGGAGGCGCCTTATCATCGCTGAACGTCGAGGATCTTATGGAGCTCGCGATCATGGCGTTCTCGAGATCCGTCCTTGTCGCAGGCGATCTCAGGATCCATCCACATCGTTCTATATCTGGAGCTTGCTGTAGTTGAAGGATGCGAAGCAAAAGCTGAAAACCCGAACCTTCCCTTTGGTTAGGATTTTGTACGATTCAAGTCTCGATTTGGGTGTTTAGTATGTCTATCACTTGCGTTCGGATCGGTGGAAATCTGAACCGAACTGATCAATTGACACCCCTAAATATAGAGGTGTTAGTTTTGCCACTAGCTATGATTCTAACTAGGAACAAGAGGTCAATTCTTGACCTTTTTACTACTTGAAAAAGTTCATCTTGAAGAAAGAGAAAACTTTGATATGTGTGCAATGGCTATACAGTCTCATGTGGGCTAAGCCTGTGAAAAGAACGCTTCATGTTGCGACCAACATGCTCCGCTTATTTCGTGATCAAATCATTCGATCCATTCAATTTCTTGCTCCCTTTGACTTCTATAGTAAATTTGCTAGAAGCCACATATCATCTAAGAAATCCAGCCCGAGCGAATATGCCTTGTCCTTATCATATTGGCTAAGAGCCTAGTTCATCATTGAACCACGCATATATCGAAGGATATCCTGCTTTGATACTAGTTACAATTGTTTGATCCTCTATGTGAGCTGCGACGAACATGCTCCGCTTATTTCGTGATCGAATCATTCGATCCATTCTAATCTCCTACTCCCTCTTACTTCTATAGTAAATTTACTGGAAGCAACATATTGTCTAAGAAATCCAATCCGGGCAAGTATGCCTTGTCCTTACCATATTGACTAAGAGCCTAATTCGTCATTGAACCAGACATATATTGAAGGATATCCTGCTTTGATACTAATTACAATTGTTTGATCCTCTATGTGAGTTGCGACAAACATGCTTTGTTTATATCGTGATCGAATCATTCGATCCATTCCGATTTCTTGCTCCCTTTGACTTCTATGATAAATTTTGCTAGAAGCCACATGTTGTCTAAGAAATCCAGCCCGGGCGAATATACCTTGTCCTTATCATATTGGGTAAGAGCCTAGTTCGTCATCAAACCACGCATATATTGAAGCACATCCTACTTTGATACTAGTTACAATTGTTTGATCCTCTACATGAGCCAAATCTGCAAAATTAGTACTCAAGTAACAATCGCTTAGAGACGTGTCTCTACATATGAATAATATCACGAGCTCTCACTCTGTGACGTAAAACTCATTTCGTTACGATGCATCCTCGATTTAATTTAGACGAGCATTTCGGTCATGGATGTCAACATTCTCATTAGGCAATTTGATGAAAGGATAAACGGTGATTTGTATCAAATTGAAGCATTTGAAGTACCCCGCACGATATTCAGTAGCTCGAGTCTGCCCACCGACTGATTACTTTATTCAAAGTGAACGTGATCTTAGCTTTGGGATGCAAAAGTAGCAGCACAAAACGAGGCCCGCAAACTTCACTCTCGTGCTTCCACAGTAACCTCGGTTAATATGTATCAAACCATGGTAAATCACAGCCATCACTCGATAAATATCTCTCGAACACTTGCCACGATACCATAAACCTCCACGTGATTTACCTCATCTCACACATGTGCTGGAAAAACTCACTTTGTGATATGTTGCATTTGATCCGAGATATAACATCGATAAAGGAATGGATATCTCGTATTATAATATAATTCCAACACCTCGCTCGCATACATACAAACACCGTGTTCGAAAAATCCAGCACGACTCATCTCGTCATTTTTCCCCTTCATGGAATTAAGAATAATTTTCTGGGTAAGATGGATATAGAATCCGAGGAGGAATTTTCGACCTGTTTCTGCTTGATGCTAAGCCTAGAACAAACGCAAACTGCACAATTTTGGGGGTTATCTTGTCCTTGCAACTTGCAGAGTCTCCGTGCATCCAAATATTGGCGGACGGGAAAATTATTGCCATTGGAAAACGAAGTTCCACCTGCCACCAAAAGGCGAAAGATTCAAGGATCCCGAGCCTTTAAAATAATTAAAATGGTGGACCATTGATGTTTTTTTATTTTTGGGTCAGAGGACCATTAATGTTGGATTGGCTAAATTGGTGACGTGGGGATGTTTGTGTCCAGGACTTTTCGTGTTTTGGTGGGGTCGGAAAATACCTGATGTTTTGGACATGACTAATGATCCTACACATCACCTTAATGAGCTTGAGTTGATTTGGAATTGGATGAAATTTAAATTAGGATTATTAACAACAACTCTCGAATGATTGATTGATTGAGTATACTTTATAAGTAAATTTTTAATTTCTAAAGCATCAACTCGTGTTTCAAAAGAAGGTTTAGTGCGTTGAACACTGATTGTAATTATCTTTTCTTGTTTAGTTTGGGGGTCGGAAAATGCCTGATGTTTTAGACATGACTAATGATCCTACACATCACCTTAATGAGCTTGAGTTGATTTGGAAGCCAAGAGTCCCGAGGGTAGTGTCGATCTAGCATTGGATGAAATTTAAATTAGGATTGTTAACAATAACTCTCGATTTATAAGTAAATTTTTAATTTCTAAAGCATCAACTCGCGTTTCAAAAGAAGGATTAGTGCATCGAACACTAATTGTAATTATCTTTTCTTGTTTGGTTTGGCCTAATTGAGATTGGGTCATATCTACTCAAATTGGCCTTTTCTTCCATTATGGATTTCGAAATGTGTTGAGGTCGGCAACAAGCATGTGAAGATTGATTGATGCTCCAAAGGAGCTGTTCTATGTCCTTTTTCCCCCTAAGCAAAGTAAGCTTTTAGTGTAGCTAAATCAAACGAGGAAGCCGAATGCCCCGGGATCAAAATAGGGTCATGTCGCTATTATAATTTAATTGGTACAGGGTCATGACCGCATCCAAAATGTCACATATGTCAAAATCACCAATGACACATCTTGCCCTCCACATGATTTTAGCAAAGAAATGTGATTAGTGGCATATGAGTGATTATAGCGTCGATCGACCAATCAAATTTTGAAAGAGAAATGGAGTTTATTAGTACGTGTGAACTAATGATTTAGATTTGACTTTTGATCCAACACATTACCTTAACGAGCTCAAGGTGATTTGGAAGCCAAGAGTAGTGGGGTTAGTGTCGATCTCGGCATTGGGTGGAATTTAAATTGCTATTGTTAACAATAACTTTCGAAAAGACTGATTGAAAGGGTACTTTATAAAGAGAATTTTTAATTTTTAAAGCATCTGCTTGTGTTTCAGAGAACAATTAGTGTGTTGAACGCTAATTATGTTTTCTTTATTTAGTCTGGCCTAGTTGAGATTGGGTCATGTCTACTCAACTTGGTCTTTTCTTCCTTTATGGATCTCGAAATGTGTTGAGGTCGGCAACAAGCATGTGAAGATTGGTTGATGCTCCGAAAGAGCCGTATTATGTCCTTTTCCCCCCTAAGCAAAGTAAGCTTTTAGTGGAATTAAATCAAATGAGCAAGCCGAATGCCCCAAGATCAGAATAGAGTCACATCACCATTACAATTTAATTGGTATTGAGTTAGAAACACGTCTGAAATGTCATATATGTCAAAATTGCCACTGATGTGTCTCGGCCTCTACATGATTTTAGCATGAGTAATAGTAATTAGCGGCATCCGAGTGATTATAGCATCGGTCGACCAATTAAATTCCGAAAGAGAAATGGAGGTTATTAGTACATGTGAACTAATGTTTTAGATATGACTTTTGATCCTACACATTACCTTAATGAGCTCCAGTTGATTTGGAAGCCAAGGGTTTTGGGGGTTGAGTCGATCTTGGCATTGGATGAAATTTAATCGGTGCTGTTAAGGATAACTCTTGAAAGATTGATCGAGATTGATTTATGAGGGAATTTTTAATTTCTAAAGCATCGATTCGAGTTTCATAATAACGATTAGTGTGTCGAACACTAATTGTATTTTTCTTATTTAGTTTGGCCTAATCGAGGGAGGGTCATGTCTCATGTCTACTCAACTTGTTTTTTTATTCCATTATGGATTTCAGAGAAATGAAGGGGGGATTTCAAAATGTGCTGAGGTCGGCAATAAGCATTGGAAGTTTGATTGATTCTTTTTCCCTTTAAGCAAAGTAAGCTTTTAGTAAAGCTAAATCAAGAATAAGCTGAAACCATAATATCAAAAATAGGGTCATGTCACTGTTACAATTTAATCGATACAGAATCATAAATGCATTCAAAATATCACGTATGTCAAAGTCATCATCAATGTGCGTCGCCCTCTTCATGATTTCAACAAAGAAATGGGTAATAATGATTAGTAGCATCCGAGTGATTTTAGCGTCGATCAATTAATCATATTCCAAAAAAGAAATGAAGGTTGTTTGTACATGCGAACTTCATTTGAGATGCTGCTCCGATTGCACGCTCTTTACTTTCTCTTCCTATTCTATTCATGGAGTTTCTTAGTAGCATCGAAAGAGAAAGTAATTAACGTTTGCATTATTAGTAAATGCGAAAAAAAAGAAAAAAACTAAAATGTTCACTCGGATAATCGAATCCAACGAATTAAACAGTAAATTAAAATAAATAAATAAAAACCAACGAGGGGATAATACGAGCGACTCAAGAGTCAAGACTAGTAGCTGGAAAATTTTATTTCTTAGTTTATTTTTGGTCAAAATATATCTGGAAATTCGAAATTTGGAAATTTAAGAGGGAAAAGGTGGTGGGAAGGGTATTTTGGGGGAAATGGACTAAAAATAATTCGGACCCAAAAAGGCGGGCAAACCAGAGGAGACCCCTCCCAAAGTTGGAGCCTTTTTCCCTCTCACGCCGCTTTCTCCTTGTCTCCACTCCCTCTCTCTCTTCCTCTCTCTCTCTCTCTAGGTTCTACCAGGTTCGATTCCGCCTGCAATTCAAGCTCTCAGGAGGTAAGTGAACCTGGGCTCTCCTCAAAAACGTCGCTTGTGCTCCCTGTTCGCACCTCTCGGCGCGTAGATCTGTAGCGTTAGGCGCTGCCGCTGCTGCATGTGTTGCTTGCTTGAACCGTGGCTCTGCGTGATTTTCTTCCTTCAGAAAATTGGGGATCGTTGATGGTTGTCTGTGCCCTTCATTTGTTACTGGAATGCGTGTCTCTGTGGCTGGTCAAGATTTTAGCTTTCCAGCCGTGGGTGCGATGCGGAAGGAGTTGGATGAGTGAAATGGTGGCGCGGCGTGTTTCTTTGCGTACGCCTGCTTTGCCCGCTTTGCCTTTGTGTGGAGAGGATAATTGAGCTGGCTTGTCCTTACTTGGGTAAATCAGTTTCTTGGGTAGTTGGAGGATTATAGATTTGCACTCACCTATTTTTTCCTGGCTAAAAGACAGCATTGTTCCGTTAATAGAGTGAAGACTAGCGGCTTTTGTGGCATTGAAAAAAAAAAAACTGAACAAGTTTTTGTGACCCTGCTTCTGGTCATCAGTGGTTTTCTAGAAAATCTGCTTTTGGCCTGTCTAAGCAAGTTTGCTTGTAGTATTTTTCTTGTTCCACATAAACCCATTATCGGTTCCAGTATAATTTAATTCGTCTTTAACTGTGACAACTGAACGGTGTTGCTAAAACAGAACCAGTTCGGGAGATAGAGTTGCATGACTCGGTAGATCTACTTCAAGGTTACTGCTAGCTAGCTATAATGTATTCCTTTTTTCTTTTACACGAGTGTCCTGCACCAAGAACACAGGGGTCGGGTGGAGATGGATCTGTTATATGTTTTAGCTATAGTTTGACTCATCCTAAATTTCATCTGGGCATGTTGTGCATGTGGAATGTCTGCTTCTAATTTGCTAGCTCAAGCATGGCTTGTATAGAGGTCTCTTTTGTCATAAATGAAAAGAAGTCGTTTAGCCAACCTTTGCTGCAATAGTCCCAACACAAGCCCATAAGCTTCACCAAGATGGGTTATGAATGTATTGAGGTTGTACCGTGGGAACAAATTCATAGGAAATTCTTAAAATTAATTGCCATCAGACCCATCCCCACACTATTTCTATTACTGCATCACCAATTTAGATGGTTGTTCTTCCCTTTTCAAACTTCTTGCGGTTCCAGTGCTTGTATATCTTTCCTAGTATGAAAATTTTAATTTTGTGGCATCTAAAGGCTTGGTGATGTGAAAGGACAAAAGTAGCTGTGGAAATATTACTCGGCTATCCTTTTCTTTGGCTCTTATTTACTTTTTTCAACACTAAAATATGGTGTCTATATGTTAGTCACTCATGATGATAATTTTGCATGCATATGCAGTAAGAGCTATGCTTTTTGCATAAGTTAATCAAGTGATAATCTACTAACATAGTACCTAAACCATGTCAGATAACAGCTGATTAAATCTGCGAATGCCACATTATAAAGCTATAAACCATGAAACTTAAAACCTAGGAAATGGTGTTCATCATCTGCCCAATTATCGTAAGTTTCTGATTATCAAAGTAGCAAAGGTTAAAAAATAAATAAATAAATAAATAATCTCCCTAGCTGATTACCAGAGTACTTTCTTGTTTTAAATCACTTCAATCTGAGTGATCGCCTTTTTCTGCTTTACTGCTTTAGCTTACTTGGTTTGGGGATATCTTCATATTATTTTCCCATTGATATTGAGGATGGCTAGGTGTTAGTCGTGTTAAAATGATCTCTCTTATATCTTGATTTTTCGTCGATTGTTTCTGTTTTAGTCTTTCAGCAAGTGTAAATCCATTAAGGGAGAAATGCCTGAGATTTTAATGTTCTCATATGGCATTGCTGTACTATTTGATGTCACCAGGTTGATATGGAGAGAATAGACTCAGACAAGCTGCAATCAAGTTGGTTGGATACCCACTTTAATCCTATGAAGTCCACATGGCTTTCAGAAAATCTTCAGTGTAAGCGTCTGAGATCTAGTAGCTCCTTGTTCACTTGTCATTGTAGATCCTTAATTATCGGATGCCTTCCTTTTTCATTAGGGAAAACATTTATTTTTTATAGAGCATGCTTTATAAATAGAGATATGGCTCCCTTCATTATCAAAGAAATTATGAAACGTCAATATTTGAACAAATATCATCTTGCATAATTTTGTGGGCTGCATCATGCATTGTGACAGTATGGAAAAATTTTGTGGTCCACAGATATGAACCGCAATTTCAAGGAAATTATGAAGCTCATAGATGAAGGCAGCGGTTTGACAAATGGTGTTGATATATATGATCCAAAGAGGCCCCAGCTTATTGCTCTAGTTGAGGAATTTTACAAAATGTATCATGCATTAGCTGAACACTGTGATCAGTTGGAGTTGGAAAGGCATAATCCCGAACCTCTGAGATCCGGATTAGAACAGGGCTCTCCGCAACTGACTCCTGGTACAGGTGCATCTTTTAGCTCTGGTGACGGCAGCATTGACATTTCAAAGGAACACTATGAGTCATCTTCATTTTCCTCGGACTCTGAATCAGAATCTATCAACTGCACTGAGAGTACTTACAACAGCAAGGTTACACAAATGAATGGCATTGGACAGCAACAGGAGAACAGTGAGCTCAGTACGGATAGTATAAGGAAGGTAAAAGAACATGCAAGCTACAAGGAACTGGTTGCTAGAAACATCCGTTATGAGGAAGAGCTAAGGCTTTTGAACCAAAAACTCCAGCAGTCAGAAAATGAAATAGCCAGATTGAATAGTGCCCTGGAGAAGGGCCAAACAGTTGCTGGTGATTTGCAGGTTGAGCTTCAAGCTGCCCACAATGAGATCAGAGCTAGAGATGCCAGCATCGAAGATTTAAATGCAAGAGCTTCCCAACTGGAGAACCAGATTGCCGAACTTCAAAATCATATTTCAGACTCCAGCCAAAAGGCTGAAATGCTGATGAAAGAGCTTGAAGTAGCTCAAGAAAAGATGCAGATATCAAATGAAGGTACAGCATTGCTAACCGCCAAGTTTGACTCAGAGAGAAGGCAGGTGTTGGAACTGCAGGAACTGGTTTCTGGGTACAAATCTGATGTTTCTGATCGTGATCTTATGATTGTGGATTTAAGAGCTGCACTATCTGAATCGCAGCAAAAGTTGGTCACTGAGAAAGAACAATTGCTGCTACAAATGGCTACTTGCAAAGAAAGGCAACAAACATTTGAGGCGGGATTGAAGGAGTGGGAATGTAGGGGCAAATTGTTGGAAGAGAACTTGAGTCTTCGTGAAAATGAAATGAATGCAATGAAGCAATGGCATGATATTGAAAAGAAAGATATGCAAGTCGATATCCATCACTTGAAGGAATCACTTGCTAGTAAAGATAACCAAGTGGAAGAGTTGAACAAAGACCTCGATAAGCTCAAACTGAAATATGACATGCTGGTGGCAGAGAAAGATGGGTTGGCTGCTCAGATTCAAAACCTGTTAGCTGAGGCAAGCGCTAAGAATGATCAAGTGCAGCAAATGGAGAAGCATATGTGCAATTTGCAAAAGGAGCACCAGGAACTGATTGCTGGTTCTGCACACGCACAGAAGCTTGTGGGGGAGTTGCGATCAAGAGTGGAGCAGCTAGAGAATGAGGTGGATGGTCAGAAAGTGGTGATATCGGATGGAGCTGAGAAGAAGAGGGAGGCCATACGGCAGCTTTGCTTTTCATTGGAACATTACAGGAGCGGATATAAGGAACTTCGTCAAGCTTTTCTCGGACACAAACGACATGCAGTTCAAGCCTCATAAGTTGATTTGCTTTGCACATGCCTCAATTACTTTTTTGTTTCCCGTGAAATTACAAGGTCCATGGTATGATCTGTGTATGTTGTATTCTGTTGGTGACAATCTATAGTTTGAACTGGAAGTCCTTTTTCTATGTGCAAAGGTGCTAATGCTCTGCTTTTTGTCATATGCAGTCCGGTGGGTAATTTGTGGGCTGGGTTTTTTAGTAGTTGGGCTGCCAAACTTGGTTCAGCTAATGAAAGTTGCAGCATTATTCCTAGTTAAGTTGAGCATTGGTGGGATGCAACGTGCAGGGGATCTATTCATGAGTCATCATTGCAAAAGTAGCACATGAGCCCATGCTATTGTTGTCGAATGTTAGTGTCCCTCCAGCACATTGAGTACATAAGGAGACGTAAATTATACACTTATCTACTGCATTTCTTTTAGCACTGGAGGACAACCTGGCACCGGTATGCAATTCGTATGATTGTCTTGTCTCCCATTTCCTTAAGGTTAAATGGTTTTCAGTGCCCTGTCTGTCCAAGTCCGTCTCGGCGTTTGGCGTCCTTCGTTTCCCTTGTGTGATATCATCGCGCTATTGTCCCATTTCGCCTTCTAAAGACGGTTTCAATCTAACACCAAACTATGACTTCTTTTACGTGTAAACACTCTCTATCTAGTCTAACGCGCGGAAACATGGACTGCTATTTACAATATGAAATCCTGAGTTTTCAATTTTAGAGTGCTCTACACGGCAAGGAGACAGCGTCAAAGTACTTGACCTTCGGACGGAATAAAATGATCGTGTCAGCTTTGATTTCTTTTAGCACCAAAGGAAAGCACTAGAATGCCTGGGGATGGGGGACCTACTCATGTCCAATCAATGCAAAACACAGCTTAAAAAAAATGAAAAAAATTGGGTTACCCATAAGTTGTCTCCATGAAGTTTTATTTTTTATGAAGTGTGGACCGAGTATCAATGTTCAGTACATATTTGGTGAATTTGACTTCAAAAGGTGATGGTCTAAAGCGCTTGGTAGGTTGTGCAAATCTTGTTTACTCACTGCAGAAGGAGCAAAGTCAAAGTCTTGCTCTTCACGCAGTCTGCCTTCGAAGAAACTTCACGGGAAGCTATCTGCAAGTTCAGCGGTCGTTGGTCTCATTAAATATTTCCTGGCCCCAGTGGAAAGTTTTAATCATGATTGACTGGGTCTTGATACATGTCTTTCTCTGAATGATGATTAAGATAAGCTGGTTAGAGGAAGGCATCTCAGGCGGGCAGAGTCAAATTGGTGTTTGAATTTGAGAGCATTTGTTTTAATAATGTCCTCACTTGCTTTTTCTTGATTTCAGATTTGGGTTTGGCCCAGTTGGGGTTGTTGAAATCTTTGAGAATCATTTCACCTGTTCCTGTTTCCTCAGTGTGGGGCAATACTATTCTTCAGCACTTGGCACACAGCCTTCTGTATAATTTATTTGTTTTCCCATATAAGCCCATGTTATGTTTTATGCAACTTTATCTTTTTTGGCTCAAAGACATACAGAGATGCAAGTGAATGGCTAACTGCTAATTTCTTGTTCTTACATATATCCACATACGATGTGGATTTTTGCACATTAACTGTTGAATTTCCTTTTCATCAGTTAGTCCACTGCCTGCCATTCACGGTAATGAAGTGTCACATAAGCATAAACCAGTCAACAAACTCAAGATTCATTAAAGAGAGCGATAAGATGTGAGACCCGCGAACTCAAGATTCGTAAGAAAGGATACCCAGTTCACGACAATCCTGTCCTGTGATTGCAGCTTAACACGTCAAGAAAGTTAATCAAGTCGACGATGGACTGTCGATTGTTCGCAAGACTATCTTTCCAGAGGATGGGCGAGAGGAAGGTGAACAATGAGAGACCAGTCAAAGGTAAGCAGTGACCCGTCACCCCGTTTTGGCTTTAAATAGTCGGCTGCCCACTTTAACACCCGACATGCAATCCGGGCAGGCCTCACCTCATTGCAGTGATATCCCCTTTAGAGAGAGAGAGAGAGCTTTCCTTCTTGGGGTTGACTGAAAAAGCTCGAGAAACTACGAAGACCGGGCACTCTTTATTCCATTGAAAGCAAGAACGAGGACGAAGCAGCAGCAAAAGAAAAGGAGAGAGAATGCCACGATGAACACCGAGCAAAGAACTAACTTCTCGAGCAAAGTACTAACTTCTCAAGCAAAGAAAGAAGATGCTTCCTCTATGTTCTTCCCAAGGTCAGTCGTTCCCACCACCACCCACCACACCCCCCCCAAAAAAAAAAGAAGAAGGAAAATTAAAGATATAAATGCATGAAGTGTTTTATAAATATCAGCGGCTCTGTTTTAACTTCCCATCCCTTAGACCTGATAATAGAAAGTTATATATTTTTTTTCCAATTCGGGTGTTATCAGAATTTTCCTTGGGTCATTTCTGTATGTGGTAGAATTCAATTCTGTCTCGTCTACTTCTTTTCTTGCGGAGTTTCTGGTGTTTCATCCAAGGTTGGTTGGGTCTCCTAACTTCATCTGGATTCGTGCATGAACTCGATCTCATTTAATATTTGCCTCGGAATCATGGGTTGACAATTTGACATGATGTTTTCTTCTTCATTTTGTTGTTGTTGTTGTTGTTCTCTCCAATCTTGGTAAATGATCTGGCATAGCTGTAGATGATTCTTGTTTTTAGTATGGTCAGTTCGATCTGGGCAGTAACTTTTTGTAGACAGGATTGCCCAGTTCTTCTATTTTCCTTTTTCCCCGAGTGTTCGTTTCAAAATGAGGTCCCAAGGTGATGGATAGATACGTATGCATATCATTATATTTGTGTTGGCCTGTATTAGGACATGAACATCCACAGTTCTATACATCAAGAGTTTGATTTCTGCCTTGATTTCCCTGTTTAATTAGCAGATAGTTCAAAAATTTCTTCTCTGCTTGGAAATTGCTGTGGCTCGAAGAATTGTCAGTAACAGTCAACCTTTTGATCCCAAATCTCTCTTTACGCAGTTATGCATCATATCAGAGGCTGCAAATTGCAATTGTATAATATTCTGTCTCAAGTCGTCTCTGTTCTTTTCTTATATTTCTGGGCCTTTTTTTTGGCATCCGTTATCGATTCTAGCGAGTACTCTTTTTAAGTGTTGGATTTAAGGGGATAGAAGAAAAATAACTGAATCATTGGCTGGAATGTGGTCATTTTGGCACATTGCAATAGTTAAATTTGTTGTTGGGAAATGCATAATGTAATTGCAGAGCCAGATGTCCCTGCGTAGAAGGGTTGCGGATTCTATTATGCCAAGCCTGCTGTTGAGTGATTCGACCCATGCAAGCATAACTGCTAATGGTGACATGATATTGTCAACGTGTTCTGTGACATGTCATATCAGATTCATATCCACTTTTTGATAGATTGTTGACAATGGTGATAGGCATGATACAGATTGGAGTTCAATCCTTGATGTGAATAATCCTCTAACATGATGTCTTCTGTAAATCAATCCTGGCATTTTCATGGGTTCTTGTTTGGTTCCAGAAAAATTTTAGCAATAGTTTTGAGCAAAAGGAAACTGTGAGCTAGACGTTCTTTTGCCATGGTGCGAGAGTGGAATTGCATCTAACAATGATCATTGTCTTGATCCTTCCTAATCACAAGGGCACCATATATCAGCTTAACTGTCATCGCCCAACAGCTTGTATGCATTTTTTAGGAATGGCTTTGCACATCATGAATCCATAAGCTTGATGGACTTTCGTTTTCTTGTTCTAGTTATGGGAACAACTTGCTTCTAGTGCCATAAAACTTCGACTCCCACTTTTTTTGCCACGAGCATCTGTTGTCTAGTTAAGGGTTAACACCATGATGCCAATCTTATTAGAATCTCACTTTCTCTTATTTGACTTTCCATCGTGCTAGGAAAGTTTCAATGTATAGGTTAATCTAGCCAGTTTGTTGGGAGAAACATGACCACTGGACTGACTCGTAAAGTTCGGCTAGTCAAGTGTCCAAAATGTTGGCAGCTTCTTCCAGAGCCAGCGGATGTTTCTGTGTACCAATGTGGTGGATGCAGCACTGTCCTTCGAGGTAATTTACCTGATAACTTTAATGACTGTGTGTTTGATAATTTTCTTCGGAATCTTCCATTTATTTCATTTTGAATAGAAGAGATCATCAACTTTGGTCAATTGTAACTTTCACTCCTGATATGGGATCCACTGTCGCAATTTTTTCCTCTTGCTTTGTGTGTAGATATAGCAGTATATGTATCTGGCTTAGCATTTTAAATCTAATTGTTTTTCCATGCAAGCAGCAAAAAATCGCAGAACTGAAGCTGGGAGTGCAGTATCGGAACTACTCGAGGCAGCTGATGCTCAGAAGAATAAACCTGAATTGACTTCTGTGGATGACGGTTCAAAAGAATCAGGACATGGAACGGTTCTTCCTTCCTCGACACTCCATTCACCTGATCGGAGCAATGTGGACAGCTGTCGCATATCTGACAATGGCAATGCTGAACCTGACCAGCCTTGCGAGTCATTCCCATCCAAAGCAGCTAAAAAAGACCGGAGCAGGCAAGATGTGTCTGGTGAGTCCAATGAAGAAGGACATGGAGGAGCAAGGGATGTTCAGTCTTTGACTCAGCCTGCTTCTCTTGATAATGGACAGACTTTGCTTGTCGAGACTCCAAGAGCAAATATAGACGGAAGTGAAGAGAGCTCAACGTCTGAAAAGCTGCCAGAGCAACCTGATGAGAGTGTTTCACCTGACATTGTAAATCGGAGGGATTCTCTAATCTCTGCAAGTGGAGAATATGGTCACCCAAGCTCGATGCTGAGAGGTGAACCTGGAGAAGCGCCTATCTCCACATCAGCCAAAGGATCGGATGATCATGTTTACCCATCTCCTACTCATGTTGAGAATCAACACGCTGGCGGGTATGTTCATCATACAAAAGAAGCGAATTTTGCTGTTTCTGAAGGACAGGTCGCTAGGCAGAAGTTCCTGGAGAATCACAAGACAGATCCTAATTTTAGAACAAAGCATCCCCTAAGGAAAGAAGCGAATTTTGCCGTTTCTGAAGAACAGGTCACTAGGCAGAATTTCTTGGAGAATCACAAGACGTACCGTAATTTTAGAACGAAGCATCCCCTAAGGAGTTCTAAGTCATTTTACCATAGGGATGGAGGGACCGACCCAATTAGAGTTAGCAGGCGGGATCGAGGTGAAATAATTAGACATGCAAGGCAAGGTCTTCCTGCTCTATACCGAAATAGATCAGAATTAGAGGGATTAGAGCCTGGCAGAGCACCAAACTTCCAATGGGATCCCCAAGAAACATATGAGGCTCCCCTGAACAAGGTGCACAAATATCTGGTTCGTAGCTCAAGCTGTCGTTTACCAGACAAGCCTGAGTTCGCTTCTCAGGACGAGATGGAACTGCTGAGGTTGGTTGTTGAGCTGGAGGATAAACTAAAGAGGACGTACAATCTCCATGGAACAAGAAATGAAGGAGTGTCCCGGCAGTTTAGTTATTCGGGGAAACATTTCTCGTCGGAAACCATGGAAAATAGCAGAAAATCTGATTACTCCTATACCCATTGCTTCCCACATGACAGGCATTACTCTGTACACTTGCCTCCACTTGCCAATCACGATGAAGGAGTCTATAGAGTTCATTCAAGTCGCACCATGTATAGTCAATATGCCTCCTCTCCCTTGAGCTCCCAGCAGTATGCAGTCCCCTCGTTGGATCGCCAAATGAAGTTTAAGCAATTAAGAAAAGACCGTCAATTTTCCAAGAGACACTTCCGGCCTATCGCAGGTGGGGCCCCACTTATAGTTTGTTACCATTGCTCGATGCTGCTGCTGGTACCTGCGGATTTTATCCTTTCAAGAAGAAGATGTCATCGGCTGAGGTGTGGCTCTTGTTCGACGGTGTTGGAGTTCTCAATTCAGGAAGGAACACACCTAATTCGGTATGCTCCATGTGCAATGGAAGCTCCCTCCAGAGGCCTTTCAGGTTGCTCTGAGGTCATGCACGGTTCTTGCTCCGCTAATAATGGCATTCACCTCAACCGTGGATGTTCTGAAGAAGGTAATCCTGCTTCATTGACACCATCACGTATCCTCTCACAAGTTAAAGGGCGCCATGGGAAGCTTTATTCTCATATTTCTTCTTTTGGAACTTCTGCAGAGAGCAAGTGTGCAATGCCCTCAGAGACCGAGGAAGTTCCTGGCAAAACCAGTTCAGCACTTCATCAGCTAATGGGCTATTCTTCTATTAGTCAGTTGATCATTGGATCAAGGCAGTCAGCCAGTGGGGCGAGCCCTTCCACCCCGAGTAAATCCTAAGCTAAAGGAATGAAGAGCGTTTATTTATCGATTCTCAAAATGCAGCTTTTTGGCAGGCATTTACGAATTTCTAGAAAACCTTAGGTGTTTGTCACCCGTTTTGTTGTCATCCCCCGAGTCATGTTTATGTGAGAATGTGAGAGATGCAAATAATAATGTGCCAGCTGAGGTAACTACATGCCCTTTGTCCAGATTATAAGGTTAGGGTCCATCATTATTGGAAATTTAGTGGACGTCGCACATCACATTGGTCTGTAAAACATGGCGTTCAACAGGTGCTTCTCCATAGTTGAGTTATTCGCGGGACTTAATTCTTTAAGGCTGAAGCATTTCTATTCTCAGGAATGCAGATGCTGATGTGTTTGGTAGTCTTCTGTGATTTAAAGAACCGGTAGAAATACGAATTTTTTTATTCATGACAATGTATTTGAATTGTGTACAAAGTCGGAGAGCTTGGTCTTCTTCATTCTTTTCTTTAAGAGGCTTGGCCTGAAGTTGATGGATTTTCCGTTCTGAGCATATTTTCTTTGGCTGAAGCCACTGATTTTGATTCTTATGCTTTCATATGAGTGAATCTGGAAGGTTACTGGTTTTCTCAATCTCATGTATGCATTTGTCCATCTTGATGGTAAGCAACTTCGAACGATTGACTTGGGACTCACATTTTCATAATCCTGAGACTTGGGGGACAGGCGAAATAGCGTCAAGAAACAGAATTGGGAGGTTTCTTCCCCTTGATTGCCTCGAGATGGATCTGTCTGATCGCAGCTACGCAACTTCAGTGGCACATTCTCGAGATCATATAAAACGATGATTTGATTAATTGATCATACCCTTGATCCAACTGAAAAGACATCATGAACATAAATACAATCCGCACCCTGTAGGATGAGCCAAGTAATGGTAAAAACTCAGTTGCAGATCGGGCGACTAGCTTCCCATCATGCAAAATAGCCACGTCCGGCCATTTATACTTAACAAATGAAGACATTATTTAGCAAGTACTATAAAGTATACGAGAATGTTTTACCCCCACACCTGGCCCCAAAAAACAAGAACGATATACATGAGGAGTACAGCTGTAGACAAAACAGCTTTGGAGTATTGCTTCGAGCATGAAGTGAAAAATCTGGTTTACTACTGTATACTGAATATGGTAAGGAAGAAACAAAAGCTTTCTCATGTCACGTCGAACCCAGAATTAATTAAAACGGTCTCTGTAGTTGCTTCTGCGATTTGAGACGATGGATATCCTCTGGTCTTGCAGCATGTTGAGGTTAGGTGCCAACAAACGCGTATAACGGTCAAAATAAAGAAGCTGCTTCAAGAGCAGTGCAAATTCCCGAGGAAATCTTAGCCCGTATGATTGACTAACCCGCACCTGAGGCAGAGAAATTGTTTATCAGTTTGGTTGCTTCATTCGAGTGCCATCAAATAAGATCCAAAAATAGGTCTCAAAGTATACTTGTCAAGTACCATTTACATGTTCCCATTTAACATTTAAGATTTAGCAGCATATCCAGTAACTAATTGCTGCCAAATATGATGACGTCTACACCTACTTACGAATCTTTTTCAGCAACACTTGAAATAAAATCATTACCACATCAAGAAAGAGCGCATTCATCTGCCTCTCATCAACTACCACATTTGCTGAGACAGCAGTGGCATTTGTAGATCTTTCCCGTGCTGTTGCGATGACGACTTCTGTATCTAAATCCTGCAATGGATACACAAAATAAGTTCATCTTCAAAAAGAACCAGAAAATGTAGTCCGATGAAATAAGCGACTATAACTTTGTGCGCAGTTGACAGATATGGCTTTTTGACAAACAGTGTACGACAGGCTATATTATCAATGCAACAAGTGCAATGAGAGAAACTTCTTTGAGTTTCTCATTAAAATGGTCCAAAGGAACAATAGTTCTCTGCTTTCAAAATCTATAAAGTCTGGAGCAAGAGCAAATCTGTGAACATGAATCTCTTGCCTGAATTGATGAAAATATCTTTTCCAAGTCCTTGGCGAATGCCTGTGTGTCAATGTCTCTGTTTGTGGCTCCCATTTCAATTAAAGCAGATGCCATCGACTCATATTCTTCAGTAGCTATCGATGCCAGAAACACTTCCATGGCAGCCCAGGTCTTTGGAGATATGCGTCCAACAATTCCTGCCAAATTTAAAAGAATTTGATAACATAACAAGAAAAAATACACAGCAAGGCATCACCCACTCGAAGTTACAGAGACAGATAGGCACCACTATCATTCTCTCATGGTCAATTGCCGCCTCAAATAAGAATTACAGAGACAGTCGTTAACCTTTTTCAGAACAGTAAACATGGCAAAACCCTATATCTCTGTGATATCTTCTCAAACATACATTATTTGCCTTCACCTTGCTCCAATGGACAACAATAAAATAATTGGAAAAGTTGGTCCTGTCTTAATCCAAATCATGCCCGCAAGCTATCAGGATAATTCATATTGATACAGCACGTAAAGAAACAAATGTCAATGTCAAGACTTAAATCCAGCTTATATTCATGGCGTACTTCAGAGACACATCTGAGAAAAGAACAATGGCAAAAGAATAATAAACTTAGATTTAGTCAAACGAGCAGGCATTATCTATATCCTTTTTTTCATTTTTTAACAAATAATGGCAAAACCCGGAAGAGTTAGCTCAACTCATGGTAATGGGCAACATTATAACAGTATTGCACAAATGTTTTGCTTTTGACATCATATTTCACAGGAAACGTCCTCCAACTAGGACTTTTCACAATAAGTTGATAGCATTGATGCAAAACTGCTCTCACATCAAATTCACCTGACAAACCGTGTACATAATGTTTAGGTGGGAGACATGCAGCAAGCAAGGCAACTACACTGCTATCTTAACAGGTCAACACCTCACTTGGAAAAAGTAAAAGGGAAAGAACAACCGAGTACAATGAAGCAAAAGACAGTTATGTGTGAAGGGCGGAACCCCAGGTGGCTAACTCAGACAAACAGGATGACATTCTTCCATGTTGGCATTATCAACCAGACTGCCAGACTAAAGCTGCTGGAGTTTCATTACATGGTGCATGTGACATATAAACTGCCAACTCACGGAAACCTGTACTCACAGACTTTATCGACAAAGGGATGAAGAAGAAACATCAGCAGAAACAAACAAGAAGATGCATACCAAAATCAAGAAACCCAATACGACCATCCTGCAACAGCCAAAGATTGCCTGCATGCACATCTGCATGGAAGGTCTCACAGGCAAGCAGACTCCCAAACCTACACAGTAATGCAACAAATTACATAATCAAACCTCACATAGCATTTCGCGTTTCAAGAAAAGATGCGACAACAGGCACACATGAGTTTGTAGATGATAGTCGCACCACACATTAAGGGCAGTTATAAGACTATTTTCTGGACTAGGAACGAGCGAACTGATGGAATCAAGATCAGTAAGCGGAACACCATATAGCCTCTCCATAGTCAAAACCCGTTTGCTGCTGCAATATTCATAAACCTTCGGTGCTGTAGCCTGTCTAGTGAGCCCCATTACTTCCAAATATTTCCTGAAGCTTTCAATGTTTGCAGCCTCCTTATAGAAGTCTACTTCTTCTAGCATTGATTCACGAATGTCTTTGACAACACCCACCTACTGAACGAAGATGCAGTTATCAAGCCAAAAATGCAGCAGAATATCTGAAAACAAAAATCAGGCAATGTATAGCTAGTGTATATCATAGGCAGTATTGAAGCCCTATGTTCCAAATTTCAAAAGTCAAGTCTAAGTAATACCAGCGATGTACGGCCAAGTTCCGGGTTGAGAAATTCCAGTATGCGTGCCACAATATACACAAAGTTCATGTCAGCCACCAGTAGATCCTCTGTTCCTGGTTTCAAAACCTTTATCACTACGTCCTCCCTAGAGCCTTTGAGCTTTGCACTGTGAACCTACATGTATCATTTCCAACCGCATATATCATTAGCCATATGATGCAAATTTTGGTGCAAAGGCGGATGGTTGTAATTAAGAGACAGAAATGGAATGAAGAGATGAGTAAAACCTGTGCTATTGAGGCTGAGGCAAGTGGTGTTGGGTCAACATATTCATAAACACTATCTATTGGTCTCCCAAGTTCCTCACGCAAGATGGCTTGGATCTCCTGAAAAGGAACTGGAGGAGCTCTGTCGAAGCACTTCTGAAATTCCTCAACATATTCTTGAGGGAACAAAGTGGGAGCAGATGCAATGAACTGTAAACGAAGAAGGAAAACCATTAAAATTATTGCAAAAGCCTGTCAAATAAACGAAAATAACCAAAAAATGAAAGTGAATTGGCATAGTGAACTTGTTTTCCCCCATGTCAAATATACACTCCGGATACACCACTTCAGGTATCAGAGCTAACCTGACCCAATTTAATATAAGTTGCTCCCATGCGTTCAAACAATTTCCTCAGATAAACAGGGGAAAGTGACCCAAGCTGCGACTCAGTGGGTAATCCAGCTGATGAATTTGCGGACTACAAAACAGGATTTTTACAATTTCTGTGAGAATAATATAATAGCATTACTGTAAATAAACTCTAACCACCAAATCAAAGTTGTTTTTCCTTAATTATGGATGAGAAACTACATTAAAAAGAAGGTTCTTGTCATGAAGCAGTAATGTGGAGAGGAGGCAGTCCACATATAAGTAATGTACAAGACATGAGAGACAGACATTTTCTTGAGCAAGTACAGGCATGCAACTACAGTTGTAACCTTGAAAATACAGCTAAAAGAGATGCTGGAGACACTAAAGGCCACTTCCATGCTTAATTATATAAGTTCTCTCTATCTTCAACATAAAGCCTTAGAATGATTCCACCTATCCATAACTCCAATTTAACAATGAATTTCTGCTGCAAAATTTAATTCTAACAAATTACCATTTACTACTTTAACTTAAATTTTGAAAATGCTTCCTTAAAAGTGTAAAGCATTATGGATTATGACTTCTGTAAGGGAAAAAGGCTGATGGACTTAGGTCCACGGCAATCATGACGGGAGAGTAGATTACTTCATCAACATCTTTCAGAAGAAAGCCATTCTTGCCTGCAAGAATATATAGAGCTGCTCTTGTATCCACTGCTTGATTACTCTTTATAAGTCCACATGTGCAAAATAACAAAGAAGAATCCTACTTGATCTCATGTCAAACATTCCTGACTTTGGACTACTGTCCGTGGAAACAACCACATGAGGGAGTCATGTACAGTGGAGCTAGGATGAAACATGCACGCAAGGCATCACTCATCATGATAATAAAATCAAAAAGCTCCCACCCTGGATACATCTGCTAGCCACTCACTGCCGACTCCAATCACTGCTTGAATACCTTGTGCAAGCCTCAAGGCTCCGCGTGGGCCAGTATTGATAGATGTCTGGACAATGTCTTCCACCAACTTGGGCAAGTTTTGAATGTTTTCTGAAAGAAAAACCAAATCAAAGAACCTATGCTCATGTGAGCACCAAAACACTACAGGACCAGCAAGTTCATCATCATGACAAGACCCATAAAAAAGATCGATCCAGCAGTCTATAACACCACAAAACCAAGCCAGAACACTAACCAAACCACTGGCACCAACAAAATTCCAGGTCAATGTACCACTTGGCAGTTGGCACTATGCAACAACTAAATCACTACCGAAGAAATCCACTAAATCCACAAATCAAATCCCCAAGTGCCACTAAATATCTCATCTAATAAAGAAATCCATTTCGTCCAAGAATTTAATCCAGTTCACCACAAATTCAACCACCTTCTGTGTGCTCAGGTAATCTTCACTCACTCACTCATAGAGTAAAACCCGAGCCCACTAAATAGCCAACAGCTACCATCTGAAAAATTAAAACATATTGAACCAAGAATCTTCGAAGACTGAAAAGGAAAAGGAACCAAGTACCCTGAAGGCGTGAAGAAGAGAAAAGATCCTGCGCTTGGGAGTACTGAGCAAAGAGGGTGAACCCCTTTGAGCGGTCGTTCAGCAGCCTCTTTGAACGCGGAGATAAGCTCGAACTCTGCAACTGACGATTCAAGAACATGAAAAAGGAAGAAGAAATAAAAATCCAATCTTGAGACTGAAAATCGAGTGACAATTCTATAGAGACCGAACCCGAGAATGATGGAAGTGAAATTGAGGCAGACGCCCACACGCGACACCCCTAATCGCAGAGACCGCCATTTCTTGTCTCTGCTCGCACGCGGACTGTAATTCCCACTAGCTACAAACGAAAACAACGTCCTTAAATACGAGAATTTGTGTGCGCTTGTGTCTCCGCTGTCCTGTTTTCGTCTTGGACTGGTACTAGAAGACGGCGACGTCTTGTATCTGGGGGCTAAAAATGTGGAATCGTATGTCCAGCAATGAGAATATCATGGCCTTACTCAAAAAAAGAGAGAAAAAAAAAAGAATCCTTTTTTATTTCGGAGAGAATGACAGAAATTTTTCTGCATCTGTCTCCAAGGCCTTGCGATTTGCGGTAGTAAGGAAAGGGAAAAATCTCTAGTGCACTTCAACAGAGTGAAAACGATGATGCCACGTGGCGTTCCATCCGCCAAGCTCGTAGCTAATGTCCAATTAGTTAAGTCACGGTTGATGTACTTGCGTCCTCTTGTCGCCATTGTAGATTTTACCAAAGTCAGCCATCAATTTGGCTAATTTCGATGCCTTGCCAGAAGTCCAAATGGTCCCTCGCGTTTTGAGAATCGCACTCGTGTTTCTCAATCACGGGATGCTGAACTTACTACCATGATCGTACAATGATGGGCAAACATAGGGAAAATGATACGGGCCACAAGATCGTGATCTTGAACAGCCAGGAACGCAGTGTTTGCTTTTCATTTGTATATAAATGGCTGAATTTAGCCTAACATAGACAAGATCAATGGCTGCCAAAAGCCTGATTACAAGCTACTCGAGGAGAGAACCCTCACTGCAGTATCTGCCTAGTCTTCAGAATTTTGATAATCCTGGAAGGCTCCACCAGCAAAATATCAAATGCTTCGTCCATGTCACGACACAACGGAAATGACTTCCGTCCTGACAGTACACCCACAAGGGCTGAGGTAAATATGTCAAGAATCTGAATCTGAATTGGAATCTGATTCTTCATGCTGCAACTCCGCCGGTCTTAACCTATTAGTATTTGGCTCTAATGGCGGAAGTCCATCCTCCTCCTCCTCCTCCTCCTCATCTTCTTCGTCATCATTATTGTTATCGCCATCATTTGAGTCAGGATCATTTTTTTGTTTGCTAGAGTTATTAACTGCAAGCACCTCCTCACTCGATGAGTCCATGGAGGATTTGAAAGCTTCAGGCCTGCATCATGCGATGTAAAAACAAACATCAGGAGCAGGACAAAAACCAAACAAGGGATGAACTGCCAAAGCCGGTAATGAGCTCAAGGCTGTTCAGATCCTGAGACTTTTCAGTCATCTGAAGTTTTGAAGTTGATGCTATTTACCAGCTCTTAAGTTATAAAGAGAAATAGATGAAGGCTTGGATCTCATAGATGGCAACATAAGTTGGGGGAGAGGGGTGAAGAGGCAGAGTTAAACTGTAAATTCCAAGGCAAAGGGAAAAAAACTTACCAATCTGGAGACTTCTTGAGCTCCCGCACTTGCTCATAAAACAGAACTCTGGAAACGATACATCCTACTTTGCTACCTGATTCAAGTGCCTTTTCCTTGCCACTGTCATCAACCACAATGAACGTCCCTGTGATATAGATCAAATATCTTCTTAATTCAGCAATCAAATTAAATCAATAAAACATCTGATGTACTTCTTATAACTCGTAAAAAATGTAGGAAAGTTAGATGTGCAAGAGCATATCAGTCTAAAATCATTAATGCAATGTTCACATTTCATAAAACTAGTGACCTGGACACACATCGAGTTATCTACATACATATATGGTCTCTGCTTCACATAGCTCAAGTTTTCAGCTCAAATATTCTCCAACATGCTATTACAACCAGATTTAACCAAAATTTAGCACAAATAGAAGTGTGTGTGTGTGTTGGGGGGGGTTTGTGGAAGAGAGATGCTATGCTGAAATAGTAGAACTGTCGAGGCTCCAGCTATGACAGCAAAGGCACAATCAAGTAGCTGAAGGAAGTAAAAGCAAAGTTCAAGAAAGTGCATTTTGGATGTATGATATCATTTTAGTCCTCAAAGTGCAGTGACATGATCATCAACCATGACCATAAACCAAGCAGAAGTGGCACCCAGGAAAGTTTGCTAATTTACATCCTCGTTCCAATCTCAACTACAGTTGTAGGACATATTTGAGATGGCTTCTTGAGAACAAACCTCGTCCAATCCAATATTTCTTTTGGATTTTAGCTGGGATTAGCGCCAAAAGTTTGCTGCCTTGCACATCCATCACCTTAAGAGACAAAATGACAGCATAATCAGTAATTTGGACTTTTAAAGAGGAAAGGAAAAAGAGAGGAATAGAGGACAGAATGACAGATAAAAAAGCACTAGAGAAATTGGTACATGTACTCTTACATTTGAAACCCATAAACTCAACAGATAACACTGGACAAACCAAACCTTAAAAGCACTCTTACACGAGAAAGCCACACTTTCGCATACAGCAGATGCCTCGACAACCATACCGTCGAACTCTCCAAAACAACTTCTGTTTTGATACTTTGTAAGTCGGTTCCTAAGATCCGCCTCAACGTTAATCAAATGACAGTTGCCGCTGCCCGTGCGGCGGCTAACTACCACCCTCGAAGAATTGTATGGAAAAAGCCCTTTTTGAAGCAAAAGATATCAACCCAAAAAAAGTCATTCAACAAATCCTCCCTCTACCAAGTAGTTATTCAACAAACTGATTATCACCAAAACTATTCACAGGAAAACACCATTTCCACGTAAATCAGTTACTCACAAAACGAGAATCAACATGTTCATTAATGTAAACATAAGTGGGCATTGAGAGATGAAGAGAGAGCAAAAGGGCAGTGGCTACTAGCGACGATGACCTCGACGAGATTGGAACCCCGGTGGGAAACGGCTTGCACGATGCTCTGCCCATCTTGCAGCGTAACCTCTCGTTCCTCTGCAGCCCACTTCAGGTTCTTCCGCCCTCCTTTCATCCCTGCAATTCCGAAGAACGATTCCCTGACCACAAAGCACGGCCAGGAACGACGTCAGCATCCGCCGCCTACTGCTACTACGACAAAAGGGAAACGTATTGCAGTGCGAATCGCCGCACCAAGAAAGGGACCCCGCGAAAACCTGAAGCGCTGGTTCGAGCTTCTATGAATTTCGCACGGTGGGTAGCGATTCAAAAGGCTAAAGGCCCGAGCTTTGGCTCCGCGACGAGAAGCGAGCGCCGTCTACGGCGAGGTTGAGGAGCGAGCTGCGGTGGGGCTGCGAGCTGAAGGTAAGAGGAGAGAAAGGGAATTGAGTTTACGTTGTATCGGCCCGAAAAGCTTAAATACTCTTAAGTAATTCCATTTGAGAAATAGGGTTTATTTTGTAATTAAACACTCGCGGGAAGCAATTTTAGCCCGATAACTCTTTCCAATTTTACCAAATCTGGGACCCTATGTTTATAAAAAATTTCAATGAGCTCGGCCCATGACAGCATCGGGCCACACTCGTGCGACACATGACGAAGGGTCACTAAACTCAACACTACCATTCCACCATTCTTTAACAACGTCCCCCAATCCACACATGAGATGTGTGAACAACGACAGTGCCTCGCTCGAGCATTGATGCGTCGGGCCTTTTCCATGCTGGCCTAGGATTGGGGCCTTCATTAAGTTTCTTATCACCAGGGTCCTCACGAGTTCATGCACTAATCTATGCAGTAATTGGACGTGAGTATTAGACGTAGCTCGTAGAGAACAAAAACTGTCAACTTGTAGAGATCATAAACGAATACGAAAGAGCTTTGAACTAGGAGCTCATATCCACACCGCCCCGTCTGAGATTCTGAGGAATTAGACATGCCTAAAATCAACAATGCGGGTTTCTCCGGCCGAACTCAGACGGGCCATTATATGGGACGTGCTGTAGCGACCAATGTAATGGGGATCCGTGAAGCATCCAAAATATCTAAACTACCATTACAGATTCTATCTTGCATTTGCGTGCATGGTTTCATACTCATGACGGCACTGGATTGACTAAAAAAGATGCTGAGGAGTAGTTCTTTCTCCAATGAGATACATCTAATGCTTGCATCGCTTTGATGGGCTACTACATCTGTCCCAGAACAGATTATATATCTGACTCTCTTAATACAATCAAGATGTAAGTCATCGATCAAAAATAACATATCCAATGTCAGTCGGCAACCGTTGTCCCAAACCGAAGATGCCCCGCCAAAAGATTGCTCGCTTCATTGAGCTCCCACTGTAGTTACCAGCTTCACGAAACATAAGAAGCCCAAAGCTAATGCTTTGGAGTGTTCTCCCCCAAAAAAATTTGTTTAGAGAATTCCCTTTCGAATTCAGTCGCCGACTCCCATACCCTGTCAGAAAGCTAAACTGAACTTGACTCTCTGTCAATGGTGCTCTTATTGTTATCGGGGCTTGTGATTGGCCGTCGACCCTTGTGAGGACCTCCAATGATGCCCCACATCTCAAACTGCCTTTGCCGAGCTCTCGCCCTTTCCTTTTCTTCTTCCGACTTGGAAGAGTAACAGTATGGGCAAGAAACACCATACTCCCACTCCGGTGACTCCATATCAGCATCACTCACTGGTTTTTTGCACCCGTAGCAAAGATCGAAAGTTCCCTGTGCCAAACCATGCTCAACCGAAACTCTCTTGTCGAACACAAAACACTCGCCTTCCCAGAGGCTCTCGCTCTTTGGAACCTCCTCAAGATATTTCAGTATTCCACCTTTCAGATGATAGACCTGCAAATACACAGATCGAAGGGGAGTTCTTCACTGAAATCACAGAGCACAGCCAATTGGAACCTATCAGGCTTTCAAGAAAAATGAAATTGAAAAGCAGGGGACTCCTATGCATGGCTAGGAAACCACAAAAAGAAGAAGAAGAAACGGTGCTGCATTGGAAAATTTCGCTGATCTATTTATGTGGAGCATGTGATGGACCATGTTTTGGATATGAAACTCAAAGGTCATGCATACAGACCTCTTTGAAACCCTTACTCAGAAGGAAACTTGAAGCTTTCTCACATCGAATTCCTCCTGTACAATACATTGCCACCCGAGGCATTCTTTCTTTCGGACTGTCTGCTTGCTGATCAGTATTTGCACTAGAACCATGTTCTTCAGCCAATTTCAAATGCTCCCCATCCATTTCAGGAGTTTGGAACTGATTCTCCACCCAAGCTGGAAACTCTCGGAAAGCAGTGGTGCATGGGTCAACTGCTCCTTTGAACTTCCCAATTCTCGTCTCATAGTTATTCCGCACATCGATCAATACCTAAAAGCAATTCGAGCAAATAATAATTAAGTGACTGGCCAAAATGCATTCCCAATGCTTATTTATGCCCCGTGACAGGTTTCGAGGCCTGAATCTTGAGACGCCAAAGGCTCCAACTTGAAATTTAACCACTCGATGTGTATCTGATATCATGTTCCATCTGATTTAGATAATTCAACTAAATTAAGGACAAAACGAAATATTTTAGCATTCAGGTAAATATTTGCAGGTGATATGAACACATGTTGAAGATTTAATAAGTCTCAAAGCACGTTTTTTGAAATTGAGGAACCTCATTAGACATAAAGTAGTCAATCAAAAATAGGTTCCCCCAACTGGACGGTGAACAGTAATGGCTAACAGACTAAATGTTGCCACTTTGGATGAGAGGTAGGAAAAAAAATGCAGAATTTGTTAGGCAAATTTTAAGGCACCCAAAGACAAACAAAGTATAATTTTGCAAAAGAGGAAACATGAGACGTCTGAAATGAAGACATTAACATGTCAGCTACTCACTGTATCTGGATCGCTAATCAGCACGTTCCAATCCCTCGGATTTACATACTTCCCAACCCTCTCAATAGGTGAGACACTAGGCATTCCAAGAGAAACGATCTGGTTAAACACAAGGGAACGCAGAATCATTTTCTTGTACAGAAAGTATCAAATCCCATTAACTCAGAAAGCATGTACAATGACATGTGTCTAATACGATATGAAGAGTCCCCTCACCTCTCTTTTTAATTTGACTCTGACGTGATCCCAATGGAAGGGGGCATCTTCCCCAGCTGCAAGAGGAGAGCTGCTACTATGTCCATGGTGGAGAGCTTCATCTTCGGGACTCACAGGAGATTCTATTCGTCTAAGCCCTTTTAAACGTTCATCACTCTGGATGAACCCAAGAACTCTTTCAACTGATTCGCAGGTTCCACATATGCTCCCATTGATCCCTTCTGGCGCAAGGATAATACCACCTGAGACACGCTGAAAATCCAATAGGCCAGTTCCAGATTGTAAATGAATGAAGAACAAGATAGGCAATAGAAAAGAGAGAGATGACTAGCTAAAGAACAGGCTACAGAAATATCCACCGAAACGGACAATAAAGCGGCTACTGAGATTAAGCTTCTGGATGAATTTGAATTGGTAACGAAGCAGACCTTCCCGTTTTTCATAAAAATTAAAAAGGAAATCATACCCTTAATGCTTTCTACAATGATACATATTTTCATGATTGGGCTGGGCCAATACAACATGCCACAAGTGAGAGGGAACGTTTGAGTGTTACATAATAAATTGCGCCTAATGTATCAGCGTCAACTTCAAAGATAGACCAATCCAAAAGCTTAGCCAGTAAATAAAGTGGCCGTGATTCCTGAAATCAGGCACTTTCTCTCAACTTCCAATCCTTGGATGTGGTCAGCCACATTTTCCCCAAGAAATCCCCATTGTTAGATGCTTAAACCAGAAAGCCGCTCTAGCTCTAGAATCCTAGAAACCATACTGCTATTGATAGTAAAATTCGTAAACCGTCTTGCCCATTAACATGGCATGGACGCACCTATAGCCGTTTGACGGAGTCCAGATTGCGGTGCTTGGAAAACCTTATTTTCAAGCCCGAGTAAACATTTCAATGCAGCATACACGCATTCAGTTAAAACACCGGCTGCGTATATAGTTCATACTTGCAACCACGAAAGGCCAAAGGACCAATCCCCATTTGCACAAGCTAAGATATCAAAACCGACCGACTGAAAACGGCACGCAGCTAGAGACTTCAGCAAAGCGACCTCGGCACAGGCACAAAGCTTTCTCCATCGGAAGATGCAACATTCAAGAGGAAGCGAAGAGCAAGAACGAGAAGAATAAGCGGATTAAAACGAAAGCACTAGCTACTAGTCACCAACCAGTTGCTCACAGAGATCCTTCAAGGGCTGCCGCAGCTCAGCGTGATCGGGGAAATCCGCGAACTTGTAGAACGAAACCACCACGAGGTCAGCCGGGTCGTCCACCTGGGTCTTGCCCTCGATAGGAACCGGGTCGGCGGCCGACCCGGAGGCGAAGCATTCGGCGAGGAGGGTCATGGAGCTCGGACAGCGGCGACGGCGCGTGGGGATTCCCGGGCTTTCGAGCCGAGGCAGACGACGGAGGCGAGAGGCGGAGGAGGAGGAGGAGGAGGAACTTTGGGTGAAGCCTGCAGAAGCGAAGCGGGGGAGCTTGGGATTCAAGGGAAGGGACGAAGAGAGCAGACCCAGAAACTGGAATGGAGGAATTCTGTGCTTGAGCACGGGCAGCGCAGCAGCCATGCGGCCTGGGGGGCGATGGGCATTGCTCGCTCTCCGTCGTCTTGGCGACTTCTTCTTCTTCTTCTTCTTCTTCTTCATCCGGTGGGCGCTCTCCGTTTCGGCAAAGAGGGGGTGGTGGTGGTGGGCTTCGTGGACTCGCCAGGCCCATCCAATTGGCGCCCGTCGTCAAAACTAGATGGGATATCGACGGAAATGATCCTGAATTTTGGCCTGACATGTAACGCGCTCTATAAATTTTTAATATATTTAATGCAGTCATTGACTTTAACCCAATACACAATATAGTCCATAAACTTTTGGTATATGCTCAATGTGATCCTTGAATTGCAAGAAAATATTTAATGTTGTCATATAATTTATAGACTAAATTGAATATATATAAAAAGTTCAATGATTACATTGTACATTTTAAAAATACAATGACTACATTACACATTAAGCTAAATTTCAAAGACTACATTAGGGGTGAGCATCGGTCCAGAGTTAACCTTGGACAGACCCTAGCCGGCCCAACTCAATCGGTCCTAGTCCGGTCCCTAGAGGGACTAGGTTGGTCCTTGGTTCTAGGACCTTTAGATCCTGCATTGTGCAGGTTAGTTCTCGATCCTGAGAGAAGGTTGCCAACCTTGTACATAATATTATATATATATATTAGATGTGATATGCTTTTGTCTACTCTAAATTCTAGTATCTCCTTCCTCTATTCTCTTCGTAGTTCAATTTGTCTTGTAAATTGGAAAGTAGAAACCTAGACCGAATTCAACAAAAAATAAAATAAAATAGAAACCCTCTTTACTTGCCTTGGCCTCGCGCGCCCGCCTTGGCCTCCCTCACCTTGCTCACCACTTGCCTCTCTTTGCTTGCCTCACTTGCCTTGTTGCTCTCCTTTGTTCACTCACCTCACTATTTGCCTCTATTCTCTCGCTTCACCTGTTAGTTTTTATGTTGCCTTTTAGTAAGTGTAAATTTTTGTTGTTATCTTATCTTATATTTATGTTTGATATGTATTGATATTTATAATTTGATTGTCCAATGTGACATTATTGATTAATATGTGATTTAAAATAGTATGTTTGCCCTTTTAAGGAATTAAAAAAAAAAAAGGTTGGGGTTCTTGGTCCTGGGCTCAAGAGGGTCAATCCTTAGTCCCAAAATTGAGGATCAACATTAAGCGGGTTGGTCCCTCAGTTAAGTGTTGGACCAGCTCAATCCAGACTGTGATCACTCATAAACTATATCGAACATTATAAAAGTTTATGAATCATATTATATATTGGATCAAACTTTAAAGACTATTTGTGTCATTTTCCCGCACTAGATTAAGAGGAAATTGCCTGAATTAGATTATGATTAACCTGTTTAATCATTGTTGTTGTTATCCTTAGTGAATGATACTGCTCTAACTTGGCGTGAGGATGGGGAACATGTCCATAGGGGCCACATCCTCTCTCTCCAATATTTAAAAATCCTTTTCTCGGACTCCTCTCTCACGATAACTCTAATTATTCTCAATTTTAATCAAGTCGCTTAGGATATGATTAGTGGAAAAAATTTATAATTAATCGATCTCTTATGCTACCACCACCCACCCGATCAACTTGTGATGGTTGGCACTACTAAGGGAGAGTCAGGTCGCTCCTCTAGTACGGCCGCTTAGGAGATGGGCATGAATGGAATTTGGAATAACTTTCTTTCATGCAGGGAAAGTCTAAAAATATTTCAAATGACATTGAAAATGCTACAATATTAGTTGGGGTGTATGAAAATCAATTAATAAAAGAATGTGAAAGATATTTTATCTTTTTTCTTCGTTAGAATATGTTCGACTCGCTTCAGATGCTCAAACACCATTTGCAACGACATCACTTCACAGATTAAGTTCTCAAGATGCTACTCGAAAGTCAAATTAACATCATGATGTGGATTCATGTTCGTGAGATCTAAGCTGAAAAATTAAATAAAAAAAGAAAGAAAGAAAATGATGATTAGTGAGCAAACCAAGCGCCACCTCGACTATGAATTGGTAGATTGAGATAAGAACATCCAGCAAGATCATCGTTTGAAAACTTCAAACTAATATTTGCCATTGTCAACCAAAATACTTAAGAACTCCATGTGGACGAAAGGGGCAAGTGGCCATGATTGAAGAACGAGGCACATGCGAAAACGAAAGAAAGAATCAAAACATTCGGATAAGCCTCGAAAGAGGAAACAAAGTCAAGACTTCTATGTTGTGGAAATGACATACGTGAATTAAGAAATATATGGAAGTCCCACATTTTTTTTTTCAGTTCTAATTTTCCCCTTTTCCTTTCATAACTTAACGGAGTCCTTTTCTTCCTCTTTTGTCAGAACAAACTAAGGGCAAGTCCTGTAAAGTAAAAAAAATTAATTAAATTTGACTAATTAAGTATATCTAGTTACTACTATATTCCCACCTAATTTTAATATTTTATTTGAAAAAAAATAATAATCTATAGACGCCTTGCTTTTGGCGCCCTGTAAAGCGGAAGCATTGAATTGCCAATAAAAAAGAAAATAGAATTTGAGCCTATTTCTAAGAAGAACAGTAATGCTGATTCCAGAAGCACTAATAAAAAATTTGAGCCGTCCCACCTACCTTCAAGAATGGTGACATTTCTCGGAAGCTCGACAACAGCGAATTCGGCGCCCTCTAAGACAGAAGCATTGAATTGCCAATAAAAAAGAAAATATAATTTGAACAGTAAATGCCAATTCAAGAAGAGTAAAAAGTTTAGGCAGTCCCACCTCGTCTTCAAGAATGGCGACATTTCCTGGAAGCTTGACAAAAGCAAACGTGCAAATATCAGTTTTCTTAATTTGACAGAACATTGAATTTCCTCTTTCCATGTCCCTTTCCTTTCATTTCCCTTTTTTTTTTCCGGGTTCTACTTATCTTTGATACGCATCCACGATGCAATTACTCACTATACCAATCCAAAATCATATGCCGACAACTATCACAAGAGGGTACCCAACGTGAGATGTGGCCAAAAACCACGGCGGCAGAAACATGATTAAAGATTACTCAAAAAATAATAAGATTAATGTAGTTAAAATATTTGAAAATTGTTTCACGAACAAAATGTAAAAGTTGCTACAGTGCAATTTTAACCCACTCATTTTAAAACGTAAGCACAAATCTCTAAGGGTTAGATTCGCTTCTATCCATGCCAGCTCATCCCATTAATAGTTGCTCATGAGTCATAATCGAATGACAACTTAGAAGTGTCTATATACGTCAAAGGCACGAGAATTAGAAAACGCTAAATATCTTTTCATAGTACAGTCGAAACATGAAGGAAAAAGACGGTCGCAATCAAGTGGAGCTTTGCTTATTGCCATCGATCTCACTGCAATAATTTTGCTAATCGATGATTGTGATTGATTAGCCGCCCGTATGTAATGCAGTAATTCGACTCGAAGTACTGAAGGGGCGTTCGAGAGAGAAAAATGCTATTAAAAAATGTAATCACGGAAATCCATCTCCCTAATCGACAGCCAGCATCGCCTTAAAACAAATGCTAACTGCGTCATTAACTTTCTAATTCTATTCATGGTCCCCCCACCCACATTCCCCAATAACGTGGGCTGAGGCTGCCAAGTGGCATTAAACAAAGCAGCCGCTGACGTCATCCTTACAGTAACAGACGACGTCATCGAGGCCACGTCGGCAATTTTCCTGTCTATTTTTTTCAGCTCTCCTTTCCTCTCGCTTTTTCAAATCAAGCCATCCTTCTTCCGACTTTCCTCACATCTTCCGGTGATTTGCTCTCCTCTTTCCTCTCTCCTTCGGCACCAAGGGAATAAAAACCCCATCATCCATCACTCGCCCAGGAAAAATCCACCCGTGAGCGGAAAAGAATCTGCCATTTTTGCCCGGAAAGATGGAAACTTTTTGGCTCGAGAGATCATTATCGACTAGTAATAGTAGCAAGAGAAGAGCGATCGAGGAGCTCTTCGATGGCCGTGAATCGGCCATGCTGCTTAAGACCCTTCTCCGTAAACCCTCTGGGGATAATGGGTCTCACTCGGCCGACGAACTTGTCGTGAAGATCTTGAAATCTTTCACCGAGAGTATCTCTGCCTTGAGTTCTTGTAAAGAGAGTGAGGTTCGTGAGGTTATGTCGCCCCAGATTGGTGGCTTCGGCGGCGGTTGTGACGATCAGGGGTCTGAACATTCCGGCGAGAGTAGGAAGAGGCCGGGCTTGAAAGACGGAAGAGGTTGCTACAAGAGAAGGTACCTTGTGACTTCTTTGTTTCGCTTGCCTCTCGAGATAGAAAGTCCTCTGTTTTTCTTGTTGTTGAAGGAGTTGAGGATTCTTTTCACCTTTAATTGGCCCAATTTCTCCTAAAAACGAGCCCTTTCTGTTCATAACATTGTACAGTCAATTTAATCATTTGGTGGCTCTAGTTAGATAAATAATTGAGCACCTAATTGGTCGGTTAGCTTGCGTTCCTGGGTTTATCTGACGGTTTGGTTCTTGATTGAGTGCAGAAAGGAGTCTGAAACCCGCACGACAATTTCTCCCACCAAGGATGATGGTCATGCTTGGAGAAAGTACGGCCAAAAGGACATTCTTAATTCCAAATACCCAAGGTTTGTCATTTACTTCTCATTTCACCTCAATTCCAAAGTTTTCCTTCAGGGGTTGAATTGACGAGGTCAACCATCTTGAAACATGCATCTAGCATTAACAGCCGAGTTTTGTTACCATCCCAAAGCTAACCGTTCTGTGTTGGAACTTGGAACCTCATTTCTTGGATCAAGCTGGTTAAACTAACTAGACAGTTGCTTGCTAGAGGGCAACTAGGGAAAATAATAAGAAGTGGGTCACCAAGAAAGAATCGTTTAACACCTGCAAAATCTTAGAGATTAAGGTTTAAGGTTGGGGAATCGTCAATCTCATTCCTCTTGAACTGCTATGTATTGTCAGGTGCTACTTCAGGTGCACACACAAGCATGACCAAGGTTGCAGAGCTACCAAGCAAGTCCAGAAAATGGAGGACGACCCCAAAATGTTCCAAATCACATACATTGGCAATCACACATGCAGAGAGATCACGAGGGCCCCACAGATGATCACAGATTCTGATCCCTGGGAATCCTCTTACACTCCCTCCTGCAACAAGTCGGACGCAAAGCCTCTGATCAATTCTCAGCAAAGTTTTGCCCTCTGCTCAGCTAACAACAGCATCAAGAAAGAAGAGGAATTAGCGCTAGTTAAGGAAGACACCACAACAACCTCAAGCGACTTGACGGATTCCTTCGATTCAATTTTGCCTCCGGAGCTGATGGGTTTTGAATCATCTGACCCGACCACCATGTACCTGTCTGGTGTGGATGATAGTCCGCACAGTTTTCTGGACATGGACACTATGGGACGATTCAGTTTTGATGGAGAGTTTCCATTTTACGAGAACTTGCAGTTTTCCTAGCACTCGAGAACACGAGTCAGCATTGCTTGTATACTCTTGTTTGTACCGTTTAGCTCCAAATTCGTCAGCTGTCTTGAGGAAAAACCAGTTTAGGAATGAAAAATTTTCGCTCTGCGCTTGTGAGAGACTTCGGACTGTGTTGAGACTAGTCTTTTGTACGCTTAATGGGACACTAAGTAATGAGATCTGTTCCTCGTGTACCCTTTTTACACTTGCAAATGAAAATTTGTGTACTCTTTTTGATGTACTCATCTCAGTGTTTCGTTTTCATGACCGTCTCAAACCAAACAACCACAACATATTCGATAAATTCTGCTTCATGTTGCGGTTAGCTTCTGATGTGTAATCCTTTTCTCACACAGACCTTTACTGAATTGTTGCGGTACATTAGAACAGTGTGCTTATGGAAATCAGGAACAACAAAATAATGCTTTTCCATCAAATTGAAAAGAACATGGTCATTTCTCGCGACTTTCGAGTTTCGACAAAAGAGAGTATTCGCACGTCCTTTTTGGAAAACAGAACAAAAATTGAAGATCAGGATCAATTTTCATAGAGAATGAATACTGTAATTGGATGATGGCAGTGCAAAAGCAAGGGGTTTTGTCGCATTTGGCTGCTAGGAACTTGGATCGAAGTAGCCATGGATTATAATGCTGCAAAAGTTTCCACGAAATCAATGGGTTGACTTGAGGTCTTCTCATCGCTTCGATGGAAATTTCGCGGCACGTAATTTGGGTCACCGAGAAGAGAGAGATAGTCAGCCTGTTCACATAAGAATTCACATGGTAGGACGGGCCGGTGACAGTGACTCCCGTGTCCCTATACAGAAAAAGAAAGCCCAAAGTCATCTAGAATAGGTTTTTCATTCTTTCGAATCGCTTTACTTTGGAGCGGTACCAATTGCATCTAGAAGTTTTGCATGTTAGCGAAGAAATTAAAGTGATTTTAACGGGTAGTACAGATTATGATGCTACTTTTCAAAAAGTGTTCAGAGCGCGTAATAGAAGTCCGATACCTTCATCTGGAGAGATCTCCAAGAGGGAGGGCAAGCTCGAGCCTGTCAATATATTAATTATTAAAAAACTTATGCCGATGAATTATATATCAATTAGGATATACTAACTATACGCTATGTCAATTCTCGGATGTGGGATTTTTTTAACATAATTTACTCACATGTGCATTCTAACAATTTTCTCTTCACGTGTGAGATTAGTATTAGGTTTTTCCCCTTAATTCAAATATTCTTTTAGCCAAACTTCATCCTTATGGGCATGCATCACAACGTCCACTTGTCGGAAATCGCAACCATTCGCTCCAATACCATTTGTTGTGAGTGTGCAGTAGAAGCTTGATACATTCACTTGGAGAGATCTTCAAGAAGGAGCTTAAATCTGAATCCGTTAACATATCTACTTGAATCCAATGAATCATTAGCCAATTAAAATACATTAATTGCTCTACACTACATCAATTCTCATATGTAAGATTTTTCTAGCACAACTCCCTCACGCATGCATATTAATAAAAAGCATGAGATCTTATGTTAGAATATTACTCTCGATGTCATGGGATACAATTCAAAAGAATAAGCCTACCTAACTTATGATTAAGACAAAGATGATTTTGTTTTGCGACGAGGTTTGAAAAGATTTAGATGATTGAGAATTTGTCTTTGTTTAGAACCTTGCAAAGATTTAGTGAGTCTGTGGTGTCCCAATCTGACACTGCCACTCAGAAATTGATAAAAATCAAGCATCCAATCGAAAAAGAGAAAGAGACAAGAAGCGACTCAAGTTTCTTCGGTGAAGTTGACGAAGATCTTCCATGAAGTTGCCTTGTATTTAAGGAAGAGGTACCTGGATCTTGCACTGAAAACGACACTGAAACACGCAAAGCTGGTAGCAGATTAAACAAGAAGACGACAATAAATACCCGTTAGGAATTTCCAGGAACTTGAGGCTCATATTCTTCTAAAGGAATCTTCCATACAATTACCCATTTAAAGATGGGACTTGATGTCTGCAAAATCCTATCCTGCCACTCAATTTTTGTTTTTGTCTGATGTCGTTTAGAAATATTAACTCGTCCCTACAACAACCTTGATCTACTCGTTACCTACCATTCTCGTGATCAAAGCCCCGCAACCAAATTGGGACGAGATTGCTCAAGCCAACAAAGCTCGAAGCATAATTTGAATACGCCTGAACAAGCAATTTCCTTCTCGAATTTATGCATGTCACGTGTATTCCAATCCCATTTAGACCTAGTCATTTTATGAAGAAATTTCAAAAGTAAAGTATTTCAGATGGCACGTCCAAGCCTATCCATTGATCACGTTTAGCCTTGTTCAAATATTGGACGATTGTTTCTGAAGTACAAGAATTTCGTGGTGCGATTAGCATATAGATATAGATGTTACGATTCATTTGAACACGTACGGACACATTCTAAATCATGTATGGGGCTAGGGCTCATACAATTTATCATTTATCTATAAAGAGTTTAATACCTACATCATATAACAGCTAGAAGTTACTCCCAAGTGCTTATTTAACACTAAAGCAAAGGAGAAAGAAAAGTAAAGAATCTGTCATATGCTCATCGAGCGACCTAATAAAGTGTACATAAACATTAATTTCATAGAAACATTAAGTGGTGCAGGCATCAGAGTACAACAGACTGAATGTAAGTCTAGACAGTCAGCATATGACTTGTTCAGATAGTAATTGCAATTTAACAATTAATTTACAAAGCTACTGGGGATTAAGACTAGTAGTAATTAAACCATACTTTGTTTTCTCCTCCTCCTGCAATTGGGTTTTGAAGTGTTAGCTTTCTTTTAGACACTCCCCCATTAAATCATTTTCCTTCCTTGGATCTAGGGAAAAATGATATCTATGGCGCCTGCATTGCTGGTCCCGGGATTAAACATCGCAGTCGCCATATCTGCTACTGGGTACTCGATGACGTCTTTGTCGTATCGAGCAGCTGAAGTGCTTGACCCGCTGCCTACGGCCACCGGGATGGTGCTGCTCGATCCGCTAAACCCACCTAATTGCAAATCCATGGGAACGGCATTCGCTGATGGCGGCAGCGGCGGAAACAATGGCGCGGTCGAGGACATGTGGCACGTGTGATCCCCATGGTAGATTACTTCGAAGAAGTGAGGATTGTCGTCGAGTCGCTGCACTTGCTTCTTGGCCGGGCAAGAGTAGAGTTTCTGGTGGGTGCAACGATAATAACCCCTGAAGAAGCCGATTTTTTAGGTCGAACGTATGACCCACTAAGAAGCTACGCGACAGACATGTAAGTTGTTTCTCTACTCGATTAATTTCACATAGCTTGGCGATTACGACACAAAAATGTTTGGCACGAAACTGGTTTTGGAAATGTAGAAATTCAGATATGCTACTTCGATCTCGGCAAGAATCTTCAAAGAAAATACATGCACATGAGCATCAGCCAATTAGCTAATAAACTCTATTATGTCAAGCACTAAAAATGAAAGCATCTATCAGGAATGATTACTATCCAACTTGCTTCTCTGGACGAATAAATTTATGTTCGTTGATCATGACCTGTGTAAGTCGAAACTCGACACGAAGTCGCTTAAACCTTAGCACATGATGATGTAACTAAAAAATCTTTATCGTATAGAGGACCACTTTGTCGATATAATTAGAGATTGCCATATATCAAACATCATTTGAGTATCAGGGCGAATAATAGAGGCCTAGTTTTGTTGCGCGAAGAACAAAGGGACCTGAGTTACCTTGGATAGTTTGATCCGAGAATTGCTTTCTGACCATATTTTCTCCAGGTGTGCCCGTCGTCCGGAGGAATGTCGGTGTTGCCCATCTGAGGAGCTGCGACTCTGATTACCCGTTTCTCTCCTTCATCCCTCCTATAATAAATACTCGATAAGTTTTCGCCGCGATTATTTATCACGTACACGTATGATTAATATCACTACTTGTAACATTCATAAAACTAACAAATTATTGCAAGAAATGATGACTATAAACTTACATATTAATCAGTCTGGATGGCAAAGTGAAATACAAACTTAAGCCTGATCGGAAACTCAATAGAGATGAACGTCTAATTTAACTTCAGGCCATCCAAGATTAATTAATTGGCGTGAGCCGGATATGAAGATTTTACATTGAACCCCAAGGCCATCTTATTGACACCATCTGCTCGAAGAACATTTATATGACACTCTTGTAAAATTTGGAAGATATGCTTCTTTTGGACTTTTGGTGGGTCTGTGTTTTTGGGAAATACCTGGGGAATTTCCGCTTCACTAGGCCCCTCGAACTAGTTTATTTTTGAACTGTTGATTAAACAATGTTTGTGTGGCTCAGTGAGAGAGAGACATCCTTGTAGTTTCAAGGAAACTACACTTTGTATTTTAGCTATGTGTGCCTATTGAAGCCATGCAAGTTTCCCATGTAAAGTAGTGGAAACTCTTCATGCTTAACCCATCTCCTCCATGACGCAAGCAATAGGTTGATGATGAAATGGGAATCACAGATGAACGTCTAATTTAACTCCAGGCCATCCAAGATTAATTATTTGGCATGTGTCGGATATGAAGATTTTACATTGAACCCTAAGGCTATCTGATTGACACTATCTACTCAAAGGACATTTATACGACGCTCTTGTAGAATCTGGGAGATATGCTTCCTTTGGACCTTTGGTGGGTCTGTGTTTTTGGGAAGTACCTGGGGAATTTCTGCTTCACTAGGCCCCTCGGACTAGTTTGTTATTGAACTACTGATTAGACAATGTTTATGAAGCTCAGCGAGAGAGAGTCATCCTTTAGTTTCAAGGAAACTACACTTTGTATTTTAGCTGTGTGTGTATGTTGAAGCCATGCAAGTTTCACATGCAAAGCAGTGGAAACCCTTCGTGCTTAACCCATCTCTTCCATTTGACCAAAAAGGAAACCTATCTCCTCCATCACCCAAGCATTGGGTTGATGATGATATATAAATCACAGACATTATCTAATCATCATACGGATCTTTATATACAGCTTTTGGAGTAGGTATATTAGGAATATCCTTATTTATTTCTTCTCCTAAATCAAAAAAAGATTGGATATGGGCTAATAGGATGTTGAATGCAACCCATACGGTCTGAACTAAGAGATTCAAAACACAGACAGCACGCTAGGGCAAGCAATTCTCTACATGACCCATATGTTAATCCAGGCCTAGATCTGCCCATTCTGATTTCACAGCGAAACAAGGAACTTTCATCCGTGAAAGGTGCTTCTGTAATAATCAGAATAGTACTGATAGTAATGATAAGAAGAAGAGGAAGGGGTGATATTGATAGTTGATTTGTTTCCTCAGCCTGGTATTGATAAAAGGGTGAAGATAGATGGCTTAGGCATGCAACTTAGAAGAAAAGCGATCACAGTTAACAAGCACATCTCCACTTGAATTTGCTTAATATAACACACGTTACCTCCTTCGAGATCTTTGAGAGGATGAAGCTGATCTGTTCAGATCTGACGAAACCTCCATGGACAGTATTCCACCTCCAAGGCCTCTAAATGTTGCACAGCTTTCACTGTCACAACTTCCTCGACCCATCTCAGCTTTAAGGAGCATTTTGGCTCTCACCTGATGATCTGATCCCAGTTGCCTTCCACTTCCCCAGTTATTGTCTGGCAATAACCTGGGAAAGCAACTTTGATGACCTTCAGTTGATTCCTTATTGTTCATGTCCATCATCAATTTCTCCAAAGCTGATGTGAAGATTCTTATGATTTCCTCACAGGTCTCGGTTGCACTTATCTGGGGTTGGTTTTTCAAGGTTGGGAGGTTTGATTCAAGGTCTCTGGCCAGCTTGCACCCTTGAAGAATTAAAAACTTGGTCTGATCTTCCATAATTTTGTTGGACTCTGGGGATTGTCTTGCTCTATTGGTCAGCACAAATAGAGCATTTGGACATTATTACAACCGCATGCCCTCGAGGACATATAAACTGATGGCGTGTTGATTTCCAAGTTCCCGATTATACTTTTGGTTTATTTTTTCTAGTGGGTGCTCACATCTGTGGTATGTACTGGAAAGTATTCAGAAAGTAACAAAAATGATCGTTGGACACGGTAGAGGAAGAAGAAAGGAAACCTGGGTAAGAAGACTTTGTCAAAGGTCCACATTTCCTTTTCAACATGGACCCAAGGTTGACCCTTAACATTTTGGAAGTGTGATTTATGAAACTCTCTTGCCTAGTGGGAGCTTTGCTTCCTCTCACTTATTTCTTTTTCCCTGTTTCATGGAGAAATTTGAAGGCTTTTAGCTCAAATCTGACTAAGCTTTTACTAATTGCTGTTGTGATTAATTTCTTTAATATTCCCATTTGACCTGTTTAGTGTCTATTTTAGTTTATCGCTTTTGTACATGAATTAACAACGGTGAAAATTTAACTTTTCAATTATTAAATAGCTCGTCCGATAAAAAAAAAAATATTAAATAGCTCGTGACGAACTAATTCGTTGTATCAATCAAGACTTACACATCAATTAGATCATTAGACGAGTGAGGAGTAATAAGGATTTGTTCTTTGCCTTGTAGAGATTCGTCTTCATGATTTGAAGTTAATAAATCACGTGATTTGCTTATTGCGCGTAGCAGCATGGTTATTTTAATCACCAACATGGTATCTTTTTTGACTATTTTTTGTTTCAGACTGATGAGTTTGAATTCAAATAGAGAATTTGTATAGTAAGTTTCCAGTAGCTATCTTCAAAGGTCCATGAGGGAGATATTCAGCCAAGGTTGAACGCTTTGTGTACGGCTTTTAAGCCCACTCGACGGGTCATGAACAGTGGATTTGATCTCCGGTCATCATCTGATTCTTTATTCAAGAACTTGTGGTTGATTTTCCTTCCTGATGTTCCAATGAAAGTTCCAGAGATTAGAACTCCAATAGACGGCAATTAGTTGTCGAGTCATGGGATCGACACGAAATAACGCCCAAGTATTTTGACATGACTACATAGAAGAATTCTGACCATTGGTCAAGTTCAACAGTTACAAGCTGAAGAACAGGCATGCCCATTTCTCACTACTGTTTCTAGATTGTACATATATTGCTGGGCATATCTAGTGTGAATGCCGTTCAAAACATTACATGTATGGCATTAACCTAGGTTATGAAACCATGCAACGACAGTCAAAGTCCTGGGTTGACCCAGTCAACTTCATGACCGAAAGGGAAAAGGTAACGCAGTCAAAGTCATAAACACGGAAGCAAACGCGAGGTTGGACGTAGGAGATTGAGTTGAGCAGATATGTGTAGCACCAAAGTAAACCGAGCATTCTAATATAAGAGGAATTTAATACTTGCCTGCTTAATTGACAAATTCACACTTCTCCGGGAGTTATTTGGTTTCCATAGAGCTAATGATTGTGAAAACTATGGCCTCACAAATGAGCAAATGATTAAAAACCAAGAATCTTAATGTGCGAAGGAGTAATCATAGAAATTCAAGCGTAGCTGAAAGGTGAAAAATATTGCTGTCTTGTCAGCATTTATCCTCCAATAAATATGTATTTAGCTTGAAAAATCGTGTCGTGTGATCCACAATTAGCAAAAGAATTTAACTATCAGAATTTAGAAGCAAAAAGAATTTCGAGTATGTGGTGACATCCTATACCGACAAATTGGCAAAAAAAAAAGAATCCTATGCCAGAAATTTCGAGGAGCAAGCAACGTGTTGAATCTTCCTGGAGCCATTTCATAAACTTGAGAGCTCGGCCACCTTTATACTTCTTCAACCTATAAGAATCACAATTTGGATCATTAACATGGAAGACAGGCCTCGTAGTATTTGCATGAATATTATCAGACCAGAACAGTCCCAGAGTCACCAAATTCAGACAAAATGTTACAAGCAGGCCATATATGTAAATCATTTATGTGTAAGGATTTCGAGTAAACACCTGCGGAAGATTCATAAGCTCGTATACAGCTTTCTTTGGGGTCAGCTCATTGTCAATAATACGAGCAACTGCCGTCAACACAGGCATTTTAACATTGTATTTCTGGGCCAAGGCAATCACAGCTCCTGCTGTCGAGACACCTTCAGCCACCTGCGCATACAAACATCAAAAGTGAAAGGGTAGTCACAGCACTTAACGCAGACAAAGATGTTATTAGGAAAATTCTGATAATCAATCTCATCACAAGAGAAGTCACCAACAAAATATTATTGTCTTAGAAAGTTTGTCAAGCACCTGATTCATAGAGCCAAGTATATCCTCCAGCTTCTCACCCGATCCTAGACGCACTCCAACTGTTCTATTTCTTGAAAGATTTACAAAGCATGTCAGCATTATATCCCCAGTTCCCGACAGACCCGTAATGGTGGTTGGCTTTGCACCCATCTGAGTGAATTAAATAGAGGAAAATCAGTGAGAGAGGACCAGCAAAAAACCAGAAACAAGGATGACAATGAAAAGATTAGGTGGATTTGCCACAAACGAAATGAGCCCTTTTAACAGGTAGTTGTGTCTGTGTGTACAGAGAGAGAGAGAGAGTATGGGGTGTGATGAGTTCAACTGAAAATGAGCGGTTCCAGTATCAAAAATTTCCATGGGATTACTTTTAAAAGAATTAAGCAGTCAGATTTCTTTTGCCTACCCTCCTAATAGCTCTCCTAAAGTTCAGTGCACTGACTAATAATATCTAAACATCATCCATCCAGAGGCCAGTGAAAAGCTATGTCTCTGCTATGAGCATTCTATTCACATTAACAAACAAAAACCTATTAATATTCCACACGTATCATTAACTATATCTCTGCTATGAGCATTCTCTTCACATTAACAAACAAAAACCTATTAATATTCCACACGTATCATTAACTATATGTATGATAGGCATTGCAAAATCTCTCAATGTGTTCTTGTTTGATAAAGCTCAACCTCTCCCAACAATGGGTTTTCTTATATTCTACCAAGCTAAAATGCAGTTCCAAGTGGTCAACACTGTCTAATGGAACTTCTAGTTTATGATTTTCCAGTTTCTAGAGCTACTGCTATTAAGCATGACGAATAGCAACAATGCACAGAAATCTGCATTAGGAAAATGATTTGTAAAGAGAACCTTCGTCGCCAACCATCTTATCTCCGAACAACCTTGGGCAACTAGAGCTGCCATTGAATTATTACCAAGATGCATCCCATCCACAATTCCTGCTGCTATTGCTAGTACATTCTTCAAAGCACCTGCAATTTCCACCCCTGTAACATCACTGGGAGCCATCAGAGGTTACAAACTGAATTCATCAGATGACATGCACATAAAACACAGTTCCTTTAGCCAAGCGTATTGTATATCGAGTGGTGGGGCGACAAGAGACGTCAATGGTAGTATAAAGATTCACAAACCAAATGGATCCACAGCCAACAAACAAAGTACATGAAAAATAGAAGACAAGGATCATGGACATCATTCTGCTATAGAAATAGGATAAGGACAATCTGGATGAGTACAATAAATCAAAGAAAAAGTAGAAGCCTCAAAGGGGTACTTTACTGACCCTATGACTCAGCAGAAACTGCATACCTTGACGTATTAATTCTTAGGTAACTAGAAGCAAGGAGCTGCTGAGCTGCGTTTGCTAGTTTTTTGTCCTTAGTTGCCACCACCATTGCTGCAAACAACTAGAAAAGGTCAAAATCTCACAGGCAGCATTTGCTCACTGATATTGGTGATTATGACAACCCAGCACATACAAATACCTGTCGGTAATTTATTCATCATTTCCAAAGCAAAAGAAGGTCCTGACAGTGCAATGAAAGGTTGTCGGGGATTTCTCAATGCTTGAGGAATAATTTGAGACATCATCCTCAATGTGTTGAGTTCCAACCCTTTGCTCAGGGATATAAACGGCAAGGCTGGATCAACATAACTTGCAATGCCCTCGAGGAAAGCCGAGCTGAACTGCTTATGCAAAAAAGATCTGTCAACTTTAATAGGTAATTCAGTTGCGAAAATTGGAGACTGCCGCATATGCTTCTTCACAGAAAATTGCACAGATAAGACACCATGTCGGTAAGAACAGCATATGAACTAGCATGGATGAGTAATAGTCAGATTAAACGAAAGTACCTGCACAGGTACTGCATGAAGGCAATAGTCTGCCTTAAGCAAAGCCGTTTGCGCATCGGTTGTAGCAACTACATTTTTTGGGAGCTTGTGATCTGGAAAATACTTGCTGAACATAAAGAACATCAGTGAAGCAGAGTGAACAAAGAAAGAAATTATGCACCATGGAAGTTATTAATACCAAAGCAGCAGAAAACTTACTGATTACAGTGATTGTCATTGATAGAACGACAAACAATCGGATCCCTGACAAGCATATGAACTTCCATTTGAGCCTTTCTGCTAGCAATGTGAGCAGCCATTGCAGTACCAAAGGACCCACCTCCAAGCACCACAACCTAAAAGCCAACAAATGATAAAAACATTCTGAAATGGTAAATAAAAAGTAAGTCAACTTTTATATTTACATGTTTATAAGTGTTTACATTGATATACAATGATCTCTTCTTCCACGGACTTGAAAATGAGTATAACAAATCAATAGACAAATGCCACTTTTGAATAGGCTTCTGAGCTCAATCAAGAAAGGAAGTATTGAGTCCAACTTAAGTTGATTCGTTTTGAATTCAGAGGCCTGGTAAGAGAGTCCTGCTTGAAACCAGAGATCTCCAAGCGGGAAGTAAAAAGGAGTACCATAATCAGATGTCCGTGTTCTTCCAGATTAGCAGATATACAAATAATGCCTTCTCAAATTATGCAGATATTGTCCAAATTGCCAAAACGAGTCAGCGTATTTAGAAAGTAGAACAAAACCATCATCTCCAGGAAATCGAACAAAAGCACAAAAGAACTGGAAGGCAATCCCAAAGAGTTCAAGAACGTCATTGCTCATTTGTGAAAGGAGCACAAGTACAGTCCAATTCTACTTACGTACGGCGACCAAGTAAAAGAAAGAACCCAACATCCTTTGGAATTCATAAACTTCTTAGCAGCGAATTGAAAAGAAAAACGCAAGGATTGTTTTTTTGAACAATCAGAAATGGCAAAGTCTAGGATACCTCTACACAGGAAAATCGAGAAACCCGCAGACAAAAATCAAGATGATTCGATCAATCAAGACAAACCCAACTCTCCAAATGCCCAACCAGTTACCAAAAGCGAAATCTTGATGCAGAAAGTAACCTTGTTCGTACGTTCAAGAACATCGGTCTTGGCCTTGGACCGCCAGGACCTGGACCACCGGACGAGCTTCTCCCACGCTACCCGGACCGCTTTTCTGCTGTCTCTCGAGCGCTCGGCCTGAGCATTAGTTTCAGAGGCCGAGGATCGACGGCCGTCGTCTTCCGCCGGTAACGGCAGCGGCGAAGTGCTCTCGGAAGAGCAAGGACGGGAGGTGGAGATGGGATTAGGGGGAGGGCGAAATTGGAAAATGACGGTGGGTCTCGAGCGCCGCTTCAGGGGGGTGCGCCGGAATCCGAAGGATGGAGACGGGTTGGAGGTTGCGTAGAAGCCGTTCAAGAAGGCTGGCTCCATTAACGCCGCCATTCACGCAGAGAGAGAGAGAGAGACGTGGCAAGCGGCATGCGAGGCTTGATCCTTTCAGATGACTGGCGCTTGGCTTGCTCGGTGGTGAGAGGAAATTCCTGCCTTGTTTATTTACAAGTGTCTTGGTTCATCAATTTAGGTACGCTTATGGAATTTTGAGATTAATTCGGTCTATCTAAGTATTTGCTTAGTAGATAGTCGAGAATGTATGGCTATAATTTCTTATCTTGCATTGTTTATAAAAGACACCTTACGTTGCTCGATAAAGTCAATTAATTATATACTACCGGCATCGAAATACTCGATCTTATTGGCCGGATGGGGGATCAAGGCCGCATAGCTAGATTGAGATGTGAGCGAATTTGTTGAGAGACGAAAGCATTGGCAATATACAATAAGCTGGGCTAAGTACTTCAAATTTGTAGAATACATCATATTAAATTTTAAAAGTGTGGAATCGGGGTGATTGGTGAATTGAGTCATGAGATGTGTTGAGCTGAACAAGAGGATCGCAAACTTCCCGCAAACTGTAATGATTTTTAACATTATTATGGTCAGCGTTGGCGAAGCGAGAAGGGGATGTCAATTGATTTTGCCGAAGTTTAGGCAATATGCAGCATACCGCCTGAGAATGGCCTGAAAAGGTAATACTTTATCCTTAAACTTTCTCCATTTCTCTGGGAAGACGAATAACGTGCCGTCCCGTGCTCTGTCAACTGCTATTATAGTTTGGATTGCGAGCTGAACAAGTAACACGAAATAATATATGTACAATATCCTGGCCGCACGCTGTCGTCGACTCGAAGCGTACTGTTTGTTCAACCGGGCCAAAAGGCCAAATTTTGCTCTCATTCGTTGCTTCCTCAACCAGAAAAAGTCCGTCCTTTTGATGGAATATTCTATCTCCCGTCCATCCATCAATACCCACCAAACCTCATTGTATCGATTCCCACAACTTTCTCCATCCATGAGCTTGATGCCCTTGTGTTTTCAGCTGCAATAGCTTCGTTCCCAGAAAAGTACAAGGTAGCGGAAAAAAAATACAGCCTGTCAATCATCTGGAAGCCTCTCTCTCTCTCTCTTTCTCTATGTGAATGAGTTCAAGATTCGATTTTGAGCACCTGGGTTGTCCAGGTATTGATCAGTTCTTTCTGGGTCGTGCTTTCTAGCAGGTAATATGGTGAAGAAAAGGAAGGGCAAGAATCCCCACCACCGCAAGCATGGCTCCGGCAAGAAGAGCCCGCAAGGCAGAATCAGGGCATGTTGCGGTTACCCTTGTCTTGCAGCTTCCACTGTGGCTAGGGGATTTGGGAGATGTCTATTTGTCACTTGTTATCCTGTGATTCAGTGCTTCGGATGGGATGAGAGAAGGCACCATCACCATCACAGGCACTTTTACTGATGAGCTTTTCCAATTCTTTCTAGACTTGGGATGGAACTTCTGACGTTGCTTGGTTCGTTATTTGTAAGTCTGTCGTCCCCTTTTCATTCACAAAAGAAGACAAAAGGGAAAAAGTTCTTTGGACAGGTGTGTAAAATTCATCATCCCCTGCTTTTACTCTTGAGGAACGATTACTTTTATTACTTCTACTTTTTAATTTTGGCTTAAATTTGACTATTTCAGAAATTTCATTTCCAATTCTTTCTCCAAACAAAAACAAAGAGAAGGACAAAAAGTGAATTTAATTTCCCAAAACTTTACACAAGACACCGCCTTTCCTTGGAATCCTGACAAAACTATCATTCGAAAGGAACTAGCTAACACAGAGGATGACTTTCCAGAGAAGTACAAGATCAAAGCACACCGGGTGCATCCAATTTGACTCCGTAAGGCCTGATTGATACGCAACGAGCTTACATCTTGGTTTGGGTTAGATTTTTCTCTTCCCTAATCTCACTCACAAAAACAAGGTCAAAGAAATTTCCCCCTTGTCTGTCTATGTTCTGCAATTCATTAGATGACACCTGAGTTTCTTTACATCTGACGCTTTGAGAGGCTTGAGCATGAACATCTGAGCTCCTTCGGCCAAACACTTGTTAATCCGAGTTGGAACATTCTCGGACGACACGATTACAACAGGAACTTCCTTCAAGATCGACGATCCCTGCTAGGTCGAACTTATGTATGTCAGTCAGCCTACTATGATATCGCATAGAACATGAATAAGAAATATAAGTGAAACTTACTTAAAAACAATCTTATCCTAATCTGATGAGTGAGCCAATTTACCTTAACTTTTTTCAGCAACTCAAACCCTGTCATTCCTGGCATGCAATAATCTGTAATTATCAGATTGACCTTTGATGTCTGCAGCAAAGCATCATCAAGAACCATCAGATGACTAAATGATAATACTGTTAAGTTTCCTTTAGTTATTATGCACAACCACGTGAACTGGTAACTTGCATAATTATTTCTGCCTCCTTAGCAGTACTGTATTTCTTTCATGCCCAACAAAACGAGCTACTTACAGTTGCAGAGACTGAAGATTCGCCAGGCTGATCATCTCTTATACCCAGATATTCCAAGGCTCGCATCCCATTTTCTGCAGTTGTCACTGCACCCATGCATAAACCATTAGCAACCAGGTAGATCCTTCAGCATGCACAATGGCTTAAATAACATACATTGGCCAAAGATCAATTAAACCTTAAGTTAAGTCTATCTAAATGCACTTGCACTGCCCCTTTTTGAAGCCGTCAGTCAGATTCACTGTGGCTGCTCGCCATATTGTCAGAACCATACATAATCAGTTTATCAGTTATCATCACACAATTAATCTATAGGATACCAGAACTCTTTTATATTTCAAATGTCTCGCCCAATAGGATCTTGTACGTTGTCACTGTGCAAAGAGGTGCCAAAACCCAAAAGCCATTCACAAGAGGGCACGATACAAGCTCTTCACGGATACCAAATCTGAAGAGGTTAAGCTACAAGAAGTATCTTTCGGAATTCAATGTCCTGTCCAAGTGTCAAGCTTCCAAGGAAGTGAGTGCAGCTGTTAGTCTAGGTTGAGCACTTACAGTGTCAGTTAATGCAGAGAGCCGACGGTAAAAGAAAAAGGAAAATCAACCCCCTAGGACCCACAAATAAAAAGGGATCTTTTGAATTCTGTGGTTTCAGTTTTACAGTGTACTTGCATGCTATGAAGTAAGTAAAGATTCTCTGTCTGGAATAAAATCTGGGTAGGTGGAGGAGCTGTAAAAGTACACTCCTCCACCATCAATGCTCTTGAAGTTTTGTGTTGCATGGACAAAGCTCGCAAGGACAATCGCATAATTGTCCTATTATGTTGTACGTTGGATTGTTCCCGTTCATGCACTTCGCAAGGATAAACCTTTTGAATATTTTCACTTTCAACTCGCTAACTGTCTACCGTGTGGTTTCAAAAGTGAGGGTCTTCCAAATTCAATTAAGATATTCATCCCTTGTGATGTAAAGCCAAAACGATAGAAGAAAGTCAGTAGAAGTACATCTCACTTGAAATTTTTTAACAAAGTTTTTGCAGATGTTGTTAACAAGAGGGATCCTATTAATTTATGCGAAGTCTACTGACTCCATTTTCGAATGTCGGAGCCTGTTGTACATTCTTGAAACATAGGTACCAAACTCCAGCGAAACAGAGGGCAATCTCCAGACTATCAAAAAAGACCATTTCTATGATTTTGCAAGTTTTGACAAAGGAGGAGGTACTGCTAAAGGAGACCATTCACAAAATAAGGACAGCAATTACAAAATCAAGAAATGTTATGAAATCCATTCATGAAATCACAGATAATGATGCGTGAGGGGAAACAAAAAAACACAAGTCCATATCAAATGGGAGACAGGAAAAAGAAGTTGGCATTTTCTCTTTTCCTTAGAAAAGTTATCTGATCAAACGAGGATAAGTCAAAAGAGAGAGTGCATTGTTCTGGAACGACTTGAAATGACAGTACCTCTGCAGGATGAGTTCTTGAGCAAGGCCTCGATCATCTTGCGGTCGACGAGGTTGTCATCCACGGCCAGGACGTGGGGTTCGTCTCCGTAGTCCGCCATCGAAGAAGAAGAAGACGAAGGAGAAAGAGAAGAAAGTATCTTTTTACGGGGAACGAAAACAGGGGAGATGATGAAAGATTGAGAAGGGATGAGGGGAGGTATTAAAGGAGTGGGGTTTGCGGAGAACAATAAATGCAAGAGATCCAATGAAGGTTTTCCTCTGACCAGGAATGGCAATAAATGAGCGGGAAGGAGGGGACGTGAACAACACACAAGAACATTGCTCACAGGATTTGTATGAGGGTACTGTCATTAGTTACTCCTCGCTATTTATACACGCGCAGGCAGAGAGAGACATAGACAGAGACAGAGAGGCAGAGAGAGAGAAAGGGCTGATATGAATGAAGATGAATGAAGGAAGTCACAGATAAATCGTGATCCTTTTGGGGGCTGTATCTTGATTTGATTCAGTCCTTTCCCTCTCTCTCTCTCTCTCTCTTTCGTCCTCACCATATCATGTCCTCTCCCTCTCCCTCTCTCTCTAGATCTCTAGAGAGAGAAGAGAGAATCGGAATCAGCATGGCATTTGTGCTTGCTGTCTGGGCAAAGATCCTCACTTGAGCTGATGCTCTGCCGCTGCTACTGCTGCTGCTGCAGCAGGCAGCCACTGCTATTATGTGTGTGGTTTTTAGGACCACCTCCTTTCATTTTTAATTATTCGAACTCCCCTCCCTCTGTGGTTCTCCTCAGGAGCACCGCTCTTTTTTCAAATCAAAAGTTATTCTCTCGTTACGGAACTACGCTCCGCACACCCATCATTTTTAGAAATTAAAGACAGGATTTTTGCGCATGCATTCGGCATAACCTTATCGTCAATCTTATCCACGAATTCGCAAGGCGTTCAGTCCCCTGCGCATGACAAGAACATGGGAACGAGAAGGTCTCGGTCGCTCGGCATGTTTTTCCGTGTGAAACGGTGAACACCAGTAGCCAAATTCCATACGCATGGCGCTAATGAAAAGCCACATTTCGTTACGTGTAGGATTCATCAGTTTCCTTTCTTGGATTTTTGCCAACCGTGCAGATCTCCTCTCCCTGTCGAGGGTCGTGCTTTGCCACTGATGCAACGCGCGGAACGGAACAACATCGGGCCCTGAGCAGTGAGCACCGTCGGACTGCTAAATTACAAATCCGAGGTTTGGTTTAGCAGCTCCAAACTGTCTTTCGGCCCCGGAAGATCTTGACATGACTCGAAAGAATCGGATTCGGAGATCTTCTCTAACTCCAAGATGGCTCCTTTCTCTCCAGAACGCGACACGTGGTTTGGAGAAACCGCAAAGATCTTCGCTCTCCCTCTCTCATGTGGGTTGGTGCGAGGAGCTGGACTCTAGCGAGCGATCCCGTGTCATCTTGCGACCGAATTCCTACTCCTCGGATCCAATTTCACGTTCCAGATTCGGTCAAAGTGACTATTATCGGGAATTGAGCAAACCCAAGAACCGGTTGGGAGACGTCAAATCTCCTGCTCCCTCATCCATATCCATATCCATATCCATATCCCCACCCACCTAAAGAAGAGGTCCGAGGCTTGATTTAGACGCAGCTATGACAAAAATCTCGTACCAACCATCTCACGCCTTTCACGTTATCGAGCGCATACAACGAACCGTGTAGGATGACATGATTTGAATTAGCTTCTTAGTTCGATTTTACTTAGATTGTTTATGCAGGGGTATGGTTATGGTCTATCTTTCGAGAAAGGGCAAAATGATTTTCGTGAGCCATTGATGGATACTAGTCTGGGAAGGCACGACGAATCTGGTACCGAAAAACTTCGAGGACGACAAGCCGAACGTGCATTAATGGATGTAAAAGCGACCCCAAATTCATTGCATGCATTTAATGTTTCGCGATCTTCATAAGATTCTGATCTTGTAGGGGTGGGATTCCGAAGGGGGATGGCAGTGGCAATTATGGGCATTTAATGCCGTCTTTCGAACCATGTCTCTCTGGATCCGGACTTGGGCCTTTCTAAATGGGCTCTCGTGCAGTGTTTTTGGGCCTGAGCCCAAATTAAATCCAGAGTTCATTCTCCAAGCTTCGCAATGCCGCGCTTTACGGGTAAGCCCAAGAAGGACGTCCTTTTGCCTGCATGAATGATCAAAATCCAACGTCAATAAGCAAGAAGCCAATTGGTGAACGTATTGCTTTGTCGTTTCGCATGGGGCGTCGAGATTTATAGATGATGCGATTGAGAAAAATTCATGAAACGTAAGCCCCGATCAGACCTATCTAAATGGTCGTAGACCAATTTCTTAACCCATATTTGATGGGTGTAGTTGTTATATAGATTAATTATATTCAGTAAATGAGTTATAAATTAGTTTAGAACAGTAAAACTGAAAATAATATATGTGTTTAACGAGTTCACAAATTACCTAGATCTAACTCGCATCTATAACTATTTTTTTCATTTTCACTCAATCTCAAGCTCTTTTACTCCGAGCTCTTACTCCAATTTAGGTATGAATTTTCTTAGATTTGATTAACGAATATGTGTCGGGTTGAACATGAGCAATAAATTAATTTTATGCAATTAAAATGGATTAAATTAATCAATTTGGATAGGATTATTTTTTATCTGGCCTTACTTGTAAATTAGCTCTCGAATTTGACGTTTATAAGTTTGTCTGAGAATAGTCTTTTGGTCAATATAGTTGCCAGCTGTGACATGGAAAATGATGCTCTTTGGTTGACGAAGAAAAGCATCGAGAAAGGAGAAATTGGACACGGAGAGAGCGCCATCGGAAACGTGACCTAAAGTTTAAACAAGACAAAAACAAAAGGAGCATCGACCGCTTGTCGTCATGTTGTCTGGTCTGGCTCTTTCGCTTGCGCGCTGCATGGGAACCCGAGAAATCTCTCTGCGCGAGATCTCGTTTCCTTTTTTTATCCCTTTTTTAGAATAAAAATTATCTGTACGGTGATTAATTATCATAAAAATCTGAAGGAAAAATGACCTAAATGATATGTGAATCTTGTATCTATATATAATGAGGAAAATTACGAAAAAAATCTTAAATTTATTATAATTATACTAATTCAATCCTAAACTTATTTTTTTGATTAATTAAGTTTTAAACCTTTTACAAATGTGTCAATTTAATTCATCTAGCTAAATTTGACTAGCTAGCATTGATGTGGACGTCGGCAGATCATTTTTTAATATTATTTTATTTTTTCAATTTTTTTATTAATTTTTAATCTTTTTTTTTCTCTCCTCCCTCCTTCTCTCGACTACTGACCACAAGGGAGGGCTAGTCATCAGACTGAGGCGACTAGCTAGGTCAAATTGAGGGTGAGCTCGCCTCGCCGTCATCGGGCAAGGGCCACCCAACCACTAGCGAGGCAAGCCCTCGTCGAATCTAGCGATGGGCTAGTGGATTAATGAGCTCACCAAGTTGATGGGCATGGGCAAGCTCACCTAGCGACGATGAGGTGAACCCTTACTGGATTTAGGCAAGGGCAAGCTCATCGATCCCTCGCTAGTGGATCCGACGAGGGCTTGCCTGGGCTGTGGCTAGAGACCCTCACTCAGCAACAATAAAGGACAAGCTTGCCCTCACTCTGGTTTGGCCAGTCAGTCCAGTGACTAGCCCTCCCCTCTGGCCTGTCGCTAGAAAGAGGAGGAATGAGAGGAAAAAAAGAGAGAGATAAAAGATTAAAAAATTAATAAAATTTTTTTGAATAAAATAAAATAATATTTAAAAATTATTGTTCGACGTCCACGTCAATGTTGGCTGACTAAATTTGGTCGGATAGACTGAATTAGCAAGATTACAAAAAAGGTTTTTGACTCAACTGGTCAAAAAAATAAGTTTATAACTAAATCGACACAATTATAATCGGTTTAGCAATTTTTTGATAATTTTCCCATATACGATGTTGGCTTTGAACTTTAAATTTATTCAATGTGGCCCTTGAATTTTATCCTAAAATGAAACATCATCCTCAAATTTAAATCTATTTAATGTAATCCCCGAACTCTTGTGTAGATTCAATTTAATTTATAAATTCTATGATAATGTTTAATGTTGTCTTTTCATTAATTTAAGTTGAGGGACAAAATTGAACATTTTCATATATTTCAGGAATTAGATTAAAAATAGATAAAAAATTATGGGCCATATCGAAAAAATTAAAGTCTAAGCACAACTTTGCACATTGGAATAAAGTTCATGAGCCATATTAGATATTGAATCAAAGTACATGAATCATGAAATTTTTTATCGCAAATTAAGAATGTTGACTTTTCGAGAGGATGTGTAAATATGGAGCACGTGACCATGGAGAGTTGAAAAGCTTCCGTTGATGGTTGGGGGGGGAGAGAGAGTACTTATGGTCGTTGCTTTCATTCATTCTTAATTTCTTCTATCTACCCGAATTGAGTGAGTTCTAAGCCAAGAAAGAGAGAGCCTCCAAACATGTTCGGGCACTACCAAACTCGCCAGACAAGACGTCAGCAACTCCCATATCCATAAACAGTCATCGCCATCTTCATTCCTACCGAGAATCCTTTGAAAGAATGTCGATAAATTCGCCCCAAGACTCGAGAGATAGAGAGAGAGAGAGATTCTTAGAATTGCGTAAGAAGACAACCACGACATGTTGCTTTGACTCTGAAGCTCACGGGCCTCACCATCCCCATCCCCGTCCCCATTCCGAAATGCGGTACAGCAAAAGATATCGGGCCAGACCCACCAAAGGACTGTGTGAGATTTGACAAAACCTATACATGCGAAATAAAGAAGGGCGAAGAAGAAAAAGGGGAAGAAGGGTATGGAGTTTGAAAGGTAGCTAAGTTTCACATCATCGACGAGAGAACTTGGCTCCATTTGTCTACGTACATTTGAAAATCAGTAACGGCAAATCAAATCAAATGTCAGCACCGAGCAAAGCAAAGCAATGCCAATGAGGTTTGGAGAAAAACAGAAATAGGACAAACACAGGTCAAGAGCCAAGTCTACATAATGATGGTGGGGGAATGTCTAGTCTCAGCTAGCGTTCGTTGTCAAGAACTAAGCCTACAAATTGAAAATTACAAAAAAATGCAAAAATAAAAAAAATAATCAACATCAATATTAGTCATATCACATAAAATAGTCGACATCTACAACAATGAAGATTGGGATTAAATTAATTTAAAAGAAATATTTAGAATTAAATTGATAATTATATAGTGGGTTTAAAACATTTTTGACTATTCTCAATTGTGGTTCTAAATTTACTCTATTTCTTTTTGAGGTGGCCCATTTTTTTGTGGTCTCAACTTTTAAGTACTACTTTAATAATGCACCTCATTGGCAATTACCAGTACTGTTTCTTGACCCCCCAGAAGGCCACAAGTGAACAGGAGAGAAGATTCTCAACCCATTAATTACCGAGGCCCGGAGACAGAGGGTGGCCTGGGATTTAACTCCCCTGTCTGCCATTACATTTAATGCGAAGTCGCAGAGAAGGAGGTTGCATTCAATTTGAATTCTCGGAGCAACCGAGATTCCAGGAAGGGGACCTCCTCCTCCTCCTCCTCCTCCTCCTCCTCTCCTTCTTTGCTCTTTCCCTTTTTCTGGTTTTTTTTTTTCAAATTCTGGATTCAATTCAGTCGGAATTCAAGAAGCAGAGAGGCCAAGGGAAGGAGCCTGTTAAAGGGTCATCGGTTGTATTTTGGACAGACACGTATTTCTATCCGAAGCGGGTAAAAATTCTCAAAGCGTACTGACAGACATGCTTTAATGATCGGTTTTAGTGGTTTTTAACAGGTGCTTTTGGAAAACAGAGATCCAGAAAGAGAAAGTGAAAAAGCGGGATGGAGGTGTCCCTTTCACTGCTGTTCTGCACATCTCTCTCTCTCTCTCTCTCTGTTTCTCTCTCTCCAAGTCTTTTCACCGGACCTTTCGCTTTATTACACCACCCACCCACCTACTTGCCTTTATGGCCTTCGTCGCCCTTTCACTTTCGTCCTGTCCACTCTCTGGATCATCCCAAGTTAGCGGTCCGTGCCCCTTTTCCTGTAATTCTACAAGGTCTGGTGTTTTTCTGCCTCTATTTTTGTACTTATATAGAATTTCTCGCGTCCAAGAAAAATGCGAAAATTCAAATCTCGATTCTTGGTCTGCGTATCATCCTAAACCAGATGGCAAAGAACCCGTCGATCATTGCTAATTAAGGCCATCGCCTGCCTAATCCTCCTGTCGTCAGAGGGAGTGCTTTGACTCGGAATTTTCTATCTTGACGCGAAGGGAAACTGTTAAGACAAGTTGGGATTAATCAATGCTGACGCGGTTCCATTACTGGTTGTTCTTCCGTTTGATTGGAAGAATATCAGAAATTCTATCCTGGGTAAAACCCCCCCAATTAAGATCAATTCTCTTACACTTACGTTGGCGACCCAAAAAGAAAAAAAAAAGAAAACTCGCTACAGATTGAAGAAATCAGAGGAAATTCTTACTGTGGATTAAGGCCATCGACATAGATCAAAAGATGCAAGCTTAGTTAATTTATGAGTTTTACGAGTTGTTGAAAAGGATAAACTTAACCGGTTTATGAGGTCTGTAGGCTATTCCATTGAATCTATTTGTTTGTACCTTTTATTCTAATAAAAAAGCACAATTACCCTCGAAGCTTATTGGAATAATTATGATTAATCAGAGTTGTTATGGTGCATCTGCATTCTACGTTAGTCACCTTCTGTTCTGGCTGACATTGTACCCTGTTGAGTCATTAAAAATCCTCTTGTTTTGAATAAGATTGCATAATACCTGATCATATGGACAAATCACTCGTGCCAACAAATTCTAGCAAATAACTCAATAATTTTATTGCCACTGTGCAAACTTCAATGAAATATGAAAGATGTCTTGTTAAAGAGTGTCTCAAGGGCATTCGTTAGGCAACTAATCGATAAAATTTTATAGTTTTTAATACAGTAATTACTCTTGTGTTATGCATAATCGTGTAATTGTGACCATTAAAATCAAACTATTCCAAGTAAAATTTGTTTAACAAATCCTCAAACGCACTCATTAGTAAGACTTATACGAAGATGAGAAAAATGTGCAGTTCCCCTATCACGATATTATTTTCTATGTTAATTTGGGAAAATTGTCAAAAGAGTTATTAAATCTATTGTATGATGATGAATTTAATCATAAATATTTAATGAAACCAATTTAATTTAAATCTTTTGATGATTTGTCCATATAATCATTATAACCAATTTTGACTGAAAATCACCGATGTTAATAATTTTTGTAGGATTTTTAAAAAAAATTTCTGAATTTTTCTTTCATTTTTTACCCCATTTCCCTCCATCAATCTTTGGACCTCTGGCGTTGGACATTGCCAAGGCTCCAACCATTGGTGGAGGGAAATAGAAAAAAAAAAGAAAGAAAACAAAATAGATAGAAAACAAAAGGAAAAAAAAGAAAAAAAATTGAACAATTAAAAAAAAGACAAAATTGGTTCATGTTAGTGCTAATCGTACCATATAAGATGACTTGACAAAAATTTACTAGAGGGATAGACTGATAAATTGTCTTTTGACATGATAAATTTAAGGCTTGCGGAACATTATCTCCCTTGCGCAAAACCAAGTGCTTTTGGACAGCGTGCCTGCAGCGTCTGCAGTCCTCTTTTGTCGTTATCTCCAATTTCATGAATACGAATAAAGCCGAAAGATGATTTACAGAGCAACGGGATTGAAACGAAAGTCACGCGTGATCTAATTTTCCGCTTAACGTACCATTCTTTTTAACCTCTTTCTCGATAATCCGTTCAAGAACAAGCCAACATCAGAAACGTCAAAAGAGGGAACGAACGTTCGCCGGCCAGTGGCCCAATCGTAATTACGCGCAATCACGGGGGCGATTCGGCAGAACTGAATTTCCCCCCCGAGCAGCGAGCGCCCGGCGCCAGTTCCGCGTCCACGTCGACACGGCTCCGCCCGACAGCGACTGCGTTTTTGCCACGTCGGAGGCGAGCAGTCCTACAGTGTGACGACACGTGTCCGGGGGCAAATAAATTGCCCCACCTAACGAATTGGTCCTCTTGCTAAGTCCCTTTTTTGCTTTCTTTATCTTTATGCCGTTAAAAAGCAAAAGAAAGAGAGACCCCCTCAGGGACAAAGCGCTTTCAGACAGCCAAGAAAGCAGTGTCTCCCTCCTCTCTCCCCCTCTCTCTCTCCTCTCTGCTGAGACCACCTCCGTCTCTGCAACGCCGCATTTCCCCGGAAGATCTCGTCGGAACCCTAGCTACCTCCGCCGGCGGCGGCTGCGTGGAGTCCTCCTTCTTGTCTTTTGGGCCGGCGAGTCTCGTTGAGTTTCTGCTCATACAATGTCCCGCAAGACGATGCGCTCTGTACTCCGTGACTCCCGTATCGGTCGTTTCAAACTCGAAGCTTCGCGTTTTCTTCCACCCTTTGGCTTCAAAGCGCGAAACCACTGTTCCGGAACTCCTCGCCTTCTGTTCTGAAGAGTTCTGCTATTCTCAGCTCCAAGCTTTTGAGCGCCTGAAAAGTTTAGTCTTTTCTTTCCCCTTCCAGCTAATTCGAGTGTCTTGCCCTCCTTCGACATTGTTGTTTCCATACTCATCTCTTCTTTTGTTCGAATCCCTCTGGTTGGCGAGAGGCGAAAGTTTGGTACCTGGCCTTCTTGTTCTTGCAAACGCACCTCAGAGAGCTTCAGTTTGCTCCTTTTTCTTTTTGCTTGTTCTAAAATCTGGGATGAGTCTGTAGTTGCTTTCACACTTTTCTCGTCGCCACAGAGTTGAGTACAGGAAGTGCCGAAAATGATGAGAATGTTGCTAATTTTATGCTCAATGGTGTTGTCATTAGAACTGGTTTTGGTGACATCAGTGAACCCTTCTCTGAATGATGACGTCTTGGGGCTGATTGTCTTCAAAGCTGACGTCCAAGATCCAAAAGGAAAGCTTGCATCTTGGGATGAAGATGATGACAATCCTTGCAACTGGGTCGGTTGCAGATGCAACCCCAGATCCAATCGGGTCGTGGAGCTCAATCTTGATGGGTTTTCCTTGTCGGGTCACTTAGGCCGTGGGCTCTTGCAGTTGCAGTTCCTGAGGAAATTGTCCTTGGCTAAGAACAATCTTACCGGTAGCATAAGCTCCAGCATCGCTAGGATTGATAACTTGAGAGTCCTTGATTTGAGTGAGAACATTTTCTCAGGGACTATTCCTGATGATTTTTTCAGGCAATGTGGGTCTTTGAGGTCAGTTTCTTTGGCTAGCAATAAGTTCTCTGGCAAGATACCAGAAACTTTAGGTTCTTGTTCTATGGTTGCATCGATTGATCTCTCTTCAAATATGCTTTCTGGTGTTTTGCCTGACATTATTTGGACCTTGAGTGGACTTAGATCTCTGGATTTGTCTGATAACCTGTTGGAGAGTGGGATTCCGGAGGGCATTGCAGGAATGAAGAATCTCAGAGGTGTCAGCTTGAGAAAGAATCGGTTCTATGGTTTGATTCCAGATGGCTTAGGCAGCTGTTTGCTTTTGAGGTCGATTGATTTGAGTGAAAATGCTCTTTCTGGGAGCATACCAGACACATTGCAGAAGCTTACATTGTGTACTTCTCTGGATTTACATGGGAATTTGTTGACAGGGGGTGTTGGAGATTGGATTGGAAAAATCGAAGCTCTTGAAAGATTGGATCTTTCAGGTAATGGGCTTTCTGGGGAGCTTCCAATTTCATTGGGGAATTTGCAGTCACTGCAAGTGGCAAATTTTTCAAGAAATGGGTTTACAGGGACACTTCCTCAGGCTCTGTCCAGTTGCAAGAATCTTCAATCTTTGGATTTAAGCAACAATGCGTATTCGGGACACATTCCAAGTTGGATTATGGGGCCTAACTCGTTGAAAAGTTCACTGTTAGATAAAGAAGTCACTGCCAAATATGCGAGTCCAGTTGCTTCATCAGCAGAGGGCTCACTCCAAAAGCTCCAAATCTTGGATTTGTCCTCTAATTCATTCACAGGCGAAATATCATCTGATATGGGGGATCTTACTGGCTTGCAGTCCTTGAATTTGTCAAATAACTCCCTCAAAGGTTCTATTCCAGTGACCATTGGAAAACTCAAGGCATTGGATGTTCTTGATTTGACTGCAAATGAGCTGAGCGGCAGTATTCCTTCTGAAATTGGTGACGCCAATTCTTTGAAAGAACTGAGGCTCGGAAGGAATAAGCTCGTGGGGATTATTCCGGATTCAATTGGGAAGTGTTCTGCTCTAACGACTCTGTAAGTCATCCTTTGTTTCTACCTCTTGACTCTCAATTCTGTATGCACTAAATCTGATATAGGTGGCTGAGACCAGCAAGTTTTCCAACTTTTGTCATCAAAAGATGCAAACTTTCTTTTCCTTTAGTTGATTCTCCAAATTAAAATCATAATCTGTGGATTTGGGTAAATAGTTTGGACTTCTTTAGAGTATCAGTCTCTTAGACCACCCTTCTACTTGAAAAAAAAAGTTATTTTAGTTACCAGGAACTTCACTGTTCTGACTTATTGTGAGCTTGATAGTGTCCACTACATCGCTTGCATGTTTTAAGCCATGTAAGGTGTAACTGTAGCGTCTCTGTTCAATGCATTTGTCTTGTAAAATCTTGGCATATGCAATTTTAATTGCTTTCAATGCAAAATACCATTGCGGTTCTATAGACGCAAGCACGGACAGAAAATCTAACTATGATTGAATATTTAGAAATATGTGGATGAATTATCACGAGTTATGTTTGAAATGGTGCAGGATCCTATCACAGAACAACCTAAATGGTCTGATACCTGCCTCCTTGTCAAAGCTTGCGAGCTTACAGATGGTGGACCTGTCATTTAACAATTTTACAGGAACACTACCCAAGCAACTAGCCAATCTCCCCCACCTCCTCTTGTTTAACATTTCCCATAACCATTTTCAAGGGGAACTCCCTCTCGGTGGCTTTTTCAACACAATATCACCATCCTCTGTGTCTGATAACCCGGCTCTTTGTGGTGCAGCTGTAAACAAGTCATGCCCTGCTGTCCTTCCAAAGCCCATCGTCCTCAATCCAAACTCCTCCTCCGACTCCTCTTCTGCTTCCTTGCCTCTGACTCCGGGTCATAAACGAATAATCCTCAGTATATCTGCACTTATCGCTATTGGTGCTGCTGCAGTGATTGTTATTGGTGTCATTGCCATCACTGTCCTTAATCTTCGAGTCCGAGCTTCCACCTCCCGATCTGCTGCAGCCCTCGCATTATCTGCTGGGGATGACTTCAGCCAGTCGCCTACTACCGATGCCAATTCTGGGAAGCTCGTCATGTTCTCTGGCGACCCTGACTTCAGCACGGGGACACATGCTCTTCTCAGCAAGGATTGTGAACTCGGACGTGGTGGGTTTGGAGCCGTCTATAGAACCGTGCTTCGAGATGGGCGAGCGGTTGCCATTAAGAAGCTCACTGTCTCAAGCCTGGTGAAGTCGCAAGACGAGTTCGAAAAAGAAGTGAAGAAGCTTGGAAAGATCAGGCACTCTAACCTCGTGGCACTTGAAGGTTACTACTGGACTCCATCTTTGCAACTCCTGATATCCGAATTTGTATCTGGTGGGAATTTGTATAAGCATCTCCATGAAGGATCAGGTGGGAACTTACTCTCATGGAATGAGCGCTTTAATATTATACTCGGGACGGCAAGAGGCTTGGCTCATTTGCACCAAATGAGCATCATTCACTACAACATAAAATCGAGCAACATTCTGATAGAGAGTTCCGGTGAGCCTAAAGTGGCGGATTTTGGGCTGGCAAGACTTTTGCCAATGCTGGACCGTTACGTCTTAAGCAGCAAGATTCAGAGTGCGCTTGGTTACATGGCACCAGAATTTGCTTGTAGAACCGTGAAAATAACGGATAAATGTGATGTTTATGGTTTCGGGGTTTTAGCTCTTGAAATTGTCACGGGGAAAAGGCCTGTTGAGTACATGGAAGATGATGTGGTGGTTCTTTGTGATATGGTGAGAGGGGCACTTGAAGAAGGCAGGGTCGAGGAATGTGTTGATGGGAGGCTACAAGGGAACTTCCCGTCAGAAGAGGCGATCCCGGTGGTGAAACTGGGTTTGATATGCACGTCGCAAGTTCCATCAAACCGTCCGGACATGGCAGAGGTAGTTAACATATTGGAGCTAATCAGATGCCCTTCAGAAGGCCAAGATGAATCCTCATGAGTTTAATTGATACTTCAAGGGAAAAAAAAAAAAAAAAAATCGTGGGAATATTTACTTTGCCGGCGAAGTGGAATCCGGGACTGTTTGTCTAATCTGGGAGAAGAACAATCAGATCCTTGGGAATTCTGATGTCTTCTCTTGTTGTTGTATGTGTTTTCTTGATCAGGATTTTAGTTTCTTCACAATGTTCAATTATGGTACCGGATTCCTTTTCACCGGGTTCGTATTTGGGACCCCCCGCTAAGGATATTGTTTCTTAAGTTACTGATCTATCGGGAATTCATCTTTGTCTGGTGATTTTGCTTGTAATGAATGAGCTAATGGTAACTGAGCCTTTCGTTTGACTCCATCAGATTTACAAAATTTACATTGCCAACCTTGGAGGATGTATGAATGGATATCTTGCTAATAGTAGCTAATGTTTGCTAAGCCAACAGTGGGAGCAGAAACACAGGACAAGACATGAATAATGCAAGAAGTTGAATCAGCTTTTAGTGCCGAGCCTGCTCGTAGTATGGACCAAGGAGGGCATGTCTTAGCTTCCAATAATATAGTAATCATGGTGCTGTAAAACAGAATCCTGTCTCGATGATTTTGGCATTAAACTAGTGTTTGTACAAGTCAAAAGTGCCGCCTATTTTGTAGTCTCAAGATTCTTGCACCCACTTCGAAGTAAACAAAGTATATGAAACATAAGTGGCGAATAAAATAGCGGGAAAGTGAAAATGGTCCACTGAGGACCTCATCGACAGAAGAGAAAGGTCGTGGAAAAAAAGCATGGGTTAATGGCCTAGAGAGAAACAAATGACAAAAGTGAAAGTATGGAAACAGGATCTCACGCAGTCTCATGCGCACAGCTGTCGGAATAGAATAGAAGCCCAGTCACACCACCAAATGTATTTTTCTCACTTCTTTGTCCCTTCGTTTTTGGCTTGAGTACCGCTATAATTTCTAATGTACATCTGGTATCTGGGCAAGTAAAATGGTCATACTGCAGACTGACTGAAGCTTTTGGCTTGGATCTGACTCATTTGGAGGAGTAGTGGATATGATGCGCCTCACCAAGAATTCTATTATGCATTAGCTGTTATGATGTGCAAAAGAAATCCCTCTCAATCATGGAGAGAAACTTTGCCTGTCCATCATGCACAATTATTGCTGCTTAGCTCAATATTAATGTTCTGCTTATTTAGGACACCTCATTTGCTTCCAACCCAGAGGTACTCGAGAACTCTGAAGAGTCCACGAGTTTCTTGTAGCTAGGTAAAAGTTATTCAATGAGTTAGGTCTTGAAAATTATCAGTTTCTGATATAATAATTCTTGCTTTCTCTGTTATTCTGTTTCCCAAATTGACACTAGGTCCATTCTCCATTTGGCATCTTTTCCCAGTGTTTTCTTCGTCAAGCACTCTTTCCAAAGCTGTGTGGCCAAGTTCAATGGGGAGTCAAAAGGACATGTAATTATATTTCCATGAGCATGTGCATAGATTACAAGAAATGAGGTGTCCCTAGCCTTGAGCCTATAAATTAAGATAAATGCTGTTGGGCCCAATGTCACCTAATGGATTTGGCTGTGTCAATCTCATCATGAACAGCACATGGCTCCTGACATTAGCTTCGTTATTTTTTGAAATAATGTTAAGTATTAACAATTTCTGGTCACTGGAATTGACAGAGGAAGCTACCTACTTTTTTGTAGCATTCCAGTCACTCTGCACGGTCCACTGGGATTTCCCACTTAGAATACCTTCTTTTCTTTGTCATGGATCGATGGTCCTTGTATTTTGTAATAATATAAAAAAAAATTGTTATTTGAATTGGGTAAGAGTCTGGCCTCATCTTTTTCTCAAAAGAAAAAAAAAAGAAAAAGTAGAAAAGATAAAAAATAAGCAGACATGTCCTCATTCTTCTTTAAAGTTATCTGCGAAGAGAACTTGCACTTCTGATCTTTCCTTTGCTCCTGTTGTGAGACAAAATAGTACATTTTTCAGCTTTTGTTGAGCACGTAAACATTGGGACAACTAACCTTTTATGATGTACCTCTCAATATTCATTATTTGAGTATTTACTGTTGAGCATTCGGGAGCGTTGCTGCAACGGCAACATCACCCACCTACTCAGCATTATCAGTTTTCTTTTTTGGGATTACAATGTATTTTTTTTTCCCCGGGGGTTTGAGGATTACAATGTAATTAGCATGGTATAGACTATAGAGTGAGTGAAGTGAATAATGATCTCTCGAGTGCCTTTTTTAACTTGAAGTACTTTGAGAATGCGACCTCTTCATGTATGTTTCGAAGGCTTCTCAGACTTTCAAGGTCGTGAATCATCGGTGTTCTGAATGAACAAATGCAAGAGTTCGGCCTAGAATTTAAAAGCATGTAAAGTATAATTCCAAGTCGCTGATTCTCCAGCACGCAAAGACTATGAGAGGCTCCTAAATGCGAGAAATTGAAGCAGTAATCTCCACATACAACAGTAACCACCACATGTTTCAACCAGATAATAGTTTCCAAAACACAGACAGAACAAAAACTACTAACAAGTGGATCTTCAAGTAACTTGGATTTCTGTTGACAGTTACTTACAGGAGGAAAGGCCAAAAATGAAATAAAATTACAAACCAAAACTTACCCCGGATGATTTCTGAGGACGGAAATTAAGGGCCAAAATTGTGAAAAAAGTAAAAAATTCACAAGTACTGGAAAGCCAAAAACAGAAAAGGCAGGCACATTTCCTCCCTTTTCACAATGCTATACCTAATTTTCTACATGTATAATCTCTTCCTCTATTCTCGAGGTTCTTGATTTTTCCACTGATTCCAAGACATATAAAGGGACCATAGATTCTATCCAGTTCCTAATCATCCCAGTTGTCTTCCCAGCCATTTCTATCAGAAGACCGAGATGCAAATCCATTTGCCTTAGCTGCATTACCCTCTGGCCCTCGGCTCGGTGATTTAACTTCCCTAATCTCATCACCCCAATCATCATCCCAACTTTCATCCCAACCTTCTGCTGCTTCCACAACATTAACCGAAGTTGAATCCGCTTGCCCCATTTCGAGTTCTTGATATGGAATCCCATCGACCCGTCTTTCTGGTTTCCCAAATTTGTAGCATGCCCACACCCCTCCAATTGTAACAACCATTCCCAATAGAAGGTAGAGTCCATGAATGGGGGTGAACTGATAAGGGAATTGTTGCCAAATGTTACCTTTTGGTACTCTTGCAGGAATATTAATGATGCAGTGCTCATTTCCAGCATCTACTGCTATGTTAGAACATACTCCGACTTCAGCTGTAACGTTAACCTAAAAAAACCATTGCTATGAGAGGCAATAAAGTTGAGCCCAAGCCAACCTAAATCTAATTAAAGTAGCAACCTTTAAGCTCTCAAATTTAGGCACGAATTATATAGTTCGACCATGCTTGAACTGTCTTGAAAATTCTCATTTTCGGCTCGTCTCTCAAAACTTTAATATAAAGATCCTCCTTACTTTATGGTAATTATAAAAATTTCCGGAACAATAGAGAATAGCGGGCTCACCACTGTGGTATTCTTTTTTGTTAGTTGAAACTTTTCGGTGATCTTTGCAGGTAAGCAAATAATCTTCCCTTCGAGAGGAACCTCTGCACCATTCTTGACAAGAACAAATGTCCACTTGGAGTCTACAGGAAAAGACAACAGTTCTTTCATACCAAAGGCAAAAAAGTAACGATAATTCAATTGTGCATAAATCTAATAAATTCTCAACCCATCGAGAATGTAGGCCCAAAGAAAACTGCACTGTTTTACCTTTACAGACAAAGTGTTAAAAGCAATGGAAAACAGTAAAAGCTACTGTAAAAGACCAAAACCAGCAAGAGAGAATCAAAGTAGATGGATCTTAGACTAAGAGGCTCCAAATTAAAACATAGACTGCCATCAAAAGTTGGATAAGGTGATGAGCGCATTTACTCACTAGAGGTGCACGGATAGGTTATACAGATCCCATACTATGAGATGGACAGAAACATAACTTTGCCTTTCTGAGGTGTATGATGCATATTTAACATAGGGAAAAAGCCACCCCAAACCTAAACTATGTCCACTGTGACAAATTTACCTCGGACATTTTTTTGTGGCATCAAAAACTCTCAACTATGCCTGCTGCAACGCATTTACCCCAAATCCCCTTTCTTTCTCTGTCTCGAAAGGAAAGGACGACTTAAGTAAAGACTGGCTTCCTATCGTGACTGGATTTCCTGCGTCGACTGCTTTGACCCTTCCTTTGACTACTCCTGAGATAAAAGCAAGGACTCGAAGAAGAAGCCTTAGGCCCTATAAGTAACTCCAAACTTGTACCTATGTGACACATTTATCCTCCATTAGAGTTCCGTTAAATAATTTTTCAATCAAAACGATATCATTTTTATTTCACTTAAGCTACGTGAGCACTATGTCAACATCGTTTGTTTTCTGTCGTCCTTGTAGGCAGATTTTTTAAAGTGCTCTTTAACGAATCCTTGACGAATGATAAATGTGTCACCCAAGTACAAATCTGAAATTTTTTTTTTTTTTTTTTGTGTCGTGAAAAAAGTTTAGGGTAAATGCGGCACAATGGATATTGTTTAGGATTTTTGGTGGCCTTTTTCCCTTTAACCTGTAGGTTCACGACATTGAACTCTTTGCAAGGTTCTCCAGCAAAATGGAGACACCATGAGGGTCTATTAAGGTTTCAAGATTCTTCGTTTGGCCATAGTCTAGCGAGGCTTCTTCAAAGATATTATTCATAAGTCTAGCTGCTCATAATGAAACAGCTGATAGTATTGAGTTAAAAAGACATTAAAAACTAGAATTGCCAGTCTAAGTAGGTGCTCTGTAGGTGAATAAGAAGATTAAATTTCCCTGGTCACCAGGTCCCTCTTGGCATTTTTCACCTTTCTTAGTCTAATGGCCCTAATCCTTACATTGAGCAATGGTGAATATTTCCTAGCTCGAGAAACAGTCTTACATCATCACATAATGTACTTCAAAAGTTCAAGGAGATGAAACAGTCTACCAAATTTTTGGCTATAAAAACAGTCTGGCACTTAGAGACCAACATTCCATTCAAGATGAAAAGTGCTACAATTCAAGGAGATCAAACTCTTTAAGTAAAGATACTCTTGATTCTTGAAGATATTATAGTTGAAATATTTTTCTGCTGCTACTCTCGCATTTGAGATTCTATAGATGCTAATAAAAAAATTTAAGTTGTTACTTGTTTTTTCAATAATCTTCTGTATTAGGTTCTCTGCCTACACTTTCCCAACTTTCTGGAGCCTTTCAAATGTACACTAGACTAGAGAATATCATGACTAGATGATTGCCAAAGTGACCACGTATGGCAGAATTCTCACATCTTTTATCAATGAGCAGAGAGCACAGTTAATATGTCAAGCTTTCTATGATGCACATAGTAAAACTCTCCGAACAGAGATTTAATCTGCAATTATGGAATTGGTGTGGAATGAGAAATGTTTAGTGTTAGTTGTGGGGCTTAATGTTAAAAACGAAAAAGGACCATCTAAAATTGATTCAGGCACATAATGTTAAAGGACGCTTCTACCATCAAATGTAAAGCCTCTAGGCTGTCATCTACAACGGTCTTAAGACAGCTTTCTCTGCCATCTTATTAAGGTGAATGTCTTGTTTGGCATTCACAACCTGCTTCTTATCATTTTCCTAACTCACTCTTCAGTCTTCAGCATCCTCATGGTGCTGCTTGTTTGTAGTTACTGACAGGTTCCTAAGCCTTTCTGAAGGATATTACATGACTAAAATGGAAGTCTAGAATAAGCATGTCACATGCTTTTTAATTATCTCGATATGAAGTTCCTAAAGAAATGCTGAATGTCCACTTTCTATCCGTGTGTTCTCCGGTCATCCCCAAAGATCAGCAATACACAAGGCCCGTTCAATGCTGTATTATCTTGTGCATGTACCCAATCCTGATCTCAAATGGCGGCAGAATCCTCTGGTGACCAAAAGATCTGTCACTGTACAGGATAGCATCCAAACCTTCCCATCCTCATGTCCCTAAAAGGAATCATTATTTCACGAACACCCCCGTAGATTCAAGATCGCTATCTTCACTTCTATCATCGCACCTCGTTCCAACACAAAATTCACTTATGAATGTCACCTCCTTCCCCAGTAGACATCTCACAAATTAGAGCCTTTTGAAAACTAGAAAGGCATCAGTTGTAGCACTCATAGTCCTCACTTCTCTATTTTACCCTTCAAGACTGACTCCTAAGATTGCAATTCATGTAATTACCTTAAATTAGAAAAATTGGCCAAACTCTATAAATCCTCTTGTCAACTTCGCAAATGAAGCATAAATAGAAACCAATTAGATGATGAATAAGAACCTCTGAGGGGAGCCAAATCTTGAAAAGGAAGATTGCCATTCAAGCTTGCTAATGAAGCATGTATAGAAAGCAATTAAATGAAGGAACAAGAACCTGCAAGACGAGCCAAATCTTGCATAGGAAGAGTGTCAACCACAACAATGATGAGTGGCACTTGCCATATGCAAAAAATCTGATTCTCCCACCAACTCGGGCAGAATGACTAAACTAGTATCGGTATGCTACAACATTCGACTAACTATGACACAGGAACCTCTCACACCAGTGCCAAGCTGCCAGCTCACCAGTAAGTACTGCGTCACGGACACACTCGTTCTCACAGCCTCACTTGAATCAATGAAGTGTGCTTCTCAGCAAAAGAAAAACGAAAAAAGCTCAAACTTGGGTGAACTCGAGTGGGTCTACACTCAACGATAAAGTTCATTCACTTAGTCTATTATCATCCCAAAACCGCGAGATGAGCATTAAGTCAATTCCATAGGTGGCCAGTCGATAGGAATACCACAGCAATGCCAACGATTCGACATTATACATATCGACTATTCCAAACGAAAGCTGCTATTCCATCTTCATAAAATCGAAGTATACGAAAGCAGCATATAAACCAATTCGTCCAGTCTCGAGAAGGAGGAACACAAAACCTCTAACCGATCACACCTCCATCAAAACAGAGAATAAAACAGAGAAAAGGAGAGAATCTTTACCATTCTCAGGATGGTGCAGGCAAGCAGTCAGATTCTCCCGACCTTGGCACGTCTCGGCCGGAATCGAACACGGATCCGGGGAGCTTCCGGGGCCCGAGACCAAACCCGGACTGGGCGCGGGCGAGCTCTACAACCACGAACCACCGCCGATCCAATCAAACAACCCGACACCACGAAAATTCACCCAAAAAACAACAACAACAACGGGGATTACCTCTTTAGATTTCGTCGCCTCCAGGAGCCGAGAGGGCTTCCGGTACTCCCAAACGGGGGACGCGCCGGATTGGCGGTGGCGACACGGGATCGAAACCAGGAGGAGGATCAGAAAGACTCGATTTTTCGACATTCTGGGGGATGTCTCGATCTGGGGAGATCAGAGGGAGACAAGAGCTCAGGACACAAAATCATGACCGACCCATCAAAGTTCACGCGGAGGAGACTTATGGGTCTTGGATCGAATTAAAATTTGGTTAGTCAATGCTGAAGAGCCAGAGAGAGTTGTTTAGCCGCCTCTCTGTAACGCCCCCCGTCTTTGCAAAGGCCGCGGCGTTGGAGTGGGATTAACGCCATGCCTTCTTTTCTCGCGTATCCAAACGACTAACATGCCTGCCGTCCCCCGGAAAAAAAAAAAAAAAGACAAAAAAAAGAGACCAGCATACCTCATATGACGTTCTCCTTCTTTCTTTTTTAATAGAATTTATATATTAAAAATTTTAAAACTCGTTGCGAAAATACAATTAAGTCATAAAATTTTAAAAAAACATATAATTAAGTGATAAAATTTGTTGAGAAAGTGTAATCAAGTCTTAAAAGTTATCAAATTGATCCAATTACATCCTTCTATGTATTGCAATTTTTAATAATTTTAGAATTCGATTAGGATTTGATTGTACTTTTTAAAAGTTTCTCGACTTTGAATTTTTTGAAAGTTTTAGGATTTAATTATAATTTCGTAATAAGTTTTAAAACTTTCAATGTGCCTATCCCTTTACAATTATTGATATGTCGGTACGAATTGGACTATTGGCATTGGTGGGATGTACGGTGACGTGAGAGATTCTATGTGAAAACCAAAAGTCGCGTCAATTCCAAAGAGAAAGATAAATTGAATTACAGAATCGAGCTGGACCAACTTCTATTATATTATCCACGGAATCTTTCCGGTGCAAGATTCTCGGTGTGGGTGGCCCGAAGCCGGGAAGAAAGAACATGCACGATGCTGTCAAGCCCGTCATGAACGGGGGCCCATCTCGTACATCGCGATGGAGCGTCGTTGCAGCCCAAAACATCGGTCGGCGCAGACCAAGTCCGACCCATCAGGCCCAAGAGGGCGAGAAAAAGGCCGGGCCGAGCCCAAACGATGACCTCGAAGATGCCTGATTTTCACTTTCAAGGCCTATTATACCGGTACCACCTTAGCCATATACCGGGATCACCTTCCTCCTAAGGCTTTGAGGAAGAAAATACTACAATTGCTAATGGAAAAAGGAGTCGGCTTGACGACACCATTGGATCGGCTGACTTTAAGTATGATTTATTCATGTGTCTTTTGTCATCCTAAATACCCGATGAGAGTCTTTAATTGTTTAGGTTCGTCTGACATTCTCTGTTCCGATCGAATATAAGGGTTCCGAATTCTGACGATGAAATCAGAAGCTCTCCTCTCATTTGCAATCAATTCGCTTTTTCCCATTTTTCGGTTCTAGTACTAATTGTTCATTAGCGGTAAATATTTTCCGATTCCACGTAGGGCGGGCGCTGTTTTAAGTGGTTCCGACCATGCGAGGACCAACACCAACAAACCCGTAGAGGCGGAGGTCGAAATTAGGGAGGGGACGAGGTTAGGTGGGAATGCGTGGTGGTTAGAGAATTGCACGCACGTGGCCTCGTGGGTAGCTGAACGCAAATTGCCCTCCTCTCCCGCATTAGTTACCCACTACCCCCACCATTATTTTCTCTAATCTATATCTTAAATGCCCAAAAAAAAAAAAACAGAAATTTAAAAAAAAAGAAAAGAATATCAAACATTGAACTTCCCATTCGTATCCATCCAACTTCGCTCCGTGCGAGCATACCTGATTTTAAGATCGACTTGACAATCTGCAAGAAGCGAAAACTCGATTTCATGATTTGTTTGGGCCGGCACAGTTCTTTGTTATAATGCCCGGGGGGGAGTACTTGCTTCGCCATGTCGGGTGTTTGTCTAATGAATGAGAAATGGTAAATTCGTGTGTACTAGACGGACAAAGTGAATTTGATCGCCTATCTCTTTAGATACAAAATAAAGATTAATCGCGTTTAAAATCCCTTCATCGAGTTTACTTTGCAACTGAACTAACTACATCGAACCTACGCCAAAATTCCCGGTCATTCAAAGGGCAATTTTCCTAATGGAGTCGCGCCCATGATCTTGACGTGACATGCAACATAGAATTCACCTACTTTCCTCATATAGCGGGAAAATTGTCCAAAATATCCTAAACCTATTGCACTTTTGTCAATTCAGTCATAAATCTTTTAACTTTGCCAATTTAGTCCTAAACATTTTCACTTTTTGTCGAATCAGTCCATCTGGCCAATTTTGGCCGGAAAATGCCGACGTGGACGCCGGCGGTGTTACGTAGGACCGACATCGGCGCCGTTCGACAATTTTTAATAATATTTTGAATTTGTATTATTTTTTCCTTTTCTTTTTGACTTTTTATTTCCTTTTCCGATGGCCGGCTGGCCTCGCTCGGGCGTCGGCCGAGCGACGGCGACGCCGGGCAAGGGGAGCCCTTGCCAAGGCTCAACCTCACCCGGCGAGCGTCGGCCTCGCCCTTGGCCGACGCTCGGGCGGCGGGCGAGGGCCGGCCTCGCCAAATCTGGTTTGGGCGAGGCCGACGCTCTCTTGGGCGAGGGCGAGCCTCGGCGAGGGCTCCCTCGCCGGATCGGCGAGGTTGGCCCTCGCCCGTGCCGGGCGGCCTCGCCGGCGTCGCCGTCGCCCCGCCGACGCTCGGTGAGGTCACCCGGCCGGGCGAGGGTCGGCCTTGCCCGGAGCAACCCTCGTCGGGCCGCGCCCGGGCGAGGGCTCCCCTCACCGGGGCTCCTCCTCCTCACGGCCAGGGCCTCGCCTGTGGCGGCGAGGCCAACTATCCGGCGTGTAGGTGGGTTTGTCGCTTGTGGCCGATGGCCGAGCCACCGGAAAAGGGAAGAAAAAAGCCAAAAAGAAAAGAAAGAAAAGAAATGGAAAAAAAAAAGAGGGAAAAATAGAAAAATAAAATTAAAAATAAAAAAATATTATTAAAATTTGTCAGGTGAGCGTCGACGGTCCTACGTAGCACCGCCGACGTCCACGTCAGTATTTTTTGGCCAAAATTGGCTGGATGGACTGAATCGGCAAGAAGTGAAAATATTTAGGATCGAATTGACAAAATTAAAAGGTTTATGACTGAATTGACTGGAGTGTAACAGGTTTAGGACTTTTTGGACAATTTTCCCATACATAGCCGGCGTCGTCGGCGTCGTGAGCGAGGAGATTCCAGACTAGACAAGTACATGCCTATACAAAAAGCCTCTTGAAGTTCAGTAAGGCAAGACTGAAAGTGCGGTGAAATCACGGAGCTAACAGCTTCCGCCACCTACCACCAATTGCGATGTAACGGTGACGGGGACGGGAGGGATAGAGAGGGAGGGGAGAGGGGAGCGTGGGTGGTAGCTACCACAGCTGACGCCACAATAAATTCTCGCACTTTGTTGTGCTAATCTCAAGCGCTCGAAAGTCTTTCTTCCGGTCAGAACAGCTCTTCTCTTCTCCATTTCCTCCTCTGCCTTGTTCTCCTCAGTCTCTCTGCCACAGATTCCTTCCTGGGAAAAGGCCTGCAACATCTGCCAGTAAGTGCGCCTTGTTCTTGGTTCATGCAGGGGCTCAGCTTCCAGCTGATTTAGTTGAGTCCTGCATGTTCTTGGTTCTTACGAGTGCTCCTAGAACCTTAATTCATGTCAAGGGTCTCTTCTTTATGGTTCTCTTTCTTGATTTTGTAAGTTTCTGTGTGGCTGAAGAGATTGTTGTCTTGTCTCTGTTGGTGCAGTGGGGTCTGAAATGGTTATGGTGGACGAATTCCCTTTCCCTTCGCAGATCACCACTACCAAGCCTCTCTCACTGATGGGTCATGGTGAGCTTTCCTTTCTTTTCTCATCTTTTTCTATTTTATTTTCGTATTGTCTCCACAGTAGATGAACTGCTATTTTTACTGCTTCTGATTGAAGTATCTTCGTCCCAGTAGATTCAGATTGTTGTCAGCTGTGTTGTCCTTGCTCCTCCTATGTTTTGTCTCTGGATTTTCCTGGCTAGAACTTTGCTCATGTTTTGAAGCTGATGTGAAATATTTTAGGAATTAGAGGAGTGAAGGAAGAGTGCTGAGGAGTGATGTAGTGATGGGTGAAAAAATGGTTTTGATGCGATGACTCCATTATCTTTATGAAGCATACGTATCGAGGACTACTTGGTAGAGCGATCGTGTGTTGCAATAGACTAAAGTGACCTGTTCCTTTTAGAGTTAAAATCTTGGAATTGAGATTGGATGATAACTGGTAATATGCATCGTATATTTTACATGATACGGAACCCCAAACTCACTTGATTTTGTCCAAGTTATAGTAGAGCGTCTACAGTAACCTAGAAGCAGACAATCATGTCGTTTGATGGCAAGGAAATCACAATATCAGTGAGGCCTGTAAGCAATATTCTGTCATTTTCAAGATGTATGTGTTCAATAGGTTGCTTCGACTGCATCGGATTAGCGACTGATGATAGCAATGTGGAGGTCGCTTAGGCCATAGCACACTTAAAAGGGAAGCTTTGCCCCAACTGATTTTTAAATGGTCATGGTGGGCTTCTATTTACATCATGTGGAATGCTAAAAAATGCTTGATTAGGTGCTTCTAATGCCGTTCCTGTTGATCTTCTTGTTTCAAGAATTAAGAGGTCTGTACAGCGTAGACTCATTCATTTCCCAGATGTTGTTAGACAGATTGCATCCGGTAGGCAGAAGGATTTGTGTAATAACTGGGGACACATTTGATTTGTAATGGCTTGAGCTTGTGACTGGTTGCTCACCTGTGCCATCAATAAAATCTTGCTCATCGAAAAAATAAACAAAGTAGCTGAACAAGTATTTCATCTAAAGCTGGAGCAGTACTGCCTGTCTTAGTTTGACATAAAATTCATATCCTATTGTTCTGAGTACCAACGGCTAAATCTCGTGTTTCACCAATCATTGGATCTTTGTGCTGTGACAGGACTCACGGATATGGAGATACATTTCCTCCAAATCAAATTCACTGCTATTGGAGTGTACTTGGATCCTGAAATTGTCGCACATCTAAAGCAATGGAAGGGAAAGCCAGGAAATGTGTTGGCTGAGGATGACGACTTCTTCGATGCTGTCGTTTCTGGTAATGTGGATGAAATTTGTGCCGCTTAGCATCATATGGTTCATAGAGGCTCGATGATTGACTCATCAGCGGCAGAACCCTGCACGAGAATTTGGTCATTGGGGTTGTGATTGCTTCCTGCCGAAGCAAGTGCAATTTTCACGATCTTGACTGTTGTTATTTCATATTTCTCGCTGATTTGTTGACCATCAAATTATGCAGCCCCTGTGGAGAAATTCTTCAGAATTGTCGTGATCAAAGAGGTCAAAGGCTCTCAGTACGGGGTGGCTTTGGAGAGTGCCGTCAGGGACAGGCTTGCTGCTGAAGACAAGTACGAAGAGGAGGAGGAAGAAGCCCTCGAGAAAGTAGTCACGTTCTTCCAGTCCAAGTACTGCAAGACTAAATCGGTCATCACATTCCACTTCCCAGCAACTTCCAATACTGCTGAGGTACGCACTGCGATGAAATTGAGTCGTTACCCAATCTCCATAGCCATGCATGCTTGGCCGACTGATATGTGCTTTTGTGGTGCATGCGTGCTTATGAACAGATTACCTTCAGCACCGAAGGGAAGGAGGACTCGAAGACTGTGGTGGATAACGGGAACGTGGTCCACATGATCAAGAAGTGGTACTTGGGAGGGACCAGAGGAGTGTCTGAGACCACCATCACCAGCCTTGCCAACACCCTCTCAGAGAAGTTGTCCAAATGAGAGAGAGAGAGAGAGAGAGAGAGAGAGAGAGAGTGATATTTGCTGGGTTTGTATTAGCACTGGGTTTATGAAATAAGTGACTATGCTCCTGCTGAAAAACTGAAGTGAGACTTCAAGTTCGAATTGTGCCATCTTTGTTTCCCCTGTTTTTGCCTCGGCCTACATTCGCTTTAGGCCAGTTCAGCTCATATTGCTCCTTCTTTGGAAGCTTGGAAATTCTACAAATCCACCATCGCTGAATGGACTGCACCATTTCACGATGACATTTTGCATGTTTTAGGGAATCAATAGATTTTTGGAAGGATTCCCACAAGCTTCTCTTTGCAGGACACTCGATCAAGTGCCTGTCAGGCCCTTCAGGCAGATCATACATGGTCAAGCACCCGCCTTGATCTGCCATGTAGACGTCACACTTCAAGTTTGGGAATTGATTGTATTCTCCTCATGTGCTGGAGATGTTATCAACAAGTTTGTTTGCTATATAGCAAGGAAACAATTTGTTAACATATCAATTAGGAATTGTAAGAGTTTTTCTAACGTGGACTACATTAATTGATATTATTATTTATCGTTTTACAGTTACTGTTTATGGGGTTGGTCTAAGATGAAATAAAAGTTTTCTTAATTAGTCTAATATGAGGCTGGCTAGTGTGGGTCGAGTTGAACCTGGCCCGTAATGAGGGGACTTAGCTGGAAACTCTATAAATAGTGGTCAAGTCTCTCTTCTAACCCTAATTCTCAGCATTAACCTAACGATCGCACAATTACAATTTGCATCCAACAGGAATCTCGTGCCAAAATCAGTTTATTATGCGAAACAGACTGAAAACAACAACTTTGGGTTTACTAATAGAATAGCAGTGTCCTTGTGTGCATCTTTGGAGCTGTCTTATCGGCAGTCCCTCCGTTTAGATTCGAGCCTCTACACGAAGAGTGTCGATCCAAGGGTTATGGGAGTGCTGCCTCGTGCTCTTGAGAGCCTTCCAGACAACGCTATTGCATTTGAATCCGGAGCCGAATGCTATCTGCCAAACCCGGTCGCCTTTCCTTATCCTAGAGTTCGCTTCCAGGTAAGCGAGTTCATACCAGATGCTACTGCTCGAGGTGTTGCCGAATCGCTCCAACGTCCTCCGCGATGCTTCCATGTATTCGTCGGTGAGGTCGAGGTTCTTCTGTATCTCGTCGAGGACCTTTCTGCTGGTCGCCATGATGCAGACATGCTCGAAGGCGAGCTTATAGTTGGGAAGGTAAGGCTTGGAGGTCTCCTTCTTGAAGAGGAAGTTGTTGAAGAAGTGAAGCTGTTCAGAAACGGGGAGCACCAGGGGGCCGAGGGTCGTGATGTTGTCCTTGAGCGCATTCCCTCCTATTCCAATCACGTCCTTGCTCACGGAAAGTCCTCGGGCACCTCGGGCGTCTTCCTTCATATGTAAGCATCTGAAGCTCCTTTCTTCTGCGCCTTTATGAGTACGAACAAGCTGCAAACAAGTGAAGGAACTGCATAAAGAACTCCTGTTGTTACATGAGAAGGAGATCAGCTCTTGTTAAACTATCTGTTTGTGAGTACTAGTGGAGAAGTAGGGCAGACCTGCGTGAGTTCATACTTGGAGCGCCACCTATCGAGGTGGCGGCTAGAAAGCAACACAGCAGCAGCACCCATCCGAAAGAAGCAATTCGGAAGGAGCATGTCGAAGTCATTGCCGTCGTACCAGGTGTAGCTCACCGCTTCGGTGCTGACCACGAGTGCGTACCAGCCAGGATGGGCAGCCAGAAGGTCCCTAGCCAGATCCACTGCTATGACTCCTGCAGCACAACCCATCCCGCCCAGGTTAAAGCTGTGGATGTCCTGCCCGAGCTTGTAATGGTTGATGAGCATGGCGGAGAGCGACGGAGTTGGACTTAGGAACCCGCAATTCACGACAAGGATGCCGATGTCCTGTGGCTGCACTTTAGTAGCTCTGAGTAGCTCATCCACAACGCCAAGAATCACCATGGAAGCCTCTTCTCGCCCGTCCTTGAGTGTTATTTTAGGCTCAGGACGAAACACCGCTCTCGGCAAGTATGTCTCGTCTCCAATGCCTGATCTCTTCAGAACCCCCTCCTGAAAAACGATTGCTCCGTCGCTGTACTTACCCGATTTTCTGGCGAGCTCTATGAATTCTTCTTTCGATAGCTGCACAGTAACAGCACATTCAACTAAGTTACCCAAGTATTGCCAAACCAATGTTAATGGAGAATTAGATTGATTGATATTAGGAATAAAACGTGTACCTTGAACTCATCCGGGGGACGAAAACAAGCGAAATCAACCAGGTAGGTCGAACGGGGTACGAGTCCGAGATAGACATATAAGACTAGTCCTAGCAGAACCCCGACCGAAACCGTGTCGAACAAGCAACTTTCGGGACTCGAATCCTTCCATGCTATCACCTTCCCAATCTCCACTCCTAGAATGCCACACAAAACAGGAGCTGCTACATAATAGAAGCCGCTGCTGATAAGGTAATGATATCCGAGTTTCACATACTTCAAGTCGACGGAGCTGAGGAAATCTGGCAGCGCTCTCCTCACCCTCACGGAGAAGTTGACAGAACCGGCGTAAGGACCGGAGTCCTCGATGCCCCGGTTCACGATTTCAGTGGAGAATAGCTCCCGGTCGGCCCTCGCCATATCGGGTGCTGGATCCCTAGAGACCGGCTAGAGCGGCGAGAAATTCAGGAGCACACAAGCAAGGCTAGACTCCGGCCATGCGCAGCGACATCCACGCGGGTGCACGTTCATCTTGATCTTAATAGCCATGCTTCTCCAGGTGACGTGCCTTCGGGGGTCAATAGCCCCAACAGAACGCAGGTCCGTTGTGCATGATGAACATCATCCCCGTTTTCATGGAGAATCTAAAAGCACCATTTGCAATTCCTCGCGAAAAATTCCCTCAATAAAAGAGAAAGTTGCGTATCCAAATTAGAGAAAAACGAGTCCTGTCCTAACCATGTTAAAAAAAGTCACAAGTTGATAGCACACGGACATGCCGTGCCATTTAAATTGGATTGGAAACGGTTAAGGTGACTTGTAAGAAAGAAACACGATACACATATATTTAATATAGGGAGAATTGCCAAAATAATCCTAAATTTATTGTAATTGTGTTAATTTAGGTCTAATTTTTTTTTTTTTGGTAAATTGAGTCATAAAATGTTGATTCAGTTCATTCAACTAATTTTGGCTAGAAATCGCTGACATGAACACTGGCCTTTGTAAGTAGTTTGTTCAACGTTAACTTGGACAACTTTTAATAATATTTTTTTATTTTCAATTTTTTTATCTTATCTTTTTTTTTTCTCCTTTCTCTCTCTCTCTTTTATCCCTTCTTCCTATAGTTGGTTGCTGAGGCTAGAAGTGAGGACCTTGCCATGGCTAGGCGAGCAAGTTCAAGCCTTGAGCTGGTACTCTGCCAGGGTCATTTTGTTAGCATCATTACAGTTCAACATATTAAAAAAAGTTTCCAATCAAAGTTCAGTAAACTACTCAAAAAATGACTAATGACCACCACCGAAATTTATCCTATGCCTTTGGATGTACAGTGAAAGCAAATAAGAGAAAACAGGATGCGGAATGAATACCAATAAAAAACAGGGCAACATAAATTGATCAGAAGCAATGGTAAAATCCCTCAACAGCACACGATCAAATCATACTCTTTATTTAAAAATTAATTTTTGGAACTAGTATATGATAAAACTAATACCATACAGCATATTAATCATAAAAATTAGCCATGGGCTCTTGGTTTCACAATTTTTGACAAATCCAAACAGGAGATGTTCCCTCTATCCTGCAATTTCCATCTTTGCACAGTCCAACAAATAAATCTCGCAGTATCAGCATTTTCCCTCTATCCAGATCCATCTAGTTGTCCAGGGGAGAGAAGGTGTGCCACATATTGCTGCAGCAAAGAAAAACAGAGACCAGACATGAGAAGCAACAAACTTTGCATTGCGAAATTGACACTACAAATGCAAGAGTGTGCTTAAGTTGGAATTTGCAAATACAGAGACTAAAACCTTGACCTCTCGAATGAGAACACACTCTTTGATCTTCATTCCTTCTTTTAAAGGTTTATATGTAGGTAATTATGTATAACAATGTTTATTGGCATCACAAGCTTCATTAATACAAATTTTCAAGATCTTAGATCCTTGATCCGTACTAGAGTCCTATCTTTGCAGACGAAAGAATCAGAACCAACTAAGGATCCTGATCTGCGCAACCCTGCCACGCACCAACAGCTTAAATGTGTAATGTCAAGATGCAGTTTCAATTTCAATCTTTCATGAAGGTTGCTAAGAGTTTCATTGCACCATTAGGATAAGAGAAGATGACAGAGAACGCCCAGTAATGAATGAGCAATTATTCTTTTCCTCTTAGTTCTTGACTTCTAATATGACTCAGTTTGGCAATCACAGTGATGTCAAAGCATTTCGCTGGGGGCAACTGTTTTTTTCCTTGAACATCAGTCAAGCCACCAGGCCACAAAACAAAGGCCCGCATGGTGAGGACGACTGAGATGGGAAACGAAAACCTTTTGTTTTAAATTAGCAAAGAAGGGGAAAATTAATGTTTTCTCCATCTCCAAATGCTTGGTTTTTTCTAATCCATACATAAATTATTGAGAAGACATTCCTGAAGAGATTTTGAAGACTAACAAAACTTATCCGTGGTAAATGCTTTGTTTCTAATGACAAGCATTTTCAAGTGGAAAGTCTAATAGGATATGATCAGACGATTTCAATCAAATCCAAAGTTGTGGCTACAATTTCCTTCCTTATGTATTCTTTCAAGTGGCTAGGAAGGACACGATATTCTCGTGCAACGGCTAGTAACAATTGGTTGGATTTTCCACCATTTTTATAAGGTGTGCCAAAAGAAAAGTCTTCAAACTATCCATCGGAGATTAAACCTTCTTGGAACAATCTTATTGAGACGCTTTATTCTTTCCAAGTTGAAGCACTCGACTTATGGAAACCCCAACTGTTGTATGGGCAGCAGAATCTATGGGAAGCCTCATCGTCGGCGATCTTAAAGCCATCAGACTTTCTTGACAAGATCCAGACCAACAAATAGATTAGATTGATTATCCTTTTGAAAATATGTCCAATGGTTAGCTTAGACTAGAAGGAATATAAGAGGAACCATTGCTTTTAGAGAATCAAAGCTTGCAATTCCAAAGTCTGAAGAGTATCCTGTGATCAAATCTATTTGTCTCTGTAAGCATCATTGTGTAGTCATTTAAAGGTCGAGAGTGTGTGGGGGGTGATACGCACGAGCTTGAGTTTAGATATTTCAGATCTTGTAACCTTTGATTGGTTCTCTTTAGTGGATTCTAGCTAATAGATTGTAGCGTGGGATAATGGATGTAGGCTTGCAAAAGCCGAACCACTTTAATTTTATGTGTGCAATTCTCTATCTCTAACTCTCTTTAATTTTTTGTGATAGAATTGCACACCAATAAGATTTGATCATCTCTTTCTATCACTGGTCGTGTTTCGTTGCAATTTTTCGTAAAATATTTTTATTTCCACAAAATCACATTTTCATCCCCGCTCTGGATCTCGACAAAGGAAAATGACTCATTTAAAAAATTGTTTTTTTTACTAAAAAACCTTATGGCTTTTCGCAGTGTAAAGAGAGCTACTGGGTTATAGTTTTAGCCATAACATAAACAATAATACAAAAGGGGAAAGCAAAACAATTTCCGACTTTCAATTGTAACGATCAACCATTGTGGTTTCAATGTCGTCCATAATAGAACAAGGCACCCTTGAATTGTCCTCTCCATCGATAACAGCACATTCATCGTGACAGGAGTAACCTTAAACAAGAGGAATGCAAAACCAAACGAGTCTATTGACAATTGGGAAGTCAGTCACTTATAGCATGATATGCATACGACGCTTTTCCTTGGCACTCGAAGTGCTTGGACATGATGCAGAACTCGATGGGACCCCACTTTTCCCGCTTCGAAGCAATTGCCAAGAGCAGCTTTGTACAACTATGCCTAAATTTATTAATCAGACATACGTCGTAAATCATAAATAACCAAGGAAAATGCAGCCCGAGGTAGAAAGTGCCACATGAACACAAAACCGACAGACCTTATCAGAATCACCCAATAACGAGGTTCCGGCCGGGTAGGCCGCATCATACTGGTCTCCCCTAGAATATCCAGCTCTAGTACTGCAAAAACGATGGTGAAAATATAAGAATTAGCCTCGGAATCTAGATAGCAATGGAGAAAATTATTCAACCGAGTTGGAAGAAAACAGCAAAGACTCACGTGTTGTTGGTATAAGCATAGCTCAAGACAGCAGTGAAGCAATAGAGCACAGAGTACCCCACGGACCTCCTAAACTTCTAGATCTTGAGAATGTCCTCGAACCCTTCATAAACCATCATCTTCGATGGTCTTAACACTTTAGAAATATCTTTTTCCTTAAGTTCATTTAATCAAACGGGTGGTGGCCTTCTGAAAAAAGCGTCATAACAAGTAGAGAGAAGAGAAACTTGGGCCATCCAAAAATAGGGAGCGAAATTGAGAAAGAGGGTAGAGAAGATGGAGGCCAAGTACGAAGTTTCAAGGAGCGAGCGAAGATCAAGCCATGAAACCATGGCCAGTGGAGAAGACGGATGAGAGTTCGAGTAAGTGCTCACCGTCGTCTATACATTTTGCGAAATGTTGGATTTCCCGATTGGACATAGTTGAATAGCATTACAAGCCCGCCCGGCCCATGCTAGTGAACTTGCGTCCAATTAAAGAACAAGCCCAGCTGAGCATACCAGGCTTGATGCAATATGCGGGCCGTTGCTATCCGATTGATTTCTATTAATTTTTGGGTTAGATATCACAAAAAAAACGCCAAATAGGTTGATCTATGTTAAATTTACCTCAAATTAAATTGGTACATCATCGATAAAAGTACCATTAGCTTGTTTTCATTATATTTTACAGTCAAATTGCTTTGTTGGATGATATATGGTATTTGATGGAAGTATCAGTTTTTACCTTTCGTTTATCACAGGTGTACCGGTTAATGATTTTTTTATGGTATTAATCTAATTTAACGAAGGATAAATTTGTCACAAATGTACCGGTTTGAAATTTTTGATGGTTAAAGAATTAGTTGAGAGTTTGGGGCTTTACGTGATATTAACTCTTATCTTTTTTTTTTTACTTATTACTAACCAATGCTTTTGGTGCCCAAGACTTGCTATCGGGATTACTTTTGGGCCAAGGGATTATGAAAGATTCATGAATCAAAGCAATAGAAAAATTATATGTACTTCAATTGCTTGCTCCTACAGTTCATTGTGACTTTTAAGATGCTCAACATCGCCACATAGGCTTGACATAGGATTGAAACATGGTCATCCCACTCGCAATCCTACTCTTGGCATGATGAGTGACTCGTAAAGTAAAGGACTAAGATTCATATTATAATTTTTGAAATTTCGACTAGGTCAAAAAATAAGGTGGTGGGACTCGCTTTAAAACACAAAAGAAAAAAAGAAGTTTGAAAAGTTAACAAAAGAAAGTGGACACTCGGCTTAAGAGGAAGAGACCGAGGGCTTTCGGGAAAAGAAGGAAAAAGAAGAGAAAGGGAAAGAAAGAAAGAAAGAAGAAGAGAAAAGCGAAAGGGCTTTGCACGCACAAGCCATGGACACATTGTTGAGCTTGACTCAATTATGTATCGCAACGTACGGTAAATGCTTGTGCCCCCCATTTGTCCAATTGGAGTAGTTTTCAGATTTAGTGCTTAAATTCGGAATTTTGGGAAATTCAAGTCATGTAATCCGTTTTTTGAGTTATGGAGCTTTGGGACTTTATGGGAATGGTGGTTTTTGGTGTCATGGAGCCGTGAGTTTTGATGTGAGTTTTTTTGGTGCAACAGTTTAGTCGGGGAGAAATTTTAGAGTTTTGAGGTTGAGTTTTGCATCACGTTTAGGTTTGTGTAATTGTTTTGGGTGAGCGATTTGTTGGCGCATAGGAGTCATTTTGTTAGCATTTAGGCGACATTTAGCCAATTCATGATTGTTGTAGTATTTTACTTAGTTTTAACGTCAATATTTGTTTAATTGATAGGATTGCGAGATTGTCGGCTCTTTTAGGTACGCGTTGTTAGGTTTGAGTATTTCCAGGTGAGTGGTGTTTTTAGATTATTACGTACATTTAGGATGCCCAACATGGTTATCACACGTTTATCAGAGGACTGAAACATAGCCATCCCACTCATAATCTGCTCTTGGCATGATGCGGAAGATTCATAAAGCATATAAGCAAAGGACTAAGACTCATATGCTCTATGAGTCTTCTGCATCATACCAAGAGTAGGATTTTGAGTTGGATGACCATATTTTTGTTCTTCTGATAAGCGTGTGATGACCATGCTGAGAGTCTTAAAACCATGCAATAGTCTAAAACTGAAACTCACGCAAGAAGTTTGTTTTTTTTCTGGCAAGGGACTAGACTCACATACTTTGCGTCTTCCGCATCATGCCAAGAACAAGATTTCAAGTGGGATGACAATGCTTCTAATGAACATCTAGTAGTTGGGGGCTATGGTAAAAAACTCCATCCATTTCTTAATAGACAATGTTCAAAGTGTGAGGAGCCAAAAAACTTTCAAGCATGAGTTCTTTCATGTCCTTCTCAATCACTTCTCTCTATCTACTTTCTTTCGTTACATTGGTGGTGCTAATGCCTTATTGTAGAGCAATCTCGATTCCTAGAACCAACAAAACCGACCAAGCTACATTGCTCCAGTTCAAGGATAAGATATTTGACGATCCCTTTGGGGTTTTTGGCACGTGGAACAATTCTGTCCATTTCTGCTAGTGGCACGGGATCACATGTGGCCGTGGGCTTGTGTATAAAACTGAACCACTATACATCGTTGTGTGCTACTGTTTTACCCTTTTTACTTCCACAAGCAAACATTAGATACCACCTTGACTTGATCTTTACTTAGCATCATCTATTTTTCGTGAAAGATTGTCCTGTTTTCTAAAACAACCAATTCACTCCCCCTCTAGGTTGTATTGTTAGCCCCAACACGTTCTTCTTCAACTAGTTTTAGAACTTGTTGATGGGTGGGATCGGGACCTTGTTGAGGTGAGCTGAGAGTGTCCTCCATTGTATGGTATTAAAAAAAAAAATCAAATTCCTACTTGATCGCTGGCTTGTTTCGCAGATTACAATTGCAACAACTAGTCAAAAAAGAACCAGAGGCAATTCTAACAGTGTAGAAGCTAGGAGCGGATGAGCCATTTTGATACTATGACAAAAATTGAAAGATAGTTGGGAAGAACTGTAAATGTATATTGATTTGTATAAATTATATGTGCACTGCTGTATTTATAATGCTAGAAAGAAAAGTGCAAGATAGGAAAAAATATACACGGTTACATTTGCCCATAATACCAAGCCAATCACAGATTAATTGAATCAATTAACTCATAATCAGAATAGGTATCTCCTATGATATCAAAGCACATATAGCTAGGACACATATGATAACCATGATATTTCTCTACTTTTCTATATTTCTATTCCTGGAAGTAAGTTTGTAATAGAATTTCGTTTAGTAATGCAATTTTATCTTTTCATTTTTGGAACAAATTTTTAGTCTAGAAATAGAAATGAAAAGTAATTTATTTATTTATTTTTGGAACAAAAACGAGAAATAAAAACTATTTTCATCGTTTACTCTCGCTACTAGTCGGCCGCCCATCCACCGTCACCATCCATCCTATCCATTGTCTTCCATCCCAAGAAGGAGAACTTTTATATCGTTATTAAATACATATTTTTGGAATAGAAATAGAAAAATATGGTTAGGAATTGATTTTTAAAGTAGAATGATTATCATTCTTATCTTTATTTTATTTCTCCTTATTTCAAGAAACTTGATATTCTACGGTACCAACAATAGTATTTAGACGTAAATTGTCGTTAAAAATTAAAATATTTTCCAACGAATTATTTTTGTGAGCGACAAAAAAGATCATGGCACGAAACATATATCATGTGCTGCTAAATTTTACGTGAAATGAAGGGGGCCGATCAAAACAAAACCAGAAACCCAAACTCCACCACCGCGACGTCGTTTTCATGCTTCTCGCAACCTCACAAAAACCCAATAAAAAGAAAAAAAAAAAACTGAAAAAACGAACAGATTAAGACACTCCGAACACCATCTCCAATAACGAACGAAACTGAAAACCACCTCGACGCGCAGAGAAAGCTCACGCCCAAGGACGAGCCATGGAGATGCGAGATCCGCCCCCGAACCCTAGCCACAGCCCCCACATTCCCTCTCCCCAGAACCCCCGCGCCGCCCCCGCGCCGCCGCTCGCCGCCCCGCGCGGCGGCCACCACCGGCGGGCGCACTCCGAGGTCAATTTCCGGATCCCGGAGGACCTGGATCTGGGGCCGGATCCGTTCGAGAACGGGCCCTCCGGGAGCTTCGAGGACTTCGGATCGGAGGATGATCTGCTCAGCACCTACATGGACATCGAGAAGTTCGGATCCAAGCTCGACGACGGGCAGGGGCCGTCCGATCCGAAGCCCGAGAACGCGGGCGGAGGAGGCGACGTCGGGGAGAAGAGCGCGAGGCCGAGGCATCGGTATAGTAACTCGGTGGACAGTTCTTCGGTTTTGGAGAGTATAGAAGCGAAGAAGGCCATGGCTCCTGATAAGCTGGCGGAGCTGTGGACGATTGATCCGAAGAGAGCTAAAAGGTTCTTTTTTTTTCTTTTTTCTCCGGATTTGATATGCGAGATTTAGTGATTAATTTGCTAGCTGTTGTTACTTAGTGCGAAATGTAGTGTGCTGGTCTGGTTTTTTCTGTTAGTTCTCGTGGCTAAATGTTGTGATTTGGTCTGTGCAAATGGCCGTTCGCAAGAGAAAGTGATTCGTCGGGTTGCTTCCATTTAGGCCAAGATTTCAGCGGATTAGGCATTTGAGGTTGTGCTTCTAAGAGTTGTTAGGTAGTAGCTGCCATGACTTTGCTCACATAGGTCACGCTAGTAGTCCTGAGAATTGGAAGTGGATACATGTTGGCTTCATTTTTAGGTTGCAAATCAGTTCACCAATGAATAATATGTGATTTATTAATCAAGACCTACTTCATTGTCGACATAACATTCTTCCTTTAGGGGCATGACCGGATGAGATACAAAACTTTGGGTCACTTGGTGGAATTACCAGTTAAGCATTATCACCGTTACCTTCATATGCTGAGCTTGTGACTGACTTTGACATTGTATTCAAACTAGCTTCTTCCCAAAAGACGATGTTCCACATGAAATTGTTCATGCCTGTCCTTGTTTCAGTCATATACCAAACAAGACTTTGTAAACTTAGCATTTCTGACTTTATTGTCCTTGAAGGGGGTTCAACATGCGAACACTTCATGTATGCATGAAGCTGTGATCACCAAGTTCCATCCATTGGATATCTTCCAATTGAGAAAGCTAGAAATGGACTGTAAACCGCTGCCACTGCCGTTTTTGTGTTTGACCAACTTTCTATTAATTTCTTTGGGCTCTTGACAGAGTAGTTGTATATCATCTCATTCTTTTAAAATCTTCCCAAAAGGTGCTTCATTTATTAATTAATTATTTTCTCCTCTCTAGCTTCATGATTTTGACTGATTCGAGGGCTTTTATTGGCTGCATCTCTCTATAGGTGCTTTGATAAATGGACATGTTTAAATTGCTTTTATAGACGTACAAGTGATGGCTTTGGCTCTCTCTATCTTTGTACCTCACAATTTATTCATTATGCAGGATTCTTGCGAACCGGCAGTCTGCTGCGCGATCAAAAGAAAGAAAAGCCCGATATATTTCAGAACTTGAGAGAAAAGTGCAGACCCTTCAAACAGAAGCAACTACACTCTCTGCACAGCTCACACTTTTCCAGGTATGGACAGTAATAGCAAATTACTTATGGGAAAGCCAGTTTCATTCGAAGAGCTTCAGCCTTACCTATCCGTTTGATCTTCTTGGTATGCATGATCCTTCATAGCATGAGCCGTTAGTGTAGGTCCCACTCTAATTGGAGCTTGCTATCTTGACCACCTAATGAGAGCTTTGAAACATGAACATAGATGCCATATTCTGCATCTTGGAATGGTGGAATCCAAAAAGCCAATAGAGAATTTGGATCTTATCTCGTGCACTAGGATTGTTCCAACATTTACAATCCTCAAGGCGGTGGGGATCCTGTCCATCCCACCCATCCAATGTAACAAAAATTCATGTTGCCTTCGCATGTGTTTTTACAAATTGCATTCTCCACTTCCTTTTCTCACATAGGATGTATGCGTGTGGAATCGGGTCGGTTTGACTAGAAGCGGCCCGGTTGGTCTGAATCCCAGTTCCGGGAATTTGGACTTGACCTAAGACACATTAAGTTCCCAAGTCCAAGCCCAGAACCACTTCTGGATGAGTCTTTACCCACATTAGGAGCTCACGAGTAGATTGTGTTTGATAGGCTACCAATCCTGGTTGGAATATAAATTTGCTGTTCTTTTCTTTCATTTTTCATTCTTTTAATTGCTGAGGGCCCTTATCAGTGAACTTCGCTCCTCTATAACTGAAGCATTTGTGTTGTGTCTTCTTAAGATATTAGTGATTGACTCTTTGCGGACTTTATATCTGTCTTCTTATTTCATCATATTCTTGCCACTTATTTACTTAAAAGCTCGTCACATGGCCTCTGAAGGACTTACGCCAAGCTTGATCGTAATGAACTTTCTAAGTCTCTAGCTTGACACCTATTTGATGCGCCTTTAGTTCTGCAACTTCTGAATAGCAAGGAGAAAGAGATTTGTGGATGTTATTCTATGTCTACTAAAAAAGCTAGATCACGCAACTACTTATGATCCAAGATTATCTCATAATTTCAAGAAAATGTGGTCCTCAACTTATTTTTGCTTTCTGATCTCACCAACAAATTGATGACAAAATAAGATTTTCAACTTTTGATTTTTTGCTTGGAAGGAGAGAACTGGACAAGGTCCACTATCAAAAGTTAAGCATTTTGGTATCCACTACCACTTTTGGATTGTGTTGTGGTCCAATACAAACTTTTGGTTTGGAGAATTTAGCGGTTCCATGTTCTTTTTTTATAGCAATTTTGCATTAAACATTTGCTGGTACATGCTTCTTTTGGAATCTCTCTCTCTAAAAATAGCATGAGCATTTTTCTTTCTTTTCGTTTATACCTAGTACCTACTGGTAGTCTGTGACACTGGCATTTACATATCGTTTTACTTCAGAGAGATACAAGTGGTCTGACAGCTGAAAATACAGAGCTTAAGCTGCGGTTACAGGCTATGGAACAACAAGCTCAGTTACGTGACGGTATGTCTCAATCTATCATTTTATTTGGGCTAGTGGAAGTACATTAAGTACTTTCTGGTATTCGTTTAGCCCACAAAGAGAAAAAGGATGAGTAAAGTTTCATATTCTTTGGTCTGTGGCATATGAGCTTCATTATCAATTCCTCTCGCATTGTAATTGTCTCAAAGAACCTATCTTTGGGAGCCATTCTGGAAAACATAGCATTCCATTTGGAGTATTCCCCAGACTATGGATGTATTTGGGTAACCGCAATCTCACATTAGGGTACTTATCATTGGGAACCACTTTTCTGGTCTACCAGTTCATCAGTGAAGCCACTCAAACATGTGTAACCCTGCATCATTTTCTTTTGGGTGCGTGTTTGTATCAATTCATCAAGATTTTTAGCTAACTTTTGTGTCCTGATTGTTTGTTAGCGCTGAACGAAGCACTTAAGAAGGAAGTAGAGAGGCTCAAAGTTGCTACCGGAGAAGCAATCACCCCATCAGATACCTACAATTTGGGGCTGCACCACTTTCCATATGCCAAACCTTCCTACTTCCCACACCAGCCACAATCTGGCCACGTCGATCCCCAGAACTTGCAGATGACACAGTTCCATATGTTTCAGCCTAATATGGCTCATCAACCTCTGGTTGCTGCAGCCCATTCTAATGCCTTTTCTGATATGATGCAGCAAGAGTCTCTCGGTCGATTCCAAGGATTAGATATTAGTAACAAAGGCTCTCAAATAGTAAAATCCGAAGCCCCCTCCATTTCAGCCAGTGAAAGCAGCAGCACATTTTAATGCAACCCCTGCCAACCCACTAATGGCCACCCCGCTTTTGTTGGATTGTTAATAGACTAACTTCTTGACTGCCAGAAGGTATTGTTTGTTGTTATCCAATTCTTTTGATTTGATTGGAGTTTTTGGTTTCATGTAGCTTCATCTGTTCCATTGCTGTAATTTTTTGTGACCTGTCTATTTTCAGCCTAGATTTATGTTTAGGAGCTGATGATGCTTTGAGAAGAAACTTTGTTCAAAAGCTAGGTTATTGGTGTCTTCCCTCCGTGTACTAACTCGTGACTTAAGTATTCTTTTTGAATTATATCTGTTGGGTGGAAGAGAAAGGCTCCATGCTTGATTTTAGTTGTACTCTCTGTCTCTCCTCTCTCTCAGAGGCAATGCAACAGTGATCTTCATCACCACTTAAAAGCTCCCAATTGACTGTCTCTTACCTTTCTTTTCCCTTTTCAAGTGTCAGATACAAATTCTATCCCAATTCCTTTATGTAGGGATGCCAATACTGCGACATTCAATATGTCAGGTTACTATATTCACTCATTTCACCGCAGAACATGCCTTCACTTTGTATTAATGAATTTTATTGTGCTGTTCTAACAATAGCTCTCTATCTCTCCTGTATATTTGGATACATTCAAAAGTTCTGGTATGTGATCATTGCACCCCATGTTAGACATTGAATGAACTTGCGTATTAGCAAATCAGTTCATCTTGTAGTTAGGCTGCTTTTGCCTTCTTAAACAAATGATGATTTTGAAATTGCACTGCATTCATTCCTCTCTCTCTCTCGTTATTTTCCTTCCTGCATCTACTATTAAACAGAGCATGTTTCTAGAACAGGTTACAGTTGCTCCAATGTTCAGCGACAAGTACGTATGAGAAGAAAGTCTCTAGCAGCATCAAGCAACCTCACCTTTTCATTTTTCTAGAAATAAGTGGGTAAAAGAGATATTTTCTTCCAAAGATGAGACGAAAATACACCTTTACCCGTTGAAAATAATTAGCTTTGGTACATGCTAACGAAAAATATAAAGTCAGTTGAAAGTTTAGAGGCAAATACATACCACCCACAACGTTCAGAGGAGTTTTTAAGTCATATGCCCCAAGAAATACATGAATAGCCACGTTGGCACTACAAGAGGGAATGCCATGTTACAATCTCGATAGAGAAAGTGACACCAAACGATCGAAAGACGACGTTGTGCAAATCAAATGAAAATAGGAAAGATAACGTAGCGCAAATCGAATGAAAATAGGACCATGCAATGGAAAAGAATAGAATCATATAAATAATATTTGGTTTAAAACTATAATCAAGTTCTAGTAAAAGGCCAAATATGCAGATTTATTACCATCCGATATCATATACATCCTCCCTAAATCTTTTGACAAGGCCTTTTCAAAATATCATATTTGTGTCTTGTATTACCTTAACGCTATCAATCTTCTTGTCGATTCAACTAAAAATTGTCGTTCCTTTCATGGGAAATGAAACGCTAAACCTAATATTTTTGTCCAGAGAAACCTCGATTGTCCATCATCTTAACCTGCAACCCTACCCAAACGCAAGAAGTCGTGTTAAAGCGCTCGGCTTCATGTCTGCAAAAATGGCTAAAACATCCTCATGCCGATGGGGCGACCCTCTTGACCTCGCGAACCCCATGTTTTAACCAGTTACAACCAAACCCGAACAACGTAAGGTCTCCAAAACATGCCTTCTCGCTTGTCACCTGATAAAGGATCAAGAATCACCCATTTTCCCGAACACCCCCACCAACATTTAATGTGCACATGAGAAGAAGGAGCTTTGTTTTGGATCCTCTACCGTTTCGGGTGCATGCTCGCCTCAGTTCAAGAACTCGCGCGAGACTGTTTCGGGCTGATGGCAAATTTGCCAAGTTGTCCACCAGAACTATAGCTGCCCGCTTGAAAGAGAGAGAGAGAAAGTAACGTCACGCATGAGACCCTGTTCCTGAGGTGAGGGTCCATTCCCACGTTGGGTGTCCGCTCCTCCTTCTGCGAACGAGTCTCGCACGAGATGTGGGGCTACCGCCAGGCAAAAGTCCCAAAGGGCGCTCTCTCTTTCGCACTTTTTTCACGCCAGTTGCCGACCAGCGAGGATTCGGATAGAACCCACATGCCCTGTTGTGGATCTGGTCTCTGGTCTGAAACCCCTCTTTCAGTCATGGATAATATGTTTATTTTTTTGGTTATTTAGGTATGAAATCTTGTACTTTTGTTGCTTTTCGGCAAGGGAAAATAGGAGCCATGAACATAAAGGGCTGAGACAGCCGCACTTGATTTCGGAAAGGATGATATCTGCCCCCATGTGGGTTCAGATGAAGATGCCTCCTCGTCAGATATTGCACCGTTTATCATCTTGCGAGGGAGAATCCTTCTTGTTACTTTCAAGTCACATCATCTGGCCATGCGCATTTTTGCATAATAGCTACATCACCCTACCAAAATTGCATTGATCGAGAACGGTGACAAGCGAGTACTTAGAACCCATGTGAGCCAAATGCACGCGAATCATCACATCTGATAATAGGCCCCCCCACAAGACGCCTATGACGACGATCTGATGGCTCGCATGTCGTTAAGTTCACATGAGCGGGGTACTTGCAAATGTTGCTCCGTTTGACGATCCAAGAGAGAGAGAGAGAGAGTGCGCTTCTATCCTTTTCTTTCTCCATCCTTGATTCATTCATATAAATCAAATGAGTACTATCTCTTTTCAGTCTTTTTCTTAGCTTCGTGCTTTTACACTATATGATTCTATTTATAACTTTCAGCCTTCCTATATAATCTTTATTTATTTATTTATGGAATAATGATATAAATAACCCTTGAACTTTAGTCCAATATGTAATGTGATCCATAAGCTTTAGTATAATGTTCTATATGGTACATATATATTCAGCAGATTTTTGGTACACGTTTAATGTAATTCCTAAATTATATGAAAATGTTTAAAGTAGTCGTTCTATTAATTCAATTTTAGGGAAGACAATGAATATTTTTATATAGTCCATGAACTAAATAGAATATGTAAAAAAAAAAAAAAACAGGGACTTCATTGAACAGATTAAAATTTTAGGGATTATATTGTACATGGGATTAAAATTCAATGATCATATTGCATATTGAGTTAAAATTCACGAATTATTTATATCATTTTCCATTTATATATCCCCCAAGTTCTTTCTCAAGGCAAGAGTCAAAGCTGGGCTTTTCACGAGAGAAGAATTCCGATCAGCTGAGCAACTACTTTCCGCGAGCGTTTCCTTGTCTCAAAGGGCAAGAGGAAAGACAAGATAATGGAATGGTTAACGTAGAGCCACAACTTCTGACTTAGGATGCCAATTCGGTGCATCCCGATCACGTTGGTCAGCACAAACTATAGGACACGCACGAACTAATCAAAAGCATAGAAAAACATCTAGCGCTAAAAGTCAAATTCACTTGAGGAAACACAGGAAACACACCCCCTCCTTGGAATATAATTAAATTAAACATTTTCTTGAAAGAACCAAACAAAAGGACAAAAAAAAAGAAGAAAAGAAAAACGATCCTATACGAACTTATACGAACTAAAGAACGTACAAAGTCTATTAAACAAAAAAGACACAAAAATGACTACAGAACAAACAAAAGAGCTAGCTTTCAGCCGTAGATTCTGATATTTATTTATTGCATCAAGTCAATTTCTTAGCATATTTTTTAATTAGTTTATGTATATATTTTTTATTATTGGTATTTTGTCTGGCCGGAGAGCCTCCTATACGTATGTACGAAAACGATGCATGAAATTTGGGGAACCGCAAAGACCGGGACGTGCATGTGCTCCCGAACGTGGTGGGCCCATTACCCAAATCCCCTTCTCTTTTCCATGGACCCTCCCGATCAACTATTTTCTGCACACGACACTCAAAAATTATATAAATAATTTGACTAAATAATTCCAAGAAAAATGTTTGGTCTCGGGTTATGAGATTAGACCGCCCGCACGGAGCCAATCATGGCCACTAATCTCCTTTATCAAATCTCTTTAAAATCATAATCAAAATTTATTATTTAGTATTATTTAAACACAGCCACGCGTCTCTCTATAATAATGATGACATGTGTGACGCAGATTGATCTTGCGTAAATTCGCAAGTTAGAATTTGTTCTCTATACTTAGGGTGGTCATGAAGTCGTTGAGAATGATTATCAAATAAGCCCGATGAAAGCGTGATTGATTAAAATAGATTGAGGATCAATCTGTAATTCCGAAATCTGGTTGGTAAAGGAGAGATTTTTGAATATTTGCTATCGGTGTTGACTCTGAGGGTTGGTCCGCCAACAGTTATGGTGGGCACATCAAGCTGATCTTGTCCGTTTGTTTAAAATTTGTACACCCAAATAGAACCAGGAAAAAAGAAAAGGGAGTGGCAATTTCAATAAATTTGACTTCACATTCTCACAGGCTAAACTTTTGACTGGCAATAGCAACGACAACATGGGAGATGTTCATACATCAGATCTAAGAATTCTCCAAAAGTAACACGACAAAATCAAGAACAGTGTCGTTCGATTACTATTTACCTTGTTTCCCGCTTTCCAGTACCGTACGTTGGTTGGCTCAATTTGACAAATTAGCCGTTGAGCATTGGACTTTGTAGCATAAGGGAGTCTTGGGTCTCCCCATGTGTAGATGGTCAAAAGTTTAGGTGGATAATTCCAAGTGCCAAACCGTGCCTGGCGGTACATTTGCACCAAACTTTCTTTCTTATGTACCAAAAAGGATGGTAACCTACTAAAAATTTGGACCCAAGTAAGAAAAATAATTACTTTTCAATTGGTGATCCGATGAGCCGGTCAACGCTAGTGAAGCCAAAGGAGTAGCATCTTCTTTCTTATTGGCGACCCATCGACTAGCTAGCTAGCGCCTTGGAATTCTCAAGAACATACCTACAGACAATAGCCGTGCCAAGACTCGTTTAGTCCTGAGGATGGAGCTGAGTTTTCTCTCTTGCCTTGGAGTATAGGCTGCGCCATGGCCGTCAATATCACATGGCACAAAAGTTGGACTTCAAGGAAAGACAAGCCGCCCCGAATGGACGCCTGAAATCGTTGCTCATTTGCGGCAATTCTCAGACCAAAAAAAAAAACCGAAGACTTAAGAAGACTAATAAACAAAGAGTTGAACTCATGACAAGAAGAAGGAGCCATCCTCCAACGTGAATGTCGCAAGAAAAAATAAAAGGAAAATTACAAAGAGAAGAAGAGGAGGATGACGAAATGGAAACGGTTGACGGGAGAGCATGTGCAGGTGGGTCCCGGCGGGGTTCGGCAGTTGGAAAACATCTGCATGTGCTCTTCCATCCGTCGCGAAGTTGCAGACCACCTACAAGAACGACCCCCTTTGTCTCTTCTTCTTCTTCTCATTATCTACGTATTTTCTTATTTTCTTTCCTTTGGAATTTTGGAGCATTCCCTGTATGGCAATATCTCTTTCTTTCTCTTTTTTTAATTGTCGAATCTGCAATAGTCGCGCACCTGCATGAATTCCTATATAAAGCCGGGTTGCTTTGTGTACCAAAGCACCCACCAAGCCTCCTCCAAGCAACAAAGAAGCCTCTCTCTCCCTCTCCTTTTCTCTCCCTCCCTCCCTCCCTCCTTACGATTCTAGTTTTGAGTAGCGAAGAGAGGCAATGGCGGTCGCAGCGCTCTCGGCATTCTCTCTCCTCATGTCGGCGGTGGTCGGTTTGTGCCTCCGAGGTGCTCATGCCGACTCCGGCGGGTGGCAAAGCGCTCACGCCACCTTCTACGGCGGTGGCGATGCATCCGGCACCATGGGTACGTCTATCTTACAAGCCCATATGGCCTTCGCATATCCGCTTGTCTTTACTGAAAGGCTTGCCTAATGTGCCAAATTTGCCGCCCTCCCCAAAAATCCACTGATTAAGGAAGATAATTGTCTAAGGAGTGGTTACGATGAATTTACGATTGTACCCTCACCTCTTGTGAATTGACTTTTGCATGCCAATGTAGGGAATTTTTGCGTTCTAATCCACTAAATTAATTCTCTTTATTCTACTTTTATGCAGGGGGCGCATGTGGGTACGGCAACTTGTACAGCCAGGGCTACGGCACCAACACGGCGGCCCTCAGCACCGCCCTGTTCAACGACGGCCTGAGCTGCGGGTCCTGCTACGAGATGAAGTGCAACGCCGACCCCAAGTGGTGCCTCCCCGGCAGCATCACCGTCACCGCCACCAACTTCTGCCCTCCCAACTACGCCCTCCCCAACGACAACGGCGGCTGGTGCAACCCCCCGCTCCAGCACTTCGATATGGCCGAGCCGGCATTCCTCCAGATCGCCCAGTACAAAGCCGGGATCGTCCCCATCTCCTTCAGAAGGTAACACAACTCGAACCCGAGCCCTCCCCTTACCCCCAAAATCAATCAACCGATCACAGAAGTTTTAGAAGTTGGATTTGCTGATTTATATATGTGGTCATGGGCGTTGACGCTGCAGGGTCCCCTGTGCGAAGAAAGGAGGCGTAAGGTTCACCATCAACGGCCACTCCTACTTCAACCTGGTGCTGATCTCGAACGTGGCCGGAGCGGGAGACGTGCACTCGGTATCGATCAAGGGCTCGAAGACCGGGTGGCAGACCATGTCCCGGAACTGGGGCCAGAACTGGCAGAGCAACTCCTACCTCAACGGCCAGTCCCTCTCCTTCCAGGTCACCACCAGCGACGGCAGGACCATCACCAGCAACAACGTCGTGCCCTCCAACTGGCAATTCGGCCAGACTTTCGAAGGGGGCCAGTTCTGAAAACCGAGATAAACCTGGCGTCCGGATGGGAACATGGTGGAGCCAGGAGCACCACGGTTTGGAGAAGAAAAATTCAACGTTTTGGCCACTTTGGGCCGTCTACTGCTGAGGTGGCCTTTGTGCACCCGCTAGGATAGGCATTTTACTTTACTTATATGTAATGATTTATATATACAGATAGATTTAGGGAAGAAGGGTTATCACAATCAAGAAAAGAACAGAGGGGGGTATTCTTAGTTGCCTTTGGATTGAGTGGAAGGCCATGGATACCACCCTGAGGTTCTGCAGATTGTAATTCCTAAAGTTGGGTTTGGATTTGGACAACTTTTTTATGGTATCTAATCGGATTTGATGATCGATCGTTGTGTCTGAATTCTGGTGAAGATGGAATCTTCATTTACCATCGCATCCTGATCTTCCTTTTCTAGCCCAGAATTTCGTTGCAGACGCCGAAAGATTGCGTGGAGATGATGGTGAAATGAAGGACATTTGAGTGCACGGTGTTGAATGCGTGATTCAATTGAATTGATATAAAGCTGTGATCTTTTTAACTAGTTGGTTGATAGGCGCGCCATCATTTCTCTAGATTGGATTGTCCAAGCTAACGTGAAAGTGTCGCGAGCCGAAGTATCCCGCTCGAGGAGGCGAGTTGAGATTGTTTCTTTCTCATTTTTTGGAATCTCGATCTCGATTGCAAAAGTGATGGAGATGATAGATGATGATGTACTTACTTGTCTGCAAGATGAGTTCCATTGCTGCCCATGATTGAGTCCGTGTTAAGGTCAAGTGGAAGACCTTTTGAATTGATGCCGCATAAGTGTAGGAGTTTCAATCTCACTTTAAATGATGAGATAAAAGCCCTTTTGCTAGTGGAATAACGACGTGAATTAAAATTTGTACGAAAACACGTGCTAATCCCAATTTTTTAGATAAAGAGTAAGATGATTAATGATATGTCATTATAGTGACGTACTGATCATAAAAGTATTGGATGTTGAAATGTGAGAGAAAATAGAAAGAGAAGACCGCCTTGATGTTGCTTTTTTATTTTATTTTTTTTCCTTTTATAAGGAATGATAGTACGAGATAGCTGAGTAATTCTCTCATTTATTAAATCAAATTTTACTTAATCGTGTTAATAAGAGTTCTCTTGAATGCTTAATTTGCAATAATCAAGCTTCAAAACCTTGATTTCACATGTAATAATCTGCCTACTCAATCTTCAAAATCTTCTCAAAGGATTGCTCAATAAGTATATACTTGAAATCCCTGGTGAACGAAAAAACCCATTTCATATTGGGCTTGTCTTTAAGTGACACGTGTCCTCCTCACTGAGTCACTTGCTGAGTGGGCCCGAGTTCCCCCATCTTCCAGCGCCCAACCCTCTGGGAATCGTCTGCCCCCATTTCATCTTCGCTCTGCAAAATCAGCTCCGATGGCTTTCCGCGCGCTGCTGACCAGGAAAACCCTAGCCGCCGCCTCGGGCCTCGGCGCCAATGGCGGCGTCGCCACCAGCTTCCGCGGCCTCCAGACGTTCTCCCTCCCCGATCTGCCCTACGACTACGGCGCCCTCCAGCCGGCAATCAGCGCCGACATCATGCAGCTGCACCACCAGAAGCACCACCAGGCCTACGTCACCAACTACAACAAGGCGCTCGAGCAGCTCCACGACGCCATGAGCAAGGGCGACGCCCCGGCCGTCGTTAAGCTGCAGAGCGCCATCAAGTTCAATGGCGGAGGTTCGATTCTTTCTGTTTGGTGCTTCTTCTTTTTTCCCTGTTCGTTTCTGTCTGGGATTAGTTTCTTGTTGTTTGGTTTCTGAGAATCAAACTTCTATTCGATGTGGAAATGAGCGGGATATTTGTCGGACTGGGTTTGATCGGGCACTCTCTTGTCTCACACGGACTCGACCAGTGTTCAGATTGTTCTTAAATGTCGCCTGCCGTTGCATAGGATAAGGACCGTAAAGAATTTCCAGAGTCAAATTTGTTGAGGAGGTGCTTAACTTCTCATTTGGAGTCAACGCTTGGTGATTTAAAGTGTTTACCCTAGAAATGACGGGGACTAGGCAGACCTGCTAAGGTTGCGGTCAAGGTAACTGAACACGATTAGCATATAGTCTTTTCTTTCAGCGAAACAGAAGACCGGGAAAAATGGTCTCGACTTTGTTCCATTCAAAGTTAATGCGCTGAAGGAAGGTGTTATTTGTGATCAATGCTTCTCACGATTCAATGAAATTAAGAGTGAATGGTGGTCGGGAATTCAAATCATGGACAATTGAATATAATAAGCGGCAGCACTTCAAAGATGAGCTATTCATTTGCGAGGAAACTTGCAGTGTATATAAAGTGACTAATCTGGCTTTGACAGCACTCAGTAAGATAAATCTATTATCTGCAGTCGCGGCTTATATCAAATCCTTGATGGGTTAGCTGCCCTCCAGAGCCAGAGTTCCTGGTTTTGTAGTATTTGTCTGCCATAGCTCACCATTGTCTGATTGGTTGTCAATAGCTTTTTCCACATTGACGTGAATAGTGCACTGGTGCTCCTGATGAACCATGGTACTATAGAATGTATAGAGTGACAAGATTTGGATCTATACGGCACTAGTGAGGATGGGTGCCATTCAAATGTGACTGCATTCAGATTGTGTCGTGCTCACTGACTAGGAGGAAAATTTTGTTGAGAGTTGTCTTTCCATCTTGAAGGCAAGTTGCTTAGATTAGTCACTGTATTGTTAGGTTTTATTTGTTATCACATTCTTATTGCAGTTGGTACCAGTTAAATGAAAGGGGAAAAGAGGTGGAATTAGGGTTTCTGAGTTTCTTTTTGTTTCATATGGATAATTTACAGCATGTGAGGAACAAGTGTGAAATCTTGTATCACAGATACAATCAACTCATTTAAGTGAGCTTTGTAGGCATTGTGGTGGTACTTCACGCAGTCTTGCAAAGGCATGTTGATGAACGCCTGTGATTGAACTTTCTTACAGAACTTTATCACATTTGAAACATGCTTCATTTAGGTCTACTGTTTGAAAACAATTTGCAGAAATTTTTTGTTTTTTTAAAAGAGCACTGATGGCTATGCCGGCCCTTCTATTACCTCTTCTTGTCTTATAAATTATTCAACAATCTTAAATTCTCTTTTTATTTTCTCTAGTGCATATTCAACTATTAAAGATTCGCTTTTGCCTTTTAACCTTTTATTATCCTTTTGATTTTGCTTCTCTTATGATTATGTGGTTGTAACCTATGTTCAGGTCATGTTAATCACTCCATATTCTGGAAAAATCTTGCTCCAATTCAGGTAAATGCACGTTTAACAAATTGATCCATGCGGTTGCTTTAGGACTCTCTGACCTCATATGTTGGGTAATGCAGGCAGGAGGTGGTGAGCCACCAAAAGGTTCCCTAGGTTGGGCCATTGACAATGATTTTGGCTCTTTAGACGCACTCGTGCAGAAAATGAATGCTGAAGGTGCTGCTTTACAGGGCTCTGGATGGGTGGTAATGTTCTCATCTTGTAGTTGTAAATCCTGACTTATTTGCTTTGCATGTTATTTTAGTACTTACTAATCCAAGTGATGTCCCGTTTGCCAAGCTAATTCACTTCTTTGGCACTTTATTATCTATGCAGTGGCTTGGTGTGGACAAAGAGCTGAAGAAGTTGGTTGTTGAAACCACATCCAATCAGGTTAGCTCCATCACTTTTTAATTCACAAATGTTTCGTCAATGTTATTAGAAGCTACTTGATTTTTATGGATTCATCTTCTCCCTAGCATCGAAAGATTTGTGTGGGTCCCGGATGTCTGTGGTTGTTTTCTCATCACTGAGGTCTTGTAAAATGAGGTTCACTATGAATGTATGGCTTTCCCAGACCATGGAGCAATGGCCTCTGCATGAACATTACCAGCCTGTACACGATTTTATTTGATTTTTGTGCAAGTGATGTTCTTAATACTGTTAAATAGAGGGAATGTGCTATAATAGGTTAAATCGTTAATTAACACAAACTTCTAGTCTTCTAATAGTAGATTTCCATGGAGAATGATGATTTGTTTTTCCTTCCTGAACTCTGTAACATGAGATTACAGTGATACAACTGCCCACTAAAATGCTTGACGTTATCAGATTTGCAGTCATTCACTTGCTATGATTTATCTAATAATGCTATGATCACAAACGTCTAATAACAAGGTATGAGGAAGTTAAATATGATCCCTCAAGCATTTTGTTGGCTTATTAGGAGGGAGAAAATATGAGATTTTTTTGAAAAAGAAGTCACTTGGATTCTGTTATGAAATCGTGATGGTCTAGACACCCTAGTCTTGATGTAGATGACTTACTAGATTAATACTCCATCTTGTTTATATAACAGCGTATGCAGGTAGGCCCCCCTAGGGTTGCTGTTTTGAGTCAAATCTCTTCTATCGATGATAATGGTTTTTTTTTTTTTTAAAGTTTTATCTTTTCTCCGACCTTCAGAAGAATAAAGCATTTACTATGTTTTAACAGGATCCCTTGGTGACCAAGGGACCAAGTTTGGTTCCTTTGATTGGCATAGATGTGTGGGAGCATGCATATTATTTGCAGGTATGTCTTCACTTCTGGTTGCTCTGGATTTACTCATTTCATTAAGCATGGAACACTTTCATTTGTTTGGATATTTTAGTCTGTTTAATTATCGTACTACTCTTCATGCTTCCGTGAAATATCAAACTTTATTATGACTTGTGATTAGTTGTAAGCATTTACTGAGCATGAGAAAGCTGAAGTCATGAATTTTATTGGATAGTAACGTGTGCATGACCATATAAGGGATTCACTAAGTTGTTTAAGACTATAGCAAGTGATATATCTACACATCTCTGATGCAGTTACACGTTAGAAAAGGGGAGAGGAGGAAGGAAAGGGGAAGAGAGAAAGTTGGGGGGGAGGGGTTTTGTAGTTTTTCAGCTTATTGGACAGCTGGGTCTTAACCTGAGATACAAGGTTTGAGAATTGAATGAAAGCATGCTTGATAGCAGTTATAAATGTCAAGATGAAACATTGTATTTACATGTCACTTGTAGTCATGTGGAACTTTTTTGGACCACATTGGGTTGGAAATAGCAAATTCAGTTTAGTTGGATCTCTGATGCTTGTTCGTGCCAGTGATAGTGCATTTTTTCTTGGGGGAAGCTTTCATGGAACTTGTACTCGATTTGACCAATGGCATTAATCAGACATTCCTGATCCCTCCTCTGTTTCTTTCTGCAGTACAAGAATGTGAGACCAGATTACCTGAAGAACATATGGAAAGTCATCAACTGGAAATATGCCAGCGAAGTGTATGAGAAAGAATGCCCTTGAACTCTTCCATTCCCAGAATCGTTGATGGAAATCTGGGAGAGAGCTTACTGAGTTGTCCCGTCGATTCGGCAAAGAAAGAAATAATATGACGGGATGTTAGGCCCGGGAAGGTGTTTTCATTTGCAAATATGTACCCTTGACCATGGAATAAGTTGAACTGATGTGAATTCTCTCAGTCTTGTCTGTTTTGGAACCTTGTATTTCTCCCCTGTTCTTATAAAGGGTCACAGAAAACCTCTGCGTTCATCTGGTCTCTTGATTTATGTAGAAGTTTTGGCTGTTCCATATGGCTCTGGCAGTTGCAATTGGATGACATCTTCCGACCACAAAAAAAGAAAAATAATAATAATAATAAAATTGCACGACATCTTACTTTTGGGTGAAAACAACCTCGGGACTATCCATTAATTTCCCCAAAAAGAATTTAAATTGTTAATTATTATGACAAATCTGAATTATCATTAACTTTTGGAACATAATGAAAAATCACATGTGAATTTGTAAATGATCTGGAAAATTTTCTTTTAAAAGCGATAGTTCATATCGCTTATAAAAATTATTGAATAAAAAATGTTTTTTATCATGTTTATTATTGATAATAAAAATATTTTTTAATAATTAATTATTTTAAGTAAAATAAACGATAATTTTAAAAAAAAATCAAATCGCTCATTTGTCACAAAATAAATTGAATCTAATATCGCCAAAATCTCAAATTGGGGGCGTATATATTTTTCTTTCTTCTCTATATACTACATTTTACTTCAATTTTTGGGGAATTGCTAGCTTTGGTTTTCTTTCTCTAATTTCCGTTTTTCCCTTCTTTTCCTACAGAGGGCAAATATGACAATTCATAACGGCGTAGGGTTTCGCCCTCGCGTCCATATAAAATCGAAAAACCTCCCTCGGCCCAGACGCTTCGCTGGGATAACAAACACAAACCCTAGCGACACCGAGCCGGCGAAGCCAGAGCTTCGAGATCATCCGCCGGAGCGACCGCCACTCCCAAAATGGTACGAGCCGCAGTCCGCCGCCGTCTCCGGCATCCGAAGGTGCTTGTACTCCGCCGTGTGCTTTTTGGCTGACGATTCTCTCTCTGTGAACGCAGACTTTCAAGCGCAGGAACGGCGGCCGCAACAAGCACGGCCGTGGCCACGTCAAGTTCATCCGCTGCTCCAACTGCGGCAAGTGCTGCCCCAAGGTAATCGCCGCTCCGTTGACTCCGAGCGTTCGGTCTGTCTCTGCCGTTTGGGGCTTCTTCGGCATCGGATTGCATGAATCTGTCCGTTCGCTCGCTAGTTTTTTCTTTGTTCGAGTAGCTCAATCAGTGCGATCTCTTATATTTTGATTGTGTTTCTGTTTGCGGAGTTTGTATCTGGTGTTTTCTCGTATTATCGTGTTTCTGATGTAGCGACGATACGTCAAAGTGTCAATTGGATGGTTTCGCTTAGATCCGTAGGTGGTTTTGGTAATGAAGTGTGAAGGATGTGTTGTTTCTCGACTTCGTGGTTATTCACTTGTGTTTCTGGATCGTTACAATCTAGGATAAGGCAATCAAGAGGTTTCTCGTGAGGAACATTGTCGAGCAAGCTGCTGTCAGAGATGTCCAAGAAGCTTGTGTCTATGACAGTAAGCGCATGCTTCTCTTGCCGCTCGTTGTTGAAATTCTGTCAGGATTTGTCATTTTTTATGTTTATTTTTCTATGAATAAAATGGGGCATTCTCTTGTAGATTACACTCTTCCAAAGCTGTATGCCAAGATGCAGTATTGCGTGTCCTGTGCCATCCACTCCCATGTTGTGAGGGTTAGATCTCGCACGAATAGGAGAAACCGTCAGCCTCCGCCGCGCTACATCAGACGTCGTGTATGCTCTCCAATACTGTTTACTGCTATTCTTGTCGACCTATTCTTTTTCTTGATTGTTGTGTGTCTTGTGCTTGCGAGTACTGCTAGCTTTTATTTTGCTTTTCTGTTGTTTAGTCTGTTGACTGATAGTTTAGTGTGATGTCTGATAAAATAGGAACGACACAGAAAAGAGCTTAGTCTGTTGGCTGGTAGGAGGAAATGATCTTGTCCTTTAATAATATTGAGTTTTGAATAGATTTAGCTCTCGCCCTTTCTCTTCATCAGAACATCAAATTTTTTAACATGGACCTGTTGTTTACCGTTCAAATAAAGCTGTGCCCATAGCTTTTTCCTTGGAAATATCTATCCAATATGTCTTATCTGTTTGTTAAATTATTGCTTGATGGAGTTTTCATAGTGTGATATTTTGGGCGCAATGTATTTTTTTTCTGAACAAAGGTTTTACAGCTTTTGATTGGTTTATAAGCACCAGCTATTGATATTCTTGCTGATGGCGATGATGTTTGCTGGTGCTTATGCTCTATATGAAAGTATTTTTTTGGTAATTATCATCCTATGGAGTGTTCTTTAGTTTTAAGCTTGGTAGATAATAGGCCTTTAGCGTGAAGATGATATTGTAGTATGTTTCTGGTTTGATAAATTGATCTCCATCAAATCTTCAATTGTAAATGATTTTCCGTACACCAACAGCGTCTGCATGGTTTGGCCAAAATTGGAAATGGAAATTTGTTAACTCGACAGTTTTCTCTTCCTTGCTTGATTATTCTTTTTTGGCAAATATAGTATACCTATTGGACTGATTTGGTATTTTATTGTTTTTGCCTATAGTGATGCTTCTGGTATGCTGGGTTTTTTCATTTATGAGATTTTGTCTTTTGCAGGATGATCAGCCGAAGCCTGGTCAGCCTGGTCAGCCTGGGCAGCCTGGTCAGGCACCTCGTGTTGGAGGCCCTCCTGCTCGGCCCTGAGGCAAACCGAACGTACTATCGCATCATCCCAAGTGCTCTTGATTGCATGGATGACTTTCTAGGACCAATTTTTTTTCGTTTGAAAGTTTTGATGTTTGATTGCGGCTGCCCGTCTGTACTGCATAAGGATTATATGGCTCTTCTTTCAAAGTCATTGTTCAGATGCTAGATACCTTATTTAATCAATGTGAGCATCTAGACCAGGGGATTAGTCTAAAATACATAGTATAGGCGACTATACCTTTGCCCTACATGGAAATTTTGAGGCGCTTCTGAATTGGGGGCATGCATGGCAGAGCCTTGAACAGGACTTGGTGTCCATGGAATATGCTTTCTTGTGTATGCGGGGTGTAAGATGATGCGGTAGAATGAAGAATCAAAGATTATTGGCTTAACTTAGCCTGCAGTCACCGCAACTGTTGGGTATAGGTTAGATATTATTAAGTTGGCTTTGGTCAGGCTAAGTATCGCGGAAATTCGCGCCCTTCCTATGATAATTTGAATCTGCAACGCGACGCTGCTGACACTTATGGGTAAAGCATGATTTCAGCCTTGACGCTGCCGCCAAAAAATGCGTAGACGGTATGCACACGCCATGGTACTTTTGGTCCATGGGCCTGGGTGGGCCTCGAACTGGGCTTGAATTGTGTAACTTTTCTGCCCATTACAATGATCTTGCTTCCAACCTTCGTGGGCCTCATTCAGGCCCAAATTAGTCGGTCCATGGAGGCCTAAAATAATCGGTTCCTAGGCCTTAGATGGCCTCGAACTGAACATGTTTGACTTGCCTTTTCGACCGAGGATTACCCCTGGTTTGATCTACATGGGCCACATCTAGGCCAAATCAGCACATGGGCCTTAAATGGGTCATCAACCGACTGAACTGAAGACTTTTGGCCCATTAAGGATGGTCCTTGTTTGGGCTTAGATTAACATATCGGCCCATGGGCCTCTATGTGCCATTTGGCCCATAACGTGCTCTGTTCTGAAGGGCCCAATTCCTGCCATGGGTCTACGGCCTTTTCGGCCCATAGGCTTGTCACTGTTTGGGCCTTAATCAAAATAATCGGCCCATGGGCCTCGATCTGGGCTACATAATTTGCCTTGCGGCCCATAAAGGGCTCTTTTTTGGGCTTCTTGGGCCCATGGGCCTTAAATGTGTATCGAACTGACTAAGCTGCGGCATTTTTCGGACCATTAAGGATTGTCCCTGTTTGGGCCCTGCCGCCCATAAAGAGCACGTTTTTGGACTTCGTGGGCCCAATTCCGGCTTATGGGAAATATCTCTTTTCTGCCCAGTATGAATGGGCCCTGTTCAGCCTAGGTGGGCCCGATTTAGGAACAAATATTGGCCCATGGGCCTAAAATTGGGCCTCCACCTGGGCTTTAAAATGCATTTCGGCCCATAAGATGGGCCTCTTCTGGACTTCGTGGGTAAATTCGGCCTAAAATCCCCCGAACATGGACTTAAAATGTTCCCTTTCGGCCCTTTGTGGATGCACCCTAATTAGGCCTTGGCGGGCCCAATTTAAGCCTAAATTAACTGACGAATGGGCCTCAAAATGAGCTTAAATGATGTGCTTTTTCGGCCCATTAAGGTTAGGACCTAGATAACCAACCCATGGCCCCCCCACATGAGCCTATACGCATTAAGACCCACCGCCAAGTAGAAAGGCCCCGGGCCTCTAAATGCCCAGAAAAGGTCGTCATGGGCCAGGTATTAGCTCCTTGTGGGCCAATATGTTGGTATTATGGCCCACCTTTGTACCCATGCTACTTCTGCCAGCATCGAGGCGGAATCCTAATAGACATAACTCCGCTACGTTATTCACCTAAGTTACTATTTACTCGTCAATTAAAGATTCCATCATTAAATTTTCCATTTTCTAACTGGTGACGGAACATTACCATTCGATCGCTCATACGCATTTCTCAACTAGTGATGGTCAAAAGGCTCTCGGGTATTTGAAGCAGTCCAAACACATTTCTAGCAATTACTCGAACAAAACAGTAGCCCCGCCCTATACACAAGGATCGGGCATGGAAAATTATCACTGTTCCGCAACTGCTAAATTTCTCTTAAGTTGGTACTACGAAAGACACGAGAAGGCTCATGTGAACACTAAAATTTAGGCAAGGTTTCTCGTGTGATGGCTCCAAATTAATGTTACCAGCTGCCAGATCAGGGGACTGCTCGGTATGCACTTGAGGGTCTGCTTTCCATGGCCTATTCGATCTGCATGCATCAAAAAATCGCACTTGCCAAACTCGTAACGCACATTTCAGCTTTCATATAAAAAACTCGCTTTACCCTGGAAGTACAGTTTGCTCCTCCACTGATGCATCCGAGACGGGCGCACTTTAAGCGTCGATGACACTGCAACCTTGCACCATGATGAGGTAACAGTGCTAAACCTCCTTGGCAATTCTAATGCATGTAGCCATAGGACAGTCTGTCTTAATGGCATTGGTTGCAATGTGTGACCTACTAACTGCATATCCCTCCTGCAACCAAACAAAAAAGCCCATATGGGAAATAGTGAGATGCCCCCAAATATTGCCCTATTTCCAGCTACATTTTAAAAGAGGCAAATAAAGAATGCCCCGCTGAAGCATACAGGTCAATGAATTCCGATAGAGAAATTTGGCAAAAAAAAAGGCAGGCTCTTCATTCCCAGCAGTATCTTCTCCAGAAAAGTATGCATATGGAATGAGAGTATTCTGACTCACAAAACTGCATTGTCTTTCTTTTGTAAATTTACTGCTAACCATTTTCGTTGCTCATAGAAACAAAAAGCCCTTTCTCTAAATAACCTTCATATAATAAACAGGACATTTACCTGATAGGCAACATGCAAGACTTAAATGCTATGTTCAAGAGGATCAAAGTTACCTTCTGCAAGGCACTCATCATGGTCCTAAGTGGAGGGGAGTTGATTTTGGCACGGCTGGCAACCTAAGATATTCCCAAGAGCATATCGTTATCTCCTAGGCACCTATATATATATATACACACACGTACGTACGTACGTACATATGCGAAGAACATAACTGAAAGAGACCTCATCTAATTTGATGTAACCAAATGGTAGCTTAGGGTCACTCTCGTCCATCATCAGCTGCAAAAGTTTTTGAAGGTCAGCTCCTGAGCCATTGCCCATCCATCCCAATTGCTCGGCCATATTTAACATTTCTGTGAGGTAGGATGTGCTGTGCAGAGGTCCAGTCCAGAGAGGCCCGGACACAACAAGCGACCTTCCCTCCTGAAAAGAAGTACAAGATATTTGTTTGATATCCCAAATGCATACAAAAATGATTTGTTCCTAAACTCCACTGAGGGGGAAAATATGTAGCCATGGGCATTTCAATATGGTTGCAATACTCATTTAACCATGTCGGTCACTACCACGCAGCATTAAACTAAGCTCGTATATTTAACCCAATTCAGTCAGCTTATACTTATTACCAACTCGATTTGTTAATACATCAGTCGATATTTTTTCTAACTAGTTTTTGCAAATAATAGGTCTTGACAAGTCCCAAATGATCGCTGAGCAAAGACATGCTGTATGCAACTCAAGATACCATAATCCTAGTGTTACACCCAAGCTAATCATGTACACATGCAGGCATGTGCACACACAGATGACACACACCACACAGAGTTAGTCCAAACCGACAGAGAATGAAGATGTTAACCAGAATATATCATTGAAGAAAATAGAGCACGCCAATAAGAATTATATTTCATCTTCAGTGCATAGGAAGGCCAAAAGCACAGTTGGTGGCCCCAAAATCACAAATGGCAGTTCCCCCAATAGACAGAGATAGTCGCACTTCCAAGGAAAAGTCCAAACTTGAGAAATACTGGAAAGGTTAAAAAAAGAAAATGTACTTACAAGACAAGACACTGGATAGAAACTGGTCACAAGGTGGATGATAACTCAAGCTGACTTGACCACGAGCATTGGAAAAAAAGAGATTTGGTGCAATTTGATGAAATCTGCTTTTTAAACCAGAGTAATAGCATTTGTATAAGACAGTTGAGAGGAAGGGAGTAGCTTGCTTTGGCTGGGGCACATCCCCTTTTTATTTTATGGTCAGTAAAACTGAAGGATGTCCCTACTCCAAAACACACCCGAGTTAGGGTTTGAACCCCTCACCTTCGCTTTCTCATAGAGAACAGTGTGGTTAGCTGGTGGACTTCGACTCAGAGACTGCTAATCACTACCACACTTAAGGAACAATAAACATTCACGTAATGGGGCTTTAGTCATGGTATCAATAAAAAAATGTGGAAATGACTTTCACACGATTCTATCCAGATGAAAAGCATGATGGTGTTTTAGCCCACATAACCATTCCTTAACCGTAGGAACATGAAAGAGCATACCAACAGAATCTTGTTAAAAAGAATAAAATGATGCCTTCACCTTATTGCAGGTGCAACTTAATTTACTAAGTTCATCCCACGAATGTGATTGGGAATGTCCACACTTGGTGCAGTAACTGATAAATTCATAATGCCTGCAGTGCCAAAAGATGACAGTAACAATAATTAGCAACCTAGAAAGAAAGCTTCATCTTGTGGGAAGAGCAACCAAGCAGACTGAATATAAGTTTACCTATTAATAAGAAGTTTTCCTCTGTTTAGCCGCAACATAACGCGGAAGACAGGTCCATGGTACGAATAATAAGAAAATAGTGGAGTAACACGATATCCCAGAACAGAAGCTTCACGCATTGCACCACCTATAAGCATCCGCAAACCAACCTCATTTGAATATGGCATAGGGCGCACATATGCTCCATATGCAGCTAACGAACTAGAGCAAGAATCAGCAACAAGTACGTCTCACTAGGTGCACAAAAACGTATCTCTACAAAAGACCATCGGCTAAGAAAAGTCCAACCGACTATTAAAAACCAAGACTTCCGATGCTACCAAAAATAACAGGCAACGCAAAGCATTCAAAAGAACGAGATATGGCATCAAAACTTGACAGAGAGGACTAAATGACTGTACCGCAATATATCAAGCGGTTTTGCCCAGAAGAACTAGCACTATTCAGCAGTACTACATATTGAAACGACGAAGTAATCTCGCAGATACTAAGAGAAGACACTGGTTTCCATTTTCCAGCAATCATGATCACAATCACAACGCACTAACGACGAAGAAAGGAGGAACGAAAGAAAGAAGCGAAGAAAGCAAGAGAAGGAACTCACTGGTGAGGCCTATGACCACCAGAGGTGTAGCCATCCGTCGACGTGACATACAGCAACCCTCCCAACTTCAAGCAGTTCATCGCCGACCTCAAGTACGACGACTCGCTCCCGAAGGAGTCCACATCCACCAAGTCATAGAAATCCCTCTTCAGATAACACTCCACCATCACTCGATTCGCTTCGTTGCTGGAGACCGCCCACCTCCCCTCGCCGCTCACCCTCGCCAGGTTCCTCGCGATCACGCCACGGTTATCGTCGTTCGCGTCGTTCGCCAGCACGAAATCGGCCCCGGCCTCGACAAGGTACCGGAGGGACCGGATCCCGCAGCCGCACATGGCGTCGAGGACGCGGAGCTGGTGGCCGGACCGCCTCTGCAGGGAGGCGGCGAGGACGCCGAGGTCGCGGCCGCCGGCGCTCTCGCGGCGGTAGAAGGTGCCGCCGGTCTCGAACTCGTGGCCGCGCTCGGCGGCTCGGCCCTCGGCGGCGCAGCGCGGCGGGAGGAGGTCGGAGCTCGGGGACGAGAGACGGTGGAAGGCGGGGGATGCCATTCTAGGGTTTGGAGAGAAATTGGAGAGAAGAGGAGGAGGAGGAAGAGGAAGAGGACGGGATAGGATTAACATGGCGGGAAGCTGCTAGAGGTCTCGAACTCAATCCGTCTTTTTATATAATCGAATTTTTTCACGGCGTCTTTATAATTTTTCTTATAAAAATATTGAACTTTCATTAAAAAAAAAATCCTAAAAGCAGATTTTACTACAATTCTCATTTGATTATATTTCAGATTAATATAACGAAAAAGTCCAACGTAATACACATATGCTAAATTTTTTTCAAATTAATATTTTGACCACCAAAAATCTCAAATTAATATACTTATGATGAATTTATCATTTTTTTTCCAATAAGATATCAAAGTAGATGATTGACTCATTCCATATTAAAATTAATCGTAAGAAATCTTTTGCTAACACATTTTCCTATTTCTCAATGATATCCCATGATCAAGATAATTGGTTGAATCTCGTGAAACCATTTCATAGAAGTTCATTCATATCTTCTTTTTATAAAGTAAATCGATTTCAATTTTTGAATAATTCACATCACTTCTTCTTCTATCGTAACAAAAAAATTTCCCTTTTATGTGGAATTGGCCCATATCAATAATTATGATTTTACATATGAACACTTCCTCAATATCTTGTTCATTTGAAACAAAAAAAATTTTGTGCTATTTTAAAAAAAAATGCTTTTTCGAGAGAAATACTATTTCACCAATCGAGTCACAGGTATCTAACATATTTATATCTAACGATTTTCTACAAAGTGATGACGAAAGTCTAACTTGTACAAATCTTTCCATTTTGCAATTCGATCCCATCCATTAATTCGTAGAGCTATTTACGCAATCACTCCATTAAATTTCACCTTTAAATGACACACGACAGTTGACTATTGTACGGATTTAAGATTTTACCCTCAATTTATTACAAGTGTACCGATTTGTAATTTTTCATGATATTAATCTAATTTATCAAAAACTGATATAGAGTAAATTTTTCACAATTCGAAGTTTTTCGTAATATTAATCCTTTTATTTATTAGGCGATAATTATTTGAATATTATGTAAACTATGATCATGATAGATCAGCCGTTTTCGCGCATGAATTCACCCACAAACTATGGTCGCAAACCACACCGACGACATAGGATAGTGACACTTTATGCTTCAGCTTACAGTCCATCTCATATACATCACACCAATGTACGGAGTTTCCAATGGAAAGAAAAGCAGCAGTCATACAATTTCTGGGCGGTTAAGGCCATGGCTCAAGAAATGTATGCAACGACTTCGATGTCTTCCAGGGGATCCAACCGGTTGCATAAAAAGGCGACCATTCAGTGGAACCGCGTCACCAGCGACAAGCTATATCTCGGCGCGTGACCCTGTCTGAGGCGTGAGTATATACATATGACAGTCATGTGCATCTACCTGTGCAGAGAACGAGGACGCAACATCTTCTGCAACATCCTTGTGCTGCAAGAAGGTAGGACAACAATAATCAGGGACATATCGTACACAGTTTAAGTATGCGAATTTGTTCTGTGGACTGGCCATCAGAATACATTGCTCGCCAAGAGAATTCGATCATTTTCGACCTTCATCTCCAGTAATCTCTTTAAATGCATTGTCAAAAACTCCATAATGTTCGACTATAGCTTCATAAAGTCAGATCGATGTCGCATGTAACATTAAAAACTGCCATAACATGGTAGCGAGCTGACCTTGTTGGTGTAAAAGTAAATTACTAATTCTTTATCTTACGTTCTTACCTGCCACAAGTCTCTTATAGACACACTTGTGCTGGAGTCAAGCCCCAGTGCTTCCCATGTGGCCGTTATACTCACAGTTTTTGAGCATCGATTCCAGAGAGCAACAACCAGGCGCCGTCGTGACAACGGTCCAGCCCAAACCTGGAAAGCATCCACAACTACCCAAATTAGCAGAATATTTCAGTATTTGATCTGACTAAATAATCTCTTCGACTCCAAAGATGTGAGATAGAACCGTGCAAACTAATTTACCAGCTTCTGAAAACAGAAAAGAATCAGGTTCGCTGATTTAAGTGCATGAACATCATACACTCGAAATCCGATAACTTTTCAATACATAATATGTCATAACCAAGCGACTGCCAGTACCATTGTTAAAATCATGATAAGACATGAAAGCAAACAAGTCTGTAATCTTTTTTACTCAAACTTCTACCAGTTAATAAACCCATTTGCTTAAAATACACCATAAAATAAGTAACTTAAAATTTGCTGTTTAACCGCAAAAGATTGGTTTTTCTGTTTCCAGGTTTTACATGAAAATGAGATAGTGAAATGTAAGTATGTCTGGTGAAAATTGACCCCATCAGAAGCCTAAAATCCTTGCTGGTAGGTGAACACCAGAGGTTAAAGCAATAACCTTGGAGGTCGTATATAAAGCTCATGAGTCATGATTAGCACAAAAAGACTTGGTAAAGTATATGATGCTACAATGAGATATAAACCTGAGAGCAACCACCAGTTCCTGAGACATTAACCTTCCTTCCCTGAACCCCAAGGGAATCTGCAACAGACAGAAAAGCTTGCTTATTTAGTGCATCAAAGAATGTAATCACCAAAGATTATGGCTACCAACAAACATGCAAAAGAATATATCCATCCACATCAGAAATCACCTTGGTTGACAGCAATGACCTCTTCATTGCTCACTAGCTGATAAGTTTCTGCAGTCATATTTCTAACATCGCAACCAATTAAAAGAGGAGCCTGCATGATTAAGCAGGTTAGTAAAGAGTATCAATGTGATCAAATGTCACCAACAATTATGGTACAGCCAACATCTACTCCCTATCCTTTCTACAACAACCAATGGAATCTACGCTTGGCTTGAATGATTGATGTTAGAGATCATAAACATGAGCTGTGAATTTCCAACTCAAAATTCTAGCAGGGCAAAGAAGTGGGAATAGGTGAGTAAAAGAATTAAAAAGGAACCCAGAGAAAACTAGTAGGGATTTTGGCCCATGCTCAGAACTGCAGAGGCATAAATGGCTCACTCCGTTATTCAAGCACGGGAACTGTACCGAGTAGTTTGCAAGGGACAGCAAACATGGAATGGCAATTATATGTCTTCACATTTTAAGTTGTATTTAATTTCGAGCCAATGCAATGTAGTTTCATGGCTAAAACTTTTAAAACTTACAAAAGACATGAGAAGTTATGTCTCTAAGCTCTCAAAATCCTTGTCATTGGAACTATTTTTTGAATTTTTTAACAAAATATAACTACTCTTTTAAAGAAGAACAAATAAAACGAGAAAAAAATTGCTAAAAAGTAACGAACTACTCAGAGTGAGAGGGAAACCTTCATCAAAGCCCATATGCTGAAATGTGCACGATATTCTTGGTAAGTCATGCCTCCGTTCCCAACTTCCAACATGTCTGGATCTGTCAGAGACATGAAGTTGAGTGTCAGAAGTGTAAGAAGCACTAATGCTACAACACATGAGTTTGATTGCTACCATTCCATCCTCCGGGTCCTGCATAGGCTGCCCACTTGTCATTCAGATCTGCAATTGTAGTCATGCTGAAGCAAAAAGAAGGAGATCAGAATCAGATCAACTACAGGAGAAGTAAATATAGATGTTTTATGCTCTATGCGGATCAATACTTGCATTCAAACTGATTTGATTCAGATGCAAATAAATGCAGCTAGCCAATGCTTCAGATGCTGCAAGTCGCCATAAGAATTAGTAATCGAATTAGAGGCAGGTCATGCTGCACTCAGTTTCTAACTTCATCCAAATAACAACCCACTAGACTCTTTAAGTGTAGCATTAGCATAGACATAAATAGCATAGAGATTACTTTTCCCATAGTCAACATAGTACTTGCTAATAGCAGCTCTCGAAATAGGCCCCACTCCATGGACAGCAGCGTAAACTGACTTCGACAGGATCCAGTATCCAAACCCAAACTCACCATTAAGATAGGGCATGTTCACGATTGCATTCATACTAATGGCAAAGTGAATGTCCCACAAACAAATGCATAAGAACGTAATTTCTACTGGTAAAGTGTTCTGGTAAACCTAAAGGCATGGACTTCATTGCATAATTGAATTTTACATATGATGCAACGGTTATAGAGTGAGGATAAGGTTGTATTAAATAAACATCTTCCAGGATAAGGTCAAGAGGGCAAAGGATTTCTGCTATGCACTTGAAGACTGTAAGTTCCAGGATCTTGCAGAGAGAGATATATGCTTTGCTCTCTTTCTCTAGTAGCATAGTATTGTGTTTATCTGACCTAGAAAGAAAAGAAGGTTACCTTGCCCATGTATCATTAATATCATCAGTCGTACGCCAACTATTCCCAATCTTGCCTGCCCACAAGGCAGGATCATCAACCCCCCTGCCCACAAAACCAGAAGATCAATTATCACTCTCAAGTCTCATCAAACAGATGAGTATTGGAAATTGACAGAGATGATCTGAAAAAGGTGAACTACCATTCACACATAGAGTACAGAATTTGCCGTCCCGTTGCATTTAGCGCCTTGAGCATTGGTGGATACCTGTAATGGAACCGATCAATGTCAGATTAAATGTCTACATAAGTCTCTTCACAGCTTAAACAGAATTTAGAGAGAGCAAGACCTGTCTTTTGGTTTGATGCCCAGATTATAGCAGTTGTCGTATTTCAAATAATCGACACCCTGAGACACCAACAGATGAAACTGTTAGAGGAAAGTCTAGCCAGGAGAAAGGCTGCTGCAACTGCAAATGGTAAATTACCAGACTAATCTAAGTGATGGAAGAAAAATTCTGAGGGTGCTTCACATTAATGTTGAAACTTTTAACATAACTAACTGATCAAAAGGGTTTCAGCTGTTTTTGGTAAAGCTAAAACCAACTATTTGTATGCCATAAGAAGCACAAAAGAGGAACAAATATTCTTATCAATGCAAGCATACCAACTGGGGAAACACTAGTTAATTCCCTTGAAGATATTCAAGACTCACCCAAGAAGCGAACTGTTTTGCATCATTTTCTTCATGGTAAAGTGATCCTGGTCGAACTTGACATGTATATATTCTGAAAGAGATGGTCAAGTGGAAAAGGAACCACTGGAGTTAGTATGCAGTCAAAAGTATAGAAAGAATGTTATTACCGGTACAGCTTCAGAGGATAAACATCCTACCCAGCATCAGAATATATGCCAAGCTTGAGGCCTTGCTTATGGACATAGTCTGCAAGGGCTTTAATTCCTGATGGAAAGGTTTTCGGATCAGCTACCAATTCGCCCTGCACAGCCATCAATGCAAAATCAAGAAGAGAGAAGCAACAGCGCAAGAACTGTATGGCATACTAAAACAATATAAATTGTCTACCCAAGATGAATGAAATGATAATAATTGCTCAGAATAGTACAGATGTCTAGCGGAAAAGTGTGAGACCGAGACACGATGTTAATGTCCCAAATCACGTAACTCACTAAAAGATGACAAAAAAATTTTAGAAAGGAGAAAAGTTGAGCCTGTTAACTAATTGTGTCATGCTCATTTCAAAAATTAAAGATTGCAAAAGTAAAGTTCCACACTCTGAAAACTTGAGATGGTATTGGGAATTGAGCAAAACCAAAGGAACTAAAACTAACCTTAGCATTTCGTTTGGGAGTAGACCAGCAGTCATCTGTAGTCCATTGGAATAAATAAGTACATAAACCAGTAACGTGAAATGCTATTCTGAGATTTAAGACATTGTAGAAGCATACCTATATTGACGTGCACATAACCTAATTTAGCCAGCCCAGTCGAAACAAGTGCGTCAGCTGCAAATGGGAGAAACACTCATCAGTACCCAATTGACAGAAGAGTGAATTAAATAAGAACTTCACCTCTCTTAACAATGAAATATATGCACACTAGTCACCGTAACTATCATTCCCATTAACCACAACATCGCGAATACCATCCTCATGATAAATGCATGCCTGTCCCACTGACATAAAGATATATCTCCGTATGCACTTCGCCAGATCATACATTCCTACTTCTTATTCTCAATCTGTCATTTCCGCAGTTGACTCATTCGGCATGTAAGCTCGAGAAATTCAGATAAACTAGTCACTTCTAAGTCCATCAAACACATAAATTCAATCCCTGCCTTTTCTCAAATACACTCAAATATTTCCTGAATCTCTATCCCTCAATAAAATGTTTCTTCTTCGTTCTTTAATGGTAACCCTGCCAGTCATTACACGCAATGCATCGACGATTGCCCAACTAAACAAAAGATTCGAAAAGAGCAGCGAACGATACCAGTTTCCTTGATGACCTTTTCGCTGATATTGCAGGCGAAGAAATTCCAGCTATTCCACCTGCCCAGACACAACAATTTCCCACACATCAGCAAACGGATTACTAACGAATCTTACAGAACACCCCCGATCGAGGGATCCTAGGATAGAAAAGGACCAAAGGGAAAAGAGACTTGCCCCATCTGAGGAGTCCGGGCCAGGCCATTGTTGAGCTGGAAAATTCCGTACTTGGAAGTATCGTAAATCCGATGAAACGATCTGCTGAACCCTGCTCTCTCGAATCCCCCTCTCTCGAATCCCCGCAGCAGATTCAGAGGCAGCGCTCTCCCGCCGGCCGCGACGACGATCGCCGATAGGGAGATGACCAGGATGAGGTGTACGGACAGGGTGCCACTCCTCGCCATTGATGCTCTGTGCTCAAGCTCCTGAAACTTCTATTGTTTTTTATTTATTTATCAACGAGGATCATGAAACTTAAGTAGGGAGTAAAGTGCCGTGTAAGAAGATGATAAAGCAAAGTTTTGTTTTCAGAGTTATCCGGTTTCCTAATTGACAGGTCAGCAGCGTTGTTTTTCTCGTCATTTTGTCTTAAATGACCGGATCATGATTATCCCGGATACAGTTGCATCGCCATAATTTATATAATCTTCTTGATTGTGATTTCTGAAATTTGCAAACATGTCCCTGAAATTAGTAGGACGCTATATTTTCACATGCCATGCATTTTCTTGTATCGACATATTTTGAATTCGGATATTATTTTTAACATATTTGGTTATGATAACTTTCTTTTTTGATTAATTGGAATGGATTTAATAATATGAATGTGAAGGTTGGTAAAATTTCTCGAAATAAAACATCATAAATTTAAGATTCGCTTAAGATTTCAAAAAATCTCTTGAGATAAAATGCCATAAATTTAAAGTTTGCTTGAAATTTAAAATTTGACGCCTAAATAAAGGTAAATTTAAGGGAAAAAAACCATCAAAAACCCTAAATTTTGCCAAAAATGACAAATTTACCTCAATTTTTTTTTTTTGATACTTAAAAACCTGAAGTTTTAATAATGTGACACATTTACCCCAAATTATAGGGGCATTTTGGTCTTTTATTTATTTTTTTTACTTTTTTACTTTTTTTATTTGTTTTTTATTTGTTTTTTCTTCCTTCCGCCGATGTCCGACGAGGGCCGCCCTCACCGGCGTTGGGCGGGGGCTCCACCATGGCCGGTGGAGGAAAGAGAGAAGAAAAAAAATTAAAAAAAAAAATAGAAAAAATAAGACGAAAATACCCTTAATGGGGTAAATGTGTCATGATTTGTAAAGTTTGGAATTTTTGGTGACTTTTTCCTAAATTTAATATGAAGTTCAAGGGAAAGAAAACCTTACGGTGCAAGCAAGAGCGTAATTTAATCAAATTTCATAAATATTTCATGGAGGTGCTGGGGAAAGTGCTGATGTGGAAATAGCGATTTCGCCACCACTTTTATTGTTTTAATTTTTTAATTTTTTGGGTATTTTTTTGTGGTCAGACAGTCCTTTTTTGTCTTTTGACTAGTAGGTAAGAAAAGGAGGTGTTGAGGTTAAAATCCAAAGGTTAGGTAAACGATATCGATGTGGCCTCCCTTTGTCAAATGACCAATTCTTTTTCTGCTTTTGCTTATTGCACGCAATTTGACAAGGATGATGCTGAAGGGGGAGGGGATTAAGCCCCGCTAATTGGTGACTAATTGTTGAGATTAGGGCTATGACTATGAGTGATGGGTATGGTAGGTCCTACAAGATTAAGAATAGGCCGACCCGCCAATAGGACAAAAGACAGCAAAGCATAATCCAAACTCGAGGATACACGTGAAAACAGAAAAATGGCCCATTCTTGGGAACCTACCACACACGCATGGGACACAACTTGAATTGTGGTTTAATAATTGATTATATCTCAATTTTAGCTTTTGTTTGCTACCCTTACTTCTCACTTTTCCAAACGTATTGGTTTCGCTAGAATTTAATTGATAATAAAATACATTTTATCGAAATTCATTTTTTTTGTTTTTATTAAGAAGAGACAAGTTTAGTGGGGTTTCCGGATAGAAGTCTTATCAATGGAGCATAGGGACGAAGTATACTTCAACAAGATTTAATCAATGATGAAGCCCAATGACATAAAAAAGTTATGCCAGAATTTAATCGACGATAAAGTGTGATAACACAAATATAATGTCAGAATTTAAACTGAAACAATCTATGTCCTAACAAAGATATAAAGACAAAATTTAACTGATGATGAATATCTGAAAAGTGCAATTGAGATACATGTCATAATTTAATCAATGACTAGATGTATGAACTTACAACTAAAGTACAAGAATGAAAGATAATTGAAAGGTACCAAAATTGAAAGATTACAATGGTAAATGATGACGGATTTTTGTCATGAATGTCGGGGGCTTTTCAAAGAGGACGATATGGCTATTTTAAAGCCTACACTCAACGGTTAAAAATTAAGGTTACACAAAATCAAATAAAAAAATTTCCAGTAATTACGAATTGTTACATTATTCACGAGAAGTTGCTCTATAATTTCTTATTGTCGAGCAACACTTATCTAAAAGAGCTTAAATATCTAAAACTATCTCCACAATTACAAGTCGATATCGGTAACTTCACCTAGACAACTGATATATGCCCGTCGATAACTTCCTTGGTGAGTGGTCGATGCTCTTCAAGTTGTCAAAAGAGCTTATAAATCTAAAACTATCGGTACTTACCACCCCATAACTCATTTTTGTAGTCAATAACTTCTTTGGTCGTCGATGCTTTTTAAGTTGTCGACTATTCTTTTCATCAATGACTTATGCTATTCACCAAATTTTGCTACAATTGACTAAATCTCTCACCTGTTGATTATGTCCAAAACTTTGTCAATTTTGGATGTTAACGGACGCAAAAGAATGATCAGCGGTGGCAATTCCCTTCGCAATCCAAAAGTTCGTCAAAACACGGAAGCAATAAGGATCATGTATATTCCTTATTTAATCTTTACGTAAGGAAGTTAACTTTAAACGACTCACCTCCCTCCAAGATTCTCCTTTATTGCCTAGATACTTGAATTGGGAGATTAACCATATATCTAGATAAAGTTTCATACCATATTAGATATATGGCGTGTTTGTTTGAGTCAATAAAATTTTCGTAAATTCATTTGCTGGACTTTCACGCATTTTATTTGTTAATCGGTCAACTGAAAATTCATGTAAAGTCAATGAAATTAAGCATGCTCAAAGTTATGAAACTGAATTTCCTAACTTGAAAGTGAGAACCAAATTTTCTAGAAAATAATTTTTGAAAAAAAAAATCTTCTTTATCAGTAATTTATCTCGAAAGAAACGCACCTTTAACCTCGTTTCCTCTGTGCAGTGTGCACGAGAGATTGATCTGATGCTCAAGTCAAGACTCAAAAGTCAAGAGTTCGGCGGCTGAGATAAAGACGGAATCGGATCCATTTCTCAACCTTCACGAGCTAGAAAACATTGAAAGCGAGAATAAATGCTACCAACTATGTCCCTCTCATTCTACATCGGCACGCCACTTGGGGAGAAAAAAAAAATCTGAGCTCGCCATATAGTCAACCCAAATGATTCTTCTACAATTTGACCGACTAATGATCGTAGAAATTCCTGAGAGCTACCTAATGTACATTGCCATAGGATGATGCGAGTTGCATGGTGTATTAAACCTAATATGGATCATTCATGATGGTAGGTTCCATGTGGGTCTTCCGGTGGCCTAGATTGTGTTTAGTATATATAGTAAGTTCAATGGTATACTTGCCCGTAGAATGATAAATAAGATCACCTAATTGTGCATGATCTATCATCTATCAACATATTTGAAGTAATTTGCTCTTTATTGATCTTGTTTACATGCTTTGATTATCTTACTATTGCTTATTTGAATTTCTTTCACGACATAAGCTCTAAATTCCTGGACTATTATGCTGACCTCATTTGTCATATATGACAATTAAAAAGTCTATTTTTGGCATTATCTAAATTGTCATCGATATATGTATTTTTTCTTTCGATAGATTGATTCAACATAATCACAAGATTTATGACTCAAATCTTGGACTTAAGAGAGCCCTCGATTGATAGATTTCATATTTATAGCAAATTCTTAAAACTCATGATCTGAATCTCAGGCTTAAGTGAGCTTCGGATTGGTAAATTTCATATTTATTGGATGACGTAGTTAAAAATATTTTATTTTCAAATTATCCAAATTGTTATCAATGTATGCGTTTTTTTTTAATAGATCGGCTTAGAAAAACCGTAAACTTGTAACCTTAATCTTGGGCATAAGAGAGCCTTTTAACAAATGAGACAGTTAAAAAAAGTTTATATTTTTTGCATCATCCAAACTGTCATCAATGCATTTTTACTCGATAAATCAATTTAGCAACACCATAAAACCTGTAATATGAATCTTGGACTTAAAAGTGACTGCGATTGGTAAATTTCATTAGGGACATCAACTTTTCAAATCACTAATAACTTAGTATGAATGTATTTATAGATATCATAGTGATCCGTTGTTCATATAGACCAAGTCCATGTAGTCGATTGGTCATGTAGGCCCTATAGGTGAATCCGCCTAATTATTGGTTTGGCCGATATCAGTCCCATCCCATGATCTTATGTAATACCTTCTCGATCATTTTGAGATATAGATCCAAGAAATGAAAAGGGCCCCCCAGTAGAAAAAAACCAATTTCCGGACATGACGGGCCGATTTGCCCTTTGGCATGTCAGAGCTATTGCAAGACATTAACCGCAAGATCGAAATCTTTGAAATGCGAGGAGCGTCATGCAGAAGCAGAAGCCCTTGCGAGAAAACAACACGCCTCGCCTCGTCAGTCGTCGAGAGCTGAACATGTCAGACGAACGAAACCATAGAGGCGCAAGGAAAGAATCACTAATCAGTACTGACAAGAACGCTCGAGAAGTAAAGCTAAAAACTGATAATCGCCTGAACAAGCTGCTTTATTCTATAACCATTCTACTCATCGACCAAGACACACCAGCCATCCTCTACATCGGCAAAACCATCTGTCTTTGCTCGCGTCATTATGTACAGTTAAAATGGAAAGCAAAAAAGAGGAAAGAAAGGAGAAAAAATCAATTTATTTGAGGGTGGCGTTCTGCAACAGAGGAGCGCTAGTTGTGGGCGCTGTTGGTTCCTTTACTTGGTCCGGAAGGCGGCGCAGACCCTTTAGGAAGGAAATTCAAGAACATTGGTCCGAATGTTCTCGACCGCCTTCCTCTTCTTGAACGAAACGAAGCTGTGGAACCGGAGCTCGACCTCAAACCCGTCTCCTCGCAAGAGACGATTGTGCCGAGCTCAGTCGCGCGGTCGGCAGGGATCACGACGACCTCGACCCTGTCGCCGCGGCGGGGAAGAGCGAGGTTCAAGGCGGAGGCGGGCTCGCGATGGGATGAAGTCGGCGGCGGCAGCTGAACGACGCGGGTCAAAGGCCTGGCGGCGGATGGAACGGAAAGAGGTTGCCACACGGCGAGCATGATGATGAGGAGGATGTGGGGTTTGCATGAGACCGCCATTGTAAAGCTCTTGGCCTGCACATGCACGAAGAAGTGAAATCTGCGAGCGCGAGAGAGAGATCTGATGAAGATGGGGGAGTGTTTGCTTTGCTTTGAGGAAGAAGGTTTGGTCTTTTTTAAAGCGGGAGGGAGTGAGAAACCGCCCTTGGAAGAAGAAGAAGAAGATGCCAACGGTGGACGGGACACATGCGCGATCTCACGCGCTCTCGGCGGTGGCGCGGGGACCTAAGCAAATAGCGCGTAGGACCAGGGACCCCCGTGTGGCGATGGAAATGTGCGGATAATTTTTCGTCGATCTTAATGATGCCCGTCGTGTCATTTTCACGTCATATTTGCCGACTCTTTTTTTAACTTTTGATTTTGAAATTCGAGTTCTTATTAAACATTAAAGCCTCAATTTTTTTGATTATTTGTATGAATCCCCGCCTTCTAGAAAAGAATGATAAAGCGTGGGATTAACGTTATTTTATTTATTTATTCATCTTTTGACTTCAATGGGTACTGCGGTTTTATTTTGACTTTAAGCCAGCTAATCATCTTGTGTTCGGTTGTCTAGATTCAAATTGAGATAAAATAGGATGAAAAAAATTTAAAATTCTCCAAATATTTTTCGGATTATAGAAATATGCTATCGTATATTTGGTACAATTTAATATAAGATTTGAAATATTTGAAAATCTTCAACATAAGAGATGTCCCATCGTCTTCAACAAGCCTTCTCAAGCTCCCACAATCGTTGGGTCTATCCTCAGCAGTTGTTTTCCCGACAACAGTACAAATGCTCAGTTCTCTATCTCTCAAGAAAATTGTCGAACCAAGTGGACTTCAAGGTGGAGCTACTAGGGGGGGTGATGGAGGAAGGTGAGCTACCGAGGAAATGGAGGAGGGCCATCTTTTCTATTTAATAAAAAAAAAAAAAATCGAACTGAAGGCCAGGAGGATATCTCTGGCTCTTCGTCAAATATTTGGTAAGTACCCAATTCAAAGTCGACCAAGAGAGAAATCGTGGCACAATGAGGGCCGATAATGGGTAATCGGATGTAAAGTAGGGAGATGAACATAGATATGATTAAGTAATTGTGAAAAAGCTTGGAAATATGAGAAAGACAGGGAGTCACAGTTGAAAGCCTTAGCACTCCAAATGAGCCGTGAGCAAGGGCATCAGCAAGGATACTCAAAAATGCCAGAGTAAGGGACATTCGCAATGGTGAGAAATGTCAAGGATGGTGAGTCTCTCCTTAAGTGGGTTTTTTTTCGTGAGTCACAATGGACGCCTGCAAGAGTGGTGGTGAACATTTCGTCTAGTCTAGGAAACGTGTCTAAATACCAGATCGGATAACATATTATCCTATTCAGTGTTTGGATGTGTCCGAGGATATTATGTTATCCTATCCGAATTCAAATACAAGCCACTAAATGTAAAAAGATTCATGTGTAGTTCACTAATATAGACATAAATAAGGAAGAATCCCAAATTATCACCGAGTTGAATGTTATTAAAAGATATCATCATCAAGCGATACTAAGACACTTATTAACATGCATTTAAGGGGATGAGTAAAGTACGTTTTTCCACATTATAAGGCATCGAAAGTCGTAACATATGCCCTACATTTTGAAGAACACATCACTTGATTTTGAAGAACTTTAATTGCATCTTTCAAAATTGAGGAGAGGTCAAAGATGGTGGAAACCGAAAAAGAGGGCGCGTGGGGAGGAGCGGGAGTGGGGGAATGAAGGAGAGGAGGCGTAAGGCGTCAAGAAATTTGACTCTCCCGAAGGATGTGGACGGGCGGCGGGGTGGGGGGGGGGGGAGGAGCCCACGTTGGACTCGTCCCACCGAACGGCGCCTTCGTTGCGGACCTCCGCGCCAAACCAGGTCAAGCACACACCCCACCACTCATGCATCAACATGCCCATTGGCCCCCGGGATATTAGCGATCGGAAGAGAAAATGACTTCTTCTCTTTTTTTTTTTTTTTTTTTTTTTTCCAATTGCCAATTCAAATCACGTCACGAATGAATATCTAACTAACTCGTACTTCAGAAGGTGCAGTGACGGCGAGCGTCTCGATCTTAGACACGTGTGTAGGGGACAATCTGAGTGACTACGACTCAAATCGAACAATTCGTATACGTAACAACCGCTTATGTTAAATGCCTGAGCAGGTAAGGACCTCGGTTGCTTTTATCCTTTTACGTTTTGTTTTTAGCTTGTTCAAAAATGACGGGAAGCTTGCTACTATGGCCTTACCGTGATGTTGAAATATCCAGACCCAGAGTCTCATCCAATCCAAGGAAAATTTGTCAAAAAAAGTCTTAAACTTGCTGTACAACAGTCAATTTAGTTCTAAACATTTTAATTTGATTAATCCAGTACCAAATTTTATGATAACTTGCCATTCAATTATAAACTTTATAAATGTATTGTCTTACATGACATGACCAATATTAATGTGGATATTTTTTTATTTATTTTTTGTTCCTTGGTTCTTTTCTTCTTCATTGAGCTAGTAGGGCCACAAAACCCCAGTCAGATCTAGGTAAGGGCTCATGAGTCCTCATTGTGGTTGATGAGGGCGTCATGAGCCCTCGCCCAGTGTCAACCCTTTGTTAGTGGCTAGTAGCCTTGTCGACTCAACCAAGAAGAAAATAAAAGAAATAATAATAATAAACTCGCTTTTAAAAAACAAATCAAAAAATTATCTACGTCAATGCGAATCACACCGCGTAAAACAACTAGCTCCGATTAGACTGTTACATTGGCGATTTTATATCAAAATTATACAAAATGGGATAATTTGTTAAAAAGTGTATGATTAAATTGGTAAATTGTATTGGCACAATTGAAAGATTTATTACTGAATTAACAAGTTATCAAATGATTTAGGATTGAGTTGATAAAATTAAAAAATTTTGAGGTGAATTGGCCGCTGTATAATACATTAAGTACTTTTTAGATAAAATTTTCAATGAATTAAGATTTATTGGGATTCAAACCCGGACTGAAGGAGAACATGGCCCGTCCTTATTTCCTTGCTGTTTTTAACCACTAGCATTGACCGGTCCATTCCTTCTTTTGTTTGTTTTCATAGGCTAATTTATCCTCGTTAATAAAATGGAAGGAGAACGTTGCGTAGAGGTCACTCATCACTCACTTAGAGGGAGGAGCCATCTTTATAATTACTACCAGTCGAGAAGAAAAGGTCATTTTCAAAACGAAATGCCCATATTCTCCTTACTTTAATGTAATTTGATTTATAAAATTTAAATATTTTAATTTCTTAATGATGGATGAATGGATCTTATGCTACAATGATTTCATGTTCACATTTGCATTAAATGACGTAACGGAGTACTTACGTTACAGAACGATGGACACAATGAGGGAGAGGTCACACGTGGTTTTTGCAAGCAAAATCGAGTCTTAACTGGGAAAGATAATTTTGCTCTAATTTTGGGTGAGAAAGCAAGATCAAGAAAGTGAAAAAAAAAAACAATTGCAAATTATGATTATATGAAGAATTTAGTAAGTTAGGTAAGAATAATAATTAGTGTCAAGAAGAAAGTGGTGAGGGAGAGAATTTGATTAGCTGAAAATAGGGAAAATTCCAAAGACGTGAGCTATACTTATTTAAAAAATAGACATCTTGGCCCATTTTAATTTTTTCGGATGCTGTTGGAGAAGAGTGTGGTTAGTAAACGATAAATATCAAGACCAGATTGATCCCTTCCAAATGGAAAACCATATTCACCCTATTATAGCAATTATTCAAGGATAAAAAGGTCCATGAAAATTGTTCATTCTATTGACACATGTCGCCATATGTGTAGATCGAAACCTTTCTTTATATAGGTGTAAAGAATTTTATAAAATTTTCGCTGCTCAAATGGGATAAGCAATCAAAAAGTCATTCAATTGGGCATTACATAATTAGTCCAGACTTCACAAGTATTCAAATAATTACTACTTGAACCTATGTTACCGCCATGGCGCAACCATATTAAACACTGTGCACATTAGCATAATCTTGTTCCTAGGTAATTTCATAGGTATCCCAAACTTCATAAACATGTGAAAATGATACTTGAATTTGGAAACCCCATTCCAATTTTCATCAAAAGAGGGACTCGAATTCGCTGACGTCACACTGTCGCCCCCACCACTCAAACGGTTCTCGTGGTTCACCCAATGTATGAGGGTCTCAGACTTCCCAAAAATCATGGGCCGCGACTTAATTGGACCAGGCCCAATATAAAAGGCCCAGTTGATCCGCGTTTTATAGCCCTCGTTCGATGGGGGCTAATTTGCATTTGCAGAAGCATTTGGACAAAGAGCACTTTCATATATGTATGAAAAGCTACTATGAGCGGCATGGAAGTCGCTCTAACGTTGATTCATCGAGTGCAAGGTTCGATTCCTCGTCGCAGTGCTCTGCCAATCTCAGCCATGAGTTTGTGATTCTATGTGGAGCGTTTACATCTCATGATTACAAAAGAAGAAAGAAAAAAAGATGAGATTGCATTTTGAACAATCTATGCTTGAGTATGGTATTATGGATTTGCAGGATATTCGTATTATGTTAAGTGTTAAGCACTATATCTTGGTCCAAGGTTGCCATGATCCAACAGTAAGATACAAGAGTAATTGCTAAGTACATCAAATTCTGGCCAATAAAATGAGTATTTGATGTAGAAAGGATGCAAGCTCAAGTTTTACAGGTCATCTTAGCTAGAAAATGATGTGAAGCATCAATGACATATCAATAGGTCAAACCCTATTTTCCCCCTTCTTTAAGAGGGAGATAATCACATCCACGTATATATAAGCTGACAAGGAAAGCAATGTCAGAACCAGAAAGCTATACTGCGCATCAGCGCGTTATTTTATAACTCCATTATTCCTCCGAATCTGCTTTGCCAGAATCAATCCTACAATATTATATTTATGACTAAAGAAAAAGGCTAAAGCCTTGCTCGATCAAGCTCCCGTCACCCCGAATCCTCCTCCTCCGCCCGAATCCGAATCGGGATCTTCCCCACGTTCTCTTCTGCAGCCACAAATTCTCAGCTTTTTCTCGTCTTTTCAAGAGAGAGATGTACACTACCCACAAGATAATATATAAGTACGCGTGTCTAGTGCGCTTCTCTCGATCATTCTTTTCATCTTGAAGTTCATCCAGAGAAATCTCCTTTTCTTTGTGCTCAAGCTTTGATGGCACCCATCACATTTCTTTATTCCAGTCTGTTTTCAGAGAAGCGAGTACAACCCGACACATGTTGCATGAAGATCCGCGATGGGCTCTTGGAATCTTTTAGATCCCGGTAAAATACCTAGCGCTTGCTTCAATATCTTGCGCAAATCGAAGTAGGAGCAACAAGACTCGTGTCACTGCAACATCCTCCTGAGATATCTTCTCACAGTACTTTGTTGAAAAGAGCAATACTATAAAATTCAAGAGTTTAGTAGCATGCAATGTGCAGGAGATTATGGAATCTTTTACATATATTTTAGCTTGATGAACTCAGTGAAAGCTGTCACCGCGGTGCAGATCTAACTCTTGAGCGGCTGAAGAATGGGACAACTAGTGTTTTACACCTCAGCATCATTCATTCATTAGCTTACTATAAATCGGATGGATGGAACTTAAGATCCTTGTCATTAGTCTCTTTGGCTCATCATGGTATTGAATTCCTGGACAAAAGCCGCAAATGTGATCGTAACGAATGTCGCCATCGTGGAGATCAAGGCCATGTGATGGAAGATGAGGCAATGAAAAGACAGCTTATCGAAAATGGAAAAAGGACAACACGGCCGGGAACAGAAGCAATGTCCACGTCCAAAGGACTTGAAAGAAGTCTGTCGCCTACAACTTTTGGCGGAATAAACATCATGTTCTGTGGTCACGGGCTTTCTGAATCGCACTCCAAATCACATGGTTCTGTCCATGTAACAGTACCCATCAATTGAAAATTCCCAATTTTTCTGCCTAATTCTTTACTTCAGTAGCTTTAATCCGTACTGGGGTCTGCTTTCCCTCGGACACTCGTCTTGCTATGCCCTCAAAGCTGTGATCTTTGATCTTTTGCTTAGCCTGAAATCAAATTTTGCTCTCGCTTTCATCTTTTTTATTTTGGCCGCGTTTGCTTTGCTCCTGCTCAAGTGATTGACCAAACCCCGCCACCAAAATCCGCCAGTCAACAGTCACACTTAACTCGTTTTTGGCAACCGAAAATGAAATGAAAATGGCCTATCGGTTGGTGGGGCTTGAGTGATCATAGAAAAGAGGAAGATCTCGATAATCGGCCGGCGAGAATACACGGAAAGTCAATAAAGTAAATATGAAACAAGATAACCAAAAATAATAATGTGCACGGAGTGAGAAAGTGGGGTGGGCTGGCCGCTGGTTGGTGGTGATTGATTGTACTTCTTAAAGATGGAGTTGTTTAAAATCACATCACTATATGATACTGCGTTTCTGGGTTCATTCCCCCCTTCAGTTTCATCCAAATCGTCCTGTTGTGCTCGTGAACAGTTTTGACTCTGCCAAAAGGACAAGAAAAAAAAGAGAAAGGAAAGAAAGCATTCACTGGACTGTCAAAATTTGAAGCTTGCTTTCCTTTTTCTTCTCACCTTCGCCTTTCTTGTCCCACAGAGTGTCGCTCATGGGGATGGGTCTAGATGCGTCACGTCGGTTTCCATGAGCTTTGGGAGGCCCCTATCGCATTTATGAGACTCGCACCGAGTGTTTCTGATGCAATTGAGATTCGTTTTTTCTGTTTATTTTATGGGTTTTTCAGTTTAACATCGTTCAGTGACAGGTGGGTTGGGTTGCTTTTTTTAATCTGCGCTCTTTATGAGCATCGTGTGGGTCTCTTTATAGGTGAACGAATTTGATCTGCCTCTGCATTTTTGGCCTCTACCGTGAGAGGAAAGATGAGCGAGATATGAATGGCTTCTGCATTTCATCCGCAGGGTCTTACTCTGAGAAGCTCGCATTCTGCATGAACGCATCATCCTCCAGGAAGATCTAGTGCCCATCTGCTGCTAAGTTTCCTGGTCCACACAAAGCATTGCAAACTGAAGATTGAAGAGCTCGAGCTTGAAAAGCATGGATCTTGGTTATGGGAGATGCTGGAAATCTTCTAAGGTTGGTCAGTTCGCTTTTTTCTTGCAAATGACATGGGGGGTCGACTATTAATTTCGAATGCTGTAATGCCATGTTGATTCAGTGAAACTTGCAAAGTACAGTAAAAGCTCTTTAGTTCTTTAGTTTTTCATGAATATTGGTTAGAGAGTTCTGATATTGCTGCTTTCTGACTGAAATTTCAGGAGTCCTGGAAGACAACAATGCTGTTAGCTTATCAAAGCCTTGGTGTGGTGTATGGCGACCTGAGCATATCCCCATTGTATGTCTACGAAAGCACGTTTGCAGAAGACATTCAACACTCAGATACCAATGAAGAGATATACGGCGTTCTTTCATTCGTCTTCTGGACGCTCACTTTAGTTCCCTTGTTCAAGTACGTGTTCATAGTTCTTCAAGCTGATGATAATGGCGAGGGTAAGTACTTAGGACATTGCAATAAGTCGCAATCAGCCAATCTTTCCGGATTTCTTATATGTTGTGTTGGCAATGGTGTGTCTTCTAGGTGGTACTTTTGCACTGTATTCACTGATATGTAGACATGCCAAGGTGAGCCTTCTGCCAAACAGACAGGTTGCTGATGAAGAGCTCTCCACTTATAAACTAGAGCATCCTCCAGAGAATAAGAACAGCTCGAAATTGAAGACTTTGCTGGAGAAGCACAAACGCTTACACACGGCTTTATTGATCTTGGTCCTCCTTGGAACTTGTATGGTCATTGGAGACGGGCTACTCACTCCGGCCATCTCCGGTCAGCTATTTCTTATTTCTGTTGATAAAATTTCATTCTCGACACATGAATAAGAGTTTAATCCTTTTCTCTTTTCTTACCATTTCGGTGTAGTCTTCTCTGCTGTTTCTGGCCTTGAGTTATCCATGTCCAAGGAGCACCATCAGTGTAAGGCATTCTCAGCTTGTATTTTCTTTACCGACATGTCCGATTAATTGTTTGTAATGAGCAAAAGCCGGCTTGATGTCAGTTGCTGAAAATTGAGTGTTTGATTGGGGTCAAGTCATCTAGTTTGAGTCTATGTATTTTCATCGCATCTTTCTGTAGCTTTCGTGGATAATATATTATAAGCAATAGAGTTTGTATCTCTGATTCTTGAAAGTGATGACTGGATCATGTTGCTCTATCCTAGATGATGAGGGGAAAAAGGCCTATCTGGTATGAACGGTTGGCACCATTCCCAAGTTGGGGACCAGACTGCTCAGATTCTCTCCTCTGTTTAGTCTTCTGTCTTAATAATGGATTTTCTTCTCTAATAGGAGGAAATTTAAACTTACGGTATGCCATAATAAAATGGATAGGCATATTACAAGCTACATAACATGTGCAAGCATCAGAATACAATGTCTTCCTCAAACATTAATTAAGCAGAACTTACATCTTTTGGGAAATTTGTGAAATTATACTTGTAGTTTTTATGATATGAACACCCCCAGCATTGTTTTGACACACGTTCTTGGCTTGTCTGCATGAGTTCTCCGCTGAAAAACAATGAAACCTCTTTCCATGGAAATGCAATTTTGTGACCATTTACCTCGGAAGTTGTTTCTTAATGATTCCATGACAAGGTCTTCTCCAGTTTTCATATTCTGGATTCTGATCTGAGAAAACTTCCCTTACAAATAATCCTCTTAGTGGAGCAAGCATCTGCAGATAATTCTCAATTGTTCCATTCTCTCTCCTCTTTTGATCGTCAGCTGATGTTGTATACTTTAGGAAGAGGATTTATTGGCTACATTTTTGCGTCTGGTTTTCTAATTCAGTTCCCCTTATTGCAGATGCCGTTGTTCCTATTACGTGTTTCATACTGGTCTGTCTATTTGCTCTTCAACACTATGGCACGCATCGAATTGGATTCTTATTTGCACCCGTCGTGTTGACCTGGTTGCTATGCATCAGTGCCCTTGGCTTGTACAACATACTGCACTGGAACCCACACGTCTATAAGGCGCTTTCTCCTTATTATATGTTCAAGTTCTTGAGGAAGACCAGGATGGGCGGGTGGATGTCTCTGGGAGGAGTCCTACTGTGCATAACAGGTATTTATTTTTATTCTTTTGGCCCAGATAGAACATGTGTTTTCACTGGTAAGAAAACGGTTTCGATTGTTAATAGTTATTTCATGATATTGGCATCCTCAGTTGTCGATCTCTGGACAGTTTGATTTGATGTTCCTCGTAGTTGACATTGAACTCCTGGTTATCTAGTATCTAGGGACTAAAATGCTCAATTCACTTCATGTTCATAGCCATCAGATGACAGAAATTGGCTCATTTTATGCAGGATCTGAAGCTATGTTTGCTGATCTTGGCCACTTCTCGTGCACAGCAATTCAGGTTCTCCTCAGCTATTATCAGTCCATATCAATCTTTTGCTTGGGAAATGTTTGCTTTGCCAATGAAGTCACAGTTCATGTTTATTCTGGCCGCAGATTGCTTTCACCTTTCTAGTTTATCCAGCTCTCATATTGGCATACATGGGTCAGGCTGCTTACCTCTCCAAGCATCATCACAACCGAAACCAAATCAGTTTCTACCTCTCAGTTCCAGGTATAGCCCTCCCTCTTCTTCCAAACTAGAGTTTGATGCAAGAAATCAAATCACCGTCCATTATTTACCAGAATGTAGACTATGCTTGTATACAGATACTTGATTTGAACAAACATATTTTTCATTTGTTATCAAACTAGTCATGATTCTGTTGGGAAAGTGGCATGAATGCTCGCTGTATTGATCAATTTAGACCATCCATTCTACTGTTAAAAGATGTATAGATTAAATGACACAATTTTATCTGCAGATGTTGTGAGATGGCCCGTTCTTATAGTAGCCATTCTTGCCTCTGTGGTGGGAAGCCAAGCGATCATCAGTGGGACATTCTCCATAATAAACCAAAGTCAATCGCTCAGTTGTTTTCCGAGAGTCAAAGTCATCCACACTTCGGACAAGATCCATGGGCAGATTTATATCCCTGAGATCAACTGGATGCTCATGATCCTCTGCATTGCTGTGACCATTGGATTCAGAGACATAAAACACATGGGAAATGCTTCAGGTAAATCATGGCTCGTATGCCTCCATCCTTACTGAAAATCACTTCATCATATTGTTTAGGCCCTGCCAAAAGTAAACCTGACACGAGCTAATTCCTCGGTTCGAATTGTGTTGAACTATCTCCACGATGCAGGTCTGGCAGTAATGACAGTAATGCTGGTAACCACATGCCTCACATCCTTGGTCATAATTCTCTGTTGGCACAAACCTCCTATTCTGTCTCTCTGCTTTCTACTCTTTTTCGGCTCAATCGAGCTGCTCTACTTCTCAGCATCACTGACCAAGTTTGCCGAGGGCGCATGGCTTCCCATCCTCTTAGCGCTCTTCCTCATGACCGTCATGTTTGTTTGGCATTATGCCTCCATTAAAAAGTATGAATTTGACCTCCACAACAAGGTTTCACTGGAGTGGCTTCTAGACTTGGGTCCAAGCTTGGGAATCATTCGAGTCCCTGGAATAGGTGTAGTTTTCACCGATCTCATCTCAGGAATTCCCGCCAACTTCTCCCGCTTTGTCACCAACCTCCCCGCATTCCACCGCATTCTCGTCTTCGTGTGCCTAAAGTCAGTCCCCGTGCCTCATGTGCCACCCGAAGAGCGGTATCTCGTGGGCCGCGTGGGGCCCTCGTCGCACCGTTCCTACCGATGCATCATTCGGTATGGCTACCGAGATGTCCACCAGGACGTGGATTCTTTTGAAGCCGAGCTAGTCAACAGACTTGCTGAGTTCATACACTTGGACTGGACTCAAAGAAACGCAATCGGTTCTTGTGTCGAGGATGATTGTCCCAGTTCCACTGGATCTTCGTCAAGCGAGCGTAGATTGACAGTGATAGGGAGAGTCTCGATCACCGGAGCCCCGGCTTATGAGATTGGAGAAAGCCCGGGCCATGCAAGTGTATCTCTTGGCTTTCCAAGCATAGAAAGTTTAGCTGATGTCATAGAAATGGAACCCGTGGGTGCTGTGAAAAAGACAGTGAGGTTTGCCCAGGATGATGTATCCGACGCCGAGATACAGAAGCAGATGCGAGAAGAACTGCGCGATCTGTTAGCAGCTCAGCAATCAGGGACTGCATTCATACTTGGACAGTCGCATGTACGAGCGAAACACGGATCATCCATTCTGAAAAGACTGGCCCTCAATTTCGGCTATAACTTTCTGAGGAGAAATTGTAGGGGACAAGATGTGGCACTGAAAGTGCCTCCAGTGTCTCTTCTTGAGGTTGGGATGGTATATGTTGTGTAAGAAATACCCTCTGTTATATGCTAATCAACTGCACCAGTTTCTCGCACGGACTAGTAGTGCACACTAGGAAACATTCTCAAAAGAGAGTTAAAGAAATGGCCAGCGGTTAACACGGTGGTACATGTGTTCTCGAATCTCGTGAGGCGAGTTCATACATATATATAGAACTTTTGGACTGCAATAATCCAGAAAGAAATGACGAAGGAGATTTTTTGACCGTAGGCATGCACATTCACTTTCAGCAGGACATCGAAGGCAAAACATATATTCACACAAGAAGGCAATCTTCATACAACCGCTCGACTGACTTGAATGTCTTTTGGAAGCTCTTTCAAAGCTCAAGCGTTAAAACAATTGTTCGCAAAAAAATAAGTTCTTGTGGTAGATGAGATCTTACTTATGCAATTCATCTACTGTTTCCCTCAAAAAGAACTGTGCAAATTGCATTCGTCCTCAATATGATTATCGTTTCCCTAAATGGACAGCTAGAGATTACAGACCACACCAAAGAAAGAAGGTTGAAAATGAAAAGCAGAACAGCACCATGATCAGTAAGAAGGTTTGCTATTTGACATTGGCTGCTAATATCGTATATCTTTTGCAACGTTGAAAAAATGAGCGACATTTTCCTCCGGTGTACCCACTTTAATGCCATGACCAAGATTTAAGATATGTTTACCTTTACCAGCTTTCCTCACAGTATCATGTATCCGCTTGGTAATGAACTCCTTTGAGCCAAAAAGGACCCCCGGGTCCACATTACCTTGGACAGCCACGTCAGCTCCCAGTCGCCTCCTACCTTCTGCCATGTCGACTGTCCAATCCAAGCTGACAACGTCAACGCCTGTCAAGGCTAACCTCTCGAGCAAGCCACCAGATCCACTAGCATAAAGAATTAGAGGGAGATTTGGATGGCTTTGCTTCACAGAATCCACAATTTGCTTCAGATAAGGCAAGCTGAACACCTCAAAATCTTCGGGACTGAGCTCTGTGGCCCATGAATCAAAGATCTGAACAACCTGAGCTCCACTGTCAGCTTGGTACTTAATGTACTTTGCCATGGAGGTTGCGAATTTCTCGAGCAATGCATGTAGTACCTGACACAAAATTCTGTCAATCTGATTGCTAGTGCCAAGGATCTCATTAAACTGAGTGTGGTGGTATTGCAAATGCAGCCGTCTTGCGAAGCACAAAGCTAAAGTAAATTATAAAGATAAAAGAAATATCCTGTGACTACCTTGGGTTGCGAGAAAGCTAATTTCTTTATCTTTGTGAAGTTCTTTGATGAACCACCTTCAATCACGTAAGATGCTAAAGTAAAAGGAGCACCGACAAAACCCAAGACTGCCGCTTCATTATCCACCTGTAAATCATACACTTTGTTACCATAGTCCAACAATTCCAATGCGGATTGGTGAATCAGTTTAGTCTAACACATATATTTTGTTATATTATAGTCTGTAGTTTGGTTGTCACATGCACATAGAATTTATCATGAAGAGAAATGGTATCGCGAATGAAACAGTTTGAGCAAACTTAACAGCCAACACCAGTAATTCTACTGGCATTTTGCTGAAGGCTTTTTTCCCTTGATATATGCATACACAGTTAGGAATATCTCTTTGGTTACCGTGATCATTTTGGTAGTAAATAATATGACTAAGTATTCATGGCAAGAATAGCAAAGTCTTTGTTAAAGATTGAACTTTTTAAAACCAACTCTTGCATAACTGTCGAACAATTAGGTCTCATGCATAAAACATGGGGCAACTATATCTAGTGCATAGCACCATAATGGAGTGACAATCTTCAAATAGGTAAACAAGCACAAAGATAGATCACAAAGATGCGGATAAATTCTAAGATATGCAGAGAAAGACCTCTTTTCGCAAAATCTTCAATGCTTCTCCCACATAGGGCACTGAATCTTCAGGAGTAAATTCTCTCACTTGATCAACATCAGCAATTGTCTGTACCGGATTGAAGATGACAGGACCCTTACCCTTGATAATGTCAAATGGTATATTCATTCCTGTAAGAGGGGTGAGAATGTCCGAGAACAAAATAACCTGCACAAATGAATATACATCGGTATGCCAGTATAGGAAGATAGAGAAACAAGACATCACAAGACAGTATAAGTTCTTGTTATGAAAGACAATTTTGATGCTGAAGGTTAGCTTTGCATTGGGCTAAGTTGTCAACTTAAGCGCGTCACAACTTTCCTTTTGAGTTGAAGGATTGTGATTCACTGAAAATATTGTCATTTACAGTTCAGTGTGGTTGCATCTCATTTTCAAGGTTGTCTTGACCAAATTACATATATGTGGTTTAAATTTCACTAGCATGGCCAAGCATGAAAGTATCCCTTTCTGATAGAGCTCATCTAATCTAAGCTCAATAGCCAAACGGTACTTAAGAAGGACGTTTCTGACCAGAGGAAAAATGTCGCATACACACTTATGACCTGAATAATACTATGTAGAAAATGTAGGGAAACATTCTTTGGAGATACTTACCCCGTCGGGCTTAAAGACATTCCATGGCTGCAAGGATATTTCCACTACAAGGTCAACATTCTCAGATCTTTCACGAAAGGAAGGATGCCTCTCACAGATATCTTGGTAAGTCTGTAACGAAATTTTCAACAAAGTGAAACAAGTTAGAAACTAGGAAAAAATATAGAACTGGTAGGAGCAAATATCTGATACATACAAGAGAACCAGCAATCCAAGAGAATTGCCAACAGTGACAGAGAAAACCATATTAAAGTAAACACACACCGCTTAGCAGTGCTCTCTGATAACACATCCAGTGATGCAACTCTGAGCAGAACAAAGAGACACCGAAGTCATTACAACTGTTCACTCGGTCGAAGCATACAGTTTTATGACTATCTCATTCTCCTCTGAGAATTTATCAGCATTTCTTGGTCAGAAGTTTGCTAAAATTTAGGTTGCTACTGCCAAAAATGCTGCTCAAGCAAATTTCACTTACTAAAGGCACGAAATACCAAGAAATGGGAACTAGAGCGAACCCCGAAAGTCACAAACAGAGACAGAATCAGTAGACTCCAAAAAACAAAACTGCTGCAGAAACAGAAATTCGAGTAAAGATAGACCTGCCTTCATATACCTCCCTGCTTGTCTCATGAGCCAAACCGGAGGTCTTTCCACCTCTTTTCCGCGAACAGCATTAAGCAACAACGGCTCGGAAACGCATGTAGCTGCCGTTGGTTCTGCCACAACCCCTGCAAGTAATTCCATATCATTGCGCATCAGACATAACTATTCCCAAGAATCATTAAAATGCACAGGCGTCTAGCATTTCTATCTCAACCTAGAAGAATCTACCAGTGGACTAAAATCCAATCCACAAATCCCATTCCCGTAAAATTATCTCCGCAGGTCCCATGAAATGCAAACTGAGTTATCCGAATAGGCATCCATCCATTGACTTTCTTGAAAGCGTACCACGTCTGGCATTGACATCACATTACCCAAAATCAATCTTTATCAGCTCACCGGCGACCCAAAAGGAGGTTTTAGATTTCGGCCACCAAGATCAGAGCTGGGGCTCTCGGGATAGACGAAAAGACTCGAAATTTCGCTTCTTCTTCCTCATATCTCATAGATAGGTTTCAGCCATCATATCAAAAGAAGAGTTCCATCTGAATTATAGTGCAATTAGAGGGAGAGGGAGAGAGAGAGAGAAGGAATTAAAAGGGTGTTACCTCCGAGAGCGCAGGCGACTCTGCTCCTGGGTTTCGAATTGGGAACGAGAGCGAAGGAAGGAGATGAGGATCTTGCTTGGGCGGTGGAGACGGCCGACAAAGAAGCCATGGTTGAGGAGCTATAGCAATGGAAGGACGACATGTTTGACCGCGCAGAAGAATCAGCAGGACCCGAGTGCGGAGTTCACTGCCGCCGCCGCCGCCATCATCGTCAGCTTCGTCGGGAATAGAATGGAGGGATTCGAGGACGATAAGATAAGGGGGCATATCCGGAAGCGTAATTTCGATCGACAGATCATCCCAGCGAGCGTGCATCCTCGTTCCTTGCCATGTCAGCTTCCGAACGAACATCTTCGGGGTGGGTCCCACTAGCTTCCTCTCCTCTCCTCGCCTCAGAAAAGAAGCCATTGTCTCCATCCCATTTTGCGGAGATCGGAAAGTACGTTTTGACCGAGAGGATGAGTTCCTCGGCTCTTGTCCATTTAGACGTTAATAGATGAATAATTAGGCAAAATATCTGCTATGAAGCCAACATTGTCTCTGAAGTATCCATAGATTTCTTCGGCAATTTCTTATTAATTTCTTAACAATCCGAGTTTCGATTACTTGATGTGTAAAAGAGAGATATTTTATATGATCTTTCTAATCATGTTGACTTTTTTTTATTATCAAATGAGAATAAGAGTATTTTCTATGTCATAAAGAAAATCATAGCTAAATTTACTTACATACATTAAAATATATGTATAAAATAATGACCATTTATTTGCGCTCGAAAAGGAGAATCGAGAGAGGGAAGTAGTATTTGCAGACTCCTCATATTGTTAGGATTCAACACCTATTACTTACAGCCTTGTCAATATTTAGCAATTAGAAAGTCTCTTCATACTCAATATTGCATAATTAAGTAAGGTGACATGAGCTATTTAGAGATTTGCTCACGATATGAATTGAACTGATGAGCACGTAATGAAGTCATTTGAGCGAATTATCTTCATTTAAAGTTTATTAACTAAAGTTGCATTTTCTTAGTAAGCGACAAGTGGTGTTCGCCAATCTCGGCCTTATAGATCGAGGATGGTGCAGAGTAATTAGCAAATGTGGCAGCCTTAAAGTAACGCCTAGAGGGATAGTTAGCACCCTTTGCCCTTCTCATCTTCATTTTACCAATAAAAATAAAATAAAAACATTGATAAGTTAACCACTCCATCTGTCAAGGAAGACACGGTCCCCTTGAAATTTTCAAATTTCAGTGTCTACTCACACTGATTTACCAATTGATTTCGTATAGTAAAACAGGACAATCTCGAGGTCATTGTCAAGCTTTCCTCAATCTGCCTCACCAGAAAAGTTATCGGAGAGTCTACGGCAATCGAACTTATTTCGGAATGCTGCTTAGACAAGGATTATCAGCAAATATGAAATCCACAGATCTGGCGACAAGTCAATCCCACCAACACCATGATATCAAGAATGCTCTTCACGTCTATGGTTTGAGTTCGAATCAACCAAGAGGAATCGTAATCCAATTTTGATCTACATACACTGATGAGAATCCCTATACTGTTACAGAAGCAAATGCGCTGTAACTGTTGGCTGAACTTTGAGATACATGAACCGGAAAGAGTAGAGGCTACATATTTTTTCATCTGACAAAGAAAAATTAAAGAAATTTCAACGTTGAAATGGGCAAAATAGAGGATATAAGTAGCTTAATTACAGAAAATTATCTGGACTCATGAATCAAAAAATTGGATCCTCCACGGTGAGTTTCCTTTTGGGATGTTCTCTCTCTGCAATTTGCTTTTGTAAGTCCATGAAAGTGGACCCCTTGTGGGCGAATAATCTGCGGAGGTTAATCACTGAAAGCTCATTGAAGCTTGCGACAGTAAGATCTGCCTGCTCCAAATCATACCTGCACAGCCTCACAGCTATCAACTTCCGAAACTCTATAGTGTTCTGTTTATGTTATGTCCAATCTAAAGATAGAATCGGGAAGAGAAATGAAGTGGAGAAATGGCTAGGAAATAGAATAGATACATACGCTGGGTGAGAGCCTATCAAGGCAATGGCCATCATCGTACAGTTGTGAGCGGCAGTTACGCCTCTGGGGTCATCTTCGAATACTATACACTTTGATGGTTTGCGGTCCAGCTGCAACAAATAAAATGGATTATAAGGAAGATTTACTTCCTAAAGTTCCACGGAAACCCATTTAGAAGTCCATTGTTATTGTTAAAATATCCCATTCTGTTTGTTTATAGATTTTGATGGGTCTCATACTCATGTAGTCCCCTCAACTTGTCGGTTTAAGCTTTTACATTGTATGTTCGAATTAGGCATCAGAGTAAGATTCCTCAATAATTTACACTGCATGCGCAGCCTCCCTTTTGCGCAGCTCTTAATCGGGTTTGCATGTCAAAGAGGTGAGATCTTAAATTTATGTTGTTTCTCCCTCAATCTATTAATTTTAACTTTTTAGTTGGCTTTTTTACAATTCTGATGAGTAACTGCAACAATCTCACAACAGCTCACCCAGAGCTGAAAACACCATGAGTTATATAGCTGGAATCAACCAAATGTTGTAAAAGTAGACTGCAGATGTCTTAACGCACCTTCAAAGCAGCTGAAAGAAATCTATGAGCTATCGACTCCATGCCATCTTCTTCTGAAACTACTGCCTGTAGATGACACAGAGAATAATTGCTGTAACAATGATAAATCCAGAATTGAGTTTTCCTGCTTTGGAATGAGAATTCCTTCTTCTTTTTTCACCTTTTCTATAGTGCTCCTGTACTGGGGCTTTCAGCGGATAGATAATAAAGAAGCTAGTGAAAGCAATCGAATGTTGCTCAGCCTTTGAAGCTCATGAGAAAAATGACAATTTTGTAGTTCGAGCTCAAGTTCATGATTATCACACTTACGGCACCATAAAAAGAAACAAATGCTGCAAGGCCATTGCCTACCTGAAAATACTTGGTAAGCTTCAAGTGGTCGAGCGCCTCAATCATAGTTTTCCGATCCAGACTAGAAACAACAGCACAAGGGACACGAGCCGTATGTACTGCATCCATCCATTCTTTCAGTCCCTCCATGGGTTCTGTGAGCTGGATGGCAAAACATATCAATCATATCGCAATTAACTCATGGTCATGGAGACAAACGTGTCAATAAAATCAATAGCTTGCTCTCACTTCAAGAAGATTATCATAATATAACTGGGCAAGCCTCGACTTCAATCTATCTTCCTCACTTTCTCCATCCCACAGCAAAACCTGAAAATTTGTCAAGGCTTGTTATGCACCACCATCTTGGAATATAAAACATAAAATTCCTCTATAAACACCAGCTTCAAAAGCAAAGAAGGACTTTGCACGGGAGTTGTCAAAGGTAATCATGATTTGATCAAAGATTGCACTTGCTAAAAAGTGGAAAGTTTCCAAATCCAAATGGCATCGCATTTATAAAGAGAGCTGGCATATTTTAACATGTTCAATCATTTATCTCGTGTGATCACAAAATTCAACAGACTGCCATGACAACATCCCTTCAAGATTTCAACCTATTTTAACTAGATGAATAGACTAACCAAAAAAAAAAAACTAGATGAATAGATGCTCCATTTTGCCATAAGTGGCACGGCCATACATGGAGAAAAGAGCAAAGTTCAGCAATTTCTTCAAGCACAACCACATAAGATATATTTGTTCTCCTTTCTCCTTCTTGTTCCATACTAATGTAGATAAGTAGAGGGCAACGATGCACGTCATCCAACACAACAAGAAAATAAAAAAATTTCAAAGGAGACCATGATTGCAAACCTTATGTAGAAGGTGATCAGCACCTGCATGAAGCATGAGCTTTTGTAATCGGATGTCCTCAGGTAATTCCTTGCCTGCAAAACGATGCCAATGAACTATATGTTAAAATTTTCATTTCAACTGCTTCATAAAATTCTCAAAAGCAGCATCCTGCATTCTAGAATTTATTTTTATTTTTATCATCAATTGAAGACTTTCATTTCTATCGATCGCCTGTAAGAGTAAAAGATACCACAAAAATATCACACTCAGATTTTGCAGTAAATCCTATCATCCAAAAATACCGATTCCATGATTCTAGAAGCAGTGAAAGTTCTCATTGACAGGTTGGCAATCTAACAGAATCCATCCCAAAGCCTTACTTACGCATATTTCTCAATATATACATAAGGAAAGAGAACAACCATGAAGTTGGACCATGGTCCTCAAACTTGCTGCTTAAACTTGTTAAGAACTTCCATTTCAGGCATGAAGCATAAGTCCTCATGATTAACCAATGGTACTCCAAATTTATGACCAAGAGATGCTTAATGCCTACACTGGAGTTATTCTACCAACGATATTTAGGGCATACTGGTGGGGAAGTATTATATACCCTCTTCAATGGCCAGCTGCTTCAATGCTTTCAACTTCAGAGACTGGGTATCTACCTGATATTGAAGTTTAATACGTGAGAACTTGAACAAGTATTGGAGAAAATTATTACTTACAACCTTAACTATTGAGATGTTAATCACCTAAGGAATGCAAATATATGAACTCCTCAGTTTTAATGTTTGATATAGACTCCATCTGTTTACCTTCAACTTTGGGACCTTTATCATAAAGAAGAATTGCAAATATAGTATTCAGTAGTTTGAAAGTAACCAGTAAGCATTCATTCAGGAGTCAATGATGAACTGAAAAGCTCCATATATCTGATTCTGACCAATCACACCCCTAGTCAAATCAATTTAGCATCTCAACAAGATAATAGATGTACGAGGCTGGAGTCAAAAGCATTACCACCACATTGTCCCAGGAGAAAATAAGCCCGTAAGCTTCGTCTGGTTTCATCGCATATCGTATACGTTGAAGAAACCCTTCTTGTAGTCTGTCGTTCAGAAAATCCTATCACAGGAAGACAGCTTATAAAACATAGAGAAAGCTCATCAAAACCCAAAACAGTCACAAAATAGAGACACAAATTTACACAAGAAGCAAGAGAATGCTACCACATCCATCTTTAGAGGGCCATCCGCTCTAAATGTCTCGAAACCCTCCCCATATTCCGCTCCAATTGCCTGACAACCCCAAAATCAATCAAACAAACAAATCAAAACACATTTACCAGTGCGTCTGCACACCGAAAATCAAGAACAGTACTCTGAGCACCTAAAAATCCACCAATTTTGTACTGACCAATAAAATTTCTCTAAGCCCATGAGCACTAACAATGAAGAACTAAGATTCTTCAAGTTAACCATCAATTCACTACAAGCTAATCCAAGCACATAAAAGGACGACCTATTGTGTGAATTTTCCCCAAACAAACAAACAAACACAGCACCATCATAAGCATAACACAGAAGCAGCCTCGGAATCTTTCTTTCTATTTCCTCCTCATAATTAGGAAAAGAATACACCAGAACCATTAGCACAGCATAGTACGACCTCAAGAGTCTTTCTTCTTTCCCAGTGACTAGAACGAGCTCAGTTTCTCCATTGAAACAAATCGCGCAGCTCAAGAGCGGACGCAGTTCGAAAAGCGCAAACAAATTAAACCAACTAGCTCACCTCCTGCATGAAGAACTTGTTAGGCGTGATCGGGAATCCATTGACGGCAGCGCTATCTTCGGAGCCGCCGCAGGCGCTGCGAATCCCCAGGCGGTGCCGCCGACACCGGCCCTTCGGCTTCCATTTCTGCCGCGAACAAAACGAGGAGCAAAACTGAGGAACGAACGAATCGAAATACGGACGGAGCAGAAAAAAATCGGACTCGACAAGACGCGATTCTGTTTCTAAAAAGGAGAAGGGAGGGGGAACGCGCACGGATAGATTGAGCTCGAACGGGGGCGGCTTGCGCTGCGGGAGCTTCGGCGGGAGCAACAGGGAAGAAGAGCTCGCGAGATTGCAAGAGCACGACTCCATTGGCGATCGCGAGAGGCGGCGGCGACGGTGGTGGTGGTGGCGGCAGAGCGAGCGAGCGAGCGAGCGAGCTTCAGGATTTCATCGGAGGAGGTGGAGGCTCTCTCCTGCTCTACGTGACGATGCCTGATGCTTCGAATATTTTCTTTCTCTATTTTTCCTTGAAAAGGAAAAAAAAAAAAAAAAAAGAGGGAGAGAAAGAAAATTAGTTTGGATTAGTTTTAGCTGAGACCGTACGTGTGGATAACACGTGACGTGACGGGTTTGATCTTCTTCTTTTCCCAGCCCGGTCACTCGCCGCTCACGTGATGCGGCTCTCTCTTTCATCATTTTCGTTCCTTGTTTTTTTCCCTTTCAGATATTTTGTGTATGGATAGCGCGACAAGAACACGCAATTAAACTATGACGGAAATTTCTTCCGAGAGATATTTACTAAAATGATCTCTAAATTTTGATCCGATATATAATATTGTTTATGAACTTTTAATTTGGTCTATGATCTTTAACTTAATACTCAATATTCAATTTAATCCTATAACTATATAAAAATATCCAATGTTATATTAATTCAAGTTTATGAACATTATTGAACACTTTCATATAGTAGAAGGATTAAAGTACCAAATTTTTAAGGACGGCATTGCATATTGAATAAAAATTTAAGGATAACACTATATAAATTAAAAATTCGACAACAATGTTATATATTGAATCAAAATTCATGAATTATTTATGTCATTTTTTTCTTTCTTAAACAATGCATCCAAAAATTTGAATACATATCATGCAGGCATTATAATCAACGCATTATGCGTTGTCAATTGGTGCATTGAACACTTTTTCTCTGGCAAATTCTAAGTTGAACTCTAACTTGATGGACGAAGGACAAAAGAAAATGAACACGTAACTGAATATGCATGTCACTGAGCTGAAGCTCATCTCGTTATGGATAATCATTTGACTCAGCAACTGTGGTCCAATGATGCTTTCGGTCCAAACACGCAGATCAAATTTCATGAACTAGCTTCGAAAATGCATGAACGCGTTCTCTTTCGTAATATGTAGGGCTGTCAAAAAAACACCTGGCCCCAGACGAACCAACCAGATCCGAACATCACCGAAAATCCCGAGTCTTTTCAGATTAGGCCTTATTCTGGTCCGGGCAATAGCTAGAAAATCAGGTATTGTGACGATTCTACTCGGGTTTGTAACCCGAACCGAAACACAATGAACCTGACCCACTAAGATGCACCTTATCTGCAAACTTTGACAGTAGGATATGGGATAAAGCACAGATTTAGCACTGAGCTCGATCATTCTAGGATTGGATCAGCGACTTCAAGTTTGAGTCGAAGAATTTCCTGACTGACAAAACTTATGCACATCCATGTTTCTTTACAATAGCCAAAATGACTCATCCTTCTCTGAACACAGCGAGTTCGCCAAAATTCCGCAGCGTCCACGTTCCATAGCACCGTCATTTGTAAGTCGACCAGATCGATAACCTTCAAAACAGCCATCAACCTTCAGCTTCAGGTTTCTTAACGACCCACGAGCGGACCATTCGCCTGGTGTTGAAGAGAGTTTCATGAAGTTAGTAGCTGATTAAAGAGAATGTACGTAGTGCCCTTGGGGAGAAATCTGAAGATTCGCACGTGTTGGCTTCATGCCAGTGAACATAGTGAAGAATTACCATTCATTGGTGTCGAAGCTAGGGAATGCTTCGAAGCAACCTGAGTCGTCGTCGTCGTCGTCGTCGTCGCCACCATCTTCATAGTCTTCATAGAACTGCGACTGATTACGAAGAGGATGTTGTAAAGGCACATGCTTGGGAAAGAAGAGGAGTTCTGTGCGCAAGTTAGCATAAGAAAATTCACGAACCACATCGAATTTCCCAACCATTGCAGAGTCCGCCTCATCTTCCATCTGCAGAACATTTAAGCAGCATTTGGGAGCTAGTAGAAACCTCAATAAGTGTATATCAATCATGGAAGTGGAGATTCTAGAGTGACCAGTCACAATGTCTCATCATCTAAAGGATCAGGCAAGTCCACCGACGCCAAAAAGCACGGCATACCAGTGATGATAACACTTCCTCGCAGTTGTCGGAATTGTAAAGAAAGACAACAGTTCACTAAACTCTGGGAAAATCAAGTCGCCTCAAAATCGAACCGTCTCTCTAGAAAAAGGACTCTGAACTACACAGCATTTCTTCCTCTACAATACCATTTACTCCGAGAACTAAAAATCTTAATCTTTCAGCTGAATATCACCACTTATCACCAATAGGTGCAAAACCGTGTGGAGGATAAAATGTCGACCAGCAAAGCGGAGGCCAAAAATCATTTAGTGATGAACAGAATCAATAAAGAATAAGACAGTACCTCAGACGCATCATTTATCTCTCGAAGCAAAGCTTCCCGGTAAACTGAGTCTATCTTTCGCTCCTGGATGATGTACTGTTGCCTCTCCTGAATCGAAAACACAAACCCAGTTGATCGAAAATGCAGACCAAATGATAGGACTAAATGAAGGTATCGTTTGTAGCTACCTCGACGGACATGTTCTTCCATGTTTCAAATCCCTCTCTCTCGACATCAATCGAATGTACACCCTCTCTGTTCCGAAGAAAGCTCTCCCTGAAGAGCCATCACACCTAAAAAATATGAATTTATATGTTCGACAAACATCTGCGTCCGGCCCTAATAAATTGGAAGCAAATATGCCTAGTATCCACGTGCAAATAGAGCAAAAGGCAAAACCATAAATGCTCATGCCCTCTTCCATCGTTCTGAATAACTTCAAAGCAAAACATTCGATAGCCCAAACTAAGAACACAGGCATTGCTTAAGAACACAGAGCGTGGAAGCAAACAGAGGCCTGAGATATTACATGAAGAAGCAAAAGGCTGATCTGGGCTGATCGGCGGCGCTCTCTTCCCCAAAGTAGTTACTCTTTAGAACGCCACAGAACCCTCTGAATCTCTTCACTTCCTTCTTGGGTTCTTCGCACTCGTGCATGTCGGCCAAAGCGATTGCCACCGATTCCCCACATGTATCGCTGCATCAACACACAAACACTCAAACGACACAAAAATAGTTAGAAAGAAAGACTCGGGCTCTGCGAATACCATTTCTGGAATGCGCTTCCATCAGCAGCACGACGAGTCGCGCGAACCCTTTTCCTGGCCCTCGCCATCGACGCGCTCAGTCGAGCTTCTTGGTGCTCCTCTACCGAAAAGCCTTTCGAACTCTTGCTTTTCTTTATGATCAATAGCGGCACTTAGCGCTGATCCCAACAAATGGGTCTCGACGAAATGATGATCTAAACAAAGGAATGATCAAATTAATTTACATTATTCCGTGGGCCACGGACAAAATCTCTGTTCTCCCCAACCAGGGGAGGCGAATGGGCAAAATTCCAAAGAAAATGCCCGAAGAATAGAAACTCGCGAGCTACAGTCTTGCGCGGGACTGCAAAAAAGTCAATTTGAAAAGAGTGAAAATGTTTTTCGCGCGGTGGGATGTTCTCCTGCTTACTTTTGGCGAAGTTCCACCTGGCCAATCAGCACGGGACACGTAAGCGCCATGGGAGCGAGTGGTCGATGCGTGGCGCTTCTGCATTTGCTGGGGAAAATATGGCTCATCATCAAGAGTTTGAGGAAACGATGGCAATTTTGGTTTGGATTTCTTCTCTCTCCTTTTGTTTTTAATACGAATCATTCATTAACTTTACAATATAGTTCTTGAATATTTAATCTATTCAATATGATCTCTAAACTATAACTCAATAAATAACGCAATTCATTAATTTTTAAATTATTCAATGTGATCCCTCAATTTTTATATTGTTTAATCTATTTAGTTTATAGACTATACGAAAATATTCAATATTGTTCCCGAATTCGAATTAATAAAAGGACAACATTAAACATTTTCGTATAGTTTAGAGACTAAATTTAACGTGTATCAAAAGTTTAGGGATAACATTGAACGAATTAAAAGTTTAGAGATACATTATACATTAGAATAAAATTCAGAATCGCATTGAATAAATTAAAAATTCAATAATCACATTTAACATTAATTCAAAATTTATGGATCATTTGCATTATTATCGCCTTTTCTTGTGGCAAGGTTTTGTTAAAAAATGATATTTCGTCATCTAGTTTGCAAATTGATGCCAGGATACACCATGAGACGACCCTTTGTTTTGGGAAAGACAGAGCAACAGTTTCATATCGGTTAAAACTGGCCCTAAGCATCTTCTCAAGCAGCTACAGCACTACACTTCACCGAATTAATAAAGCTTAATCTTCACTATAATGAATCTGATAATAAGATTACACACTATACGTAGTCCTCTCTGAAAGCCCAACACATCAATGAAAAATCATCCCAACACATTCAAGAAATCCGAATGACGAATTAAGACCCCGGATTCAAACAATCAACACTAACGAACATGGCAAAGGACCATGCGTCCAGAAGGACAATTGCACACTTGAACACACGGAGCAGAGAGCAGAATCTATGGACCAACTAAGGAAATCATCGTAAGTCCGAAGGTTGCACGTTTTTCTTATTGTGTTTTGTCAAGGGCAGCGAGATGTGTATGAAACCGAACTTCTTGCGCTGCGCTAGGAACTGCTTTTGACGGTTCCCTTCAGCCTTGGCTGGGAATGTTAGATCTTCTCTCAGTTCATTAAGCATCTGACTTAGAGCAACCCGTCGACCTTCGGTCTGTCTTCTTGCCACAAATTCTTCTGGCAGCGCTTGCTTCCTGCTCAGCACGTCCCGCATCGAAACCGTGGGCCTCAAAACAGGTTTCTGTTCCTCATCAGCAAGATCCGACCTGCGCATATCTACGAGCGGTGAATTTAGTGGATGATCAGATGGATTGGAGAGATTCGCTCTCTTAGCAGGTCCCGCTCCCCTGTGATCATGCTTCGGTGTCCATTTGCGCAAAGCCTCACCAGCGGCGAGTTGCTTCTTATTTGCAATATCCACTCTGTTTAGAGCCTCTTCCAGGGCTTGCTGACTGAATTTGACTTCTTCTGTTGCATCCTCTAACTTCTTTAGAATAGCAACCTTAGGAGGATTGGCCACATCATTTTGGGACAGGGCCTCTCCTATATTTTTCTTTTGCGCCTTCACTCCATTCTGAGTCTTAGAGTTGAAAGGAGATGGCCTTTCCAAGAATGAGATTGCATTATCTGGCTCAGGAAGGAGGAAGTGAAATGACTCTTCATTGCTTGAGAATGCCTTTATCTCGGCAAGTGCAACTGCCTCTGCAGCCCTAGCTGCTTCCTCCATCTTCCTGGCTGCAATTAATCTCATCTCAGCAGTCTTCTTGATAGCATTCATCTGCTGGACTGACGGAACAGCTCTAGATACTCCAAAGTTTCTAGCTTCATCCACCTCGCTATATTGCTCAGGCCTGTAATTCCCATCTGGAAGTAATTCCATGATGTTTTTGCAGTTCCCAAAGAGGTCAGAATCGTCCGCCAATAGCGGCTTCGTCCTTTGCCGTTCTGGTTCTTCCTTCAGAGATGATGCACATGTGGGCTTTGATGTCAGCCTCTGGCGGGTTTTCTCGAGCAAGGATTTCTCTTTCTTTATTTTCTTATTGAGAGACTCAACGGATGTTTGAATCAGACCAAGCTCATGTATGGTTTTACCCAGGTTCAACTTCGCTTGATTCAACTCCATCAGGATCAAATCAGGAGATGGAGAAGGGCACAGGCTGGAAGTTCCCACGGCTTGCTCGTGATTGCTCAGAATATACTTATGATTTTCCCTTTTTATGTCCTCATTCATAGGAGTTGGCATCCGTTCTTGTGGTTCAGGGACTGTCATGGATTTCAGCGCTTCATGCTGGAGCTGCCACTTCAAATCTTCCACAATCCTTTTGGTCGTTCCCAGTTCTTCTAACACATCAAGTGTTTCCAGTTCTTTCACAATCAGATTCTTCTCCAATTCTAGTGTCTGTTCTTCCACTTTCTTTAAGTCAACTTCTCCAATTCCCTGAAGCTGAGAAAAGGCAATACACAATGAAAAGTCAGAAAGTGCAGTATTGTCGTTTCACTGCACGACTCTGTGTAGGCAAAGCACGTGCAGTGGGTAGGGGTTAGCAGAAAGAAAACGAAGAAAACTGGATTCTCTTTCTATATGGTGAAAATTGAATGGATTATGTATGTTCATAAGAAAACAAAAGAGAGTGGCTTGTCAATATTATATTGACTCTTGAATGTGATGGGTTTTCTTTCATATAGGAAATGGAGATAGCAAAAAGGCATACTGCATTAAGAGGTTCCAAAAGATCACTCCTCACTTCCACAAAGATAACCTTTTAGAGTCATCATGTAACTGTTTATTACCACTTTATGGAGATCCACAGTGTTGGTCATTTCAAAGTAATATGAGAAGATAACTACAAGCATAAAATTAAAATGAAAAAAAAACTTATTTGCACTTGTCAGGCACACACCTCTGCATCATAAGAAACAATTTCACAATAAACAACCAACTTCAGGCATAAGCACTTCAAACACGATCTCCATTATGCCGAAAAATGATTCTAAATGGTAAAAAAGCGAGTCCAATATGTAGAAGTCTTTAATGCTAATAACACTAGAAGGTGAGACCTCGGACTCACTAGTGAATATACTTATGACAGATTTTCATGCTAAGGGTGTTCGCTCGCCAATGAAATGAAAGATAGGAGGCCTGGTCTCTTGCAGACAGCAGGAAAAGAAACTTAGATTTTTCATCCAAAAGCAAATTTTAGCTTATAAAAGGCCTCATACATGCAGAGGCTCCCACAGCTATCTTGCTTATAACGGTCTGTTTCTTTGGTTGAAAACTGAAAGAACTAAATTCATCCTGGTGCTGATTCTGTCCTTTAGGCTCATATCATTATTAGAAGATTCTCACGTACGAGAATGCAGAGAGCTTCGTGGACGGATTGCCTGCCTATCTCTTATAGCTTTGCCTGCCTTTCACTCCTCTTTTCTTAATAGAATATATTCGAGCTACCTTTCTCCGAGCTCCTAGGCTAACGCGTATCCGTTTTCTTGCTTTAAAGAGTTCCTTATTCACAAGTAGTACAGTTAGAAAGGAAAGAAGATATTTTTTGAATATAGATATTGCTTAAAGTGATTCATATAGCTCTTCACATGCAAGTTAAGTGACAAGTTAGCTCTTTTACAGGGTCCTTAACTATAAGTGGGGAAACTACAGTCCTGTGTCCTTGATCTTCTCCTAAAATTCAATTGTCTTGTCATTATCTCGTTTTCTAGTAAGAACACCTATAGCATTTGCAGCCCACTATGAGCATAAAAGCAACTAATGTATGGCAATGGCTCTCATACTTAAGAGCCAACAAAATTCTCAGTTATTAGGAACCATTGAAGTCGAACATATGCGGAAATGAAGAGCACTCTGCTCCGCTTTGCTTCCCCTGCTAACCCCATACGCATGGACTGATACAGATAAATATAATCAAGGTGTACATTAATATGTCATCTTAGGAATTCCAGTTCTGCTCAACGAAGCTGCTGCTTAATAATAACAAAATGCACACAAGAAATTCCTCATAAAAAATTGTGCATTGTGAATCTAATTAAATGAAACGACAAATCACTTCTGATAATGCATTTACAACACATTATCCACGTCCATAAAAGTATAATTTAATAGGACTAATCTGTAAGAGGAAAGACCACAACTTACTTCCGACTCCACACTATGTTATTAAGGTCTCATTGCTTATCAACTCCCCGAGAAAGATAACCCACCGGAACATGAATGAAATTGAAGTATCCAGCAACTACAGGACCTGCAACTCACTGTTTTTGTTTCATATGTAGCAATTGCACAATAACTTTTTTGGAACTTTATTTCCAAAGAAAAGCAGAGAAGCCTCTTTGGCATTAGTGCCAATTCGAAACAAAACAAACACTTCCCACAAGAAAGAAACAAAAACAGTCGACTGACTAAACTCGAACTGAGTAAAGCAATCTATAGACATATACGTACTTAACAATAGAATTAATCAATCATTACACAGAAACAGCGTGCTCAAATCGAACTTACATAAGAATGCCTAAGTCCAAGGCCGTGGAGCGAGAACCAAGATCCACTCCCTTCGAAATGGGTCACCGCCTCCTTCACCGACCCGAACGGCGGCGAAGTATCAATCTCGACCCTCAAATTCACCTTCTTCGCGCCCGCCATCTCGGTGCCGCCGGGCCTAAAATCGCCTTCCGGGCTCGGGTAGTACTCCTTGGAGCAACAGTTGTCCGGAACACTATCCGGGTTCTCCGCCATTGCCGAAGCAGAGGTGGATCTTCTCGTGCGGGATCAAGACCCTTTAAAGAACCCGAAGAAAAAGAACCCATCATGGAAACGAAAAACCAGAAAAAAGCGATCTCTGGCGGAGCAACTTTTGAATTACCAAGAACAATAATGGACCGTCATGATTGTGCCGCTGCTGGCGTTGCAGAGAGAGAAGGGGGGTTAGAGAGAGAGAGAGGAAAAGGTGAAAATGAGAGTGGGGGGTAGAGAGAGAGAGGAAAAGGTGAAAATGAGAGTGGGGAGTGAAGAATTCGAGAGGCAAAAGAAGATGGTCCACACGGGATGAGTGCACTGATTAAAGAGAGAAACAGGGCGAAACAGGGGAAAAAGAAAGAAGATAAAGGAGGGAACTTTTTCCGCGGTTCTGATTTATTAAAAGGCCACGGCGGGGGGCGATTTGAGGGGGCGACGGGGCTCGTGAGCTTGGATGGCGATGTGGGTTCGCGGTTTCGGATTGGTCGACGACGCCCAGAAGTCAAACGAGAGAATGTTCCAAGAATCGATTTCTTGAAACGTGCCGGCAACGAGAGAGAGAGAGAGAGATTGCGGGATCTTTCTTTTGCTTTTCTTTTTGGTTGTTGGAGGTTGTTGACGAGTCTTTTCCTTTTTTTCCTCCCCTTTTTCGTATAACGGTGATTGCGGTAAGAAATTCCGGAACTTTGCTTAAAATCTTTATCGCCTTTTTCTTTTCCCGATGATGATGGGCCGGGCTTTCAATCAGAGCCCCCCCGATCTGTCGCTGCTGATGACATTTCAGCTTGGTTAAGCGAGAGGAGTTCCCGCTTTGAGTTGCATTTTGTGAACTTTTAGATAGGAATGAGAATAATCCGTCGGTTCAATGATGGCCAGCCGCTCAATTAGATCCATAATGGTGCCAATTGAAAAATACAAACTCTTCCTTAATTGCATTTTGAACTTTTAAATGCGAAAGAAAAGAATTAGTCGGTTCAATAATAACAAGCCGCTCACGTAATTGGATTCATAATGATGCCAACTAGAAATAAAAGCTTTCTATAGTTGTCAAGGATGAGGACCTCTGTTTTGGTTTACCCTAGTATCAATTCAATCGAAAACATTTTCAATTGTGTTGGTAAAGTCTTAAACTTTTGACAATTTGACAATTTAGTCCGTTTGGCCAACTTTGATAAAAAAAATTATTGATATAGACGTCGGCCATCTTATGTGGTACGATTCACGTTAACATTGACAAATTTTAAAATATTTAAAACTCATTGCACTTTAATGACAAATTTTAGGTTATAATTTCCCTTTTTAAAAGCTTTAATACTTAATTGCATTTTTATGACAAGTTCTAAAACTTCCACTATACTCATCTCTTGATTTCATATACCACATTATCTAAGTGACACACGTACAAATAACCTAATTTTGTATATCATGGAATAGAGAGACTATTATTTGTTGTACAGTATAATATCGCCTGTTCTTACATAATTGATGAACCCGTATTCGTTGGTTTGAATCTCATTTTACTTTTTAGACCATTATAGCTGAATTCAATGGAGGTGGGATTCATCAAAAAGGCGTATGATCAAAGAGGGAATTAGCAATACAATTCGGGTTTGACTTTTCTTAATGTAAATAATCCGAACCAAATTGACTACTCCAAAGTCTGCACTCCACTAATTTAGGATAGAAAAATGACAAGAAAATTGTGTGAATTTCAACTTTCGATCCATATGAATTGAGTTGAGAGTCGACCCATTGCTACGAGAGTATTCCCAACATCTAGCATACGTCCCATGTGACCGATTGAATCAATCCTCTCAAGCTTATGCAACAAGACCTCCGTGGCTTGTGTCTATCTCTTGTATCCGATGACGTCGGTGGAAACCCTACCAAATGGACCGTAGTTTAATATTTATCCATAATTAAGTCAATTTAGCATGCTGACTTAGACCAAAAGGGGAAAAAAAGCCATTAAGAATACATTTAGCATTTGAAATCTATCTTGTAAAGTCTAGAATCAACTTTGGAACCAACTCTATTCGTCTGATTCGGTTTCAAGGTTTATACAGGAGCTAACCAATTCCTTTTCTTTTTTTATCTCATTTTTTAATTCCTTGAAATGGCAAACTCTAGTAAAACATCCTTTTATTTACAATCAAGATACATAGCAGCTATAACAAAATAGAGTCAGCAACAACAAGAACATAAGATGCAAGATAAAACTTAAAGGAGAGAATTGGGGTTTCTGGGCCAGTCCTCCGGTCGTGTCCTGTCTGATTTTAGGATCTATCTAAATTGTTGCTCACCCTTACACGGGACCATGATAAATTGTAGTGGGGGCAGAAAGAGAACCGAACCTTCCCCATCATTCCTAATATTATTTTCCGCGTGAATCCTTTTATAAACGAGGAAGTACAAGCGTGCGAAAGTAAATACAGAATCAAGTACCCTAATCGTGATTAATTAAGTTGAGAGGATGGAGATATCGAGATTTGAGGAGCTTGCACGTGATCTGCAGTCACGTTGCCCCGTCTAATCCGCACGCAGACACGGCCACTAAATTGTTTCTCACTCATAAATTAAATGCTCGACGCTCTCCACGACTTTGATCAACGCCTATGCTAAAAGCATTAATGAGACGTACGTACTTTACGGGCATGCTTTAATTAATGCTTTAGAGGAGACCGTATTGCTATATTGTTACTTGATGACTTAAAGCTTTTGATCGACACATCCTTTTGATCAAATATGGGGTAAGGATCATATACCTCGTCCTACGGGGATTTCATTTGCTAGCTGGGTTATGCAAATAAAAGTCAGTAATTTAACATGAAATTGGTAATTTGTAAACAGTCAAAAAAAAATTGTCGATTACATTTAAGTATCGATAAGTTATTAACATATTCTTTAGACAAAAAGTTATCGTATCGAAAGTTTTGCCACTCTTATAAAAATACTTATCAAATTCATCACCGTGAAAATGAAATTTCTATTTTTCAAGACTGAACAATAGGATTCTGCTACCTTATGATATAATCGCGGTAGCTTAGAGCTGCACGAATCCATGAAATTATATTAGTCAGGAAGTATTGTCATGCCATACAATATATTCAATTAGAAAATGACTGTTTTATCAAGGACCCTCACTCACTTCTGAAGTCCAACGTGGCGCTGCATCGAATGCAACCACCGTGGGATCTAGTATCGTGCAGCTACCTACCATGGCAGGCATGACCTTATTCGTGCGATTTAATGCGAGAGGAGTAAAGTAAAAGGAACAAATAATTCAACCATAATGGAGTCAGACGAAGCATTTAAAACTAGGGCTACCAATCCGTGCCCACAGGAACCGGTGCAATTGATTGGTTAGTTAGACGATTCATCGATTCATTCTCGCGTACGGTTGGGTGACGAATTAGTCTTGAATGCGGATCCTCGTTGCAGCATAAAGTGACACCTAATGCTCAGGGAGTAAGGGCTACTAGTGACATTCCTCAGTCAATCTTACCCTGAAAGAAGGAATCGTGGTATTCTTCTTTTGTTTTTGAAGAGCTAAGAGTATTAATACTTATCACGCCGGCTTTAGATTGAAATTTAATTTATCATATCACTACTGTCAATCAACTGTTCTAAAAGTATAAAAAATTAAATAAATATAAAAATAACATGTGACCCATTGTCAAGCAGTATTTGAGAATATTTCAACATCTCCCTCCTTTTATGTGCAAGCCGGATTAGGAGCGGCACATGGACTTTGATTGATTGGGCTAGACATACATACATGAAATGGATAATACTAACTCTAATACCATATATGGTATTAAAAAAGCTCAACTTAAAATTTTAAATTGTCAAATAAAGGCGTGATTTAATATTGCAGGAGTTTAATTTTATGTTTACTGGGGAGTGGTGATTTCATTTTCCCTAGATTTAATTTGAATCTTACATATTTAAACTAGTGTCAACTCACTCGGAAGGCCGGGGGAAAATATAAAGACTGATAGCACCGCATAAATTATAGTGAAGTATTCATACATCTTTTTAGAATAATAAATATAAGTAACGACAATCCTTTATATAGTTCTTGAAATGATATGAGAAGATATACACACGTAGCTTCTATAATGACTAAATCCATCATGGGGCTATATTCATTCACTTAAGTTTTCAGAAGATTGCACAACTCTCCTACGAGGAAGTACTTAGTCGAGTCAATTCCATAATGATCATATTTCGACACCAACCGCATTGAACGCATTACCCAATTGAGCCTAGTTGGCTTTCTATTGATATCAGTCGCACAAGCCATCGCTTAATAACTATTTTCCCAAGCTTGCCATATAGGTCACTTAATACTATGACACTAGTCATATGGGCCGCGTTGCTTAGTTACTATTTCGCAAGCTAGTCACATTTGCCGCTTGCTATTTCCCCTCCGACTCTCAACCTTTCCCCTTTCGTTGCTTAGTTTAGCCACGAATAGCAACCGGACATTGCCTCACAGCTACTAAACATTGTTTGACTTGATTTCAAACTCAAATTGACTTAGCCACATTGAGTTTGAGAGGGATGTTAGAAATAATTAGGGATTTCATTTGATAATTTTATTAATTTTATGCATTTTTCATAATTGTGCGCATATCTCCTCTTGATTGTGCATATTTTGATTTATATACTTTAACTTCAATAGTTATCTCATAAAACCTATAAATAGGCTGATGTATTCTTCATTATAAACATTGAAATATACAAAAATTCCTCATATATTTCTTTCGCTTTATTATTTTTGACTAGTAATTTTCTTAAAGTTTTATTCCTTGCATTGACGATTATCCCATTTTATATAATTGAATTCATGTATGCATTGCGAGTTCTATTAAATAGAGGAAAAAATTGAAACTTTTATACTCTCTCAAATATTTTAGTGAATATGGAACTATTGCGTAATTTTGATTTTGCTTTTTTGAGCAAACACATAATTATGAGGAGGGTTTGTATGACAGTGTTGGACCCATCTATTTCCTAATCTTAATTTACTCGCACATGCTATAATAGAGAAATTACCTGATCATATCATCATCAGAAATTCAAAATACGAGACAAAAACTTGGTTTGGAGGCGGAAGTTTCGAAGGGAGATTTTTTTTTTTTTTGGTCGAAGGGAGATTGTTTATTTTTGAGGTTATGCTATATGTACATAGCCCAGCCTAAGAGATTTCACAGCCTTCTCATATATCTATTTTTCTTCCTAACTTCCACCCCCGCGCCACACACACGTTACAGAATTAAATTGGATGGTTCGAATGGTACACCTCGATCATTCATTTCCCTGCAGTGGTCTAGATTCTATGTTCGCTGCCATATAATATTTGAGCACTAATGGTCGCACCAATCTATATGTCTCGATTCATATAGCGAGCCTATAAAATAATCTTTTTTCTAACAGTTCGTGATGACATAATCAATCGGTCCACAAATAAATGTTCATCGGGCAAGGACATACCGCATCAACACTAAACTTTGCCACTTTCCAACTTGAGAAAAAAATCCCCATATGAAAACGTGCAAAGTCAATGAAAACGCCTTATTTAATTGCCGCATAAAAAGGGGAAGTAATTTAATGACATTAGCCTTTGAGGGGAGAGAAGCAGCTTAAATTATTGCCGCAAATTGCTAAATTCCCACGACCCTCGACCACACTCTCATCAAGATTTATTCTATTCTATTCCATTATTTTCTCTCCCGATCTGCTTCTTCTTCGGATCTTGAATCTTCAGATCTCGCAAGAGCCTGAGAGCCACCCCCATACACCTGAGAAGAAGAGCCCCTTCTTCACCTTCCCGAAAAGGAAAACAAGAAAATGATGAATCACAGCCTTAACCCTAGGGACCATCCAGAGAGCTTCCAAATCAAGCATGATGGCAAGTTCTTCTCTAGGCTCTTGTCTAGGGAAGGCTCCGCCGCGAACACCTCCTCCCGCCTCCTCTACTATGGCGGGGCCGCCCGCTCGGTGCCCTTCACTTGGGAGTCCCAGCCGGGGACGCCGAAGCACGCCTTCTCCGACACCTCTCGCCGTCCCCTCACGCCTCCTCCTTCCATCTCCTCCCCTGTGCTCACCGGTTCCAGCTCCTCCTCGCAGGGCCATCGTCGCAAGCGGAACTTGTCCATGAGCGCCGCTTTCTCAAGGTTCACCTCTAAAAGGTCCCATCGTGCATCACCGTCATCATCGGTTTCTTCAGGGTCGACATCGTCGTCGTCTTGGTCATCTTATAACTCTTCCCCATCCACTTCGAGGTTCCGTATCCATCGCCATTTTTTCTCTTGCTCGGGATCTTCTATGCTTTATGGGTCGAACGACGACAATGAAGAGATTGGCAACGAGAAAGAAGACGGCTACGGATCTCCGGATTTGACGCTGAGCTTCGGGGAGAGGAGGAAATACTCAAACAAGTTCAGGGGTTGCTATTCAATGGGGAACGTGAAGAAGAGGTTCTTGTCCATCTTAGGGCAAAGGCAAGGTAATTATTGAAGGCGTAGGATTTCCTTTATGTCGGCGCGAGCCGTTAATATCATCCTGCATTGGTGTTCGTTGGTGCGAGTTCAAGTTTGTGCATTTTCTTCTTGGATTTTTATGCATCTGACGATGGTATGGACGGTTGGAACTCATGGAACGTCTCGTTCTCTTTCTTTTCTTCAAACTGTCAACCATGAATCTAAGCCTCCTCCTCCTCCTCCTCCTCCTCCTCCTCCTCTTCTTCTTCTTTATGACAGCTACAACTCAGCAGATATGTACGACGCCAATCCACAGTGTTTTGTAATAAGTTACAGATATTCGCTGTGTCGTTTATACATATCATGCCAACTTGTCTATGTTGTTACACTCTTCTTCTTCTCTTCCTTTCCTTTATTCGTCGGTACCGCGGGTGGTTTCCAGAACATGGGCGCATTAATTGGGGAATTTGTTACCGCCCACTTTCATCTGAGTCTGAAATAATTTATTTTATTTGCATCTATACCTTTCTTTTTTTGGGCTAAAATATATGTATCCACCCGAACAAGGTGATGAAGCAATTGCACCGACGCCCTTATCTTTTGACATGACACCATCAATGTCAAAACTTTGTCATTCAGCGTTTATCCTAAAAGAAGAAAATGAAAAATGAAGAAGGAAAATTCGTCACTCAACGTAAGATGATCTCAGTCCTGTAGGCAGCAATCTTGTCGGGCACTTCTCTTCTAGTTTGCTCGAACATGGCCAAGCAAATAAGTAATGGCCGAGAGGCTGAATACTAAATTTTGTTGGTTTGCATTTTATTGCATTAGCTACAACAACTAATCTTGGGGGAGGCAAGCGGAAACTTCTGAATTTATAGGTCGAATGTTGTAAAATATTAAGCATGTTGAAACTGTTTTGCAGTGGCTCTGCCGCTGATTAATTATTGTGTTGGATTCAATTTTCAATTTAACTAATGCTGATCACATGAGATTTATGTAGAAAGCCATACTTATGTAGCCAACTAATCTATACATTTCTGGACTCCGACTCTTTGTTTTAAGTGATTTGAATTGTCATCTTCGCTAACATCAAAAAATTAAAACAGCAAGCATAAATTTAGAGCATGCTTAAAAAAGTGATTTTGGAAGAGTGTGAGAGCAGTTAATACTTTGACAAATTTGTAGAATCGTTGCATGTGAACATAACTTGAGATTACCGACCAAAAAAAAAACATAACTTGAGATTCACATAAAGGAAAAAAGTGAGTCAATTGAGGTTTTTGACTTATATACATAATATTTCATTTTATGTTTTTCTTTAACTCTCTATTAGTGAATACTCTGATTTAATTACATCGCAGCTCGAAAATCCCGAACAAAAATATTTCAAATTGACTAATCCTTCTCGCTTGAACACAAAGGCAGGTTTTGTTCCCGATCAATACCAACATAAAAAAGATAATCGGTTGTAAAGGCGAGGAAGAGGTTATAGTTGTACGTTTATCAACATAATATAAACGTAGGGTCCGTTCGTTTCACGGAAAATAACTTCTAGGAAAATGTTTTCTGAATTTTCCGGTGTTCGTTTCACGGAAAATAAACTACTTAAGGAAAATGTTTTCCATCATTAGGAAAAACAACCTTCAAAAATAAAGAAAATGTTTTCCACTTTTCAAAAGTGGAAAACATTTTCCATAACTTTTTCTTCTTTTCATCAACATGTTTTTGTTTTATTTTTATGCTTTCTTTTTCTTTTTCATTTTTTTCCTCTTATTTTTTTCTTTTCTTTCTTTCCTTTTCATCTTTCTTCCTTAGCCTTGGCCGGTCGCCGGCCACGACGGCGGCCGGCTACGGCCGTGAGCCAGCTCAAGCCTTGCCCCAGGCTGGCGAGGCTCCGCCTAGCCCGATCTGGTGAAGCCGAGCTCGAGCCTCGCCAGATTGGGCAAGGCGAAGCTCTCGTTGGCCTAGGGTAGAGCTCAACCTCACAAGATCCAGCGAGCTGGGCAGGGCTCAGGCCTTGCTCGAGCTTGCCAGAGGTTTGCCGGGCTCGGCGAGCCGCGAGCTCATCGGATCCGGTGGCGGAGCTCGGGCTCGCCGGATCGGGAGCTCGAGCTCCACCGCCGAGATCCGGCGAGCTCGCGGCTCGCCAGAGCCCAGCAAAACTCTGGTGAGCTCGGGCAAGATCGGCCAAGCCTTGAGCTCGCTGGATGTCACGCCCCGATCCTCGGGCGCGCGCCCATCCCTTGCCTTGGTTGATTTTAAAGTGCGATATCCCAGGACTATGTATTGCCGACCCTTTCCTTTGTTTATGCGCATGAGGAAGCAGTTATAAATCTCCAGACAATAAAACAATGTGATAGAAAAGCAAGCCATATTTTTCATATTGAAATTCACAACCACACTTTTATTTACAACATAAAGGTCTCACACCTATCTATACTAAGACAGGGTTCACAAAAGGAATGGGATCTCAATCCACATCCGAGTCGTATACAAGATTCCTCTTTGGATCATCTTCTACTTCAAAAATCTTTCTCCTCCTCGGGTTCCTCCTCCTCAGCTTCTCCTCAGGGTCCTGAAATGGTTATTCAATAACCAATGAGACCACGTCTCAGCGAGTTTTACCCCCTAAGACTGGATTAGTAAGCCAATACACTATGAGCTGCCTAAACACACATAGGTCAGAGGACTTACTTTTGCCTTAGATTCCACCTGCAAATCAGTATAATTCATAATAGGCATTCAACTACTCATAACAAATCGAACTAGTTGATTACATGTCATAGAGCACACGTGCATTCTCTAAGGCACTAGTTCACCAAAGTGATGCATCAATTCACCGAGCCCATGTGCCCTTTTTACGATGCCTGGGCCACGTGCACTCTCTAAGGTACTCGTTCACCAAAGTGATGCATCAAGTCACCGAGCCCACGTGCCCTTTTAGACGCCACACTCTATCACCGAGCCACGTGCATTCTCCAGGAGGACATACCAAGTCTCCGAGCCACGTGCATTCTCTAAGGCGACCTCTTCGCCAAGATGACATATTCAACCACTGAACTCACGTGCATTCTCCAGGTGATTACCAACTTACTTTCGATATCGACAACCAATTTCTCAATCAAATAATAAAAATCATATCACTTAAGAATATACCATAAAATTTCATAATTAAATCAATTCCATATAACGTAGAACTCAAATAAATAAACGGACTGCACCACGATAATCAGCATGAAATTCCAGTCACCAGCCATCCCGGTTGAATTTCCGGAAAAATAATTAATTAAATAATTAATTTCGAAAAATAAATAAATAAATACTAAAAATCCAATTTAGGCCCGTATTGCCTGATCGGAGCTCGAAACGGGTCGAGAAAAATCCCGAGAGACATTCAATAAATAATATAGCATTTCTACTCCCTAATGGCTATTGCTAACCACCTAACATGCAACATTATGTCTCTAATTTAATTTATCTAAATTAATCTAACCACCTAATTGCATTTAATTAAATATAACCAACCCTAAGTATAATTAGCAGACTAAGAAAGCATTAGTGAGTAAAACTCACTTGGTAAAAGCGGAGACCGAATCACCGCAACGACGATGCGACGGCGGCCGAAATCGGATTTTCGGCGACACCGACGGGCTTGGGCCGGGCCTTAGACTCGGGCCCAACAAATCTCGGCCCAACCGAGATTTGTTCTTGCTTTTGGGTTGGACCCAAATTGAGTTGGGCTTGCTGAAAATGGGCTTCAATTTGCTAGACTTGATGGGCTTGAAAATAAAGCTGAATTGGGCCTGCCTTTGCTGGGCCCGAAAAACTGAAATTGCTGGGCTTCAAGTCCAATTGATGATGGGCTAGATGTTGGGCTGATTTTGTCGCGGCAGATCCACGAGTTGAAGATGACGTGGCGAAGAAGTTGTTGCTTCGGGCTTCGCTGGATTGGGCCGGTCAAAGAAGTAGCGAAGCCTGCCGTTGGGCCTCGACACTTGAAGACCGACTGAAGTCTTCGGTGAGCTGCTTGGACGCGTGGAAGGAAGAGCGACGTCGACGAAGCCGCTTCGTTGATCTTCAATCAACAAGAAATGGAGCTGCAAGATCGCGGAGAGGAAACTCGTGGGGTGAGGGCGTGAGTGGCCAACCAACTCGGTGGGATTTCAGTCTTCAAGACTCCGTGGGGCTTCGTGGACGCCTGAGACGTGTGGGCTGCAGCTGTTGCGTTGATGGATCGGCGAAGGCACGCGGTCAACTAGATGAGATCTCGGCTGGCTTGTTGACCGTGAAGATGCGCTGGCAACCAAGAACAAAAAGAAGACACAGGCAGGTGGAGTTCTTCGCTCGGTGGAGGAGATTCTTCGGTCAATCTTCAACTTCGTTTGTTGACCAAGAAGATGGAGAAGCTTGGACATGTGGCGTTGGTGTTGCGGACGCACGAAGGATCGGTGAAACGTGGGCTGCTCTAGCTTCAATCTTCGTGGGCTTCAACTCAGAAGCTAAATTCGGTGGAGGGCGTGCGACTGCTTCGTCCGAAATGGATTGAAAGCCAAAAACAAAATTAACGAGCGGATGGGGGAGGCTTCACGTGAAGAAGAAGCCAAGGAGGGACCCAATACTTGCAATCCTTAGCCATTGCATTGAATGCTTGGTCCCCCAATAACCCCCAAACTTATCCAATTTGTCCCATAATACTTTCTTGTATTATTTTCACAATTAACTCATTTTAAATGCCCAAAAATTTCTGTCCTTTTCTTAATTCCGAAATTCACCCAAATTAATTAAATTTTCTTACTCAATTTCCCAAATTGAGATCCGATTTCGTCGAAGGAAAATCCCGTACCAATCTCTCGCAGTCCCCAACACCCAAAGGCCGCTTGGAAGTCGAAATTTCCTTTAATTTCGCCTATCCGAATTTCCGTTGATTTTCCGCGGCGTCCGAAACGGTTTTCCGTAAAAATCTCGAAATCTCCAAAAAAATTTCTGAGACTCAGTCGACACTCCTAGAATTTATTGTGACATGGCCGAAACTTCAATTTTTGAAATCGGACTCGAATTGGCGGTTAATTTCAATTCGGCACATTTTTAGCGAAACCTAGGCTACCGGGTAACTTTCGGATATTTTTAAGTGCAATTGACTCGTGGTCGATTTTCTTCGAGCCACTATGAACCCACTCGACTCATTGGCGACTCTCGATTGTCATGAAAATTCCGAGGATCCAAATACGGACACAGGGTACCAAAACAATAAGAAAATCAGTGTAGTGCCGATCGACATGAATTTTTTAATTTAGTGGTGTCACCCATGATTAGCCACACATCGCTGTCGATCCAGTCTATCTCTGATTTCAAATCGATTTTTAACTGTGCAGTAATGGCCTTTAAAGATGAACACGGTCGAGAAGCCGATTCCTGGTCGAATTCTCAAGTCTATTGCCTTAAAATTCCTAATAATTTCCCCAGATAGTCTAGGGCTGCGCATGACAAAATTTCTGAAACAGAAATTGATTTCGGCTAGAAATCAATTTCTCAATTTCTATTCCCCACCAATTTCGAGTAAAAAAAACCTGTTTGATAACGACTCAAAATTTCTAATCAAAAGTAAATCCGTTTGATAACAGAAAAAAATTTCTATTTCTATGAATTGTGCTGTCCCCATCCTTTTACCTCACTTTTCTTGGTGCTTGTGATGGTAATTTAATTTGATAAAAGTTGGTAAATCACTTTAATTTATATTGGTAATTCAATAGAGTAATTAGGAACTTCAAAACATTAGCAATTTATGTAAATAAAAGCTAGTAATTAGTATAAAAATGCTAATATGCAAACTATAAAAGATTTGGTATTTTCAAATGCTAATATGCAAACTATAAAAGATAAGAGCACCGCCGCAACAACCACCACGGGCGGTGTTTCGGTTTCAAGGAGTACTGCTGTTGCATCTTCATCGCTGTTGCTCTCATCTTGTGCTGCTAGTAGCAGCGATGTAGCACCCACGCGGTCAAGCTGTTGTTGCCTCACGAGGCTTGTGGTGAAGGTGAAGAAGTGGAACAAGATGTTCTTTGCGCCACAACAATAAGAACAGCAGAGCTCGTTCCAAAGTGCTTGTATGATCCGCTAAGCTATTCTCTCAACTTTGATGGGAGTGATCAGGAAGACGAAGATTATTACTGGTTCTATGCTTTTTCATCAAGGTTTGTAATGGCGAACTCGAGAAGTATCGCCGCGAGCCCGAGACAGATTGCCATTTCTCACTATTCTAGGCTCTCGAAGATCCAAGTTTTGCTTTACGCCTTCCCCCCATTCCTTTTTCTTTCTTTCTTTTATTTTTATTTTTTTTTATTTTTGGTATTCTCGTTTGCAGATTGCCATTCCTCTGTGAGTTTCTGGTGGGGACTTTAAATGATGAGCAATGTTGTTTTGGTTGGACAGGGGACATGCCCTGTTCTCCATAGTCTTTTCCATATTGTACAACTTAGAAGTAAAGGCATTCGAATCAGCACCTTACCATACCATCAACCTTACCCAAACATTCCACAATCCGAGCAAAGAACTCTCCCAAGCCTTTTAATTCGAAGGGGGCGCCCGCAAATGGCTGCATCAAATGGAAGTGCAAAAGAAGAAGATAACAAACCGGGCTTTGAATATTGTAAATTATGAAAGCTGGAGGTGAATCCCGCATACAATTGTTTGCTATATAAATAAGTGGACTAAGTCAAAAACATGCATTGATACAATTGACTAGCCCAGGAGTTCAGAGTCATGCGCAGCTTGATTTTCAGCTAAAGCTGTCGATACAGTATGTTGAAGTGTGCCACGAGGTGATTGTCCCCTTGAAAAAACTAGCGTATGAAAACATAATGCTCTAGTTCCTGCCTCAAAGCTGCAAGTTACCATACATGTCAAAACATGTGATCGTTTCCACCAAGGACCTAGAGCTACTGAAGACATCATCTAGCAATATGCCCCCTTGATATAGAATGGCTTCACCAACAATTATGCGAAGGCAACACCAAAACTGGGCTCTTTGGTTCCATTCGGTCTCCTAACTGTTGATAATCAAGTCACCATCTTAGCTAAATTTTGACCATGAAATAGAAGGCATCTTGGCCAAGAAACCAAAGAATCAGGCATGGAATTTCAAAAAATGTTGTGCCCTTCCTTGGCCAGTCCCAATTATCTTAGACTGCACATACATCTAAACTAGCAGTAGAAAGGCATGACAGCTTATGCAAAGGAAAGGTTAAACTCAAATGAACTCGCAGATAAGCGCAACCTCTTTTTGTAAGGAAATTGCCTTAATGATAGATTGATCGTTCTGGCATTACTAAAGCATATCTAAAGCACAGGGGTTACTTCCAGCAGAATGTTAGTCTTACATAACAGACTAGAGGAGATCTTGAATACCACTGTAAGACTGAGAAAAGAATCAGGAAACGCAAGGAAAAGGTTGAGTATAGTTCAGTCTTTTAGTTGGAAAAGTGCAAAAAATAAGAGCATTAAGTGAAAGTTTTTCCAGTGACATGAAAGAATGCACAAACATCCTTATGCATGGAAAGCAATATAAGATCTCGATGAGCAGATCGCATGACAAGATTTGTAGACAAAGCATGATAGATATCCGATGAAAAGCAGTAAATAGCTCTCGTTCTGTAACCCCATCAAAGTCACCCGACGGAGTTATGAAGGTACAATGCCTAAAAAGAACCCGAACCCTTAAGCCACACTCTCTACAAAGACACGAGATATCTCTCAACAACATATGCCAATTCATCCACAATCACAACAAGCAAGCAAGAAGATAGGTTCTCTCACAGATTGCTAAAGCAATCACAAAGCTAAACACCAACCATTGCTTCCAAAACACCATTTCCAAGACCAAGCACGACAGTCCTCGACTCCAAAACAGATCCACAATCTGCATATCCAGTCAACCCTCGACTCACACACGACCGTTCCACATCACGCATCAAACGCCATCAAACAAAGTTCTAGTGTAAGCAGAAACTTAATCAAGGAAAGCATTTTTCCCCCATCCTGCATTGGCCAAGATGAGAAATAGTCAAATGGCATAAGAGACATGAAGGTCGACTATGAGGGCACCATTTCATTGTCCCATTGAGCTATCCAGAAACATAACAAATCAACTAGCATCCACATTCAACCATTTATAATAAACCGTAGACACCTGTCAAGCATAACTCCATCTTCCTCATAAGCCCTAATATCCTTGGACAAATTCACGAGTCAGAAGGACACAGGACCGAGGTCGTACTATAGAAGTCAGATAACCAGAGGAAAAGAGCGAACGCAGACGAAAGTTGAAACATGAAAAGAGAGGTGAGAAGGGAAGGATTGATCGAACCTCGTGAGGAATCACGGGGGGAAGTTCCAAAGAAGGTCAAGCAGTGAAAGAATCCAAGAAAAGTCTTTTTGTTGAAGAAGCGAGCTTTTGAATGGCAAAACACTGGTCGCACACACAACCCCCTCCAGCAGTAGCTCCGATCTCTGAAACCATGAAAGATAGAGAAACCCAAGATCAAATCTCAATTCGACGACACATCAATCGCCTAGCCATATATGCACGAAAGATATAGCTTTTCAACTTACTGTTTCAATGGACACCGAGAGCGGAAATGGGGACGCGGACGGAGGAGGCGGGTCTGATGGCACGACCGAAGCAAAAACTTGCGACGGCCTCGACGGCGAGGATGGATTCGGAGTCGACGGCGCTAGGGTTTTTGGTTGAAGCTTTGAGGACGGCAAGACGACGACGATGGAGTCGACGGCGAGGATGGACAGCTTCGGAGTCGACGGCACGACTAGAGCAAAAACCTGCGACGACGAGGATGGATTCGGAGTCGCCGGCGCTAGGGTTTTTGGTTGAAGCTTTGAGGACGGCAAGAGGACGTCGACGGCGAGGATGGACAGCTAGGGTTTTTGGTTGGAAGCGTTGAGAGGAGAAAGAGAAGGAATGCCCAGATAGAAGAGAAAAGTCCGTGAACGATGAAAGCCAGAAGAGAGAAATAATTTCTATTTACATTGTTTCAGGAAATAGAGAAGCTACAATTTTTAGCTTCTCATTTCTCCTCCAAAACAATTTCTCGAAAAGTAAATCGTTTCAGAAATAGAGAAATCAGTTTGTGTTATCAAACGGGTTTCTCCAATTTCTCTGTTCCGGGGAACAGAGAAATTGAGAAATTGAGAAACAGAAATTTTACCATGCAGTACCTAGTTATCTCAAGAATGATCAGTTATGAGAATAGCCCTATAAACACGTCAATAAAACGCCCGATTCAATCAGAAGAAAACAGAACCGAAAATTCGGGATGTCACACTGGATCTGGCGACCGGGTCTTGGTTAGCCGCCGAGTAGCTGGCGTGTAGCAGCGTAGGAAGGAGGAGGAAGCTTGATGTGGCGGCGGATAGGGGTGTGCATGGTCCGGGCTGGCGGTTCTCGACCTAAAACCAGGAACTGCCCGCTAAGGACCGGTTCCAATTTTTTGGAACCGGGATCCACCCGTTTGTTGCATGGATCCACCCGAGAACCGGATCGCCGGTTCGGTTCGGCTCGGTTCGGTTCCCGGGTGGATCCATGGAACTGATCTTGACGCGAAATAATTTTGGTTTTCAACATAGAACGACTACGTGACATCAAAGCAAGTCAAAGAAAGAAAAACCAAATTTAAGTATGTGGAACAAACTCATCAAGTAGAGTAAATTAGACAAGATTACAAGGATCGTACTTCCATATCCAAAGCAACCAAAGATATCTCCGATGAGTTTCTTGACATGACAAACATTTTCCACATCATCGAGGACAATCAAAACTCTCATGTGGCCACATAAGTCCTTGAAAAACTCAATTCCCAAGCTGGCTAAAGCAACATCCTTAGGTGCCCCTTCCAGAACATCATAAATCAACTTAGTTCGCAAAAGCTGAAGCCCTCCTAATTCTTGAGTTGTTTCTGCTTGTCCTCGGCACCAATATTCATCAAGCTCATGATGCGGCCTACTTGATGGTAAGCATTTTTTGTTCTTACCAGGCGATCGTTGCCATTAAGAGCAAGATCCATGAACGTGGTAAAGTCAAAACACAAGCTAAAACCAGTCATAGGAACATATCGACATGAATTAACATCACGATCTGTCAAATTATCCACGCATACACTTTACAACAACGCAACAATCGCAACAATAGTCGCGGGTGGCGATCGGCGCGAGGGGGCAGATAGCGGCGGAGGAGGAGTAGCGACAGCGGCGTCGACGCTCGGGGAGGAATCGAAGACGAAGAGAAGAGACTGAGGAAGAGATAGAGAGAGAGAGAACCGAAGACCATGAAACCGAAGACAAAGAGATGAGACACGAACGTAGGGTTTCTTTTAGTATTTTTTTTTTTAATATTAAAAAGGTTCCGGTCCGGTTCCGGGCGGTCCGGGCGGTTCCCGAGTATTTTGCACACCCCTAGCGGAGGAGGAAGGAGGAGGAAGAAGGAGGAGGAAGGGGGAAGGAAAAGAAAAAAAGAAAAAAAAATCAATTTTTTAAAAATACAAATAATTAAAAATTCATTTTTTTTAAAAATATAAAAATAAAACTAATTTTTTGGTCAATTAAAAATATTAAAATTCAATTTTTATTAATTTTTCCCAAACAATAAAATTAGCTAATGAAAAGCTGAAAATATTTTCCACTCAAAGTTTCGGTTTTGGCCGAATACCGGAAAATAGAGTTATTTTCCTGGAAAATGATTTCTAGGAAAATGTTTTCCGGAAATATAATATTTTCCGCGAAATGAACGGACCTGCAAAGCATACCTAAAGTAAGATCATGATTATGTATTCCTTTTGTGACATAAGGACAATGTCGCTAAATTGCTAATTTGTATATTGCGCACGCGAGTCATTGGTTGGAGAAGACATTTGGATAAAATGATTGAACGAGCAAATCTTTGAGAAAAGTACAAAAAAAGTCCTAAATAGATGCAGTTCTTAACTTTTTAATAGGACCAATTTAGTCCTAAATATTTTCACGTTTTGCTAATTGAGTCATTTGACCAATTTAGACTATAAATTTCTTTCGTGAGCGTTGGCCATTTAACGTAACACGGCTAGCGTACGACCATCATTGGCTTAAACATTTTTTTAATAATTTTTTTTTCTTTTTTTCCTTTTTTTTCCTTTCCCTTCTATTTCCACCGATGACTGGCATAGGCCAAGTGGCAAGTGTCAGCTTCGCCTGAGCAAGGGTGAGTGTTGACGAGGCCAGCCCTTGCCTAGGTGAGGGCAACCTCATCGAGCATCGCTTGGGCAAGGGTCGATCTAGTGAGGGTGGCCTTGTTGGTGCTCACCCTCGCTAGCCATGGCTTGTGCCGGCCATCGGTAAAAAGAGAAGGGAAAGGAAAAGAAACAATTAAAAAAAAAAAAGGAAAAGAAAAAATTATTAAAAAATATTTACAGTAGCGTCAGTCGTGCCACATAGGATGGTCAGTGTTCATGTCAGCTATTTCCAACCTAAATTAGTTAAATGGACTCAACCGACATAATGTAAGAAGATAAAGACTAAATTAGTTCAATTGAAATATTTAAGACTAAATCGATACTAATATAATAGATTTAAGATTTTTTTACACTTCCCTCAAATCTTCAGTTAACCGCTATGGTGGAAGTGGCTGCCAAATATCAGACGGACCCCATTGTTGGAAAGCAAATCTGAAAGGGACTAAATTATGTAGATTTATACCTTCATTTTGCTCAAATGGATAATATAATCAATTCATATATTGAGACAATAATATCTATAAATCTTTGCAGACCCCATTCGATTTTGTTTTTGCATGTCGTGCAATCGACAATAGTCAGAAAGTTTTGCTTGCGCTTTTAGGCATGACCTTTTTAGTCATGACTTATGGTTTGACCTATACAACAATATGAATCATCGACTATTTTCTAGTGATCGGCCCAGAAATCCAAATCACTTCAATTCATTATTTTTCCTAATCTAATTCTAATCATTCCGTTGTCCTTGGCTTAATGGATCGATCCTAACTTTTGCGTGCTACAGTTGATGTAAGATTGGTCTAGTTACTCTCGTTCATAATACTAGACGTGCATCAAACATTTTGTTCCTCGATGTTTGTCAAATTCATTAGAACGACATATTTATTTCCGAACAAATTTTAAGGAGGAAACATTTCTATAAACATGCGGATCTAAACTGAATCCTCTAGGAAAATTTTCATATTATAATTTTGGATTTTGTGTGGTTTGGTGCCATTAGTACCCACTACTGGATTTTGATTGTTCATATTGACTTTTGTGAGAGGTTGAATCAAGAAAGCTTAGGGCCCTAGGCCCAAAGAATAGTCACGATTTTCCGAAATTAGATGACCCATTTAGGGAGACACTTGGCCCACTGACGGCCTGAAAGCCCAATAGGAAGACAGCAAAGGCAACTTGTACTCTCCAAATGAGCTTCTCTGCTTGCATGAAATGCCGGTTACCAATCTTGCGATTCCTGCAATTTGAATTTTTCATAATACCTTAGAATCTTTTTAGTTTTTTAAAGTTTTTAGCGAAAATAAATAATGTACCATATAGAATAATGCAAAATTGATGCACTTTAACTTGTAGTATTTTTTAGAATTTTAATTTGTCCAATGGCACCACGATCAGGGTTTACTTTGATTGTTGGTAGCTACATTTGATTTTCTCCGTGAACTCTTCAATTGTAAGGATTGCATGATATGAAAAACCTATTAAGGTTATATCTTCTATCAAGTATTATCACGTCAATTTTTTAAGGTTACCTTAAGCTAGTTATAGTCATTAATTGAACATGGCAATGGTCGTCACAGAGGACCACATTGTCAGACGATTTCATTAACTACAGCTCTTTCAATTTGATCGGAAACGTACTGCGGAGCGCTTTCTTTTGAAAATGTTAAATTTCTACTGAGGTTTTCTTTTCTAACACAAGTATAGGATTGTACTTCGATTAATCGTTATTAATCACATCGCCGAATTTCAGTCTAACACGACTAGTTCAACAGAGATAAACAGAATGCAGGTAAGAGTTAGTAGCACAGCGAGTACTATACATAATAAAAGAAAAAAAAAATTGACGAGACGGCCTCATCAAAGGATATTATAATAACCTAGTAACGTGTGACAGTAATATTCTTAAAGAAGAAAAAGTCGTGAGTGGAGATGTTATTGGATAGGAAATCCTGACTCGACCGGCATCTAACCATTGACATTCAGCCATCGAGAGAATACCAGATTCTCTTTCTTGTTGACCAGAAAAAGATAAAACATGAACGTGGATTCTGAAATGATAGATGGCTTGATAGCTACACCGCAGGGCCAAGTTCATGAACTAGGGAGGAAAACCACATGCTCGCTCGTTCGTAGATGTGCGCTAGCTCTCCCCGTGTATATGTGTGTTGACCAAAATTAGCCGAGGGTTTGAAACGAATGTTTGTTTGGTATTATAAAGTTGAAAGAGAGGGAGAGGGAGGGAGGGAGAGGGAGAGAGAGAGAGAGAGAGAGAGAGAGAGAGAGAGAGAGAGAGAGAGGCGACATGACTTGCGGATCCAAGACTCGGATCTCATTGGGTGACCATGACCGTTCTGATTAGATTAAGAAAGTGTTGAATTGAAAATCAAGAGGGAGGTCAAGGTATTGACTGCCATGCGATGCCTCTTTACAGTTGTCTTTTCCCTTTCTTTTTGGGTTCTGGGTTTGGGTGCAAAGGACTGGAGGTGGTGCGTGTGTATGCGTGTGACAGGGAGAGAGAGAGAGATCAAGAAATGGTAAGAAATCCTTGGTTGGAGATGAGAGAACAATGGGGCGACTTGTTAGGCTTAAAATACGGGTCAAACAAGAACAGGTGGTGGGCAATTTCTTGCAATCTAAGCAAAAAAAAAAAAAAAAAGAGAGAAAAAGAAGAAAGTAGAAGATAAATTAAGTCATAATTTAATGTTATCAAACCCAGTTCCCTCTTTTTCTTTACCCTTTTCCTACCCTTTTCCCTCCCTTTCACCACCCACCCTTGATATAAACATCCTTCAGATATCGCTGCCAAGACAATTCCCCATCTCATTTTCTATTTTGTCAGCATCGCGGATGATTGGATATTAGTATGGTTATGTTTAGTTTAAGGGTGTTCGTGATTATGGACGGTCCTTAATGATAGTTTTGACAAAGATATTTGGCATACTCTCTAAAGACAACCATTATCATGTCATAACCCTTAATTTTGTGAACACACTTAAGGAATATGTGATCGTATTAGCCCTTAATTTACTATATGAATGATGTGGTGGACATGACTAATCATAGTAATATAAAGCTGTACTCTTGAACGGGACACATAAATTCATCTACGCCCATACTCTCTTGTGATCATACCTTATTGCGGTGGGACATATAGCAGGTATGCAAAAACACACGCTGGCCATATTAATTGTAGGGTTTGTCTGAAATTCAGTTTGGTGAAATTGTACTTGATCGAATAGAGATTTTAGGAGCGGAAGGTATTTGTGCATTTCATCCATTTAGTACTTGACGTGATCATTATAATATAACATTTTATTTATTTATTTATTTTAAATTTCATCTTCTTTAGGGCTGATGATTATGCAAAAATTATTAAGGTTTGATGCAAGATGGTCTGCAACTTGTTGAGCCTGCTGGTGCACAATGTTACCCGCACTCAATCCAGAAGAAGTTTGGTGTTCCTCCTTATCTCCGAGCAGTTAATCTGTTAAAGACGACACCCGATCTATACATGTAAGCAGAAAACCTAATCATGCCGGCTTAAACACTGTTAAAGTGACACTGACAGCCATTCCCCGAACATCAGAGCTGTCCGCATATGATAATGTTGTAGGTGAGATGTCTCATATATCATCACATGTACCTTTGAGTCATTCCTTTATGAGGCTGTGGTGCGTTGAGTTCCTTAACAAGAAAAGAAAACTCACCCTTATCTTGAAAGGTGTCCAATCTTTTTCTGTGGACTTACTCAGAATTGCAAGCTCTTGCTCAGAAGTCAGAACAAGATCAAGTGGCAATGAAATTGATCAACCGTAACAGTCAGATTACAGTTAAAGAGAAGTAATTACGAAAGCTAATGACGCTGGTCAAGCTGTCTCTTTACTGATGTTAGAGCAAAGGAATGAGTGCTTGCAAAGGCGATCTTTTATTAATGAGCTCTCTCTCACTCACCACCCCCTCCCCCCCCGCCATGTGTTTGGTTCTCCATGTGTTTGGTTTCTCCGACTGATCGTCTAATAGGCAGAATAGATGATGTCTACAATTAAAATTGAGCCAACCTTTCAAAATAGAGACACGATTGCGGTTTCTACACGGTGATGTAGAAATAAATTTCGTTTTCGGGACTTGATCCCCGGATATGGTCATTTCAATGAAAGAGTGGTGGGTTCCTGATTTTGACAAGAAACTAACATGCCCGGTGTCTCCCCCCCCACAGAGAGTACAGCTTTTATATGGTAAGGACTTAAAGCGTAAATAATGTTAGGGAGATGCTAATAATTCTTTTTTGTCCTATTTTCATACATCCTCGTTTTTCTTCTATCTCACCACTTAACCAAAGTCACTATTGTCTGCACCGAAATTTAATGGATCGAAAGAAATCGATCTCATTTGAGGGAAAAAAGGGTAAAGTCTAAAGACATTTTATAATCGATCTCATAGAGTTAATTTTTGTAGTATTTTATATAAAGAGACCTTTGTTTCTTGCAAGTCTTTTGTCTAAGGAGGCATACGCAATTCTCGGGATTAACCTCCAAAGAGACGATCACTTTTTTCCTTAAAGCCATTGGTGCCTTTGAAGTTACAATGACAAAAGCATGTGCGTGATTAGGTAAGCTTCTGTCTTATCACAGCTACATATGATATGATTACTAGGACATACACCATAGGTGTTTAGATTTTTGAATGGATGCTATAAGAGGGATGCCATATATGCCTTTGAATTGAAAATAACCAATCCCACTTTTAAAGGTAGATTGCATGATACACACGGACGTACATAAAAAACCCATTTGTGTAAGCTAAACTTTATGTAGGCAGTATAGATAACAGAGATCCATAGATGTGATGCTGTAGTTAGTATAGAATTTTACTAAAGATTAGTTACTAGGACGCATCTCAAATTATGTAAGTGGATTAACTATATTGCTCATAGATTTTCCGTGTTTGAAGATTTACTAATACACAGAAAAATTATTTAAGATTAGTTAATAGTTTAAAAACTCAATTTTAGAAAAATTCAACTTTAAAAGTGCTAACGTATGTAATCTACGTCGCAAAAGGTTTAAATATAGTCAGTGCAAAGGGAAGAAGCAGGACCACATGCAAGAAGGAAAAAGCAAATGCAAGAAATGGAAGCAAAACAAAACCCAAGAGGCCGGCTGATTCTAAAAAGTCAAAAACATTTAAGGATTCGCACGTGAGCAATTCAGTGAAGGAGCTGGCATCTATACATCCCTCTCCCTCTCCCTCTCCCCCTCCCCGCCCTCTCTCTCTCCATTGATGCCCTTTCTCTGCTGTGATCTCTCTCCAATCTCATGACAGCAGAGATTCGTTCTTGCTCACAGCTCTGCAACCACCACAGCTTCTGAAACTCAACGTACAGTATTTTGAACCAGGAGAGCAAGGTGAGGTCAACCAGATCACCAAACTTGTTAAAACCCCCCGCTTGTTTCAGCCTCCTGCTCATATTCCTTTTGTCTCTTTCTATTTTAAGCACAGGACCACCTTCCCTGTTCTATCTTGCCTTTAAAGTTCTCTCTTTTTTCGCTCCCCCTCTTTATATTACTTTCTCCTTCCTCCTCCCCCCCTCTCTCTCAAAAACTCCACCTCCATACCCAGAGAGAGCATGCCTGAATGTCCAGAGAAAGGTATGACTTCACAACTCTCTCTCTCTCCTCCTCCCCCCCTTTCCTCCCCTCCTCTCTCTCTCTCTCTCTCCTCTCTCTCTAGCAATCATGTCATGAGGCTTTTGGGAGCTTGTTCAAGAACCCTGATCAGTTTCTTGTCAGGAAAAACAGCACTCTTTTTCTTGGGTCAATCAATTAAATAATAGCATCAATTCAATAAGCACTTACACTATAGCACATTAAGGACTAGCGAGTGCTACTTCCTCTTTGGAACGATCTTTCACTGATTTGTTTTGATTTTAGTAGGGAGAGATTTGATGAGATAGGCAAGAAGATCAAAAGAGACGGAGATGCTTCGCATCATCATCTTATGGGAAGGAGACACATGCTGGGTCCTCCAGGAACCCTAAACACCATCACTCCCTGTGCAGCCTGCAAGCTCTTGAGAAGGAGGTGTGCTCAAGAATGTCCTTTCTCTCCTTATTTCTCTCCCCATGAACCCCAGAAATTCGCTTCTGTTCATAAAGTCTTCGGCGCCAGCAATGTCTCCAAGATGCTCATGGTATTTATGAAACCCTAGTTGCTAATTCGTGATTAACTGAAGTATCTCATGTATATGTGCCTTCTTGTTTCTGTTTTTAGATTGAAATCTGATAGTCTTTCGCTTATGTATATTTAGGAGGTACCTGAGAGCCAAAGAGCTGACGCGGCGAACAGTCTAGTCTACGAAGCGAATGTGAGGCTGCGAGACCCAGTTTACGGGTGCATGGGTGCGATTTCGGCTTTACAACAGCAAATTCAGTCCTTGCAAGCTGAGCTAAACGCGGTGAGGTCCGAAATCCTCAAGTACAAGTATAGAGAAGCAGGCATCATCAGTCCCGCTTCTCACGTGACTTTGCTTTCACCGGGCACAGTCTCGATTGCCGCGCCGCCTCCCACCCCGCCGCCGCAGTCTGGTCCCACCTCATTGCCGCCTCCTCTCCCGCCTGCCTCCTCGCCTCCTTCCTTGTTTACACAGCCGGGTGGCACAACTGACTACGGCGGCATCTCCAGCGGGAATGTCTCTTATTTTGGTTAAAACTTCTAAACTTATTACTGAAAGATCTGATTTTATTTTTCTTTCCCACGAATTATTTGGAATAAAATCGAGAGCATGATTATATTGTTAGCTGATTTGCTTTGGGATAGGCCACTTAGTCTTCTTCAGGATTCTAGACATCCATAGAGTTATCACTATGTTTCGAGCCAAGGTTATTATATAGTTGGTTTCCTGTTCCACCTCTAGCCATGTATGTAATTTGCTTCTAAACATGTATCTCATTTCTCACTTTCGTATCTTATATACTGGGAGTCCTCTCTGTGTTGCTTTACATATGAAAAAATTTCAGTTCTCATTGCACCATGAATATTTTGTCAAGTTTCTGCCACATCTCCGTTTTCCTCTGGTAGAAGAAGCTACAACAAATGGAAAAAAGAGCTGAAGATATAAAAAAAAAAAAAAAAAAAAAAAATTGAGAAAAGAGAAAAAGAGATGGCGTAACCTAGTTTAGTCGTTAGCTCCTCTATAGAAGGGAGCAAGAGTTTTGGCTCAAATGTCTAGATGTTGCACGTGTGGAAAGTAGTTGACCACATGCAATCTTTTTCAACATGCTCTTCTGTGCCACACTGAAGTGACTCTGAACATTACTTCAAGTTGAGGGAGACAAAAGGCATTGTGATTCAAAGCAGTTCCTGAAACTCAGGCCATCTAATTTTTTGCACTTTGTCAAACTTACTGATTGCTTTCACACAACTGTGGGTTAGCTGTGTAAATTCACCATCTCCTTCCTAATTTTTGCTTCTTTCACATATATAGCATTAATCTTTCTTATATTTCTAATAGAAAAATTCCTATAGCTATGTTGTCACTTTATTGCCCTTCACCTTTCCTTGACCATTTTTTATTTACATATCATCTCTTTAACTCCAAATCATGTTTTGATGACTTAGTCGAATACTATAATTAATTAAGTATTAGATGAGCTAGATAGTGGATTTTTTCCCAAAGTTTTTTTCCAATTTTTCCCCCTCAAATAAAAGAGGTGGTAAACATAATTTAATTTTAGGAAGAGAAATCATATTTTCGGTTAAGCCTAAATTCTTAAGTTGACTATTTCTCTAACTCTCTCTATCAAGAACCTAGAATAGGGGCCTTAATTATGTCAAAGACTGATATGAGGTCAATGTGCATAGGTTTGCTAAATGACAAATTCATGATGATTTAATTTTTCTTTAGGTTTAGCTCCACCCAAGTAAGTTTGGTAGAGGAGCTGTGGTGAATAAATTGGACACAATTCAGGGTCGATGAATATTGTAGATATTCATGTTTATGTCTCATTCTGAATGTGTACACTTTTATGGAAATTTGAATGTTAATGCGCAAGTTTGAATATGTATGGTTTTTCGATACTCTACTTTTCAAAGTCTACCAATTAAGTCACATCATGGTTTAACATGACCAACAAAAAACTGTCATGGTTGATCTTTCATATTCTTTAGACGTATGAAATTGTTAATTTGATAACTTAAAAAAAATGAAGTTGTTTAGAGAAATCAAATTAAGTGATCGGCAAACCATAGAAATATATACGAAGAGACACAATCGGTATGAACCATTCATGTGTACAATTTAGTACAACTCAAAACTACCTACGATCATCATATTAACTAAAGAAAAATGAAAATCTAGGGGGGGGTTGGGGGTTATTGTGTACGCTTGATTCATAAACACTTTTAGGTCACGTACACATATATATTAGAATATACAAGATGGATTTACGGTTGAATAGTCAATGGTCGTGCCAGCTAAAAGGTAGATGATATGTACATCGAGTTCTGATGATGATGGGTGTGGTTTCCTTGGCGTGTGGACATCAACCAGCTTAGCGGGAAGGAGTGAAGCAATTAAAGATACATATGGTATCGATCGAGCTTCATTCTCTTCATTCACTCTCTCTCTCTTCCAGATATTTTTTCTTTTGATTCTCTTCAGCATTTCTTTCTCAGTCCAAATATTACATAAAGTCATTCCAATCAATTTTAATATGACTGGCGTATTGAATATCACATGTGGTCTCTATCGTGCCAAAGTTTCTCAAATCCAAATGGGATGTGATGGTATTTGGTCTTAAGTCGTGGTTGCTTGAATTAGTGGCATCTTCTAGTCCGGGTACAACCCTCCTTGGATTCCACACATCTCTCTCTCTCTCTCTCTCTCTCTCTTTCTCTCTTTCAATAAATAAATAAATAAATAAATATATATTTATAACATCATATTGTACATTAACGACGGAATTAGTTGAATTCACAAAACACGCGATTATGATCCATGTGCACTTCTGGATGATGGGTAGTTTTCTCAATCTAAACATGCCACTGGAGTACTGTCGCTCAAGTAAAAAGTGCACTTTGTAGAGGGACACTGGTTATAAAACTTATGATAAGGAACATTTCGTGACCATTGCCAGTGAAAAATCTCTCTCCACAAATAATGCTATCGATCTTAATTATCTATGTGCAGTTCTATCGATAGAACGATTCATTCTTGAATGCACATATGATTAAGTATTAACACCACGTCTAACATAACTTTAATTAATTTGCGTCACCCTTTCCTTCAACTTTTATCTCCCAAATTGAATAAGATCATGATTTTGGCGTAACATATATTTTTCTTCCGACTAACTATTTCAAAATTAGTATGCGATGTCGCTGACGGGCAGAGAAAGGTCTCCAGCTTTCCAAGTTACTTCGGAGAGCATCCAGTTGCATATTAAAATTCTTCTGGGGAATGATGGACATGCTTGAAGGCTTCCTCTTGCTGTGAGACAAATATTAAAGAATGATGCGAAGCAGACGTGACCTTAGGAAAACCTTTGGAGAATTTATTAGTGTCCTTGACTGCTGGCATTATGAGGGTTGACAACTTCAGAGAATCTCTGGTAGAACATTATGTCACCTCATACTATATGATAAAAAATAGAATTAGGGTTTGGGAATTTAATGCAGCACTTAAATTACTAACCCAGATTGTTTAGATGAAGACCCCAGTTTGGTTCCTCAATTAAGGGTTTACACGTAGGAGATTCCATGAGTATTAATCTATTTTCCTATCAAATTATAAGTATTAGCTCGAGGTCGAGGCAATATATAAGCTAAGGGCCTGCGTCCTGTTGCAAAATCTTACTCTCAGAGCCATCTGGGGTAGCAACCATCCGCCCATCTCTGCAGGCCGTTCTTATTTAGAAATCCATGTAATTTGTTGTCTAAATTTTATTAACTTTAAAGCTAACATGATGGAGCACATCAGCATGATGTTCGAGTTTTTACACATTGATGAACATCTCCTAGCATCCTCACTAAAACCCTAGTTTCCTCTCCAAAGACTATGATAACAAGATGGCTCAATTTCAATCATATCATGGCACGATAACTCCACCATATGAAAGTATGAATGTCGAAAAATATTTGAAAAGTTACGATAGAGGATTTCGAAGTGTAATTACGATCGTTCAATTTGAGTGAAAGGGCTTCGTTTTTTACTATCACTATTTTGAAGAGGGAGAAGATGAACAATAGAAAATAAATCTTTATTCGTGTCCTTACGTGGTGTATGAAAGTCGACAAAGCAAGCGTGAGATCTCAGCATATGTACTTGTCTATAATCGGCCCATGATGGAAATTGAACCATGGGCTAGTTTGTTTGACTTTGTTGTTCGCTTTGATGTAAGTTGAAATGCTTAGTTCAAATTGTCGCTCAAACGTCTGGTGAGAAGTAGTCGGTTGTCGTTGACTCGCGAGAAACTCGAACACCCAACCCAATACCATTAACAAAATGGCTCGATAGGCTTTACTTGGTCATGCTTTTAAGATTGGGTTTTTTCTCAGATCGATGAGTACTCGGCATGTCCCGAATTTATACACGTGTCACAAAAGTAATGATATCCACTCAAATGTGTTGAGCCCGCACAGATTTAAGTGGTAACAATTTTCCTAAACACTAGAAGCGATCATTGAATTCGAAATGACAACAGGAGTGTAATTACTACCACATGAAAGCAGCTTCAAATGCACCCACCACACCAACCAAAAAGACCCAAAAAAGAGAGATAAGAAAAGAAAAACAGGAAGAAGAGAAAGAGCCTTCATCAGGCGAGACATTGGGCCTCTCCAGATCAAAGGGCCTCAATTAACCCTCCTGCAGTTCCTCCGAATCTCACCGTTGGATCCGGTGAGGGGCTTGATGTCTCCCATCCTCGTGATGGAGGCCACGAAGTCCCCCTGGAAGGCGATCGGGCTTCTGCTATAGAGCCTCACGAACGAGCGGGCGGGCCCGCCGTTGAAGAGCTGCTGGTCCGAGTGGAGAAGGCCGCGCCTCTGGACGAGGTTGGAGTAGTAGCTTTGGTCGAACGTTATCGGGCTCTGGAAGTCGAGCGGGGCCAGATTGTCGTCGTCCACGCCGTCGATGCCAGGGCAGCTGAACTTCCTCGTTTGGGCCAACAGCACGTCGATGTCGGTCTCGTTGTAGACCCGGTCCCTGAAGTTCTTGCATCTTGATAGTCCGATCGTGTGGCCTCCTTGAAACGGCGCGAAAAAAAACATGTATCAAATTGAACGAATCGAACGAACTCTCGATCTCATCTTTCCGATTCGATTATGCGAGATATATTTTAACTAGTTACCTGCTAAAGCCACGAGGTCCCTGATGTTGAGACCGACATTACGGAACGAGGAGATTAATTCGTTGAGGTTGAACGTCGGCCGGGGGATGCTCTCATTAGCAGCTGCTTGGCTTGCGCTTCTTGCATCTCTTCTTCCCAGCTTCACTGGCCACCATGGCCCTCCAAGCTGTCATGCATGATAGTCCAAGGGAACTAAATTAGAACAGCGCCAAATCTCTATTAATTGGATATTAATTGCTAGCCAAATTCAAACAGCTCACGATCACGACGGAGTCTCGCGCGATAATCGCCAACAGATCAGCGCACGAGACGATGCCTGGGCACAACCCCTCCACGGCGGACTTAACTTGGTCAACCACTTCGAACCCTCGCGCCGAATTGACATTTGGAGCGGCGTTTTTCTCTCCAGTGAAGGTAGGTGTATCATCCAGAAGAAGCGATCCGTCGCAGCCCTGATACAATGCGATATCAAATGCGTTTCAACAGTAATACGTATTCTGTCAGCTATAGGTTCGCGGTATGTTTGCTAAAAGGCGCTACATTAAGATTAATAGTAGCTCAGGCTTTCATATTCAATTCCTTATGACCTTGGGACAATGGACTAGATGTTGAGCTCTTGCTACTTTGAACTGACGAACAGCCATTTGAGTAACTGTGAACATATTGCATAGTATTGGATCATGAAAAGAATTACCCCAGGCGAACTGGTTATAAACCATTTCGCATGATGCTGCTTGCACATACGAGCGCGATGAGTGCAGAGTTAGAATAATGTGCGTGGAAAGATTCCAGAAGGCGAAAAAAGATTGGAGGGGGATGAAAGTTACATTGACGAAGCAATCATGGAAGAACAGGCGAAGCAGTGAGGCGCCCATCCGAGCCTCCCTCGCTATAGCTGCTCCCACGATCAGCCTCACCGTGGGGAAGAGGACGGGGCAAGATGTGGAATAATAGTCGAGGGAAAGCTGCGCGCTCGTGCTCGCACCGAGCAAGACCAAAACGCAAGCGGAACTCAAAACGGCCATTGAAAACGAAGAACTAGCGGTAGAAGAAGCCATTCGGTAACGCATGGAGAGATACCAAACTGATGAACCGGGTGTGAGGTGCGCTTGGTGGGCTTGGGAATTTTATAGCGAGGAAGAGATGATCTTCGAGACAGGAATACTGTAGATTCATGATAGTGCATGCCCAATTTCTCCTTTTAATAAATGAATGGATGAAGCGATAAATCATTGAGAAAAGAATATGAATGTAGAACTTTTGGTTAAGTATCGCCAAATGAGGCCATAATACTATGGAGTTGGTAGTTAGGTAGATACTTTATTGGAGGTCTCTGGGAGGGGACCTACGAATTTAATGAGACCTCCACAATAATTGGCTATTCAAAAGAACATTATTTAACCACTGGTATTCGCCCTAGTGGCCACCCTTCCAACATGGAAGGGGGAGGTGAGGGGTTCAAATCCCCACCTTCTCAGAGGGGGTGGGGTGGGGACGCGTAAGTTTCAAGAGTGGATTTCGACTCCCACGCCCTGCAAGAGGCGGGGCAAAAGTCTGAGTGTGAGTGTAGAATAGGAATAGAGTAGGACTGATCAAAAAAAAAAGAACATTATTTATGTCCTATTGCACTTGTACTAATTCAGTTTTAAATATTTTAATTGTACCAATTGAGTTCTAAACCTTTTCATGATTTGCCGATTGAGTCATTGGTTCGGAAATTACTTATGTAGATACCGGTTGTCCTATATGGCACGGCCAGAATAGCCAACGTTGATGTAAACAATTTTTACAATTTAAAAAAAAATTGTTTTTATTTCTTTTATTTTTATTTTTTTCCTTTCACTTTAGGGTTGTGGCAAGAAGAAGAAGAAGAAGAAGAAGAAGAAGAAGAAGAAGAAGAAGAAGAAGAAGAAGAAGAAGAAGAAGGAATAAACAAAAACAGAAAAATATAATAAGTGAAGGACAGAAAAGAAATAAAAAGTATAAAAAAATAATTTTTTTTTATTAAAAGATGTTCACATCAATGTCAATTATCCTACTTTGGCATAAACTCAATTGGCAAATAGTGAAACAATTTAGGATTAAATTGGTACTATTAAAATGTTTATGATGGAATTTACGTAATTATAATAGACTTAAGACCTTTTTGGTACTTCTCTATTATTCATTGCAAAGGTAAATCGAAAATAGAAATTTACTTCTAAACTGAGACGAAACTTACAGCTTTTTCTTGCCACCTCGTATTCAATTTGGCCAACTACTCAAAGCCATCTACCCTCTGTAATTAGTGCATGTAGAATCTTTCTTGTTGTAGCCGAGTCAATCTTTCTTGTCTGCAGCAACAAGATGCTCCAGCAACGTCTGATGGGGCCCAGAATAAGTTCCGAATTCGGGCAACATTAATTCTGAAGATTATAAAAAGTGAATACAAGACTTTGTACTTTAGAAAGAGATGGCCGATGGCTGATGGCTGTTGCTTGTTGTAGCTAATAGTCCACCTACAATGGGCATGGTGCAAATCAATGCTTGGTTCAGAAAGGACAGCAATAACTCCCTAGTTCTCCCACCTAGCTAAATGGTAGAGAGGTTCATATCATTAGTGCAACCGTACTAGCAGCTTGAATTTTTCATTAAAGATGTGAGTAGTAAAGGAGTATTGAAAATATGTCGTGAGTTTGAGTAAAAAAAAAAAAAATGTTTCCTAATTTTAATGTCTCCCAATTGAGTGGTTACCTTGTTTATGAGTAGGTTCCTTGTTTCGGATCACATTTTTGTCTATGGGTTATCTTTGTGAAGAGAAATTTAAGAGGAGCTTGTGCTCGTGAATTACATCCTGACTATTTGAACCCGTGAAAATCTCATGTTAAGATTTATTCTAACTCTTTTGCGAGATTGAGAGATTATTTAGTGATGCATTGTGAGGGCTAAACAATATGTGAATTATTGGGGTTGACAAACTTTGAAAATGTTTGAGTAACTCGAGTGTGATTGTTATCTTCAATGTGTTGCTTGATTTACAATGAAATTTCTGGCTGCTCCTCTTGTGAATATAAGCCATACCGATCAAACTACGTAATCGATTTATTTCATTATTGAACAGTGGATGAAATCCCGATAGGATTCTTATTACAATATTTGACTCACACAATTCCATCTCGACGCTCACAAAACAGCAAAAGCTTCAAATGGAAAATAAGCAACAGAATAGAACTCCATCAAAGGAGTATACATGGCCACGGAATTGATCACAAATTAGTTGACCCTCCTACAGTTCTTCCTGATCTCGCCGTTGTATCCGGTGAGGGGCTTGATGTCGCCCATATTGATCATGGAGGCCGCAAAGTCCTTGAAGAAGGTCTCTTGGCTTTCGGCGTAAGTCCTGATGAGCGAGTCGGTGGACCCGCCATTGAAGAGCTGTTGGTCGGAGTGGAGGAGGCCTCTTTTCCTCATGAGGTTGACGTAGTAAGTGTTGTCGAACGATGTCGCGCTCTGGAAGTCGAGCCCGTCCAGGTTGTTGTCGCCGACGCCGGTGACGCTCGGGCAGTTGCTCTTCATCTCCTGGGCAAATGAACTGTCGATGTTGGTCTCGTTGTAGATCCTGGCCCGGAAGTTTGTGCATCTCGCTTGCCCAATTGTGTGCGCTCCTGAGTATTTAAGAGTAGAAGGGCATATAAATAAGTAATTAAATTGAGTAATTTGAATATCGTAATAAAATTAAGAATACTATATAGATTCAATCTGTGAGTGATAAAGGTGGACAACCCCCCTTTTTTTTTTGACAACCTTGATTAAAATGTAGAAGTCGCATGAAAAGTTTGGTTTTTTTTGGGACCCAGTGTGGCTCTTATAGAAGTGCAATTGACTTGATCTAATAGACACAATCTTTGCGGATCTTGCTCATAAAAAATCCAACTAAAATGCAGAAACTGCACGAAAACTCATGCTATTTAGTGGAGCTTAGGGTGGATCTCATAAATTCTTGAAAAGTGAATGATTTGATCTAAGAGATTTAATTTGTATAATACTTGCTCATAAAAAAAGAAGAAGATATTTTCCTGGACTTTTGCAAATAATTTTTTTTGTATGATAGTGAACATTGCTTAAGTAATGCCTTAAAGCACGCCTTAGAGAGAGAGAGAGAGGAAATTCACCGTATAGAGCGACAAGGTCTTGTTGAGAAAGGCCGTGATTTTGGAAGCCGGAAATGAGACCGCTGAGGTTATTAGTTGGAGGAGGAATGCTAACGTTAGCTGCGGCCTGGCTGGCGGTTCTCGCATCTCTCCTTCCTAGCTTCACGTCCCACCCTGGCCCTCCCAGCTGCCCAATTCATTCGCAACAAAATTATTACTCATTCAAAAATAATCAAAGGCTTTCGTCTCCATTGCTAGTCTAGTTCCAATGACTTACTATCTCAACCGCATCTCGGGAGATAATCGCCAACAAATCGGCGCAGGAGACGATGCTGGGGCACACTTCCTCCACTGCGGACTTAATCTGGTCCACCACATCGAACCCTCGCAAGGAATTTCGGTTTGGGGCCGCGTTCTTCTCTCCGGTGAAAGTAGGCGTATCGTCCAAGAGGTTTGATCCGTCGCAACCCTGATAAATAAACCATGAATATCGAAAAGGTGATGAGGAGCCAAACTCTTTCTTAGCTAAGAGCATTGACAGCTTTTCCAATTCTAAGAAACATGTATGAATTGGCCTTGAATATTGGGGGAAGAAAAGTTACATTGACGAAGCAGTCGTGGAAGAACAAGCGGAGGAGCGAGGCGCCCATGCGGGCCTCTTTCGCAATTGCTTCATGCACGATTGACTTCACCGTCGGGAAGAGGTCGGGGCAAGTTTCGGTGTAATAGAAAATCGAAAGTTGAGCGCTCGTGCCACCGATGAGGAGCACAAGGCAAGCCAAAGTAAAAATGGCCTTGGAAAATGAAGAAGACGAGGCCATTTTCTGCAATGAGGAGCACAAGGCGGGCTAATAATGAACTGTGCTGTGTGTCCGATGAAGAAAGGGCTCGAATTCGAGCGGGATTATATAGAGAGCGGTTTCTCAAGGTGACAACGGGGTTCAGCAGGTGGCCTAACGCGTAGAGTGACGAAAGTGCATGGCGATTCAACGTCCGGAAAGATGAGAAAGAAAAGAATAAGATGGCGCGAGGCAAATTTCAGACAAGTAATAGAATACAAGGGATGATGGTGTGGGACGAATCTTTGAAGAAGGTAGGGGAAACGCGGCTTTCATTGAAAACTGATGTTTGCACTGCCAAAGGATGTTGATATAATCTTGGTTTAAAATGGAGTCGTTGGATGATTAGTCAAAGGTTTCCATGCTAATGTCTCGTGGTGTACGCATGAAAAGAGATTGATTTATTCCTGGGAATGGGAAATCGAAGCTTACTTCTAACCCCGAGTCGATGCACAAGCTTTTGCCAGCTCAAATTACTTCAAACTTTAGAGCCGTGTACGCATTCTTTTTCATGACTTCAATTTCTAAGAGAAGTAGATGCCTAATATATATCAAAGCATAGATCAATATGAAGTTCAAATATTGACAATTTCTCCGATTTGTGTTATTAATCCTCACTTTGATCATCTTCTTTTCACGTGTAAGGTCTACCTTTTCCGTGGGAAAAATTGTTATATGGTAATAGTCAATATTGATGAAGGATCTGTGAGGGTTTTTCTAATGTGGATTACGTTAATTGATATTGTAATTTATCATTTTATGGGATTGGTTTGATAAGATGAGATATAAAGATTCTTACTTAGCCTAATCTGAGGCTAGCTAGTGTGGGCTAAGTAAAGTTCGTTTGTAATGAGAAGGCCTGTAGTTTAAAATTTAATAAGTAGTGCTTAAGTTTCTCCTCTAACTCTAATGCACAAATATCCTCATATAAGAAGTATTCACTGAATGCTGAGGGTGAGAGGTAGTTTCATTGAGGTAAAGAGACAGAAGGCAATAGAGGAGAATCATTTGAACTTTGAATATTTCAAATCAGGTGCACAAATCTTTTTTACTTGATTATATATGTATTGGATTTTAGCTATGGAGATCTTGAGTACTGTTTTCGCAGCTTACAGAATCATCTCAAGAGATTAAATCCATATCCATATAATTTGTGCTAAATTATTTGGCTACTCAGCTATTCTCTACTCACACAATTGCAAGGGTAAAGTTTCTTTGATTTTTAAGAAGCTGAGCGAGCTTCAATATGGTCAAATAACATATAGAATTGGATAGTTCCGTGTGTCTAGTCTCAAATGCATAAGTATGCATTCAAAGTAATCTAAAAGGCTATGCACAAAATAAGAAAAATGTAGTTGTGAGTTCTTAGCATTCATGTATTTATTTTTAATATTGATTTTTTTATTAACTAATTATTTCAAATGATGCAAGCCATTATTTTTAGAAAAATATCTTCCAAATCATTCATTTTTCGTGAAGCAAACGGAACCTAAGTTTTATATATTGTATTTTGCTTCTAAAGTCAAGAGTAAATGTTGGTATTTGTGTTTTTAACTAGGTATTGTTGGTCCTTGTCTGGAAATTCCAAAGGTTGATGTCTTGATATTCCCATCTATTTGAACGGTTGTTTTTAGTTGTGTCTACGTAAATTCTTTGAAGGTTTCCTTAAGGGTTAGTTGAGCCTATATATATTGGTATCTCACCAAATCTCAACTATTAATATATTCAATTGCCAATTCAACAACCACCCTCATTTACATGAATATTCAATTATTTGGTTGGATTAGAAAAATAGGAAAAGAATATGTCTTTCCCTTGTACCGATATGGTAAGTTCCTTGCAGTACTCGTACTACTAGAAAAAGGTGTTTGACCTTTTTGTACAGTACCGTTTGTCCACCAGCTTGCATCCATCCATAATGTACAACGATATTAGATCATCTCTTTTCATCTACTATAATCCAGTACAAAAAATGCCTGGCGTGACGGAAAATAATATGATCAATGTCATTTACAGGCGATGGACACGTTTGATTTCAGCCGCATCGGATGCTAATTGCATGTTCAAAGTACAAGCGGAAAAATCTTGCTTCGATTAAGTAAAAGAAAAGGAATTAAGAAATTACTTTAATCCTGCGTGAATCTTGTGCCATGATCGATTCTGTCCATCGTTTACATATATCGTAACAAAATAAGTTGACCGACATTCACTAAAATTTATTGGCCGACAGGCGCTCTTGTTTTGCAAATATTTTCTACACATCAGTGCGAGTCAATTTGTTCGATATGCCTGCATGAAACTTTTCGAAAGCCGTCTGAGAAGCTTCTTCGTTTGTCTGACTGTGATTATGAAGAGCAGAAAATGAAGTGAATTGTGGGTGAGCTGTGGAAACGATTGCGACGCCTTCATCTATCTGATCATTTCTTAAATCAACAAGCTTCTGCATGTTCATCGCTTTCGCTGTCTCGATGTCATATTGGGGAGCAGTTGAATTTAAAATCCCGAGCCCTGTGGTGACAACATTTCTTATATTTCTAGTATTTGTTGACCGATTCTCTTCGAAGGTGCTCATCGATCGGAAAAGGTTGACTTCGTAGACCTAGTACTAAGTTTTGATTTCGCACTTGAGTTTTCTTCTTTGTATTTGCTCAGCTGAAAATGATGCCGCATGCTTCTTCGGCAAGCAAAACCAACAAACCATATACTTGACCATATTAAAGATTGGAAGTTTGAATCCTGCGTTCATAAGATGGATGGAGTGAAATATTGGTACATTGATATAAAAATTGGTAATTTGCGAACCATCAAAAGATTAGGTGATTCACAAAAGGATTGGTAAGTTGAAAATAACTTACGTAAATGTCACCGGCCATTTTTTACCAACAGATTTTGACACGTATTAATATCTATTTCGTAGGATAGAAGGGAACGAAGAACTTTGTGAGTTTCACCGCGTGAAGGTATCTAGAAACCGGTCCGAAAGGCATATTCTATGTGTCAACTGTCAAATAATAGTTAATGCCTCGCGGCTTTGTTTAGGAAAAGCGCCAAAATGTTCAGGTAATGAGAACAATTGAAAATCTGACCATGCACATATAACAGTGCCTGTAATCGAGCGCTGCGTTGGTTCGAGTCCTCACATGGAACAATATTCAAATCGTATGGTTGGTTGGACATCAATTTGACTTCCTCAATTTATGTTTTGCGTCCATGTCAAGAAACATTGAGATGTCTCTTTTGTAATATGTCACCCTCTTCCTTATTATCATGTAAGAGAAAGAGTCGTCCGCATGTTAAGTTTCCTTTTGCTCTAAATCAAAATCCAATTTAATGGTAAATGGGCATTGTAACCTACCTTTAATTAAATACGGGGCTGTCGGTATGGGATATTAGGGGTCATTGATCATCAAACTCACAGGAAAAGTACCAAAAAGTTCTAAAATTCTATTACGCTTGTACTAATTTAGTTCTAAACTTTTTAATTATATCAGTTGAATCATAAACCTTTTGACGATTTGCCATTATAGTCTATTCGGCCAATTTTAATTGGAAATCATTGACATAGATATCGGTCCTTACATAGCACAATTGACACTAACATTGACAAGTTTTATAATTTCAATATTTTTTTTCTGAATTTTTTAATAAATTTTCCTTTTCTTTATTATTATTATTATTATTTTACAACTCTAGGCCACTGACTCTAGGCAAAGGCATTGCAGCCCTTACTGGCTACAAGCGTGGTCATCGAGCCCTCACCTAGATCTAGGTGAATGCTGACATCCTAGCTGACCAAAATTGGGATAAAAAAGAAGAAAGGAAAGAAAAAACAGAAAGACAAAAAGGAAAAAAAAAACAAAACAAAGTAATAAACATTAAAAAAAAATTTAAATTTTGTCCCATTAGTGTCAACCTTGTTACATAAGATGATCGGTGTTCATATTAGCGATTTTCGGTTGAAGTTGAATGGATGGATTATATTGACAAACCGTCAAAAAGATTAAAACCTAAATAACAGAATTAAATTCATATAAATGTAATAAATTTGGGATTTTTTTTATACTTTTTCCTCGAACTCGCTGACTAGCTTGCTGTGGTATCATTAGATGTGCGCATTACAAAATTATGTAACCGACAAACATTGTGAGACTCAATTATTTCAATTATTATTTTTAATGATTTTGACCCAAATCAACGCGTGCCTTAACTGTTCCCATTAAAAAGATTATTTAAAATCGATTACATGGGACCACACGTTGGAGTCCGCCTTGATCTTCGTTGGGTTGTTGACCAATGGTAGTCTTATTAAAGAGGCTGGCTCCGGTTTCAACTTTTCTAATAAAATATTTTTCATTAGGTGAACAAATAATACAGAACTTTCGGCGGAGGTGAACCTTTCCGACCGTCATTTTCTACTATTGAATGTTATTATATGCAATAGAAACGCGTTGAGGGTTGGAAAGTAAATTAAAAATTGAGATTTTTAATTACCATCTTACATTACACAAAAAATAAGACTTAAAAAAAAAATCCTTTCTTTACCTCTCTTTGTAATTTTCTTTTACTATATTGATACATGCAACTTTTAAATTTTGGGTCAAAATTATTTATTCATATCTCAAAATGATATGTAAGCTGTTAAAAAAAAGCAAATCCCAAATTGTAAATTAGAACAACAAAGTACAAACTGCTGTAATAAGCACATACTCATCCTAAAAGAACGAATCTATCTTAGCATCAAAATCAGAATGGTGGCTAATCATTGAATATCGCATTGTCATCAGTAATAAGCACAAAAATCATAATCCCTTTTTTCAATAGCGATAATTTGCCGAACGATGCACACCTAAGTTTAGCAACTTCAACATCATCACGGTACAAAGACACCAAAAACAAATTTAATGATCTCCCAAATCTAGATTTAAATTATGAGAAATTGGACGAGCACAAAAACATTGCTAAAGAACTCCCAGATTTCGATTTAGATTGGGAGAAAAGAGCTATCGGATCTAGATTTAGATTGGGAGAAGATAGCTTTCAAAAGTAAGAAAAATCGTATAACCGCTTCTAGAGCATTAGGAACTCTTTCCTAATGATGGAAGAAGCAAATACACCAAGTCAGCGAAGAAGAGCGTCGATAGTGAGCAAAGAAGAAGATTAAAAAATTAGATGAAAACAATAAAATACAAATACACCAAGTCAGCGAAGAAGAGCGTCGATAGTGAGCAAAGAAGAAGATTAAAAAATTAGATGAAAACAATAAAATACACTCGGAACAGAATGTGAGAGAGAGAGAGAGAGAGAGAGAGAGAGAGAGAGAGAGAGAGAGAGAGAGAGAGAGAATCATTTTTTTAAAGGATTTAATTTTTTTTTTACCGATTTAATTTGAAATTTTATGCAAAATTTTAATATAGACACTTCGATAAATTTACATCGAAAATTACTAATGTGGCAGTTGTTGTGAGTAATTCTACGTGGCATATCACCATTGTATTTTTCAAAAATAGAGGAAATCTAGAGGAAATTGTTTTCTTTTTACTTTCTTTTCCTCCTCTTCTTTGAGCGGAATGTATTAACTCGATTGGTGGATAATTAATGCTTTATGTTTCAGCTACAGCAAAGCCGGATAATCACTCCTCTTCCAGAAGTATGATGACACAATCCTTGGTGATTTCATTTTGTGGACCACTGTAATTGAACATCTTTCATACACGCAACCGTAGAGGAGAAATTTCGAAGGCTTTGGCTTCGATTTGCTCACAAACCTCTAAATTCTTTGATCTCCCTCTTGTCGATGTACCTGCTAGATTCCCACGAGATGATAGAGAAGTTGATATTGATAGTGCAACCTGTTAAGGAGTAGTGTCTATCAGTAAACATCGTGATGCATTTCCTGACAACTTTTATTTTTCGAACAAAGATATGGGTAACAGCTGACGAAATCTCGACCGGACCGTTATTACAACATTTGATTCTTACAATTCCTTCTCCAACGCTCACACGACAACAAAAGCTTCCAAAGTGGACAAACACAAGTAAATACAGCTCGATCAATTTATTACCCAAACTCCATATAAAGGAGTATACGTAGACCCTAAATTCATCAATGATTAATTAATCCTCCTACAGTTCTTCCTGATCTCGCCGTTGGATCCGGTAAGGGGCTTGATGTCGCCCATATTGATCATGGAGGCCGCAAAGTCTTTGAAGAAGGTCTCTTGGCTTTTGGCGTAAGTCCTGATGAGCGAGTCGGTGGACCCGCCGTTGAAGAGCTGTTGGTCAGAGTGGAGGAGGCCTCTTTTCCTCATGAGGTTGATGTAATAGGTGTTGTCGAATGATGTCGCGCTCTGGAAGTCGAGCCCGTCCAGGTTGTTGTCGCCGACGCCGGAGACGCTCGGGCAGTTGCTCTTCATCGCTTGGGCAAATGAGCTGTCGATGTTGCTCTCGTTGTAGATTCTGGCCCGAAAGTTTGTGCATCTTGCTTGCCCAATTGTGTGTGCTCCTGAATATTTAAGAGTAGGAGGGCATACAAATAAGTATTTATGAATACTATATAGGCTCGATCTATGGGTGATAAGATGGACAAAACCCAATTAAAATGCAGAAATTACATGAAAAGTTTGGTTTTTTAGGTGGACCCAGTGTGGATCTCATAGATTCTTGATGTGTGATAACTTGATCTAATATATGCAGTCTCTATAGTACTTGCTCGTAAAAAATCATATCTTCAAAGATTTTTGCAAATAAAGAAATGCTGTAATTTTGTATGAACCGATTTTTTCAATTTTATGAGGATTTTGTATAAGAGAGAGAGAGAGAGAGTTCACCGTATAGAGCGACGAGGTCCTTTTCAGAAAGGCCGTGATTCTGGAAGCCGGAAATGAGAGCATTGAGGTTATTAGTTGGAGGAGGAATGCTATTGTTAGCTGCTGCCTGGCTTGCAGTCCTTGCATCTCTCCTTCCCAGCTTCACATCCCACCCTGGCCCTCCCAGCTGCCCAATTCATCCTCAACAAATTATTACTCACGCAAAATAATCAGAAGCTTTCATCTCTACTATTCCATTGCTAGTCGAGTTCCACTGACTTACTATCTGAACGGCATCTCGGGCGATAATAGCCAACAAATCAGCACAGGAGACGACGCCGGGGCACACATTCTCCACTGCAGCCCTAATCTTGTCCACCACTTCGAACCCTCGCAAGGAGTTTTTGTTCGGGGCCGCGTTTTTCTCTCCAATGAAAGTAGGTGTGTCGTCCAAGAGGTTCGATCCATCGCAACCCTGATAAATAAACCATGAATATCGAAAATGCAATGACTTTGATTTGTTGTTTAGTGAACCGAACTCTTTCTTAGCTATGAGCATCGACGAATTTTTCAAATGATATATTACAATCCCCAGCCAATAAAACTATGCTTTTAAATTTAGCAAATGGGAACTTTGACTTCAGCGCAGTATCTTTCTTCATGATGGCTTACAAGGTCACAGTGCTTTCTTTTGTTTTTGCATGGGATTCGTACCTTACAAATGACATACTAGGTCAAGCATTTCTTTTTACGTATTTGCATTGGACCACGGACAAGACAAACCGACACCCTACTTTTGTTTTATTTGTTCTTCTCTGACTATGTCGAACTCCCGCTATAGATGAGGACAAGAAGGATTCAGACAATTACTAGACAACGAAGAAATGGAGAGTGTTGTCTGGGCTTGACCAATGCAATATATTACACCTCCGTTGACGAATCAATGGACCACAAAATTCGTAGGACACATATACAAATGGCGAAAGAAACATGTATGAATAGTTCTTAAATAGCGGCAATGAATGTTGAGAAGCTAAAGTGGATGAGAAAGAGAAGTTACATTCACAAAGCAATCGTGGAAGAACAAGCGGAGGAGCGAGGCACCCATGCGGGCCTCCTTGGCAATCTCTGCCTGCACGATTGACTTCACCGTCGGGCAGAGTAGGGGGCAAGTTTCGGCATAGTAGTAAATCGAAAGTTGGGCACTCGTGCCACCGACAAGGAGCACGACACAAGCCAAAGTCAAAACGGCCTTTGAAAACGAAGAAGACGAGGCCATTTTTCTGCACACACTACTAACGAACTGTGGTGTTTCTGATGAAGGAATGACTCGATATGAGCGCGATTATATAGAGAGCGGGTTCTCAAGGTGACAAGCGATTTAGCAGGTGACCTAACACGAAGACTTAAGAAAGTGCATGGCAATTCTACGTTCGGAAAGAGGAAAAAGATGAAATAATCAAGAGATGAAGATATGGAACGAGTCTCTGATGAAGTAGGAGAAACGCGTCTTTCTTTGAAAACTGATGTGGACACGGCCAAAGGACGGATAATTCTAAGTGGAGTTGGTGAATATTTTGTCAAAGGTCCCCGTGGGTAGTTCTAATCTTTTGTCCAGAAGTGGGGATCCATAAATGAGAGACATCGATGATAATGTCTTGTGGTCTACACATGAAAAGAATTTAATTATTCGTGGGATAGGGAAATCGAATATCACTTCTAACCCTAGGTCAATGTACAGCTTTTGCCAACTCAAATTACTTCAAACTTAACGGCCGCATACTCATTCTTTTATAACTTCACTTTCTAGAAGGAGATGCCTAATATAGATCAAAGCATAGATAAATAAATTGTTACATAATAATGGTCAATATTGATGAAGGATCCTCCAAGAGTTTTAATCCTTATCAAAATAGTTAGGGGTAATTCATTTTTTGGCTGAAAGTGTTCATCTCTACTCGCACAATTTTGTGTCAATTCTTTATATTTTTAGGAGGCTTAGCGTGCTTTTATATAGTCAAATGACATATATGGTTGGATCGCTCCATGAGTAAAAGCTTCAAATTTTATGCAATTCAAAGTTTTCTAAAGATGGTTATGCATAAAATACTAAATGACCATAAGAAAAATCGAGATGTGATTTTTCAGTCATTCTTTGTTTTCATTGAGTCATATGCATCATAGTTTCCTTCTAAAAGTCCAGAGTAAATGTTAGGATTTATGTTTTATCTAAGCATAGTTAGTTCTTGTCTTGGAAAAGTTTAAAGGTTGATGTCTTGAAATTTCCATTTGCTCGAAGGTTTGTTTCAAGTTGTATCTATATAAATTTTTTGAAGTTTTCCTTCACGGTTAGTTCTATCTATATATACTTGTGGAGGTAGGGCCTAGGTTCCAGGGTTGCACCGGCCCAACCTTAGAACCATTCTCCCCTACATGATACTATGGAAACTTATTATGTGTGCACTACGTGCTACAAAAAGAATCACTTCTCAAGTTCCTCGCACCGGACAATAACCTCCACCTCACAATATGTCTCTATCGGTATCCCACAAAATGTGAATCGTTAATATATTCAATTACCTATTTCAACGACCGCCCTTGTTTATATAAATGACTAATTATTCGGATTAATGAGATATAGATGTGAGATAAGGACGGGAAAAGGGAAAGAAGGCCTCTTCCCCCTTGTACCGATATGGAGTGTTCCTTGCAGTACTTGTACTACCGGATGGAAGCGTTTGACCTTTTGTAAAGTAACGTTTGTTCACCAGCTTGCATCCATCCACAACGTTCCAACGATCTGAAACCATCTCTTTTCATCTACTATATGCCGGTTCAAAAATGTCTGCTTTGACAGAAACATTTGATCAACGTCATTTATAGGCGATAAACATATTTGACTTCAACTACATTGCATGCTAACCACACAAGAATTTTGTATTGTGATTGATTCTGTCCATATGTATGCCGTAATGAAATAAACTGACCAAGATTTGCTAGAGTTCATCGGCTGACAGGTCTTCACATTCGTACATAATATTCTACACGTCAGTGCTAGTCAATTTGTTTGATATGCCAGCATGAAACTTTTCTAGAGCGGTCTGAGAAATTTCTTTGTTTTACTAACCGTGATTGTGAAGAGCAAAAAATGCAGTGATTTGTGGGGGAGTTGTTGAAACGATCGTGACTTAGTCGTCTCGTCTATCTAATTACTACTCAAGCCAACGGGCTTACGCATTTTTATTGCTTTCATTGTCTAGATGTCATCATATGGAGCAGTTGAATATAAAAAGCCCGAGGCCTGTGGAGACAACAGTTCTTATCTATTTAGTATTTGTTTACCTATTGACGGTGTGTCTCTTATTCGATCGGAAAAGGTTGATTTTGTGGATTTAATGCTACGTTTTAATTTCACACTTCAGTTTTCTTCTTCGTATTTCCTCAGCTGAAAAGGATGCTGCATGCTTCTTTGGCAAGCGAAACCTTCACACCGTATACTTCACCCTATCCAAGATTGACCAAATCAAAGATTCGAAGTTTGTATCCTGCATTCTTAAGATGGATGTTCTGTTCATACAATTTGGAAGAACACCATGCATGCATGGAGTATCATATAGAAGTAAGTTGGTGCAAAAATCGATAATTTGCAAATTATCAAAAATATCTGATAATTTACAAAAGTATTGATATGTTACCAACAACTTACCTAATATATATATCGCCAGCCATCTTTTCTGTCAACAGATTCTTGACACTAATCAACATCTATTTAAATTTACTGGCGTGAAAATAAATCTGCATTTTTTAGAGCAGAACAATCAAATTCCACATATTTAAAATATTTGATGGGCTTTTTCATTATTTGACTGTTGTTGTTATGATGTTTCTATCACTTTCACAGGACACAAGGTAATGATAATGAAGAATTCTGTGAGTTTTCACCACACGAAGGAATCTAGAAACTGGTCCAAAAGGCATATTCTATGTGTCAACTGATAGTCGATGCCTGCATGGACATTAAATTGTGGTGTCCGACTCCCGTTTTGCAAACGGGACATGATCAACGACTCCCGGCTGAGTTTTGAAAAAGCCTCAAAATGTTTAGGTAATGAGAGCAATTGAAAATCTGACCAAGCACATATAATAGTGCCTACAATCGAGCGTTGACTTGGTTCATGTCCTCACTTGGAAATTTATGGTTGGTCCGACATCAATTTGACTTCCTCAAATTTATGTTTTGCGTCCATGTCAGGTAACGTTGAGACGTCTCTTTTGTAACGAGTCACCCTCTTCCTTATCACCATGTCATCTCCTAAAATGTAAGAGAAAGAGTCGTCCGCCTATTAAATGTTCTTTTGCTCTAAATCAAAATTCAATTTGATGGTAAATGGAACAAATAATCTTATCCCAAGATGGTTAGTTAGGGTCTTATTGACGAACCTTAATAAAGTATGGGGCTGTTGACATGGGATTGTAGGGGACATGATTTGATTTTTGCGTTACAAAAATTAGAGTAACCGACCACCATTGGGGGACTCGATTACTTCGAATATTCTTGTTATGATCTAGACCCAAATCAACTTATGTTACTTAACAGTTCAATCGAGAAGATTATTCAAAATTAATCACTTGGGATGGACCTTAGATGTAAGCAAGCACAAGCACTCCTTGATTTTCCTTTCATTGTTGACACATGATAGTTTTATTAGAAGAGATAGATTGCTTCAGTTTCAACTAAGCTAATAATATATATATATATATATCTGTTAGGTGAACAAATAATGCATGATCTTCGGCCGGGAAGAACCTTCCGAACCGTCATTTTCTTCTCTTAAATAAACGGTATCATATGCAATAGAAATGCGTTGAAAATTGGAAGGAATATTAGACATATTGAGATTTTTAACGTGAGGTAAACAAGGAAGATTTTGCAACTTTTCTCCATCCTCGGTGACAAAATAATTATTTCCAGACTGTTGTTGCACATTTTCATGTACGATATTAATTCCATATTGAGATTTTCAACGTGAGGTAAATAAGGAAGATTTTGCAACTTTTGTCCATCCCCAATGACAAAATAATTACTTCCAGACAGCTGTCGCACATTTTCATCTACAATATTAATATTTAAGGATTTTATGAAGCATTTTATATATGGAGGAGCGAGATGAATACCGAAACAAATTTGTATGCTAATGACAAAATCTACATGTTGCCAATTGTCTCACCCAGTACCGGTCGTATATCGACACGGAGATGAGCATTGAGAGGGTCACGAACCATTGGGAGAGAAATGTTAACAATTTACTGCTTAAACCCGTCCAGGATAGATTTTTTCCTCAAAACTGAACCAACTAAAAATCAAATTTACCCCAGTAACAATTGGTCACAATTCCAGCAATATTAACTCCCAAGACATCCCCTTTTCTCTTAGGCTGCATTTGGTAGTTAGGATAAAATTCAAGATAAATTTATCTTAACCTACGTTTGGTGCTTACTTAAGACTAGATAAAATTGGATATAGGGGGATATAAGCCGAATAAAATTATTTCATGGAGAAGATATTATAAAGGTAGAGTGGATTTCTAATATCCAAAATAGGAAATTTATTTTGCTCAAATAACAAACTTATTATATTAACAAATTTAAAATTATATTTCAATATAAATAATATTTGAATTCTAATATAAGAAATTCAAAATAACAAAAAATAAAAATGCATTTTTTTAATTTAATCTAATTTTTATTTATATATTTGGATTTAATTTTATCTTATAAAATAAATTCGTTATATAAATATATATTTATTACATATTTTAGGTGTTTTAGATTTTAGGTGTATTAGTACAATTTTCTATTTTTAAAAAAATTATTAGAGAATGATGGAAGGGAAAGAAAGAAATAAAAAGAAATTACTAAAAAAGAAAGGAAAATCAAATAAAAATAAAGTAGACAAAAGTGTAGCGAGAGATTTTGACCATCTCGTTTGTATAATATGATGTGAATCTGACTTTATTATTGCAATTATCTAAAGTTAACAGGATATAAAAATCTTATGAATTTCATATCCTATTTTATCCAATTCTATCTTGGTTAGAAATCCGAATAACTATGTTTGGCAGTTAGGATAAAATTCGAGATATGATATGAATTCATATCTTACGTTTGATACTTGCTCAAGATAGGATAAAATCGGATATAATGGGGATATAAGCCAGATAAAATTATCTCATGGGGGAGGTGGGATAAATGTGGATAAGATTTCTAATATCTATAATAAGAAAGTTATTTTTCTTGAATAACAAACTTATTAAATTAAAAAAAAAAAAATTAAAATTACATTTCAATATAAATAATATTTGAATTCTAATTTAAGAAATTAAAAATTAAAAATTATTTTTTAATTTAATCTTATTTTTATTTATATATTCAAATTTAATTTTATTTTGTAATAAACGTTCAATCTATAAATTAAATATTTATATTTATTATATATATTTTAGGTGTTTTTTTATTTTAGGTATGTAAGTACAATTTACTATTTGATAAAATTTTTATTAAAGAATGATGAAAGGGGAAAAAAAGAAATAATAAAGAAAATAATTTTAAAAAAGAGGAAAAATAAATTAAAAATAAATTAAGGAATAGTGTCATGATAGATTTTTACCATCTCCATTTATGAACTTTTAGATTTGTTGATGCCTAAATTTTTCATTTTAATTAATTAGGTTTTATTTTATTTTAGTTTATTTTATTTTATCTTTTTCGGATAACACAAAAAAAAAAGCAGAAAACAAAAAAAAGAGAAACAAAACAAAGCAAAAGCAGGAGAAAAGGCAGAAAGGAGGAGAAGCAGCCTCCGCTTGGGCCCTTGGCCCATTTGCACTGCAGCCCGGCCCAACCGGGTCTTCTCCTTCCTCGCGCCTCGCGGCGCACGCGTAGGAGGCGCGACGCCGGATGGACGGCCGGACGGCGACGTGGGAGCAAACTGGGGTCGGATGGGACACCGGTCCCGCCGTCCGGAGCCGCTCGGCACGCGAGGGGGACCGGCGGTCGAAGCTCCGTCGACCGGCCACCCCCTCACCTATAAATATTGAGGCCCCCGCCTCCATTGAAGCAGGCGTGACAGCCAGCAAAGCTCCGAGCCCCCCTAAGAGACTTCGAGGAACTCGGAGCAAAGCGAGGCGAGGCAATCGGGTCGCAAACTCGCCGATCTCCCTTCGAGAGACTTTGGGGAGACCGGTGGCGAGCGAAACCCGGATCCGAGTTCGCGGCCGAGAGAGAGAGAGAGAGAGAGATTGAAGGCTTCGCACGCCGCCGTCGCCGCCGCCGTTCGCCACACCCCGCCGCAGTAGCCACCGCCGTCGCCTTCACCCCCCCCAAACGACGCAAAGCATTGTTCTTTTAAAAAAAAAAAAAAAAAATCGGGACCCGGTCGTTGGGTCGGACACGGGCCGGGGGAACCGGGTAGGGTTTTCGCCGGTTCCCCCCCCCAAAGCGGCGCCGTTTTGTAAACCAAAAAAAAAATAAAAATAAAAAGAAAAGAAGGAAAAAAAATCTGAGTCGGGCCCGTCTGCGATAAGTTTTTTTTTTTTTTTTTTTTTTTTTAATATTTTAAATAAATAATAAATAATTAACTTTTTTCCAAAAAAATCAAAATCAAAATATATTTTATTATTGAAAAATATAAAAAAATATTCTATTTTCCAGAAAAATCCAGAAAAATCAAAAATACTTTATTTTCCAAAAAAATCTAAAAATATATATTATTTTCCGAAAAAAAATAAAAAAAGTCAAAATAATAAAAAACATTCCATATTTTCCAAAAATGCCAAAAAATAAAAAGCCAAAAAGACTTGTATTTTTCCAAAAATACCAAAAATCCAAAAAAAAAAAAAAAAATCCCTTTTATGTCCAAAAATTGGAAAAAGGTTCAAAAACGTTTTTTTTTTTTTTTTTTTTTTTCCAAAAATGCGTGGAAAATCCCTAAAACATCCAAAAAGCCTCAGGGTTTAAATAAGATTAGGTACCGAAAGGGCATTAGTGATTAACTAGTGTAATCAAGTCCCCGATCCTAATTTCTCTAGTTGCGCAGGAGCGAGTATTTCTCCCAATATTTCGCATGGGTTTCTAATCAACCCACCCCAAATTGATTAGTGGCGACTCCGTTTTAAAAATTAACTTACAGGTTAAAAAATTTGACCATTAAAGTCGTGAATTGGTGGACTTTGGAGAGTCCGGGCTCAATGAATCTAGCCGAGCCATTAGCCTCCGCTAGGCGCCCGCCCCGATCGGGCGCCGGAAAAAAAGAGGTCGCGACAAGATTCATTTATAATGATAAGCCATTTATATTTAAAAAAAATGTACATAATATGATATGAATATATCCGACTTTAATATTGCGATTCACCGAACAGTAGATAGGATATAGAAAAATCTCAAAATTTCATATCCTATCCTATCCAATCCTATCATTGTTAGAAATTCAAATGACCAAATGTAGCCTTAGAGTTTTCTCTCCCTTTCAGACGCTAACCCTTTCTCTAAGTTTCTATTCCCGAGGAAGAAAGGCTCTCTTTCCCTCCCTCTCCTTGTCTATCTCCCTATCTCTTCATCTTCAAGACTTCTTCGTTGATTTCATGGATATCGCCGTCAATTTCCTCCACAAAAGTGGAGAGTTTTCTCCTCGTGAGCTTTGAAGATAGAAGTGCAAGTGCTTCAAATGAATCTACTCCCTCCAAATCTACTTGCTTGCTTTGGTTTTAGGTGCTTGCTCCAAAAAGTCAAGCGCTCCGCAAGACTCCGAAGCTCCTCTCCCAAGGTGGGCTTATTTGAAAGTGATTTTGTGATCAACCGGTATCTGTTTTGCAATTCTAGTTAAATCTAGATTTGGGTCTTTTTCTATTACGATCAATATGTAGATTTGGGATTCATAAGGTGTTAGGGCCCATTTGGTTCGGCTTTTGGGGAATGCATTTGCAGTAATAAAAATACCTTTGGGTGAAGTGGGTTTTTCGAAATGCAAATATCGTTTGGTAAAATTTGCATTTGTAATTAACTTTTATTAAATTAAAAAAGCAAAAATACACTTATATTTTTTTTTTGAAGTCCAACCATTGGACCGTCGGATCCGGATGGCCGGATTTGGCCCCGGACGGTCGCCGGGGTCAGGCGACAATCACCTGAGGCCGCGTAACCTAGGCGACGACCGCCTGCATCGCCTGGGTTCACCCGACCTAGGCAGCCTCAAGCGACGGTCGCCTGAGGTTGCGCAAACCCAGTCGACGGCCACCTGGGTTCGTGCAACCTAGGCGATGAGGTGCATTGGCAAGTTGCATCTTGGAAATGCAAGTTGGTACTATTCATCTTCTCTAAGCCACCGCCGATTGGAGGTCGACGACCGCTGACCGCCAACCAAGGGGTCGCACGCGCCGGCAACCGTCGCCTGAGGGTCGCTTGAGCCTGACCCCGGTGACTGTCGCCGGACCTCAAGCGACGCCTGGGTTGCGTGATTCAAGCCATCAGTGGCTTGAATCATGCGACCTAGGCGGTCGCCTACCAAGCCATCGCCGATTGGAGGCCGACGACCGCTGGCCAAGGGGTCGCGCGCGCCGGCGACGCCCCGACAACCGCCGCTTAAGGGTTGCCCAACCCCGACGACCGTCGCCGGACCTCAGGCGACGCCTGGGTCGTGCGGCCTTAGGCGGCCGTCGCTTGGGTCGTGCGAACCTAGGTGACCTCAAGCGGTCGTCGCCCGGGTTCGCACAACCCGGGCGACGGCCGCCCTGAGGCCGCGCAACCTCGGGCGATCGCTCGGGGTCAAGCGATTCAGGCCATTGATGGCCTGAATCGCACAACCCAAGCGTCAACTGAGGTCCGACGACGGTCATCGGGGTCGAGCGACCCTTAGGCGACGGTTGCCGGCGCGTCACCGGTGCGCGCGACCCCTTGGCCGGCGATCGTCAGCCTCCAATCGGCGATGGCTTAGAGAAGATGAACAGTACCAACTTGCATTCCCAGGATGCAACTTGCCAATGCACCTCAAGAGCTCCATTGAGTTAAAGGCCTTTAGGCTCCTTTGGAGATGCAATTGCATTTTGCCAAAGTCACACAAAAATACGAATCAAACGCGTTTGCATTTAGCCAAAGGTCTTTAGAGTCCAAATGAGCATTTCAAATGCTGAACCAAACATGGCCTTAATTGTGCTCTTTCAACCTATTAGTTGTGTTGTTGTTTCTATACGGTGATGGTGCTGGGGACGTCAAACCTAGGCATGTTTTGCCTTTTGGTAAAGCCGTAGCTACTAGAAAGGGAAATACTGGCATGTGCTTATGATTGATGATGATTAAAGTTTCAATGATGGTTGCTGATTGTGCTTTGATGCTATGGTAAGCAAGACTTTGTAGGGGTACCAAGTTGATTTGTTTTTTGGGGTTGGTTTTCTCTTAAAGTTATATATCTCTTTTATGTGAAATAAAATTTTTCCTTTGGACTGAAAAAAAGAAAGGAACCAAACCAATAAAATAGTACCGTTGAAAATTAAAAATAAAATAGAAAAACAATATGCACAAATTTTACGTGGAAATTTGAATGAGAGGAAAATCATGGGACCACTAAAAACTTTCGTTAATTATCAAGAATTTATCACTAGTTACATGCGTACGTGTTTCTATCCATATCCAATTAGAGATTGACACGTAAACGCTGACTTGGAATTAAAAAAAAAATACGAAAATAAGTTGCTCTTTCTTCCTCCTCGCTTCGTTCAAATCTGGCCCGACCTCTACTTCGGGCTCAAGTCGGGTGGGCTTGTTTTGTCTATGGGCCTGCATGCGTGGGCTGCCCTTTTGCAAGGGATTGGGCCGGCTGGTTGGGCCCAATCTGAACCAAGGAAAGGCCCGACCAAGGTTGGTCGGGCCTTGGTGTTCGACGGGCTGACCGGCCCGCCCTTGAATGGGTCGGACTCGGGAGAGTCTGAATGACCCTCCCCGACCGGGTCAAACCCAGGTCGAGTCTGACCGGACCTGACCCGGTTCGCCCAAAAATTTATTATTATTATTCTTAAAAAAAATTAAAAAAAATTAAAAAATTTCGAAAATTCAAAAATTGTAGGGTTTGGTTGGAAATTGTCATGTCTTGCCTTTTAGTGTAATTAGGCCCTTATTTGATTGCACATTGATTATATCGCGGGTTTAATTTACATGTTTTATTATATTTGCAATTGTCTAGTTGCATGCGTTAATTTTACTACAATTAGGATCTTGGTAGCTATGATTGTTACTTTAATGATTGTGTATTTGCATGATCACCTCACATGTTAGTAGATAGGTATAAAATCAATCCAAACTACTTGACAAAAATAATTTATTTTAAAATGAACAAGATTAGGTATCAAAATGGCACTAATTGGTTAATTAGTGTAATTAAATCCTCGACCCTAGATTCCCTAGTTGCGTAGGAAGTGTGGTATGCTCCCGTGCCTCACTTGGTTTCTAATCGACCCTAATAGGCTGATGACAACTCCTTATTGCGAAATTCTTAAGAATACCCTAATGTCACGTGAGGTATGGGCTTAGAAGAACCAAAGCCTAATCGTGGGCCCTGGGTCCATCCTTTAGGCAATATCCTAAACTTATTCCCTCCCCCGAGGGGTAGGTCGCAACACTAGCCATGTCAGGATCATCCCTAAATTGTGCTTCATGCCGTCGACCAAATTCACAGGATGGTCTGCAGGAACACGTGCTGCTCTCTTTTATTGCGGCCTTGTCCTAGAACCCGCAAGAACCAAAAAAAGAAGATGAAGAAAGAAAGGCAATCCAATTATTTCCCGGCCTAACCAAAATCTAATCAATAAAGAAGAAATTGGCAATTTCTCCTTTGCTTTTGACTATTGGGCATCGCCAACAATTTTTATTATATCAAGAAATTAAATGTTTCAGCTCAATTTCCTGGATCCCCAAGCGGGGGAGTAAATCGCTGATTCCCTCATTAGCATTTTTTTCATGAACAAGTAGATGTGGTTTAGACGTGGAAAATGAGTGTGAACATGCGCAATTCACTATCCATGAGTAATTTTTCGCTGAGCAAGATATAACAGACCATACGAATTAGTTGTCGACGTACTGGACGGGTTCAATTTCGTGCTTTGATTAAGGATCCTGGACTTGAAGGCCAATCATCAAACTGTACACCATTATCGTGGCTTAATGCAGCCAGTTAACCAAAGACTTCAAGATGCATTGGCAGAGACAGCTGATTTTTTTTTGGGTCGAATGGGAGAGCGGATAATTTAATTACCGCTTTATGTTCTTGACAGATGCATAGGAAAATGGCTGTACAACCTAAGCACGGCTTAGACGAAAAAGTGCCAATAAAAAAAAAATGGCTTGGACCTTTTAAGCGATGGTAGGCATATCAAACATCTTTTATTGATAATTAATCAACCGTCCTACGTCTTTCGCAACAGATGAGTAGCAGATTTCCAAGCTGTTAAAATGAAATGGGAGATAACCTTAAAGGTTAAACCTCCTATAGTACAATGGCTTTAAAGGACATAAGAATGCTTCTCTCTTGGCTTTCCACACTATTATAGATTTTGCCTCTCCGATGTTCGAAGATTATAGATGCCAGGCACACCAAACATCTTTTATCAATAATTAATTAACCCTCCTGCATTTCTTCCTGATCTCGCCGTTGGATCCAGTGAGGGGCTTGATGTCGCCCATTTTGATGATGGAGGCCACGAAGTCCTTGAAGAAGGTGCTTTGGCTTTTGGCGTAAGTCCTGATGAAAGAGTCGGTGGACCCGCCGTTGAAGAGCTGCTGGTCAGAGTGGAGGAGGCCTCGTTTCTTGATGAGGTTGATATAGTAGGAGTTGTCGAATAATGTCGCGCTCTGGAAGTCAAGCCCAGCTAGATTGTTGTCACCGACGCCGGTGACTCTTGGGCAGTTGCTCTTAGCCACTCGGGCAAATGAGCTTTCAAGATTGCTCTCATTGTAGATCCTTGCCCGGAAGTTTGTGCATCTTGCTTGCCCAATTGTGTGCCCTCCTGAGTATATAAGAGTAAGATGACATAAAAATAAGAATTAATTCGAGTAATTTAGTACATATAAAAATGTTGTGGATACTGAATAGACTAGGTCTATGGGTGATGAGGTGGACGAAACCAATTAAAATGCAAAAATTGCATGAAACCTTATGTTCTTTAGCAGGATCCAGTATGGAATTCATGAAATTTTCAAAACGCGATTGACTTGATTTAGTAGATTTAGTCTATGTAGTACTTGCTCGTAAAACATCATACCATCTCATGATATTTACAATCAATATTCTGTAGTTTTTTTTTTTATTTTTTATTTTATGTTTATCAAGTGTTCTAGAATATAATGTATTGAGCGGTGCTTAACAAATGTCTTAAAGCAAGCCTTAGTAAAAATTGTTAAAGGCAAGCTATATGAATATCAAATGGTTGAGAGAGGGGAAATTCACCGTATAGAGCGACGAGGTCCTTTAGAGAAAGGCCTTGATTTTGGAAGCTGGAAATGAGAGCGCTGAGGTTATTAGTTGGAGGAGGAATGCTATTGTTAGCTGCTGCCTGGCTCGCAGTTCTTGCGTCTCTCCTTCCCAGCTTCACATCCCACCTTGGCCCTCCCAGCTGCCCAATTCATTCGCAACAAATTACTATTCATGCAAAATAATCATAAGCTTTCATCTCTACTATTCCATTGCTAGTTAAGTTCCAACGACTTACTATCCCAACTGAGTCTCGAGCAATAACCGCCAACAAATCAGCACACGAGACGATACTGGGGCACACTTTCTCCACCGCAGACTTAATCCTGTCCACGACATCGAACCCTCGCAAGGAATTTTTGTTTGGCATCGCATTCTTCTCTCCAATGAATGTAGGTGTGTCATCCAAGAGATTCGATCCGTCACAACCCTAATAAATAAACGATGAATATCGAAAAGGAAATGACTTCAGTTTGTTATTTAACGAGCCAAATTTTTCTTAGGTATGCCTCGAGGACTTTTTCAAATGACCATATTACAATCCCCAGCCAATAAAACTATGCTTTTAAATCTAGCAAATAGGAACTGGACTTGACTTCAATGCAACATCTTACTTCATGATGACTTGCCAGGTCGAAGTGCTTTCTTTAGTTTTTGCATGGGATCCGTACCCTCACAAAATGATATACTAGGTCATATGTTTCTTTTCACGTACTTGCCTTGGACAAAAGGACAAGACTAACCGACGCTCAAAGTTGGATTGATTTATTCTTTTCTCTGAATATGCTTAATTCTCGCTAGGGATGACGAAAAGAAAGATTTAGCCAATTGCTAGACGACGATGAAAAAGAGACTCTTGTCTAGGCTTGACCGACGCAAGACATCACACTTCAAGAACATCATGTTGGGATTTTGTTGACGAATGAACAGACCACAAAACTCGTAGGGCACGTATACGGATGATTAAAGAAGCATGTGCGATTGAATAATTTTTAAGACACTTGATTATCGGGGAATAATGTCGAGAAGTTAAAGTGGATGAGAAAGAAAAGTTACATTGACGAAGCAATCATGGAAGAACAAGCGGAGAAGCGAGGCGCCCATCCGGGTCTCGTTGGCAATCGCTGCGCGCACGATTTTCTTCACCGTCGGGAAGAGCTTGGGGCAAGTTTTGGCGTAGAAGTCAGTCGAAAGTTGAGCACGCGTGCCCCCCATAAGGAGCACGACGCAAGCCAAAGTCAAAATGGCCTTTGAAAATGAAGAAGGCGAGGCCATTTTCAGCACGCTAATAACGAACTGCGCTGTGTGTCTGATGAAGAAATGACTCGATACAAGTGGGATTATATAGAGAGCGGCTCTCAAGGTGGCAGGGGGCTTCAACAGGTGAAACTTACACGTAGAAAGTGCATGGTGGTTCTAGGTTTGAAAGATAAAAAAGAAAATACAATCGAAAATAGACAGATTCAGACGAGAATATTATACGAGGGGATTAGGCACCATTGATGATGATATGGAACCAATTTCTCATAAAGTAAAGTAGGCGGGACGCGGCTTTCTTTGAAAAAGTGATGTTTACATTGCCAAAAAGATGTAATTATTTAAATTGATTTGGTGAATAATTTGTCAAAAGGGTCTCCGTAAAAGTTTCAATGTTTTTTGTCGAAATGTCGGGATCCATAAATGAGAGACATCCATGATAATGTCTCGTGGTCTTGACATGATTACCAAATCGAAATTTACTTCTTACCCTGACCCAATGTGCAGCGTCTGCCAATCCTCAAGTACTACAGACTTGAACGACATGCACCATCTACATAGAATCGAAAAAGAATAGTCAGTCATATACTGGGGACTCATCTCCTTTCAATTATCAATTTGACCACAGCCCTTATTTTCACATGAATGTTCACTTATTTGGATGGATGAGGGCACGGAACGGACCAATAAGTTATGTTCCTTGCAGTACTAGTACCGCCAGATAGAAGCGTTTTACCTTTTGTAAAGCACCGTTTGTTCACCAGCTTGCATCCTTCCATAAAAGTACAAATATGATAGAACGAATATGTCGGGTATGACAGCAACATTGGATCAATATCATTTATAGGCGATGGGCACATGGGATGCAAGTCGCACGTTAGAAGCACAAGCGAAAAAAACCAACACTTCAATTAAGTAAAAGGGAAATGATAAAGAAATTACATTGATCCTGCATGAATCTTGTGCCGTGATTGATTCTGTTGATTGTGCACATATGCCAGAATGAAATAAATCAACCAAGATTCACTAAAGTTTATTGGCCGATGGGTCCTCAAGTTTCGTCGATGCTTTGTACAAACATCTACGCAAGTCAATATGTTCGATACGCCTGCGTGAAACTTTTGTACAGCCGTCTGGGAAGCTTCTCTGTTGGTCTGACCATGATTGTGAAGAGCATTAAAAGCAGTGATTTGTGGGGGAGTTGTTGAAAGGATTGCCTCTCCGTCTTCTATCTAATTACTACATTAAGTCAACAAGCTTATGCATTTTCATTGCTTTCTTTGTGTCGATGTCATCATCCAGAGCAGTTAAGTTTAGAAAACCTGAGGCCGGGAAAAGTACCAAAAAAGTCCTAAACCTATTATATTGATACAAATTCATTCATAAACTTTTTAATTGGACCAATTCAGTTATAAACATTTTAATATTGGTATCAATTCAGTCTATTTAACCAATTTTGGCCGGCCGGCGCTAACATGAATGTCGGCCGGTGACCGAACGCTGACATGGCAATTTTTTTAATTTTTCTTTTCTTTTTCCTTTTATTTTCTCTCTTCTGCTCCTAGCAGTGGCCACGAAGCCCTCGCCTGTCGCCGGCAAAGGTCACGGCCCTCACCGAGCCTCTCCCAAGGCCGCCGGCGATGCGGCTTCGCCTGAATATGGGCGAGGCCCGCCTCACCTTGGCCTTACCGCAAGCGAAGGTGGCCTTGCCCGAGGCTGGCAAGGCCATGGCAACCATTGCCAGGGCGGAGGCGAGGGCCGCTAAGCCCTCACCAACCGCCGACGAGGGTCGCGGCCCTCACTTAGCCTCGCCCGGGGCCACGGGCGAGCCGGCCCGGCGATGGCCGCCTTCGCCTATGGCAAGGCCAAGCGAGGCTAGCCTCGCCTGCATTTGGACTAAGTCGACTCGCCCGCGGCCTTGGGCGAGGCCGAGCGAGGGCCACGACCCTTGCCTCCGCCTTGGCGATGGCCGCCATGGCCTCGCCAGCTGCGGGCGAGGCCGCCTTTGCCAACTACGGGCAAGACCACCTTCACCCATGGCAAGGCTAGGGCAAGGCTGGCCTCGCCCAGATCCGGGCGAAGCCGCCTTGCCAGCGGCCTTGAGAGAGGGTTGCGACCCTCGCTGGCGGCAAGCGAGGGCTTCGCAGCCCTCGCCCGGTGGCCGGCGAGCCTCACCGGATTTGCCAGCCACCGCTAGGAAGAAGAGAGAGAAAAAAAAATAATAAAAAATTTGAAAAAAATCATGAAAATTGCCACGTCAGCGTCCGGCCACCAACTGACGTTTACATCAGCGCCGACCAGTCTAAATTGGCTAGATGGACTGAATTGGTACCAATATTAAAAGGTTTAGGATTGAAATGATCCAATTAAAAAGTTTATGACTGAATTGGTACAAATGCAATAGGTTTAGAACTTTTTTGGTACTTTTCCCCCTGAGGCTTGCGAAGACAACATGTCTTGACTATTTAGTATGTATCTGCCGATTCTCTTTGACAGTATGATCCTCCTCATCGATCTGGAAAGGTTGATTTTGTAGATTTAATACAAAGTTTTCATTTCACACTTGAGTTTTCTTCTTCATATTTTGACTTTGCCGAAAAGCATGATGCATGACTTATTTGGCAAGCAAAACCAAAACTTCATATACTCGATTATATCAAAGGTTGTATGTCCTATTCATTCGGTCCCCGAGGCGTTCCAAGGAGTTTGTCGATCGAGGAAGCAAGCCACTAGCAATCAAGTTAGGGTAGTTCCCACTAGGGCAGACAAGGGTAAGCATGCCAGCAAAGGTTAATAACATTTATAAGAAGGGTCTTCTACTCATAGGATGTGGAAGAAAATCGTGCATGTAAGATCCTAAGTTTGTTGGTTATGCAAATAAAATTTAGTAAATTGGTAAAAAAAATTGGTAAGTTGCTAACTATAAAAAATATTTGGTAATCACAAAGGCCTCAATAAGTTACTCATAGATCATCTCGAAAAAAAAGCAATGATTTTTTTTTTTTAATAACGGTTTTTATTAACAGAGAATGGAAAAGCATAACTCTGCGAATTTTAATAATAGCTGATGGGGATTTCGTACCATTATTGCTTGTTGTTGTTATAATATCACTATCCCTTTCGTAGGCTGCAAGGGAAGGAAGAACTTTGTGGCTTTTAACCGCGTGAAGGAATCTAGAAACTTGTCCCAAAAGGCATATTCCACTTGTCAAATAATAGCTGAGAAAAGGAAATTTCCGAAAGTGGCCCTCGCATGATGTCTGCATGGACATTAAGTAATGCCATCCGATTCTCGTTTTGCAAACAGGACACGATTATGGAAAACTCATGGCTAAGTCTTGAAAATGATCAAGATGTTTAGGTAATGATAACTATTGAAATTTGACCGTGGACATTGAAGAGTGCCTGTGATCGAGTACCAACTTGGTTCGAGTCCTTGCATGTGGATCAATTTTCAAATTGTAAGATAGCTTCGAGATCAATTTTACTTCCTCAATTTATGTTTTGCCTCCATCTTAAGGAACATTGAAATGTCTCTCTCCTAACATGTCACCATCTTCATTTGTTTTAACACAAATGAGTGAGCCATGAGACCATGTCACCCAAGCCCCGGCAAAGGCAGACAAGGCCTCACCAGTAGCCAAAGAGGGCTTTGCGGGCCTAGCTGGAGCCTTGTCGGCCATTGCTGGAAAAAGAAGACAAAGGAGGAATAAGAGAAAATAGAAAAGGGAAAAGGAAAGGAAAAGGAAAAATCAAAATAAAATAAAATAAACAAAAATTTAAAAATTATTTGAAAAATTACCGTGTTAGTGTTGATCAGACAACCATTGTCAACGTCAATGCCAGTTGGCCAATATTAGCCGAATGGACTAAATTGACACAATTGTAAAAGGTCTATAACTAAAATTATGACTTTTTTGATAATTTCCACTCTTAAAGGTGACATCCTTAGGCATCATAACATACCTTTAAATAAGTATAGGGCTGTTGATATGGGATATTAGGGGTCATTGATCATCAAACTTGCTAACTAGCATGCCACAACAATATTTGATTTGCACATTACAAGAATTATGTGACTGGTCACCATCTTGAGAGCTAATTATCTCAAGAAAAATAGACTTGAAGTGGGGCTAATTTCTCAAAAGATAGCTCAAAGTGGATCTTGTATCAAATAATAACATGAAGTGGAGTAGTTTTCTTAAAGATGACGTCGAGTGAATCTTTTCTCAAATAAAGACCTAAATTAACTAATTTAGTCTCAAATGGAGGCTTGAAGTGGACTTCATCCGATGTTGCTCATTCTATTCCTATTTTTCTTTCTTTCTTTTACTAGACAATTAACTAAACATGAAAATTCCAGTAAATGGAGGGAATGGATTAGTGGGGAAAAAAGATGATAAAAAGCAACAGCTGAATAATTCCAAGAACTGCCGACCCCCAAAAAAAAAAAAGAATAATTCCCAGAACTGCTCATTTGGTGCATTATTCAAATTAGATGAAGTCCTTTGAAGACCTGAATGTTGATTGGTGAAATTGATACTACAAATTCCCAAAACAATTGTTCATACCCATATCCACCGAGTTCAACGATAGATGCATACACTCATTAAGTTTGAAAGGTTTGAATTTAGCTTGCACATATTTCGATTTTTATTTGAGACTAAGTTAGCTAATTCAGATTTTAATTCGAAACAAGGTTCACTTTGAATTTTCTTTGAAGAAAATAACTTCACTTTGGGCTTTTATTTGAAACTAAATTGTCCACTTCAAGCTCTTATGTAAGACAAGGTCTGCTATGTGGCCTCTTTTGAAAAATCTACTTCACTTTATATTCTTATTTGAAATTTTCCCTCAGTTCAACGATTCTTGTTGAGATATAGACCCAAATTAATGCATGTTACTTAACACTTCCGACGAAAAAGATCATTCAAAATTAGTTACTCAGAGTAGACCTTAGAGGTAAACAATTGTGCACATTCACATATCCGGTTTTAGACAGTCTTTTTCTTCTATAGAATTCTGTCATATGCATTAGAACTGCACTGGAGTTAAATTTGATAATTATTGAGATTTTTCAACGTGAGGCAAACAGGGAGGATTGCATTGCGACTTTTGTCAATAATCGGTGAGAAAATAATTATTTCCAAAAAGATGTCGAATATTTTCAAGTACATATATTAATAAGAGATAAGTATATTAGAAGTCATAAACTTATCATAAATGTGCAATTGAGTTTTAAATTTTTTAGAAAATACAATTAAATCATAAAATTTGTCAAGTTTGTGCAATCAAGTCCATCTTAAAAATTTGTTAAGTTCGTGAAATCAAGTGATTCTGTTAACTCTGTCTAACTTGACAAACGAAAAATGTTAATAAATTTTAGAACTTAATTGCACTTTTCGAACATTTTAACATTCAATTACATTGTTGTGATAAGTTTTAGGACTTTAGTGCATTTATTCCTATTAATAATGAAGGAATTTATGTAGAATTTTATGTATGGATTAGCGAGATGTATACCTAGACGAAGCTGTGACAAAATCTACGTGTTTAAGCCAACAGTCTCGCTTTTGGCTTTCCGCATTTACCCACCTATTATATATTATCCTTTAAAGCAAATATCTCCTCTATGTCCTCCACTTTAATTCATTTTTCTTATCAAAAGACTTTTTCGAAGACTAAAATTATAAAACCCCGGAACACCAAAAAGTACTCAACAGTTTTTAAGTTCAAAAACTAGCCACTGCCTGAAAACTCGAATTTATTTATGAAAAGCATGAGGCGCGCGCAACGCGCGCTGGTTCTAGTACATAAAATATAAATAAAAAATGTTTTGACTCCTGCCATAAAGTCAAAAGAAACTTATGAAAAGAAGTTGCCATGTAAAAAGCAGGAATCAAAGTATTGTTCTTATAAGAAATGATTGGATATTCAAATGTTGTAGAAGTCTTTGCGAAGGTTAACATAACTTGCATTGGCCTGCGCAAATTATGGTGAGATTAAAACATGCGAAAACATGATTGCGGCAAAGGGTGTCAAAAAGTCCTACTCGAAAGTATAAAATGTTAGGTGAAATAAGACAGCATACATACAAGCCACAGTCAAACCTAATAATTGAACGATGTGAGATAAGACTTTAACAAAGGATTTGCTCTTGGAGGTGGACTTTCATTCAGTGCAAGGTATGCATAAGAGTGTTTCAATTCTTTTCTAATTTTTTCATCTTTTTCAAAACTTTGCACAATCATAGTCCGACATATTCGGTAGGACATTTGGAAACAATTATTTAAATTTTCAAATGATAGTTAAGAATCAAAGTGGATCTTGTGTTATCTCCTCGATAAGAGGAATTAGATTGTGTTTAAAGCGATGAGGGGTTGAGCGCTAGGACAAAATGAACTTGAGGAATGTTTCAAATAAGATCAATTGGATAATCTTGTAATCAAGTGGGCAGTTAGAGTGGTTTACCCTCCTCTTTTTTGAATTTTACAAGCACTAAAGGAAAAAAAAAACAAAATTCAGACCATGTAAGGGAAGAGGCATATAGAAAGCAATAGAACAGTCCTAATACAGTCGAAATCTCTCATATTCTTCGAAACCAGCACATCAAATCTAGAGGAAATCATTTTCTCTTTTGCTCTTTTTTCTTCTCCTCTTCTTTGAGCAGAATGTATTAATTGGACTAATGCATTATTAACGCTATATGTGATGATGCGTTATGATTTGATTTTTTGTTCCTCTCTAAATATCTTCATACTTGTAACCCTAGAGGAGAAATTTCCATGGTTTTGGCTTCGATTTGCTCACAACCCTCAACTTCTTTGATCTCCCTCTTGTAGATGTACCTGCTAGATGCCCACAAGAAGACACCAAGATTTAGTGTGGATATGACCAAAAGGAAGCCATAATAATAGTCCAAGTGAGAGTCATTCAAGTTGTTCGCGATCCAGCTCTTCTGTCCGAACTTCCCGGTGATCTTGTCGGCCATTGTTACAAGAAAGCTGTTCAAGAAATTCCCGATGCCGATCCCACTCGTGAAGAATGTAGTGCCTAGGCTCTGCATGTCTTCTGGCGATTGGTCGTAGAAAAACTCAAGCAATCCGATTGCATTGAAGACGTCCGCGATCCCTAGCAGGATGTACTGAGGCAGTAACCAAAAGATGCTCATGGGGACAATGTCCTTCGGGCCTGCTATATGGTGGGAGCTGATCACGTGCATCCTTCGAACTTCCACGGCATAAGCAATGGCAATAGCAATCACTTGGATCGCGAACCCAATCCCAAGCCTCTGGAGCAGTGTGATCCCTCTGGGGTTCCCAGTTTTCCGGCGCATGAAGGGCACGAAGTACCGGTCGTACATCGGCACGGAGATGAGCATTGAGAGGGTCACAAAGCTCCCTAGGGAAGCGGCCGGGATATGAAAGTCTGGCCCCAGGGTTCGGTCCAAAGTGGTGCCTTGTTTGACAAATAATGTGTTGATCTGTGCCCATATGGTGCTTGGGATTAGAGTGACAAACCATATCAGGATCATCCCTAAAATGAGCTTCATGCCTTCAACCTGAGTCACTGTGCAGGGTGGTCTGCAGGAATTTGTGCTGCTCTCTTTTATTGCAGCCTTGTCCAAGAACCTGCAAGAACAAAACAATGAAGCGATCCAGTTATCTTACAGGCCAACCATAATCTAATCAATAAAACAAGAAAATGAAAAATTTCTCCTTTGCTTTTGACTATTGGGCCTCGTCAACAATGTTTCTATATTAAGAAAATATATTTTCGGTTCAATTTCCTGGATCCCTAAGCAAGGAGTCAAAAGCTAAGTATCTGACTTAGTGGAAGTCGATATGTATCACTCCACTTACCTTGAAAAGGCCATCACTTAGTGGACCAAATAAGAGAACTGTCTTTATGTGCAATAACTTCAGAGATCATTCGCTACGAAAATGGAAAGTGGTGGTCTTCGCCCGTCACTAATGTGGAAGAATGCCCGTCCCAGGGGGAAGTACAGAAATTACCGACAATTTACACGTGAAACACAAAATCTCCTATGCTATTAGCATTATTTTCTATGAGCAAGTGGATGTGGTCCAGACGTGGGAAATGAGTGTGAACATGAGCAATTTGCTATCCATGAGTAATTTTTTGCTGAGTTAGATACAACAGACCATAGGAATTACTTGTTGAGGTACTGGACATGTTCATTTTCGTGATTTGCTTAAGGATTTGGGACATGTAGGTCGATCATCGAGTTGTGCGCTACACTTATGACTAGTGCAGCCATTAAACCAAAGACTTTGAGATGCATCGGCAGGGACAGCAGATCATTCTGTTACCGATTTGTGTTCTTGACAGATGCATGGGAAAATCGCTGTATAGCCTAAGCTTGGCTTCAAAGACAAAAAGTGTCGATCAAAACAAAGAGGGAATATGGTTTCATGTCACATGAAGTCCTTATGTAATTGTGCAGCAGAATCTGTCTTTCCTTCTCACGACATACGAGTGCAATGAATGAGAGAGGACCGCACTGTTGTTATTCCTGCATGCCATTTATTAGAATCTGAAGAGTGGTGGGGTTACTTAGGGGCCACACTTAAGCACGATTTCATTCACACACGAACCAACTTGCTCAAAGATTGCGACTTTTCCTTACTTGAATCCAAAATAAGTGCACATGAGGGGGCAAAAAAAGTTCGTCAAAACCACATTTGCAATTGATGATGTAGCAGAATTCCAAGCTGTTCAAATGAAATGGTAGGTCCCCTTACACCTCCTCCCGTGCAATGGCTTTAAAGGATATGAGAATGCTTCTCTCTTCGTTTTCCACACTACTAAAGACCAGATAAGAGAATGGTATGGAACTTTTCAGAGGAGTTTGGCATATTAACCATCTTTTATTAGCCACCCCCACCACCACCTCCACCACCACCACCACCACTACCGACCACCCATTTAATAGTCATGATGAAGAGGATAAGTAGTGTAAACCAGAAAGAAGAAGAAAAGGAAAAGCATCGTCAACGAAAATGGGGACAGACTTTAGTTGATGATCACACAAGATCTTGAGTTCTTTCACTCGCGTCGCTATCAGTGAATCTCACTTGTCATTTCATAAAATTTGACATTCTGGGTAAGATTTTCTAATTTTCTAACTGGTCATAGTCATGAGTATGCAGTATGACCATAAGAAGTCGGCAAGATCTATAGTTCTTTCCTTCCAATTTTCCAATTTTTAAAGATTGCACTGCTGATTTTCCCCCAGACGCCCCATTGTTAGCACGGAAAGAACAAAGCAAGCGTAAACATCAATCCACATTAATTTTAAGGCCATTCAAAAGGTATGAGCTGTGGATGAAACTGGAGGAATAATCAAAATGTCAGTAATCAGCGGAGTAGCCAGCTAGCATACCTGAGAGCCGTAGTGTGATGGATCTGGCGTTTCCCACTGCTAACATAGTATCGTAGCTCGAGCTCATGAAGCACTGAGGGATCATCAGGAAGCTGAAGCTTCCTGTTTTTAAAGGCAGTGATCGGTACTTGAATTAGATCTTTTGCAGGACTCCTGGTCTTCCTAACTTTGTGCCTGTAAATCGGTGTCCCCAAGTAAAATATAAATAGGGACAACAGCAGACCGACCGTGGGGATTCCATACCCCAATCCCCATCCTAAGTTCTCTTGAATGTACACGAGGCCAAGCGTCGCAAACAGAGCGCCCAAGAACGAGCTGAACATCCACCAATTGAAGAAGGACACCTTGAGCTCTTTCTCGTGAGGATTAAAGTCGTCAAACTGATCAGCGCCGAAAGTCGATATGTTTGGTTTGGTCCCGCCGGCCCCAATGGCGATTATGTATAGGGCACTGTAGAAGAATGCGATTTGTGAAGTGGAGGCCTTGTTGCAGACTCCATTTTCACACGTTGGCCTCAGGGATTTTAATGACACAGCCATTGTGAGAAAAATCATTCCCTGTTGAACAAGTTACACAGACATCATTAACTATACCAAGACAAAAACCACAAAAAAAAGGCAAAAAATAGGAGAGCCCCCATGTCAGACTCATTTTTGATTGGATAATAAGACCGACTGCATATGCTTGGCGTGTGAATTCTGTTGGTGTTTTCTGATGAATCCAAAGTTTCATGTCTTAATCAAGTTAGATGAAGCTCATTTTCCATCAGTTCAACAATAAAAACAGAGAAGAAAAAAAAAAAACATCGCACGAATGGTCCAATAGACAATGAGACCTTTCACGGTGGGCCCGTGAGATTAAGCTTGTGGAGGACAAAGATGCAGCTCGTTCATTGGATCAACGCCAGTTCATTGGTCCATAAACTTGAAAGTCCTATTTCTCGATTGGCCGTCACTAGTGGGTCTCAGCAGATTTCTTCCAAACAAGTGGCATGCTCTGTTTTGATAGTTCGCTATCATGTAAACAGTACAACTTTTTCCAGAACTTTCCCCAAAGCTACCATTACAGTAGCAGACCTTGTTGCTACTCCATGCCGATCAACTAACAATAACACACTAACATGACCATCTCGACCCGAATGATGATGAAGTTCTCATGCAAAATCAAGACTTCGATGCAACACGAATCAGCCAGATAAACTCGAGGCCGATAGACATCAGCCAGTCATCACGCATCAGCAATATAGGCACTAGAAATTCATAAAGTGGGTGGTGATTACCATGACGTAGATGAGAGATGAAACAGTGAAAGTCCAGAACCGACCCAGATAGGCATCGGCGATATAGGCACCGAGAATCGGCGTGATCCACACGGAACCCGACCAGTTGTTCACGTTCCTGACAGATGACACAGTGTCTTCGTGGAGTTGGGTGGTCAGATAGTTCACCAAGTTGGACGCTATTCCATAAAAAGCCATCCTCTCAAATGCCTCATACCCTGCAAATTCGACACGGTTAAATGAATGAGTGAAGACCCTTCTGCTTCACTTCATAACTAATTGTTGGCGGAAAAGGGCTCCATTGAAATAATGCAAGTTCTGAACTTTTACTATTAACTAATGGACATCAGTTCGGGCATCATCATCATCAAACACAGAGAGAGAGAGAGAGAGAGAGAGAGAGAGAGAGAGAGCAATCAAAGAAAAACGGAGTCTTCTGTGATGCAAGATGAACTACGTAAGCTTCAAAGGTAGAAACCCGAGAGGGGTATTAAAGCAGTGACCTCTGTCATATATTAAAACTAAGAATCTTGAAGAATCTTCGGGTTACTTTTGAAGTATTTAAGTGTAAAGTAAGACGGCGGGCTTTTTTTTGCTAGCTTACCAACAAGAAAAGCACAGGCTTTCCATTTTCCAGTCTTGGAGGCCAAGGCTGGGCGACAACGAAGATCCACAGTGCCATCTTGGGTGTAACCTTTGACATCCATATGTGAGAGAGAGAGAGAGAGAGAGAGAGAGAGAGAGAGAGAAGTGGGAAGTTAGGTCACGAAGAGGTAGTGTAAGAAGTGGCAAGCTTTATAGGGGCTATGCACAAACGGGCAGAAGGAAAAAGGTGCTTTCATGGAGCTTACCACGCATTGAGGAACTTGGCCCCGTGTTGATATCTCGATGAAGCTGAAGTGACGTTTCCTACACTTACAGTTGAGTAGGGCAATTATGTTTGAATTAAATATTCCTTAGCAGATGCTAAAATCGCGTATAAAATTCAACAATATAATTATATTAATCGCATCTCCTCTCATTTTAATTATAATATATTTTATTCCATACCCACTAGAGATTAAGTGTAGTCCATAGGCCACGGGTCACCACATCACACACCCAAGGAACAGGCCATTCACTCTGTAGCAAGCCAGTGGAAGTTGCCAGAAAGCCCATTAGAGCACAGAGTCGAGCTTCTATAAATCGATGGCAAATCTAATTTAGTGTGTTAGATGACACACATATATACAAAAGGGGCGGATGTTATCTTTGATATCATATTAGTAAGTTCAACATAAGAAATTAAACTAAAAAGTAAAGAGAGATGACGTGTATATAAACTCTATTATTAAGCGATGTGTGATATTTTAACAAAGTGGATTATTATAATTTAGGATGACCCATGAAAAATAATTGTTTCTAGTTTTATGACTCATGATTGTCTTCTTGGTTAGTCTCTTTTTTGTTCGGCTGTACTTTTCGGTTAATCTCTACGGGTGTATATTTTGGTTCGTTTTAGTTAAACCTATGGAATTTTCATTGCATTTAAGCTACTTAATAAGAAAACAATCCTACCCTTCATCGTTAGGCTCCTCCTACAATGAAGTCTATATCAAAAACATGCTAATGGAATTCGAAGATAACCACAAATTAACACGCCGATCACAAATTAAGTGGTTCGTTGAGAGATCATAATCGGAAAGGCCGCGAATGAGAGAGAGTCGATGTAGGTGAATGAAAAAGAAAAAAGAAAAAAAGAAGTCCTTGATTTGACCTAAAAAGTAAGAAAAGCAAAAGGCCTGCTTTAATCTGGGGTTTTGGGTTAAAAAGAAAAAGGTCAATTTGTTTCTCTTTGATTAAAACAAGACTGATATCATGATCGATTTGAACCACGGAAACAAGTGTATTATTGTGGATCTTTAGACGGTTTGGTTACTATCCATCCACATAATTGAAATTACAAATTATACTAAATGCGATCTATTCGAAAAAAAAAGAAGTCTATTTTGAACTTCTCTTACTCTTCGTCCAAAAAAAAATAAAAATTAATTCTCTTACTCATCTTCTCGGGGAAAGAGAGGGTGAGAGCAGGGATTATAAATTAATGACTATCTAACTCATTCACTCATAATCAGCCTATTGAAAAAAAATCACCTGATATTTTTTCTTCATCCACAATAAGGAAAAGTACCAAAAAAGCCTTAAACATATTGTATAAATCTTCCAATTGAATTAATTTAATCCTAAACATTTTCATATTTGGACTAATTAAGTCCATCTGGTCAATTTAGATATGAAATTGCTGACGTGGACATTAATCATCCTATATAGCACAATCAATGCTGGAATTAACTCTTTTTAAAATAATTTTTTCATAATTTTTGTTTTTCTAAATTTTTCTCTTTTTTTTTTTATATTATTTTCTTTGCTTTTTCCTTTTTTGTTTTCTATTCTTCTATTTTCCTTCTATGTTTTTTTTTTCCTATTGTGGTCAGAAAGGGCACTAGGCAAGGTGCTAGCAGTTGCAGGCAAAACCAACCTTATCATGGCCTAGTTAGTCGTGGGGGAGGCCACCTTCACCCATGGTCGGCTAGGCCATGGTAAGGTTAGGCTGGGCGAGGGCCACGACCCTCCCTGGCGACTAGCGAGGGCTTTGTAGGCTGGCGAGTTCTGACGATGTTCCCTGACCACAATGGAAAAAAAAAAAAAAAAAAAAAGAAGGAAAAGAGAAGGAAAAAAAAATTATTAAAAGAAATTATCCATGTTAGCGCTAACCATATTATGTAGGACGATTGGCATTTACGTTAGCAAGTGGTGGTCATTAAAAGTGATGAACTACAATCGTTCAATTAATGATATAGAGTAGAACCTAAGTAAACCCTAGAACTGACCTTAAAATCCGTGACAGTGTAGGTTCAAGATTTTGGGGTAATACATTCTAGGTTTCAATTAGGTAGATTCCAAGTTTTAGGATAGTAAGTTCCAGGTTCTAAAAAATGAATAACCTATTTCAACTGGTAAATTTTAAGTTTCAAATGGAATGTTTATGTAACCTGAAACCACTTACTCCTAAATGAAAGTGCATGATATGTCGGCAATATTGGGATATTTATTTGATTCTACATATATCTTAGGATTATGCATATATCTCCTTTTATAGTGCATATCCGAGGATAATCTTGATTGATTATATTTGGTATTCTGTTTATTTTATTACTTTAAATAGTTATCCAATAAAGCCAATAAAGAGGCTCGTGTTCTATTTATTGATATATTGGAATACACAGAAAATTTTCTAATTCAATCTTTCGCTTTATTGTTAACTTGATATCTGGGGTTGCTTCGATCAAGAGCAACAAGACGTTTTAGGATCTTCTTGCGGTGTTATAAGAGTATCACAACATTATCATATTCCACGCGAGGTCATGTTTTTGTTGGACCATGACGTGAAAAGTTACACTTAGGAAAGCTTCACACGGGTCTGTCTAAGAATAGAGGTATATTGAAGGGAATGGCAAGGTCTAAAGGAGGAAGATATGTGTGGTTACCACATGAATCATTCCCAGCGGCCCCTCTTATTCAGTGTATTCTGTTGGTCCACTCACCAATAATCTTTAAGTTTCCGGTCGTACAAATTTATTCGGCCCCGACTTTTTTGTTGTTGACTCTCGCTAGTGAGGGCTCTCTCTATCAAACGATATTCATGCCTTCTTCAACAACATATATCGAAAACAAACCCTAGAGAAAATTATTTAAAAAATTTTTAAGCTCAAGAAAGTACGAAAGGTTTCGGAAGGTTTTTTAAGCGGATACCCAACCCATGATTATGCTTGAAGTGCAGATGGGCGGATGATCTCGGCAATCGCCTTCCTTCTTGAACTCGGTCAGTCCGACTAGGTTTTTCAGTTTTTCATTGTCTATCTAGGCTTAATAAGTTTATATCGAAGAAAACTTCATGTTTTTAAATTCATGAACGAGATCAAGGAAGGTCTCCTAGATTCGACAGTTGACTTAGTCTGTTCGGGTTTGTCCATTATTGATCGAACCGATCAAAGTTATTTGCATGGTGTAGCTTTTGTCGTTGCAATGGGGGGTGGGTGGGGTTTGCAAATAATGCCCCCACTTGGTACGGTACATAGGACTACTTCCATTTGCTATGTATTGTCACTTGTCTCTATATGGTCCATAAGAGAAGCACATGTTCTCATTCTCGTCGAAGGAATCTGAGCTATTACGTTCTGAGCTCCCTACATGTTTATTCACTGTGCTGTTCACTGTTCTTTTGCAAGTTGAAGCCAATGAAATCGCGTCTCTTTTGGCCAAAGGAAAATAAACAATCATCTTCTGGAAGGAGAGTCAATTGTTGATAAGAATCTGCGTCAAATGCTATTGAGACATATGGTGACGCATTTGAAGCCATGTGGCTCGATTTAGGCCATGAAGTTGCATAGAATAAGCCAATTCTCGCATGGAATAACATAGTTGGCTGCTCTGTTCATATGAATTTTCTTCTAGCTATGAATCAGTGTCCTGTTGAATTAGATTGACAAATACAAAAGGGTCGTTGCAGGGCTTTTCTCAAACCTCAAAAAACGCGAGGTCCAATGAGATTTCTTGATTTATAATACGATTATTTTATTTGCGAACTAGGCATTTTAGAATCGATTACCTTGTCACCTCAAGGCGACATTCTCCACATGCACAAATCAGTGCTCATCCTTTCCTAGGTTCCCTTGAGTGGAATTGCTATGATTTACACGAAATTGATTTGATATGGAAGAAATCATGCGCGGAGGAACATTTTTTCATGCAATCTTCTGAAGCAAAAGAAAGGTTATATAAAGAAAAAGGAACAATATTGACAGTGGAAGAATGTGGACTTGATTAGGCCCCCACGTAGGATTTACCTCATACTTTGTCCCTGAGTTATGAAGTTAATGGGCTATATTAAGATAAGTATTTAATTATCTGATAATAAGGACTTCCTTTTCAAGAGATTATCTTACTTTTCAAACGTGTCAGAATCTGTCAGTTTCCTCTCCATCAAGCTCATTTCTTAAAGTGGAAAGTCCCTTCTCGGTTGCCAAAAATTTAGCTCACTAATCATTGAAGAAAGAGCGGTTTGATAAGATGAAACCCTAAATGAATCGAACGGATCCAAATTAGAGAGAAGAATCGGACACGAGAGGATTCCTTGATGCCGTTGCCATCACTTCCAAGAGGGGATGGAGCTCAAAAAATACTATAGCGATAGTCAAGTTTGCAGTGCATATACAGTGGCGGTGGACCACGAGCATCAGTGGAATGACTCCAAAAAGCCGATGCCGGGACATCGTTGGACATGGACGGATCGTAATGGAGTTTAATGTTTAGATACTGATCTTTTTCGAATCTTCAAGATCAGTACTTGTAGTCAATAAGTTGTAGCATCTGTTACCTAATGGAGTTTAATGCTTCTTGGCAAGAAGCATAATTTTATGAGGATTTCATCGTCGTGTGTTAATAATTAATGGAGAGCGTAGGTAGTAAAGATGATTAACTTTAGCACCTTATTTATGATTTTGCTATTAGGTCATTATGACAGCATGATTTGTTTAATTTCGACCTTCTCTTTCCTATTGTCAAATTCGTCTATCGGCCGGTATACAGTCTTGTGCTCGTCATGGGCCATTCTTAATAGGGTTTCATATTTGTTATCGTTTTTTTGAAATTAAACTTCACTGATGAAAATATTTCTTTTCTTTGATCCCATGATTCTCTTTCGAATGCCCATTGACCGCCGATTCTCATGTACTTCGCATCTTCAACCATGTCCAAACAATTCATGCTTTTTCAACATTAATTTCAACAATCGATGGACACATGCAGCACCGCCCTCTTGATCTGGTGGAGGGTGGATTCTTGCAGCACGAAAAGGGATTTGAGGTTGTTGCAGACAATGGAGGGCAACTAGCAAACGTCACTACCAAAAGAACCGCCTAGACCAAATCCATCTATGCTTTATGTCCAAGCCCTATGTGTATGAACAATAGGTTAGGGATGATGTCCATCTTGCGCCCACCACGAAAGAGATGGAAGTCGCTAGTACTGTTCTTTGTTTTTAATAGCATGTAGTATTCGAAACTTTCATCTTGACTGGTTATGCACGGAAATCACTCTGTCCATGCAAATTGCGGGGTTGTGAATTCACCGTCATAAACCTCACGTACAGAAAGTTCTTGCCCTGCGATATATATGGAGGAATTCACACTTATTAACTTAAAAGAGGCTGTTTAGAGTGCCTCACAATATCGGGCAAAGAATCATGTCTTTTCCCTGGGACGATCCTATTGTCGGTTTCTATTTGATCTTCCAAGGGATTGATTTTACCGGGATCAAGTCTCCATTCTTATATGAAGTAACTAAGACAATTCCACTATTCGGGGTACAAAAGTTTTCTAAAAGAGTTGGTAAATGTCAAGTTACTATAGACACTATAGCTAGCAAAGGGTATCGGACATTTTGTGACCCGAGTTGTTCTCAGATTCTTTGCTTGCCCGCCATATTAGCTTTACTGTTGAAGTGGAAATATAAAATTGCCCTCTTCTTGCACTGGAAACTATGAAACTAAACTATCAACTGACATGTAGGGTCTTAAAAGATAGTGCCCTCCCTGCAAAGTTGCCGGAATAATGATAGTGAGAAAAGAATACTTGCAATCACGAGGATTTCCCCAGTTGCCACCATTCCCACTTGGAAAGGAAGGTGGGGAACCTTCTCTAGGGTAGGGACGGAGATGTGTGAACGAGTGAAAAGAAATTATTAATCTTATGATGCTTCCATGGTTCTCAAAAATGCTTAATTTGACTTGCTAATATGAGTGGTCCATGTCAATCAAATTTATATGTTACATTATTAAGCAATAATTGGGGATTATGAGGCAAGTGACAAATGGAGTAGCTACTTAATTGATATATTAATATCACAAATCAAAATTTTAATTTAGATGTTATGCCCTGATTGTTATTTCCATAAAGAGAATTGATTTGGTTCAATGGCAATGAAAATTGATTCCCACAAGCGGTTTTAGATTCGTGAGAATGTACAAGATGATGACTATGTTAGCATGTTAAATGCACACTAATGACCAATCCACACCGTTTATAGTTGGCGAAACAGCGATAATAGTCTACTGCATTTTCGCCAACAGTATATCTTCAACGAATTCCTACTTGTGTCCTAAAGATATTTGAAAAGCAACGAATGATGCGGGTCGAATTCGACATACAATTTTAATTTTCTTAGCGGGCCAAAGGTGCAGACTTGGCCCATCTTGTCTATTATGTGTATTTTAAGGTACATTTTTGCAATCAAGGCCTTTTATATATGGGCCACCCTTTCGAGTCTTCCTACTATTTCTCCGCAAAATATATGCTGATTATATATCCACCGAAAGTGGCCTCAGTTCTAGTACGAGCACCTAGAGGGGGTGAATGGGTGCACAAACAACTTTTACAAAATATAGAATAAAGCTTTACTTTTAACCTGAGTCTGATTGATAATAGATTTTGTAGAGAAAATCAGACTCTAACAATTAAATAGAGTTGCGAGCAAGATAAAAGAGTTCAGGAAAGAGAATAAGAATACTAGGTTTATAGTGGTTCGGCTTAATCTAAACCTACGTCCACTCTCCCGCACTAATAGCCTACCGGCTGGATTTCATTATAAATCAAAAGAGTCGTTATAGTATCACGTTCTTGATTCCACAGTGTAGAGACTCTGCTACACTTCCTCAAGGCCTCACAAATGTCTAAACTCTCTTTTGAGTACAAATTTTCGCTCAACAATTGAATCAGTAAAGAACAAGGAGCTTCAGACTTTGGAATTTATCTATTGCGCACACACTCGAATAACTAGAGCTTCTTCCTTATATACTCCTCTATGCCTTCATGTCCGTTGGCACCTTTCAAATGAGTTTTTCCAATCTACCCATTGGACATAATCAAATTAGAGAGATCTCGAGTTACTTAAGGAATGTGATGATAGCCTACCAATCCTGCTCGCCCATACAATCAGAATCTAGGTTTCCATAAGTAGAACATTCAAGTATACTTTGTCAATCAACGGATCCAATTTACTCGTATTGATTTCAAAACGAATAATAGATCTTGAGATGTTATCTCCAACCGTGAGAAACTTCTTTAGTCGCTCAAATCAAATCCTTAAATAAATACTCGATTCTGAATAAGTCTTTTTCGTCGGTCTAGAAACTGTCAATGAGGGTAGACTTTAAAACTTGAGTCTGGCGGTCTGGCGATCTTCAAACTTTGACAGAAGAGTCTGCAAGTCTTCAGACTGGACTGATGGAAACGTTTTGTCAACTTCAAAACAAATAAAGAAATTTTCTCCAACAGCCTCGACCCAAATAGACTATAGGCCTATATTTTTATTTCTTTTAAATGCTTTGTGCGTTTGGCAAATTTTGCCACTAGAGTTTAGGCCTCTAAAGGCTCTTGTGCCAAAGTCAAGGCCTTTTGTAATCTAATTGCAAAGGCCTTGAGGGCAAAGTTCGGTTTTGCAAATGTTGAAAGCTCAATGCAACTTGGGGCTAGCATTGACTTTCAACATTTCAAAAACACTACTTCCGAGGTTTAATAAAATTATTTTTCTTTCAATCTTGCCCTCTCTAATATCTTGTATTCCATTCTTGAACTCATGAAACAATTGTTCTCTTTGAAACCAACGTTCCAAATATGGAGGTTCTCCCTCTTTGAATTATTCATGTGAAACTCTATCGAGCATCATGCGAGGCTCCCAAGCAATCGTCAAGGGTCGTCAACAATCGCATATGGTGGTGATGGTCGAGACTAGATTTGGACGGTAAAGGCAAGATCTGTGTTTCCACGATCTAGGTCACCGAGGTTGCGCCAACCTTGACTTCACCTTGCCTAGGTTGTCAACTATTGCATAGGGTGGCCGAGGATCACCAAGGTTCATAGAGGGTGTTGAGGGTCAAGGTGATCTAAAAGTGATGCTCCAGTTCTAGCTTAGGGTCGCTAGTATGACGCTTCATCGGGGTTATACGAGGCTCATTGACAGTCACGTGAGATCGCCGAGATCGTCGACAATCGTGGGTCTTAATTGCTGAGGTCCGGGTTTGCATGATCTAGGTCACTGAGTTCGTGCGTTGGGCCGCCCAAGTTTGCGTGACCTTTTGGCATCGTCGATGGTTCGATTGTCGCCAGCAAGTTGCTTGAGTCAATGATGGTGCCAAATGTTTCTCCCAGCCTCTTCAACGATGATTTCCTCTCCATCATTCGGTAGCCATACCTCTGTTTTTTGTCGTTTTTTCCTTCAAAATTTCTTTGCAAAAGATACACCAAATGTCAATTAATCGGACGATATTTGCTTTTGAGTAAATACACCTTGAGTCAAAGATCCTTGGAAAAATGACTTTAAATTTCTCCAGAACTCGCACCTAATAAAAACTATTTCGCATTTGATGGTTTTAATTACTTTATTATTTGGTATGCCTTTTTTTCCTTTTGGAGACGGTCCCTTCTGTTGCTGAGGAGTGCAAGATTGAAAAGCAGCTACTAAGGACAGTAGTGGAATCCCTTGCGTGCAATCTTCAGCGACGGCCGTAATAACGAGACGCTAGAAATCAGTAAACAGCTTCCTAATTGGGGAAGGGGAAAGCTCGTCCCCAACGGACTCTTTGGCAACGGATTATCATTAGAAAATCACACGCGACGACCTCAGTTCACACCACGCAACAACAGTGACGAAGCTATGTCGGCGCTGATGATTCCTAGGGAGGGATATTTTTGGCTTCAGAGACGGCCTTTTCTTGGACACGATTCCTTTGTCTGACGAAATTTTTAATGAGTGCAGAATTGGAAAGGAGCTACTGAGGACAGCGGTGTCGTCCCCTGTTGCAGACTCCGGCTAAAGCAATAAGACCGCCCTAGAGATAAAAGTGAATTATCCATTATCCAAAAAGTCTTCAACTTATTATATTTTTATTAATTTAATTATAAATCTTTTGATTTACTAATTAGGTCCTAAACCTTTCACATTTTGCTAATTGAGTCCATCCAACTAATTTCAACTAGAAATAGCTAATGTTAACAACGGACATCTTATGTAACACAGTCAGCATTAATGTGAATAATTTATAAAAAAAAAAAAATATCTGAATATTTTATACTTTTATTTCTTTTTTACTTTATTTCATTCTTCTATTTTTTTTCCTATTAAGTCAAGCGAGGCCCTCCTAACCCTTGCCTAGTTACCAATAAGGTTGGTGAGGGTCGACCAACTCTTGCCTGACTTGGTAGGAAAATAAGGTAAAAGATAAAAATATATAAAATATTTTACATTCAAAAAATTGTAAAAAAAAATTATTTACGTCAATACTAGTGATTTTACGTGACACTACCGACACATACGGTATCAATCTTGATTAAAATTGGCCGGATGAACTCTATTTGTAAATCGTGAAAAGGTTTAGACTCAATTGAATTGGTAAACTTAAAATGTTTGGACAATGCCATACGTTTAAAGACTTTCTTGAACAATTTTCCGGATAAAGTGATGAGCGGGACAAAACCCTCCTCGATTAGGGAAGAACAAGCCGTCCCCCCAAGTTTTGTAAAAATTGCAAGAAAATTAAAGAATAAGCGAGGGGATAAAACCAGATTCAAGGTACGCTATAATTAGCACTCACTCTAGAGTTAATTTCCGTCCCCATCCATGTGCGATAATCGATAACATCCTACTCTCGACATACAACGGACCCTTCCGAGCGTTCTAACATGCACCCGAATAAACAATCCGATTAACTCTAAAATCCTTCCATGGTCTTCTTGAAATACAAATCAAAAGAAATAAAAAGGGAAGAAATGAACTCGAGCGATCGAGAGCAAAATGAGTGAAGTTAAAAGCGTCGCCTAATGCTAGCGGATCAAGAGATTTTATGGACTTAGGGCCCGTTTGGTTCAATTTTGAGGAAATGTAAATATCTTTGAGGTAAAGGGGTTTTCCGAAATACTACACCGTTTGATAAATTGTAATGTCAAATAACATTGAAAAGTAATTTTAGCATAAACACCGTTTGATAAGACTCACATTTCTTTTTTCTTTTTTTTGATTGGAGGAACCGTCCCACAGCGAGCGCTCGGCGTAAACCTCTAGGGAGCACTGGCGCGGGACCCACCTTCCACAATGCCCCGTTTAAATTGCGCTAATGCGCATGCGGTGACTCAAACCCCTTATTCCGCAATTAGAGAGGGAAATGCCCAAACTAATTCTCCCACAGCGATGTGGGTTAAACTCACATTTGTAATTGGCTTTTGCTATTTTATTTTATTTTTAAATTTGAAAATCAAATGTGGCGGCTAGATCTGGCCTCCGTGACCTCAAGCCGCCTGATCTGGCGGTCCGGTGGCCAAATTTGACCTCCATACCACTAGATCTGGCCGTCGAACAACCAGATTTGGCCTCAAGATCACCAGATCTGGCCACCGAACGGCCAGATTTGGCAGCCTAAGGTCGCAACCTCAAGTGGCGTCACCTGGGTTGCACGACGCCACCTGGGTTGCGCCACCCCAAGCGGTGGTCACCAAGGACGCACGACCCATAGGCAACGGTGGCGACTACCGAAAAAGCCCAATTCTCAAGTGGGAAAGACAAAGACGAATGGGGAAGAATATGAATAGTGATAGAATTTACATTTCCAAAATATCCAATGCTCAAAGCAGGTCTTGAGGTGCATTAGGCTTTCAGTATTGAGAATGCTAATATTTGGCCAATGATCTTTTAAAATTGTTTTTTTTTTGTTTGGTAAATGTAAGAATATATTGAGAGTTTAAACCAACTGTACACAAGATCAGCGCCAAAACAAATACTCAAAGAGACAAAGGTAAAAAAGAGTGTAAGGGAGCCGATGTAAAAAGACAACACTCAAGAAAACCAGGAGACCAACTAAATAACTAAAAACCAAGCAAAAGAGCCAAAAGAAAACAACCACTCAACAAGAGGGGACAAAGACCAGCTGTCTTCAGGAGATAGAGACAAACACCAGCCAGCTAGACAAGCAGCAGTGAATGAGGATAAACACTCTACCCAGACCGAGAGGATGCAGCAATGGATTGAGGATTGGCGAAGATGGAAGAATCGAGCCTCCAACTTCGCTGGAGCGTCCTGTTCCTAGGGTTGTCCACCACGTTACTGAAAGTGAGAACCTTATCTTTGACCACTTTAATGAGATAGTTCTTCAAAGCTACCAACTCCAAGGTCTCCTCACTAAAGATAATGCCGTTTTGCTTCTTCCAAATCAGGTGGCATAAGGCTCCAAAAGAGAAATGGGCGACGCAATGGAGAAAATCCTTACCAAGAAGGAGTTTCAAAGCTCAAGAGAGCTGAACCAAACACAAAATATTTTTTTCAAGGCCCTTTGAGAAAGTTGAATCAAACGGCCAGTGTCGAAGGCACCACTTTGCGAACTGTTGTGTCGGTTCATATATGCGAACAAAAGTAATTTTGAATGAACTTTTTTCTGATTTATGTCGGAATCACAACCAGAAGAAAATTAAAAAGAACAACGGACAAAGAGTGACAGACACATGCACGTCGTATCGTCCGATCACCATTATTGTTTTTGGCTAGAAGGCGTTCCTTTTCCTCCTCTCGAGGGCCATCCGTCGGTGGCCGGCATATTCCGAGGACAGTCCGAACTCGTTTCTTTAATCTTCGGTCTTTGCCACGTGATTGGACACTGAGATGGACGACACGTGACGCGAAAGCGAAGGGTATCCGACTAATAATGTCTAATGTCGCTTGATGAAGAATTGCTTTGTGAGAAAGCATCAAAGTAGGGTCGCCTTATCCTACGCCTAGAAAATAGGCATGTCGATAATCTCTATACTCGGAGTTAACGCTTGGCACGTACTAGAGGCAAGGGAAAAAGGATGCTGGAAGATGCCACAATTTTTTATATCACTTCAACTTTAGTTCCGAAACTTTTCATTGGATAACTTCTAGTGCTATATTAAAGGAAAACCAATTAATTAAATACCTCCAGTAACAAATTCTGCCAAAAATTCTTAAGTGACTTTTTTCTTGTAAAACGCTAATGCCTACGTAGCTTTTTTAATATATAATATCAAAAGAAATTCTCAACCCTTTAAATCATAACAACAGGCAGTGTTGCATTGCGAGGAATCACTTTATGAAAAAGCATTAAGTAGGGTCGCATCTTTCTTTTCCTAGAAGACAAGCGTATCGATAATCTCCACAGCCACATGCAAAAGGAAAATGATATTATAAATATTATATTATTTCATACGATCTATATTTTAATTTTAAAATTTTTTGTCAGATCACTTTTGAAAAATCAACTAATTAAGTGCCTTCGGTGATAAATTCTGACAAAAAATCCAACATGGCCTTTTCTTGTAAAATGTTAATGCCTACGTGGCTTTTTTATGAATGAAAAGAAAATCTCAACCCGGCAGCTTCGCGTGGCCTGCGCGAACTCTCTTCTGCTTCTTCTTTAAAATGTCTGGATAGTTTTGCGTTATCCAGATTTCTTTTCTACTCTTCAGGCTTTGCAGTTTTCATTTGTTCTAGGTTTTGCGAATTTCGTCATGTCAAAGCTTTTCCAGTAATTTCCTCCCGTTCCACGACCCTCCACCAATCTCCGCACAGAGATCTCTTCGATGACCAGGGCCGCCAAAAGCGTTCCAAAACCATCATTACTCCTGCTCACATCAAATCAAGTACAAAAACAAAAGCGACAAGATGTCACTCCCAATCGCTTCAAGGGAGAAACGCAATGCACCGAGTGCAGACCTTCGACCAAGCGATTCCAGCGCGACTGATGAGTCAAGTCCGCCTAGAGCAATGCACCGAGCGCGTCCAGATCGGGGTTCAAGGTTGACACGAAGATCGGGTCCTCGTGACCAAGCCCTAGGCGTCCACCGTTGCCCTTCCCCGCCATAGCCATAGCTTACCGTCGATAACCCCTGAAGAATGCAACAGCCTGCATGAAAAGCCATCATTCTCTATTGCGAATTGCCATTCCTTTTGCTGCGAATTGCCATTCCTTTTTGCTGTGAATTAGAGTTTGATTAGAAGAGGGAAACGACCTGATTTGTCCATTTATAGTTTAAATTTGAGGCAAACTTGTTGAATGATGTCCTTAGGACTATTTATGTTAACTTAGAGGGTCTGTGAGCCAAGTCAATCATAAAAAATGACAAGATATTGTTACGTCAAATTTGGGAAAATTTTCAAAATAATCTTAAACATATTGCAATTGTATCAATTCAATATTAAATATTTTTTTAATCAATTAAGTTATAAACCTATTGTAGTGCATTCGGTCAATCTTAGCCGGTAAGCATAGCCGGTTTAGCGTCCATGTCAACACTGGCTGTCCTACATAGAATAGACGACATCCAAGTCAGTATTGACCGGCCAAGATTAAGCGGATAGATTGGAACTGACACAAATAAAAAATGTTTAAAACTCAATTGATAAAAAAAAAAAAAAATTTAATACTGAATCAACACAATTATAACAAGTTTAGAACTTTTTTCGTAGTTCTTCCCCTCAAATTTTTGGCATCTCAAATCGGAGTTAAAACCTAAATAATCCTTTTAGATATAAAGTGGCAGCGAAGTGTTTTGTTCAAAAGTGTTTCAATTGAAGTAAGTGTGATATGAAATGATGATACTTCTAGTGTCATTTTTCCTAAATTCAAGCTAGTCACAGTACCAAATGCAAAAGTCTCATCCGTGAAAATTTTGCATCTCCGGCATTTTCAAAATAGGTTTCAACCAAAGAAGAAGGGGGGGCTTAACGTAGGCAAATGATTCACATCAGCACGGCAGTTTCGTTGTTGACGGTAATCAATCGCTTTTGGTCGGTAGCTCAGGGCGGGGTCGCTTTTGTGGTCCCACGACACGACGCATGTAACTTTCCCAATCCATGCACCATTATTTTTAGTACTACCGATAACAAAATAATGCAATCTTCTCACATGGTTATCACTCCATGAAAAACTGTGGCGGTGAAGCTGCCTGGCAAAGATGCGACGTTATCTAATCAGCGTCTCCCTGCCCGGAAAAAGGCGGAAAATGAACTGTTATTTTCAAGCTTTTATTTCACCGCAATCATGGACCTATATTATACCAAGATTTCCGCGTTAACCTTAGGCCAGAGAAACTTCATCTGAGTGTGTGCTCTTGCTGGTTTTCAACAGGAACATATCGATAATTCATGTCATGGCTACACACGATATGGTCGGCTTTTCCGTCGTCGTGGTCCTCCTTGCCACTTCGGTTATCACCACTGCCGGTTGGAAGCTCTCGCCGAGTCATTATCAATCAACATGTCCGAAAGCATTGTCAATTGTTCAAGCTGGAGTAGCAAAAGCAATCAAGAATGAGACCCGGATTGGCGCGTCCTTGCTTCGGCTGCACTTCCATGACTGCTTTGTCAATGTGAGTCACGTCTTCTAGAGATTCCTTGCGAAACGATCCCACTTTGATTCATTAGCCTTTCAGAGTTTTCCTCTTCTTTTCCTGTCTCCTCAATATTGATGTGTGTATCTACGTGTTGGTCAGGGGTGCGATGCGTCGATATTGTTGGACGACACGCCTAGCTTTGTGGGCGAGAAAACAGCAGCCCCGAACAACAACTCCTTGAGAGGGTTCGAAGTGATCGACCGCATCAAGGCTAGTCTGGAGAAGGAATGCCATGGAGTGGTTTCCTGTGCAGATATCGTTGCCCTGGCTGCTCGCGACTCAGTCGTTTATGCAAGTCCTCTTCATGACCTTAAAAAGTCTCGCAAATGAAAGAAATGAGAATATGTCGACTCTAATTTAGTACATTTTTGCCTCGACGGTTATGATCGGACAAATCTATTTTTTTTTTTTTTTTTTTTTTCTGATTTCTTCTATGTTTTCTCTTGTGTGACATGGTCCCAGTTGGGAGGTCCTTCATGGACCGTAAGCTTAGGAAGAAGGGATTCCATTACTGCTAGCAGGAGCCTTGCTAACACCTCAATACCTCCACCTACTTCTAATCTCAGTGCTCTCATAACCAGCTTCGCTGCTCAGGGTCTTTCAGTCAAGAACATGGTGGCTCTTTCTGGTAATTTCAACTCGATATTATCACTTTGCACCGCGCATTACAACCAAGAATTTTCAAGAGAAAAGAACCAGAATTCAGCACCTATCGTGATTCTGTTTTGGCAACGTCGATGTACTTTATCAGCTGACAGCCGTTTTCAAATTGACAGGTTCACATACCATTGGCCTAGCGAGATGCACTTCCTTCCGAGCACGGATCTACAACGACTCGAACATAGATGCATCCTTCGCCAATAAATTGCAGAAGATATGTCCCAAGATTGGAAATGATAATGTCCTTCAAAGGCTAGACATCCAAACGCCGACCTTCTTTGACAACCTTTACTACCGCAATTTACTGCAGAAGAAGGGCCTTCTTCACTCTGATCAAGAGCTCTTCAATGGCAGTTCTGTGGATTCACTGGTCAAGAAGTATGCATGCGACACAGGAAAATTTTTCCGAGATTTTGCCAGGGCAATGATCAAAATGAGCAAAATTAAGCCCCCCACAGGAAGCAGTGGTCAAATAAGGAAAAATTGCAGGAAAGTGAACTAAGTATGAAGCTCATATATGCAATTTGAAACTGCCGCATATGAACACGGTAGTGAAATCAGGGCTCGATAATGTCCCGACAATTTGTCGTCATGTATCTGTCTCCTAGACTAATTTGTTGTTGCTGCCTGAAAAATAAAGGAGCTTGTCTCAGTTTCTCTCAACCAGTATTAAGATCCACTCGTCTTTCTTATCGTTAGCAGCATGCAGCAAATTAGCATCAGTCATTTCAATTGCAAACGACGATGTATTATCAAAAACAGAAAATACAATTATTATGTATCCAAAAGAAGTAGTGATATGATTGTAATGACCAATTAACGATAACGTGTTGATTGCATATCAGGGCTAGACAGTGCTCTCCAAATATAAGCAACTTACTGGACAAGCTTCCCTAGAACAGTTTGCTAGAATTGGATGATTTGCCAAAACTACGCCCAAGTGTAAGAAAGAAGCAGCCTGAATTGCCTTGGTGAACACAACGCATAGGCAATTTTCTGATTAGTAATGATCGTTATACAAAAGCTCCACTCATCTCAACACTCCATGATCAAGTCATGGAATACGCAGGACAAATTCTACAAGCTCCAGAGTAAATGAGCTGAAGACTCCATATGTACACTAGCAGTTACAAAACCAGAATCTCTGCAGATCGAGTATTCCACTGTCAGTTGACTGTACAGACATCACCCCCATACTTGAGCGTTCTGGTCGCCAATCACTGATATCTCCTGTATCTCTTCCATCTAGTCCAAATCATTAACGGAGGCTACCTCCTCCTCTGGCAATTCGAATGCATCAATATCTTCAAAGTAAGATTTCTGCTGCCTGATGTAATCTTGCAAGGAATCATCAGGTACATCTTTCCTAGATGGTGGCTTCTGCTGCTTCTGCGTCAACATCCAAAACGTAATTGAGCACAAAACACTGTCCAGTTACTGTTCGTCTATCTACTGATATAAAAGAAAACAAGCAAGGGTCGAGGTGAAAGAAAGCCCAAAGAGATGATATAATACGTGCACCAGACTACTTTAAATGCAAAGGAATCTTGACAGAATACCCCTTTATTTGGAATAGAGCATGACTTGGATCCAGCACCACCTCCTTCATCATTAAGCTTGTTCCTGTGTAGGAAGAAGCAAACACCAGAAAGGTATCGTTAAAAACAGAGAATGGGAGCAGAAGTACATGCCCATTGAAGTTAAATTAGAATTAGGAACAACAGAGTCATTTCGCTAAGAGAAAACGCAATTCTTCTGCACAATAAGGATGAAAAGAGGTGCTAATCAACCATCTTAATGAAAAAAAAAAAAATTTATAAGAACACTCAAGCAGCAAGTTTCCTCATCCCGACTTTCAATAGGCAAATTATCTGCTCAAATATGGCGCGTGAAACCACCATTGATCGCCAGGTTTCTTCTAATAAGACTGACTGTACTATGATACAAAGAGAGCATCGGCACACCACTTGAAACCCACAGCACTGACCAAAGCACAAGTTACAACCCCGCCAAACAACTAATGTTGAAAAATTCAAATTCCTGCTGAATTTTGAACATGACGCATATCTTACATTAACGTCAACCTCACTCTTTGTTCCCTTTTGCTTCCAACATAGTGCTACAAATCAAATCTTATACATAACGGCAGAAACCCGATATATCAGAAAGGGCGGGTACCTCGTATTTCTGATCTTCCTAGCAGGAGAGCTAGACATAGAGACAGCAACGCCCTTCTCTTTACGCTTGCCTTTATCCACAGGCTTCCTGCGGTTATAAGTTGTACAGAACACGGACCTCTCGGAAGCATCACGCCCTACACAGCAAAACATTTGGCAAGAAGAAGTACCAAGTTAAGCAAAACGAGGCCCCAATCTCATTGACGACTAGATACCCTTTTCAGGTACAACAATCTCACGCATTTCAGATTCTCGATAATGCTTAGAACCAAAAACTGATCAGATCACAGTGAGCCAGCCTTATCCAACCACATCAAAGTTTCTAACAATCTGAACACCTAATCAACAATCGCTAAAAAAGACAGCTATCCTCGAAACTCCAAATAACACCGCGACATTCAATCGGAACGCGGAATCCAGCGCAAGCCACCGGGAAAAAAAGAAAAAGAAAAACTGACCGGAAGAAGATGCAATCGGGCGAGGAGGCGTGGAAGGGAGGGGCGCGGGACGGGACGGGCTAGGGTTCGGGGCGGTCCTCTTGGAAGCGGACGAAACGGCGGGCTTGCGAGGGGGCGCGAGCCCGGACGGAGGGGCGGCGTTGGTGAGGTCCGAGAGAGGCTTCCTCCCCCTCCTCCTTCGTGCGTCGCTCTTTGCCTCGGCTTCCATCGCCGCTGCTACACGCCACGGAGCATCGTTAGCTTCGGATCGTGCTCGAGCCAAGCGCAAGTGGCGCGAAATACCAGTTGAACTGGAGTTCCTCTCTTCCTCTCTCTCTCTCTCTCTCCCTTTCCCTCTTCGAGTTTTTTTTATCGGAAACGACGGGGAATGCGGTGGAGATTTCTGGATCGTCGTCGTCGTTTCCTGCTCCGACCGGACGGGGAGCAAAAGGCGAAAAGTAAAGAAGCGGCGGCCGGCGAGGGGCTTTCTTGTTAACGGGCCGGCCCAAGTTCAGCCCAAACATCGGGAGACAGCTTAGGCCCATTTCTTGTCTCGTCGGGCTATTGGCATCCTGGGCCGGGCGGTCCTAATTGGACTAATTGAAAATTGGACTAGTAATAGATTCGCCTCCGATGTGACCTGTGTCTCGGGATGATTACCTAACTAATTTTTTTCGCATGTGAATTGTGTGTAAAAGTAGGCATAATTTTTTAAAAAAAAACCCCAAACTTTTGATCAAAGTGGGATTCTATCTCCAACTTTTTTGGTAGAATAAAGAAATCCCCAACTTTCTCTCTAATGCCAAATCCGCCCATACATCCAAAAATTTTCACTAATTTTTTCAAACTTATAGACATTAAGACCTGTTAGGGATGAGCTATTCTAAAGTAAGTCTAAATTCCCCCGAAACCTAAAACTTCAAATCGGTCGTCAGTTTTTTGAACATAGAACCTACTTTATGTAACGTGAAATAAAAAATGCAATTTTAAGATTGGTTATAGGGTCTGCACAGAAACTAGGCATTTTTTTTTCATTGTTTCATTTCCTTTTTCTTTTGCTTCCTTTTTAGTCAAATAAGATGAAAATTAAAGTAACAACAAAAATTTCCCTTCATATAGATAGATTTCATCAACAAAATCACTTGTCTAAAATAGAACCATTTATGAGTGAAGTAATCTGTCAAACTTAACGAAAAAAAATCATATTATGTTGTCATGTAGAGTTAAGGGTTGATTCAAGAGCAAACTAGAAACACATGTGAAAGAGTAGTGATTAGTTAATTTGAAATTTTCAAAGTGTATATCATACTAGATTTCTCTTGCAATGAACATACACATATATGTTGTAGGTGGATTTCAATGGGTACACATCTTCAACCCGCCGCAACAAGTTTAATACTAATCCTAGTAACGAAAGAACGTGTTGAATAACAATAGTAATGAAAAGATTCTAAAAGTTCGATACTTCTAATATGAAAATCGGTGAAAAGATTCAAAGATAATATTAGTTTCGGGTTTACCTTGGTTTACTCTAGTTTTGCGATTCTTCGATTTTCGATTCAATTCCTTCTTAAGAACCAAACTGCATGGCACTGATTCCAAAAAAAATTGGAATCTAGAACAAGACTGAGGAGTCCAAGAATTGAGAATTGAAACAATTTTAAGATTGATCTAGTCCAGTTCCCAACTTTATGTGAGACCCATGCTTATCTCTAGGATTAGTTAGAGGTTCATTATTAGAACTCAAATCTTTATCAACACTCTTATCTTCATACGGCACAACAATAGCCTCCTGATATGATAATCTCAAACAAATTAATGAGAGCTTTTGCACATGTAGATAGATTTAAAACTCGAGAAAAAAGTTGAGAATTTTTTTGAGATAAAAAAGTTGGAAAAGAATCAGGGTTTGATGAAAAGTTTACGTTTTTTTTTTTTTTAAGATTTAATCCTGTAAAAGTGCAAGTTATTTCTTATATATAGCCCAGTACAATGACTCCACGAGGCAAATTTAGCTCAACGAGAGTCCATTTCACGGGATTTACAAACGTTGTCTAATTTAATATTATGACATTCATTAACCTAAAGTGGTCGTGACCAATGACTAAGTACCCCCGGTTTTCACACGAAAACCACTGGAGAACCAGCAAAACTAGGCATCTTTCTTAGCGTTAGGCCACTGAGATCAGATCTCTAAGCATCTTTCGTGCCTTCGTTGACATGTGTTGCTTCACTGCCCCCCCTTTCCCCAGGCACTTTCGTCCTATTATGCTTAAACGTACTTTATTTTATCATTACTCTTCGCAGAGTGCGTCATTATTAAGGGAAAGAGAGGATCTCTCTCCATCGGATTTCCCCATGATTTAGCACAGATTTCGTACTAATCCCAAAAGTCGGTGACTTTGACGTTACATCCAACGGCTTCCGTGGTTTCACGTGGGCTTTCTTGTTCATAAAAGTGCTCTTTCCTTTTCTGTTTTTTCTCCGCCCGACAACAAATATATATCCAACCTAATTTGACCATGAAATACTTCTCTCGCAACCTACCACATTCAACTTTCGTTTTGGTTGTCTAATGAAGTTTAAGAGTCATATTATGTCCAAATTTATGGAGCATATGCATCCGCCCCATTCGTCAAATTCTATATATCATTTCCATCTCACTTACACGTGAGGGGAGATATTGAAATGTATATGCGATGAACTTTCTCAGTTTTATTTTTTATGAAATTTTATGAGATTATTATTAGTTATTCTAAAAACTTAAGTTTTTTTAATAAAAGTGTGATTTATCATATAAATATTTTAAAATTTCCCTTCATTTGTAAGCTAGACTTTGATATTAGCTTAAAGCAAGGAAATATGCAAATGAAAAAGCAAATATGGTATTAAAATATTAAACTACATATTCATCTAAAATTTAAATTTTTAGAACAGTTTGCATATAATATCAAAATTGGGTGATTTTAAGTTTTAATTTTTCAAGTCAAATTCCGTTTACCTTCTCAAATAAATATGCCTATACTTAATACCGGAGGTAATGTTATAATATTCAATTATTAAACCATGACTTTAACCAACAATGTAAGTTTTTAAAGTAGTAAGTTGGGCACTCGGATTTGATTCGTGCAAAGAGGTTGCAACTTTATTGTGGCACTGAATAATGTGGACGTCGATGTTGGACCACAAAGCCCCGGGAAAATGACCCAATTTTATCCGAAATGAATGAACAGTCGGCACCGAAAGTGTCGGCGCTGTTGAGGAAACATCTGGTACGAATGCAGTCTGAAAATGTTTCAGAACATTTGCTTTTCCTCTGATCCAAAGTTCTATCCTTTGAGAGAGAGAGAGAGAGAGGCAGACGCAGTGCCAGAAAACCGGATGAGAGAAGCCTGTAGTTTACGGAAGAGTTCACGGTTCCAGTGCACAAAACCAAGGGCCACACACCAAAAACCCCAAAGGCGCACGCTCTTCAACATCATCGTCAACAGCAACGCCGCCAACAACATCATAATTTCACCACCTATTTTCCCTATAAATGCACCAGCCTTCCCAACTCTTCCATACTCCCCCACTCGTTCCACCGTTTCGAGCTATCCTTTTCCCACCCACCTTGCGGTATTCTCGGCTTTGCTTTCCCAAGAAAGAAGAAGAAGTCAAGATGGAGGCCATTCAGTCCTGGGTCTCTGAGCACAAGCTCGCCAGCATTGGTCAGTTCTATCTCTAATCTATCTCGAAACTGCATCGCGTAACGATTCCGTAAGATTTCGTCGAAAACTAAATCGTGGGGATGGGGTTGGTGCAGGAGGACTATGGGCGTCGGCAATCGGAGCGTCGCTTGCTTATTCACGCGCTAAGTCTCCCCTCAAGCCAAGCCTCCGCCTCATTCATGCTCGGTAATTCCTCCCTCTCCCTCATCAGCACGACCACTCATGTAGCTGCCTAAGTTAAGAGTGTTAAACGTCGGGATTGGTTTCAGTCTACTAAACCAACAAACGGAGAGGTTTCGTCAGGAACAAGAAGAGCTCATCTTTTCAATGAATATGAAGATTGTTTTGGAAGTGTATGTAACTGAAAAAACGATATGGTGTCGTGTTGTTACAGGATGCACGCACAGGCCCTGACGTTGGCGGTGCTCTCCGGTGCAGCGGCTTACCATTACTACGAGCAACGGTCCAACGAGCCTCGACGCGATTGAGCTCCACCTTTTTGTTATCTAAAGATGCTTCTCTCCAGGAAAAAGAGCATCTGCTCCTGGCGCGTCGAAGATGAAGATCCTGCTCTTCGTTCGACAACATCGCTAATGAATAATTCGACATGATGTAATGGCTTCTAGTTGATTTCCTATGTTCTACGAGACATGATTTCCTTATGTACATACGTCGTTACGAGTTGAACGAGGGATGAGGACGTTCTTGTGCTTCCCCTCTTATCACTGAGTCTACTGAATCCTTTCCCTTCATAGCGAAGTCTATCTATTTTTATTTTTATCGAATTTATATCGTCGGCCTGCTTTAATTATCTTTCCCAAAGACCAAGATGCAGAAAAACATTCAAATGACGACAATCTCTATTGAAATCGGAATCGTAGTAGCGTCAAAAATCCCATAACTGGGCTTTGTGTGGAAGAAGGAAGGCCCAAGAATTAATGGCCCTGTTGGTCCATTCTTCGCTCTTGTTTTTTTCTGTTTTCTGGGCCCATCTCACTTAGGTTCCCGATTTCCTTTGTTACGAAGTTGACAGTGTGCTCTTTAGAATTGATCATAACAACCTGCGATGCAATCCCGACCCAACATTCCGATTGGAAAATTGAGAAGCTCTTTCCTTCGACAAGCAACACCGGAATTCTGGGTTTACCTGGATTCTCCGAGTAGGCGGGCATGGGATGGAGCGACACATTTCATTTGGTAAGATAGCAATAATGTAGCTCGTCATCATTTGTGCCTCGGGTGCATAGTTTGTTTCGAGATGCGGTCATTGCAGTTAGGACCAGATCGCCACTCACTATGCTTCAGGATAGGAATGTTCGTGTGGTCTGATCGATGCTGAAAATGTGTTGGACTTAAAAAGGGTGCGAAGCAAGTTGTGCAGCGGACGCAGGTTGTTGCAGAGCAGGTCCAGAGATATGATTAAAAAGGTTTCTTGAGTAAGAGATCAACATGGAGAATGTACATCCCCATCTGACTTCTTACATAATGTGGACGTTTTCACAGGTTTACAAGAAAATTACGTGTTCCTAGAATCATTTCACTGTGATAACAAGCTTCTCGATTAGAGTTTTGCACGTGTTTAATTAACATCCCGATGCAAACAAGTCGATCGAGGGAAGGAAAATTAGAGTCCTAGGACCATTTAGCAATAATAAAGCCCCTCTGTCTGAAGTTTGTAACACGTGCTTTATTACAATTTCGATGTTCTCACCAAAGAATTAACTTAAAGTAGACAAAATGGCAACTAAGAATGAGTAAATGACGACCGATGTACAGTTTTTCCTCACCAAAGCTTAGGGTATTGTCATCGGACTCCATCGGCAATGGCATGCCAAGAGAAAGCAGGTGTCCAGACCATTTATGTGCCCTCATTATTCATAAATAGCTTTATTCACCGACTTGGGTACGCTGCCACTTTTTATGCACACTTGCATCTAGATGTACACGGTCCATTTAAAACATTTTCACTGATGTCTCAGGTCGATCTCATAAACATGTCAATAAATCAGTTAAGCATTCTTTCTTCTCAAAAACTTGGCGTGCAGAATATATGTATCATATATTAGCTACACTTTTCCATGAGACAATTAGTTTCTGAGGAAACTAAATCCACGGAAATTCAAACTAAACGAATAAGGAATGTTGGGGAAAGTAAACTAGAAGTGCCAAAAGTTGTGTACGTCGCTCACTTTGGTACCAAAAGTTTCCGTCGGATCACTTAAGTGCCAAATCGAAGAAAAAACGGCCACTTTGGTGCCATTAGCGAGAAATTTCGGCCAAATTAATTATATGACTTTTATATTTAAAAAAGAAGAAGTTGTGGTGGCTTTTAAACGACATCGCTTTCCATCCTTCTTAAGAAACGATGTCGTTTTGCTGTCATACGTGGACAGCCTCACAAAAATGACGCCATATAGCTCATATGGGGACTGAAATTATGGATCTTTGTCCGATCCATGCCCAATGCCGACTGCCATCGCTCGGCCACCATTGTTCGCCCACCGTCACTCGACCATCATCACTCGGCCACCATTGTAGTTGCTCGACCAGGTGAACAAGGAGAGGCTGAGGTTGTTGCTCAGGTAAGAAGTGGCGGGAAGAATAAGAGGCGAGGGCGGAGGAGGAGGAGGAAGAAGGGGGGTTGAAGGTGCCACTGCTGGTGCCGCTGCTGGTGTCGCTGTTGGTGTTGGTCTTTGGGAAAGAAGACGAGGAGGAAGCCCATGCCTTCTCTCTCTCAATTTGGGGATTTATGGTTCTTACTTGAAGGAAAAACGCCAAACAACGTCGTTTTGTTGTTTAGATGCTAACTGTACTCTCCGACGAGTCACGTCAGCTTCAAAAATTAATAAAAAAGTGTCACATCATATTTCTGGTCAATTAAATCGGCGTCGGCACTGAAATGATTGTTTTTCAAATTTGTCGGCACTTAAGTGATCCAAAATAAACTTTTAATATTAAAGTGAGCGCCATTCATAATTTTTGATACTTTTAGTGTACTTATCCCAAGGAATGTCAATCAACCTACTCTATGGATGATGGACATACGTTTCTCAGAAGGAACAATTGCAATAACCTCGAAGACTATATGAAGTGAGCCCCCCCATTTATGGAATCTATTAACCTCTTTAATATGCTCTTCAGCATTTCGTAGATATTATATAGCATCTGCTAATGACACGTACTTAGACACTACTTAAAGGGAAAATAAAGATACTTTCAGACGTTTTCAGACCTAAGGTTGCCTTTTGTTTTTTGCAACTCCAAATTCTTCTTTGCCAAACCCTACAAAGGACGAGAGACACAAACGATTTATATCATTCTTTCTCATCCATCATTGTTGCTCTCACTCCAATTCTGCACTGCTTGCACTACCGCTTGTTTGATAACTTGAGAATCAATCATATCACCTTCTTCTTCATTCTGCAGAACAAATTAAAGCGTATGATATTATCATTACTATTAACTCTTTATAATCACCTATATAGATACTCTCAAGGTCGTGTCAAATAACTCGTTGGATTTCACCACCATGCACATCCGAAATTTGCGTCTCGTTTCTAATAAGCTCTCGCATGCAACACATACTCCGTGTCATCTCGTGATCTGTTATCACAACTAGTGTGTGAGTGCGTGGGTGTGTGTGTGTGTGTGTGTGTGTGAGAGAGAGAGAGAGAGAGAGAGAGAGAGAGAGTTTTGCACACAACTTTGTACATACTGAGGGGATGTGAATACGTAAGTATAAAGATGATAAAAATGGGATAAGAATCTTACTTCGCCTCCAAATGCTTGTAGGCGAAAGCTGTCCGTGCAAGAAACCCTAGCTTCAAGAACATTAAGACCCAAGTCCTCAAAAGCTTCCAATATTGACACTAGTAAACCTGGACAGCTTTTGTCCGAGAATACGTTGATTAAGAAACCTTTCTCTAGGGTTTCCACTGTTACCTGCTGTTTAGTATAACAGTACAAATTGAGGAATGAGAAAGAAAAGTCAAATCACACAAGTAATGGGGAAATGAAGCAATAAAGTTTTTCTTTAACTTAAATTTATTTGACTGAGGAAAAAAAAAACTCCATGAAAAAAAATAGGGCGTGCATCATCTTAGTGATGAAGATAGACAAGATTGGATTCAAAAAGAAGGAGAAAGCAACATACTATGGTATATTAGGACAATAAGAACATACCACAGGCAATTGAGGTTGCTGGCTTGAAGTTTCTGCAATTGCTATATCTTGATTTAGCCTTTCTACCTTCTGCTTCAGCTCTGTGATATACTTGGATGCATCTACTATGATTGAGGTCTTGTTTAGCTGACAAATATGAGAAGAAGGAATATAAAGTTCGGCATTAGAATGGTACTAGAAATTCAAATAAAGTGATTATTCTAATCTTTATTCCGAAGATGACTGTCTTCAATTGATTGAACCTGATAAGCGATTAATAAAAGTCATCCCACACCATTAAAACTGAGATGAGTTAACATTTCCCCTTATCCATCCCCTCTAGATTGATTGAAATATGAGGAACATCAAGAATTAACAGAAATCAGTTCATCAGAAATCACTTGCTGCATCAAAATCAAAACGGGGAGGAAATAGGTGGGAGGATATGACCCTAAATAAGATAAAATACTCACCAAATCAGAGAATTGAAGTCGAAATAGAAAAATAGATGGAGCGAAGGGAAGTTTTTTAGAAAGAAAAAAGGAAACTCTTGATTGTCTGGGTATAATTACATCATATTACATAGCAAAATTGGAGGTGGCATCATGGGTGAAATAAGAAGAAAGCCAATGGAAGCAAAGGAATCAGAAGAAGCGCAGAAGGGAATTACTGCATGAGAGTTTGTAACGGAACGAAGAAGTTGCAGCTTCTCATGCAGCACTGCTCTCTTTTGCTCTCTCGAAACCATGCTATCTTTTCTGCCTTCTTTTCTTTTCCTCCTTCCTTTTTTCTCTTCTTTTTTTTCCAGCCCTCGGAATAAAATTCGTTTTCTTTCTATAATCCTCCTTTGTTCACTCCGAAACTGCAGGCTCGGAGGCTGTTTAAAGAGGGGAACGAGAGAGCTCTCGAATCTATTCTAATTCCCCCGTTTGCATCCCACATGTCTGCCTCAGTTCCTTCACAAGAAAAATATAGTATTTTGATTCTATTCCGCGAATTTACAATGTTCTCCTTTCTTCTTTGTTATTGTTCCAATTATATGTTTCTGCTTGTCCTAGCTGGAGTTCAGAAAGATGCATTGACATGCAGTGGAACCGGATTGCAGCTGGTTTTACAAGAATTTTTGTTTCTTTTAAGAAGGATTTTGTCCACAATTGTTGACGATATCGTAAGTTTTGAATCAGCTATACTTCAAGGTTGATCTCTCCAAAACGTGGACAATCGTGCCGGGAGAGCGTACAATTAGGGGGAAAAGTTATTTCTTACATTATATCAAATTTTATTCTTCATGGCATTGAATAATTCACTCATTGATTCAAAATCAAATAACAAAGGAATTGTCTGAACTTTTAAGTACTATTATGAAAAAGAGTGCATCGAAAAAATTAATATATGATTGGCAAAAATTCCTACCAAACACTTCATTAAAGAGACATTGTACTAGTGGCTCTAATTGAGGTATTTGGACTTGCATTCTTCTCATATTGGGTCTTTGTGGATATTTTTACGGTTTGTACTTTGACGAATTGAACACTATGTCATGAATATTGAATACTGCTTGGCATATTCATATTAGTTCACAAATATGTTAGCCACAATATAAATTCATAAACTTATTTTTTAAATGAACTTGAATATTAGCATTACTTGCACAGACTAATCATATATACACATAGAGAGAGGTCCGAGTTATATGTTGAATTTACTAATGTTTTAAGTTCTAAATCACCAATTATTTTCATTAGGTTGGAAGCTAAATCTGTTTTCGCTATGGTTATTTGAACTTGCATCATGAACATAGGTTTGAATTGTCCGAACCATAACTCATACGTTAAATTTGATGAGCCAAACTCATTGCAATTTTGATGGTGAAAAGTCATGCTCAAGATCTTTGTTTTGATTGATTGTCATCTCTTGGGATTTACTATGACTCTTTACAAATCAACTAATACTTTATACATTATAGCATATATTTTATACAAATAGCTCATTACGCATCTCCTCTAAGATTCACTAGATTCTGTATTGATCAATTAATTTGGAATCGGAATAAAGCGTTACTTCATTACAATAAGAACGTTTACTTCCTCTTGAATCTCTAACAAGGCTTGATATGCAAAATCCATCCAACCACCCCCCCCAAAAAAAAAAAAAAAAAAAACAAGAGAAAGAAAAAGGAGAGAAAAGGGAGGGGTATAATGGGGAAGAGGGGAGGGGGACGACGAGCTCGTGAAAGGAAGGGGTGGTGATTGAGGTTGGGGATGGAGAAAGGAATTGGCCATCGAAAGGAGCGAAGAAGAGTAGGAAGCCACCAAAAAATTGGATGTTTTAGTTGTGACTCTTGAATGCCTCCAAATTCTCCTCACGGGACCTTTTCATTACTCCCTCTCTCTCACCAGCCGTCACCTTTTGTCCTCTCCCTCTCTCCCTCTCTCTCCACACGTGCCATATCACAACGCCTTTTCCATCACTTCTCGTCCAAAATTAAACAAAAGTCAGTAAAACAGAGAAAATTCAAGCCCTCTCTCCCTAAAAACAAGGAAGAAAAGCATCTCATCGTCCTCCCCATCGTCGTCGTCCTCCTCCTCCTCCTCCTCTAGTAGGCTACTCCCTTCTTTGCCTATCGCACCCGCTGGATGTTTCAAGAACGGCGTCTCGTTTCACATCTTATTATTGCTTGAGGAATGGCTAGTACTGGTACGTTCTTTGAGAACACGTCCATGCATAGATAAAACGCTATTGAAAACAGAAAAGCGTATACCCCCCCTAAAGTACATTCTTGTCGAGACATGAACCTCGCGGGACAGATGAAATCCCGCATCATCTTATTGTTCGAGGTTTTTGTCCATGTTTGCAGGACAAGCACTTTCCATGCTCGATCACAAACTACCCTTCCATAGGTCAATAATTACTCGTAATTCACAACCTTTTGAAGCAAACTAATGGACCATAAAGAAATGAAATGGAGAAGTTCATATAGAGGTTAAAAAGCAAAGGCATTGAGTTCTTTATCTTTAGCACCTTTTGAAATTTATTGCTGCCCATGCACGAGCTGTGTCCTTATTTGCAGGCATTAGCTCCCCGTCGAAGTACAGAGAGACCATGCACAGAGAGATTCCATAAACAGTGGGTGTACAAAAAAAAGGCTGTGAATAGCGAGCTCTAATAAATGGATGCATCACGAGATACTTTAAAAGATACACCCAAAACAATTCTTTTTCCCCCCCTTACCCTTTCTTGCTTGCGTTTGCTTGGCCATGTAAGTTTGGAGCTCTCTCTCTCTCTCTCTCTCTCTCTCTCTCTCTCTCTCTCTCTCTCTCTCTCTCTCTTTCTCTCTGTGCTTTGTTTCCAACATTGTCTACATTCCACAAAGACAAATCACGTACCCATCTATTCACATGTGTGCCCATTAATCATTACTACAAAACAATTTCTCTCTCGATACATTATAGTCCTGCTCCAATTTCTAGTCCCTTTGCCTTCCCCTAAAATGCAGCCATACTCTTTAGGTTTTTAGATTCTAAAAGAGTCAGCTAGGTCAATTTACCTCTTGTAAAAAGTAATTTCTCGTAAATAATTTTACCACTTTACGGCTGCAGTACGCTATATCTTGATGATTCATTGTTCTCTAACATATATACTGTTTCAAATATAATTGAACGTTCTTAGGGAAAAGAAGAAGAGAAAAAAAATTGTGTACCAACTCACCATATTCAATTTTTCACATAGGAGAAATGCTACATACACCAACATTTTTACCGAATTGTATTTACCAAGTCATATAGCAAGTCATAGTAGATTTTTAGCATCTTTCTATATGAATCCCACTTATTTCGAACGTTTGGTGGGATATTCGACACATCATTATTCAATAAGAAAATTCTAATGTAAAGGGGTTTTAGTATATCACTTCTTCTAGAGATAATGGAATTTATGTTCTTGACTGTGTTATCTAGATGTGGAAAGGAAAAAGAATTTTTCCTCGCTGATTAATTTTAGCTTTTGTCTTCTTGTACGTATAGATTAACTACTTTGAATGTTTCTCTTGATTATGAGGACGGGGTTATGGCATACCTCGTGGATTGTTAATGAAATTCATCACCAAACTATGAATTTTCCTTCTGCGGATAAAAATATTTCCAATTTAAGTTTCATTCGTTTCACGGAAAATACATGATTTGAAAAATATTTTCTTAAAAATAATTACTTGTTTCTCGAACAAGTCTCCCTACGTGGTATTCATACAGGCTGTGTATCTACATAGCTTTTATTTGTAGTACCTGCATTAATTGTATGAACAATTACTTTAGTTTGCATTTTGAAATATTCACAGAGAATTTTTAGGTGACAATTTATTGAATATGAATCTAATAAGTGGTAGAGTGCGGATCTGTACATGTAGGCCTCCAGCCATGGCCGTGCTCTTTAAAATAGTGACTTTTCCGGCATTGTGGGAAGTCCAATTGACTCGGTCATAGCTGAGCTGACATACTTATGCATATTTTATATATAACATACATGGACAGTCAAGTTACATAAATTTTTCACATATATAATATTATAGAAGACTGATTAAACATAAGACGCATTCGTATCTGTCTCTGAAGACTGCAAACTATGCTTATTACAGTTGCATTATGTTCAATTATTCTGCGAGAATAATGTGGCTTATTTCCATAAAAAAAAAACAATATATATCCTAATAATGCAATTTAGTTTCTTCTGGGATACCACAAATCCGCTTGTCTTATTATCTCCGCCCAAAAGATTTCTTTGGAGCATGATTGAACATCTGACACCACAGAAGGCTTGGGTATATTGTCCAATTAGGTGTCTTGAAGCTCATGAGCATGATGACATTTCGAGAAAACATAAGGAAAAATACAATTCGAACCAGATGAGCAATTTGTCTTCGCACGTTTTCCCACATCTATAAGCCTGTGACCCCCTCAACCCATCAATTTCCACCCCAAATGGTGCATGATGTCAAACGGGGAAGGAAACTCAGTACTCCGTCAAGAAATTAATCATTAACAAGACATTCTAAGATTTTAAGCAGAACCAAAAAAAATGGAGAAGGACCATGGAAGGTGCTTATCAAGGTGATTGATTTGCCATAATGTTCTAGATTCATCATATTAACTTATTTGTTAGTTCTCCTACGAAATTTTGAAAAGATTGTTCAGTTCATCATCAAGACAAAATCCAGAGAATGGTGGTTGGCCCTGTCTAAAAATGAAATATTTTGATGTTCAGCATGCGCAACATAATATTATAACCAACAGATTGACATACATCTTGATATAATCATCATTCCGTGTCTTTTTTGGTTTTGAGCATAAATATATTCAAATGATACGTTATTACCGATTGCCACACATCACATCAACTGATAACACGATGCGTGATGTCTGTTTTTGAAGAGTGTCACGGGTTGCTCTTATATATATATTTGTGTAGCACATGCAAGGAAGAATGCCTAGCGTTAGTTGAATTGAATGTGAGTGCACAAGTAATTAGAAGAACAAATTGAAGTTACAACAATTTGATACATATACTTGCACCTCAACACCATTTGTGCTCATCTATAAAATTGAAAATGAAAATTGTTTAGCTGAACAATTGCGGTAAGCTTGTATTCTTTAAGTCAAAACAAATGAGTGGTAGAAACACCTGACCATCTTCTATATAATTAAGCTAAAAATAGGCTTTCGTCTCATTAACTGGACATTCCTAAATTACCCTTTTATTAAACAATGGAATGACGAAAAAGGACATAATGAACATATCTCTAGTAACTTCTCGCTTCATCCACTTCCTTAAGAACTACTCATGCCAAATCGCTAGTTATCATATAAAACTGAGACGTGATTAACTGATAAGCACGAGAAGTTTAATAGATAATCATACGATCTCGACTATTACATTAAAATGAATGCTAGACGTATGAAAACTAAATCACAAAATTAATTTGAAGCAATGCGCTTCAAATATGGTTGGGTTTTGGAAGATAACTCACTTGGTCAGCCCTTGTGTATGTCTCAGGGCTTGTCACATCACCTTACGAACTAATAATCCGTATATCATTAATGTTATAAAAAATTATCTAAAAAATTCTAAACTTATTACACTTTCAGATCTAATCCTAAACTTTTCAATTTTGTCAATTGAGTCATAAATATTTTCACGTTTTATCAATTAAGTCAATTTGGTCAACGTCGCCGGAAATTGCTGGCGTAGGTATCGACCATCCTATTTGAGAAGACCAATGCTAATGTAAATAATTCTTAATAATAATTCAATATTTTTTCGAATTTTATATTATTTTATCGTTATTTTCTTTTGTTTTTCCTTTTCCTTTTCCTTTTTTCTTCTAACCTCAGGTATGCCCTTGGGTGAGGACATCAGCTCTCGCCTTTTGGCCAACAAGGGTCACGATGCCCTTGCCCAGACCAGGTTAGGGTCATTGGTGTAGGGTTAGAAAAAAAAAGAGAGGAAAATAATAAATAAATAAACATATTAACATATTATCAAAAATTACCAACGTCAACACTAACCATGCCATGTAGGATGGTCAATATCAATGTTAGTGATTTCTAGCCAAAACTGGCTAAATGAATTTAATTGGCAAAACGTGAAAGGATTTATGACTCAATTGATAATAGATTTAAGAATTTTTGGACAATTTTCTCATTAGCGTTACTTGTATGTCCCTAATTAGGTAATCCTGGCCCAAAAGAAGGTACATTATTTATGCAAATAGTCATTGAAAGAGACTAGGTAACTTGAAAATCTTTTAAGAGATGAACATGGCAAGCATGTTTTCCATCAAATAAGACGTAGGAAAATCGTGGGGGACCTTGGAAGATCCTTTTCGGATGATTATGATTGTGTCACGGGTCGGTAGTATCCTTGACCGTGGATCAACCCATGCCGTGCCTGACGAGTGGAACTCGCTAGGCCAGCCTTCTTTCTATAGTTGTTCCAGTGAACAATACGACGGATAGTTCATTTATACGAGATCGTACAATGCTCAGTTTTGCTTGAGCGTCTAGTCCATCGAGCGAGAGAGTAGCCCTCCTTAAACTCAACAATTGGTTTCGGTTTACCATGGCCTCATTAAGAGAGCAGCATCAACTCTCGATCAGTTTGTGCACAGGAGGCCAACCCCGCCTTCAGAGCTCCTAAGCAATATACTCATTCTACCTAGAACTCCTAGCACCAACCGTCATGAGACCACTCTCACGGACCGGTTGTTTCTATCCCCTCTGCTTCCACACTCTTCACTCGATAACCCCAAGCTTCACTCCCAAAAATTCACGGATACGAGAGAAATCACAGACCATGAAAAACTCCCCCACTCAATTCCGCAACGCCCTCATTGCGGGTTGTTCTATCACTTCCTCGCATTTCCCTAACCATCAATGCCACTCCCTGGACTTACATAGATGAAAACGCTCGCCCAACAAAACAAGTCACTCCACTCCATTGCTTGCTTCCCCTTATCAAAGCTATTCACGAATCTACAGTCACTTGTGTTCCTCGACAAGTGTGGCACCCCTAGCCAATTGCATCCCTACGGTAGCACTTTCTTTCGCCTACTAAGCTCCTCCCGATCTCTACAAGTCAACAGAGGGTTCCCTTGGTGGAAACGTGATTGCCAACCTCTTCTTAAGATTCACCCATTGATCCAAGAATGTTATCCCCATTCAACGAGTAATTTGGTTCCTTCCTATGCCCTCATTGCCATCCCAGAAGTTAGACAAGAGCTGCACGTTGTCCGAGCCCCTTTGGCCCCGGTGATCACTCTCCGCCCTCATAGGATCGGGAAGACCACAGGCTTTTTCCCAAATCACTCACCTACTGGAGGGATCTCCGCTCTAATACCATTTGTCACGGGTCGGTAGTTTCCTTGGCCGCGGATCAACTCGTGCGGCGCCTTGCGAGGCTTGGCGAGCGGAACTCGCAAGGCCAGCCTTCCTTCTATAGTTGTTCCAGTGAACAATACGGTGAATAGCTCATTTATACAAGATCGTACACGCCCAGCTTTACTAGGGCGTCTATTCCATCGAGCGAGACAACAATCCTCCTTAGACTCAACAACTAGGCCTACCATGCCCTCATCAGGAGAACGACATAAGCTCCCAACTAGTTTGTGCACGGGAGGCCAACCCCGCCTTCAGAGCTCCTAAGCAATATACTTCTTCTATCTTAGAACTCCCAACACCAACTGTCTTGACACCACTCTCACAGACCAGTTATGTCTGTGCTCTCAACTTCCTTACTTTTCACTCGATAACCTCAAACTTCACTCCCAAGGGTTCACGGGTACTGGAGAAATCACAGACTGTGACACTTGCATAATGACATTGTTTAATAATGTCCGACGTCGCATGAATTATTTTGAGCGTGGGGACGCTAGTAGAGACCTTCGCAGTGTGCCACAATTATGGAGACGCAATCGAATTGTGTGTTGTTTTTTCTTCTTTTTTTTTAATCATCATAATGATTCGAGCAAAAGTGATAGTGCATTGCTGACCTGTCCACGTTTTTGTGTCTACTTGTAAATTTTATTTATCGAGCAACGGGACAAAATAAATCCCAGAAAGGAATATATCTTAGGGCCCAATCATGGAATGAAAGCGTAGCTGAATTCAGAAATGCTTCCCGTGACATTCCATATTATTATAAAATGAAAACGAAATCTCATAATAAAACAAGCCAAGGCATATTACAAACCCATTTCTTTTTATAAAAAAAAAGAAAAAGAAAAGAGAGAGAGAGAAAAAATAGAAAATCGTTTGGAACAGCATGTACCCCCTTCATGGCAATTGAACTTTGGCTCTCTCTCTCTCTCTCTCTCTCTCTCTCTCTCTCTCACACAACCAACCATGATTTTGCTGATATTTTAAAACTATGCAATATGTTGTTTTGTCCAACGCTATTTTGTGGTTATTTCTTTTGTCATGGCGAACATCATCTGCATGCATCGGTAGTATAGGATTCTTCTAACTCTGCTGGCAAAGCACACGTGACTTGCTCTTCGGGAAAGTACATTCACATGCAAATGTAACGACGCGGGACTGATAAAAGAAAACGAAAAAAGAGAGAAAAATGTTGCAGAAGCTGGGACGATAAGTGCTTGTGCTCTCTGCATGGGACGAGAGAAGGGATTGAGAGTAAGTAAATGATGATGCAAAGAGCGTGGAGTACGGTTGTAACATTGATATTCTGAAAGTATTGTGTATCTGATACTGCCGAAATGTGAGATGATAGTAATTAATAAATTTAAGACCGTATCAAGAAGTTTAGATGAGATTAAGGAAGTCGTTTTCATGAGGCGTTCGTGTAATCTCTCTCTCTCTCTCTCTCTCTCTCTCTCAGGTCGTTTTCCATAAGTCTTGACACTTTTCAAAGCATATCACATATCATCCACTGTTGCCTAGGGTTTACACTTGCAAACAAACGAGTGCTCGCACTTTGGACAGCTATATTACTTTGTCTTTTCTCGGACGAATGTTCTCTTGAGGAGTTTATCTGGAAACTGATCCAAAATATACTTTTGCCTCTCCTCTGGTTTTATAGTATCGCCAATCTTCGAGTTAATTCCGCTAAGACATCCTCAATGATTACATACAAAAGTATCGAAGAAGGAAAATGTAGAGAGCTTAATGACAGCGACATATAATTAAGGTTCAATTTTGCTTTGTGTATGGATTTAAATAGGGGACATGCTTTTTTTTTTCATAATCGAAGGAAATTTTCTGATTACCTTTCTGATTGGTGGGTTACAATTATGGACATCACCCACATTTATATGTAGTTAATTTTGGGCTTCGATCGTGCCCTCGACTGAGATTTGAGGAGAATATACCCCTTTATGAGTTTTATCTATGCAATATTATATACTTCTTCTTTGCCTTATGTATCACGTAAAATTAGGAAGTTGCAATCACAATTCGCATCTGTTTCAAACTCTATGTTACTCTTAATTTTTCCTTGCCTCCTCATTTAGTTTTGTTTTGGCACACCTGTAGCTTTGACTTGTTTATAGTTTAAAGAGACTAGAGACATCTATATTCACCCACGAAAAGAAAACGAAACCTCTGAAGAGTAATATTTGTCGACGATATGTTGTGTTGGCGTGATCTTCAGCTTTTCCAAAACAACACGACAACACGAAAACTTGCACACCACTCGCGATACATCTCATTTCATTTGAATCTTATACATCGTTTAAAAACCAATAGCCGGTTTCAAAATGCGGACGACTCACATAAACAGTAGGGAAAGAATGGTACAAGAAATTAGGAATTATACACTTTTGAGTGACTACATTCATCATGTGACGGCCATCTCAATTGGGTTAACTACCGCCATACTGTATATGCACAATCGAGAGTGAATTTGTACCATGTATGTAACCATGTGGCAATTTAAGTAATTGGAATGTTGACAGAAACAAGAAATGTAAAAACTTAGGATTTTCCAATGAAATGAGCAATGGCTCTTATGTCACAATAATTGTTATCATGTATAATCTCTCCATCCACAGTACACGGTGCGCTCATGGAACGCACATGGCATGCATATATACATGGGGACTGGTGGGGACTGGTGGCTAAGAGCGAATGCAGGATTTTAGCCTCGTCTGAGTTGCGAGTGGTGACCCAAAAGACAAAAACTCGTCTAGAAATAGCAAAACCCTAGAGACAGCCAAAATTGTTAGAATCAAGGGCTTGGGACGTGCTCTCTCTCTCTCTCTCTCTCTCTCTCTCTCTCTCTCTCTCTCTCTCTCTCTCTCTCTCTCTCTCTCTCTCTCTACCCCATTTTGATCGTGACAAAAAAGATTGCAACATCTTTCTTCTCTCTCAGGTCACGGGGGCGGTTTAACTAACAACAATTTTCAAATTTTTGTGGCGATTTTAATGATTTTTATAGTAGAACTTTTATGGAGGATATGAAAGAATGACACTGCGCTCTCTTGTCCCGTCGCTTCACATGTACCAGAGCCAGCAAATTCTATCGGTGCAAGCAACCAAAATCGAGGCCATTTGATGTATGGGACACTTCAGGGATGTGGGGGGTTCGTATGTTTATGTCTCTTTGTTAATTTTCACGGATGGCAGTCGAAAGGGCAGAGATTACATGGATCGACTTGCTGTCTCGTTTTAAAGCCCCACAATTCTGGGAGATGGCTTTGATTTGCTTTGTCGGAATCCATAAGAGGGAGTTTCGGTGGTCATTTTGGGGAGGGGGGAATTATTCCAATGAAGAAAAAAATAATTTTTTTTTCCTCAGCCGAAAGCTTTTCTTTTTAGGCTGCGTTGAAGAGAGATGAGGTTTGATAGAAATCTTCGAGGTGACTCGCGAAGTTTGCCTTAGGTTGAAAGTCAAAACATGCCATGTGCCCATTTAATAGTATAAATTATATGCGAAAAATACGGTTCGATATACCTATTCGTCGTCGTCACAGTAATCGAAGAACAAAGGGACGTGAAAGTAATACTGAAACATTGTTTTTATTAGCGCTTTCACGAAAAGGACCTGACTTTGGATTTGATAATGATAGGTTGTAGTTTTCCTCGTACACGGGCGCAAAATACTTGTAATATAGAAAAGTTTAGTTCCCCAGAAGATTGTGAGAGATAGGGGTAGGCTCACAAATTCTTTGCTAAAAGATCATTTTACATCTTTTTCGTTGTTGCGTTTGAAGTCATCCATGACCATGACTGATGAAGCAATTTTGGCTTACATCACTCGCCGTGGAAAAGGAACTGGATCTTCTTAATGCAAAGAGAGATTACACTGAGTTTAGAGATCACGATAAGGGATTCAACCATCGAAACTATTTGCGACGGCCTGCTTCTCGTTCATTCAATTGTCTTCTAGCAATAGGTCATGGTTCTTGGAGGAGGAAATCGAAATAGCTTGGAGTGGTTGAATTGACTATTGTGAATCAAGAGATTCATGTTCATGTCCTACAATTACACAATCTGTTGCACAAGTCTGCCGATCAAGATTCGTGATTAGTACCCCACCATTAGTCGTCATTCAAACCCAGTACAAGCTCCATGACGGATTTTGCATGATTAGTCCAAAAACAAAAGCAATCACAAGGCGATTCGTATAATTGCGTGTAGTCTGTCAACCGAAGGAAGATAGATGATAAATTGACTTGAGCAAGCTTGTGCATTATTGCCTTTTCCTACTGTCTTATAGGATGAAAATGGCCAACAATTCGAAGGAAGGGTATCTTCTTCGGCATTCAACATACCATCTCAGTATCTTGTCAAACATTATAAAACCGGACTGGAAAGAACTTCTTTCCTTGGGTCGGCCATGCGCTGGCCCGTATCAAGATCATTGGACCCACCACCCAAAATACAAAGCCGAACACGACTAAGAAGAGAAAAGGGAAGCCAGTTGCCGTAAACCTCACGGAAAATTCTCATGTCCATATGCCCAAAACCGAAAGCAAGAAGACAGGTCATCTTGCTACAGATCGAGCCTTAGCTTCTTGCAGCGGAAGGTTGCGTTTGTCTATAGCGATCCAGGAGATGGCCACAATGAGACTCCAGATGATGGATAGAGGACAGAGGCTTTTCCAAGGGATTGTTTCGGATTTCATCACCAATGGTGTAATATTAGACTATCACGTTTCTTGGAGGAATCGTCATATTTCGAATCTTGAAACCTTTTCAACGAGTGAGATCTATACTTCTCTGCTTCTGCGCTCATGACCAAGATCAACCTGGCTCAGTGCAATACTTCTGCAGCGTCGGCTGCCTCACCATAACATACTTTTAATATTGTGCAATGTAAAAATGTGGAAGTACAATTTTGCTCATTGAGCGCGAAATGGTAATAAGGCGGGCATTCACAAAGTCTTCTCAAATCACATATGTCAATCGGATAGCACCGTAATAGAAAAGAAATGTCAATGAAGAAAAGATGACATGATTCACAAAAATCTTTAGTATCTTTGAGCAAGAAACATCACACTAAAAATTCAATCGCGTTTTCATTAAAAGAGAATGGATGAGCAGGGAAGAAAATGACAGACTGCAAAGAAATTGTTAGCTATATGCCTTAAAACAACCACGTAATAATTGTATGTTAGGGATTTAAGTTGCATTATTTACTTAATGGGAAAGAAATATTTATTCATCGTCCCATTTATATGAATGAATCCTTAAGATCAGTCACGGTTGAACTTAATCTTAAAGGATTAAGAATATGTGTGACAAGTTTGTAGTTAAACTAAATCTTTAAACAATTTTGGTCAATGGATCATTGAGAGTATATTAATGATATTGTTGAGACCGGTGTGTTCTCAAGCTTCACCATTCAATATTCCTTAATTCTCTCATCTCTTGAACCTATTTGGTCCAGATCCAAAAATGATATGAGTCATAAGTTATTGGATATAATGATATCCGAACTAGAATATAGGTACTTGTCTAGCACAAATTCACTAAACATGACATGCATTGAAGAATTAGTAACCTGGAAAGCTTTTAGCGAGATGACTAATCGTTTGTGCTTTGGTCATGTGTAAGATCCTTAGACTTGAGGCACAATGCTGACTTGTACGTTGCATGACTATGACTCATAAGTGCACATATTGACATTTCGTTGAACCGTTTTGTAATTGATGCCGATAGTTTGTTCACATACGAAGGCACATGCGTGCGCAATATGAAATGTCTTCTTGTTATATGTATGTAGATATACAAGATAAAAATTGATATTGTACATGATCTAATTTTGACAATGTATTGAAATCCTCAGTTAAGGTTGTAACCAAGAATTCATATCTCGTAAGATACATATTAGTTAGATTTGGGCATACGATTGAATTGGTGACTTGACAAACAATTTCATGGCCTTTTTTCGATTGGGACATAGTGCGATAGAAGAATTGAATTACATGGTGGCCAAAGCTGAGGGGTTCATTATGTTCTTGAAATATTTATATTGTTTGGATAGTCATGATATATTGCCAAATGTCGCTCATAATTTATAAGAACTAGAGATTGATCAGGATAATTAGTTCTCTCAACTGTACTAATGTGTTAGTACAAATCCTACTACCAGTTCCGTTATAAACCTAGGGATGTCACATACCATAATCAATTAAAATGACATTTGAATGGAAGAGACAATATTGCAAATGTGTATGCAATTGAGCCAATTAGATCGAGTCGGGTTGAAAATAAAAGATCTGATAGAGGTTTCAGACTTTACAGCCAAATCAAAGATCTAAAGCAAGTTTCGAACTTTAAGGCAGAGTCAAAGATCTGAAGTAGGTTCAAATTCAACAACCGTATTAATAATCTGAGGTGAGTTTAGAATTAATAACCCCATTAATGATCTGAAGTGAGTTCAGAATCAATAGCCAAATTAATGATATTCAGACTTAATAGCTAAATTAAATATCTGAGATGGTTTTAAATTTAATGGTCACATTAATGATCTAAAATGGTTTCAGACTTAATGACTAAATTGAAGATCTAAAATTGTTTCAGATTTAATAGTCACATTAATGATCTGAAACAATTTTAGAATCAATTGGTAGTTTAATGATTTGAAACGGTTTTAGATTCAAACGACCAATTAATATTCTAAAATGATTTAAGATGTAATGGTCAAATTAAAGTTTTGCAATGGTTACAAAGTAAATGCCCAGAATAAAGACTTGTGACGATTACAAATTAATGTCTAGAATAATGCTCTATAATGATTACAAAACCAATACCCAAATTAGTGTCTAAAACGGTCTCAAAACTTACATCCCTCAGGCGTTTAGCCGAATTAATTCTCTGAAATGGTTTTAAAGTAAATGAGCTGAATTAAATGTGATTTGGAACTAGTTATAAAAGGTGATTGAGAGGAGATCAAATGGATGATCAACAATGGTTAAGTGATGACAATGATCAATTAAATAGTCACACACAAGAGCAATTGCTAGCACAATTGTCATGGTAAGCTCTCTTAAATATCTCTGTCAAAATATGAAGGGAAATGATAGATAGAGAAGAAGAAGTGTAGGAATTTCTGTGTATTTCTCTCTCTGTGTTACAATCAATGTACAGAGTCTCCTTATATTACAAAGTATGTGTAGAAGAAAAGGAAACGATACAATGTACATATTAGATTTGATTTAAATTGATTCAATAAAATCTTTATGATTTGATCTAATCAAATCTTTCCTAACTTTTGCGTATCTTCTAACACTCCCCCTCAAGCTGGTGGCTTGTAGATGTCCAAGACACCTAGCTTGCTCAAGAGATACGCATGCTGTTTCTGACACAGAGGTTTGGTGAAGACATCCGCCCGTTGTTCTTGTGTTCCAATCCCTTGTGTCTCAATTATCCCTTCCTGGATTTTCTCCCAGGTGAAATGACAATCTACTTCAATGTGCTTTGTTCTCTCATGCACTATAGGGTTGGATGCAAGTTTTAGGGCTGCATCATTGTCGCAGAATAACTTTGTTGGTCCCTTGACCTGTACTCCAAGATCATGAAGTAACCCTCTCAACCATACTATCTCACATGTAGTTTTAGCCATGGCTCGATATTCCGCCTCTACCGAAGACAATGAGACAGTTGGTTGCTTCTTTGTTCTCCAGGAAAGTAAAGAATCCCCAAATTTGATACAAAATCCGGTTATCGATCTTCTTCTCATAGGATAGGTTGCATAGTCCGCGTCGCAGTGTGCGATCATTTTCATGTCACACTTCCTAGAGAGAAGAATCCCAAGACCAGGACATTTCTTCAAATACCTCACTACTTTCAACGCGGCATTCATATGAGACTGTTTTGGCTTATGCATGAACTGGCTAAGTGTCTGCACAGCGTAACTTATGTCTGGTCTGGTCATAGTTAAATATATGAGCTTCCCAACAAGCTTCTGATAGCCAAAAGAGTCCTTGAGAATATGATCTTCCTCCTGAGGTACTTCAGCATCATAATCAGTAGTTGTTAGCTTGGTATTTTGTTCAATCGATACCATAGCTGGCTTACATCCAGATAATCCTGCTTCTGAAATGATCTCCAATGCAAATTTTCTCTGATTGAGAGAGATTCCTTGGCTAGATCGAGCAATTTCGATCCCAAGGAAATACTTTGGCGATCCCAGATCTTTAATATGAAAAGTAGAATGCAGGTATCCTTTAAGGCTTTTGATGGCTATTTCATCATTCCCCATAATGAGTATGTCATCTACGTATATCATCAAGTAGATAGATGACTCACCTTGAGTCCATGTGAAAACAGCATAATCAAATTTGGATTGTTGAAAACCAGCAGCTATTAGTGATTCAAAGCAAACTTTGCATACCCTTTGTCCGGATGCTTGCTTGAGCCCGTATAAGGATTTGCGGAGACGACATACTCTATTCTCCCCTTATCTCCGTAAACCTTGAGGTATTTCCATATATATCTCCTCATCTAAATCACCATGAAGAAAGGCATTATGAACATCCATCTGATGTAATGACCAGTCTTGAGAAGCTGCTACAGAGAGAAAGGAGCGCACTGTGACGGCCTTGGCCACAGGAGAAAAGGTCTCGTGATAATCGAAACCTTCATTCTGTGTGAAACCTTTAGCCACTAGTCGTGCCTTGTATCGTTCAACCGACCCATCTGCTCGATGTTTGATCTTGTATACCCATTTACATCCAATTGCTTTACGATGTGGAGGTAATAAAACAAGATCCCATGTGTGATTATCCATAAGGGCCTTCAATTCGGCCTCCATAGCTGTCTGCCAGCGTGGATCCGTACTTGCTTCATGGAAGTTGGATGGTTCTTGTTCTTCAGAAATACGAGCAATGCAACACCGATGCTTTGGGGACAAATGATCGAAGGAAACATAAGATGAGATTGGAAAAGGAATACCTGGGGAATTCCCGACTCCACATATATAATCTTTGGTCCAGGTAGGTGGTCGAGTAGCTCGTCGTAACGTCCGTGTTGATTTTCTTCGAAGATGTGGTAGTGTCGGGTTATCCACTTTGGAAGCAAGTCCGAAGGAGGCATATCGGAGGAATCTCAGCATCATTTAGTCTTTCATCCTGGACTTCCTCGAAAGGTGTTGTGCCGACAGTGGTAGTGGAAACACCTTGTGTATCTATCAACGGAGGAAGAAATATATATCCAGAATCTGCAGATCTATCTTCAGCAAAATAGTTTGGAGAATGCCCTGGTTCTGTGCCACTTTTGGTCTGATGAGCAAAAGGGAAAATAGTTTCTTGGAATGTAATATCCCTGCTGACAGAAAATTCTGCTGTATGCGGATCAAAAATCCGATATCTTCTAACAATCTCTTTACCGTCGACGCAAGTTGGTGGTGTATTTGACTAGAGGGCCGACATTTGTGAGGCTGAAATTGAAGAACATCAAAATTAGAGTACGTTAGAACTTGTGCCATGAGGAGATAAGACGTTTGTAGTCAAGATCTAAAGAACTTCAAAACCAATGCTACAAATATATTGGGCATTTGCAGTCTGGATCTCAACATATCAAAAGAATGTCAAAACCAACGCTATGAGTACATCATCTACTCATGGTTAGAATCTGAAGAACATTAAAACTAAACTTTTTGAGTAAAGACCAACGGTAATGTGGTTAGCCTCCTTCTCTTTTTTATATCTTTTTATTAAAATGCACGAATAATATTTTTGGAAATACGTGTATGGGTATTTTTACTTCCGTTGCGAATCATTTTGATTCAAATTTACTATACATTTATTCTTGTTTATCGAAACAAAATCCCAACAGAAATCTCCAGGAAAAGCACTAAGAACTTTTTAAAGAGACAAAGGAAACATAAATCTCTAATCGATCAATCCCATCTATGCGAACTCATTGTTGAAAACGGAAGATCACGCAATTTTCGGGACAGATTTCCTATATAATTTGGATTGTTAAATAAAAGAGTAAAAAGAAGAATTTCAACCGCGGATGATTTTAAAAAGATAGAAAGTTACAAACACTTAAGAAAAAATATTGACTATATTATAATTTATGGTACTTTTGACTAAGAAAAACTACGACATATGGGGATCACTCACTGATAGGGCCTTTCAATTATGCAGTAATGCTACGATCATAGAGACAAGTTACTAAGAATAGGAAAAAAAGATCAATCATGAATTCAAGTTGATTACAATTTTTCATGGAAAGTTCAGGACGGTCGGAATTTCAACCTCACAAGAGTTTTATATATATTACTATATGTGAAGAATGGTTATTAACTTGTATTTTACAAAGATTGGTAGGGAAATTACAATTATTCAGGATAATTACTAAGCATAACTACCATCACGTACAACAATTCGAGGTATTTTACTAGGTTCTTGCTTAATTACTAAGTATTAATAGTCGTTACGAATTCCATAGATAAATTACGATGCATAAAGGTAAATTACTAGTTACAAGGGCAAACAAGTTATGACCATATTGGTAAGTCATAATCCATAAAGCACAATCACCATCTCTAAGTGCAATCAACCTTACTATAATTTTAAGTAAATTATGTCAAATTCAAAAAATTTATGGCTCCATTTGGTTTCGGGAAAATTTCAAATAAGGGCTCGAAATACTTTCATTTTCTCAAACAAGGAAGTACTTTAGTTTTTTTTAAATAACGGCATGAAATTGGCATTGCTTCAAATAAAGGCCTAAAATGGCTATATTAGTCTCAAATAATGGCCTACTCTTGCCGAATCGCTGGCTGGCAAAAAATTCCAATTGAACAGGGATATTTTATTCCAAATACAATTTAAATTAAATTAGATTAAAAATTTAAAATTTAAAATTTAAAAAGAAAAAGGAAAAACAGAGGCAGGAGGGAGCCCTCCAGCCTGTGGTTGTTACCCTATCATCGATGGGTGGCGGCGATGGCCGGCGGGCCCTCGCCAAAGATGGGAGAGGATGGTGACCCTCTCCAAAATTTAGACGAGGGTCGCTAGCCCTCGCGTAGGCTTGACGACCCTCACCTAGTGCCTCCAAACCTCGCCACCTAGGTTGGGGGGCACTAGGTGAGGGCCGGTGGGGCCTTGCTAGAGAGGGGAAAGGGCAGCAACCCTCTCCTAGATCTGGGCAAGGGTTGCCAGCCATTGTCGCCGTGATGGCCATAGATGGGAAGGATCGCTCTCGTGTGTTTTTTTTTTTTTTTTTTTTTTTGTAAAGAAACAATAGAAAAAAATAAAAAAATTTAAAAGACGAAATTGCTCTTCATCAAACAATGAGTTCAGGCCATCATTTAAAACTAATATGACTACTTCATGCTCTTATTTGAAAAAAAAAAAAAAAAAAGTCTACTTTAAACCCTTACTTGAGAATATGAGGACACTTCAACCTCTTAGTTGAAATAATGTCCACTTTAAACTCTTATTTATGATTTTCGCTTTGGTTTGTGAAAAATAAACAATTTGAGAATTTTTTTTTTTTTTAAAATGATCGCTTGTATCGCTCACAAAAATAAATAAACAAAAAGTATTTTCATCAATTACAAAAATGTTCAAACATAAATTGTCGTGGATAATAAAAACATCCTAAATTGACTAATTACCTTAAGCAATATAAGCGATCATTTTTAAGATAATGTTTTCCAATTTGTTCACTTTTCTTGAAATATGCGGAGCCTACAGTGAAGAAACGGTTCCTTTTTTTTATCTTATGGGACTGTAGGAAAATGAACCAAATAACTGTGTCTTGTGATCTTAGAGATGAAATGAACAGACACCCGAAAGAAAAAGGAAATGTGACATTCAGTTCTATCTTAACATCCTTTTCTGGTCTCTCTCTCTTTTCTTTTTTTGCTCGAACTTTCCTGGTCATTTGGAAAGCCATTCCTTGCTGCTTTATTGTTGCTTTTCTAAAGGATGTCTACCTTTGACAAAACTAGAAAGCTTTTACCTGGGAATCCAATCTCATTACATTTAGTCTTCGGCAAGAGCAGTCGGAACCGTACTTCACGTTTGGCATGAGCCCACCGACCCACCTTTCATAGAAGACTTGCGTTGATAACTCGGCTTATTATAAGGGCTAGATGAGTTGAAAACTTATCCCCCTCACCAATAAACTCGCCCTCTGCCGAAGTGAATGGTGGGGTGGAAGAGCTTCTGGAATGGGGATTCGTCATATGTTTAGGCAAAATAAAAGATTCAGTGGTCGCACAGATATGAATGGGACTTTACCAATGTATTTCAAAGTCTGTGGTAATATTAAACAATTTGGACTAATTTGGCCCGCAATAGTATTCCATCTTAGTCCTGTTGGAAAACATCACTATGGTGATGGTATAGTCAACAATACGACCGACAGACTTCTAGAACAGCTATTTCATTTTATGAACCCACCAACAGACCTTCTACAGAAGACGTGTCGATCACTTCAGACTTTAGAAGGGCTGTCCCAATTGAAGCGCTCACCTTCGTGCTAAAGCGAATAATGGAGCGGCGCTAATAGCCTAGTGGCGTTTAACATTAATAAGTGATTACAAAAAAGAAAAAAAATGATGGGGATATACTTTTTCTAGTGGATGGATCTCAAATATTATAGATCTATCGAACCTACGATTGAGATTGAAAAAGCTATCCATCGAAAACCCACACCATTCTTAAGCTTACGCACCCAACTTGTTGACACCTAAAATTTTGGGATTTAATTTTTACTAAAAAATAAAATAAAATAAAAAAACACACGGCATATAATTTAGAGACATTTTATTTTCGTTTTTATTTTAGGCCGCCGGAAAAAGGAAAAACTTTTCACATATTCCGTTCAAATTTTTAGGCAATATACACCAAAGGATGTATTTTCAAGCAAAAAGGAAATTTTTGGATGGAATATGTGAAAAGTACAAAAGGAATATCACATGTGGTGCAATGACATATTCAAAAAATATTGCATGAGTAAAGTTGGAAACGAAATGTGCAATAAGGATTCAATTTTTTGCCCTATAAAAAGGGTTGATGGGGTATAGATTAGGGGTCGGCAAAAATCTGGAGAGAGGAATTTTGAGAGCAATAGGTGAAAGTTTGTTTTTTTAGTGAAATTTCGAAAAGGGTGAGGAGAGAGATTTTCTGAAAAAAAAAAAAAAAAAAAAAAAAAAAAAAAAAAAAAAAAAAAAAAATCGACACTGTTCATCTTCTCCGCGGGTAAACCCTTGCCCGTGCCGGTGCCGCGCTCGGTCGGCCTCCACCCGCAGCTGCCACTCCGCTCAAGGCCCGCGACTTGCGAGATCCGAGTCCACCGGTCGCCGCCGCCTCTTTGCCCGAAGTCCCGCCGCCGCGAAGCCCCGCCGCCGCGAGTCGCCCGCACCGAATCCGGACGCCGAGCTCGCGGTCGCCGCCGTCTCTCCGTCCGTGAAGCCCGCGCCGCCGCGAAACCCCGTCGTGACTCGCACTCGCGCCGTCGCGAAGCCCCGAGCCCCCCGGGTTCCGCTCGGGATCGACCCGCGACACCCACGGCCCGACGCCGATCCGAGCCACCCCGATCCACGAGCCGCCCGCCGCTGGTCTTGGAGTTCCCCCGCGCTCGTGACTCCGCCCCGCGCCACGCCGCCGTCGCGCCATCCTCCGAAACCTCGCCGGAACCCTAGCCGGCGACCGAGCTCCCCTCACCGACCGGCCATCACCTTTATCTTTCTTTTTTTCTTTCTTTAAAAAAAAAAAAAGAAGAAAAGAAGAAAAAGAGAAAAAGAGGAAAAAGCAAAAATTAGGTAATTTTTATTTTTTCCTTTCTTTTGTTTATTTATCTTCTGTTTTTTATTGATATCCCATATTATTTGTTTTTAGTGTAATTACCCTTTAATGTGGAATTGAAATTGCATGATATGAAATTGCCTTGAATTTTAGTGATTGTCAGTCCGATTTTCGCGCCCGAAATCCGACTCGCAATTACTTAAAAGATTGCCAATCCGATCTCCCGCCCGAGATCCGATTCGTGATTTTTGTGAAATTGGCCAACCCGATCTCATGCGCGAGATATGGTTCGTCAATTTAGGTATCAATGTTGCTTGATTTGCTATGGTGTCATTTAAATTAATTTAAAAAAATCAATCAAAAAGATGTAGGTTAGAATTAGGGTTTGCATGTTTAGAATTGAAATTTCATTTTAAATAAAAAAATCGAAAATCAAATCATTTAGTTTAGGTTGCTAGATTTATTTTTTAACTTGGATTGCATGTTTAATTACTTGGCAATTATTAATTTCGAAATTAAAAAAAAAAAAGAGGAAAAAAGGAAAAACAACCAAAAATCATCATGCATATATCATGTAGAATTAGGAGGCATATTTTGCACGTCATTGCATATTAGGGCAAGATTGCATGTTAAATTTTATTTCCTAGTTAATTATAAGTTTAGATAAAAAAATCTTAAGTAGATTGCATTTTAGTTAGGAGTTTCTAAGTTAAGATAGCATTCTAGTTTAAATTAGGATTTGACATAACTTCATTCCTAATTCGAATTAGATGACGTTTTAATTTAGGTAGATAATTTCTACTTTTTTATAATTTCGAATTTCATAAAAAAAATCCAAAAAAATGTCTTAGGATAAATTACTTCCCTTTTTTAGGGTAAATTGCATTTTTTTAGGAAAAAGAAAAAATGTCATGAACATGTTATTTAGGATTAGATTAAATGAAGTGCACGTCATTTAGTTTTTAGTCTCATTTATTTAGAAATTGCCTGTCAATAGAATTAGGTCATTTAGATTGCATCTAATTATTGCATTTCTTTAGGATTTACTCTATTCATGTCATATAATTTAGATCATATTTTCATGTCATATAATTTAGATCATATTGCCATGTCATGTAATTTAGGTCATGTTGCCATGTCATATTAGATTACTAGCATGCATTGCAATAGATTAAGTTCCCATTAAATAAAGTGAAAACCAAAAGAGAAATTGCGTGTTAATTAGAAACCATATCTAGAGTTGTTGATGTGGATTTTAATTTAACATTGCAGATGCTTTCGTTGCTCTGAGGTAAGTTTGCAATTTATTTATTATTTATCTGGGTGTTAAATTGGTGGATTGCGCACCTGCATGATCACTTCACATGTTAGGGAATTAGATTCAAAATCAATTCAAACTGCTTGCCAAACATTTTTTAAGAATGGTACCGAAAGGGCATTAGAGAAATCTAGTGTAACCAAGTCCCCGTACCCATAGTCTCGGTTCGTAGGAGTAAAGTAAACCTCCCGTTGCTTTACTTGGGTTTCTAATCGACCCACCAAAAATTGATTAGTGGCGACTCCTAGTTAAAAATCAATTGCACGTTAAGAACTCAAACCTAAGTCGCGAATTGGTATGGGCTTGGGAGAGCCCGAGTTAAGTTTAGGCTTAACAATCCATTAGCCAAACCCTAGGTGGTTCACACCCGAAAAAATTGGTCGCGACACAACTCAAGGCTTCCTTAAAGGTAAAAGAACACCCCAAGTGCCAAAACTTGGTACAATAGAACACTTGAGTACCAAAACTTACGATTACGAAAAATAAGACACTTGAGTACCACATCCGACGAATCCTACCGAAAATCTTACGTGGCAATTTTTTTCTTAATTTTCTCGCTTACGTGGCTCACCGGAAGGCTAACTTAGCCAAAATACACAAAAACGACGTCATTTTGGTACAATTCGAATTTCAATGTAAAAATTAATTAAATTAAATTATTAAAATAAAAAAAAAAAAAGGAGGAGGAAGGCAGTTGGCGGCTGAGGGCTCTGCCCTCGCCCTTGCCGAAAGGTGGGGGAGGGTCGGTCGGGGCCGCCAAGCCTGGCCGGGCCGGCGACCCCAGCCGATCGACGGCGAGGGCCTACGAGCCCTCGCCCAGATCACAGGAAGGTGGCGGCGACGACAAGGGCTAAGCCTTCAGCCGTCGGCTGCCTCCCTCCTCCTCCTCCTGTTTTGTTTTTTTTTTTTTTTTTTTTAAATTATTATTATTTTGTTTTAAATTTAATTTAATTAATTTTTATATTAATTATTTACCACGTCAGCACCAAAATGACGTTGTTTTGGCACTTGTCTAACCACATCATCGTGCAAAACGACATCGTTTTGCACTAAGCTCGCCGGAAAATCGCTGCGTTAGTGTTTTGGTCGGATTTTTTCGCCGTTGGCACTTAACTGATCCATTTTGCTCCGATTTTGACACTTAAATGTCACTTTCCTAACTTTTGGCACTTAAGTGTCCATTTGTGCCAAGTTATGGCACTCCTGGTGTCCTTGTGTTCTTCCTTCAATTAACTCCCAACCCGCAGGGCAAGTTAAACTTGCCTTATCAGAGACTTGTGTCCCTCACTTCACACTTCATAAATTGAACCCCTCACTCACATGCTTAAACTGCAAAATGGGGTGACATCAAATCCTCAACCTCTTATGTTTCCTCCTTTACTTTCAATCGCCCCTTTTACATATCTTGTTAAAATATGTCTCGAGTTTGAGTCCAATGTAAAATTCAGAATATTTCGAATTTGATATATTGCGGACGTTCGAAATCGAGCAAAGAGGATCCGAAGATCAACTTCTCAAAGTTTGAATCTACATTGGAGATTTCGGCCGCTGAAATAGGAAAGTTCAACTTTGACTTGGATTTGGATTTTGTTTAAAATATATAGAGATATGTTTTGGATAAAATCGTTTTAGATAGGAAATCTAAACCTATTAGAAGTTGGCATAATAATAAGGGTTTTACTTATATATAGACATGTGGCCGTGGGTGGTAGATGTGGATCACAAATTGTCTTAAAGCGCCGCGTGAGTGCTTGGTGTTCCGCCGTTGATCATGAAGAGTTGGTCTTGAAGCGCCGTTAAGTTGTCGAGTGTTTGTGAGGGATTTTCTTTGTCGTTCTTACTCGTGAATTACATCCAAGAAGTTTAGTGTATGTAGCCGATTAAATCTTGAGGTAAGATTTGCGTGTAATTCCTTTGTGAGATTGAGAGATTATTTTCGAGGAATTTTCGGGGCTAAACACTGTGTGAGTTATTGGTTGTAATTGGGGCTTGGGAAACACCGAGAGAGTGTTTGAGTGACTTGAGTGTGTAATCTCCTTGTATCGCTTGATCTATAGTGAAATTCGCTGCTACTCTCCCTGTGGACGTAAGTCTTTATGACTGAACCACGTAAATCTGGTGTTCGATTTATTTTCTTTTTCTGTCTATATTATTGTTCGATCGCTCGCCTTAATCGCAACAATTGGTATCAGAGCCAGGCTTGGCTGAGTTGAAGCGAATCGATGGCGACAGAAGAGGTAAAAGCGAGAATTGTCAGATTTGTTGGGAAGGATTTTAGTTTCTGGAAGATGCAGATTGAAGATTATATTTACCAGATGAAATTGCACTTGCCCTTATCTGGGGAGAGACCAGAGACGATGAAGCAAGCTGATTGGGATTTGCTAGATAGACGAGCTATGGGTGTTATTCGGCTGACGTTGGCTCGTAACGTCGCGTTTAACATCTTGAGGGAGAAGACCACTGCTGATTTGATGCAAACCCTATCAGATATGTACGAGAAGCCCTCTACGATCAACAAGGTCTATTTGATGCGACGTTTGTTTAATTTGAAGATGAGCGAAGGTGCGTCAGTTGCAGATCATATTAATGAATTCAATGTGATTGTTAATCAATTGAGTTCAGTTGAGATTGATTTTGAAGATGAGGTACGTGCTTTGATTCTACTATCCTCATTGCCTAATAGTTGGAATACTACTGTTACTGCTGTTAGTAATTCCTCTAGGTCAACAAGTTTGACGTTTGATGGAGTTTGAGATTTAATTCTGAGCGAGGACATTCGTAGAAGAGAATCTGACAAACCTGTATCTACTGCTTTAGTAGGTGAAAATAGAGGAAGATCTAGAACACATGTGGGTAATGGTAGTACTAATATGAACAGACGTAGTCAGTCTAGGACTACTAATGTTGTCTGTTGGAGCTGTGGCAAGAGGGGGCATCTTAGAAGGGATTGCCTTAAGCTGAAGAATGAGAAGGGTAAGGGAATTATGGTTGATTCTGCAGATAATGTTGCAGCTGTAGCAGATAATGCCGATTATGTCTTATCTGTCACTGATTATTTATCGTTTGATGGATGGATTATGGATTCTGGTTGTTCTTTTCATGTTACACCAAATAGAAACTGGTTTATCACTTATCAGTGCACGGGTAGTGGTAAAGTCCAGTTAGGGAACAACGCTGAGTGCGATGTTGTGGGTGTTAGTGATGTTAAAATCAGAATGCATGATGGTATTGTGAGGACATTGACTGGAGTAAGGCATGTTCCAGAGTTGAAACAGAACTTGATTTCCTTGGGTGCCCTAGATTCAGGTGGTTGCAGGTATTCTTCAAAAGGTGGAGTTTTGAAGGTTGTTCGAGGTGCCCTGGTGATAATGAAAGGAATCAAGTATGGAGGCCTGTATAAACTTCAAAGTGAGACAATGACAGGTTTCGCCTCGGAGACGTTGGATGCATCTGTTCGAGAGTCTATTGACTGCTCGAGGAAGACCTGGGTGTTTGTGCCAATGCACAAATTTGATGCTAGTGTCAGGATCACGCAGTCAAGAGCTTTGATCGAGATGGAGACTAGTAAGTTGATCAAACATGTGCAGACTAACAATAGCATGGAGTTCTGCTCGGAGCTGGCAAATAAATTATGCATGAAAGAGAGCATAATGAAACATCGCACTAGTGCCAATAAATCACAACAATTTGCAAAATTGACGAGCAGAACATTACTAAAGATGGCCCGTAAAATTATCTCTAGTGCTGGTATTGCTAGGAGAATTCTAGCTGATGTACTAAGTACGATAAGCTACCTGGTGAATAGATCCCCATCAACTGCTATTGAATGGCGGACTCCTGAAGAAGTGTGGTCAGGTAACGTTGCTGATTATTCTATTCTTAGAATGTTTGGTTGCCCGTGTTATTTTCAAGTGAGTGATGGTAAGCTTGATTGGAGGGCAAGGTGCATATTCCATGGCTATGCACAAGGTGAGTGGGGCAATCAGTTGTGGTGCCCGGATATAAATTCACCTATTGACAGCAGAGAAGTTACCATTGATGAGTCTCCAGTACTTCTGGCTAGGAGTGATTATAGCAGTATTCAAACGGATCTGAACGGTGTTCAGCTTGAGGTGGAGTTGCGACCAGAAACTCCTGAGGTGGCGTATATAGGTACTAGTAAAGTAATCAACACAGATGGTGCTCATAGCGAGGTGGAGCCTATAGAGCCAATGGTTGTTGTAACTGCTGATATTGACAAGGTATGTATTCGATCTGCTGACAGATATGGATGCAATAATGGTTTTACTTTATCTGCAGTTGAGGAGGTTGTGTTAGAAAATCCTTGTGGAGCAGTTAAAGGTGCATGTGGAGTTGGTATTCTGATGAGGTCCTCGGTTATGGCGAAGTTCGAGCCAGGCTTGGACTTGGATAATATTTGTGGCGATTGAGCCCATCGAAGACTATAGGAAAGTAGCAGCAGAGTTTGAATTTTTGCGAAGCGATTGCAACTTGGCTCAAACGTCAAGCCAAGGTGGAGATTGTTAAAATATGTCTCGAGTTTGAGTCCAATGTGAAATTCAGAATATTCCGAATTTGATATATTGCGGACGTTCGAAATCGAGCAAAGAGGATCCAAAAGTCAACTTCTCAAAGTTTGAATCTACATTGGAGATTTCAGCCGCTGAAATAGGAAATTTTAACTTTGACTTGGATTTGGATTTTGTTTAAAATATATAGAGATATGTTTTGGATAAAATCGTTTTAGATAGGAAATAGAATCCTATTAGAAGTTGGCATAATAATAAGGGTTTTACTTATATATAGACATGTGGCCGTGGGTGGTAGATGTGGATCACAAATTGTCTTGAAGCGCCGTGTGAGTGCTTGGTGTTCCGCCGTTGATCATGAAGAGTTGGTCTTAAAGCGCCGTCAAGTTGTCGAGTGTTTGTGAGGGATTTTCTTTGTCATTCTTACTCGTGAATTACATCCAAGAAGTTTAGTGTTTGTAGTCGATTAAATCTTGAGGTAAGATTTGCGTGTAATTCCTTCGTGAGATTGAGAGATTATTTTCGAGGAATTTTCGGGGCTAAACACTGTGTGAGTTATTGGTTGTAATTGGGGCTTGGGAAACACCGAGAGAGTGTTTGAATGACTTGAGTGTGTAATCTCCTTGTATCGCTTGATCTATAGTGAAATTCGCTGCTGCTCTCCCCGTGGACGTAAGTCTTTACGACTGAACCATGTAAATCTGGTGTTCGATTTATTTTCTTTTTCTGTCTATATTATTGTTCGATCGCTCGCCTTAATCGCAACATATCTCCTGCATCAATCCATATCCCGAGAGTCCTGCCTACCCGCAACCCACCTCCTCCCGCCTCCTACTCCTCCCTCGCCTTGCCCTCCTAATCAATGCAATGCCTTACTCCATTTTTTGACTTCCTTCGTGATTGATAGCATAGCATCACCTTCCGATCGTCTCATGTTTAGTTGTCCAAGGATGAAGTCATGGAATAAGGAGGTGAACTGCTGCTTGTGGGACGGTGTCAAATGCAATCATATCAATGGTAGCATCATCATTCTCAATCTTGCCTGTAGTTGGTCTCGTGGCGCTCTCCATCCCAATATCTCTCTCTTTCTCCCAATGCTTGAACAGTTGCAATTGTCTTATAATAGCATTAGTGGGGAGATCCCAAAGTGGTTTTGGGAAATGAATCATGATACCCTGGAAATCTTGATTTTTTTTCATAACCAACTTGAGGGGGGTATACAACATTTGAACTGGAAGAGATTGTCGCGTCTTAACCTTGGCTCCAATGATTTCACTAGTGAGATTCCCTCTTCAATTTGCCAATTGAGTTCACTTCAAGTTTTAGATTTGGCTAACAATAATCTCTCGGGAAATGTGCCACCTTGTTTTGGTAATATAACCAGTCTCCGAAGCCTAGGTTTGAGCAATAATAAATTAGAAGGGACGTTGTCGCGCTCTCTAATTAAACTCGTCAACTTACGATCACTAAATCTCAGTCGCAATGAGCTTAGTGGTATCTTCCCAAATTGGCTAGAAGCATCGGAATTGGGATCCCTTGATTTGCAATCCAACAATTTTCATTGTGAGATCAACCTCACTGCCTTTAGACTCTCACATTTATTTCTTTGCAGTAACAATTTTACTAGATGATTGCCAATAGAGGTTTTCTCAAACACCTCATTATATATAATAGATTTGTCCAACAACAAGTGTGAATGGCCAATTCCACTTCCATCGCTAGTCACATTTTATTATTCACTTGCAAGTAATAATTTCATAAGAAAGATCCCTTCTTTGTTATGCAATGCCACCAAGCTCAAGGTCATTAACCTGCCTAACAATAGCTTAACTGGTAGCTTGCCTCGGTGCTTAACAAATTTTAGCACCTATTTGCAATTTTTGAACCTACGAATGAATCACCTTGAGGGCACAATTCCTCAATCATTTTCTTCGAGAAATAGCTTGATGACTCTTGACTTGAGTGGAAATTGGATTGAAGGCACTTTGCCCCGATCCCTAATCAATAGTGAATATTTGGAAATTCTTAATCTCAGTGACAATCAGATAGAGGATACGTTCCTGAGATGGTCGGGAACTCTCCCAAAATTGAAAGTACTCGTTTTAAGGTCCAACAAGCTTATTTGTTATTGTTGCGTTCTTTTCCGTTTTTTTAAACTAAAATGAACAAAAGAAGAAGAAGAAAAATAAGAATAAGAACCTGTTGGAACCTGGAACCGACCCCGGAACCTGTGACAAGGCAGGTTCCAAGTTCCAAAAAATAAAAAACCTGTACTCGAGGGTAGGTTCCAGGTTCCAAACGGAACTTGGAACCGCTCACCCTTAGTTTCTAATGTCTTCCCTATCTTTTGTTTTGATGCAATTCCATATCAATTGAATTAAGAAGATGATCTCACACACCAAATAGCTTTGAAGAATAAAAAAAAAATTAAGCACGCAACTTAAAAAAAATAAAAAATGAAGCAAGTGCCATTAAATTTGTGGATATCTTTTCCATCTTCCTATGCGCCTAGCTTTTTTTTATCCAGGAAGAATCAGAAGCAAAGACCTCACTTAACAATTCAGCCAAAGTTTTCAATAACTTAATCTACTGAGGAAATATGTTCTGAAGAATTAAACCAAAATTGTTGAAGTCGCAGGTCGGTAGTAGATTGTGTGGACTGGAAGCTATTATACATTGTCCTTGATGGAGAACATGAGTCGAAAGGGAAACGGAGAAATGGCGAGCGACATATTCCAACAAAACTAAAGATTTGATTCTTACGGATTCAAGAACAACCAACAAAGACTTCCTTGCTGTGTCATTGCTGTGTATTATGTGGCAAAGATTGAATGATCATGGAAGCGATTCACCCGTAAAATCTATATCATTATATCAGTCTGTCAATGCCCATTTTACGAGACTGCCTCGATGATAACTCCTGCGTCTCTTTTGTATTGAGTCAATGAATAAAGCTCTATGGCTCACCCAAAAATTTCCAATCAGATGCTCTTACTTTATGACGCGATGAATTCTGTAACGCGAGCCACTGAGCCAGTGTCCTGAAAAGAGAAGGCAATGGCTCAACTTGTACGGCCACTCCGGCAATGGCCGAGGTTCCACCATCACCGCGCCGTCATCTCTCCCCCCTCTCCCTTGTCTCCTTCACCCTTTGGAACACGTCGCTGTCATCATCTTCATCATCCTGACCGCGACGTCCGTTACCAGCCGCGCGGGGCTCAGATTCCCCAACTGCCCCCCGCCGTACAATCCCTGAGAAGAGAACGGCAGCGACTCCTCCTCCGACGCCAGGAAGAGCGACGGCCAGAAGAAGCGCGAGGCTCGGCGCGCCGTCCACTGGGGCATGGAGCTCACTTCTTTCTCCAATTCCCATATCAAGCGCATCCTCGGGTACTACTGGGGAAAAAAATGTAACCACCCGTTGTCGCGATTTGGAGCTCTTACGGGCTTCATGGAGTGGCCCAATAGCGTAGCATTACAGATTGATCCTTCCCTTTGGAATGGGGAATTGCAGAGTGGCTTCTATGGAGCAAGAGGTGTTGGACGCTCTGACGCTTGCGGGGTGATGCTTCTGCAATGCGTGGTTGTTTCTCTCGAGGCTTTTGGTCTGAGTTTTTAGCTGCTCATGCGGTCAAGATGTTTGTTAAATTGTCGCAGAGACTGGGACCCGATGTTCGAGAAGAAAAGCGAGGGCTGTTCGATTAAATCGGTACTATTACATTTCGTTCCTGCATTTGCGAGTGCGTGCGCGCGCCACTGCGAGAATCTATTTACCTTTCTTGCCGGTTCACCTCTTATCTTGTTTGCCATGCTTGGCTATTGCCAAGTGAGTTCTCGCTGTGCAAAATAGTTCTTGGACTAAGAAGCTCCTCTCTTGCCGCTTTTTCTTCGTTAGATTGAACATGATTGTTTGAGCTTGTAATTTTGAAATGCTTGGATGGTACTTACGGTATAGCTCCTTGAGCATATATTGATGTAAGATAAGCAACTGCTAATGCTGGGGCTCAAGAAAGGCCTGTATGAATGCTCAAGCTGTGCCAAAAATATGAAATTTTGCCTGCTTGTTGAACTATTTTTTTCCATTTCCAGATGGAACATAATGTCTTTGGTTTTCTTTCTCTTCTGTCTCATTAAGTTGTGTTCTACAGAATATTAACAAGAGGTTTTAACTCAATGATTCGTTGATGCCTCATGTGTCCGTGACGGATTTTGCGTGATTAGTCCAAACACAGAAGCAATCTCAAGGCAATCCGTATAAATTGCACATAGTCTGCCCACCGACGAAAGATAGACGATAAATCAACTCGAGCAAGCTTGTGTATGATTGCCTTTTCCTATTGTCTTATAGGATGAAAATGCCCCACAATTCGCAGGAAGGGTATCTTCTTTGGCACTCAACATACAAACTCAGCGTCTTGTCAAACCTTATAGGACCGGACTAGAAAGAACTTCTTTCTTTGGGTGGGCCAAGCGCTGGTCCGTGTCAAAGATCATCGGACCCCCACCCAAAATGCAAAGCCGAACACAACTAAGAAGAGAAAAAGGAAGCCTGTTGCTGCAAAGCGTAAACCTCATGGAAAATCCTCATGCCCGTATGCCCAAAACCGAAAGCAAGAAGACAGGTCATCTTACTATAGATCGAGCCTCACCTTCTTGCAGCAGAAGGTTGCATTTGTTTATAGCGATCCAGGAGATGGCCACAATGAGACTCCAAATGATGGATAGAGGACGGAGGCTTTTCCAAGGGATTGTTACGGATTACAGAGGAAGATGCTCTGCAGTTCATCACCGATGGTGTGAAATTAGACTACCACGTTTCTAGGAGGAATCGTCCTATCTCGGATCTTGAAACCTTTTTAATGAGCGAGATGTATACTTCTCTACTTCCACGCTCATGATCAAGATCAATCCGGCTCGATGCAGTACTCCTGCACAGCTTCGGCTGCCTCACCATAACATATTTTTTAAATTGTGCAACGTAAAAATGTGGAAGCACAATTTTTCTCGTCAAGCTTGAAATAGTAAATAATAGGGGCATTCACTAAGCCTTCTCGAATCACATATGTCAATTGGGTAGCACCGTAATGGAAAAGAAATGTCAAGGAAGAAAATATCACATAATTCGCAAAAATCTTTACCATCTTTGAGGAAGAAACATCACACTGAAAATTTAATCGCATTTTCAGCAAAAGAGAATGGATGAGCGGGGGAAAAATGACAGTGCAGAGAAATCTCCTTGGTGAAGCACTAAGAAGTCTCTAGACGGACAAAGGAAACATAAAATCTGAATCAATCAATCCCATGCTAACTCATAGTTGGAAACTGGAGATCACGCAATTTCCGGGACCGATCTCCCATATAACTTTGATTGTTAATTAAAAGTCAAAAAAGAATTTCAACCGCTGATGATCTTGAAAAGCTAGAAACTAACAAACACTTAAGAAAAATTGCTGACTGTATTATGACTTATGGTACTTTTGTTTAAGAAAAACTACGACATATGAAGATAATTACTCACCAGATGGGCCTCTCAATTATGAAATAATGCTACGATCATGTAGGAAAAAAAGATTAACGATGAATTCAAGGTGATTACAATTTTTTATGGAAAGTTTGGGACGGTTGGATATTCAATCTCACGAGAGTTTAAGATATATTATTATGCGAAGAATGGTTATTAACTTGTATTTTACAAAGACTTGTAGGAAAATTACAATTGTTCAGGATAATTACTAAGCATGACTGCCATCACATACAACAATTTTACTAGCTTATTGCTGAATTACTAAGTATTAATATATTAATGTTACGAACTCCATAGATTAATCACCATGCATAAAGGTAAATTACTAGTTGCAAGGGCAAATAAGTTATGACCATACTGGTAAGTTACAATCCATAAAGTACAATCGCTATCTATAAGTGCAATCAACCTTACTATTAATTTTAAGTAAATTATGTCAAATTCAAGAGATTTACAGCTCCATTTGTTTTGTGGAGAAAAGAACGATTTAGATAATATATTTTTGAAAAAAACAATCTCTTGTATCGTTTACAAAAATGAATGAACAAAACGAATTTTTATCAACCACAAAAATGTTCAGAAATAAATTATCGTGCATAATGAAAACATTTTAAATTGACTAATTATCTCAAGCAATATAAGCGATTACTTTTAGATTACTTATTTTTCGCGAAACAAAGGAAGCTTACATTGAATAAACAGTTCCTTTTGTCTTTTCTTATTGGGGACTCTAGGAAAATGAACTGAATCATGGTGTCTTGTGATCTTAGAGACGAAATGAACTAAATCAACCGAAACAAAAAGGAAACGTGACATTCAGTTCTGCCTTAACGTCCTTTTCTGGTCATTTGGAAAGCCATTTATTGCTGCTTTATTTTTGCTTTTCCAAAGGTTGTTGACTCTTGACAAAACTAGAACGCTTTTACATGGGAATCCAGTCTCGTTATAATTAGACTTCGGTGAAAGCAGTCGGAACCGCATTTCACGTTTGGCATAACCCAACCGATACACCTTTCAGAGAAGACTTGTGTTGGCAACATGGCTTATTAAACGAGCTATATGTGTTGAATCTCTATCCCCACGGCCAATAAACTCACTCCTCCGCTGAAGTAAATGATGGGGTGGCAGAGCTTTCGGTACGGGACTCAGTCATATGTTTAGGCAAAAGGAAAAAATTCAGCGATCGCACAGATATGTATGAAACTTTACCTATGTATTTCAAAGTCCCTCTGGTAATATTAATCAATTGGGACTAATTTGGCCCGCGATAGTCCTCCATCTTAGCCCTGTTGGAAAACATCACTATGGTAATGGTATAGTCGACAATACGACCGACAGAGCTTTTAGAAAAGGTAGTTCATTTTGTGAACCCACCAAGAGACCTTCTAGAGAAGACGTGTCGATCACTTCACACTTTAGAAGGGCTGTCCAACTTAATGCGCTCACCCGCGTGCTAAAGTGAATAATGGAGCGACGTTAATAGTCTAGTGGCATTTAAAATTGATAAATGATTACCAAAACAAAAATGGTGGGGATCTAATAGCTTTTTCTAGTGGGTGGATCTTGCATGTTAAATTAACTCCCAACCCACAACGCAAGTTGAACTTGTCTTGTCAAAGACTTGTGTCCCTCACTTCACACTTAATAAATTGAACCCCTCACTCGCTTGCTTAAACTGCGAAATGGGGTGGCATCAAACCCTCAACCTCTTCTGTTTCCTCCTTTTCTTTCATTCGCCCCTTTTACATATTTCCTGCTTCAGTCCATGTCCCGAGAGTCCTACCCACCCCGCAACCCTCCTCCTCCCGCCTCCCCCTCCCCCTTCCTCGCCTTGCCTTCCAGATCAATGCGATGCCTTGCTCCATTTTGGGAATTCCTTCGTGATTGATAGCACGGCATCCCCCTTTGATTGTTTCCCAAGTCGTCCAAGGACAATGTCATGGAATAAGGGGGTGGACTGCTGCTCATGGGACGGCGTCACTTGCAACGATCTCATGAGTAGCGTCATCATGCTTGATCTTCCCTGCGGTTGGCTTCGTGGCGCTCTCCCTCCCAATATCTCCCTCCACCTCCCGGACCTTACATATTTGGACCTGTCTCGTAATAGCATTAGTGGGGAGATCCCAAGGTGGTTTTGGGGAATGAGTCATGATGGGCCGGAAATTTTAGATCTTTCTCATAACCAGCTTGAGGGGGGTATACAACAATTGCCCTGGAAGAGATTAACCTATCTTGACCTTAGCTCCAATGATTTCACCGGTGAGATCCCCTCTTCGATTTGCCAATTGAGTTCACTTCAAATTTTACAGTTGGCTAGCACTAAGCTCTCGGGGAATATGCCATCATGTTTTGGTAATATAACCAATCTCATACGTCTAAGTTTGAGCAACAATACATTGGAAGGGACATTACCGCGCTCGCTAGTTAAACTTGTCAACTTAGAATCACTAATACTCAGCCACAACGAGCTTAGTGATATCTTCCCACATTGGCTAGAAGCACCGTATCTGGATACCCTTGATTTGCAATCCAACAATTTTCATGGTGAGATCATTTTCACTGCCTTTAGACTCTCACATTTATTTCTTTGTAATAACAATTTTACTGGACAGTTGCCTATAGAGGTTTTCTCAAACACCTTATTAGAAGTAATAGATTTGTCCAATAACAAGTTTGAAGGGAAAATTCCACTTCCGTCACCGGGCACACGTTATTATTCCATTGGAAGTAATAATTTCATGGGAAAGATCCCTTCTTTGTTATGCAATGTCACCGTGCTTGAGGTCATTAACTTGCCTAACAACAGCTTAACTGGTAGCTTGCCTCCATGCTTAACAAATTTTAGCATCGGTTTGCAAGTTTTGAACCTGCGAATGAATCACTTTGAGGGCACAATTCCTCGATCATTTTCTTCAAGAAATAGCTTGATGACTCTCGACTTGAGTAGAAATTGGATAGAAGGCACATTGCCCCGATCCCTGATGAAATGTGAAGATTTGGAAGTTCTAGATCTCAGTGATAATCAAATAGATGATACATTCCCAACATGGTTGGGAGCTCTACCAAAATTGAGAGTACTCATTTTAAGGTCCAACAATTTTAAGGATCTTTTGAACGTTCCTAGAGGAGCTCACCTCTTTCCCATGTTACACATTTTAGACCTCTCTAACAACAATTTTGGTGGTCCATTACCAGCCAACTTGGTGATGAATCTTAAAAGTATGATGAATGATGAAGATGGGCAAAACAAACCATTGTATATGACATGGTCTTCCACATTCTGGTCATATGAAAATGCCGTGACTGTTGGGATGAAAGGGCTAAAGGTTCAGCTAGTAAAGATCTTGACCATCTTCATGATCATTGACTTGTCGAACAACTCTTTTCACGGGGAGATCCCGGGAGTTATTGGACATCTTAAGTCTCTCGTAGGGCTCAATCTTTCTCATAACAACTTTACAGGTCCCATCCCTTCGACTATGGGGAACTTGACTAATCTTGGATGGCTTGATCTTTCTTCGAACAAGCTTAGTGGGGTAATTCCTAGAAAATTGGGAGATTTGACATTCCTTGGGTACTTAAACCTTTCGATGAACCAACTCACCGGTCGAATTCCTCAAGACAAGCAATTGACCACATTTTCAAATGACTCGTTCAGTGAGAATCCAGGCTTATGCGGAACTCCATTGTCAAAAGCATGCCCTGGCGATTCTCAACCTCCTTCACCATCATCCTCATCAATTTTTGATCGCGAAGGGCATGAGAATTGGTTCAAACAGAAAGTAGTGTGGATAGGTTATGCATCGGGAATCGTAATTGGGATTTCTATAGCATATATTGCATTTGAAACACGAAGGCCCAAATGGCTCATGCAAGGTGTGAGAATGTTGGAGAGAAGGGCAGCCAAGTGGATGGAGAAACCAAAGGGGAAGGCCATCGAATTTCTTACAAAATGAAATTGTTGAGGAGATTTCTCTTTATATTGTTCAATATAAATTTAGTGAATAAATATGTCACTTGACTAGCTTGAAAAGTCATTTCCCTTAGGGACGTTTGTTTCTAATGTCTTCCCTATCTTTTGTTTTGATGCAACTCCATGTCGGTTGAATTAAGAAGAAGAACAATGACATCTATTAAGCACATGGCTTTAAAAATAAAAAGAAGAAGAAGAAGCGAAAGACCAAAAAAATGAAGCAAGCGCCATTAAAATCTGTAGTTATCTTTTCTGTGTTCCTTTGCGCCTAGCTTTATTTGGCTATTGAGAATCAGAAGCAAAGACCACACTTAATAGATCAGCCAAAGTTTTCAATAGCTTAATCTGTTATGGAAATACGTCCTGAAGACTTAAACCAAAATTGTTGAGGTTGCAGGTCGGTAGTTCATTGTGGACTAGAAGCTATTGTACATGGTCCTTGATAGAGAACATCGGTCAAAAATGAAATGGGGAGTGACATATTCAAAGTATGGGAGAAAGACACTAGGGGGTGCATGACAACCTCCGATTTCTGTTCCATAAACAAATTTTCTATTCCAGACTTGTTTCTGGAATAAAAATCCGTTCGATAAAATTATTCCATTTTTCTATTTCTGAAATAAATTTTTATTCCAGAAATAGGTTTGGAATAGAAATCATAAATAAAAATTTTCTATTTTTCTATTTCTGGAATAGAAATGAGAAATAAATATTCTTCTCATCATTCGTCAACCGATCCTCCATCCGTCGCCGCTGACCACCATTCGCCGCCGATCACCGTTCGCCGGTGGCCGCCCACTGCTGGCAGTCCGCCACTGTCTGAAAGGAAGAAATTTTGTGTCGTTATCAAATGAATTTCTATTTTTAGAGTAGAAATTTTGTGTCGTTATCAAACGGATATTTTTGCTTAAAAACTCATCTAGAAATAGAAATAGAAAAATCTATTTCTCCTCCAGAAATCAATTTTTGGCCAGAATGGTGATCATTCGCACCCTAGAAGTGCGATAAATTGTATACGGCACTCACTTTAGTATCGAAAATTTTTGTAAGCTCGCTTAAGTGCCAAAATCGAAGAAAAATGATTTAAGTGCCTCCGACGAGAAATTCCGACTAGATAAATTAAGTGGCTTTTATAATTAAAAACTTTATCTGAAATGGCATTTTTCTAACACTAAAGCAATCACTTTTTATTAAGATCGGCACTAAAGTGATCACTTTTTAATAACAATTGGCGCTAAAGTGATCGTTTTTATACAACGATTGACGCTGAAGTGATCACTTTTTAACATGTTATACGACGTCATTTAGAGGTTATATGCTGATTGATTACGCTGTTGAACAACGAAATATCGAAAAATTAATAAAATATGGTCACATCAAATTTCCGATAACTTAAATCGGAGTTGGCACTTAAGTGATTTTTTTCTATTAAAAAAAAAAGTGGCACATGAGTGATCCGAAAAAAAAAATGGTATTAAAGCGATCGTCATACATAACTTATAATATCTCTAACGTCCTTCTCCCTTCAAAGTATCTTCAAATTCCAAATAGTTCTAAAAGCGAGTGACCTCCTCAATAATTAACTATCCAAAATCAAAGTAAATTGTCTATCATATGGTCACGGCCATAGTCATTTATGTCTTGGGTTAAGTATACTAGAAGTATCAAAAATTGTGTACGACGCTTATTTTAGTGCCTAAAGTTTTCGTCAGTTCACTTAGGTGCTAAATTTGAGAAAAAATAATCATTTAAGTGCTAACAGTGAAAAATGCCGACCATGTATCATTTATAATTAAAATTATAATATGACTTGACAAATTTTTTAAAAACTCCCGTCCATGTGGCATTTCCACATAGCATGCTTGACACTAAAGTGATCACTTTTTAACAAGTGGCATTCACTTTAAACAAAATTTAGTAATCAAATGATCGCTTTAAATAAAATTTGACACTTCAATGATTACTATTTATAATCTTTGAACGACGTTGTGTAAGAATTATATGCTGACTAGGCACGCTGGCGAATCACGTAGGACTAAGAAATGAATAAAATATAGTCCTATGATCTTTTTTTTATAAAAAAAAAGTGACACTTGGATGATCCGAAAAAAACTTTTGGCACTAAAGTGAGCGCCGTACATAATTTTTGACACTTTTAGTATACTTATCATTTCATGTCTTTATTAATGGTCACATTTTGCCAAAAGATTATCTCAAAAATAAAATATGGATAAAATGACACGAGAAGTGTCAGAAGTTTTATATGAACACATATTATAGTATTAAAAGTTTTTACTAGCTCACTTAAGTATTTAATTGGAAATAAACAATTACTTAAGTGCTTTCAGCAGAAAATCTAAGCATGATCACATGGTTTTTATAATTAAGAATTTAATGTAAGTTCACATTTAAAAAAAAAAAAAAGTACACGTGGACATCTGCGTGATTGGGTCGTCTAAAAACAACATTGCACAAGTCCCAGGCTAAAAACGCCATTGTTCAACACTCACCATCCCCGTCACTCACTCGCCACCGAAGGACATCAGTATCCGCCGTTCGCCACCCCCATCCATCACCCCTCCTCCTCATTGAAAAAACTCTCAACTAGTACCAACCCACGCATAGGCATCGTCGTCCCACGCATGGCCACCATCAATCACCACGCTGCCTCAACCATTTTCCTGAAGACATCACCCAACTAACCACAAGTAGAGACATGTCCAGCCACGACTAACCCACACCGGTTGCTATTATCTTGGGTCAGCCGTAGATCGGAGCCGCTTGCCATTCATTGCCCCCGATGGTCGGCGGCGAAGTCGCGGTTAGTTTGTCCTGGTTTGCTCTGTTTTCCGACAAAGAAGGCTTGAAGAGTTCAGGGTTCACCTGAAGCTCGGTCACCAGCATCAGCCACCAGTGACGGCTTTCTTCATCGTTTCAAGCCATTGGAGCCACTGTTGACCGTCGCCATTCGTCATCCCAGAGAAACAGAGGAGCCACTCTATTCTGCCCTGTTTCTCAGCTAGGAAGCTTGAAGTGCTTCCAGCTTGTTCGATACTCCTCTGTTCGCTCCGAATCATTAGCGACAATACCATTAGGACCCCCTTACTAGTTGAACAATCGATGATCAGAAAAAAAACGGTCATCTCTGTCGATTCTCATTGCATCATCTTCTTGGCTGGGATAGCTCGAAATGGCCTCTCATTTGAAGACTTGTATGTTATAATTATGGTTATAATTATGGTTAATGGATCAACGATAGCTAATAAATTAAGATACGCCTTTTCTATTCACGTATCTCTTTTGAATTCATGAATTTCCTAGATTCATGTATCTTTTAGTTCATGTATTTATTGAGTTCACGAATTTCTTGAATTCATGTTTCTCTGGATTCATGAATCTCTTAGATTCACGTATCTCTTGATTCATGAACTTCATGGATACATGCGTCTATTTAATTCATGTATCTCTTCTGTACATGAACTAAAAAACTCTATAAATAGATAGGAGCATAGAGCTTCATCACGGTTTTGGTTTTGGTTTTAGTTTTTCCGACTCAATTCCAAAATGCTTTGAAATACTTTATACTCTTCTGATTTTTCTAAGTGTGCCGGTTCAATTAAACAGTTCGACTGAGTCCTGTTTACATAGTGCTAATGCAAACAGGTTCGAGGTGTTGTATCTTGGGAGGCATAGTTCGTGAATCTGCGTAGCACTATTGGCAGGAACTAATCACCTTAAGGAAATTCGGATATCCGTACCTCATCTCCAATTTCATGTTCTGATTACAACAAACAGTTTGCTTATTTTGGATCAATTTCCAACATTGTCCTCGACACCCATCGACACAAGTGACGTATCTAGAGTCACCCAGTTACGAATTCCGTAACTACAGCCGGAGGACTTCTCCTTTGGCCAAGTAAATTCATCATCCCTATTCTCCCCTGTTTTGGTGAAGTTTGAAGACTTCTTCGGCCGGATAATATTAAGCTTCCTCTTCGCTTATCGAAACGAATTTAAGCCACTCATCATGCTCCTACTCTCCATTTGCAAGATTGAGCCGTTAATTTTGGGGGCAAACCGAATTAAGGTTTGATTGTGGGTTGAATTGGTGGTTAGGGTTTCGAATTGGAAAATTTCTTTCAATTTGCAATTTAAGGTTTATATTTTGGGCCAAACTTCCACAAGAACATACGGATTCAAGGACAACAAACAAAGATTTCCTTGCTATGTATTTTGTGGCAAGATTTAATGATAATGGGAGCAATTCACCAGTAAATTCTTATATCATTAAACCAGTCTGTTGATGCCCATTTTACAAGAATGCCCTGAAAATAACTCCGGTGTCTCTTTTGTAACGAGCTATCAGACCAAAAAAAAAAAAAGTGAATAAAACTCTATGGCTCACCCAAAAGTTTCCAATCAAATACTCTAATTCACGACACAACGAATTCTGAAACGCGAGCGAAACACTCTTCTAGAGCCACTGAGAGCCAGTGTCCTGGAAAGAGAAGGCAATGACCGAGGTTCCACCGCCGTCATCTCTCTCCCCCCTCCCTTGTCTCCTTTTCCTTTGGAACGACGTCGCTGTCATCATCTTCATCATCCTCACCATTGTCTGTTCCAAACGGTGGTCCCTTCAGCACACCGCGACGTCCGTTACCAGCCACGCAAGCTTAGATCCCCCAGCTGCCAGCCGCCGTGCAATCTCTGAGAAGAGGACGGCAGCGACTCGAACTCGGACGCCAAGAAGAGCCCGCAACCAGAAGAAGCGCGAGGCTCCGCCGTCCACTAGGGCATGGGGGCATGGAGCTCACTTCTTTCTCCAATTCCCAAATCGAGCGCATCCTCGGGGTGTCGCGATTTGGAGTTTTTACGGGCTTCATGGAGTGGCCCAATAGCGTCGCATCATGGATTGATTCTTGTTTTTTTAATGGGGAATTGCAGAGTGACTTCTCTGGAGGAAGAGGTGTTGGACGCTCCGATGCTTGCATGGGGATGCTTCTGCAATGCATAATTTTTTTCTCTTGAGGCTTTTCGTCTGAGTTTTTATCTGTTCATGCGGTTGAGATGTTTACTGAATTGTCGCGGAGACTGGGACCCGATGTTCGAGAAGAAAAGCGAAGGCAGTTCAATTACATTAGTACTATTACATTTCATTCCTGCATTTGTGAGTGCGCGCGCGCGTGCGAGAATCTTTTTGCCTATCTTGCCGGCTCACCTCTTATCTTTCTTTGCCATCCTTGACCATTGCCAAATGAGTTCTCGCTGTGCAAAATGGTTCTTGGACTCAGAAGCTCTTCTCTTGCCGCTTCTTCTTCCTTAGATTGAACATGACTATTTGAGCTTGTACTTTTGAAATGCTTGGATGGTACCTGCGGTGTAGCTCCTTGAGCATTTATTGAACTGCGTCGGATGCCGCCTCACACACAGCCACATGCTGCCTCGCCGCGAATGCACCAAGCCTGCCGTTGAGTGCTGATTTAGAGGGCAGAGATTACTCGGATTCGATTTGCTGTGTCCTTCAAAGCCCCACAATTCTGGGAGATACCTTTGATTCGCTTTGTCGGAATCCATAAGAGAGTTTCGATGGTTGTTTTGAGGAGGGAGAATTATTCCAACAAAGAAAACAGTAATTTTTTTTTCCCTGCTGAGAGTTTATCTTTTTAGGCTGTTTTAAAGAGGGATGAGGTTTGATCTAAATCTTCAAGGTGACTCATAAAGTTCACATTATTAGGTCGAAAGCCAAAACATGTCTCAGGCCCATTTAATAGTGTAAATTATATACGAAAAATACGGTTCAATACATGTTTTCATCGTCATTATGTGTAGATGCTGTAATTGGAGAACAAAAAGATACAAAAGTAATACAAAAACACTATTTTTATTAGCGTTTTCACAAAAAACACCTAACTTTCGATTTGATAGGGATAGGTTGTAGTTTTCTTTATAGGTGGGCGCAAAAATACTTTTAGTATGTGAAAGTTTAGTTTCCTAAACAATAGAGAGAGATAGGGGTAGACTAACAAATTCTTTACCGAAAAATCAATTTACACCTCTTTCCTTGTTACCTTTAAACTTTTATGATTGCTCACACGATTGTCGCATCGCTGTCACTATGGCATGCAATTGACACCATAACGAATGAACTGAATCTTCTCGATTCAAAGAGAGATTAGACTGAGTTTAGAGATCATGATAGTAGATTCAACAGTCGAAACTATTTGCGATGACCTGCTTCTTGTTCATCCATTTGTCTCCTAGCAGTAGGTCATGAGTGGTTCAATTGACTAATGGAAACTGAGAGATTCATGTTCATGTCCTATAATGACACAATCTGTTGCACCGGTCTGCCGATCAGGATTCACGATTAGTAGCCCACCATTACTTGTCATTCGAAACACAAGATTAACTCTATGACGGATCTTGTGTGATTGGTCCGAAAACAAAAGTGAGATCACAAGGCAATCCCATATGGTCGTGCAAGGTCTGTCCGCCGAGGAAAGATAGATGATAAATTGATTCGACCAAGCTCAGGTATGATTGCCTTTTTAGCTCAGGTATGATTGCCTGTTTATATGGTCTTATAGGATGGAAATACCCAACAGTTCGATTGAAGGGAACCTTCTTTCGTAGTCAATATATATCATCAGTATCTTGTGAAACCTTATAAAACCAGATTAGAAAGAACTTTTTTCTTTGGGTCGACCATGCGCTGGCCCGTATCAAGTTCATTGGACCCCCACCCAAAAAGCAAAACAGAACACAACAAGAAGAGAAAGGAAAGCCTCTTCAGTTATCTGCATATCTCTCTTCTTTGACGACTGTCTTGGAAAATTACCGCCATCTTTAAGCGGTTATTTTATTGGAGAAATTTCGAGGTGCACGGAATTATGTGAATCCGATGCACCACAGCCCCTGATTTGGCGTGCCTCGCATGAGAACAACGTGATCAAATGGCTATGGTCACCATTGGGTTCACACAAATCCAGTGCATTCATTAGTAACTCAAAAATTACCTCTTCATATAAACACCAAATCTCGTTGCACAACAAGAGATCCAAACTTAAGAAGTTTACAGTTACAGCACCATTCTATTTCTACTAGTGAACCACCACATGGGCAAAACCAAAAGCAAGAAATCTAGATAAATGGACTTTCCCATGGAAAAAAAAGTTTCACAAAAAAGACGGGTCATCAAGCATCACCTTCTTGCAGCGGAAGGTTGCATCTGTTTTTGGTGATCCAGGAGATGGCGACAATGAAATGTCTGAGTGATAGACAGAGGACCACGGAGGCTTTTCCAAGGGATTGTTAGAGATTACGTTGGGGGATGCACCAAAGTTAATCATCAATGGCGCAGAATTAGATTACCATGGTTCTAGGAGGAATCATCATATCTCAGATCTTGAAACTTTTTTAATAAGCCAGATCTATACTTATCTGCTTCCGCGTCCTCAAAAGAACCTGGGATGGACCTCATGACAGAGATCAACCCGGCTTGGTGGAGTACTCCCACAGCTTCGACTGCCACACCATAACATATTTCATTTGAGTGATGTACAAATGTGGAAGCACAATTTCGTTCATCAAGCTTGAATCAGTAATATTATGGCCATTCACAAAGTCTTCTTCAATCAGATATGTCAATCGGTAAGCACCGTCATAAAAAGAAATGTCAAGGAAGAAAATATCACATGATTCACAAAACCTTTACTGTCTTTAAGGAAGAAATATCAAACTGAAAATTAAATCGAATGTTCAGCAAAAGAGAATGGATGAGCCGGGAAGAAAATAGAACAGTGCAGAGAAACCACCTGAAAAAGCACTAAGAACTCCCTTGAGAGACAAAGGAAACATAAAACCTGAATCATTCCCATTGATGCTGACTCATAGTTGAATAGTGAGGATCAAAGAACTACTAAAGACATGACAAAACTTTGTCAAAGATTTACCAGAGCCTAAGGTTAGAATTTCAAGTCATGAACTCTCGACTATATCTTCCTATTCCAACCCAAATATATCTTGCAAGAGATATCTTTGTTAGCAAAGCAACTCTATCAGAAGTTGGATCATCAACTTTGTGATAGCCACAACATGTAAATAACTTTTCACACTGAGAAAATCCCAGAATGAATGTCTGTCAGGAGCATAGCGTGTCAGGAGCATAACACGCTATGCACCTATATTAAAGCATGAGGAATTTGCAATTATAAAGATTAGAACACAGATGTAGGGAACATGCAGATGAATAAGCAAAAGTACCACCTGAATTTGAAAGAGCAGCCAGAGCTTTCAAAGCTTCCTTCCTTGTCCGGTCATCTTTGGCATTGCTTAGCATGTTCACAAGCTCTTGAGCACCACCCATCTCCACTATCTTCATCCTTCTTTCATCTAAATGTTAACAGTGAAGTTGAAAATGATTTCTATGAGGCAAAGCATCGACTGCAGCTACGATACAGTAAAACAAAGCATGGTTCATGCCAACGACACAAACATAATGGTACATGAAATTAATGCCGCCACGTGTATTAGAATAGTGAAAAAACGTAGCAGATAGCAGAAGAACAAAATACATCAAAACACTCAAAAGCTACACTTCTTTACCAAGGGCGTAGATAGCTATGAAAGGCGAAAAAGTTTCTGAAGAATAATTAGTGAATTTCTTGGGTAGTATTTGTTTGTCACGCTGATAGAGATAATGACATTACCATCTATTGCAAAACGAGATAACCTAGAAGCTCCCATTCTCTTAAACAAGGGATCCTTGACTTGCAGAAGGAAAACAGACTGCTGTATCAAATTATCCCCTGGAAAACAGATAAGAATCCGTCCATCAGAAAAGGCAAGCTGAGGCAGCAAGCGTCAAGTAGACAAGTCATCTCTTCCAGGATCATGAGCAACATTTCCACATACCCATGTATGGGAAAAATTGATAGCCAACATACGTGGCTGTTCCCGCGAAGAACAACTTCAACAGCCATCCTATTTTCTTCTCAGCTTCCTGCTCCAGCGCTAGCTCATCTAGGGGTGAATCAAGATTTAAAAAAATCAGTCTCAGCAGCGCGAATGCATCACAGATTCCCTGGAGGAATCGTTGCAGGTATAACACATAGCAGAGGGATACATAGCCATCAATCCACCTCGAAACGTACACAGAATTATCAGAGAAAAGAACGTGAAGGACCAGGCATTTGGCAATCAGTTTGCAATCTAACGGTTCAATCCCAAACATATAGACACCCCAACAATCCGAAATAGATTTTCTAGTTCAATCTCAATGCACAAGGATCTCGAACGCCTCATGGAAAATGGAGCTAAATCAATAGTTCAATAGAACAAATTAATTAAACCACGTAAATGCACGAATCATCCGCGGAACGTTTTCGGACAAAATGAGCAAAACTACGACATCAATCGTACTAGAAGCAGAAAGCCATCAAGGGGCCAAACGAACATGCTTTTAACAAAAGATCGAAAGAGGCGCAAATCAGAAAGGCGAAGTGGGTGAATCGGAGAAATCAGCAACCTTTCCCGCTGTACGAAGAGCGATATCTACTCTGCAAATGCCCAGGTTTTCTTCTGCATAGATACTGCACAAAGATCCATCAAAATTGACTCCATCGAAGCAAGAATCAACTGAAATACACTCAGCCCGGTCTCGCGAACGCGTTCCAGTTCGACGATGCGAAAAAAAAGAATGGTAAGAGAAGATAAGAGAAATCAGTCAAATTTACAGTGGCCAATCGCGCTGTTAAAGCACGCATGATGATTCCCAGTGAAGACCCTCCCGCTCCGCTTTGAGTTCTTGTTCCACTCGCGCTGCAGAAGAGCCGAGAGAGGGAAAACTAATAAGTGGGATTTTCCGGGGAAGGGCTACCAAAGTAAAAGTCGCCCCAGTTGAAAAGACAGTCGTAAAAATTTACGTTTTTTTATTTTATTAACGTTATAATGCAACGCCTTATTTATTATGGTAGCCAAAAAGGTTGTCCTAATAAAAAAATCGTCGGGTCTGTGTATTTGAGAGTTAACCACATATGTGTTCTGAAAATTTAAAGAGGTTCGACTCCAGATAAAAATGAAAGTTCTTTTATTGCCGAATCCCGTTGCTTAAGTTTACTTAAAATGCTCAGGAAGTGTTTGATGATATGCCCAAGCGGAACGTGTCTTCTTGGGCAATGATCGCCCCGGCGTCAATGGAGAGCCATGGTATATTGCTCAAGGGATGCTTCTGCGATATGCGAAATTACTGAAATTATCATGAGGAGGTCCGATCGACTGCCGATCTCTTTAGTTGTGTAGTAGGCCAATTCATTGGATGATGCAACCGCCGTTGCAAAGAAGCTGCCGATGGAACCCGAGGGAACGATCTGGTAGAGCTTGTTGGGAGCCTATGGAGTTGATAGAAACGCGAGTCAGGAAAAGTTGAGGTGAAGCAGATCCTAGTCATTGAGCCAGAGGTCTCCGACTGACCCAAGTTCAGACTGGGAGATTTGAAGATGGAGAGAGCATGAGAGAGGTTATGGAGGAGCAAGGCGCGAAAAAGGAACGGGTATGACAGTTCGGTTTCTGTCGTTTCGTTCCGAAGGTTAACAACACCCTCGAAAAGGATGAATTTTTTGTAAAATTAGAGGTGCCGACAGTGTAATGTAGTGCATGGCTTCCGTGCCAGACCCAACGCAGGCGGGATAGGAATTTGACTTGCATTTTCTCGGGATTACTTCGATTCTGTCAGCCGGTAAATGGTAATTTGTCGACCTGTTGACCTCTGGCTGATCATGTCTTCAGAGAGGAGATTTAAAGAAAGGTATGATGTCTTTTAATGGTAGTTCTTTCCTGGAAGTGCTGCAATTATTTTTTAGGACAATGGATGGCTCAAGATGATCTTGAACCAGCGTGAAGTTCTGTTATTGTGTTATTGCCTGGGATTTTTTTTCTGATAAAGAGGATTTTGATGTCCTCTGTACAAGACAATTTCTTTCAATAATCTGTTTTACTTTGCCCCGTCAAAGGTTACTCTCAAAGGAAAAATGGCAGGATTACAGATCAACTGGTCCGCAGCAGACGGTAGTTTTCTCATCTCTGTGCTCGGCATTTAAATCTTTTCATATTTGCTTGAAAAGAAATCTGCTTATCTCCTACCGTTGTTTGCCAGCATCTGGCAGTGAAATGCCTTTTGACATATTTAACTTCTGATCTGCAATTTCTGGTCCTTGGCTGTGATAAAAGTGCAAAAGATTGCTTGCATCCTGTTCATAGACTAAGTTGACCGCAAAGGAAACCAACGAAAAATCATCTACAGGTTATCAGAGATTTTCCTTCTGGGTAGTGGGTAAGATCTAAGAAGCTGCATAGTTGGTTAATTCTCAGCACTTGGTAAATGGAATCTTGAAATCTTGAAGCTCATCAGAGCCGTAACAGTAATACAAGGACAGTGGAGTAACATCACCATATCTTTCATTGGTTTCAGGAGGTAAAATTTCTACAAGATCCACTAACTCTGAGAAGCACTCAAGATGGACAAAATCCTAGATAATCTAAAGCTTTCTGTATCTCAAATACATCGCAGAACATACACTAGCAACGCCATTACCTTTGCCTTGCCAGGACAAGATAGAAGCCGAGAAACTGAGATGAGAAGGAAAAGAAGAACAACTATGATCTGCTCAAACTATATATGTTTGTCGAAATGGCAATTGTACTTGTTATTGCTGCCATGCCAACCATTGCCCCCGCAAGGATCCTGTCCTTCCCTGTTGAAATACCATGAACATCCCTGCCCACGAATAGTACAAACCTAGTTAAATTGAAAATATTTTTGAAGCCATGAGGTTCTAATGGATGCTGAATATATTGGACAGGATGGGTACCTCAGCACGATGGCGCCTGGAAAGATGAATGCAAGGCAGACGGCAGAGGTGGATCCAAGAAATTGGAAAAAGTACCAAATATTCGGAAATGCGATTGTGGCGAGGTAACTGATGACTAGCAGAGTGAGCGTGAGCCACAAGAATCTAGGTGTGTCATTGGCCAGAATCGGCTTCTTTGGGAAAAGAAACTCGTCAATATTGGCTCTTAGAGAGAAATTCAAGAGGGGAAACACCAGCACGAGGTGTAGAGCATAGCTCAACCGGACCGTGTCGTTCAGCAATGAACCTATTGCTGAATCTGAGCTCCGGTCGAAGTTGACAAGTATGTCGGCCATGATAGAGTCACCGAAGAGCAGATAGCCGAAAATTCCTATCGCGAAATAGATGGAAGCACAGAGCACTAGTGATATTCTGACTGCAGTGTTCATATAGGAGGGTTTTGCGAGCTCGGAACCAATTGGATGAACTGCAGGTATTGAGATTTAAAACTGTGTTATAAACTTGATAAAATTTGTAAATGATGATTAGAACTTTCTCTCATATTTGACTGATGCTAATGCTAAAGTTCTTTTAAGGCATGTTCGACACTACTACCGAATCTTATACTGAGCGCAAAAGATTCTTCTGTTGTTCTCACCATTGAAGTGAAACGTGAAGGCCGTCACAATCACCGGAATAGCAGTAAAGAGGTTGAAAAACGAAGATGGGTTCTCCAAATGAGGCAGCAGTCTTGGGCTCTTCGCTTTCCCCTCCAAGAGTGCAGAGATCGCCAATACTGAGCTGATGGCAACGAAGACCACTGCTAGAAGAACTGATACAGCCGAGCTGAATCTCAAAGATTCTGGAAACACGGCCAAAGAGATTTAGAAGGCGCAAACCTCAGCAGCAACATGAAAGTTTGTAGAGCATTTGAGAGCTTTTTTAACTTAATTAAAAGGTCTTCTGTTCACTAGGAAAACTTTTCGCTTCATTTTGTTGAAATTATCTTCTAAGTTAGCTTTTTTTTCTGGGTAATCATCTTCTTAGTGAAGTTGTTCTGAAGCTATGACAGCAGGGATCTTCAAGAGGGAGATTGCACAGGACAACCGTCTAGCTCCGATGGCTGCAGGAGAGTTAAAGAAAGATGGCCTACAGATACTAACCGACACGGCGTAGCAAGACCAGGGGAAGCATCACAAACGCTAGAATGAAGAGGAGCGCAAATTCTCGGGAGTTCCACCAGCAAACACCGAACCACTCCTGCAAGATCCCCAGATGGACCGATCCATCGGGCTGACTTCCAGAAAGTACGTCCCCTGAAAGATGATACTGAGATTTAGTGATGCCGAAAAGTTATACAAGCAAAGCTGATTCTAAATGTCAAAACCGAGTCCTTAAAACGACATGGACATGGATTAGAGGAGTCACCAATGCCACTGATTCAAGTCACTCTTCTAATATAAGTTCATTAAACGATGATCAATCGAAATACTCCATAGATTTCCTATGTCACCCTGTCATCCATCATCGTACTTTGCTCTTCAATCTAATCAGAAGAGGTATTTCGTCCAAGACATGGTTATTAATCGGGGGAATCAACCCCTTTCAGAAATCTCACAAGCTCCACGATCTTGTGGCCCTGAAGAACCAGCGATGGCTACTAGATGCAGGTGGCAGTGCTATTAAACATGGATTAACCAACTTATGTATAGCTCATCTACTCACCAATGATGATAAGGTAAATGATCTGACACCCGAGGTTCGTGATCATGACACAGACTTGCACGGCAACGGATCCGACCTTCCCGAATGACTCCCTCATCACTCCCGCATACGTCGTGGCTTCCCCCGAGTGCGTGAACCTCATCAGGAACTCGACTGACACGTCAGCGAGCCACGCGATGGCCACGATCAGCACGAACGCAGGGACAGCCCCGAGAACCTTGAGAGTCGCCGGTATAGACATGATCCCAGCCCCAATAATGCTCGTCGAGACGTTGAAGACCGCGCCAGAGACCGACGCCGGCCTGGCGGGAGACTTCTTCTCCGGCAGCAGCGGGACGCGCTGATCGGCCTCTGGCGACATGGCTGCTAGGAAATTTCAGGCACTGGACGGGGAGGTCTGAGCTCTGGGTCGCGGATGCTGTCTCGTTGTACATGATTGTCCATAAATATTAATAAATCTGCGCTTGTTTTGCATGTGGGGCTGACTTCAACTTACGAAAATGTCATTGGTCGGAGGGAAATGTCATTAACACTTCTCAAGTAAATATAGGGCAAGGGTGTAAATTCGATATCTCCCTTTTTCATGATTATCTGACAGCTCAGCCGCGGAGTGAGACTTGGAATAATTGATGGGCAATGATGGATGTACGTAGACGCAGACCAACGCAGCCTCAAAAATGCAGAAATGTATGTGGACGCGAAAGGAGCTTAGGGGGGTGGTTTAGATGGGTCGGAAACATGACATCCGATTTGGTTTTGTCTTTGCCAACAGTGGTATTGCTTAAGGCAATTTGAATGGCCCCGCCGGAACAATCGACTTGCCAATAGAATTGATTGTTCTGGCTAACTTTCATTCGATGAAGAAAAACAAACAAAACGGCTCACGAAGAGGAATCGTATGGGCGGTTTTGCGTCGATGAAAACGTGATTGATGTGGATTTTTCTTGTTTCTTCCTTTCCAAGATTCATCGCTGGTGAAACGAACATCAAGCAAAAAGCCTAAAATAGAAGCAATTTCGTTTCAGAGATGGTCCGAATAGCCTGTAAAAAGACACGACGAGAACAAACTTTCTCTCACGATGGTTTTCTGTTGATGTTACAGGGGGGGTTACCTTGGTTGGTTTTGAGATCCGTGTCGAGATTGACCACGTTCTTCTTGGTTTAATTACTTCAATAATACTGTCAGTGCTTGGCGCACAGCGGAAATCGAAAATTAAGGCAAAGGCGTCGTGTCGAAAGGGACGGGAGCCGGGAGGATCCCTCGTATGCAGTCTGGGAATTAGAATCGTAGTCCAATTCGGTTGTCTCGCGCGGGGACACGTGAAAATGATGGACGGAGTAATAAAAAAGCAAAGCTGGGAAAGCATGCCTGAAAAGTGAGATTCTATTTTCCATCTAATAATTTGTTCACTGTGGGCTTGAGTTCTTTAGCTTTCGCGTGTCTCATCTTTTGTTCCACCTTTAATCATCTTGGAGCCGAGTTGGAAGTGACTGCGTTTCGAGAAGATCTTTCTAGCTATCCATCAAACTGATAACAGAATGTGAATTGTCTATATTATGTTGTCTTCTCTCGAAAGATGATTAGATTCTCGCTTAAGCCCAGTCCACTATCAATCAAATGGTCTAATCCATCCATTGCTTTAGATTGATCTCACGTCAATCCCGTCACTTCATACATCCGTTGGCTAATTCACGGTTCATTATGATTCAAGTTTACACGAGAATAAGTAAAAAGAAAAGAAAAAAAAAGTTAAAAATTATCCGTGAACGTTTTGTTCCTTGTGATTACATAGAAACTCCACCCACCCTTGTTCTTCTACTCCAACAAATGTTTCCGATAAGGTCTTTGTCGATACATGTGTGTTATTAGAAACTTCCACCGTTCTCCCATTGAGTTGCCTAGCCTCTTGTTAAATACCTAGAACGACATGGCACAAATTATTAGATTGCCCAAAAAATTCAATTTCTTTTGACTCTGATGAATCAAGTTTGGATGATATTTGATGTACTTTGGATCTTCTCAATCTTGAACTACTACAAGACGATCCACATGATTACAAGTCTAGTTATGGGAATTGAGAGACTGACCATGAGAACTGATATAAGGATTTGAATTAAGAGCGTAAGAAAGTCAAGCCAATTCACTTTTGAGTTGCTCCGACCTATCTTGATTCTTTTTTTTTAAAGTTTGGTTCGAGTTTTAATAACTTGAGCTTGAATGTACTTAACTTGATTAGCTAGCGAACCTAATCAAGTAATTGCATCATACGACATTTTAATAATATACATACAATGATAAGTATAGATAAAAACATTATATTATTATGCCTTCCGTGGAGTTCCAGTTCAAGGTTAAATAGAGCTCTAGAACATAACGACTAGTTGAGTTGAGTTAAAGCTCGAGTACATTGCTCGACCTCTAGTTGAGTTTCAAGCTTGAATATTCCTCTCAAAGTTGAGCTCGAATATTCAATTGTATTCACTCAACTTGATTACTCATTACACCCGAACCTGAACCGCCAGATTTATGATCTAAGTAGGGATTATGATTTTTTTTCTTCGTCATAAACGATGAATGAAGGACTCTTATCTAGTTGAACGGATGGAATTTTAAAAAGTCGGTATATAAGCAGAGTTTTTTTTTTTTTTATCGAAAGAAAACAGTATTCATTATTCAAAAGGATACAGAAGTACATATACTTCATGATAAAACAAATCAAAACAGAACATGAATGCCGAAAATAAAGTCAAATTCGTAACACGAGGAGGATTGATGGAGTATTGGCAAAGTCAAACATAAACTCATTCCACATTAACAGATCCGACAAATAAAATCGACGGCCGATCACTGGATCTTGCATCTTTGTCAATGTTGAGCAAACACCACAAATTCCTTCTTCAATAATTACGACGTTACCAATTGGTGGTGTGTGTCTAAGTTCGACTTCCTCTACACCATCGTCACATGGAAACACTCATAATATATTAAACAAATACAAATCTAAAATATGTAGACAGTTGAACTCTGCTTATATGGCACCTCGTCGAATTATGAAGTATATAAGCAGTGTTCAACTGCCGGCACATATATAATTTTTAATTTTGGAAAATCAATTCATTCCATTTGCAGATGAAAATTTTCATTTGATAATTGTTTTTTTTTTTTTTTTTTTTTTTTTTGGTCAAAATTTGATAATTGATTGGATAAATAATATTTTCTTTTTGCTGGGAGACCCGCGTCTCATGGGCTCCTGTCCTTCTTCGGCCGTCTTTTGGGCTTCCGTGCTCTACTTGGGAAAACGGGCCCCGCGTATTCCGGGTGCACAGAAAAGCAAAAGAAAAAAGAACCCGACACCTCGGAGGTCCGGGCCGACCCGACCCGCGTGACAACAAGACTTTTCTTCCATGGACATCTCTCTCCCTCTCCCACGTTTCCCCTTTCTCTTTTTTCCCCTCTCTCTCTCGGTTTGACACCATCGAAGACCTTCTGTCACCGCCACCACCACCACCGCAGCCACCTCGACGCGTCTCTGCTTCCGGCAGAGCTGCGCCGCCCCAATTCCTGACCGACCGCCGCGATCGAGGACCGAGCGATGGGGGAGCATCTGGCGAGAGGGGACGAGTACGAGAAGAAGGCCGAGAAGAAGCTGAACAGCTGGGGAGTGTTCGGTTCCAAGTACGAGGACGCCGCCGATCTCTTCGATAAGGCCGCCAATTGCTTCAAGCTCGCCAAATCTTGTACGTCCATCCCCCGCTCCTCCTATTTCGATCCGATCAAATCTTTTATGCCGATGCGTCGCGCGCTTGCTTTGCACGATCGATGCCGCGGGTTGCGATTGCACGCATTGAGGCGATCGCGGAGATTGAGGAGTTCGGTCGGGCTCTAGGGTTGTTCTGGATTTTTCGGTTCCCGGGGCAGGGGAGGGGTTTTTCGATCTGAGTTTGCTGAGCGTCTCTGGGTTTTGGCAGATTGAATTTATAGTGGGGTGGATCGACTACGGGATGAATTTTGATTTGATTGAGATTGATAGCGTCGGAGTTTAGGAAATGCGTGTAGCGGTAAGTCTTTTCTGATGGATGTCTTTGGGCGCTGACATATTCCCTTCGAGATTGCGTAGTCTCATTTCATCTGATTTACTTGTTTATTTTCTTTTCCATTTTTGCGTGATTATTGTTTTTTGGTCGGTTGACTGATTCGCCTGTATAGGTTAATGTGCAGGTTCGGTTAAGGAAAATGAATGTTTAACGAGGCATTTATGATCTACAATATGTGCTGTGATTTCTAATGTTGCTGATTGTTGGGTTCTATCTGGAATGTCCATGTAGGATTGATGGTATATGTTTCACGAGTGCTATATTGATCTTGATCTTTTAAATAACCGAGGAACTTGTTGGGTTCTCTAAGCGCTTTGTGGATTGTAGCTATCTAGTTAGCTTTTAGAGGGCATGCCTAGTTGAGCAACCTATGGCTCGCTAATGCTTATGATCTTGTTAATATTTCAGGGGACAGAGCTGGATCAACTTATATAAAGTTAGCAAACTGTCACTTAAAGGCAAGTGCCAACCTTTTTTAGGACTGAGAACGAGACGATATGCTTCTCTCTTAAGCCTAACATGACAATTGTTTCATGCAACAGTGTGAAAGCAAGCATGAAGCTGCCTCCTCTTTTGTTGATGCTGCCAATTGCTACAAGAAAACATCCTCCAAGGGTATGCATCTGTTGATACTTGATGTAAGATAGCAATAGAAGATCGGAAGATTATTTACACTGCAGTAAAGGGGTGTCTTGGTCTCTAACCATTTGGATGCTTCTGTCTAGGCTTTAGCAAAACCTACTCGAATCCATCATTTTTTAAACGTAATCTGTAGCTTGTATCTTAATGATTGTGTAAAGTAGCTCCATTTGGCTCTGTGTTTGTGTCCTTTGGGCTGTTAGCAATCTGCGTCCTATGGACATCTAGCCTTTTCCTTGGGGTTCTTTTGATTTTTTTTTATTTTTTATTTTATTTTCAGTTCATCCTTTGTTCCCTAGCCTTTTTCCTTTTTTGGTCTAAATAAGATATGGATAATCATTATCTGAAGTGTTCCTTTTTATGTAGAGGCTATAACTTGCTTGGAGCAGGCGGTGAATTTGTTCATGGACATAGGGAGGCTCAATATGGCAGCAAGATATTACAAGGTACAGTTTTCTCTTTGACATCAGTCTGAATTAATCCTGCATTTACACAACCTTAGGAAAGCACTTTTAGCATTAGCACAGTTCCGCAGTATCTTCCTTGAGAGATATTTCCGGCCGACTATCTGGGACTTTCCCTTTCTAAGAAACCCAATATCTTCAAGGATTTAAAAGTGTGCTCATTTCTGTTATGCTCCTGATGGATGGATTTCTTGGAGTAAGGTCTGGTTTGATGGCACAAGATAATGACATTGGAGAAGACTTTAATCAGGTGAAATGAACTAGTGTTTGTGAAAGATGTGACGTCGCCAAGTATTGTTAGTGTTTATGTATATTTCAGTCATGGAAGTTATTTTACTGAAGTGATGAGGCATTTACGATGAGCACCCAATAATTAATTGATATTGACTGTGGAGGTCACTCTCTTATGAGGTGAAACTGGCTGAGGAGCGCGACTATTCAATTCTGGTGAAATTTCGGAGATTAGAATGACATTCATGCATCTGACTGCATTATAACAAGTTTAGATCTTTTGACTAATGATGCCAGCAAAGGGATAAGGGGCCTTTAGTAAGTGAGTTGCATTTGTTCTACATTGTCAGGATGTAGACGTTGGAAAAAAATAGTCCGTTGATTTTTGTTCTCCCAATTTGAGGCAGCCTCCGATGACCTGTGATTTTGTTGTGTAGGATATTGGTGAGTTATATGATTCTGATCAGAACCTTGAACGTGCTATTGACAATTTTGAGAGGGCAGCTGAGCTCTTTGAAAGTGAAGAAGTGACTACTTCTGCTAACCAGTGCAAGCAGAAGGTTGCACAGTTTGCAGCTCAACTAGAGCAGTAAGTCTACCTTTCTTTAGCAAGTAGCATTGCTAGATACTAATGCTGTTTGGCACGACAACAAAATTAAGTCAATTGATGAACTTCTTTAGATCCTGGTTTTTTGGGCTCTTATTTATGCACCTTTATTTTTCATAACTGACAATAGAGAGAAAACTTTGAACAGAAAGAGAATTTTGATTTTGCTGATTTTCTTTCTTTTTTGTTTTTGACCAAAAAAATAATTTATTTTTTGGTTTATTGCTGGCTTATTTGTTTGCACCTTCATTTGTATTGTCATGTATGAAGGATTTAAAACATTGTCAATTATCTGGTGCTTGATATCGTTGCATTGTGTCTATGTTCATCCAGTGCTCTTTTATATCTTGTATCCAGAATGGATATCCTTTTTCATGTGTCGGACAGATACACTATATATATATATAATTCACATGCAGGCAAGTTCTTTATGTATGCCTTGTAAAAAACTTAAATATATTACCTAGAAAAAAATAGATGAAGGATGTTCAGCTGAACATTGATTATTGTAAGGACAGGTCAATTGTGTAGTGCTATTGAAGTTACTTGAAGATTCTTAATGGGATACTGAATATTTTATCTGTTTTCCTTTTCAGATATCAGAAAGCTATCGAGATTTATGAGGAGATAGCACGTCACTCTCTTAATAATAACTTACTGAAGTATGGAGTGAAAGGACATCTGCTAAATGCTGGCCTTTGCCAACTCTGCAAGGCTGATATAGTTGCGATAACAAATGCGCTGGAACGCTATCAGGTCTTGTTTCTGGCCATTAACCAAAAATTACCTTGTTTCTTGGACTGAGCTCATGAATGCACATTTGACTTCGCAGGAACTTGATCCAACTTTCTCTGGAACACGTGAATACAGATTACTAAAGGTTTTATCTGTTGATAGTGCTCCTGCTTCATTTGTCTGCGTATCACCTTTTTGACCTTTATAACGAAATGGACTCTCTGTCCTTCTCTATTATACTCCTGACGGTGCCATGGATGTGGTTCTCGTTCCTTTTATCTTTTTGTTATATAGTTTTTTTTTTTTTTTTTTTTTTTTCACACAACAGAAATGTTGTCATCTTCTTTAACTCGCAACTTGCTGTGGTTGATTGTTAGAGGTGAGAATTCTTTTCTTTTCCCAGGATATCGCTGATGCAATTGATGAAGAAGATGTTGTGAAGTTTACAGATGTTGTGAAGGAGTTTGACAGCATGACTCCTTTGGTAAAGCACTCATGCCTCATGTTACTATCTAATTGGCCTTTCTGCAGATTGCTTTTCCTTCTTGTGTGTTGGCAAGGATCATTTTGCCACATTTGACATGACTTTACCTTGATTGTACGAAAGCAAGTTGGCATTTGCCCTCTCTGCGTTTGGCTCTTGAAGTTATCGTAAAAATCCTGTGCTTCTGGTCTTGAATTTAAAGATGAAAGTCCTATATCTTCTTCATTGTCATTATTCTTTTGGAAAGACCAAACTTTCATTATGGGTATTTGGGGCTAAAGCATATGAATGTGGGTGGTCTTGTGATCGCACACTCCTATTGTTGCTGATGCTGTGGAACTTTTGTTTGTGTAGGATTCATGGAAAACAACTCTTCTGCTGAGGGTAAAGGAAAAGCTGAAGGCCAAGGAATTAGAGGAGGATGATCTCACATGATTCTTCCTTATTACTTTCTTTGATAGCTGTTCATCTTTTAACTGTTCGTGTGTATGGTCTATCTCTGTCGATTATACCTTGTTGAGATTGCTTGGCTTTCTTGATGTTTTCTTTTCCTTTTTGGGGCTTGGATTTGCAAATGTGTTTGATGCCGCTCTAAGTACTAATGTCTTTCGAATATTATTGACTACTACATAATAAATACATTAAGCTATCTGGTCATCTCAATCCTTACGATGTCCTAGAGGCCATGGCTTTCTGCCTTCCTTTTGTGGATAGGGGCGTCTTCTGTCCACTCACTTTTTGGTTTTGTTGAAAATACACGAACTGCCGAAATTTCTTGTAGGTTATACTTCAACGATAATTTTAATTTTTAAGGAATCATTAAAAAATAGCTTTATAATAAATGTGTATGTGCTTTTAAAGTTTTGGAGTGTACGATCTTATTCATATGACAATAAATTGTGTATTGATTCGTGAAATCACAATGCAGATGGTTTCAAAATGGAACATTAATGTCTGATGAAACCTTCGTAGAATACAATTTTTTAACCATAATTTGGAACTAGCCTTCTTGTTTTGGGATAACTAGCTGTCTAAAACCTCAATGCGGAACTCCCTCTTGATTTAATTGAGCGACCGTCTACCAACAAGCATGTGAATGATTATTGAACGATTGACAAATCATATCTATTATCACATTGTGGTTATGCATGATAATCATTATGTTTCTCTATTTTTTTATTTTTTATTTTCAAAAATATATTTGGATGAAATTCGTCTAGTAATATAATGTCATTTTTCAATTTCTATAATAAACTTTTACTTCAGAAATAAGTTCGGAATAAAAATCAAGTGTAATTTTTTTTTTACTTTTCTATTTCTAACAAAATGAGAAATAAAAATTATTATCATCATTTGTTCTCACTACTAGCCTGTTGCCCTCATGCCCTGCCCTCTGTCCGTCACTCGCCACTCCTCCTCACCAATTGCTGCCAATTGCCACCCGCCGCGAATCGTCGCTGCAAGCTGTCGTCTACCCCCACCCACTAGTCAGGGGGAGAAATTTTGTTTCCATTCCAGATATAGAAATTTTGTGTCATTATCAAATGTGTATTTTTACTCAAAAACTCGCATAGGAAATAGAAATAGAAAAATCAATTTCTATCAAGAAATTAATTTTCCGAACAAAGTGGTTATCATTCACGACTTTCATTTATCATTTCAGATGACATGTTTATGGGATCTGAAGGAGCTTATTAACCTGGATTATCTGAAGACAACCACGTACATGGGCACGCTCTTGTCCAAGTTCAACTCTAAAAAGAATGATTGTGAGTTCGTTTCTGGATGTAGTCCCCAAATTGACTTAGAAAGGAAATAATCGAGTTCGCGTCGAGCCTACCCGCTTACCCTGCGGCCCACAGATCCCACGGTCAGCCTGGCCCAACGTTGGATGGATCTGAGACGTGGAGATGATGGACATGGATAAAGAAAGCAAGCAAAAATCGATTGATTTTGACGATAACATTATAAAATTAAAGTATGTAATAAGGCAACAAAGCACCGCATTTAGCAGAAGAAAAATGTAAGTTATTGTCGAAGAGTGTGTGCTCAATCAGATCCGAGTCATATGAGCAGACGTTGGAGTGGATTCTGTGTGCTAACTACATTTCATAAAAGTAATCATTGAGCGTATGCCGCGGTAATATTATGTCAAACAACGTGAAAACCGGCTTAAGATATCACTCATTAGAAGGAGGAAAAAAGGAAAAAACCAAGTGGGAAGTTATATCACCATGCCCCCAATTTTCAAAATGATGAAAAGGATACTGATCATATTTGTCAGTGCAATTTAAACGATGATCTTTATGTCAACGGAAAAAGTAGAGCCCGAATTGAGAAAAGAGAGCACACAGACATAGACTGAGCCTATCATATCACATAGAACAATCGACGTTAATATTAGCGATTTTCAACCAAAATTGATTATGAACTCAATTAATACAAATGTAAAAAAATGATGATAATATTTATGATTAAATCGGTATCAATGCAATAGATTTAGAAGTTTTTTTTGCTACTTTTCCTCTCATATTTGTGGTTACAATTTAAAGGACGGTCTTTTAGTCAAAGGAAAAAGTAGAGCCTAGATTGAGAAAAGGGAGCACACAGGTCATCCACCGAGACCTTTAAAGTTCCAGCTAATGACCACAGAGACAGCAACCAACCGACCTTACGACTAATTTATATACAATGTCAAAGTTTTGCATAGCATGACATCAAATTAAAGGTGGGGAAAGTAGAAAAAAGCATTTGGAACGAATCGTGGTCTGTCCTTTGTTGCGCCTCCGCCGAGATTCTGCCAACAATCATACTAATCCACCGCACTTGTGATCATGCACGAGACTTTCACTTGTTGTGTATTTAAAAAGAAAAAAAAAAAGAAAAAAAACTGGCTAGCCTCGTCGAATCATTTTCTTAATTTAATTGATAAGATTGAATCAAGTCATCTCAAGAAGTATAGATATCTTACGAGAGATTTATAATTCTAAAAGATCATATCACATGAGCGATGATATACATGTCGAGTCCAGATGAAATGTGCATCATCTCTAGTGTATTTTTTGTCGCACTATAAGTAAACATTGCACTAATGTTCACACGTTATGTACAGCTGGAGCACCTGCGGGACACGGTTTTTGTTAATTCTTGAATACCGTAATCCACTATTTAGAGCAGAACACCGGACGGCGTGCGTTGATGTCACGGGTCACACAAGCTGACAAGGTAAGGTAGGTCGGAATTACACGAATGTCGATGTCATTAGTCACACAAGGCGACGAGCATAGTAGGTTGGATTTCCATGGATCTTCGGATCCGAGGTGCTGGTCCGCCGGGGTGCTGCCTCTGCCTAGCTAAAATGGCTAGACCCTCGTAACCCATAAGAAATTATGCCCAGTGGTAAGGAGTCGGTGGAAGGGCACGAGGTCCAATGGGAGGGCTTTGTATCCTGATTTAAGGCCGAGAACTGGATCTACTCTGATGAATCTCACGTAGAGTCGCGTACCTATATTTGATCAAATGAAACGACAGAACGCATCTAGGCCAAGGCGTCTGACCACAAAATAGATACCTACTGCATGAGGTTTCTCGCGCGTGTAGGGATGGTGTCTAGGCAAAAATGGTGGGGGGCAAATGTCCCCTCCCATTATTCGAGAGAATTGCCCAATTGGTTCTAAATTTATTATACAAATGCGAATATAGTCCTGAACTTTTCAATTTGCCAATTTTGTCCTTAACCACGGTATGAAATTATAATATAGCTATTCTAGTCAATTTTCACATAAAATTGCTAATATAACAGTTCAGTCATCGACGCCTATCATGCGTGGCACGTTGCAACGATATTGATTTCAAGTGAAAATTGACCAGAAAACTACAATAGAATTTTATGTAAAGGTTTAGAACCGAGGGTGTATTTATGTCGGAGAAAACTTCATAATAAAGAAAATTGCTTTTCCCCTTTTCAAGTTAGGAAACTTTATTTTTCTAACTTTTATTTGACTATAAGTTATTTTATGTTAATTGACCATTTTCAGCGAACCAGGCTCATGAAAGTTAACAAAACTAATTTGCAAAAAATTCTCTTATTCATATAAAAACACTAAAAGCTAATAAAATTAAAAAGTTTAAGACTAAATTGATATCAAAACTGATTAGGAAATTCCCTCTCCAATAGTCTATAACCCCATTCATTTTCATATTAAAATAATTTTGGCCAAGCTAATTTTTAAGGTCTTGAAACTACTAAATTCTTTGACACCACGAGTTTGACCCATAGACTTTGAAAAAGTCCAATTGATAAAGAAGTCCAAAATTCTAAGGAAAAAAAAAATATTATAACTAACCCATTCGGCCCAACTCTTAAAAAAATTTTAATCTGTCTATTCAAGTCCTCAAACTAATCTAATCTTCTTCAATCGAATATCTCCCTTAATTTGAGCAGCAGAGATTGCTTACACGACTTCTTTTATATCAGTTGAGATCATACGGCGCTGATTTAGTGCCAAGAAGCCGCCATGTCAGCAAAAATCTCGAGGACAAAAAAAAAAAAAACACAGCCATGGGAGAGGCCGTCCTTCCTCTCGCTTTCTCGAAGGCCAATATTATAGATGGGCCAGGAGTTATATGCACCATATAATAGTTTTATTTTATATTTCAATTTGCCGCAGAAGAGGAAGCATATTCCAATTTCGTCCCTGAATAGATTCCTTCTCCCTCGTGTGTGATTTTTGGTGCATTTCTTTTGTTTCGCATTGATGAAATCCCAAGGAAGACAGATATTTTGAAGGATCAAAGACTTTTTTAATTAATCGTGTGAAGGGAAAAAAAGCGTGGCCTAATAAGTTAATAAAAAGGAGAAATCAAGAACTAATTCACACTCATGAAAAATATTAAAAAAGACGAATAATAATTGCAAAAGAAACAGCTCCGTTAATAGGACGAACGACGGACGAAGCTGTCCGAAGGAAAGCTTGTTTTACCCGCCACTTTGATCGTGGACCATTTCGATGTGGATGTTTCATTTAATTGCTTGGACTTGTCTTCCAAGTTCGGGTCAACCCGGCTCGTTACGGCGGCTCATAGCATTTACACATTGGTTGCCCAAATTATTCGATATTCCGGCATCAAGTTGAAGTTTTAAAATAAAATATTACCGTGATTAGCTTTTTTTCCTTGAGAAAGGCTCATGGATGTACAACAAATATTCTTTGATTCGGGTTGTAATCCCGACTAATTTTTTATTATTCCACTTGATAAAATTGAAACGGAAAAGAGTATTGTGAAATTTCACATACATTTTCTGTATTAAATAATGAATAGTACAAGAGTCTATTTATAAGTGTTAATAGATATTATTATAAGGTATCGTGGAGAATTTAGAGAAATATTGTAATTATCTCTGACAAAGGAAAATATCCTTGAGAAATATCTATAACAGCATTAAATAGCAACGTGATTGGACAAGAGTCGTCATTATCTATTTTCTGAAAATCTCAAACTAGACAAGGGACGTCATTTTCTGGATTTTATTCGTGGTATAATCATTAAAAATCTGAAATTGAATAAGAATTGTGATTATTTGTTTTCTAAATACAATGTATCGTTTTAGGATTTTATCTGTGGCTAAGAAAAACGTTGAATTATAGGTTATGATAATGGTATGTTCCGGAATCACTTCGGACTCTCATTCTTTTTTTTTAAGATTATTACCATTAAAAATCTCAAATTGGTAAAGTGAAATATTTAGCCCAAATTATTTTTATCTTAAAAAGAATCACAAACTAGTATCCTTATGATCTCCATTAAATTTTTATCTTATAACAAAAATCCTAAGTTAGTATCCCATATATTTATCCCACATTGATATTCTTCTCAAACCAATACCTTTGACCCAAATCTCTCATCCATTAGCACTTCATCCAACTTTCCATTAGATCCCATGTGTTAACACGTGTCGTAGATTATTGCAAGATGGATTTGATATGAAGAATAACATTTTCGTCAAGGAAAATTCACATGTGCTGACCTACATACATTTCAACAGAGGATAGATTTGGGTTAGAGGCACTAATTTGGAATTTTTTGCAAGATAAAAATTAATTGGGAGTAATTATGCCATAAGATTATCAATTTGGGATTTTTCTAATGATGCTAACCATGAACTTTTATCTAACGCGAAATATCCGAAATCCATCAAAATACGCAAATATTAAGACGTAAAATAATATAAAAAATTTCTGCAGAATTGTGAAATTTAATATATTTTTTTAATTTAAAATAAGTCGAAACTAAAAGCAATAAATAAAATTCAACAGATAGACTAGTCAATTGTCTCTAAAGTTGAAATTCAACTACCATGTCAAGTAGATTTCCCAATTCACCCTCTCTCTACGGCCATTTTTGTACGATCACATCCTTTCGTTTTGACTTCCTATTACATTTCCACTCTGACCGACGTCCTTCTGTAATGGGGAAGACCACCGCAATAGGTAATCTCGAGCTCATAAATTACTTTACTGATTTTATGGATTGAGTAAAACACAATTTGAAGCTCCAATAAAAGGCTTAAATATAGAATTATTTTGCACCAATTAATAAGGAGAAAACAAATCAACGTCATGCTTTCGATCCATGACGCATTAGTGAAATTATGAGTCATAACCAACTAAAATCACTAAGTTGCATGTACGATCGAAAATCAGATAAGTTGACTTTTTCTCTCTATGTCCTCGAAATCAAGATCTCACCTCTCATGCTTATCAAGATTAGCGACATCATTATCGCTTATGGTTTAATCAATATTGGATGATGAGTTACAATTCGCTTTCATGCCCCGATTCTGCGGTTGATCGCAAAGCCGCTTTGGATGATCGCTAAATTTAGGCACGACCTCCGCCTGATTAGCATGGGAATGGCGTGTTCTCTGGACGAGAAATCCTTATCCTCCCAGCTAATCCCCTTTTTTTTTTTTCTTAAGTCCGACCCGAGCAAAATCTGCTTTGACTCTTTCTGCACTCTTCTCAACCTCTCTCTGCTCCGGACACGCACAAAATCCTCCGATCCACCTATCGCAGTTCGACACGTCACCCTTCCGTTTACGCGGCACGGCAACGCGGCCCTACACGTCCTCCTTCGAATGACCATTTTGCCCCCAGTCGAGTCATGCGTCCCGCTGTCGTAGCGGGTGCAGCGGAAAGCGAGGAGAAGCCGGATGCAGACGATAAATGCACCGGCCCTCGCCTCCCCCGCTATAAAACAGCTCTCTGCCTGCCCGTGAAAGGTGCCAGCCGCACATCCTCTTCCTCTTCCTCTTCCTCAGCCGTTTGAAGCGTTCTCTTTTACACCTTCCCCTTTCTCCTTCTCAAGGCGCGAGCAGTTTTTTCCGAACTGGCTTACCCTCAAGGAACTCTGGAGGAAGTAGAGCCCAGCAATTGCGGCGTCGTACGCGCCCTCTACGAAGCCCTGCGCACCCGCGACGTGGCAACGGTCCACCGGATCGTCGCCCCTGACCTGGAGTGGTGGTTCCACGGTCCACCGACGCACCAGTTTTTGATGCGCCTCCTCACCGGAGCGTCCAGCTCGCCCTCCTCCTCCGCCGCCGCGGCCGACGACAACTTCGAATTCGTCTACGACTCCATCACCTCCGTCGGGTCCATCGTCCTCGCCGAGGGCTGCGACCAGAAGCGCTCCATCTACTGGGCCCACGCCTGGACCGTCGCCGATGGGATAGTCACGCAGGTGAGGGAGTACTTCAACACGTCCCTTACCGTCACGCGCCTCGGGGGCGCCACCAGGTCCGAGATCGCTCCGGCTGCGGGCTTTCAGCACTGCCCGTCGATCTGGAAGAGCACCCTCTCGAACCAGGTCGGGAAGTCCTTGCCCGGTCTCGTCCTGGCGATATAGATCGATCGAGAAGGACCGACCGACCGACCGCCCGCGTGATCCAGTGTGGCCGTTACTAGGATAAAATAAAGTTGCGCTCGTAGCAACCGTCGGATTGCTTGAGGTCTGAAGGATGTGAACCCGTTGGTTCGCCTTCGTCTTATATTAGTGATTTGCGTAATATAAAATAGAGGGTCTGTCGTTTCTGTTTGGCTGTCGTGTCGTTTTGGGGTCGTCATGGGTGGAACCGTTGTGGAGAAGCCCATTGGGTCTTGGTCTCGTCGGGATTTGTCGGTTTCGTGGAGTCGTCATGGTGTAATAATAAAATCGTGTGCCTTTCCAAGTCTTATAAACGTCGTGCTGAATAAATATATTTGTAAATTGAAATTTGTCGTAAATACTGCTCCCCTTTTACGTTTTAATTTCGTGGATTTCTTTAATTTTCTCGGGAATATGGGGTTGCTTAGAACTTTGTTCCCTTTGATTCAAAGTAAAGGGGTTTCACCACATCGCACGCAAAATCCAAAAGCACAAAAGTGGCTTTCAATGCTACTCTCACCGACCCACCCACCCCCTCCTTCAATTTTGTTTCACTTTTCTATGTAACGTTTCCCCATGAATTGTCATAAGAATAATACTTTTTTTTTATATATTTTTTTGCAGCGCATCACGTCATCCGAGACAACAACCCAACCTCGACTTAAAATAAGTACATTTAAGTTCACACTATAGTGCACTTAGTTCAATATTTACTGCCTGCGTTGTTTATTCTTAACTTGAAAAAGAAAGTGTTTCATAGTAATCATCTTGGTGTCAAAATCGGAACCTGTGCTTCCAAGCTTATCAGATAAGCAATTGGAATTTTTTTTTTCTTTTTTCACGAAACGAAGGTTATTAACTACCCTCATCTCATACATAGATTATTGATATAAATAAGAGATATCTTAAACTTTTTTAATGATATCCCAAGTTTAGAAAAGTCTCATTAAAAAGAGGGGAATATTACAAAAATAGTCTTAATCCTATTGTAATTTTTTTAATTCAGTCCTAAATCTTTTTTTTTTGTCAATTCAGTTATAATTTTTTTATAATTGTGTCAATTCAATCCATCTAACTAACGTTGATATGAACGTTGGCCAATGCTAATATTGACAACTTTTTAATAATGTTTTTTTCTTTTTTTCTTTCTTTATCTCTCTCTCTCTCTCTCTCTTTTCTCTTCCTTCATCCTTCCTCTTGGTGTGTGCCAATGAGGTCAGCCTCACAAGCCACTAGCGAGGGTGAGCCTCTCCCATGACGGCAAGGTCACCTTCGCCATGGCTGGCAAGGCTCGCCCAAGCTAAAGGCTGTCAAAAGATCAAGCCTTTTGACCTCACGGCCTCTAGCAAGGCACGACCTTGCTGGATTTGGTGAGGTTAGGCATCATCATGATCAATAAGGCTCGACCCTCGCTAGATCCAGCTAGGATGAACATTACTCAGCCATTGGTAGCTATCACCAAAGGTTGTACAAGGTTGTGGTCCCTAGCAAGGTTGAGCCCCACCCATGGTTGGCAAGCCAGCCTAGCGGGCGGCCTGGACGAGGTCGCCCAACCATGGCTAGGCTTCCCTGAGGCTAGCAAGGGACCTTGCCAACCTTGCCTCTAGCTCGTCATCAGCAGCGACCGATTGAAGGAAGTGAAGATAAAAAAGAAAGAGGAAGAAAAAAAATTAATAAATATTCGAAAAAATAAATATTATTAAAAATTATCCATATTGTTAGTTTACCACCCAAAAATTCCTGCAAAAAAAAAAATGTTTAGAATTGAATTGGAAAAATTGCAATAGATTTAGGACTGTTTTGGTAATTTTCTTGCAAACAACATTCTTTTGACAAAAACAACGAAAATATGAATTAATTATATATCGGTTGTTTTCTTACATTTAGATATTGATTAAAAGATTGTTCATGTTAGATCTTTTCATTAAATAATTAAAAAATATTGCACGCAATATTATTATTCCGGAAAATTCTAAATAAGAGCCCAAAATGCATTCATTTTCTCATCTAAAGGCCTAAAGTTGACTTTATTTCAAATAAATGCTTGAAGTGACCATATTAGTATAAAAAAAGATCCCGAAGTAGTTATATTTGTCTCAAATAAGTGCTTAACCACACTGGCTTATTAGTCGTTAAAAAATTCCAATGGACCAGAGGTACTTTCATCAAAACACAATTGTAAATTAAATTAAATTGGATTAAAAATTAAAAAACTTAAACTTAAAAAAAAAAAAAAGGCAAGAGGGGTTCCTCTCACTTATGGCCACCACCCCATCGCCAGTGGGGCAACATCGCTGGTCGGCGGGGTTGCAACACTTGGGTGAGGGTTGACAACGCTCATCCACCGGAAGGGAAGGCCAACAAGGTCTCGTTAGAGTTGAGAGAGGGCGGCGACCTATGTAGCACCGACACAGACACGCAACACGCGACACGAGATGACACGACACGTCATTTCTCAAAAAATAAAGAATTTCGACACATTCCGATACGTTATATATTAAATATATATTTATATATAAATACAAAAATAAATAAATAATAATAAAAAGCGCATAGAATTAATTTATACTAAAAATATTAACCCAACATTTGTTAATATCATTCCTTGTTTTAATTTGACAAAGATTAAACGAGAAATTCAAAAATTGCAAACATGAAATAGTAAACTTGAAGGAACATGTCATGTTTTCTCATACTTGTCAGAGATTAGTGAAATTTCTTATAGTCCTAAACAGAGTTTGGAGTTTATGATATAGACTAGCTTGGAGCTCCTCTGCAAAACAAGGTTCGAGAAAAATTAAAATCCAAGACATGAACTCTCGAAGTATGACCAAAAGAAAAGGAAATCACTAAATTCATCACGGAAAACGTGAGAGATAACTCACAAACCAATAACATAGACCAAAAGAGATAACTCACAAGTGATACTTGCGAGAGGTGGAAAGAAGCGGAAAAAATTATAAATTCAAGTATGTGGGGGCAACGGAACAACGCCGATGAGAAGAGGGACGTTCCATCGTTACTCACAGGAAGATCAAAAGTTATAAGTGAGAAACTTGAGAGTAAGAATTTTCTTCACTCCTCTTTATTTTTGTTATTTTCATTATTTTTCCATATATTTACATTTTGACCCTTCAAGTATTGAAAATTTTTAAAATTGACTCCATGCATGTCAGAATCGCGTGTCGGAATTTCGGACTTGCATGTCGGAACATGTCGGGAAGAGTTGACCACGTGTCGGATTTTCCGACACTCGTTGACCGTATGTCGGAACGTGTCGGACACGACATGAAGGTTTCTAGAGAGTGTCGGTGCTTCTTAGGCGGCGACCCTCTCCCAAATCTAGGCAACGCCTCTAGTCGGCAAGGATTGCCAACCCTTGACAACCCTCGCTGAGGTGTTGACAACTTGACAACCCTGCTGATGGGGCGGCGGCCACAGGCGGGAGGGAGCCATCCCTCCTGTCTCTGTTCTTTTTTCTTTTTCTTTTTCATTTAGTTTGTTTTTTATAAAAAAAGAAAATTTTAAAAGACGAAATTATCCTTATCAAAATAGTGAGTTGAAGCATTTCTTTGAAATTAATATAGTCACTTAAGCCCCTTATTTGAAAAAATAAAGACACTTTGAGTCCTTATTTGAAATAATATTCACTTCAAACCCTTATTAAAAAACGTGAGGACACTTCATGTCCTTATATGAAATTTTCCCTTATTATTCTCCTCGATTTGGCATGGATTTTTTACTAGTTTACGCGAATGCAAGGAAAACCTTCGAACAAATTTTTGATGAAATAGATCAACGTATATACAATTCAGAGCAAGATATCTACGGCGTCGGCGCGGCAGGGGGAAATGGATTACGCCAATGTAATATCCAGAAAATAAAGTTTCAAACTTAAGGTCAACAGAATAACCAATCATTGAACTTGATATTAGCAATATCTCTCACTAAAATTAATCATTTTACCCGAAAGCGATTCCAATGCAAAACACTGTTCTTAGAGACAATTTTTCGCCGACCTTAGATCATTTTTATAAAAATAATTTTCAAGTCATTTATTTTCCGTAAATCATACGAAACAAATTTTAAAATTTCGAGTTCGTTTGTTTCATGGAAAATATTTTCCTGATTTTTCGACATTTAGTTCGCTTAGAAAAATGAATCAACAAAATATATTTTTCTACTTGACAGTTTTCTTACCAAAACTTAAATTTAGGAAAACAATTCCCTCTTTGAAAAAACCGGAATACATTTTCTAAAATATGAATAGGTATCAGTTCTTGGACCTGAAATTTTAGGCTTGCACATTGAAACTCCAACATTGGTTCTTAGGTCTCAATGTTCAAGATTAGGTCTCCACAGCTAGACCTGAGACCTCCATGCTTGGGCTTGGCCACCAACGCTCACACCTAGGTCCATTGAGGCCAAACCCAAATCCCTAGTGCTCGAACCCAATGCTCTAGCACTCGAACTCGGGTCTATGAAGGTTGTGCTCGGGTCCTCAACTCTCGAGCTCTGATCCCAACCCTCAAGCTTAGGTCCTCGATTCTCAGGCTCAGGTCATTGGCTAATGAAACATTTTTTCTTATAAAAATATTTATTCAAAAAAATCGATTTTTATTTTTATTAATTTTTTTCTTTTATTTCTTTTTCTTTTTGTTACCAGCTAGTCCACGACCTTTGGCGACGCGGCGAGCTCAGCAAGCTCGCAAACGGACCCTCCATACAATAATCGAATGGGAGATGAGTGGGCCTTACGCAGATATCAATTTGTGCTTGTCTTGCTAATCATGTCGAGTACTGGCGGTGGAAAATTTTAGATTGAATTCTAGAGGGCCATCGTAAGAGAATATGTAGTGGAGCACATTCCATTTCTTTTTCCGTCCATGTTTAATGCGTGGACCATTACCTGCTCGGCATATCCATTATTGAGTTATAGGTTAGATTGGGAACCATCATAACCTATATATTTGATAATATATGTTCTAATACTGTAGAACCTCAAAGGTAGCTTTTTAAAAACTACTATAAACAATTGCAACTTTAGAGGTCCTACATCTACGAGGGTTTTGTCGAAACCTTAAAAAGGTTGGAGCTCATTCTGTGATAGCCGAACCTGTCGGTACCGAACATCATTAGGCTTTCTCTGCCCAAAATAATGTATAGACAACAAAAGAGAAGCTGCCCTCTGCGGTGGGGAAAAAGGGTGTTTGGGTCCAGTCCATGTTGAGAATGTCCAGGGAAGCATATGTTATCTCGTATTTCATGAAGATTATTCCACGCATCTTTGCATGTAATACTCCCTCGACGTCTCGTCCGTTTCTCACATCCGAATCTCAGAAAAAGTGCTATGCACGAGCGTCTGCTGACGATCAAGTTGAGAGAGAATCGCACCCATCACTCGGATTTTCACGGTCTTTTTCCGAGGTGGATTTTGCCTTTCCAAATGCTAAATTTATGCACGAAAAAGAAGTTTTACTTTCGGACTTAATGCCAATTTAGATGATGTCGATGGCTTGTCCATTCTGTTCGTGGAACGTCGACTTCAATTCAAAAGTTAGTGGGTGATGATTGTCGCTGATAGCTACCCTGATTACCCACCATTACCAGGGATACCGGTTATTAAGTCTCTGAGGTTTGGCCATTGTGGTGTCTAATCAATGTTCCCTGTGCTAATGGCTGTGAAGATGGGTCTGACGTTCGTCGACAAGCACAAAAGCGACTGCGGAAATCTCCATTTCTAACTTACTGTTGGCTTTAGAAAAGCTCTGAGGCATCATATTATCGTGGGGAATTGCTGTTGTTGTCCATGTCTTCTCGATAAAAAATCTTGGTCATGTCACTATCACAATCACTCACTCAATCCCGGGTGACCTAACTTTTGAGGTTGAAATGCCTTTTTTAATGGTTGAGGATGAAAAAATAGAAAAAGAAGAGAAGAAAAAATAATAATATAAAGTTAGGTCACACGTGTGATTTGCTCCTTCTCGTTTAAGTGATTGAACTTGCCGGCTCTGGATTTTAAAAAAAAAATTATAAATTTGTTCACATCAAGATTTTTTACTAAAATTAGTTATAATAACTAAATTTTGAAAATTATTAAAAGTTTTAGGATTAAATTAACACAATCGAAAAATTTAAAATTGAATTGATAAGTCGTCAAAATGTTTATGATTATTGATTAAATTGAACATTTTAAGATTGAATTGGTACGAATTCAATAAGTTTATTATTTTTTTTGTTTTTATTTTTCGGAGAACGAGAAAGATTGGATTTGGATGCTACCCTTTAGCAACATGGAAGTGCTGCCAAATTAAAATTTACATTTCACCAAAAATACCCAGTTTTCTTAATTATTTCTCCAAGTTTCTTCGAACTATTTAAACAAATTTTAAGTTTAGAATCCCTCGTTATTATCACGTATCAAACATCGCAGGATTATTTTCCCTAGCAAACAAAAGCTTTTTGCTATTGTCAAGGGAAAAGAAAATACAAAGAGAAGGGAAAATTGAGGTTTGTGAAAGTTGATAGAGGATAAGAATATTGTAAGATTTCGAGTGGGGAATATCTACTTTTTAACAGTGAGTCATGGGAATTTGTTCCTTTGCAAATCGAAAGTTTGGACGGTGACCATACCCATGATAGGGCTATGAGAATACCTTTGATTTGCCACTTCGCGTTTCACCCCACTAACATACAATTTGTCCCACCCCAAATCCCATAATCCCATAAGAATAGGGGAATGACACGGTCATCATTTCACCCAAAGAATATAGTCTCAAACATAACCAACACTAACATGTTATATTTATATATATTGATATTCTTGTCTAATAAAATGGGAAGTTGGTTATGGAATATATCTCCACACTCAACTAAACCCCACAAATATCGTCAGACCTATTCAATTATCTCAACTCAACTCACATCCAAAAACACAATTACTTGAAGCTCCCCGTTATTCGCAACTCAACTCATCTGTCAATACCTTTGTAAAGTAATTTTCAAATCATTTCATAATTTATTTCATAAATCAGATTGACGAAATAATATGAATAACCTATCGCAATTCTTTTCATAAACACTTCTTGAATCATTTCAAATACCAAATAGGGTAGCAAATACCCAATTTGAAGTCAAGTATCAAATATGTTATGAACGTTACTTTGGCCTTCACACCTTGTATATAATATGTCTAATCCTTTTTTCTTTCAAAATATGAGTTTATTAATCCAAACAAGAGATAACATCACTCACCTAGAAATGCCTAAAATCATATTGTTGACACTTAAATTTTGGCGACCTGATCATTTATTTATTTCATACAAAATTAGGGATTAAAATATTTTTAATCCCTAAACAAAAATATTAGAATTAAATTGCATAGCATATAATTTTAGAAGCATTTATTATTTAGTTTATTGCATTCTCATTGAACTGGCAACTGAAAATTTTGAGTGAATGGCTCTAAAATTAATTGGACTAAGCCCGTGGTGATGGAAATGTGGTCAAGCTTGTAAATCTTCATGTTGACCGAGAATTGCATGCGCTACGCATGTGGATTGTTCTGAAATTGGGAAGATCATGAGCAATAGGGCTATTATTCCATCAAAATCTCATATATATGGAGAATTGGTGTTATGGTCTCGATATAGGAAAGGATCTTCTCTGAAAGATGAGAAAGACTAGTCATCTACGCGGACAATATTTGCAAGAGATTTTCTTTGTTAAATTGGAAAAATCAATAGAGAGAGAAAGAATCACGGCCTGAACAAGGACGAAATCAAGCCAAATATACTGGAACGTTCTCAAGAGGAAATAAAATCTCGCCCCTTTCCTTTAGTGCTAAAATTGTTACGTCTATATAAGCGGACAAAGAACAGACAAAAAACGGGGGTTGGCTAATTTTTTCTCGGACCACATAATCTAGAGAGACACAGAGAGATTCACGTTCTGCCAGAAGAGAGAAAAGGGAGACGGTGGTTTTGTCTTCTTAGATGGTCCCATTATGAGTTAGTGGGAGGGAAGATCGTGAAGTTCCTCTAGCAATTGCACGTGGTCTTCACATCATGGTTTTTCCTCGTGCCATTGTGCACCTTTTGCCATCAAGCTCACTTATTCCGAAGACCCAGCCCTAACGACCGTCGAAGCACCGGCACTCACCAATCTCCCAACGTGTCAGAGATTGTCCTCGCCATGTCATTGCTTTAGCCCCCACCTGAATCTTTCTTGCTGTAGGTTTTCTTAAGTCAAATTGCAGTCCAATCTCGACGCTGCCTTCGACGTTTGTTTAGCAACTTCCGCGGTGATTTATTGCCGTCCCAGGCGAAATTTTTAGACGATCTCAACGACTCGTTCCTGCACCTCAACTGTGAACCGCCCACCTTCCGACACTAGCCGCCGTTCTTGTTCGTATCCGAACCGAGTCGATTCTACGAAGTTCTTATTTTTGCAGGTTCGTTGACCGTGAGCCCACAGTCATCCTTTACCGAGGAGCACCACTGTGCCGAGCTTCACCCATAGGCCATTACCAGTCATCCGTTGAGCCAATTCCGTTAAGTTTAAATTTGGCAATATTACTTACGAAATTAGGTAATTATCTTATGTAAATTTGATTTAGATATTTTACTGCATAATATATGTCTATTAATATCTAACATGCATATCTATGAGTGATAGACATATCTCCCAATTATGATTTATTTCCTAATTTGCAACCGCATATAATCTTTGATTCTATCTATAGGACTTTAGATGGAATTATTGATTCAACAGGAATATTTAAAATTGATATTTTGATCTTAAAGGCTTAAGATCAACTCATCGATTTTATTCGCGAAATTTCAAGTTGGTTGGATATTATTTCCTTATTTGCATCAATTGGATGATACATGATCTTATGATTTGGTGCTTATCTTACTTTAATTGTTTTATTTATCCCAAAAATACAAAAAATATTGCATTTGTATATCATGTAGATTAGAATCGATTCTTAGATAGAATTACGTGATAGAATAGTTAGATACCTTTCTAATTATATTAGAATGTGCATGTTTAGATGATATCTAGGTTAGATAATATCTTGGACTTAAACTGCATGTCGAGATAAATTTCTAAGTTAAGATATGATTCAAATTAGTCTATTTCCTAACTTAAATTAGATAATATCTTACTTTAGTTAGATTTTTGTTGTTAGTAATTTTTAATTACGATTTTTTATAAAAAATGAAAAAATATTATACGCATGTCATATAGAATTAGGTTCATGAAATGCATGTCATTTAGTAATTGTTGCTAGGTCCATTTAATCAGAAATTACCCGTCATTAGAATTAGGCCATTTAGTTAAATTGCATGACATATGGCTTAGATTTCATTAAACAAGAGAAAATCCTAAAAAAAAATTAAGTAATTGTGTGTTAATTAGAAATCATATGTAGAATTGTTGATGTGAATTCTGACGTAGCATTGCAGATGTTTTTTTTTTTTTTTTTTTTGTGACCAAGGAACTCTGGGCGAGTTCGTCGGCATGAAGAAACCCAGGAGAAATGACTCGGGACCCACCACCACAGTACAACATTGCAAATGTTTTCGTATGAGGTAAGTTCTGTAATTTATTTATTGCTTTTTTTAGTGTTAAATTTGTGATTTGCGAATCCACATGGTCACTTCACATATTAGGAAGACAAATTAAAATCAATTCAAGTTGCCTACAAAAAAAAAAAAATTGAATAAAAGAGAAAATGTACCAAAAGGGTGTTAGAGAAATCTAGCGTAATCAAATCCCCGAACTCACAATCACTGGTTCACAAAAGCGTTACTTTACTTAAATTTCTAATCGAACCACCAACCCCTAGATAATAATCTTTTGCATGCTAAATACTTGAATCTAAGTCACGAATTGATATAGGCTTGAGAGAGCCCGACTTAAGTTTAGATTTAGTAATCCATTAGCCAAAACCTAGGTGGTTCACCCGAGATTAGGTTGCGACATATATAACATAAGTATACAAGTCGGCGATCTCATAATCCTATCAATTAAACAAGAATCGACGTCAAAACTACAGAAAACGATACCTCAACTATGAATTAACTAAATTAAGCTCAAACGCCGACAAAATGGCTCACACACGTCAACAAATCGCTTGTCCAAAGTGATTATTTAAAGCTATTGGCAACATGAGGCTCTCATGTGAAACTCTAAAATTTATTCCCGTCAAACCCATGGCTCCATAATGTCACAATTCATGATTTTCATGTAAATTCATAGTTTAATAACTTCAAAATTGGATCTGATAATTCAACTTTCATATAATTTGGAATTTGGAATTTATATTCTAATTCCAAAAATTCCTCTGGTTAGACAAACAAATAGCTTAAATCCTTACTTGCGAACCAAATAAAATCTTATCGACCAAAAAAAAATAAAAAAATCAAAGTAAATCCAGTTTGAAAACGCGTGAGGGTCCCTCCTTCCTTTTCCCCCTCTTTTTCTCTTTATTTTGTCTTCCCTTTTTATTTTCTCTTCTACGCGTGCTCCCCCTATTTCTGTTGCTTTTCTTTGTCTCTATATAAATTGTATCCTTCCGTCCCTTTTCTTTATTTTTTTACTACTAAATTTTTTTGACTTTTTGACCGGTCAAAAGGTCAAACACACAAATAATACTCTAATTAATCCCATTCTTCTGCTTTAAAGTGCTTGGCAATGTGGATAGGGAATTCATGAAGAAGGCTTGCCCTCTTTCTTCGCTTGCCAACTAGTCTTGTATGGATAACTTTGAGAGGGTTTTGGGACAATGAAAAGTTATAATAGCGTTCAAATAATTGAGTTTTAGTGTAATTTTTTCAAGCAACTTTGAAGTAAAAAAATAAAAAAGCAGGCAAAAAGAGGGGGCTAACGGAGAAGCAACGGGATCTTCCTTTTTGTCGGAACCACCCTCTTCGTCATTTACATCATCCTTCTAAGCTTCCTTGTTCAGATCCAACTTTGCGTGGATCTTCTACCTCCGAGCCTCTGCTGCTGACGGAGAAGCGCAGCCCTCAGCTTCGGCTTGTCTCACTCCCCTTTGTCACGTCCGAAACGGACTGCCCTATGTTCAACAAGCTAGTCGAGACGATGAACGCTAACTGAGGACATAAAAAGAATATGCAAATATTAGCAAGAGCTAGATTGGAAGGAAACAAAATCATTAAAGTTGAAAGCATCATTATCAAGATGCTGAAAGCCAATGCTGGTCCTAAGTTGCATTGGGCTTTCAACATTTGCAAAGCCGAACTTTGGTCTAAATGTCTTTCCGATTTTGTTACCAAACGCCTTAGCTTAGGCACGTAGGTCTTTAGGAGGCCCAAAGGTCTTTCCCGAAGCTGTGCCAAGCACGCCCTAATTCAATTAGACAATTGTAGACCAAGCAAAAGCTTGAGGTTGTGACATGGAGCCATTCCTTGTGCATATATAAAAGCTGAAAATCCTCCTTCCTTATACAATAAACAGCCTTATTGGGTTTGGTTTTGCACCCTGCCTACTACAAATTCTCTTGACTGGATTAGTCAGGAAGAAATAATGGCCCAAAAACTTTATTGGGCTCTCGCGGCCTAATAAGGATGGATTCATGTAGATAATCACAAGGCATGTGCACTTCTTCCTAATGAAGCAGTTTTAAGAGGGTAATACTTTCAAAAACACCATTCCTTGAAAACAATATTTCTGAACGAAAAATTATTGATATCTTCCCAAACAAAGTTCACCCAAATTAAACTCAGAGGTGATGTCCATATTCGTAATTCACTCCTCCAACCAGGGTTGAACGAAAGTACCATCCATTTTAATAAGCACGATTAGCTTGAAGTATGAATTTCATAATTTCCCTTGTTCTTATGTATGGTATGGACTCTAAAAACCTATGCAGACATTTACTCTTAGTGAACAAGCTGTTCAAATGAGCACAAAGTCAGTCCATTGTCTTGTGCTCGGCACATATCTCTTTCTCGTGAAGAAAAATGATTTTGATAGTGTTATAGGCAATTACGATAGATTGGAGACAACAAAGTTGTACACGATTTACTAAATCATAAGATACGCTGCTTAAATGATTCATAGGATGAGTTTGAAGCACGAGATTTACTTTGTTCCAATGATCAATAAGAATGGTTGTAAGATTTGCATCCACAAATTTCATATTATGCCTGTACCTAGCATTAATCTTCGTCTAGGAAAAACATATAATTTGGGTAACAGTGGCGTCGTGCCGGCTGGACTTGGGCTCCACCAACATCGCGTCATTCAGCCACAGCCGTAGAATGACCATTCCAGCACCGCGGCAATTCTTTAGCTTTTGCCGACCCTTAACATCGTGAAGGGGAGACAAGTCAACAAAGAGCAAACTTTAAAGAAGCTTTTAGCAAAAGAGAAGTTCCCTCCCGACCATCTTTCCAAGCACATACGTAAAGCATCCAGTTCTTCGCCCTCTACCTTCCTTCGCTTAAAACGAAACCTAAAGCGTTCGTCTTCCTCGGCCGAACAGGGGACTCATTCGGCTCCGCAGATTTTCACAGCTCGCCGTCGCAGAAATGACTAACGTACGGTAGTCTCCAGTTACACGTTGTTGCTTTTTGATACTCTCTTCCCCGTTTGCGGGCTTGAATGATTTGGTGGCCTCTTTGTTCTTGTTCTTGTTCTTGCGAGTAGGTGGTGGAGTTGAAGGTGGGTCTGCACTGCGAAGAGTGCATCAAGAAGATCCTCAAAGCAATCAAGAAGATGGAAGGTAATCTCGCTCCAAGCGTAGTAACATGCTCCGAAATGACAGATTCTTCTTTTACTTTGGAAGCAGCCGAGACGCTTGTGCTTGTGTTAATTCGCAAAACGAATTGCAGATGTCGATACTTATGACGTGGACGTGGAGCTGAACAAGGTGACCGTGACCGGAAACGTGACGTCGGAGGCAGTGATCAGAGCGCTTCACAAGATCGGAAAGCAAGCGAGTAGCTGGGGATCGGACGATCAAACTACTTAAAAACTACGGGAGTACTTTCGCGCTAGGGATCGATCGATTGACGGGGACAATCGCCAGACTCCAGACTCCAGGTAGAGGAAGAGGGGATTAAACTAGCTCACGGTCGTGAATGGTCGAAATTCAAAGTTGTACGCTATTTATCCGCCACGGATGATCAGATCCGCGTGTGAAGTGCCATGTATATGAGCAGTTTCCTTGTCGCCCATTGTCGAATTTTCCAATTTTTTTTCCCCGATTTTCATTGGTGAATTCAGTACATATTCCAATTACATGAGATAAAACAACAGAGTCAGAAGACGATACCTAAGAACAGAAACACAAGAGGCCTCTATTTACAAAAGCAGTAAGCCAAAAGTAGCTGAATTCAAATTCAATTCACAGCCGAAACGCAATGAACTCGACTCGGCCTCGTTCCAGCCCACACCCAGTGAGTCGAACTCGAACCTAGCGCGGCTGCTGAATCGTCCTCGGGCAAACCCTCGAGCTGTTCACGATCTTCGGCACCTTCTCCGCGTACCTCGGCGCGCGAGCCTCGCGTCGCGTCTCATTCCACTTCAACCCCCCGATCGAAACCAGATCTCCACAGCACCCTCTCCATTCCTCCTTTCCCTCTGCAAAAAAGCAGCAAAAAAACAAAAACCATTTTTTTCAGTTTCTTTTCTCGACCCAACCCACGAAATGGTCGGATCCCGACGTCGCCAGAAGTTTCGGGTCTCGAGTACTTACGGTCGGCGAGGGCTTGATCGCAGTCGTCGAAGAGTGAGTCGAGGTCGGGGAGGGCCAGATCGTCGTCGTCGTCGTCGTCGTCGCAGGCGGCGGAGAAGAGGGGGTCGTCCTGGGGGTCGCAGAAGCGCTCCTCGAGCCAGTAGTCGCGGAACCACGGTGAGGTCTGGACCAAGGCCCACCACTCGTGGGAGAAGTCCTCCACCGCCCGGTACGCCAGCGGCACGAACAGCGGGGCGTGGGGATTCAGCGTGGAGGGCGTCGGGAGGGGGCTCGTCCTCGAGATCACGTCCATTGTCGCCACTTCGATGCTGGACGCAGAATGCGGAACCGGTCGCGAAGCTCGGTCGTGGTTGTTGCAGGTTAGAGGGAATCGGCGGAAGTGGAGCAACAAAGCTTACGAAGATAAAGAAGATAAGGGGACGCTACCGTACCTTCGAGCCCACCGTCGTTATAGATATATATAACTGGGTAAAAAATATTATAATTTTTTTCAACGAGTTAGATGGCCGGCCCACGGGAATGAGAGAGAAAAAGAGAGAGGGCACTATGATTTTCTTTTTCTTTTTCAATCCACTATTAAAACATCGATATACTATGGACAAATAAAGAAATGATTAAAAATTATGGAAAACTCGATATTGATACATATATTATCCTTCGTTCATCACAAGTGTACTGTAGTATTAATTTAATTTAATAAAAATCAATGAATGATAAAAGTTTTAGTAATATTTGAGATTTAAGATAGTTATTGGTAAATTTGTCATATATATATATATATATATATATATATATATATTTAAAATCTTTTGTAATATTAATCTATAAAAAAATCTTAATAACGTTAGTTGAATCATTTAAGCGAGGTATATGAAACCGCCTCAAATCACATTAATTAAGTTGAACGAACTACTGAGAGATGGCCGAATAGGCTCTCTTAACTCTATCTAAAACATATGATGCACGCCTAAATGTTGGTTATCGTAGCCAATGGACAAAACTTTTGTTTTTCCAATGCTAAGAGGAACAGAAGCTATTATAAATACTGGCCAACATACTCACTAAAAAAGGACCAAAATGGACAGATAATGCAGTTGTGACAAGAAGGTCGTTTAGACTACGGGAGCGTGGGGCCCACGTGCAATGAGTGTGTGGTGGGGCCGGCGGCCGGTCCCGGAAAATGACAGTGCGCCGCACCTGCACCGCACTCAGTTTTGCCCCGGCTGGATGCCGCCAAGCGGTATCAAAAACAAATTCCGGCTTACTATTTTCCTTAATTTTCTTTCTGAAATATCCTGATACTTATCGAACATTTTCTGGAGAATTTAATGACGCGTAAATGGCGACAAGATGTGAGAAATATTCGCCCACGGCTTTGTTCGAAGTATCCATATCTAACGGGACAGAATGAGCAAATACTATTCTTTTCTTTTTGGAAATTGGCCAACTGAAAAAGTCGGATGGACAAGATCGTGGCAACTATTGCCACGTGGTTGCGGGATCTAATGTTTTCCTTTGTTCCTATCCACAGCATAGGTATTAGCGCGAATCCGTCTCCCCACGTGACACGTCATCGTTCTCATCCATTTGTCACGTGGCTCCGTGCCGGAAGAAAAGGACAAGCCCACACGTCGTCGAAAGATCACCATGTCTCTCTCCCTAATATAATTCAAAAAAAGATAAGCAGTTAATGAATATTAAAACAATTACATAACGGCGTTCCGTCTATTCTATAACCCCTTTGGCTTAGAAAGAACCTACATCATCTATAATAGATGAGAGTTCCAAAGTAGGACATGACATCACGTATGGAGGTATTGGGCGTAATTAGTAATTTTGGCATTGGCCGGTAATTATTCTAAAAGATGATATCAATTTTACAAGAAAACTACTCATATTCGACAATGCAAGGAAAGTCATTGATATAATACTATACATCGTGAATATTTTTGAAAGGTGAATAGCTACATAAAAAATAGCGTCTTCTTAAGAAAGAACTCTAAGAAGATGAAATACTCGGCCGATCAATACTAACTAGAGATGAGCATGGTTCTAAGTAAAATATAAAATCAAATAATCAGACCAATGAAACTTATCCAATTCTAAATTATAATGTATGCATGATAAGTTTCGAGTTCAAAAAATTACAGAACTTATTTCGACAACAAGTATGGGTGCGTTTGGTAACATTTCTGTTTAAAAATTGTTGAGGAATAAAAATAGAAAAAAGTGTTTGTTAGAACAATTTTTGAACAAAAAAAAGGGGTTTGGTAAACTTGTTAGGGAATAAAAAATGAATGAAACAAGTTTGGTAAATTTGTATTTTTTTTATTTCTTTTAATTATTTAATATTTTTATTTTATTTTTATTTTCTTTCTTTTTCTTTTTCTTTTTCTTCTTTTGGCCGGCGGCCTCGCCCAGCCACGGCGAGGCTCGCCGGCTGGGCGAGCTCGGGCGAGCTCGAGCTCGCCCAGCCAAGGCGAGGCCGAGCCTCGCCAGGGGCCGGCGACGCTCGGCCTCGCCGGGGGCCGGCGACGCTCCGGCGAGGTCGCCGGCCCTCGACGGTGTCGCCAACCCTCGACGGCCGGTCGCCGGCCATGGCCGAGGCCACCGGCCAAAGAAAAAAGAAAGAAAAAAGAAGAAGAAAAGAAGAAGAAAAGAGAAGAAAAAAGAGAGAAGTGTTTCTGATTTCTGTTCCAAATGTGTTTAGTGAACAAAAACAATTTTTAACAAAAACACACCCAAACGCGTTTGCTTTCTTTTTTTGTTCCCAAAAACAAAAAAACAGAAAAATTGTTCAAAAACAAAAAAAGAAATGAAAACAAACGGGCCCTATCTAACTTCTAAGAACCTTGAATATGAAACAGGTTTTTGTGTTTTTCATAATTTACATCCTTGCAATGCCATAATATGAAATTACTGATATGAATATCCATTTTATAACTAAAACTTTTATCTTGTTAATGTTTCATATTCTACGTGTGTCTAAATATAAGTTATGATTAATAAATTGTAGGAACAAGTGGTGGTCATTAAAAGCGATAAAGCACTATAGTCATTCAATTAGTAATACAAATGGAATCTACATAGACCATGAAACCAATTTTGAAACCTGTGATACGATAAGTTATTTTACGATATGCAAAGTAGATTCAATGTTTCATAAAATGAAGGACACGTCGTAGGTTCGAAATTCAAAGTCGAATCTATATGAAATTTGGAATCGAAATTTTGAGTCACTCACCCCTAGTCATAACTTAACTCTTAGTACATAAATATTTCATAAAAAAAAAAAGAGAATGGATTGTATTTTGTTATCTCTTCATTATTTGGGGATATTTACACTTCCATGATCTCATAGAATCATTTTTTTTTCTTTTAGTTGTTGAATCTCTTCTTAATTGTTTAATGTGCGATAGTCTAAATCCTTGTTACTACTGAAATCGAAACGTTATTTGGATTGATTAGTAAATCCTTTCAATTGGTTAGGATTAATTATTTGAATAAAACTAGATCTCGTAAAATCATATTGAATATTTGATATTACATTTTGTACCTCACTAAAAAGATAATCTTCATTTACCAACCTCACATTGTCTAACCAAGTCCAATTATCTCTCGATATGTTCCTCAAAAAATCTAATTTAGGGTGGATTCTTCCCCAACTAAGGAAGACGCAATTTTTTCCATCTGATTGCTCTCTCAAGAAGGATATTGACATTTTGAATGATTCAAATAAGGAACACTTACAATACGTCCTTTAGCTTAGCTTATTCATGTTTTTTCTTATATTCTATTTTCTATTTGTTTATATTCATTTTCTTCACTCCCACATGATGAAAAAAACTAAAAAGTCTTAAGAAGCAAATGATCAAATTTGACCACTGTACATTACTAACATCAAGAAGTGGAATAATCAAGAATTTCAAGTGACTGACCGAGTCACTAAAGTAGTTAAAACGGTGATAAATCCCAATTATAAAAAAAATTCCTATAGAAAGTACATTTATTTCCAATCTCCAGTAAAAGTAAAAAAAAAATTAATCCATTATAATTCTCTGTTAGTTGGGTTAATGGATCCTTCAATTGGAAATGATAAAGGAACGTAGGCATGAGACGATCATGATTCTTTTGTTGATACATACTCCTATTATATTCGTAGTCTCTAAAAGATGAGAACCAATTACGTGCTATACACATCGAGAATTCAAGTATTATACACGTCATTAGTCCGATACTTTGTAGTAACTATCCATGATAAGGAACTTGCAAAATGCATTTGTTTATCAAGAGAGATTTATTATTCCCAATCATGCTTATATCTGTTATCTATGGTCAAAACTAGTTGTTTCATTCTCTTATTCTAACCGTGAGGTATGAGTCAAAGGAGAAAAATAGAAGTTATGTGCTGAGTCTGGGGATAGCATTTCTCTTATGCTCGTCCATTGAGTTTTGAACCAAACATGTGAGAGATAGATAGAAAGGTAGGAATTTATCAAATGAACCACACTCCTTCGTATATATCAAGACTATTGATGAAAAGAGACTGGGGAAAGCTTGAATCTAATTCCTTAAAAGATTAATAGAGGGCAATTAAAATTCCTGGAGAGTGCTACATCTGTGCGTTGAAAATGCTACCGAGCTTGATGTTGAGAAGTCAAAAGCAGCAAATAGGAAGCCGAAGCAAGAACCATTTTTTTCCCTTTTCAATTAACGAGGAGGTCCGCGGCCCTCCGAGCACTTCACTATAATTTGATCGAATGCAACGATCTCCCCATCCCACGACACCCGAGCAATTATTGCAAAGGCCGCGAGCCAACGTTCTCAAGGGCGTTCGAAGAGGGAAGTGCACAGGTGTCGAAAGCTAGACCCTAGACCCATTTTTGCGCACGCGTGCTCTTCTCCTTTCATCTGCATCATTACACCAGGACCAAACGTTGCAGTAAAAGAAGCCAACAGCATCCGTATAAGCCGAAGTGTCGGGGAAACTCGAAGGGGCTCTCCTCCACAAGCCCTCCGACAATCCTCACTTGAAGGTCAACCGTGCAAAAGCAGAACGCTAAAATGCTTGGCCCTCTCAACCCCTCCCTCTCTTTTTCTCTCTCTATCTCTCTCTCTTTAGCCCTGCTTTTTTCACTTCTTGTGTCCTTTTGGGTCTTGTGAGAAACAACAAAAAGCGTTAAAACTTGAAGGAATGAATCAATGGGATCGTAAGGAGGGTCTTTCAAGAACAATGAACCAACTACTGTTAATGAACAGGACGGTCGTGTGCCAGGATATGTACCAATTAAGGGGGAAGAGCATATGGCTCCGGCAGAACCCCCTGAATCTCCCGACCCCGCTCCTCATGTTTCAGCTCACCATCATCTTCTTCGTCAGCCGGCTCGTCCACTTCGTCCTCAAGCCGCTCGGTCAGCTCACCATCGTGTCGCAGCTCCTCGTACGGTCCCCATCTCTTTCGTCTATCTTCGATGTCCATTCGATGTAGTCGTCGTCATTGTCGATGGATTGATGCTGAGAAGGCACTGTGAACGATGCATGCTGGAAACTTTTAACAGCTCGATGCTCATGTATCTGCTGAAATGATGACAGGGAGGAATTCTGCTGGGACCCTCCGTTTTAGGCCGCAGCAAGGCTATGGCGTCGATCATATTCCCCGCGAGGAGCGAGACAATCATCGAGACTCTCACAATGTTCGGCGTCATGCTCTTCCTCTTCTGTCTCGGGGTGAAGATGGACTCGGCCACGATGCTGCGGCCGGGGCGCAAGGCAGTCTTGATCGGCTCCTCCATGTTGCTCGTCTCGTTGGTCGTCCTGCTCGTCCTGGCTACGGTCCTGCAAAACTACCTCGTCATGGGCTCGAGCCTTAAAAAGGCATTGCCCTATGTCGCAGGCCTGCAGGCTATGACGGGCTTTCCGGTCATCTCCTCCCTGCTCATCGAGCTTAGGATCCACAACACTGACCTGGGCAGGCTCGCCATCTCCTCGTCCATGGTCTGCGACTTGATAGGGATCGCATTGGCGGCCATAGGGGCAGGGATCGGGGATAGTGGTGGTCGCGCAAAGGCGTCCGTTTTGTCTATCGCATCGGCAGTAGCGCTTCTGCTGATTGTTGTTTATGTTTTTAAGCCGCTGATATTGCGTATGATACGCGATACTCAACCCGGGAAAACCCTCAACGAGGTCACTTTGATGTATGTCGTAGTGCTCGTCCTCTTGACGGGGCTCGCCGGTGAGAGCTCCGGCCAACACTATCTCGGCCCTCTATTCCTGGGCTTGATCGTCCCGGACGGACCGCCGCTGGGCACGGCCATCGAATCGAGGCTAGAACTCTTCACATCCAGCTTGCTCTACCCTGCGTTTGTGTCGGTGTCGGGGTTACGCACCGACCTGTTCCAAATTCGCTATGAGTCTCTCTGTATCCTTTCTGCTATGTTCGGCATCTCCATCCTCGTCAAATTCGGGGTGGTAGTATCGGCCGCACTCTACAGCAAGATTCCCTTTCGAGAAGCCATTGTTCTCGGTCTCATCTTGAACGGAAAAGGCATAATTGAGCTCGTGCTATACAACGTCTGGCGAAATGGCAAGGTAATCTCTCATTTCTGCGCATGCAGCCGTTGATTTCTGCACTTACATAGTTCTAGAAGATGTCGGATTCGAGCAGCCCATAGATGAACGAAAACATGTGTTTATGTAACGTCAATTGCTTTGCCATCATGTTGAGATAATCTGAAACTTGTGTATGGCAGGTCCTAACGACTGAACTGTTTTCCCTGTGTGTAATATCAACTATACTGGTGACAGGAATCACAACCCCTCTTGTGAAAGCCCTCTTCGATCCTTCAAGGCAATTCATATCGGCCAAAAGATCTTCGATCCAGCATAGCAAGCCCAATTCCGAGCTCCGGATTGTCGTCTGTGTCGACAGTCACGACAGTATCACGACAATCTTAAACCTCCTAGAGGTATCCCATGCTTCGGAAGAGAGCCCGATCGCAATCATGGCAATGGTGCTGGTAGAGCTCATTGGCCGAACCACCACCATGCTCGTGTGCCACAGGGATCGAGTCATCGACTCTAGTTCAATCACGTCTGGGCACATTATTAATGCTTTCAGGAACTATGAGCACCAACGCGAAGGGCGTGTCACGGTGGAGACGTTCACTGCCATATCTGATTTCGATACCATGCATGTCGATATATGCCAGGTGGCCCTCGACGAGAGAGCGAGCATCGTGATCGTCCCGTTTCACAAGCAGTGGGCTGTCGATGGCCAAGTAGGCAAGGTAAACCGACATGTCCAGATCATGAATCTACATGTCCTAGAGCAAGCGCCGTGCTCGGTTGGGATCCTCATAGACAGGGGGATCGTGAGGGGCACCCTTCCAATCGTGACGAGCGAATCCACATTCAACGTCGCGGTCCTCTTCATCGGCGGCCCGGATGATGCGGAGTCACTTGCCTATGGTTCCCGGATGGCGAAACACGAGAACGTCATCGTAACGGTCATTCGCTTCCTTCTCTTCGGGAGTGAGAACACGAAAGACCGGAGGATCGACACGGAACTGATCTACGAGTATAGGCATGTCAACATGGGGAACGACAGATTCGTCTATGTGGAAGAGGTGGTGAGAGACGGGGCGGCCCTAGCTTCATTCATCGGAAAAATGGTGGAAGGTTACGATCTGATACTGATCGGGAGGCAACACCAGGCCTCCCCGATTTTCATGGGGCTCGAACAGTGGAGCGAGTGCCCCGAGCTCGGCATCCTCCCCGACATGCTCGCGTCGCCGGACTTTGAGAGCACGGCCTCAGTCCTGGTGATTCAGCAACAAAGAATAGGAGGCACTCTGCTGGCCAACCACGCCCTGCAGTCTGCGATGCATCCTAGGGATCAGGCATTCGCTCCGACCGTCGGCCCTCGGGACGAGGCAGGGAGATCTTCATGGAGCATCTCCATAGATAAGCGAGGCAGGACTTGAGGAAAGTCTATTTATCATGGTCCTTTCAGCCCTACAGATCTTGCTACTCTAGTTTGAATGTTGCTGTTTCCTAGTTTTCGACTGACTGTTCAAATGCAAAGATGGATCAGTCATGTTGCTCCATCCCGGAGGATATAATATTTATTTGGCTTAATCAGAGATAAATGATATGACCGTCCACATAGATGCACCTTCTCATATGTAATTAGGTAAATACCACGAAAAACCCAAATTGATACATCTTATGACAAATTTATCTCCAATCGATACATTTATGATAAATTTACCCTCCGTTAGCTTCATTTAAATTAGATTAATATTACGAATAATCCCAAATTGGTATATTTATGACACGTGTCATCTAATTTAGCAATTTGATGGATAAATTTGTCACAAATGCATTGATTTAAAGTTTTTAGCGATCAAAACTTAATTTGGGATGATATCATTATAGGATTTTTTGCAATATTAAATTTATGTAATTTCATTTTTATGGCAACTAAAGAGCGCCTGCGTAGGGATGGACAGCTAGGAGGAGCTGAGGGGTACTCGTGGTCCCTGTTCCCCATGTCCAAAAATATCCTCTTGTATCGGTAAATTTTCCCTTACGAAACATATTTTTAGAGTTTTTAAGTAAAAAGTTTTGCCTCAACCTACATAGTTAGGTCTTCTACATATATATATGTATGTAGTCTTAGATAAACAGGCAACTTCCACTTTCGGTATGAAATTCAATGTGTCATGACAAACGAGTTAAAAAATTATCTTGATTGATTTTTTTTTTACATGCTTTATTTTTTAAGGAAAAATTGTCAAGAAAGTCATAAATCTATTATATGCAACTAAGTCGATTCTAACTTTTTAAACTGTGCCAATTTAATCATAGGCCATTCAATTGTATTAATTTAATCCAAAACTTTTTAACAATTTGTCAAACTAGTCTTAAACACTTTAACAAATTGCTAATTCAATTATTCCAGCTAGTTTTTGTAGGATATTGCTAATGTTGCGATCTAGTCAATGTCAACTATCTTACGTCAAGAAGCCGACACTCACATTGTTTAATGCAAAGTGACTGATGCTGATGTGGATAATTTTTTACTTTTTTTAAGAAAATGATTTTTTATTTTATTTTATCTTTTCTTTTTTCCTCCTCTTCTTACTTGAGGTCGGTGGCCTTGTGGGCTTGGTCAACCCTCGTTGGATTTGGCAAGGGCTGCGACCCACACCCAAGGGCTTGTGGGGCAACGACCCTTGCTTAGTTGACGGCGAAGGTTGTTAGCTTGGTGTAAAAAGAGGGGAAAAAAAAGAAATAATTTTTTTTTCAAATTTTTAAAAACAAAAAAATTACCAATATGGGCATAGGTTGCTTACAATAGTTGGCTGACGCTGAGTGAACTACAATATTAGTACTATTCAACCAAAATTAGCTAAAAAGATTAATTTGACAATTCGTCAAAATGTTTATGATTAGTTTGGCATATCGTTAAAACATATAGGATTAAATTGACATAATTAAAAGGTTCATGATTGAATTATAGAGTTATCAAAAAGTTTGTGATTGAATTAGCACGATTAAAAATCTAGAACTAAATTGATTACTATATAATAGATGTCGCGACCAAATTTTCGGGTGCACCACATAAGATTTGGCTAATGGATTGCTATATCTAGACTTAGCTTAGGCTCTCTCAAGCCCATATCGACTCGCGATTTAGGTTCAAGTTATTAACATGCAAATGATTTTTCAATTATGAGTCGCCACTAATCAGTTTACGGTAGATCGATTAAACACCTAAGTAAAATAATGGATTATTTTACTCCTACGAACCAGAGACTTTGGATACGGGGACTTGGTTACACTAGATTATCCTAGTGCCCTTTCGGTACCTTTCTCTTTTTATTTTGAAAAAATGTTTTGCAAGCAGCTTGAATTGATTTTAATTCACTTTCCTAACATGTGAGGTGATCATACAAGTGCACAAACCACCAGTTTAACATCCAATAAAGCATATAAAAAGACGCAGGATTTACCTCATGGCAACGAAAGCATCTGCAGTGTTGGATCAGAATTCACATCTGCAGTGTTGGATCAGAATTTATAATTAACAAGTAATCACTCAATTTTTGCTTTCATTTTTTAATGAGAATATAGTCCATATGCAATGTAATGCAGTGTTTCTAACCTAACATGAAATAATATGGCATGGCAAAATGTCTTAAACTATATGAATGAGTAAAGATTTTTTATTTTTATTTTTAATGAGCGTGCAATAATTAAATATGCAATCTAAATTAAACCAAAATGACCTAATTCTAATGACGGGCAATTTCTAATTAAATGACCCTAGCAATAAACCCTAAATGATGTGCATTTCATGAATCTAATTCTACATGACATACTTTTCATGAATCTAATCCTATATGACGTGCACATGATTTTTATTTAACAAAAAATTCATAATTAAAATCACTAAAAATGAAAATCCAACTAAAGTGAAATACTATCTATTCTAAATGCTTTATAAACATGCATTTTAAAAAAATAACCTATCATGCAATTCATCTAAATATCTATCTAGACCTAAAATAAAACATTCAATTTTATCTAACATTGCATGATGTGCAAAGAATGCCATAATTCTAATTTTTTCCTTTTTTTTTTATGAAATTCGAAATTAAAATTAAACATGCAATTCAGATAAAAAAAAACTAACATCCTAAATGAATGCACTTTTTCCTTTTTCTTTTTCATGACTCAAAATAAAATCCCTATTCTAATCAAGCAAGATAATAAAAAGAACAAAACCTAATCCTAATTCAATTTTTTTTTTTAACCTTTTAAGAAAATAAAACTAACTGAAACACCATAACATCAAATCAAACAAGATAAGATTGATATCCGAAAATTGACGAACCATATCTCGCGCATAAGATCGGGTTGACCAATTTTAAAATTAAATCGCGAATCGAATATCGGGCATGAGATCGGATTGTCGATTTTTGCAAGGGATTGCGAGTTGGATTTCGGGCGCGAAAATCTGACTAACAATCCCTAATTTGAGAGGCAATTTCATGTCGGAATCTCAATCAAACATTAAAGAATAATTTCACTAAAAGAAAAATAAAACGATAATAAAAATAAAAAATAAAATAAACTACCTAGATTAGATGATTCTCGGCGGCAAAGGACTCACGAACAGCGGCGATTACACGGCTCACGGTGTGGGCGAGCTCGCGGAGATGGAGCTTACGGCTAGAGATTTCGCGGACGTTGGCAGAGGACGCGAGCTGAAGTCAATAGTCAAGGATGACTTTCGTTTGGCCTCAACCAAAAACAGCATATCCCACCAGGTGGTGTTCCACGTGCCTCTCTTCTCTTCACTACTCAACTATATGAATTATGTTATCCCCACGTGAAAACTCAACCTGCATGAAAAAACATTTAAAAGAAATGGTTGAAGAATCACGCTGCAACCCACGATAAAGGCAAGTTGGGTGTTAATAGCAGCTGGCTTCGTCTTTGACGCGGATTGACGATCGTGGGTCAGTGTTGGCGCTCGGGACAGCAGCGGTGTTGTTGGACTACTCGCGGCATTGAAAGGCTGAAACACGTGGCCGTCAGAGTTGAGCGTCGTTGGGATTGCTCGTGGCGTTGGGATGATAAGCTTCGTGTCCGAAAACTGCAAGAGCTAATCCGGGCGTTCGCTGGAACTTCAACGCTGGGGCAAGCCGAGGCGGCAAACGGCAGGGACGAGACGTCTACTGCCACCGGGAGGATATGGGTTTGGCATTGAGCTAAGGTGAGCAGTGGCTTCACGTCTGGATGGGGACGCCATGGGATAGCAACTCGGTCACGGCTTAGGGATTTACGGCGAGAGCAGTGCTCGGCCCATGATATTGAGGCATGGCAGCGACAGTGGGAGCCTTGGAGTGGTTTGTCAATGATTGATAACCTGCAAAACAGAGGAACAGCTCCACAACAAGGTGAAAGATCAGCAACGGTAACGGCAGATCGTCGCGCGGTGTAGGCTGGGAGACAGCAGATTCTCGATGTTGAAGCTCGGTGATGACGGTGTTCGCTGGATGTTCACCAGAGTTGCCGGGAACTTGCTGCAAGAAGCGTTGCAGCAAATTGGAATCCTCCGGGCAACCCACCAGCGGACTGTGACATGCCAAAGCGACTGCCGGTGTTCTCTGGAGCCACTAATCTGTTAAGGCAGGGGCTGAGGTGGACAGGATTACTGAATCACTGGTGCAGCGCCATGGATCTGCAGGAACTTCCGCAGGGGTAGTCAAGATGCGCGCTTGAGGCGAGGACGGCTTTGATTCTCATTCAGGACGTCTAGAGTTCATTAGATTGAGTTGCCGTTGATGGGGCAGGCGCTGATGTAGCGCAGCAGGGACTCGGCCAGGCAGGGGCGTCAAAGCTGGGCTAGACCAGCCAGGAAGAAACTGCGCGGTGGTGCTCGGAGGCGGCGAGCGACGCAACAGCGGCAGTCGTCGGGGGCTGCGGTGGCGGCCGAGGAGCTTGCATACGCGGGAGGCCGAGCAGCAGCGGCGAAGGAGACGACCTGTTCCTCTTCTGCTTCCGTTTTCTTCTTCTTTTTTACCTTTACGTATCCCTCTCTGTCTCTTCTCTGTTTTCCCTCTGACCTGCTGACTTTTCCCTTCCCTCAGCAGCTTTTCTTTTGTGTCGCCCTCTCCAAAGATCGAAGGACAACACCCTAAAACTCTTTTTCCTCTCTTTTTATTCTCTCTTCTTCGAACCCTAGAGGAGCCCCCCAACGAAAGAGCTTTTTTTCTCTCAACAGCCGTGTATTGAATATGTGTGGCCCTCTCGAACCCTATTCGTTTTTCTCTATTTATAGACTACCAATCAGGGTTTTAATCTCTTTCTCGAATCAACATTGGCAATATTTTTTTACCAATTTCGTCCCATACTGATAAGGATTCAAAATTAAGATGAATTTTCTCTCTAAATTCAAATCTTTCAAAGCCAAATCGCAATATTCTTTTACCCATTTGCCCTATTTAGAACAAAAATTCATATCCGGTCAAAATTTCAAAATTAATTTTCCCATGAGATAATTTTTGATTATTAAAAAAAACATGGGCTTGGGCCAACTTGCTCATTTTATGGGCTCAGTCCAACTAATTTGAAACCATCCACCACCACCGGTCCAATAAAATGCAAATAAAAAATGCACCTGAATTTATATGCTATGCAATTAAAATTTATCCCCTAATTTCCTATGCAATAAATAAATAAATTAAATCGCTAAAATTTAGGTGTCAACGATAGGTTTATGATTTTTTTAAACAATTTTCCCTTATTATGATGAATCACTCTTCCTTTGTATTCATCATCTTTACTACCTATTAAAAAACTTTAACATCCTGTAATTGCGTTTCATTCTTAAACTAATTTACAATAAAATATAAATGTAATTGTTATTTCCCGTGATTTCGAGCTTCTCAAATCTCAGTTCCACCAATTTTTTCGCACGTAGAAAGATTCCCGAGCTACTCTTTATAACCTGTCTCCCCTGATATTTAATTACATTAGTCTAAAACCTCCACTATCTCTAATCCGGTAAAAGCGGCCCCTATTTCTTTAAGTTTTCAAATAAAATTCCAAGGCACTCTTTATGAAAATATTTAAATATAAATTATATCGATATGAAAACATTTTTGTTGATAAATTATTTGAAAAATATAAGCGATCTTTTTATTTATTTTTCACGAAATAAATGTATCCTAAATCATTTCATATATTTTTGTTCGGATATTTTGGTACATTTCAATAATTGGAATTTGGAAAAATTCTCAAAAGCATTTTTGGCACACGTTGCACCATGGCTACTAAAGAAAGTTCATGTAAAGGGCATGTGCAAGTGCAAGGAGCCGAAGGTCTAGAGACAAGTGTAGCTTCTTGTTGCTCGCAAGTCACGTTCTATCTATCTCAAAGTAAGTTGGAAACGACTTATTAATTTTTGGAACTTGAAATTACTTTGCACAAATAAAATCTAAAACTTACTCGTGTCAATCGGTTCCAATCGATCAATTTTTTTATTTCGTTTTTAGTTAATCAAAATGATTATTTGTCAAAAGCAATAGTCCATAAAAAATAAGCACATATAATAAAATAGATAATAAAAAGTTCAAAATACATAATTACGTTTTATTGATTTCTCATTCTGGATCTGATTCTTCAGTTCTCGATTTGATTCTTATCCATAAAAAATAAGCACATATTGAATTGGTAAAAACAGGAACTTGAAACTGATTCCTATAGCTGTTTCAATCGTTCCCAGTTTTAATAGAAGGGATTAACTTATAGTACGAGCATCAATTAAGGGCCAAAACAGAAATAACAACAAAAAAAAAAAGAAAAAGAAAAAAAGAAAAAGAAATGATCGTGAAATCTGTTGACGTGACTGGCCCCCGATCTCCTGCGGGGAAACACAAACGCCACGACGGGGACAAAAGAGTAAAATCAGAGAGTAAAATCCCACGCCCCACGCCCCACGCGCCTCTCCGTGCGTAGGGGCTGAGGAGGACTCGTTTCAAGCGAAGGCGGGGCTCGTTGCGCGCCTGGTTCGCTTTTCCACTTCCGCCACCATTTTTGGCAACTGCTCTCTCGCCCTCTCCCTCTCTCTCTGCCTGCTTTTGCGCTTATAAAAGTAGCCTGCTTGAGTTCGGTGCAAGCTCACAAGGCTTCTCCGTTCGCGGTCGCTCGTCGAAGCGTCACGGTTCTCTCGGCGCAGCTTCCGCTCTCGGCTTTCGTTCTCGGCATCGTGCAGCTCGCTGATCGGCGATCGGCGATCCTCTCCAGGTGAAGATTTACTCTCTTCTTCTTCTTTTTTTTTTTTTTCGGTTTCGGTTTCGCGTCTCGCGAAGTCGAGCAAATATAGGTTGATGCTGCCAATGTTCGTGCCGCCTCGGCTTCGTTTGTTTCGATGAGCGATCGTCTCGGGCGGTTCTGGTGCGTTGCCATTTCGTGCTATACTTATGCGGAGGCGAAAGGATCTTTCTCTCTCGAGGCGTCGCTCGTCTCGTCGTCGTTTCGAGGTTTTTCGAGTCGTTCGGCCGTGCGCGATCCGCTTTGGTTTTTTGTCCGTTCTCTATCTGCGTTGCGCGGTTCTTCGGTTTGTTTCCCCTCTCGAGCGAGACGACGTATCGCGAGGGTCGGTCGAGTCTGTCGCGAGACTTTCTCGAAAATCCGTTTCGCGTTTTTTCGTCGGGGTCTAATCGGAAGGCGAAGCGGTTCCTGGTTCTTCTGCCGGTACTGGAAACACTCCCGCGATCGCCTGCGTTTTCGAGGCGTTCGTTCGGAGAGTGTATCGGAAGGAAGTTGACGAAGATTGCCGTCCTTTGAAAGGCGTGAGATGAGAAAGTATTTCCTTTTTTCTCGGCGTTCCTCTTCTTCGTCTTCATCACTAGCAAAATAGTAGAGGCACGTGCGTGTGCCGAATGGCAAAGATTTTCGCCGTGGATAGGGAGAATGATCGAAGATTTTTGAGTCCTCTTGGAATAAATTCTAATGAATGAGGGAGATAATGTGGATTGCACGTGGGAAGAGTCGAACCGAAAATATGGGAGAAAAATATTGTAGTTATGTTGTTGAATCAAAATCATGCTATTCGTTTGGAAATTACAAGTTTTTTTTGTCGGTTTTGTAGATGTGTACTATCATAATTTGTCTTATATGTTTGGGGCAGGTCTTCATGGAAGTTTTGTCGTACAAGTTTGAGGTTTGAAAGGTTTCATTGAACGTGCTTTATATATGTCATTAGATTATCGAGCGAAGGAACCGGTGAGGAAAGAGAATATTTTTTTTATCCAACTGCTGTTATGGTCTTCAAGTGAGATTTTCATGCGAAGAAATTGAGTCCTATGAAGGGCAATGAATGTCCCATGGTGAAAAGTGATCTACTGTTTTAATAAGAAAGAAAGATGGAGACTATTTTGGTGAAAATCTGATAAGGAAAGTGGAAAACATACTTGTGTTGGGTGCCGATAGATAAAGTGAATATATATATATATATTCAAATATTTTGTACTATTCTCAAACTTCTCAATGTAATCTAGGAGACCAAGTTTGTAAAAAATACTTATGGACAATCCATATTTGTTCTGTGAATCGATTCATATATATGGTTTTGTGACTTTTGACTGAATGGACTCGTGTGTTCTGATGCATTTTATTGAATTTCTCGTTCATGGATGTAATGACTGCAGCACCTAAAGAAAATCTAAATCACTATTGGTATCCCCCGAGAGAAATGCTTCACGTAGTTGTTATTTGCATGAAATTCTAATACTTGCTATGGCATTCCTACTGAGTGCTTTTGGTCATACTCATTACATTATCCCTTCATGTAAAATGTTAAACTTGCTGGATAAATTTAAACATTGGTCTTGCAACATGTGGAAATTAAGTTCCAGGCCATGGCCTTGTACTTGTTTGGCACAATGTCTTACATGGTAGGAACATCCTGAAGAATTTATTGGGTTCACCTTTGAAAACCTACTTGCTTTGTGTGTTTCCAAGGTAAAAGCGAGGAGTTTGTAACAATCTTAAGTCCCACATGGACTAAAAGAGCTCTCATGAAGTGATATCTATGTAATTATTTACATCAAATATTACTATCCTTATTTATAAAAGCAAAGGGTCCGATAGAGCATGGAGTCCCATGTTCACTTATCACCTCATTTATCTCCAATTGTGATAAGTATTCAAGCTTCACTGTTGGACCAAATATCAACATGAATCCGTTGAGTATTAAATCATGCAATCGTGTAATATTTTATAGCTGGAGTCCTATATTTTCCTATACGCTGTCTAGCTTAGCATTCATTTTGTCATGTTGCCACTGCTTGAATTAAATCAAGCGTGCTTATAATTTTGGATAGCAGAATGGGTGGAAAGGCCAAGAAAAATAATCACTTCTTGGAGGAAGAGTGCCACCAAAACGGGATATCCAATCACAGCACATCTGCAAGGAATCTGTGTAGAAAGGATCTCGGCGGAGTAATTTTGGGGTGCACTCACCATACCATTAAGGAGTGTTATGCAAAGAAGCTATTTGGTCAGTTGGATGTTTCTTAATGCGTGCCATGCAAAACTTGTTTTGGATTTTGTTGCGCACAATGGGCTACCTTTGAGTTTGAGGAACTCTTAAAATGCTTGAACAGGTCTGCCTCGTCTACATTATGCATATATTAAGAAGATTGAACCTGGCTTGGCACTTTTCTTATTCAACTACAGCGATAGGAAATTACATGGCGTGTTTGAAGCCACTAGCAGAGGCCAAATGAATATAGACATACGTGCATGGACAAAGGAACCCTCTGAAGAAACCCCCTATCCTGCGCAGGTATGTGCCATGATTTGTTGACTGTTCATTTTGTACATGCTCTCATGTTGTGGCTTGTGATGATTACTTGGTTGATGCTCGTGTTAAAGGTTAAGGTGAAAAGGCGTATTGACTGCCAGCCTTTGGTGGAAGAGCAGTTCCAACCAGTAATAATTTCCAACTACTATAGTACAACGCACTTCTGGTTTGAACTTGATCAAGAACAGACAACAAAATTGATATGCCTGTTTACGTCTAATCGAATTGATGCAACTATTCCAAGGGCAAAATATCCAGACAGACAGATCACTGTGGAGAAAGATTTGCTTGCTTTTAACAGTAGGATAGGAGGTGAAAGAGCCAAGACACCTGCCAGTGGATGGGATCTTGCTCAGCCAAATCAGGTTATTGGGGACTGGAGGTCTAATGAGAGTCCTAGGCCTGAGAAAGAGAGACTACTATTGGGATCTGATACCAATGAGTTTGCAGCGCCAGAGCATGATGAAGCTGATCAGAGTCGAAGTTCTGCCAATGCAAATAATATTCCTCGAAAGTTGTGGAGCTCTCTATTCAAGTCCGATTCAACTTCTAATGCTGGGGAGCAACCTCAAAGTTCCAAGTCTCTAGCTACAGGAGTGAAAGGATTTGATGACCTAACGGGGGAAGAAACTGATGACACAGCGGGATTTGCGGCTGAAGTTGGAGTTATTGCTTCAGGTCAATGCAATACGGGGGGCTCTGTGCCTGCTGCAGCTTGTATAAATGCATCTACATGTCCTCCTCCACCTGAGAGTAGGAAGGAGTTTGAAGAGCATGCAAGCTCGGAACCAAGTTATGAAGCTGCTAAGGAGGCTTGGATACACCTCAAAGGTGCTTCATCAACTTCTCGTGCAACCTGTGAGCATGATGAATTTAAGGCTGTAGATCCAGAAACCAGATTTTCTCCAATTGATTATAGGAGCATTTCAGGGGATGCTTCAGTTGTTCCCCCTAACTTTAATAGAGAGAGCCATATGTCCCAACCCCATATAGATAAGGAGAGGGATGAAGAGGCTTTATGCATAGAAAAGAAATCTATGGCTTTGTCCTGTGTGAGCATTTCTTCTAGCACTTCTTCTCAGCTGAGTTCACCTACCCTGGCAGTGACAGAGACTCAAGGTCTGATTCCTTATGAGTTCACTTCCAGTTGTGATTCTTCATCCACGATGATCACAACAGAAATTGCACCTGACAACCTGGAGGAAGGCGCTAAAGTGCCGTCCCTTGGTGTTTCAGAAATCGTTGCTGAGGTAATTAGAGCCACTCGTTCCTCTATTTTACTGTATCCACTTTTGGCTATTATTTAAGTACCTTGTCAGTTGTAACATAGTCAAATGTGCTTTGCAGTTGCTATGTGAAGTGCGAGGGCTCATGTTATCTCAGTTGGAACAAGCCCAAAGATTTAGTATTATTGAGAAGGAACTGGTATGTTTCTGTTGAAATATCCCTCGTCGTTTGACAATTTCTGCCCATTCCATATGTATGTCCATCCCCGTTAGTCAAATCTCATTTGTCATTTCCAGTCCAGCTTAAAATTAAACTTGGGCCTCTTTAACTGCCTTACAAATTACTTATCTTAAGAAGCTTGTATCTGCATGTGCAGATTCTGGATTCTGACTCAGTGCTAACACACTGACTAACTTGTTCCTTTAATATTTCACGAACATGATAATCTGCTAACATCAACAGTCATTCTTGCTTAGCTGAGAAGATGGATATGATAAGTCTATGTTTTCATAGACATGATAATCCAACTCTTGATAATCCAACTCTTATGATGCTATGAATCAACAATATCAGTTATTGCTGCTCTATTATTATTTTAGATTTTTGTTCTGTGGCTTTTGTCCTACTTAACATTGTATATTTATTGGGTGTAATAATGTCAGTTCTAGAAGAGAAAATTATTAAGTACGAGAATCATTCTTATGGGACGTCTACTTTCTAGAATTGTATTTATGTCACTTCCTGTCAAGCAAAAGTTCTTTATATGCTGATATGGTCCTAGTTGATGCTGTTAATGGTTCTATGAATGAACTTATTGACATTATGGATGAACTCTTACTGGATTGCAGAGACAGAAAATTTGCTGTCTGGAAGATAGATGCAAAGCATTAGAGCTCAGGGAATCTTCAGCTGTTGGGCCTGTCGGTGAAACTCAGTATGAGACTGGTTGCAAACCTTCTCCATTTAATGAGTCAATATTCATAGTGGGAGGATACGATGGTTCTTCCCATTCATCAGCCTCATATCTATATTCTCCTCATGAAGATATCACGACTTCACTGTCTCCTATGAGATTTGTGCGCTCCCAAGCTTCAGTGGCAAAATTAAGAGGCGAATTATATGTTTTTGGTGGTTTTTATGATGATGTATGGCATGACACAGGTACTAATTGCTCTCATGATATTGTGCTCGCTGGAGTCGTGTTTGGGTGGATAGACCGCATCAATTTTTTAGATTCAAAGCATGAAGTTTCTTCTAGTTGTATCTCACTTTGCATAACAAAGATTTTCTTCTGCATACTATAGTGGAGTCATACAGCCAGGAGTACAATAAATGGACTGATCGACCTTCAATGAATCGGCGAAGAGGATGCCTAGTGGGGGTATCTTTAAAGGATAAGATATTTGCAATTGGTGGTGCAGCTGACTCCGAGCCCTTTTCAGATGTTGAGATGTATGATCCAGACACTGGAAGATGGACCCCTACTTGTTCAATGCTACGCAAGGTACCCTTTGTTATTAGTAGGAGGCAGATTTTAATGATCTTGAGACATGTATCAGAAACAAGGAAAATCACACGGTGTTAGAATTTCAGTCAGAAAGAATAAATCGTGAATACTGAGCATAGTTTGAAGGCTTAGTTGTATGGCATTCTTACACTGACTGAAGACAGTTATCTTAGTTTATTTAAAGATGCCGCAGTCTTTACTTATCTTATTTTATTTTATTTTATTTTTGGGTCATAGACTTTACATATCCTATCGACATGCTTCTTATCATCAATTTTTTGCACATGCATGAATAATAGCGTGATGTATTGAATCTGTTTTTGTGGGGAAAAGTGAGATCGGGCATTGATTATAAGGGTGATGAGTTTAAGGCCTTAGTTTATGAGTTCATGGTCAATGGCAGCCTAGATGGGTGGCTGCACCCAAATCCAGCTCTAAATTATGCAGATGGACACTCCAAGAATCTGTTTCTGTTGCTGTAAATATTACAAAAGAGTGGAAAACCGAAAAGGTTTAATCAAAGATTAGTTAGCAGTGGGTAGATAAAGCAAAATTCCAGCTGTCTCATGGGTATTCTTAACCTTAAAATACTCTATTCGATAAAACATAGCATCTTCTATATCTTGTATCTTCAGAACCTATTACATTTGAACTCGTCCACTCCTTACCTTTTTACTTTGCTTCTCTTGGTTGCTTCTGTCAGCGACTTGCTTCAGCTGCTGCAGAACTGAATGGCATGCTCTATGCTGTTGGAGGATATGATGGAGAAGACTACTTGGAGTAAGACTTATGTCTGCCATTAGATACGATCCCTTTGATATTCTAAAGTCTTAGTTTACTTCTGATGATAAATCAAACACTGAGCTTTGAGGCTGCTGCTTGCACTTATTGTGACTAGAGAAAACATTAAAATTGTGGCTAGGAATATGTTCTGCTTGATATTTTAGGTTTAATATGGGATCAGCAAAACTCAGCATGCTTCTCTTCGATTTTTACATACACCAGGAATTAAAAAAACCCTATATACGCCATGTAAGAGGACAACACAGACGGAGGTTTTTCCCCGATTTTTACTCCTTTCTTTTGGAATTACTTAGGATAGAGGACGGGGAACACTGAGACACTTCCAACCGGATCTTTTTCATGAGGACATAGTGGGCTCCTACCTAAGCCTACCCTTGGTCTTCTATTTATTCTGTCTCCCACTGTGATGGCATTCTGGTTTTACTTGGTGGGCGGGACATTTCGTGGTAACTAGATCATTATATCTTAACTTTTGTAAATATTACTCTGTTGCACCACTGCTGGCTAATAGCCTACTGTACTCGATCATAATAATAAATCGAGAAGGTTCTTAATATATATCTGTCAGCAAGATCATTGACTGCTTGACGTAACATTCTCAGTCTGTCGCTTGTTGCTTGTGCATTCTTTGGTTTATACTCAGGCAGGGATGCCTGTTTGAATGCTCTCTTTGCAAACTCAGAAGTATACAGAGCTTATATTGTCATCTTCCCCGGTGTCCTCATTGGACATTTTCTCTACTATGTTAGGTCAGCAGAAAGATTTGATCCTCGAGAAGGCTCATGGAGACCGATAAAGGACATGAGCACGAAAAGAGGGGGTCATTCTTTGGTCGTCTTGAACCAAAAGTTGTGAGTAGATCTTGCCCTGAACCCTCTTTAGTTTTCGACCAAGTGAACTGCCATCTTTTGGTCGACATCACGGCTTACTAAAGGGCTGCATTAGTGTGACTCTTAGATATCCGCCGATCCATCTCAAGCTCTTGTCCGGAGTTCAAGCTAAAGCTCTTATCCTCATAAATCCCTCTTGATTTAGTTTATCGAAAGTGACGGGTTATGGTGGGAGTTCGTGTGGGTGGGCACAGGTTAAAACTGTAACTATTACTATTGCAGATATGCTGTAGGAGGCTACGATGGATCTAAAATGGTGGCGACGGTGGAGCTTTTCGATCCTCGTGCTGGTTCATGGATGATGGTGGAATCGATGAATGAAGCAAAGACAAATCATGGAGCGGTCGTGATTGGAGATGTGATGTATAGCCTCGGTGGACTGAACGAGGACATGGAAGTACTCGACACGGTATAAAGATTGTTCTTTCATTCAAATTCTATCTTTTCTTTAATGCCTACCAAGTCTTTATGGTAATATTTTCCGTGTTGCTGCTCACCCGTGTTATAGATTTGACTTGACGTTCAAGATATGAAAATGTAGTAACTTATGCGTGTGAAACGAATACTCTGTTAGCTTAATGCACAGGCATCTAATGTTTCGATAATGGCGTGTGGCAAATGATATAGGTGGAATGTTACAAAGAGGGTCTCGGATGGCAGGAGATTGACCTGAAGGCTTTTGGGAAGAGGTGCTATTTCTCTGCAATCGTGGTATGACAGAAGATCGAGGTCCTACACTTCGGTTTAGTGCTATGTAAGTCGAGCAGAGGAGCATGATCTCATTGGGGATTGCTTCACTTATTGTGCGCAGTCAAGCTTCTTCAATACATAAGGAGGATTAAGGATGGGGTTGTGAATAAGGTAAAAAGTGAGTGAACATACGCAATGTAATCTGTCCTGCTCTCTGGATTGCAGCCTTTTGGGTCTACAACAACCACCTTCCACGCATCATGGTTGTAACATTTAACGCTGCAAAACTCCAAAATGCGAAAGTTGCCAAAATGTCTCCTATGGTTTGCATTTAAGTTTATTTATTATTACAACAATGACCAGCAGGCAGTGAGAAGTTTCTTTATAAAAAATGCAACGAAACTGGCAGACTCCTTATTTTGAAAGATCTCCAAATCTCGAATGCTCTCAATACTCTAAAAGGGGATGGCAACTAGACAGTCACTTGGCTTTGTCGCACCAGGATTGCATTTGCATGCACACCGTGAGAATTCTCAGACACAAATAAGCAAAGCCTTAGCTTTATGAATTTCTCTTCCACTCTGTAGGTAGGGTTGAACCTATAGTTGCCCAGTTTCTTTGGAAACCAGATGCGAAATCAGTAGAGTTCATAGATCTATATTTTTTTACGTGGCAAATTAGAATCGCTTTAAACCGATTGTGAATGCGAATCTTAAGTGGGAGTAAAAAACTGACAGACCTCATCAACCAAACCAGCAGAAATTTTTCATCCTGTTAAGGCAGTGCATCACTGGACACCAACACCGGGAAATGATGGCAATACAGCCAGAAGAGGATCTCCATAACCAACAGCTTCTGGAAAAACATGCAAGAAATGGTGAATGTTAAAGATATGATGATGACGATGATGATGACGATGCAGTATTTTGGTCAGTACAAACAGACCAAGAAACGATGGTAAAATTCATACCTCCATCGTCAATAAGGAACTCTAGAACTTCTCCCGAGACATCTGACTGCTCAAATTTCAACAAGAAATTGTCAAAAACAGAATGAGGCAGGGAAATAACCTGATTAGAATACTCACAGAATGTGCTTACTTTAACAGGAAGGTTGGTGCCAAATTGATCCAACCAACCTATCACTTGGCCTTCCTTGATCAGATCACCCTGTTTACATGAACTGACCTTTTAGATTTTGCTCCTACTTACCTACCCAATTCAGCTAATCTATAGACACGTGTATGAATGCTTCCGCACATACTTCACATGTGTATTGATGAGTGCTAGTGTGCAGGTACTTATATCTACATATCATACCATATAGTGTAGACATTATCATGAGGAGATAACTTCTATAGAAACAACAGTTTATGTGTGCTATTTGCTGATTGGTGTTGTGTAGACATTATTGCAATAGGAAACTTTCCAAAGAACCAACAATCTATGTGTGAATGCAATATATTAGCCAAGATGGAAAGAAGTCATAAGAAAGAAGCACTGGCACTAAAAAACTCGATCGATTTACTAATACGACATTTTCTTAGATGAGCCTGTAAAAGATGAGTAATCATTAGGTGAATGAGTTGCATGTGCTAAAATGAACATGGATCATCCGATCAAGTGGAACCTACAAAAGACCCACCATTTTCAATGGTCTAGGTTCATTTTGATTCATTTATCACATTCACTTAATAGTATCTCAGAAAAGACAGTTTGATAATGGCACCGACTCAAAAATTTCAACAAATGGCAGCCCACAGAGTTGTCTTTGTTAATAGGTGAACGACTTTCTTTGAGGTATTCAAACAATCCCTACAGGTTCCCAAACAGATCAGAGTCTCTTAAAAAGCTGGGCCCATAAAGTTATCTTTGTTATGCAGGTGAATGACCTTTCCTAAGGCATTAAGACAATCCCTACAATTTCCCAACAGATGCCAGTTTCTTAAAAAGCACCAACCTCTTGAAATGTGCCGAGTCATTAGTATCTAGCCTACGTGCGCACGCTTGTGCTTGTGTGCAAGAGGGGAGTTTTACAACACGCTGAATTGAGGACCTCTATAGGAAAGACATGGATGTCTATGATTCAAGAAAATGGAAACTTCAGAGATGCTAATCACTGTGAAATTTCTACAAGAAGGAACTTCCGATTCAAAATCCATAGGCAAGCGAGAGATACCTCTTTACAGCTGGGAGCTTGCTTCTTTCCCTTAACCATTCTTCCCTTTTGGAAGGAGCCAACCTGAAAAAAACAACATGAGATGCACAGATCACAAAAATAGAGAGCTGAAAATGCCAAAAACTCACCGTTGGAGAGGATACTAGAACATATCCACTAGATCCTGACACTTCCAATGCTTTGACTTTTGCTGATTTTCCAAAGGTGACATTCATAAATGGAGCAGCCTTCTCTGAAGAGGGTTTTGGTGCTGATGGAGGTGAAACACCAGAGTTTGACTTGTTAACAGGCTCGGCTGGAATAGGTGGTGGTGTTACAGGTGATGCTATGACTGGTGCAGGGACTTCTGCTGCACCTACATTACGCTTCACATGCATCTCAAAGTTTCCAACCTATGAAATTTGACAGAAAAGTGAACTCAGAACGTACTAATCATAAAACTTATTAAATCAGCTATCAAATCTGCTGTAAGTCTACATGGACCCTGAAAATATCATCTCATAAGTGCAACCCCTATAAATCATTAAGCACATTTCGAAAATTAAAAATATAAACTTAAAAGACTTGAGCATCATATAACTTCCTTCTGCAAAGTAAGAGCACATAAATAATTACCTTTAGCTTCAGTTCTGCAATCTGTGTCTCGTCACAAACTTCCAGTAACAATGCCTGATTAGAAAAGAGTTATTTATCAAGTTCTTGATGAGAGGGCTAGAGGAAAAAGGAAAGAACAAATACTCAAATGATGAGTTTTAAAATGATTACAGCTCTATACAGTCTTCGAATAGTCCAAAATTCAACTATTTCTACAGTTAGAGCTTTAAAAAGGTGGACAAAATTCCCGTGGAAAGATAAAACCAGTCAAGAAGTACGTCAATTATGAAGCTTTGACAATTGCATAAGGTTGGGAAGAACTCTGTTAAATACAAAGAACAAAAGTAATAGTTAGGATTTCCCATGCTCCTCTTTTTCTGTTATATGTACATACATAATCAAAGAAGTGCCACCATACAAGTATCCAGAATATGAGTAATACGCAGTAGTAAGAGGTCGCTCGACAAGGTCAATCTATAAAATTCTTTAACTCAAGGGCAGCAGATCATCTAAGGAATTGAATTCATGATAAAAAGCCAGTGCCTCCAATGAGACCCATGTGCTGGAGATGTACTAACTTAGAAATGCATAATTTCAAATCCCGACATGTACATCATAGAAGTAAAAAACTCCTAACTTCAAGCATGGTGTCAGGAAGGAAATGACAAATTTCAACCAGTTTGAGAACCTTCAAAACCTTCCCCCTGGTAATTAGAGGCCTATTTGAGACCCCTGCCTGAAGCAATAGTCTATAAATCAAGAATGCCACTAGCAAGTGCTGATCATTAAGATAATCCTTTACCATGATTTTTCCCTATGGTAACCTTGGTTGCCAAAACAGAATGACGTCTTTTGTTGTTTTTTTTTTTCTTTTTCCATCTAACAAGAATAATAGTTAAAGCAGCAAAGATCCAGAAACTTCAGCCAGTGCTTGCCTTTCATGCCAATTTAGTGAGAGAGATATCCCATCGAAGAATATCACGAGTATCTAAAGTTGTCAACGCAAATAGGTGCATGTGTTCAGAAGACCCATCCACAGTGATTCGAGTATTACTCCCACATTGCATGCATAATATAAGATCGAACAGGAAAATTGGCACACCTGAAATCCACTGGGAAAAGTTGCATCTTCAAGAGGCCCCTTCTCCACTGATCTTCCAATGCACTCTGAGGAAACTTTAAGATTTCATGTATAAGTTCGTTATGGACAGCAAAACAAAAAAATACAACAGACACTCGAAAGCCTCACGCATAATGGCACATTATCAATACATGAACAGATCAGAAGAATTAACAGCAGCTGGATGTCCCCAGCAGAAAAAAGATCACTGAATCAGAGGTGACATGAGCTGATCAAGCCCCTAGAAAGAAGACTTAAAAACAGTAGTCCAGGTTAGAGATTCCAGTTTAAAACCAATTAATCTCCCTATCCTCAGCAAAGTAGCCCTAGAAACCAATAACAGCGCCTGAAACTGTAGTAGAACAAAATTGTCAAGCACTGCTCCTAATTGTGAACCATTATAATAATAGACACCAGTCATACCACGATGCTAAGCACGCCAACTTCTCAATCCAGATCTGAGGAAAATATTTTGCAGGAAAAGGGAATGATCTTAATTTTGAGGTAGAAGTATCACAATTATCAAACTTGGCCAAACTGATAGAAATATCGTCAGAGTTGGAACATAAGGCATTGTTAAGAAGGAAAAGGCAAGTCAAATTAAAAATCAATCTCACTGTTGGTGTCGGTTGATACGGCAGAATCTGATGTTCTCATGCATGAAATTTCTGCCATGCTCGTCTTTTTGGAAGGAGAGAGAAGGTTCCTACCATACGGCAACCGTTGAACTCTTATGTTGCTTGAATTGGCCTTCTTGTAGTGATGCATACCGACCAGTCCAGTCTTCTCTGGCAAAGACCTCACATGTGATGGGACACCAAAAGAACCTGACCAAAGAAACAGAACTATTATCTTCGGTGTGGGGATCCTTTTCTGCAACAAGAGGAATATCATAACATGATGCTGGACAATATGCAACAAGAAGCAGACAATAGGAAATGATGTTAAGCACAAATCAAAGCGGCTGAGACGCGCAATGCAGAAAAAAAGCACACTAGATCATACTTCAAAGTTAAACTGCCTTCTGAGCTAGAAAATGTCATCCTGCTTCATCGTGATAAGACTAATGTCGGTTCGAGAAATATAAGAGGCAAGTGCTCCTTTGGCCTCCAGAACTTACCAATCGTATTACAGGGAGCAAGGAGAGAATTCAGTCTTTCAAGCTTCTCAGCAAAACACAAGTAGGATCACAGTCACGGGATCGATGGTGCCAAGCAAGACATGGAGATGACTATCAAACTTCAAAGTATATATCCACAATAGTTCAAGCAGGTCACCGACAACTTCAACTAGGTCTACAAAGCTCGAAGCACGATCATCTCACACAATACTACACGACATTCAATCGATTCAACTTCAGCTCCGGTCGGACCAAGCAAGACAAGGAGATGACTATCAAACTTCAAAGTATTCATCTACAATAGTTCAAGCAGGTCACCGACGACTTCAACTAGGTCTACAAAGCTCGAAGTGCGATCATCTCACACAATACTCCACGACATTCAATCGATTCGACTTCAGACCGGAGCTGAGTCTGATCCTCCTCAAAAACCGAGAGTTCGCAATGCAGAAATGGACACAGGTTAACCACGATCGTCGCGGAAACGACGAGAACTCGAATCAACGAATCGTCGAATACACCGAAAACACCGCGATCATCGCGCATCACTTCGGAGATGCACAGCAAAAAACACGCTGAGCGCGGACTCACAGTGGAAGGATCGCAGAGCGGCAGAAGACTCCATGGCAACCAGGTGAGAGCTGAAACGGATCGTCGCCGTCGCCGTCGCCGTCGCCGCCGCCGCCGAAGGGATCGGCCAGGAGAAGAAGATGGAATGGGAGGAGATGAATGGAGCTGAGAATGTGCAGGGGGAGAGTTTGGTTTTGAGCGGTTGGGGGAAATAATACAAACAATCTCGCGCTGGTGGCCATCTTCGGAACGACCGCCCGTTTTCATCAATTTCTCCGTTATTCAGTTTTCCCAAGTGGGGCCTCGCTAACGTGCGCCGGGGAGGGTAAACGACGCCGGCCGATCTCCACGTGGCTTCGGGCCGACGGGCCGTTTCGTGATGGGCTTGAACGCGCATGAGGAGCCCGGATAAGTCCGATCTCGAGCGGGAGGACTGTGTTTTTCCGAAAGCTCCGTTTATTTTGTGCAAAGTAAATAACTTAAAAAATATATATTTTTTAAAATAATTACTTATATAGCTTAAAATAATTATTCAATGCAATTTTTTTATTACTGACAATAATTTATATCCGAATCAAGTTTGAATCAATTTTAAAGGCCATCTCTAGGAAACTTAATTGGGTTTATGGTACACCATCTTGTAACCCAAAAAAAATACAAATTGGGCTTTAGCTAAGTTCCTGACCATACGACAAGCATATGACATGGATTTTCCATATGGAGTGATATCTGGGTACCATAGGAAGTGCATGTTCGACCAAAAATAATAATAATGAAAAGAAGCAAATGAATGTAAAATGGGCCTGGTGACCCATTTGGCTCGGGAAAGGCCATCAGTTCTTATGCCCATCGCGACTGCATCGAGCTGGACCAGGCCCAGCGCAAAGCGATGCACGCATTCTCTCAGGATCCGTAAATTCATTTGGAGGACGCCGAAGATCAATCGATCACCCTTTCAACCACAATTTCGAGACATCTCCAGGACCTCTGACCATACCTGGAGCGTGGCATTCCTTTCGTCTCACAATCAGAGCCCATCGATTCCCGCTTCAACCTGCGGAATCAGGAGAATGCGTGCCTAGTGGGACCGTCAGGATTTCTTGATTGTTGATTCCGCTGTCGATGTGGGATTTCAAATCTCTTCATCTATCGTGATTCGAAATTAGTTCTCCACAGGAGAAGAAGAGGAACATGCTCAATGCTTATGCACTTGACTAATATTTTCCACCAAAACGAAAGTTGCAAAATACCTCCGCCAAAACTCTGTCCAAATTTCCTAGGTGATTGCATATTCAATTTTTTCATTGTTCGGCCATTGACTTTTGATTCGTTCGATCCATTCATGCAAACGAAAAAAGTCCTTCTCTAGTCTCCACTGGTTGAAAAAGGAGTGTCGGTGAGGCCATAAAGTCCTGAGCAAGTGAAATGAACACTGTTCTTTTCACTGATCTTTCGGTGTGTGAGTGCGTGCATGGATTCATTTCCAACTACAGGCCCATCTTCAGAAGGAACAAAACGAAATAACTATCGATAAGACAGGATAATCATGTCCTCTCCATAATCTTCATTTGCCATTATTATGAATGTGATCTCTCCCTTTGATCCTTGCACTCAGAGCAGCAAAAGGCTAATCATTCTGCCCCGGAAAGTAAATGTAGATGAGCAACAGTTCGGGAAGACAGTCTAAATGAGAGCGAAGAATTCAGAGTATCTGCACTCTATAGTCGACTTAAACCTATCCGACTAAGAAGTCGAGGTGGTTGTGCAGACAGCGCGTGCAATAGACGTTGAGATGCGAGTCGAATCCAGGACAGCGATTTTAGACACTCTATCATCCATTTGGCTGATAACCACGTATATATGACGAGTGCAAATGACATAATATAGGCACGATTCTCATTAGATGCTTTGCGAAAAATGCGCTAACAGACACAAGCTAGAACCCGTTTCACAGCTCGAATTAGAGTCGTAGATCCGGACGGTAAGTTTGGTGCAGATGATTGTGAAGCCCGGTTGTTGATGAACTCGATCCATTCAGAAAACAAATCGAAAGAACAGCGGGTAGAAAATGGCGGCAACCAGTGGAAGTCTTTGGCTGTTTGTTGACTTCATCCCTAACAGATTGAAAGGGGCGAGTGGTTGTTGGCTAAACAAAGATTGACGGTCTTCGATGAAGATTTTTATGTTATCATGCTTATGTCTGATCTTTCATCAATTTGGGGCTCTCTTAGAACCGAGGAGTGATCGACGCATTCCATCATGGAGGCACGACCCTGTTCAACTTTGTGATAACATCACGGTCAAACCATTTAATATTCTAGCAATTTCTTAACATGGATACAATGATGCCGTATGCTTTAGCGGCGACGGTCGGAGCTTGGAGAAAAGAGGTGTCTCGAAGCAGTATTATTCAGAATTTATTCGATTCTAGTTGAAATGTTGCTGTCTTTCGGTTATTAACTGGTGCCGAGTAGGTCAGTATTATCAACCTAATTAGATAATTTGTTAGTTGAGAGTCGGCCCTCTTCAAACTGTACTAGAATTTGGGACAGATCCTCTCATCTTTTACTACCATGTTCTGAAAATTTGTACTTCCGGCTTGAGGAATTGACTCAAAACTAGTACAGATAGCGGTACTGCCATTGTTCCACATATAAGCACAATAGCTGACAGACTGGACATAATCTCAATTGTCATTATAGTCAGAGAGAGAAGCTCTAAATCTGAATCTTTGCAAATGGAGAAGATGTTCTTGCTTTTTTTCTTCTTTTTTTGGGTTGCAACTTCTCTTTGCAAAGATTCAGATTTAGAGCCGGACAAGAAGACAGATGTCGATGTTGCAGGGTCATGTATTGCTATTATTTCTTCCTTTGACCCAACGAAAGGGACTGGAATTCGACAAATTCGATGCCCATCGGCCGTGTTTCCTGGGCATGAATGTTGATGGTCATGATGGCCTTCCGAGCATCATCATCATTTTGAGCCATGTTCGTCCAATTAAAAGAAGGGGAAGGAGAATCATGGCATTTGTTGGCACTGAGAGGGCTGATTAGCCTGTAAGTCCTTGTAAAACTATTACAATTATTGCCGCTCCTTTTGTTTTGCTTAAACATTTATTGAATTGGTAATTTGGATATGACGACGAATTCAAGAATGATGCTATGATACTATTCTAAATTGGTCCGACCATCTTATTTAATCTACTGATATAAGACCCACAATACAGTCATTTGATGAAATTATTGTCGTTCATTTTCACTTTGTCGAGCGAAAAATTCCTATCCAGTCTTCTTGATTTAACTTGTTTTCTACCTCCCCCCTCTTAACACCTTGGATCTCGAGTTCGCATTTTTTCCGCGCAAGAGCTCTTCTAGGAACGATCAAATTGACTGCGCTCCATGTCCATGGCAGTAGAAGCAAAATCTCTCGAGGCTATTTTTCGAGGAGAGAACTTTGGACATCTCTTTTCACGTTCGACAACGATGTCGCAGCCGACACAATCATCTGGTTTTGGACCCGAAGTACTCAAGCCCTGCATGGACTCATCTTCCATGGCGTTGTGAACCCAAAAGGCTAGATGCTCTCTCCCCTCATTTACCTCCACCATGAATAAAATATTCACTGCAAAGCGGTCAAATGGTAACCGCATGTCTGTTGCCGACCTGTGCGAACTTCCTAGTCCTAACATCTCCTGATTTTCTACGAAAACGATTTGCTCAAGTCATTGTTAATCATGGGGTTATGACAAGAACCCCGTCAGGACTTTGGACATGATTAGCATTGACTGAAAGTAACGTGTGGGGAGTTCCCCGCACCCACCCGAAACCTACCGGTGAAAATGATAAGGCATCAGCACGCGATTAGAAGAAGCTTAGAACTACAGACATTACAAAAATCTCAAGCAATGCCGTGCTTATGCCTAGGTGTTGGTGAAGTCTATTAGACAAGGGAAGAAGATACGTGGGTTTTACAAGGAAGCTTCTGCGCACCGGCGAGAGGCCGATGACATTTCTCTTTCCGCAGCTTGCTTATAGCGACCCATCGTGCCCTTTTTTTCCATCTGAAAATCCTGGCGAAGTCAATAACAAACTTCACCAACTTCTTTGTTGATTGCTCTATCGTTCTTGCTCACCCATCCTAATCCGATCCCATTTCCGAACATGCTTCCACCCAAAGAGACTAATCATGAGGGCAGGGGCCCCGGTTTTTCAACCGCGTTTTCTCCCCATTTTCATCTTTGGATCAACTGAAAAGTCAAGTTTTTGCTTTTCCATTTCACACTAGGGGAGCACAAATTGGGAAGTCGAACACGCTGTTTCTTTTTACCAAAAAGACAACATTGTTATATGAATGGTAAGTTTATCCTTACTATCACGCAAAGTAAAGAGAAATTTTTATTTTTAACAAGATCGGAATCATTTTCCTCTTCTTTGGAAATTTAATTAGTTTCATCTCTGGTAGAAACTTCAATCTTCTATATATTGAACCACATTCAAAAAGTTCAAATTTTTTATTTCGTCATTCTCTTTTGACACATGCTTGTTGTATTGTGAATTTAGCGATTAATTTCTCTTCATGATTTTAATGATGCAATTTTGTGCATATGCACGACGTGTGTTGTACGAACGAGAGCCAGGGTCTTCATTATTGCACAGACAAGCAATCTTTTGCTTGGCTACAACATATCCTCTGTTCTTCATTTTCAGAAAAATCTCTGCTACGAAATTGGGCTTCATCTTTGGGCCTTTCGAATAGATATACATTCGCACTCTTTCTGATGATGTAAAGTTCGTTAGAAGATTAAGATGTAGGTAACCAAACAGCACATAGAAATTCTACAATGGATTTGCTCTCTCTCTCTCTCTCCCCCCCCCCTTTTTTTCTGCTTCCCTTTTTTTTTTATGCGAAATAACTAATACTATTCTATTATACGTAGTTATTAATGCATAACAATGCACCATAATCCCGACACCTAGGTCGGGTAAGCATTGCACTAACCTTTGGCTAGTCCAAGTCGGACACTGCAATACCGGCAACGCCACTTGCGCCACCCGATCACAATTAGAAGGGGTGGATGATTCTTATATCAGTTGATATGGATTTTAGGAGAACCACACTCTAAAATTTAGCTATTGACTTGGGAGATCTCAAGCAAAGTATGTACACGTAATCTGCAAATTTCTTCGCCAATTTGATGAAAGATGATCGAGGAAAAATGATAATTCTTTAAATATATAATCGAATCGCTTTTGACTTTTTCTTTGGAATGGTTGAGAAAAGAGTTGATATGTTGAAGAAAATGTTGTGGTGGTCAATATAGTTCTTTATTGTATTCTAGCTTTGTGGGCAATGAAGATACTCCACTTAGGTCTTAACTTACCGTGGCCAAGGGTTCTTTAACTGGCCATTTGATTTGGTGTAGCCATTTTCACACCATCCACCACCGTCACGCCTAAAAAATAAAAAATGCAGCTAATATTGATGTTAACATTGTCGTGAGAGTATTTTATAATTTTAATGACGTTGAAAATTCCTTTATTCGGAACGGAGATTATTTAGAAAGTGATTTTTCAATCGATAGTCAAGACAAAGCCCTGTAGATGTATATAATGTTATTAATTCTTGAACATTATTGATTTTGAGCGACTTTTACCATTCGATATATTCTACTTTTTTGTTGTTATTAAACAAATGTATGTTAACAAGACGTTTTTGTTGCCGTCCGAGGATTATGATCAGATCTAGCGTCTAGCAAAAGAAGATATAGAATTTATTATTCGGTGAAGTGAGATAATCATGTTATAGTTCCTTTGTCAAAACCCGTGGCATAATTTAAGATCACTAGGACAACTTTTTTTTTTTTTTTTGTCGAAACCTAGGACAACCTTAGAAAATTAGCATTTGAACTTTTGAGTGATGCTCTGGCGATGTGGACTTTGAAAACTTAGGATAAGAGATTTTCAGAGCGAATTTTACCAAACATCGAAGCTAATCTTTCCAAACTCGCCCTTTTGTGTATCATCGACCTCACTATTTCATTAGACCACGTGATTGGTTGGCCGTATCGTGGAAAAAGGCCTATGGCACACGGATTATAGCTTGATCTCACGTTATACAATGTGGACTCAAGAACTCGAATTTTCCCAACCAAGATTCCGTAGGGTACAGCACTTAAAATGGCAATCTCGATCCGTCAATTATCTAGCGAAGTAGGTCGCCTATTGCTGAACAGCGAGACAGGCGTAGGTGCATAGCGATTGCCTATCCTATTAACAAGACAATTTATTCAGTGCATGATATTGCGATCTATAGAATTCGATGGAAAGTTTCGTCACCAACCCACGTCGACAAAATGAACCCAAGGTGTAAAAATGTGCAACGCCATGCAAGATTGTTGCGGAGTCCCACACGTTTCTGCTATTTTAATGAAGTTCGTAGTCTCGTGCGCGAAATCATCACTTTTGTCCTTTGTATTATGAACAAAGATGTCTCTCTAGATAAATGTTATTCTGCAAAAAAGAAGAAGAAGTGATATTTTGATTTTTTTTCTCTTTAGCTATCACTAATTTAGAGTTAATTATGTAAGACATGAGCTAAGGTCCATCATTTGATTAGCGGTGGATTTTTGTTTCTGTCTAACTTAGTTAACGTGATTAGATAAATATTTCCCAGAGTCTAATATTTACGGTAGACTGTAGACTGGCAATTAAAGAAAGTACTCTACATTCAATATCTAGTGATAGCTTATCGTAGGGAAAAATATTTATAAAAAAAATCCTTAATATATTGTACGGATGCAAATACAATTTTAAACTTTTTAATTTGACTAATTTTATTTTAGACCTTTTGAAGATTTGTTAATATAATATTTAATCTATTATACGGATGCCAATTAAGTCCTAAACTTTTTAATTTGACCAATGTCATTTGAGACCTTTTGACAATTTATTAATATAGTCCTGTTAGCGATTTTTAGATAAAAATCATTAGCATGAACACTAAACATCTGATGTGGCATGGGGCATGGCCTATGCTAAGTTGGACAAATTTTGCAATTTTTTTTTTTGTCCTTTTTCTTTCATATATATATATATATATATATATATATTTTTTTTTTTTTGTTTCTAAAAAAATATCCCACTGTTAGTTGACGCCTTCGGTGGTGGCCAACGTAGATTGCTAGCCGTAAGCACTAAGCAAGGGCTGGGATGCACTTGCTGGATTTGCGATGCCCTCGCCTAGGGCTGCAATGCCTTCTTCTTACCCAAATTTGGCAAAAAAAAAGAAAAGAAAAAAAGAAAAAAAATTAAACATTATAATATTTATCTATGTCAATGTCGGCCAGGACAGTTTATTCTACATCAGTAATTTTCGGTCAAAATTAATTAGAAAAACTACATTGATAAATTATCAAAAAAATTAGGAATGAATTGATAAATTGGAAATATTATGATTGAAGTAGCATTCATATAATATGATTAAGATTTTTGTGGTAATTATCCCATTTATCGTATCAGTTAAAAAGTTTTATAACTAATATTGGTACGATTAGAAATTCTCTTGCCTTCCTTAATCTTGCTGTTAACTCCTCCAATTTAGGCGTAGACAACTATTTTTTTCCGCAAAAAATGAAACAGTTCCTAAATAGACTAATGCCTCTTAAGCTGGTAGTAGACAGACCGACACAAACGTAATCCTGAACAGGCATATACCGACACGAAGAGATTCATTTCACGAGTGAATTTGAATTTCGACAACTAATTCTACACATCTGTAATCACGCAAATATATTAGATCGGCAAAAAGTTATATTTTAGACAGTGACGTGACATCTCAAGCACCCACTCCCTCCCAACAGGTGAAGAGCCATATTTCATTACATAAAGGCATATTTTTTATTTTTAATAGGTGGTCCGACCGACAAGATATTATTATTTTTCTATTTGCATGAAGAAGAAAAAGATTGGTTTTGACCACAATGGTTTGTCCTCTCGTTACCCATTTTATATTTGGCAAGTTGGGTGATTGGTTGTAGAAGAAACACGAAACACACGAGCAAAAGTAAAGGACTCCAAACCCAAATTTTAATCCACAAATGAATTTACCCACATAAAAAAAAAGGGAGATTATGATTAAATTCGTTGAATAATTCGACCCTTTAGGAAAAGGCTTACTAAGCAAGCATCGACGGAAGCTACGCACTCCTTTTTGGGAGAGGCTAGTGGGTGCAACAACTACGATTCGGGTAGAGCTAAGCTTTGTCCCCAGGGGCGGTACTGCCATGACCAGGGCTCTAAATCAAAACCTAATCTGCCAACCTAAAAACAAACGCTGTCTCTCCCCTCCCACTGCGCTATATAATGCAGCCGATGGCGTCCTTCCTTTCTCGAACCCTAAGCAAATCAAGAGTTTGAGTCTAAACCTTGTCTAATCCTCTCTCGCATTGTCATTTGGAGACGAAGTGCTGATCGGCCGAAGCTGCATCCTCTTCGTAAAACATGGCGGCTGTCGGCAAAACCTCTTTCCTCTTGGGAGCTCTCCTTCTCTTCTCTGTGGCGGTGACATTGGCAGATGCAAAAGTTTACTACCATGATTTTGTCGTATGTTGTTTTCCTCCTTGTTTTGTCTCCTTTCCCCCGGTCTTGAGTTCGTGATGTGTTTTTGGCTCTGTTCTTTCTTCGTCCCATTGTTGACGAGCTTCTCGGATGGAAATAGGTTCAAGCGACCAAGGTGAAGAGGCTGTGCACGACCCACAACGCCATCACGGTGAACGGGCAATTTCCGGGTCCGACTTTGGAAGTTAACGACGGCGACACCCTCGTTGTCAATGTCGTCAACAGAGCTCGCTACAACGTCACCATCCACTGGTAATCAAAGCTTAGAAGAAAATAAAAAAGTGGGGCGTATTCTTACAATTCATCATGCATTGTCTGGATTTGGTGGTTTCTCAGGCTGTAGACATGTAGATGAAACATCTACGCATGCATGAAACAGAACGTGCCTAGGCATGCCAATGTGTACGTCCAGCATATGTAATCGATGGTAATGCCAACATATCTAATCATAAGAAAATCTCGATTTGTCACCAGGCATGGCATCCGGCAGGTGAGATCTGGTTGGGCCGATGGGCCGGAATTTGTGACTCAATGCCCGATTAGACCCGGCGGAAGTTACACGTACCGTTTCACCATCCAAGGACAGGTAGGAACGCTGTGGTGGCATGCACATAGCTCTTGGCTAAGAGCGACTGTGTATGGTGCTCTCGTCATTCGTCCAAAGGAAGGCACCTCGTATCCGTTTCTCAAGCCGAAGCGTGAAACCCCCATCCTTCTCGGTAAAGTCTTTTATACGGATAATTTCGACACGATCAATTATGACTTAAAATATTGCACGAGCTTACACTAATGGAAAAGCACATCATATCACAAACTCTTCTCGTTCGGAATTTATTTTGTCTGTCTATTGTATTTGTTAGTCCCATGTAAACCCCACACTTTGTATCTACGACAATGATTTTGCGTGGTTTTACTTAGGTAGCCTTAATGAGAGTGGCCATGTTTAGTTCTCGATGGCCAACCATCCGTCAATACCAACAGCTAGCAATAAATTCAGACACTAGACAATAGTCTAACGGCAATAGATTGAAGATGATTACAATTTCGCTCATATTGTCTTAAATAGTGTCTTAAATGGTGATGATGGACAGGGGAGTGGTGGGACGCGAACCCTATTGACGTGGTGAGAGAAGCGACCAGAACCGGCGGGGCGCCGAACGTGTCCGACGCTTATACCATCAACGGTCAACCTGGAGATCTCTATAACTGCTCAAGCAAAGGTAGATTGGAAGAAAATTTGCACAGCTAATTTGATTGATAATCTATCTCCGGCTAAAAATAAGAAGGGAAGTCCTCCTTCTAAACCCACCAAAAAGTAGTTAGCTAGGAATAAAATGTTTTCGTTTTCTACGGTCTACACTTGGAAATACACAATAACCAGGCACGGTTTTTTTTAATTTTACTAATCATAAATCTCGAGAGTCCAAAGAATGGGGTCATTTCGGGTGCAAAATTTCATGATAATGATGTAATCTAATCTTTTCCGCATTCTCATGCGCCATGATGACATATCTTTTTTCAACACTAATTAGTAGTTGGGGCCCTACTCACGTGAATGGTTTGTTGCAAAGAGCATGTCAAAAGGTGGACGCGACAATGGGAATTTAAATTTGATTATGTATGCAATGTTGAGAGCTTGCTTCATACCCAATTTGACCTTTTGCAAGCTAGAACAAATTAAAGACCAGAATACAATCATTTTGTTGCATCTAATTCCTAAAGAATAGATCTATTGACAACGTCAACCAATAATTAGGTAGAGTAAGGGAGATAAACCGAAACCAGAATGCAATTGAGCTGATGTTTCTTAACCCTGTGCTATGCAGACACCGTCATAGTTCCGATCGATTCCGGGGAGACCCACCTCCTCCGAGTCATCAACGCTGCGCTCAATCAGGAACTCTTCTTCACCGTAGCGAACCATAGATTCACCGTGGTCGGTGCCGATGCCTCCTACCTGAAACCCTTCACCACCTCGGTCATCATGCTCGGGCCAGGCCAAACGACGGATGTATTGATCTCTGGAGACCAGCCCCCGGCTCGGTACTACATGGCGGCCGAACCCTACCAGAGCGCTCAGGGAGCACCTTTCGACAACACCACGACCACGGCCATATTAGAGTACAAGTCCGCCCCGTGCCCCGCCAAGGGCGTATCAAGCAAGCCAGTCATGCCAACCCTACCGGCTTTCAACGACACGGCTACCGTCACAGCCTTCATGCAGAGCTTCAGGAGCCCAAATAAGGTTGACGTCCCGACCGACATCGACGAAAACCTCTTTATCACGGTCGGCCTAGGACTCTTCAACTGCCCAAAGAATTTCCGTAGCAGTAGGTGCCAGGGGCCGAATGGGACCCGCTTCACGGCCAGCATGAACAACGAGTCCTTCGTGCTGCCGTCTAATGTCTCGATCCTGCAAGCCTACAAGCAGGGCGTGCCTGGAGTTTTTACCGCCGATTTCCCTGCTAACCCCCCTGTCCAGTTCGATTACACGGGGAACGTGAGCCGCTCGCTGTGGCAGCCCGTTCCGGGGACCAAGGTGTACAAGTTGAAGTACGGTTCTAGAGTACAGATTGTCTTGCAAGGAACCAACATACAAACGGCCGAGAACCACCCGATCCACATTCACGGGTACGATTTCTACATCCTCGCCACAGGTTTCGGGAACTTCAACCCCCAGAAAGATGCAGCGAAGTTCAACATCGTCGACCCGCCAATGAGGAACACAGTTGGCGTCCCTGTGAACGGGTGGGCTGTCATTAGATTCGTCGCCGACAATCCAGGTAAAGACTAGGAAAGTTTCCATTCGATGACAAGATAAAATGTGTTCTCTTTCTTATTATGACTGAGAACACTTAATTTTTTGGACCTACAAAACAGGTGCTTGGTTGATGCACTGTCACTTGGATGTTCACATCACCTGGGGATTGGCCGTGGTTTTCCTTGTCGAGAATGGAGTTGGCGAATTGCAATCTCTACAGCCTCCTCCTGCAGATTTGCCTCCATGTTAAAAGATCTGCGGCTGACAGATAGTCCTCCACGAGAAATTCATAACGCCCACAACATGGGCCTGTTCTAATCTTCATCTTGTTCTTTCCCTTTTCGTTTTCGTTTCGCGGAGTTTCAGTTCAGTGATTGTTTCCCCTGAATTCAGGGAGCCACTAGTTGTTTGCTTGTCTCATACTTTTTTTGATAGATAAAATTGTCCTGCGTACGTGAACTCCTGTTACCATCAGATACAGTTTCAAGATTAAACTCGTAAATAATTCATCAATTTAGATGTTCCTTTATCTTTTTTCACAGACATCCATCCATGATTCAGATCGTTTCGAGCCTCCAAGTTTCACATGTATGTCTGTTCTTATTCAGAACAATGCCCACCCTACTTTAGTCACACACCAAGAAATTACACAGGAAATGCTTCAAGATATCATAATCTGAACCAAAAGGTCAATCTAGCATGACCAAAGATTGAATTAGTGGGTGTGTGACAGTTGACCCAGTTGACACCAACCTTCGTTGTTGAGAGCTAAGCCAAGGGTTAAGCTTTTCTTCATTACAAGGAAGTAGAATTCTAGTATATGGACACCTAACTCCAGACATTGGTCAAGTATGGGTACAACAACAGGCACATCCATTAAGTAAAAGAAAGGAAACACGGGGAGAAGCCAAATCAAAAGTCAAGCGGAGGATCTTACTCTTCTAGAGTGATTTTACAATACCCAAATCTTAACTTACCGAAAAATTCCATTGTGCACCAAAAAAAAAAAAAAAAAGAACAAATTTAGTGGCAAAACTGTACTTGATCGTGTGGAATTGGAGAAATAAAGCCTGCTTGGCCTGGACTAATTGACTAGTACATAATCTTTTTTCTTTATTATGGGCGAGTCTACACAACAAGTTAAGCAACGACCCTGACCTAAAGACTCGGTCTAGTCAAACCCTCCAATGAGTACCTCTACTACTTACTAGCCTCGGGATGAAGGGTCGAGACCGTGGCGCGGGCATTATAGGATTGGACTTTCATTAGGGTAACGAATTGGATTTGAATTGTTTTCTTAGGCTTTTCTCTATTCGGTTTTATTTCCCTATTCCTATTCTTTTCTTATTAGGCGATTTACTAAATATTATAAGCGCGGTATTTTACTTGGAGTTTCCATACGTTTATTTTCATAATTGAGAGTATGCTTCTATTGAAATTGATCATGCCTAGAATCTCCTTGTCTATTGTATGTTTACTACACGAAGATTTCATGTTTATAAAGTTATCTTTTCTTTTACATATTAGGTAGGAATTCAATGAAGCCAACAAAAAATTTATTCAGCATTTGAATGAATTTCAGCAGTTGTTTTTTACTAATCACTTGCATCAAACAGGTTTATTCACTAGTTTTCGAAGAAATATTTAGCAAAAATGGTACACCAACGTATTGTTGACGATCTACTCTTCATTCCTTCTTTGGGAGCTCTCTCGATTGTCTGGAAAGCAAGGAAGGATTTAAATCGTAGCATTTTTTTTCCTTCAGAGGTTCAGGAAAAATGCCTAGAAACATAGAACGGCGTGTTTTTTATTTGCACTATGATATGTTAAAAGCAAGGATAGTATGTTCTAATTTTCAACTTGAAGACTTTATATATGAGTCGATATGACTTTGATCCTATACAATCGGCCTTCTTTGTCAAGTAGGCCATACCGTAACATCAAAATCAAAAATTGAAAAACAAAAAAAAGTAGTTCAACAGAAGAAGCAACTAGTCTAAGGAGGAGTGCGTATTAACATCAGACACCACCCCCCCCAAAAAAAAAAAAAAAAAAAGGAAGAAGAAGCTCTTTTTTTTTTTTTTTTTTCCCTCAACACGGTGTTCTTCTGAGAAGATAACTTCCTTCGTGGACATTTAAATGATGGTGGAAGGAGCGCTTAGGATCCCTGTAATGGCGCAAAACTAACACCCAAGTCGTCTCTCCTCTGAAATCGGAAGACGCAACTAAATCGCCAATAACTCCTAGCTCTGGATTCTCGCTCCAGTTCAACATCGTTTCCTCGGAGAACACGCTCCCCGCGCATCTCCTTTGTCCCACCATCACGAGATTGAACTTGTTCTTCAGACCTCGAATTTTGCCTATCGCTTGCTCGGGGTCTTTCACGTCGACCTCATGGTACGTGGAGCACAGATCGGCACCGGCCTTCACCCGAAATAGCTCAATCAGCCCATCGTCAAGCTTGTTCTCCATGATTTCGCCGATATGTTTGTAAACATCGTGGAAAATGATGCGAACCACCGTGACACTGACAGTGGGCCGTCCAATCATGCGAAGAGCCAACGCCAAGGCCTCGCGGTCGTCGGTCCCACCGACGAATATTACACCGACCTTACAAGAAAATGTCGTTGATTTACTCAAGCAATGGCGCATGTTCGTGTCTACCAATGTTCCAATCGTGCAGGGAGCGTAGGCTTGTATCTTTTCAGCTAGATTCCGCAAGGCAATGACGTTCGGGACGTTGGACATTTCTTGGCTTCCGTGGAAGGGGATGACAATGAGAGGCACGCATTCCTCTTTGGCGAGCCGGCAGATGTACTCGTGCATTGTCTTATATGATGCGGTCGCCATGTAGGGTTTGACTTTCACTAAGTGATTCGAGTTGCCAGAGTAATTCTCGAAGGCACGCATTATGTGGTAAGATCTTTTGGATTTCGTTCTTCTCATCTGCTTGTTGTAGGGGAGGATAAACGGTGTCGCACGACCGACGAGCTCGTTCAGGTGGAGGGCATAGGCACAGATTGGGCTAGCGACTGTAGGGGTTGATGCTTGGAGAAGAGAAATAATGCCCGGGACATCATCTTCATTGTGAATGCAAAAAAGAATCCGCAACTCCCCATCGCTCGGGTGTGTCTGCATAGATCTTCTCGATTTTCTTATAGACCCACTCAATCTTTTGTGAGGGTTATAGAAAAGGTCTATCAAAGGCGTCACAATGGCGGTAATTGCCACTTGGGATAACACTGTCACCGTATAAGTTTTCTTGTCTATGTCCTGCAATTCCAAGTAGATATAATTAAGGCATAGGCTTAACATAAATTTAGTTCAAGCAAATGATATGAATTGCTCCCATTTTCAAAGAATGAGCCTCACAATTAAGAATAGAATGTCTATGATGGAACGCCTACAGGAAATGACACGAACCCTACACACAATTTCAAAGTGAAACAGTTTGTGTTGTTAAATAAAGTTAAATAGTTCTGCTCCCAACACCTCAATGATAGACAACGAGTTGGCCTCATAATAATTATAGTAGTTTCATAAAATTGCTCTAAGATAATAAACATATGCTGATTAATAGGCATTGGCAGAGGTATATATAGGTGATATATGTGATCGCACCTCGTATAGAAAGCGGTTGAGGAGATATAGGTCGAACGGACCCTTAATGTTCAACATGAGGCCAAGCAAAATTGAATGTTGAAGCCTTAGTTTGCAGCACAACGCAGCTACCAGAGATCCAACAATCTTCAGTAGAGTAGACAGTAGGATTAGGAGGAGGATATCTCTGGAGACCTTCAAATCTACCAAATGAACATCTGTGTTGAATCCGGCAACAAAATAGAACATCGGCATCAAGATCTCCATGGTGATTAGCTCAACCTTTTCGCTTAAGGTAGTTCCTAGTGGTGGCCCATTCGGTATCACTAGCCCGAACATTACAACTCCGAGGTTTATCGACCCTATCATGTCCGTCAGAGATGCCAGCACCAAAGCTATGACTAAGATGGATGAGATATAAAACTCACTCACGGGTTTCCTTTCTGGCAGCTTCTGAATAATGAACATGATCACTGGCCGAATAATACCGAATGTGAGCAAGAGGAAAGTCGCGGTTGATAAAACACAATAAAATAAGACTCTTGGTGCTACGGCGTATGCCCCCGCGAACATAAGCAGCCACACGATTGTTTCACTGACCATGGAACAGGACACCGCAAGCTGTCCTAAATCGGAAGTCATGATGTTGAGCTCATTGAAAGCATAGACGACATTAGCGAAGCGCGTAAAGCCCAATCCAGTGACGAAAAAAAATTGGGAGTATTGGTGTTTCATTCCCGGGAGGCTTAGATTATGAGCCACGAGAAAGGTCAAGGCGAAAGGCAGAAACATGCTCAATGAGCCTATGATCAAGGCGTTTCTCATCGTACGGTAGATAACAGCTGTGTCTGCTTTCACTGCGGTTAGGAATTGGAGGTAAGTTGTGCCAAGAGCGCCTATTGTCCTTGCCAATAGAAGTTCTTCTTTTGGGAGTGTCGCGAAGTACGTGGCATTCCCCCTGACTACGGCGTTTACCAGAATGCCCGCCTGAAAAAAGATATCCGACCACATAAACAAGTCTATTACCGCATATAATCTAATGGCCACGATACTCATAATTAACTGCATCTTTCAAAGTTACCAATAATGTAAGAACATGATTGGTATTGTCTAAATATCACAAGTCATCAGCTCTCTTTCCTGATCTTCTTTACTTTTCTAATACACGCTCTTATGTTTCTCGAAGATCTTGACTTATAGTTATGATGAATTCGACACCCCTCTAGGATTTAGAAATTAACTTCATTAGTTGAACTGTAATGACAGAAATATGCGAGAAAGCCATAGGTTATGATGTATGCCTTCATTCAACAGTACTTGCTCCAACGTCATAAGCTAAAAGGAACACGGTTGCCCCAGAATGCATTCGTTCCACTGTCCTAAATGAAAATCACAGATCTTGATTGGCTTGCTTCTCAAGTGATGCATAAGATATTATCATTTCTGAACCGTCCAACTTCTTTTCGCCATGATTAATTATTGTTCAAATGGTCAGCAAGAACAGAGACTGGCATATGGCGAGATAGAGAAAAGGACTGAAGCGGCATGAACTTACTATGGCACTGCAAACGAATCGAGGTTGCCTCAAAGGCCTAAGGATCAATCGAAGGATGAGATAGGCCAAGGTGATACAGATGAACTGCCACATTAACACCGAATAATTCCGCGCAAAATGGTCATTCCTGGCCCCAAAATACAAGGTCTGTGCAGTCATATTGGGGCAGATGATTGGTCCTCTTACACGGCCATGCTGAAGATACCGCAGGAGCGACATCGTTGAAACTCAGAACACCGCCGAGCCTTTCAAGGTACCCTCTTTTATTTGTTCTTGGCAAACGGCATTCTATTCAATCACCGTACGTGCATCCTCCTCTTTCGCATGTTGCCACCATTCGCAGCGCTTCCTTTGCCGAGACAAGCACGCAACCACATCACACGTGGAATTGAAACAAGTGGCGCTCTCGGCAACTGAGGATCCAGCACTCATGCGTCGAACATAGGAAAGAAAGAGCATGAAGAATGGATTCTACTAATCAAGGAGATGGCGTACCATCATTCTGACTAGGGAAGGGGCGGAGAAGCTTGCAGGTTTCTGAGGTTGACAAAAATATGAGAAGTCGAGGAGTGGTTGATCTTCGCAGTTAACAAGAGAAGGCGAGGCCGTGAACTGGGCATGCATGGGAGACGGGTCGTTGCTTGAACTCAGGTGCTCGCTCGTATCCGTGAACTGTAAAGAAACAAGAAAATGCATGGCGACACGACAGGAGGTTCATTTTTGGGTTTATGCGGTTAGATAATTGTTGAAAATCCTGACATCTCAACCGGTCATTCCAGGCTTCAACTGTCGTACAGGTACACGCCCTTGTTGTCGTTATGGAAAAAAGAAAAGAAAAGATATCTGGGGATTATTTGGATGGGAAATGCTTGCCTGATGACCGTCCACGGCCAAATGACGGTGCAACGGTCAGGGGGCAGCACAAATTCATTTCGAGGAAACCGGTAGACCTCTTAAACCGGCTTTAATTTTTAACTCTGTTTCCTTTTCTTTTTTTTTCTTTGACTTCTATATTTCCTTATTGGGAGCTTCAATTTAAAGACAAAAATCAGGACAGGGCCCAAGAAAATCAATGCTCGCCCGAATTCATTTTATCATAGAACTAGATTAATTGCATTCATGTTAATTAAAAAAATAAAAATAATGATCTCGCATGGTTGAATGATAGGGTTAATTTATGATTAGTCCTACTTATAAATAATAATAAAAGAGAGAGATGAATATGGGAATGAGAAAACCAAATCTAATTCGAAAAGGTTACAATAAGTTATCCGAAAAAAAAAAAGAGTCATCGGTCATTTTTTTACCAATAAAATAAAATTCGATACTTGCCATTACTTATTGAAATTTACTACAATGGAAAAAAAATCTATATTTTTCAAGCACTGGATAATAAAATTATGCGAGCAATACGCATATCAAATAGTTTGATTTATAAGCATACTCGATTAGTCGATTTACATGAAATTAACTTAGTATGTCTATTTGATTGAAAGAATTTTTTGCGAATTAGTATTCTAGACTTTCACTTGTTTGGTTTGTTGAAAATGATCATTTAACGGAAAATCATTTACGGTAAAAAAAATATACATGTTTAAAGTTAGGAAAATAAATTCCTCAAAAGGGAAAAGATTTTTCTAAAAATTATTTGCTCAAAAGTATTAATTTTTTCCTAAAACAAACCCAATAACCAAGGGAGTCTTTCCTTCTCTCTTGGCGAAAAACATCATTACGATTTACAGTGGAGGAATTGAATAAGGTGAGTCGTTCGCGGAGATGGGGTTTTTAATTTCACAAGACCTTGTGCTTTTCGATCAAGCGCCTATAACATACTAGACTAATTACCTGCAAGTATAATCTCAGATGAAATCGATACAGAAATTCTTTAACATCATAAAGATTACATTTACTCTCTAATGTTCTCATCTCGTTCGTGGCTTCCGCCACTCGCTCGACGCTCTGAAATGGCGTCTATTAGAAAGAACTCGCTTCTACTCTCTATCAATGCGTCATCAGTCTTCTCATCTAAAGCATCGTCGGCGTCCCTAATGATCGAATTGGGTCCTGCAAACATGAGTCCAAGATGGAGTTCGTCAAGGGCGTCACGATCTCCAGCGCTCCCCCTTCCAGTTCGATCTATAGACTCCGCCACTAAATTGTATTTCAACAAACTGTTCTCCTAAGAAGATACTCCCTATCATGTTCATTTGGAGCGTTATGGCGGGAGCAACTGGGGTCGCCGTGATGTTTCATCACCAGCACAGACGTCACCTCGCCGCAGAAATCCGATGATGCCAAGAAGTCTCCGATCACTCCTAGCTCCGGATTCTCGCTCCAATTCAACATCGTGTTGTCCGAGAACAAACTCCCTGCCCTTCTCGTTTGGCCAACCATTATGAGATCAAACTTGTCCTTCAAAGCTCGAATATGACTCATGGCTTGGTCGGAATCTTCTACAGCTACCTCGTGGTACAAACAACCTTCAGTGATGTGGAGCTTTGCCCTATATACACCGATGAGCTCATCATCGAGCTTCTGGTCCACCTTTTCATCGAGGTCCCCGTCAACGCTGGGGAAGATGAACCGCAGCACCGCGACACCCACATTGGGCCGTCCGACCATCCGAATAGCCAATGCTAGCGCCTCACGGTCGTCTGTCCCACCGATGAATATCACGCCAACCGCACATGAGATTGACGATGCTTTACTTGGGTGACAGTGCGTGCCCTTGTCCACCAATGTTGCCACCGTGCACGGAGCGTAAATTCGTACATTTTGAATCAGATTCCGGAAGGCGACGAGCTCCATGACATTGGAGGTGTCTCGGCTTCCACGGAATGGGATGATGATAAGGGGGATCCGTTCTTCTTGAGCAAGCCGACAAATATACTCGTGCATGTTCTTGTACGCCGCAATCACCGTGTAGGGCTTTACTCTTACCAAGCGTTTCGAGTTGTTGGAGTAGTTCTCAAACGCACGCATTATAAGGTGCGATGACCTCTTGGATCGAACTCTTGTCATCTGCTTCTCGTAAGGGACCATGATCGGTATCGTGCGGCCAATGAGCTCGTCCAAGTGGACAACGTAAGCACATATGGGGCTTTCCGGCATGGGGTTTGATGCTTCGAGAAGAGAAATGATGCCTGGGACATTATCTTCATTGTGAACGCAACAGAGAACCCGCATTTCTACATTCCTTGGGGTTGTTTGCATGGATCTTGTACATTTTGGGATCGACGCAATCAATCTTGTATGGGGGTTGTAGAAACGATCTATCAAAGGCGTCACGATTGCTGTAAGTGCTATATCTGATAAGGCCGCCATTGTAAAAGTTTGCTTGTCTATATCCTGCAATTTGAAATGATAAGTCAACAATAGAATGCAACTTATTCGAATTTAGTGAACCCAGATAAAAAGAATGTATCCTTTTCCCCCTTCGGACAATGCGGAGGGCCACACAGGGCTAAACCCTTCTTTCCTTTATGGCTTATTAGACTAATGTTAATGACATTTAAGAGCTCAAACTAGGCGAACCCTTCAAAAGATCAAGCTGTAATGTGTCGGTTTTATCATGCCAGTCAGAGAATAAGGTTTAATCAATTTCACATTTTGAGTTCCTAATCACATAAAGATCCTCTTAATATTGGTGGAGCGATCCATCGGATCAAATAATTGGAAGGATCCAAAATATGTTATGTCACAAAACATTAGGATATGGTTCGACAGCTAGGAGTTACGAAATCTTGAGGACCTTACCTTCCTTACAAGCCAGCGGTTGAGTAGATATACGTCATATGGACCCCTGATGTTCAACATGAGGCCAAGCAAGAGACAATGTCGGAGCCTCACTTTGCAGAATAATGCCGCCGATAGAGCTCCGACGACCCTTGTTAGAGCACTAACAAGCGTTAAAAGGAAAATCTCTCTGGTGATCTTGAAGTCTATCAAAGTAAGGTCCATGTTGTACCCAATAAAGACATAGAACATTGGCATCAAAACCTCCGTGCAAACCGCCTCGATCTTCTCACTTATGGTTGAGCCCAGTGGCGGTCCATTCGGTATCACTAGTCCGAAAAGAAGCATTCCGAAATGCATGGAGCCGATCATGTCGGTTAAAACTCCTACGAGTAAAGATCCAATGAAAATGGACATGATGTAAATTTCATGCACTGGTTTGCCTTCCGGCGTCCTCTGGATAATCAACATGATCAGGGGTCGTACAATGAAGATAATACCCAATATCACACCTAAGGCGGCCAAAATGGACCAAATAAATTGCGCAGGGTATCGAAGGTATATGCCTATGAACAACCACGCCCATAGAAGTACTTCGCTGAAGATGGAAGAAGACATAGCGAGCTGGCCTAAATCAGACGTCATAATGTTGAGCTCATTGAAAGCGTAGACAACATTTGGAAATCGCGTGAGCGATACAACCCCGGCAAATATGTAGTGGAAGAACCCCTTACGTATTCCAGAGAGGCTCAAGGTTTGGATCATGAGCAAGAGGGCGGCGAAGGTCACGAGCATGGTTGATGAGCCAATGATCGAGGCGTTTCTCATCGACCGCTGGATGACAGTTACGTCCGTTTTCACCGCCAATAAGAATAGAAGGTATGTCAAGGCAAGAGTACCTATGGTTCTAACCAGTAGCAGTTCTTCGTGTGGGAAGGTACTCGCCGAGAAGATCTTGGTCCTCCCCAAGACGGAAGGGCTCACCAGAAAGCCAGCCTGAAAAATGCGAGATGACAAATGAAATTGCTTTGTTCTCTCGATCCCTAAGGGCACATCATTAGCCATTGAAAATAAAATCGCAACATCGACGTTTGTCTACCTACCAGGACACTGCAAACGAATTGGGGTTGTCGAAGAGGCCTAAGAAGAATTCTGAGGATGACATAGAAAAGGGAGATCAACATGAACTGCATCAAGAACACGGGGTAAATGCCTTTTGTGTACCAGCCCAGCTCGGAGCAGATGACCGGACCTTTTAGCTTCCGTTGCCAATATTCACCGGCCAGCAACGGATCTCCCGCAAATGGCATCGTCTTGTAAGAGAAGTTAACCTTCCACTCTTTTTTCCCCTTCAATGTTATTGTGATTTCCAGTTTGCAATGCAGCCTCAATCTCAGCGTGGGTTGATGCCCCATCGCGGGAGAGGAGAGAGAGAGAGAGAGAGAGAGAGAGACTGGACAACGACTTCTGGTTTTCAGTTGTTCTTGAACTAAATGTCCAAGCTGAGTTGTAAGGAGATGCACCACCCAAGAGAGTAGGGTTTTATTTTTGGGTTTATGTCGTTGGGTGAAGGTTCTGCGTACTTGAAAAGCAAGGAAAAACGTTAATCTCTTCCGGATTGAAGAAGGGCAATCATATTGTGTATAATCTTAATTTGATATTAAACATAGCCTAAAAGAGTTATGGGATCGGGCAGGTACGCTAAGATTATGTTGTATCGAGAGCACGAAATTCGGATTATTCAATGTAAAGACTGTTATTCTGCATACAAATATCAAAATCGTCTCAATTCTGTAAAAAGGTCTGATTTATATTTAATCTGACAATATTTAGGATATTATATATGAAGTTACAAGTGTAATGCTCTGGTTTTACTTTGAGTTCCTATGTCTTCAACATAGTGATTTCTTTAAACTAAACCAACCAAAATTTCTAAAACTATACAAGTAAAAGTCCCCTCAATTTTATTTTATTTTTGGACTTCTCATGAATTAAAGTATGGTATGTATTATCTCATTCGAGTGAGGCTTATAAAAGTACATTCTTTTCATTAAATCACTTCTTTCTTTTGCCACGATTACCATAGTAGAGAAAGATCAGAGATGCTGATACTTATTATTTCCAAGCGGTGGAACGATTGATTCCATATAGAAGGGGGAAAAAGCTACAACCTCTAGAGGGAGAGGGTCCTGATTACAAAGAAGAAACCAAAATTCATGTCAAAATAAGGTTTTATCGACAATTTGTTCTTTCAAGAAGACACTGCTCGCCTTCTGGTTTTCTAGAGATACCATTATGGTACGAGCTGTTGGTGTCACCAGGATGTTTCATCACCAACACCGACGTCATCTCCCCACAGAACTCCGACGATGCGACTAAATCGCCGATCACTCCCAGTTCTGGATTTTCAGTCCAACCCAACATCGTTTCCTCCGAGAGCAAACCCCTTACCCTTCTCTTTTGTCCTACCATTATGAGATCAAACTTGTCCTTTAGATTCCCAATTTGGCTAATCACTTGCTCAGAATCTCGCAATTCAACCTCACGGTATATGCTGCCTTCGTCGATGTCGACCTTTTCTGCCCTGAATTCGTTGATAAGTGCATCATCGATCTCCTTGTCCATGACTTCCTGTATGTCCATGTCGACTTCATGGAAGATGATCCGAAGCACTGTAATGCTCACGCCCGGCCGTCCGATCATTCGAATAGCCAATGCTAATGCCTCGCGGTCGTGTGGACCCGCAATGAATACCACGCCGATCTTACAAGAAAATGCGAGTCCTTTACCCATGCAACGGTGCATGCCCTTGTCTATAAATGTCCCAACTGTGCATGGAGCATAATCTCTAATGTTCTCTCTTAGATTCCGCAAGGCGATGGCCTCTAAGGCATTTGCCATCTCATGGCTTCCTTGGAGGGGCATGACGATGAGAGGAATGACTTTTTCTTGAGCAAATCGGCATACGTACTCATGCATCCCTTTGTATGCTGCGTTCACCGTGTAGGGTTCTACTCCTACCGGATGATTTGAGTTGTTGGAATAATTCTCGAAAGCACGCATTATATGGTAGGTCCCTCCGGATGTGACTCTTTTCATATGTCTTTTGAATGGGGCGATGACCGGTGTTGCGCGTCCGACGAGCTCCTTCAAGTGGACGACGTAGGCATATGTCGGATTGGCAATGGTTGAATTTGATGCTTCGAGAAGAGAAATGGTGCCGGGGACATCTTCTTGATTGTGAATGCAACAAAGAATCCGCACTTCGACATTCCTCGGGGTTTTTTGAATGGATCTTGCGCATTTTCTGGAAGACGCGCTCAATCTCGAATGTGGATTATAGAAAATGTCGATGAAAGGTGTCACGACCGCATTAATCGCCACTACCGATAACACTATGATTGTATAAGTTTCCGAGTCTATGACCTGCATTTCAAAGTAACTCAATTTCAAGATACATTGGTAAACGTATGCATGTCTTTGTATAAACGCTAAATTCAAGTAAAGCGTTAAAGGAGTGTAATTTTCTCCTTTTGTGGATTCTAGAACAAGCCTAATGATATGAACAAAGTAAAAACTTTAAAACGTTAGAGGCTATGCAGGGCGATTCCTTCAAAGTTTCAACTTGCGATAGGTCAGCGCTACCACTTCAGCGATAGAATGAGCCTTTCGGCCCAACATTGGTCGCATATATGCCCGTTAGAGCTAATCGATAGCATAAGAATTGTGATATGGAACTTACCTTTTCTGCGGTCCAGCGTTGGAAGATATATAAATCAAAAGGACCCCTAATGTTGAGCATGAGGCCAAGCAAGACACCATGACGGAGCCTTATTTTGCAGCATAGCGCAGCTAATGTAGCTCCAACAAGCCTTGCTAGAGCACCCGCTATCATCGCAAGGATGATTTTCCTCGAATTAGTCATCTTGATCGAAGCAAAATCAACACTATAGCCAACGTCAATATAAAACATTGGCATCAAAATTTCCATGGCGACCAGCTCAACCTTCTCAGTTAAAGCCGATCCTAAAGGGGGTCCGTGCGGTATCACCAACCCAAAAAAGATCACCCCGAATGACAACGTGCTTATCATGTCCGATAGAAATGCTATCAACAAAGCTCCGATTAAGATAGAAAGGATACAAAGATCATGCAGCGGTTTCCCTTCATGCATATTCCTGATAATCAACCTGATCAAAGGTCTGACGACTCCAAATATGATCAGCAACAAAGCTAAGGCAGCTGAAACTGGCCAAAGTATTATTGAATCATTTTTGAAGTATACGTCCATCATCATCCCCACCCACATATATACTTCGCATAGCATAGAAGTTGACATGGCGAGCTGGCCTAGATCAGAAGTCGAGATGTTGAGTTCATCAAAAGCATAGACAACATTAGGGAATCGCATTAGGGATATTCCCCCTGCAAATAGCAATATGAAGATTCCTTTGTGTACTCCTGGAAGGTTCATTTTTCGAACCAATAAGAAGATGATGGCAGTGCTCATAATTAAGCTGGCCAAGCCGATGAACAAGGCCTTTTTCAGTAATCTCCCGATGACTGTTACATCGGTCTTCACTGCCGTTAAGAATATTATAAACGTCGCACCGAGAGCACTTACCGTTCTTGCCAAAAGGATTTCTTCGCGTGGGAAGCTTTGTGGAAAGATTTTGGTGGGCTCCAAGACCTGGGGGCTCGCAACAATGCCTGCCTAAAAAAGCGATGGTAAGAGTCATCTGATTCCCCTTAATTGCCAGCCAATTAATGTGTTCTTGCCTATTAGTTGTAATAACAAAAGGAGACAAGAAAAGCCAGAACACCGGAGTTCCAAATGTATTTAAGCTTACGTACGCTCCAGCAAAATGGTTCGCAATTAAATTCTTCTCTTGTAATGACGACTTATTGTATATCAACTTGGTACTCATTTAGGCTTTCCTGATCTGATACATTTTGTTCAGGTAAATCTGTTTCTCTGGCAAACTTTGTCAATCGCAAAGACCATTTCCGGTTTTAAATATATATTTCAACTACAAGTTTCCATGGAGTCGTGATGAAATAAGTTGGCCTGATGAATCCTTACATGGTAATCTATTACAATCGTGTAGGGCTTTTCAAAGATCGTAACATCTCCCCTTCCTGCGGGATCAGAAAAGGTTGTAAATCTAAATAGAATAAGAACAACTTTTGATTGACTATACGTACTTAACTTCTACAGCTTGTGCAAGGAATAAGATGGACTCTGAAAAATCGTGAATTAAGACCAAACCAATTCTGAAGTCGTTTATGTGTCACGAGTATGAGATTTATCCAAATTTTTCCTTAAAGAAAACGAGGGCCGACATGCTATGACACCGAGGAAATAGCATAAGTATGTACATACCAGGACGCTGCAAACGAATTTAGGTTGTCTGAGAGGCTTGAGAAGAAATCGGAACGTCACATAGGCCACGGTGATGATCATGAACTGCGTTATGAACACAAAGGAGGCTTGCTCGTTAGGATTTCTCCCGCGCCAAAGAATTCTCGTGTCCCTCTTCGCGTCAATGCAATAGATCGGCTCGTGTAGGTTCTTCATCCAATCTCCCGGGACAGGGACCGGTGGTGGATTTCCCATCGGTTAGAAAAAGAAAACCTGCGCCTTTCCGCTTCCTTATGTATCTTGATTCCACGCACCCAATTGTAATACGGCCTCAATCAAGTGCTGTGCGTTGACACCAGTCGTGGATTGTGATTGCAGATTGTCGCAGCATGGGTCGACAGCTCATTGAAATACCTCAAGAATGAGTTATCAACTACGAGAGAGAGAGAGGAGAGAGAGCACTAAAAGTTCGACGTAGGAGGGGAAGATAAAAGTGCAACCCTAACAGAAACAGCTCGTTGACAGTTAAGGAAGAGAAGTTCGTTAAGTCCTTGAACATTACAGGCATAGAAAGGGTCTCGCTGACGATGTTGTTTAGCTGTCCAGCTTTGCAAGGTTAGCACCTGATCATGTGGTTTTTAATTTGAATATTCTGTCCGTAGGGCACTTGATCATCGAAAATACGTATTATGTTGTGTATAAATGTATAGGACATGCTAGAAAATGTTTAATGTTCATTTTTATTTTCATTTTTATTTTTGTAACAAAGAAGGAGAAAGCCTTTTATTGCGTCATTAATTCAACGGGGTGCGCAAACACGTGAACGAAGAACCTGTGAGGCGGCATGTAGCGGAGAACATACTCAACCCTAATGTCCAAAGCAAAAGGTCTATTGGCTTCGCTATACACGCGAACAAAATGCAAACCTGGAAAAAGATCGAATCAGACTATGTGTTTGCGAAAGCAAATTATCTTCTTGAAGATGTTCCTGATCATTCATTGTGCATCATAAATTGCTATTTGAATCTTCAGGTTCTCATTGAGATAATTACCAAAAAAAATCCAAACCTGTTGTATGAATGCCAATTCGGTTTTGAACCTTTCAATTATGCTGATTAAGTTAGAAAGCTTTTGATCATTCCCCAACTTAGTTATTCTAATTAATTTTGACTAGAAATTACCCATGTAAACGCCGGCAATTTTACGTGATAAGGTCAGTGTTGACGTAGGCTATTTTTGTAATTTTTTTATGCATTGGAATTAGTAGAGAGAAAAAGAAAAGAAAGAAAGAAAAAGGGAAAATAATAGAATAGAAAAGAAGAAAAAAAAAACTTATAAAAAATTATAAAAATTATCCATGTCAGTATTGACCATACCATGTAGGATGGTTAGCATCCATGTCAAAAATTGCTGGCCAAAATTTGCTGAAAGGATTACATTAGCAAATAGTAAAAAAATTATGATTAAATTTGTCAAATTAAAAAGTTGAGGATAGAACATACAATAATGACATTTGTGGTAATTTTCCCGATTCTTATCAAATGCCCTCACAAAACTTGCTAACAACATTGAAGATCTTGTCTAGTTTTAGATAACAAAGATTCAAGTTTCAATTTGGAAAGTTTTAGATATTTAAAAGATCACGAGAAAAGTGTTGCATATTCGGTATAATTTGAATTCCAACCTTATATCGACCAAAAAAAAAAAAAATTCCAACCTTATCCCTTTTTTTTCCCAATGTTGTGCTAATTATAATTCGATCAGCAATAACAATGGGGCTTCTCACGAAACTTGCAGGTAAAGCTATCTTTCGGGATCACGTAGTATTTGCAACTTGCCCTACAAAACTACACGACCCTCTCTCTTATAGGATTTTTAGTATATCACTTTGGATCGCCGGTATTATAGCATCAGTGCCCTCGTCAATCCCTCTCGTGCGGCTTTCGTGAAATTACAGCAAATGTTGTCGTGCTCAAGAGATTTAAAAAAGCGACAGAATCGGTGTTAAACTTCGAGTTTTCTCCTCCAAGTTCATATATTTAACAGCAGCCCTGTCGCTTACGATCCTCGTCGTTGCTTCGGCCAATCCCGACGCACGTAGAGCACGGTCAAACTTGCCGTGCCCGGTCTCGTGCGCTCTCCTCTCCTCTCTCCTCTCCGCTGAGAGCACGTCAGTCGTGACGTATTCGACCCCCACGTGTGGATCTCCTGGAGGCAGCATGCGCCGCCGTGGCACGCAAACCAGACGGTCGACATGCAGAGGGTCGTCGTCACGAGACGAGCAGCGCCTTTATCCAGAGCAAAAAGCAGATACGGGCTTGAATTCGTTCGAAATTCGACTGAAACGGCCTAAATTTAGTTTTCATTCTTGGACATGTCGTGGGGCTTGTCCGTCCACGACAAAAATAGTCGTCAACTGACAAAGAAAAGCCTTTTGAGCACGATTGTCATCTTTCTAGTTCCACTTTAATCAGAATGTTAAAATTTCACAAATCATATTCTAGCATGTGCCAAGATGTAAATTTGAGAACCCTAATAATGCAAAACCCCGCATTGATAGAAGATGAAAGAATGAGCGAGTCATATATCTAGTTTATCTATAATTTCGTGCATTAAATTTTTAAACGAATAGTCATCATATCTAGATTAATGATACAAAATCTTTGGTGATTTTACTTTGGTTAAGAGTCGTGTTGACGAATCTCTTGTTAGACATACTTTCTTTTTTTTTATGTGGGACAGATTTGACATTGGATATTTCGATTATTGAAGCGTTGGATATTATGTAAGACGATCAAATAGTTGTATGAAGTTGTTTTTTATGGCTCTTTAAAGAAGGATCTAGGCGCACTTTCATCGACTAAAATATCGCCACCATCCATTTCCGTGCTATTTTATCTATCGAGTGAAACAATTTGCTAAGGCATCCTTTCTTTTTTTAATGTCTCGGAAAAATATCCACCACACGTTTTGAGCTCCCCAATCGCGCGTCTTCACCACTGACAGCATCGATCCAGCTGGCCCCGTGGCATAACAGTAAATAAGTCAAACTCGCAGGGAGCGAGACGACAGAGGAAAGAGGGCCGAAAAAAGTACTTAGGTAGTAAGAAAGCGACGTGTGGCTCGAGTGCTTCGGGAAGCTTCCTCGGCGACACGTGTGAGAACGTTCGGCTATCGAAACGCCACGGCTCGACTCAAAACGCGCCACGTCATCCCATATGTGTGTGCGTGGTGTGTGTAAGCCGTCGTCGTTCCCATCTTCGTTGGCGATATTTATTCATCTCGACTCGAGAGGAAAAGAAGAAAAGAAAAGAAAAAAGAAAATCCAGAAATATCTAGAGATGCTATAAATATTCAGCGCAACCCCTAGAACTGGAAAATTCCGCGCTGTCTTTCCTTTCCTTCAGATAAAAAGGAGATTACCGTCACCTCTCTCAGTCTCTCAAGAACACCAGAAACATCAGCAATCATCACACACCAACTCAGCGTCTCGACCGATTCCGCGAGAACTCGCCGGAACCCTAGTTCCGTTTTTCTTTTCCCCATCAAGAAACAGAGGAAGAAGGAGAGAGGAGCCGCTCGAGTGGAGGCGGAAGTTCGATTCCGAGGAGGACCCGGAGCGGAAAAGGCGAAGGGGGGTTTCGATTCGGGAGGGATTGCGGTGGCGCGCATGTCGCCGGAGATCGTCGAAAGGTTGGTTGGTTGGTTCAGTTTTTCCTTCGTCTTCCGCGTGATGTTTCTTGTGAAATCTCTCTGTTTGTGCGTGCAAATCTTGAATTTGGGGTGCGTGAACGCGTCCCGCGTTATTCTCTTTCCTTTTTCGGCGTCTTGATGTTTTAGTGGCTGCTCGAAAGAAAACCCTAATCTTGGCTGCTCGCCGCGTAATTTCGCTTAGTTTGTCAGCTACTCTGCTCTTGCTTGCTCCGCAAGCAATGGTAAATTCCCTTGTCATTATAGCTGTTTATTCGCTGATAACCCAGAAAAGGGAATAAAATAATTTTCGCTTATATCGAAACTTGGGGACGAAGTCTTCGTGGGTCTATATCAAGTCATCTCGGTTTGTTTTTTTCTGTCTTGGTTTGGTCTGATTGCGGTAATCGTTCGAGTAAGTGGAGATGGTTGTTTCGGCTTCGAGTACTGATGTTTTCTCCTTTGCTCTGTCTTCTCCCAGGAAGAGGTCACGGAGTAGAAAGGAAGGTTCTATGTCCGTGGCAGAGACATTGGCAAAATGGAAACAATACAACGACCAGCTCAAATCGCAGGCCAATGGAGACAAGCCTGCGCGTAGGGTGCCAGCCAAGGGTTCGAAAAAGGGGTGTATGAAAGGCAAAGGTGGTCCCGAGAATACAACCTTCAATTACAGAGGAGTGAGGCAGAGGACTTGGGGCAAATGGGTTGCTGAAATCCGAGAGCCGAACCGAGGGAGTAGGTTGTGGCTGGGCACGTTCCCGACTGCAATCGAAGCTGCTAAGGCTTATGATGAAGCTGCGACCGCAATGTACGGTCCAAGTGCGAGGTTGAATTTCCCCACCGCGTCTCATCCCATGTCTTCTGGTGACTTGGATGCCAGAGCCACGACACGGGTGGGCACTACTGCTAACACGACTGGTACCCCAAGCACTGGTTATTCTGCCGGTACCCCGAGCACTGGTTATTCAGCGGGCACCGCGAGCGAGGCCACGACATTGTCCAGTCAGTCAGAATTGACTGGTGGCCCAGAGGTTAAGGACAGGGATCGCGAGGGTGAGTCAAATGCAGATGGTGGAGAGATGGAGCCGAAGAGCGAATCCAATGTTGATTTCGACTGGCTGAGTGACTATGCCGTGGATGACCTGTTCGATGTGGACGAATTGTTAAGGACTTTGGAGTCTGACCCGAAGTTCTCCTCAGATGTCAAGATGGAGCATTAGAACAATGTAGAACACAATAGATAGTTTTTGTGGGGGGGAGTGAGTTTGCATATGAAGGAAGTATTAAATTTGTTCTTTCACTGACTGATATTGGATATAATCGTCTATTAGATCGGGCAATTACGTTTTTAGGAGTGAATTGTCTGTGGGGCTTTCTGAGTATTGGTTTCATTTGTTTTTTGTATGCTGAACTCTGCAATGGTGAACTGTACAGGGGAAATACTGAACAAAGGACTGGATATATTGATTTGTTCTTGGTTGTGACATTGAGCTTCTCGCCTTTTATTCTGAATTCATGCCCTTTTGATCCTATGGCATTTTGTTGGATTTACCGGTCTGTCGACTTAGTCAAATGGAAAACGCAGGATATGATTCTGCAAAGGGGATGTCCTGCTATATGCTTTTTGGCCTATTCTCGATGAGCTTGTTTAGCATTGATGTGGGAAAGAAATTCAAGAGAACATTTTTTATATAGCAATACGAAGTTCCATTTTGCTAATAGCGTTTGTTGTGAAATAAGAATCCCCGACGCTGGCCAAGAATCCGTCGCTAGAGCCCTCCAACCGCAGTAGCTACTACAAGTGAATGCGCAGGGCTTGATGCCAGACCCAGAATCTGGTCTAGAAACTACTGCCGTCGCGTGGCCTGTTCCTTTAGGCGGACGGGCATCATATCCATTTCCTGGATTTAGCTTTCGGCGCGAGCCCTCGCTTTGTTTTTCTGTCTGTTCAGACCACGAATTGCATTCGGATTGCACCCGCACATGGCTTTGTCGGAGCAACGCTAGAGTTGCTCGGTCTGTATTTCTGGCTGAGAACTTCAGGCGAGACGGGAACCCATTTGAAGAAACTTGAATCCCAGTTAAAGTTCGTCCAAGTTGTCACCGGCACGAGCAAAAACCGCTCAAGAAGTGTGACACTGTTGAGGGGGCTCGAATTCTGTGGGCTCAACGAAGTAGAGAAAGATCTTGGGTTTGGCCCTGTTGCGTACTTCAGACGGGGCCCAGCAGCTTCTCGATCGATACGAGACGCGGGCGCCGGACGCGATGTCTGAACAACCGCTGCAGGATATCATCCATTTACATTTCGGTACGGTCCAGTAACTTTTTTCCCCCTAAAGTTGGTGGTAAATTTCACTCCAAGAATACCCGAAACTTGCTTTGGTCGGACAACCATCTCTCGAGAAGCCCAGTAGGGGATCACTAGCCCTTCGAATGACCTCATGCATGACGCAAACCAGCAGACAATAAAAACTTCAAGTTGCAAGCTAGTAAAACCCTTCAATCGGAAGCTTCTGTGGACCAAACCATTACAAAAATAGTCAAGTTGGGTTTTCGCTTTTCACGGAAATGAAGGGTGTCGCGAATTAAATTAAAAGCTTTTGCGTACGCATCCATCGTCCCACGAATCTTTCGCATCTTTCGAATCGAGCTAAGGAATCTACATATGTTATAGAACAACGAAGCGAAACCCGTATTCTCTTGCTTGACTCGGGCGAGGCTGGTCTTGGATAATAGGTTTTGGGATGGGGGTCAACCCGCCCGTTGTATCGCGGTTTCCTCCTCAAGTGCCGGAAAGAAAAATCACAAGTTGCTTGTAGGAATCACTCATGACCCGATGCGTTGTACGTCGATCTCATTGGAACGGTCATCAGATCTTTTTTAAAGTGCAAATATCCCTTTTTTTAAGTATGAATATCCAAAACTTTGTACCCTTTGAGTACGCCGAGCGATATCAAGACATGGACAGCATTGAGGGTTCTTTCTATTTAAAGGGCAAATGGGCTTTGAAAACGAGCCTCCCACCAAAGACTTGTCACCTTCTAGATCAGTTTTGGGTATGCGACACAAACAATTCTTAAATTTCGGCTAATCGTACAATGTGATCCTTGAACTTTAAATTTGTTCAATGTGAACAATATTGAACATTTTCATATAATATACCAAATGTACAAGGACTATAATAAATAAATCAAAATTTCATAGATGATATTGTATATTTGAATTAAAATTCAGTGAGCACATTAAATAAAATTAAAGTTTATGGAACATGCTACATATATAGCTAAAATTCAATAATTATTTGTGTCACTATCTCCTTTGTTTTTTGATTATTTTCAATGTGGTGGCACTTTTTATATTTATAAATATTACTTTCCGATGAAATGAATTATTTGGAAACTATTTTTCTTAAAAGATGATCGCTTGTATAGCTTGAATTAATTAGTCAATAAAAAAAAATCATTATCGATAAAAATCTATGTCTAAACATTCATGTAGACAGTGAAAATATTTTTCGTTAATTCATCTCTCTACGTGATACAAGCATTTATTTTTAGAAAATTGTTTTTTCAAATCATTCATTTTTCATGAAACAAATTGAGCCATAGATGACAATCTTATAAGCAATTGATATCGAGAATCTCCTCAAGGTTGGTGTTTAACTAATCTTTGGAAAGTGTAAATCCCCAGAGATTATCATCTTTGAGCGTGTATGTGAATTAATTTCCTAGACTCCTTGGTATCTAGGAATAGACTCCTTGCATGATGTAAATTCATAAAATTGGACCGTATGGATACTTTCACCAACAAGCTAGGGAGTAGGGAGGGACTCTCGTCTGGCAGCAAATTATTTAATAAATAATGGCATATACTCTTAGGGTGGGGCTTAGCTGCCAGTTGGGATTTGAGCGTAAGGTTTTATGGCAAACAGATGTATCTTAACCCTCTCTTATCTATAAAAAAAAAATTAATAATAATAAAAAAGGGAAAAACAGAGAGAGAGATCATAAGCCGATAAATTTGTTTTTTCTTTTTTAAATGTCCGTAATCTTGAGAGATGTATCAATATATAGAGTCCATTTTCATTGATTTTCATAATTTAAATCATATTTTAAATTTTGACCGGAAAAAATAGATGATTTGTTTTTTTGCTCAGAATAGACCAAACAAATTAAGAAGCCCTCTTGGTGAGGGATGGACTTTGATTTTTTGATAGATCAAAGCGGAATCGATCTATACTATGTTGGAGAAAATGACATATTACCCTCCAAATTTTTAAGGTTTTTGCAAATTGGCCCTTGACGTTTTAATTTTTTGCGATTTCTCTCATGAATTTTAGAAATTGGTTCCAATGTGTCCACCTACAAATTGGCCCTTGACGTTTTAATTTTTTGCGATTTCTCTCATGAATTTTAGAAATTGGTTCCAATGTGTCCACCTACCATAGATTCGACCAATTTTTGCGTGGATCTCCAACAACATGACAGTAAATGACATACATATAAAACATAAAAGAACGATTCTAAACTATATAGCATGCGACAGTATGTTAAAGTTCCGACAAAGATTTGACAGCCAACTGCAAATGTACACCAACATTGAGTTTTGAAATGTATTTTTGATTAGTCCCTCTATTTTTGTCTTTGTGTATACAAATAATACAGATCAATTTGTCTTCCGTAATTAGTCACGTACATGCATTCACGCAGTCGTTTATATAAGAAAAATTTAGCTGGAGTCAACAATGAAGATACACCACCGCCAATTTCAATAGTTAAAGGGGTAGAGCGTAAAAATCGAAATATCAGAGAGTAACTTGGCACAATCCCAAAAATCCGTGGGACAAGCTATTATTCTCTCCACCATGTCTAGTTGCGCAATATATGTAATTTCCTTTTACAGATACTGTCGCGAGAGAGTCGCATGAAAGGATATTACGTTCGCTGACCGACATGATCTTTATGAGGAAGTCCTCAATCCGGATGGCGCTGCGGATTACTCTAACGCAATTTGACCATTTTTTTAAAAATTGGACATGTGCCACATAATCAAAAGGGTGGGCATAAAATAAATATAAAAAATAAAAAAAGATCACGAAACGTACAAAACAAGGTGTCGAAGCAATCCCTTTGTTGGGGCCTGGGAGGAGAAGGAAAAAAAAAGAAAAAATAATAATTCACCTAAAACTCGGTCTAAAAGGAAGGGGAAGGGAAATTTAAAAAAAAAAAAAGGAGAAAGAAGAAGGAAAAAGCGGAAAAATATAGGCAAGTTGACGACCCACTTGCATGTCCGGCCGCGTAAGCTGGGCTGTTTCTTTCTTTATCGCCCATTCCTTTCGTTCAAACACCAAAAGGCAAAGCCTTTCGCCCTTTTTTTCTCCGAGAAATTAGCCAAAATCCTAATGCAAGTGGATGGAAAAAACAACACTAAAACCTGCAGATGCATCTCTCTCTCCTTCCCGACTTATATATCCACTTTCATCATTTCATGCTCAGACCTTTCTCTCACCAAGAAGCAACGACAAGAAAATTCGAAGAAGAAGCAGCGCAGAGATTGTTAGGGAGAGAAGTTGAGGGGGAGAAGGGGGAGAGAGAGAGAGAGAGATGACTTCCTCCGTGCAGCTCCAGCGGATCAACCCCGCCCACCAACCGTCCTCCGCCGCCGCCGCCGCCGCCGGCCTAGGGTGCCACAAGCAGATTCAACCGGCGGTGCTCGCCGGGGCGGTGTCGCCCGGCGCGGTGCCCGACTACGCGGCCCCGTACCACCGGCGCCAGGTGGGGCCGAACCAGTGCTGCTCCGCGGTGGTCCGGTCCATCGACGCGCCGGTGCCGGTGGTGTGGTCGGTGGTGCGGCGGTTCGACGAGCCGCAGGCGTACAAGCACTTCCTGAAGAGCTGCGACGTGATCGACGGGGACGGGCACGTGGGGACGGTGAGGGAGGTGCGCGTCGTGTCCGGGCTGCCCGCGAACTCGAGCAAGGAGCGGCTGGAGATCCTGGACGACGAGCGCCACGTGATGAGCTTCAGCGTGGTCGGCGGGGAGCACCGGCTGGCGAACTACCGGTCGGTGACGACGCTGCACGCGGCGAGGGGAGGGGCGGCGACGACGGTGGTGGAGTCGTACGCGGTGGACGTGCCGAGCGGGAACACCAAGGAGGAGACGTGCGTGTTCGTCGACACCATCGTCAACTGCAACCTCCAGTCCTTGGCTCAGATCGCGGAGAACATGGCCCGGAATTTGTGAAACCACCGCTTGTTCCGCCGATCTCGAAAGACCGAAGAATTACCCAGAAAACCCAAAAAAGAGAAATAGCTACATCGATCTTCTTTTATCTCTTTATGTCTCTTTATTACGCCTGATGTTGAGCAGATCTTGAAAAGCCAGCGCTGGCAGTTCATCATTTTGATTAGCTTCTGTCGTCGCAGAGGAGCGACTGGGGAAGATGATGCTGTATATGGGTCATTTTGTTAGGCTTTTTTCTTTTATTTTTTTGTGTTTTTTTCGTAGTTTTATTTTTACCGTGTCCAAATGTCTCTGTCCTTTTAGTGAATTTCTAAGTAACCTGATGAGCTGCCAATCAGCACGATTCATTTCCTCGTTTATTGCTTCCTTTTTTCTGTTATTTTTTCCCCTCTTTTTCCCATTTGATGCGAAAACAATGATGACCTAGGAGACGTATATGTTCCGCATACATATGAATGGGGATATATGAACTCATTAAGACCGAGCCTAGGTTGTCGAAGTTGAAGATCATCCGCACTTCCCTTACCAGCTTGGGGAGAATTTACATGGTCGTATTCTCATCTCGTCATTTAAAAATGTCAACTCTCTCCCTCTCTCTCCCATATTTGCCTTGCACGAAATTCATATGCGTATATCTCCACGCCAGATTTGAAGGATTCCTTGGTATGTAGCAGACTGTAGCTTCAAACTTGACATGTATCCCACCAAAATCGATCTCTTTCGAAGGATGTATGTCGAGATGCTTCTCTCAAATTGAGAACGCACCGCGAATCTCATAAATAATTTGTGCTTTAGCCTGATCTAGAAAGCGGAAAAAAGGAGGAAAACGGGTACTTGGACTTTTCTTCTCATGAGTTCACGCGCGGCGGGCTTGCGTATTTGAATATTCTTCTTGACGGATGCGATGATTTACTAAGTTTTCTAGGAATGGAATCAACTTAACCGCCGCTGCAAGTTGCGAATATTTATAGCGGAACCGGTTTTGTCACAGCGAAAGTGGACAAACAAAACTTGACAACTTGCTGTGCCGAAACCGATGCACAAAAAAAAGGTGGTTGTTTTCCCCCATCTGTTCTGGTTTCCTCAGTCCATTTTTTTCTTCTCGTCGGGTGTCTCGCATGATGCGGTTGGAAAAAAGATGCTGGATTGCAAGCTAAGCGTGACACTGCAAGTGGGTCGACCAGGCGGGCATCTTAACGTTGCTTATTGGTTCGCATGATGAACTCAAAAGATGTGCTTTTCCCTTTTCCTTCTTTTCACCCCCTCTTTTCTTCCGTAGCTCTTGAGGGAAGCATGACCTTATCCTCTGTACCTTTAACGCTTGCCATCCATTCATGGGTAGCTCGTCGGTATCATGATTTTCCAGATACACGTAAATTGTGTTTGATTTTTTTTGCCCCACTCGAGAAATTACGGGATCGAATTAGGATAATTTCTGATTAGGTCGCGGGTTTAAAAGTGGATGGCATTCGCGGCTTATTTTGTCGGTGCTTACGCGTGAATAACGAGTAACTTTTCTTTAAGAGGGCCACGCTAACCGACACAAAAAAAATCTACTAATTTCATTGATTTCAGCTTATAGAATTGCCGCTTCTACGAAGGTGAAGGGAGAGCCCAGCAGGATTAGAGAAGCATCATTCCGGGCCGGGCCTTAAGATCGGGCCCGACCATTTCAGGAATTTCGTGCATAATTATCTGACCTTGCCGGGCCGAGAATTCTAACCAAACGGCGCTGTCCAAGCCAGCCCGACAATGTCCTTCGGGTCCATCTGGTTCTTCCACGTCACAAGCGATTCAACGTGAGAATTTATAGGACCCTTTCGGTTCCTGGGCTGGTACTTAACAATCACAGCATGGGCAAAACAACATATATTTCTGTATTAATTCACAAACTGAAATATCGCCACATCTCTAAACATTAGTCGCGAAAATTAACTAATGTTTTTCTCGGTTTCCTTGCGTGCTCCATTTTTCGTTTTATCAAAAGAATCAAAGAAATGTTGCGGCGTCCAATTTTTTTACAGGTGTGGTTTCGATTGATCTAAGGATAAAATAGCTTGGCAAATAGAAGTTCGTTCCACGTATCTTGAAGGCCAGGCAGGCACCAGTGCACGCAATCTGCATAGCTTACAGGGTTCGCTAGCTGCTCCGGAGTGAGCGGGTTCCATTGCTTCTTGTAGATCATCGTGTGCGCGTCCTTCCGATAGTTCGAGAGCTGAGTTATGTTCAGGAACGTGATGGGCGCCTTCGACTTGCCGAACACTTCGCTTATCACCTGCATTATGCTTTTCCGAGAATCCGCGCCCCAGTAGTTTGAGTCTTCGATCGGCGTCGTTTGGTTGTAGCAGTTGCCTCCCGGTTTGCCGCCCCATTCTTCGCTACTGCAAGAAGTTTCGCATGAACAGATCGATTTGAATTATGTCCAACTAGAAGTTAGAACAGATCGATATGAATTTTGTACGTTCAGAGAGAGAGAGGGAGAAAGACATACTTTCCATGAGTAGGCGACATGCTAGTGAAGAAGACTCTGGTCTTCTTAGGGTCCGTATTCCTCTGCACCCATCTCACCAAGCTTTTCATTCCGATTCTATAAGCATCCTCGGTGCTCATCACTTCCACATCCTTGACCTCATCCTCAAAAGACCCTTTCCTGCAAAAAGGTTTCGATCAGAACTGTTTAAACCCATCTCACGCCGGCCAATCAGTAACCGGCCCGCGACCGAGAAGGATCGAGATGATCTCGGTTTTCATAGCGATGATATGAAGAGATTTACAGGATCTTCACGGTGACCCCGTTCATCCACCAAAGATAGGAGTTGAACACCAGTATGTCCACTCCTTTCCAGTGCTTCCCGTGCTTGTTGATCGAGCCCTTGCGTACCAGCCTATCATTCACTCGGTGGATGACGGCGTTGTCTGAGTTCGATTCGAGAAGAAACGGCGCCCAATAGAACTCGATCGTGGCATTGTAGTCCTGAAGTTTTTCAGAGAGAGAAAATGAGAATTACCGAAGCACATGGACGAGGGATGATCTGTGCCGGTGTAGTCGATGGGTTCGCAGGGGAACTACCGATTGAGAAAGTGAATTTCTTGGGTTACCTTGGCAGTAAAGACGGTGAGGGAGTCGGAGTTGAAGGTTTCCATGGACTTGGAACCTTCAGGGATGAGCGAATGGAGGAGGCAGATCATCGAAACATACTGCCCTCGGTTTAGGGAATCGCCGACATACATCATCCTCTTCCCTCTCAACGTCTCTAACATCAGCGTCGCGTTGAATCTGCAAGTAGATTGTCGCAAGAAACTTTAGAATTTCCTAAAGAAAAAGAAAAATCCAGCAAGTTCTGAATGACCAGACACAAAAGACTGAGGGTACGTAATCAATCGATCGAGCAATTAATTGGCGGCTGTGCTACATAGTACTATCGCAACTCGCGAGCCAATGGGATTGATCGATTCGTTCCAAGAGTTTGAATACTTCAAGGACTACATTTATGAAATAAATATCAACAAGCTAACTGCATTCGATGAAGTTTAACGTAGATGGACTAGTTCCGAACGTTGCATTGAGAAAAGATAAGAGGACCCTTCTAGTGACTTCCTTTGGCCATGACCAGGTAAAAGTTCCAGGTACCTGGCTGCTTGACGCGGTCGATGATGCAATTTCTCTTCTATTAAATCATTCTCCACTAATGACTTTTATACTGGGGAAGTTTTTCGTTCTAGTAGTTGAAAATTTGCGATCACATTGCGCGGTAAGTAATGACCGCAGAACCCAGAAGCAGGCGACGGAATCCACGATCGAGATCGGAAAAGAATAATAATTGATGCGAGCCATCTCGATCGATCGGGACATCATGCTAGACATAGTCAAGATGATTCGATTCCGAGACAGGTGCATCGTCAATTGTTCATCTAAAGAAATTACTCTCCTGTCCTAAAAGTCAATGCCACCCCCATTGTCCTGATCCATTTGGTACATCTAACAGCGGAGTTGTTAGAATCATTAAGTAGCGTTCGTTTTCAAAGCGGACGCTGTGGCTGGCCGGCGGGCCGAGCCGCCGGCGCCGGACGGCAACTCCCATGGCGAAAAACACGTACCTTCTAATCTCCCGAAACGGCGAGTCAACTTTCAAAACTGGGACCTTCCATATTTTCTTTGGGGCGTGAGGCGGACGTGCCAACTATCTCTAATTATATGGAAACTTTTTCAATGTACCATCACGAAAAGCAAGCTTTCTCACGAAACAACAGGAGCCCATTAATGGCAGTCGAGAGCTTCCGAGACTCTCCGAAAAGCCTGAAACTTCCTCTATCTAATTCCACGAAGTTAATCTCGTTTGACGATTCAAAAGGAAAATGATCTGGCTACAGTGTTTTCCAGATTAAGACAAACTCCATGTCGACCGACGCGCCGTTTCAGAAGTTGAAGCAACAGGGAAGAGGAAGAAGACGAAGAAACAGAGACCTCGAAGTGAAAGACAGGACAAAAAGTCACCGACACGCGTGAAGAAAAGTTTAAAGCTTTTTGCTTCGGAATAAAAAGAACATGAAAAATTAAATAGAAACCTGGGCAAAGAACATGAATGAGGCTGCCAGCGCCAGTGCTGGTAGTCCTTGTCAGGCCTGCCGTGCTCTTGACACGTCAGCTGCGGCTGGATGTACGGGCACTCCGACTCCTCGTACATCGGCCGAGCCGACTCGTCCCTCACCCACCTCCCGCTGAACACGTCGCACCCTTCCTCTCCCCTCCCTATCGCGAACGGGACCGGCTCGCCGCCGGCGCCGCTGCTCCTCCGCTGATCTAACGATCCAAGAACGCCGTTAATGACCTCCTCGTCGGTGGCGCCGCCGGCGGGAGGCGCGCCCGCGTCAGGGGATTCGTCTTTTCCGACGTGAGAGGAGGAAATGGAGGGGCCGGTCGACTCACCGGTTCGCGGCCCGGGGCGAGCCGAGCTCTGGCGGACTTGGAGCTGTTGACCGAAGATGCAGGCCAGGTCCTCGCCGTAGAGGATGGAGACGAAGACGATGAACGACAGCAGGGCGAAGAGGTAAGGCGAGAGACGCGTCTTCCTCATAGGAGAAGACGAAGACGGCGGCGGTGACGGCGACGCCGGAGGAGAGAGAGGTGATTTCATCGGGGTGGGTGGTGGTGTTCTGAGCTTCTGTCTCTGTTCGTGGGCCGGTGACGAGTTTTATTTGAGGGTCTTTCATGGGTTTCTGTGGAATTTGTAAATGCGGCTTTTGATAAATAAATAAATAAATAATTTATATTATGTGTGTAGGACTTCAAATTGAAAAAAAAAAAAGAATAAATATAATGTCAACGGGAAAGAAATGTGGAAACTGATGTGTGAATTTTGTTTTCTGATCGTCTGATTGGCTTATCGTGCGTTTGATCATCGTGATCAAGATGTGGTGAAGTGTCCCTTCCCTACAGTTATAGAAATCATGTGAGAATATAAATAACAAGATGGTTGTCGAGAATGTTAACCCATATTTTTTGGGGAAAAAAATTGCAACAAATAGCATAGTGAACCAATCTAGCATATTAAAAAGAATTAGATCTCAAAAGATAGGTATAATATCTCGATAATATTGTAGTTCTAAAATTATATATATCTTTTTGGTTAGAGTTCTAAAAATCCATATGATCTTTCAAGGATTCATTTCTTTCTATTGTGTCAATTTCCCTTGAACCTTTGAAAAAAAAATATATATTACAATAGTGTATGTTATGAAGAGTCTACCAACATTTTCTCAGTCACATTTGTTAATCAGGTTTTTTTCTTGATTTTGTGTCGGTTGTCGGCGAAGTCAACTTATAAGATCATATATGCAATGAGAAGTTGGATCTTAAGATGAGTTTGGTAACGCTCTCGGGAACAAATATTCCTATTTTTTTGTTTTCTTGAACAAAAATATAATAGAAACACGTTTGGTATTTTTATTTTTTTTTTTTGTTTCTAGAAACCGATTTGGAATAAAATAAAAAATTGCTTCTTATTCCCAAGACTAACTCAAGAAATAAGCATTTTTTCTTTTCTTTTCTTCTTTTTTCTCTTCCTCTCTTCTTCGCTTAGCCAATCGCCGGCCCCCGATGAGGTCCCCCTAAGCTTGTTGGCCATTGGTAAGGCTTGACCTCGCCCAGCCACCATGAGGTCGGCCTTGCCCACCCAGGTGATGTGGACCTCGCGTTGGTCAAGCGAGGTCAAACCTCGCCCGCATTTCTGTTATGGGAATAAAAATTTTGCATAATTACCAAACGTTTTAAAATGCTTAAAAATTGTTCCCGATAATAGAAATAGAAAAAAAAATATTTTTGAATAAAAATTATTTCCGAGAATAGAAACGTTACCAAATACACCCTTAAAGTCTTGTATATTTTTATGTTTATATTTGTATTACATAATTAACTTGATCCAACGTGTTACCAATTTTATAATTTGTGCGAACATAATTGAGGCATCATGACCATCATTTTAGCCCTGGAAACAATCTTTCCTCTCATCATGTCAAACTTAGGAGCACAATGATCCACGATGTGGATTTGGAAACTTCATCATTGGGCCTCCGTCGTGCCAAAATTGTCCCAATTCTTTTAATACCATATTCTTGACACCATCTCCGTATTTCCATTTTTAAGTGGTATCCACAGTCCACGTAATGTGCGTACCATGTTTATGGTTTCCTTCTCTCCTTTTTTAAACCTTATGTTCGAAATTTGTCAATTATGATTCTGTAACATTGTTTATGATTTCCTTCTCTCAGCTGGGTCTATGCAAAGGGTTGTGACACTAAAGTTTCATCTGTTTCGTGAAAAATAATATTTTGATAACATTTTCCTAAAAAAGATTGTTTATCGTCGCCTGAAATAATTATCAAATAATTTTTTCCATTATAAAAAATATATTTATGTCTAAATATTTTTTTAAACTAATAATATAATTTTCTTAATTTTTTAAGAGAAATAAATGATTATTTAAAAAAATACTTTTAAATCATTATTTTTTCGCAAAATAACCATAGCTTAGGATTCAAATACAAAAGCTTGGTAGAAAAAGAGTCACTTAACATGATATAACCATTTATGTGCGATTCAAAAGCTAACGAAGCTCGCACAATTTGAAAAGCATCTATGCTAGACGTTGGAAGACTAACATTGAAGAAATCAAAAAGCACGTGGTGTCCCAAACTAATGTCTAATCTGGAGGCCAAATATTCATAAATTGATAAAATAATAAACTATAGATAGTTAAAGTGATTATTTTCGCTTTTGGGGTAAATTTTTTTGCAAGTACTATAAATGTAGCATCTTTTCACACAGCGAATGATTATTACTAGGAGAAAAACAGGAACGACATACGTTTGCAAGCATGACGTTCATGGAATCGGTGGCGCATCCGAAGCTCAATGAAGTCGGAGAGTTTATTTGCTGTTGAGGCACATGAAGTACAAATGTACTTCTAATAAACTTTGATTGCCTTGTCCGGCAATGGATGATGTCTTAACAAAACTATGGCTTATATTAGGCAAATACATTCGCTTCAAGTGCAAGCTGCGCCCGTTGTTTTGCAAACAGAGCTTTCTTTGATGTGTATGAAGGGGACGGATGGCCTGGATGTCTTGCGTGCATATGTAAATATCAATAGAGCCAAATCAGATATTTTCCTCGCGTTATAGAAAAAAGAGAAGGGAAACGAAATGAAAATGACATTAAAGATCGGGGGTTGGATCCGGTCCAGACGGATTTCTGTTTCTTTTTATCTTGTGGAGGGTAGGAAGTGGGCGAGGCAGATGTGGCTTGACTTCAAATGCAAGGTTTGCCCCTGGATAAGTGGAATTAAAAACTCTGCACGTCCTTGTCACTTCTACTAGGCGAAAGAACTCAATCATCGGTCGGAGGAAGGAAACGGAAACGACAGGGAGAAACAAGACAGGGGGGGAGGAGGAGAGAGAGAGAGAGAGAGAGAGAGAGAGAGAGAGAGAGAGAGCAAGTGTGGACTTTTTTATTATGTTTAAGGGGGTTTAGGTGAAATGATTAACCAAAAATTAGGTGACATTTCATCTTCAGTTGGTGGCAGCATTTACCTACTTGCTTATTCTGGATTCCTCACCAGTTGGGGGAGCTTCTTATGTTAGAATAGATAGCTGGCAATCAGAACCATTTATATTCAATGGAAGCATGTGATGGATTGACCTCATATGCACATGAATGATTTGTCTAGAACAATGACGATCTGGGCATTGTCCATTTTAATTCATCATATGCAATGCGCTTGCGGCTGAAAGAACGCCGCGCTATGTTTTTCAGTAAAGATTTCGGTGTGAGGTGGATTGTATTATTAGGTGATAAAAGGGAGGAGTCGTGGAGTGACATAATTTGATTTTTGTTCTGGCCAGAATCGTCTATTGTTTAGCCTAATGAGTGAAGCGTAACAGAGAACCTCGAAAACTTAGAAAGGGCTTTTAAAAAAAAAAAAAAAAAGATAATCAGCTCCACAGAATCAGCCCATGTCAGTTGCAGCTTATTTGATCTTTTCCTGTTCAAGGGAAGAGGATTGTCCTTTTCTTGCTTTCTTCTAATTCCAGTTAAACACACGGATTTCATTGCCTTCAGCCCCTGGACACCCGCTGAAGTTTTTTCGTCATAATTGAGCAGAAAGAAAGGTGATGCATTGCAGTTGCTTCTGCGTGAGAGAGAGAGAGAGAGTAATTCTTCTGATGACTTGGTTTCAAGCAGATCAGACTACGTTTTCCTTGCTTCCGTTCTTCCTTATGTCTCCGAGGGCTAAGCTGTCAATACAGCACAATTTACATCTCCTTTTGGCCAAACAATAAATCAACATCATGCGGTACAGACTCCAACATCTACCGTGCGTTCGGTGAGCCGTGACTTAGCCCAACCTACGGTCACGATTCTAGGATACTTCACACGGCAGTTCATCATTTCCAATGCCACGTGAAACGATGTCGACCGCTGGATTTACACGGTTTCTAGACTACATTGCCTTGCGACTTGGGCCCAGTCCTTTCGTTCTCCCACTAACATCCATGCTTCAGCGTCAGATTAAGTTAAACGACTATGGTCTCACACAAACAAACAAACAAAAAAGAAAACTAAATTATCTCATCTCAGCATATTTTCGAATTTGCAATAAACAAGAACATCCGCGTTATTGCAAGATCTGTTAACTTCCGCATCATGTCACAACATCATCCGTTTCACACTAACCAAAAATCAATTGAATATAGTGAGAAACCAACTGGAAACCTCTGGAGCACTGGCACTGAACGTTAAAAGCTCTTGATGAACTTTGTGATTTCCAAGTTTTGTCCTCCAAATTGAAATTTGGATGCACATTAGCAATAAAGCATGAGAGTCAAAGCCTATAAAAAGTACCCAACACTAAAAAGATAACCGTCGATCAATTATATGACTAACTCATCGATCTAACTGAAGAATCAATTGAGCCTCCGGACAATTTCTTAAAAGAGAAGAAAATCTCATACAAAGAGGTTAGCTTCTTTACTTGGCAAACATATAATGAACTTCGTTCACAGAAGCAGTATAAGAATGTAGTAGTGATGAGATTCAAAAAGAAAATATCCTCAACGGTCGAGAATTTGGAGCTTTCAAAAAATGCAATAACAGAGAGAGAGAGAAAGTCCTGCCATGCCTTCGAATATAGGTGGTATTGATCCCAAAATTGAATCTTCGATGTCAAATTCTCAACTTCGAAGACCGCCTCTTCTCTTTAGAATGTGCACCATAAGAAGCAGCCGGAGATTATTGCCCAATGAATCTTGAATGAAAATTGATTGCTTAAAAGCCAACAGAAGTATAGGAGCTTCGGTGACCTTCAGAAGGCCCTCGAAACTTTTGCACTAGAGACATAACTAAACCCTGCAAACAATAAAGCCAAATGGAAGTATAAGCCAACTGGTACAAAGATCGACAAATGATACAAATGCACATAGCCTCCAAAAGGCTAGCTGGTCCAGCACAGACTTCCTTAAAAGTTGCAGGGAGACATATTATAAGCTACACTCTCTTGTACACATTTTTTCTTAATACAACAAAATTTTACTCAATTGAGAGTAGCAAAAGGAGTCCTGCACTGTACAATAATGCTGGTTCACTGTTTTCTGCAGTGTGCACCCATTGTTTTGGTTATCGATGAATACTTAATTGATTGATCTACACAATGTTTTCAATAGAAAAAAAAGGGCTAAGATTTTGCTATTCGTGTAGATCTAATCTGCTCAGCAATGGAAATTTTCAAGAGCACGTGAGTTGGACATCAAGAATGAAGAACTTCCATCTGTTCTTCTGATTGGAGGATGGGTAATGAGATCTTGACAAACCAATATCTTTGAGAGAGATTCATGCTAAACATAAAATATCCTGAAGTTGTAGTCCACCTGCACACGTATAAGCCTACATCCTGCCTTAAGTCGTATCATTTCCAGTGTGAACCCAGTATTATTTCCCCAACAGAACTTCTTAAGATCTAGTTCTCTTCATTTTCTGCGTTCAGATAAGTAAAGTCTAGTTCAATTAAGCAAAGGTAGAAAAAGATTCACAACCAAAGCATAGTTGACCAACATTCTAACTTACCCTGTTGTTAGCACATGATCATTTCAAAGTAACATCACGCATGAGTAGGGTACCTGTGTTCTATGTGGCAAGCTAGCCCAAAACTCTAGGTTTGGAATTGCCTGAAAAAGTAGTGGGAAAAACACCCATAATGTTAGATAACCAGCAAATAATGAAGCAGCACTAAAAGTAGATTTTTTCAATAGCACATTAAATAACAAAAGGAACACGCGTGCCTTTTTGTCAAGGTATATAGAGGTCCTAATTGAACCATCGACATACGAATTTCAACAAAGGACATTAACCGAAAAAGATTAGAGAGGATTTGTTCTCTAAACAGCAAGGCAAGACAATCCAGAACAAAATTAGCCGGTACCATAAAGTTCTCAAATTTACTCAACAGAAGGTGATGTGACAAATATAAGATGTGAACAAAGAAAAGGAACTTAAAAAATCACCTATATTAGCAGGTACAAGAATGAGCTGCGTAATGAACAATTAAAATGCTACACGTAGTACCCATGCAAAAGAATTTTCCATTGTCTCACTTGTAGGGGTACAAGAATCACTCAGTTCACTACGTGAAGTGTGAGAATATCAGGTAAACCGTGTGAGGATTAGGATGATAATACCTTTAGACTTAAGAGTGTCTCATGTTAGTGTACTACAAGTGAAATTCTGATAACAAAGGCATCTAGCAAAGAAAGAAAAGTAATGACTGGGTTGGAAACGTACATCTATACCATGAACTCCAACCATAAAGTATCTGTACACTGTACCGGCAAGTAGATACCCTCCAAAGAGACACAGGCTTCTGTAATTCAGATATACATGGTATCAGAAAATCAAGACAGCATTGTCAAAGTTAAATTACTTGGACAATATATATTTCACAAAATTTTAAAGGACCTAAGAAGGAAATAAGAACCTCACATTATCAGGAGGATACCAAACCAACCCCATCCATGTCCATGAACGTATATTATTTTAGCACAGCCAGAAGGATGCCTCAACGATGTAGCCTGAAATTAAGATATGCGAAATGTTATTCCAGATTTTCCCAACCAAATCAATGCATCTAATTAACCTTCACCATCACCTTTCTTTTAACGGTCATAAAAGCAAATAAAACATGCATCTTTAGCTGATCTTCAATTAATGTGAATACACAAGAACAATGCCCAAGTTCTAATATCATTAAACTTTGGCACATATTGACTGACTCTTCACATCTCTAGCTAATACTGCACCAATGATCCCGCTATTTGATCATGACTTCACTATTATAGTTTCTGTCAAGTGCTCTGGATAAAGAAGAAACTATCAGAAACCACTTGATGCACCCCTGATAGAATTATGATGTTGGTGATGATAAAGCACCAGAAAACAGTCTAATCCTCCGAGCATTGTATTAACCATGGAACCAGAAAGAACTTCAGGACCATGGAAAGACAAAAAAGAACACATGCTCATGTGATTTTGCTAGGATCACACATACATCCTCTCGTTCCATATCCTACAAACACATTGTTAATTAAGGGAGAATAAAAAAAAAAGACTTCCAGTTTTTAGAGCACTCACATAGTCACAAGTCCCAGATTTCTCCAGTAAATTTGGTCCCTGTTGGAGTTGCCCAAATCAAAATCCCGTATAACAAAGAAAAAACAACAGAGAATATACAATCATGTTATAATATAACTATGGACTCCGAGCAACCAACTAGGTTATGGAAATTGATTATAGTCAGATTCTTACTTGAACTCTACTTGGATCACATACGATGGATACAGAAATTGAACAATTAGACTCGCCACCATCACTTATCATCTTGACAGTGACACCACTGTGTGGTTTCTTCTCATCTGCGAGAGTCAAGATGAAAAGAACATGAATTGATATCTCAAACAGATATTACATTTGCCAAGCATGGGCAGTAGCTATACGGTAAATTTTTCTTACAGCTGCATTAATACACATAAGCACATATTACATACAAATATTTTTAACCATGCAAACATATACAGCGACATCTTGAGAGGGGGACCAGCAGGGACCCTAGCAGCCCCAAGCATGTCCAATGTGCCTGGAAGTCCAAGAAATCAGGCCCAATAGGCAATAACCACCAGACCAAACCAGCTAGTTCAACCAGTTCAACTGGGTACAGGCTGGTCGTTTGGTCCGGATTGAAATATATCAAAAAATTAATTATCAAAAAAGAGATATTTATCTCACCTATGACATTAACATAAGTGCTAGTTGCACGCCCAATTGTCTTGCATACTGGATAGCCTGCATTTGTAAGTTCAAAATAATTTTTTATCAAATGAGACACTGTAGTTAATATTCAGAATTAACAGCCAAGCATGTGAAAAATTTCTCCTGCTCCCTCACGAAGCAATGGAGTTCAGACCAACTGAATGCTACAAGATGGAATTTATTTGCAATCATAAGCCCTAGTAGAAACAACTTACAAGCTAATCAACAGGAGGAAAGGAAGCTGCTCTCTAAGTCTAAGTGCTACATGGTATTACGTGGAACATAGTGGCACATACAAAACTAACGAGGTATGAGGACTGTACAAAAACTATTGTTACTGGATACTAGATAAACCCCTTTAGAGCCAGCGATAGAAAGAAATTTGCCCAGCCACAACATATTGCAAATATTGATCCGTTATGCCTTAGGAAAACAGTAATCGCCTGTCCAAGCAGTAAAGCTACAAAGGTCTCATTGTATAAAAGATGGATGCACTGGAAAGCGGCAGATTTCATACCACCAACATCATCTGTCACAAGAGCACTACACTCCATGCCGCAGCGTGAAGGACCTCCACAATTCTGTAACACAAGTGCTGCAGTCAAGCTACAAGAGAATCCAGGAAATCCTATAAATAAATATAGGTCCAAGGAGAATTCCCAAATCAAAGGACTTGAGAATTTACCGAGCAGTCAACGCATCTGGGTGGGTCATGATTGAATATCATAACGCCGCAGAGCTGCTCGAGAGAATAGACGTTCAGAGCTACATCAGTGAATCAGCTAGAACTCATGTAAATTACCAACTCTTTACTTTAAAGCCTATTGAGACCTGTATCTTGTATAGAGAGATATATGGGTCCCTATAGTGGAGTTTACATGCATCAAAGTGCAAAAAACTGAAGACTCGCATGGAGCAATTTTACGGAAAATAAAGAAACAAAATGTGACCTGTTGGAGACAACCTGAAACCAGAGCACAGTATCATTCGCCGCCACTTTGTAAAACCTGCGCCACATATACAGAAGAGTTGTGATTGTTCTTCTGAGCCAAATTAACGTGATCAATGTCCATTCATATAATTATACAGGCACAAAAAAAAATAAAAAAATCAAAGGCTCCGAGTTACTGGTTGCATTCGAACACATCATAAACTATTATGTACACTTCGAGATTAGTTCAAATATAGTTGAGAATGACCTAGCTTAGGATATGCCGAACAGCTAATTGAGCTTCACACGTACCAGAGCTCAGCTCATGATAGCGACCTTTATCACGACTCATTAGTTAACCTTTAAATGTTACAAACACGCCAATTCCAGCTAAGATTGGCCAACAAGGGGTCCACCCGAGTAAATTACGAATCCGACGCAATGAACTGGCAGATCTAACGCCGAGGCTCTCCGAGAGAAACCTACGACATCTACGCCCCAAACAAATGCAGTATCGCGACAGTATACTAGACGCGTTGCAATCGCAAACGAACTTCGATCAATACCGACGGCGTGCTGAACTACGGCTAAACACGTCGCAATCGCGACGCTCGCTGGCGTTCGTCCGTATCTAGAAGCTGTATACCCGATCGACGACCGGACGAGCGACCTACTATTCGCAGAGACCGTAGTGAATTTAAAGCTCGGTGGAAGCGGGAGACACGTTACCCGTCCTCGCTGAGCACGCCGTGCGGGAACTTCGGGATGGGGGAGGCCAAGCTGTAGTTGTAGAGCCGGTCGCGGTCGGGGAAGCTGAGCTCGCACGCCGCCGCGGGGCCCGAGCTCCCCGCCCCCGCCGCCGCCCCCGGCGACGCCGCGGCGGAGCAGCTGAGGATCGCCGCGAGAAGGAGCAGCCGCGCCATCGCGTTCGGGCAGGAGATCTCCGGATGAGCTCAGCCGCACGATTCCCTCATAGGAACGCTGGGGAGTTGCAGAGGGATCGAGAGAAAACTCTTGACCGAGAACCGAGATGAGAGTGACGTGGCGCGGCGTGAGGAACGGGAGGAACGGGATGTGACGACGACTGGCGAGTGCTTCCAAGGGGAATCGGCCCGAACGGGGGGGAAAGACCCGAAAACATTCGATTGTTTTTCCAGCGATATTTTAATGATCACGAGACGCCCGGGTTTAAACTTGGTTTTTTCTAATCATTGATTGATAAGTTGTGGCAAAAAATAATGGACGCGATTACAATCGACTTGGAAGTCCAGCGCATCTGGGACCATCGATCCACGTCGGTCCCGCTATCAATAGTGACGGTGGCGGGCACGGGCGATGCAACTAGTGATTCTTTACTATTTTCAATCTGATTTTTTAGTCTTTCGCACTCCGGCTCCCAAGCCGCCATCCCCCACCGCGAGAAGCCGTCACGGTCGCCTTTCTATCGGAACCGGCCGCCACCCACCACGAGAAGCTGAGACCGGTTTATCACGATCGCTAATGCGGCCTCCTATCGTGCTTTACCTCACTCTCTCTCCTTTCAAATGTGAGCCAAGGCGTCGAAGCGTCGTATTAGGTTGACCACGTGCCGAGGCCTTGACAATCTTGGATTTCAAGGGCGCATCCTCAAGTCCGAGGCATGCGATCTTAGGTTTGAGGTGTCGTGGCCTCACACTTTGGAGAGAGAGATGGTGATGGTGTTGGTTAGGGCATTTGCCGTTGCGTGTTTTGACTGCAACGAAGCTAATCTTTCTTCTTGGTTATGGTGGCTGTGCGAGTTTCGAGTTGGTGGTAGCATTCAAGTCATGGACGTGCTAGAAATAGATTACATAGAAACTATGTTAGCATAGAAATATACAAATGGATTACACGCCATAATGGCTATGTCGACCAATGCCATTAGTATTTTAATAAAGGGGTTGGATTTGAATTAAATTTTGAAAATTCAGGAACACCACTAAACACTAAATAAAGATTCATGAATTATTCTTGTTATTACATTTTATGTATAAAATAACGGGAGTTCGTCATTATTAATTTTTTGTTTTTGAAAAAAAAGTTAATGATTGCCCTTTCTTTTTTAGGCAAAATTAGGATCATGCTCACAAAGTTATATTTTCAGTTAAAAGATGTGAAAATTTAACCCCCAGATAGTGATGCAAGAAATTATGATCGGTGCTATAAATATCAAGTTATCAACTGAGTTTGTGACACTTCACGCATCAATTCGTTGGCAAGATCCATGAGATTATTTATTCCATCGTTTCCAGCTAATTCGACGCATTTTTTTTTGTCTCATTTTTTATTACCCTCGTGAAACCCAAGCTGCTTTGTCTCGAGCGTGTTCGACTACCACTTTATCATTCCCCTAGATGGTAATTTGGATTTTCTTTTCCTCGGGATATAGTTAAGTGTATTCTTGTTCTTACCCCAAAACAGAAAAGTGTACTGTTGCTAATACGTGGCCACTGGGACAACAAAGCGAGAATAAAATATAAAAACACGAATTAAATATTAAAACCTTACTCGATATACGGGACAGTGTAGTTTGTTTGTATATGAAAGAATTGATTAAGTTGAATATCCATACCCATTGCATATGAAGCCAAATACGAAAACATAAAGAAAATACAGAGGAGAATTTCAAATAATTAATTTTTTTGACAAAATGAACAAAAATCATGAATATCCATACGAATTGTAAAATAGCAAAAATCAAATTTAATTGTTTCCTTTTCTTCACAAGTCTTACTTATCCATGCCCAAGTTACGAGCTTTCATTCCATTCGTGTAATCTTTAATTATAATAGGAACTTTATCGCCTTTATTACCCAACAAAAATGGAACTCTAAAGGTAGAGAAAAATTATAGTATGCGGCCAATATTCATTAATTAACTAATCAAAGCCATTCGAGTATTAATTGAATTTCAACTTGTGCTCATGAAAATCTCTATTCATTTGCATCCGTTTGCTTTCCTATCTGAATGGCTATTAATTGTTAATTAAAAACGAACCATCTCATTTTTCTTGACTATATAATAGATTAATGAAATTAAGGGAGTAATATGTAATTTTGGAAACTTTGGGCCCTATTGTTTTGCAACAGCACCAGAGTTCGTGGGGATTTTGGGCGTTAAGCCCATAAAACCGTCGAAATATTCTCGATCGAGGCCCGGCCCAAGGGCATGAACGCAATGGCCAACGACGCCGCGGCAATTTCCGTGATTTTGCGGTAAATTGGAAGTCCTCAACAGCTGGAACGGCGGAACCAAAGAACCCAAGCCAAAAACCCTGAGGCGAAGCCAAACGGCGCAGTGCCGCACCGCAGCCGCCGAAGCCCGCCGAGATGGAGGACGAGCGCCGCGACGGCGACCGCAACCGAGCTCTGACCGCCACGCGCTTCTCCGACCTCGAGCCGCCCCTCTCCGAGCCGGTCCTCGAGGCCCTGAGCCAATCCGGCTTCGAGTTCTGCACGCCGGTGCAGGCCGCCACGATCCCCCTGCTGTGCAGCTTCAAGGACGTCGCCGTCGACGCCGCCACCGGCTCCGGCAAGACCCTGGCTTTCGTCGTCCCTCTCGTGGAGATCCTCCGCCGCTCCTTGTCCGCGCCGCCCAAGCGTCACCAGGTAAGGCCGCCGCCGCCGCCGCCGCCGCCGCTCGCTCAGTAGTTTCACCTCGCGTTGCCTGCGAGGAAACGAGTTGTTGTGGCGCTGACTCGAGACCGTTGCGATGTGAAGTGTAGTGATGTTTATCGTGTGAGGAAGTCGGGATGAATACGATAGAATATCTGCATATGGGTTGTCGTGGTCCGGCCGAATTATGGGTTGTCTCCATGAAAGAAATTCACTTCGACCTCCGGTGTATTTTAATGCTAGTGCAACGTGGTCGAGGAAAATGTCTGAATTTGCTATCTGTGCTTGTTTTTGGGAAACCACTGCATAGCGGTTAGCTCTAATGCAATGCACACGGGTCGTGTATCGTCTATTGCATGGTGTTTGGTATCGGAGTCTTCGTGCAATGATTGTGTAGTTAGTCTAAAGGCAAGATGGGTTGCTCAAATAGGTTTTATTTGGATCATGGTTTGCACTGGTTTGCTGCCTAAGGGGATGCTCCCAAGCGGTTGCGCTCTTGTGAATATCTAGTGGATTTCAATAATTGGGTAACAGCTCTAGTTTCAAGTCTGATTTGTTCATCGAAAATTGGAATGCTTGTAGGTATTGGGGATTATTATTTCGCCTACCAGGGAACTATCATCTCAAATCTACCACGTGGCGCAACCTTTCATTTCTACACTGTCAAGTATCAGGTCCTTGCTTCTAGTTGGAGGAGCTGAGGTTAAAGCAGACATGAAGAAGATAGAGGAGGAAGGAGCAAACTTACTAATAGGTACACCTGGGAGGCTGTATGACATTATGGATAGGATGGATACCTTGGATTTTAAGAATCTCGAGGTGTGTATGCATGCATCATCTTGTGTTACTTTTGTGCCGTTAATTATGATAAGCTTGTTCTAGAAATGGCTATCATGTGTACCACACTACCCAGTAATTAACTGCTACAGCTTATTGGTACATCTAATCTTGTTAAATGTACCAGATTCTAATTTTGGACGAGGCAGATAGGCTCCTAGATATGGGATTCCAAAAGCAGATAACTTCCATTGTATCTCGCTTACCCAAACTTCGTAGAACTGGCCTTTTTTCTGCTACTCAAACTGAGGCAGTTGAGGAGCTGGCTAAAGCTGGTTTGCGAAACCCAGTGAGGGTCGAAGTTCGAGCTGAAACAAAACAACAGGATGATTCAACATCATCACGGGATGCAGCCCCTTCGAAAACACCTTCTGGCCTGTTCCTTGAGGTACTATGCTCCTTTTCAGTTTTAGTAAGAAAAATTTGCACTCCTTTTACTTCTCATTTTTACTAATTTGATAATAGAGATGGACAATTCTGGATGGTGTGTGTTGCTATGAATATGAAGTGAGGTAATAATTGATTGAGTACATCTGTGAAATCTGAGCCTCCAATACTTGGTCATGTAAATTTGTGTGTGGGGTCCAAGCAATCCTCCTATACTTCATTCCAATTCTTGTGTTCATGGATCTTGATTCATACTTAATTTGCAGTATTTGGAGTGTGAAGCAGACCAGAAACCGTCGCAACTCGTTGATTTCCTTATTAAGAACAAGTCCAGCAAAATTATTGTGTAAGTCAGTCATTGTTGTAAAAATTGAGAAGCAATGGGTGTCTTGTTGTTGCGGGCCGTCATGTCATCTCATGCTGAAAAATGATGTGCAAACTTTGGCAGTTACTTCATGACTTGTGCCTGTGTTGACTACTGGGGAGCCGTTCTTCCTTGTCTTTCAGTTTTGAAAGGTCTTTCTTTGGTTCCTCTCCATGGGAAAATGAAACAGGTAAACGAATGCTATTTTATGCATTTAGTAGACTTATTTTGATTCTTTAACTTTTCTTTTTTGTGTTCTATAGATTGTAAGAGAAAAAGCATTGGCTTCATTTACATCACTTTCAAGTGGCATTCTCCTATGTACTGATGTTGCAGCTCGTGGTCTGGATATTCCAGGTGTTGATTGTATAGTGCAGGTCTGTTGGTCTTGTAATTACCAAAGTGTCATTGATTTTGTTATTGTTAGTTTTCATTTGGTTAATCAGCATGATTGTTGTTTCATCAAAGACTAAAATCTTGTCATTTTGTTTACTACTGAGATTATCTTCCACTTCCCAACTGTTAAGCATTTTAAATGGATTTTTGTATCAAACCTAGAATAATACACGGCATATTATTTTATAGAAGGATAATTCTCTTATAAACGTTTAACTTGGTGGTAACATGATTATCTTCCCTGTTATTTTGCCAGTATGATCCTCCTCAAGATCCAAATGTTTTCGTACACAGAGTTGGCCGCACAGCTAGGCTGGGCAGACAAGGAACTGCAATTGTGTTTTTGTTGCCTAAGGTTTTAATTGATATTTTTTATCTTCTCATCTGCAAAATTTTAAATTAGCTTGTTCCCTAAAATAACTATGTATCTGTTCCTTGTATCTATTCAGGAGGAATCTTATGTTGAATTCTTGCGAATAAGAAGGGTTCCTCTCCAGCAAAGGGAGTGCAATGATAATGTGCTTGATGTTGTTCCTCTGGTAAGCATGGATAAGATGATAATGGCTGCAAGAACATGGTTGTACATCCTTATTGCCAGTTCGATGCATCTTTGCTTTTGTTCTTGTGTTATTATCCTGATTTTCGTTTTCTGGTCAACTTTGCCTGTACATCTTTGTGTTGTGTGGATGTGAGTAAGAGTTGACAATTGGGCTTCCTTTTTCCTTTCAATGGTCCTACTAGAAGTGTAATATTTTTAAGCTTTCTTATTATGTCTACTACCAGTGTAAGAAACAAGTCACAGTTACACCATTGGAGAGTCAACAACTGGATGGACCCAGTTACATAACTACCTTTAAGCACAGCTGTCGTCCATCTAATGGTGAATGTGAAAAAATTTCTTTACACTAGCAGTGGACCTAATAATAATCCTATTTTTATCACTATAAGATTATAAATCACTTCCTCTGTAGTTTTCTTGCGGTTGATCTTAGCATAGAATATAATTTGGTGTCAGATGCGCTCTGCTGCAAAGAAGGACCGTGATGTTATGGAGAAAGGAGTTAGAGCATTTGTCTCATATATTCGAGCTTATAAGGAGCACCATTGCTCTTATATTTTCAGGTCAGTAAGAATTTTTAGATGTCAGAAATAAGGACTTGGCCTAGTTGCAAACCATGATCCAGTCACTTGGATTCAACTTTTTTCTTCTCTCCCATCTTATTAGGATAGAAAGATTAGGACCTCATTTGATGTTTATCTTCCCTCTCTCCATATGTATGGTTTATGCTTTTCTTAGATGGAAAGAACTTGAGGTTGGGAAGTTGGCAATGGGATGTGGCTTGCTGCAGCTTCCTGGTATGCCTGAGGTGAAGCACCATTCACTTTCCACGGAAGGTTTCACTCCAGTTGAAGACATTAACTTGGAGGAAATTAAGTACAAGTAAGATTTATGCCTAATCATGCTCTTTTCATTTTTCGCTTAGTCTGTCTTGATACTCATTGAGTTGGGGGAGTACTTGTAGATTATGCCTGTCACAAAGCTGGTTAGAGAACCGGCAGCAAGTAGAAAGAGAGAAAGAAGGAAGAGAGAAGGAGGAGAAGGAGAACGTAAAAGAAACAAAGAGAGGGTTGTAGTTTTTTGTAGTAACACAAACCCTACACTCATTGTATTTATATTGAATATAAATTATATATGACAATAATACCCTTTATAATAAAAGAAGGAAATAAAATTATGATAATAAAGGAAACTTAATTAAAGTAACTTAACACTCCCTCTCAAACTGGAGCATATAGGTCGCCCATGCCCAGCTTGGAACAACCAGCAACAAAAGCAGGACGAAATAATGCTTTGGTAAACATATCAGCAAACTGATCTCTAGAGGCAACGTAAGAAGTAGCAATCAGCTTCTGCTTCATAGCATCTCGAACAAAGTGACAGTCAACTTCTATATGCTTAGTTCGCTCTTGAAAAACAGGATTCCCAGCAATATAAATAGCTGCTTGATTATCACACATGATATCAATAGATTGATTAATCGAAAATCCAAGCTCCTGGAGAAGATATTTCAATACAACAATTCGGCCACAATATGTGCCATAGCACGATATTCAGCCTCCACACTAGACCTGGCAATGGTAGTCTGTTTCTTGCTTCTCCAAGTAACCAAATTACTAAGGCTTCTACAAATAGTAGAGCCCAATCAGTAGTCGTAGTAGTAGTAGTCATAGGAGCAGTAGCAGTAGAGCCCAATCAGCAGTCATAGTAGTAGTAGGAGCAGCAGTAACAGTAGCAGTAGTAGTAGTAGGAGCATGGTAGTAGGAGTCGTAGAAGTATTGCTCATGACGATAATATCAATATAAATATATTTACCACAGAATTCTCGATTCAAATAATTATATGCTTGACGGAAACCCAGCAAGACCAGTCAACCATAATCAATAAAGTACTCCGATTCTTGAATCTGCTGATTAGTAAGTGTTGTAATCCATGTTCACAAATCGAACATGATGAATCTGATCTCATACATATTGAGACTCAGAGAAAACCGATAAAAATTGTAACTTTAGGTGGCTGCGCACCAGAGAAGATGTAGGGTTATTAGGGGATTCTCAAACCAGCAATAGGATCAAGTAATCAAGTAGTTAGATCTGCTCTGATACCATGTCACAAAGCTGGTTAGAGAACCCGCAGCAAGTAGAAAGAGAGAAAGAAGGAAGAGAGAAGGAATAGAGAGAAGGAGGAGAAGGAGAACGTAAAAGAAACAAAGAGAGGGCGGTAGTTTTCTGTAGTAACAGAAACCCTACACCCATTGTATTTATATTTAATATAAATTGTATATAACAATAATACCCTTATGTAAGTAAAAAATGAAATAAAACTCTCATAATAAAAGAAGGAAATAAAACTATGATAATAAAGGAAACTTAATTAAAGTAACTTAACAATGCCCATATGTTAAGAGCATATATCTAAATCTTTGCACTCTGTTTCCTTAATACACTGCGACCCTCTATCTTTTCATGTGAACAAATGATCTCTCTCTCCCAGCAAGTTTTCTGAAACTTTCTGTTGAAACTTTACATCTAAACATCACCTCTACTGGAGCCATTGTTGACCATATTGATCTGAATTTTTCTAGTAAGAGTGAAAATTGACTGTTCTTTTGTCCAAATAATTCTAGATGGGCTTGCTTTCAAAATATTTTGATGATTAACCTCCTATGTTGTTTATTCAATGGGTAAAAGGAGGTCTTCCCTTCTTCCTGCATGCAATTGCAGTAATGTTTTCGGATTGCTACTGTCCAGGGACAAATCTAGGGAGAAGCAGAGGCAGAAGAACTTGCGAGCTAAGAAAGAGGCACCACAGAAAGATCCAAAAACCCATAAGCCGAACAAGAATGCAAATGCCGCATCCAGTGTCATGAGGAAGAAAACGGCAAAACAGAGACGTGCAACTCAGACAATTGAAGATGAAGACGAGATGGCTCGAGAGTACCGCCTTTTGAAGAAGTTGAAGAAAGGAACTATTGATGAAGATGAATATGCCAAGTTAACAGGGACAGAAGATTTGCTTTGAATTGGTTGGCCGAGCCATCTCAATGTCTTGAAGATGTTGAGACTTGAGACAAGGTTCATCTTGAAACTTGCCCACTGTACGTATCTGCATGACAAGCAAATGATGGATGGAAGGTCGACTTTTTCCTAGAAAAGCTCGAAACTGACAACAGGAAGCCCCAAATATCGAGTTTGGAATCTCTGGACGACCATCAACTTCACCTGCAGCCATTGATGCGAATGACTAGGGGTTAAGCGTAGAAGGACCTCAGATTATTTGGCATCCCGAAAGGATACCCTTGTTCAGACAAATCCGGCGGCTGAAGAGTATGACCGGAACCAGAAAGAACCATGTTTCACTTTGATGCTTTAAGTCATAGATGTAAAGCCTCCAAGCAAAGCTGGGTAGCTCTTGGTACACAGTTTGATTGATTTATGTTGGCGATAGGTTTGCGTTCTACCTTGAGAAAGGGTAATTAAACCTGTATATCTGTTCATCATAGTATGAGAATTTAACGCAAGTGAATTGTTCCTTCTTCCTTTTATTCCAGTTGTTTCTGGGAGTTAGAAGGTGGTCGACCCGTGACTCTTCAATACACGGATGGGCAAGCAATTGAAAATTGTCGATGTGATAGTACTTCTAGATTTTATTTTATTTTTACTTCTCTCTTCTATGTACATGTGTGTGCGATACTCACGTGGATTGCACCTGGATCTATTACTTTCTGCCCCACCCGCCGAAGCCTTTACCATTAGGTTTGCATGCCTGTCGGCATAGTACTTCTAGATTAATTTTCGAGGATGTAATCATGCAAATGATAATTGGGAACAGAGGAGGAACAGAGAAAGTTCCTTCTCCCCAACCGAACATCAGCGCACGGGGATGGTCATCGGATACCGCGTCGTGCAATATGGACATTACCGCTACTCATTTCTTGCGGAACTTAAGGAGCCAAAGCGATATGGTTCGTGGAAGCATTGAAAGCATTGGCAAGTGACTCTGACCTGGACGATAGCGTATTGCGCATTTCTACCGCCATTTCCCAAAATATTGATGGAAAAGGAGGTTTTCAAAAAGTCAAATAAGGAAAGAAATTTTCTCTTTTGCCATATAATGGAGACAATATGCTAAAATGTGATATGCATGTCACGCATCTCAATGAAAACAGATTTGACTGTCTTAATTATAGGAGCACCTTAAGTCTAACTTGTTAAACACTAGTCATAACCCAGATAAGTGGACTAGTCCATTCATGCAAAAACCGGTATAGACATCACCCGACCACTAAATTAAGTACTAGTTAGAGCCGTAGTGACGCAGAATGTGCCGAGTGTGGCATTGAAGTGGATACCAAATGAACTAAATTTGGAAATGGTTCTCGGGAAGCAAAAATGAGAGCTTGTTTTGGAAGAAAAGACAAGTGAGGTTTTGCCTCCATATCTTTCTATCTTGTCCCCACAAAGAAGGAGAAATGGAAGTTGACTAGATGAAAAGCAAGATGACTTTTTTATCTCTTCTCATGGTGCTTTTAGGCGAAGAAAGTAACTCCTTTTCCCAGGAGTGTTAATTTCCTCCTCAATTTCATCTCTCTCTCTCTCTCTCTCTCTCTCTCTCTCTCTTCAACTTCATTCGATTCTCCACAGAATCTCTCACTGCTCCCACTAAAGGAGGTTCTATGCACTGAGCCCCATTAGGTTCATTCATGGGAGCTAATTTCTTGCGAGTGGCCATCATCTCGACCTTTGAAATGGAATGCCCCGCGACTATAAATCATCAGGAGCTCCTCACCCGTGAAGTTGCACAGGAACGACTCTCGAACCCTCTCGCCCAAAATCAAACGCTTCTTTCGTTGACCCTCATGCATCATGCTATCATCAGTAATCATGGGACTTTTCCCCATTTTACATATGCCTCTTGTGACAACAAAATCATTAGCTATTTGACCTTAACCGTAAAGTGGGGGCAGCAAACGAGGGTTCTACCCGAAGATCATCACCCCCTTAGCATAGTACGAGAATTGCCTGCGAAATAGCGGCGAAAACTAATAATTAGATACAGTCGTGACAATTCATATGACTTCTCTGTACACATAATTGTATGGCAACCATTTTTTTCTTCGTTGCAGCAGTCAGACTGATTTAATGGCGATGGAGAGAAATACTTAGAAAATTTTGTCATGTTTGACTTGAGAAGCCCTGCCGTATTTATTAAAAACTAAAAAAAGAAAGAGCTAATCAGGAATCTTTAAGTCAGTTGTCGTTTCTTACCTTCTATGACATAATGTTTGATCCGACACAATATTGCATTTGGAGGTGGAATTCTTAAATAATAAAAACCAAGATAGAGTACACTGATGATATAGGCTATCAGAAATTTATTCGTCTTCTCGACGTCCTTCGCAATCCCACGAACACGCTGAGAGAATTCTCTTGCACTGGCATTCACGTGAACATACTAGAAAACTGTCTTGTTATATCTGCTGTCTCATCGAACTCCTCTTAGTTGTAATTATAACCAGTTCTTGTTTTATTATTGGTGGAGGAGCTATCCAGAAACTTCAAATGATTTAAACTTATGAAATTTGAATTATAGTGCTTGCAATATATAGATAGATTTATAAATGAAAGTTGAGGCATCGCCTTCCAAGTTGATTATGTGATAATTTGAAGAGGGTTTAGTCTCTATCGAATTTTTTTTTTTTTTTTTGGGTGTAAATTTGTGCATCTTGAGAGACTTGGTTACCAAGGTTTGTCGATATTCAAATCTCTTGGACACGTACAAAACCAACTTTGCCAGCGCGAAAGTCCAGATGAAATTTCTTTTCCCAATATCACTGCTTAATAATCATTCTCCTTCAATCAAAGCTTATACTACTGCAATGAAAAAAGCCCTAGATACATGTCTATGTCTTCGAAGTTGTCCTGAGACTTTGATTTTCAAATACACTGGCCGGCCACTGTCTTTCACATGTTCCCTTACTGATGATCTTAATACTTAATTGGTTGCTTGCCTTTATTATATAAATTAATAGCGTTGCATAATATAGAGAACCTTGTTCATCAATTCCATCTCACATGCTAGCGTTGACCCATCAACTTACTCCTGTTCCAAACTCTAGCTCATTATTTTATAGTACTAAGTGGTGTAGCTCTTCAGCATAACTATAACATAAATTAGTTACAATCCTTAGTTAAACTGCACTGTACCCGAGTAAGAACATCAAGAGAGAGATTCTCAGTTTGGCCTTTATCTCTCATATAGGACATATATATACTTATATATGTTGCTAGGCATTAATCGATGTCTGTGTTGTCGCAATCTCAATTATGACTAAGTTAGAAAAGGGCCAAAAAGAAACAAGGAAACACAACTTTTATTCATTAAGAAACCATGTCATGTCCAAAGAAGCTCTCTCTCTTGAAAGACTCATGAGTTACATTGTTGGAGTTTGACGCCAAGTTAAAGTACTGAGGGAGGTTATTGTGGAGGAGGAACGACTTGTCGTCTGAGCTGTCCATCGGTACAACTGGAGACGGCATGGCCACGGGCTCTTGCTGGACTTGTATGCACAGGATCTCGGCCTGAGCCACAGCGAGCTGCATCTGTAGCTGAGCCACCTGGTTTTGGAGGTAGGAGATGGCGCCAACGCATCCGTACACGGGGTCTCGGACTCTTGCATTGGCTTCGTACACAAGGCTGCTCACAGCGTCAGCTCTCTGATGCACTGGCAGCTCCTAAAAGAATTTCGGAAAAAGGATGTCTGATCATTAAGTATATGAATGATAATTGATCTGGGAGTAGATATTCATCAAGATTAAAGTTTGAAACCAAGTTCTTCCCCATGGAAGTTTTCAAGTAGGAAAAATGTTTGTCCAATCGCAAAGACATAAAACAGTAAGGAAACTAGGTCAAACTAGACATGGGATGTTTCAACAAGTAGCTAGGGCAAGATTGATCTCATTATGGACCTTTGAAGATGTTCTAGTATTGATTCTGAACCAAAAGCTGAAATATTCAGGCGAAGGAATTGATATACGGTGTTGAGCTGTCCTTTTGAGCAAGATCAAAAAATTTGTGAATATGGGGTTGAACAAGATTGATCTATGCATGACTGGGAATGTTATACTATAGCTAGTAAACCATTACCATCGGTTCTTTATATACTTCTATATCATGTTCGAGTATTAATTCTAAATCTTGAACACATATAATACTAAATATGGATGATTTATTGTGCTTTCAAGATCATTTTACGGATCAGCAACCTCAAAGAACGGTGCAAATGCTTGAGTATTAAGAAGGGTTCCATTTACTTTCGGCTTCGTTTGGAGGGGGGAGAGAGAGAGAGAGAGAGAGAGAGAGAGAGGGAGAGAGAGGGAGAACCTGCAACATTTTGCTGATGTTACTCGCACCAAAGACCTTGTGGACAATGGCGAAACGGTGAGGATCATCTGGAGGAAAATAAGGGGCGAATATGCAGCCTTTAGCGCATCGACGTCTCAGCAACTTGCAAGATGCGCAAGGCGAGTTTCCTCCCATTTCTTCTCCTTTGTGTTTTTCAGAAACAAATATGGCTTTCTAATCGAGAGAGAGAGAGAGAGAGAGAGAGAAGTTGGACTTGTTGAGAATGAGGGTTGGCAGTGGATATTTATAATCGCGAACGACGTGTGTGATCTTTTTCCACTCAATCAAAAAACCAACTTTTTCGAGAAGAACACTGTTTATGTTTATATTAAGCAAGTGACGAAGTGTGTGTGTGTGTGTGTGTCACTATTATTATTTTATGGTAGGTGTTGATGTTGTGTCTGAGCTTTACCTAATAATATATCAGGCAAGGTTCAAGTTCTGAAGCAGCACATTTAATGCCCAAGAATCTTTAGCATCCGCCCATTTTCAAAATGGGTTTTATACTTCCAGTGGGTAAGAAGAGGAAGAAATCTTGATACATACATAGATATCCTTTCCATCCTGTTCAGCTTTGAGCTAGCGCTCCATTCTAATTAATGCTGCTGATTCATGATATTATTACTTATGCAAAGTCATTGCAACCAGTATGACAGTAAAAGTATATGACTGTTGCTGAATTTTTGTAGTAAAATTAGATAAGTTAATGGTTAGAGAAATTAACTTTTTCCATGTGCTGATCCATATTTTAATTAGTGGCAAGCTCAAGTGACAAAATAAAAGTCGAAAGAAAAAATCCTATAAGACATGATAGAAGTGTTCATTTGATTGATTCATTATCTTAACATCACTTGATTCTCAACAAAAATTAAGGTTTAAAATATCAAAATGAAGACATGACTTTTTATATCCAAATACTATAACACTATCTCACATGGCCGAAACTCGTATGTGCTCCCCATTGTAGACATTCCCTTTCACCTAAAATAATCATGATAGGTAAAGTATTACATGAAATTTATTGTATCATTCCAAATTGATGGAAGTAGACATGATTGATTTGGATAGATGAAACGCATTATTAATGCGCACCTAAAAACATTTCTATATAAGGGCCTTGAGGAACTTAAAATACTATGCATCTTACTAAAAAATAATGCAACCACCCACTTGATCTAAGAATTTTAATTGTTAGATGAACATATTGCTCGGTAACATCTTTAACAATCTAATTTGGCCATAGTGGTCACCCTTCCAACATGGAAGAGCGAGATGGGGGGTTTGAATCCCCACCTTCTCAGGAGGGGTTGGGGTGGGGACGTATTAGTTTTAGGAGTGGGTTTCGACTCTTATGCCCTGCACAGAAGCATGACAAAAGTCTGAGAGTGAGAGTTAGAGCAGGAATAGAATAGGACTAACAAAAAAAAACAAAATCTGGCTGTATACATATATATGAGCAAGTTGCTAATAAAATGTAATCAATCAATCGTCAACCCCCCACACATCCCTTCCCAAAATTAGATCGAACTGCTTTGTGGCTGAAGAGAAATCCCACCCGATTGGTGCCTCATAGGTCTAACTCAAGTTGGACAATTAGGGTTGTCTAGTGGCCGCCTAAAAGGCACAGACATAACGTCCAAGTGAAGACGAACGCCATCAACGAGAGTGATTAGGTGGCCTTTTCCTCAGATGTCTGGTCGCCACGTTTTTTCTCCTCTTCTGATTACTTTCTGGTAGAGAGAGAGAAGGGGGGTGGGGCGCGGGCGCGGGGCGCGCGCGGCGCTATTAGACTTGTTTTCCTCGTTTAAGAGACCTTTCGCGTAAGGTTAAAAACTTTTGAACGGATGATAATCACCACGTCTTAAACTGCTCAAAAACCTAATATTCAAGAAAATCAAGATCATCAAATGGAGGGCGATGCCCTTCTTTCCTCTTATGATTACTTTCTAGTAGAGAGAGAGAGGGGAAGTTATTAGACCAAGTTCGGGACACTTGGAGCATAGAGGAACACTTAAGTGTTAAAAGTTAAGAAAGTTACATTTAAATGTCAAAATCAGAGCAAATTGATAATCTAAGTGCCAATAGCGAGAAAATCCAACCAAAATACTAATGTAGCAATTTTCCGATAAGGTTAGTGCAAAATGATGTCATTTTGCATGCTAACATGGTTAGAAAAGTGAAAAAATAATGTCATTTTGTTGCTGACATGCTAAATAAGTAATATAAAAATTAATTAAATTAAATTTAAAATCAAATTAAAAAAAAAAAAAAAAGGAAGAGAGGAAGGAAGAAGATGAACAGCGGCTGAAAGCTCAACCCTCGCCATCACCGTTGCCCCAACGTCACCGGGCTAGGGGCCGGCGACCTCGGCCAACCCTCCCCCATCATCACCTTTGGCCCTTCCTAGTAACGGCGATAAGAGCTGAGCCCTCGTTGCTGTTCATCTTTTTTTTTTTTTTTTTAATGGTTTTAAATTAAATTAAATTAATTTTTAAATTAAAATTCAAATCGGCACTAAAAAGATGATGTTTTTGCATTTCTTTGCTAAGTCGGCTCTCCAACAAGCCATATAAGCGAGCAAAATTAATAAAAAATTATCACATAAAATTTCCAACAAGGTTCATCAAAGATAGTACTTAAGTGTCCTATTTTTTTATTTTTTTTTTATAAAAAAAATTACACTTAAGTGTCGCTTTCCTAATTTTTAGCATTTAAGTGTCTTCTTATTGATGCTTGAGGTGTTCTTTTGCCTTATTAGACCTCTTTCCTAGCTTAAGAGACCGAGTAAAGTTAAAAACTTTTGAGAGATTGATAATCACCACGTCTTGAACTGCTCAAAAACCCTAATCTTCAAGAAAATCAAGATCATATAATGGAGGAGGATCGACGTGAATGTTTGTTAGACAGACATTCACGTGGGTGGGCAATGCATCTCTCTCTCTCCATGGATTTAGTTAATGCATGATGGTTTGACTACAATAATCATTGATTCGATCAACTCGATGGTCACGAAGCCAAAAGACAGGAGACTTATCTAGTCTCGTGCTGCAACATCCATCGTATATAAAGTCTAGGATGGGAGCCTAAAAGCAGATGTCACGTTGCTCAACAATATTTTTCACGCGTAGTTGGTATTCGCTGCAATATTGTATAACGTGAAACCTCCACTTTGATGGATCTTATAGGTTTATCACATAAGTAGTCTACGCACAACCTCTTTTCTTATTGATATATATTGAGACATGGAATGCTATCAAGGAGAGATTTAATATTTTACATTGATAGCCAATGTACAAAATAGAAACCCTAGTATTTTTATTTTTTGTGCTTGGCAATAGAAATCCCAGTTATTTCCACTTTTTTTTATAGTCTTTGTTAAACAATATCATGTCAATATAAAAAACGTGAAGCCTTCGTGCACTGTCGGCAAATTGACCGATGCCATCCACTGTTTTTTTCCCCTTCAGCTGCACAATCAAAGTGGAAAACGAGGGTTTTACTTGAGCTTTTAGCCGTCGATGTGTGTTACACGTTATAATTTTATAAATGCCCCATCCACGTAATTTTTCATCTCCTTTTTGGCTTTAAATTCGTACGGCCCTTCATACGAATAATTAAAAGTACGAACAGTGATCATACGTCCGTAATTCAACGGGAACCCTATGACCGTATCGCATCATGTTTGACATCTGCATCGTCAAAATTTCCTCTACATTGCACAACTCCAAATGGATTGCTACTTTTTTTTTTCTTTTTGGTCGAAAGAAACTTTTTGGATGTTCAAACACCTAGCTCTACAAGGAAACCTACCAAAGGCAATTAATGAGATCCTGACATCAGACCGAGCTCTAGGAATTCTTTAAAGGAAACTTATTTCGAGAGAGGTAATTTTATGTGTAAATATAGATTTCTCTCGCGGAATTTGAAGAACCCTAACTCCCATCCCCTTTTTAAATACTCCCCGCATTAATTGCCCGTCACATGATTCCAAGCTTTCTTTCTAGTCTTCCGAAATAAAACAAGCTCTCTTGCTCTTCTCACTGTCTGTCTGGAATCATACGAATCGATTTTTCTTTTGCTTCTTGCAACAACTTCAAGCACCAACACATTTAATGCGGATTCTCCTCTATCGTGGTGTGGCCCTTTTGTAATTATTCTCTCAATGAAATACGATGTCTCGCTGCACCATTTTTGAAGTAGCTTAACCCCAGATTTTCACAGAACCCGATCACCAGCAAAATGCGTGCTTCTATCTTCGGAGCTATAGGAAGTTTTTGGTCACATCCCGTCCATCAGTTTACCCTATTTTTACCCTACCGTTTCATGGAGAAATACCCTTCTCCAGAACCCTTTTTTAGCGTCGATTTGATATTACAAGGTTCATTTCGATCTTCCTATCTTATGATGTTTCCATTCTAGATTTTGAACAGAAATTTTCGATGGTGGGTAGTTCATTTATTAGTTTATAGTACTTGCTAGTAATTGAATAAGAAATTACTTGCCGACACGTGATGACGGAACTTAAATAATTAAGCATAATCTCAAATAAGAAACTGAATTGTATTTTTGAACTAAGGTTAATTGGAAACCCGTCCCTATCTAGCGAGGTTGTCTCGCTGACAAGTAATAGGGAGCAGAGCCGCCATTAATGACCTTTGTCATATATTGTTTCCAAACCCTAGCTCTCGGAACATGAAAGACGACCATCGGAACGTTAAGAATCTCTGCTTGGTTCCTGTGGTGGGAAGAAAACGAATGAGAAATTTTGAACATGGCTTTAGTGAAATTAAATTTTAATTAATAAAATTTGTCATTTCTAAAATACTACTCTTCTCGTGTCATGTGTCACCAATGAATCGAAGACAATTAAGTACGGTAAGAAAAAAGGTACGATGACTTGAAAATACTTGTTAACAAAATCATTTAATATATAATTAAAATTAGATTATGAAGGTAAAAACAGACATCTTCCACCACCTTAGAAGAAGGGAAAAAAAGAGAAACGAGACCTTCGATGCGTTGCATTAAATGATCATCAGCTTCGTGTTCTATGAAAGATTCATTTTCGAGATGCATGGTCTGTTCTCTATCACGGTGCCGGTCGTAATTAAGACTGTTTACATCGGTAATCTCGCCGCTAATTAAAAATATTATTGGAGTTGTCTTTTCTCAAAAAAGAAAAAAAAAATTGCCCTTCTGGTCGAATTATTTAATTATTTTGCAAGGTAGATGAAACTTGGCGACGGGAAATCAATGAAGCGCATTGTTGTCACGAATGGTGCATTATTGTCATATTGACCGAAGGTTTTTTTTTTTTTTTTTTTGTCAGTCCTATTCTATTTCTATTCTACACTCACTCTCAGACTTTTGCCCTGCAAGTGGGAGTCGAAACCCACTCTTGAAATTTACGCGTCCCCACCCCATCCTCTTCTGAGAATGTGGGGATTTGAACCCCTCACCTCCCCCTTCCATATTGGAAGGGTGGCCACTAGGGCGAATCCCAGTGGTTGACCGAAGGTTGAAGAAGCATGGTTCAAGCCCTGCCATTTTTATTTTATTTTGTGTACATATTTGATAATAACTTTACAAACTCCAAAGCCTTAAAGTTGCTTGCTTTAGTAAATATTATTAAAAGCCCTAGTACGGCCAAGCTCGTGGCAGGAAGTGGACCGTCCGATGTGGAGCCCGTTAGGACTTCGTGTTTTTAGATCTTCTAGGTGATTTTGGGCTTTGGTCACTCGGCCTATAAAATAATTTGAGTGTTCCCAAAAGCCTAAATGTCTATTAGGGTCGGGGCCCGAATGTAAATTTAGCATGTGTAAATACATTTATATATTTATATGTGTATGGTTATTTAAGGGCCTGTGCTATGCGCGGGCCTCCCTCCTTGCGATCTATGATCGGTCAAAACTATAATCGAGTATACTCATTTATAAAATTAATATGAAAATATTGAATTTGATCTTTCTTTCTTGAATGCAATACAAGATTAGTGTTTTATTGTAACTAGGCCGTATAATATGCTCTTGACTGTATGATATTACAATATTTTTGACAAACTAGTGAGGACAGTAAACAAAGCACTAATGGCGTGTGTGGTTATTATGGACACGTAGACACGGTTTGACTAAATCATTTATCACATTAATGGGGCATTGCATGAGTTTGGAATTCAGTTATTTTGACATATTCAAAAAGTAAAAAAGAACCTGATATTCATTTAAACTCTATTTACAGTGCAGAAAAAAGTGACATTTTAAAAAAAAAAAATTCTTCCAATAAGTTTTTTTTTTTTTTTTTTTTTTTTTTTTTTTTTTTTTTTTCAGATAAACAACAATATTTCTCGGTATTTGGCTGAAATCTAAAAATAAACAGGAAAATATATTACATCATTTGATAAGAAAATTTGATTTGATTTTCCTAAATAGTCATACACTATTTGGGTGCCACTGACTTGCACATGGATAGCTTGAAATCGGGTCAGGTACTAGGGTCTTCGATCCGACCTTGATGGACCCTGACTTAGGCTTTGGGGACTTGAACAAAGGGCACGAGCATGAGCACTAATCTTAGGTTCACAAAGGCCATGCCCATGAATTTGGTGCTCATGCTCGACTCCTTAGTGCCCTAGCTCTAGTCCACAAAGGTCAGGCCTGAAGATCTAGTGCTTGTGCTCAAATCCTCAATACTCAAGCTCAAGTCTATTGAGGCTAAGCTCAAGTCCACAAAGGTTGAGTGCGAGAATTTGATGCGAGCACCTTGGTCCCCAATGCTCAAGCTTGAGTCTCCAACACTCGAACCTTGTCCATTGAGGTTAGGCTCAGGCTCAATATAATGGACCTAGGCCCAACCTCGATGGACTTGGGTTTGGGTGCTTGGACCCAAGGTCTTAAGCTCAGGCATAGGAGATTTGAGCACTAGCACTAGGGTCACAAACACAAGCATTGGGGAGCCAGGCACGGGCATCGAGGTCTCAAACATGAGCATTGAGTCCCTAGCCTCTGCCTCAATAGACATTGGCTTGGGCATCGAGGTCTAAGCCCACGTTGAGGACTCAAGCATAACCTTTGTGGACTTGGGCCTAAGTGCTTGGGCCCCAGTTTGAGCAATGCGAACTTGAGCATGGCCTTTATGGACCCAGGCCTAGGGGGGCATCAAGCATGGGCATCGAGGCCTTGAGCTTGATGGATTCGAACGTGGCAATGGGGACTTAGGCACAGGCATCAATGTCATAGGCCTAACCTCAATGGGCTCAGGCTTAGGCACTGAGGACTCGGTCTTGAATACGTGGATTTGAGCATGGACACTAGGGTTGCGGACCTAGCCTCGATTGACTTAGGCCTGGGTCAAAGTCCCATGAATGAGTTTTAGGATTTGCATTTCAAAGCACAAAGTTTCTAATCAAAGCACCGATATATAATAATATTTTGGAAATGATTTTGAATTTTTTTAAAAAGAAAATTATTTTCCCGAATTTAAGTATAGATTTTCCATTTATTTATTTTCCTAAGCAATCCATATATCGAAAAATGAAGAAAATATTTTCACGAAACAAATGGAGTTATAGCTTTTGGTTTTGATGATATTTTGGTTCTTGAAATCTCATTCAAAATAATAGATGTTACCAAGATGAAGTTTTCATTGGAAGTTGAATGGATGAAGAAAAAAGCTTTCGAGGAGCACTTTTGTTAACTAGTCCTACTCCAAGGGGCATTTGTTGAGTAATGATATTTTAATGATGTCATGAGTAATCAATATTTTGAAAAGTAAATCATTTCTTATTATATATCCTTAACAAGGCATTTGTTCAAAGATTGTTTCTCAAAGGGTATGTTTGTTCGAAGGAGAACTATTTCCAAAGCATTATGTTCTTACTTTTCGGTATTTGGATGACAACAAACTAATCAATTTAGGGAAAATATTTTCCATGAACTGAAAACAACTTACATTGGAGGGAAACGACTTTCTTTTTGATAAGAATGAAATTACTTTTCCTAAATCTTTAAATAAGTGAAAGCCAATGATTTTTATGGAATTTTTTTTTTTTTTTTTATGATGAAATTTGAAACAAAGACAAGATAAGCATTTTTATGCTTATAATAGCCCACTTTGATGGAAAATTCGCCTCCTAATCTTTCACAAATCCTTCTCCCAAACAAAGTTTTTTTAATTTTCTCTTCCATTATTGTTCTCTTCAATCTTTCCCCAGCTTTTCGAAGTCATCTTATCAATCAAAGTGAGTGGTAAGATGCTCATTTAAATCTAACACACGAGTCATGAATCTTCTTAGATTTGGGATATCAATCAATTTCATGATCAAGATATATTATTTACATGTTTGACTAATTTAACACGAATCATAAGAAATGACCATCGATCTATAGCATGAGTGCTCTCAACCGATTCCTAACTCGAGAGCAGTCAATTTTAGAAATTCACACATTTATTTCATATGCCAAAATATAACATCCTCAGCAAAGAACGTAGGTTTTTATAAACTTTTCGCTTTGAAAAGTCTCAAAGACTTTGATTCATATTTCAATAAACCTGAACTGGAACCTGAACAAGATTGAGGATATCTTTTCGGATCGGCCCCTGGACGAGCATCTCGGGCATTACCAATGCGAGCATCCCCTCACGCGATCTCACCGCTCATCAATCCGCGCACTGTCCAGGTGGAACCCATCCAACGGTCCCACGTCATTCCACGTAACACCCTCCCGTCCGTTCCACCCGGGTACTTTTATCATTTTCGGTCGGAGCAAATATAGCATGCGCTCAGATGCACGTGAGTTCAATTTTAACGCTGCGTCACTCTCCTACTCTATCTCCCCCTTCAATTCTTCCCTGTTTCAGGGTCTCCGAATTCGCCGCAAATTCACAGCAAATTCACAGCAAATTCACCGTCTTGCACTCGCTCTCTCCGCAATCCAATTCAGTCGTTGTCGTTCGATACCATCTTCGTCTGCTCTCGTCCTTGACCCGATGACGCTCGAGGCTTCTCGAATTTCGTCTCTCTTGAACGGGGAAAGCGGCGGCGCTCTTTTTCCCCGCTTTTCCCCTGCTTCCTCGCCGTTCTTGCCCTGTTCGGCGAAACCCCTGACGGTTCGACTCGCGCGTGGAAGGAATGAGCAGCTTCTGGTGGTCTGCGCCTCGAAAGGAGGGAGCAATCGGCAGTTGAGCGGCGTGGTGTTCGAGCCCTTTGAAGAGGTCAAGAAAGAGCTCGACCTCGTACCCGCTTCTCCGCACCTCTCGCTCGCTCGCCAGAAGTACTGTGACCCGTGCGAATCTGGAGTTAACGAGCAAATCAAGTAAATGTTTGATTTTATAGTATTTTTTCCTTCTTCCTAATTATGGGTTCGTTTGGCTATCTGTTTCTTTGTATGCTTGGGATTGGTTTCACTACTGTTGTTCTTGTTCTTGTTCTTGTTCTTTAGATGGGTCGGATTGTTATTCTTGTATGTTCTTTTTAATAGTCAGTTATTCTTGTATACGTTCTCTGTATTGGATGTCGATGTGTGTGATTGGCTTCATTTCTCTGCAATGCTTGTTCGAATTCTGGCTAATTTCTTTGCTTGATCAATGGCAGTGTGGAGTACAATGTCTCATATGTGTATCACGCCATGTATGCCTACTTCGACAGAGATAACGTCGCGCTCAAGGGTCTTGCAAAGTAACTTTTGTCGAACACTTTATCTCTTCATCAGTCGACAACTTGTCGGTGCTTTTTCCTATCTTCACACTGTTTGATTTTGACAGATTCTTCAAGGAATCAAGCGAAGAAGAGAGGGAACATGCAGAGATATTAATGGAGTATCAGGTATGCGTATGCTTTGTTAGTTCATCTGCTGTTTTGGACTTTTTGTCTGTTGTGATGGAAGGATGATTCTCAACGGATATATGATTGCAGAACAAAAGGGGTGGCAGGGTGAAGCTGCGGTCTATAGCGATGCCATTTTCGGAGTATGATCACGAGGATAAGGGAGAGGCACTATATGGTGGGTGACCTTCTAAATTTCCTGTGACATCCTTCATCTGACATTGCTCTTGAATGTCGGTTTTTCTGCGTTTCTGCATGGACTTGATGATCTGAAAATTGCAAAAGCATAATCTGTGCATATGTGTACGGAAATACAACTGTGGTCTCCAAATGATTTGTATAAAATTTATGGCCTTTCGTTGTCTGGCCGCTTGCTTGTTAGTGCATTCTGTGGAAACTAACTATGCTACATGTGCTGTGTGAATGTTGGATTTCTTTTATAAAGGGTACTTATGCTAAGAGATTGTTTAAGATATAGCTTTGGCTGGCCAATGAAAATTAATGCTTCCTCATAAATAAATCAGCATCATGGATATATTAGGATGGTGAGCCTCAATCAGATCCCTACTTTATTTGGTTCTTCAGAAACGCTTTAAATTTACAATGTAGTGTTGGAATTGAACATTAAATTATGTTTGGGGACGTTGAAGCTGTTCCTGCTTATGATGCACCAGGACAATATGGACTGTCAGAAAATTTTTGAAAAATAATTGGAGAACCTATATAGATGCTAGACTTCGACAGGATTGCTGATGCATTGTTCAAGACTCGAATAACTAAGTTTCACCACAGGAGTGCACCTATAAAATTTCTTCTTTCACAACTTCTTTTCTTGCTTTTGGCTGGCTTCTGTGCATGTTATATTTTGCTCTACTTTTTTTTTTTTTTTTTTTTTGTGGGGGGGGCAGAGTCTTATGTTTGATTCGACTATTTTTGATTTTTGGTTCTAATCAGTACATTCCGTTCACATTTACATGAGGAACTTAATGTAAACTTGCAAGTTCTGTGTTGGCACATGCTTTTTCTCCCAAGCAGATGTGCCTCCCATTCTGCTTTGACCTCTTTCTGTTACCAATGGCCCCTGCGGCAATTTAATAACTCGAATTCCTTGATCCAGCTATGGAGCTTGCATTATCTTTGGAAAAGCTGACAAATGAAAAGCTTTTGAACTTGCAAAAAGTAGCTGAGCAGAACCATGATGTGCAGTTGATGGATTTCATTGAGAGCAGATTCTTAGCTGAGCAGGTGAAGACTGAAGAGATTTCCATGACCATGCTTGCTGTTTCACATTCATTTGGAAGATGATAATGGATCTTGGATAATAGTATTAATATGATTTAGCCACATCTGTCTTTCTTTCTTTTTTCCAGGTGGAAAGCATCAAGAAGATATCTGAATATGTAGCCCAGCTGAGAAGAGTGGGCAAAGGACACGGTAAGAATCCGACAGCAAATTTTTGGACAGTCCCTAATCCTAGCAATTTTACACCTTACACCTAGTCAGGTTCTATTTCTTCCGCTATTCTTGATTCTTTCTTTCCTCTGTTCCAGGAGTCTGGCACTTCGATCAAATGCTACTCCATGAAGAAGCCGCAGCATGATGGGAAGTTGGGCATCTTGCTTCTCAAAGAGTTATGGAGATTGCTATCCTAACAAAGCGTCGATACTAGCGATTGCTTACCCGAGTGGTGTGGTTTGGACTGTTGCTGAGAATCTGTGCTTGTAAATATAGGTAGGAACAATGGCAAACTGAATTTCCATTTCTTTCAGTGCTTTGTTTTAGGATTCAAAGTAGCGGCGAGTTACGGATTCGCCCATTAGTGGCTGTTTCCTTGACAAGGTAAATCTTCTTCTCTTTAGAGAGAGATCCCTCGACTTTCCTTGCATTGCATTGCATTGCATGCCTGATAATGTGAACCTGAGCGCTGGGGAGCGAGCGATGGCTATAAATTTGGGGAAATTATCTGCTGTGGAATTGCTTCTTTCCACTGGCTGTTCTTTAAGCGATATGTTCTTTTTGAAATGCAGAGGAAACCATAGAACATGTTACGAGAAGCAGAATGTCTTCTTTTTCTCTCTAACTGGGTTATGTTCAAGCACAAATATAAATTTTGCTACGCTAACATCTCTTTGGAAGACGAAGATGGATCAATAGAGAGGAATTTCTTAATTATACGGTAAATCGACGGTAGTTATTGAATCGTTATTTTCGTGTGAGATCTACCGCATCAATGGCTGAGGCTCGCTCGCATCATGTAATTGCCAATGTGAAGTTAGACAAGCGTTTCGAAGTCTCTCCTCTACCTCGTGTTTCTTTGATTTTATTCGACAAAAAAATCAGAATGTTTCTCTCTCGATTCCGTTTTCCTTGGTAGAGGTATAAGATATTATTCAAATTTTACAATATTATGAAAAAAAAACTATATATGAATCTACATGTTAAGAGTTGTATCTTGTGAGTGCTTCAAATGTTTTGAATATAAGGAAAAGCCAAAATCAGTGAGCAATGATATTAGAATTAAGAAAAAAGTAGGACTTACAAGTCGTAAAAATTACATCTGAATCTACATGTTAAGAGTTGTACCTAGTAAGATTTCTAGCATTTCCTTCTTCTTCTTTCTTCTTCTTTTTGTAAATTTCATAAAAATCTATCCAAATTTTTACGTTATTTAAGCAATGGATCACAAAAAATTTGCAAATTACTTGAAAGTTAAAAAGATGCATCACAACAAACAACACCCCTGTTTTAAAATTATATTTAATTTACCGTATAAGTATCTAGATCTATCACATCTATCAAATCAACTGTAGTTGCATAAAGACCAATGAGAAAGCATTTATTTGCTTGTTTGACATGCAAAGCTCTTTGCAACCTGAATATAAATACTAGTCCTTAGCATGGAAAGAAACAATCATCTAAGGAAAATTAAATAATCGAAATCGATTACGTGGATAGTTAAAATTCCATGCAAGAAAGGTGTATAGTATATTAACCTATTTATCTTCTTTAATTGAATATATAAATCTCAGAAAATAGAAAAGATTGCAATTGAGAGGGAAACTAAATAGCTATTGTATGTAATCTTATACTCACGTGTGATTGAATTATATCGTATGATATTGTTTGTAGAGGGGAATATTTATTATAATTTTGATTGAATACTTAGGATAACTTTTAAAATTGAAAATTATAAGGTTTGTAAATGACTTGAAACCAAAGGAACACCTGAAACTAAATCATCTCCATCCTAATACCCGAGAATGTGGGGATTCGAATCCCCTACTTCCCTCTTCTTATGTAGAAAAGGTGGCCACGGGGGGCAAATCCTAATAGTTGTTTTTAAAGAGTTGATTTGCTCTTAAATGTTAACTACCGATATTTTGTTTAATTAATAATATTAATAAATTAAGAATTAATATGAAAATGGATTTGATTGGATGACTTTATAAATTGCAGCTGGAATCATTTTTTTTTTTTTTGTAGATAACATACAAAATTTTTATCCAGTGCATAAGTCTACGCATCACAAGATTCATCACAAGAACCGCTCCTCGATTCAATGTGGAGCAATTTCTTCTTCTTAAAGGTATGAACACTTCTTTGCTCTATGATAATGTAGATATATATATAAATTAATAGGAGATATATCGCTTTAACTATTGAGTAGTAAATTTTACTGCAATATATAACGAATATGAAATCAAATGTAGTTTATTCACATAATATACTAACACATATTTTGATTACTAAAATCATAATTGTAATTTTATGTGGATAAATTTAATATGAGTTCTACCAATAATCCATCTTTACAATTCAGCTTAAATGAACTAAACATACAAAAAACAATTATCTCTAGAAAAAATATACATATGAACGACGTGGCGCGGGGCGGGGCGAGCCCATTACCAGCCCCGGCCCGCGAAAATCCCTTCACCAGGCCCCCGAAAAAGAGAGACAAATTGGCTTTCCGACTCGGACTCTGCGCCCAACCAACCAATACGATGCTGCCGTACCGGGTCGATCCGTACCGGTTCGAATCGATCCGTTTTCAGCCAGAGAGAGAGAGAGAGAGAGAGAGAAACTCGTTTTTTCTTCTCTTGCGGGAAACCTTCGAAAGAGAGAGGGAATGGCGAGGGCTATGGCGGTTGCTCTTCTGCTGATGCTGACTGCGATCGCCGGCGCGGGTTCCGCGGCCGAAGAAGCTTTCGATGTGCGGGAGCATATTTCCACTGTCACCAGGTAACTCCTTGTCCTTGATCTGAACCTCTACTGTTCGACGGTTTTCCCCAACGAATACAGAACAATCGGATCGGTCTCCAACTCGCGTTTCCGCCTCGGTGGAACTGTCTGAGTTCGATTCCTATTGAAGGAACTGTTTAAGTTCGATTCTCGTGCGTCTTAAGCTGAATCTCTCCCCAACCCCACCGGTTCGTTTCAGTAGGAAAGCGCGCTAATTTTCGCTGCGGGAAAGCGTGACGATCAGTTCTTTCCGAAGTCGGATCGCGGTCTTCTGTGTTGCCCTATCTTGCTTTATTTTTCTGATGCAGGTATGGTGCGGTGAAGGACGTCGCGAGCAACGCCTACGTGCCGTCCAGTGTGCCCGATGGATGTACTCCTATTCACTTAAATCTTGTGGTAATCTCTGCTTCTTTTATGTTATATGGTTGCATTGGTGATTGGGTTTGATTGCTAGACTGGCCATCTCATCATTCTCGGTCGAAGTGTTTGTACTGACTGGTGTAGTTAAACCTTTAAGGAGTAACATGTAGAGGCTCCTCTGTGAAGTTTGTGGAGTTTTCTGGTTTATTCCTATCTTAACTTGGTCCTGCCTTATTGCCTGCTGTAGATTTATTAGGCATTCTGCCTGCTTGCCGGGATTTGTATCCTCTTGGATCAACTAACTTAAATTTACTCCACTTGACTTATGAAAACTGTGAGGTTGATAAGGTTGCAAAGTCAGCCTTTGAATAGGGTGGTGATCATCCACCGGGCACAATGTCCAGGAGTGGGAAGTTTTAGGAACACATTAAAATTTCTTGGCGATTCTCTAGCTTGCATACATTAGATCAGCAGTTGTGTTGGTACTTTCAGTTGCTACGAGTTGTTTCCAAATATGCTGAGTTATGATATCCTCATCATTTGTGTTTCTAACACCCAGTTCTTGTATACATAGGCTAGGCACGGAACTCGCAATCCAACCAAGAAGCGAATGAGAGAGTTGGAAAATTTGGCTTCTCACATACAGGAACTCGTAAGAGATGCTGAAGAAAAGAATTTAGCACATAATACTCCTGCTTGGTTGCGGGGATGGACATCTCCTTGGAAGGGGAAAGTGAAAGGTGGAGAGTTAATTAGCAAAGGAGAAGACGAGTTGTATGATCTTGGAATCAGGACCCGTGAAAGATTTCCTGAATTGTTCAGTCAAGACTACCACCCTGATATATATAGACTGAAAGCAACACAGGTAAGCAAATAAAGTTGGATAATCTAAATTGGTCTGTGGTTCTATTACGACACATCATAATGAATTCTGAATTGCATTCAGCAAGGTCATATTGTCTGGGAATGTTTCTCTCTTTCTGTCCACCGTGAAGTTGTCCTAATTATTCTTCTTTCCAATGATACAAGGTCCCCCGGGCAGCAGCAAGTGCTGTGGCTTTTGGAATGGGGCTATTTAGTGGAAAAGGAACTCTTGGACCAGGGAAGCATCGAGCTTTTGCCGTCGCCAGTGATGCAAGTGATATGTTGCTCAGATTTTTTGATTCTTGTGCAAATTACAAGGTATTTTCCATGTGAGTCTATGGTGTTTTTCTGAATTTAAGAGCTCGCATATATCTGTCTGCACGAAGCCTAATATTCAAGGCTCTTATTACGGCATTTAAAAAAAAAAAAAAAATTGTATCGGAGTATCGAAAGCCCATGTTGCTGCATAACTCTTGGACTTTTGGGACAGATACATTAACGAAACAAAGGCATTCTGATTTTTGGTGCAGAATATTAGAAAAAAGCAGGAGCCTGCTGTTGATAAGCTTAAGGAACCCATTTTGGACGAAATTACCGGGGCTATAGCAAGTCGCTATAAGTTGAATTTTACAAGGCAGGACACAGCTTCTCTCTGGTTTCTCTGCAAAGAGGTGACAATATCTGATTCCCCTTTTGATTGTTTTCCCCTTGAGAGATGTGCTTATCTTGTGCCAAATTCAAGACTAGTTATACTTTCTCCATTTAGAACTGACCATGTGGTTATTTTTTTTTCATTTCTCCCTTTTCAGGAGGCATCACTGTTGGATATAACTAATCAAGCATGTGCTCTTTTCAACCCCAATGAGGTAAATTGCTTTCTACTGTTTTTTTCCCCCTGGGCCTATTATTTACCAATCTCCATGCAGTTTGGTTGAGTAATGATGGTATCTCGTGGGTGCCCACTTTGAACTCGGGCCACAACTTTTAGTTTATTGAACCTTTTTTTTTTGGTTGTTTCTGAACATCTATGTTGGTAACATGCTTAAATATTAGGTACTTGATGTTGAATAATTAATCATTCACATGGTGAATTTTGGTGAATGTCTAAGGTTTATGGAACCATGAATTTAGTGGTGTCAGTTGCAAATTGAATGCTTTATTTGTCAAACTTAAGTATTTTTTGAAGTTTGAGGAGCTTTTCTTCCCTGACGATTTTATGCTTTACTTCAATTGATATTTTATTTGGTAAGATTGCTTTGCTGGAGTGGACCGATGATTTGGAGGTGTTTATGCTAAAAGGATATGGTAAAGCACTGAACTACAGAATGGGCGTACCTTTGCTGAAAGATGTCGTTCAATCCATGGAGGAAGCTATTCAGGCAAACGAAGGTGACACAGATGTTTCAAGTCTCATCTTGTTTGACCTTTCTGTCTCATTTTACTAATGGAAGTGTGTCAGTAAATAAGCTTAACCTTTTCCAGATGGACCTTCTTTATGAATGCTTTGGTAGAGCTGAGTGAGGGATGATTTCATAGTGTTAGAAAGGAAAATTGGAACGATTCTTCTATTTTTTGTCTTTTTAATAAATTGTTGACTGTATGTGCCTTTAAATAATAAACAAATAAATTCAGTTCCTAGGCATGCTATGTAGTATGTTGTTCTCTCAAAAATCAATCTTCAAAATTCAGTTTTCCTTTTATCTGTTTATTCTCGATTTGTATCTGGGTTTTCAATAATCAGGAGGATCCTGCTGGTCAGTTTCTTTCTACATTTGGGTAATTGGATGAGTCTCTTATTGGATATTGAATTCTAATTCTAGAAAACCTTTGGAACTCCTGGATCTGGGCAGGGGCCACTGCAGTATTAGACTTTGTTTGGTGTTACCAACTTTGGTTCAAAAGAATGACGGATTTTTGTTCATGCATAGAATGTAGAAAGGAACCATATGTAAACAGATCAAACTATTTGTCCCATGTGTCACATTCAGGGCAGTTAATGTAGATTTCATTAACGTGGTCCTTATGATAGACTGTGACCTATCTCTAGTAATGGCATCTGCACTGAACTGATAGTTTCTTCATCATGGCTGGATAGGTTATTAACTGCATGCAATTACGATTTCTCTCTTGTTACTGTAATTTCTTCATCGTGGATTTGCCTTGTTATCTCTTTCTGGCTGTACCTGTTCCTAGTCCTAATTTAACTACTTGTGTTTTTCTCTCTCTCTAGAAAAGCATCCTCCAGGAAGTTATGAGAAGGCTAGACTTCAATTTGCGCATGCTGAAACTGTGGTTCCTTTTTCCTGTCTCCTAGGCCTTTTCCTTGAAGGATCTGGTAAGCTCATTCGAACTTCATTATTTGGTTGTAGTTTGAGCAAATCGTCTCTGGTTTTTTGGCCAAATGTTTTCTGTACTTAAATTTCTTTGAAAGCGTGTGATGAGGCTGAAGTTAACCACTTTCCAACATCTTCTTCTGGTTTGTAATCACACTGCTCTTAATGGTTTTGTATCTTGATAATTTAGAGTTTGAACAAATCCAGAGAGAGCAACCTTTGCCATATCCTTCGAGACCTCCTCATAACAGAAATTGGAGGGGGAGCATGGTGGCACCTTTTGGTGGGAATAATATGCTGGTACTTTATAGTTGTCCTGCTAATCTTTCAAGCAAGTACTACGTGCAAGTACTACACAATGAACATCCCACTTCCATGCCGGTATGTTGTCTGATCATAAACATTGAACTCCTCGCTCATTTTTTTTTCATCTGTATTCATAGCATAATTTTCTTCAACTGTTCGTTTTAGACAAATGAGACAGTCAGCCAGATTATGATAGTCATTATTGCGTTTGCCATAACTGTCTTATTCTCTCTTTTCACCATATTTGAGTTCATTGTATGCCTTATTATGTATTCATATATATGTAAGACTGCCTCATTTATTTGCCTCCTCCTGTAGGGTTGCGGTGGTGCTGATTCTTGTTCATTTGAAGTTTTCAAGGTACTATTCGTGGTTTGAAGTTTCTCCCTGAGATAGAATATTCGCTTATATTTCATGGAAGTGTTGTTTTTTTTCCTCAGGAAAAGATAGCAGCTCCCCATTTGAAGCATGATTATAATGCATTATGTGATGTGAAGGCAGCTCAGGTGGAGCAGAATTCTGTTGATAGTACATGGTCAGCATTGTACCGTTGGCTTTTCCCGCCAGGAATCAATGAGCTAGGTGCCCACGGAAATGAGTTGTAATTTCGCTTTTTCCAACATGGTGATGGAAGGTCTTTCTTTTTGGCTGCTGACCCTCCCTTTAGTTTAATTTCCAGGTTAGGAGGCACCTTCCAAACTGTACCTTTAACCATAGCCCGTACCGCGTCTTTCACCAAGCTGAAGAGTGCACAAGTCATGACTTTTAAATCGGATGCTGGTGCTTTTTCGGTCATTCATCTGATAGTGAGACTGTATCTATTGAGAAGTTCATAAAGAACTTGACATGTGCCGGTTTGGATAATTTCATGAGCTGTAGAGGTTTCTATCCAATTGCTTAGCAGATTTGTTTAGAAAAATTTCTGTTTTTTCTTCTTGTCTTAAGCGTGCAAAGAAACTAATCCGTGTAAACACAGATTCATATTAATACAGACTCTGCGCACTATACTGTATAGCAATGTAGAATAAAATGAAGGGCTGATAGTACCAGTTACCAGTCGACCGGTTTAAGGCTTCATGAATTGGTAAGGTGGAGGAATCATTTTCCTCCCCTGGCACCCTGCAAAGAACGGATTTGCAGTAAATAAGTAGCAAGACTGGCAGACGAGAAGGCTATATCTGGAAACACACATACCCTCGATGCCTCTCAGTTCAAGTTCACGCCATTCTTGAACCATTGCGCAGCAGCAGCACATCAGGTGCGTTAGGAAGTCATCGCATAAGCTTCCCTACACAGCAAACCATGAGTTCGATGAGAGTTTTTCCTACTTCTTTCAAATGAATTTGGAAATCATTTGAGGAAACATAATGTCAGCAACCGATTAGTAAGGGAAAGCACCTGAATGTTGAAAAGCTTTCTCAGCCTTCTTCTCACGCAGCAAGTGTAGCAGCAGCAACTGCCAATGAGAGAGAATGCAAAAACGTTGTTTACGGCAACTTCACGAGCTGGCCATCAGATTCAAAACGAATTAGCTCATGCATGCATGCACGCTTTCTCCTCTCTCATATGGACTGTCATTTTTGGTGTAAGGACTCACTCACATATTTCTCCTCTGGATACTGCGTTTGCAATCTTTGCAAACATTCCGCAGGGATACAGGCAGGTCTTGAAGCCTGTTACAAAGAACCTCCCATTTGAGCAACACCATTTCTTCATGGAGATTAATCAAAGATAATGACGTTAATCGTAAGCTAAACTGTTGTCCAGTCATGGAGTGAATGGTAACGCGATAGGAATGGCTTGCAACCTAAATAAAGTGATCGACCGCTATTAATCCTGGGTCAGAAAGCAACAAGAAGTCGTGCTGAGGCTGATTGGCTTTGCTTCTTATCACTTCGCTACGGAGCCAATTCATCTAGTAATTTCTCAAGTCATCGATTAATCTATACTTCTGCCGCTACATTAGAACGAATTACTAGGTAAATATTTACAGTAAACGGGACAGATAGAACTGATCACTCGTATCCAAATTACATACACTCCATGTGCATGATTGCCTTGATTTATTAGAATAAATCAATTACATAGTCGGTTTTAAGAGCACTTATAAGTGTTTTATGTAAGCAAAGACTCACTCAAACAGGGCTCCATGCAGCAACCAAAAAGATCAGCCTGCCAGTCATCTTGTCCTTGATCCTGAAAGCTCTCTGTGATGGACTTTACATTGTTTATATACCTGGCCACGTGAAAAGAATCCCACTAGCTAGTTTCTGCTAAATAGGATCGAAGCCAATCTAAGAGAATTAAAGTTCAGACTGATTACCTACCCCGACATGACGAATGCCGGCTGATTCACAAGCAGCTTCGTGACCCTCTTGCTCGGCAATGCGTTGGACGCGTTCTCGGCGACGCTGATGAGATGCTCGATCACCCGACACTGCTTTGTCTCGTTCCTCGACCGCAACCACTGCAACTCGACATGCAGCTTCTCTCGCTCCTCTTGAAGAGCTTCGTCGAATCGCAGGTCGGGGTACGCCCGATACAGGAACTTCTCCAAAACGTCCGCATCTCTCTTGGTCCGGTCGGGTTTCAGGATCGCCTTCTGAGCTTCGATGTCCAGCTCGTCCAGCGTGTAATCTCTGTGGTCGTCTTCGATGGCTCGCAGGGCTTGCTTCAAATGCTGGAACGAGAAAATCCCAAGTAAGGATCAGAGCGTGATAAGAAGATGAGAACTTCACTCGGTCGTATATAGCGCTTCGTGCGAACTCTACATGACGCGATTAAATAACAAGTTGACGTCATTGCTTGGTGGTCATATTGCTAATAACGATTATTTCCTGTGATTTATTTTTCACGAAATGAAAAGGCAACAGGGCCATCCGTGGAGGCAACTTTATTTTTTTAAATCTTAAAGTAAGGAAGAATTGTTAGCCGCAAAAGCATTATTTAATTTAGAAACATGCTGACTTTAATGATTTATTATCGAATTTTATAGCACGCGTTCAACTTTTCGTCCACCGGTGCGACAGCAATTCGATGGTCGTGGCAAAACAAGAGAAGATCTATCTGTGGACTGATTATGTTAAAAAATGTCAATCTGAAAATTTAAATTTATAAGCAAAGAAAGAGCATATAAATATATAAGGGTATATAAATCTCATTAACAAAAGATGTGAGTACTTTGATATATCAACAGTCATTTATCTAATTAAGTTTAGCAAACATTCTTTGATGTCAGATCTTGGTTAAACTCAAATTTGTAAGGCTGAATATTTGTCTCGAGTTTGACTTCTTGAATACTAACCCAATTGGATTATGTTTTCTGTAAACTCGAGTTTAATTTAATCGACTTGATAATAAGGTCGAGCTGATAAGCTGGAACATGTTGAATTTAGAAAAACCACTATTAAACGAACATATTGAAAAATAGTGTAATTCATTCATTTATTCATCTTGATAAGCCTAAGATGATTAAGAATTTAAGTGGTTATCGAGTCGAATTCGAGTAGCTTACGAGGAGTACTAGTAGATCGACAAGATAGGGAGAAGAGTTCTCCCGTTAATTACCTCCATGCGAAACTCATGCACCAACGCAGTCAACCTCGGGATCTTCACCCGCCGATCGATCTCCGCCTCCACGCGGCGGAACTCGTACACCGCGTTCCACCCGGTGGCGACCATGTACAAACAGCTCTTCCCTCTGCAGCTCTCCACCAGCTCGAGCGCCTCCCTCAGGACCTCCTCCAGCTCCCGCAAACCCTCCTCGATCTCCGGCACCCTCGCCAGGTCCGTGCCGTCCACCTTCTCCAGCAGGGCCCGCACCAGCTCCGCGTGCTCGGCGAGCTGCTGGCAGTTCCTCCGGTGGGTGAAGGCGTCCCTGGCCAACGACACGATGGCGCTCGCAAGGGCTAGGGCGTCCGATGAGCTCACCGTCACCGCCGCTGCGGAGGTCGCCATGAACGTGTTACGTGCCTCGGTGGGAATGGAGAGCGAACTAAAGCGAAGGTCGGAGTAGTAGTGCGAGAGCGAGGGAGGAGTTTAAGGTGGCTTTTTGGATTTTTTAGGTGTTGTTGCCTCTTGAAGTTGCCAGCTTCTTTGCTTAGTCGTTGCCAAGCTTTGCTTTGCTTTGCCTTGCTTTTGGGGTTGGTGAAAGTACAACGGCCATTTCTTTTTCTTTCTTCTTCTCCTTCTTCTCCTTCCTTTTGTCTTTGCTTTGGAACTAAGGAGATAAAGCGCTCTTTGGTGGACTTCATGGGCCAAGGCCCATGAATGATTGAGACAGAGACAACTGCTAGTGAGATTGGGTTCGGGTCGGGTCCCCTTATTTTCTATGCACTTGTTTTCTACGTTTAAATATCTGATCAAATGTTGCTCTGATTATGGCTATAAAAATGTATAAAAACCCCAACTGTTCTATGTTAGTCTTTCCATTTTATATTTCTGGGTGTGTTTGTTATGTAGTAAATAAAGGATTTAAAAAGAGTTTTTTTAAATATGATCGCTTGTGTCACTCACAAAAATAAATGAATCGAAAAGTATTTTCACTATTCATGAAAATTTTCAGACATAACTTGTTGCAAATAATAAAAAATATTATTACATTGACGATATAATTGATTATTTTTACTAAAATATTTTCTTAATCATTCGTTTTTCACAAAACAAACGGAGCTTATTTCAATTTAATGGAAATTGGTAATCTAGAATTTCCTAAACATCCAACTAAGCCCACCCAATTCGCTTCCTTAATTTCAACAACCCAAAATACAAAATTTGACCGAAATCACTTTTGGACAAGACACTAAAAACTTTCGCAATTTGTAAATATTGACATATATACAATTTATTCCTAAGTTATCTATATTTGGAAAACATTGTAAATTTGGAAAAATCACTTTTTAACTTAATTCTTTTAAGTGCAAATAAGCATCAAATGGGCTTCGTGTTTCTCTAGTTCAACTAGGACCCTAGTTCCTGAATTTCTATGTGAATTAAGATGGGGAAAAGGAAGTAAGACCCGAATCACAATGCCGAGTGCGCTGCCGTCGGTCCAATCAAGTTGGGCCTCCTTTTCTATTTTCGGCCCGAAAAGCCCAGATGGCCCCAAACGAGCTTGGGCCAATCTATGCGGGCCCGCGGCCCACTCCTCGAATCGGACGCGGGTGAACCGAATTAGCTCGTTCGGGTCATTCCGCTCGGCGACCGTGACGACAAAATCCCCCGACCCATTTTTCACCTCTCGCCTCGCGCGTCGCCTTCTCGTCCCCTTCTTCACGCAACCCGCACGCCCTCCCTTCCGAAACTTCCCAAAAACCCTAGAAGACCCTGCAGCCCCCTTCCGGCTCCGATGGCGTCGCACGCTCCGAACCTCGAGTGCCGCATGTACGAGGCGAGGTACCCGGAGGTGGACATGGCGGTGATGATCCAGGTGAAGAACATCGCCGACATGGGGGCCTACGTCTCCCTCCTCGAGTACAACAACATCGAGGGCATGATCCTCTTCTCCGAGCTCTCCCGCCGCCGGATCCGCTCCGTCAGCAGCCTCATCAAGGTCGGCCGCATCGAGCCCGTCATGGTGCTCCGTGTCGACAAGGAGAAGGGCTACATCGACCTCAGCAAGCGCCGGGTGTCCGAGGAGGACATCCAGGCCTGCGAGGAGCGGTACAACAAGAGCAAGCTCGTCCACTCCATCATGCGCCACGTGGCCGAGACCCTGGGCATCGATCTTGAGGTGCGCGTGATTCGATTGGAGTTCGGTTCTTAGTCGATTTTGTTTCGCCTGATTTCTGCGTTCGTCGTTATCGCTCGACGGTTGATTTGTCGGTAAGGTTAGGGAAGTTTGTTCGGATGCTTACCTGCGAGTTGCCCTAGTACGATTGCTGGTTTTGTCTTCCTTTTTCCTCGTAAATTGTGGCAAAGAGTATCTTTTCTTGGAGGCAGAGATTTGAGTTTCTGAAGTGAAATTGAGAACTCGCGGATGTTGCTCATGTCGTTCCGACGAGACATTTCTGTTGAAGATTGTTTTAGGAATCGTGTTCTGTCATTGGTCTTGCTTGCTGCTTGGGAGAACAGCAGTGGTCCTGCTGGAGTAGGTCCATTTCTCCACGTTTGGTAGTTAGGCTCTTAGTAGTAAAAAGTTTGAGGGCTGTGAGTTTCTCGTTCGAGAGAAGTTACTTGAATTGCTGCTGCTTTCAGTGGATTCGCTTACCAGAAATGAAAGTCTCACATGCTGGAAACTTTAATTTGGGAAGTTTTCTTTATTTTTCTTATTTGTTTTCTGTGATGATAAAAGGGAATTTGCAATGATCTTTCACAGGAACTGTACGTCAGTATTGGCTGGCCTCTGTACAGGAAATACGGACATGCGTTTGAGGTGAGCCGTTCAGCCATTTATGGGGGTTTGCTTGCCTTGAGTTTTGCAGGTGCTTGACCTGGGGTCCCAAGTTTACTAACTATATCTTTGTGCAGGCATTTAAGATAATTGTGACAGATCCCGATTCAGTTCTTGATTCGCTAACCCGTGAGATCAAAGAAGTTGGTCCTAATGGACAAGAGGTAGACTATGCAACAACATGCTGATTGTGAGTGGTTCTTCTAGCTTTTTACTTAATTGAGCTTTAATTGGTATGTAGGTGACAAAAGTGGTCCCTGCTGTGACGGAGGAAGTGAAAGATTCGTTGGTAAAGAATATTAGGAGAAGAATGACCCCACAACCATTGAAGATACGAGCTGATATTGAAATGAAATGCTTCCAGCTTGATGGTGTTCTGCACATTAAGGTCCCTACTTAGTTTTTGGTTATGTTCACTTTGTCTAGAATACATCTGTTCAAGAGAGTAGTGATTTTATCTATTAGTTGTTCACTCGTTACATGTTCTAGTTTAATTGTTTTAGCAATCGACTCTGCAGGATGCTATGAGGAAAGCTGAAGCTGCTGGAAACGATGATTGTCCTGTGAAAATCAAGCTGGTTGCACCTCCACTTTATGTCCTCACTACTCAAACTCTGGACAAGGTCGGTGCTTCTCTTGACCTCTTGTAAAGTCGTCTTCTTTTATGGGCTTCCTGAAGTGCCCTCTGTCCATACTTATTTTCTCAATTTTTTATAACTAGGTTTTGCCTCTTTGGAGGAAAATATAAACTATCGAGACTGCAAGCCTTTGGTAACTCTTGCATTGGGAGTTGGGTTTTTTTGTGTACAGATGTGAAATATTAATGATGCCGTGAGAAATATACTTCTGTCCAACTGTACTTATCATCATCAACATTTCTCTCCACCTTTCTGAGTATTATCACTTTAAAAGCTAGCCCATATGTGGACGTCTGTGGAGTCTGACCTAAGCTTTATGATGATAGGTTCCTGTCCTAATTTTCTCAGCCTTAGAAGGATATGGTTTTGCTAACGTGTTATTCATCTGATCATCTGAAAACTCGTTTGATTTTTTTTGTCTTGGCTTCTTTAACAGATCTTTTTCTCAAGGCAAGTTTTGTCCAAAAAGTTGCAACGTAAAATTCCTCCTCTGTTGATCTTTGATCTATTTTTGTGGGATCTAATTTTTGTTGATCGATGCTTTTAGATGCCAATATAGTTTTTGGATGTGTCTTTCTCCTCATCACTGGCATGAATTATTCTTAGAAGCTCTGAATTGCTCTTTAAAGAAACTGCTACTTAGATTGTTCAAACATATTGATGTTTCTCAAGAGAAAAATTCATCATGGATTGTAAGTTGTCGGTGGCATGTCAGCTCATGAAACCTTGGCCACTTTTGTACTGCATTTGGCAGGAGCAAGGATTGGCAATTCTTAATAAAGCTATTGCAGCCTGCGGCGAAGCTATTGAGAAGCAAAAGGGGAAACTTGTTATGAAGGAGGCCCCTAGAGCGGTGAGCAGTTTCTTCTATTTACTAGGGGCATTATCTTATGCGCTTTTTATGCATCCTGAACTTGATGTGATCCTGCGAATTTTCTTTGCTTGCAAACTTTAAAGAGATCTTCATCTGCTTTAGCATTTCTGCAAACTTGAAAATTGCTTCTTTGAGACTGTAATAAGCTCGTATCTGAATAGGTGAGTGAACGGGATGACAAATTACTTGCTGAGCACATGCTTCAGTTAAATCGCGCCAACGAGGAGGTTAGTGGAGATGAAGATAGTGAAGAAGAGGAAGATACAGGTATGGGAGAAGTTGATGTTGAAAATGCAAGTCCCGGAATAATGGAGTAAGAGAAGCAGCATTTTGTAACAAATATTGCCAAATCAATTTTTTCCCTCTGGAATTAGGTTTTTGCGGTTGTACAAAATGAGTTTCAGATTGTACGATTGAGCTTTTCTCCTTTTCCGTGCCTGTTGGCTTAGATAATCTGAATTGATGATCTAGGGAGTCTACAAAAATCCGATGCACCTTTTCTTAATGTGAGGAGTGTAGAAGCTCGGGGAATGGCGATAATATGCATTTAAATCAATGTCTTTGTATCTGAAACTGGATGTTCCCAGTATGTACCGATTTTCTCAGTCAAGTCTGAAGGGAAAATTCTTTATTGTTTGGCGGACTTTGAGCATTAGATTTGGAAGTGTGTTTAAGGCAAACAAGATTTTAGTGAAGGATTGCCTAGAAATGTAAGCAAGAATCTTCCGAAAACTGGTGCCATGTCCGCATCAATTCTAAACAAAATGATATGAAGTAGACTAATCATGTTCTTGAGGAATGTTTTCCGTAGAAGATTTGGAGTGTTGCATTTGTGCACTTGTTTATATTTGGATGGTGTCTGTTCATTTTTGGTGGTGGAAACTCCTGCGCCTATGGGTGCTGCTTGTGAGTGTTTGCACTTGTTTTCTGCCCGTGCTGAACTTACACTAGTTTGGTTACCACAGTAAGGAGGGAAGTGAGTGCAAAGGAGATGAAGGGAAATGAGTGTGGAAGAGGAAATGAAGGAAATTGTAAATTCCCTTGCTTGCTTGGGTTTGCACTGAGGGGAAATAGGTTTGGTCCGTTATTTTATATAACCCCTGTTCCACTTGTTTGTAATCATCTTGGCAGCTGAAGTGGACTATTTCCTACGCTTAGAAGGTTAGTTTAAGCCTGCGTTTGTTTAAGCCCAAAATTTGATTTTGAAGGAAAATATTTTCCATGAAAATCATTTTTAAGGAAAACTGTCAGTGTTAAAGGGAAGTGATTTCCCTTTAATTAAACGGGGAAGTCTTTTTTTCCCCTATCTATGCTTGTTGTTTCAGTCCAATCGATTAGCTCTTCGTTATACGAACATTAGAATGTTGGAAAACAATTTTCTGAAAACACTTTTATCTTTAGACAACAGACCCAAAGAGAGTCGAGTAGCTCGAGTTTAGCACCAAGTTTGTGAAATCTGATTTACACACTTTGAATCTCCCGCAAACTGAGATTGGATAATCTTTAGAGCAATAGGAGGTGACTTGAAATGTTATTTTTGGAGGACCATGTTAAATAAAAATCCAGCCGAACTAGCAGTGGCCATCCAGGAACTTCGTGAGCGAATGCGCATGGTGCTTCTTTATTCTTTTCTTCGGGGCTCTGTTGCATCAAATCCAGTCTCGAACAAAGAATTCATCCAGCACCGTGAGTTTGCAACTCGTACGCACCGTGTGCTGATCTTAATCCATTTGATATTACAGTTTGCCAAAGAAAAAAACATTTTACCTTAGAAAGGGCTGTTTCTTAAAATCGAAGAGCTATCCGGGGGTTTTTCAGATGTGACGGGGGATCTGAGTAGCGATTGGGAGATCGAGGCTATCACGTGTTTACCCCCGGTTAAGGGCCGACACTCGGCATAAAGGTAGCGTTGGCCTTTCACGTATCAAACCAATAAACCTAGTACAACCCATTTTATATAAAGAAAGTATTAGCAGAACAGGAACATGAACTTTCTAATTTATTCTTTCTGCTCTGTAGCCTCTGCGTCCACGTATATTATATTTCATTTTTACGGAGCGAGAATATGCAATCACCTGTATAATTTATTTTGATCAGTGTACGAATCATCCAGGTCGTGTGTATTTAAGTGGAAGGGTGTTCGATTTTTATTTTGAGCGAAGGATTCTTTTTATCTAGCAAAAGAAAAATGAACTTTTTCCAAATAAATACGGATTTCACGTGACTCTAAACTAAAGAGTTTGATATAAAAAAAAAAAAACAAAAGATTTTGATAAATTTTTTGTAATTGTTATACCATTGTATTACTAGTGGATATATAACGACATTTCGAATCTCCCCCAGTCGATTACCGCGTCCCACATCCTTTTTCTTCCTCGCGAGATCCCACTCCCTCTCCTCTCTCTCTCTTGGATCTCTCTCGTCACATCCTCCGATCTCGACCGAGATCGAGGATGGCGCTAGCCGCAGTGCAGAACCTCTTCAAGGAGAGAAAATACCCCTTCATCCTCGCCTCCTCGATCTTGCTCCTGCTCTTCGTCACCTTCCTCATCCTCACCGCCGGCTCCCAATCCCCGCTCCTCTCCTTCTACTCCGCCTCCGATCTCCAGCGGATCTCTTCCCCCTCGCCTCCTCCGCCGCCGGCGGCGGCGGCGGCAGCCAACTCATCCGTTCCGGCCCCGATCGACAAAGGGCCGCCGCTCGATTCGAGCTTGAAGTGGGGGGCGTGCAAGGGGGCGACCGCGGTGGATTTTATACCGTGCTTGGATAATTTCAAGGCGATCAAGCAGCTGAAGTCGAGGCGGCACATGGAGCACCGGGAGAGGCATTGCCCGAACCCGAGCCCGCGATGTCTGCCGCGGCTTCCGAGTGGGTATAAGGTGCCTGTTCCGTGGCCTAAGAGCAGGGACATGGTGAGATTGATATGTTGATTTTGGTAAGATTTGTAGTTTTAGTTTAAAGTGCGTATCTTTATGGTTGATTGCTGATTCAAGAAATGAGTTTTTTTTTTGGAGTGTTTTGGTACTGCCCTTTCGGCGTTCGGTTCGGTAAAAAGATTGCTTGGTTTTTTATTTCTTGAATCTCGATGCAAGAATGACTGCCAAATGGCCTGAATTTGGCGTGATCCATCACTATGAGCTATGATAATGTGATGCTTGTCTTAGTTCCTACTTGATTGACAGATTATTCGATGAGGTTGTGTGCTGTGAATCTGATGCTCTCATCCATTCATCAATTCTGTTTAAAGGATTTCTTTTTCTGAATCCCTCTAGTTCGTGTTCTCACGAACGTTGCCTCTCATTGGTGAGTATTACTCGTATTGGCTCATAGAGGCGATTGCAGTCTTATTGGCATTGGAATTTCTGCCTTTTGTGAAATCAATTCTTCTGCTGATTCCATAAAAAAATGGCGGACCAAGATGAGATCTCTTCATGTTAAGTGGCTTACCAACAAACTAATGCTGGCCGTTTTTCTTCTTTATGTCCTGCAGATCTGGTACAACAATGTTCCTCACCCAAAGCTTGTTGAATACAAGAAGGAACAAAACTGGGTGGAGAAATCTGGTGATTATTTTCATTTCCCTGGAGGAGGAACTCAATTTAAGGATGGAGTTGCTAATTATGTTGAGTTTGTAGAAAAGGTACCAAATATATTACTATGCTTGGTCGTCTTTTGAGTTGCAAAAGGATCAACAATTTCACGTTGGTTTTGTTGGCAAGTCTGGCATCTGGCAGTGTGGATTTTTCTTGACTAATTTTTCCTACTTCACTCAGACTTTACCAGCCATAGAATGGGGAAAACACATCAGGGTTATTTTAGATGTTGGTTGTGGAGTTGCCAGCTTTGGTGGTTATATGCTGGACAAAGATGTAATTACCATGTCATTGGCCCCGAAAGATGAGCATGAAGCTCAGATACAATTTGCTCTAGAACGAGGAATTCCTGCCACTCTTTCCGTTATTGGGACACAGATGCTGACTTTTCCTGATAATGCATATGACTTGATTCATTGTGCAAGATGCAGGGTTCACTGGGACGCGGATGGTACTTCCTGTCAATCAATCATACATGTGCCATTTATAAAAGTTTTGTGAAGTCTTGAGTTCATCTTTATTTGGTTTTTGTGGAAATTGTAGGTGGGAAACCGCTATTGGAGCTCAACAGGATTCTTAGGCCTGGGGGTTTCTTTCTATGGTCGGCTACCCCAGTTTATCGCAATGATGAGAGGGATCAAACTGTCTGGAATGGTGTGTGAGCTGACATAATTTTTTTCCTTCCTTCTGTCTTTATGCCTCTTCGCCGAGTCTGCAAGTTTTACGTTATTATGTCTGCAGTAAATTTCAAATAAAATGCTTGGAGATGTCAACAACTGGTGTTGATTTGATTGGGCCTTGACTATCCACTTGTTCTGCAGCTATGGTTGCTTTGACGAAGTCCATGTGCTGGAAGGTGGTGGCTAAAGCTATGGAATCATCTGGGATTGGCCTGGTGATATATCAAAAACCTGTTTCATCTTCCTGCTATCAGGAACGTGAACAAACTAGTCCCCCCTTATGTGAAAAGCAAGATCAGCGGCATCATTCTTGGTACTAATGTCATATTGCATTTGTTAGTCAAACAATATCTTATGTTGTAAACATGCTGTTGTGTCATTGTTGTGTCACTTCCATGAGGCTGGGATGTAGCATTACCTAATTGCACCCCAAAAATCCATACATGCCTGCATGACCATGCACATGCGCACACAGAGAGAGAAGAAAGGACAAAGGGGTGTTAGATATGGGAAAGCATTCGGTTTTAAGTGGAGGAGTAATTGAAAGCTGTTGACTTTACTGAGACTAGCTAAATGGATTAGCTCACAATGAGACAACATCAATTGAGGGTGGTTGTGAATCAGCTTAAGTGTGTCCTGTTTAAAAGCTTTTGCCTCAGTCCAGTTTCTCAATTGCTCTGAAGTCAGAGAATTAATCTCACAAATGCGCTGACCTTTATGTCGTTTTTGCTATCCATCTGATAAATAAATTTGGGACCTCCAAAAGAAGGGAATCTGCTTAGCTTGTAACTGTTCTAATTCAGTCCAAGATTGTTCCATCTTCAACCTCGTTTTGGTTCTTGTTTTTATCATCTTTGGCTCACATATTCTATTTGCCATGTTTGTATGTCCTTCTCATCTCTCTCATTATTGTGGTCCAGGTATGTGCCTCTCGGTGGCTGTCTTAACAGGCTTCCAGACAATAGCAGTTGGCCTGCTCCCTGGCCTAAAAGGCTCAGGATTAAACCTTTAAGCTTGTCAAATGAAGTTGAAACTGAGCAAATGTTTTACGAAGATAGCAAACACTGGTCTGCCCTTGTTTCAGATGTTTATATGGAAGGCCTTGGTATAAACTGGTCAGGTGTGAGGAATGTAATGGATATGAATGCTGGTTATGGAGGGTAAGTTTCAAGATAATATAAACTACCAGCTAATTGGATATCACTTTCTCCTTTACTTATAATGGAAGGAATTTCTCTCCTAGCTGTGTGGCGATATATCTCTGCTGTAAGGTGTTATGTATTGTGTCTCACTAGTCCGCTTAATCAGTGCTTTATCTAAGTGATTTCAGGTTAATAGATGTTTTTGGCTTTTTCCTCTATTTATTTCCTTGATGGCCATTCGATTTTCTTCCAATATTCTCTATTGCACTGATGCAAGGACCTGTTATGCTCTTAGATTTGCGGCAGCACTCATCGACATGCCACTCTGGGTTATCAATGTTGTCCCAGTTCATGTGCAAGATTCTCTCTCTGTTATATTTGACAGAGGCTTGATTGGAATGTATCATGACTGGTGCGAATCTTTCAATACCTACCCTCGAACATATGATCTGCTTCATTCCAGTTTTCTCTTCAAAGATCTCCCGGAGAGGTATTATTAATTTACTTGTTAATGTTTCGATTTTGATGATTGGAATGGAAATTGGATCCTCTATTATTGTCTTTACCATGATACACTTGGATGTGTCAATCTTTGTTTAATCGAAGTAACTTGACTGGTTTCTCATGACTTGATCTTCTGCAATTTCATCAGATGTGAGGTTGTAGATATAGCTGTAGAGATGGATCGCATATTGAGACCGGGTGGATATGTTCTGGTTCAAGACAGCACAGAAGTTATAAACAAACTTGGTCCAGTTTTGCGCTCACTTCACTGGTCAGTGACCCTTCACCAGGAACAGTTTCTTGTTGGTAAGAAAGGATTTTGGCGACCAGGAGATGGCAACATCAGTACATGAGCACACTCCCCATCTGTACTGGTATGATTTCCAGTTTTGTGGTACGATTCTTTTGATATACAAGCATTTGAGCGCAAGCAGCAGAAAGTCGATTCTTTGAGCCTGCAGAAGAAAATCTTGAGTTGCAAAATCTCAATTCGAGCTCAACAGACTTAAAGCTTGATATTACACAGCAACAGAAACATCAAAATGTTCACTATTCTTTCCAATTGCTTGTAATTTGAAGCTGGAAATATCTTTCTTAGTTCACATGGAAAACACCGGCTTACACGGATGATTACAGCTTATATATAGTTCTATTCGAACGGTGCATTTCAAAAATTGCCACTGATGTTGAATTGGCATTTTTGGTAAAGCATGATGTGGCTTATTTTGCTTGGCCAAAACGATGGGACATAGACATTATGTTCCTGAAGAATGTCAAGTGTTTATTTACTGATATTTACTTCAAATGAGGCGGGGTAATGCTGGCCTCCGATTGTCGTGTTCAGATCAACCGTCCCGATCTGATATGAAGCACGCTGATCAAGCACGGCGAGCACATTTACCATGGCATAACCAATCAACATAGATACTTCGAGTGTCGAAATGAGACGGACCCGTTTATGTATGTCATCGAGGATCCAATGAGGTGCACTTTTTAACATGTGCGAAGATTTTAAGATTGATCCGAAACAAAATCAATTGTTTGACCTTGGGGTTTATATCTTGAAACAGCTCATACACAACAAGTTGCCCAATGATATCCACTGAGGATTTTCTCACATAGGTATTTCGATGGCTCAAGTATCATTCTCTCCTTACATGAGATCTAAGTAGCAAAGGGATGCATTTTACTGCATGTAAAACGAAACTTACATCGGCCGATTCGTAATCCTCGGAATAAAATATACGACGACTCAAATGAAAAAAGAAAATGAAAATGATGCAACAAAATCTCGGGAATAAATTGTATGAATTTTGATCGCCAAAGGTCCCTCACCTCACCTCTCCGTCCCCGTGATCGACAACGCGGCATGGTTTCATACACCCGTCGGTAACTTTTAACTCTCTCTCTCTCTCTCTCTGGGGTCACGACATTCCATGCCTTTTTTTCCGTTAGCCAATTTCTGTTACTGTCGCGGCGGGTGCACAAATCTGCAGGCCACACCGCCCTCAAATCCACTCATTCGCACGCGCGCCCACGCGCTCGCATGCGCTCACGTAAGAACGTTCTTCTCGTCTCATCCCCTCGCACTGATCATCTCGCTGCTACTCCGCTCGAACTCCATTGACGCCTCTCTCCATTCTTCAGTAACTTGCAGCTCAAGCTTCTCTCTCTCTCTCTGCGCGAGTGATAGTTCGAGGCGGTACGAGCAAGAAGGATGTTCTACTCTCACCAGCTTCTCGCCCGCAAAGCTCCCCTCGGCCAGATATGGTGATCCTCCTTCTTGCTCCTTCCCTTTTGATTCGTTCGATTTTTCCGCCATTCTCGATCTTCATTTCGGTTTCGCAACCTCGCGAAAGAGCTCCACGTCCCGTTCGACGTCAGCTCGGTTCATGCGCCTCCTCATGCGAACGTGAAACTGGCGTACGTCTTCTTCGTTGCCTGGCTTGACTCGCCCGGATGGCATACTTGTGGCTAATCATCGGCTGTAATTCCGAGAAGCACGTAATGGTTTTGTTCACTTGAGTCGTCGAGTCCCCGTTGCTCCGCCATCAGGATCGACGATTTCATTTCCGCAAGATGACTCTGCTGTTGTAGCCTTCGCTGAGAGTGCTGGCGTAACTTCTGCAGTGATCTTCGGATTTTTCTTTCTATTCAGAGGGGAGCGACGCGTGTGCGAACACTGATTTCCAATGTTGCATTCTTTCTCTGTTTTACGTCAACTTCGATGTACCTGATTCTCCCGCTTCATACAGAGTGTCCTGAAATAGCGGGGTAACTCAGGCCGGTGAATGAATGACGTGATCATATAGTTTCAGTCTCTATGATTTTACTGAGAAAAAGGCGTTCTGATTCTGTGATTTCGATGAATGTTTGAGTTGATGAAGGATGGCCGCGACTATGCATGCGAAAATCAACCGGAGGAAGCTTAACAAGCTCGACATCATCCAGATATGGTACGGACAGACATTTCTCATACTCTCGGCGTGTTGATATCGCATTCATCGAGTCACTGAAGCGTCCGTTCTTCTTTTTACTCTTCAGCGAGGAGATCTTGAATCCATCCATCCCAATGGCGCTCAGACTTTCCGGAATTCTGATGGGTATTTGGTTCCGTCCGTTTTTTTCTGATTTCCTTCTTCATCCCGGTTCGCATGTTCCGTCGAATGGAACGCCTGATTCGTTATGTCTCTCACAGGTGGAGTGGTGATTGTCTATGAGCGGAAAGTGAAACTCCTCTATGGTAAGCATCCGGCTCCTCGCTCGCTAAGGATTTCTTCATAATTTGAGAAAAAGAAAAATGAGTAACGCCGTTTCTTGATGTTGGGAATGATTTGCAGACGACGTCACTCGTTTCCTGGTACGATCATGACTCGATCAAAAACCCACACCCACCTCGTCTTCACAAGCTTTTTTTCTATTTCTTATCCTTGCGTTCGTCTGTAGACCGACCATGAATTTTTTTTGTGGTATTAGGTTGAGATAAACGAAGCTTGGAAGGTTAAATCTGTTCCAGATCCAACGATCCTACCCAAAGGAAAAACTCAGGCCAAGTGAGTTGGGCTTGCTCCGCGTGATTTTTGTGCCGACCGGTTCCCTTCGATCTAGATTTGATTCATTTCATGTTTCGTAGGTGTAACCTGAAGAGTGTTTGTAGGATCGGCATTTAGTCCGAATCCAAATCTTTTGTGTCATTTTAGAACGCTATATTTCCCCACAACGCCATTTTAGTAGCCCAAAAAAAGATTAAGCAGAAACAGTGGGACGAGGGCAAGCTGGTCAAATTAATTTTGTTGAAGAGAGAAAGTTCATGGCGTTTCTACATGTGTAGGAGAGAAGCGGTTACTCTGCCAGATAACCAGGAGACAGAGATCGGTGATATCGAGCAACCCCTCCATTTCTCCGATGCGACGGCCACCATGGGTTTCCAACGCACGGCGTACTTTGCTATGGTAATTTGCGCAATTTGATGTTCTTTGATCCTGTTGTGATATGTTGAGAATGTCTTTGTATGTAGAATGACTGCCGTTGATAGTACGATTTGGTGGTTCATTTTTATCTTTTTGTGGCCATCTCATCTGATGATGATCTCAGAAAACCGTTTGGCATTTCCACTTCTGTACTGTCCTCATTACATCGCTCTCTCCATGATTTATTTCTGGTTCTACTATGGATATCATCTACAAGAGGATTTGGAGTGTACCGGATTGAAATGAAAAACATTATTATGATAGGTAAATTTGGTTTTCGGTTAAAACATCAGCAGAACTAGAATAGGGAAGGCAATAATTCGGTCGATATCGAAGGTAGGCTTTCTAGCAATAGCAGATATAGATAAAAATAGCGAGACATGTACGACTTATTGGTATTTGAGTACGATAATGAGCCTGAGAGATCACCTTACAAATGGACTCTTCAACAGTCGTCAGTTTTGGAAATACTAGCTAGTTGAGGCGATGATTCTAGAGAAAGGTAAATTCTTCACTAGCACAATTATCACATGCTTTATTGAAGAATTAGCAGGAAGATGAGTACATTGAACAATGGGAATGCCATTTATTGAATACTTCATTCTATGTTCAAGACTTGTCCAATGTTTGGATGATGATCTTTGTGAAATGTAGCTTTAACTGTCATGTGATTGAGTTTGACAGTGTTTGAGTTTCGTATTTATAAATTAAGCAAGGATTCAAAGCTAGAGAAACACCTAAGCTAATGACAAATTCTTGAAGTTACCTGGCAGCCTTAGGTATCGTTCACAAGACAAGTGCACAACTTATATGTGGAATGTTGAATATGCCCAATTTCTCATGGCCATGGCTCTTCTGCTTAATTTTGGGTATTGCAGCGACTGGATGATGTTGACGAGACCTGCATGAATGACAATGAAAGGAATGAGGACCAAAATCAAAACTATCATCAAGGTTTGTGATCAACCCCATCATCTTTATCCAGCTTTTCCTCTTTTATCCGTATCCGTCAGATTAACATCATCAGTTCTCCATTTTCACAGCTGACGCAGCAAATATAACCTTATTCGATCATTTTGATCCTTATCAGGCTGATAGAGAACTATTTAATCACTTTGAAAGGTAATAAGAGCATTCTAACCTCAAAGGATGAGAACTCTAATATTAAATCTATATCTTTCTTCGGTCTACTTCTAAGAGAAAGGCTATCTTGTAATTGAGATGGAATATCTCGTTTCTAAACTTCACATTTTTATTTGTGATGGAATATCCTGTTTGCTTAACACACCATCACAAGCATCTAGTTTTGCATTGCAATACCGTGTATCTTGTTGAGTGGTCTGACAGGTTTGATATAGAGGGAGAGGACGAGACTCAGGCAAATTTTGCTTCAGGAGAGGATGCACACATGCCAAGTACTCTTGTACTCTCACCACCATTGCCTGATGATGCTCCGAGAGGTTTGCAGCACAATTCCTTAAGTTTTCTGTTTACTGAATGGAGGCGAGTGTACATGAAGCTAGAACTGCTCGGCAATTATTTGATTTCTACTACCCGAGAACCAAATTTAGATCTATGTGAAAGAAACTTTACTTGACAGAGATCCTTCAGGGTACACCATGTTGCCCATCCCCATATAGCAATTGATGAAGCAGTATATTCCTCTGAATTATTAAGTAGCTAATAGATTCATAATATGATCATATGGGTAGCTCTATGTTTTTATCCTTAAGCATTTGACACAGTAATACGAACGGATTCATAATTCATTTCCTTTTATTTCTGAAGTCACGTCCGATAAAGCACTGAGCATGCATTGCAGATGGCCTTCGGTGTTAGAGACATATATTAAGATGCACATGGTTCTACTTGGATTTCTTTTTGAAATTTAAGTATTGAATTTTTAGTGAAAACACCTTACATAAATTGACTATTGCGCTTCCTGGCACAGAGGAAGTTCAAAATCAACATCCAGAAAGCCAAATTAATCAGGAAACTGATGATATCAAGTTTCCTCATCAGGTCACTAGTTAACTTACCAAAGTAACCTTTTCTCCTATAAAAGTAAAGACAATTTAGAGAGTTCACTGATAATGATAAAGGCGCGAATGAAGCAGGATAAGCAGAGACAGGGACAAGCCAAAAGGAAACCTAGAAGAGCAGGACCTTTTGCCATGGACTACGAACAGACAATCATCCCTGGAAATATATACCAATTATGGCTGCAAAACTCTTCAAGTATTGTCTCAAAAAGAGGAAGAAAGAGAAAGGTTAGTGCTTCTCCTTTTGGGTCCAATGCAGGACAACATGGCCGAGTCAAGCCATTTTTGTGAACTAACCTGTCCCTTCCGCTGGGTGCTTGGAGGCTTGGATGACTAAATTTGGAGGGACATCCATGTTAGGAGTTTCAGCTTTCAGCCTTTTATGTTAAACAGTAACAATAAAAAAACTCTGATGAGACAATTCCGAGATGCATTTTCTTGCAGCGTACATGTGTTATGAACAGCATGAAGATCGCTCATCTCATGGAGCTACCACCGATAGTACTAGCATGTGGTTTACTGAATGAAAATAGAAGCATCTATTATCCTCCTCCTCTTATGGAGCTGTGGACGAGAAGTATCCAGCCTCCCCATGACTCACCTTCTGGTCAGCCTTTGGCAAGCCTCTTTTATAGCAATTTGTCGTGCTTGATAGAGTGCAACCCCAGTTCAAAATAATAACCGTTCTCCACAGGAAGAACATCCCCGCCCTTGCCACCAGAACCATCATCGTCATCCCCCCCAGAGAGAGCATATTATCAAGATTTAGGGGCACGGGTATGCCTCTCATCTTTTTACTGGAGTACCTGATTGCAATGTGTGTGTCTGGACTCCGTCTGATGAAGTATTTGATTGTGAAGCCTTTCGAAGATCTACACGTGGAGGTCAACCCACATTCACAAGATGTCTCCATAGAGAAGCTGCGGAATAATTTTGAAAATCAGGAAATGCCCCCGGAAATTTTCATGGAAGGATTTAGAAACAATCTCATCCACAACAAGACAGCGGCAGCAGATCCAGACCCAATGGTAACCCCAGGAAATTCAGGTAATGCTTACGTGTTGGGATGTATCACATACTGCGGAGAACTGGCAAAAATCTCTTTGCATATGGTATTACAGGGGATGATGTAAGATCCATACCAAGCTCAGCTTCTGGACACAACTTCATAGCACACAATGCGGAAGTCAACTCCGGACGGTTAGTGAGAATATGCATCTTTCCTAAGAGTGCTTTGGATAGTGCACAAAGATTTACAGGCAGGAATCAGATTTTCTCATGAGAGCAAATTAATATCATCGTGGAACTAGTTGGTTCTATCTTGCATCTTATTAGTTTGTCTCATTTATTGAACAAATAATTGATCATATGGATCGACATCATTGTACCTAATAGATCCAGCAAGAAGCGGCCCTTTTCTTCATCTAGAAACAGCAGTAGTGGCCTCGAACCTGTAGCTGAGGAAAATTCATGGTTAAACGGGGATCCCAACTTCAAGTTATCAAGGCTGCCCGAAGATGGCCAGACACCTGGTAGGTATCCCATTGATATCAAAGAGAAAGTGCACAGTCATGTCATATTGTCGATTGCTTAGAGACGCACGGCAAGTGGGCGACCTTCTTAAGTGTTCTCTTTATTGAGAGCGTCTCCTGCAGAACTGCTGGTGGAAACTGGACCAACACAAACCCAACGCCCAATCGGGAGTCCTCCTGTTGACAAGCTTACAGATACAATCCGCACGTATGTTGCAAGATCTTCTTAATCTATCTGCTCAAAGTTTACTTTTCCTTGGCATAATCAAGGTCTACCGTACCCTGTCTTAATGGCTGCAGCCAGATGAAAGAGCATTTTGAGACTCCCGGGGCCCCCATGGAAGAATCCCTGAGCCACCTCGCCACTGGGATGAGCCGAAGAGGAGCAGCCACGCTCTTCTATCAGACTTGCGGTACTTGTCCATGCAATGATCTAATCGCTTTCGGTCAATGGACCGCTCACGATTCACTGGCTTACAGCTTATTTCAAACACGCAAGACCAAGATACCGAGATTAATCAGCTGATTTGTCGATGCAGTTCTTGCGACTCGTGATATGCTCAGAGTTGAACAAAGGGTGCCTTATGGAGATATACTCATTTCTCGAGGAGCGAAAATGTGATTCCACTTAAGGTCCACATTTCCCGCGTGAAAACTCTTTTCCTACTTTCCTGCTCTTCTCGCCGGCACGTTATGCAAGAGCTAAACTGAGAAACCTTCTCTGTTTCCTACAGATTAAAACAAGGCGGACCTAAACATGTCCTTCTAAATTTTGCTTCGGGACGACGGCCTATTTTGATGACAGTGGGCAACTCTTAGACTGAGCTACTCTTTTTTGAAGTGCGATATCTATTTGATATTTCCTGTCTTGAATTTAATCCTACTCTCTTCTGGGAGTTCTCATGTAGCTCCAGCTATTAATTGACATCACAAGATTTTTAGCTACGTCGCTAATTTCAAATGCATTAATCGGCGCTAACATCGGACCATTTTCCTCAATGAGATCTTGCTGCAGAAAGACAAAACAGCGGGGAAGCTGTCTGAATAAGACTCGACAAATCTCGGACGCCCACGAATGTCCGTGCTTCATCCCACATTTTGATCGTTTTCAGTCATAAAGAAATCGAAACGGAGGCATCATCCTCTGACAGGTTTCGAGCGGGGTTCCGAAATCCCAAGTGCTGACAACTTCAAGGAGTAAAACAGGGTCAAACCCCGGTGGATGGAATTTGTCGGATTAAGCAAGAAATCATCGTCGCCTGGGGGGAAGTAAATGAATTGACAAAAAATTCACTTTGACAGAGGATGTCCCCAAATGCCCAAATAATTTATGCCTAAAAGCAAGACACAAGCATTTATTATCATTGAAACGAAGGCCCAACTCACCCTTTTTATCTCGCCTTTTTTATTATTCCTTTTTCTACACCCATTTACCCTTATCTCCATCAAATTCGACCTTAGCCCTCAAAATCCTCTCTCTCTCTCTCTCTCTCTCTCTCTCTCTATCTCTGTGTCATGTGGCCACTCAGGAGGATCAACAGCTCACCAACATCAACCAGATCAAGGTCAAGCAGCTTCTCTTGCTCGTCCTTCAAGGACATCCAGGACCTCTGCACCGAAGAGGCCAAGCCCGAAACTGGATCCGGACCCGAGTCCCCCAGAAGCCCCTCCATTTTCCATCGGGTCCGGATCTTCAGCTGGGCCCACCGCAATGCCGCCCCGTCGTCGCCCACCACCCGCCACCACTACCTCTCCTCCCTTCCCTCGTCCCCCAAGCCCAAACACCGCCTCGGCTCCTCCGACAAGGAGAAGCCCGCCGTCGTATTCTACTTCACCAGCCTCCGCGTGGTCCGCAAGACCTTCGAGGACTGCCGCGCCGTCCGGTCCATCCTCCGCGGCCTCCGCGTCCCCGTGGACGAGCGCGACCTGTCGATGGACTCCGCCTTCGTGGCGGAGCTGCAGGGCATCCTGGGCCGCAGGAGGCTGTCCCTCCCCTGCGTCCTCGTCGGCGGGCGGCTCCTGGGCGGGGCCGAGGAGGTCCGGAAGCTGCACGAGAGCGGGGAGCTGAGGACGCTGGTCGCCGGCGGCGCGTCCCCGGCGGTGGGGCGCGGCGCGTGCGGCGCCTGCGGAGGGCTGAGGTACGTGGTGTGCGAGCGGTGCAGCGGGAGCCGCAAGATCTACTCGGACAAGCAGGGGTTCAAGAGCTGCAAGGCCTGCAACGTGAACGGCCTCATCAGATGCCCCTCTTGCTCCTCTTACTGATCAGTTCGCAACGCCTGAAATCGCAGATGGAGCCCGGGACTAGGATCGTGGATTATCCCCAGATCATCATACACAATCGTGAGTCAAAATTGAGTGACCGTGATGGTTTCTGTCGTTAGAATACATGGACAAGAAGGTTAGTGGTTGAATGTTTTGGTTGTATTCTCTGCGCGACTCTCCAATTTGTTTCCTTCTAATTTGTACATACTCTAGGAGCTTATGTTACCGGTGGCTGTCGGGTCAAGTTTATGAACAATTGGACACCCTGAATTCCGGATTTCGGAACCCATCCTTCGTGTTCAATCGGACCAAAAATGATTTCCGACGCTACTAACGATTCTCGACCCTTTGATTTGGGTTCGACGCCGGAACCCATCCCTCGAGTTCAATCGGACCAAAAGTGCTATTATCGATTCTCAACCATTCGATTTGGTTTGACTCTGGAACCCATCACTCGAGTTTAATCGGACCGAAAAATGATTTCTATGCCGTTAACAATTTTCGACTCTTCGATCTTGTTTGACTCCATCACTCCTAATGAGCAGATGATAGTCGTGTCAAGCAACAGGCAAGAATCAACTTGAATTGGAAATATGAGATTGGTATTGGCCGATACATAAAATGATTAATATTAAGAAAAACCCTAACTAATACATTGAGATAAATTTACCTTAGAATATTTTTTTGATCATCAAAAACCTCAAACCAATATACTATGATAAATTTACTTCAAATTAATTTTTTTTACTACCAAAAACCCTAAACCAGTACATTTTATCATCCATTAGTTTTCATTAAATCAGATTAATATCACAAAAAATCACAAATTTATACATCTATGACAACGAAAAGCAAAACCTCAAACCGATCCACTTATCAACTGACATGTGTCATCTAATTTAGCAATTTAATGATAAAATTTAATAGAAATTAATTAATCATAAATTGTCATAGATATACCAGTTTATGATTTTTTTAGTTAAAAATTTAGTTTGGGATAAACTTATCAAATATGTACTAATTTGAAATTTTTCATAATAGTAGCCATACATAAAATTACTTCCATATGTGAGCCTGAAAATGAGAAAACTAAGATCTTGAAAGAAGATGATACTAAAATAGCCCGGGTGATGGAATATTCTTGAATGAAAAGTAAACTTCGAATAGCATTCAAATCAGTTTCTACTTCTTCTTCTTTTATGCTAGAAAGATTAGTTTCTACTTTAGCACCAAATACTTAATATTTTCTCCATGTGAAGCTTTTTACCAACGAGCTTTAAATAGCCTGATTATTAGGTGCATTTTGGTGATAAGCACGATTCAGTTCTCTGAAGCCTAGAACATCACGTGCGACAGATAACATTTTTGAATATTACTTGTTATTTATTTAGCATGCAAGCGCACAATAAAATTTTCACAACGTCCCCTATATGAAATCTTTCGTTCGCTTAAAATGGGATATTGTTGAATGGAAAGTAAACTTGATATAGCATTATTAGTTTCTACTTGTATTTCTGCTAGAAAGATTAGTTTCTACTTTAGCACGAGATACTTAATTTTTTTTCTCCATTTGAAGCTTTTTACCAACGAGCTTTAATGGCCTCCCATTATTATGATTATTTTTTATTTTATTTTTTTTGTGATGAGTATGGTTCAATTCTTTAATGTCCAAATTATCACGCCCAACATATTTCCTTTTCGAATATAACTCGGTAATTATATTTAACATGTAAGAGCACAATAAAATTTTCACAACACCTCTTATATGAAATCTTTGGTTCGTTCAATATGGGATAATCTTAAATGGAAAGTAAACTTCAAATAGCATTATGAGTTTCTACTTATTTTTTTTTCTCTAGAAAGATTAGTTTCATTAGTTTCTACTTTAGCACAAGATGCTTAATTTTTTCTCCATGTGAAGCTTTTACTAACAAAGCTTTAATGGCCTCCCATTAGTAGGTGTATTTTTATGGTGAACATGGTTCAATTATCTAACATCTAGAATCATATATTCTTTTTGAATATAGCTTGTAATTATATTTAGCATGGAAGAGCACAATAAAATTTTCACTATGTCCCTTATATGAAATCGCACAAGTTTAGTTTTATATATATGCTTCTTTATACTAACACCACTGGTTACCAACACATGCAATACCAAAAGTCATGTGAAGGTTCAAGTCATCTAAAATCATTATGCCACTCCTCCACTAAAAACTTGCCTATATGAAAGTCTAGTTATTCTCTATAAATCGACCACCTCGCCCATTGACAAGCCATCCTTTGAAACCAGGGGACCATCAAAACCCTTGATTGGTCAAACAAACACCCCATTGTCCCATGCGATGAAACTACACTTCGTGCATACTACCACCAATTCGAGCATCATGGTATTCAAACTCAAAACACACAAGAAATCCAAACCATAATAGTGGAGGGTGATCTAACCTATAAATCTGAAAAATTAAGGGATAAGCCAAAACCTAATTAATGAAATTTTTAAGTCTAAGATAAGAGATCATCTTACCACTTAACCTAGCACAGACAACATGAATCCAAAACAAAACAAAATAACCATTTATGACGAATGCAAGAGTAAATGAATTATCTTTCTTATCATGACATGCTAAGAAAATCATTAGCAACACTGCATATTGCAAGCAAATTCGCATAACATATTGTGTAGTATATTATTTTCACCAATTAATTCACTAATAAAAATATGTGAATATATGCATTTATACATACACATAAACATGCATCATATTCATTATTAGCATATCATTTCATCCTGACATACGAAACGTCTCCACTCTGAGGCATCTTGAACACACCCTAAGCATTCCAACACATGAATCATTTTAATTCCAAGGCATCATCACCACTAATATGTGGGCAACTGAAATTACTTTTCATAATATTTTTCATGACACTTTTCATATTTAATCACCTTGCAACAATGCACATGATAACATTATAATCATATAAACTCCATCACATCAACAATGAAAGCAACATTCATTTCAAGAATCAACATTCAGTACACAACATCTTTTCATGCAAATCACTTTCGAAATACACTTACAGTACCTTATCAATAATCACACTGGCAAGTGAAGACATGCTTACGTTCTTTCATTTCTCACACAAACAATAATAAGATAATTAAAAGATCGGCAAATGGATTTGACAAATAGATTCTCAACAAATGACAAGTGGATATATTTAGCAAGTGGGTATATTCAGGCAAGCATATATACTTAGGCAAATGGATATACTTAGTAAGTGAACATATTCAAGCAAATAGATATACTCAGCAAATCAACATGAGCGGTAAGTGATTATACTCAGCAAATAGATATGAATAGTAAATGGTTGCATCCAACTGGTTGATATAAGAGGTATGTGGCTATACTCAATAGGTGGATATAAGCCCAAGTATCATTTTTAAGTCCAGTTTCGTCATGCCCAGTTTAACACACAACATGCTACCACACTTTGCGAAAATCAATCACACATATCTTTGGCATGTAAATACTCATCAACATAAGTCAAATCATCGCAACATCTCAACACACCATAGATGAGGTTGCTTACACCTAATGTCAAATACAAACTAAATTAATAAAAAATCAGTCAAGTCAACAATGCTAAGTAAAAGTTTAGCTTAGTCCCTAGAGTTTTCACTTAGCTCTAACTCAAAGCTTTCACCAACTTTAAAGTAAAATAAGCAAGAATAAAGGCTGACAACTTTTAATCTTCTACAAAACTAGATTAAGAAGAGAATAAAGTTCATCAAATCACCTTGCAATTCTTAAAAGATAGTATTTTGCAGCTTCAACAATATAAGTATGGATCCTTGCTTTAAAATCGAAAAATCGGAAAGTGAAATTAGAAGAGAAAAGTGATGGAAGGTCTCATCTTTCTTTCTTTGCAAGAACAAGTTGAAATTCTCGAAGACATAAGAAGAGCTATTTATAGGCCAAGGGAAATGAACTTAGAAGACCAAGGTTAAAAGTGATGATGACCTTGAGTTAAGAAGATAAATGGTAAGAATTGGTGGAGACGTGATGAAAATATCACATATGGCCACATTTGATTTGTTTGGACAAATAACCGAGGTTAAAGTAATGATAACCTTCAGTAAAAATGTTAGATATAAAGAGAGGAATGATGCTTCCCTCCAAAAGATATAAGTGAACTAATAAGAATGGCTAAAAATGACATATTTTGAGAAAGTGATGTTAGCTAGGTAAACCAAATGAGTCATCAAGAAATTAATGGACTAAAGTTGAAATATGTGATGTAATGTATGTTATTAGGGCTAGACTAAATTCAATGTCACTAAGATCACATGTTTTGAAACTATTGAAGGAAAATGAAGAGACGTGATGTAAATTAAAGAGGGACGAATGACTTGGCTAGGTTTTCAAAATAGATTTTTGTTAAGTTACCAAAATATATAGTAAATTAGCAATAAACAAGGAACCAATGCATGTTTCAAGCACTAACAAATCAGAAAAAATATTTTTAACTCACTAAAATTATTAGTGGAAGATATTGGATGCTTTAGTAAAATCACGATTTGGTAAATTTAAAACTTGAAAGTTAATAAATATGTAATTCAAAGCATACCAGTCTCTTCTTACAACAACTATGACAATAAATCAATTAACCTCACTTTAGATTATTAACATACATTTATCAATTTAATCTCAAAGCATTACATATTGGGCGACTACAATCTTGGAAAATTATTATAAATATTATTACAAAATATAGAAAATTTTGGATGTCACAAGTTTGATTCGAGTTGGATGAAACACCTAATCAAACTAAAATAGCACAAAAAAACATGTGAAACTGATTTGAACTAGAGAAGAGTTTGAAATTAAACCAAAATTGAATTAACCATAAGCATAAATGCTACATTTGGTAGATAGGTTAGAAGTCGGGATAGAAGTCATTTTATCATATCTCGTGTTTGATTCCTAGCCAAGATAGCATTAAAGTCAAATATAAGAGGGATACAATATGGAAAACAATATCATGTGGGAGAGGTGGGAGATAGGTGAATAGGATTTATTATACTTGGGGCATAAAGTTATTTTTCTTAAATAACAAACTTCTTAAAATAATTAAATATACATAATATTTGAATACTGATAAAAAAAGAAAATTCCAAATAACAAAGAAATAACAACAATTTTCATTTTTATTATTCATTTTTGTTTATATATTTGAATTTATTTCCACTCTATAATGTGTATTATATATTTATTTTTATTTCATATATTAGATATATTAGTATTTTAGGCATATTAGTATAGCTTATTATTTTATGAAATATTTATTAAGGAATGATGGAAGGGAATGAAAAAGATACAGAAAAAATGGTACAAAAAAGGAGAGGATAAATAATTAAAAAAATAAGTGAATAAAAATGAAATAAGCAAAAGAGTCGACGAATTATACATTTCAGAATTGCGAAAGTAAATAATTGACAAGATAGGATATATAAATATCTAATTTTATTATTGCGATTCCCCTAGCAAAATTTCTGAATTTTTATCCTATCTTATTAGTCATATTCTGACTAGTAATTTAGACGATCAAACGGAGCCAAAGAAATTATAAAAGTCAGAAAGAAACCAAAGTGATTCATAGTCTCGCTGTATTTTCCCTTTTTTGGCTATTCTATTCATCTCTTTTTTTAAGTTTTTTTTAACCCTTTGACTTCTTCCCCTCCCTTTTTTTTTTTTTTTTTTTTTTTTTTTTTGAATTTTTCTCACCTACTCTTATCTCTCTCCTACTACTAATTCGAATACTGTTATTATAAAATTTAAAAACAAAACAAGTTGGTTAGGCGCTGATCAGTTTGGACAAAAGCCAAACCGAACCAAACAGCCAAATTTTAATCCAGTTTGTTTTATGAAACGAATTTTTATAACCCTTTCTCCAAACTCATCCAAAAGGGGGAAAACAAATATGTCTGACATATAGCAAAAGATCACGGAATGATTTTTTTCCCCCTTTTGGGTTTCTCCATTTAAAAACCCATGGGCCATGGCCCTAGATCCTCTAACATGAGGAGAGAGGAGACCTGCCCCAATACCGAAGCCCAAATGGAAGACATTACATTCTTTGTCCTCCCGTTTATTTTAGCACGGCTACACCTGTTAATCAGTGCAATCTCACAAATCAAAATGTAATTTTGTTAACAAGTGTCCAGCAACTCATTACCAAAACGTTCACAATCTTTAACACTCCAATCGTTCCTGTAAACCGTGCATCAATGCTTTGAAAGTCGAAAGACTGGGGACAGAAATAACACCCGAAACGTTATCTAGATCATGCTGCAATGTCTCTCATTATTTTTGCGTGTCGGTATGTAAGTGATGCTATAACGGAACGCCCTTATTTGTCTAATCTTGTATGTTCCGATAATGATTTGAATTCCTTCCTTTCCTTTCTTAACGCCTCTATCAAACACCGTAAAAATAAAAAAAATAAAAAAAAAGTCAAGCATTGAAAATACATAGGGTTAATACAATCAAAAATCCTAAATTGGTACATTTGTGATAAATTTATTAAAAACTAATTTTTTGACAATCAAAAACTCAAAACTGATATATCCATAACAAATTTATTCTTAAGTTAGTTTTCATCAAATTTTATTGTTAAATTACTGAGTTGAATGATACATAGCAATTATATTTTGGGTTTTAGTATATGATTTTTTATGACATTAATCCAATTTAACGAAAACTAACGGATGATAAAATTGTCGCAATTTAGGTTTTTGATTATCAAAAAAATAATTTATGATAAATTTGTCACGTATGTACTAATTGAGGGTTTTTTATTAAAAAATTAATTTAGAATTAATTTATCACAAATACATCACTTTTTGAAATTTTTTTTGGGATATTAACCCGAATAGAACGGGAACGACCATGAGCCACAACCCACGAAACATCCGATTAAAAAAGACCACGAAAAAACGTCAGAGATCAAGCGGCTAGCATTGAAGCCGTGCAGGAAGGGGTCGGAATTGGTGGGCACGAGGACCTCGATTGACTCCCATTATTTTTGGTTCCATTCCCCGGCCAAAAAAGTCCTTGGGATTGCATCGAACCTCACGTTCAAGCCACTCCAAAAACGTCACATGGACCCCGAGGGGGAAGAAGATGCGCATTCCATGGCACGCCAAAGTCGCCATAAAACGTCTCGATACCGCCACGCCACGCGATGCAGAAAAGAGAGCGTGAATGCTGCGGAACACACGCATCGCCGCCCTTATCCTACTCCATCAAACCCGACGCCGGTTGCTGGCCGGCCAATCTAGAATCTCCACAATATGTGGAGCACCGGCCGGCCCCGACCAAAAATAAAATCCAGGACCCGACCGCCGATCTTGACACCGTAATCATTTTATAAAAATTTAGAAAAATAGAAAAACTAATTGAGAAAACGGCTGGTAGACGTCAGGTGATAATTTATCTTGATAAATAAATAAATTAGGTGCCCTAATCTTTCCACCCCCCGCATTGACTTGAATTTACAAACTGCGTATTCTAAGAAGGAGAACAAAAGAGAAACGAGAAGCTGACCGCGTCAAGGATGGGACGTCGTGTCGATCCCGACACGTGAGACCGTGGATTGGCGACTGGCCCGCGCCTCTTGTTTTCTTTTTTTCATGACGTGTTTCTTCCACAGAAGCCCCCGAAACCTTTTTTGATCTCGTCAAAAGGAGGTTGTCCCTTTCGGACCGAATGGAAAAAGGAAATAAAAACCTCTTTTTTTTTTTTTCTTTTGTCTTTGCTTTTATCCGACTTTCCACCTGCGCGGCGGCTCTTGTCTTTGTCTCGCCTTTATCTGCCCCGACTTTACGTGATTCTACGATGCACTGTCGACGCCCTTTACCCGATGGATGATAAGATTCTCGACCACGTGTTTACGGAAGGTTTCGTGGAGAGAGAGGGGCCTAAAAAGAGTGACTTCGACTTGAAGGAGTCGGGGCGGTTCGACGAGGCTACTTTCCGGCCGGACATTTTTGTCGGCGCTACACAACGTCTATATGCGGATCGAAAGTGAAGAAACGCTTTAGGTCCTCGTTAATGACTGTCCTAAAATATTCATCGAACGCTTCGTTAAGGAAATTCTGTCATTCTCGATGCGCCATCTATTGCATTGAACAATGAAGATATCTTTTTAATTGATATAATTAACAAGCGTCTCGTTATACTCGTTGAATGATGTCTTTATTAAATGATAGAGTTCTAAAGAGGGGATGAGCACATCTAGAGCTAGAGAAAAGTCTTTCGATGGCTCTTCAATTTTTTTTTTTTTTGTTAGAAAACAGGACAAGTTGTGAATTGTAAGAAAAAAGGGGCGAATTTTAAAAGGAAACCAAAGGGGGAAAATTCACAATAGCCGCGATCCCATCTTCATCCATTTTCGGGAGTTTGGTCAATTTTCATTACAACCTTTAAAAGCTTCGTTAAATAAACTATACAAGCTTTTTTTGCCCTTATAGATATCTGCTGGCGGGCTAGAAAATCTTTGAGTCGTAGGGGATTGGTAATTTGGTAGCGTTGAGAAATAGATGACTAAATTACATTATTTTTTATACCTCATATTATACTTTTCGTTCCATAAATGAAGTATGAAAATTTGAAAAAAGGGCAAAGATCGACGAGCCAAAAAAGAGCATGAGAATTTAAAATTTTACTACATCTTCCTCGGCCCTCGATTGATTTTAATTTTCAATATAGACTATTTAATTTCTAGTCTTGGTGTACCGCAAGTATTACGTATTAAATGGTGAATGAGACCTTTCAAAGTTATCCTAAGTAAGAAGCACTGCGAGTCGCGCATCAACTCGAATTCATGATAGCATCCACGAATTTGATAGATTTTGTTTTTTTTAAGGTCTTACTATCTTCTGCATCGTGCATTCTCGTGGGTGGACTTGGGGATCAAATCACCAGCCTCGTCCTGGTCCTCTCGTCTCGATTCCTTCGGGACTTGATTAGGCCACTTGCATTGATTTTGTCATCACATTACTTTCACCATCCCTTTCATGTTCTGACTTTTCCCCCCATGCAATAATGTTTTCCCTTTCGAGGAAGACTTGCATGCTAGTCTTTCTTATCTTTTCCCTTCATTTTCATCCACTCAATTTCCTTTCAGCGTCTGGCCAAAATCCTTTTTCGCTGCTAATTCCTAAATCAACGAGTGTGGTCACAAGAAAATTATCCAAAAATTTATAAATCTATTGTATGGTAGTTAATTCAATTCCTAAACTTTTTAATTTGATCGATTTAGTTATAAGCTATTTGACAATTTTCTTATGCAATCCTTTCACGCAATATTATTCGAAAATCATTAACGTGGATGATTTTCACAATATATTCTTTCTTTCTTATTTTTTTCCTAACTTTCGTTTTCCTGAAAGGGCCGGCGTGCGATTTTTACGGCATACAAATAGGTTTAGGATTTTCCGACAAATATCATGTATACCTAATTACCATTTACAATTGCAAATTAAAGAGGGATCTAGCAAACTTACCCTCCTAATCAATTCCCCTCCTCGAGTGTACAGAACTGTTGCCATTTCATTTGACTCCATTTATTAGAAAACTAGTTAGAAAAAAAGGTATGTTTATTTTCACAGAAAATGAATGATTTGAAAATTATTTTCCAACAAACGATTACTCGAATCACTTATAAAAATGAACGAACGGAAAATATTTTCATTATTCACGAAATTATTTAGACACAAATTATTATTGATAATAAAAAAATTATTCATTAACTAATTATCCCAAGCAACGCAAACAATTTATTTTTTAAAAAATATTTTTCAAACCATTTATTTTTAAAAGGTGATAGATAAACGGGCACACGGAGTTCTAAGCACCCATTAACCACATGTCACCACGAGGATGGCCGATCTTTCAGCATCAATGAGCTGCTCGGTGCTGAGAAGTAGGTGACTAGTGCCAGAAAAAAAAATGCGAGCATTGCAGGTCGACAGACGAAGCAAGTTCTTGCGCATTGACTTGGATTATCGGTGAAAGTTACACGCCCCGTGTAACAACCAGGGTAGGATTCATCTGTTGCACTGGACGTAAGCTGGTGTCGAGTCGATCTTGGACCTGCTCTCGCTGGAAATTCGATTCCCGTTAACGTCGTCAAGGTAAGATCTATCCATATTCATATGTAGCTGCCCGGAATTCTCGATTGCGAAAGTTTGAATTGGTCCGACGAGCACGACATCGCACGTGTTGTCATCGCGTGAATGGAGAATCACGAAGCGCCAGTTCATCATGCCCTCCCTCTTTTCTTCTTTTGTTTGTTTGCCCGTGGAATAAGAAATGGAAATTCCACTGATTATGCAGAGCAGCTTCGCAATTCCCTTCGTTTCTTTTTCAATTTTTGTTCGAAGTGCGTATAAATTGTGAAATTGAGCATCTCGCATTATGGTCCCCGTCGTTGATAAGAGGTTGTATTATTATGAATTACACATGATTTGGTCAACCTCAGTGGCCACTATTTCAATATGAAAGGAGAATATGGGGGATTCAAATCCTCACTTTCTCGAGAGGTTAGAATGAAAACGATTTAATTTTAAGTGTGAGTTTTGACTTTCACGCTCTACAAGTAAATTAGACAAAACTCTGAAAGTGAGGATTAGAGTAGGATCGACAAAAAACAAAGAAAAAAATGTGATTCAACCCTCCATAATAAAGGATTGAAATAATTTGTTCAGCTTGCCAAGTCGCAAGATATATACAACCCATTTATTTTCTTGTGGTAAATAGACATTTTGATGTGCCCTTATTTAGGAATATGTCACTTATGTATGGCTGACCGGTTTCCTAGCATTTTAATCTTTTACGGGAGGAAAAAAAAGAAATTTCTAATCTAATATCAGAGCATGAGATCGCAACTTTTTAAAACACTCCACATTCTCTCGCGTCATTATGTATATCGATTATTTTCATATACTCCTAAAAATATATATATATCCATGTTAACGCCAGTCGTGATACATAAATGATAGTTGTCCATATCAACGGCTTTCAGTGAAAATCAATCGGTAGGTTAGGTTCAAGACTAAATTCAAACATGAATTGACATATATACAGTACGTTTAGAATTTCTTCATCTGTAATTTCCCCTACCATGTATAGGCAGATATTAACGTTGGTAAGTTAGCTCACCGCTTGAAACTGAAACTGGGCAGGGTGGGGAAGCGTCCTCTGCCAACAACCGCTGCTGTTCATAATAGTACGACGTCTCGTTCAAATGTTTGGAGGGGCCGAACTTGCAGAAAACGACGCGCCATGTGCCCCCAAAGAAAGAAAGAAAGAAAGCATCATAGGCCCCGCCATTTTAATGATTCCCCCGAAAATTTCACGGGCAGTTTTCGTTAAAATTCCGGGATTCTCAAATGGTCCTCCTTTTCCATTTCCATGAATTTCGAGGAAACTCCCCTCGCCAGTCGAATTTGGTGCCTGCGACAGCGACTTCACCACAAAAATACGTAAATGAATAAATAATTTCCCCACATAAATAAAATGCCAGAGAGAGAGAGAGAAGAGAGAGAGAGAAAGAGGGGGTCGCGTGTCGTTCAAAATGACGTCGTCTGCGTCGGACGGAAACCAGACGGTGAATTCCCTGGCATCATGCGAAGGACTGGTTTCTCTTCGACCTTTCGCCTAAATGTCAAATGCTCATTACCTCGACCAGTCGTTAAAAAAAAATTATTTATTATGTCACCGGCTTCCTCACCTCTCTTTTAGACAGTGACAAAAATCATTTGCGTGGAAAAATCCAGCGACGACGTCGAAATTCATTTCGCTTTCGAACTAATATAAAAAAGGATAATGACTATAAATTACAAGTGACGAAACATTTGAAATAATCACAATGTTAAGACTTTCATATCGATTTCTAAATAAATTGAAATGATTAGGATCCGACTCGTTGTACTAAGATAATTTAGATTTGATAATTTCCGAGGTCCGACATCTTAATGATTTGGTCATTGGGATTAAAGTCATCGGATTGAGATTAATTATTGTTGCCGTGTCGGGTAAATAAGGGGGTAAAGTAAATTATCAGCGGGGCCTAAAGTCGGAAGAAAAGGTCTTTAATCTCTCTGTTTATTTAACTCTCTTACCTTCCGGGACGTTGCCTTTTTACGACCCGATCCAGTCCAAACCAAAGGTAGGAAAGTTATATTCATGCGATGCGAATTGCATTTACCATGAAACGGTCGGGAAATATATAATAAGAAGGAAAAACCAAAGGCCGTCGTAATAATAATAAATGCAAGTATTCAAGCGCACGCGTTTTCAAACGTATCTCAGTCTAAAATAGTGTGCAATCACGCGAACGCTCTCCTTATTTTATTTTTGACCTCTACTCCTTCTCCTCCTCCTCCTGCTTCTTCTTCTTCTTCTTCTTCTTCTTCTTGTCAGCTTACCCAATTCCTTCCGAAAGTGTGTTTTTTTCCTGCAAATTCCTGCTCAGCAAGGCTTTCTCGAGCTGCATGCTGCAACCCAGATTCGGTTTCGGTTCGTGATTGAGGCCACCTTGGTTTGAAGCGAGGATGAGGCACAGTCGGCAAGCGAATCGCTGGCGGGATCCGGCTGGAGCGGGATTCTTGTTGGTGGTTTTTACGCTTTGCCAGAGTCTTGGCGTCTGCCGGTGCTTAAACGAAGAAGGTATGTGTTTGGACCTCGCGTGGTGTTGGGTCCAGGTCCACCCTTTTCGTTTGTTTGTCAAGAAAGTGAGGGGAAGTGTTCATTGGTCTGGTTTGCTGGTTTTCGCAGGCTTGGCTCTGTTGAGGGTGAGAGATAAGGTAGTCAGTGACCCTTTTGGAGCTTTGAGAAATTGGAAGGAAGATGATGGAGAAATCGATCCATGCTCGTGGTTTGGCGTCGAGTGTTCTGATGGAAAAGTTGTGGTTTTGTAAGTCATCTTCTCTCTGCTGAAGATCTTTCGGTTGGCTATGTAGTTTTGCTGGGCTCGAATTTTTTCTTGGCTCGGGGCATTTGGAATTGCTTTGATGATTGGCGTTAGTTGATTGCTCGTTGACTCTTGATCTCCACGGGATTAGAGAGAGTTCGCTGCTCGGTTCTTTTCGGTTTATCTGGTGTTCTGGTCCGATCTATATCCGATAAAGATCCTCGAGTTTATGAGTGGAGTATCTATGCCGGAATATACTGCAAATGATGGATGTCGGTCTAGTTCTTGGAATTGCTTTTGGAGTCTACGTTGATACCATCATTCATAATGAACTGCCCAATAAACAGCACAATGGATACAGATTATGGCCATGGCAAGCGAGTAGTTTAAGGCATGCGTGTTGGTTAACTTGATCAACCTAAGTGTGACGTTAAGTTGCAAGAATTGTTGTGACACGAGTCAGTGTTGAAACAAGAGGATTTCACTCGGTTGACTTTGCTTTAAGCATGAAGGCATATGTATATTGCTTTAGTCTCTGTCTTGGAAAATCAAACTATTCTTGTTCAGAGAGGCTTTATGTGTTTCCACCGCCTATTTCATTGATGAGAAAACTCAGCTAGTCCCCTATGATTATCTTTGATCATATGAATTACTTGGTTCTCTTTTGCTTTTTGGAGAAATTCTCTCTTTAATTATGTGATACTTTGGAAGGTTTGGAACTGGTATACATGCCTGTCATTTCTGATGATTAATGCAATAAAACTTACAGGAACTTAAGAGATCTTTGTCTCGGAGGAACTCTGGCACCTGAGATTGGAAACCTGGTTCACATTAAAGCCATGTAAGTTAAAGCCATGTAACGAGGTAGTTTTTGATCATCATTTCCTGCATTCGTCTCTCTTTAGTCTTTAGTGATGTCTTATCTCTAATTCCATTGCAGAAATCTGCGAAACAACACTTTCTCTGGAGTCATTCCAGAAGAAGTTGGTGAGTTAAAGGAGCTGGAGGTGTTCGATTTGGGATACAACAACTTCAGTGGGCCACTCCCATATAAGCTTGGAAATAATTTTTCACTAGCGATCCTGTATGTTTTTCCCCCTAATAATTACAAATCTTGTTTATGCTAATGAAGTCGCATTAGCTTAATTTCCTGTTTGGCTTGCAGCCTTGTGGACAACAATGAGCTTCTAACTGCATCCTCTCCTGAAATCCAAGAGCTCACATTAGCTTCTGAATCTCAAGTAGATGAGAACCTTCTGTCAATTGCTGCAAACAAATTAGCTTGCAAAATGAGATGCAATGCATGGTATGTAGTTGAAAATTTAGTTTCTTTGTATAAACCTGAGCTTGATTTCAGGTTTATTTGTGAGGCGAGAGTAGCTTCAAAATTTAGAGCACGTCTAGTAAATGTCAATCTTAAACTCATTACACTTCACAAAATAATAGATTTTACTTGGACCAGCCACACGAATGTGTTATAATAGCAAAGCCCTTCCAATGTCAAAAGCTACTTCTTCCAAAGGATGCAAAGTGTTAGGATTTTTGAGAATTCTTCTACTCCCTGTGTTGCGGAAGGGCAAATGTGGTATGATTTTCCGGATATTCAACTGTATTTTGGAAGCCACTTGATAATTAGGAGATCCATAAGGAAAATGGACTACTTGAATCCCATTGCTTTAATTGATATATAATGAAAAAAAAATGTCTTCTATATTGTACAGAACTTTAGGTGGTTCATGTAAAGATACTGAGGCTACGAGGAATATGTAAACAGTGCTTCCGTAAGTTTGATCATAAAGGCTTTGTGTTTTTGGCAGGAAAGTGGAACAAACAAGCAATGTCATTCACAGCAGAGTTCTTGCCGACGACACTGGGCGTACCGTAACACGGCCACCACCACACCCATTGCGATCCCCATCCCCACCCCCACGCCCGCCACCACCACCCCCAGCCTCCAGCAGCCAACCCCCAACCCCAGCTCCAGCCCCAGCCCTAGCCACGACCCCACCCACATCTCCAACTCCTGATTCAAAGTCAAGTCATCCAGCAATCATAGGTGGAGCAGTTGGAGGCTCGGTTTTTGTTTTGATTACCATCCTCGGTGTGTATCTATGCAAAAGCAATAAGGTGGCCACTGTCAAACCTTGGGCCACAGGTTTAAGCGGACAGCTGCAGAAGGCATTTGTTACTGGTAATTATAAAATGTTTTCACTAAAGATGTAATCATTTTGCATGTTAAAATACCGAGTACGCTGGAGATGTGCAGGGATCACTATTTAGTGTTGAATAATGCTAGACGTGTTAAGACTCAAAATAGATTAATTTATAAATGATTTGACAGATACCTGTTGGGTGTTTAAATGGCCTGCTAATTTGAATAACCACCTAAAAAGTCCCACATCACTTGGTGGACCCATTCAGTGGATAAGTCTTATTATCTCTAGCTTGCTCTTTAGCAATAAGTAATTAATTGTTCTAGGGCTCGATGATGCAGCAAGTTTTTAGTGATAAGTTTTCAAATGTCCTGGGGCTCGATGATGAACCAAATATGTCACTTGTGTTCCTCGAAATGATTATACTTAGATGGCTTAGTTAAAAAAGTAGTCTTTAATTTCTTTGAGCTGTTGTTTCAGCATGGCTAACCCATTAGATCGAAAAGGTATTACAAACTCCTCAAAGGACTCTACTTGGGCCGAAAGTGTCATGGTCTGGTTTCACCTTTAAGTAAACTACAAAGTATTTTTGAGTGTCTTCGATTGTCATAGTTGTCAGTGATGTTACTGCTCTATTCATGTTGTTTACAGTCCTCTAGCTCACTTTACTGAATGTCAAGGGATATTGGTCTGAAAACCCTTTTATGAAAATGCCTGTACATCATGCGGTTTCACAATATTCCATTGCTATGACTTGCAGAGTGAGCATAGATCTATGATGCCATGTGGAACTTTTAGGTGACGTGCAGATCTTCTCCCATAATAATATAAATTACACAGTTCACTGTTTATTGTTTCACCCATTTTCCAATAATATAAAGTAGCATTGGAAAATGTGAGCTACCTCATCACTTAGTTCACTGTTTATTGCTTCACCCATTTTTAAAAGAAACGGGAGCAAAACTGAAGTAATGGGTCTTAGAATACATCAAACTCGTGATGAGGGATATCAGAACACGTTACCTTGATTTACCAGCATCCGAGGACATCCTTCTTTTGCCTTCATATGTAGTTTTTACTGTCAGGAAGCTCCTCCTAAGTCGAAAATATGTCAGATCTCGATTGTTTTTCGTCTCTAACTTTTATCCCTGTTGCTTCTCCCCAGCTTTATGTATGGGTAATGGTTTTCTCCTGGCTAGAACTAATTTCAGTGTTGTTTGCTAAAGATTTTTACCTGCATTCCAGGTGTACCAAAGCTGAAGAGAGCAGAGGTTGAAGCAGCATGTGAAGATTTCAGCAATGTGGTTGGTTCTTCCTCCATTGGCACAATTTATAAAGGAACTTTGTCAAGTGGTGTGGAAATTGCTGTGGCATCTGTTGCAGTAAAATCATCGAAGGATTGGTCAAAGAATTTAGAAGCGCAGTTCAGAAATATGGTAATTAGAAGCACAGTTAAAAACTTGGGACTACAGTTTGCCTTTCCAGTTAAAAAAGATCAAATGACTTTTTCTTTTGATGATGCTTGTAGATTGGCACTCTATCAAAAGTAAATCACAAGAATTTCATCAATCTTCTCGGATACTGCGAGGAAGAAGAACCATTTACCAGGATGATGGTTTTTGAATACGCTCCCAATGGGACTCTTTTTGAGCATTTACATAGTAAGTACTGACATATCATTTCATATCATATTTATGGAATCATTCATTCACTCATGCTTCACAAGTGATGGTTTTGCAAAATGACCATGTCTTTCATCTGGAAATGACTATATAAGTAGTTGAAAAATGAAAAATCCATTATGATTTGTGCATAATGTAGGCCCAACTGAAATTGCAATATCTGGTCCTCAAGCATCACTTCTGACTGCTAATTATTGAGGGGGATGTTCATAAATGATAGCAGATTTTAGTCTTCATACAGTTTAATGCAGCGGAGATTTCTATTCTTTAATATACTTGAAGACAATGACATGCAAGTATTATACATAATAATGCATAAAATCCATCTCTTATACCTCTTTCTTCCTTTTTCTGCAGTTAAAGAATCTGAGCACCTAGACTGGGGAATGAGGCTGAGAATTGCAATGGGCATGGCATATTCCCTCGAGCACATGCATTTGATGAACCCACCAATGGTGCACAAGAATTTGAACTCTTCAGCTGTCACCCTTACCGAAGATTACGCCGCCAAGATCTGTGACTTCAATTTCTGGAACCAAATGGCTGCAGCTGAGATTAAACAATCTGGAATAGACCTCTTAAACACTGCTTCTGCCTCACGAGGGCCAGAGAGCAATGTTTACAGCTTCGGCGTAATACTGTTTGAAATGGTAACTGGTAGGCTTCCATATTCCGTAGATAATGGTTCCGTTGAAGATTGGGCTTCGGATTATTTGAGAGGAGAACAACCTCTAAGGGAAATGGTGGATCCAAGTCTCGATTCTTGTCAAGAGGAACAGGTGGATAGAATTGCACAAGTGATAAAATCGTGCGTCCACCCTGATCCAAGAAGTAGACCACCAATGAGAGAAGTGGCGGCAATGTTGTGGGACATAACTGGAATCACTCGCGAGGGGGCAACCCCAAAAATTTCTCCTCTTTGGTGGGCGGAACTCGAGGTTCTATCTACTGATGGAAACTAAAACTGTAAGTACAAGCTCAAGCTTTTCTTGTTTGCTTTGTATCTGAAGAAAGGTGACGACGAAACACATGCCTTGTATATATGAGGTAGAAGAATTAGGTTTGTCGTCTTATTTTTTTGTTGTTCGTGCTCTTCATGTGTCTGTGTTGAAGCACATACCAGAAGCACAAAGATCTGAAAGAATTCTGAGTAAAGTTTGCCTTTTCTGAGCACTGTGTTGCTCTCTTTCTAGCCTTCACCTTTAGCTGCGACTGCTGATCTTGTGAGGGCAACGCTGGTGTTGATTCTTTCCTTTTTCTTGCATCCGGTTGGTGTTGTCTCAACTGGGGTTGGACCCAAAGGATGGAGGAACAACCAGTCACCATCACCGCATCAAAGCTATAAACCTTAGAAAGCAAAATCAAAGGAGAATCCAATGAACTTCGCAGCGCGGTGTTAATTAGTAACTTTTGTTATTTTGTTGATTTGAAATCACGTCGTGCGATCATCACCACCAAAAATGATCTCCGGCCTTTGAACTTGAGGTGGCCAAAACGAGAAATACTCGGACATTTGTACCCGTTCCTGCATTTTTATTAGACAAGCGATTTCTAGGATTCCTCAAACCTCCTTGTCACATGCAGGAGACTCTTTCTTGGCCACCCCATGAAGGACTCCTTGAAACTAGTAAGCACGTATTCTTTAACTGAAAGCAACAGACATCATTTGTTGCATTACACTAGCCTTACTCTCTCCAGTAATATCTCAAACGGTTCTGAGCTTTTAGCATGTAAAGGAACGGAATTTTTCTTACACTGAACTTGATAGGAAAAACAAGCAGGTCCCGTTTTATCCTGTGGATGACTTCAATGCCATCTTGATCCAGGCAATCAAGGATGCTCTTAGCCGGGAAAAGTGTTAAAAATGTCCTAAACCTTTTGAATTTGTGTCAATTTAGTCATAAACCTTTTTACTTAGTGTCGATTCAATCATTTATGGTCAATTTTCATTTGGATTTTTCTTGTTAGATCGAGTCGGACGACGTGAACAACTTTTTATAATATTTTAATATTTTTGAATTTTTGAATTTTTGAATTTTTGAATTTTTGAATTTTTGAATTTTTATATTTCTTTTTTTTTTTCCTTCCCCTCCTCCACCTGGTCGTCGGACCTCGCCGACCACCTCGCCAGTGGCCGCGAGGGTGGCCTCACGCTGGGTGGCGAGGCCAACTCACCGAATTTGGCGAGGGTCGAGCCTTGCCCATGGCGGCGAGGATCGACCTCGCCGGATCCGGCGAGGGCGAGCCTTGCTTTGGCGCCGCCCAAGCCTGCGATTTGGCAAGGCTCGAGCCTCGCCGGCCATGGGTGAGGCTTGACCCTCACTAGCCCGGCACGAGGCCGGTTTGAGGTCGCCTCGAGGGCGGCCTCCCGTCGGCATGGCGAGGGCAAGCCTCGCCGGCGCCACCTAGGCCGCGAGGGAGACCTAGCGTCGGGTGGCGAGGCTCGCCCTCGCCGAATCGCAGCCTGGGCAATGTTGGCGAGGTCAATCCTCGTCGGCCATGGGCGAGGCTCAACCCTTGCCAAATCTGACGAGGGTGAGCCTTGCCACCTAGCGTGAGGCCGCCCTCGCAGCCACTGGCAAGGTGGCCGGCGAGGTCTGGCGACCTCGACCTCGCCGACCGTTGCCTCTGGTCGGTCGCCGAGGTCCGATGACCAGCTGAAAGAGGGGAAGGAAAAAAGAAAAATTCAAAAGAAAAAATTCAAAAATATTATTAAAAGTTGTTAACGTCAGTACTGATCAGGCCACGTTAGCCGGCCGACATTCAGTCAGCAAAATCCGGCCAAAATTGGCCGGAAAGGACTGAATCAACACTAAGTAAAAATGTTTATGACTAAATTGGCACCAAAATAAAGTTCAGGACTAAATTGGTACAAATACAAAAAGTTTATGACTTTTTTAACACTTTTTCCCTCTTAGTCAAACCCAAATAGATAGATCAAGCTGTGAGATGCTCAAAGCTACGGTTGCAGTCCATTATATCGCAGTACGCTCAGTATATCTTGAACGGATGTCTTGAATTAGATAAAGATAGCAAATTCTGCTTTCCAAAGTAGTTTCGAAAGAACATACCGACATTCTGGGTTGGCAAGTTTATTTGGCAAATCCAATAGTGAAACAAATTTATGAAAATTTAATTTATATTATACGACTGACAAAACTATAGTTCTCTTCAATGAGATGACTTTATAGGATTACGAAATCCAAATATCACCTGCGAATATGAATTATCAATCCATGTTTCGCCTTTAATTAGTCAGGAGTCAGGACTAGGCTAAATCATCAAATGTTAGAACCTACATATCATATACGAGTCACGTTGGAGAAAATCCTGATATCCAGCCAAAGACTTAGTTCCATGGAGACGACCGAAACCCTGACAAGCAAACCATACCCATTACAGCAAAAACTATCGTTGATAGTGGGCTGCATGTAATGGCTTAAAAAATTCAAATGCTTCCCATATAATATGACATAGTTGCTCCCACGACTTCCCAAGACCCCGCCAAATCAACCGTCTAGCAAACTATATAAGTCTCCAATTTCCTTGAGAGTTGCAACATATCTTCTTATTTAACACAAACAAGAAACTCCTCTCCAGCAGGGAAGGATGGCTTACACCAAGCTCACCATCATGCTGTCCTCCCTCATCCTCTTCCAACTAGCTTCGATACCCTCCTCGTCGGCGACCTACGAGAATGTCCCCAAAAAGACCGTCCCCAAGCCCGTGGAGGTCGTCGTGGAGGGCATGGTCTACTGCCAGAGCTGCAAGTACTTCGGCACGTGGTCCCTGGACGAGGCGAAGCCCGTCGGCTCAGCCAAGGTCAGCGTCCTCTGCAAGAACTACAAGAACCGCGTCACCTACTACAAGACCTTCCAGACCGAGGCGAGCGGCTACTTCTACGCCGAGCTCACGGGCTACGAGATGAGCCACCCCGTCCTGGACCACCCGCTCCACGCTTGCCGCGTCAAGCTGGTCTCTTCGCCCCTCGAGGGATGCAACCTTTTGTCCAACATCAACTACGGGATGTACGGGGCCCCGCTCCGCTACGAGGACAAAACGCTGTACAGGAAGGAGTACGAGGCGGTCGTCTACGCCGCGGGGCCGTTGGCTTTCCGCCCCTCGTATTGCCCTCCGGAAGAGACGCACGCTTGAGTTTGATCTTTAGTAATTCTCTACGGCTTCTCATCACCACTATCTTTCAATTTAGCCTCTGTACTTATGGTGAAGATGCGAGTGTGTTCCGACATGCGTCCCAGGGCGTTTTGTTTTGTTCTGTTTTGGCTGCTGTATTACTGAACGAATCATACACATGTTTCTTTATAGACACATTGAAGAAAATTTATCTATCCTTACATATGTGCTCCCCTTAACTTCTTCATCTTTCTTTAATATGGGAAAAGTACCAAAAAAAGTTACTAAATCTAGTACATTGATACTACTTCATTTCTAAATATTTCAATTGAACTAATTTAGTTCTAAACATTGCCAAGGCCCAACGATGGCCGAATGAGGGAAAAAGGGAAAAAGAAAAAAGAAAATAAAGAAAAGAAGAGAAAAGGGGAAAAAAGGAAAAAAAAAAGGAAAAGGAAAAGAAAAGAATAATAAGGAAATGTAAATAGTGGTTGGTAATTTAAGGGTTTGTTTTGCCGAAAATATTTTCCTCATTTTTGGCATTTGGTTCACTTAGGAAAATGAATTAGCTGAAATTTTTTTGTACCAAAGCTTTAATTTAGGAAAATAAATTCCTCTTTTAAATAATGGGAAAACGTTTTCCAAAATATGACTATTGGTTTTTCGACCTGAAACTTTATGCTTAGGCTGGAAACCCCAACATTGGTTCTTGGATTCAGCATTCAGAACCAAGTCTCCGACAGTCATGCCTAAGTCCATTGAGGCCAAGCTCGAGACCCCAACGCCCGTGCCTAGGTCCATTGAGGTCGAGGCCAAAACCCTAATGCCCATACTTGATGCTCCGGCATTCATGCATGGATCCATAAAAGTCATGCTCGGGTCCCTGTCGCTTAAGCTCTTGTCCCATCAAGTGCAAGTCCACAAAGGCCATGCATGGGTCTTGGGCACTCTGGCTCGGGTCCTTAGTTAATGAAATGCTTGTTCTACAAAAATATTTTAAAAATTCAATTTTTTTTTTAAAATACAAATTTTTAGTTTTTGTTTTCCTTTCTTCCTTGTCCACTTTGCTAATTACTCGGTCGACAATCAGCCCCAAGCGAGCTTGAGCCTCGTGTAGGTTTGGCAAGCTTGAATTTGCTTGAGGCATCACCAAAGTTCGGCGAGGTCAAGCTCATCGCGTCTCGCTGAACTTTGGTAAGGCTCGAGCTCACGGTGACTTGCAAGGCCTCGAGCCTTGTCGGCCAATGGCAAGGCTAGACCTCAGCAAATCTAGGAAGGTGGAGCCTTGCTTGAGGCTTGACTCGTCGAAGTCTAGTGAGCTTGAGCTCGCCCATGGCCTATCTCTGACCGTCGCCATGGCTAACAACTAGTCAAGGAAGAAGCAAAAAAATAAATAAAATAATATATAAAAATAATTCTAAAAATATAATTTTTTTGATAATTTTTCCCATCAAATTTTCCTTACCAAATGATGAAAAATACTTTTCGGGTCTTGTTCAAGTTTCAGTCAAACACCGAAAAATAAAGTCATTTTCTTCAAAAATATTTTTCAGAAATGATACATTTTCTTCAAAACAAACGGACCCCAAAAGTGCATAGAAAAGTAACTTAGATTTAAATTGCATTTGAAAAAATCACACTTCTCAAGAACTTTTGCTATTTAAAAATAAAAAGATGAACTCAAATCTTTTGCCGGATGATGACCAAGGCCTGAAATTTCTAGCGAGCTAGATTTGGCACTGGCAACCATCGCTTAAGTTAAGGTCGCTTGAACTCAATCGAGGCCACTTCGGGTCACGTGACCTCTGCAAGAGGTTACTAGCGATTAGATTTGGGGTCATCGGTGGACAATGGAAAGGGCAATTTTAGAAATTTAAAAAATTTAGCGAGAGCGAAATTAAAATAAAATAAAATGTATCAGCATTGCGATAATGCTAAAGTCCAAAAATCCTACGAACCTGTCCTAAGCTAAGAGACTTTGGATATATAATGCATTTCCCCAAAACTATTCGAAATTTTTTTCGATTAGTAGGTATTTGGCTAAGGGCGTTTTGGCAAAGTGGTTGCCATTAAACCCTAGCCTTGCAGTCCAACAATTATGAGGCAGTTCATTCTATTTGTGTGAAGTTTCTTTCGGCTGACCTGAATGAATGTCATGAGTGGATTTGAATTATAAAAAGCAAAAGATCACCTTTCCAAAGTAGTTTTTGAAAGAGCACGCGACATTCTTGTTCGGCGATTTTTGATATTATCGAACGAGATTATTCGGCAAATCAGAGACAGACACAAAATCAAACATATTGAATATATAAATCTAAGTTTTAATACAATTAAAAATCTCTAATATTACACATGAACACAAGTTGCCAATCCATGTTTAGCATTTCATTAGTCGAGGTATCTGGCTAAATGATCAAATATCGAACCTACATGTAAGTATGGTAGACGAATCATTTGCGAGAAAACTCCTTGGATCAAATGTTTAAAGAATAAGGTTCCAGGTGTCAACGACCGAAACTTCTCGACATGCAAATCATATCCGTAACAGCAAACGCTATCATTGAGAGTGGGCTTCATGTAATGCATTAAAAAAATGCGAGTGCTTCCCATGTAACACAACAACGTGGTTGGCACGACCCCGTCCGTCAGCCGACTAGCAAAAACTATATAAAGCTCTCCAATTTCCTTGACAATAAACTCATCTGGACAACTTCTCTTCTTGTCTAACGCGAACAAGAAACTCCTTTCCAACAGAGAAGGATGGCCTACGCCAAGCTCACCATCATGCTGTCCTCCCTCATCATCCTCCAGCTAGTGTCGATCTCCTCAGCATCGGCGGCCAACAAGACCATCCCCAAGGCCGTGGAGGTCGTCGTGGAGGGCATGGTCTACTGCCAGAGCTGCAAGTACTTCGGCACGTGGTCCCTGGACGAGGCGAAGCCCGTTGGCTCCGCCAAGGTCAGCGTCGTCTGCAAGAACTACAAGAACCGTGTCACCTACTACAAGACCTTCCAGACTGAGGAGAGCGGCTACTTCTACGCCGAGCTCAAGGGCTATGAGATGAGCCACCCCATCCTGGACCACCCGCTCCACGCTTGCCACGTCAAGCTCGTCTCGTCGCCCCTCGAGGGATGCAACCTCTTGTCCAACATCAACTACGGGATGTACGGGGCCCCGCTCCGCTATGAGGATAAGACGCTGTACAGGAAGGAGTACGAGGTGGTCGTCTATGCCGCGGGGCCATTGGCTTTCCGCCCCTCTTATTGCCCTCCGGAAGAGACGCACGCTTGATCAATTAACGAGTTGGTTCTTCTCAAGAGAGAGTTCCTACGACTTCTCGTCATCACTTTCTTTCAATTTAGCCTTTGTACTTATGGTGAAGGTGCGAGTGTGTTCTGACATGCGTCCCAAGGTGTTTTGTTTTGTTCTGTTTTGGCTGCTGTATTACTGAACTAATCATGCAAACGTTTCTTTCTAGACACACGGAAGAAAAATTTATCTTACATACGTCCTTCCTTTAATTTCTGCATTCTTCTTCAACTTCTTGCCCATTAGAGTGTTCGAAGTACTGAGAAACGTGTAATACAGTAAACACGATGGCGCTGTTTAAATATATATTGGCGAAATAAAAGAGCTTAGATGCATACAAATTGATGAATGGTCCATTGCAAATGCAGCTTGAAAAGGTAGGAGTAAGCGGTTTCGGGTTGGGTGTACAGAGTCTCGAAAAGAGGAAACCGGAAGGATTGGGGCATGTCGGTGATCTGGGTCCGCAGAGACAACCCGACTCCAGTGGCCCCGCGCCGCAGCATCTTTGTAGCGTAGCATCAGATCCTTCACACCATACACGGAAATCTCGAGTAGCGGTACCTTCATAGCCACCTGCGGTTCGACATGATTTCTGCAATTGCAAAGTTTTGACTAATGGCGGATTCAGACAAAAGACCATAAAAGTGCCAACTGACCACATGTCCATGATTGAGGGTGCAGACATCCAAGCTGGAGATGCGGGGGTCGCGGAGAGAGGATGGACGAGGGACGTAGAGGTTGTGGTGGTAGGCCGCCGCAGAGCCGCCACAGCATGTGCCGGCTTGGCAAAATGTTTACCCTCCGTCACTTGCGCCGGCGAGTCACCGGCAGCAGTCCTCCTCCCACCACCATCCCACGCACCCTTGCCTCATAGATCCTCTGTGGATACACACCTGGCATGAGTCAAGAGACAAATTCTTATTGGCATAATAACATAAATGACACCTAAATTTTGACTCCACATGCAATGTGATCAATGAGTTTGTAATTTGTACAATGTGATCCATGAACTTTAATTCAATGTGTAATGCGATACTTGAACTTTTAATATGTATAATGTAATCCATGTACTTTTGGTACATGTTTAACTTAATTCCTGAACTATGTGAAAATATTTAATATTGCCATTCCATTAATTCAAGTTTATGGACAAGATCGAACATCATCATATTGTTTAGAAACTAAATTGAACATACATCAAAAGTGTATGGATTATATTAAACAAATTGAAAGTTCACAAACCACATTATACATTGAGTTATAGAGTTTAGAAATATTAGACTAAAACTTAGCAACAATTTATGTCATTTTCCCAAATTTATTCATAGAATTGATTTATAAAGTGAGGAGAATGGATACTTGAAGGGTCTACTTATAAGTGGTCGTTATTTCTCTAGTCAGTGCTTCAAGCATTACAAGTATATATCTATGTTGCGATGTCTCCTAAGCTCAATTTTGGAATACACATAATAAAAGTTCACAAACTAAATTACTTCCTTGCATGCATTCGGAATGGTGTGTTGACATGATATCACATCCAAATCACTAATAACATGAATGTATCATCGAAGCCTCCATGATAGTGTCATGGCAATTGGAGATGGAATACTTCAATCCCTTCACTGTCGGCGACAACCGATAGAAGTTTAAGAAAACACGTCCCTCGTCCTTGTGTTCATTGTGAACGTGTCCCGACGCCATCTCCCTTGTAGCCTTCATCTCAATCCTCGTCACTGCCTAGTCGAAGTTGTCCAACTGCGTCCCCATCGACGACATGCTTGAAATCACAAACATCATGTCATCGAGCCCCAACCCCACCATCGCGAACATAGCGCCGGCCACTAGGTCCTCGACCCTCAAGGTGGAACTGGGGTAGGGAAAGAAGTCATCCTCGATTCTAAGTGACGATAACAAAGTCGGTCATCCATTATCATTATTATTATTTTCCACCCAAATTGTTCTTACTTTTGAAAAGAAGGAAGAAAAAAGTCTAATAATCAAGAGTCTCTCTCTCTCACTATCTTTCTCTCTCTCTCTCTCACTAAAAGAAGTGACAAGTGAGATGATGGAACGTGCTAATAGCTTTCTTTTCAGGCCTTCTCAAGTTGGATGAACAGTGGGAACCCTCGTTTGTCAAGCTACAGCGCATTATAACTCCACCCACCCCCAATGCTTAAACCCCCCTCCTCTGTGATTTCTAATCATGCCATATTGGGCCGGCCCATTTATATCCCATGACGGGACACTCCACTAGCTCTTCCCGCGGCGCGTGTGCCCCACGGCCCAATCAGGCGCACCCCCGATCGGCGGGCGGGTCCCGCGATAGTACGGCTCTCGCGCGGGCCCCCGCCCGGCGCGTGGTAAAGTGTTGCCCTCGGTTGATTTCGTTTTGGAAAACGACAGGCAAAAATGCAAGTGGGTTATTGGGCCAAACCCCTTCTCTTTTTTTTTTTTTGGAGGGATGAGAGGGTTTTATTCATCATTTCAGCCACATTTTCCCTTTCCACTTAATTGTTGAAGTGACGATTTTCTTTCTTTTTTCCTTTTTTTCTCGAATCATGCTTACATGATACTTTCCCTTTCTCGAAATTTAGTTAATTTCACACCTACTCATTTATAGAATGCCATATAAATTATTTTCCTTTTCAATCGAGTACTTTTAACATAACCGTTAGGTTAATACCATATGTCAATATTTAGTATAGTTTGAAAGTTTTGTTCCATTAGTACGGTTTGAAGGAGAGATAATAATTAATTTATATTAATAATCTCGGAGTCATGTCAATATCCGAAGGCAAAAAGATAGATGGAATTGAACTTATTTAGAAAAGCAGTGAGCTATTTGTGAATATAGAATTTCCTCTAATAGTTTTTTCATATCATTCTTCTTCGTTGACTCATATAATATAGTATTGGCATTCCGTACCCTGATATGGATGGTTTTCCAAATTCTTCCATCGCATTAATGGCAGAGAAGTAGCTTTTGAGCTGCTGCATGAGCACAATAATTGACGATCCTTAGTCCGTAACAACTTTGTAAATATCTTATATCTCATAACTTATTATATACAGAGCCGAGAGCAATTCAACGTCTAGCAATCCCATTAGAATTCATTGAAAAATTTCCAGCATTTATCCAAAGGAAAACAAAAAATCGCATAAACCCATTCTATTAGATCGAGTCAATTACATATTAAAATTTTATAGATTCGCATTCGGCTCGTAAAAGGACCAGTGTATGTACAAGTTTTGCCTAATGGTCAGTTTACATAATGCTCTTTTACATATGTGCATTCAAATTGCAGACAGAAAATGCTCATGCCACAGAGCATATATAAGCACAAAAGATGTCACCTCACTTTTGGCTCCATTTACAGGGGAGCAGATTCTCATTTGATCATTGCTCCCTCCCAAGCAAGTATCCCTCTAAAAGATAAATCCAACTTTAATGACAAAATACACTATTTTTGCTTTTCTTGTGAAGAAAGGGAAAAGAAGAAAAAGGAAGAAAAAGAAATGATAAAAAAAATATCTTGACTTTGGTTGATGAACTATCATATCTTGTCCAACTTATCAGTACACATATGATGTTACTATGCTCAATTATTTGGACCCATCCTGCTTCCTACCAATAAAAACGCTTAGTCCTTTTTTAATCTCTCTTTCCAGGAGAGGTCCTCTTCAAACCGCAACCATGATCTTCACAAGGTCACAGATAGAAAATTAAAAATTGCAGTTAATGTTTCTGCAGGTTTTGATTAGTCTTGTCAGCGCTTAAAAAGTCCAGAATCGATAAGTCGCTTGTCAAGAGGACAATTTAAATAAACATGGCCCATGAAGGCATCGAGCCTGCGATGTTCGCGACGATGTAATCCAACTAACGATACGCAAGTAAGTTAAAAAAGAACAGTTACTGATCGAAATACTCGAAGTAATTTGTGTAATGTATATGTGTCTCTGTCTCTCTGTCTAACTGATTTGAGGGGCTATTTAAGTGATGCACTAGTGAAAGCATGAGGGCCATGCGAATGAAGCAAGCAATGAAGGGTCATGAGCCTCGTTCCAGCTCTTCCTGTGCGGCCTGCAAGCTGTTGAAGAGGAAGTGCACGTCGACGTGCATCTTTGCGCCGCACTTCAGGTCCGACGAGCCGAAGAAGTTCGCCAAGGTGCACAAGGTGTTTGGGGCGAGCAATGTGAGCAAGATCCTGGTTGAGGTTCCTGAGGAGCAGCGGGAGGACACGGTGAACTCACTCGCTTATGAGGCCGAGGCAAGGCTGCGGGATCCGGTCTACGGGTGCATCGGGGCGATAGCGCTGCTGCAGAGGAAGATGGTTGAGCTGCAACATGATCTAGCCATTGCTCGGGCCCGTCTCGCTCGGTATACTGTGCCTGCGGTGAGCACGAGTTCTCCGAGTGTCTTGATGGATGAGAACGTCGGCATGGTGTCTTTCTATGACATGCCTTGCTGCAGTGGAGTGAATGAGAGTTTCGGCCAGAGTTCATCACAATTGACCCAAGTCCAACCCATGAATGATTTTGGCCAGTTCCCTTACATCTTTTGACTCTTGTCGCAAGAGAGGTTGGTTGGTCTGTTCCATTTCTTCAAGCCCAGAATAACCCCTCTCTCTCTCTCTCTCTCTCTCTGATTTTCTGTGTAATGGCCTGAATTCTGAACAATCATAGCTACTTACAATTTGTGTCCTGCTATGAAAGACAGCACCTGCACATGTGCAATTAAGCAGATTTTTCTTGCTTGGTCATTTGGGAAGTATGTTTTTTACAGGTGGCACTTCAGTAGAAAAAATAAGTTTTGTGGGATTGGAGGTGTTTCAGACATTAGTACAAGGTTAAAAAGGCAAAGCAATTGATGGAACTGGAAGAGGGGACTTCCTGTAAAGGTTCATCAATCAAGCTGAAGTTGCTTAAAGCTTTGTTAATGACCAGGTTAAAGTTAGAGAGAGAGAGAGAGAGAGAGAGAGAGAGAGAGAGGGTTCGATGCTTCATGTGTATAGGACCGCGATTCCTCCGATGATACATGATCAAGCGCGATGGCATAACAAAATTCATATAATCGATCAGATTTAGGAGGATATGCTTGTGCGTTGGTGTTGTTCCCGTTATAGCTATGTCTTGCAGTTCAAGATTAACTCTGTGAACGGCCAAACCATCTTGGGCAAATTGAGTTCGTGCAAAACTAGGAGCTAGTTCAATAGGATAATAGAGACAGAAAAGTATATATATTGGATGGCTGAAGTTAGGGACACCTCTTATTTTTGGATTATATTCTTCCCATGAATGACACTTTCCTTTCTGCTCTGAATTGGGAACAAAAAATCTGCCTTTTTCATAAGCATTTTTAGTACTTTGCACTATCAGTCTAGAGCAAAAAAACTTGCGAGAGACCTAAAAAACTAAAGGCCAGACATGGAGAGGAAGTAGCTAAGTAAGTTGGGATGAGGATGTGGATGATGATGATCAAAGGACAGGAAGCTATGGCGCAATGGCCATCATGTGGCAACCCCACAGCGTACCGAAATTTCTCACTTTGCTTTATTTGATGCAATGTGGATCCAAAGATCAAAAGTCTCAGAAGGGAAAGCTCTCCTGTGGCCTGGGGTTGTCAAATCTGAACACCCAAAAAAAAAAAGAAAAAAAAAAATCTGCTCAGCATAATTTTTTCCACCACAACTTCAATGGGACATTAGAAAGAAAGGACCAACAAAACAAGATGCTCCATCATTTCCCCCTGCACTTCGGTTGCCATGATAATACACCGCGAAAAGAAAAGGATGAGCGCACGGGCAGGATTAAGACGGTGGCGCACATTCGGGCTTTTATCTTTAGTGCCCGTATTTTCGTCATTAGTGGGATTTCCGCCGGTGGAGTTTAAGATGCCGGGTTCTGTCAGGGCGCATCAATCATGTAATCGATGTGCAGAGCTTTGTCGAAACCTATCTCACTTTTCCCGGCATGTGACCTGCTACTACAAGTAGAAATGCATGGAGGAATCATCATTGAAAATGAATTCGCCGAGTTTTGTAGATCCAAAATGCTAACGTGACGGTCTTACAAGTAGAGATGTTACACCAAAAGATCTGAATTGGGTGGATAGAATGTTTCCCATCATCACCAGTTATCCCTCCAGCTCTGAAGGCCGAACGCAATTGGACACAAGTCACTGAAACTATACAAAAGGCCCAGGGCCAGATTAGCCAAAAGTGGGCCGGGCTTGGGCCCAAATGAGGAACGCGCAAGCCCAGGAAGCAATCCGCTAGGGTTTCCTTATAAATATCAATCACGTCGCCACAGTCGCTCTCATATCGTCCTCGGGGTACTTGCACGGTGCCCAGCGAGAGAAAGCTAGGGTTTTTGACGGCCTAGGAGCGGGGGAACACATCGACTTTTCACCATGAGAGCCAAGGTAAGATGGGATGCGATTTAGGGTTTCGAGAATTTCGATTTTCTTTGCTGTTTCTGCGGTTGGAAAGGTGGGGTTTTGGTGATTGATTGGTTTATTTCTTTTTCGACGTTTTTCGCTTTGCTTGGTGGGTGTGACAGTGGAAGAAGAAGCGGATGAGGAGGTTGAAGAGGAAGCGCCGAAAGATGAGGCAGAGATCCAAGTAAAATCCTCGTTGCGCGGCGATAGGGACGTTGGAGATTCCGGTTTCGTTGTTGGGTTTTTTGTATTCAGTTTTTCCTTGAATTAAAGTTGAGAACTTTTAAGAATTAGCGTCGGATGTTGAATCTAAATATTTGCTACTATTCTCTGAATCGAATTCCTACTTTGAATTTCACCGCCCCCTTTGCTTTGATTCTCCCTGTCGATGCGTGATGTGAAGCGGTTGTTCATGAGCGTGCCATTGCGAGTGTCTGAATGCTAGGGACTCTGTTATTGATCGGTAGAAATGGAAGGCTTTGCATATGGTGTCTGCAAAGAACAAGCTTATTGAGGATCGTGCATTGCAGATTACTGTTCTTTTGTTAATTAGGATTGTGGGTTGGAAACGCCCGGAATGTATTTTCGACTTGACGTCGACGCTTGGGCACTTTCAGTAAACGGGACGACAGTTTCGTCGAATTTCAGATAATTGAACTTACCTCTAGATGTTTAGCTTTCTGAGGCAATCCATATTGTCTTCTTTTCGTGCTGATATGCTTGCCATGGACAGTGCATCAAGTGAAGTGGTAATATGTTCCGAATACCTAGAGAAGGCGACTAAATCTCTCATTTTGTTTTGCTTTGGTTGTGACATTGCTAGATCGAGGCATTGATCGACATTGCAAATGTCAGCAGTGATGAACCATTTTTGTCTTGCTTCTACCATTTCTGACTTGTCCATGTTGTGTCGAGAGAGTTATTGAGGATTTATTCTTATGGTGATGACCTGTTAATAGTGGATTTCTTCGACCAAAAAAAAAAAAAATAGTGGATTTTGTAAGTTAAAGAGGTGCCATCAGCGTATGTTGCTGCTGTTTTAGGATTTTCAGTAGTACTTAGCAAGGGATAGACAATGCTCAAGCAATGGCCAGATAACAAGGGAAAGCATTTATCATCTTCGCCCAAGTTTGTATGAAACACGCGTTAGCACCATCGCGGGAGGTTAGTCTGACATAGGAGGTTATCCACCAAACACTCGTCGCTCATTCTGTATTGCATAGCGCATGACGCCGCCCATGTCTGTAAATTTCGCATTTGTTGACCTCCAAAAGCCAAATATTCAGCATCCCTAGCTTAAGTACTCACCGGTAAGTCGATTGGAATGAGCATTCGCGGGTTTAAACTTAGTGAGCGCAACAAATGCTAGGAGCGACATTTGAATTCCGAATGATATACCATATCATCACATGAGACGACAAAGTGGATGCAGAAAAAGAAGCGACACGTTATGTACTTCGTCAAGAGCATGTTTTCACCATTGTGGTCATATGCAAATAGCTACTCTGGTCGTTGCAGTCGCCGCCGTATTTAAAGGAGGATGTGTTTCAGCCGTCTCGACAGAACCCTTAAAACTCGAGATATGCCAAATACACAGTTTCCGTCATCGACCAAATTTATCAACCGCCACGGAGCGGCAACCCGTATTCACATGTCGTATTCATATTCACTATTCATGTCTTCTCATATTATTATAAAATGTATTGATGTAATTATAAAGTCATACTAGATTCTACCTTGACATAAGATCCAGACAAGTATTTACTGGGGCGAGCCAAGTGATTTATTCAATGTTTCTCCTTGAGATAATGCATGTAATTACCGATGATTTTAATGAATTTAATTCGCACATGCATTTAAAAACAAGCTAAATGCGTGTGAGATTGCGGAAGGCAGTAACCCATGCCTCGCATTTTGAAGCAGGCCTCGGTGAAAATATCTGTTCAAGAATCTTGTTTCAAATGCAAAATAAAAATGTCTCCATTCTGATTTTAGAAAGAATGCCTGCTCTACAACTAAATAATAATTATCAATCCAAGTTTCCTGCTTATCAATTTGAATCTCTCATAGCTTATGACCACCAATTGAACGTATTGCTCCTCTTACAGTGAGACCAGGGTACGAAGAGTGCGGCGCGGGTGTCTGTCACTCCTTTCCGCGTAACCCTCATCAGTGTCAATCTAATTTACTTTACATCATCAAAACTTTTGCCTACCGGCTGCCACCTGCCAGAAGAGATGCAGATTTCAATATCACAATGAGTGAGAATAATCGTGTGGAAGCATATACAGATCTGTGATAAGTCAAGCCACAGGGTAATACTAATTTACCCATTCTTTACTTTCAAATGGTGAACTTCGAAGTTAGATTCCAATGTTCTTGAGAGTAGGGGGTTGACCATATCATCTGTAGTAGGGAGTTTATTTTTGCCTCAAAATTACTTAACAATAGTGAATGTAATGTGGCATCTTCCCACGCCCCATCTCAGCCAACGATAATTTTGAAAAGCTGAATGATAGATGTCTTTGATGTCTGACCCAAGGAGGCAATAACCTCATGTCATCGTGTACGTGTCTGTAATTCATGCCATTCTCAGGTTATTGCTTGCTAGATTAACACGTAATCTAATAATATGATAAACATCTGCCTTTTCTCTTTAAACTGTGTTATTGTCCAGTCCAGTACATCGTGCTCATCTCTTGCCAGAATTCATATCTTCGCCAGTAACTTTTCTTGTTTTTGCATTGTAGGGTGTTGTTTTGCCAAAAATGTTGAACAATGCAAGCATTACATTACTTTATTTACTTAGCATGTCCTTTCTTGCAAGTGCAACACGATCATTCTTTTGTTTTTTCATTTGCTGAAATAAACTATTAAAACAACCATGAACTTGTTTGCCTATAAAAAACATGAGCGCACCTGGTTGAGGATTTGGATGATTTCTGGTATATCAATCGTCATGGTCACGAAAGCGGATAATTCTTCTCACAAAAGCCTTCTCACGGGCATAACTGATGGAGCAGAAAATCATTAATAGCTTAGCATAAATTCGTTAACACACTCAAACAGTAAAAAGCCATGGTAAATAGTTGATAAAAGGAAATAAGAGAAAAGCTTGTCCCTTACATGACAAAGGCTGATGTGCAGAAGCAAGTCAACCCAACAAAAAAATGAACTAAAAATGAGGGCCAAAAGTTTTCCTTGTCCAAGAAAAATTTCTCTGAGGTAAGTGTAGCTAAACCAGAAAGCAGCAAAACTGTCGACCCTGAAGGGAAGCACCCATGAAATGAAAAGGATGAAGAATCCTGTGCAAACCGCCAAATCACACATTAAAATTAGGATAGTACTTGCCAAGGAAAACAAGCAAAAGATCCAAATTCAATGTCATACCTGGAAATACTTTCTTATGAATCTTGCAGAGTAGATTATCCTCAAAAGCATGTCTTAACCCAATCAAGGAAGTCAAAAATCAAGAACCTCATCTACTTAATCTCTAAGAATCTCAACTCCTGATCTTAAGAAATAACAGTGTTACCAAGTAACAGCAGTCCTTAATAAACATCAACAAAAATGGATTAGAACATAGGGGGAAGGAAGGGCTGAAAACAAAGGTAGGGTTTCCTATAAATTTGAAGACAAAGGAAGCATAGGTCGATGTTTGACTCCAAGCAATCTGGCTAAACCATGGAAGACTGACCCAAAAAAAAAAAAAAAAAAAAAAAAATCCAGATGAGAGGGGGAAAAAGGATACTCAAAGAATTTGCCATAAGTAAGCCAACTGCGCCTGCTGATTTTATTAACATGATATTTAGCAGCACATATATGGATGAGAACAAAAGCAACATATCATTTGAGCGTTTGAGCTGGTTTTCATCCGCAACTGCATGCAGAAATGCCTCCGAAGTTCCTGATTCATAACCAGAAGAGACATGATGTAAGCATCCCCATGATGGCTGAGCCAGACAGTTTGCTTTTCTACAAACTTCAGTTTGCCACGGGAACAAATGACGCATTTCAATCACTAGTCAAAAATCACACTGCACCATATGACACGACCTTATATAGTCAACAAACATATAGTACAATATCTCTTTCTGCTCTGATATAAGCTGACCAAATATTTCAGGATAATGAAGCATCCTAATCTATACGGTGACTCGCAGGGTACCACATATAGAATGATTAAGTAGTAGGAACGTCAATCAGTTGGTCCTCTTTGTGGCAACATGACCCGTTCAATTAAGCTAGCAATAAAATACCTAAAGGGAGAGGAGAGAGGAGGATGAGCATAATGGGATTATCCTAAATGCTGTCTCATATTATTTTCACTTGCTTTTCACAATGATTATAGATGCAAAAGCAGCAAATCTTAGATCCATATTTAAAGGAAAACCATCACTAACCATTCATAGCCAAGAAAAAAATGTAGATGCAGTAGTAGCGGAGGACTGTTGGTGCTTCTCCATCACTCCATTTTCGACCATATAACAACCTTATCAGGGAGTAAGAGTAACTTGGGCCAAAAGCAATAAATATGAGACCTACAAGGCATATAATCATATATAATATCAGAGAGAGAGAGAGAGCAAATTCAAACAGGATATTGCCACAGGCTTTAACAGCATAAACCAGTTTTAGTATTCCATTTACGTTCTGTCTACTGAGGAACATGAGAAGCATTTTATAAAACCAGTATCATCATTACTATCTTATTCAGACATTCTTAGAACGTGTTTAGTAACCATCCTGTTTCCAAGAACAATTTTTTATCATAAATGATTTTTTCTGATTCTGTTCTCGGGATTAATTTCTGAACAAAAGAGCACGTTTGGTAATTGCATCTATTATCGGGATAGAAATGTGTATGGTAGAATTATTAATTTTTTTTTCTTTTAATTTTTAATACTTTTACTATATTTTTCTCTTTTTTTCTTTTTAAATCTTTTATTTTTTCTTTTCCCTTTTTTTCTTCTTCTTCCTCCTCCTTTGTGGTCGGCGACCGGCTAGGTGAGGGCCGGCGAGCTCACCAAAGCCTTGCCGGGCCAAGGCAGGGCTTTGGCGAGCTCACCAGAGGCTTGCCCAGCCATGGCGAGCCTTGGCCTCGCTGGTGGCCAGGCGAGGCTCGAACTCGCGCCACCTAGGTGAGGCGGAGCCTCGCCGGACCTCGCCCCGTCAGTCGTCAGCCACAGCCGGCAATGGCAGCAGTGGCCAGTAGTGCCCGGTGGAAGGAAGAAAAAGAACAAGAGAGAAGGAGAAAAGAAAGATAAAAATAAAATTAGGCTAGATTCTTGAAATTGTTCCGGGAACAAGAAACAATTTTTTTCTACTTCTTGATTCTGTTCTAAATTTATTCCCGAAAACAAAAAAATTAATTTTTGTTCCCGGGAACAAAAATTTTACCAAACGAATTTTTGTTCTTTTTTTGTTCCAGAGAACAAAATAATATAAATAACTATTCTGGGGATAGTTACCAAACAGGGCTTTAAAGTCAGAAATATGTATGATAGTACAGCAAATCACATTGTTTGAGTTTCATGTCAATGACCTATCATTGGCAACAGAAAAAATAGCAAGGCATGAGACAACTAGGTTGTAACATATATTGGAAATCATGTAAAATACATACCAAAAGTGTACCTTACTCATCAAGGGGCATAAAGCAATATAATTGGTTTGATCAATGGAAAAGCAACATTGCTTTAATTAAAGTCTAACGTTTAATAAAGGAAAATTGCAGATAACAACAAAGCTAAGAGGTGTATAACTGTAGATAGACACCATTGTGCATCTATTCAATGGGCCAACAGGTAGGTCAAGTAAAAGATTCAACCACTGAGTATAAGGCCAGCGGCATTATGCAAGTCTTATTACAATGTCTGCTTTGATGCACATAGATCAGATAATAAAGCAATAACAAATTCTTGATCATGTCTGAGAACATACAGATAAATGGAATGAAGTAACTTTTTAACAGCTTCACTCTTTAATAAGCACAATCTGACCATGAAAGTACATGCTAATCATAAAGGGAAATAGAAATCATAGCTCCGAAGACATTGATAAGAAATTATATTCAGAATGCTAAGTGATTGTATGTTTCTGGCGTTCCTCAGCCTTGCACATATAGTATTACATGGCAGCCTTTATTGAGAGTCTTAATTTATATGTGGAAACAGAGGGTTGAGAATAAGAATATCCCAAATAGAACAAATTAAACTAAGTGAAACATACCTATCAACATGACAAGTTTAAGGGCCTCTGTAAGACTTCTTCCTATCTTCCGAATTCTGTCTGGACTTTGTCCTATAAGGACATAAAACAATAAAATAAAATAAGATGTTGAAAATAAAGTAGATGATGGCATATAAACATGACATCAAGATATAGCGTATGACTGGAATGCAAGTCGTGCCTCTTGCTCCAAGAATAAACATATTAGAAAACTTCAGAACCATATCAGTAATCATCCCTCATGATACAGAAAAGATTAAAGAAAGAAAAAGAAAAAAAGACGTAGTTCTACCACCATACTATGCATGACTTGCTTGAAAGAGCCTTCCACAAAGCCTAAAGTAATCTAAACATGCACGCATGCACATGCAGACAGTACTGTAGTTTTCATGCCTCCCAGGAAGATGCCTTCAGACAAAGCTTAAAATACACCTCTCTGAGTTTGCCAAAAGCATGCAAGGTCAACGTCACCACTTCCATGGATTTCCAATAACCAGCCCTAAGTAGTTCCTGTTAACTTGTATCCACCCAATTCTTGCTATATCTTGAAGGAAAAACTTCCCTCCATGGTCATGCCACATCTCAATACACATACCAGATAATACAGTGGAAATGTGGGAAAAGATCCATGTTGCAATTAGAGGGAAAGCCTTGGTTATGGTTGTTAGGTGGTTGGTCATGTTTGAATGTAACAGATGCAAAAGACCTCCCAGTAATAGCAACATCAATATCCTTTGTTCTCATCAATATGAAGTGTTAATCAACACAAGGTGAAATCGCAACAGATGCAATGATATCAATTTACAGGACAGATAGCCAGATAGATCTGTGGTCATGCTTTTTTTCTGCATGGCATGACAAATTCTATACACCCGGAGGCAGTGTTTCTTCATAGTCTCACCAAAATACAAAACTCCTATGGAATTTAAAAGACCATTTCAGTCACAGATTCTATGGAAAAGAATTGCTATTCAACTAGTCAGCTCGAGCAAAACCAAAAGGTGTCATGGCTATACAAAGAAAAATGGAACCAACATAAGATAGATATCTTTACATCTAATGAAAAAGGACAAACAAAGTGAAAAGAGAAATAAACCTGATGCGGACCTTGCAAATGCTGTATACGAACTTTCTTCAAAGGGAAGGAACACCAGCCTCACCACAAGGCTCCCTGGTAGTCATTCAAATCAACAACTAAAGTATTCTCAAATATAAAGCACAGGAAAAAGTTCAATGACCAATTCATGCAATTAGAGAATGACCATTTACATAACATCCAAGTGCATAGAAAGGTTACTAACTATACACAAGAACATTGTACTAAAGGCCTTACCTAGTTTGTCTACTAGCCCATATACAGCTTGATTATATGGTGTATCAAACCATACAAGAACCATCTTTTCTCCTTCTTGAAGAATCAACTTGCGGAAGGACTGAAAAGTGAATATCATGGACATATTGGCAAGCTGGCCATCAAGGTGTACCTTACCACCTACTCTGCATAAGCACAACTACCAGCTAAATCATCCTCACAGCATAAGAAGACAGAAGAGGAGCAAAGCAGGATATATGAAGGCAAAAAGTTGCATCTGATACGAGAGTAACATGGACAGAAATAGATTGATACCTGAAAGGAAAAAGATCAGAACTCTTGAATGAACTTGAGAAAAGGTAAAAACCCCAGTAACCAAAGAAGAAGCAAGCTCCATATGCAACTTGTGACAATGAAAATACAATCCCCTTTTCCTGCAGAATCAATTAAAAGAGCTCCTTTGAGTAAAGGACAAGCAACAATTATTGTGATATACTGAGAATCCACAGTTATGTTCATATTCGGAAATCCACATTACCATTTGCTAAACCCAAAGGAAAAAGGCAGAACTTAAATTTGGATCAACCTCCCTATTTGATTCCATATTGCAGAGTTGATCAAACCAGAATGTGATACATAAATAACTGCTCATTAAAGTTATTGATCAGATGAAGTATTTCGACAGCAAAGCATCTCAAAATTTAATGATTTGGACCAACTATCCCCATTGAAGATGTAGGATAGGCAGAAGACACACGAATTCACAAACTGAAGTATACTAAATAGCATAACAAGCAGAAGCAACCAGCCCAACAGCAAGTTAGATATCTTTTATTTGCACAAGAGTTTTCATAACCAGTAGCCAAAAACTTTACCATGTTAGTTTGCTTAACAATGAGTATATACATTGTTAAGCAACGTAAGAATGTTGCTGCTGTCTCCACCAATAACCGTAATTTAAGCAGAAGCAGGTTCTGGGAGAGGATATAGAAAGGCTCAGCCAAGAGTTCCAACATACATCCAAAACCTGCATGGCAATGCTATTATCATGGCAAGAATTGTTTAAAGCGTCAGAAAAGTACATAAGACAAAAGGAAAACTGAAGATTAGAACAAATACTTCTGAAAAAGCATCTCGCTGATATGATCCGATTGGAACAAATCACGTGGAACCAAAAGTCTGATAAGGACGGCAAATTACCATTTATAAGAATAGCGTGTGCATATGGGTCAGAAAAACTTAGTTCCTGCCACCAGAAGATAATAGAACAGGCTGCAGCAGTCATGCCTAGTCCAAGTGGTATAGTCATCCAAGCAACTTTCAATAGCTTTGTAACATTTTCTCCCCCTGAAGCTCCATTGCTATAGCATCACAAGACATTATATGTAAGTATTTATCTATAACTTGAAAATCTATTGAGTCGGAAACAGAACCGTGAAGCACAAACTCCAAAAAGTAATGCAGATAAACATCAGGGTCTACACTTTTTGACTGGTAACCTACATAAATTCCACATATCATTTCATTTGTACTACTACCACACGCCTACAGATGACTTGTTTTTCTTTGGATATATAGAGGATTAGATTCGGGCAACAATCGTCCAGAAGAAAGCTATAGAGGTTTTGATGGAGCACGAACTTAAGAAAACACAGGTAGCAAAGACAAACTAAACAGCAGCCTCCAGAAGTCCAACAAGAGATGAGACTATATAAAACTAGCTCCAGTCACTAGGCCAGCAAACCAGAGAAAACTCAATTGACAATTGTAATTGGACATTAAATATGTGAATCTGAAATGAGAATTTTTCGAAGGATAATATAACAGTAGATAGCACTAGGCGGCATTATTTATTTTTTTCAATTGATCCAAAACACCTAACTGGAAGAAGTTTGCATATTTACTGATGATGTCTCCCCTACAATATACAAACATAGACATAACTTAGCAAGTAATCATTAAACTTGAACACAAATCCAATAGTACCAATTCCTTCAAGCATGTTTGCCAAGTAGTATATTCACAAAGTTAAAATGATAGAAAGTCTAACAACACAACTGTCACCAATATGCATACATGAAAGAGCAAGAAGAAGCACCATTGAATGTCAGCTCGCATGCATGCTCGACGAAATCCCTCCCGACTAAGGAACAGCACACAGGTGACAAAAAGATGAAATTTTACTGCGTAGAGCTGCATTAATAACGACAAAGAAATTTCAGTCCAATCTACAAAGACACAGAGCAGAAGATCATAACATGACATAATATAACATATTGAAAGATCTCATCTATGTAAAGTCAAAATAAGTCTAGATAGTACAGGATGTGAGATTAGAGGGACCCAGCATCAGGGGATGAGGATTAACTGCTAAAATTCCATTAAGCACTTAAAAGCAGCATCCGACCTTCATACTTCATAAGAGGGTGTCACGCTTATATGCAAACTCAGACATTCTAGAAGAATGAAGAATAGTTAGCGACCAAGAAACTCCGGCAAACACTAATTTCCGATTCCATGATGCCAGAAGCCAAACTAAAGTGTGCATATACTAAACTATTTCAAGTCTAAATTTTTAACACCTAATAAACAACACCTGAGAATGCAGCATCAATCAACATTTCAACAATTATAGAAGGCCAGAACCATGAAAAAGAAAACAGCAGTCGAGTACCGCATAATCGTCCTCGGTGAGATGCCGTACTATCCACGTATTGAACAGAAAAGGGATTCCCCTGGCCAAAAACTGCGTAGCTGATGCCCACCATTATTTTCCGGAAAACCAAGAGAAAAGAAACCAACTTTCTCAGCAACAGATAACACACCACTACCAAAATCCGATGAAACAACGCATCAAAAAGCTACCAAATTTTAGAAGACATTGGAAATGAAAAGATCAAAGGATCCGGCACTAACCCAATAAGTACTTGAAAGTATGAGAGAGACTGCTGCTCCGATCATCAGCCATCTCAAAAGCCTGATTGCAGCGAACTCGGGAGGATTAACGTGGCATCGGTCGCATCATTGTTAAAGCCCTGTTTGGCACGTGAAAAACCTTCAAGTTTCTATTTTGACTTCCACAATTGCCATTGGAGAAGCCGTTCGACAAGGACTTTCAAGCGGGCGCACGGCGTCACGAATCGAGCAGCAACTTCCTGATGGATCGGACGGGACGGACGGATCTTTTAGCCGCGGAGCAACGGCCTCGGCGCGTCGCTGTCCACTGCCAAGCACGTCGACCAACGCAAGACTCCGCTCAATTTCCCCCTCCGGAGCTTCGCGGCCGATTAGAGGAGCTTCGAATGGCTGAGAATCGCGGCCTCACTGCGGACGGGGTGAGCTCGTCGGCGTTCCCTGCGGAGTCGGAGTCGGAGTCGTCGCTCGTCGGAGGCGTTGCGGTGAGAGGGAGCGCCGACTTGGCTGCGACAGGAGCTGATCTCGTGATCACGAAACGTAAATTTTTTTTTTTTTATCACGAAATATATTTCACTTTATTAAATGGGAAAATGATACAGATAAGACCTAAGTTTTAACCCAATATAAAAAGTTACACTGAATTTTTAATTTTTAATATGATTTATGAATTATTGATAAATATTGGACGTAATCGTTTTAAATAAAAAATTGTTCTGACAATACAGATTATTATATACTAAGTTGAATTTTTTAAAATAATCAATTAACATACTTTTATTTTTTATTTTTCTATTTTAGATAGAAAAAAATTGAGCAACAATATATCTGTTGATTATTTTATCCTAATTTGAAATGAATACTTTACGTGAATAATCAATGTATAATTTTTCTTCTATTCATAGTCCAAACTTAAAAGATTGAAAATCATATCGGTTGATTTTGTTAATTTGAATTAATCGAATGACAACATTATACGTTTCATATAGTTTCAATACTGACTTGAGCATTTTGTCAATAATTCAAAGACCATTATAAACATATTAAAAATTTAAGAATCACACTATGTCACATCATAGTTTAGAAATTATTTGTCTCCGTTTTTTTTCTTTTCTAATTGAATCCCCCCTTCTTTTTATGTTTCCGGCCCGTTCCATTTTATACCTGAAACCCGAATCAAACCACTGAAGATTACGGTTTTCTCAACACCCGAACCAAAACCCGGCCGGTTTGAATTGGTCACCGAATCTCGGGTTGGTTTTTGCGCCCACCGGGTAATTTGGAAATCCCTTCCACCGGGCAATCGGTTGGGCCAAAAGTCTACTAGAATCGAGCTCTAAAGCCGAATGAAATTGAGGTTCATCTAAAATTGAATTTGGAATTTGCTTGACTAATGAATTAGGAAAAAAAAAAAAAAAAAAAACAAAGGGTCATCTTCGGAAATTATCATTCTTTCCTATTGATAATTGGTTATTGATTCTAGCCGACTTTCCGATTGGGAAGAAGAGGTTAGAGTCAGAAGCAGAACTTTTGACTTAATCTTCTAAAATCAAATTAAATAAAACCGTGTGGTGTCGAAAATTGACAGCCCTGACTAGAATTAAGGAGCAGTTTAGTCATCTCACCAAGGCAATGTCATAGTTAACCTCAAACTCGAGACATGCCCGAAAATGAAGTGAAGAGAATAACAAAAAAAAAGTCCCCCGTACCATTCATCAACCATGGAGCCGCATCAAATTGGAACATGAACTCGATACATCAAAACTATACAAGGCATTTTACTTTCCATTAGCAAGAGAGAACGTCAGCCACTCCCAAGGAAGCGTCGTGTGGTCCCTTGGAGCATCACAGATGGGAGATCAATGAATGATTATGTAAAAGAAATGACAACTTTGTTGTGACCTTGTCAAAGTTAGTCGCCTTTACTCTATTCCTTAGATCAGCCGCCATGTTATCAGACCTAGGAGCACCCGTCTTCTGGTGAACAAAAGAAAGGAAAAAATCCAACGGCTCCTTTGTACCTAAATCTACAACTAAGCGTCTTGCTCACGGTTACAAGATAACGTGTTTAAGAAGATGAAGTACCAATTACTGGCCGAATTGCAGTCTTGAAGTCTTCATAAAATCTTTGCTCAGAAAATCTGCTCGCTCGCTTCCTCGCCGCTGCAGCCATATTGACTCTCTCAGATTCTGGCATCCTCATGATTTTCAGGATGGCATCAGCATATTCTTCAACATTTTGGGCAAGAAATCCAGTTTGCTGTCCATCTTCTTCTAAAACAATGTCCATCTTTGGGCCAGCGGACTTATGAGCTGGACAAAAAGCAGACATTCAATGTGCATGAAGACAGGCCAGGGAATTCGTTTCGAGTCTAAAGTGATTAAATCTATACCGATCGGGATGGCTCCAGCAGCCATATACTCCACCACGCTTATTCCAAAATGCTCATCCGTCATAGAATGCAGTCCTGCAGTTGCACCTGCTAAAAGTTTTACCAAATCCCTGCCAAGTAAGGAAGCTGTCAAAACCAAAGTCTAGTGGATAGTTCATACTTATCAACTGCGACATAAGACATGAGCCAAATCAATAATTACATATATGGAGGACATGATCAATTGAACCCAAAAGAAGAAATATTCAGATGAAAACCAACTTAGCTTTTAACTTTTTTCCAGTTATTAGCACTACTGTTTAGCAAAATGCCCATCGGTCAAGTATCGGATAATATATTCCTCACCATCACAGAGAAACCGAGTTATATTAAGAGAATCCCGTTGTATGTTGCGTGGACATTCTTCTTAACATCACTTAATGCAAGAAGTTCCAGGGTATGCCTCTCAATCTTACCCTTTCTATTTCCATGTCAAACATACACATCTAAATTGAGCCATAGGAAAGAACTGATTCATACAAGAACGAAAGTAATTTTGAACTCGGGTTCACAAATATAAAAGAGATTGGTGAGAGTGGGCTCTATAAGCTCTTGGCCCATCTAGGGTGCTCAAGTGGGCTTCCGCCGGTAAGCCCACTTACACTTTTGTCCTCTCTCATCTTCACTTTACTTATTGCTAAGAGCCAACGGTTAAATCAAATCAAGTTCGTGCATTTCTCTTACATCATAGCTTCTTACTGAGAGCTCGAAACAACATACTGCTCTGCATGGAAAGGTCTAAGCGAGAAGCTCACAGCAGTCTTCATTAGATATCATTATGTGGAGATACCCCCAAAATATTGGTTATATCATCCAGATGTTGTTTGTGATCTAACCATATGGCAAAGTCAATCCATTCTCCAGAATAAAGCAATGAAAAAATTAGGCCTAATTGGGTTCTTAGTGGCACAGACCTGTACATTACGTTCTTATGGAACTCCACATCCCTTTCAACTTTTAGTTCAACTGCTCTGATTTTCAAACTCTCTAGCCTATCTTCATCTGACTTATTCCGACAACTTCCCACAAATTGGAGCTTAGGCCTTGGCATGTCTGCATCTAATTTTCTGATAGCAAGCTCGAATGCCTCAAGTTGAAGAACATGTGCCTGAGATAAAACAATCAAGCTTAAAGCATATACTAAGTTAGCAAAGGCCCATGTGAGCCACTGAAATGATGGCTACCTTGTCATTATAAGGTTGGTATAAATGTTCGCACCTTCTCTGGACGAAACTGGGATACAGAAATGAAAGTTGGTGCAGTAACTGGTCTTTCCAAGGGAAGTGCCTGCTTCGATGAAAATGATTTAGGAAATGAAATATCCACTACAACACTTTACGCAAATTGAAATGGTGAAAACTTAACAACAGAAAAACCAAAGCAGATTATCAATAATAAAAAATGCACATAGATCATAAGTAGAACACACAAAACAAGAATTAGCTAGCTAGAGAAAAGAATACACGTAGACTACCATACAAATTAAAATGCAAAGTTACACTGTTAACTGGTCAAGTAAGTAGTTACAAAAGCAGTATGAATAAAATGGGTAAATCATTTCCCAATTTGATAAGGGGAAGAGGACATGACATGCTGAGACTAAAAGCAGGAAAAAAAAGGAGCAGGAGGGCATAACAGCCGGATGTTGATATTTGCAGTTTGTCCATTTGTAGCAAGACCGAGCTAACTTTCTCCTATAACTCATTTCCATAGGCGTGGCTATGTCAACGTATCAGGTGTACAGTTAATGTGTGCCTACATGAGTCCATGCTAGTCTGACCCGCACACTTGAGAGAGAAAGAGGTCCCAGAAATTTGGTAAAGAACAATATCAGCACAACAAACCTGCAGTCCTGATGTATCGCATGGAGGATAAACTCGCTTAGTTCGATCAGGAATTCTCCAAAGCTTCTCAATATGCGACTTTGTCCATGAAGAATTAACCATCACAAGATGTGTGCAGGACCCAACAAACCCGTACAACCAGCTAAATATTGTGTAATATATGATTTTACATCTGGATAGCCAAACACTGTCCAAAAGGAGAGATTTACATCAGAATTGAATAAAACAGAGAACATAGAAAACCACACATATATTTTCTATGCATGAATTACACCAATGGTCAGATATCAGAAATCTCACAGTAGACCACCACATGACTGTCAGATTTTAAAAGGAAAGGTACCAATGATACAACAAGCAAGTGCACCAAATTTAGGGAGACAAGGTAGTGCTATGGAGTTTCGGACAAAGGGACAAGGGAAGAACCATCATGTTTAAGAAGCTCTACAGAACATCTAGAACAGAAGCACACACAGATAAATAAAAAACCATCTGATTAGATCCTTTACCTCTGAGCTATCGAAGCTTTGTTATTATAGGTAGAAGCCCGCTGGCGAACACGAGATAGCATGTCTGTGCTGATAGTAGGGTAATGAGTGTAGCACAAAACTTTGCATCCAAAAATTCGTGCAACGGGATATGTAAAAGCATATCCACTGGTGTCAAAATAGAACAGTGGAGTATACTTGCACAACGCTTCCCATGAAAGATACATGGAACCGAGACTTTGGCCGATCATAGTAAAACGTGGGTAAGTCGTTTCCTCGACCCACTTCCTCTTCCACAGATGGACAGCCTGAGGATTTGAGCACAAGTAACAAGAGCATACTGTCAGAGCTTACCAATTTCAAAAATCCCTAGGAGAATCCCATCAGGCGCTCATGACCAAAAAAGATGAAAATTTGCCAGCACTACAGGCTAGCATCATCACCTCTTTAAGATATGTGTTCATCTCTCACGCAAATGATGTCCTAAGCAAAATTCCCCATGCATTTCACGCCATTGCTTATCACGAGGACACTATAAGCTTTTTTCCATTCAAAGACCGTAGGGAACTGATTATGTCTACAGTCTACGATCCTTGACAAGAGCTAAGAAAGCCGTATAAAGAAAATGGTGAATGCGCTATCCGACATTCAACTCCAACCTCGCATGCTTACATCGGCAAGACATTTCAAGAACCAAGAGCACAGCTCCTCAATCAAACCATCAATTGAGATTCTCCACTCACTGATTTAAAGCGCATGGTACTAATTAAAACTCCTCCTATTGACGTGTGACGTAATTCGAACAACATAGGAATAGCTCAAACAATGAGCTCAGCAACTGGAAAAATATAAAAAATAAAAAAAGAATTGAACCTTAGGAGGACGAAGCAGCTTGACTCCAAACCGATCGACCGCGCGGGCCGTCAAGCTATCGGGAGACGCGTCGTGATCGCCGGTGTAGACGACGCAGTCGAGATCGGGGCGCTCCTCCTGCACGGCCTTGACGGCGCACCACAGCACCCTCTCCCCTCCGCCGCCGTCGTTGGTGTACGGGTGGAAGAACCCGACGGCTCGCTTCCGGCTCGCGCGGCAGGAGGCGACGCGCGAAGCCAAGAGGAGAGCGAGGGACGGCAGGAGGCCGGCGATCAGAGCCCAGACGAGGACGGCGATCGCCATCGGGGAGGAGACGGCGGACCGACTCTCTGTTCGGAGAACTTCTCCTTCGGGGGAGGCGGAGGTGCGCGAGGGGGGCGACGGTCCAGTGAAGAAGGAGAGTATATGCCTTTTGGCGGAGGAAACGCCGGGCAAGGATTGAACCTCGATCGCGAAATTTGATTACAGACTTTCTCCGCGACGACGATACGAAGACGAAGAAGAAGATGATGATGATCTGAATGTAAGCATCGAGGAGTAGTCCCCAATCCTTGCGCGCGATTGTCGAGTGCCAAATAGCCCTTTAACAGTAAATTCTTCAAGTATTTCGGCCGAATTCCCGAAAAGAGAAACCCTCCAATTTTATGCCCAAACATTTTTTTTACCTAAAAACAATCATCGGCTTTATCCTAATTCTAAATCTGTCCCGCTTTAAAACAACGCCATGATTTCTTCAAAATTATCACCATCAAGAGACTGATGTGGTCTCGATAACAAACTGATGAAGGTTTACGACTACTTTTAAACAAAAAAAGTAAAAGATTGAACTTAAAAATGAAACTTTCTTAAAAATTAAGTCTGAATATTTGTGTCTCGTATGATTGTCACGTGTCAAATACCCACTTAATAATAGATTCATCAACTATTTCTTGTAGCAATCACACAACCGTCAAAGATGTACATAGTAATATCTTCATTTACCCAAATGTGATTCAAGTAGCAATTAAAATGCGCTTAGAAAAAGGACTTAGAAATTTACATCATAATGCGAAAATAGACAAATGGAGAAGCCAACGAAATGAGCATACAATCCTTTCATATCGAACGCACAAAAAAGAAAAAAATATATAATTAAATTGAGCCAAAATCATCGCAAGACATGGAATCACAACTTTAAGGACATCGTAACTTGAACATTCAATTTCAGACATGGGTACGTCTCTTTGGTGAAAAATAAATAATTTATAAGATATTTTTCTAAATTAAATCGCTTGCATCACTTACAAAGAAAAATGAATATATGAAAAAAAAAATTTGTCAAGATGTTTAGACACAAATTATTATCATTACCGAAAATACTTTTTATTGACTAATTGTTTGAAACAATACATACTATTATTTATTTTTTTGAATGATTTTTTCTACGTAATAAACTGAGCACAACAAACAGAGCATAAGGCATGAACTACTTTCAAGTCCTCAAACGATCATCAGAACAGAAGTCCCATATATATAGACCAAAAGCAGCTCCTTTTGCGGCCAAATACTGAAACCACCTCGAGTGAAGAAGCACTCGAATTCCAATCAAAGCAGAATCGACGAAGTAAGAAACAAGCATGCTAACATATATCTTCCCGCACTGGGATTCAGTCTATATATCTTCATGTATTTTACTATTGTTTCCTCAATAGACACCGATAAGATCACTAGAATACAAGCAAATTCTCTTCCCCTGACACTCTACAACAGCAAAAGAATGCCGCTTCCTATCCAAAAAACAATTGAGTGTTACAACAATTACCCAACAGGCCTATGAAAGATACAAAAACTCGAGACAGTTATTGCGCAGCACCCCAGCTACGTCCACCCAAAGCAATAACGAAAACTTCGAGTCCACAAAGTCATGTGACGCTACTGCTATCATAGAAACAAATAGCAAGGTCCATCTTCCCTGAATTTAGTAGCTTCCCATAGGCGGCATGCCAAACGGTGGCATCATCCCCATCCCCATTGCACCCATTGGTGGTGGGGGAGCAAAACCTGCTCCCATCCCCCCCATCCCCGGTCCTCCCATACCAGGCATTGGGGGTGCAGGCAAAGCTAAAGGCAGCAACTGAGCATACATGTTCTGCCAAGGGAAAAATGCAGTCGAATGAGTAATTTGTTCCGTCATATACTCAAGTAACAAACAAAAAACAATGTTTTGGGGCAATAACTATTGCAGTCTTAAAAGTAACGACCGAGTGGTTAAACAAAGAGCTCGTTGCTATAAGCAAAAGCTCACGCTAGCATTTCAACATGTAGCTAGTGAACTAACAAAACGGCATACGCCAAGTACTTTTTAACTTGATAGAATGTGAAGACCGAAGACTAATTACCTGCTGTGCAATGACATCCTTCTCTTCCTTCTCTTTAGTCTTTACTTCATTTTGAGCTTCAATCTTGTCCTTCACAAGCTCATCAACTTTGCTAGTGTACTCACGGATGAACTGTGAGAAGAATAAATTCACATATCAATAGTGAGCTACATTCATTCATGCATTTTCAGAGTAACCATAACAGTACAACAATGTTATCACCTGAAGCAGATATGGGAAAGCAAAATCAATCATATTGTTCATCCAGGCGAGTTCAAGCACAATGTCTGCCCTGATTAAATCGTAACAGACAAAGAGGCACGAAGCAAAGCATTCCTTCTTTCCCTGCACAGATCAAGGAGAAAAAATCAATATTTGCACCAGGACTGGATAAACACATGCACACATTTCCGAACATTAAGGGAGGAGACTGGGACTAAAAACAAAATAATGCAAAATGAAAAGATCAAAACAAAGAGTATCCAGTTGGATACATGTTGATCATCTTCCTATCCAAAGAGACACCTTGTTCAATCATGTCTGTCTCAGATCCACGAAGCCATCACACCAACAGTGCTAAAGTGTTAGACCAATAAACAACTGTATATGAATGCAAATGTACAAATGACAACCACATATTCTTCTGCTGCAGACTCCAAAAAGAGACAGCACTTAAAAGACATCTCCATGCATTACTACAAGCAAAGAATTTCAACTTAACATAGTTTCACATAAATTGGCAAATTAATCTCAGCCAGCCAGGAACCTCTAGACAGTTAATTCCTATCTGCAGAAAGCACTCCCACTCAGACAACAGAGGATTTATTTGCAAAAGAAGTACCTTCTCAATGAAATAAACAAGCAACTCTTCTGCTAGTTCACGGTCACCAGACTGAGATGCTGTTTCCATGGCATCTTTGTAAAGGTTATCTTTTTTGGACAATGCGATTGATTGCTTCCATCTACCAGCCTTCTTGTAGATATAAGCAGCAACACGTCTCATCTCAAGAAGCTCATGTTTCTCAATCTGCTCAAAGGTATAACAGCACTTGTAAGTAAATAAGAATATACCCAAATGTAAAAGCCCACGGCAAAGGAATGTTGTATAACCTTCTGCGCAAGGCCTATCTGATCAAAGTTATCATGCAAATCAATAGATTCACGCAATCTGTCATAATCTTCCTCTTCTACATAGATCTCATTCAGAGCTTCATTAACAGCAGAAACATTGTTGCTCTGTACTGCAATCATATAAGGCTTGACAAGCCGCAGGTGACCAGCCTGAAATTGAGAGTACACAATCATTTACCCACAAAGTTAGAACAAGCAAAACAAAAGTGAGGCCAAGATACAGCTTCAAAGTTGGATGTAAAACCTTTCTCATAATGTCAACAACACGTGTATGCTCCACACGAAGTGCAAGCACATTGAGAACATCGTTGATTAAATCAGGATGTTCTTGCAAATAGAAGTGCACGGCCTTGTAGTAGAGTTCAACATTGGCAACTTTGACGACCACGTCTTTAAACTGCATGTGATCCCATGCTTCAGGAGAATGGTTCATTATGGTCGTTGCTGCATTGTCGAACTCATCATATTGGATGTATAAGTAAGTGAGCTCTTTCCAATGCTGCTGCTCATCACAAGCTCGTATAAGCTTGGGAATATTGAGCCGAGTGGCGAACAGCTTAATGTGCTCCATGAGCTTCTCCGGACGGTATCTTGCATAAAGGACACCTAACTCGGTAAAAATACCCATATGTGCACGTTCCAAACCCAGACCACTCTCCATGAGAGAGATAAGCTCGTTAAAGAATCCTCTGTTCTGGTAATATTCACTGACTTCTTCCAAATCATCCACCTGCAGCATTCACATAGGAAAATTTGAGTGAATATGGGCTGGGAGATGCGAATGATGCAGTCAACTGAAGTAGCAAGAAGTATGCTATATGTCCATCCGGAAAGCATGCAAAGAGGCAACCCAAATGCAAATTTCCAGTTTACCAGCTCTCATAGTTTCTTCCTGTCAAAAGTGTTCTATGCGGAAAGCTAGAAAAAGAAGAAAGAAAGATGACTAAATTGTCTATGAATGAACACGGAATCGATAAATCACCTGTATGATGATGTTGAGACCACACATTTGCGCCAAGCGGAACTCCTCGGCATCAACACAGGCGAAGCAAACTTCCTTCCATGTCTTTGCACTATTGGCCTTTCGAGCTGCATCAACAGCTCCCTGGAATTGTCCCAGCTTCACAAGCGTGCTGGCCAACTTGGCCCAGTTAGAAATAAAGGCAAAAATGATTTTGGCAGCTTCGTATAAGCCTTCATCATACAAGCGATCACCAACATTTTGAAGATTGGCGACATTTGGCATCAGGATGAATTCCTCAATCTCACCCAATCTATCAATCTTGGCATATGCAAATATGAGCTCACCATCCACCTTGGGTTCTTTCGTCTTTTGTCTCACCATCAGAAGGTACTTCACTAAGTCATGATAGACATTAGCATTCTCAGCGGCACGAATAACATCCAAAAACTGAGTGGCATCATCTGCACGGATAAATGACTCGATAGCATCACTGACAAGACCCTCCCTTAGTTGGGCCTTGGCTACCTGACTCCAAACAGCCTCTTCCTCAACCCTAAATGCAAACTCAACCGCTCGCTCGATGCTTTGAATATTATCCAATAAGACATTTACAGCCTGGACATTCAAATTGAACTTCTTGAAAATTGCAAAAGCTTCCTCATAAAGTTGGGCTTCCACAGCTACTTCCCCAACTGCAGGTCCATCAAAGTTATCCAGTCTATTTACATAATCCATAACTCTAGATGGATCTGCCTTGATGGCCGTCAAGATAAGCAAGTTCTGCAAGTTGAAGTTCCCACTAAAAGCAGAATTCTGAAGCACAATCTTCTCAAGAAGCTCAATCAGTTCATGAGGAAGATCAGCTGTCATGAAAGCTTTAACGGCTGCAGAAACTTGTTCTGGGCTCTTGCTCTCAGGCAAAGCTGTAGAGACAACCTGATCAATTAGCTGTCTCCTATAAGAGTTCTCAGGGTCCAGAACTTTCTCCCATAGATCACCATCCATCCTTTCAACTACATACCTATGATAATGAGATGAAGTTAACAAAGAAACAGATGATTCTATCAATGATAATCAAATTTGTGACATGAAGCATGTGTCAAACCTGGCTTGTAATTTGAACAGGGAATTTTTATTGGTCACATTGATAAGTTCATCATCACATTGGCCCCTCCTGTAAGCCACAACCGCAAGAGTAGGATCGCGTTTCTCACAATATTTACCCACAACACGTGAATCATAGTATGGGTTGGTTGTGAGAAAATGCTCTGGATTGTTGTTACTTTCAATGATGATTTTACCCAAAGCATTGTGGACATGTACATCTTGGCTTCCCTCACTCACGAGATGCTCCAAAAACTGAGTGAGCAAACGGAGTCGATTCCTGCAAACCAGATCCCACACATGAGAACACTAATTTGATCAGAAGCTCGTAAAGATGATAAACCATCACAGAACTGGAGCATCAGAGAGCTGGAGCAAGAAAGAGGCGAATCCACACCTCTTTTCACACTCGTCAACAAGAGGCTCCACTGGTAGCAAAGATCGAACAGAAAGAATTAAGCCTTTTATGAAATCTTCTGGGCATTCATCATCTATCAGCTGCCCCACTACCAAAGGAGCATTTCCAGGGTTGACCTACCAAGAGAGGAAAACAATCTTAGAAACTATACAAAAAGTGAATGCAGAAAGTCGATGCAGGAAGTCATAAGACCTTGTACCTTCTGGACGTAACCCTCAATATATCGAAGCATGTTATTTGAGTAGAGATAATGTGTGAGATCAGGCACAAAGCCAAAACGATCACAAACATTAATTAGTGGCCGTGCATCAGGAAGCTTGGCCTCCATCAGGAAATTTTTAGTCTTTTCAGGGTCATAGAAATTTGACTCTCTAGTCACACGTTCCACCTCTTTAATTTGTCCAGTTTTAGCAGCAGCCTCAATGTACTTGAAGTGAATGTCAGGATCCTCACTGGCACAATTGACAAGAAAGGAGAGAGCTTCATCCAAAATACCAACACAGCAGTTTTAAGTGAACTATGAACAAATAACAGGGAAATATATCCCTCACTAACCTGGAGCTCAAGTACGAGCCTAGGAAAAAATACAACCCCTCATACGACTTGAATTGTTCAAAAATCTTTATGCATGCATCAACACCCAACTGCTCACAATATTCCTTCGCAACCTGTACACATATCTTTCATGTAGTTACTGAAAATGGGAGAGGAGAAACTTAAGAAGAAAAGGAAAGATACAACACCTGTACGATAATCTGAAGATTGCCCCTCAGATTGACCATCAAAAGGTCCTTCATGCACTCCAAAGCCCACTCTCGCGATAGTGTACCAAAAAACTCAACAAGTGACTGCAGGAAATCCCAAAATATTAGGCCCAATTTCAGAGTACCCACCATAAAAAAAGGAAACAAAAAAAAAATGCAAACCTGTGGCTCGATAGCATGTGTGTTCACAATGACACGTTTGACATCTGGCAGCTCAGTATAGTGCTGTAAGATAATAGATAGTCAACATCAGAATAACCGAATTTCACATCTTACACATGAGATTAACACAGAAATCTCAGGATATATACCTGAAGGGCCCTAACAAAGAGACCTGCTTTTTCACAAAGTTGGGCAATTCGAGGACGATCATAGTGACTGAACATGCCATTAGCCAAGATGGCATCAGCTACATTTGGAAAAGTGACCAGATTGATTTCAAGAACCTATGATATCGAAGCCTTGTTAGTGACAAAAGTCACGAATATATTCGTATAAAACTACAGAGTATCCTTGGTACTGATATTATCAATTACCTTTGTCTGAAGAAAAGCATGTTCTGGCAAATTTGGTTTTAGTACATCTAGCAAGAATGCAGTCGCTTCTCGGATCAAATTCCTCTGCACATGCCAGATGGAATCAGACATATTACATGCTTATGCACAAAAATGAATATGACTATTTACCAAAAAAAAAAAAAAGAATATGACAAGCAACCTTAGATAAGCCCTTGTAGCAACATGCATACGTTGCTACAAAGAGCAACAAATTAAAATACAGAGAGCGGCCTAAAAAATTGAAAACCATAACAGATTAACTGAAACAATGTTATAGCCAAACCTGAAGAAAGAGATCTGTTATAGTGTTGTAATCCACTGGACAACCTCCCTCCATTTGGGACATCATTAATGCAAAGTTGACAGCTCCCTGAAGTAAAGAAATCAGAAAACTTTCTATGTTTAGATGGCGTGAAAAATATGTTAAAACATAATATATTCAATGATCACACAAGCATGTGTGCGGCCCACAGAGCACACCAGCAGGGATGCAATCCACATAAGTTTATATGAATTTTCTTGGCCAAAAAAGGGGTTTTTATAAAAATGTCCAAGCTGTCATCCTCCCCTTCCACCTCCCTCTTCACAAAAAAACCACCTGACCCTAGCTATTTCTTTCTTCTTCTTTGTTCTTTTTTTTTGCGGGTCAAAGGACACTAGCTATTTCATGCACCGGTTTTTTAATGGACTATGCATGCATCTGAAACAAAATCTACCCAACATTACGCTAACTTGCTGCAAAACCAAATATTATGCTATTCCAAGGTCAACGTAAGCAGTGAAAAATGTAGGGTAGGGGATTCACTGAACTAATGCCATCAATGCCCTTCGGTAGTCCAAATAGGAGTAAGGACACAAAGGTAAATTACCTATCGGGCAAAAATTACAGTAAGAACAACAATTTTACATTTTAATCCAAGTAGGTTAATAAGAATTATAGTGAGCTGAAAGAGCAAACAAGAACCATAGTCACATGACTCATACACCACACCAGTTATACCACCCTTTCCAATGCCACATAACAAATTTTGGTGAAAATATGTCTGCGTATTTGATCAGTTGCTCATGTGCATAGCCATGGGGGTATTAGTAGCTATACTGCAGTTGCTTTTCTTTGCCTAGGACAGAGACACGGCAAGAGAGGTAATAAGAGATATGACTGGAGAGAGCAAACCTGAGGATCTGTTCGCAGAATTGTCTGCAAAAGGAAGAGATAGTCTGGCGTGTACCCAACCTAGAAGACAAAAGGCAGCAATAAGATCCAAAAAACTGAAGTGACGAAATAGCAACAAGAGGACTGTAAAAATGTATCGGGCATTCAAAGCCCTACGTAAAGAAAAGGATGGGAAAGTTCTGCTGACCTGCTTTGAGTATATCAGAATTTTGTCGAACTCTCGCCGCTCAGCAAAAGCTGCAACTACTTTTGGAGTTGCTCTGGCTTTGATATATATTTTCAATGCGAGGTCATTATCAACGGTCTGCAAATGAAAAGACCAAGTATATAAGCAGAAAAACACCTACATATACAGACTAATCTATTCTTATATCCAGGAACTATTCAAGATCATGTAGATCTTAGAACTAAAGAAGTTGAAAGAAAGAAAGAACATTAATAAAAACCCTACCTTCACAAGATCCCCAAGTTCCTCACTGCATTCCAGCTTATCCTCAGCCAACCAGTTCTCAAGAAGGTTTTTCTTGTTTTGATTCACGACCAGGCGTGATAGCTCCAGTGACTCAAATGCATTAAGCTTTCCCCTGGTTAAAAGGGTCCCAAAGTATTGCAATAGAGGTGGCGTTTGCCCAGATTGCACTGGGACACTCTGCAGTATTGGCAAGGATGAAAAGTTCATATCTTCTGTCAAATAATATTCCAGGAGAGCTGTTACAAATTCTATTATTGCAGAAAAGAAGCCATAGATATAATCAGTCCCTGATAGAAACTCTTCTTACCATACTAAGCAATTTTATCGATAAGACAGTCTCCATTAGTCAGGCAATTCTTCAAACCATGGATTAATTTCCGAATAAGGAAAAGAAAGCTACAACAGAATCTGAAAACTGAATCATCTCATAAAAAATACATATAGCCAGATTTTTCATACTATGACGGGAATCAACAACTTCAGTCAGGACCATGGAATGGGGTTGTATTTGTCCAAGAAAAAGAAGTACCAATATGATCACCGAAAAATCTATTCTAAGTGTCAGAAAGACAAGCACCTGAAATTTAGCAACTGTGTCCGGGGTGCGAAGTATTCCTTGCGGAGACTCAGCAGCAAGCTCAGCAGCTTCTTTGTATTTAGTTTGAGCAAAGAGTTCTTGGAAACGTTGCACAACCTGATAAATTTGGAAACGTATTCTGATCTCATTATGCAAGTTATATCTGCTCTGAGGTATTAAAAATTTACAAGAGCACATTTGACATGCTCTCAGAGTGACCACATCAAGCAGAACTAAAAGTACCGTTAATATTAAGAAAACTATAACTGCTTCAAGGCATATTTGTCAATCACATCTCAAAGTTGGGGAACAAAAAAAATACCGAGATAAAACCTCCAGATCAACCAAACAAAGAATCAAATTTGATTAGTCTACTTCATTATAGGAGAACCAAACTCACTAGGTTCAAGATTACGCAACTGAAGTTCAATGAGGCCTATGGGAGCACATGTATGTGCCAAGATAGACAGAACAGAGATGAACATAGAGGAGATTCTTTGATTGATAGAAAAGAGATAACAAAGGGCACAGAATGGCCACGTGCATATGAAGATAAATTCTAATATACCCAAACCAATCAGTTTTGCCCTCATTTGTTCACAAGTTATGCCATACTTAACTCGTACACCATCAATCATCCAGTATGTAGACAAATTACTCAGAATTATGAGTATAATGCATTACCAGCTGCTCTGCACCAGGAAGATTTCCTCTCTTTGCAAGATTCACAGCAAGCTCCAAGTTGTTCAGCTGCAGAATCACCAATTTATTGTTAACACGATAAATGAGCATCTGAGGTGAAATTTGAGGACTATGAAGATACACAAATCCGATGCACATACTTGGCCACTAACAAAAGGCACAATCGTTGCCTCATTTACAGTAGCCAATAAGACCTGGCCACGCCTGTTTACGGCATAAAAACCGCCAACTGATGAAGCTTCTGCAGTTAGAAATACTGGATCTGGACTAATTCTGTTTCTGTATACAGCAGTAGCTGTCTCCAAGTCATAGACAAATAGCAGCCCAAGTTTGGTGATCACATATATCAAACTGTATTTGTGGGATATCTGCACCAAATAAATCCAAAATCAAATTCATATGCAGCAATTTTCTAACATTTTCAGGAGAATCAAACATCACCACCCAATACCTGCATTGCCACTGGAAAATCATCACCAAAATCAGGAGGAAAGAAAAGATCCGCTTGTTTCTTTGTAAAAGACAGCTTCCCTGCTAATATAAGTGCATTGTTAGAAGGAGCAAGCAATAGATAAGATCCAGATGGAATCTTGAGATCTGTGAATGAATGAAAGGAAGAGACTAGAATCATATGACACAATGTAACGACACCTGGTTGGGCACCCAGCTCAATAACATGTAACTTTGATGCAATTTGACCAGCATTAACAGTCTTCGTTGCAAAGGAGATGAGGGTTGAAGGATTCTCATTCCCAGGAACCTGTACATGAGGAGGAGAGAGATTAACAGGCTCACAACCGAAGCACATGATCCAAAAGATTAAAAAGATAGGTGAAGTGACTGCACTTTATAAGTTGCAAATGATGCAGCATGTGCTTCGAGGGCTTGACTACGCTGCTGCTCCACAGAGAAAAGTTGCATATTCCCCTTCACCAGTTGTGGCCGCTAGAAGACAGATTTTGACATCAAAGTTACTTGACCATCAAAGGTGACTAGAAATTCTAGAAACACAAAAACTATTGACACCACACATGCTTTATAGAAAGTCTGAAATAATGATGCACCGACCACAAACTTCACACTTCCATAGAGAAAAAGTTTCAGAAAGAATTAGAAACATGATGACAGATAAAGAATGAACCCCGAGAGTGCAGACCCACGGCATTCACAGACACATTTCATGGGCCACTGAGATTTGAGAAACCATCTCCACTAGAATTAGAGCAGTGTAAATTTAAAAAAGAATCAAGTAAAATCATACTGTCACATGACTCGCATGCCCCTACAACGGACATGCTTCTCTTTTTTTTCCGTAATTAGCAATTGGAAGGGAGAAAGTCCTTTTCCATATTCACCTACAGCTACAGGTGGCCACTCAAGAGACTTTTTTCTCTTATTCTTCTTCATGTGAATTCTTCTCCAACGCAGAGCAAGTTCTTTTAAATACCTTTATTCAGGTAAACAACAGAATACATTCTACGTACCTCAGGCGAACCAGGAGCAATCCCAATCAAAACCAACCATTTTTCGGAAGGGTCACATCGATAATTTATTATCTGGTTGTTGACAAGATTAGCTGTTCTGTCAAACATCTTTACAGGCTCAGCATCACCTGAAGATAGGTTATTTTTTAGAAACATACGATGGATAACACTCTGAAGTAGAATACATGATAGCACACACATTAGTACGCCTACAATACACATCAGACAAGATGGTGACAAAAACTAAAGTAAAGCACCATCGACTGTAACTAATCATAGCATAAAAAAGCCAGGTACCTTCAATTGTCCAATGATATACCGAGGTTTGGGTGACAAGACCCAACAATTTGGGAGTAATCCACTTCCAAAAGACAACCTATACATGGAAGAACCTGAATTAGGTCAACCTCCAAGCCTTTCAGGAAAAATAAAACATCAGATCAAGGGGGAAGCAAGTGGACAGCACCTGCTCTGGCATCTGATGAGACTTCATTTTTGCTTTCATCTCAATGTTGAATATTTGCAAGTGATCTTGAGTGGTTCCGGGAAGTTGGGCTTCAAAAAGGATGTAACAGCTAATTAACAAGGAGCACGTAACAACATAAAAAGAAAAATGAAGAAGATATGTCACTGAAGTGCATTCAACTCCATGCTTTGGGAGAAATTAACCACACTGATGCTGCACCGCAAACTGTCGTTTCAAGATTTTGGCAGAAGTACACATTCATGGCTTTGACAAGTTACCAACTTCCAGAGAAACACTGTCTAACCCAATACTTTTTATGCAATCTATCTCAACTGACCAGACATCAAGAGGCAAAAACCCAGATTGGCGGAGAAACGTGATTCATCTAATGTTTCATCCATCACATATTGGCCTGATATACTAACCATAAACATCCACTATCGAGTTACTCTCAATTAGGGGACCCATCTGCTAAGATTTGTCAGTTTGACCAGACTTGAGAAATCATAAGAAATTGAGAAAAATGAAGAGATGTGTAGAAACATTCTTTCACTATACAATAACATCTCAGAATTTACACACCCTAAACGTCCTGCTGTGGCTAATTTTATGAGCAATTGACAGGTAACGAGAATCCCAACATTGTGCAAATTCATCACGATAAACAGTAAGAAAGGACAGGACAGGTCCATTACGGCTGGCTACCAAATCGCTATCTCCCACAAAAGAAGGTAAAAGTGTACAGTAATTGAGCGATCAAAGCAATCCGACCTATGGATACAAAAGTTCACGCATATTCTACAGTAGTAGGGCAGCGACATGTGAATTTAGTAAAAAGCTAAACTGAGTATCAAATGGTTCTCAGAAACAAGTCCACCACACCTTTCAAAGCGAGAATTCTAGAATTCGGGTTCATCAGTGCTGAGTCCGCAGTAATAGGCCTCCTCAAAGGTTGCATAGGCATGCTCATGTCGATGATGACCACGCTATTCTGAGGTGCCGTTTCGCGCACGCAGATGTACTTCTCGGACTCCATCGTGACATGCGTAAAGGTGATGAACTGTGGACTGATGCCCAGGCTCGGAAGCTGCAATCAAAAAATGATCAGACCAGTAGACACCTCGATCACTCGCTAAAAGTAGAGAAAGAAGCTAAACCCCATCTCTAACTTCCCAAGCCCCCGAGTAACGCGACCAATTTCAAACCGCTCGAGTACCGAGTCAAATCACCAGCGTCGTCTCCGCTGATCTGAACTGAAATCGAAGTCGCCCTATCCAAACTAGGGCACCAAATCACACAGTAGCTACGACACGAATTCACCCAAACCGTACGACTGTCAGTGATCTAAGACCACTCGAAAAAGGCCATCGACAATCTCAAAACCGCGACGACACGTCTCAAAGTCCCGCCCGCGCGCGCTCTCCGCGTCCGCAGCCGGAAATTGAGCTTCGCTTCGGTACGCTCCGATCAAGCGGCGAGACGACGCTTCGGTGACGAAGGACGGGGAAGGTGAACTGACCGTCAAGGCCTCCTTCATGGTGATCGGAGCGTTGGCGGCCGCCATGGTCGATCGGATCGGCGGCCGGTCGGTTCGGGTCGGGCCGGGCCGGGGCGGACGGATCGGATCCCCGGGGCCGGGAAATGGATCGCTGCGAGATCTCGCGGCAGTGGAGCTCCGCCAGAACCCTCAGCGCAGCGGAGAGAGAAAGAGAGAGAGAGAGAGAGGGGAGACCGATAAATCGTGGGATTCTTTTATAAAAGGGACGTGAAATGAAATGATGGAACTCCGGAGGACGACCTGACTGTGGTCTGACGCGATGCGGAAAAGTTAGAAAATTCAATGATGCCCTTTAAGCTTCTTTATTGCTCTTTCTTTCTCGGTTAATTGCACTGAAAATTCTACACTTGACCTTTGCGATATAAATACTTTATATTTTTTTTAATCGTAAAAAATAACAAATTTAGTGATGGATATATTTTTTATGGAACAGAATAAAAGGAATACAAATCTTTTCTAATTTTATTATTTCTATTTCACATTCAAAATTTTGTATTCTTTCTTATTTCGATTTGCAATTGTTCTTCCAATTTGTTTGAAATGGGTTTTTCTTTCTTTTTTGGGATAAATACAATGTTACGAAAAAATAATTGAGTCTTAAATATTTTTAAAAATATAATTAAATTCTTAAATTTGTTAAATTTGTGTTATCAAATCATTATGTTAAATCAATCCAACTTAACTAATGGAAAATAGCGGCGTAGTTTTTTTTATTAATTTAACCATCCTGCGTGATAATGATGTGATTAAAATGATATTATTTTGGTCCAAATCTGATTTTTTTTTAATGTAAAGTTTATTTAAGTTATATTATAAAATAAGAAAAATTAAAAAATAAATACAAAAAAGAAAGGAAGGAAAACACAAACGACAGTTTGTAGCCTTCGCCACCATGGTCCCACTATTGTCCCGGTGATGGCGAAGGATGGCTAGCGGCAAATTGGCCCTTCACGGTAATGTTGGGGCTTGTGTTCGGTCATCACATCAATTTTCCTTTTCCTTTTCTTTTTTGTGTTTTTTAATTTATTATAATTTAAATATAAATTGTATCTAATTTGGACAAAAACGATGTCATCTGTATTTCAAAATTTAGTTATGTCATCGTCACATAATAGAAAGATATAATAATAAAAAGTGAGGGCGACATTTTCCTTTAACCAAACCGTCATTCAAGCAATAATTGATCGCTTGTTTCGCATTCATTGCCAAATTACAAGACGTTCCAATTTGATTTCCCCAATAAAGAGATCTCGTTTGTGTGCATGCTACTCTACTTTCCTATATCAATTTTTTTTAAAAATCTAATAAAAGAGTGAATACCCATAATTTTCTTTCAAATTACAAATTAAACTAACAGTTAATCCAAATTATCCAGTCAATTAAGATCCATAATGAGGATCATATCCATGTATAACTATCCACTTATTTGCAAATATAATCGTTTTCGCCCTCGGTGCTTTGTGAGCAGTGAGCACACATGGATATTTGTTGACTAAACCATAGACTTCTCATTTAGTCATCTAATTTGAGCAATTTTTACGATTGGGCCCTCAGATATTTTTCTCTTTTTTGGGTGCAAATGAGGTCTTCTAACTTATTTATCTTTCCGATCTAAGTCCTTTCCAATTAACACACTTAGTTATTTTAACGTGATTGTTTGATGTGCCTACTCTTTTCTTCACTAAACTAAATTTTAGAATTTTGAAAGTCTTTTTTCTCCCATTTATTTTACAATATTAAAGAAAGGTACATCAAACAACCTGCCAATATAATTAAATTTGATAACTGAGAAAAGAAATTGATTGAAAAATATTAAGCAAATTAGAGGATTTAATTTGCATAAAAAAAAGTCGAGGAGCCAATTAAAAAATTGCACAAATTAGAGGATAAATGTGGACTCCAAACCTATATGTACAATTATATAATTTTTTTCAAAAACATGAATTTCAATTTGGATGGCGCTATTTCTATCCATGTGTGACTAAATCCACACCATTACAGTGATTACCCCATTCATTCTTTTAAGGGAAAATTTCAATTAAGGACCTGGAGTGGAACCGTTTTCTCAAAAAATGGCCTAAAGTGGACATTGTATCAAATAAGGGCTCGAAGTAACCGATTTAGTCTCGAATAAGGATTTCAACTTGAAAGCCAGTCAAATCTTATTTACAACCAGGGGTATTTTTGTCTAAAGACTTTTTTTTTTCTTTTCTTTCTTTTTTCATCTTGCTCACCTCCTTCTTGACAAATGTTTCAGACTCCTCACGCACGAGCTTGCACAAGTGCAAAACAATTTGAACAATTTAGGAAAAGAAGAAAACAAAAAGATATTCGAGAAGTTATGTAATTTTGCAAAACTGCAAATTGCGTGCTTTAGTTATGCGGCCTCCCCATCAGCAAACTTCAAAGCACATGCTCTTTACATTATGCAATTTTGCATCCTCACCCAAGAACTCATCGATTTCGGCATAAACCGGTTTTTAAGTTATTCACCACCACTCACATTCTCTGATGACGATAATGAACTTGAGAATCAAGAAATATCCATCAGTGGGTTTTGTTTTTATTCAAATTGCTTGTAAAAACTTATTATGGCAATTAAAGTTCATGCTCTCCTCGCCAATGAAATTGCCTATGCCATGATAACTTCACTCGTAGCTTCTTCGGAATGTTTATTGAGTCCGGGTTGGATTATTCATAATATTCATAGACGCAGCTTGCATTGAGGTGGAATATGTGGCTTCTTGAGAGGGTCCAAATGTGTCGTGCATGCTGGTTATTTTCAAAAGCCATCGAATCATTCTGACCCGTGATTGAAGATACTCGCCTTTGGTGGTGATTCGAATCGGACACACTCAATCTAAAAAACGAGTGACTTGGGTCTACACATGTTCAAACAAATTTGCCTCTCAAACTCTGAAATATTATTTACACAGATTTGAGAAAGAATAACAATATTAAAAAAGTGCAAAATCGCTTAGAAATTCTTAAAACCACGTATTTCACTAAACAAATCAACGCACATGAATATCATAGAGATTCCTCAAAAACCTCTAATAAATTTGGCTTAGGCACTTCAATCTAGCTTCTCCTTGCTAAGATCGATAATAGCCTGCGTGAGCACTGATTTGAATTCAAGCATCGATGACAACGAGGGCAGCAAGCTAATGGCTTACGCCTCATCATGCTTCGTGCTTGACCACGACCACAAGATATGGGGATTGAATCGAGTTGAGCGTCACATCTTGGTCCACTTGTGCTTGATCTAGGGCTTGGATTGACCTCCATCTTTCAACAAAGGTACTGGAATTGCTGTTGAGGGCAATGACAAATGAGGTTGAGGGCGTTGATGGCTAATTTGGCAAGGAAGATAGAGATGGACTTTGGAGAATGCAATCTAAAGAGTGAAAAAGGCGAAGGCACGATGATGATGAAGAAAAGAAAGAGAAGGAGAAAATAAATTAAAAAAAGAAGGAAAAAAAGTCTTTAGACGAAAATACCCCTAGATGCAAATAAGATTTGGTTGGCTTTTAAGTTGAGGCCCTTATTTGAAATTAAGTTGATCACTTCAGGTCATTTTTTGAGACAATGTCCATTTTGGGTCATTTTTTGAGAAAACGGTTTCACTTTAGGCCATAAATTGAAATTTTCCCTTCTTTTAACTATCTTTTCTATTATAATTAATGATCCAGTTGTCATAGTTATGCACTTCGCGTGATTTTCTTTTAACGAATTAAAAAAAATTTTAGTGTATTTTTATATATTATTGTAATATTTTACATGCTCTACACAAAAGCCATTAGTAAGAAAAAAAAGACAAATTATTTGATAGAGTAAAAAAACTCGAAAGTCTCTTTTAATCATTGCTCTTGTAAAAAGTTATTTATTATTTCTCTCTCAAAAGCTTGCTTTCTTTATGAATTTTTTTATTTTTTATTTCATTAATCTAAAACATACCAAATATTTTTATTTAATTTATTAAATAACATATCCTTTTCCCTCGCTATTGGTGAGATATTTTTACAAATTTGTAAGATGCTATATAATATCTAGGAATACACTAAAAATATTTGGAGGCATCTTGATATTTTATGGTATTCATTTCATGGATGATAATTTATATCAATTCACTAATGAGAGATCATCGGCATTTTTAAAAAGTTTATTATTTTATGCAATTTTTTTATATAATTTAATTTAATTTTTGAAAGTTTTTCATAGGAGAATGTAATTGTGATTCGGTTTTCATTTTTTCCTCATCTGATATTCCAATGATCAGACGTAGAAGAAAACTAATAAGAAGGGGTTTGATGCTGATATGAATAACAAAAGCGAAAATATTTAATCAAATGATCACGTCAAAAAATTGTCCATATATTTTTTTTGTTAGATTCTACTTAACAATTTATCCTTAAATTTGCTTGACAATGTCGAAAGGAACTAGAGGCTTCTTGGAAATTTCTTTTTACGACAAAACTAAATTTCATGGAAGTAAAAATTAACAACAAAAAAAAAACATATCGCCTTTAATATATTTATGATACCTAAAATAAAGAAAAATTAAATGTGTAAAATTCTTTATTATGGTAACTAAATACTATAGAGGAATTGAAAACTAAAAAAAAAAAAGCTAATAAATTGAGGCCATTAGTTAAATTGCAATTGAATGATTGATGACATTTTTATTCTTTTTGATGAAAACCAGGTGGATTTTTTTTTTTTTTTGGCAAGAAACCGGGCAATCATTACTTTCCTAATAAAATATGATCCAATCTCATCCGCTCATAATAGAAAAAGGAAACAATAGCCTATCCAATACATAATTATCTGGATGGATGAATTATGGTAACTAAATCCCATAGAAAACTACAAAAATGAAAAGTTAATAAATTCAGGGCCAGCACTTAAATTACTGAGGATAAATTTGATATTTTTGATGAAAATTTAGTGGATTTTTTTGGCAAGTAAAAGGGCAGAAATCGAAAATTGTATCCCTGCTTTCCTAATAAAATAATACCCAATTTGATCCTCTAACAACAAAGAACAGGCTGTTATTCTTCCAGTGAATTATAGACTATTTTCCGATTATTTACCGCCATGCCGAAAGTTACTCCAAATCGAAATCCATACAAATTGTAAAACAGGATTTCCCGGGAAGAGCAATGAAGCTCCCCTCGCTAGCTTCCTGTCTCTCTTCCCGCACTCCTTCCCGTCTCAAAACGAGCAGCAAACCACGCGCCATGGTGGACGGAGACGGAGCACCGAAGATGGCGGTCCAGTATGAACTGAGGCCGGGGCAGACTCGTCTCTTCCACGAGCTCCCCTCCGGTCTGTCCATGGAGGTCATCGCACAAGAAAGCGACAACAAAAGCGGTGGAGACCTCAACCCACCGCTAGTGTTTGTGCACGGGAGCTACCACGCCGCCTGGTGCTGGGCCGAGCACTGGCTGCCTTTCTTCTCCAGCCACGGGTTCGACTGCTACGCCGTCAGCTTGCTCGGTCAGGTAAGAAAGACGCGTGCAGTTTGAAATTTCGTGTTCAAAATGGTGCAGCTCGTCACGTCAAATTTGACCCCAGCTTACTTCTCCAAGAACCTCCAAATTCTAAAAGCAACTTAGCATTCGTTTCTAATCTCTGTTCTTGGTCTGGAAATAAGACGTGAACCCCACCTTCCCTTTTCTTGTCAGGGTGAAAGTGATGCACCATCTGCTCCTGTTGCTGGTTCCCTCCAGGTATCTTGGCTCTTTGACCTGAGAATCTCCTCAAGGGGCTAATGCCATTTTTTTTATCTCCCTTTTTCCCTTTAGACTATTTAGATTTTGGACATAGAGAGAGAGTGGCACTGTCCTCATTTATGCTCATCTCGTGTTGTGCTATAGACGCATGCGGCTGATATTGCGGACTTCATTGACAAAAAACTTAGCTCGCCTCCCGTTCTGATTGGACATTCATTCGGAGGGCTTTTTGTCCAGCACTACATAGCAAACATGAGAAATAAGCAAAGTACAGGTTAGCTTCTAGCTGGTTTAAGTCCGCATTCTGAGATACCTGCATCGATGTGGTAGTAGCTTTGAGCCTTCGAGGTTCTTGTGAAGCTCTTGCTGCCTAGCGGCAAAGGATTTGAAAGCAGACATTCACGTGTTGAGGGGAAAAATGCTTCCACAGTCTTGGTTCCCAATAACATGTTATTCATATGCATCAAGATGGTCTTTGTACGATATGGATATGGGCATCTCTTTTAGCATATTTGGACGGGAGACGTGTATCTCGAATTTTTTATCTGAGCCCCGGGGCAGAAATCACACCGTGTGCACCTCATAAGGCTTGAATCTTTTGAGCTTTCTACTCGTGTTAATGCGTACTTAATGCATGGATCGATTCCTGATCGCTACTTGGATGTGCTTATTCTTTCATGGGAGTCTCTTAGATTGATCTGTATTTGACATTTTAGTCATACAATCATTTGGCGTTCATCCTGTTATGTGTTTTTTCTTTCTATTTAGAGAGGGATGGTTTGTTCCCAGACGTCAAAGGAGCTGTGCTGCTTTGCTCCGTACCTCCTTCCGGCAATAGGTGAATTCAGATCCCATAAGAAATACATGCCCTTTACTGATTAGTAAGGGCTCCACTAATGCTTTCTCCTTTTTGTTCAGTGGCATGGCGTGGCGGTTTCTCTTTACCAAACCTATCGCAATTTATAAGGTAGTTTCTTATCGTCAAGAGAAACTATTCTCCTCGTCTCATTTCCAGTGTGACGTGATTTGATACTGAAGTGCCTTTGAATTTGATAGGCCATTCGCAGCATGGCTTTTAAAGGTTTTCAAACTTCTCTTCCGCTTTGTAAGGAGACATTCTTTTCTGCTGCAATGGATGATCATCTGGTGCAACGGTAGGTTCCCATGCTTGTACTTTCGTATGAGAATCTTCTTCGATATTCATTCTGTCAAATGTCAAGTTAGACATCCGTTAAATAATTATGTCTGAATGAAGAAAATTTTTTATCACCTCAATGCATTTCCGACAATCTCGGGGGGCCTAAGACTTTCCCTTTTTCCTGTAGTTACCAGGAACTACTGAAGGGTAGTTCAAGGATGCGTGTAATTGATGTATGGCAGATGAATGCTTCTCTTCCAGCTCCTGTGCCGAAATCTTCGGTTCAAATTCTCGTAGTGGGCGCAGATGATGATTTCTTACTGGTAAATTACTAAATTCTAAAGCTTCTGCTGCTTTCATCATCTGTGCCAGTAACACAAGGGTAGCCTAGGAATGAGCATTCGTCTCTAAATCCTTCTCAAGGATAAGTATGCGAAATGGTACACTCTGCTCGGAGCCTTCGAAGGATGTCTGCATAGACCATCAATGACTTTGCATAAGCTGTTTCTCTAAGGTCGGGACTCCCGCTCACGTTTCTCCTCCGTTTTTGTACTTAGGATGCTCGAGCCATACGAGAAACGGCTGAATACTATGGTGTGCCGCCGATTTGCGTCGAAGGGGTGGCTCATGACATGATGCTAGATTGCTCGTGGGAGAAAGGCGCGGACGTTATCCTGTCATGGCTGAAGGGTTTGCGAAAGGACCAGAGATGAATCGCGTTTCTTTTCGGTCCAGTCTCCGTTTTGGTCTAGAGCGCAGACCGTGCTCGAAGCTCGCTTCCTTAAACAGATGATCCAACTCAGTTGTGATTTCAAGAAAAGCGCCGAGCAACATGTTTGCCGGTCCATCATTTGGTGTCGGGTTTTCGCCATATGCTGCAGGAACTTTTTCCATATTTTGTTTAGCCTTCACAATCTTTTTAAAACATTAATGGAGTACCGATTATTGATTTGACTTGTCTAAACATGGTGTATATATTATTCTTCTGATGTTGCATGTAAATAGGACAAAATAATTATGTTTCGATTTTGCTAAATCGTAATCACAAAAGTAAAATGATCTCAAATTATCAAGTGAGATATAATAAGGATGTGATCATTTGAATCGTAGATGTAAGTCCCTTTCCCGATTAACACACATAATTATTTTAAAGCAATTGTTTGATGTGACTATTGTTTTCTTCATTATGCTAAATTTTAGAATTTTGACCGTCTTTTTCTACTATTTGTTTTGTAATATCAAAAGAAGGGAAAATTAAACAACTCGTCAATATCATTAAATTTGACAATTGCAAAAAGAAATTGATTGGGGAAAAAAAAAGCAAGTTAGAGGATTCGATTTGCACCAAAGAAGTTGAGGACTCAATTGAAAAGTTGCACGAGTTGGATGGCGAATTTGGACTTATACCAAAAGGACATGCACAATTCTATAATTTAAAAAAAAAAAAAAAAAACTCGAATATCATTTTTCATTAAAGGCGAGAAGCTGGCTCCCAATCGAAATCAGTACGAATTGAAGACCAGGACTTCCCGGGAAGAGGAATGAAACTCTCGTCAATGGCCGCTCCCCTCTTCCTCTGCGCTTATCCTCTCCCGACGCGCGCTCTTCCTTTCCGTCTCAGAGCGAGCAGCAGCATGCCGCGCGCCGCGGTCGACGGAGCCCGAGCGCCGAAAATGGCGGTCCCGTACGAGCTGCGGCCGGGGCAGAACCGCCTCCGCCACGAGCTCCCCTCCGGCCTGTCCATGGAGGTCATCGCGCAAGGGAGCGCCGGCAGCAGCGGCGGGGACCTCAATCCGCCGCTGGTGTTCGTGCACGGGAGCTACCACGCCGCCTGGTGCTGGGCCGAGCACTGGTTGCCTTTCTTCTCCAGCCGCGGGTTCGACTGCTTCGCCGTCAGCTTGCTCGGTCAGGTAAACGAAGGAAACAGAACCGTAACCCGCGTCCCTCGCTGACGGATGGTCTCGGTCGATGCTCGTGTCTGTGACTCGAATTCTAGAGTTTTGTGCGAAAATTAAGAAGATAGTTGCCGGTTTTTCAATTCTTTGCTACGTTAACTGAGCGAGAGGCATCTTGGAGATGGAGGCAGGGCAATGTTTACGTAATTGGAATGATCATCTGCGTGGAATTCGGGAAATTTCAGAATTACAAAGTTTCATGATGTCTCATTCGCTGTTGAGGAACTTGGTCCTTGAAATGATCTAAAATGAAATGAGAGGGTTGGATTGAAATATACGGTTCTCATGAGTGTGGGCATTTGGTATTAAAAAGTTAACGCCTTTGTCAAATGAGAGACACCTGGAGAAGTTATGCGAGGTTGCAAAAGAAAGAAGGGTGTCTGCTTTCCCGCAAAAGCTCTTGACACGATCAGTAGAGATTTAATGCAAGCTGCTTTTAGGGTTGCAGGATGCATTATCTTATTCCTAACAATGTAATGCGTTAATAATGCTTGGCGAAGCACTTTCTTGACAAGTGATTTCTTCTTGCAGTTTCAAACTTTGGATTTAAATTGTTCAGCAAAGATTTTTTCTCTCCTGTCTACTCTGACTCCAGCTTAGGGCCTTTGTATTCGAAACATAAACTAGTATTCGTTTGAAGTCTCTGTTCTTGGTTTGGAATAATGATGCTGAACTGCACTTTCCCTTTTCTTTTCAGGGTGAAAGTGATGCACCCTCCGCTTCTGTTGCTGGTTCACTCCAGGTATCTTGGCTCTTTGATCTGAGAATCTCTTCAAGGGGCTAATGCATTTTTTCTTCCCTTTTTAACGTTAATCTATTCAGACATATAGTGAGTGGTGCTGTCACTATTTATGCTCATCTGATATCACGCAGTAGACACATACAGCTGATGTCGCCGACTTCATCAACAAAAAACTTAGCTCGCCTCCAGTTCTGCTTGGACATTCATTTGGAGGGCTTATTGTCCAATACTACATCGCAAACATAAGAGATGAGCAATATACAGGTTAGCTAGTCTTTGTACGTTGTGGATCTGGACATCTCTTTTTGCATATTTGAACACCATAAATTCCTGTGGTCCATATTCAGTGAGATGTATATCTCAAATTTTTTAATCTGAGCCACTGACAGAAATCACAATGCATGCACCTCATAAGGCTTGAATCTTTTGAGCTTCTACTTGTGCTAATGGCTACTTAATGCTAGGATATCAGTCTGATTGCTACTTGGATGTGCTTATTCTTTCATGGGAATCTCTTGGGTTGATCTGTATTCAATCTTTTACTCATATAATCTTTGCATGCTTAATTGGCGTGCATCCTCTTATGTGTTTGTTTTTTTTTTAGAGAGAAATGGTTTGTTCCCGAACTTGGCAGGATCTGTGCTTGTTTGCTCTGTACCTCCTTCTGGTAATAGGTGACTTCAGATCCCATAAGAAATATATGCCCTTCATCTACTTTAGTGATTAGTCCAATGGCTCTATTGATATTTCCTTCCTTTTGTTCAGTGGCATAGTGTGGCGATATCTCTTTACCAAACCTATAGCAGCTTTTAAGGTAGTTTCTTATCATTAAGAGAAGCTATCCTCCTTGTTTCAATTCCAGTGTGATGTGATTTGATAATAAAGTGCCTTCAAATTTTAATAGGTCACTCGCAGTTTGGCTGCTAAAGGCTTTCAAACTTCTCTTCCCCTTTGTAAGGAAACATTCTTCTCTGCTGCAATGGAGGATCATCTGGTGCAACGGTAGGTTCCTCTGGTTGTACTTTTGGATGAGAATCTTCTTCAATATTCGTTTTGTCATATGTTAAACATTTGTTACAAATTATGTCTGCATAAGGAAATCTTTGATAACCTTGATGCATTTCGAGACAAGAAAGGAAATGGAAATTAAGTCAGATGGCTGATGAATGCTTATTAAAGAAAGCAATCCAGATCGCACTTACCAATATAATCATTGATGTGACGTTCTTCATGATTCTTGCTTATTAATTTGTTGCTCTTACCATATTTCTTACCTAACCAGAGTGGTAATAGAGACATTGTCAATCTTGGTGTTGCTTACACCCAAACACTTCAAATGCAAGTGTTCAATTTCCACTTTCTTCAGCATACATTTTATATTTGAAGACAATTATTTTGTTGGGTGAGAAATTATCTAATTTATTAGAGTATGTATTGTAATCCTCGAAGGTATCTGACAATATGGGGGCCTAAACTTTTTCCTTTCCTTTAGTTATCAGGAACTTATGAAGAATAGTTCGCAGATGCCGTTGTTTGATCTAAGGCAGCTGAATGCTTCTCTTCCTGTTCCCTCTGTGCCCAAATCTTCCATTCAACTTCTCGTGGTGGGTGCAAATGATGATTTCATCGTGGTAAATTACTAAATTCTGGAGCTTTTGTTACTTTCATCATCTGCGCCGGTCATTCTATTCCATAGACGCTGTTGCAACATAACCCGAGGGTAGCCTAGAAATGAGCACGTATCTTTCAATCCTTCTCATAGATAAGTATGTGGAATGGTACACTCTGCTTGGAGCTATTGAAGGCCTATGTCTGCATGGACCATATCCTTTTACTGTAGACGATCAATGGCATTGCATTAGCTGTTTCTATGTTCTGGACTCCTCCTTACATTTCTCCTCTGTTTTATAATTAGGATGCTCAAGGGATACGAGAAACAGGCGAATACTATGATGTACCACCGATTTTTGTTGAAGGGGTGGCTCATGACATGATGCTAGATTGCTCGTGGGAGAAAGGTGCTGGCGTTATCTTGTCATGGCTGAAGGGTTTAAGAAGGGACCAGAGATGAATGGTGTTTCTTTTCGCTCTGGTCTCCATTTGATCTAGAATGCAGACTGCGTCTGAGCTCTTTTCCTCAAAACAGATGATCCAACTCAAATGTAATTTCAAGAAAAGCGCCGTGCAACATGTTTGCTGGTCCATTGTTAGGTTGGGTTTCTGCTATGCGCTGCAACAGCGACTTGTAATTTAGCAAACTCGGCTGTGTATCGAATTTGGAGAGATTTTATGATTGCATTATTCATTCGTGAGTTTCGCTTTTGAGGATGTAGAAGGAGTTCTCTCCATCCACTTAAATGAGTATTATCGTGCAAAAACACCGTCGGCAATCCAGCAACCGATGCCACAACCATCCAAAGAGGATTTTGGTTCTTTGTATGGTTCCCAAAAATACACCGACGTTTACTTGAAAGCTAGCCGAACGCTGACGACCCGTTCAAGTCGAGTGAATTCGCACTAATGTACTTGACCATGCCGTTGTCCGTTGTCATGAATCTGGAAGCATATCAACAAAGTTTGACTCGGCCTTGCTCTTGTGAAAATGATGTAAAACCCTAGCTGCCAAAGAAGGCCAACTTTCTGATCAAAAAAAAAAAAGAAGGCCAACTAGTCCTCGATCAGGGTCAACGGAAAGCAAGGCAACAAATGAGAAGGACCACGAGGGTGCTTTAATTTCTTTTTAGTCCCTGAAATAATTTTTGAGTAAAAAATGCGTTTAGTAATTACATAAAATTTCTATTCTTAGAATAAAAAATAGAAATGTATTTGGTATGACCCATAAATTTTTATGTAACATAAAATTTCTTTTAATTTTTTAATAACTTTTTTAATTTTTTTCTCTCTCTTCTATTAGCTATATGCTTTAAAGCAACCATATAATAGTTACATGTTAGGAATTATTTAATGGCAAATATATATTCACTCATTATCCTATTTATATAAATGAGTCCATAAGATTATATATGACTAAACCTATTCTTAGAATATGTGTGATGGATTTACAATTATGCTGAATCTTCAAACAATTTCCGGTCGATGGATCATTAAGATGATATTGATAATCCTGTTGAGATCAGTGTGTTTTCAAGTTTCACCGTTTAGTATTGGAAACCTAAGGGGATGATGGGTCATAAATTATTAGGTATTGTGATATCCAAGTTAGAATATATGTGCTTGTCTTGGACAAGTTTACTGAATGTGACAATCATATAACAATTGGCAACATGAAAGCTTTTAGTGGGGTTAATGTATGATTGTTCATGCTTTGGTCTGGTGTAAAATCCTTGAACCTGAGGCACAATGCTAACTTGTGTGTTAGATGATTATGGCTCACAAGTGCACATATTGACACTTTGTCGAACCGTCTCTATACTTGATGGTCATAATTTGTTTACATACGAAGGCACATGCGTGCGCAATATGGAATATGTTTTCTTGTTACATATAGATATACAAGATTGATGTCCTATGCAATCTAATCATGACATTTTATTGAAATCCTTGATCGGGATTATAATCGAAAATGAATGATTCATGTCTTGTAGAATATATGTCAATTAGATTTGGGTATATGATTGAATTGTTGACTTGACCCATAATTCCATGGCCTTTGTTCGATTGGGAAGTGGTAAGACAAAACGATTGAATTACATGGTTGCTAAAGCTGATAGGTTCATTATGTTCTTGAAACATTTTGGCCATGATATATTACCAGATGTTACTCGTAGTTTATAGGAATAGGAGATTGATTTGGACAATTAGTTTTCTTGATTGTGCTAGTGCATTAGTACAGGTCCTACTGCTAACTCAGTGATTAACCTAGGAATGTCACACATTATAACTAATTAGAATGATGTTTGAAAGAGAGATGATCTTGCAAATGCATTTGTAATTGAGTCAATCAGATTGAGGCGGACAAAAAATACAATATCTAAAAGCGGCTTCAGACTTTACAAAGTATGAAGCGAGTTTTAGGCTTTATGGCCAAATCAAAGAACTAAAGTGCGTTCAAATTCAATGACCAAATTAATAATTTGAAGTGAGTTCAGAATGAGTGGTGTGATTAATGAATTGAAGTGATTTCAAAATCAATAACCAAATTAATGAGCTAAAATGATTTTAGACTTAATGACTAAATTAAAGATTGTGTTTCAAATTTAACGATCACATTAATGTTCTAAAACGGTTTGAGATTAAATAACTACATTAATGATTTGAAACGATTTCAGATTTAACGGTCACATTAATAATCTAAAATGGTTTCAGAATCAATGGACAGTTTAATGATTTGGAAGAGAAAGAAGTGAGGAATCCTCTTTTCGACTCTAACCTCCCAATCCAGTCATTGTTTTTTTTTCCGTTACTTCGAAAGTAGCTTCAGCTTTAGCCACTCGAATTTTGGATATTCCTTTTTATTTCTCATCAAACGAATGGTATCTTCTTCTGGAAATCCTAGCTATTCTTAGCATGATATTGGGGAATCTCATTGCTATTACTCAAACATAAACGGTTTGAGATTGAATAGACACATCAATGATCTGAAACGATTTCAAATTTAACGGTCACATTAATAATCTAAAATGGTTTCAGAATCAATGGACAGTTTAATGATCTGGAACAGTTTTAGATTCAAATGACCAATTCGTTTTGAAGCGGTTTTAGATGTAACGGTCAAATTAAATATTTGTAATGGTTACAAAGTTAATGCCCACAATGAAGTTTTGTAACGATTTCAAATTAATGCCTAAAATAATGTTTTGTAATGGTTACATAGTTAATACCTAAATTAGTGTCTAAAACGGTATCAAAACTTATGTCCATCAAACGTTACGAATTAATTCTCTCAAACAGTTTTAGAGTTAATGAACAGATTTAAATGTGATTTTGGACGAATTATAAAAGGTGGTTGAGAGAACAAATCACAGGGTGATTGATGATCAACAATCAACAATTGAGAGTGTTGATAGTGATCAACTAAGTCATTCACAAATGAGAGCAATTGCTACAATAATTGTAACTGTGAGATCTCTCAGTTTCTCCTTTCTTTTCAATGTGAGATTAGCGATGTGTTTAAACTAGAGGCTTGACACTTCTGGAGCTGGATTTGAAATACGTCAGAACCTACGTTACGAAGAGATAAGATGTTTTGGATCTAAAGAACGTCATAATCGGTATTATTAGAAGACATCAGATGTTCGTGATCAAAATTCTAAGAATGTCAGAATTGGTGTTACTAGAAGATCAAATGTTTGTAATCAAAATTCGAAGAACGTCAAAACTAGCGCTGTGAAGATATTAGACGTTCATGGTTAGAATCCGAAAATCGTCAGAACTAAAATCTTTTAGCAAGGATCAAGGGTAATGTGATTAACCTACTTCTCATTTCTATATGCTTTTATTAAAATGCACGAATAATGCTTTAGAAATATGTGTGTAAATGTTTTTACTTACACTATAATCAGACTTTGATCTTGATTTACCAATGCATGCATTCTTGTTTATCGAAACAATTACAAACATCTTCTTTTTGCTGCTCCTCTAGTCGGCGATGGCTGGTTGCGGTAGACGGCAAGGAGTTGCGGCGGCGAGGAAAAAGAAGAAAAGAAAGAAGGAAAAGAAAATAACTCGTTTCTAAAAAATATTTCTAGGAACAAGAAACTATTTTTTACTACTTATTGTTTTTATTTTAAATCTATTCTCCAACTACTTTTTTATTCCGGAGAATAGAAAAATTAATTTACATTACCAAATAGATTTTTTTTTTTTTGGTTCCGGTGAACAAAAGAATAGTGAAATTGGCAAATTACCATGCGCACCCCAATCCTCCTTGAATCGTTCTTCCCAGGGTATTCGTCGCTCATGGAGAGTCGTGGTCAAACTATGTAGAAAGTACCACGGAATTCACGAGCTCGGTGCTTTTGTTTTTCTTCCTTGGTCGGTCGTAGGTGGACTTTCTACAGGTCCGGATGGTGAAAGATTCTCACGCTTCGATATAAAATAGTGGGGAATTTATAAATCGATTATTAGTCGATTCAATGACTGTATAATCCAACAGAAAAATAAAAATTAAAAATTAAAAGCTAGAGCCGTCCTAGATAAACATAATACCTTTGTATCCGTCAATCCGATCATTCAACATTACTATAATAGCAGCGTGTCTACGTGCATTGTTTCTAGAATATTTCTTGTTAATCAAGCAACATGTAACATGCTCGATGACTTAATTGAGGTTCATAATAAACAAGATCCTATATCTCAATATTGTAAGAATTACAACTAGGAGAAGTAACTTCCATGGTTAATTGACTCGTGAGCATTTTTCGTCATATCACCATCAAACCCCTTCCTTCTAATTCCATTATTGAGGACAATTTTATCTTTTCGATAAAAATTGGGTGGATATTTTATGGTAAGTAAAGGGGCATAAGTTGAAATTTATATTATTGCTTTCCTATTTAAAAAAGATCCAATTTTATCCCCTAATAATAAAGAACAGACTATTATTTTTCCAATAGATTAAAGATTATGACCTAATCATTTCTAATTTATTATTTAGGATTACAAATAGCATCGCCACGCAGAAAGTCACTCCAAATCAAAATCCATACAAATTGAAAATGAGTTTGGGACACCTGGAGTACCAAAACTTGGTATTCAGGGACACTTAAGTGCCAAAACTTTAGAAAGGTACACTTAAGTGTCAAAATCGGAGTAAAATATATCACTTAAGTGCCACTTCGGCCAAAATCCGGCCAAATTGCTGACATGGCAATTTTCCGGCGAGATGAGTGCAAAACGGCGTCGTTTTGCACGCTGACGTGGTGAGAAAACGCAAAAACGACGTTGTTTTGTGTATGATATGATAAATAATTAATATAAAAATTAATTAAATTAAATTTAAAACTAATTTTATTTAAAATATTCTAAAAATTAAAAAACTAAAGAAAAACTAAAAAAAAAGGGGGCGAAGGGAGGCGGCTGAGGGCTGACGTGGCAATTTTTTAATTTTTAGAATATTTTAAATAAAAATTAGTTTTAAATTTAATTTAATTAATTGTTATATTAATTATTTATCACATTATACACAAAACGACGTCGTTTTTGTATTTTCTCGCCACGTCAGCGTGCAAAACGACGCCATTTTGCATTTACCTCGCCGGAAAATTGCCACGTTAGCAATTTAGTCGGATTTTGGCCGGAGTGGCACTGATCTATTTTACTCCGATTTTGGCACTTAAATATACCTTTCTAAAGTTTTGGCACTTTAAGTATCTCTCCATGCCAAGTTTTGGCACTTAGGGTGTACTTCTGCCAATTGAAAACCATGATCTCCCCGGAAGAGCAATGAATCGCTAGCTTCCTGTCTTTCTCTTCCCGTCTCATCTCAGAACGAGCAGCAAACCACGCGCCATGGTGGACGGAGACAGAACACTGAAGATGGCGGTCCAGTACGAACTGAGGCCAGGGCAGAGTCGTCTCTTCCACGAGCTCCCCTCCGGTCTGTCCATGGAGGTCATCGCGCAAGAGAGCAATAACAAGAGCCGCGGAGACCTCGACCCACCGCTAGTGTTCATGCACGGGAGCGTCCACGCTGCATGGTGCTGGGCCGAGCACTGATTGCCTCTCTTCTCCAGCCGCGGGTTCGACTGCTACGCTGTCAGCTTGCTCGGTCAGGTAACAAACACACGTGCGGTTTGAAACTTTTGGGTTTAAAATGGTTCAGCAAGGAGTTTGTTCTCTCACGTCTGGTTTGGCTCCAGCTTGTTTCTCCAAAAACAAAGAGTATTCATTTCTAGTATCTGTTCTTGATATGGAAAATATGATGTGAACCCCACCTTCCCTTTTCTCCTCAGGGTGAAAGTGATGCACCCTCTGCTCCTGTTGCTGGTTCTTTCCAGGTATCCTGGCTCTTTGACCTGAGAATCTCTTCAAAGGGCTAATGCCATTTTTTTTCTTTTTCCCTTTATACTATTTAGTTATACAGAGCGAATGGCATTGTCCTTATTTATGCTCATCTCATGTTATGCAATAGACACATGCAGCCGATATTGCCAACTTCATCGACAAAAAACTTAGCTCACCTCCGGTTCGGATTGGACATTCATTTGGAGGGCTCTTCGTTCAGCACTACATAGCTAACATGAGAGATAAGCAAAGTACAGGTTAGCTTCTGGCCGGTTTGAGTCTGCATTCTGAGATACCTGCATCGATGTGGCAGTAGCTTTGAGGTTCTTGTGAAACTCTTGCTTCCTAGCAGCAAAGGATTTGAAAGCAGACATTCATGTGTTGAATGGAAAAATGCTTCCACGATCTTGGTTCCCAATTACACGTTATACATATGCATCAAGCTAGTCTTTGTACGATCTGGTTCTGGACATCTCTTTTAGCATATTTGAATGGGACGGTTAAAATTCCATGGTCCATATTGAGTGAGATGTGTATCTCAAATTTTTTATCTGAGCCATTGGGCAGAAATCACAATGCATGCACCTCATAAGTCTTGAATCTTTTGAGCTTTGTACTAGATTTAATGTGTGCTTAATGCTTGGATCTATTCCTGAATGCTACTTGGATGTGCTTATTCTTTCATAGGTGTGTCTTGGGTTGACCTGTATTCGACCTTTTACTCGTTTGGCGTTCATCCTGTTATGTGTTTTTTCTTTTTATTTAGAGAGGGATGGTTTTCTCCCAGACGTCGAAGGAGCTGTGCTTCTTTGCTCCGTGCCTCCTTCCGGCAATAGGTGATTTCAGATCCCATAAGAAATACATGCCCTTTACTTTACTGACTAGTAACGTGGCTTTACTAATACTTTCTCTTTTTTGTTCAGTGGCATGGCGTGGCGGTTTCTCTTTACCAAACCTATAGCAATTCATAAGGTAGTTTCTTATTGTCGAGAGAAACTATTCTCCTTGTCTCAATTCCAGTGCGACGTGATTTGAACTGAAGTGCCTTTGAATTCAATAGGCCATTCGCAGCATGGCTTTCAAAGGTTTTTAAACTTCTCTTCCGCTTTGTAAGGAGACGTTCTTTTCTGCTGCAATGGATGATCATCTGGTGCAACGGTAGGTTCCTATGCTTATGCTTTTGTATGAGAATCTTCTTCAGTATTCACTCTGTCAAATGTTGAGTTAGACATTTGTTAAAGATTGTGTCTGCATAAAGAAATTTTTAATCACCTCAATGCATTTCGAGACAAGAAAGGTAATCCGGATGGCCGCTGAATGCTTATTCAAGAAAGCATTCTGGATTGCACAAACCTAAATAATCTTGAATGTCAATTTTCGTGCTCATTCTTGCTTATTAACGTGTTGCTCTTGCCATATATATATATATCTAAAGACGTTGACAACTTGAGAATGCTTCCACCCAAATTTTTTTAAATGCATGTGTTCAATTTCCACTTTCTTGAGAATACTTTTTTTCTTTTTTATAGTTGCAGACAATTTTATTGTTGGGTGACTAACTGGCCACTTCATTAAAGTATCTATTGTATTCCTCAAAGGTAAACATTCCCTCTTTCCTGTAGTTACCAGGAACTAAGGAGGGTTGTTCAAGGATGCCTGTAATCGATGTACGGCGGATGATGATTTCTCGTAGTGGGCGCAAATGATGATTTCTTACTGGTAAATTACTAAATTCTAAAGCTTCTGCTGCTTTCATCATCTACACCGGTAACCCAGGGGTGGCCTAGAAACGAGCATCTGCCTCTAAATCCTTCTCAAGGATCAGTATGTGGAATGGTGCACACTGCTCGGAGCCGTCGAAGGCCTATGTCTGCATAGATCATATGTTCATTTTCTATGAACCATCAATGTCATTGCAATAGCTGTTTTTCTATGGTCGGGACTCCCGCTCACGTTTCTCCTTCCGTTCGTACTTAGGATGCTCAAGCCATACGAGAAACGGCCGAATACTATGGTGTGCTGCGGATTTGCGTCGAAGGGGTGCCTCATGACATGATGCTAGATTGCTCGTGGGAGAAAGGCGCAGACGTTATCTTGTCGTGGCTGAAGGGTTTGGGAAAGGACCAGAGATGAGTCGAGCAGATCAGATCCCACTGCCGGGAATGAATCGCTGCGAGATCATGCCACAATGAAGCTCGCCAGAACCCTCAGTGCAGAGAGAGAGAGAGAGAGAGAGCAATTTTATCGTGGATTCTTTTAAATAAAAACAACAATGAAATGAAAAATGATGGTCCATGAACTTTGGTCCAATGTGTTATGTGATCCTCGAACTTTTAATTTATTCAATAATTTATTCAATATAATCTCTAAATTTTAGCTCAATATGTATTGTGGTATCTAAAATTTTAATTTATTCAAAATATTTAATTTAGTCCTAGATTACATGAAAATGTTTAATAATGGCTCTGATTGTGGATTAATGGAAGTACTACATTAAACATATTTACATGGTTCAAGGACTATATAAAATGTATCAAAAGTTTTATGGACCACACTGCATACTAAATCAAAGTTTAAGGACCAGTTGTGCCATTATCTTAAAACAAAATGATGGAGCTCCGAAGGAGACTGGACATAAGTGGAGGTCTGGTCTAGCGCGACATGGAAAAGTAAGAAAATTCAATAATACCTTAAACCTTCTTTATTGCTATTTATTTCTTTTTCTTTTGACCAGGAACTCTTTCCATATTTTTATTTAATTTTCACAATCTTTTTAAAACATTAATGGAGTATCGAATAATTGAATTAATTTGTCTAAGTGTGGCCCGTTATCCTGCTGATGTTGCATGTAAACAAGATAAATTAATTACCTATAATCACTAAAATGAGATGATCTCCAATTATTGAGTAAGATATAGTACTAATGTGATAATAAATGGTTATTAGATTGCTTGACGCGTAGTTTTGAATGGTAGATCTAAGTCCTTTTTCCGATCAATACACTTAATTATTTTAATGTGATTGTTTGAGATGCCTATTATTTTTCTTCATCATCCTAAATTTTCAAATTTTGAAAGTCATTTTCTCCCTTTTTTAATAATATTAAAAGAAGGGTACATCAAACAACTTGTCAGAGGATTTAATGTGCACGTAGAGAAGTTAAGGACTCAATTGAAAAATTGCATGAGTCTGGTCAGCTGGTCAAATATTTAGGCCGATTAAGGATATTTTTGTCTGAATATAAGTTAAATTTAAATTAAATTGGATTAAACAATTTTTTTTTTAAAAAAAAGGAAAAACACAAGCCCCTCCCGCATGTGGCCGTCACCCCATTACTAGTGGGGCGGCAGTGAAAGCCGGTGGGGTCGTCGATGCCTAAGCAAGGGTCAATGACCTTTGCCGACTAGAGGCGAGGGCCTATTGAGAGAGAGCGATGACCCTCTCCTAGATCTAGGTAAGGGTCACCTGCCCTCACCTTGACCTAGGCGAGGGTTGAGGTCCAAAGGCGTTGGGTGAGGGTTGCACGCTTGCTTGAGGGTGGATGATTCTCGCCCTAATTTGGGAAAGGGTCATCGTCCTCTCTCTCGCTTCGACGAGGGCCTGTTGGCCCTTGCTTAGGCACCGGTGACCATGCCAACATCCGTTGCTGCTCCACCGGTGATGGGGCGCTGGTGGGGCAGTGGCCACCCTCTTGCCCTTTTTTCTTTGAAGTTTTTTTTGTTTTTGTGAAAAAAAAAATAGAAAAAGGGCAAAATTAAAAATTTTGAAAAATGAAATTGTCTTTCACAGTTAACGAGTTCAAGCCATTCTTGGAGATTGATCGAGGGTAGATCATATCTTGATTTGAAAATTTCCTGTTTCATCCATCGAAATCCGTACGAATTGAAGACAAGGACCTCCCGGGAAGAGGAATGAAGCTCTCGTCAATGGCGGCTCCTCTCTCCCTCTGCGCTTATCCTCTCCCAATGCGCGCTCTTCCTTTCCATCTCAGAGTGAGCAGCAGCAAGCCGCGTGCCGCAGCCGACAGAGCCGGAGTGCCGAAAATGGTGGTCCGGTATGAGCTGCGGGTGGGGCAGAACCGCCTCCGCCACAGGCTCCCCACCTCCGTCACAAGCTCCCCACTGGCAGTCCATGGAGGTCATCGCGCAAGGAAGCGTTGGCAACAGCGGCGGAGACCTCAATCCGCATTATTCGTTCATGAGTTTTGCTTTCGCGCAAAACCACTGTGGGCAATCCGTCAACCGACGCCGCAACCATCCAAAGAGAAATTTGGTTCTTTGTATGGTTCCCACAAGTACCGGACGCCTGCCGTTTGTCTCTTTCATTGGTGATTTGTCAACAAAGTTTGACTCGGCCTTTGCTCTCGTGAAAATGATGTAAAACCCTAGCTGCCAAAGAAGACCAACTAGAACCAAGTAAAAAAGCACGTGAATATCTGTATTGGGCGACCTTATCATCAGCGGATAAAAAGGTTAGTCGATTGGGGTCAACGGAGAGCCAGGCAACAAACGAGGGCCACCAATCCTACTTGAATCGTTCTTCCCAGTGCACTCATCGCTCATGGCCAGTCCCGGTCAAACTATGCAGAATGCACCACGGAATTCACGAGCTCAGTGCTTTTGTTTTTTCTTCCTTGGTTCGAAGCAAAATCGATATTCTACAGGTCCGGATGTTGAGAGATTCTCGCACTCCGATATAAAATAGTGGGGAATTTATAAATCGATAATTAGTCGATTCGATGATTGTATAATCCTACAGGAAAAAAAAGAAGCTCAGAGCCGCCCTAGATAAACATAATACTTTGCGTCCGTCAAGCCCGATCATTCAACATTACTATAATGGCAGTGTGTTTAGTGTGTCTAGTGTCAAAATGCGTTGTCCACCTTGCCGGTCGCCCTCAGCTGTGTTTCGAGAATATTTCTTATTATTCAAGCAACATGTAACATGCTCGATGAATTATTTGAGATTCATTATCAACAACATCCTGTGTCTGAGTCTTGTAAGAATTGCAACCAGGAGAAGTAACTTCCATGGTTAATCGACTTGCGAGCATTTCTCGTCATCAGTCATCATCAAAGCCCCTTCACTGTAATGCCACAGAAGTTCTTAACCTTAAAACAATGTTCTCATTCTTTTCACATACGACTGATGCCGTCGCTTACTGTTCAGAATAAAGAGAATGCTTGTTAGCTTTGAAGGTTTTCCCTGAACCGAGGCAGATCAGCGAGTCCAATGGAGAAGTGCGAATCCAAAGTATAACAATTCTTAGCAGGGGGAAGGTTACAATTTACAATTGCAGTCAAGAGATTGACTAATCATCTGGGATGGGAATCAGCTAGTTCCAACATTATCAGTAACACTTGCATAGCAGTTGAACAGACTCCGAACTATTCTATTTCTCTGGTTCTATCTGATTGTCAGATCCATTTACATAATAAAAGATGGCTAGAATGAGTAAGTAGCCGAGAGCTTGGTTTCGATGGTGGATGTCCCCAGAGGTATGGCAGTCTAACTTCGCGCCGGAGGGTCTTCTTTCTCTGGGTGCATTCTCTACAGGCTACAGCTCACGAGATAAAACGGCGCAGATCGATTACTAGGACAGTTATATCATCTGTGGATCCTCTCCTCATCGACAACTCGGCGAGCTTTTTACAGGCCGAGGAGGGATCATGCAAATTGGCATCGACGTTCGTAGCGCGAACTAAATTGACAGCCTCCTGATTCGTAACCTGGTCAGGAAACAAAGGAGAAACCAATATTGGTATCGGAATACACGAAACTGCATAAACGATTATTTTTACTCGGTTAGAAAGACATTTACCTTGTCCCAAAGGCCATCAGAAGCTAGGACTATAAATTCACAATCTGGCGTAATTTGTAGCGTTTTCGTTTCTGGGTCTGCTATTACCCAACGTTTAAGATGCTGATCTCCGATGCTTCTTGATACGGCAAGTGAACCTTGTATTCTCCAGACGCCGCGACAGCGATCTACATAGGCACCCTGCAAGAGATTTCCATCGCCGTAAGCTTACTGACGAGTTCTAGCAATACAAATCAGTGATCGTTCTTGCTTAACTTAAACTTCTCCCCTTGCTTACCAGGGCCTCAATTCTCTCCCTTTCGCTTTCCAGCGAAGGACGGTGATCGGTAGTAAGGGCCTCTGCAGTTCCTCCTCTGCTCATAACAGCACGACAGTCGCCAGCATTCGACACGACGAGTTGACCTTTCCGGATCCATGCAGAGACACAGCAGGTGCCGCCGCTAGCATTTTCGAGCATGAAATCCGCATCCGTTTTGAGGTAAGCTGCTCTCACAGCCTCCTCGACACTCGAATTGCCTTTTCCAGCCATATGTTGCAGGATGTTCTTGTCCATGTTTTTCGCTGTGAATTCAGCGGCGTTCGCTCCTCCGTGACCATCAAATACCCCGAAGAAGGCCTGCAATAGCATCGTTCCAATCAACCCAGGAAGGAACTTCTTTAATGGGATATATAGTTAACAATTACGCAACTACTTATTCAGAAATGAAAATCGTATCTGCGAAAATTTCTTCACAATTCCCATAACGAAACACTACCTGCTTGGAATCGCCTTGAATTCCAGCAACGGCGGAGAACCGATCCTGCAGGCAGCCCCTTCTCCCTCTCTTGGAATACACCCCATACGTATCTTCCCGCACCTCCACCTCCTCCACCCCGACCTCACATGCCCTGACCTTGCCGAGGCCCGCCAATCCTACCGTTGGAATCGAGAGCCTTGCGGGCCTCTTCCTGCTCAGCGCCGAGCTCTCTTTCTCCTCGGCCGCCAGTTCTACACGTGACGGCACAGGCAATGGTGGAGACAAGGGAGGAGGCGTGATGCTCAGAGGAGAGCAGAAGGAGGGTGCCTTGGAGAACGTGGACGGCGAGAACGCCGGGGATTTGATTCCGATCGCCACGATAGCCATTGAAGATCCTCTAGACAGAGAGAGAGAGAGAGAGGAGACGATGACGATGATGATGATGATGATGATGATTCTCTGTCTGTTTGGAAGGCCTGGATGGAGACATGGGTTGGTATATAAAGGGCGCTTTCAGCGCCCGAGGGAAACGGCAGTTGTTTTGGGCGCCCGACGACCTCTTCCAACGATGCCTTGCCGACTCAGTTTTGACTCGGGGAGAGTTGACCCGCATCCTGTTTCCATGCATGGCCTTGCATTGTCGTTTCCTCGTGGGTACGACGAATGAAAAATCTCCGCATGCATGCACCGGAATGTAAGAGAGAGAGAGAAAAAAAAAAGAAAACAAGGAAATTATTTGGCTCGCACGGCAGCAGCCGACATCATGAAATTACAAAAAAATAAAAAGAAGAAAAGAAAACCATACACCAAAAAATCATGAATTAAAACTACGCATAAAAGTATAAATAGACTCGTACAGAAAGCACTGGTCGGACTTATTCAAAATTAATTCTATGACAATCGTGTTATTTTTGTAAAAGTATAAATAGACTCGTACAGAAAGCATTAGTCGGACTTATTCAAAATTAACTCCGTGACAATCGTGTTATTTTTGTAATTTCCGGGTCGAGTTACGTGGTGGGTCGATGAATGGGTGAAAATGTCGTTTTAAATGTGCAGGGCCTTCTTTATCTTGAATGATTAGAAAATAATAATAATAAAATATCCATGTGGGAGATACTGTGGAGAGATGATGACCGTCGGGCGGTTGATAAACGTGGTGATTAAGAAAGAGGATTATGGAAGTTTCTGGAACCGAGTCAAAAAGAGAACATGGTCAACGGTCAAGCGGGTGGATTAAGGCGAGACTCGTTCTTTTCTTTTATCCCCCTCCCTAGTCTCTTCCGGTGGTTTTTCTGTTTGTCGCGATTCTCATTTCTCACGATCCACCGGCGATTCGGACAACCTGGCCTTTGCCACGTGTCGCGCGGACGACGCGAGTGCTGGGCTTCTAGTAGCCTTTCCCTCCTCTAGAAAATACATAATTAGTCCGTAGCCCATATTAGACCTGATCATGGACTGATCAAGGGATTGCCCGGGCTCGCTCGAGCTGGAATAATGACATTTAATAAGAAAGCCGAGCCATCTAGTGGGGTTTGAGCCGAGCCGTTACAGCATAAAGGTTTTTGGGCAGGCGATAAAATGATATCTAGCAAGAAAACCTTAGGGCATGTTTGTTAATATTCTTTTTTTTTTGTTCATAAACAAAATTTCTATTTTTTTGTTCCGGGGAACAAAATAAAGAACATAAACGCGTTTGTTTGCGTTTTTGTACCAAATTTATTTTTTTATTTCCAGGAACACATTTGGAACAGAAACAAGAAATAAGAAAAACGTATTTATTCTTTCTAGAACAATTTTTAAGAATAACTTTTCTCTCTCTTCTCTTTTCTTTTCTTTTTTCTTTGGCCAGTCCCCGGAGGGTCGCCGGCCCTCAGCGAGGCTGAGCATCGTTGGCCCCTGGTGAGGCTCGACCTCGCCTTGGCTGAGCGAGCTTGGCCTCGCCGGATCTGGGTGAGCCCGAGCTTGCCAAGCCAAGGCGAGGCTGTCAGCCCTCGTCGGCCAGTCACCGGCCATGGCCGACGCCGGCGACCAGCCACAAGGAAGAAAAAAAGAAAGAAAAAGAAAAATATTAAAAAATTAAAAGAAACAAAAAAAAAAAACACAAATTTACCAAACATGTTTCTGTTCTTTTTTTATTCCAGGAACAAGTTTACCAAAACCGTTTTTTTGTTCAAAAACTGTTCCGGAACAGAAATAGTTTTTTCTATTTTTGTTCCCTGGAACAAAAAAAAAACAGAAACATAAACAAACGCACCATTACTAGCTAGTGGAGTTTGAGCCGAGCCAAGCTCGGTTGGACCTCGAAATTTATGTACAAAAATTTCATGAAAGATGGGCTTGGATAGATATTTAAGCCTGACATCGCATTTAGTGATTAACTCTAATCCAAATTTATTTGATGTACAAATCATACAATATTTTTTTTTTCAATGTGGCGAATAGAATAAATAATTGTGAAGAAATTGCACGAGAACGTGCGTTTTGAGATATAGTATTGGGTCCTATGTATATTTAAATTGTGACTTAGTTGATCTATTAATAGATTTAGATTACACAATACCCGCTCCTTCCTCAACTATCGGAACTATAATAGCCATAAATACTAAGGGCGTCCATGATAAAATTTATGGAACATAAATAAAATTTTTGACCAAAAAATTATTTCTCAATTTATATTCCCTAAACGAATTCTTGAGCAAAGAAATAGGTTTGATAATAATTCAAAATTTCTGTTTTTGGAACAAAAATTCGTTTAATAACAGAATAAAATTTATATTTCTAGGGGTGGCGGTGGTCGGCGTATGGCGGCAAGCAGCCAGCGTCTAACAGCAAGCATCCGGTGTCCAATGAGCGGTGGGTGGGCGACGGGCAGTGACGAGAGTGAACGATGAGAAGAGTTTTTATTTCTCACTTTCGTTTTAGATATAGAAAAGTTAAAAATTTTAGTTTTTTATTTATGTTCCAAATCTATTTTTGAAATAAAAATCTATTCTGGAAATAAAAAAAATAAAATTGCATTACCAAGTGGATTTTTGTTCCAAACTTGTTCTGGGGAATAGAAAGACAAAAAAATAGAGAAATGAAAATTTTGTTATGCACATCCTAAAAGAGTGATGGATGTGCTCATTTGGCCATATCTTCCTCCATTTCTAGCTAGATAAAATTTCTCCCAAATAGATCTCTAATTACTAATAGCAAAGATGGATATTCACTTAATTTTTTAATTGAAATCAAACAAAGAACATTGACTTTCATTATATTCTTGTCGATTCCAATATGACTTTATGTGGCTTAAAAACCTTCGTGTAAAGCATGATATTATTCGAAACTCGATTTTATGCATCAGTTTTAGTATCCTTACATTGATAAAAATGAATATCCTAAGTAATGGGCAAAAATTATACCTGCACCGAGCTAGTGCATCTTGAATTTCAAGATCCTTAAGAGATTAAGACCCTATTTGGTAACACTTTAGGATACAACTGATTATGTTCTTTTGTTCCATATTTTTTTGTTCCTTGGAACAACAAAAATAACATAAATCCGTTTGGTAAATTTTTTATTTCCGGGAATAAAAATCTTTCTTTCTTTTTCCTCTCGAGAATAGATTTAGAACGGAATCGTGAAGTAGAAAAAAGTTACTTTTTGTTCCCAAAAGCAAATCCTAGAATCAAGTCTAATTTTATTTTCTTTCTCTTCTCTTTCCTTTTCTTCTTCTTCTTCTTCCTTACGGTTAGTCACCAATCTTGACCATGGTCGGTGATTGGCCAAACAAGGGCCAGCAACCTCGCCGGAGCGTCGTTGGCCCCATAGTGAGGCTAGTTGGCTAGGCAAGACTCATCGACTGGAGCCTCACTAGCCAGTGCGAGGTTGGGCCTCCCTAGGCCAAGGCGAGGCTGACCTCACGCCACCTAGACGAGGTTAAGCCTCACCGGTGGCCAGACGAGTCTATGGCGAGCTCATCAGACCTCGCCAGTGGCTATCGTCATGGCCGACGATTGGCCACAAAGAAAGAGGAAGAAGAAGAGCAAAGGAAAAAAGAAGAAGAGAAAAGTAATAAATATATAATAAAAGTACTAAAAAATTAAAAGAAATAAAAAAAATTTAAGAATTGTACCAAACACATTTCTATCCAAAAAATAAAAATTTTGAACAATTATTAAGTGCCTTCAAAAACTAAAAAATTGTTCATGCGCACAAAATAATTTTTTTTTTATATTTATGAGAAAAATTGTTCCAAGAAATAGAATGATTACCAAATGCGTCTTAAAATTACGAGATAAAGCATATTATATAAATATTTATTTATATGAAGATTAAAATTTTGACATGTCATATTGTATTTACATTTAGCGGCCTCTAAAATCGCAGAATAAAATGACTTAGACAAAGCAAAAAATTAGAGGATGTCGATACATATTAAGCGTGACCATATCATAATTGGGCTAACCCATTCGACACAATTAACGAAACATTGATCCTATCTGGGTTACATTTGTGCAAAGGGAAATTAACCCATCTCTTTCATTTAACTAACTTGATTAATTTCCTGACCTCTATTCACCTACTTAAATTAAATTAGCTTGTCCACTTTTATTACTAATCAATTTGTATATCTCCAGATGGCGCTAAAGAGATAAAGATTTTCTCGGTTAAGTGGAATCGACATGGAACTTTTCCATAAATTAAAAAAACTGTTATTTTTTTTTTTTAAATACATCGCCTGCATTTAAATAATTACTCTGGCCATAAAGAAAGACTTCAGAAAATTGCTCCACCGGCTGAAGAAGTTGAACGTGTCGAACAACCAGCGACGCCCTCGCCTTCCCGGCGAAGCCACACGACTCGTGTCATTCCCTTCGCACACGACGTTCCTGCGAATCGGAATTGTCACCCGTCCCCCAAAGCCATGCCCGCCGCGTCACCCTCCACGTGTCGGCGCCGCTCCGAGGCCACAGCGGCGGTTCGGCGGCGTTCGGTCCGCTCGCCGCTTCGGCCTCTCTATAAATCCACCACCACGCCGAGCTGGATGGCCATCATCAACCGTTTCGATCCGACTTTGCATGTATAGAAGATACGTAACGCCGACCGCGAGAGCTTGCAGAGAGTTCAACAGGAGAGGGAAGATGTCGTCCCAGCAGGACAAGCAGGAGCTCGACCGCCGCGCACGGCAGGGCGAGACGGTGGTCCCTGGCGGCACCGGCGGCAAGAGCCTCGAGGCCCAGGAGCACCTCGCCGAGGGTAAATGAGTTTGACCGGTTGTCCCCGCGAATGATCCTTATATGGAAGATATTTGATTTTCCTTTCTTTTATATTATCTGTCAAACATTCCCCAAAAGAGAGGAAAAACTATAGCATCTCCCCCGAAAGAAAAGACTCAAACGTACCACGTCTGTTATTTAGTTCTATAGAAATTGAAATCACACGTCTTTTAATGGATTTATTTAGGTTTTTTTCCCTCATTTTGCTTTTGTCGACTGGAATGCATATTTGTAGGAAGGCAAAAAGGAGGGGAAACGAGGAAGCAGCAGATAGGGCAGGAAGGGTACCAAGAGATGGGCCGCAAGGGCGGGCTGAGCACCACCGACGAGTCGGGCGGAGAGAGGGCAGCTCGTGAGGGCATCCCGATCGATGAGTCCAAGTTCAGAACCAGGAGCTAAGTTAAAATCAAGGGACAAGATAGATAGGGAGATGTCTAGGGTTTGCAACGTGTCTGGGTTTTTTTGTCTTTGCCGGTTCAAGAAGCGCAGCGTTTTTGGTTCTTGTGTATTTGTGCTTCTTGATCGCGTAGGGCGACCGCCGTAGGGTACCCGTGTACTTTCTTTTTCCGCCTTGTTTGCTGCAGTGATGTTATGAAGGTTCTTGCCTTCGAACTTGTCAAAGAGTTGTCTCGTTCTTCACCACTCACCCGCTTGCGTTGCCTAATTCGTGCATGCCAACGTAGAAAACGAACGACGGCGGCTAAGCCAGCGGTCCCCAAAAGGGTCCTCGGTCTTTCTACAGATCGCTTTGACCGATTATTTGGAATCGACTATATCGTTTCGAAAGAAAGATGACGCCCGGTTTAGAACAGTTACGACAGGAATGCCAAAGAGATGAAGGACTCTTGAAAGCGAAAACTTGAAATCGTCGGCTGAGGTTCGGGTTAGCTGTCCTTTTCGTTTAATCTCCTTAAACTAACGCGAGGTTTCGCGCGGCCAAAAAAAGGAATTGGATAATGTCTTCGTTGACGTGTGTTTGTTCTTTCTGGTTGTCTTCGAGTCCGCGAGTTGAGCAAATGAGTTCTCTTTATGGTCCCAATTTATTGCTTCGCAAAATGGGCATGGCCATCTGACCAAAAAAGGGTGAGAGATACGTTTCTACTGATAAAACCTGCGTCATGGTCCCCCTCTTATCTATGGAACATTGAACATGAAATGGGCTGGGATCGGGCCGCAGCCGTCGTGCTGGACACCGCGTCAGCCCAGTCCGCTCCATATGTGGAGCGACCGGTGCTTGGCACTGAGCCCGGGCTGAAGGGGACGACCCACCAAGCACGAGCCCTATTTTCAGCCCGGCCCGTTTGACTAGAGTAGTACAATCCTAGGAATCGACGTACTCAAATATGTTTGGATGGACGTGAAGTACCAAAGATTATTCTCATTTACTGTAGGAGAAAATATTAGGGAGAGTTAACGGGGTAGCCAGCTGTAGAATTTCTACTCCATTCATTCGGTGACGCATGTCACTCGAACCCACCGCAAGCTAGAAGCCTTCTCTCTTAATTTCAATTTCAGGCTCTCCTCTCACTCTCACCGCAAACTGCACTGTTTCCTCTAAATCCACTTCATTAGTTGCCTCTACTGTTCGACGAAACCACATTGAATGTCGCCGCGTGTTCTCTTCGTCTTCACCGCCGTTGCCTTTGCCCTCGATACCACAATCCCCCCCGCGCGGTCCACGACTCAAAGCTCTCCCTTAGCCCTTGCATCCTTGAGGTTCCTCGTGACTCCAATGTCATGGCTTCCCGAACTCTTGCCAAATCTGGTGAGGACCACCCTCACTCTAACCCTCATAAGCCATTGTCAAATCCAACGAAAGAGACCCTCATTTATGGCCAACAAAGGCCACGACACTCTTGCCAATGTTGTTGTCTCCCAAGCCCTTGTTACATCTAGCGAGGGCAATCCCTCACCAGCCATAAGCAAGGCCACGACACTCTCGCCACCCATAGGTCAAAAGGAAAAAGAAAAAGAAAAAAAGAGGGAAAAAAAGATAGAAATGGTGAAGAAGGGAGAGAAACGAATGAGAGAGAGAATTTTGTAGGTTTTCTGAAAAATGTGGGTCTGCAAGCCACACGTGTCGCTTGCGAAATATACTTGTGCATTGCTGAACCGGCTACTTTAGCTCTACCTAATATTTTCTCCTACTGTGTAATCGCGGTTCACAAGCTCCGGCCCATAAATGGCAACTCGACACTCGACGGTTACCGAACAGTTGCAAGCGGCAACCACGACTGGGCATGGCGCGGCCCGAATAATGACGGGCCGTGACCTAGGCCCATTAACGGTCCGCGCGAAAACGGCCCAACACAGCGGCCCGCGCCCGTTTGTCATCCCCTGCCAAACGGCAACTTTCAGTAGGGTTTCAATCTCGAATTCCCCAAAAATTGGCGGGACACAGCAAGGTCGCGAGAAGCTTTTCCACTTTCACAGTCCGCTTCCGGCGCAATCATCGGGCAGCATCTCATTTCCTTCCGGGAACCCGAGTCGAGACGGCCGGGGGCCTCGCCGATCCAGCTCCGCCGCGCAAGATGTCCCCCGGGGCTCGCCACTTGAATGTGCTGGGCGAGTTCAAGCCCTTCGGCCTGGTGGCCGAGGCGCTCGACGGGAAGCCCCAGGACGACTCCGCCGCCGCCGCCGCCGCCGCCGCCGACAAGTACGATTACTTCCTCTTCGACTCCAGCGTCGCTCGAGAGGCCAGCTCCGGTGCCGCCGCGACGAGCGGCTCCGGCGATCACGAGATTTTCATAAGAGGGAACAGGTAGACGGTAGTTCGTTCTCTGGATCATCTTTTGCTTTTTGGCATCTCGGTGATGCTATTGAGATCGAATGTTTGAATTTTGCTAAGTAATGCACCGGGTACTAAACGAGGCAAAAATACAGACGAGTATTTGTATATCATCATGCTTAGAAAAGTGCGTGACAAAAATGATGTTACCTTGAGTTTACTCAATTGAATTTTAATTAAAAAAAAAAAAAACTTGCATAGAACATAACAATGATCAAGTAAGGTATAGGTTTAAATGATGACTCGCTTGAGCTTTGCAAATTTATCTCAGGAAATATATTATAGGCTAAGGAAGGTATGCTCATTTTGTGATACTCGGTTGAAAACGTTTCTATAGGAATCTGGAATAATATTACACTTTTCAACAATCAAAGGTTAAAAAACGAAACCCTGCGTGTCATTAATGTTTAGGGCAGTACTACGTTTTATTTTGGTCTTTCTAAATGCTAAGAACAGGGCGACTTTTCGGCAGTAATGCTGGTGCAATTTTGTGATTCCACTGAATCAAATGCTAAAAGGGAATTGGACTCCTTGATTTTTGCCACCACTAGTATGTAGAGCAGCACTAATCTTACTTCGTCTTCATTTTCTAACTTGCTGTGAACAGGATCATATGGACTGCAGGTTCACGAGTTTATAAAAGATTCACGGTAGCCTCTCCAGTCATCATGGTACGTCAGTTGTCCAAGCAATCCATGTCATCAATCCACTTTCTTATGTGCCTATGACATCAACTGTATGACTTCGCTGGACCCTTTTCATGTACTGCATAGTTTGTAGAACCCTCAAAAGAAATTAGTATCGTTTTGGAACTAGAAATGTAGAGCACATAATAGTTCAGCTAGGATTTTGCTTTGTGCTGTTAGGTCTTGAAATGGATGGCAATGGTACTCTTTCAGCATGGCAGAGATGGATGCAAAGTGGTATTGGGGCCAAATGTGAGGAGGGTGTTTGTTATTTCCTCATTTTATTATATAAAGGCCAGACTGTTTGGACTAATATAAGTGGATGACATCATTACTAATGTGCGATAAGGTGTCTTGTGACGACTAAGGCTCTCAAGATAGTAAATTCATAGGTTTTAGATAGTCTTGAACTTGAACTACAATCTTCCCTTTATTTTGACCCACGAGCTAGTCAAGTCAACCCTTTTAATTAGGCATAGTACGGCGCTCATCCTTGTTATCATAATAAAATGAATATTCTTCTATTATTTTAATTAGAAATTATTTACCGAGGCTAGACCTTTTGGTTGCTCCATTAGCTGTTTTAACTTTCCATCCATTCTTAAAGTTTATGGTCTGAGACACACGAAATCAATCCTGTACAAGTTGCCACAATTATAAATTACGCGTTCTTTAAGTCCTGAATCAGAGGTCTAACGCGACAAAGTCCCACTCGACACTGAAAAGATCCTTGTATTAAGGCAACTCAGGTGAAGTCTCCATTGCACTAAGTTTGCACTTAATGAAAATGATTGATCATGTATTCTCAGTCTATTCTGTGCTTCGGTAGGATAACTATTGTTTCCTTTATTTTGCTTTACCCCCTGCTAACTTCTCTGTATATGCGTTTTGAGTTTATATGAGTTGGATCAAAGGTTGAAAACATATGACCGGGTAATGTATTATTCAGATACCCTGTCTTAATCCTTCTCATGAACTCTCATGCGCTTTCTATTGCTCAATTTGGCTTTATATTTTACAGAGTCCATTGTTCTTTGTTTAGATCTTCATTGAATCTGCAGAATTGATGTGATTTGACAGTTTATTCCTATTATCTTTCTGTTGCTATGAGAACTAGCTTTTTATCGCTAAGCATTTCTTGCGATTGTTGGTATTTTTCAATTCTAGGCATGTTGGTGTCACTTGGGTGATACGGGTGAGGCGTTCCTTTGTGTCTTGCAAGCCGATTCTTTGACAGTCTATAATGCTTCAGGTTAGTAGGAAACACTGTTCACTAAGTGTACTTCCTGGGGTCTGTTTGTTTCGCGGACATTTGATATTGCTTTCCAATGAAAATATCTTTGAGGGAAATGGTATAACTTTCTATGTTTGGTGGGAATCTTCAAATGAGCTAGAACTCATTTTTCTATATTGTTACAGCCTACAGGATGACCTTGAAACATGTTTTTGACAAATAGATATGGGTTCATGCACAACCTAGGACCCTCGGGGTTTGATACACCAAGCCTTGGAGTTGGGACCTAGTTGTCCAGATTAGGACCAATTGGGGACTGTTCCAGGAACCCCACCTCTAGGACCTAGGAACCCGGTGCCTGGATGCAGGCTCCCAGGGGCTGAGTTAGGGGCCTCAGCCCCTAGACCCAGGACACTGGGTTCAGCCCAGGGTGCTCAGTCAGCCTGCTCATGCTTTAATCTGGGCTCTTGAGTGTGGTCCTAGGGCCCTCAGTTCCGAGGGTTGGGGTCCCAGATCCTAGTTTGTATGGCCTAGGGTCTCGGATCCTGAAACTGGGTTCTTGGATCTAGCCCTTTGAGTATTGGGTCTAGGTGCCAGGGTCTTGGGTGCAGCCCTTGGATGCTAGATGCAGGGTACTCCTGGCCTTGGCTGTGGGGATTCTGGGTCCAAGTGCTGGGGACTCGGTTCACTGGTCTGGCACCGGATCATGGGGTCATTGGTCAGGTCCTGTATCCAGCATTCGGGCATTGAGATCCCAAGTCCACCTCAGGGGTCTCCAGTCCGATCTTCAGGCTCGTGGTCTGTAAATTCTGGTTTTATAGCATAAAATATTTTTAGGACCTCAAGTATAGACTATTGTTGATCACGAAAGTATTTTCCACTCACTAATTTTTCCTAGCAATTCCATAGTATATCAGGTTCTCCATGGGATTGACTGCCAACATAAAAAGCAACTTCTTTAGTGGGTATTGTGATAGTACATTTAAGATCCATGTGGCCTGGTTTGAAATGGCAATAAATGATGTTGCTCAATCATGGACAAATAGAAGTTGTAATTTTAATTTTGCAGATGTCCTGCATATATGAAGCCATTATGAGATTCATTGATGGCGGCTAAGCCCATTTTTGAAAGCTTTACAAACTTTGTTTTCCCCCCTTTTAATTTGCCTGATTGCATCCATTGGATCTTAAGACTTGTTTCATTTTAAGATCCACTGTGGGTTCTTTTGGATAGGTGAAGTTGTGACGATCCCCCTTCCTCAGTCCATCACTTCAATTTGGCCTCTTCCATTTGGTTTACTGCTAGAGCAAGCTGCAGAAGGAGACTTCCCACGCAACATTCATTTCTCATCATCAATCCTTGCATCTGGTGCTAGTGACACTTCGCACCCTAGAAGAGAAATTGGACATAGTCCACAAAGTAATTTTAGTTGCATGAGTCCATATGATAATGTACTGAAGGGAGATACAGCTTTGCTGTCTTCACATTTGATTCTCAAGGATCCAATGGAAGATCCACAGGTATGCCAGTGCTTTTATTTTGTCAATCACTTCATTTTTTTGGATCTTCAAGACATGTGTCGTGAATTTCTCCTCTTGAAAATTTTTATTGTGGAAAACTTTGTTTCCTTTATTTGATTATTTTCAGTTTGCTGAACAATAGCTGTATCGTACTTCTTTCTGTTGCTAATTACCCTCTACTTCCATCATCTAGTTTGTGTATGTTGAAGACAGAGGAAAACTTAACATAATGAATGATTATAATGAAAGAACGATATGGACCAGTGAGCAAGTACCCTTGATGGCATCATATAATAAAGGTTTCAACACTAGTTTCTTTAACATCTATCTCTTTGTTGATATAGGAAGCTCATGGCCACTTGTGCTAATCATAATCAACTACTGTGCAGGAAAAGCTCAACATTCTTTATGGGTGGCAGAAGTTGTTAATCCTACTGCAGATGAGGCGATGTCTAATTTGCCGGATGTAAATCCTATGGGTGTTCGGATGAAACAGTTCTCCTTCCACAGAATTTGGCAGGGAAAAGGTGCTCATGCGGCTGCTTGTAAGGTGCCAATTTTCTTTCCTTATCTTTTTCCAGAACAAATGATTGGTGAGGTAGTTTGGTGTGTCGAGGAATATTTTTCCTTGACCAACTCATACAATAAAAATTGGAGGATAGACTTAAAAAAGTATAGTAAATCAGTTAAAGAAGTCATTTATCAATGACTCACTTTGGTTCAATATGCGGAGGTTACCCAAAAATATCTAAACTTCTCTGTAGAGAATTTTTGGCATCCTTGTTTCTTGGTCAATTTGTTTGGCTTATATAGTAACATGGGAATGCTTTCAAGACCATGCGGTACCTTGCCTTAGCTGCCTTTTTAGCTTCCTTGCTCGGTATTGGTCCCTGTCTGAGATCAACATGTTGCAAGAATACGTAGGCACACGTAAAATAGCTAGAATTGAGTCAAGGCATATTGATATTTGTCTGGCCTGGTTAAATGTAGATTTATCCAACACAACAACCCCCCGGCCAAAAAAAAAAATAAAAAATATTGATATCTGATATGCCTTTAATTCTACAATTCTATAACTCGATCAAGTTGCCCATCCGTGTATCTTTTGGTTCCAAGTTTCACCCCAAATGATCTACTATTCACTCCATCCTCGTGAGGTCTTAATGCTTGAAATTGTACTTTTTGAGTTCATGTGCAATGGAATATTCATTGAATCAAACATATTCTCCAGCTGTTTGTCTGTTATGTTCTCCGAGCATCCTATAAGCTATTGACAGAAGTTCTGGTCCCTTCACAATTTTCAAGTTATAATCTGAACATACCTATAAATCTATGGTGCTTTTTATTGAACCGTGCTGCCTCCATGTTACAGGTTTTTATGGCAATTGATGATGACACGACCCCAATAGTTTGTTTTCTTCTACAAGGACAGAAGAAGTTGTTATCCTTAAGGCTTCAAGTTTATGAAACAAACAGTGACGTCCTTTTTGATGTCAAGCCCGACATGAGCTGGAGCATACCTGCTGTATCAGCTGCCCCGGTGGTTGTGACACGGCCAGGGTAGAATTCTCTCTCTCTCTCTTTCTCTGTGAGCGGACATGTGCACATGTGTATATGTTGGGGGAAGGGAGGGGAGGGGAATGTACTGCAAGCATGTGCATGCATGTGTGAGTAGATCTTGAAACTTATATATTCTACAATATCATAACTCATTTTGAGTTATCTCTCACAGAGTAAAATTGGGACTGCTTCCTCATACGGACATCATTGTGTTGGCACCAGAAAACACCCTTCTGCTTTATGTAAGCTTCTTGCATAAGTAGTTTATCTGAATTCTAGTAACTGTGTATTTTGTAATTGACATGCTCAGTGCATGGGAGTCTTCTCAAGAGCTGAAGGATATGGTCATAAATGAAATGGGCTTCTGCGTAAATCAATCAGTATGAATACTTTTGCCTGATAGGTTTTGGTTCTTGGTTGTGATTTCTTTATCAGCTCTGGAGGACAGTAGTCTGTTCATAATCCTAGATTACTGAAGTAGGTAGTGTAGAGAGCAGGATAGCTAACTTCTTAATTAGCAGAGAAAAGTAGTTGTGTGGCAAACTTGTTTATGGTTGCTGATATAGCAATATTAATGTAAGAAATCATGCACACTTAATTGATTTGTATGGAGATTTCTTATTTCGTTGTTGTGCTGCAGTTTTTACCCTGGCTTTAAATTGTCTATGGCTTATATGCTCTCTGTACTTAAGTGTTGCTTTTGGGAGAATTTATGTAAGTCTTATGAAATTCTAAGCCTGCATCATGGAACTGTTGTATGTCCCGGAGTTTGATGTTGCATGTTCTATGTGATATGGTGAGATTCCTAACTTAAACTTATGGTATGTGCAGTCAGGGAAGCTATGCCTATGTAGGTATTTGTTGCCTTCTTGTCTGAGTAGGTGTCGGCATCTGCATAACATGGAGTTCTCAGGAAATGTGGCAGTATCCCATGATGTAAAAATCGCCGGATTAGCAGATGCTGTTGAAGGGCGTGTTAATATAGTTATCAGCAACGGGCAGGTATATCACCATGCGCGGAAAAATATCTTATTCCCAACCTGTAGGTCCTTGAGTTGTAAGTTGACTACCTGTATTCCAAAGAACTGTGCTTGCTGGATACTTGTGACTTTGGGTTGGATGGGGTTGGGGTGCCTGTTTTTTTTTTTTTTTTTTTTTTTTTGGGGGGGAGCTTTCCACTGATAGTGGGTTGGAGATAGCGTCTCTAAGTGTGCCTGCTATTGTGGGACAAGGCAAGCATGGACGGGTGATGGGATCCTATGCCCAACCCTCCTTGTGCACAACCGACATAAGAGTCAGCCATGCACATGTTATGTCATTTCTTATATTATCACATTTATTTTTTTTGAAATTGCTATATGTGACTAAGTTGGGACGAGTTGAGGATCTTGTCAAACATCTATTTGTAAAAGTTTGTCAAATTTGTGCATTGGCAATGAAAACATTTCCATAGTATGGTTACAAGTTCCTTGGGGGCGTGGTTACAAGACTCTAGATAAGAGGAGTGTAGAAGTTTGATTTCTTGTTTGTATAAATAATGCTGTATGCATACTAATTCTATAGACTTATGTAAATGGGAATAAGTGCAATCTCTCATCACTAAGCTTTCAAGGTGCTTTATGATTTTATGGTCATTTTATGCCCACAATTTAATTTTTTTTTATTTAATAGTAATATTATTGAATGATGTGCATGTTGCTGGTGCTTGATTAGGTAAACAACTGACCCTTTTATTTATCTTTCATTTGTTAGGTTCATCCTTTTTTCTGCAAATTATTACTTCTACTTTTTGCATTATGTCTATAAGAAAAAGAAACTGTTAGGTTGAAAAAGCCATCGTGGATTAAATGGAAAGGGTAACTTGTCCCCTGTGCCAAAACCTGGTTCCCGGATGGGTGCAGAAATGGGTTAAAGAGTCAAATAGCTACCCAGGCTCTGGGCCAGGGCAGATACGGGGAATGGGGATGGGATGGGGAGGCTACCTGTTCCATCTAGAGGCTACCTTTTCCAGCTAGAGGCTATTCCTATTAACAGTTCCTTTTGTGAGAGATATTACACTGCACATGTGCAAGTGCTTTTTCATGTTCATTATCTTTTCTTCTTTGGCCAACAGTTTATTAAGTAACTTTGAGCATTAGCACTTCGAAGTCTTATGTGGGGACTGCATCTATCATGTTATCTGTCTAAGAATGTAATGGTGTTATCTGTTACAGTTCTAGGACTTCTTGATGCATCACTGATGATCAATGTCTTTCTGTTCTTTAGATGTTTCGTTGTGCATTACATCAAAGTCCTTCATCTTCATTGGTAAAAGATTGCATGGAAGCAATGGCTGAGGGGATGATTTCTAGCCTCTATAATCATTTTCTCACACTTCTTTGGGGGGATAATGATGTAACTTATTTATCAAAGGCTGATTCAAGCGTTGATTCAGAATGGGTCTCGTTTAGCAGCTTAATGTTGCAAATGTGCAGAAGATCCACATACATTTCAGAGAAATTTCCAGTTTCAACTTGTCAGTCATCCTGGGATTTCCTTGTGAATAGCCAATTCCATCAAAATTACTGCAAGCTGAGCTCTTTTACTGGAGCTTCCTCTCAAGCTGTACTAGAGAGTCAGGCAGTAGATCGCAGTAGATCAATTACAGAAGCTAAGCCCACTGGAGATAGCACATCTTACTCTGAGCTACTGGTGAAGAGTTTAGATTCTTTACATGCAGTATATGAAAGCCTTAAACTTGATAATCTGCGGAAGCTGTAAGTTCAGTCCTCAATAAACACATGGTGTGTACTTGGAACGACCTGATTTCAGCTTTTTGCTTACGTTTTCCCTTTTGGCATTTGAGATATGACATTTATAAAATAGTGAACCGAACACCTTAGATATTCGATCATTTGAAGCCATATGAGATATTTTCATTATTATATAATTTTTAAAATGTTTTTTCTTTGCTTCTGCGGGGAGGCCAATATAGTATCTTCAACATTTTATGAGCCTTATCTTTGTCAAATGGTTATTCATAAGCTGAGCCAAACGGCGCCCGTTATTGCTCATGTATTTTTGTTCTAGACTAATAGTTCCAGTGCTGCTTCCTTTTTATGCAGCCTTCTTAATTCTTTGCAGCTACACATGCTGCATCTAATCTGATGTGGTTTAAGTGGTAAATTGTGTTTTTGTAACAAGCTATGTGACGAAACTAGGGCTTTAGGGCATTTCTAGAACCGATGCTCTTTTCAATATGATGCAGTAGTAACTTTGAAAAATTCTAGCATTTGTAGGGTCCATCAGGGTCTTGTAAGAGCGTTTGAGCTGTCAAAAATTATGACAAAGGCCATTTTCTCCTAATGATTTCAGCTTTTGAGTTGTTTAAAATCCCGTGTCTCACAAAATGCACTAAACTCAGAATTTACAGCTCACTTAGAAGGTTTGCTTAATGCCGACAGTTTTGTTCCACTGGGTGTTTGTAGGTCTTAGTACCAATTATGTTCAAAGAAAATAATTTTGGCAACCAGAAGTTCTTATGAAGCTATTCTGCTTTTATCTGTTAATTCTTAAAGTACCAACAGCTTCTGTAGAAATCTCTGTTGTGCGTGCATTAGTGGTAGGTATTGCCAGTCTCTGTTATTGCCAAGCACCAGTGGCATTCAACTATATGTTCAGCAACAGTCGGATATACGTCTTTTGCTTATTAAAAATTTTGTGCGCATGTTGCCTGAACTGTGATGTTTAATGCCCAGAATATGGATCATAGTCTTGACCTTTTTGCTAATGTTTTAAGTATTATCAACTTCAAACTTTCTATGTTGAGGTTTCTCACCTGCTGCTTCTTCAGTAAATGAATTCCACTTTTGGTGTCTGAATATTAGTTTCTTCAATTTATTTATCTTTGCAATCTTGATTTTGATGTTCCTTGCAGGGATTTGGAGCTTTTAGCAGTTCTTTTATGCAATATTGCCAAGTTTTTGGGTGAGGAGTGCTATATAGATCACTATGTTCGTGATTTCCCCTATCTGTTCAATAATCTTGGGACGTATAACACTTCGTTGTCTGGAAGATCTCCACCCAATCTGTTCAGATGGCTTGAAAACTGCTTGCTACATGGATTTAGCTCTGCTGATACCAATGATCTTCCACCTTTAATTTGTAAAGAGGGAAGTTTTGCTGCGAGCCGAGCTAAAAAAATAGTATCTTTTTATAGTTTACTATTCGGTGCCCAGAAGATAGGAGGTAATCTTCCTTGTGGAGTTTGCTGTAATGTTGCTACGGGATCTTATTCTACTGCTGAGGAGCATACCGTCTTGGCAATGGTCGGTGAAAAATTTGGACTGCAACAGCTAGATAGCCTACCTCCCGGCGTGTCTCTTCCTTTACGACATGTGAGTTATGCATCAGGACTTCCCACTTCTCCATTATTAAGTGCATCTTCTATGGTATCTCGTAACACAAACATTCTTGCAAAACCCTGTGCGGAAAATAGTATAGTTATTACCTTTCACCAAAAAAAATAGTATAGTTATTCATCCGCAGGCGTCCTTTAATGTCCCGGTGCTAAGCTGCAATGAAGAACATCAGAAATTTTAATGATGTTCTTCCCTATGGGCAATTGCCACTAGTTTCTCCATTTAATTGTGAGATGGGAGTAGAGTTTTTTGGTTTATTGACTGCTTGTAACAAGTCTTCATCCTCCTTTTGGGGCTTTACAGTGTCGTCCTTACTGACATCCCTCGAACTTCTATTGATCATAGTCACTGGAAAATTATCATTCCTGATTCCTGACGTTTAATTTGTGCTCTTCAGGCTTTGGACAAGTGTCGAGAATCTCCTCCTACTGACTGGCCTGCAGCTGCTTATGTTCTTCTTGGTCGGGAAGATCTCGCTCTTACTCGTTTAGAGCGGCCATGCAAAACGAGTGTACAAGAAGCACAGGCAAACGAGAATTTGATTGAAATGTCCACTCCCTACATGCTTCATTTGCATCCTGTGACAATTCCAAGTGTCGTTTTTGATTCATTTGGTTCGGAAAATGCTAAGTTTGAGGATGCAGATTCAACTGACGGATCTGTCACAGATGGTATGGAGCATATCTTTACTTCTTGCACTCAGTTGCGGTATGGCCGAGATTTGCGACTGAATGAGGTTAGTTTTTTGTTTAGTGATTGAGCCAATGTTGCTGTGAATTCGCTGATTTGAATGTCATCATTTTAATACATGGTAGTGATTGCTCTTCCCCTTTTTTTTTGGAGGGGGGAGGGGGTTGGTTAATTTGTATTGCTTACCCTGACTCTTGTATGAATTGTCATTAATAGCTTTGATTACTTGAATACTGTGAAGCACTTCACCTAGCTAGGTTGAATCGTATGTCTGTCTTTTTTCTCCTTCGAGTTGAAGGCAAAGGAGCTAGTCATTTCTAAATTTAAAGTCACAAATAGTGGGACATAGTTTCTCTAACTCAAATACATTCCTCTAGTCTTTATAGGCAATGCTCATTTGTTGGACGGTTTAGTTCCTTCCATTTGCAATTTATGTATATATTTATATAATTTGTGTTTTTGTAGTTTTCTGCTTGGCTACATTCAACAAAAAAAAAAAAAAAAAAAAATCCTTTGGTTTTTTTTGTGTGATATATCCCAAGTACTTTTAGTACCCATAAGAGCACCTCATATGTATTTTCATGTGATAAGTACATAAGCTCATTAAATAGGAACATCATGAGCTAATGTGAGAACAGAGATATAAGATTTCAACCAAGGCTAGTGCCAGATAAGCTATCACTGCATATCTAAAAAGATTAAAAGAATGAAAGGAAGGCAGAGATGCCCCAGCTCATATCTGGAATTTCATTTCATCTTTGCCTTGCAGTCCTCCATCTAGAATATAGTAAAGAGGGGCATGGCAGCACATGACATGGCTCCTGACAGCTATGTTCATGTCCATTAATCACACCTTTGCTCTCACGGTGTTTGTTGGCAATTCTTTGTTTTAATTGTTTTTGTGAGGATGGCATTTCCATTGTAGATGTGGTGGAACTTAGATTTGATTGGATCTTGATATTTCTTCTATTCCCACCAGGTTAGACGTCTCCTCAGCTCTGCAAGACCTGTGGCAATTCAAACATCTGTCAACCCTAGTGCTTCTGATCAGGACCTCCAACAGGTATTGTTTCTTCTTTGGAAATATTTCTGCATTGTATATGGCTTATGAATTATTATCATCCATTAGAGATTTAATCAGGACAAAAGATATAGCTAGTTGCTTGAATGCTCAAAACTCAGTTTCATCTTGATTGAGATTCATTTTCAGAATATGAACTAGACTTGAAAGGGTGGCCAATATACTTTAAAGACCAAATTGGCTTGAGTCACGTCACTGGCCATTCAAATACGAGCAAAATTCCTCTTTAAAAATAACACATGGTTTTCCTGAACTAACCAGATAATGATCCAAATGGTTTTGACTCAAAATCTAAAGATACACACACTGCAGCTTTAAGGCTGCTCAAATGCAAATCTAGCAACCTTTCATAGGCAAGCTCATCTAGGAAGCATTAAGCAGTGGCTATCTGATCTGGGCAGTAAACATGCCATTAGAGAGCAATAGAAGGGGCATCATGAGGCTCCCACATATTGTCAGGTATGGGAAGGATTAGATGTATGTGCCTTTTCCCTACTTTGCACAGGCATTTCCCTGAATTGAACCTGTGACCTTTGCAGAGAGAGCGACAATGTGAGGAAAATGATCCAGTGTCGAAAATAAGTTTAGAACTAAAGGAATTCAACTAAACTCAATCTTGTTGCCAAAGTAAAGAAGTAACTCCTGTCTTGGAGGCACCGACCTCTTCAAATATCCACAAGACAAGCAAAAATATTGTTAGAAAGTCCAACCCAAAAGCTTAAGTTGGTAGGTGGAGGGAGACCACATGAATATACTGAGCATAGGACCCCTTATCAAGTGATGTGGGATAATACTTCAACAGATATTCTCCGAAATTACTTGTAAATCAGCATCTTAATAATGAAAGGGATTCAAGGTGGTTAATAATTTGTTCATCTACTGTGTGCTTGTTTCTGAGAAGTGAGGAGAGAGGGAGGGGAAGGGGGCGCATGAAGGAAGAGATTGCTTGATACATTGATGTTTGGATTAAGTATATTCTAAACCTACCTACTTGCTTAGGCTCATGACTTGCTCGAGTTGGGAATTTAATTGGGCTAAGGGCTAAACAGCTTGTTAATCTATTCTAGTTTAGTTTGAACTTGAAAGTTAAGTAAACAACAAATGGACCCAAATAGCTGATTGGTTGTTTGGCTTGTTTGCACCGGTGTTCGATCTTTAGTGATCTGAATGTCAGTGCTAGGATACCCCTAGCAGTCATTTTTACATGTTATATGCTTTCCTGTATCATTACCATTAAATTATGCTATACATTTGTCACCATGTCTTGGTCTGGGGAACTTTCATAATGTGGTTATCTATGTTCTCCTAAAATCACAAATTGCAGATAGTCTGATATATTGCTTATATTCTGCTCTTTTCCCCCATTGAAGGCTCAGTTATGGCAGTTTGCACAGAGGACCACTGCTCTTCCCATTGGTCGTGGCGCATTCACTCTTGCCACTATATATACGCTCTTGACCGAGGTGCAGCACATTTCTTCTGGCGACTATATGTTCCATTTTTTTCAGCTTCAGTTGAAGTTTATGAATGTTTCGATTTCTGGGCCTCAGAGAAGTTTATACCATTCTTGTAGGCCTTTACAGTGCCAAAGCTTGTTTTAGCTGGTCGATTACCTGCCCAGCAGAATGCAACTGTATGTACTTGTTATACTCTTTTGATGAGATGTGCTTTAAAGTCTTTTCCTTCCTAACACATAGGAAAAAATCTTTCGCAGGATGTATCTAGTTAAAATTTTGACAACTTCTGGCTGGTTTCCTTGCCACGTGTCTGAATTTCTGGCCCCTGCTGTCTCTTCTTGCATGTTTTTACATTTTGCAGGTGAATCTGGATCCAAATACGAGAAACATACAAGAACTTAAATCTTGGCCTGATTTTCATAATGCTGTTGCCGCTGGTCTAAGGCTGGCGCCGCTTCAGGTATCCATCTCTGAATTTGATTTGCATATTTATGTTATGAAGCATCAGCTAGGAGTTCTTTTTATGTTTTATGATTTAAAGTAGCTTATGAGGCATCGCTAAATTACTAAGGTGGCTTTTTGGTCCTGCAATGCTATGCAATCATTGACCCTTTTCTTTTGCAAATATGCTGTTTATGTTTCTACTGCATCTGATATGGGGTTATTCTATTTCTAATAGGGAAAAGTGTCAAGAACATGGATAATATATAACAAGCCTGAAGAGCCAAATGCTGTACATGCAGGCCTCCTTCTTGCTTTGGGACTGCATGGGTATCTACGTGTTTTAAGTATCACTGACATATACCAGTATTTTTCACAGGTTCATTCTCCTCAAGATTTATTCACTCTTCTGCTTGTTACCTATTTCACTTTGGATTGGAGCACTTGACTATTTTAAAATGGTTGCTCTTTTTTTAGTATGGAAGATCCATGTAGCATCTATTGTTTTTTTTTTCCTAGGTAAACAATCTTTGTTGAGAAATTGTTTTTATAGACAAAAATTAGTCATCAAACCAATTAATCATCATAGATAATCAGTTCCTTGCTTCTGTGTTGCCATTCACTGCTTTTACTTTCACGTTAGTCTTTGTGAGCATCTCCATTTTATATTCTGCACCCTTCCCTTCATTATGATCCACTGTAATTTCAATTTTGAGGGTTTAGTCTTCTGCTACTGTGTCTTTGATAACAATTCATCATTTTGTTTCAACTTGAGTCGTGTACTTGCATGCTCATCGGGGCTTGGCTTATAGATGCTTATGCTGATGCAGTTAGATTTATTGCTTTTCTTTATTTTTTCCTCCCTGATTCCTAGTGTGCACACCTTTTAAACTTAACAGCATTTTACACATGTTTATCACCATTTAGTGCCTTCAGAACCAACTAGAGGCTGATGGTGCCACTTCTGGCTGAGTTAAATTCCTGGAGCCAATTTGGCCTTGAGACTCGCTTTTTTCTGGCCAATCAACAGCTAGATCAGTGGAGTTGTTCTTTCCCCATGATAGAAGGTTGTTCAGGCTGCCACATGATTAGGCACCACGGGCTCCGAGATGGATCACCCTGTCGGTCTTGACAAGCCTTTCTAGCATAAATTAGTTGTCCATTTAGGCATCCTGCTCGAAGTCATAGCTGCCTTAATCATTTGCTTCCATTGTTGATTTGCTGGTCTAGTTGTTGATCCAGATCCATTGCTTTTTTGACTTATAGAGGTTTCCAGGCAGTGGAATTTCCATGGGAAGTTCATAAGAGCTCATTGTAGGAACTTATTGCATGGTCGAGGTGGAATGTTTCATGTGGCTATTTTGGGCACACTGCAGGCTACTTGTAATTTGTAAAATTAATGGAAACTAATGGTTTCATTTTGAAGGGTTTGGACTTAACAAAATGAAACTTTGGGAAAGTTTTAGTGGCCAAATTGAACAATGTAGGGGGGTTTATCTAGTTCCTCCAATCTGTTTGATAATTGGTTAGAAAACGGAACCATCTTTCTCCAATTTTGCTGATCATTTAATGTTCTATTATGGAGTCTAGAGAGTATAAAGTGCTTATGGTTGCATTTCAACCATCTAATCACATAGGACATCTCTCCTTTAACTTATGATAGTGACCTTGTCAACTATTTTTTTTATGAAATATTTGGATTGGGAATATCTGGCCTAGGATTCCTCCATTATGTAGGGCACTTAATTGTATATGTCACCTAAGTTGCTGGTGCTTACAAAGGTTTCTGATTTTTTGTTTATTTTTGTGAAATTTTAGATTGAGAGAAATTGTTATTCTCATTCATATCTTCTGGTGCTTTACAATGCTGTATTTATAGGCTAATACACAGATAAATCCTAACAAACAAAAATAAAGGAAAGAAATTTAAAAAAGGAGAAAAACTAAAATCCCACGATTTGTGGGTTAACAACTATAATCCCATGATGTGTGAGATTTGATCAGAATCAAATCAGAATAAAAACCTCCTAAAAATTCTATGTATTTACAGCAATATAATATCTATTTATATCTCAACACTCCCCCTCAAGCTGGTGAATAAATATCTTCCATTCCCAGCTTGGAAATTAGCTCATGAAAACTTCCACCATTAAGCCCTTTGGTCAAGACATCCGCCACTTGCTGTCCTGAAGGAACATAAGACAAACAAATCAACCCTTCTTCAAGTTTCTCCTTGATGAAGTGCCTATCAATCTCAATATGTTTTGTCCTGTCGTGCTGCACAGGATTATGAGCAATACTAATTGCAGACTTATTGTCACAAAATAACTTCATAGGACTCTGCCACTCAATCTTCAAGTCATCAAGAATGATCTTGATCCATAATAACTCACATATTCCTTGAGCCGCTGCCCTAAACTCAGATTCTGCACTTGATCTTGCCACCACATTCTGTTTTTTACTCCTCCAAGTTACCAAATTACCTCCAAGGAAGGTACAATAACCGGTTGTAGACCTCCCTGTCAACCATTGAGCCTGCATAATCCGCATCTGTATAAGCCTCAAGCTTGAGATTTGGGCTTCTCTTGAAAAGTATTCCCTTTCCTGGACTACCTTTTAAGTAGTGTAGGACTCGATGAACAGCCTGTAGATGTGATTCCTTTGGATTATGCATGAATTGACTAATCAAGCTGACAGCATAGGAGATATCTGGTCGAGTATGAGTAAGATAAATTAACTTTCCCACTAATCGCCGATACATTTCTCGATCCACTTTGCTACCTCCTCTTTTGCTTCTGTTAGCCTCTGGTTCGGCTCAATTGGAGTAGCTACTGGTTTACAACCAAGCTTCCCAGTTTCTTCCAAAAGATCCGTCACATACTTTCGTTGTGAAATAAGGACCCCTTGCCTGGAGTACGAAACCTCAATTCCCAGAAAATACCGTAGCTTCCCTAACTCCTTTATTTCAAATTCCTTAATCAAGCACTGTTTCAGCCGCTGTTTCTCCCTTTCATCATTGCCTGTGACTATTATGTCATCAACATACACCAACAATGCTGTAACTCCCCCCAAGTCCGAGTGTTTTGTGAACATTGTATGATCTCCCTGGCTTTGTTTATACCCGGATGCCTTCATGACTCTAGCAAATCGTCCAAACCAGGCTCTAGGTGATTGTTTGAGCCCGTATAATGCTTTCTTAAGTCTACAAACCTTTTATGTTGTTTCCTTTCCTTCAAAACCAGGTGGGATGCTCATGTAGATTTCCTCTTCCAAATCTCCGTGTAAAAACGCATTCTTTACATCATACTGTTGAAGTTCCCAATCAAAATGAGCAGCTAAAGACAATAAAATTCTGACAAAGTATTCATTTTAGCCACCGGTGCAAATGTCTCCCGGTAATCCACTCCATATGTTTGAGTGTAACCCTTCGCAACCAATCTTGCTTTGTACCTCTCCAGAGAGCCATCTGCCTTGTACTTTACAGTGAATACCCACTTGCAACCAACTAGATTTTTCCCCCTTAGCCTGTCAACAATTTCCCATGTTTTATTTTTTTCGAGTGCTTCCATCTCTTCTTTCATGGCATTCCTCCATTCCTCTTTTGACAGCGCTTCAGACAAGGTGTTAGGAACAGCAATTGTGTTTAAACTCACAATAAAGTTTCTGTATGATGATGATAACCTATTAAGGGACACATAATTTGATAGTGGATATACCGGTTTCTTGGTACACTCTCTAGTCCCTTTTCTTATAGCAATAGGTAAATCAAGATCACTCTCAGGTGTATTATTAAGCTGTTCATCCAAAGGAGATTCAGAACTTACTTGTGTTTTCATTGACAAGTACCGGAGGGGTATTTTGGACCTGCTCTTGTGTTGGAACGGCTGTCCTCCTTGAATACACCGAGAAAATCTCTTAGAATCATAAATATGAGTTGGACTAGTGGGAATAGGAACAGAGACAGGTTGGTGTGTGGGACTAGTTGACGAGTTTTGGTTGATAGGGACATTAGACGATAAATCTAAGTTATCAATGATACCAAGGTCCTTATCTTCCATGACTGAAAAATCCCCTTGAAGATAAGATTGTGAGAAATAGGGTTTATTTTCAACAAAAGTGACATCTGCAGAGAGATAGAATTTTTTAGAAGGAGGATGGTAACATTTATAGCCTTTTTGTGTTTGTGAGTAACCAAGAAATACACATTTGATTGCACGAGGATCTAATTTTCCTCATTGATGATGATGAATGTGGACATAGGAAGTGCAACCAAAGACTCGAGGTGTAAGACCATTAGATGTACGAAGGTGAGGATAGAACTGAGAAAAAACTTCCATAGGGGTCTTGTGGTCTAATGTACGTCAGGGTAGTCTATTGATCATGTGTGTAGCTGTAAGAACAGCTTCTCCCCAATATGCTTTAGGAACTTGTCCGTGAAACAATAAGGCACGAGTTGTGTTAAGGAGATGGCCATTTTTCCTTTCAGCAACCCCGTTTTGTTGTGGTGTATTCACACAAGATGACTCATGGATAATGCCTTCCTTTTGAAAATAAGGGGACAACATTTGATTAAAGTATTCTCTACCATTATCCGACCGAAAGACCTTGATCTTGACCCCAAATTGAGTTTGAATCATGGAATGAAACGAAGGAATAATGCTACTCACATCAGATTTATGTTTGAGTAAGAAAGTCCACGTGATCCTAGAGTAATCATCAATTAGAGTGACAAACCAGCGAGCTCCGAGAGATGTTTGGAATCGTGGAAGGTCCCCAAATGTCACCTTTGTGGATTAAGTCAAAAGGATTAGAACTACGGTGATTGCTAATAGGAAATGGTACACGATTATGCTTGGCTAATTCACAAACATCACAATGGAAGTTTTTAATATTCAGATCTTTAAACAAGGATGGAAACATAATGCTCAAGACTTGAAAGGACGGATGACCAAAGCGAAAATGATGAAGCCAAATTGCTTCTTTATTTGAAGTACTAAGAAATGACATAGACAGATTATTCATGATTCTTCTTGTAGTCAGAGGTGTCTCAAGGTAGTACAGCCCATTTTGTTCCTTAGCAAGTCCAATCCTCCTCTACGAGTCCCGATCCTGAAAAACACAGTAACATGGATAAAAAACAGCTTGACAATGAAGATCTTTTGTGAGTTTCTGTATTGAGATAAGACGCGAGATAGCTTAGGGACATGAAGAACATCTTTAAGGACAAGATCAGGTGTGATAGGAACATTTCCAACCCCTGCAACAGTAGCAAGAGACCCATTTGCCACAATAATCTTCTTATTGCTAGGACAAGGTGTATAAGTGCTGAAATGGGATGAGGTGTGAGTCATGTGGTCCGTAGACCCTGAATCAATAACCCAAGAATTACCTGAGAGTGCTAGTGAGCATGCACCAGAAGGTTTATTAAGAGACCCTAACAAACCTCTTAATTTCTCAATTTCTTCATTGCTGAAGGTTACTTTCTCCTGAACTTCTTCTTGACCAGCTTTCTTAGTTAGGTGGACCCGAGGTCTTGGTTGTGTTGCTCGATTTACCCACTCTCGGCCTGAAGTAGTTGGCCTGCCATTCAATTTCCAGCATTGTTCTTTTGTATGTCCTGGGCTTCTTAAAAAGTAGGCACACCACAAGCTGTCCCGATTGTCTTTCCTTGGCAAGTCACCCTTTTCATCAACCTTTCTAGTTGTAAAGGCCGACCCTTCTACAGCTTGCGGTTCTAGCATGACAGATCGACGGCTTTCTTCCGCCCGAATCAAGGAAATCGTTTCCTCCAATGATGGCACTTCCTCCTTGCCAAGTATTTGAATTCTGACTTGATCAAATTCAGAATTAAGCCCGGCTAAGAAATCGTAAACCCGATCCTTTTCAATAAAACTCTTTAGAATGGCTGCATCATCTGGACACCGCATCTGAAATACTCGATAATGATCGAGTTCTTGCCATAAGTTCTGCAGAGAATTAGCATACTCAGTAACAGTCTTACCTCCTTGCTTTGTCCCACTGGTTTTCACCTTAATTTCATACACCGGGCTGCATCACGAGCCTTTGAGTATGTCCGTCGAACGGAATCCCAGATCTCCTTTGCGGTTGGTAGAAACATACAAGTGTCGCTTATGGTTGGTTCCATGGAATTCCATAACCATGACATGATCATGGAATCAGCCTCATCCCACGCATCAAAATCAGGATCTCCTTCCTTGAGTCCTGTCCCAAGTAAATGGCTGAGTTTTCCTTTCCCCTTCAGATACGTCTTGACAAATTGTGACCACTTGAGGTAGTTCTTCTCATTCAATCTATAGGTTGGCCTGATATTCTGAAGATCACCTGTCATGTGTGTTGAGGCGACCTCCTCGATTGGTTCATAGTAGGATCGTGGCTTTGGATGTGGCCATTTTGGAGAGTGAATGTTAAGAAGAGAACAAGGGCAATAGTGCAGCAATGAAGGCTGCAATTGAAACCAGAAATCTGTTTCGGAGAATAATAGACAGCAACGAAGGCTGAAAAAGAACGCAGCAATGAAGACTGCAATTTTTAATTCAGGAATCTAGCCTAGAGCTCTGATACCATGTGAAATTTTAGATTGAGAGAAATTGTTATTCTCATTCATATCTTCTGGTGCTTTACAATGCTGTATTTATAGGCTAATACACAGATAAATCCTAACAAACAAAAATAAAGGAAAGAAATTTAAAAAAGGAGAAAAACTAAAATCCCACGATTTGTGGGTTAACAACTATAATCCCATGATGTGTGGGATTTGATCAGAATCAAATCAGAATAAAAAACCTCCTAAAAATTCTATGTATTTACAGCAATATAATATCTATTTATATCTCAACAATTTTCTCTTGAAATTCCTCTAGTTTTTCTATAATTCAAAAGTTTGATCTATTTCTTGTTCCACCGCTATGTATTAATTGATTTTCTTCAGGATTGATATTGGTATAGCTGTCTTGTATTTTCAACTTTTCTGATGTTGTCGTCTTTGGTCCTTGTCATCTGTCTATTTGTAGTTGTATGGTTATGTATTCCACTGAGTTCTCTTCTCTTGTGATGCTTCATGCATGTAGGAACATGAAAGCACAACTGTGGGACTAATGATAGGCTTGGCAGCTTCTTATAGAGGGACAATGCATCCAGCAATTTCAAAAGTGAAATCTTCTTCCTTGCACCATTTTACTGCTGCTCACTTATTTCATCAATCATATCGATGTCTATCGGAGTCATTGAAGTGCATCTTCATCTTGAATTTATAATCTAAGTATTCCATCAACCTTGGGAGTTATTGTTGCCAGTAGCTGCATGGTGGTTCTGAGGTCTTTCTCCCATCGCCATATTTTGAGATTTTAGAGCAGTTTGAGCTTTTAATACTTGGAAAAAGTTAAAGCGATGTTGGGAAAGCCCTAACAGGGGCTCTGGTACCGTAGTAGGAGAAGTAAAAGATAGCAAAAAGAACATTAGAAAGCTGGAACAGAGAAATCTTATTCTGGGGTTCATAAGAACCAATAATATATATTGAACATGGAAATGTAATCACAGTGAAATAAAGGCCTCTTTAAGGGTTGCAGATGCAAGACAATCTCCACCCTTGATCTGACATAATTTACTTTTGATATTGACCATTGGAGCTCATTAAATTTCACATGACTTCCATGTGACCACTTATTAACCCTAATAGCCCATGTAAAGACTAAATAAGAAAAAAAAACACTATAAATACTAGAAAATAGGATTATGCTCCTGCATCACAAAGTTATGCTGTTTACAAGGAAAGAAGTCTGTTAAGCCTATATTAACAGTTCAATCAGTTGTTAGGTCACAATTTCTTTCCGTTAAGTACATTCTCTATATGACTGGCACTCTGTGTTGCAGGTTCTTTATGTTCATATACCTGCTCGGCATCCATCAACTTTTCCTGAGTTAGAGTTACCCACACTTTTGCAGGTTTGCACCTTGATGCAGTTACTGTCAGATAATTTATCACCACGTGTGTATTGCGCCCCTTGTAATTACTAATTTTAGCATGAGGGTGTTAAAGATCCATCTTGAGGTTGTTTCTACATAATGAGGCACTTGCTAGCAAACTGTTTCAGATTTTGTTACTCAAAAGAATTATTTCAAATGCTAATTGGAACTTCATACTCTATTCAATTGACTCTGAAGTCAGCAGCGCTTGTGTCGGTGGGGCTTCTTTATGAAGGTTCAGCACATCCACAAACAATGCAAATTCTTTTGGTATGTTGTTTTGTTTTGTTTTAGTACTGATACATCTATATAATCTAGCTAGCCTATTTTGAAGTTGATGGATTGCCTATCTGCAAGTGTGAAATTGGACTGGTTTTTCTACAATAAATCATGCATGGTCTTACTGAAATTTTTACTGCTTCTTGCTATTGTATGTTGACAGAGTGATTTTGTCCTCTGGTCACTATAGCTAGATAGTTATGGTGGCATTGTGCTTTCAGCCAGTGTGGCTTGATGCCAAGCAAGCATACTGCTCAAGTGTTGTGTATATAACTGAGTTAAAGTTAATAATAGATACAATGCTGGTTGTCTTTATTTGATGCTGGATGTCAACATATAAAAAGTATGTCATCTAAGATTATGTTAAACCGATATCTTCCACTATGATTGCAGGAGCATTCTCCACCACGTTTTATAGAGCCCCATTAAGTTGATGCCCCTCAGTATGTCAAATTCCCATTGTTTGCTTGACCTTTGGCTGTAGATATTGGTAGACAGTTGCATTTTCTTGCTATGTGCTATCAGAAACTAGTACATTGATACCTGTGAAATGGTTAATCTTTGCAATGATCTGTCATTTTCAAAATGTAGCCTAGCTTTGTCATACGATGCTAGTGACCAAAAGATAATCCTTTGAAAGCATCTGCTATCATTGCATGACCTGGTTGTTATAAATTATGCAGAGTGAAATAGGTCGAAGAAGTGGTGGAGACAATGTGCTTGAAAGAGAGGGTTATGCTGTCTCTGCAGGTTTTTCATTGGGTCTTGTTGCACTTGGTGCGTGGTGTCTCGGTCTCATGTCAAAATTAGCAAGTTACTTTTTCTTTTGCAACATCAGTCATATGATGGTTTCACCATGCACCTAACATTTTATTATTGAATTCAAGGGCGTGGCTTGGACATGCTTGGATTTGTGGAAACTTTGCTTGATAGGCTGTTTGACTATATTGGTGGCAAAGAACTTCACAGTGTATGTACATACTTTTGTCCCATGTTATTAATTATTGTTGCAGTAGACTGGTCAGATAACATTATAAATATAAAGATCTTCAGTGAATTTGATCCTTGTATTTCACAAGATATTTCTCCATGATTTAGCCAATAAGTAGTTGAATGTTTTGCTTGTTTCAGGAAAGATCTTATTTGTTGACACCCTCAACAGAGGAACACAATCGGGGATTTGGGCAGGTTACTTCAGCTGTTAATGCTCTAGATTAGAGTCTGCCTTCATGATAAAATTATATAGGCTCAAAGTGGTGTCTTAAGATAACTAATGCTGTTATCACTTCCTCTTAGCTATTTTTTCTTTTTGTTTCCTAATGTTTTCATAGATGATGGATACGGCGGCTTTCAATGTTGACGTGACTGCTCCTGGGGCTATTGTTGCCCTTGCTCTAATGTTTTTGAAGGTAGTTTCTGTTAAGTTGTAGAAGCAGTCCTAGTTGCTAGGATATGGCAACATAACATCTTTGATTATGAGTTTTTATTTTTCTCTTGTATCTTCTAAGGAGTTCTTGTATTTCTGTAACAGACTGAATCCGAGGTGATTTTGTCTAGGCTTTCAATTCCTTGCACACAGTTTGATTTGCAATATGTGAGGCCTGACTTCATAATGCTTCGAGTTATTGCTCGGAACATGATCATGTGGAGCAGGTAACATTATTCAATAAGCAATTCTGGAGTTGAAGTTGCAGTTGTTCTTCTCTAGATATAATCGTGGTGATAAATATCTATCATGTAGGGTTCATCCTTCCAAAAACTGGATTGAGTCTCAGGTGCCTGAAATAGTGAAAATCGGTGTCGAAGGCCTTAGAGAGGAATCTGAGAATCTCATGGAGACTGATGTAGAAGCACTTGTTCAGGCATACATAAATATAGTAGCTGGAGCATGTATTTCTCTTGGTAATACATTCTTCTCTGGATATGTAGTTTTGTTTTTTTGTTACTGGAATAAATTAAAATCAGCTGTCAGATCTTTAAGTGGTATATAAGCATAATGAACTTTGACCTAGAGATTCGACCAAGAAAGAAAAAAACTTTGACCTAGAGAGCCTAAACCGGCCAAAGGACACCAAATTAGATTATTGATTCATTAGGAAGGTCATAATGTCTTCTCTCAGGTTTTGTCAAGTATCTCTGTTTTCAGTTTCTTTATGCTGTATATCTTGTAAAGTAGATCTCTAATATGTCTTGCTTGACTGGCTTGTACTCCTTGCCTGCATTTTCCATTTTACTTGCTTTCTTATAGCATTGTTGTTTTTTGAATGCTTTCTTAAGTTGGGGTCTACAGCAAAAATTAATTCGCATCAGCTTCCAAGATTAAAAAAATAAAGAGAGAGAGAGAGAGAGAGAGAGAGAGAGAGAGAGAGAGAGAGAGATAAAGGTCCAGAGCAAGTACATCTTCTTTTCAGTGACTTATTTTAGCGTTTGCTTTGGACAGGTCTCAAGTTTGCGGGTACCATGGATGGAAATGCACAGGAGTTACTGTATGAATATGCAGTCTACTTCCTAAATGAGGTTTGAAACCGTGCTTGGCTGTACTTGCATGAGGACTATGTTTATGATTGTGTATAACTTATATTTAATTCTACAGATGAAGCCTGTTGCTCCCGTTAGTGGAAGCAACTTTCCCAAGGGGCTGGCCAATTATGTTGATAGGGGCACACTGGAGATTTGTCTTCATCTTATCGTGCTCTCTCTTTCTGTGGTACTTATTGTTCTGTACCCACTACCTTCTGTTCCTGAATTTTGCCATTTCCTTCTTACTGATGTGGTGGAAGACCAGGTGATGGCAGGTTCTGGACATTTACAAACGTTACGCTTATTGAAATTTCTCCGAGGACGAAATCCAGCTGATGGTCATTCTAATTATGGAACACAAATGACAGTAAGTTCGTATCGTAGTTAGTTGTGCTGAAGATTGTTTAATTGATTGTTGGTAATCTATAATTTAGATTCGTGTATCTGCAAAGCATTATTGTTTTCATATTGCTATATGTTGAATCAGATATCCTAGGTAAAAGTATCATATGATGATGTATCAGTGGATTACCTTGTCTATAAACCAGTAAATTAGGAGGCAGAACAGAAAGGGAAGAAGTTTGCATAGTTCTGAAATTTTCTGCTAAGCTTCCATCTCTTTTTTAGTTTGCTGACGGAGGTTTGGTGCTCAATGTTTCTATATGGTGGTTGGTGCCCTTTTGATGAGCAAATTTCCCATGTATTTTGGCAAAAGCCTCAAGAATCTCTGCAACACCTTTTTAGAAGCAAGTGTATTTGATCTTTCTTCCTGGTTCTATCTTCCAAATCCGTTTGCCATAGATTTATCCTTATAATGGCACGATGGTCCTCCAAGAAAGTCAAGTGGAGAAATTTTTCCGATTGATATTGTTGCACTCTAGATTTTACCTTATTGCTTTGACCAATTTCATCCTGATTTTAGATAAGCTTGGCTATTGGCTTCTTGTTTCTTGGGGGAGGTATGCGCACATTTTCTACTAGCAACAGCTCAATTGCTGCTTTGCTGATTACCCTCTATCCACGTTTGCCTTCTGGACCAAATGATAATCGTTGCCATCTTCAGGTAATCAGAGTAGTTTATTACTGAAGTTGTGGAGTTTTCTCCTATTAATGTTATGTCCCCCCACAAAAAAAGAAGAAGAAGCTGACTTGAAGACCTGTGCACGTTAAATTACATTTTGTTACACTTGAAGACCTGTACGTGTTAATAGGAGAAAAGCTTTTGGGCCCAACTTTTGCACATGCTTGCAAATTTCCATCTGTAGTATTATTTTTAGCGTTGTTCAGTAAACCCAGTTTTCCGGCTGTTCTGACTGAAAAGTGTAAATTTTACTTCTTGTCACAATATCAAGTGATTTGTAATGAAGTGATGGTCTTCTCCAGGCATTCAGACATTTGTATGTTCTAGCCACAGAAGCTCGCTGGATTCAGACAATTGATGTTGACACTGGTTTGCCTGTTTATGCTCCTCTTGAGGTCACAATCAAGGAGAGCAAAAATTACTCAGAAACTAGTTTTTGTGAAATTACCCCTTGCATTCTACCAGAGCGTTCTATTGTAAGTAGTTCTAAAACTTGACCTCTTCAATAAAGGCTACTGTTTTGTTTTTTCACTCCCTCATCAGACGTGATATTAGGGCTTAACACGCCACTCTTCAAGCTTTTCAATTGCTGCAATTGTTATAGTGGATATTATTGTGGCAGTATCTGTAGAGCAGGTTTCTAGTTCCTAAGCACCACTGGAAAACCTTGAAATGATTGGTGATTCCTGTCTGTTTCTTCAAAAACCCCCCCAAAAAAAAAGAAAAGAAAAGGATAGAAAAATCGGTGATTTCTGTCTGATCCTCTGTGCTCATTCCCATGTGGCAAATTTGCAGCTTATCAGTCTGTTAACTTTTTTCATTGCAGTTGAAATCCGTCCGTGTTTGTGGCCCTCGATATTGGACTCAAGTCATAAACCTTGTACCTGAAGGTGGCTGGATACTGCTTTGTAATTTCTCATTTGGTTTCTCTAGTAAATTCTTGTGTATCATGATTTATTTTCTATTAACTTATAGAGAAACCGTGGTGGACTGATGGTGCGAAGAATGACCCATTCAATTCGGGGACCCTCTACATTAAACGAAAGGTTGGAGCCTGTTCATACGTGGATGATCCCATAGGGTGTCAGTCGCTGCTATCTCAAGCAATGCACAAGGTCATTAAATCATTTTCTGCCCTTCCATTCCCTCCACGTGCATTGAGCTATGTTTGGCATCAAGCTGCCTTTCTCTGATGTAGGTTTTCAGTATGACCAATTTGAGAGCTAGTAGTGGGAATACTGCTGGAAATTATATCTCTGTTGATCAGTTAGTCAGTACATTCTCATCAGTGCCCAGTTTGATTGCTTTTGCACAGCTCTGCCGTGACCCATCTTGGAATAGCAGGTAAGTGTGCAGTGTTCCATTCAGATGATCCTAAATTTTAAAAACGAAGAAGAAAAAAGAGAAAAACAGTTATATGACTTTGGTGTTACAGTCGAAACAGTAAACTGTGGATCAGTATTGCGAGCCATGCACCATACTTGTCTTATCTATCCTAATCGATTGCAATATCTTCTGCAGACCAGATGTTGATTTCCAAGAGTTCTGTGTGCAAGTTTTATTTGAATGTGTGAGCAAGGACAGACCAGCCCTTTTGCAGGTAGCAAATTAACCCGGAAAATTCACCTTAAAAAAGAGTTACCTCAGAAAGAAAAAGTTAATTGCGTAATACGTTCATATATGGCTAATTTTATGGCTAGGTTAAATGTAGTGCCACAGAGGGCAAATGTAGCTTGCCTTCGATAGTTGTACTTTCAAAGCAGTGTTTAGAGCTTATTGGAAATCATATGTATGATATTTGAGGTGGATACCTTCGCTCTGGTGGAACAGTGGTTGCTTTTGCATTATTCTTTCAGTGTCAGAACTCTTGTTACAAGTGTCTTGTATTACTCGTACTATTGCTGCTTTCAATGTTTTTCATCTCTTAATTATCTTTCAACATTGTGCAGGTCTATTTGTCATTGTACACAACTATGGAATTAATGGCTGATCTGGTTAAGAACAATAATGATGTTTTATGTGACTCGGTCTCTGTCTCAAGTTTAAAGGTATGGCACTTAATTCCTGATCATTGTTCAGATTCATCTCTGGAAGACAAAAGATAAATTAATTGGACAGGAAGCATATATAATTCAAGAATTCACGGATGATCATGTGCACATGTTAGCTCTAGGTGTCATGCGATGCATGAACTTGTTTGCTCGTATCATTGTGCAAGGAGTGGACTGCCCAGTAGTAAATGAAAACAAATCAGGGTTGAACCTTCATCCTCTGTCTAACCAAAAACTGAAGTATGTCAAAGCTAAAATCCCTATTCTGAAACAAAATTTTGATTTCTGGTATGGGCAGTAGGCCTATTGGTGTAATCTATCTACCGTTCTCTCCTGCACAATCGTGATGTGCTGCACTTCAAATGTTTCTCACTGGCCTTCTCCACGCAGCTTGCTCTTGCCTACACTCAAGCATCACTAGGTGGAAAGCTCACCAATGCAAGAGGCAGTGTTGTTCAGTCCATTTTTATAGGTTCACTTCGGAAACGGTTGGAAGATCTCTTCCAATATTCTCGGCATTTGAGTGATGATTTGCGTAGTTACTTGAAATTGGGAAGGTGGCCCGCTGATGGATCTGATGGAAAGAGAAGGTCGATAATCCTTTCCTGGTATCTCCAGTGGTTTGGCGTACCTTCTCCATCTGTTGTGGAAAAAGCGGTGAAGAAAGTGAATGCAAAGTCGGTATCATCGTCTTCTTCGGTTCCATTACTGCGGCTACTATTGCCAACTACTCACATCAGCGCTCTCAGTGAGATAGGGAGGCTTCTATGCTTCTCGTGATGAGTGGTTGAAGCATTTCTTATCGAGCTTAAGGGGTTCTCATCATGAGTTGCCGTTCTTTCCTTGTGTGGTTTAGCACATTGGCGCAGCATTCCACAATCATCTTCATACTCAGGCAAGCAAATGGCAGTCTGTCCTTTGTGCATACGTGGAAAGCAAAGTCGCGAGGCAGCGGAGGAGGCCCAGGTGTTCCCAACGCGCTGGTGTAGAGCGGGCAATCCATGTCACACCTGTTGTAAGACACTGGCTTTATTTATAGCTAGCAGATGCTTGTATAGGAACGTGAAGGAAGATCTCACGGTTCTTTTCCGGTTTCTTATGTATAACTCATTTTAGCTACATAGATGTAATTTGACAGATTTCAGTTAAGCAAAGTCTTGGATACCTTCAGTTCCTATGATTGTATCGCCAGAAAAAAGGTTCCTAAGGCATTTACCTAAACACGAAGCCAGCTCTACTGCTTTTAATTATTACTAATTGTAGAATCTGAACTGTATTTTACACTTTGGAGATTAATTTAGCGATGGCAGTATCGGCAGCATTTCATTCAAATTGGGTGTTGAAAATATGACAATAATTGGGCCAAAATACAAAGGGAAAAAACCCAAGACTAACGCTGTGCATTTGCGTGTCCATGAAAAATGTGGCGAACTTGGTGAAATTTTCCGAAAGTACAATGGCTTTTCCTTGTAAATGTTACTCAGTTTTATTACCTACTTTTAGATGAGAAATTAGTAAGTCAAACCCTTTTTTTTTTTGAAAACTATATTCTTATAAGATGTTATGTGCCATTAATAGTAATGTATTATTTGTAAAATATATTTTCTCAACAGAGCGCTGGGCCATTGGCCCAAAAAGTGGGAAAGAAATAACTATTAAGCCATGAACCTTTTGATGATACATTTTGTAAAGTATATCCTTCTTGTGATAATCCAATTTGTAATTGTTCTTTTTACTTAATAATCCATTTTGTGAAGTTGATCAATTAGAATCAACGTTTAGAGTGTGTTTTGTTTTAAGAAAAGTAATTTCCATGAAATGACTTTTCAAACTTCATGTGTTTTGTTCACCAAAAGTAAACAATTAATGGATAAGATTTAAAAAAAAAAACAGCTGCGATTAAAATTGAAAAAATTGATTTCTTCATTCTAAAAAGAAAATCATTTTCGCGAACTCCTCTTTCCACTAATGGAGAATCCTTGTCACGTAAGGTTTTATGACATCTAGGATATAAAGTTTGTCGATTATTTGTATTTTCTATTATTTTGGCATCTTTTTTTAGGTTACTTTACTTTTTTAATAAGAAAATATAAACTCCACACTTGATAGTTGGTATGTCAGTAGCATCGATTTCGGCATCACCTTAATATCTAATTTTAAGAACAAAATATTATTATAATCATAATGGAGGGAATAATTTCTATGAATAAGATTTTTTGTACACTACAAAATAAACTGAAAACTATTTCGATTTTTCTCGAAAATAATTTTTACGGAATATATTTTCCAAGAAACGAACTTTTAAAAGCGCATTCATCATTCATGGTCGTCGCCTCGGCCTTCTTCTAGACGATTTCAACGTCCTCATCGCCTGCCGCAGCTCCGACGTCCGCCATCTTCCTTCTCAATTCAAGCAGGTCCCTCTCTCTGTCTCTCTCTGCTCGCGTCCGTCTGTCTACGATGGTGGATTAGTGTTTTTTACGTGTCCCCGTTGAAATTCATGCGTTTTTGTGCACTCCCCTCATCTACGGAGCCGTCGATTTCGTGGCGAGCTCGTGTCGATTGATGGGTCGCCGCGTTTCTTCCGAAAGTCGATGAATTTGGAGCGTAGTTGAAATGGGTTGGTTTTGGATGAGACGTTGATCGTAGTCCTGTAGCTATTGACGTGGCTTTTCCTTCATCGTTTTTCTTATTTTAGGGTTTTCACTTTCGGTGTCATTTTTCTTTTTCGAGTTGAAGGTCGGCATTTGATGGTGGATTGAGGAAAGGGCAAAGATTGAATCAGGGGTTTTTTTGGGTTGCGGTCTCCTTAGATTTTCGTGGATTTGCGATTCTTTGATTCGAGAAGTGCAGGAGTTTTGAGCTGCTCCGTGTCTTTGAGTTTGGAATTGGTTTTAGTTTGTTTGATGTCGAGTGTTGAATTTGTGTTGCGCAGGTTATTGTGTTTGCTGTCTGCTTTGAAAAACTGAGGAGATTAAGTGCAAGGAAATGGCAGGAGGAAACTTTTTGCACAGGGTTATCACCTATCTAGCTAATGAGATCGTTGTGAACGGTCTGGCTAATAGGTACTTATTGTTCTGTACCATCCTTTTGCCCCTCTTCTTTTTTAACTTCTGTCTGTTGGTTCATCCAGTTACTCATTAAATGTAATCCATGAACAGATCTCTGGCTTGCTCTTGATGCTCAGACACAAAATTGTGTTGCCTTGTTAATTTGAGTTCCAGGGACTTATTTTTTTATCATTTATAGAGCACGCCTTACAGCTGTAGTATTTTGTTGATTGCAACTTACCTCAATTTTTTTTTTCAATGTACTCATTGTTTGCTGCATCTTTGCTTATTGTTATGGTCTCCATGCTGTCTTCATATATCAATTAATGGCATGAATAATGTTCATTTGATATAATTAGTTTATGCGTGATACATAGAAGTTGTTAGTGTGTTGCAGCAAAGCTGAATTTTTGCACCCAGTGCAATTTGATTTTGATATGAGTGTGATCTTTGCCGCAAGACCTCAACATTAATTCTCTTTTCATGGTGTGCACATCCTACGTGAGTGAGTTATCTCATTGCTTGTGTACGCTAATGTGATAATTGGGCTCCAACGCCGGCTTCTTGCTATGATAATATCTGTTGATGTCCTTTCTGGTTTAACAGTATGGTTGCAAAAATAATGACTTCATCTCATTTCTTTACTATCGCCTATTGTCTTTGCAAAGCCCTGCTTTTCAAAGATTTGCAGTGAGGACATCAAAGAGACTGGAGGAGGTGTCTAGTATGGGTATGTTTCTGGCTCCCTACTTTAGCAGGATTTGTGATATGATTATGTTAATTTTAATTAATCATGAACAATGCTTACTGTAGCTTGTTTGCTTTTCCTATATGATAGCTGCACAAAAAAGACGAGAGATTGCAGACAAGGTGAAGGATCTATCTGAAGAATTAGAGGTATGGTCCTTGATGAAACAAAGAAATGCATTATCGCGATTTTTTATGCTTTCAGTTTCCACTCTCGTGTTGTATTCTCATTTTGCAGTCACGGAGAAACCACTAAAAGGTTTGTGTTAGTGAGAAGCTGATTGGAAGCTGATTGGCATGGAGTGCTGCATGGATGCCCTCATCTCCTCTTTCTCTGAATAGTTAGAATAAGATGCTTGATGTGGAGATGGAGGAACTTATATGTTTTATAGATATCGAATCTAGAGCCACATTGTGGGCTGAGTATTTAAAGATTGCAGTCGTTTTTCTTTTATTTTAACCTGGATTATCTAGCTGTCGGTTCCGCGGTCACAAAAGGTCATTGACTCTGAATCTCTGATTATAGAGAACTTGACAGTGGGAATTGCATTTTGACCTCATTTGTACCTTCTTAAAATTCAACAATGGCTTGGTGGATCAAATGTGGTACATAATGTTATATTTATTGATGCCAGTTCATTGTGTAAGAAGTTAGGTTGATAGATGGCGCTTCTCCCTAATTTCAATTTAGGTCTACCAAAATCAACTGGTCTTGCTTTAGCGCAGAAGAAAGCTAAATTCTCATAGCAAGATATTGGCATAAGGATGTCTTAGAAGTACTAAAAGTTATGTACGGTGCTCGGTTTAGTGTCAAAAGTTTTACTAGATTACTACGTGGAAAATTGAAGAAAAAGCAATCATTAAATGTTTTTGGTAAAAATTTTGGCCAAAATAAGTACATGGCATTTGTGAGGAAAAACTATTTTCGTATTATTCAATTAAGTTTAATATATATACATCAAAATAAACCTTAAAAGTCCTAAAGACCAATTTACCCTTTGTACCCCTAACACTCCCCTTCAAGTTGGAGCATGGATATTAATCATGCCCAGCTTGTTACAAATATGTTCTATCCTCCCATTACTCAAAAATTTAGTAAATATGTCTACAAGTTGTTTGCCTATTCTAATATGATCGGGAATGATCACTTCACTTTGCAACTTCTCTCGGATAAAATGATAGGTAACCTCAATGTCTTTTGTTTTCTCATGAAACATGGGGTTGGAAGCTATATGCACTGTAGCTTTATTATCGCACCATAGAGTCATGGGTATTGAATCTTTAAAGCCTAATTCAGTCAATAATTGTCGAATCCACACTAATTCAAATGTCACTTGTGCCATGACTATATTATGATTCGGCACTGGAGCGAGCAACAACACTCTATTTCTTACTCTTCCATGATACCAAATTTCCTCCAACCATGGTACAATATACAGTAGTTGATCTCCTATCATATGGAGATCCTGCCCAATCAATATTAGAGAATCCTTCAACCCTGCTATGACCATGATTTTGGTAAACAATTCCTTTCCTCGGAGCTTTCTTCAAATACCTCAATATTCGAATAACTACATCCCAGTGAGGTGTACGAGGGGAAGACAAAAACTGGCTTACCACACTAATAGAAAAAGCAATGTCTAGTCCAGTAACTGTGAGATAATTCAGTTTACCTGCCAGTCTTCTATATCTCTCAAGATTATTAAGAATCTCTCCTCCCTCAACAACCAATTTAACTCCTTGTTCCATGGGTGAATCGAAAGGCTTTGATCCAACATAACTATCTTAGTGAGTAAATCCAGAATATATTTTCGTTGTGACAGAACAATACCTTTATGTGACTATGCCACCTCAATTCCTAGGATATATTTTAATTTTCCAAAGTCCTTAGTTTGAAATTGTTGCTAAAGATAGGAATTGAGTTTAGCTATACCTATCAAGTCATCTCACGTGATGATAATATCATCAACATATACAATCAAGAATAATTTGCCTCCCCCTGATTGTTTATAAAAGAAAGAAGGTTCATTTCCACATCTAGACAACCCAAAAGTAAGCACAACCTCAGAAAGTCTTCCAAACAATGCCCATGAGGATTGCTTCAAACCATATAAAGACTTTTTTAATTTGCAAACCAGTCCAGACTCTCCCTGAGCAACAAACCTCGGAGGTTGCTCCATATAAATCTCTTCATGAAAAGTACCATGCAAGAAAGCATTTTTGACCAGTTATATGTTGCAGCAAGAGAGATCAAAATACGAATAGAAGTAAGTTTGGCAATAGGAGAAAATGTATCCAGATAAACAACCCTATACACCTGAGCATACCATTTGGTAACAAGCCTTGCTTTTAAACGAGCAAGAGAACCATCGGGGTTGACTTTTACAACATATAACCATCGACAACTAATAGCAGTTTTGCCTGGGGGAAGTGGCACTAAGTCTCAAGTTTGATTAATCTCAAGAGCCTTTAATTCTTCTTCCATTGTTGTCCTCCAGCCAGAACTTTGCAATGCCTCAGTGACAGACTTGGGGACTAGATATTGTTCAAGGGTACTTAAAAAAGCTCGAAAAGTAGGTGCTATAGAAGAGTGTAAAATAAAATTTGCAATAGAATGTTAAGTACAAGTACATATACCTTTGCGATGAGCAATAGGAAGATCAAGATCAGATACAAGAGGAGGATCGGCTAAAGGCGGATCTGGAGCAGAAGATGACGTGGTAGTGATGGGATGAGTAGGGGGAGCAGTAGCTACTTAAGGACGTTGAGTATAAACCTGGAGAGGAGGTGGTTCTTGTGTAGACTCTGGTGAGACACTTGGAATAGTTGACCAAATGGTGGTCACATATAAGTTTTCATCCAATTCACACACAATAATCGAGACATCATGATAAGAAGTGGATTAAAAAAATGTGACATCAGCTGTTATAAAATATTTTCTCAGTAATAGAGAATAACAACGATATCCCTTTTGAGTACGGGAATAACCCATAAACATACACTTGATGGCTTTGGGATCAAGTTTTGATACTCCAGGTCGATGATCACGAATAAAATAGACACAACCACAAATGATGGTAGGACAAACAGTGGCTCATTGGGAAATAGAGTAGAAAATGGAATGCCACCTTGCAAATAGAAGAAGGCATGCAATTAATGAGATAGCATGCAGTAAGAACAGTATCAGACCAAAAGATTTTGGGGACCTTCATCTTAAATAACATGGATCTAGTAACTTCCATTAAATGTCTATTCTCTCTTTTAGCAACACCATTATGTTGTGGTGTATCGGGACAGGAAGATTCATGAATCATACTATGTTGAGTCATAAAATCAAAAAAAGGAGTAGAAAAGTACTCCTTAGCATTATCAGAATGCAGAACTTTAACATGCACAACACCAAATTGAGTATAAATTTCAGATATAAAGGCACGAAAAATAGAAAATAGTTCTGAACAATTTTTCATTAAATATAACCAAGTGACTCTAGAATAGTCATCAACAAAAGTAACAAAATATCTGAAACCCAAATTAGAAACCACATCACATGGACCCCAAATATCTGAATGAACTAACAAAAAAGGAGACGCTACTCGTTTAATAACTCGAGGTGGGTAACTAACAAGATGTAATTACTCACACTCTAGACTAGAAAGAGATTGAAAACTAGAATCTAACTTTTGAAGACTATATAGAGAGGGATGACCAAGACGACAATGAATCTGATGTAAGGATGCAACACTTGACCAAGCAATTGAAGGTACATCTTCAAGTACATACAACCCCCTACCTCACGTCCTTTACCAATCGTCCTCTTCATAGCCAGAACCTGAAAAACACAAGAATCGGGATAAAATGTTACTGAACATTTGAAAGTTTTTTGTTAATTTACTAACATACATGTGATTAAATGGAAATTGTGGAAGATAAAGCATTGAGGACAATGGCAATAAAGGAGTTGGATGAACTGTGCCAATCCCCTTAACATGTGTAGATGATCCATTGGCTAGGGTAACTATGGACGAAGATGGAGAAAGAGAAGAAAATATACTTGAAAAACCTAACATGTGGTCGGAAGCCCTTGGATCAATGTTCCAAGGGTGAGAAGCAGCTGAAAGACATGCAGTAGAATTACCTGTACCAAAGTAGCAGTAGAAGAAGCAGGCTCTGAGATTTGAAATTGGTTGTACAGAGCATATTCCTCATCAGACATAACCACTACTTTGCTTTCAAAAGACTATGGAGGAGAGTCAGTATTAGAAACCGTATTTGCAAACTGGTGTTGTTGCCTTGATCTCCCATGTAACTTGTAACAAAATTTCCGGATATGACTAGGTTTGCCATAGTAATGACAAGTTCGTGTAGCCCATGAGTTATCAGTAGACATATGAGATTGTCCATAGAGATGCCGTTGGCCTTGACCTCTCCCCGTTCCTATGCCTCGTCCACCACTAAAGTTCGAGTCTGGGACATGAGCTGAACTACCTATTAGATGCAATATCCTGAGAAGTCTCACGAGACACTCAAAGAACTCGAGCAAACGTATTTGTGAGTGATGTAGTATGCTCTCATTCAAGAATCTGAGACCTAACACTTTTATATTCAGATTCAAGGCCTCCTAAGAATCCCATTACAGCCAATTGTTCTCTCTAATGTTGCATTTTTTGAACATCAGCCGAAATAGGAAAAATAGCATTCAACTCCTCATATATTCTCTTAAAGTCTACAAAGTACTGTGTAATGGAACGTCCATTCCTTTCATATTGATAAAACTCCTGCAATAGCTCATAAATCTGTGACAAGTTATTTTGGCCAGAATATAACACATTCAAATACTCTCATAGTTCTTTGACCATATCAATATGAGTTACTAGATCAACTACATTGCTCTCCATAGAATTTAGCATTTGACCAAGAATACGTGCATCGACAACATCCCAAGTTACATCATCCCTGGGCTTAGACTCAGTTAAGTGTTTATATTAATTTCTGCCTATCAAAGTAAGCTTCACGATTCTCTTCCTTTGATGAAAGTTAGCACTACCCTCAAGCTTCTTATTAGTAATTCGATTAGACGAAGAGGAAATCACCTTAGTCATCACAACACTATTCTTCTCAGGATCAACTTCAACTATACTCTTCGAGGAATCTCCCATTTTCCAAATAATAAGAAAATTCAGACCCTAGTTTCCTTCAAACGACTCAGTCTCAGTAACTCAATAATCCAATATTACCATACAAAATCTCCACAACCCACATAAAGTAATAAAGATTGCTGATAGGGCTAGTAAGAACACCTAGAGGGGGTGAATAGGTGTTAAGGCGATTTTTACAAAAACTTAATAGTTTAATTCGTCTTTTGATAGTAATAGACTGAAGATATAAAAGACAATGAACAAATATATAAGACTATAAAATAGAGTAAAGAGTTTATGGAAAGAGAATTAAAATACAGAGTTTATAGTGGTTCGGCTTAGACCAAGCCTACGTTCACTCTCTCGCACTAACAGCTCACCGGCTGGATTTCACTAAAAATCAAAAGAGATATTACAGTCTAACGTCCTTGATTTCACAGTGTAGAGACTCTACTACACTTCCTCAAGGTCTCACAAGTATTTATCTCTCTTTCGAATACAGTATAAGCTCAGTGAATGAAATAACAAAGAACTAAGAGCTTCAGACTTTAGAATTCTTCTATCACGCATACATTCGAACAACTTGAGCGTCTTCCTTATATACTCCTGCCTTCATATCCGTTGGCACTTTCCAAAGTAGTTCTTCCAATCTATTGTTGGACAGAATCAATTAGGGAGATCTCAAGTTTATTTAAGGAATGTGATGATAGCCCACCAATCTTGCTCGTCAATACAATCAGGATCTAGGATTCCTTAAGTAAAACCTTCCAAGTATACTTCGTCAATCACCAGATATAATTATCCAAATTGATTTCAATGAGAATAATTGATCACGAAGTGCTATCTCTAGTTGTGAGATATTCTTCAATCGTAAGAACCAAATCCTTAAGAATATACTTGCATTTGGATAAGTCTTTACTTCGTCGGTCTGGAAACTATCAGTGAGGGTAAACTTTGAATCTTGAGTCTGGAGGTCTTCAGACTTTGACGATAAAGTCTATGAGCCTTCGCATAAGACTGATAGAAATGTTTTGTCAACTTCAAAACAAATAAGAAAGTTTTCTCCAACAATTGCCACCAATTTGCAAACCCTCAGATTAACAAATTTATAATCAGAAAATAGTCAGTCAACCTCCCAGCCATCAAAGACAAAGCAACACAGGCCATAGAAACTCCAGAAGATCAATGTAAAGGGACAAAAGAATTCCTCCTTTCAGTCGTAGAGGGAAATATCCATACCCCCAAAATAGCTCATACCAAGACCCAATTCACTTATAGAATATCACATCTTCGCCCACGAAAATACCTCAGAACCCAACTTTGGTGTAGCACCTATGCTTTGCGTTATACCTGATGGCATTGTCAGTCCTCATGCGAATCCAGTGGGTCAGCCACCAAAATCAGCGACCCAGCAAGCCTATGAGCCATGCGATGGAGCCACGCAACCAAAATTAGCGACCCAGCTCATCGTGTGAGTCACACGATGGAGCTGCGTGAGCCGCTCAAGCCGAGTGAGTCGCACTCAAGAAAAGTTCAAGAAAGGAGTCGCGTGGGAAAGTGGTCACGCGAGGAAGCAAGAGAGAGAGAGAGAGAGAGACGCTTGATAGTGACAAGCCATGCCAGCGGCAACGACGGCCAATTGTTTCGGCGAGTCAATGGCAGCGAGTGACTGCTACGTCGATTAGGGTTAAGCCCTCGGCTCTAATAAAGAAAAACTAATTTTGTATTATTCAATTAAGTTTAATATATATACATCAAAATAAACCCTAAAATAACTAAAGACCAATTTACCCTTTGTACCCCTAACAATATTTATAATTGAAAGTTTGATATTATGCGACATTTAATAAAAAATTAATCCACATGGATAGATAAAATGACGTTGCATAAACCTATATGACTTGATGAATTAAAACGACAACGTTCCTCCGACTATCCCTTTCTGCAAACTTGACCATCTTCTCCTCTCTTTACCCACAAAACCCTAGAACGGATGTCCTTAAGCAAGAACTACTGAAGAAACGATAACTCTTGTCGAAGAAATCGGCGACGGGCGCATTAGGGGTGAGCATCGGTCCAAGGTCAACCCTGGACCGACCCTGGATCGGCCCAACCCTACCGGTCCTGATCTGGTTCCCAAGAAAACTGAGTCGGTCCTTAGTCCTAGAATTCATGGACAGCACTATGCGGGTTGGTTCTTGATCTTGAGAGTTTCGGGTCAATCCAACCTGGACCAATCCTAGCTATATATATATAATATTATACATAAAACTTTAAAATAAACGTCGTCAACAACATTAAATAGCTCTTTAGTGAGGAGTTCAAGTAATTTTACATTATTCTTTAATAACTTAGGTTTTTAATGTCTTATGGCATCAATAGTCATAATTTACGAATGAGGAAAATGTTTTTGTGAAGAGTCCTCACGGCATCCAAAAATACACCTTATGGCATCCTCTTCGTTCTCTTCTGTCTTATTTGTCCTCTTAGTCTTTAATTTGCTAAAATCGAAAAAAAAAACAACTTTTCCGCTCGCCACTCGACACTCACCTCGCTCGCTTTAGGTCACTCGTTGCTCCCCGCTCGACATTCGATGTTCATTATGTTCGACGCTCACCCCACTTGACCCTCACTGCTTGCCTTTCTTAGCTGACTTTGCTCATCATTGAACCCATTGGGTTGGTACGGTCCTCGATTGCCCTTTCAAGAAGTACAAAAAATGAAATAAAAAATTATTGGTTAGTCAGGTTGCTGACTGAAATCGAACCGAACCTATTGAATCAGTTCGGTCCTCAATCGTTTTTTTAAAGAATAAAAAAAATGAAATAAAAAATTATTAGTTGGTCCCGGGTTGACCTTGAAACCGGACCGACCCAAACCGGACCGAACTCATTGGGTCGGTCCGGTCCTCGATCCCAAGGTCTATAGGGTCGGTCTTCAATCCCAAAAATTGAGGATCAACACTGTGCGGGTTGGTGGACCGGCTCAACCTGGACCATGCTCACCCCTAGGGCGCATCTTCAAGCGCTTCGAGATCAATCAAAAACAATTCTAGAAGCTTTGCAAGCAAGAGAAGCACGAGCTCGAGCTAAATTCCACCGCCAATCCTCCACTTTGACGCTGCCTCCAAGCCCAATCCCTCCTCCTAATCGACTAGGGTTTTCAAATTGGGAAATTTATTGTAAGTGGCAAGAGTTTTTAATTTGGGACAAACCTTCTACACAACGTCATATGAGGGCTATATACTGATTAGGCATGTCAGTACTTAGAAATAAATTAATAATGTCTATGTCAGATTTTCGAAAATTTTGATCGAACTCGTTTTTCCAAAAGGTAACACTTAAATGATTTGAAAAAAAAATCTTTTAGTATTAAAATGAGCGTTGTACATAAGACTTTTGGTACTAAAAATAACACTTCTAGTGTCTTTTTGCTGCAAGATATCTAATAGCTACTCACCTTAAAGGTGGTGTTTTTGAGAAACTTGGGAGTTTGCTATAAGCCCTTTGCAAAGATAATCTTGCTGTTTTTGGAATTTTTTGGTTCTCGACACCATGACGTTATAAAACCGGTTTTGTTGCGACTCCTTAGATGTCATGATAACATGAAAATTTGTAGCACAAGTTGCATATCAACCTGCGTAGATAATGCATCATTATACAGAAAAATGAAACACCCGATCAAATTAAAAAACTTGATGCTTTATATTATAAAGCCATTTCTTTCAACGAAGAGACATTACATAAGGGAAAGATATAGTACATCCCGCCCAGGCTCTCACTAAAAGACTTGGTGAGAAACCTACTATGAGGAAGAGAAAGAATTGGAAAAAGAATATCATATTTTTTAACATTTGGCTATAACCATTGTTCCCAAGTCTATTCTACTCGATAACAACAGACTATGTGCATCCTATTCCTTGCCAAGACACCATCTGTTGCTTGGCCTTTTCTCGTATCTAATGGCTACCAAATGCCTCAAAACAAATGCAAAGAATATCAATTAGTCAGCATAATAAGACATCCGACTTGCAGTTGCAATCTTACATGGCCATCCGCGGCACTTCTCTGTACAGCTGCTCCACCCATGGGGTAATCCTTTCGCGGATGTCTTTCCCATAAGTGCGCTGTCCTTTCTCTGCAGCGAACATCGTGTCCTCCGCAGAAGGCACGTCCTTAACCAATGAATTGACCCAAGAAATATCTGGCTCATAAGCCATGGCTGCCGCCGAGACAGTATTAGCACCTGCTGCGGTGCTGCTTCTCACCTTAAAGGAAGCAGCTTTCCTCAGCTTATTCAACTCATCTCCTTGGACGCCCCAATCCAATTTCCCATCAGGTGAACTCCAGCTCGACATAGCTGAAGACATCATAGGGGAAGAATTGGCAATTCCGGGGCTCGCCATTCCCCTGTCGATAAAACTCTGACTCCGCTTTGCAAAAGCGGCTGACCTCGAATTCATGACCGCTGCTGCAACTGCACTAGATGAGTCAAACCCATAAGAAGGTGCCTGCTTCATTGCTGGAGATGACAATGCATTTGCATTGCTCTGGTACGCCCCACGAAACTGGGTTGCATTCTGGCGCATCTGAAGGCCAGTTGGAGATTGCAACTGGCTTGGTGTTGAAGGTCTTGACAGCCCCTGCAATTGAGGCAGCAAAGCAGGATCTGGTGACCCAAAAACGTCATCAAGGTTAGTGGGTTTCACTTCCCCCATCCTACTACTAAAGCAGGATGATGGTGAGGAGAGACGAGATATCTCTTCCATCAACTGATGCTGTTGAGTGGCCACCTGACTTTCTAGACCACGCAATTCCATCTCCAGGTCGAAGTCCCTAGCACTCAAAGCAGTCTTCAGCCTACTCCCTGGGAGCTGCAGCATTGGTGGGGAGAGTTTGTTAGCCTTGCTCTGCCACATGTTCACAGACATCGGAGATGATGAGGCTGCAAGAGGAGACATGGGTGGTGTTGAAGTAACAGGCAATGATGCTGATGGAGAACTGAAAGAGAGAGGACTCAATGTGGACATGTCCAGCCCACTTGATGAGTAGGATTTTGGGGAAGGCATAGCTGATCCCGTCGAAACATAGACAGGCCTTAATTCTTCGGGCTTGTGAGCAAAGAAACAAACTTTGCGAGCACATCCAGTCTCATCCTTGCATAGTCTTGTTCTATACTGTGCAGGATGAAGCCACGACTCAAATACGCCGTGCGCGTACTCACAGGAGTCACCCTTTTGGCAAGATCCCTTCCGAAATTCAGGGCAAGGGACGCAGCTGTAGGGGTACTTGCGAGGGTCCCGCCTCCTCGCATTCTCGCCAGGATGAACAAATGGGCACTCTGTCCAGTCATGGGAGTATGCCCGCGAGCAAGGCTTTACTTTGAAAGCATACATTCTGAACTCATCAGTACTGTAAATCCCAACATTTATGTCAGGCAGAGAGACATCAACAGGAAATTGATACTCTTTCTTTTCGCTTCCCTCTCTGGATGCTTGCGGTGCGGCAATCGGCTTCTCCTCATGGGATTCAAATTCCCCATCAGAATTATCGCCTTTCAGCAACAGCTCCATCAGCTTCCTCCTTGAATCGCCGCGCGACTTTAATGGAAGGGCTATCACATCAATTGGCTTTTTTCCATTGCCATCAATGCGATTAGCATCAGCAGATGCGTGAAGCAAGAGCTTGACAACCTCCACTGCAGAAGCGGAGCCACTGGCAACAGCACAGTGAAGGGCAGTGACCTTGTCCGAACCACAAGCCCTATTTACATCGACTTTGCCAGATTCGAGAATGTACTTCACAACCCTAGAGCTTCCAAACAAGGAAGCCACCATGAGAGGAGTCCTCTCTTCAAGACCCATCTTCCTTGAGCCAATTCTTCTACCGTACCAGAAGCTAGCACCATCAATGTTACAGCCCCCCACTTTGCTTTTGAAATCATCGAGATTGTCCGAAGCAGATAATTCGAGCAAGATTGAGCAATTAGAATGTTTTTCATCTTTCTCGAAGTAAGATTCCCCCTCCATGGGAAAATTGGCAGAGCTGAGTTTACTTTTTGTACGAGTAATCCTGCATATCGTAACAACAGCAATTTAATGCACCACTCACTTAATGGAAAAAAAGTAACAAGACAAAGCTAGTAGGTGATTACAGTTGCACTTTTATGACAAGTAGAAAAACTACGTCCCACTTCCCCAACTATATACGAGAGGAACCCTCGATCAAGCATCAGATGTTACAACATATTAGAAAGATCCAAGGCCAATCATTCTTTTTTTCCTCGTTAGATTCTATTTTGCAGGAACTCACAAAAGGGTTTGTCAGCCAAAAACAAAGAGAAAGAAACACGAACTCTCCAGAGAGTAGAAGCCAAGTCAAGGACTAGTCTCAAGAAGTCACTTTCTACCCCCAAAAGAACCACGACCAAGAATTCATCAAGAGAACCGGTCAGCTCCAAAGAAGCAGAAACAACCGGCCTTCGACCACGCAATACTGAACAATCCATCCGAAAGAGATAATCTTGAGTACCACCCACCCCATAAACAGAACCGTAACCCCAAAAGAAACCGACTTTTCAACCGAACACCCCCGACCCACGACCCAGAAAGCGGCGACGAACGATCTAACGATCTAATGCAACAAGAACCATCAAAGATTAAAGACACCCGGAAACGTTTCTTGGAAAAGGACGTACCTTTAGCGAGACCCCTCCTAGCTCCCCGCTGGTCAGCGAGCTGAACGAAAGACGGAGTAAACAAAGCTACACGAACAACAACAGACTCGGGAGCGAAATCTAGTGAGAAAGAAACTCGAAAGAGAAGAGGAAGGGGGCGGGGGGTGAAGTGAAGAAGGGGAGAATGCCGGGGGGGTCCTTTTATGTAGTTCTTTGAGGCGGTAGGGGAGGAAGGAGAGAGGAAAGGAGGAAACTTTCTTTCTTTTCGTCCCCCCCTCCCCCACGGTCTTCGTCTTCTTCCTTTTTGGTGCGTGTGGTCAAAGTCAAAGCTTCAAAGCGAGGGTTTTCGTGGTCTTAGCTAAGCTTTACTCTGTCAACAATGGATTCCTGCTGCTTTCCTCCCCGTGACGAAATGAAACTCAAATGAAACGCAAAATGCGCTCTGGTCGAATTCAAACCCCCGCATCACTTCCGCTCCCGTCCCTTTACCGCCTTGACGGGTACCCGGTCACCCCCCACGAATCCATCCCGACGCTCGTCCCATGCGCGCGGCCCGCGTTTCTCGCGCACTTATCATTCCGCTGGTTTCCTTCTCCGAAAAAGAGATTTCTTTTTTTTTTTATCGAACAAAATTAATCTGTAAAACGGTGTGATATTCTTAAATAGTCATTTGAATTAGAAGGCTCATTTAAGCATTCAATATTAACAAATTCGAATAATCAAATTCATCCTCCATTATTTTTCAAATTAGAATGAAATTATAACGATAACAATTTCTAAACTAAAAAGAAGAGTTTTAGATCATTATAACACTCTTGATGGATCTCCCTTATAATGAGAAATCCCGACTGGCCATGTTTATGATGCACCTGATAATTATAGAATCACGTGAGTTAGTTTTCGAAATTGGAGTTCTTTTTCTTTCTTTTTTGCCCGAACGAAGTCGAAGTTAGCTTTTGGCGATTCTTACGGAAAGAGAAGGGGAAGGTGAAGTGCACGCGCTGCGGGTGAGAGTGGAGAAGAAAAGGGAAGATGCGAGGCTAAGCTAAATGCGCGTTGGCTTTAGCGATTGGTGGGGGACAGAACCTGCACGTTTTTGCCCTGACTCAGCCTTCCACTTATATAATATATATATCGTCAGTTTATGTTTATTTTCTTGCATGCCCATTTATTTTTTATTTCACAACGTGAAAAAGACGCGGCATCTCCTTTTTATAGTAAATAAGTACTTTTAAGATACCGAATGAATCGATTATAAATAAAAATCACAACTTTTAAGGGGTTTGGAAAATAATAGAATTATGCAATTTAATAAATTTTCAATTTTTCTAGTAATAAAAAGGAGTGGAGAGCAAGGAAAAGCAGATGTCTCAGGAGGTTCGATCGATCGAAACGAAGGAACCTTTATTGATGGACCTTTTTAAAGAAAGAAGGAAGCAGGAATTTTCATGGGGGCCTAACGAGGAATTCAATGGCCTCCCAAGACGGTCGTGGGTTGACCGAATGGACCGCATGGCCGCGGAAAGTTCGAAGGAGCTCCAAATGCTTAACGGAAATGCAAAATATAAATTAGGGTGGGGTAAAGAAATTCACATGCCCTCGTTTTCAAAAGAAGTTATTGGGAAGCACCCTCGATGTACATTTCGACATGGCGTGCTCCAAGTTAGATTTGCATAAACTAAACATTAAAGTCCGGTTTAGAAATTTCTCTACATATGAAATCACCTGACTAGATAATTTGTTATCTATGAGTATCGATCGATTTTAAATGTCTTTTCATCTTACGAATAAAGACAATTTGCATGCTTTATGCTTGTGTCATGGGCCGATCATTTGGAGTGGAAACCATGTGGGGACTTACGCTATTTTGGATCGTTTGGGATCATTGGAATGTCTAAGCCAAGCCATTTTGGGATTGATTGCTCACTTCGCTCATACAAATCGTATAGAAAAAAAAAAGTTATAGAGAGAAGCTATGAAAGAGAAAAGTACTTCAGATGATTATAGTGAAGGGGATAGCATCTTTTCTTATGCTTGAGGCCTTCTAATTACAACTGTTGATTAAGATTATGTTCAATGGATGAGATCGCGCCTCTCAATTGACTAGTCACCTCGCACCTCTCAGTTGGCCAATTCTCGGCACACTGGCACAATTATCATCTTGCCCGTCCCTAAGAACATTCCGGAAGCTCTTGGGAACATTCCAGGCGAGTTGGAGAGGTCTTCTTCAATCATGCACCATCCCTTGGTCACCAGAACCTCGAAACCGTGACACTTGCATGAAATATAAAATTGTTTTATTATCAAAAAAAAAAAAAGTGGAGACAAATATATGAACTTGTTTCTTCCCATCGAGTAAGTTAGGACCTATTTAGTAACATTTATGTTCCTCAATATTTATGTTCTCTTGTTCTTAAAATTGAAAAAGAATATAAATCCATTTAATAATGTTAGCTAATTTTTCTATTTTCCGAAATAGATCATTGGTTAGGGAATTGATTATGAACAGAAATAAAAAGTAGAAAAAAGTGATTTCTTTTATATCAAGAACAATTTATGAAAACAAGTCATCTTTCTTTTATTTCTTTTATTCTTTCTCTTCATTTAGCTAGTTAGTGGGCCTCAGTTATGGTCCGCGAATGACCAGAGATGAGGTTCGGCAACCTCACTAGATTTGGAAGAGTTCAACTCTCCCTCGGCTGGGCGAAGCCAACATCATGGTAGGGATTGCCAACTGCGAGGTTGGCTTTGCTGAGCCATGGCAAGGTCAACCTTGTTGTGCCACCAATGAGGCTGGGCGAGGTCGCAAGCTCTTGTCTTTGGCCGCTCGCCAACCATTGCCGAGGCTCAACGACTTGCTAGAGGAGCAAGAAGAAGGGAAGAAAAAAAGAAAAGAAAAAGTTCATAAAAATTGGAAAGATCTTAGAAAATTATTAAAAAAAACTAAAAAAAATTGAGAGTTAGATCAAATGCATTTCTGTTCTTATTCTATTATGAGAATAGAAATTTTGTGCAGTTACCAAACGCGTTTGAATGTTCAGAAATTCATCCAGGGAATAGTAATGGGAAAAATATCTGTGAATAGAAATTATTTCTAAAAACAATAATGTTATCAAACGTACCACCCTTAATTAATTAATTAATTTATTTTTGTTATAAGCCATAAACTAAGAGAATATTTCTAAGGTATGGACGAGACAAAGTCATAGATATGAGGAACATGGGGGAAATGCCATGAAATCCCAATGTGTGGCCAAAATAGAAAGTATAAATGGTCTCACATTCCACGGATTAAAGCAGATAGGCAGCACCGCTTTGACTAAGCAACGCGAGCCTTCATCTCTACTTGGACTCTTTTTTAATAAAAAAAAAGTGGTGAGTTATAAATAAATTTTAAATAATCATCAAGACTAGTTTATAAACTTGAAGGACAGACATGAAGTGCAAAATAAATAACAATAAGGGCCCAAGGCGTGCCAAAAGGGATTCTAGGTTTTTTTAATAAAGCCTTATTTCCTACTGATTGAGAGAAGAAAGTACCATGAGATTCAGCTTCGCCTTCTTGGCATTTTCCAATTATTATTATTATTATTCCTATTTATTGGGACCCAAGACTTTCGTCATCGTCTACGTTGTCCGTTGGAAGAAAAATTATTATATAAATTCTCACGTCAATTTATGGATGTCACATTTCTTGGACTTGGTCTTTGTGCCTATCCATAATTATCATCTTTTTATATTTATGATGAGTATTTTTCTTCTACTTCCTTTTTTTTTTTCTTTTGTCGCTTGCCCACGAACGACCTTTATCATTATTACATCCTCTTTTCATTTCGTCAATTAGTTCCTGCGATTTTCCTCACCGTATTGAAGGAATTCAAAGAGGGTCAGGCGGTCAGCATTTCCGGCTGATGAGACGTTGAGTCAAAAATAACATCGGAGCCAAAAACAAAAATAAAAAGAAATATAAGACATATTACCTAAATTCTTTTTTTCGCCTTTTTTTTTTTTTCATGTCCTGCGACGTTGTCCTGAAATTACAGTTAACTATGGGCCTGTTTGTTTTTACTTCTTATTTCTGTTTTTAAACAAATTTTGTGTTTTTTTCTTCCCTGAAACAAAAAAAGAACAGAAACGCGTTTATTTGCGTTTTTGTTCCAAATCTATTTTTTTTTTGTTCCCTAACACTTTTAATGTAAACAAAAAACAAGTTAAAAACTTATTTTTGTTTTAACAAAAATTAAAAACACATTTTCTCTCTCCTCTTTTCTTCTCTTTTTTTTTTTTTCTTTCTTTTCTCTTTGGCCGGCGACCGGCCAAAGAGGGGCTGGCGACGCCGTCGAGGGCCGGCGACCTTGCCGGGCGTCGCCGCCCCCGGCGAGGCTCGGCCTCGCCTTGGCTCGGGTGAGCTCGGGCTCGCCGGATCTAGGCGAGCTCGAGCTCGCCCGGCTCGAGGCAAGGCCGGGCGAGCTCGCCGGCCACCTCCAGCCGGCGTCGCTGGCGATCTCGGCCTCGCCGGATCTAAGCGAGCCCGAGCTCACCCGCCCAAGGCGAGGCCGAGCCTCGCCGTGGCCGGGCGAGGCCGCCCGGCCCCGGTCGGCCGCCGGCCATGGTCGAGGCGGCGCCAGAGCCAAAATAAGAAAAAAAGAAAAAGAAAGAATAAAGAATAAAGAAAAAAAGGAAAAAGAAAATAAAAATATTTAAAAACTAAAAGAAATAAAAAAAGAATACAAATTTACCAAACATGTTTTTGTTCATTTTTTATTTCCGAAAAGTTTACTAAACGCGTTTTTTTGTTCAAAAATTGTCCCGAACGTAAAACATTTTTTTCTATTTCGTTCCCTAACAATTTTTAAATGTGTGTTGCTACTAAACGCACCCTACGTGTGCCAGTGACGGTCAACGTTGACAATCATCCTATTTTTGTTTATTCCGTTAGATTCAGTCTCTGTTTTTTCTTTTTCCTTTTTCACTTAGCTGATTTGAAAATTTAGGAAAAAAATGAACAATAATTAGGTTCTCTCCATGGAGGCATAAGAGAAGATAATTAGCTTATTGGATGCATTTGTGCGGATCCTAAATCAGGAGGTGCGAATTTCTTGAGCACGCTTGATGTGGTGTGAGTCGAGAGTCGACCAGTTCGTGTCGACCATAAGAATTCCCTCGTCCCAGTCACATCGTGCACCTACAAAAATTGCACATCCCCCGGGTGTCCTGGCGACATAAGAGAAAGGTGATTAATTAGTTTAACCGAACCTGCTTTGATAAAAGTAGGAGGAGGAGAACCTAGGATGAAGGGATCGGGCTACTCAGTTCACTCACGGACATCACGAGGCATCGCACTATACTGGGCCTGGCCCACGATTCTTCGAGGACTTCTTAGCCAGAAAAGCCCATCATATCTTGGAACCGCGTCTGAAATGGGTTTTATTTTTGGGCCAAAAGTAGAGAGAGAAAGAAGGAAAGGGAAAAGGAAAAATCTTACTTGCTCCGTTGGAGTGCATGTTGGCCTATTTCGTGCACCGTCTGACGAGGATGCCCCCCCACCTGATTAGACAGTGCATGCGAGTTGGGCTCACATGCACTCGAATTAGGTCTACTTCTACAACATAGGACGTTCGAACTTTTTCAATATGAAATTCCACTAAATATTATGGCCTCCTCTTCGATGTAATACCTTCTCACCCTAAATCATCCGAGAACACTAGTTCATACCTTCTGGAGGCGCCTTCCATAGAATGTCCAAACGTGATAATCAAAACTGAGATCTTGGGAGAGAAAAGTGGACGCGTAATTTACCACTCAAACAATACTCATGTTTGGCAGCTTTTAGGTAAAAGGGGAAGATGAATATAAGCGAGCGTGAAAAAGAGTAGAAGTCACAAAAAATCTTAAATTATGTCTACCGTGATACTTTACCCTAAATTTTATTCTGTGACATAAAAAGTTTCAAACTTGCATGTATATGACATACTTACTTTCCATCAAAATTCTATCAATGAAATTTGTTAAAAATCTACCTAAATGGATGCCAAAAAGCAAATAGTGTTGACATGGCATCCATACAACTTAAGTGAAACAATAATTACGTTGTTTTGGCCAAAAAATTATCTAACGGAACCTTCAAAGAGGATAAATGTATCACATAAACACAAGTTCGGAGTTTTTTCTATCACAAGGAAAAAAAATAGGGTAAATAGATTGCAGTGGACATAATTTGTGATTTTTAATGTCAAAAAAATTCAAGATAAATGTATCATTGTGAGCATAGTTTGGGATTTTTGTGACATTTTCCTTGTGAAAAATAAAGAAAGATTTGAAATTTTGTGCAGGGACGAGCTAGGTGAATTTTTTTAAAATTTTATCTAAATTATAATTGAATCATCAAATTTGGCGAAGCCCATTATTTATGACGCTCCAAATTTAGTACAATACATACAATATACTAGTGTAATAATTTCTCCACATTGACGAAGAGGAGCACAGTCAGTATACAATCATGGGGAAAATTGTCTAAAAAGTCATAAACCTATTGCACTTGTTGCCAATTTAGTCTTAAACATTTTAATTATACTACTTGAATCCCAAATCTTCTCATGTTTTGTCAATTGAATTCATCATGCAAAATTTGGCTAGAAATCACTATTGTAGATACTAGTTGTCCTACGTGACACGATCAATACGATGTGAATAATTTGTGATAATATTTTTTTCTTATTTTTTTTTGCATTTTCTATTAATTTTTCATTCTTTTTTCTTTTCTTTCTCTTTTCCTTCTTTAATTTTTATCTTACTATGGTTAGCAAGGATTGCTAGGCCCTTGCCAACCCAGATTTGGGTGAGGCCATTATGCGGCTACAGCTTAGGCTCGCCTCTCTTGCCTCACCTAGATCTAGACAAGGCTACCTCGCCCATGCCCAGACCATTGTGGTTGCGGTCTAGGCAAGACTGGGTGAGGGGCCACAACCCGCATCGACCTCAACAAAAAGAAAAGAAGAAGAAAGAAAAGGAAAAAAAATTAAAAAATTCACATTAGCAATGGTTGTACTATGCAAAATAGCTAGCGTTCATGTCAACAATTTTTATTTTTATTTTTATCAAAATTGGCTGCTTGGGTTCAATTGAAAAAACGTAAAAAGATTTGGGACTCCATTGATATAATTAAAAGGTTTATGATTGAATTAACAGAAGTGTAATAAGTTTAGGATGTTTGGGATAATTTTGTCGATAATCACGGCACTAATAGGAAGGTAGTGACAAATTTTTGTGCAAACATAGTCATGGATAAGGTCCCTAAAATATTCGAAATAAAGAATGACTGTCGATGGCCAGAAGATATCATATTTTAACTTGACCATTTACTTAGGGAAAACAAAAAGAATGCATGCTCGATTAGCGTGAGGACGAAATGTACAGAAAAAACAAACATCAGAAAGAGGAAGAGAGCATCTTCATCTTGGCTTTCGACTCCCACATGCTGTCAAAAGGAGCAGAACAAGCTCCTTTTGTTGACACTAACATCCAGAAAACCAAAAAGTAATAATTTTCTAGGGCAATGTGTCGCACGAGTAGGATAAAAAAACGAAGAGGGAAAGAGCTAAAAACAGTGGTGGAAAGCAAGAAAGGAGGGGGGGACGGACAAAGGCAGCTGAGTAATCTCTCAAGTCAAGATTGTACAAAGAAACGACAGCCACCGATCGGAAGAGCTCTATCGTCTAAGTTTTTTTTTTTTTTTTTTTTTTTTTTTTTTTTTTTTTTTTGTGTGTCTATATATATATATATATATATAGAGCAAGGACATGGGTTTTTCCAACAACCCCATAATTTAATGTTTGTCGGAAAAAGCGTCACGTGTTTTTGATGTTGTTTTGTGCATGTCGGCATGCATGGAGCCCGTTCACATTGAAATGGGGCCGGAAAACGCTCGTCAGCGTTCGCACCTTAGCATATTCGTGGAGTCTGTCCTACAGCTTTCCTGCCAAGTGTATGTCGAAGCTGGGGCATGTGTCTGGCTATGAACCATGACAGCAACTTGCATTTGAGATTTTAGGCAGAGCTCGTTTCCACGCAAAAGATCTCCATGAAGTGATTTCCCGAACGTGTGATTTGGCAGGGATGGATGATTGACAGAAAAGACATTCCGATCAACGAAATCATTCGCTGTTGAAACTTCAGCAAGAGTGATTCTTCTTTTAGATCTCCCAAGTTTCTTTTCCACGAGCACACAGATCTCTCTCTCTCTCTCTCTACTGATCTTCACTCCTCTTTGGCCCCTTCTGTATCTTTTCTTCTCTTCATAGCAAACTCTTCTCTTCAAATTGATTCCTAACATTAGCTTCAAGTTTCACGTATAAGTGCTCGATCTATTCGTATTTGGATTAAATCAACATTTGGTTGTTACATCGCGAAAGAAGTGATAGAGATTTTGAATTCATTTATACCGGAAATCGGGCATTGAAATAAGGAATTAAATACTTATTTTCATGATTCTTACCCCGTAGTTTCCCATCAGCTCTTGATGTAAAATCTTAAATCTAAAAAGTATTTGCACATGTCCAAACACTTTATATATGCATGTATAAATTAGTATGAAGCGGAACTATGTAATATAAATAAACGGAATAGCATAAGGCATGCTTATTTTTCTTTTATATTATGCTATGCATCTTGTATAGGTCTTGAAACTAGAAGATTTAATAACTAAGAGAAAAAGGGAGATGGTATGTCCTATTTTTTTAGAAAAATAATTGGGTGAAAGTCTTTAATTTACCGTGAAAATAATAATCCATTCTAGATTACAAAAAATCAAATGACAAACAATTATATATTGTTGTAGGGTCTACTCTTTCAAGAATTTGTGACTTACGGCAGGTTATTATCTTCACAGTAGTTTAAAAACTATTATACTAACAATTTTTTTTTATTTCATAAATTATGTTAGTGGCTCAATTATAAATCATAATACCAACTATAAATAAGAATAATGAAATTTTCGATAGATTTGGTAAATGCTGCTATTTTTTTTCTTTCTAACAATGATTGGAGGAGAAGATAATGGTTAACAAACAGTACGTTCGATAGGGATTGACTTAACTTTTAAGTCTTACACTGGTGAAATTCTTTCGCGATGTATTTTTTTAAAAAATAATTATTTAAAACACTTTTGAAAGATTATGATATACAGGATAAAATTTCCAAAAAATAAATAAAAATTGCATTCATATGAATTTTTCTTAAATAATATTTGTATACTCTCCGATTAGATTAGGAGATGACAAACTAAGTAAAATTAAAATTCCGTCAGATCAACATCACAATATCTTTGTAGGAACTTAAATGTAAAAAGGTGGTGGTTGATATTAATCTAAATGGGGAAATTATTGTCCAATACAATCTAAATTTATTATATAGATATCGATTAGATCATGAACTTTTTAATTTTATAAATTTAATCCTAAACATTTACGCAAATTTTCAATATAGTCATTTCAGTCAATTTTTATTAAAAATTGCTAGATAATGTGTCATGCAAGACAGCTGTTGATGATTGGATTGATACGTTAGCGATTTTTTGCAAAAATTGATCAGGATGATTACGTTATAACTTCGTAGAAAGGTTTATGACTAAACTAACAAAATCGAAAGGTTTATGACGGAATTTATTATATTTAGAACTGATTAAGTAATCACGAAACACCCCGCAATCCTCATCATTCGGTTAAGACCATGCCGGATTGTAAGCGGAAAAAATCCACAGAAAATTGGGAAAGAGGCATGTATCCGTACGTTAAGATAATCTTGAATTTATTATCGCGGATATCGAGAGAAACGGTCTCATAATGAGGGTATTAAAAAACGTGAATTGCACCGTTGCCCCCCATGCAATTAGCCATCTGGACCTTAAATTTTGCAATTTTTGCAATGTGGCAGCAGCGAAAACAGAACGAGAGACTTATTTTGCCCTTATAAAAAGGCGAAGATCAGTCCTCTCAACTCGCTACCTCCAGTCAAATGACTATGCTCCGTCTCTCCTAGCATCCAAATTGCCTGAGTGAAGAACCCAGTCGTGAGGTAAGTAGCTCGTTACCATCTCCTTACGGTCATTTAAGAAATCGAGTCGTTCAAACTCTTACTTTACGTTTCGATAATCTGTGTCGATCATGCCAAGCACAATGAGAAAAGGGTCGGATCCAAGAAGATTTGCGGTTCATTTCATCGCGAACGAATTGAATAAATCGATGTTTTTCATTGTCGAATCAAGAAATGCTGTCGCGTTGAAGTCTCTATTTCAAATGTTGCATGCGTACTCATGCAAAAACCGAGAGATGTTTTTGCGTCCGTACTGCATTTTCTATGGTCGGTCTACCATCTCGATTCCTTTTTTTTTTTTGTTTCTGCATAAAGTTTTGTCGAAAGATGGTACGAGAGCTAAGCTACTGAAAAATGACGAATGTAGGCGAAGCTTGGAATAAAATAATTTTACACCAGCTCATGGATAGAGGGGCCGAGACTATTTTACATAAAATGAGTTGTTATCTTATCAACCACTAATAATTCATTACATTTATTTCTCCTACAGACTACATGTGAGCTCGGTTATTTAATTGTAATTAACTCAGACCATGAGCTAGGAAGTTATCAAATTATTTTTTTCTAATTAACTGTCGGGCCAACGCCCAGGAGATCTAGCTTCTATTTGAATAATCTCTCTCTGTTTTTTTTTTTTTTTTTTTTTCCTTTTTTATTTATTTTATTATCCGAAATATTATACATGTAAAGATTATTTTAGGAGAACTGGCCCACTTCACTCTGTTGCATTCAGAAACTTTGTTTTTTTCCCAAACGATTAATAGGAAGTTTCTAGGGTACACATGCTAACTCAATCATTATTAGATTTATATGTTGGATTGTTTGTCGTATATATATGTGTATGCGTGTGTATATATATTTATATCCTCTGAAAGAAAGAAGGCTTTAATTTATTTTAGTTTGTGGTATCTAATTATAATACTATTCTTTGTCGTAAGTGTTAATATATTTGATTTTATCTATGTAATGTCTGTTCACATATTGTAAATTAACAGTAGAAGAATCTATTTAGTAAATTAGATCCACCATATCAACAGAGAACATTTGAACTTCAAACATTTAACCAAGTGTTCTCCACCAATTTTCACTTGATGCCAAAAAAATAAAAAAAGAGAAGAAGGGGGTTGGTAAGATAAGATTAGCGGCCTATTAGGTAATGAGATCCACCTTGTCCGATACCTCAGATAGATTTAATATTCAATTATGTAAAAAAATCCCCTTAATATGGTAAGTAAGAAGCAGGTTACTTAATTATTTCTATAGAGGAAAAAAATTGATGGTAGATAGAATCTTGTCATGATTTTTTTCTATGTTTGGTATGGTAATTGTGATTTCGCTAATTATGTTGATACAACCTCCCATTTCTTTCTTCTTCCCTTGGAAAATTTGTGTATATAAGTAAGGTCTCAGTAAACACATGTTGTCTATCTCTCGTCTCTTCCAAGGCTAGGGTTCTAAATCGGAGACGACGGAGTACGTGGCGACAGACAGGTGTGCCTTTGCCATTTTCCTCTTCGCTTCTTATTCTTTTTCTATTATGACTTGTGATGTTTATGCAAATCTCGAGCACAATTAAGCTTCCACTTCGAAGGCTAACCCTAAAAAAATCTACTTGTCACTATTCCTACGAGCTTGAGAAATGAAAATCACCATTATCGTTTTAATGTCCGGGGGAAAACAATAACCTAAACTTGCTTTGGATAGTGTTTCACAACTTAATTGAAGGTTCTCTTTTATTAATAAATTTTTAATTTCCCTTGTTGTTAGCTCTAGAAAGGACCTCAGAACTATATTAAATGAATGCTCTAGATTTACCTAGCTAAATAAAATCTTGTATATATGCCGAAAATGATTGGAGAAATATAGTGGAATTTTTTGAAAGGCTCCATTTGCTAGCCTATATAAACCCAATGAGCCATTAATAATCCTATCATAAAAGAACCAAGAAATTCGAATAGTTCACTAATCCTATCATACTAGGTAAGTAAAAAATTGAAAGAACTCGTATTAATGGTATGACTTCATTGTCTTTCCTTTTCGAATTTGCCTCTCGAATCTTATCTTACAAAAGGTCAAGATCATATGACGTATAATGGTCATGTCAGTTGGAAATCTTATTTAGAGAAATTATTACATGATCTGAAAAAGTACATTCCGTTTCTCCACATCATTATGAATCACGAGATTCTATATGAATAAGACTTATATCGCACGTGAGGATAATCAATCGTGCTTTTCAAATACTTAATCATTTTTCCTACCTACACGTTAGGAAGGCTGAGTCATGCTGGTATCCCTCGGATCTAACCACAGTGTGTTTCCTTAAATCAAGGAAAGCTTTAAACGAGTGCATGGCATGGTCCAATTTGCTCTGCCGCTTTTTCTTCTTTTCCTCTTCGGCTTTTGTGTGTGGGGGCGCGCGGAAGTCTTTTCTGTGGGCTTTACCCTTATGTCATTTTCTGCTTCCTCTTCATCTTCTTCTCCTTTTTATTGTGCGTGTGGGTGAGAAGGATCCACGATCCCTCTTTATTTCCTGCCCGATTACTGTCTCTTTCCCATTAGTTTACACTCAATCACCTTCCCAGTCCCAATCTAGTCGGTTCATCTTTTGCGGAGGTTCAATAATCTTTTCAGAAATGACCTCCCTAGTCACCTCAGGCGCACCCTTCACTAGTGTTGACTCGCACGGGTCTCGCACTTGCAAAAGTGATAAGGTTTGTAATTGGGAAAATGCTGAGGCGCGTCTTATCGTGCTTGTCGAGTGCCATAAAAAATTATCAACTTTCCATTTGAAGCACGTTTTTTTTTGGAACACATTCCTTTTCGTTTTTCCAAGATATAAGTTATTATAATGATACTCCCTAATAGTGATATGATTTTATTATGAGTGAATTTTGATTGCTAGTGATGATTTATGATAATAAAGATTGACTTGTGCATCACATTGAATCTGATGAGTCAGTTTCTTTTAACTTTTGAGGTTGGTACTCATGCAACTCATTTCTTGTTAGAGAGGGAGATACAAAGTTGCAGACTGTTGAGGAGTGAAGCACCCTGCAAATTAATTTCTCAGGACCTACGCACTCCAGGTCAGTGGGATGGAGTTTTATATATAGCAGATTTGCCTTTTGTTATGTTGTTTTCTTCATTTTCATAGTAGATAAATAGAGACTCGACGCTTATTTCCCTTTCAGTTATGTCAGACGTAGAGTCTTCTTGCTGGTTCATATCATCGACTGATAGTTCTCCACCTAGTTCTGGCTAAACTCTGGTTTTAGGTCCTATTGTCGATTTCATTTAGAACGAAAAAGAAAAGGTAAAAAAAAAAAAAAAGATCAGACTGCAGGGACCATATATAGTGGGTTAAAACCAAGATCAGGACATGGGTTTTCCTTTTCTCTAATGATTCATATGGAAGAAAGTAATCAAGGTACGGCTTGTTCTTGCTGTTAGCCTTCTCCCCCTCCCCCTCATCGTTTTCAAGGGTCAATGGCAAGAAAAGGAAAGAAGATCTCGACCTGAAATTGCAGCTCGTGTTCTGTTATCCCATCCCATGCTTTTACACTGCAAAAAAACCGAGTGAAGAGAGAGGGTCGTGAGCAATAGCATGATCTCATTCCTATTTGTGAAGGAGAGCGCAGAACAAGTCGATCACGGCGCCGAAATATTCACGCCATCCCTATCAAGAACGCTAAACCACACCCGTAGAGACATCATACATGTCCAAATATGATTGAGTTTGAAGTGGTCGTGGCTTACTTTTTCTTTGTATGCTGATACGTCGGCCGTCATGTTCGCTGGAGAGCCTTCCACAACCATACAGAGACTCGAGCGAAAACAAAGTACCAACAAAAGGCGCTCCACTTTTATAAAATCAGACTCCTCTTTACTTTTAGCACACTATATTCACGTGCTCCTCTTCTTGTCACCATCTTTGCCCCTAGTTGTCCCCACCTCGTCTCTCCCCCTTTAAACTTCCATTGGCATTCTCAGCCCACAAGTACCCCCTCGACTCTCTCTCTCTCTCTCTCTCTCTCTCTCTCTCTCTGCGAGGTTTGAGTTAAGTAAAGGAATTTTTGTTTAGTTTGATTCGTTGTACTGAAGTTTTGATACCAACCTCGGTAACATAGCCTAAACAGGAAGACACGCAGCATGAGTTCCATCCAACAAGACTGGCCTGAACCAATAGTCCGGGTCCAATCGCTCTCGGACAGCGGGCTAGGTGTGATCCCGGAACGTTATGTGAAGCCCCTGGGCGACAGGCCGTCCCTGGTCTCCTCCGCTGCTGACGTTGACATTCCAATCATCAACCTCAGAGAGCTATTCAGTGAGGACGACGGTGTTCGCGCCAATACCATAAGCCAAATTAACCATGCTTGCCGCGACTGGGGATTTTTCCAAGTCGTGAACCATGGGGTGAGCCCGGAGCTCATGGACCAGGCACGAGAAGTCTGGCGCGAGTTCTTCCACTTGCCAATGGACGCCAAGCAAAAGCATGCCAACTTGCCAAACACTTACGAAGGATATGGAAGCAGACTGGGCGTCGACAAAGGCGCCATTCTCGATTGGAGCGACTATTATTTCCTCCATTACCTTCCCTGCTCATTGAAGGACTATAACAAGTGGCCTCTTCTTCCAACTGACTGCAGGTAAAAAATTGATCTAATTTCTACCGACTAGTTTAGCAAGATAATTCTTCATGAAAATTGCTCTTTTTTAACCTAGTTGTAGGAATCTGGACTTTATCTTGTTTACTAGTCAACTAGTTTAATTACTATAAAACGTTGCGAACTACATAATTGATACACATTTGACTGATTCAACGATTTGTTATTAATGCTAAATTAATTGTGTCCAGAAATCTTGTGCTACTCTTCTATGCACCATATCTAACTATGGGACCGACACGGTTTTGCGCAGGGAAGTGATCGACGAGTATGGGAAGCAGCTGGTGATACTGGCGAAGAAGCTGATGAAAGTGCTATCTGTGAACCTCGGACTAAGCGAGGAGTATCTTCAGAATGCGTTCGGCGGCGAGGATATTGGGGCTTGCCTGAGAGTGAACTTCTACCCAAAATGCCCTCAGCCGGATTTGACTCTCGGCCTGTCCTCCCACTCTGACCCGGGAGGCATGACTTTGCTGCTGCCGGATAATCATGTTCCGGGCCTTCAAGTCCGCAAGGACGAGAATTGGATCACTGTGAAGCCCGCCCGGCACGCTTTCATAGTCAACATGGGAGATCAAATTCAGGTGCGTTTATCTTTTCCTTTTTACCACCCCACCCCCCCCCTGGCTCTTGATGATAATTATCTTGTTACCAGACATGCTTGGCTGAGAATTGTGAGCATGGTCATCTCCGCCAGTCTGGGTCAATGTGCATTACCAAAAGATGTCTGTTAGAAGTTCACTTTCACTCATTTCATTTATAAAAAAAAAAAAACTACTTTTCTCAAAGTTTATATATAGTGCATGAACAGATAGTGTCCTAGATTTTTTTCTGCACAGCTAATGGACAAAAAGCCTTCTCTCCTCTTCTCTTGAAACAAATTACAGCAACCACGATGCTAAGATGAATATCTAGAAACCTTGTATAGGTGTCTTTGTCTGATCTACTTGACGTGTCTCCACGAGTAGGTGGCAATACATTTAAATTCCTGATGTGAGCTCATCCTTTGCAAAAATAATGACAATCTCCTACATGACTTGATTTCTTGATGCTGTCTGTTTTGTTTGTCTAGTAATCAAATCTTAGCTCATGGGGTTAGAGTCTGTGAATTGTATGCAAAGATTTTGTTTTAACTATCTGTCTTTATGTGAACCTATAAGTTTTAAGGGAAAAAAAATGCTCCTTTCAAGTGACGTAATCTGCTTTATTAATCATATTGGATAAACTAGACTAGGATTATGAGATAAGGTCTGTGGGATGACACAGAACAACATTCATTAGATGGTTAATTGTCAAGTTCTCTAGTAGGGTGACTTTGTCAGTCCTCTCCGCATCGTCGATGTCCTAGATAAATATTGGATAACTATGAGCAGTAATCTTTCCAATTCTAATCCCTTGTGGGTCACAAAATTATTTCTTTTGCTGAGAAGCCGTCTAGCTGACATGTAGAAATTTCTTCATACGCGACAGATATGTACTTCGCCTTGTCCTGTGACTTGGTCAATTATGCCTTGTGGACTAATCCGGTCATTTGATTCAAATAGGTACTGAGCAATGCAATCTACAAAAGCGTGGAGCACCGTGTCATTGTCAATCCTGCAGAAGAGCGCGTCTCTCTAGCCTTCTTCTACAATCCGAAAAGCGACATACCAATCGAGCCAGCAAAGGACCTCGTTACCCCGGAAAGAGCCTCGCTGTACCCACCAAAGACGTTCGATGAATACAGACGCTTCATAAGATTGAGGGGTCCGCAAGGAAAATCCCAAGTTGAATCTTTAAAATCTCCGAAATGATGGTGACTGAAGAGCGGGCATGCGTTGATTTGGTCGCTCGTTGAAATCACATAATAAACAATTTGCTTTGTTGGGTATCAGCTCTCTTAACTGTACTGTACAGTTTGCTCTTATCACGAGGCGACTGAACATAAAAAAACAAGACTATCCGATTGGTTTTCTCTGGAATGTTTCAAGGGCCTATACTTTTTATAAATCGCATCTCAATGTTATAATATCATCCGATTCCGACCCGGCACCGTTGATTGAGGCATCTAGTGGCTCGGACAATCAAGATTCCTAAATTTCAGGATTAAAGTAAGCACATGGGATATGAATCAGATTTCACTCACAGTTAGATTCATCTGTATCCTCGACGATCAACAGTAGCTCTCGAACCTTCCACGCTGCCATCATAAATGCCAATGGCGGAAGCAGATCTTGACACGCACTTTCAACGATTCGCCTCAATCGATTTTCCCAGTGTTTGCACGTCTTCTCGCCAGAGAAAAACCCTACATTATTCACAGCACATGTGCATCGCTCCTATATAAAAATGATGGGGGGTAGTCATCAACTTATAAGATAACGCATCACTTAGGATGGTCCTCTCCTTTCTTGCAGAACAGCATCTGCTTAGCTTTTTCCAATCCGCAATCGAATGCTGTGGTCCTCCGTTTTTTTATTCACCGATATGCTGCGGCATAAATTGGAAAACCCTTAGATCTTATTCTCCACTGCAAAAGAGCTTTGTGATCATCATAATATAGTTGTCCTTTTTTTTGTTTTGTTTAAATAGATTCTTACATTATGCGAAAATTAAAACGACACGTCCTGAGGGTGGTTGGTCCGGTGCAAAAAGTCAACATGTCGACTATTCAACTTCTGGGAAAAACTACAAATAAAATTTTAAAAAATAGGGTAATGCGTCACATGCGGTTTACTGTTTCTCACCTTTGTATTATATTGGAATATTGTTAATATATATTCCCCGAAATGGTAATAACGCCACCGGATTTTTATAAAAATAAAGTAGAACCGGTCGAACAAAACCGGTTGTCCACGTCAGGAGGCAGTTTTGTTGGTTTGAATTTCTGGAACCCCTCTTGAATGGTTGTTCCACATCGGTCTCGCTGTTTATAATTGCGGATGAGACAATAATTGATATGCTGAGGCTGAGATTCGGGTGCGTTGTAGAAAATAAAAGATAAAAAAAAAAAAAAAAAAATCGTTCGGACAAGTGTACAGAGGCCAATTTGTACTTGGTCACTTTTATTTTATATTTTATTTATTCTATTTTATTTTTGCGTGATTTAGTCGACCACTTGTGGTGCCTATGTTGGTGGTGGTCCAGAGAGCTATTTGCATTTTGATACCGATGGAAAATGATGGGACAGATGTATTTGCATCTCAATCATGTTATACAAAAACTACAAGTTTACTTTTCTTTATTTGCATCATTATGTGGAGTCGATCACTCCGAGACCCGAGATTAATATTTGAAAGGGATGGATCATCTTCCAAGAAAATTTCTTATTTTAATTTTTTTGCTAAGCAATTCAGCACGCGGATCGTAGAGCTGTGCGCTTAGAAATAATTGAGGCAAATTTTAAAATACGAAGGAACCTTGATGAACTTAGATAAAAATAAAATAAAAATGCATAGAATATGGCCAATTGACAAGTTTATTTTCACGAATTATTGGGGGATTATCCAAAAGTTCCCTGTACAAGAGATTCAAGCTTCCTCTAATTCATCTTTTGATTATTTCACTTACTCGGTAGCAAGGATAATTAGAGCCAGAAGAACCTTCAAATATGCAAGACATTTTATGGACTAATCCATTCGTTTCATGAAAAGAATAATTTAGAAAATATTTTCATAATATTAAGTGTTTGTATCGTTTGAAATAATTAATTAATGAAAAATACTTCCATATCAATAATAATTTAAGTCTAAACACTTTCGGAAACGATGAAAATGTTTTTTGTTTATTCTTTTTTTTTTTTTTTGTAGATGATACAAGTGATTATTTTTAGTAAAATGTTCTCTAAATCATTCATTTTCCAAGAACACTTATTCATGTTGTGCTATGAAATTACCAAACACTAAGGAACTTTATGAGTAACTATAGACTACAATTAATATGAAAAAATTTGCTGATTATATGCCAAAGTAATTACTAATAACCAAATAAAGAAACTTACATTCGTAATTGAAAAAATACAAATGAATGTGAAAAGAATTACTCGTGCCTAATTTTGGAAAGATTTAAATTACTTCTGAGTCATGAAATTACTACAAAGTCTAGGAAATTTACAGTGCTATATAGGAACGAAGTTTACTTTCGTATTCTCATGTGTCGAAATAGCTTTTGATATTTCTTTGTTAACCTTTGATGTAGGAAATCGTGTCGCGGAGTCGCACGCTCGAGCCCGTCCTTTATCCGGCGGTCATCGCTAGATATTTATTATACATGCCGGGCAATTGTCTTTTGAGCAAGAGGTTCCAACGTGAATCACACCACTGATTGACCTATCGAGCCGTAACGGGCCGTGCAAAAGCGACCCTATCCTTATCTGGCTAACCTTGACCGAGAACTCGCGCGAAAATCGCAACTTGCGATACGTGATTTCCTTTTCCCATGCGTACATCTTACTGGATGATGGTGATATCCGATATCCGCTCGTTTTCAGTGACGACTGTTGCGAGAGACCGAGGAGGAGAGGGAGGGTGATGACGATGGATACCATCTTTCTTCCGGACGAGAGGCGGGCGAAGGACAAGTTATTTCAAAACGAAGAAAATAATTCCGGCAGGTAGGGGCCCGACATAGCGGTATTGATCATGCGAGATTCAGACACGCGAGTGTCTGAGGAAATGACCACGTGATCTCAAACATCAGGGCACGTTTTCGCAGTGCTCATGCATCTCTAAGCCAGTATGTCATCGCAGATTTTTATAATCCCTCTTACTTTTTTCCTGTTCATCCGCGTGCATTATTGCGTCATGATCTCTTACATCTTAATGGAGCAATCGAATTCTCTCCGGGAAAACTAACCGGCGCTGGATCAGTCGGCCTTGTCGCCGAGGCTGAAACTGAGGAGGGTAGCAACTTGCCGGAACCCGATCATTTGAACAAACTCCGAGCTACCGGGATCAACTCAAAACTCAAGGATGCAAAACTCAAGAGAAGACGGCACTCCCAACCCAAGAAGGCTTTTGCCATGGAAGCGCACACACGGATTTGAAAGAATAAACCTTAGCCTGGCCTACTTCAGGTAGAGCTTTGCAGTGTCTGATTCTTGCCTACGGTATCCGGAGGCTAATGGGACTCCTGCTTTTCTACAAGGTCAGTCCCAAGAACAGTTCGACTAAAGAATAAAAAATCCCAAGAACGGAAATGCAAAATATGAACTCGAGACGAGACTGGTAGTTGTCATTCGCAGGCCCCACGCACTTGAGTCCAGGAATGAATCGCAAGTGCCTAGACGAGACCATATGTTCCAGCCTTAGAAATGAGAGAACAGACATAGATATAGATATCAAGTTTTAACTGAACAATCAGCTCAAATATTGTAAACTACTATTAGGGTAAAACATTCCTTACAGTACAAACATCCATAGAGAGACTGATTTGTGCAGAAAGCAGCCGAAATCTTTCCGAAGGACAAAGTACTGACTTTTCTACGGCTAAAACTTCAAACATAACTTAGCAGAAAAGCAAAAAGAATTGTAGTATTAATTAGAGGACTAACTTCAGATTTGATGCTTTTGGATGATATTAATTACCATGAGATGCTGTAGTTAAACCGCCAAAGTTGTCATGCTTGCAAGCAAACCCCTCCAACATGCTATTAGCCTCCGGAGCTACTACTGCCTGCTCCTTTTTGAGCTACAAGAAGGGCATTTGTACTGCTTGATGTTCTCGGCCTTGGCTGGTGTTATCTTCACGCATTTCCCATGGAACCACCTTTCGCAAATGTCACAGCAGATCCAAAACTCATCGGCACTGTAGTTACCGCCGCAGCTTCCACAGAGTGTTTCACTATGTTCATCTTCCTCTTCGCCATAGTTATCTTCATATGGCTTCGGGGTGCTTCTAGTTGGTCCATCGATGGATCTCTGCAACACAAAATTAAGGTTGTGCTTAAGGTGGGGGACACAGAGAGAGAGAGAGGTTTTATCATGAGACACTTGAGTTTAAGAGATGTTTTATCATTAGACGCTAGAGTCTACTATGAGAAATATGGACCTCCACCATGTTGATCAGCATTGCCACTCTAAGTGGAACTACAGCTCAAATTTGCTAAATCTCAGATTGTTAATGAGGTGCATCAGTACTGGGGAAGCTCAATGCCAGTAATCTTCTATATTCAAGAGGGTGTCATCAGAAAGAAGCAGCAAGAAAATAAGCTTGGATTGAAAATGCAAAGGTTAGGTCGTGCATAAATCATGCATATAAGAGAGGAGGAAAGGGAAAAGGGATAGGGGGAGAAAAGGGGGAAGAGAGAGAGGGGGGGGATGTTTTATCATGAGACAATTTGGAGTTTACCATGAGAAATATAGACCTCCACCATGTTGATTAACATTGCCACTCTAATTGGAACCTAAAAAGCACCGACACTCTACAGAAGCCTTTGTGTTGTGTCGGATACTCGAGACTTGGTCAGCACCAACTCTTCCAACACTCCACGACACTTGAGTCAGGAATTTTGACATGTTCGAAGTTTCAACACGTAATTCTGACACGCACGAGTCAATTTAATTTTTTTAATAAAATAAAAAATAAAAAAAATAATGAATTGGGAAAGAAGAAAAACCTAACATTCTCTTTTCTTCCAACTCTTACTTCTCATGATACACAACTCACCCCCAAAATGTATTTTTGCTTCTCTTCCGACACGCTCTGACACGCATGTTCAAAATATGGATTGTTTTTTTTGTTCCTCCAAGTTTTATGAATTATGAGAGAAGAGTTGAATTAGTCAAATTGAAATGATGAATGATATTAACAAATAGTGAATTAATGTTTTTAATGTAAAAATTTATTCTGGGCTCTTTTTTATTATTTATTTCTTTATGAATTTGAATCAAATTAATTTGATTAAAATACTCAAAAATAATAATTTATCATATATATTTAATATATAACATGTCCCAACGTACCAGAATTCTCTATCTTTTGAGAAAGGACGTGTCGCCGTGTCGTGTCGTGTCGTGTCGCGTTCCAGTGCTACTTAGATTCGAAGTACAGTCCCAATTTGCTAAATCTCGAATTGATAATTAGGTGCATCAATAATACGATGAGGGACAAAGGGGTAGCTCAATGCCAGTAATCTTCTATAATCGAGTGGGTGTCATCAGAAAGAAGCGGTAAGAAAATAAGCTTGGATTGAAAATGCAAAGGTTAGGTCGTGCATATAAGAGATGAGAGTGGGGAAGAAGAAAGAGGAGGGGGGGGGATGCTTCATCATAAGACACTTGAGTTTACTATGAGAAATATGGACCTCCACGACGTTGATCAACATTGCCACTCTTATTGGAACTACAGTCCCAATTTGCTAAATCTCAGATTGATAATTAGGAGCAGCAGTAATACGATGAGGGACAAAGGAGTAGTTCAAAGGCAGTAATCTTCTATAATTGAGTGGGTGTCATCAGAAAGAAGCAGCAGGAAAATAAACTTGGATTGAAAATGCAAAGGTTAGGTCGTGCATTTAAGAGAGCAGAGAGGGAAAGAAAAGGGGGAGGGGGTTGGTTGGGTTTGGGGGAAGGTGTTTATCATGAGACAGATACTTGAGTTTACTATGAGAAATATGGACCTCCACTGTGTTGATCAACATTGCCACTCTAATTGGAACTACAGTCCCAATTTGCTAAATCTTAGATTGTTAATCAGATGCATGCATCAGTAATACGATGAGGGACAAAGGGTAGCTCAATGCCAGTAATCTTCTATAATCGAGTGGGTGTCATCAGAAAGAAGAAGCAGCAAGAAAATATGCTTGGGTTGAAAATGCAAAGGGTAGGTCGTGCATATAAGAGAGGAAGAGAGAAAGGGAAAGCCTTGGGGGGGGTGGTTGTGGTTTGGGGGAAGGTGTTTTATCATGAGACACTTGAGTTTACTATGAGAAATATGGACCTCCACTGTGTTGATCAACATTGCCACTCTAATTGGAACTACAGTTCCAATTTGCTAAATCTTAGATTGTTAATTAGGTGCATGCATCAATAATACGATGAGGGACAAAGGGTAGCTCAATGCCAGTAATCTTCTATAATCGAGTGGGTGTCATCAGAAAGAAGAAGCAGCAAGAAAATATGCTTGGATTGAAAATGCAAAGGGTAGGTCGTGCATATAAGAGAGGAAGAGAGAAAGGGAAAGCTTGGGGGGGGAGTGGGGTTTGGGTTTAGGGGAAGGTGTTTTATCATGAGACACTTGAGTTTACTATGAGAAATATGGACCTCCACTGCGTTGATCAACATTGCCACTCTAATTGGAACTACAGTCCCAATTTGCTAAATCTTAGATTGTTAATCAGATGCATGCATCAGTAATACAATGAGGGACAAAGGGTAGCTCAATGCCAGTAATCTTCTATAATCGAGTGGGTGTCATCAGAAAGAAGAAGCAGCAAGAAAATATGCTTGGATTGAAAATGCAAAGGGTAGATCGTGCATATAAGAGAGGAAGAGAGAAAGGGAAAGCCCAGGGGGGGGGGGGGCGGGGGCGCGTGGTGATTGGTGGTGGTTGTGAGGGGAGGGAGAGGGGGAGAGAGAGAGAGAGCGCAACCTTAGTGCTGTTTTTCGACTTGCTCCCGCTGTCCATGTTAGGCTTGTTGTCTTTTATAGGCTTTCTCTCCGTCACAACTTCAAAAAGGGTTGGCAGATCATTTATCAGGCTAAATAAACGCTTCCTGCAAAATTTGGAATATCAAGTTCTCATTCCTTGTATCAGGACAAGATATAACCCCATACAGGCAGAAGTAGAGCAAGCATGAGGAGCTTAAAAATCAATAACTCTGGCATGATGATACACTTGCACGAGCAGAGGATAGTGCAATCATTGTAGTTGTTTGACAGCACATATGAGAGTCAATAACTCGTGTGACACAGTGATAAATGTAAATCTAAGTGAGTGCATGGGTAGGTGGATTCATGCCTCTGCGCATGTGTGCTTGCATGAGAGAGAGACAGAGAGTGAACTCCATGAAGGCTCGATCAGGAGCCTAAGGTCCTAAATATAAGGTTCACTGGAGTTTTCTTATATCCTGCTTTTGACCATTCTAGTACCAACTTGTCTAGTGACCTCGATGAAGTACCAACTAAAATCTATATGCACAGTGAAGAAAGAGCATGCATTTGCTCGTAATGTTTCTTTGAATGTCAGTAATTTTCTCATCACAAGTTCCATCCACCATTTTCTTGTGAAATATCATTAAGGACTTCATTTTACTTCATATCATCAATCTTTTTAACTATGAAATGTTCAGAGCACGATAGTAGGGAAAGTCAACTGGTCAATTCTATTAGGTTGTCATGTCAAGAACAAGCAGGATTTCCATAATGCTGGTGGTGCAAGTCAACCACATGCAAAAATCTTCACTAAATACTTATTTCTCCTCAGAATTCACATCTTGATATCTCCTATGACAGAGCTGCATTCTTCTCATGTTTTCATCCTTCACAACAAAACAAAAATGCCATTTGAATTAAACTTTGCCTAAAAATCAACTTAGAAAAAGATACTCAAGGACATAGCACACTGGCATGTAAAGAAAAAAACAACTAGAGAAAACCCAAGACTCTAATTCTTGTAATTGTTGGAATGCGTAAATGGCTCCCAACTCCGTGTTATTAGTTCTGTATATTTACAAACATTTAGTTGACAGATATTCATGACCTAAAACACCATTTTCCTCTGAGCCAAGAGAATATTGGAAATAAAAGTAACTGACCAAGAAGTTAAAAATCTTTTCATCCCCCTTCCATGACGTGCATTAACTCCACCCATTGTAATTTCTTTTTTCCATTTTATCTTCACAAGAAGAGTCATTTTTGGTCTATATGTTCAGGGGTGACCTTGTGTACTATCTTTGCTTATAATTGGGTTGCTTGTCTTTGCTTTTCTATAGTAGACGCCTTGCTTATTATTGCACATCCCATGGTGCAAAAAAATAATAATAATAAATAAATAATATGTGATTATACATGACACTTCGATATGGAAGGTCAGAAAGGACATAAAATTCCAAAAACCATTACCAACTTTTACCTCAACTACTCTATGCATCCTCTAGTTTCAACCACTTCACACCCTTTGGTTAAAAATTAACGCAATTCACATAATGATTAGTATAATACAGAATTTTTTGTAACCACCCAAAGCATATGATAAGAGAAAGGCGGGATGGTTTGCGTTGCTTTCGCCAATTTCTTCTCAAGCATGTTACAAGATTACATGTGGTTGAAGGAACCCTTCGAGAGCAGAAGAAATAAACCACAAGAAAAGATTGGGTAAAAATCTCTCATTCTCGTAACTTTAATGCTTGGTAGTATAGCTACAAACAGACATCTCTAATGTAAAACCAGCTTCTGAGAACTTGAGTTATATGTGTTATAGAACAAATATCCCATTCTGACAATGTGACCTAATTAAAACACTACACTTGAGGAACTAGCAACTTGACATGTCATTGTCACATTACATGCATCATATACCCTATATATCCAATCAAACACAAGCTTCGTGAAAGCATTGTTCAGGAAAAAAAAATACATGCAAGAAAGACAAACATTCATAAACGCATGACCATCGAGTGAAAATCTTGAGATACTCAGTAAGAGAACTTGTAATGTATACCAAAGAAAAGGACCCAATTACCATTTCCACAAGAAGGGTTAGGGTCAATTAGTACATACATATAAGAAGCTAGAGGAAAATTTAATTTAAAATTCTTTGAAAGAAGTTAGAATAATGGGACAAAACAAAAAGACAATATTGTAAAAATAGACACGAAAAACATTGTTGAGTAAATGACAGAGGACCCAATTACCCCTTCCAAAATAAGGCTTAGTGTCAATCAGTACATACGTGCAAGAAGTTAGATGAAAATTTAATTTCTAAATCTTTCATACAAGTCAGAATAAGGGAAGAAAACAAAAGGACAGTATGGTAAACGTACTCATGAAAAACATTGTCAATTAAATGATAAAACCAATATCAAAAAGAGGTAATAACATAATTTTCATAACGAAATGTCATTCCCATAAAGCCATCAAGCAAATTAAGAAATTTTAATATGTTGGCACATCAGTTCCTCACCATTAATATCTATTTCTGAACCAACAAGGAGTCACTATAAGTCTTTAAATACAGGTTTTCTGAGTATTTCTGCTATGATCCAGAGAGTGTTCCCGCATATTCCCATGTTGTAGGGAAAGCACTCCTCAACAATAGTTAATTAAATCAAAGTACCCATAAAAGTATTAAGTTTAACACAGACCACTTGTCAAGAATGCAATTAATGACAAAAAGCTTAACAAATTTAACTGCAATTCAGCCAGGTTGATTTGAGTCAAAATACAGTCGCAAGCATTCACTTCAGAGTCATTCATTGTAATGGAACCAAAATTATTTTCAGTGGCGTTTACTGAAACCATGAACGATAGTGCAACTTCAACTAAAACAATCTAATGGTGTAAAACACTTCAAGTTGCTGTACCTAATTCAAAATCCAAACTTAAGTGAAAGATTGCAGAATGGCTTTTTACTAGAATAAGCTAGCACCATTAGATTAATGTACGTATATCTTAATTGCGTTAGCTGCCTTGCTGAATTGGGACATAGGGCACCCAGAATCACAATATTGACCTCAACAGACCCATTGAGTATGCCCGCAAATGCAATGACAATCTCCAACAAGTGAAGGCAAAAGGAAAGTACCTTTCATTGCGATTAAGTCGAGCACCAAAGTAGAAGGCCACAGAAAGCAACCAACAGTCACTATGCACAGCCACCAAAGACAGCCAGTCCTTGCGCTTCATTCCATCTCTAGCAAAGTTAATGCCCAAGGCTGGTTCAGGAAGCTCTGGAGGTACTTCCTCGGCGGGCAGAGCCACCTCCCATGTTTCGGTTGCATGACCATACAGACACAAATTCTCCTTTTCTTGAAATCCAAAATATCCATCCACAGACAAAACATTTTAAGTCACTCGTAGTCTCGTATCAAACAGAGAAAACCTTAAATTTCTCCCCAGCCCCACCCCCCAAAAAAAGATAAATAAATAAACGAAGGAGCTTTAAAATTTGGAGTCCCTAATCACAACTGAAATACCCATTAAAGAAATCAAAGCAAAAATAAGAATTTCCTTCAGATCATGAATGAAAAGAACCAACAATAACCTATATCCCACTTACCCCCTTTCTAATCAACCCACTACAGCCACTTCCCCAATCAAATTGACCGCGGTTTCATACAAAAATCGCCTAATATCAGTTACCCATTTCCCGCACACATCATATCCCGCTTCCCCAAATTTGCAGCATGAGCTCAAGTCAAAACCTTTTTCCCTTCAAAAAGCGTAAAGCAGCAATCTTGCATTCGCCCTATAATTCGAAGAAAAAAGCAAGAACGAACAACAAAACCTAGAACACCGAGCTCACCTGGATCGCAGAGCGAGTAGAATTCATCCACATCTGAAACAAATTGACCACAAAACCAACGACGGCGTCAACCCAAAACAAAACCAACAAAAAAGAAGACGAAACATCGAAGGCGCACTCATTCAAGCTCGGACCCATCAAAAGAAAACGCATGCATGCGAAGATCCAGGGGGGGCGATGGCACGGGGATCGATACCGTAAGTGAGAGCGCGGACGAGGGCGGTGCGCCGGGCGTTGTAGTCCTTGAAGATCTCTTCTACAGTGCGGGGACTCGATGAGGAGATCGAAGAAGCCATCATACCATGGAAAAGATCGCTCCTTTTTCTTGCAGATACCCGCCGGAGTCAGAGAGATGAAGGCAGATCTCTCTCTACAGGCCTGCGGTCGCGTACGTTTATCGAAGCACTGCGATCTTGGATGTGGGAGCTACAGAGAGTATCGAGAGGCAGAGAGAGAGAGAGAGAGAGAAGAGAGAGGAAACGGAGACAAGTTGTGCTTTATGCAGTTCCAGGTGTTTTTGAGTTTGTGGCTTTTTTTTCTGTTTTCTTTTCTGCAGTCTCAAATTGCAATTAACACATTTTGACTTTTTGAGACCCTGTAATAAAATTGAAGAGAAAGAAATTAGATAGCAAAAATGAAATGACACAAACGGTCTTTATACGTAAAGTTTTTTTTTTGGCAAAAATTCTAAAGTTAATTAATATGATCTTTGAACTGTTATTCAATATGTGATATCATCTCTAAATTTTTAATTTATTTAATGTAGTTAATAAATTTTTAGTACATATTCAATTTAATTCCCAGACTATGTGAAAATATTGCCCTCATACTTGAATTATTAGAAGAACGATATTGGATATTTTCATATGATGTAAGGACTATATCGAATAAATTAAAAATTCAGGAATAATATTGCATATTGAATTAAAGTTCATCGACTACATTAAATAAATTTAAAATTTGTGTATACTGGATCAAAGTTTATAAATCATTTGTGTCATTTACCTTTTATAAATGGACAAACTCAAGAGCCAAATTTTGAAATGATTGTTATTTTTTAGTGTTTTGGGGTTAAACTGGAAATTCATTAATGACCACTACCGCTCGGAGAAGACATCCTTCAAAAGGCTTTTTTTTCTTTTCTTTTCCATGATATTGGAAAAATTATTAATTGTTAATTTATTTCTATCGAAAAGTGAAATGGGGTGTCGAAATATTCGAGAAATGAAAATGAAGAGATTGTCCAGTTAATTGTTAATTGTGATAATAAGAAGTTAAGAAGGTAGCCAATCCATAAATTTCTATAATATCCTTGAGAAGAGCATGATATTTTTATAAATTTCCATTCACTTATTCTTCCAATCAAACGATTTTTCAAGAATCGTATCTGAAAGATAAAATTCACCAATTATTTGCATAAATCCCTTTATTCAAGTTTGATAGATGGCATTTGAGAAAATTTTATAAAAAGTATATTGATAATTGTTTTGTTTTTTCATTGCATCTGTGAGAGTGAGAAAAAGTATCAAAACGACTATTCTTTTTTTCGTGATCATTTTTCTTTTTTGTCTAATTACTTGCGGCTGGGAAGAAAATAATATTTATTCTACCAGCAGAGAATGGAAAAAGAACATTCAAATGGGTTATTTGTTTTTGTTGGATTGTCAAACACGGCGAGTTGTTCCTTTTTTTCTTTTCTTTACTTTTTTTTTTTTTTGCCGAGGAATGAAATTGATGAAGCTTTGATAAGATGGTCCAACAATAAAAGTTTGAGTTAATACCATTAAAGATCCAAAACCAATATTCATGCACTTTACTAATTTTTCGTCTTACAACAAATCTTTCATTGATACTTCTCTATCCTTCGTCAATAGCTTGAGCAATATCTCCATTAAAATGCACATGTGACAAATAATGTCTCGACCAATTTGCCATGAAGAATGACATGGAAAATTGAGCATAAATTCTTCCTTAAACAACATCGTTTTGGGATTGAAAATGGGGAGAAAACCTTGGGCATCAAGTTGGCTGAATTATTTGACCCAAAAAAAAAAGTTGGTTGAATTTAGAGGAAATTGGGACAAACTTTGGGAATTTAGCAGATTTTCGAATGGCACCTAAAAATCGCCAAGTATTGCTTCACCGTGGCCGATAAGGCCAACGTCTTTAGGGAGATGGGCCGTAAAGGGTTTTGAGGTTTAATTTGACTTACATATTAAACTTCTCTTGTAAATGATGACAAGTTTGTAATTGATCGGAATGAGAAGACGTGCTTCCAAATTGGAAGACACCATGTAGTCATGCTTTCTCGTGCATCAATTAATTAAGTGTAACCTAAATAAATGATTATGTAAAAGACTGTTTCGATAAAACTGCATATGAGCGTTGCCATCTACCATGGAATTACCTACCTTGAATGAGAAGAAGCATGGTTAGCGAGCAGTGAAGAGTTTTTACTTCCTCCACCATTTAGAAAACTTCCAGGAGACCCAAAAAAGATAGGAAGATGCCCAATGGTGATGAGAAAAGATGCCCGGAAAGGGGAAAGAATAAGGAAGCCAAGAGTCATTAACATCAATCCAAATAAAATATTGAAAGTTGGTACTACCATGTCGTGCTCCAACTATCATGCTATTGGACCCAACAAGAGACCATGCTCTTAATCTCCAGCACGGACTCCCAAAGGAAATTCAAGCAAACTTTGCCTTTAAATTGCCTTTATTGTATATGTCCTTTACTTGCAGGCTAAAAGAAGTAGGGCAAGCAAGCATGCCAAGCAACCAGCCGTTGAAATAGGGACATCTAATAGACTAAGTGAAGATACCATTATTGGATCTGTAAGGTCACAATAAATTGTTGTGAGATCTGAGAAGAGGAGGGTGAGCAATCCACTTGTGCAGTACTTCATTTGGCTTTGAATGTGCCCTAGTAAAATGTTGATATGGCCTTTATGGATTTAAAACCACTGGAAACTCATACTTTAGTTATATATTTTATTTTCTTAAGGAGTTTTTATTCCACCACGGTTAGCAAAATAGCATTTTGTCTTTTCTTCCCATGTAATTTAATGCCTGGCAGTAACACAGTACAAGAAATTCGTCATAGTGGTGCAAACCACGCTAGCAATATTTGAAGCCAAGTCTCTGGACATCCCACGACTCAAGAATCTCAAAGTGAAGCAAGACAATGAATCCGCAGTGAGAGTTGGATGTGTTGGACTTGGATAGTGACTGGATTTCAATGTGTTGGAGTTGGTTGTGACATTAAGGACAGTGTTCATAAAGCTCGTATTGCCGCTGTTTGAAATATGCGTAAATGTCTTTTGTATTGCCGTTGTATCACTGCTATTAAAGATGGTGTTCGTGAAGTTCATTTCCACATTTCCTTCTCTCTTTTCATGGTCAGACATGGAGTTCTCAACTGCTGTAAGAGAAAGAATTCACTATCTACTTTAAGAAAAGGCTCACCGGCACAAGCAAAATATCATCTCATCAAACGATTGTTCGAGGTTCAAAAAAACACAAAAAGCAAGATTTCTTCATGAGCATTATCAGCAAAAGGATTTTACACCGTGGATCATGAAGCATTTTCATCACCAAGAAAGTGATTTTTCTAACGAGCTTAAAGCCTCCAGATCAAACACAAACTAGGAAGCGAAAGGAAAAATATAAATACCCGGCACAAATTGGGAAATCACGTCATTTCGAAGCTCTCAAAGCAAGCACAAATCTGGAAGCAAAAATAAATTTCTAGCATAACCTGAGAATTCCCACAAGCTTGAAGCCCTCAAATCAAGCATAGAATGGAAACTCATTAATTAATCGATACATTTCTATAAATGTCCTTTTAAGCGTGTTGACGTATTTACAAATTGGCATTCATTTAATATTCCAATTCAGCCGCTTTTTAAGATAAGACTAAAGATAACGTTGACCAACTATTTACTACTATCCCTCTTTTCTCCGTATGAATTTGTGATATAGCGCTCAAAATAATTTCATAGAAAGCATTTCAGAAATTATATGCCTTCCCATTTTGCAGGCAAACTAGATTATCATTATACATGCGACGGTTGAAAGAAATATATCGAAACAATAATTTTTATTACCACAATCATTCTATTTCTTTATCTGATTACTTGCGGCGGGGAAAAGGCAATATTTAATCTACCAAAAAAAATGTGAAAATAACATCAAATGTGAAATTTTCCTCTTTTTTTCTTTCCATTGCTAAGGAAATAAAATTGATGAAGCCTTGAAAAAATAGTCGACAATAAAAATCGGAATGAATGAAGGCGGAACCAAATTGAAAACTTGGCCAATTGGGCCCACTGTTTCTGCAGATCAATTCCACCTGCAATCTCTGCAATTTGCTGGATCTCAATTAAAATCTGTTAGGCCCGATAGATGGGCGGGCTTGAGCCTGGCCCAATACAAGAGTGGATCGGGCCTAATAAACGATCAGTTCTTTTTATGAAAAAGTTTGATCATGGGCCTGTGTCTCGGTTATTTATTAACAATCCAGATTCTGATTACGGAGACTTCTTTTTCTCTCTCTAGGTGGGTTAAAGGTAAAAAAGGACATCGGGTGAGTTTGGATGGGCATTTAGAAAGCCCATCCAGTCCAATGCAAAGGCTGAAAGCCTAAAGCTACTTGGAGAAAATGCAATTGTGTTTGGTAAAAAAATTTTCCAAATGGGCTTTGAGTTGAATGTGTGTTTGGTAAAAAATACTTTGGCAAGGGGCTTTGATGGGTATATATATATATTTTATTTTATTTTATTTTTTTCTTTTCTTTTTTTTTTGAAAATTTAGCTAAGCCCTTCGCCGGTCCGGCGAAGGGGGCTGCTCCTTTTTTCAATTAAAAAAAAATTAAATACAGGGGCAATAACGGAAATATGAAAAATCAATGAGGGTAATTTAGGAAAAGAAAAATGTTTTCAAGATTTGGTGGAATCTTTGAAAGCTGAAGGTGGTCTCTACCACCTTGAGCTTTCAAAGATTCCCAAGGCCCGCTTTCATTTGAAAGCTCTCGAGGTTGGTTGCCAAACACCCCGCTTTGGGGTGGGCTGGGATTTTGGATGGGCTTTCTAAATGCCCATCCAAACGCACCCATCGTCGTTCCGCTTCCTAATAACTCAAGTTCTTGGGAGAAACGGATCATGTAATAAGGGGAAAATTATAAAAAAAAACCTTAAGCTTATTGCACTTTTGCTAATCTAGTAATAAATTATTCAATTGTGCAAATTGAATTCTAAATGCTTTCATGTTTTGCTAATTCAGTCTATCCAAGGACACCAGTAGTGCCAAGTAAGACAGTTGACATTGACGTTGATATTTTTTTTATGTACTTTTTAAAAATTTGAATTTTTTTATTTTTTCTCTTTCTTGTTTTCATTTCCTTCATTGTTTTTACCCTACCAAGTCTAGCGAGGATAGCCAATTGGTTCTCACCCAGCAACTGGTGAGGGTTCACTGACTCTCACGTGTGACTGGTAAGGGTTGGCAAGGCCACGCCTATGATTTTTACCAAAATACTTTGCAACACCCAATAATGAGGTAAGATATAATATCAAATCAAGAGCAAGAATTGCACATGACAATGTAGTTAATTCAATGAAATAGAGGGTGTGAGGAGTCAATGATAAAGGGTGAAAAATGTAAGAAATGATCATGAATTAAGAGCGGGACTTGTAAGAGTTAATGTAGTCAATTTGATGTGATAAGAGATGACATGAGCCAACAGATGGTAAAAATAGGATGAGCCAAAGTTCATGACTTGTTTTGTAATTTCACCGTTTAATAACGCATCAACATACGAGTCGTCATTCAAATGTCAACACTCCCTCACGTTATTATTTTGCATGTGTATCCTCGTTATCGTGCACCCTTTCGTGTCTTCGCTCGGTCCATTCAAAATGGCCGCGTCCACATCCCGTGTTTCAAGTCCAAGGCACGACTTGCGGGCAATACCAACGTACGTCGTCAATCATCTTTTTGACCATTTGGGTTTTTCCGAAGAGGGTCTATTGCTTGCTTGCTCGCTTCTTCGTTGTTGTTTTTGTATTTTTCTTCTTGTTTTGATGTTAAAGTCTATGGTCTGCAAAGTCGTTAACTGTTCTAGAATGATGGGATTAGTCACCTCAACTTCGAGTAGAGAATAATCAGCTGGCCTCGTTTCTTCCACCGGCACCTAAGGATATTCCCTTCACATTTATTCCAATTTCAATCGTCTGTTCATAAAGAGACATGGATGCTCCTTTCACATGATGTTTTTATATCGAGGAAAACACTAATTACTTACTCTTAAAACTATACAAAAGCTCACCACTTTGAATTCAAACGAAAGAACTTCGAAGGCACACTCGGCTGAAAAACTTTGCCTTCTGCCATCCCTTTTCCCTTCTGCAAACGATGGCCTCGGACAACTACCGGATCCGCTAAACTCGCGCGCCGTCGACACACGTGACCCGAGGCTCCATCCCGTGTTATCATTGCACGTGCACTGGTAAGAAAGAAAGCGAGAAATCGAGAGCCCTAAGGCATGCGGCGATTCGAACTTCGAGAGAGGCCTAAAGCCGATGGAATTGGCAAAATTGGAGAGTGATTGTCACTTTTATTTTTTAGAATTTTTTATAATATAGGTCACATGAAAAAGGAAGGCCTAAAGCTGTTTTTTGGGTGTCACGCAATTTAGGAAAAGGACATGATGAGCATCGGTGGGTGGCGTTGCCCCTTCACGAACCGCACGAAAAGGTGGTTGTACCCATAACATGAACCATCATGCCCCCCCCATACCCCCTCCCACCCCTTACCTTCATCATCTCTGAAAACCCACAATCATTTCCGTGACCCCACGGACCAATTCTCCTTTTTTTTTTTTCTAATCACTTTATGTCCTTTTCAATTCGATTTTTAAATTCGCTCAATCTAGTTAGTCCCGAATATGTTCATTAGCCTCGAGATAATCTCGGTATTTATCTATTGAGCTTAAGGTTTTCCTAAATTATATTTTAATTGCAATCCGCCGACTGTTCTTATCAGTGGAGACATTCGAATCCATATTAATAAACTAGATAGAAGAAAGTTTGGAATTTGGTTCTAACGCTTGTCTTTATTTAAGAGGGGCGAATTGGATCAGCCCACGAGTTTCGAACTTTTCTAACGCCTGTCTTTTATTAGAAAAATAAAAGAAAATTCTCTCGGGACATATTCCATACGAGTTGAATTGAAAATTTTCGAAGCATTGAAGGGTTTTCCACGAAAGCATATTCCTGAGAACATAATCAAATTCCATTCTTTTTGAGGGGGTGTGATTGCTTGCTACTTGCTAGTTGTTTTATTACAAAACCAAATTCTTGCTGGCGGCATCATCTTTGAAATTGTAAAATCGGACGGCATCAATCAACGTATTGAGAATTGAAATCATTTCCCTCCACTCACGAAAGAATACAAAAAGCCAAAAAAGAAGAATAAAAATAATCGAAAAGATTAAAGACGATAATAAAAAATAAAAGAAAAGGGGGGGAGAGAGCCGTGGGAACACGAAATGGTCCAACAGCAAGGGGCACCCCCCTTTGAAAAGTCAACAAAGAAAAGGAAATATTCCGCTATATTTTAGTTTGTCTATATATACACATAAGATATCAAAACGACAAATGCGTGACGCATAAGGGAAAACACATTTAATGGTTCGACCAAAAAAACAAAAAAACGCATTCAATAGATATAAAAGTACGAGGACAAATACGAAAATTCGGACACGATGATCGGTTTTCAAATCGGACACCACAGCCGATCTCAACGTGAACGGTGGGACAATTTTTCCTCCGCCGTCGGATCCCACGAAGATCGAGACCAGGGGGCGCGTCGTGGCCGGAGGATGCGCCACGTGTCGGCCGATTAGGGAGTCGGTGGGGGCCCGCGAGGCCCGAAAACCTTCCCCCTAAACCCCTTCGCTTTTCAAAGTTGGTAAGACGAGAGCAGTCGCGCAGGTCGACCCGCTAAGCTTCAGTTTCACAGTAGAAGACCTTCTCTCTCTCTCTCTACTTTCTCTCTCTATCTCTATCTCTCTCAGGACTAAGCATGCAAGCGCTTGCGCACCAACCTCCCCGCTTTTCCACTTTTGACCCTCCCTTGTCGCCATATTCACATGCCCCTGCCCCTCCTCCTCCTTCACCTCTCGCTGCAGCGCCCCCGACTTTTCCGCACCGCGAGAGGACGGCAGCGGCAGCGGCAGCGGCAGCAGCAGCATGGCCGTGTCCGACGTGGAGGCGGTGCTCGAGTTCCTGAGGAAGAACGGGTTCGCGGAGGCGGAGTCCGCCCTCCGGGAGGACCTCCTCGAGAAGCGCGGCCTGGGCTCCTCCGACTTCGAGAAGTTCCTCTTCCCCATGGCCCCCCCGCCGCCGCCGGTCCGGGTCCCCTCGGGCTCCCGCCGGCCGGCGCCCGTCGGCATCGGCGGCGGCGGCGGCGGCGGGGGGTCCGTGAGATCGAGCGGCGCGTCTTCCGACGACCGGTTCGTGAGCGTGGGGTCCACCAGCGACGTGTGCTCTTCAGGTTCTAATCCTTCTCGCAATTTTTGAAGACTGAATTTTTATTTAGTTATGTATATCTGGGTGGCGCGTGAGTGCGGCGATTTTCTTCGGCGGTTGTGTTTTTTTTTTTTTTTTTTTACACCGAAAAAGTCACTGGGCGTCATGTATCTGACGCCGGCGGTGTCGGTCCTGATGCAAAGTAATATTTAATTTGTGCAGAATTGTCGCCGAGTGGTAGTTTTTTCTTTCCTGGTAAATGAAAAGAAAAAAATCCATGCTAAATTTCGAAATCTTGATCCTAATGCGAGTGATGCTTAATGACGTAATGCTTTCTCTATGCTTTTTAATGCTTTGATGTGTGCTGGAACTAGAAGAAATTTTCTCTCTTTACCCCTTTCTTTTGGTAAAACTGAATCCTTCTTTCAAGATAAGCTCTAAGGGGTGATAATTATCGACCTTGTTTGTATTGCCGTGTAAAGTGGGCATTGGAATTGGGAATTTTGATCTCCCCCATTGATTCCCGCCAATTTCTTTAAGTCATCATCGATATAGTTTAGGGGGTGACTGAGTATAACAGCCGCATTTCAGCCCATTTTCGCTGAATTTTCGTCTGCAGTATGCGTTTGCTAGAGAAAGTCTCCTCGATGCTATGAACCGGACGACTATATCGATGAACCCGAGATTGCTGCGACTTGGAAAGACTTGTTGCTCGCCAAGCACCTATCTTTTTCTTTGAATCATCTCTTTCTGGGTTTTGGCTGATGCAAATGTTGGTGTTGTGACATCTTGCGCGTCGCCTCCTGCTGTGTTTGCAGAGTTCGTCAATCCGTATGGAGTTCGATCTGTGTCTAGAGCCAATTCTGATGCTTCTTCTGATAGACTGTCTCAGTTCGGCACGGCGCGTGAATACAACGATTATGATCTGCAAAATGACTTGTACTGGTACGACGACAAGGATGAAGGACACTTCCTGACTCCATCCTTTCATGGATCAGGGCCCTTTGGCTGCCCGACTCAGGATAAGTTCATTACGAATTCAGAGTCGCAGAAATATCTCGATAATTCACTGGATTTTAATGGCACTCTTGACGTGTTTCGATCAGATTCAAATGCCAATTACTCAAATAAGCCTGGTCTATATGACATGGCCTTCACAAATGAAGGACAAAAGCTCGATCTGTTTGAAAGTCGTCGTTTTGATGAAGAGAGTCAGTACGAACTCTTCAAACGTAAGGAAGAGGGTTCCACGCCATATGGGGGAGGTATCATGTATGGAAGCAATTTGAACCTTCACAACAATAATACAATCGGCTTCACTTTGAAGGATGTAGAAGGTGTGTGCTCTGAAGATGATTCTGGCACCAAACGTATAGCAAATGGGAGTTCTAACAGATACGCAACAGAGCACACTTCTGATGATTCTGTTGATCGGCCTCTAAGTAGCTCTGATTTACACAAAAGGGATCGCGGGGAAGAGTTTATATTTGAAAATATCGAAAAAAATGAAGATGTTGATGATCCAATAGAGAATGGAGATATCAGCAATCCCGAAGCTGTTGGAGGCCAAGGGGAGGAGAGTGTTTTTGCTGATGAGATTTTAATGCAAGAAAATCCGGAAGATGAATACGAAATCTTTGACTTGAGGATCATACACCGGAGAAACAGGTATATCCACATGTTTTACCAGTGATATTGATTTTCATGAGGATACTTTAGGAGCAGAAGGATTAACCTATTAAAAGCCATATATGTATTAATAACGAATGGGGATTCACATTTTATAACTCTGTGATCCATTTTAGCAAATTTCTACTCAGTAAAAGAGCCTCTATTGATGTTCATTTTCTTGATCACAAGAAGAATATAGATAGAGGTTTATCTTTCCATGTTGTATTCCACAATCGTATTTGCCCCTGACTTAAGATTCTACTAAATCAAGGTTTAAAGCTCGCAAGTACAATTTTGATTTCTAGGGACACTTGCACTCATATGTTATGCCAATGTACAGGACTGGATTTGAAGAAAACAAGGATCTGCCCATCGTGCTAAATACTGTAATCGCAGGGAGATATTATGTTACAGAGTACCTTGGCTCTGCTGCTTTCAGTAAGGTTGTTCAAGCACATGATTTGTATACGGACGTGGATGTCTGTCTGAAGATCATAAAAAATGATAAAGATTTCTTCGATCAGAGTTTGGATGAAATTAAACTTTTGAAGCTGGTAAATAAGCATGATCCTGCTGATGAATGCCACATACTGCGCCTCTACGACTACTTTTATCATCAGGTAGGGCATTGGTGGATATGTTGAATGTCTCTTGCAAAATATGCCAATTGTTACTAGAGAAATTAATTATTATCGTATGCAGTTGATGTACATCTGCACCCATTGGAACTTCAATTGGTACAAGAAATAAAAAATCCTTTTTGTCGTGTACCAGATGTTTCTCCTGTTATGCTTTGAATCGGTATTACAAAGGATATCTAGCTTGAACGGTATCATTCACTATCCATGGGCTTCTACAAACGAAATAAATGCCTTCAGAGCTGTTAATGCATACAGTGTGCTTATTGCTATTTTGAACAAAGAGAATCACTAAAGTTGATACACAGCGGGCACTGTATTATGAGTGGTTTTTCAAAAGATAGGAATTCTCCTTATCATATCCATCGCTAGATTGAAACGTGATTACTCATGAGGACAAGGCACAAACTGGACTACCATGGGATAGAACATATGCATTTAGCATTACCCAATTAGTAGGAGGTCGATCTTTCACCCCTCTGTGTCTGGACACGGGCACTTGTGGCTGATATCGCTTATTTTCCCTCTTTATTTGCCCTAACCTGTTGATACAACCGTGCAGGAGCATCTCTTCATTGTTTGTGAACTGCTTCGAGCAAATCTATATGAATTTCAGAAGTTTAATCAAGAATCCGGCGGGGAAGCTTATTTCACGCCGAACAGATTGCAGGTCGGTTTCAATATAGCTTGACTCAGTAGTTCTCTCCGATCAATAATGGTCCTTTGTTTTTTCCGTCTGACTGTTTTCTGCCGAATATGAGTACTTTTATGGGCCAAAAGACTTCATTTGTGCAATCAGATTTTTTTAATTCTATGCAGCCTTTGTCCATAGAAGTGGAATTGTGGAAAATGTAACTAGGCAGTTTAATCTTTGTCCCTACAGGTCATAACTCGTCAGTGTTTAGAGGCACTGGACTACTTGCATCGACTGGGGATTATACACTGTGACCTAAAGCCCGAGAACATTCTCATCAAAAGTTATAGAAGATCTGAGATTAAAGTCATTGATCTGGGAAGCAGTTGCTTTAAATCAGACAACTTGTGCCTCTATGTCCAGTCTCGTTCCTATAGAGCTCCTGAAGTCATCCTGGGCCTTCCTTACGACCAAAAGATCGACATTTGGTCACTTGGCTGCATCTTGGCGGAACTTTGCTCTGGCGAAGTATGTATGACTTTCTCCCTTCACGGTCATACTCAGTCCAGATGTTGGATTTAACTTTTATGGTGGACCATGCTTTTATGACTAATGACTACGATTGACTTCTAAGCCATCTTCTGCGCATTCAGTTGCTACCCCTTTCTTGGATATGTATTTGAAGCAAACGAATTAATGATCCATTGCTGTTTCTCTGATTTTTTTTTTTCAGGTGTTATTTCCAAATGATGCAATTGTAATGATTCTAGCACGCATGATCGGCATGCTCGGTCCCATTGATCAGGGGATGCTGGAACAAGGACAGGAGACACCTAAGTACTTCACAGAGGAATATGATCTCTACTACATTAACGAGGTGAGTTGCATGTACCTTGACCGTTTAACCTCATTTTCGGGTTTATGTTTCAGTGAAGGCTTGCAGAACTTAGAACATTGGGCTGAAAAGAAAGTGCATATGTATTCTCTTAAAAGTGTCAACTCATGGAGCTGAAAATCCAAATGAAGACTGCGCTATTCGTAATTCTTGTCTCACTTTTTTCTATTTTTCTTATTTTTTTCGCCAGGACACTAACCAATTGGAGTACATAATCCCCGAAGAATCGTCGTTGGAAGGACATGTACAGGTTTCTGATATTGGGTTTCTTGACTTCTTGAGGAACTTGCTGGAGATTGACCCTAAGAGGCGTCCTACTGCAAGCGAGGCATTGGAGCATCCATGGCTCTCGCGCAAGTACTCTTTCTCTTGCTGATATACAAGTCATGCTAATAAGTTTTGAAATGTATTGATTGGTCAGTGCTATTATTTGAGCACTGAAAAATTAGAACAGCCTTAGTGTACATGCAGCTTACGGAGCAATGTTGATTTTTTGGCTTGTTCACATAATTTTTTTTTTTTTTTTTTATCTGTACAAAGCTCCCGATATAGAGCCTTCCGTCTCCGGGCGGTCCGAGCTTGGAAAGATTAAGAGTTGTTGTAAACATGCTTGAGGTTACATCATGTTGATTGAGATTGTTCAATATACGAGATGAAAGAAAATTTTCTTGTACCGTATCCCAATTAACATCTCCTGCTAACAATACTACTAGGAAATGAGTGAGCAATTGCCTGAATTGGGTTGAAGAAATCCAGCTGAAAATGCTAAATCAGATCAGTCTCGGTTTTAAAATTGGTGTACATCATTGACTGAATAACGTGGCTTTTGGGTCGCTCAGTTTTCTCCACTTTGACGAGAATTACCAAAAAAGTCCTAAACCTATTGTAATTATGCCAATTCGGTTTTAATTTTTTTTTTTGTCAATTTAGTCTTAAACATTTTATAATTGTGTCAATTTAGTCCATCTAACCAAAATTGGCCGGTCGGTGCTGACGTGGAAATCGGTTGAGGACGGTTGAGGACGGCTAGCCAACGAATGCTAATGAGGCAATTTTTTAATATATATATATATATATTTCGAATTTTTTATTGAATTTTTATCTTTTCTTTTCCCCATCTTCTTCTTCCTTTGGTCGGCGAGGCTTGCCCCCGCTGGCCACTAGCGAAGGCGAGCCTCACCCAACGATGGCGAGGCTGTCGTCTCCAAATCTTGAGGGTGTCCCCGGAGAGGGTGCGAACAGTGAACGAGTTCAAAGGGGGAGGTAGGGCTTTGGCCCAGGTCGTCGACGACCAGAAGCGCGAGAGGTCGCTAGATCTGGCAATGGCGGCCTCGTCGGTCACCGGTGAGGACTGTCGCCAGATCTGGTGAGGGCGGCCTCGCCGTCGCTGGGCAAGCCTCGCCAGCTAAAGGAAGAAGAAGATGGAAAAAAAATTCAAAAAAAATAAAATATATAAAAATTAAAAAATTGCCACATCAGTGTTCGCCAGCTAGTTGTCCTCGACCTGCGTCCCCGTCAGCATCGGCCGGCCAATTTGTCTAGATTGACTGAATTGACACAATTGTAAAAAATTTAGGATTAAATTGACAAAAAAAAAAAATTATGAAAGACGTGTGGTGTGACTACTGAAAATCGCTTTGCAAAAGAGGACTGGAAAAGTTGGTTAGCAACTACACTGTACCTTCCATCACTTGATATGATCAGCACAAAAATGAATTGACAGAGGAAGGTCATCGTTTTTTCTTGCAAAAGTGATCTCCTGATGCCAAGAATCGGCTCTTGTTTAATATAAAGAAGAAAACAGAGAGAGATAAAGGAAGCATCTTCTACCCACAATGCTCCCAAAACTATTAATCTATCCACGATCACTGTTCAACCTTGGACCGTTTCCTATGATCTAATCCGGTCGAGGAGTTTAGTCCTCTGTTTGGCAAACCTCATCGAATTGACATCAATGTTTATCTCCTTTTGGTTGTGGATTCCTAGGAAAGTGGGCGTATGCCTATTCGGAAAAGAGACGGATCATGACTTTCAGAATGTTTTATTCGGTGCTGACATGGGAATGTCTTCTTATCACACCAACGTGTTTCCTACGTTTGAAAATTTGATCAACTGGTTCCTGGAATGAATCGGGATTGGAGAGGATGGACAATGATGCTTCAAGAGACATGGGGGTTTCGTGATTATCAGGATGACAACAACGTGGGTTCATCTTTGGATTATGAACTTCATATGCCCGATTAAAAGGCTTTTTTTTTTTATATATATTTTTTTAAAATTCCGCTCATTTATATACACTGACATCTAACCCCACTCCAAAACTAATTTTTCCTCGATATTTGTTTTTAAAATGAGCATTAGAACTCATCGGGAAAACAAAAACAAATGAATGACGACGCCTACCGTGCATGTGGCTGAGAGAAGATGCTGGCTTGCTAGTCTGTGAGCGATGGAAGAGTGGGTAGTATCTCTTCTAGTACAATTACCTTAATTACTTGGAATTCAATCGACGCGAAAAGGCTAATGATTTTCTACAATGGTCACGAAAAGAAATTTCACGGAGGAATCTAATAAGCAGCGATTGTCATCAATTAATTTGAAAGACATTTCTCCGCAATAAATGACAAATCTTTTCAACATACGCCACACTATTGTCACTTTTTTTAAGGAAAAAAGGGTATGTTAAAATATGCATAGTCTTTTGCAGGGTTTCGAAGTTGTCTATCAATTAAAATCTTAGTTCTGGAAAAAAAACCACCCGAGACTTCTTGTAACGACCGGCTAGAGTTTGGGCTCGGCGCCCGATTAAATGAGACCATTGCATCTCTAAACATTGGTATTGAGTTTTGAGTTTGGTAAGGGTTTCATGTAAATTAAATGCTAGATTTGACTCCATTAATTGGAGATTCGAAACATAAACTATTTCCTAATCCCTACCCAAAGCAACGACTTCTAGGACCCTCGGCCCGAGATGAACATTGCCCGAACAAGGGTTTCATTAGGGACCTTCTCTCCCCATTTGTTTTTTCGGTTTTAGAGTCGACAAGTCTATTCGCCGAACTAACCACTCCCGTTTTCGGACAAGTATTTTAAAGATTACTTTCGCATACAAAATAGGCAGATATTTTAGCAGCGTGCCCACTTCGTTCATGCATGTATAGGCATCCCTTTCGCCTTTCCTACCAATTTGCAAGTATCATAATCTGGTCCTCAAGGCGGGGCCTTGGATTGGTGCGTGATGACAATTTCCAGAAGATATTATCATTTGCTCCCGCTTCATTATTCTAACGAGATCCATCTTCCCATTTTTGGGGCGGAAGCTTCAAGAGCATCGGTTGACGAGGGGCTGATACGGCGCTCTGCCTCTGCTCTTTTGCCTTTTCGGAGTAGGAAAGTTTCTGTCTTTACTCACCACGGCCTGCAATTTCTTATTGCATCGAGAATTACTACGTTAATCGCGTCTGACCCACGACGCCCGGACAAAATATAAACCGGTTGTCTTCCTCAGTCGCCATGTTGGCGCGTCCTCTCTCTTTCTCTCTCTCTCTCTCTCCCTGTCGCCCGTTCTTGATTTTTTGTCTGTCTTGGAGGTCGACGAGCGAAGAGATTGGGCTCCTCCTGTGACTTTCTGACACAACCCTTTAAAGAACCGCGCACGCTCGCAGATACCCACTTTCTCGTTCGTCCATCGTCCTCAGAATCAGAGAAATGTCTGCCGAGTTGACCCAGTCGCCCCGGACGACGACCCAGCTGTGGAGGTCGTTCTGGGACTTGCTCTCCTTCTTCTTCCAGTTCTTGTTGCGCATCGCCTCGGCCCTCGGGACTAGCCACTTCCTCCTCTCCCGCTTCACCTCCTTCAGGCCCCTGCCCGTCGCCGAGCTGCCCGTCCAGGACCCACCCGCCGGCGTCGCCGCCGAAGAAGGCGCCGAGTCCCCCGAAGGCCTGGAAAGGCTCACGGTAACAATTTTTTTTTTCTCTGCTAGCTGCTTGATTAAAGCTTGGAACTTTCTTTATGCCGGGACTGTTAATCAATTTATAATCATGTTCAAAGGGAGGAACTGCGGGATGAGAACGATTTAAATCGGTTTTGTTGGTGTCTTTTCAATGGTATTGATTGGGCTTTATTGAAGTTGCTGGATACTCTTTTATTCAGCTAAATATGGAATTATTTTCAGGATGTCATCTTTTAGTTTGATTAGGATTTGTATTTTTCTCCTGAACGCCTGGAAAGGCTTACTGTAACGAAATTTGTTTTTCTCTGCAAGCTGCTTGATTAAAGCTTGGAACTTTCTTTAGGCCGGGACTCATAATTTATGTATAATTATGTGGAGGAAATTGCGGGATGAAAATAATTTAAATCGGTTTTGTTGATGTAGTTTCAATGGTGTTGATTAGGCTTGATTGACGTTACTGGATACTCTTTTATTCAGCTAAATATGGAATCATTTTCAGGATGCCATCTTTTTGTTTGATTGGGATTGGTGTTTTTCTTTTGAAAATCTATTGATGCTTTCTGTATTCAAGTATGCGCGTGTGTGTGAGAGAGAGAGAGAGAGAGATGAATTGAATAGTCATGTTATTTTTTTGGGTCAATAATATTTAAGCTTTACTGATTTGTTGACATTTTCACATGTGTGTTAACTGTGGTAACTAAAGATTTTAGTGAATTTATATCTACAAGCAGACAGAGAAAAGAATGAAATCACTTGAAAAAAAGTGAAATTGAATCTGTTCTGTCTCTTTCAGGTATACAACTTGGGTGGGATTGAATGTGTTCTGTTTCTTTCAGGGTTACACATTAGTCTTTTTTAGCATCCTATGTGAGATTTGATACTATTTAAACACATGCAATGCAGGTGGTGCTCGATTTAGATGAAACTCTAGTATGTGCATATGAGATGGCGAGTCTGCCTGCTGCTACACGTGACCGAGCAGTGGAATCTGGATTGGAGTGGTTTGACCTGGAATGCATTTCTTCAGAGAAGGTGTTTTACATTCTAGACATAATGGGTTTTGATTTGACTGATATTGTCTTGGTATCTACTCGGATGAGTTGTCTTGATTATTGTTTCCTTGAGTATATATTACTCTTCAAAAGGACTCTGAAGGCAAGCCTAAGGTCAATCTTGTGACGGTGTTTGAGCGCCCGGGCCTGCGAGAATTCTTAGAACAGCTCCATGAGTTTGCGGATCTCGTGCTGTTTACTGCTGGACTTGAAGGTTGCTATCTGTCTGTGTGATTTTTCCAGTTTCTTTATTGCCAATTGGTATTGAGATTCAATAAGTCAAATGTTCATGGCTACAGGTTATGCAAAACCACTCGTTGACACAATAGATGTTGAGAATAGATTTAGTCTGCGACTTTATCGACCTTCAACAATTAGCACGTAAGCTTACTTTACACCTTGTCCTATTTACTTTCTCTGTGATAATTTACTTTTCCACTGAGAATGGGAACATAAATCCGTGTCTATCCTCTTGAGATTGCACTGATTTCTTGAGGTTTTCATCTCTGAATCTGAAAAAGGAAATATCAATACGTTGAATAAAAAATACGAGAGTACTGAGTTTTAGGATGATTTGATGGATGTGTCATCATTTGAACGAATAAATGTCGGATGAGTGATTTGAGAGAAAGCATCATATAGAATACATAGAATGAAACTTTTTAAGGTGGTTTAGAATGTCTGTCTTAAGTAATGGCCACAGAAAGAGCTTGAAATGCCCATAGCAGTCTCAACTAATGCGTTGCCCATTATTCTAAAGATATTTGGGGGGCTTAAATTAAATAAATTGTTATTGACGATGCCTTCTCCTTATCCTCCTCAGCTGGAAGCATGAAAGGTCATTCGTCACTGATTTTTTATGTCCTAATAGCAAGATGAGATGGCTGGTTATTAATTTAGATTTTGGTGTCTTTAGGTGTTTCCTAAGCCATCGCTTGATGTGATGCTTAGTAATATAACCTAGAGTAATTAATCCTAATCAATCTGGGATCTGATGAATCTCTGGAATTGGCAGATGACTCACCTATATATGGACTTACCTAAGTTGCTGGTATCCTGATCCTAACATGCAGGGAGTATAGGGAGCACGTGAAGGATCTTTCTTGCCTCTCAAAGGATCTCAGCCGTATAGTCATTGTCGACAACAACCCGTTCAGTTTTTTGCTGCAGCCAGTTAATGGGATTCCCTGCATTCCTTTTACTGCTGGACAGCCGCACGATAATCAGGTAGTTGGACCATTCTTGGTATAACTTTTAACTGTAAATTCGCCATTCACTTTGCTCAACATTGTTCATCTGCTTCAGCTTCTGGAGGTCCTGGTTCCACTCCTGAAGCACCTTTCCATGCAGAGAGATGTGAGGCCCGTGCTCTACGAACGGTTCCGCATGCCCGAATGGTTTCAGAAGTATGGGATCCCTGCTTTGGGCTTGCCGTCGTAGCATCTGGACCTGAAGTTTCCATTCTTTTTGTATGAATCTGAAGAAGTGGCATCTTGCACGGGGTTGATGTTGGCCCAATTGTCTCGCTGGTGTGGAATCAGGTGGTCCAAAGGTGTCTATCCTTTCCGTATTTGCAGAGTATCTAGCATGGTTCTGACTTATACAGCTTTGCCGATAGAAAGAAGTCCTTGTATGCAATGTAGATAGAATTCAAAGTACTATTCCTTGTAACATTATTTATGTGCTTGCAGTCCTGTAGCATGTCCAAATTGCATCTTTAGATTGCTGAACACTATCTCTTGATCAAATAAAAATAAAGGGTTTTCACCGGTTGCTGGAATGTTTTACACATGGCAATGATCAATTACCTTTCTGTTCCTGCTCTAAACCACCATATATATAGTCATAATTTAAGATGGTATGGCTCGCTAATGTGTACTCAAACGAGAACCTACGAGTAGGAAATCTGGCTGTCTGGTTTTCCTGTCATATTGGACATCTTGGTCTGCTTGTTAGTTATCACTGGTGAAATTTAGCACCTTGATGCCTCAGAAATCTTGGCTGCTTCTCCTGAAAAATATAAGAAACATCGCCTACTTACTATAGCCGCCAGCTGCCCGCTGCATGCAGGAACTCGAGAAAATTAGTCTCTTGTACTATCGATTCCTCACTGAATTCCAGCCACACGTTAGATATACATTTGGGATGTCCTGCCTTCGCAATGCTGCCTCAATTTTATCCTATTAATGGTACAGGTCACGCGATGAAGTACGAACTCTTGTCTGTTTAGAAATTTCTTGAACTTCTGGAACATGATTGAACTTCACAAGCGAAATAGGTTCACCAATATCACGAGATTGAACTTCACAAGCGAAATAAGTTCACCAATATCACGAGTTGTCTTTTTTCGCCTCTCCTGTCCGATCACTAGCTTAGAAAACCTACTTCGCAGTCCTCCAGGCGTCGGCAGAGTTCGAGAGGTCTTTGCCATGACGGTAGAGGATTTCACCAACCGAGTTCCTTCTCATCTTTTCTTTTGGTATTATATTTCTGGTACTTGTGCCGTAATCATAGTTACAGGTAGTTAGTAGACATCCTCTGCGAAAGAAATTGGTTTTTTAAATCTAATTGTCGGCAACAAACTCCCATGTGCAGATAAGAAAAGCGAGATCATCGGTAGCTGGATCGCTCGCTTTGCCTCCTTCCTGTTCTCCTTGTGTTGTCTCACTTTCTTGCTCCTTTTAGTTTGTCCAATGACCAGTCCCTTTGGATGCATTTCTTCTTAAAAACAAAAGAAGAAAACCACTCGGCTGTCCGAAACCTGCTCGCCCTTTTCTGTGCCTGCAAGCCTGGTTCAGAATCAAGAATGTCGGTTCCCGTATCGCGTGTTCATCCGAGTTCAGATTTTCTTGCGCTGCAAAACTCGTGTTTCGCGATTAAATTATATCCTGTGAAGAGGCAAACTTGCAGCGAGCGCTTCTTGTTCTCTTTTCATGTTCTTCTGTCGAGTTTGGACAGAGTTGCGAAAGTCGGCTAGATCCAAACAAGAAGAGTGCGACAGGTCCTAGAGCTCGCAGAAGCATGAATTCGGGTATGTCATATCAGAGCACATGCCCCACCGTTGTGAAAACCGTGTCATTGATATTGAAATGTAAACATGCCGACGAGTCGCCTCCTTTTCCCTGGCCCAACGTGTTGCTACACGTCGAGGAAAGGCAAAAAAGATCGATTGCGAATGAAAGCAAACTCCACTAGGACGCGACTTTCATTTTCGTTCGAACCTCGACCGAAGCCGTCACGTCATTTCCTCTGCTTTCATGAGCGTATAGAAAGGTCGGATGCGAAACGGTCGTGCACGAATAAGAAGAATCTTGAAGCGGTCTCGCCGTAAAAATGATGCACTCAGGGTCGTCGGTAGCGAAAGCTTGGAAGGCCGCGAGAAAAGGATCGAGCGGAGAGACTCGGTCAACAATCAAACTTCCACTCAAGCAAGTGGTGACGGCGACATTAAAAGTCAAAATTGTAAGGGTTTTCCTAACGTGGGCTACATTAATTGATATTATAATTTACTGTTTTACGGGGTCGGTTGGTCTAAAGTGAGATAGAAGGTTTCCTAATTAGTTTAATATGGAACATTTGAGTGTGGAAGAGAGTTGGCCCAGTAATGAGAGGGCATGGTCTCGCCGTGAAAATGATGTGCTCAAGGTCGTCGCCGACGACTCGTCGGTAGCGAAAGCTTTGGAAGGCCGCGAGAAAAGGATTAAGCGGAGAGACTCGGTCAACAGTCAAATTTCCACTCAAGCAAGTGGCGACAGTGACATTAAAAGTTAAAATTGTAAGAGTTTTCCCAACATTAATTGATATTATAATTTACTATTTTACGGGGTCGGTTGGTCTAAGATGAGATAGAAGGTTTCCTAATTAGTCTAATATGGGGCTGATTAGTGTGGGCCGAGTTGAGCCTGGCCCGTAATGAGAGAGCATGGTCTCGTCGTGAAGATGATGTGCTCAGGGTCGTCGCCGACGACTCATCGGTAGCGAAAGCTTTGGAAGGCCGCGAGACAAGGATGGAGCGGAGAGACTCGGTCAACAGTCAAACTTTCACTCAAGCTAGTGGCGACGGCGACGTTAAAAGTTAAAACCGTGTCTATGCAGATAGGGTGAAGAGTGAATGATTTTGTGCCTCGCCCAGGAAAATGTACTTAAAAAACCGCATCAACTTATTGTATTTATATTATTTTAGTCTTAAAACTCTTCAATTTGATCAATATAATCTAAATTATTTTTACGTTTTGTCAATATATGCTTGAAATTACAGATATGGATGCTAGCCATCTTTTGTGGCACAAATAGCATTTGACTATTTTAAAAAAAAAAATTAATTAATTTTTTTCTTATTCCTTTTCTTTTTTTCCTTTCTCTCTCTATCTGGGTTTTTTTTTTTTTGGTCTAATAGCTGGCAAGCTCCTATGACCCTTACCGGTCATATTAGAAAAAAAGAAAAAAAGAAAAGAATTAATAAAAAATCGAAAAAAAATTAAGGATGTTTTGTATTCACGTCAGCAATTCTCGATTTAAACTGATAAAATAGACTCGGTTGTTAAAATATGAAAAAAATATATAATTAAATTAATCTAATTAAAATGTTTAGGGTGGAATTGAGATGGATGTAATCGGCACGGGGCTTTTAGGGTGCGTTTGTTTGTGTTTATGTTCTTTTTGTGTTAGGGAACGAAATAGAAAAAATTATTTCTATTCCGGGGAACAGTTTTGAAAAAAAATGCGCGTTTGGTAAACTTGTTCCTGAAATAAAAAAAAGAACAAAAACATGTTTGGTAAATTTATGTTCTTTTTGCGACAAAAAAAAAATTTATGTTCTTTTTTATTTCTTTTAATTTTTTAATGTTTATTTTTTATTTTTTTTTTCTTTCTTTTTTTTTTTTCTTGCTTTGGCCGGTCGCCGGCCTCGGCCATGGCTGGCCGGTCGCCGGCGACCGGCCGACGAGGGCCGGCGGCCTCGCCCAACCACGGCGAGGCTCGCCGGCCACCGCTGTCGGCGTCGCTTGGCGGTGGCCGGCAAGGCTCGGCCTCGCCCGGATCCGGGCGAGCCCGAGCTCGCCCGGCCAAGGCGAGGCCGCCGGCCCTCGTCGGCCGGTCGCCGGCCATGGCCAAGGCCGGCGACCGGCCAAAGCAAGAAGAAGAAGAAGAAAAAAAAAAAGAAAAGAGAAGAGAAGAGAGAGAAAAGTGTTTCTCGTTTTGTTAAACAAGAAATAACTTTTTTTTTTTTGTTTTGCTGTTTCTTTTTTTGTTAAGAAAAAAACAAAAACTGTTTTGAACAGAAAAAAAGAACATAAACAAACACACCCTTATTGGCCATTTTCCCCTTCGCCTAATGTCAAAGTCCATGCCTATCAAGGTCTAGAAAGCCTTTTTGCCCTTCGCATTAATGGCTCGATACGTCCTGCTAAATCAAAACCAGAGAAAAGTCCATCACGTTGAACGAGTCCAGGGAACATCGAGAACGCATCAAAAAAGAAGAAGGGAAAAAACGGGGGAGAACGAAAGAAGGGATGGTCACTGAAATCGACAGTTGAAGAAAACAAAAATACGGGGATTCTTCTTCTGATAATACAATTTCTTTTTCTTCAAATTTTAAGTCAAGAAATAGATTTGTAACATAAATGAAACACAAAAATTTTCTAGTTCTCTATTTTTAGAATAGAAATAAGAAGTGAAATCTCTATTCATTACTTGTCCTCACTATTAGTCGACCGTCCATCTACCGTCGCTTGCCGTGCACCACCATCGTTTGCTGTTCACCACCATCGATTGCTGTGTGCCATCCATCGCTCCACATCTGTCAGTGGCTAGTCACCGGTCGCCTGTCTGCGTTCGCCATCCACCAATCGCCGGTCTCCGTTCACCGTTCAACGTTCGTTGGTCTCTGGGAAAAATTTTGTATTTTTATTAAACGAATTTTTATTCTCGCGAATTAAAATTTTATATCGTTTTCGAACGGTACTTTTCTAAAAAGCGGGTTCGAAGAATAGAAATTGAATTCTCGAATAGAATAATTATTGTTTGCCCTTAAATGGATTCAAACCACCTTCTTGACCGTCCCTAAAACGGTGCTTGACCGTCAACAGGAGACAGAACCGGTACGTTATTACAGACAATCGGGCATGGAAGTCGTGCCGTTTGACCCCTTTTATCATTACAAGATCGCTCAACGAGATGACTGCCATGGCGTTTAGATGTCTCCGACCGCTTCCACGAGGGAGACGCCGACCGCTTTGACATTTGGAAAAAAGAGAGGAAGAAATTGAATATTTTCTCTCGATTTGTGTATTGGGTTCATTTTGGCGTGGCGTGGCGGCGCCCTTGGAGAGTCAATTTTTGCGGTCGTCGAGATGATTTGGTTATCATTTTAGTTTTGTTTATTCATGTATGCACCATTAATTATGTTCTAAAGAGAATCGCGTGCTAAACGAGATTTGGCAATCAAAAACGGTTGGTAACGTAACGGGAGAAAAACCAGTAAGTCATGCCTACAATGGGAAGCAAGTCCACATAGGAGTTGGTGAAGTTAGAACATCGACGAAAAATTATGTATTATAAAAGTGCCGACAAATTACTAACGAGTTATGGGTGAATGAGGTGAATGATGATTTTTTCCACTAACAAATTTTCCGTTACAGTATTCAGATCTCTCGTCGTGTCGTGGGTGATGATGCCCAGTTAATTCCTTAGAACAAGTCATCGGTGGTTTTGTTCGAACATCGAATGACCTTTGTAATGATGTTCGAATTCGGGTAAAGCCATATTACATTGCCAAGTGCAAGATATGAACTCGAACGATGAACATAGTGAAAATCCAAAAAGGGATCTCTTAGCCAATATTTGGGTCCACCGAGGCCAACCTAATTTCTAGCCAAAGAAATAAATGCCTCGTGAGCTTCCATTCATCTCAATTCCGTAGCTGTAAAACGGGACAACCTCGAACCTAATTCTATACCCTTGTATAAAATCAGGGAAAACCCTTTACACATGAGAAGGGAGAGATGGAGAATTCGATTCTCCACCTTCTTATAGAGTTGGGGCTGGAGATGTTTAGTTTCAGGCGTGGAGTTCGACTTTCGCATTCTGTGAAACGACATGATAGAAATTTTCAGAACGATATATTTCTCCATTGGGGTGGGCGAGCGAATTAGGGATTAAATCCTTTATTGCCGAATCACGCAGCGCAATCGTAAATTCCCCACGTCCCAGAAAAGAGGGAAGTGGCCCCCACATCGAAACGTCCGTTGAATTTCGGAAGACAACGATGTCAAAAAAGTGACATCCTCGACCAGAAAGAAACGCAGCAAGCCCCCCTCTTCTTGTCGCCAACGCTGTTTCGCCGCCCGCCACGCTTTCCTTCGAACTGCGCATCCTGAGTTCCCAACGCCGAGAAGGAAACCGAAGAAACGTACCGCATCTCTCTCTCTCTCTCTCTCTCTCTCTAGAACTCTAACCTTCCTTTCTCTCTCTTCCTCTCGAACTGGGTCTTCTCCGCCAATGAAGCAGCCACCCACCAACCCATCAGATTCATCCCCCGCCTCCGCCGCCGCCGAAGGGCCCCTCGTATGACGACACGGTTCTTCCCCGCCGCGGTGTTCTTCCTTGCGGTCGCCCTCGCCCTCCTCGCCGCCGCCCATGGGCTCGGCGCCGGCGCCACCGTCGCCGCCGCCTACGGCTCCGGCACCGTGTGCGGCGTCGTCGCCTCGCAGTCCACTCGCGCCGTCCTGTGCTACCGCGGGGGCGTGCTCCTCGGCGTCCTCCCCAACGTTTCCTTCTCCGAGGTCTCCGGCGGCCGGGGCTACTTCTGCGGCCTCGTGTCGGGCGGGTCCACCTTCTTCTGCTGGGACGCTCTCAGCCCCAATACGACCCTCCTCCCCCGGCGGGTCTACCTCAACGAGTCGGCCCCGTTGAAGAACCTCGCCGTGGGTGACGACCAGGTCTGTGCATTGGTGAATGCCACGGGAGAGGTGAAATGCTGGAGGTTCGATGACTCTTTTCAGGTACCGTCCGGGGCTGATCGATTCTCGTCGATTTCATCTGGGTTTGGGTTTTCTTGCGGAATTTCGATGAATACGAGTCGTGTCCGGTGCTGGGGTAGCAATCAAATCTCGAATGATATTCAAGAGATTCAAGATGGGTTTGGGAGCATGCAAATGTCGAGTATCGTCGCAGGTGGTTCACATGCTTGCGGCATTAATTCCAATGGTTCTGTAGTTTGCAGCGGGAACAATCTTTCTGGGCAGCTTGATGTTCCTTCCCATTCATCCTTGGAGTTCTCTTTGTTGTCTCTAGGTGCTAATCATAGCTGTGCAATGAGGCAAGCGAATAACAGTGTCACCTGTTGGGGTGACAATGGACAGTATTCAGTCTATGGAACTGATTTGATTTCATTTGAATTGATCGTTTCGGGTTCGAATTTCACTTGTGGATTGATATCGAGTAATTCTTCGATCATGTGTTGGGGTCCTGGTTGGCCTAGTGAGTCGGCTGAGGGGCTCCAGGTGCTTCCATTGACAGGAATCCTTCCAGGGCCTTGTGTAACTCAGTCAGCTTGTGAATGTGGAATATACGATCTGTCACAGTTTCTATGCAGTGGCTCCGATGAAATTTGCAAGCGGTGTCCTATCCGAGCACCAATCCCTCCACCTCCCCCACAACCAATGCCGCCGCTACTGGCACCGGTCTCCCCTCCATTCTCCCCATCACGAGCTCTTAGAAGGGGTTTGTTGGCCTTTGCGATTGTTGGATCAGTCGGAGCATTAGCGGGAATTTGCACATTGATTTACTGCTTGTGGAGCGGGATGTGTTTTGGGAAAAAGAAGGTGCATAATTCAGTTCAACCTACAATTACTAGGGGCAATTCGAGTGGCGGGACGGCGTCGAACACTAGCCCTCCTTCGAGATCATCCACCATAAGGCGCCAGAGCTCAAGAGCGATGAGGCGCCAGAGAAGCGGGACCTCTTCGAAGCACCCAGATAAGGCAGAGGAATTTTCTTTCGCAGAGCTAGCAGGGGCCACTGGCAACTTCTCCCTCGAGAACAAAATCGGAGCCGGCAGCTTCGGTGTTGTTTACAGAGGGAAATTACATGATGGTCGTGAAGTTGCTATAAAAAGGAGTGAAACGGGTCCAAGGTCGAAGAAGTTCCAGGAGAAAGAAACTGCTTTCGAATCTGAACTTTCATTCTTGTCCCGGCTTCACCACAAACACTTGGTTAGGCTAGTTGGGTATTGTGAAGAAAAAGATGAGAGGCTCCTGGTGTATGAGTACATGAAGAACGGAGCTATTTACGATCACTTGCATAATAAAGATAATGTCGAGAGAAGTAGTAGTCCTGTGAATTCGTGGAAGATGCGGATCAAGATCGCGTTAGATGCTGCCAGAGGGATTGAATATCTACACAACTATGCAGTGCCTCCGATTATACACAGAGACATCAAATCTTCTAACATATTGCTGGATGCCAACTGGACGGCCCGAGTGTCCGATTTTGGATTGTCATTGATGGGTCCTGGGTCTGATCATGATCTGAGGCCATCCAAGGCTGCAGGAACAGTCGGGTACATTGATCCCGAGTACTACGGTCTAAATGTGTTGACTGCGAAGAGCGATGTGTATGGCCTTGGGGTGGTATTGTTAGAATTACTGACGGGGAAGCGCGCGATATTTAAGAACGGTGAGGATGGAGGGATGCCGATCAGCATTGTGGATTTTGCCGTTCCGGTGATAATGGCGGGGGAACTGGCGAAGATCTTGGACTCGAGGGTGGGGTTGCCGGAGTTGAACGAGGCGGATGCGGTCGAGCTGGTGGCTTACACAGCGATGCACTGCGTGAATTTGGAAGGGAGGGAGAGGCCAACCATGACCGACATTGTAGCTAATTTAGAGAGGGCATTAACTCTATGTGAAGGTAGTAGCCACGGGAGCATCTCCAGCGGCATAATCTCCATTGCTTCAGAATGAAGTGGAGGAACAAATAAACCGAAAAAGAAAAAGAAAAAACCGACACGAGATCTCTTCTTTCACCATGGTCATTTTTGTTTTCACGTTTGGGAGGGATGATGGTCCAGATGGATTTCAGGGGATTCTTGATTGTAAAGTGGGGTAGGCATTTTCCATTTTCCATCTTCCATCTAACTTTGAGCTGTAGTGTCGTTAGAATTCGATGTCATTTGATTATTTCATTGAAGAAAAGAAAATCAACTTCGCAGTCTCTTTTTCCTCCATCCCTTTTTGAGTTCTTGCATCACGTCGGCGTGTGAAACAAGTTGCTGCAAGCTGCACGAGCTCTTGAAAGTGCGCAGAAAGTTTCAAAGTGGTGCCCCCCAAAAAAGATTGCAGCACCAATCAGAAAGGCCTTTTTCTTTCAAAGATTTGCGTCTGCATGGACTCCGCGGTCCATACGAAAAGAACCAGACAGATCAGGAACCGGTCCTACCATGCGAAAAAGAACAAGCTCGACTTCACACGTGGAGAGGGGCAGGTAACACGGTGTCTTTGACTTTGAAAATTCGAAAAGGTAGGGGGGGAGAAGGCAGTCAACGATCAGTGGCTCCGAAGTGGGGCCATGCTCGGCAAGCGTCACACGTGTAGGGCCAGCCCTAGAACCAGATGCTGATGAATGATGATCTTTTGTTTTCAAAAACTCGAGGCCACACCGAACATCGAGGGGGCAAGGACAGTTGTGGGATTTTCATTAATGTGATGTGGTGGTCTTTATTACACCCCTGTAATTGATTAGAGAAACCGACGGGGCCAGACCCCAAAATTGAATACCACGGTGTGAACTGGTCGCCGTCGGATTAATGTCGATGTTGGCGGATCGTCCGCGGTGGCCGGTGACCACCACCCACCACCACCACCACCACCATCACCACACCTTCGCCCTCATGAATCTTGCTGAGAGCTATATATATATATGTGCATGAATTTAATATGTATTCCGTTCTCTTACATTCCTTCGTGGATTCAAACTTTGGTTTCCCACTTTCCTTTCGGACCATAAAGGCCTTTTTATTGCACTGAACGGAATAGTACTTTTTTTTTTAAGTACTGCAATGAAGAAATAAATGAAAAAGGACGACAAATCGCCCTTCAAAAGGCTCCCTTAAATGCGAGGTTTGGCCGTTTCGATGCATTCCGTGTTCTTGCGTACGATTTGGTAATGTGAACATTCTGATTTGGAGAGCGGTGGTGTGTAATGTGAAAGGATAGCATTGTGATGCGCGCATTTTCATGCTTCAAAAGAGTCACGTTGGTGGATGTCTGATTAACATAGTAAAATGCTCCGTGAGCACTTGTTAACAAAAACCTTTTTATATTATTTTAGTAAGTTATTGGGTTTTATTTTACTATTTTCGTCATCTTAGTATGCACTGCAAATTTGTATTAGTAGGCCCTTTCTGAAAACATCTCAATGTATTATGGAATCAAGATGAACACAATTATAACCAAATTAGATGATTTGGAAGTTCTAAAAGCCACAAGATCAAGCATTTGAGTCAAAAAGAGCCAAAGACTGATAGAATCAAATTAAACACAACTATAAGTAAATTAAATAATTTGAAAGCTAAAAAAATCACAAGATCAAGCATTTGAGCCAAAAGGAGCCAAGCATCCTCGAAAGTGAAAGTTCTTCCTTTAAAGCGAACCGTGGCCCTTACATATATATTTCCTAAAAGAAAAGGAAAAACAAAATATCTCCATACTTGTTCTCGCCATTTTTACGTAAATTAACTAGTATCTATCACAAGATAAAAATTAAAAAAAGAAGAAGTCCAAAACCTATTTATATAGTATCAATTCAGTCATAAAATTTTTAATTTGGCTAATTTGATCCTAAATCTTTTGATGATTTACCAATGTGATCATTTTGACTAATATTAGCTAAATATTGTTAACATAGACATTGGCCGTTCTATGCGGCATGGCGACGTAGGATGGTTAGCGTTGATGTGAATAATTTTTACCTTTTTTATAAAAATTTTCTAAATTTTTAATGTTTTATAATTGGTTTGTTCTTTTCTTTTCTTTTCTTTTATTTCCTTTCTTTTGTTTTACAGTGAAAGGAAAAGAAAAAAGAAGAAGAAAAAGAAGAATTTTATAAAATATTCAAAAAAGTTTATAAATAGCAAAAATTGTCTAAGTAGTACTAATTGTGTTATGGATGACTACAAAATAAGCAAGATTTTTCTTAAGTTTCCTTCCAAGGGCATGCAAAGGGCAACATTAACAATATTCTCTCGATTTTCAAGACACTTATTAACTAAAGAAGGAAGAACAAACAAAATCTTCAAAAAAATATCTGCCCTGTTTATGTACCTTATATAGTAAGGGTATCGGTGAAAAAAAAAAAAAAAAAAAAAGATGAATTAAAATATGGAGAAAGGGTAAAACGGGAAAGAAAAAATAATAGAGAAACCTGGGGGCTGACTCTGTGGAAACAACTAGAATGACGAGGATGGCATAATGACTACTCACGAAAGTCATGAATTGAATCATTAGAAGTGGTTTACCGAGAATAATTGAATGATTAGTAGTGGGATTAGATTGAATTTTATAAAGGGTTGCGACGAGTTTCACAGCCTAAAAGCACACTTTTTCAAGCGGCTGTTTGCCGGAGTTGACCGAGCGGAAAGCAAGGCATGGCAGTGTATTTTATTTTATTTTAGTCCACCTAATAACAGGCTTATTAAACAATTAAGCAGGGATTAACCACCTCATAACATGTCCAATTAAGCAGGGATTTTACAACTGGATCATTGTACCAAAAAGAAAGCCAAGGAACGACACAAAGGTTGGGCTCTATCGAGGGACAGGACGGGAGCGGAGTACATGGCTGAGCGGCCTCATTTGTTGAAGGTGGCGACGAAGGCGATCGGGCCTTTGCCGGTGTAGGCGGCCTGGATGCCGAATATGAGGAACGCGATCATGGCGAGGCGGGCGTGCTTGATCTCGGCCAGCTGGAGATTCTCCTTCTTCTCAGGGTCCGAGGCGAGGCCGAGCGGGTCGAAGGATCCGCCCGGGTAGAGCCGCTTCTCCGGGTCGAGCTCCGCGTTCCTCTGGAATTCGATGTACCCGATCACTATCACCTCGATCCATATCAACGTCGTCAGCGAGAACGGCAAAGGTTGGCCCAGGTAGGACGCTCCCTCCACGAGCTCCACCTGAGAATAAGTTCCAAGTGTCACATGCAAATAAGAACATATGTCAATAGAATATTTTCCAATCGCCAATGAAGTTTATCTTTTGTTGCTTGTGATGCCAGTTAAATTTGGAACGGAGGGTTATTCCGTCGATTCCTGATTTTCTTCTCAATTTAGATCTGAAAAAGGTATTGATTGTTCTTGTTTTTAGGTTGATTAATGAATTTTCCTCTAGTTGGGAAAAGTGATAGGACCTTGCTATACAAGCTGTCCCTGTAAAACTTTGTGGGACTGCCAGCATTTTAAAATTTAAACCGTTAAATTAGGCTGCGGCGTGATTATCTAAATATTCAAACACTTGTTTCAAACCCTCTAAAAGTATACACTAAAAAGGAATAGAGAAAAAACCAATCTTTTTTTTTTTTCTTTTTCAGGAGGAACCAGCTTGCAGCCGACAGCCGCGCTGTAAATTCCTTGATGACGCTAGGGCAGGACCCACCACCACGACATCACGCTTAATACACCTAGCTGCTCACGCCAGGAATCGAACCTCTCCCCTCTTACGAAGGATCACTGAAGCCTTACCAGCCGGTGGTGAAAAAGCCAATCTTTCCTCTCTTGTAGAAGAACTAATTTCATGCAACTTTTGCACCATATAATAATAGGAAGAAGCAGATAAGTGTTGCAATAAACAATCAATCTTCCTTTTAACCTTGTTCTAATAGACAACACGCGTTCGCAATTAATTTCTTGCCCCCACCACCACCACCACCACCACCACCATCGTCATCGCCAAAAGCTAGGCATTATCTTGGTAAAGAAGTAGCCACGATGAAGCGAAGGATACAACACATGCATTTTTCAGTGTCAATGTCGACAAGAGGACCACAAAAAACTACCGAAAATCGAAGAGGAGGACATAAAGTGTGGACAAACAGTGGAAACCCGTGCTTTTCAAACGTGTGGTTACTTCCGAGGGGGAGTTAAACGTACCAAAATATCTTCCCGACAACCAAAGGGAAGCTGAGGAATTCCGATCATCTCAACCGGCCGAATTAGATTTCAAGAACAATCCACTGAACAATAATCATCTCTACACGGGATTCTATCATCTTGTGCCGTAATTATTGATAGATTTTTTTCTTTAATAAGTCACTGTACGTAGAGAGAACTGGATGGTGCGTACCTTGCCAGCATCTTGCCAGGCGACCCCGGTGAGGGCCTCGACGGCGAGCGCGCCGAGCGTGCCCAGCATCGCCCACCGCCCGTGGATGAGCTCGCACTCCCGGAAGCGCTGCAGCCCGAACACCTCGCTGTACGGCTGGAACGGGGTCGGCTTCACTTCGGTCTGCTCGACGCGCACCCCGATCACATCCCCGGCCAGGTTCTTGGCCAGGTTCTGGTCCAGCGAGTCCAGCTCGAACTGCAGGTACTCCGCCGGCTTCCCCAGCCCGAACGGGTCGAAGCCCCGGTCCCCGACCATGGTCCCGTCGAGCCACTCCGGCGGCTCCGCCCCCGGGAACCAGACCAGCCGATCCCCATCCAGCTTCCTTGGGGCGGGCTTCGGGGGAGGCGATTTCTTGCCTCCGAAGCCGAATTTCTTGCCTCCGAGGTCGAATTTCTTGCCTCCGAAGCCGAACCGGGCCTGGAACCGCCCGAAGCTCGGCTTCGGGTCGGCAATGCGGGTGCCGAAGAAGTAGGAGGAGGCGGCGGCGGCCATGGTGTTCGGGGCCACGCGAGTGGGTACTATATCTTAAATAAATAATATCGCGGGGAGAAATGGTATTTTGTTGTGTTCTTTAGAGTTACGATTCCTCCTCCTCCTCCTTTTTTTAATTTGGTTTGGGTTGAAAATGGGATTGGTGGAAACAGAGGAACGAAAGGAAATCAATGGAGGGGAGTGGGTCGGGCCTTATCTCAGCCTTATCCGGAGGTGGGGTGGGGAAGGTTTGTTTTGGATGGTTGATGGGTGATTCGCCTTATTCAGTGGGGCCCCCGTTTGATTCCGGTATACTACAGGAGGCCGTCGCTTTCTGGCAGGTATTCGGCAAGCCTCGCCCCCGCATGGACGCCGGGGAACGTAGCAGGCGAGAGAAGACGACCGTACATTCAACATTCTTCGGATGTTGCTGTGCTGTGGCCAGCTATTCTGGCCGTAGCGCCCGAATTCCAGGACGCTAATGGAGTTTGAAACCGCATACGCAGACGGATACTCGACTCCGTCTCTGTAGTTTATGTTCTTGATTGATGGAATGATGATGAGGGACCAGTCGGTGATCAGCTTGGACGTATGGTCCAAACATGAAATGGACCAGGGCCGACCTTATAGGAGTTTCTATGTGCGAGTGGCTGGGCCATGGTTACATTGGTTTGGACCGATAGGAACTTGTCATTCTGGACCTTGTGCTACTGCTCACAGGTCTAGCCCAAGAACGCGAGGCGCCTCTTGTTCAAACCAAAACACATCATGATTCATGATGCCCGTGAATTTTGTCTGCGAGTGTGTCCGAGACAATTGTCAGACAGTAAAACAGGACTGCTCCCGTGTCATGTGTAATCAAATATTTTGAAGATTGAACTATTTTCAATCAAGGAGTGTCTGATACATGTCAAGCGCACTTGGAAACATGAACTCTTTTGACACACAATATAAGTGTGACATACACACACTAGTGTAAGGGTGTGCTTGGAAGAGATTTGGGGAAGTGCGAAGTGATTTTATAAAAGATCTCTAACTCAATGTGTATTTACCAAATGTACATAGCATTTGGATAATTGAATTATTGGTGTACTTTTTGTAAAGTAGCCTTGAAATAAAGAGAAAAAAGTAAAAAGGAGAGTGGGCCAACAAAGAAACAACAAGATCTTGAAGCTTTAGGTGAGCGTTGCCACTTGCCCAGACAAGGTCTCTGATGTCGTCACCACCATCAAGTCTCGAATTTGGCCACACTCGACTTGAGTCCTAGAATCTAGGGCTCGCTACTAGATCGTGGTCGATGGGTCGGCGATTACTACAAGTGGCTTGTTGGCACGGCAATTGATCTAAGGGGGCTTGTTGGTGGAGGGACTAGTTGATGTAATTAGTTAGTTGAGCACGAACACCCCGTTGCAAGTGGCTCATTGGCATGGTGGTGTTGCAATCAAGCGGTAGAGATGGGCGTGTTCAAGGACTCGCCAGAGATGGCGGAGTCCAGCTGTGGCATGGTGGAGAAGAGAGGAGGAGGAAAGATTGCATGTAACACGAAGGTAGAACTGGATTTTAGATAATCTAAAGAGGGCAAGATGGGAAGAAAAAAAAAGCCTTTAATCCTTTGAAGATGTCTTTTCAAAAATGATGAAACCAATCTATTTCAAGCTTTCAATTTTATCAATATCGACATTTTAAAAGAGCTTTTTTACCAACGACCAAACTTTCATTCAAAGGACTTTAGAGGCCCAAAGTTTCTCGGAAAAACCGAATCAAATACAGCATAAGTACCTTTGACCTACCTCGCGACAATGACGCAAGGATAGAAGTAGAACATACATCTTCACATGTCATCATAGGACTCGCCTTAAGTAAAGAGAAGTTTCTTTGTCGAGGGGGGCGATAGTGGCTAGGCTGTAAAGAGAGAGGAGAGCCGGGTGGGTGAATCGGGCAAGGGACAAACTGTACGACCCCCAACAGAGAGAAGAAAAGAAAGAAGAAGGAAGAAGAAAAAATGGGGCTCAGTTGCGTTACGTGAGGAATTATGAATCGTGGGAAACCATGATTCCAAACGTGTAAATGTCGGAGCATGTCGCTCAAAAGGCAAGAAAGCGATGGCCACACACGGTCGCGAGCGACACGCCCAAGTGGACGACAACCTTTGCCCTCGCCATCATCACCATCGTCCTCCGGCCATCACAGACACCATAGCTTTCCAATCTCTCGTTTCTTTTGTTTATTTTCCGATTTCTAAAGGAAAAACCTATTTGACTTTTCACCACAGTTCGTACCCTCGACCAGCTGCTCCCTTTCGGCATCCACTCCTCTCGAAGTTGAGCGATCTTTGATAATTATATGTCTTCGGTCGAATCTTGATAATTATATGTTGAATAATTGCATTTTTTTTGGAGTTCATGAGCCTCTTGAAGTGATTGGAATATTGCTTCCCCAAAAGCTCTGATGCACTTGAGCTCTTTGCTTTGTCCATCTGCTTTTTTCATTTATGTTGTTGATGTGCACTTTCGTTGTCATCACTCATGTATGGGGATTGATTTTGCTTTTGCTTTTCCTGTTACGGCGAGAAAGCTTACCGGACATGGTAAGTCGGGTGCTCTCGTGAATTCCTGCGAGATTTGAGTCGAAATTCGAATGGATAACCTCAGTATGAAATTATACGTGCCTAAGAGCGTGAATCCTATGCCCAAGTCATACGAACATGGCCTTTTTTACTCGTTAAATCAAGCTGAATTTTATTAGCAAGCGTTTGCAAAACCTCGATTAACAGTATTTATCAAAGAAAAGTTTTCAATTTTCTAATGCATCAATTACACATAAGACAAGAAAAACAGTAGATTGACCTGGTTAACAAGATCTTTTGTTTTTTCTATTTATAAATAACTCATTTCACCCCCTCGTTGAATTAGTCGTTCTCTCTTTCCAGAACATATTGTATTTTTCTTAATCGCACAGATGTAATTATTAGTGAAGCATGCAGCAAATTCAATTGTAGAGAATTATGTGATAGACCGCTTCAAAAATTCTATCAACACACCTCAATTCAATCTCTAAAGTAATCTTCAGATTCATGTTATATGCTTTCCTAGCTACCGATTCACTCACCCGGATCGAACAAATTAAAAGTCGAGAGATAACGTTGCGCATTAAACTAAAGTTCATAAACCATCCGTGCCGTTTTCCTTTTCATTAAGTGTTATATTATACATGACATGAGAAGAGAAATGGAGCAATGTTCCCCTTTAGCAAGCAAGAAAGCAACACCTCTCAATAAAAAGTTAAAAACCGGAGTGCACAGTGAGACCTTTGGGTAACACCTGAACCTCTCTTTTACTTCTTCTTCTCCTTTTCATTTTTTTTTTTTACTGTGGCTTACCACTTTGTCAACATGAAAAGGGGGGTGATTGAGTTGATTAAATGGGGCGGGGGAGTGAAAGCAATTGCAGCGAAGAGGGGGATGAATCTGAAAGAGACACTATACTTGGCCAAGAGATTAAGTCCTAATGCCACTTGATTAGAGACAAAGCAGCAAAAAAGAGGCTATCGTGTCAACGAAGCTCATCTTTCACCACCCCCTCCAGGAAGGGCAAAAGCTGGGGGTTGAGATGCTTTAAGGACCACTCGGGATTTTCGGGTCACTTCCAAAAAATCTCAAATCTTCTCATTTTCGCTCTACATCATTAAGCATAATAGGTTGTGGAATTTCACACGTGCCAGACTGATTTTCCATTGGGTGATGATGATATATATTCCCTATTAATCTCTGCTTTCATAATCTGATGGAGAGAGAATGATCTTTTCGTGTGGCTTTATAAATATTCAAGAAAAGAGTTGTTCCGTTTAAATATGAGTATCCCGATTTTCAAATTTTGATTGATTCCTCTTAATATGCGTAATCACCCTCAGCACATATTGATTAAAATTTCACCCTGGGCATTTTGCCTTGATATTTAACACGCGTGACGTATATAGGTGGTTGGTTTGGTTTGGTTTGTTCCTCTATGGCTATGGTATAAGATGATTTCTAGATAAAGAGAGATTAAATGCCATTAAATGATGAAATAACTCATCTCATGCATTCATAATAATCAAGCTGTTTAAATATCGTCTTCATTTTTAGTATTTCACTTGTTTTCTGAAACTAAGTTTAGGGGAACAGATGGATTTAATAGGTGGACCCACAAGCCGAAAATATAGGGTTTTTTTTATTTGTCTTCTTCTCTCCCAAAGCAACTTAAGTGCTTATGTCATGGAGGATGTCAAAAGTGTCTTTAAAGCGGAAAGTTTGATTTAACGTCGATAATGGGGGTTAAGAATATTTTTTTTTAGTCTCATATATCTCTTAAATACATATTATAATATATATTTCCTGTTCTACTACTTGAATGAACGAGGTTTGTGCGGGTGGGTACAACACCATGATGATATTGATATGATTAGGATTAATCAATCGAGGGGAAAGGAAAAAAAAGCTTCCTTAAAGACGAATTACATGATAAAACGTATGGGAGATACTTCCTAATTTCTTATTAGGGATCATTAATTTAAGGGTTGCCTAGTGGGCAGAAAGCTAAATAACATCCTTCGTTAATGGGACCCGTGTGGTTTGATATGGCTCCATCATCTTATGATAACCCAAACAAAATAAAATTCAAATAATTATATGTCTTATTAACGAATGGGCAGTACACATTTGTTAGACGTGCTTAGTATAATTATACGTTATACAAGAAGAAAATAACATGAAAAATTGCAAACTTACTTTAAACAATTTCTTAACAAATACCTAGCGGGCGCCGGGTATTATTTAATAAAATTCTTAAAGAGAAGCGTATTAACTATATCGTGCTAACTCATGATTATGGGACATGTAGAGATTAATATAGCCCCTACTCTTCACTTTACTATCAAAGGTGGGCTCACCCACCGTGGCATAAAAGCATTTGATGGATTAGTTTTTGCATGAGCTGATGATGATTTGCCAATTAATCACAAATTAATCGGTAAGCGTACTTTCCTTCCCTCCTTTTTTCCCTCTCTCACCCTAAGTGTAGGTCAAAATTCAATGAATTTAACATTAAAAATTATTTTCCTCAAGCACTTTAGATAATTCAGGGTAAAATGACAATCATCGTAACAGAGCATAAACAATGTTATTTTCTGTCGATTTAAACTTTTAGAATTAATTCATAGTGAAATCAATTTTGACGAAACAATGATTTCCCCAGGTTTGTAATGAAGAGAAAAAGGAAAAAATATGTGTAGATTGGATGTGTTTGGCAAGAGGCCATTTCAACAGTGATATAGAAGCAGAAAGAACAGTGATAGCCTCCCTCATTCTATCTAATTGATGGGAAGTTTATTAGCTAATTATAAATGATTTATTCACTTTTTTTCCCAAGAACAAATAAAATAAAAATTTCTCTCTTTCAATGGCCTTTGGGTATCAAAAAAAAATTTTGCAAATTATTTTCCAAGTGTGGAGAAAAAAAAAGTGCTCATGATTCCTTCTAGAATGGAGTGGACCCAACGTGAGAATATTGCTTCGCAGGATAGAAAGAGAAGCCGAAAAAGGAGGCAAAAGAGGAATGGAAAGTGCGAAAAGAAATTGCTGCTCATTATTATACGCGGTTCAAAAAAATATACAAAAATAAATAAATAAATAAATCCCTCTTCATTTATTTTCTCTAAAAATTATATTGTTCTGTTTTATTTCACCAACTTCACCACGTGATCAATCCAAATTAAGAAAAAGGAAAAAAGAAGAAGAAGAATAATAAATGTGATCATGAAAGTTGGAATACTTAGTAGCTAGATCAGCATCTCTTGCACCTAATCGTTGTTTAGTGTTGCTCGAACCTAATTAATTGATTAGTGCTGTTTGAACCTCCCACCATTAGATTACAATAAAAATATAACATAAAAAATAAGCAATGAATGTGAACATACACCATGTAATATGAACAAACATATGCTTCTTTCTTAGGAAGATCACAAAAATTATATATGTGACTAGTTCCGATTAACTTAATTATTTGATTAGTGTTGCTTGTACTCCCATCACGATTTTAAATATAAAAAGGGTAGTATGCCCTTCCATATTATTCAAAATAATGAATTTGAACATATACCATGCAATATGAACAAGCATGCCTATTTTTTTGAGAGATAAAAAAAAAAAAATCCATATATGTGACATGTGACACTCAATATAATATGACCAAAATATTTGGCCACAATGCATTAGGCAATCTAGTCCTCAAATTTAGGCATTGCATTACCGCAATTCAGACCATGGGGTTTCGCAACTAATATAAAATTTCAACATTTGAAATTGAGAAAAATGTGTTTTCATGTCTCTCTCTTCTAATAAGGTCATAAATAGGATGCGACTGAAGAAATAAACATAGAGGACAGCGTCCGAATATTTATTTATTTATTAATTTAACAATACATAATATAATGCTATTGCAAATTGAAATGTCTCTAATTAATATGCTTGACAAGTATCTAAGAGCATTCGTTACCAAGGCTTTTCATTTAGACTTGAGTGCAGCAAGAGATAGAAATATTCATCATTAAATTTTTTGTCCAAACATGTTTACGTGACTAAGATGGTGTTTTACAGAAATAAATTGGTAAAGAAAGAAAATACGGTGATCTCCTGAAGTGTACATGAAATAGATTAGTCCTAATTAAGATAAATCAGAAACAATATCATTTTAGAGAAATTCCTGCTCTGGGCTTTTGCTAATGTGTCTGCAATGTCTTTTGACTCTTGCTAGCGTGTCCTTCCGTACGTTAGTGCCGTTAATTACGTCTAAATCTGTCAAAATGGATTAAAATCCATTTCTTAATCCATATTTAATGAGTTGAGTCATCCTGTAGATTAATCCTGTAGATTAATTATGTTATGTAAATAGGTTGTAAATGGATTTAGAGTGATAAAGTTCGAAAAAAATGTGTTAAATGAATTTACAATTTGCTCAAACCCAATTTACTTTTTTTTTAACTCTTCCTTCGTACTATATGAGAAAACAATGACCTCTCCAAACGGTTCCAAATTCAGAGAAGTCTTGGTGGGTTCGTAAAATTGGCCCGACTTCACCCTTATTAACAATAAGACAACTTTTTTTGCCCATTATTTTTTATTTTTACTAATATTGTAAGTTCCGTCGATTAGTAATTGGAGTATATTTTTCCTTGGTTGTATTTGATATTGTTATTTTTACGTAATATTCCAATCGTAGTTCTTATCATTGCAATCCATGGTCAGCATAAATCATCTTCTTCAATGTCTTACATTCCATATAATCAAATTTTCAATTTCTTGATGTTATTTGTTGCTGTAATTTTATAGATTCACTACCAAGTACTTTCTCTCATTCTCCATTATAAATAAATATAAAAATTGAAAATTATATGCAATGTCGAAAGCTAATTCTTCAGCATCTTATAATTGAAATAATGATTCTATTCAAATAACATATATACCTAAAGAGCTTAAAGTGGTTTAACATAGGTTAGATTAGATACGAAACTCCTTTTATAAATAGGTCAGGCTCTGATATCATGTCACAAGATTAGGCGAGCAAAGATGAAAGAACCGAAGAAGGAATTGTAAGTCGTAGGGAAGAAAGTATTGGAGAGGAAAAATATGCCTCACTTCATTGATTGTATTCTCTGTACAGCCATGTATATAATACAAAAGAAATAATAATAAAAGTAAGTCTATATTCTCAAAATATTCTGTGATCTTTTTAATCCTAAGATAGATACAAATATATCAATTTACAATCAATTTACAATCTTGCAAATCATATCTTCCAACATAAATGAGTTAATTACGGTCAAACCATTTTTGAAGAGAGTCGACTCACGCATTTGACAGTTTTAGCTACGTCACGTGCAGCATTAACTTGTACTGGACGAAAGCATCGATGGTAGTGGAAATTCTCATCCTAAATTAGTGAAATTTTTCTTTTGGGATTAGTTTGAAAAGTATGAGCATTTTCGTTCACGAGTGACTGTCTGTGGGTTTTCTTTCTTTCTTTTTTGGGCGGTCGAAAATAAAAAGGAAATACAAAAGTTAGAGGAGGCTGGCGTTCTCTCTCCTCTTCATATCTCTGGCCCAGAAAATAAAAAAAGGAATTTTCATTATGTAACTCCCAAAAAAGAAAGGAATATTTTCGTGATAGTTTCCAGTTTACACGTAGTCATGTCGAGAGAGAGAGAGATGATAAAATCATGAAAATCCGCCATTAATGACCTGCATCTCTGTCCTCCTCCATCCCCTCTCGTTTCTCCTTTTGCCAGATACACTCGTGTGCTTCCTTCTCCTTCCCCACCATAACCCCATCTCTCTCTCTCTCTCTCTCTCTCTCTATCGATTCACATATAAGAGCAACACCTACACAATCCGTATACACAACAGACGCTTATATATCATCATACCCTTCACTTTGCATTGCGGTCGTTTCCTTTTTCTCCACTCCATGGCTTTCTCCGTCACCATTGCCCTCCTCTCCATGTCTCTCGCCACCGTCCTCCTCCTCCTCCTCCTCCTCCGTGCCTCCCGCCGGCAGCGGCTCCCCCTGCCGCCGGGGACCCTCGGGCTGCCCCTCGTCGGCGAGACCCTCCAGCTCATCTCCGCCTACAAGACCGAGAACCCGGAGCCCTTCATCGACGAGCGGGTGGGGCGGTTCGGGACCCTCTTCACGACCCACGTCTTCGGCGAGCCCACGGTCTTCTCCGCCGACCCGGAGACGAACCGGTTCATCCTGCAGAACGAGGGGCGGCTGTTCGAGTGCAGCTACCCCGGGTCGATCGCGAACCTGCTCGGCAAGCACTCGCTGCTGCTCATGACCGGGGGCCTGCACAAGCGGATGCACTCGCTCACCATGAGCTTCGCCAACTCCTCCATCATCAGGGACCACCTGCTGGTCGACATCGACCGGCTGGTCCGGCTCAACCTCGACTCGTGGTCGGACCGGATCTTGCTCATGGAGGAGGCCAAGAAGGTCTTTTGCTCTCATCTTCCTTCCTCGTTTCAACGATATATTAGTATTTTATTCACTTCGAAAATCAGATAATAATTCAGTTCATTCAAACCTCTAAGATTCCTCTTTTCTTCACATGATTAATTCTCTTTCGTAGTTGACCTGAGGCGTTAATTGAAATGATCTTTCGGGGAGAAACGAATAATCTCATTAAAATATCGTTTTGCATGATGATTATGATGGGCAGATCACGTTCGAGCTGACGGTGAAGCAGCTGATGAGCTATGATCCGGGGGACTGGACGGAAAGCCTGAGAAAGGAGTACGTCCTCGTCATCGAAGGCTTTTTCACCCTCCCCTTTCCCCTCTTCTCCGCCACCTACCGCCGCGCCATCAAGGTATCTTATCGCTACTGTTGTCAGACACGATCACCAACAGTTGACATTCTTTTCAGAATCGATCTTTCAAAAAAAGAATCATACCAACTGACAATCATGGATATATAAAGTCGATTTTGTCACGCATGTTCTATTTTCTTTTTCTCGAATTATCATGTCACACGTCTAATAACCGTCCATTCACATGTTAATCGAATAATCCCTTTTGACCTTTCTTTCTTTCATAAATTTCTTTCATCGAGATTTCACTTGGAGCAACATAAACCCTGTCTCTTTTCCATCCAATCAGCACAGGAATTCGAGGGATAGTGAACAGAAAAATCAAGCGGACCCGAGTGGCCGGCGCACGTGTGAAAACGACACTCGGTTCCTAATTCGTAAGGGAATGACAGTGGTGCGATCTGCTAAGATTTTTGCACCGAATCAAGCAGATCTCATCGCTTAAGCGTCAGATATCTTCATAATGAACGATAAAAATCTCATGTCACGTCCCCCTCAAACTGACAAAGATGACCAAAGCCCATCAAGCTAGCGACCAACCAGAAAATTTTCCATCTAGTGGCGTGCTTAGTTTTGTCATTTGTCAGTCGTGGATTCTTGAACTCGACCGCCCCATAAAGCAAATCCAGAAAAAAAGGAGTTTAGTTTCGGGAAATTCTGCTTGTTGGGTTGCTAAATCTGTCGTTTTTCTCGGGATCTTTTTTCTAAGGCACGGACAAAAGTGGCGGAGGCATTGACTTTGGTGGTGCGGCGGAGGAGGAAAGAGAGCGAGATGGGCGCCAAGAAGGAGGACATGCTGGGGGCCCTGCTGGCCGGGGACGGCGGCGGCTTCTCCGACGAGGAGATCGTGGACTTCCTGGTGGCGCTGCTCGTCGCCGGCTACGAGACCACCTCGACGATCATGACGCTCGCCGTCAAGTTCCTCACCGAGACGCCTCTCGCCTTGGCCCAACTCAAGGTAATTTAGATTAATCACTGACCCGAATATCGCTTTCGATGGGCCTTCCACGCGTCGGCTTCTTTCGCAATGATTCATGTGCATGTCCAAGGACGGCCCCGAAAGTGGAGGTTGCCGAAAAAAAGGTGCCATTAAAGAATCAAAACCCTCGTTTTAATGCACATGGACACGACATCTATGGATCGAAGTTCAGTAATTTAAGAAGATGCACAGAAGAAAAGGCACGTATAGGGCCATGGAAAGTATCATAACACGTATTGAATAGTAGGAAAAAGTATGGAAAAAGTATAGAGCGTGTCATCATGAAAGTAGAAACTGATGTTCATGATTCATCATGGCTTGGGACTTGGGGAGTACCACCGGGACTAATGATGCCCCCTGGAACCGCACGCCCTCTGGCTTTTTTGAGAAGTGAAAAGAGAGGAAAGGGCGAGCCGTATCGACAAACCACCCTTGTCGTTCCCATGAGACAAGGCTTTTGTATACTTATTTGGGCTTTCAAAATCACAGAGGTCCCCCTCAGGCTAGGGCCGTTGAATTGAGGCCTTGTCGGTCGTAATTTTTTAAAAAATTATCGCATGAACTCGATACACGTGACTATAAGGGCCTAGTGCAAGAGAGGTTTTTCTCCGTTGAGTGGGGTTTCGACCTTGTGAATTTACGGCTTCGGCGCTGGTCCATGATTATGAATGATTGTGGAGTGGGGTAGCGTTCTTTGTAAAGATTGGACGAGAATGATTGCACTGAAATCGCATCGGAATTAATTATGTTGTTTTGAGCTTAGTGAGAGAAATTGATGATGTTAGAGTTTGTGCACTTTTGCCTCCCTTTTCCATGTCTAAGAGAAAAGAAACTACACAGATGCTCTTCTCATGACAGGTTACAGTCCAGTGCCCAACACTGACCATGATCAATGTCCCTAACCTGCTCTCTCTCATGTTTGATTGATAGTCAAGTGCTGATTCATATGTTTCTCCGTGTCGCTCTAATGAATTGTCTGTCTGTCATTTGGCAGGAAGAGCATGAGAAAATCAGGGCAAACAAGAATCGATCAGAGGGGTTGCAGTGGAATGATTACAAGTCCATGCCTTTCACACAATGTGTACGTAAAAGAAAAGGGCAGATACATTGCCATGAAGTCTGGTTGTGTATATATGTTTTTTTTTCTGGTTGACATTCTGATACTTCTGATCCTAACCCTGGCCTCTCTTTCGGGTTCAGGTGATCAACGAGACGCTGCGAGTCGCAAACATTATAAGCGGGGTATTCCGACGAACGATGACAGACGTCCAGATAAAAGGTAGTCGATTTGGTTAGGCAAAAGTTGCTACTTTCTTTTGACGATCTAGAGCATAGTTTGCATCAGTTCTGATTAGCTGAAGACCTTGACTTGCGATTCAATTCAAGCAGGTTATACGATTCCAAAAGGATGGAAGGTCTTTGCTTCGTTTAGGGCTGTTCATCTAGACCACGGGTACTTCAAAGAAGCTCGTACTTTCAATCCTTGGCGGTGGCAGGTAGGTGAAATCTTTCTTCTGATGCGTCTACAGGAACTTCCGACGTTGTATGTTGGAAAAGGTGACGTGAATTTTGTGCATACGATGAACAGAGTACCGGGGCATCAAGCAGTGCATTTAATGTCTACACACCGTTCGGAGGGGGGCCAAGGCTGTGCCCGGGATATGAGCTTGCGAGAGTGGAAATTGCTGTCTTCCTTCACCACCTTGTCACCAGTTTCAGGTGCCAAAATAACTACCACGAAATGTTCAGAACCTTTTATGAGTTGGTGTTCTATGAATGTTATATCAACATAGCTTCAAAAATTTTGCAGCTGGGCTCCAGCTGAGGAAGATAAGCTGGTGTTCTTCCCGACCACCCGGATGCAGAAGCGATATCCCATCGATCTCCAGAGGCGGAACATATCCTCGTGAAATATAAGAATCGGCGAACTACTACGGAGGTTGAATCAATTGATTAATATGGCATGGTTTTGGCTAAATAAACTGGGGTTGTACATCCGGGAGGGGAAATGGGATCATCTGTTAAAAGTATGTACATACATATGCAGCAAAAGACAGTGTTTTGCATCCTTGTGCAAGCCTCTTCTGCTTGCGCGTCCTTGCATTTTCAGAGTCTGGCAATTCATTTGCACATATAGAATTCGAATGCTCTACTAAAGCATCACCAATTGCACTCCTCAGTTCTGGCTCTTTGCAATTTCTTGCGACTGCCAAAAAAAATGTTCCTCGCGATCTTTCCCATCTCTGAGTGTTCATGCATGTGAATGAATGTTGTGACATTAATTCAGGAGCCTGAAGATAGGGAAAATTTGAAAAGAAAAATAAAGGATTTGAAGTGAGGTCATTTTTCTCAAAAAATGATTTAAACTTTAAAGTGGATTTGATTTTTAAATAAAGACTTGACCACGCCAAACATTTTACTCCCTTATTTTTCTTTCTACCTGTTCATCTTCTTTGTCCAAGCCATCCCAAAACTGCTTAACATAAGTGAAGATCAAGCGCGACTTCCAGCTCCCGATCTCCAGCCATGGCGACAGCCTAAAACTAGGGAACTCTCGGTTTGGGTCCGCCGGAAATGACGCTGGCGACTACCGGTGCTCTTGCAGCGGTTTCTGGGGGTGGCAGATGGCCGTCATGAGCGAGCAATAGCGAGAGGTCGAGGACCTTGAGCCCGTGTTTTTCTCTCTGCCCTCAGTCCTTCATTTCTTTCTTGCAGAGAGTCCGTCCATGAGTCCATGAGTATGTGCATGTCTTTTTGTTGATATCAATCAAGATGGAGAGGAAGTAATAGGTGCGATGATGCCCAAAACAGAGCTGGGTCTCTCTATTCACCTTTGCCCGACCCGAATTTGACTGGTTTCAGAAGATTATGCATGGAAGTTTTTCCAATTTGGGCATTATGCTTCTGCAGAAATTCAAGAACTAAGCCCATGTACAAAGAAAGGAAAGAGAAGCAAAAGAGAACTCTGCGAATGTCAACTGCTTTATTTTGCGAATTTGATCAATTGGACCTTCGGGGCATTGAGGGAAGGAAGAAGAAACAAAGCAAGTTGGGAGTCAGATGACGCCGGATTCTCAGATTTTTTTTTTTTTTTTTAAATTAATTAATTAATTTTAAATTTTATTGAGAATTTGCTCCGGACAATAATGCCCTTATTTCAACTGTCAAAAAAATCAAATGCTCGCTAGTCGGCCAAATCTCCGACGAGCGAACTTATGCCTTTATTTGAGACTAAGTGGATACTTCAAATCAGGAGTGAGTAGTTCCAATTTTCGTCTGAACAGGTTCCCTAATTTTTGGAATCCAAAACCTATTTTATCACGAGTTATAGAGTCGGTTCAATGGTCTATTCAAGTTCCAACCATACTCTTAATTGAATAATTACAGTAAATCATTACATCTAATGACCATCATTTTGTTGACATTCACTAATTACAAGCCACATTTAAACACATGGAAATTATAAAAGGTGAACAAAATAAAATTCTTAATCATAAAAATTGCCGAAAATGAAAGCTCAAATTAATGATTTTAGATTACACATTTATCATTGGACACCATGAAATGTCATAGGACCGTGAAAAGACATAGAATAAGAAAGATACAAAAACTTGTTATAGGTTCTTGGTTCCACCTAAAATCCGGTTTTTGTCATTCAGAACAGGTTCTCTAAGAACTAGAATTTACCATATATATCATAAAACTCAAAAAAGAACATGTTTTCACTAGTCCGTTTCTCAAGTAATCAATTTTATCCTAAAACCGTGTTCACTTTTACTTAAAATCTTTATTTGAAACAAAATCCACTTAAGTCCATCTTTTGAGACAATGATCTCATGCCATACGTTAATTTGGAATCTTCATTGGAAGATACGAATTAACATGTTAGAAAAGGTCAAAGTCACCCGTAAAAAGTGTTTTTTCATCCTTGTCTGCTGAATTCAACTGATGCTCATGTTGAGGCAGATCAACTTCTACCGCACAAATTCGAACAAAAAAACAAAAATTTTAGGACTGATATTTTGAGCCCTTCCACCTTTAAGCAAATATACAGACTTTACATTTGATAGGACCGAGAAAAATTAAAGAAAAAAAATCTATGAACTCTGACAATGACTGACGAAACCCTATGTGCAGTGGAGAGCATGTGGTTCGTCCGAGTCATTTTCGCGAATGTGTCGTCGCCTGTTAGATTTGACTCCTTGAGGGTCAGAATCCGACTTCCCTCTACTTGAATTCGTCTACGCCGCGCACCAAAATCAATGGCCGCCCCCGTGAGAGACCCCTTCCCCATCCGTAGTCGCCCGCATTCATTACCATGTTTAATATATGTCGCTCTGCGGACCTAATTGTCAACGTTCGTTTGGATGGACCAGTTGCCTGAAACCCGATCCTGTCCGAACGTGACAGAGCTAAATGGGAAGAAAAATCAGAAGTTGGGTGTGTGTTAGTCTCCTCCTCCTCCTCCTGTCAAATTCCCCACCAACCCTTTGTTTTTTTTACTTTCATTTCTCTCTCTCTTCTTGGAGAATCTTCTGATATCTGGGGAACCCATTCTTGCAAGCGGAGACCTGCAGGCATGACACGAATAGATTAATAATTTCCCCAGCTTTCAAACTTCCTGGTGGCAGTGATGTACGGGCATGGCAATTGACCATCTGCTAAGTGGAAATATTCAAATTTCGGCGTTCTATAAAGTCGAGAATTATTCCCGTGGAAAAGATCAGGACAAGCACTGTGGCCAGCTAGGAAATGGGGTTTCCATAAGTTGGCACGCCCTCCACACAGCTTAAAGATACAGCGGAAGAGGGGGCCATTCGCGGGTCACAGTCACTAAGCAAGAATCCGAATTCTCAAATGAATGTGAACATTGTGAATAACATGGAGCGTGTGTTAGGAAAGCAGGGAAGACATCAATTGTCGAATTTAGGCTGGGACCGCGTGGCTTTTCAGCAAGGTAGCCTATTATTGTAGAAACCAGAAGCCAAAAATAGCTTCCTAATGTTCAGAACTGGGCATGGAGCAGTGGTCCGGCACTATGTTTAATCAAATACGAACTGTGTCTATCTTATAAATTAGGTGAGGAACAAACAAAATTCGGTGAATAATAATGTTATCCCTCTGACCTAGAGAAACAGAGGAATATTATTGAGAAAGAGAGAGCACATGCAGTAGCAAAGATGCGCTGGATCTACATGTATACATAGCATGAGTAGGCATATATTCTAGTTAATGAGTTGTGGCTGTCAGTTGCAAAAATTTTGCGAATGGCGACCAAACATAATCCAATCCAGAGCAACATATTCTCGCTCTCTCTCTCTCTCTCTCTCTCATTCATTATGAAGGGCGGCTGACCTGCTCTGTCCTGCCCATCCCTAGTTGTATGAGGTTCTTGAGTTACTACATGAATTTGGTCAGTAATAGGGGGACCAGAGCTCAGATTTTAAAGATTACCTACAATTTTTTGGGCCAGAACAAAATAAGCTAAGCTTCACCAACCCTTTTTATGCGGATTCTTATGACTTCTACCCACAGGACTCATAAGCCATGAGTACTGTTTCTTCTTTTTATATATGAACTTTCGGGACAGATGGACATGGGTAATCTCCGAACATGTGCAGTGCTTCCTTCACATGCACTAGCCACTGCCCGGGATTTAGGATTCCAATGAGATTTTTACCTTACTTTAGAATATATACAATTGTTTTTTAGTTTTTCACAACCGATGTTGAATCCATTAACATGCGAGGAGGACTTTTTACTTAGAAAAGGACAAGGAGGGATCATGACAGGCATACGGGGCAGACAAAAACGTTTACAAGACTCGGCAACGTTAGCCGTGACTGCTCGGCGGTTTTGACCTTCTAGATGAACTCGCTTGAATTCTTCAACCCTAAGCAAAAAGATGGGATTTGTTTATTTCCTTTCCAACTCCCATTTTTTCCATCTATGGCGTCAGAAGTTTACTCGCCTTTGCAGTCTAATCTACCAAAGAATTCTCAATACAGAATGCGAAGTTCGAATGTTAATGTTCCAGCTAATGAAAGATATGCTTCGTTTTTTCTAAGTGCAGAAAAGGAAAAGAAATTAAAGAGATACTTACAGCTTCAATGTCAATCTTGTAAACGAGAAGCTTTCTTCTTTCCCGGCAACTGATCTTATACGCCACAACGACATGGGCAATGGCCAGAAGCCAAGAAGACATGAACAGAGCCATCTCCAAAGCTCTGGCATATCCTCCTCTGCTTGTATTCGGTACACTGAGCACGTAGGAAGCCTTCAACGAGACAAACGCCAGGGACAGCAATGAGCAAACGGTCGTTATCCCCAAGTACGGGCCTCTTGAAAGCCTCGGTCCATCACACAAGCTGTACACACCTGCAGTAACCCAACAAAACTGAAAAAACATCAGAAACCCGAACATTTCTCAGTAGATTCGAACACCCAATTCACAGGACGGCACAAAACGATCGCAAAAATGCGTCTTCTTTTTTGTTTGTTAAGGAAAAAGCAAAGATTTTCCGCAAACAGATGGCCTGCGTGCCGACCCACATAACAATTCGCGGTCCGAGAATGAGGATTGGGGCGCACGTACAGATGATGATGGCCGATCTGACGATGGACACGAGGGGTATATCGATGAGGGAGTATCGGAAGTCGTAGTCGGCGAAGTGGGCGGAGAGCCCGTCCTGGAGGGACGGCGACGAGGGGGAGCGCGAGGCGGAGAGCAGGGCCGAGGGCAAGAGCGCGTCGGCGATGACGAGGAGGATCGGGGCGGAGAAGAGGAGGAGGGAGATGAGCATGGTGATGAGGAAGAAGACGGTCTTCACCCCGCGCAGCACCCGCCTCGACCGCTCCTCCTTGGACCACAACCCCATCATGTCTTGCCCCACGAAAAAACAGGACTGCCCCAGTTGAATTTCTTTGAAAATTCTCCTTCGCTGCTGCCGCTGCTGCCGCTGCTGCTGCTGCTGCGGTGTCGGAGCGCCTCGCGTCGGGAAGAGGGAAAGTTGAGGAGCGGACGCGAAGCGAGTGGGAGGCTTAAAAGGGAAGAGAAGGAAGGTGGAGGCGCAGCTTGCAAGGTGCGATCTTTTGACTGGACTGGTCGTCCTGCAGGGGCGAGGCACGGAGTGACGACAATTATAAGGGACTCGCGTTGCACCCGCTCGCAAGTTACCAGTCAAACGAATAGTCCCCACCCCTTTCTCTCTCTCTCTTTCTCTCTCTACAGATTAACGACAATAACGATTACGTTTTCTAAGGAACAGGGAAGAGACATGTGAGAATCTCGATCAAATTTTTAGGAGTTTGTCCACTTTCTCTTTCTCTCTCTTGCGTCCTTTTCTTTTTCTTTTAAATTACCGGCGCAGCCAAAAAAAAGGGTATTTTTCTTTTAATGTGAACATGGGTTTATTCTGACCGAAAAAAAACATGGTTTATACAATAAAAAAGACAAAAGAGAAAAGGGGAAAGATGCAAAGATGGTTTTTGACTTGAATATTAAAGCTCCGTTCTCCGTTTTCCCAGATTTGGCGGGGAATTCCAGATTTTCACACACTCCGCGGGGGAATTCCCAGATGCGAAAGGCAAAAAAAAGCAAGAGACTCATTCTAAGAAAGCGTAACCTTTCGGAGAGGAAATCACCGCGTCGAAAATTCGAGGGGAAGGAAGAAGAAAGTTCTTTCACACCGCGTGCGATGTTTAATTGTCGTGTGGAGGATGCGATTCTTCGTCCATTTCTGGAAGCCTTAGGAAGAAGCCAATAGTAATCCTTATTCCTTAGCATTTAAGGGATTAGATTAGAATGGGGTGGATGCAATTACACAGTGCATTAGTTCTTGAGGGACTTTTTTTTTTTTTTTTTTTTTTTGGTCGGTCCTACGCTAATTCTATTCTAACACTCACTCTCATACTTTTGCCCCGCCTCCTTGCAAGGCGTGGGAGTCAAAACCCACTCCTGAAATGAAATCGTCCCCACCCCAATCCCCCTGAGAATGTGGAATAATTAACCAAGAAAAAAGTCTCAAGGATGGTGCTCGGAGCTTATGAAGAAACCAAGGTGTTATTAGTGCTTAAGGAATTAGATTGGAATGACAGGGATGCATGCAATTATGTAGTACGTGAGCTCTTGAGGACTCATTAATGATGGGAAAATTACCATTTTTTTTTAATTATTGTATTTATACCAATTTAGTTTTCAACTTTTCAATTTAGTCAATTTAGTTTTTAATCTTTTGATGATTTGTCAATGAAATCCTTTTACCCATTTTAGCCGAAAATCACTGATGTAAACATTGGTTGTATACGTGGCATGGTCAGCACTAATGTAAATATTTTTAAAAATTAAAAATTATATATATTTACTTATTTTCATTTATCTCTCCTTTTTCTTTTCATTTTTATGTTTAGGATTTTTTTTTTTTTGGTAATCTTCGATGTTAATGATTGATGATGGTCTTAACCATTCCTTGGAGTATCAATTTGGTCGAAGAAAGTTATATGAATGTTTGTTCATCATGTTTATATCCAACTTTGTTGTAATTGGGGAATTTATAGTTACACGATTTGATGTGTACCGGGGTTTCTAAGCAAGCTTGGTCCACCTATGCACACAATTATGACTCGATGGACATCGACATACATATAAGAAACATCAGGAATCTATAGCTATGTAGTCGAAAAGTAAATTTGTCGTTGATGGCAAAAATAGAGTCCCAAAAACCATTGGCGTGATGGCCCTACATTTTCATTTGACAATTTTCGCTCCGCGTGTAGTACGTGTAATTAAAGTTATTTTCGTAATAATTGGAGGATGAAAGAAGGGTTTTAACACCGAATTTTGATTGCTTCTTCTCCTTAACGATCATAACAAATGAATTTCGAGGTATATTTTCTTAAACTTGGAGCCTTGATGTGAGGAGAAACCCCAAATTACCAGAAGCTAATTAATTATATAATCCTCCTCATCACTAAATCTGCTTTCTTCGTCGGTCAAAACGGAGAACAAAAAGTTGGTGTTCAACGTTTCGTCTTTCTATCTGGCTACTTCGTCATTGATTAGGTGTGGCCTAACCCTACATAAACAAACCATGCTTTGGAGCCACACAATGCATTTCCATTTGCTCCACATGTCACCACGAACGATGCATGAACCCGAGCGATTGAGAATGCATAAAAATAAGCAAGAGTCAATCCGACCGGGGATGGCGGAACCGACGGATTCGAATCATGTGATCACATGCACCTTTGTCTCGTCGTACCATTCCCATCCGTGTCTTAATTTTTCCCTCCCCATTGTTTTTTTTCAGTTAGGTTCAACTGCAAATTTGTCGAATTTCTCCAATAAAGAAGAATAGCTTGTGCGGGACGATGGTCAGGTTCGTTGTTAGTTGCTCAAAAAGGAGAGAGATTCGTGGTAGTTAACCTCGGGTGTCGAGAAGCTGAATTGGAATGAGTGAGATGGGAAGAAGATGGCGCTAACATTAATGGGTCCAGATTCAATTGAATGAGCAAATTGAAACGGATCGCTAGTTTTGCAGGACAATAAGGGGATATTATAATCAGGCGCAAATCAAGTGGCCACCCTTCCATCTTGGAAGGGGGATGTTGGGGGTTCAAATCCCCACCTTTTCAGGGGAGATTGGGGTAGGGACGATTTCATTTCAGGAGTGGGTTTCGACTCCCACGTCCTGTAAGGAGGCAAGACAAAAGTCTGAGAGTGAGTGTTAAAGTATGATTAGCGTAGGACTGATAAAAAAAAAAAAAAAGGAACACTAGAGTCTTCCTTTTGTTCTATGGGGTCTAGATTTTACAAATTCAGACTGCTTTTGGGTGCAATATAAGTTGTACTTAAGTTAATGTAGGATTGCTTTTGTATATCCCTTTCAAAATATTAATACGTAAGATCGCTTTGCCAATGTTGGGTACAACGGCCCGGAGGATTAGGGTTTCAAAAGGGAATTCCGTTTTGGATACCAACGAGTCAAATCCAAAAATAAATACGAGCGGTCTCTATCAAACATTCTGGAATAATATCGGCATTCCGTCGGTCAACGAAATACGAGGGTTCGCCTTTCGTGATTTTTCTTGTTTTTATCTTATAGACCGCTTCTACAACGATCTAGAGTTTATGTGCTTTAAAGTTGATATAAGATGGCTTCCGTATCCCCTTATACATTCAATTCGTGCGAAAACACTTCACAAATTATATTTTAGTTCCATTTGTTTCGTAGAAAATTAATGATTTAGAATATATTTTCCTAAAAATAACTACTTGTATCGCTTACAAAAAACGAGTGAATGAAATATATTTATATTGTTCACGAAAGCATATAAACATTGATTGTTGCTAGCAATGATAGCATTTTCAAATTGATTAACTATTTCAAATGGTACAAACAATCATTATCAGAAAAATATTTTTAAAATTATTAACTTTTTCTCAAAGAAAATAAAAAAGGAAACCTTTGACTTCTACGCTCTTAATTTGTTAATTAGGGAAGTTCAAATTCCGTGCGGTCCGTGAGATACTAGGGTTTGACTTTTGTGATTTCTCTAGTTTTAACCTTATAGACTGCTTCCACAATGATCTAGAGTTTTTGTGCGTTAAAGTCGACATAAGACGGCTTCTGTATCCCCTTGCGATGAGAACATGTCCAAAATCATGTGAAACACTAGATAAAACTATCTTTTAGACTCCATTTCTTTTGTATGAAATTAACGATTCGAAAATTATTTTACAAATTATTGATTTTTCGTAAAACAGACGGGATCTGAACTTCCGCCCTCTAGATTTGTTAATCAGAGAAGCTAAAATCCAAGTGGAGCTCCCTCCTCTCTTGCCTAAATTCTCCACTTGTCAACCTCCTTATGAGATCATACACGGGAGTGGTTAAGAAACAAAAGATTGGGCAAAGGAAAAATGGTTCCTGGGGTTTAACTTTTTGTATGTATTTGGGAGTAAGTAAAGCATCTTTTATTAAAATGGATTGCATGCTTTTTCTTTGAACCAAGGCCTTATCTGTTTTCCTTGCCGACGGTGGAAAGATAAAAGGGACAATCCTAGACCCTGACACCGCGGCCAAAAAGGGTTTCGCCGAAAGGCCCCAAACCGAAACAACGGCCATCCCTTGTCGTCTCAACCTATCTTTTTATCTTATCACGATCTCCCATCTTTTGCAAAAGCGATCAGCCCCTCTAAAAGAGATTAACAATACCTTTGAATAATACCCAAAGTTACAACATATTCTCTTTGTTCGGTACAAACAACGTAATGCTACAGGATTCGCAGGAGTATGGTAAATTATGTCGATGCATACTTGGTGTTGACGATACATCACGTCCCGATCCACCCTTTTCTTTAATTAGTGGAAGAGCAGTTGAAATGATGATATTGACGAGGGGATTTGAAATTCTGAGGTCGGACGAATAGTGCCATCTACCATATTGTGTGGACCATAGATAATGATGCGGAAGATGGAAAAATCTCATGTCATGCCTAGTGGGGATTATATTAGAAGGGAAGAAAAATCAAACGGGGTTGCGTCATAGCTAGCGTCTGCTTTGGGAAGGCAGGCGAAAAGGATCAGCAAGCACAAAGCTTGAGTAGATAATAAAATTAAAAGAGGCACTAATCTAAATAATCATTTGACTAAACTTCCATAATTCCTATTTAATCCGTTCCGGCGTTTGCTTGGGCAATAAGATTGACACGGATTGCATCACGTCAGCAACTACCCCCTTAAAATTTAATTTGTGGTGATATAAATTGCTTGGAGATTAGGATAGGCAAGACCTAATCGGGGGGCAAAGGATTGCGTCATTGATTATGGGACCTGCTCATTGATTACTCGCGAAATTCGAGTTTAAGATGCGATTTGGAAGCTTAATTATGGAGGAAGCTTCTTAGACTCGGAAAGGAATTTCTGGAGCAGAGGGGAATTGTGACTGTCCATCCGTGAACATCTTTCTTGCGGAAGTTGCCAAACGTGTTGAATTTGGTTTAAGGGCTTGTCAATTTGTTGATGTCGAGTGTGAAAAGAAGGTATGTTCTAGAATCTCTATTTTGAAGAATTATAACCTTAAAGAATCTCAAATTAATTGGACGAACCTCGATTCAATTTATCAATTTAATTTTAAATCTTTTGATGATTCGTGGTCGGTAATAGCTAAATGTTAATCAATTCTACGTTATATAATCGGTATTGTCATTGATGATGGTAGTTTTTATTTTTTAAATATCTTTTTTATATAAAATTTCCCGTGACTATTTTTGGTCCTTTTAAGTAGGCTAAGCGATGGGTTCAAAAAAAAAAAAAAGTAGGCCAAGCGAAGCCGCCAAATAAAGAGACACGTGGCCTTGATGGGTGTCTGCTCTGCTGAGCCGCCGTGTTGGGCCGACGTTGGAATCGAATGTGACGGCCGCTGTCATGGCTGGCTACGGTGCAGCCACCGCACGTGCCTAGCCCTTGGGTTGCTATAGTACCAAACTGCGCAATTTCAATTATTATTTTTTTTTCTTTTGTGCTAGTTTTTAGATGAAGGAAGATTCTCCACTTGGATTTGGCAAGCAGAGCTAAGCCAAGAGTCGGCAATTCCCATTTTCCAGACAAACAAAACTTGGCATCTCGACAACAACAAGAGGATGAGAAAAGGCGACACAATCCATTTTCGCATTGAAAAATAGACAACTTTCAACCGCACCTTACATGATACAAATTGGTGTAAGAAAAAAAGGTGTTCAATCTTGAATTGAATGCATACTTAATAATAATATATTTTCACTTTTTATGCACAAACTACATATAATACGAGAATGAAAATTCACTAAAAATGACAAAACTTTTTTATTGGGATGTTTAACATTTACTACTAATGTACCCGTTAACAATTTTTTTTTTTATAAAAATAATTAGTTAATAAGACAAGCATTAAACCAATAGTATGCTTAGAATCGATTTTTGAAAATATCTCATTAAACGTATCAATTTATCAAGAATCTATTAATTTGAACTCTCGATACTAACCACCCATCTGAGTGGCGTTGCTGGCGGCGAGCTTCCCCCCAACACAAGGGGAGGAGTTCAATTTCCGAGCGTCGCATTGGGCGCCTTACCTGGGCGCACGTGGTGGTGATTTTCACGTGTCCTCTCTAGGGTTTGTCCCGCCGCGTTGTCAGCGTACGAGATTTCTCTGAGTAAAAAAAAAAAACAAAACTTTCGATACTAATTTTCTGACTCTAAAGGGATCGAAATAGTGGATTTGGTCTAGCCCGCCAAAAAAGCCAGCTCGAGACAGCCCTACACCTCGTACTCGGACGAACGATCGGATACGTGTCACGCATCCAATCGCACATGTAATCGCGATCATCGACCAGGCAACCGCTAAGGCTTTTCCTTGTACACGGGTTCCTTCAGACGAGACCCCCCATCATATCAACCGACCGAATCCCACGTCACCCGCTCCAATGGATGTACACGAGGACGGCAACTTCTCTATCTTCAATCTCGTGCAGGACATCAATCTGTCCAATGAAGGGCCTGAAAGTATCCGAAACGTCAAATCCTAAATCGACATCGGAACTGTTTACGTGTGCATCGCGTGGTCGAGGATAGAGATTGGGGACGCCTTCCGGAGGAAGTCGAGTGGGGCTCTTTTGTTCGTTCTTTGAACGTCGACCCACACTGCCCACGCGTGTCGTACGCGGCCTTCGTCTCGACAAGAAACCAATCCACGGTTCCGATGGGCCCGAAATCTATCATTTATGAAGAAATAAAAGAAGAAGGAATTCTAGAAAGAATCGAATTGAAGGTGGTTAAGCAACTTGTCTGGGAAGGCTCCTTGTGTGTTCCTTCCCGGAGTTGGGCAACGAACGTGTCACGCCAAAACGCCAGCACGAACATTACTTGTTCTGGAGGACGGCTCCCATCGATGATGCGATGGAGTTTGCGTGTCCTAGAAACTGAAGAAGCATGCGTGGAGGATTTCGTGTGATTCCTGTTCATCGTTGTTATTAAATGAATGCATGATTTAATATTTAATTATTTCAAATTCTAATATTCCCCCTTTATATATAGAGTGGACTTCAACCTTAACCCGAACCGTAGAAATATGTAATTATTGAGTAAATAGGAGTCTGTAAAATTTGAGCTCGGACCTTCTATTTAGTTATTTTGAAAGATTTTGTGGGATATAACATATGGTATTAGGCAGGAAGTCTTGAGTTTGAATATTTCCCGCCTCTCATTTGGTTCTCAATTGCGTGCTAAAGTCCATTTTATACATGATGGGGAGTGTTAGATATTTAAAAAATAAACAACACTTTCACGGATTAAACTATTAGAACAGTTGATAATGTTATTACAAAATTCCACGATGCGAAAGTCAAATTGCTTTCGATGATATGTTCCGAGTCTCCTTATTACGAAACACTCTCCATAAAAAGGGGAAAAAAACATGTAATTTACCACGTCACATTAAGAGACCGCGTCAATATCTAATGGAGAACCTGCTTGGGTCCATTGAAGTCGGCCGACGACTATTGCGCGTATCGTGCAAGGGGGACTAATACTAAATTGGTCAAGTGCCATGGGAAATCCCATCCTGGGGGATCGTTTTGGGCCTCATTTGAATATAATGGGCCCTTTGGCCCAGGAAATTTTTTACTGGGCTCCATTTGAAGATGATGGGCCTTTTTTGGGCCGAAGAGATGACCGGCCCATCGGCCCACCAAAGTTTCGCTCGATCGGCCCGCGGGGACTTCCCGAGTCTCGCGCGGCGCGAATTTTTCGAGTTTCCCTCCATTTTTTCCATGCCTCCCCTGCTTCCCTCCCTCGCTCGAATTCTCGCCGAACGCGGCTCCGCTCCTGAGGTAGAGAGAGAAGCTCGGGCGACAGGTGCTTCCCTTTTCTCTCTCTAGACCCTCTTCTTCTGCCCGCGATTTGATCTCGATCGCTTTGAATTGGGAGCTTCTTAGTCGGTTTCGTGTTGTTGTAATCCCAACCCTAATGCGCGATTTCGGCCTAAATGTCGAAACGGGTGTTGTTCTGGTCTCGCGTCGGATGCCCGTTTCGAACTTCCGTGGCCTCCTGCTTATAAAAATCCGATCTTTCGTCGTCCATCGGTGCAATTCGGGACGAGCTGCCGATTTTTGCTCTTCTTTTTCAGTGGGTTGGGGGGTTGGGGGAGGAGGAGCGTGGAACTTTCAGTGAAGACTGCTAATTTTGCTTTTCTTTTTTCTTTTTTCAATGGGTTGTGGGGAGGGGGAGGGGGAGGAGGAGTGTGGAACTTTCGGCGACTCGCGGTTGCTTACTGGTCTTGGCATTCGCAAAGTAACGGCTGTCGATAAGTTTAATGGTTGCTTGTGCTGTTGCTGATGGTCACTTTTGTTGTGGCAGTCTTCCTAGCAGGGATTGTATGGAAGCGGGCTCTGTGTAGATTAGTTTGCTGGTTTCGCTGTCTCGACCTGCTGATCTGAAGGATGGGAAGTTATTATGACATCGATGATATCATTGCCGAAGAAGAGGTCTACACTGGCTTTATTTGTTCTCTTCTCTCTGTTGGTTCTTTGGTCAGTTTTTACCGTCCTCTCAAAGACTCTAATTACGGGTTTCTGATGTCCTCGATGACAGCCGGTTTCAGTTGTATTCCAAAAGCCGGTAAATGGAGTTGGGATCGATCCTAGTGCAGAGAAAAATTGTGTAGGTTTTCGAATATTCTGGAGCTTTATCTAGGTGGCTGTTCGGAGTATATTAGCTTATTGTTTCTCTTTCCCTTATTTTCCCTTGCCAGGTTGACCAAGGATCAAAAGTAGAGCTGCCCTTCTGGCTTGCTAATGAGTTGTGCCAGAGAAATGCAGTGTCGGTACTTGTTCCGGCGTGTTTTGATGAAAAGTAAGACGCTGATCACTGTTTCTTATATGCATTGCCTTGGAAGATGATTCAAACTACATATGGGGTATTATGAGTGATCTCCATGGAGAAGTAGCATGTCTACCCTTTCCTCATATGACTGCAACATCATGATACACATTAGAGTTGTGGAGTCCTTGTTTATGGACTTCTTAAAGTTTCATGTTGAGTCTATTGTGACACTCTAATCGTTTTATATTGTTTTTGGGATAATGCCAGAACTAGACTGGAAATCCAGGCTGATCCTGCATGTGTGGATTTGAGATCTCGAAGTCCATATTTTTATGAATTTGGCTGCAAGATGGTGCCGATGTGAGTATTTTTTGCGACACCTTTCCCCTTCACAACCCAGAATCTTGGTGTTTCTTCTGTTGCATTCACCGAATACTTCCATCCGATTTCTAATTTGAACCTGGCACTGTCAAGGTCCTGAACATAAGTTTTGGTCAGAAGAAAAGGTTTTGAACATATTTAATTACTTCAACCTGGAGAAGTATAGGGAATTAGTGAGCTTTTACATGGGTAAATTGCATGGAGCGAACTAAATCTCCCCCATAGCTCAGTGGACATGCTCCCTGTATTGTTTTGGTGATCACCCAAAAGACTAAGACTTCGTATCATTTTTCAAAGAGGTGTAGTCATTTCGACTGGGTGTTTCATGTCCTTGAATATCTATCAGTTTCTGCTCCCTTAGCTTCTTTTCCGGTTTATTTAAAACAAAAAATCCATTTCTCAGTGGAGAATTGTTAGCAATATTATATTAGAGAGGCAAGTTGTTATTTTGCGGCCTCTCTTTTCCTTCTTCATTTTCACGGTAAAGAGTACTGCAGTTGGTTCACTCAACACAGCAAGAAACCTGATGATAGTGCATGCTGGTGAAAGTTTAAGATCTTCTAGTGATACTTCAGATGAGATGGGCTTCATCTAATGAAGCACTATTATATGATTGAGTGGTTTCAAGTCACAACTCAAAGTTTTGCTAGTTAATGTTATAGTTCTCCCATTTGCTGAAGAGGTGGCGTCTCTCTGGTTTAACTTGTTCAAATATATACATCTGTTACAATTGTTAATAATTCCAGTTCCTTCTAAATTTGAGACCTTCTTTTATGTAAACTTATGATTTCTCCTTGTTCCTTTTCATGAACAGTGTTGCTGATAGGACCCTTGGATTTCTGCTCTTCTCCGCATTTAGAAGTAGATATAAAGATGTACTGACTAAGGCACACACTGCATCGCCTGTGGCAGCTCCGAAGATTCTTTCCCGACTTACTAAAGAAGAAGTCAATTGTAAGAGACTAATTGGACAATCATGTCTGCTTTCTTTTCTTATTCTTTATGACGTGAGATGCTGATACTGTAGTTTCCCATGTAGTGTACGAGGCAGCTCAATCGTCTGTGGCTGCCTTTAAGAAATGGCGTATAGGTGGCCGGAGATTTCAGCCTGCATCTGTCCTAGGGAGGAAGAGGAGATCAGAGGAATAAACGGTGTAATATCTCATTCAATTCGCGCCACATTTCGACTTTAATAAAAGCTCCGACCTTGACTTGAATTTGATTATGGAGGAGCATTGCCGTATTGGAGAGCATCACGTCCTAGCCTGGCAGCAAGTCATCTGTCAAAGCAATTGAGATTTTATGACCCAAGGAGGTTGGTTCCTCTCCTCCTGATGTAAAGTTCCGCAGCGCAACAGCTTCAGTTCTTAAGCTCTTGTCAAGTTAGCTGTACTTTTGTTGTTCAAATTAATTCATGCAAATAGTAGTCATTTATGTGATTTCCGGACCAAGTAAGCATTCTACTTAATTTTTTTGTTGGTCTAAACTTTAGTATCTATACGGGACCGCCTCACTTCATTGAAGTGCAAGACCGGGGCTTGTTTTGGAGTTTCTGCAGTTTCTTCTCGTAGAAGAGTGTCGTATACCGTGTGTTGTAGCCATGAATGTCACTCACAAATCAAACATGTTACCACAAGCACTACACAGTGCCAGGCAAGCACTACACAGTGCCAGGCGTGCGCTGAGCTTGTTCAAAGCAATAATGAGTGCGGACGACATCTTTGCACTTTCCTTTTGGTCTACCAGGATTTAGATTTAGTTGATCACCTGTTGCAATTTCTGCGGAGGCGAGTATCGGGGCTTATAAAAAGCGTCTCGATCTCACTCATCGTAGGTCGCCTTCTCTCCGTGGTCTTGCACTGAAAAAGTAAGACCATCTAAATTCTCAGACCGATCGTTTTCCAAATTCAGTCAGATTGAGAATTGGTTTGGCGTTCATTTGCTCTCCTGCTCATAAGGCATTTAGACAAATTGATTTGCTATGGATTTCTTTAAAATGCATTTGACTGGGGAGTTCTCTGTCCTCTTTTGGCGAGACATTGCCTTCATGAATATGATCGCAATTCCGATGGAATGACTTGAGATCCTCCACGCCCTCCACCAATTAAAGCTGAAACTTCTTTCTTACCATATGAAATCACACCTATCATAACCAAGAATCCTTGTTAACAAAGAAAAGTCAGCATGATAATGCTGCAATCTAAAGCTTAATCTGTAATCTGATGCTTAAGCTAAGGTCGATGATTCGTCACATTACTTACCTCCATCGCCTCTTCTCATTCACTTCGTAAATGTCAAAACTTGGGGTTCAATATCCCTTTATCCTTACCAAAAAAAAGGTGCCACGTCTTCACTTCGTATCCCGCTGAGACCAAACCTTGTAAAGGGGGAGAAATGGACGTCACGTGGTAGGGACGCGAAAGCCAACGCGCATTATCCACGGGAAGAAAGAATGATGCGCCTTTTCTCGAATTATCTTTCTTTTATTTTTGTTCGGCCGACAACCTCGCGAAGCGGACACACACCCTCCCGCATTGATTCGCCCCCCCGACTGGTAGCTTCCACTTCGTTCGGATTGGGCGGAGAGGAGTGGGACCATGGGTTGGGGAGGCGGGGCCCACCCCAATCCTTTTTAACCTTTGCCTTCGCATCTTTCTCGAACGGGAAACTAATCCGTCTCCCTCGTCAACTGTAAATGGTAATGCAAACCTCTCTCTCTCTCTCTCGATTCTTGACTCGTCCCCCCCACCATCCCGTCCCGTCCCGTCCCGTCCGACAAACGCGCCTCACCCCGTTCTAAAATCACATCCTAACCCGTGCCCCTTCCGGCCATCTCTGCCTGGTTCTTGAAGGTTCTTGCTTTTCGCCCTTTCGAGAGGTCGCGCGTTGTTCGGTCGTGTTTCTTGGTTCGTTCGTGGTGTCGTGTGCGTGGGCGAACCCATGTCGAAACAGACGTACAGAGTGTGCTTCTGCTGCCGCCGGCGTTTCAAGCTCACCGCGCCGGAGGCGCCCGGGGATGTCAAGGACCTCTTCCAGCGGTACTCCGAGAACGGGGTCATGTCCGTGGAGCAGCTGCAGCGGTTCTTGATCGAGGTCCAGAAGGAGGGCGGGGCCACCAGGGAGGACGCGCAGGGCATCGTCGATAGGCTCCGGGAGCAGGGGCGTTTCCACATTTTCCACAGGACGGGCCTCACCCTCGAGGACTTCTTTTCCTACTTGTTTGGCGATATCAATCCTCCCCTGTCGCCGAATCTTGGGGTACGGCCGCGATCTCTTCAATGCTGCGTGTTTGATTGAATTTCGATTGGATTTCCTATATCTTTTCTATTGAGTCTTGACGATCGGGATGAGCTTTGCGATTCTGCACCAGCTGAGATATGTGGAGTGGATGGAAAGGCGCGAGACAACATCCTGGAACAGAGTAAATAGAATTTCGTTCCGACGCCTAGGTTCTATCTCGTTGCATCATCGAGTATCTCCTAGTTAGACAGAGTGATGTTATCGATTCTTTTTCGTATTCATTTCGTCGTTTTATCTAGAAAACATGGTCTTGACATTAGTTACTATGGCCGAAGCGACTTGATGTAGAAGTTTATCTACAGTAGAATTGGCTGAATATTTCCTCACAAGACACAGAAGAAAGATCTAACTTTTTGCCTTTTGTACTGAGTCCATTATTCAATTCATATAATATCCGAGTACTTTTTTCTTGTTTGGTGTCAGTTCTGATCAGCGGATGGACAATGGCATTCTACAGGAAAGATTACTAATTTCTTTACTTGACATTTGGTAGATTATTTGAGTCATTGGACTGCACTACTAGTGTAATCTTGACAAAATAGGGACGCTTAGAATAATTGATATCCTCGTGATTTGATATGGTCCAGCTGTTCGTGTATATATTTTCTCGTGTTCCTGTAATAAGCTTTGCCTTTAATTGTTCCTAGGCCTATTCCCTCTTACATGCACGGAAACCATATCCTAAGAACTGCATCAAAGCCGCAATACGAGAACCAATAAAACGCTAGGACTTCCTGCAATGGGAACAGAAGTTCTTTTCTTCAAGTGTTGTGTCAGAATTGCAGAGCCTGGTGTTGCTATTCTTCGTCTCTTTAAGCCTTTGACTACATTAAAAAGAGGGAAACTCTTATAGGAAGGATGAACATTGTGTTTGTAGATTAAAATATCACTTTATAGTTGATTCTTATAACCGTCTTTTTTTTTCATCTCTCTTGTTCAGGTGCATCATGATATGAATGCTCCTCTCTCTCATTATTACATATATACTGGCCACAATTCCTACCTAACCGGCAATCAACTTAGCAGCGACTGCAGTGATATACCTATTATTGATGCCCTGAAGAAAGGGGTTAGAGTAATCGAATTGGATATATGGCCAAATTCCAACAAGGACGATGTGCATGTTCTTCATGGAAGGTATGGTGCAAAGTGCTAGTTGAGTGGCTACAATGATATTGTTTCTTGAGTGCAATGTAAGAGGAACGATGAGTATAGTGTCTAACATTGTGCAATTTTTCTCCTGTTCTCATATTTAACTTGTTAGAAGGATGCAAATTAATTGATAACACATATATATGCGGACATGAACCAACGACTTCCGAGTCCAGCTCATCATGTCTGCTATTTGTGCAGGACCTTGACTACTCCAGTGGAACTTATCAAATGTTTAAAATCTATTAAAGAGCATGCCTTTGTTGCATCTGACTACCCTGTTGTAATCACTTTGGAAGATCACCTTACTGCTGATCTTCAAGCTAAAGTTGCTGAGGTGAGGTTTTGCAATCTTATGAAATTTTAAATCTTCTGTGTCCTGCTTATTTAGTTATCTTATTAATGTCTAGATGGTCACTCAAACATTTGGAGATGTGCTGTTTTCACCCGGTCCAGAGTGCTTGAAGGAATTCCCCTCCCCTGAGTCACTGAAGAAAAGGGTTATTATATCCACTAAACCGCCAAAGGAGTACCTTCAGGCAAAAAAAATAACAGAGAAGGAAGTTGATTCACAGAGAGGGAAGGCAGGAGATGAAGAGGCTTGGGGAAAAGAAGTGCCAGACCTGAGAGAAGATATTTTAAATGACGACAAGGTTGGAACTCTTGTGTATGAAAGATGGTTTAATTTTCATTTTCTTGGATCTTTATTTTGATTGTTGCTGTGTCACTTTTTCTGTATAGGATGATGATGGTGATGAAGAGGATGAGGTTGATGACGACGAGGATGATGGTGTAGGTGGAGATAAGCCACAGAAAAAAGCAGCTCCAGAGTACAAGCGGCTGATCGCTATTCATGCTGGAAAGCCTAAAGGGGGATTAGATGAGTGTTTGAAGGTCGATCCCGACAAAGTTAGACGTCTGAGCTTAAGTGAGCAACAGCTTGAGAAAGCTGTTGTCACACATGCAAAAGAAATTGTCAGGTATTATTTTGTACTCTCTACAGTGGATTTTGTGTTGGGCCCGTCATTTGCTGCACAAGATCGACGAATAAATCTTGCATGGTGTTAGAATGTAGAATGGCTAGTTACCGATCATGCAGAACTTTTCACACTTGACATAATATGCTTACAAGTGCTCGGCTTTAAACATGTTAATGTCATGAACTATGATAGTGGAAGCACACTGTGCCAAGTGATAAATTCGCAAAATGATTGATCAATATTTGAAAACTTAATTATCACTCAGACAATTTGGTATTGTTATGTACTGGATTGGGGAAGTACTCGAAAATAATGACGACCCTTGGTCTTTGTCAGAAAGGTCCCTATTGGCATACGTCATGACAGGTTTTGCTGCCATTAATCTTGTTTTGCCATATATCCTTTTTCCCTCCAAACTTCCGTGCAACGCTGTAACAAGATGCTGTTTGTTGAAACCGAAGCATCGGTTGTCATAAGATATCAACTCACTGCGAAATGTTTCTCCATCAATTTCATGAATCAAGCATCGCTTCATGTGCCTGATGAATGGCCCACTACAGGTTCACCCAACGGAATGTGCTGAGAATTTATCCAAAAGGCACACGTATCACTTCTTCAAATTACAACCCACTTATTGGGTGGTCACATGGAGCTCAGATGGTTGCATTTAATATGCAGGTAGTATTTTTGTCTGTCAATCCTCAGATGTTTTCTGTTTACTTATAAAAAAAAATATCACGCTTCACTCCTGTAAAGTCCTAGTAGAAGCGGTGAAATCATTTAGATTTGGACAAAGTACTATGTTCCCCGATCAGGGTTCCTCCTGCCCAAATGTTTGATGAGGAAATGCTCATAAATTCTCGTATGACAATTATTCGGGAGTTAGTAAGTTGTGCTTTGCACATAGTTTGGAGAAGGAGAAGTATTTGGACATGCCGTCATTGTGGAAGCAAGATAGATACTAAGAAAGCTGGTTATACAAGGCTTATTTACATCGTTTATAATTTGCAACTTATATCTAAGAGGATTTAGATAGGCCAATTTGATGCTCTGTAAACTTGATGCAGGGATATGGAAGATCACTTTGGTTGATGCAAGGGATGTTCAGAGCCAATGGTGGATGCGGCTATATTAAAAAACCAGATTTTTTGCTGAAGTCTGGTCCACTGAATGACCTTTTTGATCCAAAAGCTCCCTTACCCGTGAAAACAAAATTGAAGGTCAGATCCTTTTTATTTTTGGCCTCTGTTATCACTTGCAACCAATCTGTTCAGGCTCATTCTCTCAGTGTGATTCTATTGATGGCTGACCGTACGTTCAATTTGTTTTTTCTTCTCTAGGTGACTGTATATATGGGTGAGGGCTGGCATCATGAGTTCGATTCCACCCATTTCGATTTATATTCCCCTCCAGATTTTTATGCTAGGGTAAGTTAAGAGGGTCTTCATTACTCTTTTGTTGGTAAAAGTGCTACAAAGACTCAACAGGGACAAATGATGCATGCTCCAACCTTCATTTCTGTTATTTACCAATTGATCCGTGTATAGATAGTGTGGTTAAGAAACAGAAAATCCTATTTGCAGGTTGGAATTGCTGGAGTTCGTGCTGATAGAGTAATGAAGAAGACAAAGACGCTTGAAGATAACTGGATCCCTGTTTGGAATGAGTATTTCGTGTTCCCGCTTACTGTCCCAGAACTGGCTTTACTCAGGATTGAAGTTCACGAGTACGACATGTCCGAGAAGGATGACTTTGGAGGTCAAACATGCCTACCTGTCTCAGAACTAAGGAGCGGCATAAGAATGGTATCGCTCCATGATCTTAAAGGAGAGAAGTACAAATTTGTAAAGCTGCTCATGCGCTTTGAGTTTCTTGATCCATCGACTGAGGAATAATGAGGGCGCCATGACTTTTGTGTAAAGCATCACTATCAGCGTGTTAGTATTCTTGTGCAAGATTGTATGTAGTCTAGTCATGCTTCCTTGGGGAATCCGAGTTGTAAGATGTGTTCAGAAGCCACAAACTATCTGTTGATATATATAAATTTTTGACTTTGCATTATGGTTAAGCTCTTATACCTGTCCTCTTCTCCTCTTCGATGGTGCCATCAGGACTTCTGTACTGCAAGAACTCAAGTCATTTTATTGGTATATTTGTAACTCGCGGTTTCTAGTTAGTTATAGATAATGTGATGAACCAGCAAAGCAAGTATCAGCAAAATTTGGTCTATGCTATTTCTATTTTGCAGGTCATGTCTTATCGGTGCACACTGATCTCAGGTTTAAATGCTGTCAATACAATCACGTAGCGCATCTAAAGATCGCAGGCTTTCTCTGATCTAAGAACATTCAAGAAAGTGGATCTTAATCAAAGTTAAGACAGCAGAGGAAGACTAACCGTTCGGCCCTCTCTGCCTTTCGAATTACTCCATCGTGGTTTCGATGAAAAGGCCAGGTCGCATTCATGTCTGATAGGCCTTCCTTAACTGTTGCTGGGTCACCACGCCGCAACAAGAAGCAAAAAGCCATGCACATGATTGATGTGTTGCTGCAGGATGCAGCATCTACATCCTTTACTAGTTCTGGAGCCTCGAGTGTTACTGTCTGCAGAAAGCCAACTGGAGTTCTTGCCAGTAATGTCCCTGTATTGAATCGAGACGTTTGACTAGGAAAACAGGACCATGAAAGGGGGAATCTTTTTCTCTCACAACACCAGTGAGGATTTTCCGATCACCCTGACCCGATCCAATGAACTACGCGTCCATGTGGGTTGTTGAGCTTGTCTTTGTTATGCTGGCCCTCTGCAATAGGTTATGAACAAACACATGAATGATACTCTAAAGTGATTGAATGGAAATTACTTAATGACACATACATTTGTACTAATCTTTCTATAGAAAAAAACTATTACCACTGAGAAAATCATTAATTATTTATGGGTTTGAACTTACATTTATTGTGCACTTAATCGAGTAGCTCACGAATAATTTGATACGACCATACATATGACCTTTCATTAATTTGGATCTAGTCGCTCTTGAATAATGTCAACTTTATTTATATATCAATCATAGACAGTCGTCCGTACTCGACTTGCTAGATTCCTTTGATTACAAATGTATATTTTCTTTCTGTGTCCTGACCTAGTATATCTGGGTTTTATTGTCAAATGGCAGGGGAATATATTGTTGTTTTTCCTTATAAATTATAATATCCCATTTCAAAATTATTCGATTTTCGATTTACCGCATTGAAGTTTGGAACTCCTTTCTGGTACTGGACGGCTCACCGGAGCCCGAGACGGCCCCCTCAAAATTTGAAAATTCAAAAAGGAAAAAGGGGCCAGAGGACCCGTGAGGGGCATCCTCGTAATTGCGGCCCCGCCCAAAGGCCACCACGGAGACCAGACGACGGCGTAAGCTTCAAGTGAGCGTCGGGGCAGGGCGGGGGTCGCGATCCCCTGCGCCCGCCGCCAGAACAAAAGATCCGATCTCAACCGTCCGATTCCCCCGTCATAAACCGGCGCGCGGGGTCGATCTTCCCGATCGACGGCGCGGATCGTTTCGTCCGTGGGACCCGACGCGACCGGGGTGAACTCGAGGCGCGATGTGATTGTCGCGTCGCGGAAGGAACCCGAAAACCCCTTTCCAACTTTAGCCCTCCGACGATCACCTAATTACATTGACCGCCACTTCTTCTCGCTTTCTCCCCTCTTCTCCCCCCGTTGCGATCTCCATATTTTTCTGATCCGTGCTCCTCCTCCTCCTCCATCTCTCTCTCTAGATTCTATCCTCCGCCTTTCTCTCTCTAGGTCGGAGCTCCGCTCGGCGGGAATGGCGCGTCGACCGAACTGAGCTCGAACCTCTCCGCCTTCCTCGCGGTCCGCTCGCTAGGGTCTTCCAGCTCGTCAGGGCTCGCTCCGAGCTCGGGAGGGGACGTTCTCGATTTGAGCCGGCGAGAGAGAGGAAAAGCGCTCGCGAAGTGCCGCGCCGTGGTCCGCCCGGCTCGCTGCCGGAGCATCGGCGGCATCCGAGCTTGGTCGCAGATCTACAGTTGGTGGTGCCGTCGTCGTCGTCGTGGCCTGTCGACTTTCTGGAGACGTCGGGGTCACGTGTTTGGTGGAGAAATTATTGATAATGGTTGGAGGCGTGGGGGAGAAGCTAAATTAGATTCTTATCTATCGATAGGACTGGGAAGTCAAGCTTAGGTTTTTTTTTTTTTTTTTTTCCTTTTTCTGAGGTTTGTTCGTTTGGCTGCGAGTCGGGATTTTTTTTTTTTTTTTTTTTTTTGGTTGGTTTTGTTGTGGAGGCTGGATTTGGCGATGAATCGTAGCTTTAGGGCTCAGGAGTCGCAAATGCTGGGGCACCGGCAGCAGCAGATGATGAGGGAGAAAGAGGAGGATCTCGCGTTGTTCCTCGAGATGCGGAAGCGCGAGAAGGAGCGCAACGATCTCCTCCTCAACAATGCCGAAGAATTCGACGCTCCATTAGGTAAGATTTTTTTTTCTTTCCCGCGAAGGTCCGAGATGGAGTTACCGGACTTGGTGTTGGTAATGCAATGTAAAGCTGTGTGTTGGTATCTTTTCTTGGTTAGATGTTTAGTTATGTGAGTTGTGCTCTTAGGTCTAGCGAAGAAGAAGGCTTACTGGTTCATTGCTTTGCTGTTAGTGGTCTATGGGCAGGGCCCTTTTGGCTCATTTGTTGTTTAGTTAAGTTGGGTATCTCGAATTCTCAATTAAGGATTGAACTTGCAGGATCGAAGCCTGGTACTTCTCCCATATTCAACATTGCCCCTTCGGCGGCTCCGCGTAAAACTGCAACTGATGACTTTCTTAACTCTGACAGTGATAAAAATGATTATGATTGGTAAGCTGGTGTTATCCTTCGCTTCCATTTTCATTTGCTTCTCAACACGACAGAAGATATATGCTACTGTTGATAAATTTTGACATACTGTTGAGGCCCTTTTTAGCTCCGCTGAATTCTCTTTCTGTAGAATGATTGACACTTCTTTTAACCTATCTGATTGATTTCAACTGCACTAAAAATTCTCAATGCATGTCCATCTTCTCATTCCACATTTACTTTGGTAATTGATAAACCAAAAGATGCTATAAGCTTCTCATAGTCACTTTGGCGGAGTGACTGAGAATTATGTGTAGTGAATGGAGAACTGTCAAGTTTGCATTGGTATACATGAGTACCTCCTCATGACTTTCTCAGAAAATGACTCGTTAATATGAAAAGGTAAGAAGTTTTCAAAGCAATTGTTGAATGGGGATCCTTTTCTTAAGTTAGAGGAAATATGTTATGGCAGTGTTGGGGATTCTTGGAGCTCTACCGTGACCTTTTCAGTGATTATGGATTAGAGAAAAGGTTTGGTTTTAAAAGATATTTGATAGGTGTTGAATGAAGCAACTTCAACTTTAGACTCTGGAATTGGGGGAAAAAGATCAAATCCGGGACAATTAATTATTTAGACTTCTCGCTTTATCTCACATGCTTTCATGATTTGCATATTGGAACCTTGCTCACTTCATACTGAATACCACACATTTTAGTGAATTGTTCTTGAGCATGCTTTGAAATTGTTTGAGACATTTTCAGTTTTGATAGGTAGTTGGAAAGTAGATCTCATAGTTTGATTTCTTTTTCCTTAAATCAAATGGTGTTTCCTCAATGTTATCCCATTTTTAACACGAGTATATCATAGTATAAGAATGGCCATTTTGCATAGTTATTGTAATCTTTTCCACAAATCTATGTATCGATTTCTTTCAAAACACCTGAATTTCGGGATTTTATACTCCAATATGCGGCCAATAAGAAAGCATCTTGGAGCTATTTAGGATGGCTTTCAATTGACTGGTGGAATTGCTTTGTCCGTGGCTTTTCTTGTGAAAGATTAAATGATGCGAAAGTTGTATGTCATGACATGCCTACACTTTTTTTCTTATTTGGAGTCCCGGAAAGAAATATTTTGCTGGCTTTTGACAACACACATTTTAAAACATCTAATATGTAAAGTAAAAATTACAATTTACAGTTGAAAGTTAACAAGAGGGCAAGATCTTTGATGTTCATTAGCCAGTGAAAGAGATACAATCTGCTTGTTTATTAGAATAATCATTCATTACTCTGATTCCTTGAATGTGGTTCTAATTTTATTGAGAATGTAATGTTTCGTGAAAATGTTGAGGCATTAGGTTTTGCTTCTAAGATTTTTATTGGTTTTCTCTGTATCATTTCTAGGCTTCTGACACCACCTGGTACGCCTCTTTTCCCTTCTCTGGAGATGGAATCACAAAAGACTGTTATGAGTCAGCTTGGTACTCCAAAAGCTCGCCCCACGGTGCTTAAATCACGAGTAAGAGCATTTCTTGTTGTTGCATCTGAGATAGTACTCGCTTGCATGGTAAATTTCTGTCATATTATGCTGCACTTGCTTGGTGCTTAATACCAAAAGAAAATTTGAAACTGTAAGAATGACTGGCTTGTGTTAATTTCATTCAATGCAAATCTGCCTGCATATTATGAAGTCCCAATACTGTCTCTCTTAACAACCAGTGGCCCTGAAGCATTTTGCCTTTTGCGTCTAATGATTGATGGTGATGCCTTTTGGACTTAGTTATACATATTTGTTATGTTTGAATATCGAGTTTTTGTATTGTGAATAATTCTTTGATATTTTTGCTTGTAAGCATAGTGCAATTGTATTCTCTAGTTTCTTTTACAGCATATTGCATAGATGGAACTGCTAAAGGTATTAGCTTAGGGATGTTCTTAGTTGGTTGTAGATTCCCATTGTGTGTGGGGTACATCCATGCTCTTAGATTTTCACCTTTCCTTACCACAAGATATGTTTCTTAGATTGTCTGCTAATTGTTACTTAATTAGAAGAAATTCTATTCTTATTCTTTTCCTTCTTGAGGGTTAAAAACTGTGCTTGGATTGCTTATTTGGTCATTTGGCCATTTCTTTAGTTGGCGAATTCCATGGTGGAGCCACCTGCAAGAACCAATGTGACATCTAGACAACAAGCTTCCTCTCCTGGGTCAACTGCTTCGGGGGCAGGAATTCGCCGGCCCTCATCTTCAGGGGGTCCGGGATCGAGACCGGCAACACCAACTAGTCGGCCTACGCTTACAATGTCCTCTAGAGCCTCAAGACCTTCAACGCCAACCTCTCGCCCAACCTTGTCGTCAAGTAAATCAGCAGTGCCCGCCAAGTCCTCTGTTGCTGCTACTAGGCCTGCAGGTACTTCGACCAAGCCTGCAGTTTCAGCTGCAAAGCAATCAGCTCCTACCAGATCATCGACTCCATCAAGGTCAACAGCGAGATCTTCAACACCAACCGCCCGTCCCACCGTTAACCCACCAAAACCGGCATCAAGGGCAGCAACACCAACTCGCCGACCATCCACAACATCAACTGGTTCCACTGTATCTGCACCTCCTGCAAAAGCCGTGTCCTCTACTATTGCAAAATCTGCTTCAACAATGTCAAGAAATCCAGTGCCTTCACGTGGAACTTCCCCTACAACGAAATCGAGACCATGGAAACCTTCAGAGATGCCGGGTTTCTCTCTTGATGCTCCTCCTAACTTGCGAACAACTCTCCCTGAAAGGCCGCTTTCAGCTACTAGGGGTAGGCCTGGGGCACCCAGTTCTCGATCGTCTTCTATTGAGCCTGGTCCAACTACAAGACCAAGAAGACAATCATGCTCGCCATCGAGAGGGCGCCCTGCCAATGGTGTCCTTCATACAAGTGGAGGCTCTGTTCCTGCAGTGAGTCGTGGGCATCCTAAAATAAATGACAATGTGAGCCCTGTATTAATTGGAACGAAAATGGTGGAAAGGGTAATGAACATGCGGAGACTAGCACCACCGAAGCAAGATGATAAACATTCTCCTCACAGTAACATGTCTGGGAGGTCGGCTTCTTCACCAGATAGCTCAGGCTTTGGCCGAACACTATCCAAGAAATCCTTGGATATGGCTATAAGGCATATGGTATGTTCCTTTTTCTTCTTTTGCATAACATTGTTAACTAGTTTATTGCTTATACTGCTTGACATGGTTACTCTTTTCAGGCTTGAAGATCATTTCTCTCTTTCCATATCTAATGTTTGACTACTCAGGGCAATGTTTCAATTAAATTGATGTTATTTTGTGATGTGATTGTACTTAAACTCAATCCAGGACATAAGGCGGAGCATTCCCGGGAATTTGCGACCATTGATGACGAATATACCTGCTTCATCCATGTATAGCGTGAGATCTGGGCCTACAAGAAGTAGGACAGTTAGCGTGTCAGACTCTCCACTTGCGACAAGCAGCAATGCCAGCTCTGAAGTGAGTGTGAATAACAACGGTCTGTGCGTGGAGGGGAACGGACTGGATGATGATATTACCAGTGATCGGGATGGTCATTCGCCCATGCGTGGCAGGCGATTGTAGGTAGGTGCAGTGATGAATTGGAGTCATTCATTGTTTTGAATCGGGATCCGCAGGATTGATGAAGAGAAATGTGCCTGGAAAGGACTTAGGAGCTTCACGTTGATGGTATAAATTGTACGAGTTGGCTAGGAAGGCTGGCTGTTGAGGGCCTCTTATTGAGGTCCGTGTATTAGTTAATGTCGGCGAATCTAGCTAAACTCTCCTTATTTTTTATGAACGGGAGTTATGGTGAACAAGCTTTAGAAAGTTGTACCCATCCTGTCGACTTGTTCCTTATTCTCGTGCTCATGTAGTTTCTATTGTTTAGAGCGCGTTTTGACATCTACTCACTACTTAGCGCGATGTAAGCTAAGAGAATCTTGATTATGTAAATCGCAAATGGTCTCCTCAATCGGGCCTTCTCATCTATTCACTTTTATTTTCGTCTTCTTCAAGCCAGAGTTTATTGGTTGGTGGAAGAAGGTGGAGCGAGAGAAAATGCTTCGTCTTCTCCTTTCTGTTGCATTACAAAAGCTAGTTTGTGGATGAATATTATTCCTAAATCCTTAATATCGCTAGAGATGCGTCGATATTATATTTTGCCCTCGGAAGAATTTATGACGACCAATTCGAACGGGCGGTTGTGGATATCCTTCATGAACACCCGGTGCCTACGTGGAGAACTAGAACGAATTTGAGATAGTGCTGGTGGTACAGTCTCGCCGCGTCGTTTTCCTACAAGGAAGAATGGGAGGCACACTATTGGGGCACACTATTGGGGCATTGACTGGGTCTAAGTTCTAACTAGAGCTGTTAAACGGGTGGGTCGGGACGAGTTTGGGTCGGGTCATTAATGGTCCGACCCAAATTGACCATTAACTTATTTATAATCCATATTTGCTTAATGTAAATTTTCCGATCGACTCATATTCAATCTATGCCTGACCCAACCCATATTAGTAAAATATTTTTATATTTAACCAAATTTAGAAAAACTTATTCTTATGTTATTTTTAAAGATTATATTACTAAAATACTTATGAGCTTATTTCTTATATATATTATTTTTTTTAAAATGGTAATGCTAAAATAATTTTATACAACACAAATTTAATGGACAATTTTATAATTTTTAAAATAATTATTTTAAAAAATAGAATTTAATTAATTTTTATTTTTTAAAATAATTTTTTAATTATCTTTATTTTATTTTTAAATATAATTTTTTTTTTTTTCTTTTTGTCCTTCTTTTTCTTTGGTCGGCCGTCGGCCCACAGGCGAGCCTTGAGCTCGCCGACGCCGGCGAGGCTCGAGCCTCGTCAGCCGTTGGCGAGGCCTCTGCCTCGCTAGATCTGGCGAGCTCGAGGCTCGTCGGTGTCGGGCAGCTTGAGCTCGCTCCTCACCGAATCTGGTGAGGCTCGAGCCTTGCCTCACGCCGGCGAATTTGAGTCTCGCCGGGCGTCGGTGGCCTCACTAGATCCGGCGAGGGGTGAGCTCGAGCTCGCTCGACACCAGCTCGCTCGAGGCTCGCACAGTCGGTTGCCGCCCATTGCCGTCTTTGGCGCCAGGATGAAGAAGAAAGAAAAAAAAAAGAAGAAAGAAAAAAAAAGGAAAGAAAAAGAAAAAGAAAATAAAAAATAATTATAATTTCGGTTTTTTTTTTTTTTTTTTATAAATATTTTTGTAAAGTTAAAGAGAGAAAAGAGAAATTATGAGGTTTTTGGTGAAAATAAATGGGTTCATTTTTAATGGGTTGATAAATGGGTCTTCAATGGGTGTAGAGCTGACCCGTTTAAGACTTATATATCTTACTCTCTTTATTTTTAAAACCCATTTATGGGTGTTTTGATAAATAAGACTTGATCCATTAATGACCCATTTAAATATAAATGAGTCCATAAATGGGTGAATGAACCATTTAACACCTCCTAACCAAGACATGGAAGTCAAGAGTTGAGACGGAGCACGTCAAATTGGACCGTCTGGGTGCAAAACACGTGGTATTGAAGATATGTTTGAATCGGCCGAAACGATTGTCGTTGAGTACTTTAGATTCTTGTCAGTTTTCTTTCTTTAAGTCAAATAAACTACACGCGAAGGACGGTAGGAGGAAATTTCTGCCTAATTAGACTGCAAAGAGACAAAGCTTGTTGGGAACTGAACGTGGTCTACTATGCATATTGTGGAATAAAAATTTATGGGCTCTGTCTGGTTTAAGAGAAGTTGTCGATTTTTCATTCTCAATTTCCAAAATCTAAGTGCTTGGCAAATTTTTTTTTTTTTAAATTACTTTCAAAAGGAAACACAGGGCAGTAGGAGATGACTCAAGTCAATCTGCCACTGATGACTCAAGTCAATCTGCCACTAATCTGTCTATTTTATGGAAATCATGGCATGCTCTTTTCCTATTAATTCTCATTTGCTATGTTGTGGAAAGTCGATTTCACCCGATGTCTGTCTTCATTAATTTTTTTTATTTTAATTCTGCCGTAGAGAGACAGCTAGGAGGAATGTCACATCTTTCTTGTTTTTTAGCAGCCAACTTGTCCACTCACTTATGCCAAGTTGATGCAGATAAATGACTCCTGTGAGACCAAAATAAGTAGCATTGACACGCGACATAAACATGCGACACGACACGACACGGCATATTATTTCTAAAAACTAGAGAATTTTGACACGTTACGACACGTTGTATATTAAATAAATATTTTTATTTTTAATTAATTGAGCCTATAATAAATTTACACTAATATTTTTAATAAATCAATTCATTAGAAATTCGAAAGATATATTCATAATTAATGCGAAACATGTTTTTAACTTTAAGAAAAGTTATTGATGAAACTAATGACCAATAAGAAATTAGAATCAATTTATTTAAATAAATCCATGATTTTCTATAATGATCAAAATTTATCATTATTCAAAATTCTATACTTTTATTTTTCGAAATTACTTTTTACTTCTTTCCCTCGTCCATTTCCCTCCACCCCAAATTTATTTCTTTTTTTTCCCTCCCCCACCACGTGACAGACAAACAGACAGGCTGTCACTTCCCCTCCCCTCAAACTCAAAAGTCACGTCATGAGTCCCCATTTTTATATTACTTTTTAGTTCACTTATCAAAAACCCTAGCTATCCTCCTTTTCCTCCTTCTCGCCGCTTGCCGCACGACCCCCTTCCTCTCCTCTTCCTCTCAATCCTTCTCCTAGTCCTCCTTTTTATATTACTTTTTAGTTCACTTATCAAAAACCCTAGCCATCCTCCTTTTCCTCCTCCTTCTTGCCACTTGCCGCATGACCACTTTCCTCTCCGCATGACCCCCTTCCTCTCCTCTTCCTCTTTATCCTCCTCCTCATTGCCGATCCATCGCAACAGTGGCGACCCTGCCTCAGTTTCTGCTCTCTCTGGCTGTCTCTCGCCGTTGCAGTGGTCCGTTGTGTGGCTTCGTCTCGCTAGTGGGAGTTTGCTTTCTCTATCTTCTTTCTCTCTGTTCGGCTCTTTCTCTCGCCGTCACACGCGGCCTCGTCTCTGCTCCCTTGTCTCCACCCTCCATTGTCTTCCGGACACGCATGTCAAAACGTGTGTCGGATTTTCCGACACACCCGACCATATTCGAGCGTGTTGGACACGACACGGAAACACGGGCAACATGTCCATGCTTCATAGCCTAAATCCTCCTCCACTATAAATCTCCTCTCAACGTGGTGGCTAAACCATAGCTAAATTACACATCCCATCTCTCATTTCTTCTTAATCTCCCACCACATCACTTCAGTCCACTTCTGCTTTGAGTTATGCAAATCTCGGGCTTCACTTCTGCAAACTTACAATTTCGTTGCTTCATTTTTGTGATTGCTATTGTATCGTGCTTTGTAGGAGTATCCTTAGCATCAAATGAAACTGACAAATCCGCATTGCTTGCATTCAAGGCTGGAATAACTAATGACCCTCTCAGGGTGTTAGATTCCTGGAACAATACGGTCAACCTCTGCCAATGGTATGGCGTTACATGCGGTCGCCGGCATCCCAACAGAGTCACTGTGTTGGTGCTGTATTCCCAAAAACTCTCAGGGTCCATCTCCCCTCACATTGGGAACCTTAGCTTCTTAAGGGAATTGAGGCTCTATAATAATAGCTTTTACCATGAAATCCCTCCGCAAATCGGGCGATTGCACCGGTTACGTATCTTGTCGCTAATCAATAATTCTCTCACTGGCGAAATCCCCAAGAACATATCAGGTTGCCGTGACCTTTTTAGCGTCGGATTGTCTGGAAACCAACTGAGTGGAGAAGTGCCTCCAGAGATAGGTTCTTTGACGAAGCTTCGGTTTCTTGGTGTAGCAGTAAATAATCTAACAGGAAGTATCCCTTCTTCAATTGGCAACTTATCATCATTGGAGGAGGTTTCTCTTTGGAGGAATTACTTAAGCGGGAGTCTTCCTCGAGCTCTAGGCCAACTGACCAAGCTGACAGTACTTTCTTTGTTACAAAACAGGTTGTCTGGTATGGTTCCACCTTCCCTCTTCAATTTATCTTCATTGGAAATATTTGAGGTAGGATATAATCAGATAGATGGAAGTCTTCCCACTACAATAGGCTTTGGTCTCCCCAACTTACAATATTTCAGCATCGCCTCAAACCAATTTGTTGGCTCAATCCCCCCGTGGATACCTAATAATGCTACAAAGCTAACGGTACTTCAACTTTCAAGCAACAAATTCTCAGGGAAAGTACCATCTTTTGAAAGTTCGCATAACTTTCAAATTTTCAACATTCAACTTAATCTCCTTGGAAGTGGGGGATCTGGTGACTTGAAATTCCTTTGCTCATTAACCAATATCACTAGCTTACTTGTCGTAAGTGTTGCTGGTAATAGATTCGGTGGGCTATTGCCGAGATGCATTGGTAATTTGTCCATTGCTATCAAACAATTAGCTTTTGGAAATAATCTTATCATTGGTGAGATTCCTAGGGAAATCGGCAATCTTGTGAACTTAGAGATCTTGGGGATGGAAACCAACATTTTTTCAGGTGCTATCCCGATTGATTTGGGAAATCTTCAAAATCTGACGATTATGAGTCTCTTTGATAACAATCTATCAGGGGTAATTCCATCCTATTTGCAGAAGATGAAGCGATTGTTAAAATTAGATCTTTCCAGGAATCACTTTCATGGACTCATACCTTCACATCTAGATAACTGTAGTCTAACGGAGCTCTATCTTTCTAACAACAATCTTAGTGGTTCCATATTCCCGGCGGTTAAAAGTCTCATTTATCTAGACTTGTCTAACAACCATTTGAGCGGGGCCCTTCCAGCGGAAGTGGGGCAAATTGACCATTTAAATACTATGGACATCTCAGGCAATATGTTTAGTGGTGAAATTCCAAGCACTCTTGGCGATTGTAATGCATTGGTAGTATTAGTAATGAAGGATAACCACTTCCAAGGATCCATTCCTCAATCAATTAGCTCATTAAGAAGTATTGAGGCATTGGATCTTTCGAATAACAATCTCTCAAGTGAGATTCCGAAGTTCTTAGCGACATTCGATTTCTTGAAATTTCTGAATTTATCCTATAACAATTTTGAAGGCATGTTACCAACCGAAGGAGTCTTTAAGAATGCGAGTGCCACTTTTATTGCTGGAAACAACAAGATATGTGGAGGAATCCCGAAATTTCGGCTACCTAAATGCGTCTCCAGACACTCCAAGAGCAAAGGAGTAGTTCATAAATGGAAACTCTTGCTCTCTACTATTTTTGGGCTTCTAGGGGTGGTTATCGTTCTCATTTTTGTGTATGTATGTTGGCTGAAGAAGAAGAGAGCACAAGAACCAACTTCAAGTTCCATAGCTGGAAGCTGGCAAAACTTATCTTATGGAACTCTTCTCAAAGCAACTGATGGTTTTTCTTCAGCTAATTTGATTGGTGTTGGTAGTTTTGGATCAGTTTACAGGGGAATACTCCAGGAGAATGGGACTAATGTTGCCGTGAAGGTGCTTAATTTAACGCACCAAGGCGCTCTCAAGAGCTTCAAAGCCGAGTGTGAGGCCCTAAAGTGTATCAAACACCGAAATCTTTTGAAGATACTAACAGTATGCTCAGGTATTGATTATAACGGAAATGACTTTAAGGCTTTAGTCTTTGAGTTCATGGTCAATGGTAGCCTCGAAGAGTGGTTGCACCCATGTCCAATACCAACTGATGTGGATGGGCCCTCAAAATTTTTGAATCTCATCCAAAGGATAAAGATTACCATTGACATTGCTTTTGCATTGGAATATCTTTATAACCAATGCCACAACACCATAGTTCATTGTGATCTAAAGCCAAGCAATGTTCTTTTAGACGCAGAAATGGTTGGACATGTTGGTGACTTTGGATTGGCAAAGTTCGTCCTTGAATCCACTTCTTACACGAACACAAATATAAGCTCAGTTGGTTTGAGAGGAACAATTGGTTATATTGCTCCAGGTATGTCCCCTTGTGTCTCTAGCTCCCTCAAATGAAAAATTTGTTTATCACAAAATTGCTGATGCATCTTTTCACAAAACTTTGGACTTCAAAATGAGATTGTGCTCATGCTATTTTCTTGTAACTCAACCATTTGTGGTTCTTGATAAGTGCAGAATATGGAATGGGAAGTGGGGTTTCTATTGAAGGGGATGTCTATAGTTATGGCATCCTCATGCTAGAGATGTTCACAGGAATTAGTCCGACAAATGAGATATTCAAAGAAAATTTCAACCTTCGTAATTATGTTGAGGAAGCTTTGCCTAAACGAGTCCTAGAGATTACCGATCCGATTCTAGCTCAAGAAGTAGAGAGCAATGCAGGCCAAAGCAGAAAGAGTACAATCCAAAATTGTCTGCTAATGATCTACAAAATTGGGATTGCTTGTTCAGTTGGAGTCCCAAGAGATCGAATGAGCATCACAGATGTAACAGCTCAACTATGTTCGATTAGGGACAGACTTTACGCAGCTGGCTTATGAGGATAGGAGTTATACTAAAGCAGTAAGTTTTTTTAGTACATCCTGCAAATCATGCCAAACTGAACCACTTACGCATTGACAAGCACCTGACTTTACGCATTTTTTTCTTTTTTCATATCTAGATAAACTCAATTGTCTGATAATGCGAAGATGGAGCCATGGAAGTAATAAGATCATCATGCAGAACCAAAGTGGCTTGGAAAAATAGTGAAGCCATCCGATGAACCAAAATGGCTTGGAACCGCTATGGCATATGGGAACCTTTAGTTGACTCGAATTCAATGACAATGTCTTCGTCCTCCGGGAGGTAGGGAGACGTGGCAGAAGGTCTTCATCTCTGATGCAAATCTGGGACAGCTGCTTCTCTAATGTGTTGTGAGGTTGGTGAATCGAGTTCTGATGTAGACCATGAATAGTTTAGACCGTGAAGAACATAGGTGTATTTCATTATTCCTTTAAGACGAAAGTTGGCACGTGAGAGGAGAACGAAGTATTAGGAATGATTCTGTCATCTAGACAGCTGCACTGTATTTCCGGATTTTTGAAAAGAAAAGGCTTACAGGCAAGCCAGCATATGTCTCTTAAAGTTGTCTGAACGATACATTTATCCTTTTCTATCTTTTATGCTAGTTAAATAGTTCAATTATCTATTAATACGAGTAGACATTATGCTGACACATCCCGCGCGATGCATGTCTAGGAAAAAAGACTACTACGTAAGTTTTTCTGGATACTTTCATGTACGATGCAAACTTGAGTCCTACATTACCTAATCCTCCACTTGGGGGAGCAAATTATGTTATTGCATCATCTCACCAAGCGGGAATGACTTTCATTGACAGAAATCTAGTTTTAAGTGAAACATGCATCGCCAACACAAATAACTTGGAAGTCAAGGTAATAGTCATTATCAAATTTATGATGAAGACCAATTCATGATAATCAAGTTCATCAAATGGATTAAATGAAGAAATTTCCTCTCATAATAGGAATTTCAAGACATTTTAGTCCACTGCACGGACAAAATAGAAAAAGTCGACTAATTGGATAGTACTCCTCACTCTGCCTTAGAAAAGAGTAGGAAGATGGCCATCATATCCATATGATCATTGGCCATAGTTTTTCCTTCCATTTTAATTTTTGGGAATCTTCATCTTAGAAAGCGGAGAGGTCATTAGCTATGCATTTTGCAGAATTCAAAAAGAACTGTAGCAACTTCAGACGGTGTAAGCTTAGGCATCTGAAGTTCCGAGTTTCTATCTTTGAAAATTTTTCGTGTACAACTCAAGGTTCTGACTTATTGGCTGTGCATTTCACCATAGATTCTAAATTTCCCCTTTATTTTCTACTTGCACTAGAGAATCTGTTGCGATAGGACGAGCGATCGAACAATAATATTGACAGAAAAAAAGAAAATATATCGAACACCAGATTTACGTGGTTCAGTCGTAAAGACCTACGTCCACGGGGAGAGCAGCAGCAAATTTCACTATAGATCAAGCGATACAAGGAGATTACACACTCAAGTCACTCAAACACTCTCTCGGTGTTTCCCAAACCCAATTTATCCCAAACCCAAAGTGTTTATAAATAAACAACTCACTTGGTATAAACTCAAGACACAAAGTTACCGCGCGTTCAAGCTTAACACAATACGCTCTACGTACGGCTTCGCGTATCTCTTCAAAGCTTCGCGCGGAGGACTTGCGGCTACGTTGATCGTCGAACGTACAACTTCATACGTAGGGTTTTCTTTTCTATTTAAACCGACTTCACGCGCACACCAAAAAAGGAAATACGTGTGTGCCCAAGAAAAGTCAAATTCTTGACTTGGGCCCACCGATTTTGTCTACATGCAGGGACTTCTTCATTAAGCGTGGAGTGTGCGTGCCCAAGGTCAAACTTTTGACCTTGGGCCCCCAATTGCAATTCTTCATGCAGAAGGACTTCACGCGCAAACTCCTTCGGCGTGGATTGGATGAGGAAACTTGCTCCTTTTAATTTTATTTCCTCTTTTTGTAATTCCTTCGCGAGTTCATCAAATTTCGCACTTTAAAGAAACGCTCAAACTCGAGTCATATTTAGAATCTCCACCTTGGCTCGACGTTTGAGCCAAGTCGCACCGCTTCGCAAAAATTCAAACTCGCTACTACTTTCCCATAGCCCGATGGGCTCAACCGCCATAGATATTATCCAAGTCCAAGCCTCGCTTGAACTTCGCCATAACCGAGGATCTCATCAGAATACCAACTCTACATGCACCTTTAACTACTCCGCAAGGATTTTCTGACATAACCTCCTCAACCGCAGATAAAACAAAACCATTGTTGCATCCATATCTATCAGGAGATCGAATACGTACCTTGTCAATATCAGCAGTTACAGCAACCATTGGCTCTATAGGCTCCACCTCGCTATGAGCACCATCTGTGTCGATTACTTTGCTAGTACCTATATATGCTACCTCAGGAGTTTCTGGTTGCAACTCCACCTCAAGCTGAACACCGTTCAGATCCGTTTGAATACTGCTATAATCACTCCTAACCAAAAATATTGGAGACTCATCAAGGGTAACTTCTCTGCTGTCAATAGGTGAATTTATATCCGGGCACCACAACTGATTGCCCCACTCACCTTGTGCATAGCCATGGAATATGCACATTGCCCTCCAATCAAGCTTACCATCACTCACTCGAAAATAACACGGGCAACCAAACATTCTAAGAATAGAATAATCAACAACGTTACCTGACCATATTTCTTCAGGAGTCTGCCATTCAATAGCAGTTGATGGGGATCTATTCACCATGTAGCTTACCGTACTTAGCACATCAGCTAGAATTCTCCTAGCAATACCAGCACTAGAGATAATTTTACGGGTCATCTCTAGTAATGTTCTTCTCATCAATTCTGCAAATTGTTGTGATTTATTGGCACTAGTGCGGTGTTTCACTATGCTCTCTTTCATGCAGAATTTATTTGCCAGCTCCGAGCAGAACTCTATGCTATTGTCAGTCTGCACATGTTTGATCGACTTACCAGTCTCCATCTCGATCAAAGCTCTTGACTGCGTGATCCTGACACCAGCATCAAACTTGTGCCTTGGCACAAACACCCAGGTCTTCCTCGAGCAGTCAAAAGACTCTCGAACAGATGCATCCGACGTCTCCGCAGTGAAATTTTTCACTGTCTCACCTTGAAGTTTATACAGGCCTCCATGCTTGATTCCTTTCATTATTACCAAGGCACCTCGAACAACCTTCAGAACTCCACCTTTTGAAGAATACCTACAACCAGCTGAATCTAGGGCACCCAAGGAAATTAAGTTCTTTTTCAACTCTGGAACATGCCTTACTCCAGTCAATGTCCTCACAATACCATCATGCATTCTGATTTTAACATCACCAACACCCACAACATCGCACTCAGCGTTGTTCCCTAACTGGACTTTATCACTACTCGTGCACTGATAAGTGATAAACCAATTTTTATTTGGTGTTACATGAAAAGAACAACCAGAATCCAAAATCCATCCATCAAGCGATGAATCATTAGTGACAGACAATACATAATCGGCACTATCTGCTACAGCTACAACATTATCTGCAGAATCAACCATAACTCCTTTACCCTTCTCATTCTTCAGCTTAATGCAATCCCTTCTAAGATGCCCCCTCTTGCCACAACTCCAACAGATAACATTAGCAGTTCTAGACTGACTACGCCTGTTCATATTAGTACTACTATTACCCACACGTGTTATAGATCTTCCTCTATTTTCACCTACTAAAGCAGAGATACAGTTCGCGAGATTCTCTTCTACGAATATCCTCGCTCGAATTAAATCTCGAACCCCATCAAACGTCAAACTTGTTGACCCGGAAGAATTACTAACAGCGATAACAGTAGTATTCCAACTATTAGGCAATGAGGATAACAGAATCAAAGCACGTACCTCATCTTCAAAATCAATCTCAACTGAACTCAATTGACTAACAATCACATTGAATTCATTGATATGATTTTGCAACTGACGCACCTTCGCTTATCTTCAAATTAAACAAACGTCGCATCAAACAGACCTTGTTGATCGCAGAGGGCTTCTCGTACATATCCGACAGGGCTTGCATCAAATCAGCAGTGGTCTTCTCCTTCAAGATATTAAACGCGACGTTACGAGCCAACATCAGCCGAATAACACCCATAGCTCGTCTATCCAGCAAATCCCAATCAGCTTGCTTCATCGTCTCTGGTTTCTCCCCAGATAGGGGCAAGTGCAGTTTCATCTGGTAAAGATAATCTTCAATCTGCATCTTCCAGAAACTAAAATCCTTCCCATCAAATCTATCGATTCTCACTTTTACTTCTTCTGTCGCCATCGATTCGCTTCAACTTAGCCAAGCCTGGCTCTGATACCAATTGTTGCGATAGGACGAGCGATCGAACAATAATATTGACAGAAAAAAAGAAAATATATCGAACACCAGATTTACGTGGTTCAGTCGTAAAGACCTACGTCCACGGGGAGAGCAGCAGCGAATTTCACTATAGATCAAGCGATACAAGGAGATTACACACTCAAGTCACTCAAATACTCTCTCGGTGTTTCTCAAACCCAATTTATCCCAAACCCAAAGTGTTTATAAATAAACAACTCACTTGGTATAAACTCAAGACACAAAGTTACCGCGCGTTCAAGCTTAACACAATACGCTCTACGTACGGCTTCGCGTATCTCTTCAAAGCTTCGCGCGGAGGACTTGCGGCTACGTTGATCGTCGAACGTACAACTTCATACGTAGGGTTTTCTTTTCTATTTAAACCGACTTCACGCGCACACCAAAAAAGGAAATACGTGTGTGCCCAAGAAAAGTCAAATTCTTGACTTGGGCCCACCGATTTTGTCTACATGCAGGGACTTCTTCATTAAGCGTGGAGTGTGCGTGCCCAAGGTCAAACTTTTGACCTTGGGCCCACCAATTGCAATTCTTCATGCAGAAGGACTTCACGCGCAAACTCCTTCGGCGTGGATTGGATGAGGAAACTTGCTCCTTTTAATTTTATTTCCTCTTTTTGTAATTCCTTCGCGAGTTCATCAAATTTCGCACTTTAGCGAACGCTCAAACTCGAGTCATATTTAACAGAATCATTGGTACATCACCTGTAAAAAGATGGCGAATCCCTTGTGCGGGAATCGGGCAACTGCATAATTACCTCTCTGTTCTTAGAAAGCCTCTTCCGTGGGTACATTTATCTTATATCTCGTTTTCTCCTATTCTGGTTTTTTCTTGCCCAAACCTTTTCTAGAGAGGAGGTCGTGAATAATATAACCGGCGAGATCCCAAGAGTAATTGAGATTCTCGTGAACTTAGAAAAGTTGTATGAGGATGGCAACAGTCTTTCACGTAAAATCCCATTTGACTTGAAAAATATTCAAAATCTTACGTATGTCTCTCCATCAACAATCTCTCCGGGGTAACTGCATTTTCATGCAAAAATCTAAACAAATTGATTTATCTGTATCTTGATGGGAATAACTTTCAAGGGCGCATTCCTCCACATCTAGATAAGTGCTTGCTCAAATAATAAATTTAGAGCAATGTGAGAAACAAAATTGATTTACAAAGTTGGTGTACTTGTCCGTATGGCGAACTTCTGTTATCATTTAAATTTGGCTCACTAGTTTAAATGCCTAATGCACTTAATAAACCAATTTTATGAACTAACACCACTGTTTCTAGCATCATTCATCAATGTATAAGGACAAACTAGTTTTTGTTCCTGTTAGCTACTAAGTCCAAAGGAAAACGGAGCATGAAGAAGACCGTTGTTGCTGTGAATGACCAATAGAGGGGGTCGGAAAGTCAGTCGAGGCCATTCATCAACGATAAGGTCTTCGCCCTTAGTTGTCTGAGAGTGTCCTCTGGATAATGAAATAAGCGCGTTCTCATCAATATCAATCCTCTCTGGAAGTGAAAGTTGGACCCCAGAAACAAGTTGCAAATGCAGATGATAGGCACTGTCAACTTCAGCAGCATCCCTTTCAAACGAAATTTCCTCCGCCAACTCCAAAACAATAGCATCAACCTTTTGATGTTCCAGTCCACTAAACAAGGTCCTCTCGACTCTGCGATAGACAGCCATGAAAGTTGTTTTGATATCTGGGAAGCTTCTTGTGGGAATAACCAAAAGCCGGAATTGTAGCAGGGGCTACTGGAGTGGAATTATCTTCTTGAGTTCTTCATATGCTACCCGTTTGGCTTACAAGCAGTTATAACAAGGTAGCAACCTCAGGTCTCACCCACCCTAAAGAAAAAAGGTGGCCAATTTAGAGAGTCGAAACACAGATGCAACGCAAGATAAAGTTGCTAAGTGTGAATTGTTTCCTTATAATATAATCCCGAACACCATGATCAGCGATCATTATCATCGTATAAAAGGAACTTCTTTTCTTTCTTCTAGTTGATATGAAAGATTTTAATATCTCTATTACACACGTGTATTAAAATCGCAGCTAATTGATGTTCACCGCCCTTGTTCGTAGATCCAAAAACAAACAACTTGAAAATAATTAGCGTCTTATTGCTATACCAATCTAGTTTAAATGCACACAATTTTGGACAAAATTAAACTATCGACATATATTCATATTGATGGAAACTTCAGTTTGTTTTTTTATGAGGAGCAACTTGATGGTGTAACATGATAAAATAAGAATGTTCATTTGCTAAATTAAGCAGAAATCACGCAGTAATTCCTCTCAAACAAGGAATTATTTTGGACTTTGTATTTCTAAACAAAATTGCGAGATAAAGATTTCTATACTTCTATATGGCCACATCGATGCAAGACAATTTGAGCCTTTCACCATGCTTCCCAGGGTTTATTGCTTCTGTGCTGTCTCTGCTGACAACTTTGACCGACACTTTTTTTGCCTTCCTTCTTTAGAACATACGAGAATAAAATAAAACAGAAAAAAGGGAGAATAGATATTATAAGTAAATGTGTATAATATATGTCTATAATTAACATTCACCCTACTGAATGTTTGAGAAGCCCGACGTTAGTACGTTACTGTGCCCTCGTCGCTGAATGGGGGACTGTCATTATTTTTCCACGAAAAAGAGGCGTTAAAATGAAAAAAAAGAAAAAGAAAAAAAGAATGTGTGTGTGTGTGTGTGTGACGAAGAGATCTTAAAAGTCTTCAGCTGTGTCGAGAAGGCCAATGATTGGTAACTTGACGGGTCTCGCAAGTTGAATGCTCTTACCACGCGGACATAAGAAACTTTTTTCTTCCAGAGTTTTGCTGGCCGCTAGTTTCTGTCTGCCCCAATTTGCTCTGATTCCACAAGAAGTAAATCGTGCAAAGCACGGGAAGCATCCATGACCCAGAAATCTGGAATTAGATGTTGATCGAAAAATCATGAAAATCGAATGCATCTGCTAGGTCGGTGTGGGAAGTCGTACTTCCAAATAATTGCTCAAAACTCGCTCGATGCGGAAGGATATGCTTGGTAGGTGTGGGAAAGCATTCCCATGCCCTTCTACTTTTTTAAAAAGAATTTTTTGTTGTGGCCACTGTGGGGAAAAAAGGAAAAAAGAAGGAAGAAGAGAAAGAGAAAGAGAAAGAGAAAGAGTAAATAAATAAATTCGTAAAAAAATATTGGTTGGTCAAAATTGGCTAGATAGATTGAATTGGAACAATTATAAAAGGTTTATGATTGAATTGATCAAAAAATAAGATTTTGGATTGAATTGAAAAAATTACAATAGATTTAAGACTTTTTTAGTAATTCTCTCGTTGATCATTTATATAGGTAGGTGTGTATTTCCACTAGTAGATTATAAGTTGTTTACATACTTTACTAGTACTACCACTTAACACTTTACTAGTGCTTTCGATTAACATGCTATAACCTACAACACATGATAATTATTTTACTCATATGAGTTGCCAATAGAGTAACTTAAGTGGTAAATTTAAAACTACGGTGATAACTTACCATATTAAAAGCAGGCCTATATTTGGATTTATTTGTTAATTTCATTGGTAACTTATTATTAAAACCACTAAGATTTAGTTTAGAATGGTTAATGTATAAAAAAAATTAATAAGGTATTATTTCGTGACGGTAGTAAGTCGCTAATATCATTTGCAGATTACGTAGAAGTACCTGAACAATAATAGGTCACCGATTGCGCAAATTTATTAATAGGATTTAGATCTTACCGATAGTGTTACATATTGTCTTTATAATTGAACATTATTCTGTTTTTTCCCAAACGGAATTTTAGAACCTAATAAAGGGTAGATCAACGTATGGAAAATAAAAACAGACAAATACAATATTTAATATAAATAGTATTTTACAGTTTGATCAATGAATAACTATGATAATTTATAGTGTTTGTTCAAATAATAAGTTTAGAGCGAAGTGAGAAATAAGTTTGATTTACAAAGTTTGCACTGTAGCTTGCGTGACGGATTACTATTACTATCTGAATATGACCCACTTGTTTAAATACCTAATTGCAATTTGTTGTGGCACTTAATAAACCAATTTTATAAGCCAATCCTAATGATCCGAGCAAAGCAAGTCAAGATAAACGGGGGTACTTGAACAGGCAGTCAGTTATGTTGACTTGCTCGAAGGGCAGCCTGTCAAGTAGAGGGGTTTGCACCCTCACCTTTTTCACTCCAGACATGGGAGGCTACATTTTTTGCAGTAGCGTAAGCTGAAACTCTGATGTAGTGTCTATCTTCACCACCAAAAGTCCCCTTAATTCCCCCTAAGATGTTTTTCTTCCCTGAGGAAGGGGGAATAAGGAAGGTAATATCACGGGGTTTTGGATTTCTCATCTGTTTTTTCTCTCTTGAATCTTACTCGTAAATATATCCGGACAAACTAGCTTTTGTTCCTGGTACATCCCAAGTCCGAAGGAAAACGGAGCATGAAGCAGACCCTTGTCGTTTTCAGTGACCAACCAATAGAGGGGTCGGAAAAGTCAGTCGAGGCCATTCACTGAATGTGGGGATCCAGGCACATGAAGGCTAAAAGTCAACGATAAGGTCTTTGCCGCCCTTAATCGCCTGACGGTGTCCTGTGGATAATGAAATAAGCGCGTTATCATCAATCCTTTGAAATTGAGAATTGGTCCCCAGAAATGAGTTGCAAATGTAGATGATAGGCACTGTCAACTTCAGCAGCATCACTTTCATGAGAAATTTCCTCTGCACACTCCAAAACAATAGCATCAACCTCTTGATGTTCCAGTCAGTTAAACGAGGTCCTCGGCTCTGCGATCAACAGCCATGATAGTCGTTTTGATATCTGGGAATCTTCTTGTGGGAATAATCAAAACCCGGAATTGTAGTGGGGGCTACTGGAGTGGGATTATCTTCTTAGGTTCTTGATTACTGTCTCGCTTTACAAATAGTGACGACAAGGTAGCAACCTCAGAGTCTAGCTCCCTTTAGGAAAAAAAAAAAAAAAAACGGACCCAGTTAAGAGAATAGGAACTCAGATTCATCGCAAGACAAAGTTACTATGTATTGTATCTTTACATGATAATCCTGAATGCCATGATCAGTTATTGCCATCATCGTATCGTATGAAAGAAACTTCTTTTCTTTCTTCCAGTTGATGTGAAAGATTTTAATCTCTCTTTTTCTGCACATTTATTGAAATCGCCGCTAATCGTTGTTCACTGATCTTAAGCCAGAGACTGGGGAGCTCAATTAATTTTTCATTGGAATGTAAATCATATGCGATGAAAGAGGATTTGAGGAGTAATTTTCTCCTGCTTTTGCGTTGAGGATCGGAAACATGGTTTTACTAGTTCAGTAAAAGTACCTGCAGAGGGCCTCTTGGCCCTGCATCACTAGAGACGGCGAAAGATGAGGAGAAGCTGAGGGGCTCCTTCATCGTCCGACCCCTCAGAAAACATAAAGATAGAAAACGAAAACAAAGTCTTATCACACGATGGTAAATCATTTCATAACCTATCACACGATGCGGATGGATGACTTCAGACTTCAGAAGACTCTGAAAATCTGTACTTGTATTTAAATATATTTCTTCTGCAATAGCTGCAGAGAAGCTAAACATTATCACTAGTAGAAGTTCTTAATGTTGTTAGCATAATCTATTGCAAACTCAAGGTGGACAGTCTCTTTTCCCCCCCTAATTTTTGTTATTTTGCTCGATCAGAAGATTAAAAGAGTGAAAAGTTCAAGAGCACTTCTGGGGCGTGGTCGTGGGGAGAATCATCAGCTAAAGAAGCTATCAGTACCAGGGGCCAACTTATGAAATTGTACAAGATAACCCAATTTCAAGAGAGTACTGTCATATCCTGAATTCAACCAAACCAAGATGCCTATCTTATGAGATTACACTAGGAAGAAATTATTAGCTTAATTACCACTTATACAGCTTAAACTGCTTTCTGTAGAGTGGTGGATAAGAGGTTATGGAAATCAACAGAGCTGAATTTCATCAATGACTAGCCATGTACCTGACCTAGAAGACATGGAAAACGCACAATATTGGCATCCAACACGGCGTGGAATGCATAGCACAGACTGGGCGCTCACCTTCTTGGAGTTTTCCACCCAACGTGGACTGCCGGCGTTCTCCATTTCTATGAGCTGAAAATTCCAATCTGGCCTTCAGCAAAAGATTGCGACGGAACGCAATAGTGACTCGACTATTGTTTCGCATGCATACCAGTCAATAAAAAAACACGTGAAGATGATACCGACAAGAAAAAGAAGCAAGGAAACAAAAGCAGGTCAAGTCATCCGGCCCCAGCTATGGTCCCTGAGGGACCAATCCCCCGTAATGATCGGTCCCCCGGAGCCGGAGGGACCATAGCCAAGCCCAAGTCATCCTGGAAGTTTTTGGAAAGTAGAGTAGCGACGTCTTCTGTCATTTCAGCTCGACAAGTTTTTATGACCACACAAATGTAAGATAATCTTGGTGACGTCATGGCAACTTCAATCTCTTTGGAAATTTCAAAGTAAGCAATCAGATGAAGGCTTGGATGAATGAATTTCACACCTCAGAAAGCCATTCCAGAAATCCATAATTTCTCTAAAAGTCTCCTCTCCATCAGATTTCTCAACCGCTGAATTAGGACTCGTCATATCTCCTTAAAAACCAACTAACTTCTGCTTGAAGGGCATCAGGAAAGTGGCAATTCAGCTGCATTTAATTAGGGAGAAACTTTTTTGTTATGGCGATTTTCATCTCTTATATCATTCAAAGAAAGTCAAGTAATGGGTCCAATGGTGGATTTTGACTGTGGTGCTCGTCAAAATTCAAAGAGAATGTCATGTCATGTTATGTGGTAATGAAAATATGTTTGAATATTAAGTCCACCAAAACGATAGTTGTTGTATAATAGTAGTGATAGAGCGCTTAGATTAAGTTAAATTATATAGATGCAAAGTCACAAGCGGACATATGTTTGCTTTATGTGTTAACGAATTTCAGCGGTGATTTATTATTTATACTGCCAAAATTTATGTTTGAGTGGTAAATGTATATAAAAAATTGGGAAAATTTCAAATAAGAATCCGAAGTGAATCTATTTTTTCAAATAAGGACCAAAAGTGAACTTTGTGTCAAATAAGGACCCAAAATGGATGTTTCAAATAAGGACTCGAAGTGAATTTTATGTCAAATAAAGATTTGAAGTGATCAAGTTAATCTCTATTAAGGACCTTAGCTCCTCGGCAGACATTTTCCGGCGATTAAAATAGGGGCAATTTCATCAGAAATTTGTGATTGGAAAAAAAAGGAAAAATTGTAAATTAATTAAGTTTAGGTTATTCATTTAGATGTTTACATTTTCTTCTTTCTTCTCCCCCCGCTGCTTCTCAACCAAATCACTGCCCAGTCATCGTCGCAACTCGATTCTCGTCACTCCTCGCCTTGCTCGACCAGCGGAGAATTTGGGTCTTTGCAAACAAAGAAAGAAGCATATAGTTTTCTTCTTGTTTTTGAATTTGTGCCTCAACCAGCTGAGAATTTGGGTCTTCGACTTTGCGGAGGATGGGTACAAGGAATGGGGAGAACTTCAGTCTTTGACTTTATAGAGGATGGGTACAAAGAACGGGGAGACCGTAGAAAACCTAGTGTTTTTTTTGTTTCCGTTTTAGGATTTGTTAATTTTCCCTAGATTTTTTTTGGACAAAATTGTCCAAACTCCGGTCGTCGGAAATATCACATGCTTGATAGCCGGATAATATTTGGCTGACCAGCAAGCTCAGGTCCTTATTTAAAATTGATTCAACCACTTCGAGTCATTGTTTAGAATTTTCCCTAAAAACTTTAATAAGTTACAATTAGATGATGGTGGTGAGTCGCTAACTCTGTTTGCAAGTTACATGAAAGTATCTGAACAACAAATTGCAAGATGCATAAATTTACTAACAGGATTTAGATCTCACTAATAGTCTTACATATTCTCTATGTAATGGGAAAAAGACAAAAAAGTGAAGAGCTTTCCAATGACACTCCTTAGACCATGCTAAACAAAGAGGAGATTAACATGCGGGAAATAACAAGAGACAAACACCACATTTAATATGAGTAGTGTTCTTCCTCTAAATCAAAAGTGAATAGTTAAGATAATGTGCAGTGCTTGTTCAAATAATAAGTTAAGAGTAATGTGAGAAACATAATTGATTTACGAAGTTGGTGTACTCGTCTTTAGGAAGAACTTTTGTTATTGTTTAAATTTGTCTCACTTGTTTAAATGCCTAATGCACTCAATAAACTAATTTTATCTGCTAATACTACTGTTTCTAGCAACCACCGATCAATGTATAAGGACAAACGAGTTGTTGCTCCCGGTACCTACTAAGCCCAAAGGAAAACGGGGCATGAAGAAGACCCTTGTCATTGTAAATGACCAATGGAGGGGTGTAGAAAGTGAGTGGAAGCCAATCAATGAATGTTGAAATACAGACGCATGTTGACGGAAAGTTGAAGATAAGGTTTTCGCCCTTAATTTGATGTGATTGTACTTAAATTCAATCCAGGACATAAGGCAGAGCATTCCCGGGAATTTGCGACCATTGAACAAATTTCCTCTCATTAACAAGAATTTCATGACATTTTAGTCCACTGCATGGACAAAATAGAAAAAGTCGACTAATCGGATAGTACTCCTCACTCTGCCTTAGAAAAGAATAGGAAGATTGTTGCGATTAAGTGAGTGATCGAACAATAATATAGACAGAAGAAGAAAATAAATCAGACACCAGACTTACGTGGTTCAGTCGTAAAGACCTACGTCCACGGGGAGAGCAACAGTGAATTTCACTATAGATCAAGCAATACAAGGAGATTACACACTCAAGTCACTCAAACACTCTCTCGGTGTTTCCTAAGCCCCAATTACACCCAATAACGCACTCAGTGTTTAGCCCCGAAATTCTTCAAGAAATAATCTCTCAATCTCACAAAGAAATTACACGCAAATCTTACTACAAGATTTAATCGGCTTGAACACTAAATCTTCTTAGATGTAATTCATGGACAAGAACGACAAAGAAAAAAATCCCTCCCAAGCACTCGACGACTAGACGGCGCTTCAAGACCAACTCTTCATGATCAACGGCGGAACACCAAGCACTCACGCGGCGCTTCAAGACAATTTGTGATCCACCTCTACCACCCATGGCCACGAGTCTATATATAAGTAAAACCGTTATTCTTTTGCCAACTTCTCATAGGATTCTGTTTCCTATCTAAAACGATTTTATCCAAAACATATCTCTATATATTTTAAACAAAATCCAAATCTAAGTCAAAGTTGAACTTTCCTATTTCAGCGGCCAAATTCTCTAGTGTAGATTCAAACTTTGGGAAGTTGATCTTCAGATCTTCTTTACTCAATTTCGAACGTCCGCAATATATCCAATTCGGAATATTATGAATTTCACATTGGACTCAAACTCGAGACATATTTTAATAAAGATGGCCATTATATCCATATGATCATTGGCCATAGTTTTTCCTTCCATTTTAATTTTTGGGAATCTTCATCTTAGAAAGCGGGGAGGTCATTAGCTATGCATTTTGCAGAATTCAAAAAAGAACTGTAGCAACTTCAGACGGTGTAAGCTTAGACATCTGAAGGTCCGAGTTACTATCTTTGAAATTTTTTTGTGTACAACCCAAGGTTCTGACTTATTGGCTGTGCACTTCACTATAGATTCTAAAATTTCCCCTTTATTTTCTACTTGCACTGGAGAATCATTGGTACATCAGCTGTAAAAAGATGGCGAATCCCTTGTGCGGGAATCATGCAACTGCATAATTACCTCTCTGTTCTTAGAAAGCCTCTTCCGTGGGTACATTTATCTTATTTCTCGTTTTCTCCTATTCTGGTTTTTTCTTGCCCAAACCTTTTCTAGAGAGGAGGTCGTGAATAATATAACCGGCGAGATCCCAAGAGTAATTGAGAATCTCGTGAACTTAGAAAAGTTGTATGAGGATGGCAACAATCTTTCATGTACAATCCCATTTGACTTGAAAAATATTCAAAATCTTACGTATGTCTCTCGATCAACAATCTCTCCGGGGTAACTGCATTTTCATGCAAAAATCTAAGCAAATTGATTTATCTGTATCTTGATGGGAATAACTCTCAAGGGCGCATTCCTCCACATCTAGATAAGTGCTTGCTCAAATAATAAATTTAGAGCAATGTGAGAAACAAAATTGATTTACAAAGTTGGTGGACTTGTCCGTATAACGAACTTCTGTTATCGTTTAAATTTGGTTCACTCGTTTAAATGCCTAATGCACTTAATAAACCAATTTTATGAACTAACACTACTGTATTCATCAATGTACAAGGACAAACTAGTTTTTGTTCCTGTTAGCTACTAAGTCCAAAGGAAAACGGAGCACGAAGAAGACCGTTGTTGCTGTGAATGACCAATAGAGGGGGTCGGAAAGTCAGTCGAGGCCATTCATCAACGATAAGGTCTTCGCCCTTAGTTGTCCGAGAGTGTCCTCTGGATAATGAAATAAGCGCATTCTCATCAACATCAATCCTCTCTGGAAGTGAAAGTTGGACCCCAGAAACAAGTTGCAAATGCAGATGATAGGCGCTGTCAACTTCAGCAGCATCCCTTTCAAACGAAATTTCCTCCGCCAACTCCAAAACAATAGCATCAACCTTTTGATGTTCCAGTCCGCTAAACAAGGTCCTCTCGACTCTGCGATCGACAGCCATGAAAGTTGTTTTGATATCTGGGAAGCTTCTTGTGGGAATAACCAAAAGCCGGAATTGTAGCGGGGGGCTACTGGAGTGGAATTATCTTCCCTGGTTCTTCATATACTACCTGTTTGGCTTACAAGCAGTTGTAACAAGATAGCAACCTAGAGTCTTCCCCACCCTAAAGAAAAAGATGGCCAATTTAGACAGTCGAAACACAGATGCATCGCATGATAAAGTTGCTAAGTGTGAATTGTTTCTTTATAAAATAATCCCAACCACCATGATCAGCGATTGCCATCTTTGTATAAAAGGAACTTCTTTTGTTTCTTCTAGTTGATATGAGAGATTTTAATATTTCTATTACACACGTGTATTGAAATCGCGGCTAAGCGATGTTCACTGATCTTGTTCATAGAGCCAAAGACAAACAACTTCAAAGTAATTAGCATCTTGTTGCTATACCAATTTAGTTTAAATGCACACAAATTTGGACTAAATTAAACTATCGACATATATTCATATTGATGAAAACTTCAGTTTGATTTTTTATGAGGAGCAACTTGATGGTGTAACATGATAAAGTAAGATCCCTACTTTACAAGAATGTTCATTTGCTAAATTAAGCAGAAATCATGCGGTAATTCCTCTCAAACAAGGAATTACGTTGGACTTTGCATTTCTAAACAAAATCGCGAGACAAAGATTTCTATATGACCACAATGATACAAGACAATTTGAGCCATTTCCCATACTTCCAAGGGTTTATTGCTTCTGTGCTGTCTCTGTCGACAACTTTGACCCACACTTTTTTTTTTCCCTTCCTGCTTTAGAACATACAAGAATAAAATAAAACAGAAAAATAGGGAGAATGGATATTATAAGTAATTGTGTATAATATATGTCTACATATAACATTCCCCACCCTACTGAATGTTTGAGAAGCTCGACGTTAGTACGTCACTGTGCCCTGGTCGCTGAATGAGGAACCGTCATTATTTTTCCATGAAAAAGAGGCATAAATACACTTGTTGATTACGAACAATCATTCATTTTTACAAGTGGACGTGTATATGCGTTACTAGATTACAAGTTGCTTACATACTTTACTAGTACTGTCAATTAACTGGTTGTAACTTAGAAACAAAATGAAAATTTTACCATCATAAATTCCTAGTATTTTAGTAGTAAATTAATTACTCCAGTGATAACTTACTCCCTTAAAAACCGGTTTATGTTTGTATTTATGCGTGATTAATTTCAATGTTAATTTGTTATTTACACTATTAGATTTAGTTTTGAGTGGTAAATGTATAAAAGAAATTTAACGGGTAATTATTACACGAGGTAGTAAGCTGCCAACATTATTCGTAAATTACATGTAAGTACTTGAACAATAGATTACCGGTTGTACGAATTTACTGGCAAGATTTAGATCTTACCAATAGTGTGACATATTGTCTATATCAAGGAACATTGTTCCGTAACGTCAAACAAGACCGCCATGCTAAATAAAGAGGACATCAATGTATGGAAAATAACATTAGACAAATAGAAAATTCGGTATCAGTATTCTTACGTGTATGTATCAAAAGTCAATACTTATGATAATTTGCTGTCTCTATTTAAATAATAAGATTGAAGTAACGCGAGAAATAAAATTGATTTACGAAGTTCGTGTATTTGTATGGACTTCTGTTATTGTTTGAATATGTCTCACTAGTTTAAATGCCTAATGCACTTTTGTTTGGGTCAAAAAAATGCCTAATGCACTCGATTAACCAATTTTATGAACTAATGCCACTGCTTCTAGCGCTGCTCATCAATGTATAAGGACAAACTAGTTGCTGTTCCTGGTACCGACTAAGTCCAAAGGAAAACGGAGCATGAAGAAGATCGTCATTGCCGTAAATGACCGATAGAGGGGGTTGGGAAAGTCTGTCGAGGCCATTCAATATACGTCGGCATTCATGCACATGTTGATTCAAAGTCAACGGTCAGCCCTTCGCCCTCGTCCACGAATGGTTGGAAAAGTCGGTCAAGGCCAATCAATGAATGTTGGAATACAGATGCATGTTGACTCAAAGTTAACGATAAGGTCTTCGCCCTTAATTATCTGACAGTGTCCTGTGGATAATGAAAATCGCGCGTCCTCATCAATCCTTTAAAAGCGAGAATTGGACCCCAGAAACAAGTTGCAAATGCAGATGATAGGCACTGTCAAACAGCAGCATTACTTTCATAAGAAATTTCCTCTGCCAACTTGGAAGTCAAGATTCAAGACGATGCACGTCAAATCGGATTATCTGGATGCAAAATTATGTGGCGTTGAGGATACGTTGGAATGTTAAGTCTGACCAAAAATTAGTCATTGTGTACATTTGGAGTAGCGGTAGGACTCTTTCTTAGGTTGAATCATCTAGATGCAAAATTTTCTGAAAGATGTCATGAATCGAAGGCCTATAGGTGGAAATTTTTGTTGATCGGGGTGCAGAATCAAATCTCCTTGTAAACTGAACGCTGTCAACTAGGCTTATTGTGGAATCTATATTTTGGGTCTTGTTGATTTCAAAAAAAAAAAAAAAAAAAAAAATTGTTATTTTTTCATGTTCGCTTGCCAAAATTGATGTGTTTGGTACAAATTCTCGGAAAAACTGTTTTCATTTGAATCCTGGAAAGTGATTTATCATAATTAGCCTTGACTTTTTGAAAACTTTGGAAACAAGTTTTTACTTGTTTTCAAACCAAAACACGAGGTAGAAAGTTGTTCCCAAACCAAAACCCGGGGCAACGGTGGTGGACTCAAAGTCAATATGTCACTTCTGATGTGAAATTCGTGCAAAATAAAGAACATGTGGCCATAGTGGATGACAACATTGTTACGGGTTGATATACAGTTGTCAAATGGTTCTGTCCCCTTGTTATCTTTTACGTGAATCTAGTTTTGGTATAACTTACGAAGAAACACATTGTCTTAATGATCCGTACAAATGGTATTATTAATTTAGGGTGCGTTTGATAACGTTTCTGTTCAAAAATTGTTCAAGGAATGAAGAACACATTTGGTAAACTTGTTCGGAATAAAAAATAACAAGAACACGTCCTGGTAAACTTATATGATTTTTTTGTTTATTTTAATATTTTTTAATAATTTTCTTTTTTCTTTTTCTTTTTTTTTTTTCCTTCCTTTTGGCTAGCGGCCTCGCCCAGCCACGGCGAGGCTCGCCGGATCTGGGTGAGCTTGAGCTTGCCCAGCCAAGGCAAGGCCGAGCTTGCCCAGCCATTGGCGACGCTCGGCCTCGCCAGTGGCTGGGCGAGCTTGGCCTCGCTGGATTTGGGTGAGCTTGAGCTCGCGTAGCCAAGGTGAGGCCGAGCCTCTCCAGGGGCCGGCGACACTCGGCCTTGCCGGGGGTCGGCGGCCAGTGACGCTCCAGCGAGGTCGCCGACCCTCAATGGCCAGCGACCAGCCAAAGAAAAAAGAAGAAGAAAAGAAGAAGAAGAAAAGAAAGAGAAGAAAAAAATAGGAGAGAAAATTTGTTTTTCGGAAGTGTTCCAAGAACAAGAAACAAGTTTTTTTTTTTTTGTTTCTTATTTCTGTTCCAAATTTGTTCAGGAACAAATAAATGGATTTGGAACAAAAACGCAAACAAACGCGTTTCTGTTCTTTTTTTGTTCCTCGGAACAAAAAAATAGTAATTTTGTTCATGAACAAAAAAAATAAACACAAACATGCGGACCCTTCGTAGCTTTTATGAAACAAGCAGAATGAGTAGCAATTTATAAATAGTTATGGATCATTAAGAATTTCAGTGTAGAATACAGATTGTTTAGAGATTTGTTTACTAGCAAAAAGCATCAAGACTTCATCAATGAAAGAAATTTGATTATATGTGATCAAAATTGGAACTGCAGCTCATTAACGAAAAAGCCATTTATGGGAGGTACATAACATCTATATATAACGTAATTTTCACTTTGATGTGCCAGAAATGTGCCAGAAATTATGTATATGAATTAATTGCTAATTGCAAATTTCCTAAACTTTTAGCACAAACTTGTGAGCATCCTAAGAAAAGATCCGCAGAATTTATTGTCTTTGTTGAAAGAGCACAAAGCAAAAACTGCCTACGTATCGCATGATGGTCCAGGGCCGGGGAACTATCTTTGGATAATTGATGGATTTACTGGGAGCATTTTACACTATTCACATACTTCTCTTATCTTTTACACATTCAATTTCCCACAGATAATTTTCTCGTGTGTACTTTACGCCAACGATGTGGGGCTCCTTCCGCAATCATTTTCTTTTGCTTGGTGTAGAAAATCAAATTGACTATTATTAATTTTTTTATTTAATTCTGCCGTAGAGATAACGCTTAGAAGAATGCATACATCTTTCTTGCTTTTTAGTTTTTTGAATGCGCTACCAATTTTGCAGATTAATCATAAAGGCAATCAATAAATGACTTTTGAGACCAAAACAAGTAGATTCTCTCCAAAATCCCAATCCTCTATAAATCTCTTGTCAATCAGATGGCTAAACCACACCTAAATTACAGACCACATCTCTCATCCCTTATTAATCTCACTGCACATCCCTTCGGTCCACTTCGGAATTGAGTCACACAACTCTTGGGCTTTAGTTTTGCAAACGTACAATTTCGTTGCTTCATTTTTGCGATAGCCATTTCATTGTCCTTTCTACGAGTTTCCTCGACGTTAAATTTGAATAACCGATAACAAATTTGAAATATCTAAAAATACTAAGAATTTATCGATCGGATTAATTGTTAGTAAGTGATAAAAAATGACCATCTTATAATCCTCAATCCTAATAGTAGATCTTTGATTGTTTTTTGAATTTGTAAGCGGTCCCCTTCATTTGTTAATAATAAGTTACCAACACAATAATTTTACCAGTATAAATTATGAATAGATTATTGATGTTTTTTTTTGGTTTAATGAGTGCGAACGTTTATTTTTCAATACCCACCCCGTTGTGGGTGAATTAGTTCTAGCGTATGTTGCCCCCCCCCATTGGGCAGGGTTTGATTCCCCAGCTCATTCCGTTGCGCGACTTAAGTGGGACGCCGTGGGAGGTGGGTCCCCGCCCTAGTGCTCCCCGTGGTTTATGCTAAGTGTTGTCGGCTGTGAGGCAGTTCTACAGTCACCAAAAAAGAAAAGAAAAAATGTTTATTTGTTAATAACATACTAACCAACTGACCAATATACCGGGTTGATGTAGATCCGAATAGTCATCACTTTTTCAAATGGGCGTGTTTTATCGCTAGTAGATTAGGAATTGCTTACATAGTTTATGGGTAGTGTCGCTCAACAGTTGTAACCTACGAATAAAATAACAATCTTACCACTATAAATTCTTAGTATATTATTAGCATTATTTCGGTCTTATGAATAACGACGTTAATTTGTTAGTGACATACTTATGAAATAACCAATTTACTAAGCATAAATAGACTTTTAGATTACGAACAATCATGTAGCTTTACAAGTGGGCGCACTTTTTGCGTTAATAGATTACAAGTTACGTACTAGTATTGTCAATTAGCTAGGTGTAACTTACAGACAAAATAAAAGTATTACCATTATAAATTCCTAGTAGAATAATTTCAGTGGTAAATTAATTATTCTGGAGATAACCTACTACCTCAAAAGCAGATCGATGTTCTATATATATGTGTGTGTTATTAGTTTCAATGTTGACTCGTTATTTACACCACTAGATTTAATTTTGCGTGGTAAATGTATAAAGAAATTTAATACGTAATTATTATATGATGGGATTAAGTCGCTGATCATTCATAAATTACATGTAAGTACTTGAACAACAAATTTCCAGTTGTACAAATTTACCAGCGGGTAGATCTTACTGATAGTTTACATATTTTCTAACGGAATATTGCTCCGTCTTTTCCCAAACGGAAACGTCAAACAATTTTATGCCTAATCACACGATTTGTTACGGTACTTGATAAACTAATTTTATGCCGAACCGCACAATTTGTATAAGGACAAATCAGTCGTTGTTCCTGGTACAGACTAAGTCCAAAGGAAAACGAGGCATGAAGATAATCCTTGTAGCTGTAAATGACAGATAGAGAGGGTTGGAAAGTCAGTGGAGACCATCCAGCGAATGTCGGAATACTTTTTTTTTTTTTATCGGTAAAAATGTCGGAATACAGACGCATGAAGACTCGAAGTCAACGATTAGGTCTTCACCCTTAATTGTCTGACAGTGTCCTGTGGGCAATAGTCTATAGAATAAGCGCGTTCTCATCAGAATCAATCCTTTCTGAAAGTGAAAGTTGGACCCCAGAAACAGTCTGCATATGCAGATGATAGGCACTGTCAACTTCAGCAGCATCACTTTCATAAGAAATTTCCTCTGCAAACTCCAAGACAATGGCATCAACCTTTTGACGTTCCAGTCCACTGCACAAGGTCCTCTCGACTCGGCGGTCAACAGCCATGAAAGTTGTTTTGATAGCTGGGAAGCTTCATGTGGGAATAATCAAAAGCCGGAATTGGATTAGGGACCGGAGGAGCGGAATAATCTTCTTAGGTTCTTCATATACTCATACTGTCTCGCTTTACAAACAATGATGACAAGGTAGCGACCTCAGAGTCTAGCTCCCGCTAGAAAAAAAAGAAAAGCAAAGGGAGCCATTTTAGAGAATGCAAAACTCAGATGCATCGCAAGTACAAAGTTGCTGTGTGTGAGTTGTATCTTAACATAAAAATTCCTGAAAGTCATAATCAGTCATTGCCATCACCGTATGAAAGGAACTTCTTTTCTTTCTTCTAGTTGGTGTGAAAGATTCTATTTCTCTTATACACATAATGAAATCGCTGCTAATCAATGTCGCTGATCTTAAGCCAGAGACTTGGCAACTTAATTGATCTTCATCGGAATGTAAATTATATGCAATGAAAGAGGATGTGAGGACTTCAACTCTATTTGTTTCGTTGAAAATAAATTATTAAAAAAATGTTTTCTTAAAAAAAGTTTTGTTGTACCGCTTGAAATAATTAGTAAGTGGAAAATAGTTTCATTATTGACAGCAATTTATGCCTAAATATTTTTGTGAACAATGAATATATTCATTGTTCATTCATTTTTGTAAATAATACAAATGATCATTTTCAGAAAAATATTTTTTAATCATTAATTTTCCATGAAGTAAATAGAGTCTTATTTTCTCCTTTTTTGTCCGTTGAGGAATGCAAGCATATCGTTAACAAGCATCTCTCAAAGAATGAATATTATTAGTAAATGCTAAATAAATATAAATATATATGTATGTATATGTATATGTATATATATATGTGTGTGTGTAACAAGCCCCGCCCTATTGCAAATAAGAAAAAAAATTATTAACAAGTGTCTCCCGAAGAACTTATTAAACATATTTAATTAGAAAAGTTTCAATTTTCAAAAAGGAGAATGGAAAGCCATTGACCATACTTTGACCGAATATGTGGCTTGCGGCAAGAGAAAAAGGACCTGCTCGGTGAAATGACCGTGGTTCACAGAAGTGAGATGACCGTGGTGGCTAATTGAATGTTTGAGAATCTCGGTGTTACTTTGCCCTGGTCGCTGTATGAGGGACTCTGTCATTCTTTTTCCATGATAAAGAGGTCTTAAATTGAGAAAATATTTGTGAACAAGAGGCCTTAAAAGTCTTCAGCTGTGAGGAAAAGGTCAATGATTGGAACTTGACTTACGTGGACATACTAAACTTTTTCTTCCAGAGTTTTGTTGGCTCCTAGTTTCTGTCTGCCGCAACGCGATCTGATTCCACGAGAAGTAACCTTGCAAAGCACGGGAAAATCAGACTTTAGAAATGAACGTTGAACTCACTGGAAAGATCTTCTCTGTGAGCTCGTGAACTGAGTCCTACACAAGACTTGGAAGTCAAGAGTCGAGACAATGCACGTCGAATCGGCCAAACCAGTATAATGACCCTGTCCAATCGAAGAAAAAGCGCAAGCTTTCACACTGAACCTTCATCACTTCCTTTCTAGTTTTTTAAATCTGTGCTTCCCCTCTGTTTCCGAGTATTTGAAAAATCTGATATCGACTATTTGGCGCAGTCTGAAAACATGCTACTTCCTTGAAGCTAAAATAAACGAAGCTGAGTTCTGCAGTTCTTTTGATGTTCGAATAATTAATTCTTGCACTGTGGCCTCATTATTTCTAAAAGGAGTGATCATGCGGAGGATGGTAAGACAACCGGTATGTGTTCCGTTAATGATCTTTCTATATACCTACGTACAGTTGGGGCTAAAAAAAAAAACCATCGTGCAATCGGAAGACTATGGATGTTTAAATTACTGAACCCTGATCTTTTGATCATCATTATGGTCAAACATATTTCCAACTCCAGATTGTTGATGTCCGTCTTTGTAACCGACAAATAAGAAACCTTTTTGAAAGAAATTCCTTTCATTTAGGGATGAAGGAAAACTATAGCACTTCTTTCCTCATAAATATTTCTAGCCAGATTCTCCTTTTCCCCCCATTTTTTTCTCCCTTTCGCGATGGTCCTTGACTTTTACGATGACCAAAAAAAAGTCTTATCAAATACAATGAAAAAATCAACCAAAAGAAAAGATCTCATCATTTTCCGGTTTGTGTTAAAACCTCAATTCGAGGATATAGAATCCACACAAAAGGCATAAAATAGGAAAAAAAATGTTTTGGTGATTTTTACCTCTCATGTCATTAACATATAAAAAGAATGTCGTGTCATGTTATGTGGTATCGTAGATAAGTTTTAATATTAAGTCTGACCGCAAAGATAGCTTTTTGTGTGCTCTAGAGTAGTGGCAAGACTCCTTATGCAAACCCTGGGATACTCCTTCTGTAATATTTTTCATATCCTTAGTGTGGAAATTTAATTTGCTTAAGTTTTTATTTGCTGGTGTGGGAAGTGACTTCTGCCGTGGAGCGAAAGCTAAAAGAAATGTTACATCTTTCTTGTTTTATTAATTTGTTCACGCGCTACCAAAAAGAAAAAAGAAAAAAAAAGGGCACTCTCCATAATCCTCACCTCTATAAATCTCCTGTCAATGAGGTCGCTAAACCACACCTGAACAACTCATCCCATCACTCATTCTTTCTTAATCTCCCTTCCCAATCTCCCTGATCATCAGTTCAGTCCACTTCTGCTTTGAGTCATGCAACTCGTGGGCTTTAGCTCTGTAAAGTCACAATTTTGTCGCTTCATTTTTGCAGTTGCATTTGCATCATGGTTTGTACGAGCCTCCTCCACATCAAATGAAACCGACAAATCCGCATTGCTAGCATTCAAGGCTGGGATAACTGAGGACCCTCTTGGGGTGCTTAACTCTTGGAACAACACGGTCAATCTTTGCCAATGGTATGGTGTTAAATGCAGTCGTCGGCACCACAATAGAGTTACTGTGTTGAATCTGCATACACAAAAGCTCTCAGGGTTTATCTCCCCTTACATCAGGAACCTCAGCTTCCTAAGGATATTGAGACTATACAACAACAGCTTTCACCATGAAATCCCTTCCCAAATTGAGCGATTGCACCGGTTACACATCTTAATACTGGAAACTAATTATCTGACTGGTGAAATCCCAAAGAACTTATCGGGCTGCCCTAATCTCTTCGCCGTCGCATTGTCTCAAAACCAACTGAGTGGAGAAGTTCCTCCAGAGATGGGTTCATTGTTGAAGCTTCAGTTTCTTTATTTGGGACGAAACAATCTAACCGGAAGTATCCCTTCTTCCATTGGGAACTTATCATTGTTGGAAAAGCTTCATCTTGTCGTCAATCACTTAGGCGGGAGTCTTCCTCAGGGTCTAGGTCAACTAACCAAACTACCAGAATTCGCTTTGGGGCAAAACTGGTTTTCCGGTACGTTTCCGCCTTCCCTCTACAATTTATCTTCATTGGTAATGTTTGAGGGAGGATTTAACCAAATACATGGGAGTCTTCCCACTACAATAGGCCTTGGTCTCTTCAACTTAGAATATTTCAGCATCGCCGTTAACCAATTTGTTGGATCAATCCCTTTGTGGATTCCTAATAATGCCACAAATCTACAGATTCTTCAACTTGCAGACAACAAATTCTCGGGGAACGTACCTTCTTTTGAAAGGTTGCCTAGTCTCAAATTTTTGGGCATTGGCACCAACCACCTTGGAAGAGCGACATCTGGTGACTTGAGCTTCCTTTTTTCATTCACCAATATCACTAACTTAACCTACTTGGATTTTGCGGAAAACGAACTTGGGGGGCCACTGCCGGAATGCATCGGTAATTTGTCCATTAATATCAAAGCATTGGAATTGGGCAACAATCCTATTATTGGTCAGATTCCTAAAGCTATTGGCAATCTTCTGAACTTGGAAGTCTTGTCGATGCACAACAACATTCTTTCAGGTGCTATCCCGTTTGACATTCTTCAAAATCTAAAGGTGCTGAGTCTCTCCAATAACAATCTATCGGGGGTAATTCCATCCTCTTTCCAAAAGTTCAATAAATTGCTTTCCTTATATCTTGATGGGAATCACTTGAATGGGCACATTCCTTCACATTTAGATAAGTGTCAAGGTCTGATGAACCTTGATCTCTCTAACAACAATCTCAGTGGTTCCATATTCCCAGTGGTTAAAACTCTCCTATATTTGAACTTGTCTCACAACCAAGTGAATGGGGACCTTCCAGCGGAAGTAGGACAAATTGACCACCTAAATGCTTTGGACATTTCAGGCAATATGTTCGGTGATGAAATTCCGAGCACTCTAGGCAATTGTGTTGGACTAATAGTATTAAAAATGAAGGATAACCACTTCCAAGGAACCATTCCTCAATCAATTAGCTCATTAAGAAGCATTGAAGAATTGGATCTTTCCAATAACAATTTGTCAGGTGAAATTCCGAAGTTTTTAGAGACATTTCATTTCCTTCAAATTCTAGATTTATCCTATAACAATTTTGAAGGCATGTTACCAACCGAGGGAGTCTTCAAGAATACGAGTGCCACTTTTATTGCTGGAAACAACAAGATCTGTGGAGGAATACTCAAATTTCGGCTTCCTAAATGCATCTATAGAAACTCCGCTAGCAAAGGAGTTATTCATAAATTGAAACTCTCGCTGTCTATTACTTTTGGACTTTTAGGGGTGGTTCTTGTACTGGTTTGTGTGTACGTATGTTGGTTGAAGAAGAAGAAAGCACAGGAACCAACTTCAAGTTCCATGGCCGATACTTGGCAAAACTTATCTTATGGAACACTCCTTAAAGCGACCGATGGTTTTTCTTCAACTAATTTGATCGGTGTTGGAAGTTTTGGATCTGTTTACAAGGGAATGCTTCACGACAATGGGACTAACATTGCTGTGAAGGTGCTTAATTTAACGCGTCATGATGCTTTGAAGAGCTTCAAAGCTGAGTGCGAGGCTCTGAAGCAGGTCAAACACCGAAATCTTTTGAAGGTACTAACAGTATGCTCTAGTATTGATTATGATGGAAATGACTTTAAGGCTTTGGTCTATGAGTTCATGGTCAATGGTAGCCTTGAAGAGTGGTTGCATCCATCTCCAATACCATCTGATGTAAATGAGCCTTCAAATAATTTGAGTTTCATCCTAAGGATAAAAATCTCCATTGACATTGCTTTTGCCTTGGATTATTTGCACAACCAATGCCACAACGTCATAATTCATTGTGATCTTAAGCCAAGCAATGTCCTTTTAGATGCTGAGATGGTTGGACATGTCAGTGACTTTGGATTGGCAAAGATCATTCTTGAATCCACATCTTACATGAGCACAAATATAAGCTCATTTGGTTTCAGAGGAACAATTGGTTATGCTGCTCCAGGTATGTCTCCTTGTGTCCTTCAAATGAAGAATTTGTTCATCACAAAATTGTTGATGCCATCTTTTCACACAACTCATAACTTCCCAATGAGATCATGCACATATTATTTTCTCATAGCTCAGCCATATGTGGTTCTTGATATGTGCAGAATATGGAATGGGTAGTGTGGTTTCTGTTGAAGGTGTTGTCTATAGTTATGGCATCCTGTTGCTAGAGATGTTTACAGGGATCAAGCCCACGGCTGAGATATTTAAAGAAAATTTGAACCTACATAGTTTTGTCAAGGAAGCTTTGCCTGAACGAGTCCTAGAGATTACCGATCCCATTCTAGTTCGGGAAGTGGAGAGCTACGCAAGCGAAAGTAGAAAGAGCACACTCCAGGAGTGTCTGCTAATGATCTACAGAATTGGGATTGCCTGCTCAGTTGGAGTCTCAAGAGAGCGAATGAGCATCACAGATGTAGCAGCTCAACTTTGTTCAACTAGGGACAAACTTTACGCAACTGGCTTATGAGGACAGGTAATATATTAAAGTAGTAAGTTTTCTAGTACCTCCTACAAATGCCAAACCGAACCACTTATGCATAGACAGGCACGTGACTACACGCATTTTTTTTTTTCCAATCTAGATAAACTCAATTTTCTGTTAATGTGAAGATGGAGCCACGGAGGTAACAGAGTCATCATGCAGAAGCAAAGTGGGACTGGAAAAATAGTGAAGTGATCCAATGGATTATGGCATGAGGGAAACTTCAGTTGACTCAAAGCCAATGAAAATATCTTCGTCCTCTTCGGGAGGTTGAGAAAGGTGGCAGGTTGTCATCTCTTATGCAAACGTGGGACGGATGCTTCTCTAATTTATTGTGGGGTTTGTGAATCGAGTTCTGTGATAGACAAAGAATAGTTTAGATCATGAAGCACAGGGGTGTGTTTCAGTGTTCCTTCTGAAGTGAAAGTCGGCGTGTAAGAAGAAAGATGGTATTAGGAATGATGCTGTCATCTTACAGCTGTACACTATATTTCGAAAATTGAAAAGAAAGACATACGTGCGAGCCTGTATATATTTCATAAAGATATGCAAGCAAGTCCATTTATCCTTTTGTTCTGTTTTGCTAGTTAAATAGTTCAATCTATTCATATGAGTAAAATTTATGATGACCAAGATGCACCGGCATTAGTAGATTTCCTGTGGAAAACTTAAACAAATTGAGACAATTCAATGCGTGATTTTCTAATACGCATATGCTACTTTTAATTGCTGATACAGTCTGTACTAGCAATTTTTTTTCTCCCACACACAATCTCACCTGTCCGAGATTGATTATCAGGAGGTTATTTAAAAGATGCCATGCCATTTTCTAGTAAGGAAGAGTGGGAGCATCACTATTAGTGCGTTGACTGCGTCCTATACACGACTTGGAAGTCAAGATTCAAGACAATGTACATCGAACCAGATTATCTGGATGAAAAATTTCGTGGTGTTAAAGATATGTTGGGATATTAAGTCGTCCAAAATATAGTTGTTGTATGCGTTTAAAGTAGTGGTAGGACTCTTTCCTTAAGTTGAATCATCTAGATGCAAGAATTTTCTTAAAGATGTCAAGATTCGAAGGCCAGGAGGAGGAAACTTTTGCTGATCAGACTGCAGAATCGAAGCTCCTTGAAACACGGTCAAACAGGCTTATTGCAGAATCAAAATCTTGGGCCTCGTTTGTTTTAGGAAAATGCTTCCAGATTTTTCGTTTTAACTTTCCAAAATTGACGTGTTTGGTGCAAATTCTCAGAAAAATTGTAAGTGTTTCCTAATTTTTAGCCTTGACTTTCTGAAAACTTTGGTAACAAGTTTTTAGTTGTTTTCAAACCAAATTACGGGGTAGAAAGTTGTTCCCAGACCAAAAGACGGGGTAGCAGCAGTGGACTCAAAGTCAATCTGCCACTTTTGATGGGAATGGTATGCGAAATTCATGCAAAAAAAAAAAAAACATGTGACCATAGTAGATGACAACATTGTTACGGATTGACAAACAGTTGTCAAGTTCAATTGTTAGATTCAGGACTAAGGACAGGGAACACTAAAGTTGACGCAAAGAAGATTAAGGGAGTAAAGGCTCATTGAACTTACGCTTGTGAGGTATGAGATAAAAACTTTTTTGTTAATAGGGAAGGAAAGAAGCTTGTTACATCAGAATCTTTTCAGAAAAGATAAAAGCCATAATCGTAAGTAATGAGGATAACAAGTATCATATGCCCGAAATTATTTTTTCACGTGACCCAAGCGCAAAATATACACGTCAAATGGCATCCTTCAGTGTAAAACACAGATTGTCTAGAGATTGGTTTACTAGCAAAAAGTATCATGACTTCATTATAGGTCTTGAAACAAATCCGATTATATGTATTTGGAACTGCCGTCTTATTAACCAGATAGGCATTTATGTGAGGTAGATGATATGTAATAATCACTTCAATGTGCCAGAAATGTGCACATTTATTTATTATGACCCATTGTACTTTATCCAATCAATCATTCTTTAGTCAATCTTTAATAGTAGAATATGACCATGAGAAAGCCGAATTAATGAAACTCCAAAAAGGGGGATAAGTACACTATCAGTACCAAAAGTTGTGTACAGCGTTCACTTTGGTGTCAAAAGTTTATTTTAGATCACTTAAGTGCCAAAAAATTTGAAAAACGATCATTTTAGTGCCAACTTCGATCAGATTGACCGGAAATCCGACGTGACACTTTTTTATTAATTTTTGACACTGATGTGGTTTGCCGGAGAGAGAGAGAGAGAGAGAGAGAAGGCATGGTAGTGTCATCTTCTTCCTCGAAGAACAACACCAGCACCAACCACTCTCTAAGCAAAGCCCAATCCACCATCTCCATCTGCGCCCTCCTTATTTCCTCGCACTCCTCGTCTTCTCTCTCTCTCTCTCTCTACACCATCGACCCCTCTTCTTCCTCCTCTTCCTTTGTCCTCGCCTCCTATTTTCCCATCACTTCTTGCCCGAGAAACAACCTCAACCTCTCCTTGCTCACCTAGTCGAGCAACTACGACGGAGGCCGAGCGACAGTGGCTGAGCACGATGGCCAAGCGACGGTGGCCAAGCAAGCTAGGTTGGCGAGGATTGAACAAAAAAACCCCTAATTTCAATCCCAAATGAGCCGTGCGGCGTCATTTTTGTGAGGCCATCCACATATGACGGCAAAACAACGTCGTTTTCTTAAGGAGGATGGAAAACGACGTCATTTAAAAGGCTTGTCGATTTTTTTTTAAAATATAAAAGCCACGTAATCATTTTGACCGGAATCTCTTGCTGGTGGCACCAAAGTAATCGTTTTTCCTCCGATTTGGCACTTAAGTGATCCGACAGAAACTTTTGGCACCAAAATGGGCGCCGTACACAATTTTTGGCATTGATAGTGTACTTACCCCCAAAAAGGCTAAGAAAAGAAAGAAATGCAAAAATCAGATGGCAAACTTCCCGACACCTTTTTTTTTTTTTTTTTTTTTTTTCTCCTCATGAGTCTTGAAAGTGCATCGAAATTGGATAAAGTGCAGTAGCTAATTAGTATGAAGCCATTACTCATTATTTAGTATTAGATACGAAAGATTACTTTCGATAGAAATCAGAGTGAAATTATAATATGAATTAATTTAAAATTGCAATTTTCCTAATCTTTTAGCCCAAACTTATGACTATCCTTAAAAAAGAAAATCCGCAGAATTAATTGTCTTTGTCGAAAGAATACAAAATAAAAACTGCTTACATATCGCATATGAATCTTTAACATTCTGCTGAGAGAGAGAGACTCAGATTGGCCCCAACAATTCCTGTGATTCAAATGATAAATGGAATTGGAGTTGTTTATGCAGCTGAGCAGCCTAGAAGGCGGATGAGCATCAGCAAAGCCGTAATTAAGCTGCATTCGATCAGGGAGAAACTTTTCTACTGCTTCTTTTCTCGGACAGATGAGCTACAAATTGGTGATATTGAGTTTGACTATGGCAATGTAGGCACACAATGCATGCATATAGACTTTTTGCACTTATCAATCTGATTAAAGTAAATGATACTTTTTCATATTCCTATGTATGGTTGGGGGTAAAAAAAAAAAAGCCATCGTGCAATAGGAAGCCTAAGAATGTTTAACTTGCCATACCATAACCTCTTGGTCATCATAATAGCCAAACATATTTCGAACGCCATAATTAGAAACCTAGTTGAAAGAAGTTCCCTTGAGCTAAAGATGAAGGAAAATGTAGCCGTTCTTCCCTCAAGAATGGTCTAGCCAGATTCTATTGTTTTCCATTTTTTTTTTCTATTTTTCTTAATGGGCATTTTACTTTTATAATGACCAAAAAGAAGTCTAGCAAAGGGAAAAAAGCAGATCAACAAAACAGAAAAAGAATACACCTTTTCCCGGTTGTATGTTAAAACCTCAAGATACAAAATCCACATAAAAAGTACGTAAAAAAAAATTCTTGTGGTAATTTTCTCATCCCATATCATTAAATTATAAAAAAAATTCAAGCTGTATTATATGATGTTGAATATATGTTTAAATATTAAGTCGACCAAAAGATAATTATTGTGTACTTTAGAAGAGCGGTATGACTTCTTGTTGACGTGCGGACCCCTCAAGTCTTGTGGCTGGCGGAAAGTGACGACTTAAGTCGCCATAACTTACGAAAGGTACACTTAAGTGCCAAAATCGGAGTAAAATGGATCACTTGAGTGCCAATCCGGCCAAAGTCCAGCCAAAGGCGACGTGGCTTTTTTTTCGGCTGAGCGAGCCCAAAACGACGCCGTTTTTTGCTCGGCGATGTGGCCAAATAATGCAAAAACGGCGTCGTTTTGGGGCGATGTGGTAAAAAAATTAAAATTAAAATTAAATAAATTAAACTAAAAATTAAATTTAGTTAAAATATTTAAAAATAATTATTTTAAAATTAGAAAAATTAAAAAAATTAACAAAAATATAAAAAATTTTAAAAAAATTTTAAAAATTTAAAAAAAGTTAAAATTTTTTTATAAAAATTAAAAAAATTTTAAAAATTTTAAAAATATCAAAAATATTTTAAAAAAATATAAATTTTTTTAGAAAAACTAAAAATATTATAAAAAAAATAAAAAATTTTAAAAATTTTAAAAATTTTAAAAAAATTAAAAAAAAAATAAGAAAATTTTAAAAAAGGGGGTGGGTGAGCCCAAAACAACGCCGTTTTTGCTTACGACATGGTCAAATAATACAAAAACGGCATCGTTTTGGGCTGACGTGGTAAAAAATAAAAATAAGAATTAATTAAATTAAATTAAAAATTAAATTTAGTTAAAATATTTAAATAATAATTTTAAAATTAAATTTAGTTAAAATATTAAAACATAATTATTTTAAAATTTGAAAAATTAAAAAAATTTGAAAAAAAAATTAAAAAAAATTAAAAAAATTAAAAAAATTGAAAAAATTAAAAAATTAAATTTTTCATTAAGTTTTTTTTTTTACCACGTCAGCCCAAAACGACGCCCTTTTTGTATTATTTGACCATGTCGGCAAGCAAAACGGCGTTGTTTTGGGCTCGCCCACCCCCTTTTTTTTTTTTAATTTTTTTAATTTTTCTAATTTTAAAATAATTATTTTTAATATTTTAACTAAATTTAATTTTAGAATTATTATTTTTAAATATTTTAACTTAATTTAATTTTTAATTTAATTTAATTAATTTTTCATTAATTTCTTTTACCATGTTAGCCCAAAACAATTTGTTTTTGTATTATTTGACCATGTCGGCAAGCAAAACGGTGTTGTTTTGGGCTCGCCCACCCCCTTTTTTTAAATTTTTAAATTTTTAAATTTTATAAATTTTTTATAAATTTTTTAATTTTTTAAAATTTTTTTAATTTTTAAAATTTTTAAATTTTTTTAAATTTTTTTAAATTTTTCTATTTTTTTATAAAAAAAATTTAAATTTTTTTTAAATTTTTTAAATTTTTAAATTTTTTTTTTAATATTTTTAGTTTTTCTAATTTTAAAATAATTATTTTTTAATATTTTAACTAAATTTAATTTTAAAATTATTATTTTTAAATATTTTAACTAAATTTAATTTTTAATTTAATTTAATTAATTTTCATTAATTGTTTTTACCACGTCAGCCCAAAACGACGCCGTTTTTGTATTATTTGGCCATGTCAAGCAAAACGGCGTCGTTTTGGCTCGCCTCGTCGGAAAAATGCCACGTCGGCGTTTTGGGTGGACTTTGGCCGGAGTGGCACTTAAGTGATCCGTTTTTCTTCGAATGTGGCACTTAAGTGTACCTTTCGTAAGTTATGGCACTTAAGTGTCCCTTTGTGCCAAGTTGTGGCACTTGAAGCGTTCTTATGCCCTTCTTGTTTAAGTGAGATTACCTAGAAACGAAATTTTGGCTATTACGCTTTAGCCCGACTTTTTCTAAAAACTTTGGAAACAACTTATTAGGTGGTTTCAAACCATAACGCAGGGTAGTTGTGGTGTACTCTAGTCAGTCAACCATCAATATATATACTTTATGCAAACCACCATTTGGCCTCCAAAGTCCTCAATTCTATCCTTATTCGCTCATCACATGCCCCCACCACCTTGGCTGTCATCCACAGCCCATTTCTCTCTTTCAAAGCTTCCTTAGCAAGCCAAGATGGCTGTCCAATTGTTGCACCCCCTTGGCCTACGAATTTCATACATTCCTCATCCAATTCCATTCAATTCTTACTCAATTGAGCTCAAATCAAAGCCTATAAATTCAGCCAAGGTGCTCACATCACATTCCACATTTTTCCTTGCCCAAAGATCCCACTTGACGGCCAAAAGTGTGATAAAAAATGGCCATCGGATTTTCCCGGTCCAAAATACCCTTACTTTGAATTTTCGCCAAAAATCTCGGTTTACAGAAAAATCTTCGGAGGATGAGTTGACATTCCTAAAATGAATCATGACATGATAGAACTATCGGGTTTAAATTTGCGGTTAATTTCAATCTAGCGCGATTTTAGCGTGACTTAACCTACTGGGTAGCTTTTAGGAATTTTTAGTGCAATTGACCTGTGGTCGATTATTTTCGAGACACACTGTACATCTACAACACATTGGTGACTCTCGGTTGTCATGAAAATCCCGAGATTTCAAATACGGACACAGGGTACCAAAACGACAGAAAAATCAGTCTAGTGCCGATCGACGGGAATTTTGCAATTGGGTGGAATCACCCACACTAAATCACATGGCTCAGTCAAACCGACCTATCTCTGATCTTTGATCGATTTTGACAATGTCGTATTGACCATTGCAGATTAGCACGGTCGAATAGTCGATTCCTAATCGAATTCTCAAGTCTATTGCGTTAAAATCCCTTAACGGCTTCACCTGATAGACTAGTTATTTCGTGAGTGATTAGCTCAGAGAATAAAACTATAGGCCCGTCGATGAAAAACCCAGTTTATTCAATCGAAAACAGAACCCGAAAAAATCGAGATGTCACAGTTGGGGGTTAAAAAAAAAACATCGTGTAATAGGAAGACTTAAGAATGTTTAATTACTGAACTGTAACCTGTTGGTCATCACTCATCACAATCGCTAAACATATTTCCAACGGGGTAAGAAACCTAGTTGAAAGAAGTTTGCTTGAGCTGAAGATGAAGGAAAATATAGCTCTTCTTCCCTCGAGAATGTTTCTGGCCAGATTCTATTGTTTTTCCATTTTTTTCTCTTCTTTTTTTTTTAGCGGCCCCTTTACTTTTATGATGACCAAAAAGAAGTCTAGCAGAGAGTAAAAACAGATCAACCCAACAGGAAAAAAAGAAAAAAATGCCATTTCCTAGTTGTATGTTAAAACCTCAAGATCCGAAATCCACACAAAAAGTATAAAATAGAAAAGGATGTCATGGTGATTTTCACTTCTCATATAATTTAAATATAAAAAAATTTGTGTCGTGTCATATGGTGTTGAAGAGTGTTTGAATATTAAGTTGACCAAATGATAGTTGTTGTCTACTTTATAGGAGTGGTAGGACTCCCTGTTTAAGTGGGATTATCTAGAAGCAAAATTTCCTTAAACATCCCATAAATCAAAGGTCCGTAGGAGGAAATTTCTCCTGATTAGACTACCAAACTAAGCTTCTTTACAAATTGAACATGACTATCACACTTTAACCCGACTTTCCGTAAACTTTGGAAGCAACCTTTTAGTTGGTTTCAAATTACAATGCGGGGTAGAACTGACGGACCCAAGTCAATCAGCCACCAATTTGTCAACTTTATGCAAACCATGGCATACTCCTTTGTAATAATTTCCATATGTTTGGTGTGAAAAGTTTATTTCCTTAATTTATAATTTGTCGGTGTGAAAAGTTAATTCTATCGTTGAGAGAACGCTAAGAGGAATGGTGATATTATTCTCGTTTTTAGGTTTTTTCAATTCTCCATCTATTTTGCAGATTAACCATGAGGTAATCAATAAATGACTTTTCAGAACAAGAGACTCTTTCCAAAATTCTCATCTTCTATAAATCTCGTCACTTAGGTGGACAAAACACAACCAAATTAAGCATCCCATTACTCATCCCTTCTTAATCTGCCCCCACATCACTTCAGTCCACTTCTGCTTTAAGTTATGCAACTCGTTGGCTTTTTTTTTGCAAAGTTACAATTTGGTCCCTTCGTTTTTGCAATTGCAATTGATTAATAAGAAACCTAATTGAAAGAAATTTGCTTCAATTACGCATGAAGAAAAACATGGCACTTCTTTCCTGAGAAATATTTCTAGCCCAGTTCTCTTTTTTCTCCACTTTTTTCTCGACGGCCATTCACTTTTATGATGACGGAAAAGAAGTCAAGCAAATGGAATAAAAAAATCAACCAAACAAAAACAATCACACCAATTTCCTGTGTGCGCTAAAACCTTAATTTAAGTTTACGGAATCCACATAGAAAATTTAAAAAGAATGTCGCGGTGTTCTTTTACATCTTACATCATTAGAACATAAAAAGAATGTCATGTCATGTTACGTGGCATTATAGATAAATTTTAAATAATCGACCAAAGAGATAATTGTTGTGTACTTTAGAGTAGCGGTAGGACTTTTCATGTAAATCATGTCACATACCTTCCTTAGTAATTTTCATTTGTTTGGTGAGGAATATCAATTGCCTTAATTTATAATTTGTCGGCGTGGGAAATCGATTTTGCCGTAGAGAGAATGCTAAGAGGAGTGACTACATTTTTCTTGCTTTTTCATTTTTTTTAGTGCACTACCTATTTTGCAGATTAATCATAAAGGTAATCAATAAATGACTTTTGAGACCATAACAGAGAGGCCCTCCCCAAAATCCTAGAAAGGACTTACAGGCCTTATGTTGGTGATAAAAATTGTACCGGGTTGATTAGAAATCTGGAATTAGACTGCAGAAAAGGAACATCGAACTCACTATGAATATCTTCTCTGCGAGGCTCATGACTGCGTGTTACACAAGACGTGGAAGTATAATGACCCTGTCCAATCCGCGAAAAGGGTCAAGCTTTCACAATAAACCTTCATCAACATCTTTCTATGTTTGCTCCTGTTTGCTCCCGTTTGGAAAATCCGATATCAATTATTTGGCCCAGTCTGAATACATGTGACTTCCTCGACGCTAACAGATGAAGTTGAGTTCCACGGTTCTCTTAATGTTCAACTAATTGATTCTCGCGCCGCACTCTCATTATTTCTAAAATGAGCGATTGGGTAGAGGACAGTAAGACAATATATCTACATATGGTTGGGGCTAAAAAGATAAACCATCGTACAATAAGAAGACCACGAATGTTTGAATTACTGAAACATGACCTTTCGATCATCATAATAGTTAAACGTATTTCCAACACCAGATTGTTGATGTCCGTGTTTGTAACTGATTAATAAGAAACGTAATTGAAAGAAATTTATACATGAAGGAAAATATAGCAGTTCCTTCCTGATGTTCCAATCCACTAAACAAGGTCCTAGACTCCACGATCACTAGACATGAAATTTGTTTTGGTATCTGGGGTGGGGGGGGGAATTACCAAAAAAATCATAATCCTATTGCAATTGTGTCAATTCAGTCCTAATTTTTTTTTTTTGCCAATTTAGTCCTAAACCTTTTACAATTGTGTCAATTCAGTCCATCCGGTCAAAATTGGCCGGTCGGCGCTGACGTGGACGCCGGCCAGGGATAGCTAGCCGGCGAACACTAATGTGGCAATTTTTATTTTTATTTTTTTTCGAATTTTTTAATTTTTTTTTCAACCTTCTTCTTCCCTGGCGCCAACCAGAGGTGAGGGCCGGCGAGGTCAGCCTAGCCGGCCACTAGCGAGGCTCGCCCCCGCCGGCCACTTTGGTGAAGGCAAGCCTCGCCCGGCGACGGCAGCCATGGCGAGGTCAAGCCTCGCCAGATCTAGCGACGGCGGCCTCGCCGGCCACTAGCGAGGACCGTCGCCAAATCTCGAGGGCATCCTCGAAGAGGGTGCGGACGGCGAACGAATATGAAAATAAACCAGAAAAATAGGGAGAATGAATATTATTAGTAATTGTATCATATATATCCATAAATGTGTCCGTATTTATAATGAACAATCCCCACTCTATTGCAAATAATATAAAAAAAAATTATTAACAAGTGTGTCTGAAAGAACTTGTTAAACAGATTTAATTAGATATATTGTCAGTTTTCAAAACTGAGGATGAAAGCCACGGACCATACTTCGACGGACTATATGGTGCGCAGCAAGAGAAAAAGGACCCGGTCGGTGAAATGACCGGGGTCGCCGATTGAATGTTTGAGAAGCTCAATGCTACTGTGGTCCGGGTGGGCGAACGAGGGACTGCGTCGTTATATTTCCACATGCGCTCAATTCTATGAAAAAAGAGGCCTTAAAATGAAAATTATAGGTGACCAAGACAGAGGTTCTAAAGTCTTGCACCGTGCTCTCATTATTTCTAAAACAAGTGATCGTGCAGAGGACGGTAAAGACAGCTGGTCAGTGTTCTGTTAATGAACTTTCCTATGAATTTACGTATGGTTGGGGCTAAGAAGATAAACCATCGTGCAATAGGAAGACCACGGATGTTTGAATTATCGAACCATGACCTTTTGATCATCATAAAGTCCAATGTATTTCCGACACCGGATTATTGATGTCCATGTTTGTAGCCGATTGATAAGAAACCTGATTGAGCGGAATTTCCTTCAATTACGCATGAAGGAAAATATACTTCTTTCATGAAAAATATTTCTAGCCTGATTCTCTTTTATCTCTACTTTTCTCAACGGCCCTTTGCTTCCATGATGACCAAAAAGAAGTCAAGCAAATGGAATTAAAAAAAAAAAAAAAATCAACCAAAAGGAAAAGATCACACCATTTTCCCGTGCGTGTCAAAACCTCAATTCAAGTTTATCAAATCCAATAGAATTTTTTATTTTTTTTTAAAGAAGGAAAATTTGTTGTGCTGTGTTATGTGACGTTGTAGAGAAGTTTTAATAATCGACCAAAGAGATAATTGTTGTGTACTTTAGACTAGTGGTAGGACTTTTTATGCAAACCATTTTGTACTCTTTCCATGATCATTTTCATTTGTTTGGTGAGGAAAATCAATTTCCTTAATTAATAATTTGTCGGCCTGGGAAATTGATTCTACCGTGGAGAGAATGTTAAGAGGAGTGATTACATTTTTCTTGTTTTTTCGTTTTTTCAATGCGCTACCTATTTTGCAGATTAATCATAAAGATAATCAATAATTGACTTTTGAGACCAAAACAGGAGGCTCTTTCCAAAATCCCAGAAAGGACTTACAGGGGTGCTTATATTGGTGACAAAAATTGTATTGAGTTGATTAGGAAATGTGGCTGTTGAGGACCTCTTGTTGAGGTCTGTGTATCGATAAAAATTCAATAGTGATCGTTGGCATTGATTTGTTCATCCATTTTCTTATAGCCTTTCACTTAGAAATCTAATAATTAACAAAATTATTTCTTTTTTTTTATATGGTCCTGCATAATCGTTGACATAAAGGATTCGATTCAATAAAGCTGGTAACAAAAATTGGTCGTAATTGGAATTTCATCAAAAGTACTTTTCAAAATTATATAATGACTAGAGACTAAATTGTATCGTATATATCATCAAACATATTAAAATTTTATCTTCAGCAATTGAAATCGTCAAAATTTTGCAACCATTTATTTACCAATCTCATTTGTATGCTCTTAGACTTCTTAATTTGGGTCGTAAGGAAAGACGAGTGGGCTTGAATTTTCTTTGGCCATCACATGTTTTTGAAAATCCCAGGACATCCATTTTTATTTACAACTTTTTATCGTTTTCATACAACATACCCGCGTAATGCACAGGCCATCGACCAGTGATAAGCAAACTAATCAATTTTTTCCCTCAAGTACGCCATTCTTGCTTCTTCCGGCCTATTCGAAATTATTTTACTTTTCGTCCCTGAAATTTCATGCTTTTTCTAAACCAGGTGTTAATATTTCTGAGCGGAAAGTTAATTGGAAAATTATATGAACTTATCCGTTCAGTTATAACTTGGAATAATTACATAAATGATCCTTGAATTTTGACAAAGTTGTCATCCTTAAATTTCTAATTTATTTATAAAAAATAAAATTATATGTTCAATTCAATCCCTTATGAAAATGTTCATTGTTATCTCTATATGAAAATGTTATAGTCCAGAGACTAGATTAGGCATGTACCAAAAGTTTAGAGACTACATTGAACAGATTAAAAGTTCAAATAGACATTGCATATTAGGTTAAAGTTCAAGGGCCACATTAAACAAATTAAAAGTTTATGGATAACATTATACATTGTGCCAAAGTTTTGGAACCATTTGTGTCATTTTTCCCTTTAACTTTGTGTGTTTTAAGATAATAAAATAAATAAGAAGATGCTCCTAAAAAAAATAAGATAAGAAATAAATGGGAAACATGTTTGTACTATTTTAGAAGCCATTCTCGTTTTCTTTGTGCAATTGAGAATTGTGAGAGAAGGAACTCGCGAGGAGATATGTACATCAATCCAACATCTAGTTAACCACCGTACGGTGTTTTAATGCACAATTTACGTATAAGTTTGTGGCTGAAAATTTACTCTTTAATATAGCTAGAGATGTGGGAATATCATTTTTCTCCATTGGAAAAATTTATAATGACAAAGATGCACCGGCAATACTAGATTTCCTTCGTGAACTTCCTATGCTTATATGGAAAATTTAAATGATAAAAGAATTCAATGCTGATGTGGCTTTTTTTAATTACTTTCTATCTTCTACGTGGCTGAAACATGAAGATAACTCGAAATGACGTGATTTTGGTCAAATTTCATTTTAAAATTAAATTAAAAATAAGCGAATTTAAAAAAAAAAAAAAAAAGCGTACCAGTAAGGGCCCGCAAGTTGTCGTCGCCGCAACACCGTTGCTAGAAAGGGTCGGCGATGGTGGGGTGAGTAGGGGTGTGCAACCGGACTGGGTATACCCGGTTCCTATATCGACCCATCCAGAAAATAGGGTCGAGAATCGGTTCCTGTTGAAATCGGTCCGGGAACTGGTTCTCAAAATTTAGAACCAGTTTAAACCGATTCAGAAACAGGTTTCGAGTGGTTACCCACCCAGAAACCGATTCCCAGACCGGTTTTGGAACTAGTTCCCGGACCAGTTTTGGAAGTAGAGGTCCAAAACCCTTTTTTTTTCTCCCGATTTCTATTCTTACTCTCGCAATCACATGACATTTTTCCTCTTGGCTCTCTCAAACACACACGGCACTCATCTTTTGTCATTCCTCTTCCTCACTTGCTTCCCTCCCTCACCGTCTCCTTCTCACACTTTCTGATGGACGGACAATGTTCGTCGCCACCAAATTCCTGTGTATCACATAGATTGACTCGCCTAATTTTTCTTTTGTAGAAGGAGTTATGCTTGCATAAATGAGTAACTTCATATAGTAGTTGTGGGAATAAGACTAATATTAAACCCATGTTTGTTGCTAATTATTTGCCTTATGATTGTATTTATTATAATTAGCCTTGTGGATCCTTAATTTTTCATTTAGTAAAAAATTTCATGTATTTATTTATTACAAGTGCTTAATGTTTCAATACAAATTAGGAAGATTACGTTATTTTCTCGCATATTAATATAAAATTCAAAGTCGTATAGGATATATGAAGATTGCAAAACAGGTTCCAATGAAAACAGGCTGACCCTGGAACCAGATTGGAAAAACATGGTGGGTTTGGTACAGGGTCGGGTATAGGGTCTAGAAAAGGGTAAACAATTATAACAAGGTCAAGTACAGGGTCCAGGTCTAGACTCTACCCACCCTGGACCCGATTACCCCTAGGGGTGAGGGTCGGCCAAGGTCGCCATGTCTCAACTAGTGACCAACAACCCTGGCTAGCCACAGGTGAGAGTCGTTGGCCCTCACCCAAATCGAGCCAAGGGCTGCCATTGGCTATGGTGGGATTAGGCGGCAACCCCACCCTAGTCTACGGTGGTCCTCTACCTAGCCATGGCCCAGCAACCCGGCTAACCCTCAACCCACCATTGCCAACCTTTTCTAGTGATGGTGGGGTGGCAGCAATAAGGGCCATGTAGTCGTTGGTTTGCTGCTATTGCTTTTTCTATAAAAAAAAAAAAAAAAAAGTGTAATTAATATTAATATTACAAATCAAATTTGGATTAAAATGACGTTGTTTTGAGTTTATCTTTCTTATTTTAGTCAAATCAAATTCACTTAGGAGAGAGAAAGTAATAAAAAAAACCATGTTAGCATTTTTCGTTAGCCAAGTTGGATAGAGTTAATGAAACAACTCGACTGCATCAATTTGATAAGTTTTAGGACTCAATTACACTTCTTAAAAAATTTAAAATTCAATTACACTTTCATTACTAGTTGTAGAATTTCTAGTAAACATATCCTACAAATTTTAAAATTCAATTACACTTTCATTACTAGTTTTAGAATTTCTAGTAAACATATTCTACAGAAAACTTAAACGATTTTACGAGAATTCAATGCGTGATTTTATGATATTTGATGCAACTATTAATTGTAGACACCGTCTGTATTCCCTTGGCTAGAGATTTTTTTTTCACTTTTTTTCTTTGATCTTTCTTATCTTGATGGCTCTCTACTTTAACGTTGACAAAAAGCAAAGGGAATAAAAAAAAAAATCAACCAAACAGAAAACAACACATCATTTTCCTGTTTGCATGTTAAAACCTCAGTTCGAGGATACAGAAGCCGCACATAAAACATAAAATAGAAAAGGATGTTGCGGTGATTTTCATCTATCATTACGTTCAGAAGAAAATTGGTTCAAGTGATGGTTCAGTGGTGGACTTGATGGTGACAATTTTCATCTCTCATATCATTTAAATATAAAAAAAAAAAATCAATACAGTGTTATGTGGTATTGAAGATATATTTAAATATTAATTGATAAAGAAAGATAATTGTTGCGTACTTTACAGCAGTGTAGCACTCTTTCGTTAAGTTGGACTATGTAGATGCAAAATTTTCTTAAACATCTTAGGGAGATTCGTATAGAGAAATCCCACGTTGAAGAATTGATGTGGTGTGAAGTAGCTAAATATATCAAAATTAGCCGTTTTTTTTTTTAATGAAAGCAGGTCCAATCGGATATGTTAATAAGCTTAGACTTGAACTCCCTTTTGACGATCTTCTTAAAGGAAGGTATCTAGTTTCTACTATGTACTCCCAACAAATGATATCAAAGCCCTCCATCAAAATACCTGCTAAAGCCATAAACCATAGGGGATGGTTAATTGGTGAGTCATTCTCAATGTGTATTGGTGTTTACTTAATATTTTAATGAAGGAATATGATGATTAACGCGATTGATTTGGTGTAGTAACGTGGGCCCCAATGGTAGACTTCTTGATTTGGTCCAGAGAAAGAGATGATATATGCGATTGGAAATTGATGGAAATTCAAATTGAAATATGTGGTGCAGAATAATACTTGAATTGAGGGGGAACAAACCTAATACTATGCCCACATGTGAAGGTGAGATTGTTGAGATGCACATGCGAGTTGTCTAAGAAAAATCCCATATTGGAAAATTGATGTGATCTGGAGGGGGAGATTGTTAAAATGCATGTGCGAGCTGTGTATGAAAAATAGCATATCGGAAAATTAATATGGTCTAGAGTAGTTCATATTATCCAAATTGGCTTAAGCTTTTGTGTGAAGGTAAATTCAGTTGGATATATTAACGAGCTCGAACTTAGGCTCATTTTTTACAATCTATCTAGGTAAAGGCTCATTTTTTACAATCTATCTAGGTAAAGGCATTAGCCTTTTGCTGTGCACTCCCAACAAATTCCATGAATCAAAGGCCTATAGGAGGAAATTTTTGTAGATTAGACTGCAGAAACTAAGCACCTAGAAAATTGAACATGTCTACTGAGTTTTTTAGGGATAAAAGTACATTGCAAGTGTCGAAACTTGACATGAGTGAACATGTAAGTGTCAAAATTTTTAAAAGGTACATTTAAGGGCTATATATATATATATATATATATATATATAGGACACTTAAGTGCTGGCTCCAATGAGATCTAACTGGAAATCTGATGTAGCATTATTTTAATAATATAACTAATTTATGTGGCTTGTTGGAAATCCTCGTGGTGTTGATGTGGTTAGCTTGTCCCAAAGCAACATCGTTTTGCCCCAAAATTTGATTTTTAAGATAAATATTAGTTAAATAAACTTAAAAACTAAATTGGGAAGAGAGGGGGGGGGCGGGCAAATAAGCGAGGGTCTCTATGGCTCTTGATGCTATTGCTACCCCACCATTGTCGAAAGGGCCGGTGATGATGGGGTAAGGGTCGGCCGAGGTTGTGTGGTGACCCCGGTGAGGACCGTGACCCCTTGCCCTCCCCCTCGCCCTAAATTTGGGTGAGGGCTTGTAGGCTCTCGCTTGTGGTCAACTAGGGTTGCTGGCCACTAGATAGGGCCTAAGGACCTTGGCCGACTCTCGCCCCATTGTGGCTAGCCCTTTCCGACGATAATGGGGCGACAATAATGGCGAGGGCCATAGAGGCTCCCAATAATTTGCTTCCCCCCCTCTTAAGTTATTTTTTAATTTAATTTAATTAATATTTATATTAAAAATCAAATTTGTAGGCAAAATGACATCGTTTTGGAACAAGTTAGCCATGTAAGTGAAAATATTTGTCAGAAAAAGCCGGAAGTTCTTGCCATTAGCACTTAAATGTTTTTTTCTTCTCCACTTTTGACACTCAAGTTTCCACCCGTGTCAAGTTTTGACACTTGGGGTGTCCGGCACTCGTTTTTGTAGAATCAAAATCTTCGGCCATGTTTGGTTAAAGAAAAGTTGTTGATTTTTCATTTTCAATTTCTGAAATCTGTGTGTTTGGGAAAAATTCTTAGAAATGGTTTCCATTGAATCCACGGGAAAAGGGTTTCTCAATTTTAACTTGACTTTTTGAAACCTTCGGAAGCAACCTTTTAATTGTTTTCAAACCAAAACATGGGATAGAAAGTTGTTCTCAAGTCAATCCGTTTCGGAAGCAACCTTTTAATTGTTTTCACACCAAAACATGGGATAGAAAGTTGTTCTCAAATCAATCCGTCTACTTTATGCAAATCATGGCATACTCCTTCCATAATAATATTCAACTAAAAAGTTAACTTTTAGTTTTTTCAATGCTCTACGTGTGCTTTTTGATTTTTGCGACCAAAATAAAAGTCTCTCTTCAAAATCCTGACCCTCTATAAATCTATTGTCATTGAGGTGGCAAAACCACACCGAAATTGCGCATCACGACTCTTATTCCTTCTTAATCTCCCCGCACATCACTTCAGTCCACTCCTGCTTTGAGTTATGCAACTCATGAGCATCAGTTTTGCAAACTTACCATTTCATTGCCTCATTTTTGCGATTGTTATTGCATCGTGCTTTGTACGAATCTCCTCAACATCAAATGAAACCGATAAATCTGCACTGCTTGCATTCAAGAATGGGATAACGATGGACCCTTTTGAGGTGCTTAGCTCCTGGAACAGTACTGTCAACCTTTGCCAATGGTATGGTGTTACATGCAGTCACCAGCACCACAACAGAGTCACCATGTTGGACTTGAATTCCCAAAATCTCTCCGGGTCCCTCTCCCCTCACATCGGTAATCTTAGTTTTTTAAAGGAATTGTTTCTCAATAATAATAGCTTTGACCATGAAATCCCTCCTCAAATTGGGCAACTGCACCGTCTTGGTTTCTTGCAATTACGAGATAATTCATTGACTGGTGAAATCCCCAAGAATATTTCGAGTTGCCTTAACCTCCTTGGCCTCATACTGTATAACAACCGACTAACGGGTGAAGTTCCTCCAGAGATGGGTTCATTGATGAAGCTTCAATTTCTTTTTTTAGGACAAAACAATCTAATAGGAAATGTCCCTTCTTCCATTGGGAACTTGTCATTGCTGAAGCAGCTTAATCTGCCTTATAATAACTTAGGCGGTAGTCCTCCTGCGACTGTAGGCCGATTGACCAAACTTACGAGTCTTGCTTTGGGAGGAAACAGAATATCGGGTGTATTGCCGCGGTCCTTCTACAATTTATCTTCGTTGGTGACATTTGATGTAGGATTCAACCATATAAGTGGATGTCTTCCCACTACAATGGACTTTGGTCTTTCCAACTTAGAAATTTTCAGCATCGACTGGAACCAATTTGTTGGGCCGATCCCTTTGTGGATTCCTAATAATGCCACAAATCTACAGGAACTTCAATTCGGAGGCAACCATTTCTCAGGGAATGTACCATCTTTTAAAAGTTTGCGTAACCTTCAATTGTTGACCATTCACGCTAACGACTTCGGAAGTAGGCGATCTGGTGACTTGAGCTTTCTTTGCTCATTAACCAATATCACTAGCTTAACCTACTTGAATATTTTTGATAATAGACTTGGTGGGATGTTGCGGGAATGCATTGGTAATCTCTCCAGTACCATCACAACATTGGTATTGGGCTTTAATCCTATAGTTGGTGAGATTCCTAAAACAATCGGCAATCTCGTGAACATGAGACAATTAGAAATGAGCAACGCCAATCTTTCAGGTGCTATTATGTTTGATGTGGAAAATCTTCAAAATCTAATGCTTCTAGATCTCTCCAATAACAATCTATCAGGGGTAGTGCCATCCTCTTTCCAGAAGATGAAGAAATTGATTTTTTTGCATCTTGATGGGAATCACTTTCATGGGCACATTCCTTCCCATTTAGATGAGTGTAGTTTGATACTGCTCGATCTTTCTAATAACAATCTCAACGGTTCCATATTCCCAGTGGTTGAAACTCTCCTCCATTTGAATTTGTCTCACAATTATTTGAATGGTGCCCTTCCAGAGGAAATAGGACATATTGCATATTTATATACTCTGGACATTTCAAGTAATATGTTCGGTGGTGAAATTCCGAGCACTCTAGGCAATTGTGATAGACTGGAAGTAGTAAAAATGAACGATAACAACTTCCAAGGATCCATTCCTCAATCAATTAGCTCTTTAAGAAGCATTGAGGAATTGGATCTTTCCAATAACAATCTTTTAGGTGAGATTCCAAAGTTCTTAGAGGCATTTCATTACTTGAAAATTCTGAATTTATCCTACAACAATTTTAAAGGCATGTTACCAACTAAAGGAGTCTTCAAGAATGCCAATGCCACTTTTATTGCTGGAAACAACAAGATCTGTGGAGGAATTTCGGAATTTCGTCTCCCTAAATGCATCTCTAGACCCTCGAAGAGTGAAGGAGTAGTTTGTAAATTGAAACTCAAGCTGTCTATTACTTTTGGACTTCTAGGGGTGGTTCTTGTTTTGGTTTTTGTGTATGTATGTTGGTTAAAGAGGAAGAAACCGAAAGAACCAACTTCAAATTCCATAGCTGATACCTGGCAAAAATTATCTTATGGAACTCTCCTTAAAGCCACTGATGGTTTTTCTTCAACTAATTTGATCGGTGTTGGCAATTGTGGATCTGTCTATAAAGGGATACTCGAGGAGAATGGGATTGCAATTGCTGTGAAGGTACTTAATTTAACACGTTATGGGGCTTTGAAGAGCTTCAAAGCCGAGTGTGAGGCTTTGAAGTGTATGAAACACCGAAATCTTTTGAAAGTACTAACGGTATGCTCAAGTATTGATTATGATAGAAATGACTTTAAGGCTTTGGTCTACGAGTTCATGGTCAATGGTAGCCTTGACGAGTGGTTACACCCATCTCCAATCCCAGCCGATGCAAATGGGCCTTCAAAAAATTTAAGTCTCATCCAAAGGATAAAAATTTCCATTGACATTGCTTTTGCATTGGATTATGTTCATAACCAATGCCAAAGTGTCATAGTTCATTGTGATCTAAAACCAAGCAATGTCCTTTTAGATGCTGAGATGGTTGGACATGTTAGTGACTTTGGATTGGCAAAGATCATCCTTGAGTCCACATCTTACACCAGCACAAATATAAGCTCTGCTGGTTTGAGAGGAACAATTGGTTATGCCGCTCCAGGTGCGTTTTCTTGTGTCCCTCAAATAAAGAATTTGTCAAGACAAAATTGTTGATGGCATCTTTTCACAAAACTTTTAACTTCGTAATGACACATATCATTTTCTCATTGCTCAACCATGTGGTTCTTTAAATGTGCAGAATATGGAATGGGTAGTATGATTTCTACCGAAGGTGATGTCTATAGTTATGGCATCCTTTTACTAGAGATGTTGATAGGAATCAGGCCCACGGCTGAAATATTCAAAGAAAATTTGAACCTACATATTTTTGTTGAGGAAGCTTTGCCTGAACGAGTCTTAGAGATTATCGATCCCATCCTAGTTCGAGAAATGAAGAACTATGGAGGTGAAAGCAGAGAGAGCGCGCTCCAGGATTGTCTACTAATGGTTTGCAGAATTGGGATCGCCTGTTCAGTTGGAGCCCCACGAGAGCGAATAAGTATCACAAATGTAGTAGCTCAACTATGTTCGATTAGGGATAGACTTTACGCAACTGGCTTACGAGGATAGGTAATATACTAAAGCAGTAAGTTTTCTAGTACCTCCTATAAATGCACTGAACCACTTATGCATAGACAGGCACGTGACTCCACTCATTTCTTTTCCAATCTAGATTAACTCAATTTTCTGGTAATGTGAAGATGGCACCATGGAGATAACAAAGTCATCATGCAGAACCAAAGTAGGGTTGGAATAACAGTGAAGTGATCCAATGAATAATGGCATATGGGAACCTTCAGTTGACTCAAAATCAATGACAATGTCTTCGTCCTCTTCGGGAGGTGGAGAGAGAGGTGGCAAGAGGTCTTCATCTCTTATGCGAATGTGGGACGGATGCTTCTCTAATGTATTGTGGGATAGGTTAATCGAGTTCTGATATGGACAATGTATAGTTTAGATCATGAAGAACAAAGGTGTGTCTCCATATTCCTTCCGAAACAAAAGTTAGGGTGTAAGAAGAGAAGTAGGTATTAGTAAAGATGGTGTCATCTGCATGCAAGCCCGTTTCAGTTCTCCTTCTGAAGTGAAAGTTGGCGTGTAAGAAGAGAAGATACCATTAGAAATGATTCTGTCATCTTACAGCTGTACAGTATATTTGGAAAATTGAAAAGAAAAGGCATACATGCGAGCTCGCATATGTTTTTTTAGAGCTGTGCAGGTGTTTGGCCGGTTTTAATCCCGCAACAAAATATCTTTTGCCAAGTGTTATTTTTTACTTTTATTTAACAAAGATGGAGGTTTTGTGCTAATTTCGAACAGAAGATATCAAATGCAATGTAAAGGTTGAATTTCCAATTTCAAATGACACTATACAACCTCAATGATTGAGTTACTAACTCTAAAACCTAATTCAAAATATGCCAAAATCTAATTGACGGCACAACTTTAAGATAACTTGACACAATGCATAATTTAATCAATGACAATGTGACTGGATAAAGGGCACAATGTTGAAATCTAATTAACGACATTGGACTAGAGATATATCTTCAGAATTTAATCAACGATGCCATACCAAAATATAGACGCTTGTCGAAATCTAATCGACCACATGAATCTAAAAGCTACAACTAGGAAAACTAAAATATGATAATGCAGAGATAAAGAAATAACATATGATGTGCTGTTTAGGGGCGTTTTTGTTGGATGAATGGGGATATTTATAGAGAAATTTGGGCTGCACATGGTAACATTTCTATTTCTTTGAATTTATGTTCTTTTGTTCCTTGGAACAAAAAAAGAACAGAAACCCGTTTGGTAACGTCAAGTTTTCTATTCCCGGGATAAAAAGTTAGCCCGGGAATAGATTTGAAGCAGAAACAAGAGACAAAAAAATTTGCTCTTTGTTCCCGGAAACAATTTCTAGAAATAAGTCAACTTTTTTTTTTTATTATTATTCTTTTCTCTTGCCGCAGCCACCTTCAACTGCCCAAAGCCACCGCCAACCGTTGGCCGCCAGCCGCCGCCAACTCCGGCAGCCAGCGGTCGTCAGCGACCGATGGGCTGTGTGGCGACGGTCAGCGGCCAGCGGTCGTGCAGTGGCGACGGTCAGCGGCCGGCGATCATGCAACGGCGGCGGGCAGCGGGCCAAACGCATTTCTATTCTTTTTCTATTCCAAGAGTATGAATTTTGTGTAGTTACCAAACGCGTTCTTTTACTCATAAATTATTCCCCGAAATAGAAATAGAAAAAAAAAAAAAAAAAAAAAAAAAAAAAAACTATTTCCTAGCCAATAAGCGTTACCATTCGCACCCTTGGTAACCGCTGAGAAATTAGTCATCTTCTAGTAACTACTTCCAACCTTAGACATGATCCCTTCTCTTAGTAACCAACCTTCCCATTTCCTTAATAATTGCCTTGATTGTGCCTTGGTATTTCCTAATTTATTGACACTAATTTCATAACTGGGGGCTTAGTTGTTAACCGCGCTTTCAACCGCGCATTCTTTCGATACTTTTTTGAATATTTCGAATGCCCTCATCCAAAACTTGCCGCCAGCATTATTTAGGTAGCCATTTAATACTTATCAACAATTGCTTATGTGGAGACTCCTTGCCCTGTTGTCGATCATCGAGTCTTTATCATTTGGCGCATTAATAGCTAGTCCTACACTAATGTCCTATTGATGCACATATGTGATTTCGCCCGGCTTTTATTAGCCTTTGTGATTGGCACATGATAGTGTGGTCAACTTTGAGTGTCAACATATGCCCTCTCTAAAGGAACTACCTCGTTTTATGTGTGATTTCCTATAGATGACGATCATGCTTTTCTATCTTTTGATGCTCCTTTTCCTGTGCATAGCCGATATGGATCATTGTCTCCTGTGTTATCTTGACACGTCGTTTCAAATTCCTGTAGATAATGAATTGCTGCAATTTTGAATCGCCCTCTTCAGTCCTGGTATAAACGTATACTCACTGGAGATTTCTTCTTTTATATTCCTTTTGTCTTTTTTTTAAACCCTAAAAACCCTTTCATATCTTGTCTTCTGCTTCGACACTCTCCATGGCGCCTGATGCTCCCAAATACCGCCCCGATGACTACATTGTGAAAACAAAGCAAGAATGCTAGCAATTGTCGTTTCCAACTCTTAAAAGTGTTGCCGAAGAACATCATGAGCACATACTTCTTGGGCCTTGTCTTTTAGATCATCAACACATCCCATTCAAATCATCCCACCATTTCTCAAGCCTTGTTTCCCAGCAAAACTTGGAGATATACTTCCTATTCAGCACTCCTTGCTTATGGATATCTGGACTTCCGCACCCTCTCGATTTCGTGGCTTTCCTTCGTTCGAAGTAGATTTCTGCTCATGGTGCTTACGTATGAAGAATGTAGTTAAAATTGCGATTTGGCTTGTAAAATCTTACCCACCTTGGATTGATTCAGGTTAATTTATAGTTCAATCCAATGTAGTTATCGTAATATGGCTCGCAAAATCATACAATTTTGCGAACCAAATCATGGAAATCGAGTCAACTCTCTGCAAAATTGCGAATTGGGAGAGCTCGAAAATGAAATCGCGAGTTGACTTGGTAAAATCGCAAGTCGACCTAATTAGAATCGTTGGGCTGGCTTATATTCCTCCAGTGCTTGTTATGTGGAATTTACAGGCTTTTTTTAGGCCAAAAGCAAATTAGACAACGCAGCCCATGTTAAGGTGTAATGAAAGAGTAACGTTTCATTATTATTGGTGAAACTCAACCACGAAAGACAAAGAAAAACACATTCTATAGGAAAAATAACACAAATAATCCCCAAATTTTGACTCAATGTGTAATTTGCCCATGAATACATTGAACCCATGAACTTTTAATTTGTTCAATGTGGTCCTTGAACTTTAACCCAATGTGTAATACAATCCCCGAACTTTTGATACATATCCAATGTAGTCCATGAACTATATGAAAATGTTTAATATGATCTCTGGTCTTGAATTAATGAAAAAACTATATTGAACATCTGCAATAATTGCAATCACCTGTCACTTGATAGAATGAGGATCATTAGGAGATGAACAATGAAAATGGAGAATAAACACATGCGAAATTTGTTAAGTTTATTAATATATGGCCACGCGACTATGTGACTAGCTTGATTTAGTACCAGACCTAAGTGCAATTTTTCAGATTTTCAGCATGCATGATGGCATATATATACGCTATTTATAAATAATGCAATCATAAAACTTCATGCTCATGTGAAACAAAGATTGGTTCTCATGATTATGAGCATATTTATGGTTATATGCATGTCCGCCAAACCTCTAAACTACCTTCCACAGGAGTTTATTTTATATAGTCTAAATAGTAAGGCTACGCATGACAAAATTTCTGAAACAGAAATTGATTTCTGGCCAGAAATCAATTTCTCAATTTCTATTCCTCGGACAAGTTTCTGAGCAAAGAAACCCGTTTGATAACGACTCAATTTCTATTTCTGAAACAAAAATCCGTTTGATAACAGAATAAAATTTCTATTTCTAGGAATAGAAATTGATTAGATAATAACATAGGAAATCCTCAAATACAAAATAATAGTCGAAATAATACTAAAACAACATAGGAAATCCTCAAATACAAAATAATAATCGAAATAATACTAATACATTACAAAAGTTAAAAATACAATTTCATGGAATTTCCGGCATATTATTATCCCTTGCCATTTTATTGGCAATGGTTTTTCTAAGCGTATTTATTTGATTTCCTTCCTTGGTTAATGTATCATTTGCAAGCTCATCTTACATAGGTTCAGACAAGTACTGCGGAAGCATGAATATAGGTGCCATCAATGGTGCCTATACAACCTTATCATTTTATTAAAGACTAATATTATACAAGATTATCAACAAAATAAAATTGATGGTGTAAATGAATATATGAGAATTCTACCTTGAAGTAACATTTATGGTTAGGAACCAATCGGGAGAATGTCGGTTTATTTTAATTCTCGAATTAAATCAATCTAATTGCTCATCCCTAATTTCTTTATTGCTGCTCAATGAACCTTTAATGGCCATTGCATAGCAAAAAGAGAGATTCTCTTGAATCTCTTGCCTTCGAATTAAAATTCAAGATTGTGTAACAATTTAATTATTTTGATTTTACAAGAATTTTGAATCCGTAAAGAAACGAGGTTAAATTTCTAGGCACATTTTTTACTCATCTATTACGTAAGAACTTTTTCTTCAATTGGCCATGCGTGTGCCTTTTCTAGAAGGAAAGAGCCCCATTGTTTTTAAGTAAGCATTTGAAAATTTTGGTCATTTTTAAAATTGGGGACCCGTTCGATTGCCTTTCATCCTAAAGAGGAAGTTATCAAAAAAAAATGAAAAAAAAAAAAACACGAGCAAAATAAGAAAAGGAAAATTAACAATAATTTGTGAAGTTGTGGTTATAAGTGAATTAAGTTAGCAAGAAAGCGCAAGGTTCTTTTATATGGTTTGATTTCAGGTTCTAATTTCTATTTCAGAAACTGAGAAATTAAAAATTTCAGCTTCTGATTTTTTCAATTTTTCTATTTCTGGAATAGAAATCTATTTCAGAAATAAAGAAATCAGATTGTGTTACCAAACGGATTTCTGTTCCAAACCTATTCCGGGGAACAGAGAAACAGAGAAATCGAGAAACGGAAATTTTGTCATACGCACCCTAAGAGATCATCTTTTAAACTGGTGGTCCTCGCGGTGGGGGCAAATTTCTACCTCTTCAAACAGCTTAATTGATAGGAAATGAACAATCACAATCACAACGAAAGCAACTAAAAAGTAACGCATGAAATAATACACATCTTGCCACCACCTCCCCCAAAACCACCGTTCCCCTCCTTCCTGTATGTCAGTTGTAGTTGGTCAATGGACGGAAGTTTAATTGTTACACCAACTATCGAAACTCTAGGTGGGAATGAGGCTCTTTCTGCGTTCTTAAGACTCCATTCTCGTTCCTCCCTTTCTGATTCATCAATCGACACAGACCTTTGGGAGAGTCACGATTCAAAACTTAGCTATTCAGTGGTTAAGCATTTATTCGGAGACCTCGTTGATAAACGAGAGCTTGGAGAGAAATATGTTAGAAGAAGTGGAAAAAATAACCTTAGTTGGTTTCATAGATCTGCTTTTGATATGAAGTTTTTGTATAATTTGTTGGAAACGTTTTATATAAAGGTGACAAATCAAGTTGATTTGAATAAGTTGGAAGGTCATGGTTTCCTTGGTTGGGAGATGTTTCTTCCGATTGTCTTCTACTGTGCGATATCCATACCCCTTCAGAAAATATGAATGAACCAACTAGGGATGTAGGAATATATAGCCTTTACTTTTAACTTCTTTTAGAAAGTACCGTCTCTCATGCACAGCTACATGTGCGTAACTGCATCCACTCTCTTTGTATACATACGTATGCAGAGAGTTACATAAACTGATTACTATTTCTCAGGCTTTCGGGACAAAAATGCAGCACCATTCTGTTATTGTATGTTTCCTCATTTGTGATTTCGAATCTTACATGTGGATTTTGCCAAAAAGAATGAAGTTCGATTTCTTAAATTCCACAAAAAAATGTTCATGTTTTTCTCCATTTTGATTTATAAGGAATTTATTCCAACTAGTTTTCTAAATGGGAAAAGTGAGCTACAAAAATATAAACATCAATTTAAAGTCACCCACATGTATGTTGGTGATGTTCATATTTGCAACTCATCCATTAGTATAGTGAAAATTTCCTCCAATTATAGATGGTAGAAAGCACAGACAATTACACAATTTGTCAAAGATTCAGCATGATAAAAAATTGAAGATGTGATAGAAGAAGTGGTTGAAGGGACTTGAAAGATAAATGAAAGGCAACATGTTCATGATTTGATTAACTCGCTTGATATTGGTCCATTTTGTCTATTCCGACCATTCTATATAGTTTTGTAGGTTGACGTCCTGATAGGCACTTTTCCAAGACTCATCCAACATGATAATGCTTATATGAGCACACTTGACATTGGATCTTAGAAATACTGAAATGTTGTACATTAAAATACGCCTCTTCTAAGTTTATCCGGTTTTACATATGATTTTGGGATAATCTTCTCCTATTATTGTGCAATTTGGTCCATTCATGCCCCCTTTGTTATTCTTGAAGCTCCCAAAAAATGCACCTTGTCCAGTTCCTCTCACCTCAACGATCATTCCAACTATTTGTACCACAATCTCCTGCACCAGCTACACTCATGTTAACCGGAGCAAATTGGTCAGTGTATTCAACTTTTCAATAGCTTTAACTGAGACGGAACGTCGGTGCAGCTCCATGTGGGTTTTTGTGGAGTTAGGGTTGAATATTTTCATTGAGAAATCCATGTGAAGGACAAAGGAATAGATGAGAGTAAGGGCCTGCATAGTAACATTTCTATTTCTCCCGATTTTTGTTATTTTGTTTTCCGGAACAAAAAAAGAACAGAAATCTATTTGGTAATGCCAACTTATTTTTTTATTCCCAATAATATAAAAGTGGCTGGGGAATAGATTTGGAATAGAAACAGGAAAAAAAAAAGTAGCTTCTTATTCCGGGAACAATTTCTAGAAATAAGTTTTTTCTTTTCTTTTCTATTTTTCTTTTGTTCTTCTTCTTTGTTGCGGCCACCACTGGCCGCCTGCCAACCGTCGGCCGCCTCCTGCCACCCGCGGCCACCGCAGGCGACTACCGACGACGATTGCCGCCGCCCATAGCCCACCAGCCGCCGCCCACAGCTCACCGATCGATGACCGCCACTTTGTTCGTCGGCAAAGCATGTCGCCGCCTGTCGCTACACGACCGCCAATCGTCACTATCAACCACCCTTTGTAGAATCGCCGCCCACAACTCACCGACCACCACCCCCTCTCGCGGCCGGTGGGCTATAGGCAACAATCCTATGGCGGCGGTCAGCGACGACGGTTGGTGGTCTTGCAGCGTTGTGCAACAGTCGTGCGACACTTGTGCCACAGTTGTGCGGCAGTCGTGCAGCGGTCTGTGAGTAAGAAGAAAAAATAAATAAATACAAAAATTTATAATTTTTTACCAAACGCATTTCTATTTTTTTTCTATTCCAAGAAAAGAAATTTTGTATAATTACCATACACCTTATTTTACTGAAAAATTATTCTCTGAGTAGAAATAGAAAATAACTGTTTCTGAAAATAAATAGTTCCCTGAAATAAAAACGTTGCCATGCGCACCTTAAGCACCACGTCTTGCCAAAAAAAAGCCACCAACCCAAGAGCATTTTTCAAAGTCTCCCAATATGCTTCTAATCCCTTCTTCTCTCCTCCTTGTGACCGTGCAAATTTGGAAGAGAAGTTCAAAGCTAAAGTATCTCCCACCAGGGCCCGAAAAGTTACCCCTCATTGGAAATTTGCACCATCTGATTGGCTCACTACCACACCATCGTTTGAGAGACCTAGCCAAAACATATGTACCCATTTTCCACCTCCAACTTGGTTGATGAGAAGACAACAATGATGATTTGTCTTGGCCTTTGACCACAAAAAGTTGGTGTTGTGAATTCGTATTATTGGACAATAGCGTTATGCTAGTGAAAGAACTCGTGAAAACAAATTCAAGCTTTAGCTACTTTAATATATTCCAATTCTCCTCAAGTACAAAATCCAGACTATTGGCATTTGAACCTGGAATGAGACATGGGCTGCTAAGGTGTATTTGGTAATCATGTTGTTCCCAAAAATAATTTCTTATCATAAATTATTCTTTTTTATTTTATTTTCAAGAACAATTTCTAAGCAATTGAATGCATTTGATAACCATCCAAAATTTATATTCCTGGAATAAAATTGTGTTTGGCACCATGCTTAAAATTTCTAATCCAAATCATTTTCTTTCAATTTTTTAATACTTTTAATATTTTTTTTTTTTTTTTCCTTCTTTTCTTTTCTTTCTTTTCTTTCTCTTCAACATTTGGCCAATCGCTGGCCTTGGGATAACCAACAACCGGCTAGACGAGGGCCAGCGACCTCGCCGAAGGGTCACCAACCCCAGCGAGACCATGCCTCGTCAGCCGAGCCTTGCCCTGGGCAAGCTCGACTTTAAAGTCACCCACATGTATGTTGGTGATGTTCATATTTGCAACTCATCCATCAGTGATATGGTCAGTGAAAATTTCCACCAATTATAGACGGTAGAAAGCATAGGCAATTACACAATTTGTCAAAGATTGACCGCATGATAAAAAATTGAAGATGTGATAGAAGAAGTGGTTGAAGGGACTTGAAAGATAAATGAAAGGCAACATGTTCATGATTTGATTAACTCGCTTGATATTGGTCCATTTTGTCTATTTCGACCATTCTATATAGTTTTGTCCGTTGACGTCCTGGTAGGCACTTTTCCAAGACTCATCCAACATGATAATGCTTATATGAGCACACTTGACATTGGATCTTAGAAATACTGAAATGTCGTACATTAAAATATGCCTCTTCTAAGTTTATCCGGTTTTACATATGATTTTGGGATAATCTTCTCCTATTATTGTGCAATGTGGTCCATTCATGCCCCCTTTGTTATTCTTGAAGCTCCCAAAAAATGCACCTTGTCCAATTCCTCACCTCAATGATCATTCCAACTATTTGTACCACAATCTCCTGCACCAGCTACACTCATGTTAACCGGAGCAAATTGGTCAGTGTATTCAACTTTTCAATATCTTTAACTGAGACGGAATGTCGGTGCAGCTCCATGTGGGTTCTTGTGGAGTTAGGGTTGAATATTTTCATTGAGAAATCCATGTGAAGGACAGAGGAATAGATGAGAGTAAGGGCCTGCAGGGTAACATTTCTATTTCTCTCGATTTCTGTTCTTTTGTTCCCCGGAACAAAAAAAGAATATAAATCTGTTTGGTAACGCCAACTTATTTTTCTATTCCCCATAATAAAAAAGTGGCTGGGGAATAGATTTGGAACAAAAACAGGAAAAAAAAAAACAGTAGCTTCTTATTCCCGGAAATAATTTCTAGAAATAAGTTTTTTCTTTTCTTTTCTATTTTTCTTCTGTTCTTGTTCTTTATTGCGGCCACCGCCTGCCAGCTGCCTGCCAACCGCCGGCCGCCTCCTGCCACCCACGGCCACCGTCGACGCAGACCGCCAACAACGATTGCTACCGCCCATAACCCACCGACCGCCGTCCACAGCCCACCGGCCGCGAGAGGGGGCGGTGGTCGGTGAACTATGGTCGGCGGCGATGGTCAACGGTCTTGCAGCCGTCGTGCGACACTCGTGCTACGATCGTGCGGTAGTCGTGCGACGGTCTGTGAATAAGAAGAAAAAACAAATAAATACAAAAATTTATAAATTTTTACCAAACGCATTTCTATTCTTTTTCTATTTCAAGAATAGAAATTTTGTATAATTATCAAACATCTTATTTTACTGAAAAATTATTCTCGGAATAGAAATAGAAAAAAATTATTTATGAAAATAAATAATTCCCTAGAATAGAAACGTTGCCATGCACACCCTAAGCACCACGTCTTGCCAAACAAAAGCCACCAACCCAAGAGCATTTTTCAAAGTCTCCCAATATGCTTCTAATCCCTTCTTCTCTCCTCCTCCTTGTGACCACGCAAATTTGGAAGAGAAGTTCAAAGCTAAAGTATCTCCCACCAGGGCCCGAAAAGTTACCCCTCATTGGAAATTTGCACCATCTGATTGGCTCACTACCACACCATCGTTTGAGAGACCTAGCCAAAACATATGTACCCATTTTCCACCTCCAACTTGGTTGATGAGAAGACAACAATGATGATTTGTCTTGGCCTTTGACCACAAAAAGTTGGTGTTGTGAATTCGTATTATTGGACAATAGCGTTATGCTAGTGAAAGAACTCGTGAAAACAAATTCAAGCTTTAGCTACTTTAATATATTCCAATTGTCCCCAAGTACAAAATCCAGACTATTGGCATTTAAACCTGGAATGAGACATGGGCTGCTAAGGTGTATTTGGTAATCATTATGTTCCCAAAAATAATTTCTTATCATAAATTATTCTTTTTATTTTATTTTCAAGAACAATTTCTAAGCATTTGAAGGCATTTGATAACCGTCCAAAATTTATATTCCTGGAATAAAATTGTGTTTGGTACCATGCTTAAAATTTCTAATCCAAATCATTTTCTTTCAATTTTTTAATACTTTTTTTTCTTTTTTTCTTTCTTTTCTTTCTTTACTTTCTCTTCAACATTTGGCCAATTGCCAGCCTTGGAATAACCAACGACCGGCTAGACAAGGGCCGGCGACCTCGCCGAAGGGTCACCAGCCCCAGTGAGACCATGCCTCAGCCAAGCCTCGCCAGCAACTAGGCGAGGCTCGACCAAGCCTTGGCTAGGCAAGCTCAACCTCGCTAAATCTGGGTGAGGTTGCTCGCCCAGCCATTGCAAATCTACAACGTTGAGCCTCACCAATGGCCGGGCAAGCCTCTAGCAAACTCACCAAACCTCGCCCAACCAGTTGTCGGCAATCCGCAACAAAGTGGCCAATAAAGCATCGGTGGAAAGAAGAAGAACGAGAAGAAAAGAAAAGAAAAAAAAAATTGAGTTGACTTGATAATGAAATTGTTTCTCGAGAACAAAAGGTAACTTTTTTTTTTTTAACTCAATAACTCTATTTCAAATCTATTATTGGGAACAAAAAATTTACCATACAGATTTTTGTTCTAAATCTATTCTTAGGAACAAAAGGATAAAAATTATTACTGTTGACAAGTTGCCAGTGCCCTGAAGGTAACAACAATACTTAAAGACTAAACCAACCACCGACATACAAGACAAGTTTCCATCTCATTTTAGGCACCAATAAGTGAGACTTGAAAGATCAGGCAAAAACTGTTTACTGGGGAAAAGTACCAAAAAAGTCCTAAACCTATTACATTGGTACCAATTCGGGTCCTAAACTTTTTAATTGGATCAATTCGAGTCCTAAACCTTTTAATATTGGTACCAATTCAATCCATCCGGCCAATTTTGGCCGGTCGACGCCGACGTGGACGCCAACCGGTGACCGAATGCGACGTGGCAATTTTTATAAATTTTTTAATAATTTTTTCGAATTTTTTTATTAATTTTTTTCCTTTTTCTTTTCTTTTTTCTTTTTTTTTTTCTACCTTCTTCTGGCGGTGGCCGGCGAGCCTCTAGTGAGGCTCGCCGGCCATTGGGCGAGCGGTGAGGGTTGCGGCCCTCGCCCGGCCTCTCCTAGGGCCGTCGGCAAGGCGAGGTCGCCCGAATCTAGGTGAGGCCAGCCTCGCCGGCGGCCGGCGAGGGCCACTCAGCCCAAATGTGGGCGAGGCCGCCTTCGCCCACGACCCTAGGCGAGGCCAAGCGAGGGCATGACCCTCGCCAGCGGCCCTAGGAGAGGCCGGGCGAGGGCCGCAACCCTCGCTAGCGGCAGACAAGGGCTTCGCGGCCACCGCCAGGAAGAAAAAAGAATAAAAAAGGAAAAAGAATAAAAAAGGAAAAAGAATAAAAAAATTAATAAAAAAATTCGAAAAAAAAAATCTTAAAAAATCATAAAAATTGCCACGTCGCGTCGTCCGGTCACCGGTCGACGTCCATGTCAGCGTTGGCCGGCCAAAATTGACCGGATTGACTGAATTTGTACCAATATTAAAAGGTTTATGACTGAATTGGTACCAATGCAATAGGTTTATGACTTTTTTTATACTTATCCCCTATTTATTGAGACAGGTAGCGCAATTCAGATAGCAAAACCTTCGACCTCAAGAAAGAACAGGTGGAGCTAGAGAATGAGCAGAGACCCAGCACCAAAAAAGACAAAAAATGCAGATTAGCACAGACCAACTGAAGGAGTCTTTAAGAATGCAAGTACCTTATTTGCCAGCAGACACAAGAGACTCAGTGGAGGAATTCCTTAATTTCATCTCCCCGAGTGCATCTCTAGAAAGTCCAAGAGCACAGGGCTAGTCCGCATACCGATATTTTCCATCTCTATGGCTTTTGGGCTTCCGGGAATAGCTATTCTTCTTGCTTTTTTGTACTCATATGGGTTGAAGAAGAAAAGAAAAGAGCCTCCATCAAAGCCCCATAGGTGGTGCATGGAAGACTCTTATCTTACGGAATTCTCCTTGAAGCAATCGATGGATTTTCTTCAAGTAATTGGATTGGTATCAATAGTTTTGGGTTCGTTTACAAGGATATACTCGAGAATGGAACAGTTGTCATGGTCAAAGTGCTGAATTTAATGCACCGTGATGCAATGAAGAGTTTCATGGCTGAATGTGAGCCTCTAAAGCATATTAGACATCCAAATCTTTTGAAAATACCATCAATGTGCTCAGGCATTGATTATAAGGGCAATGAGTTAAAAGGCTTTGGTCAACCTGTTCATGGTCAATGGCAGCCTTAAAGAGTGATTGCGCTGCTACCAAGAACCAATACTCGAAGCAGATGGGCCTTCAAAAACTTTGAGCCTCCTCAGTAGGATAAAGATTGCCATCAACATTGCTGCTGCATTGGATTATCTTCACAACCACTTTCACAGCCAAATAATTCACTGGAGTCTAACGCCAAGCAATGTTCTCTTAGATGATGAGAAGGATGGACATCTCCCGTGATTTTGGATTGCCAACAATCGTTCTTGAAAACACACCTGACGCCAACTCAAAGATCTGGTCTATGAGGAACGGTTGGCTATGCTGCTCCAGAGAAAACCCCCCGTGTTCTTCCCCCACAAAATGGAAGACTAATCTTCACAAAAAATGCAACACATCCTCTCAAAAGAATCTTACACTTCATAATGATAGAGTGGACACCATTTTCTTTTAGCTCAATCGTTTATGGTTCTGTCATCACTATTTTGAAACTTGTGTGAAATGCAATATGGCATGAGAAGTGTGGTTTCTAGAGAAGACGATTTCTATAGTTATAGCATGCTCTTGTTAGAGACGATCACTGGAATCAGTCCCACTGATGTACCTTAACAATTTAGTTGAGGAAGCTTTGCCTGCACGAGTTCTAGAAATTACTGATCCCATTCTACTTCAGGAAAGAGAGTAGTGCAGGCCATAGCAGAGACAACACAGTTCAAGACTGTCTGATAATGGTCCATGGAATTGGAATTGCCTGCTCAGATGGAGTATCCAGAGAGAGAATGAGCATCAGAGAAGCTGGAACTCAGCTATGTTTGATTAGGGACAGACTTCATGCAGCTGGTTCACAAGGATATGCAATATCCAAAAGCTATGACTTCTTTAAAGGTTAAAACCTTGGCAGATCAAAACTAACCACTTAAAGCATCGTCAAGCAAAACAGAAGTGTGCCTGCACATTCAAGCACGGACTGAAATAAACGCCTTTTCAGTTTAGACAGGAAAGGGCAATACGAATTCCCAAATATACATGGAGGAAGAAATTCAATTTTCTAGTAATGTGAAGATAGAGGTAAAGGCTTCAACATTCAGAACCAAATGCACTGAAGACCACGTGAAGAAATTCTCACCATCACAAGGCATTAGAACAGCTCACTAAGAACCTCATATGTTACATTTTACACGTGCCTCTGCACTTGCACTGAAACAGTCTTGCTTATAGGGCTATGTAGTTCACTAAAAACATTAGCTTCTGACCAGATTCCCCCAATTTGTGCTTAAACTTACATTTTATCCCAGGTTCTAACAGTTGAGGAGTACCTGGTTTTCGCATTTTCCATAGGGTCATTCCCCTTTGCTGGATGCCGGAGGAGTGAATTGATAGGAGTAATGTCGTGGAGCTGCTACATCCACAGCGAAAGCTTTTGACCTCAGAGCTCCAACAGATCCGAAGCTTATCAGCAAATTACAGTTGAAACTCATATGGAAGGAACTCCAGCTGCCCTTCCAGCCCTTAAATAGGTAACCCTATGTTTTGTTTCTCGAATGAGAATGAATCCATGCTTGTTTATTGAAACCAAAAAGAATAATTTTTTCGAGGGGGAAATCGGAGATATTTTGTTCCACCACAGAGGATTATTCACGATGATTCGGTTTCCATTCCAACTTAGCGAAACATATGCGTTATGAAGATGAATAGGCTGCTCAAGATAGACTACCTTATGTATTCTCGATACGTATACCTATGAGATAGAGGTCTTTTTAAGGACGCAAGTCATCAGCTTTCATCTCCATCAGAATAGGAGACCGAACTGCTTGAACTACTCTTTTGTAGATCTGTTTAGCACCGATCCAGATGCATCGCATCATTACAAAAATTAGACCCCGGACAGCACACGATAATGAAGAACAATATAAGCATGAACCACCGACCAAATCGAAAGATATTAGGCCGGATGAGAAATGAGAGTAACACACCACCTCACAAATCACTACAAACAACCATTTCCAATGTACAAGCACCGGATTAACGCAAGTACTGCGAAAATTGACCTCGCTCGCACAGAGCTCACCGCACGATCCGGCGATGGAACCGAAAGTTTCAAGGCGCAACCATCTGACTGCAACAGTAAAATTACCAAAATTAACCTCGACCGCCCCTCCTCATCGCTTGCTGTCGTAGTCGACGATCTCGGAATCGGTGACGGACCGCGAGTGCTGGACGATGGACCGCCCGATCGAGTTGATCCAGTCCTCCTTCTCCTTCTCGGAGTCGGCGATGAAGTACATGGTGTCGCTCCGGGTGGAGAGCTCGAACGCGTACTGCTTGTTGAGGATGTCCTCGGCCCCCTTCACGGTGAGGCAGGAGGCCACCGGGATGACGCCGCGCGGCCGGGAGCCGCGGGTCACGCCGGAGTCCTTGAACCAGAAGAGCTTCCCCTGCTTGAGGACGAACCACCGCCGGCGCCACGTCTTGATGTACTCGCCTTGCTTCGTCAGCCACCCGGCGCGCTCCGGGCCGGACCAGAACTCTACGCCGTCGTAGTCGGCCTCGGGCTTCGCCGCGAAGCCCGTCGCGGCCCGCCACAGGCTCGCCATCGGAGCTCCGGCGGGGGGACCGATCGGGTCGGATCTGGTTTTGGGGGGGATGAGTCGTTTTCCTTGGTTTTTGTTCGGGACCGGTGGCGATGAGGAAGCCGCTGAATGAAATGCCGTCAGATTGACGCAGATATATATTAAATAATTAAATTTTTCGCTGTTCTTTTTATTTTATTTTATTTTTTTATCCGCGGGTATCGTCCTATTAAGCGTCTACAGTCAATTTTTGCTCGTAAAAATCAGGATCGCAGATCTCGATCACCCTCGCAGTCGATTTGAAATAGGAACAGAAGGAAGGATGTTTTTTTATTGCTCAGATGTTGAATTCAGCTACATCAAAGTCCGATCTAACTCCGTCTATGTCCGAGGCCAAACAATTAGAGACCGCCACTCAGAATTTTCTCCGGGAGGATCATGTCATTTGTTCACGAAGGCGGATTCGGCCAAGTCGATGGCCCGGGCGAGGCCGGCGGCTTTGTTCTGGCACTCCTGGTGCTCATCGTCGGGGTCGCTGTCGGCGACGATGCCTGCGCCGGCTTGGAGGTAAGCCACCCATTCCCTCCGCGTGTCGGCATGCTTGTACGAATACATGGTGTCGTAACGCATTCCAGTCGGGAACACGATCGTCCTGAGAGCAAGCGCGATGTCCATGTCTCCCAGAAAGGAGATGCCCCCAAATCCGCCGCTATATGGCCCGCGCCGCGTCACCTCCAGCTGATCGATCAGCTCCATTGCCCTCACCTACATCAGGGAAGCTTATGTTTGATCAGAACAGGGGGAGAGAGAGGGAGGGAGGGAGGGAGGGAGGGGAGAGAGATTCACAACCTTGGGTGCTCCACTGACAGTTCCAACGGGTAATGCAGCTTTCAAGGCATCCCAACAGGTGAACTGATCATCTAATTCACCTGTCACCTGCAATATCAAAATGTTGTTCCGTTTAAAAGGGCACCTGTAGTTTTGCCATCACTATGCAGATGACATGACTGGATAAACCAACAAGGTAGTTGAGAATGGTGCAGAATGATGAACACCCGAAGACTGTCATCATGACCTGCTCGAGTAAGTCGTACTAATTCAACATGGAAAATTTTAGAAACAGACATTCTTGGCTATCGAACACCAGATTCAAGCACTGCAGTGTCGAAAGATCCAGAACACTTCCATGAGAAATCAGATGAGATTCATGATTGACAGCTCAACTTCCAGCATTGACATGCTGAGCAATTTATAAAGCAGAACTAGTGGACCACATACCTGCACGTCTTGACTAATAGAGCTTTAAGTTCTGCATAATGATAATTATTGTGGAGTCGGCAAGCTGGGATTTGTGCATTCATGCTTGTTTTTTCGGATTCAAGAAATACAGAATACATGGAGCGACTGACTTAGCACGGGTAGCATGCACTGTCATTTTAGAAGGTTGTGACAAGTGCATCAAGCTGAGGGCATAGGCCATGAAGGATATGCTATTCCGGTCAAGACATATTTGGACACAAGCATGAGTTCAACTCAAATGTACAGGTCTAGATTCTCTGTGATAATGAATGCATTTCCCCATAATGATGCACGTCTATCTCCATCATCATCTACTTGCTTAGTCCCTTTTGAGTGTTCTAGATAACATGCGCAAGCATAACTTTGGATTCTCACCGTGGAGCTGATATGCATTACATGAGAGTACCGTTCCACATCCATCAGCCTTTCCACGTTCACTGAACCATATTTTGAAACCTGCACCAGGAAAAAAAAGGGGGCATCAGATGAACATTATCTGTATGGACTAAAAGAAATGGAAACTGATGCTGCAAAAGTTTCTAGCCTGAAATTTGCAGGAACTGCATTGTGCCTATATTAGCCAAAAAATGCCTTTAACCTAAGGGAAAGGAGCAATCTCCTAGCGAAATTAAATGGAACAGAAACCATTATTCCCACAAGTAAAACTCACTGTTTGCAGGGACCTATCTTTTAAAATTTACATACGCACATGAGTGTGCATGCATTTTATTTTGTTTCTTTGGTTTTTTTTTTTGGGGGGAGGGGGGTGATTTTACAAAAGAGTTCCGAAGAGGGAGAACATATGAACGGTAGTGGTATAAGGGGAAAATGTTAACAAAGGCCATGCCAATCGACGTTGACATATTGCCATCCACCAGTAGATCCATATGTCTGGTTTTCTCCATCAAACCTACCAGAGAATGAAAAACTGGAAGAAAATTGGCATATGCAGAACAACAGGTTGAGCAAGTAAAATGGTTCAGCCAATTCAGTAACAGTGAGAACATAAGTCTCCTCATAATTATAGTAATAGTAGTGTCACATCTCAGCTATAAGTACGGACCTTGCCAACATCATTTCGGCCCAAATCAACCAGCATGATGTGTTCTGCCCGTTGCTTTGCATCATTTAGCAGCTGGACTTTCAAGATCTCGTCTTCTTCAAACGTCTTCCCCCTTCTCACAGTTCCAGCTAAGGGGCGATTCACAACCTTCTTCTGCACATTTCCATAAAAAATTTCCACATAAGGACAAAATATACTCTTAAAACTAAGATCGAAGGAAGAGTAGATTCAATAAGCCTATGTCAAAAAAGGCAGGAAAATATTGCACGACTAGTCAAAAATCAAACCATCTCAGTTGGCGATCCCAAATGAAAGTAAAAGGACTTCACCTGTTTTACGCGAGTAAGAATTTCAGGACTTGAGGCAACCATAATACACCCTCTAGCCTGTTATTAAATTAAAAAAAAAAAAGGTAAATCGACCATAGACAACCAGGAAAGCAGAATGGAGACTAACTGTAGATGAATTGATTTACCGGAAACACGCACTTGCAAATACGTCATATATGGACTTGGATTCACAATTCTCAGTGCCCTGTACACTTCGAATGGGTCTGCAAATGTGCGGCGCTCAAAACGTTGACTCAGTACAATTTGGAAAATATCTCCAGCCTGAATATGTTCTTTTGCGTGGAGCACTGCCTTCTTATATGCTTCACTCGTCATGTTTGACTTGTTTAAATCAGGACCGAAATGGTTAGTGTTTAAAACCACAGAACCTGGAGATAGCTTAGGCCTGCAGTTGACAATCATATTAAAAGATGCTGATTTCCAAGAAAACTGCTGGGTTCATATAAACAAGGTAAAGTTACTTACGGGGCAATATCCTGAACTCTGCTCACCAACAACTCCAAACGTTTCATGCCATCATTGTAAGCATTCTCAACTGAAGAGTGCTGATCAAGCCGAACCCAGTGAATTGCATATGCTTTCTACGATAAACAAAATTAGAGCCCGTGTCACACTGATAGTACACTGAGAAATATTCAAGAGACTACATTGTTTCTAGCATAATGGAACCTAATTGGCAACTGGATGTAACAATTCCTTTACCGCCCAATCAGATACAATAAGGCAACAGGAAAAAGAAACTCAATGTTTGCAACTTAGAGACTACTTGTCTTTCTTCTCTATGGCCTTTCTAATAATCATGCATCCACTATTTCACTTCCTTCCCAATTAATCACAGATCACTAAGGAATAAGCTAGTACTTGAACTCTATATCTAAATTAGTCAGAGGAGAGAACCATTGAGTCATGAGTAGTGAAATGTTTGCGGCAATCACAAGTCTGATGAACAGGATGCACTAGTACGTCAAAGCAACAGTAGTAGTATGTCAAAGCATCATTTCAGCAATATGAAATTTTGTGCTTCTTAAGAACTATTTCACCGTAATGAACAGCCAATTGAAGTAAGAGACAAATTTAAATGATACCTTCTCTACATGATCGAACACAATGACATCATCATAGAGGCCCAGATGAAGGTCAGCTAAGTTTCTATCATCTTGTGGCGCCGAGGAGAATGCCAGCTTTTTCTTCTCCACATAGCGAACCGTATCATACGAAAAATAACCAACCCACCCACCTAACATGGATCGCCTCGATCAGCACAGATATAAGCAAATTATATAATTAGATACGGATACGGATATCATCTGAAATATGCTGATCACATATCACTCCTATATGCTTCGTTACAGCTCAAACACGATAATATTCGCCTGTTTTAAGTAAAACTGGGCTTAAAGCAAGCAGAGCAGTATTCACCATGCCATACTCAATGCAGTAGTGATGTCATCTTACCACAAAATGCATCCGGAAGATCATCAATGAGTTGAGGTTTCCATGATTCAGAGATTCTCCTAGGAATCATCATAGGATCATCTACCACCTCCTCAGTGAGACGCCCCTTTTCATGGTCAACAACGGTCACCTTATTTTCTTTAGCAACAATTTCTATCGCTGGCTGTGCTCCAACAACACTGTACCGTCCCTAATTAAACAACAGATGGACAGTGGTCAACAGTGGTCCCTAATGAAACAACAGATGGACAGTGGTCAACAGTCACTGTGTCATAACGCGAACGTGTTCAAGGAAAGATGAGCGATGAACTGCTCTTACCACAGTCGAAGACTGAAAGCCAGGCTGAACTGACTCATAGAGAAAGCTCGGAGCCTCTCGATCGTCTCCCTTAACCAAACACCTGTATGCGAGGACCGGAGTAAGTTGGTCCGAGAAAATGCATCGATGAAGTGGAATGAGATTTCCGTTCTTCGAAGCTTCCTTAAACTTCACAGCATCATCAGCTGGAAAAATCCAACCACAAGAGAAGTTTCAAGATAGATGTCAGATTAACCTCTCCTGCATTAGGACTCATAAGACTACAAAAGATTCAAAAAGCGGGTATCAATCCTATTCCGCTTATTCTATGTCGTTTCGAGCATTTACTCGTAACTCAATCAAGACAGCCACAACATCGAAAAAGACCGGATCAACAAAGAGCTAGCTCCGAGAAGAAATGCCAATGTCGAAGTCCATAGCAAACGAACGTTCGCCGAATGTGGACAATCACATACTACGGGATATCGTTCCTCCATTACGGAATCAACTCACGAATCGTCCATACCGAATCCTTCCTTAAACATCGAAACGAAAAAATCGAGACCAAACGGCGAGGAACCGTAGCAACGTCACCTAACGGAGGACTCGAGATCGACAGGCACTTGAACGTGCGGACGCCTCGCGCCGAGCACGAGCTCCAGCTCCGGCCGCGCGCGCCGCCGCCTCCGCCGGCCGGCCCCGGCGCCGGGGGCAGCCGGTGGCTCGCCGGGACCAAGCTCCGGGAGTACGCTAGGGTTTGCATTGCCATGCGGGGAGCGGAATCGCCGGTCGCCGGAGGCCGGTGAGCGGTTGGCCCTGGTCTCGCCGGTGGTTCCGAGCTCCGCTTGCTTTGGGGAGCGGGAGGAGGAAAGAGGTGCGGGCGCTCGAGCTCGCGAAGAGTGACTGACACCAAATGGCGCGCGCTTATGAAGACAACTGATTGGCGGAGACGGGGCGACCTTAAAAATAGAAAATGAACTGCCTTTTCTTAAAAACCTTTTGAGATTTCCATCTTTGCCATATTTGGTAATAATTAAGTTGACGTCTTGGGCAATGATATTTTAGACAATATCTGATTTTCCCATTTTAATGATCATTTCCCTTATACCGTTTTGAGTTTGTACTGTGTCCTTATCCAGGCCCTTTAATTAGGAAGGATTAGTTCTTGATTAGCCTTGTAAGGAATCTATGTCTGAAATTAAATACTTGGTTAAATTATATGCCAATGTCCTAGATAGACTTACCATCACGGGACCATCATTTAACATGTTGTCCCACTTATGCTCGCTTGCACAAATTGTGCCATAATTAATCCCAAAAAGAAAAAGAATAAAAACAAGCGACTTATCTTGTCGTGAGAATCTTTTCTTCGATAGATATAAAATTGTAACTTCCATAACAGAGCGTCTGAATAAATTAAAAAATCATATCGCGATTATGACATTCAGTTCACCCATTACTATATCGTGATTCTCATGCTGTTTCCGTTTTCATTTCTCATCGCTTTCTCTTTCGATAGAGATGTTTGTAGTACCGTTAGAAGCTCAAACCCGTCAAGATTTGTGGTTGTATCTCGAGTTTTGAGTGATGGTCCATGTTCTAAATAATTGAAGCTTCTCTCAGTCCCCAAGTTGATGCCAGTCTCGTCAAAGATGCAGAGCATCGCCAGGGACAATGTGTCGGGGACGTGTCGCACGATGGAGAAAGAAAACGTGAGGATACCGACACCAGTATCATGCAGAATCTCGCGCAACACGTGATTGAAAAGTTCAAGAATCCCACTCTTTTGACTCCTACCCAGAAAGCCGATGCTTGTATAATGTATACCACCAAGAAGCACAAAAATGGAGAGGCATACGGCTCCTTTTGGGCCAGGACAATTCAAGCCGCGCACATGTGATCATCCTCGATCTATATTTAGGATTTATTTGTTTCGCGAATAATATTTTCCTTATATTCCCAATTTTTAATTTGGTTAGGAAAATGAGTCAAAGAAAAAATTTTCCTAGTTATTGGAAAATGTTTTCCTACCAAAACTTCATGGTTAAACATGAAAACTCCAATGTTGATTTCTAGGTTTTCGTGTCCAAGACCACATCTCCTGCGGCCAAACCCGAGTCCCTCAAGGTTGGGCCCAAGACCCCAACCCTTGATCTTTGGTCTCAATCCTCATGCTTGAGTCCACAAAGGCCATCGTGTCTCCTCGACACTCGGGCTCAAGTCCTTAGTTAATGAAACGTTTGTTCTTATAAAAATATTTTTGAAAAATTCGAATTTTTTCATTTTTTTTAAGGAGATGAATTTTTAATTTTCATATATTCTTTTTACTTTTTTTTTTTTTTTTTGCTTCTTCCTTGGTTGGTCATTGGCCATGGCAATGGCCAACCCACCATCAGTGAGCTCAAGCTTGCTGGATGATTGGCCAAAGAAGAAGTAAAAAGAAAAGAAAATTATATATAAAAATTAAAAAATAAAAATTTTGATAATTTTGCCCATCGGATTTAAGACGGAAAATATATTCCAAGTCTTTTTTAGATTTCAGTCCAACACTTAAAAAATAAAGTCATTTTCCAAAAAATGTTTTTCAAAAATGATACATTTTTCACAAAATAAATGGATTGAGACTGGTGTGAAGAGTTTGAAAAATAAACGTGACCACAAAAGGCGCTTGAATTTATGCGAAATGATGCCGTAATATGTCAGTGATAATTTGATACCTTTGGTTTCAATGGGGAGGGACCTCAAGTTCCATTACCGTCGTCTCTTGCTTTTCATCAAAACGGGGTTGAACAAAGTGTTCCAGCATTACCTTGGCGATGAGGAGCTCTGATCGCAATCTTTCGTCAAGCTAACAAGAAGAGGTCCGAGAATGCGCTGCCTGTAAAGATCCACACCGGCGAAGAAGGTCCAACCCAAGACGACGTGCTTGAAGTTAGTCAGCCAAAAAACAGAGGAGGACGATGAAGCAGAGAACAGCGGCAAACAATGGCGTTGGACGGTGTAGGAAGGATGATGAAGAAGAGAGAACCCCTTTTGACGTCATGCGCTGATTGTTTGGATCGAAATCGGTGCATCATTAATGTCTATACATAGAGAAAATCATATTGTGTTTGAAATGGACACCACTTGTTTGTGAAAATGCTTAAGTGAGACTGCGTATGATGCTCGAGGAGCTTCTTCTGAAATGCAAGGCATAAATTGGATTTGTTGAAACGAATGTGAGCCATTCCATTACAAGATTCAGCTCTTAATTTTAGGATTCCAATTAGGGCTTGAATAATTTAGGGAAATTGGTTGACTTGTCCAAATTAGTGTTTATATTTAGCACAAAACATGGAGACGACGTCGGTTAGGACTACCAACGCTGATTGGTCAAGTCAGCAAACCACGTAGGTCAAGGAAATTGATAAAATATTGACACGTCGAAATTTCCAACATTCCAAATTAAAGTTGACACTCAAGTGGTCATTTCTTTCAAGTGGCACTTAAATAATCTGTCGAAAAGTTTTAATACTAAAATGTGTGCGGTATAAAAGTTATTACGGTTCTAATATATTTTTACCCACCAGTCCTGGATGACCCTGTTGCTTTCCAACATCTGATATATGCAAACATTAGTAATGAAAAAGACACTGGTTTAGTCATGGTTCCGAGCACCTAATGCAAAAGTTACTAACTCGATAACATACTATCACAAAATTCTGTATGTGTTCTTGGGCATATGAATAAGAGGGATTCGATCCTCTCATTTCTTTCTGCACACGCATCTAGTGAAGTATCAAGAGAATTTGACCTGTAGCAATTCGTGACCATAGCTACTCTCCAAGTAGGGATGTCTTGAATAGAGAGAGACAGAGACAGGGATAGACAAAGAGAGGGAAAGGACTACAAATCCTCCGACCTCACATCCCACCTTCTCTTGCGCGTTGCGCTGGCCCCGCGGCCTCTGCTTCCCGTCATGCTGACGAATTTAGTTAAGAACTCAGGCAGCAAGGGCGGCAGCCTTAGTTGCATCATCTCCGCCTCCTCTTCGCCACAAATAAAACCATTGTAGCATCTACGGCTCCTTAGGTGAACGCCGTTCGCCACAACCTGAGGTGCAAAGCCAAATGTAGGTGAGAGGCGCACAACAGATTGAAGGATACCCTCAGCGTCAGAACTCTCTCCGTTGCTTGTTAAAGCAGAAGCCTGTCTCCCTCCGCCAGAGTCATGATCACGCCTGGCGTCTTTGCAGCATCTTCTGTATCCTTCAAATCCTGGTGGACAATCTAGCTTCGTAGGAAAAGAATTAGAAAAGTATGAGAAGTGTGAAATTTAATATCAGCAGCTGAAAGATTACGTCAAACACCATTCCTGATTTGCTTAAAGACACTACAAATAGTTACAGCAACGATAGGTGTATTGAACTAAACATGTTGAGCGCTCCACACGGGACACAAGTGGACACACTGATGTCAGCTTGTAAACCCAAGCCTGTAGCATCTTTCTTTTTGCAATTCCTGCTAACCCAACCTTCCTCAAAATTCCATGTTTCAACAGCTCGATGAACGTTAAAAGTATTAGGCCAGATAGTAGCAGTAACTGAACATTGAATGAGATTTGGTCCCAACCCATCTCAATCATCTCCACAGAGAGAACAATTACTCTATAAATAAGGAAGCTATCTTACTAATCAATCCTTTAGTTGAAGGACGATTGGGAAGTTATAGCCATGCAATAAAAAAATTCTTCTGAATACAAGCAGTCAACCAAATTAGCCTCTGACAAAAGTACTCTTTGATTACTGCCTACAAAGCACTACTGCCTTAAGAATTTAGCATTAGAAACTTTAATCCAAACGATTCTATCAAGAGATGTTACAATAAAATCCCACAAACAGCAGCTAGGACACCTACCATTTGATTACATCGAGCAGGAGGCCATAGCCATTCAATACCACAAATTGCATTATAAACTTTGGCTCAGCGGAGGTAACATAAAGCAGTTAATAAATTCCAGAGGCACAAATTCAAAAAGAGGGCAAAGCGCATGCCATATATGAAACTGCAAATGAGTATCCAGTTCATCCCCCAGCTCATAGTCATGCCGAACACAAGCCCTGTATTTATCTCTTTGTAAATGGATTTTCGCCAAGAAAATTGATGAAGGCATTTTGACAACTCATAAACTCTCCCTTCTGAGCTTGTAGGCAACAAAAAGAGTAACAGTTCTAGTAATCTGCATCTACAAGAAATTCATGATACACGCTAAACTCCAGTTCACTAAATTTTAGCACTTAAGCGTCCTCTTCTAGGCGAGCAAAAATCTGATCATAGAGCTTTGCCTCCAAGAACATTCCTATATCTGATCGACTCCAACAAAACCCACTGCATTTTCACTTCTTAGGAGAATAGAAAATATTGATTCAGTAGCAAAATTTTTACCTCCATGCATACTGAATACAGAGACTATATTCAACTTCCTCTGTCACAGAGAACAACAGGATTTCATGCAGACCCTTTTATGCGGCATATACATTATTAAGTCTCACCCAGATCCAAGCAGAAGAAATCACTCAAAATCTAGCCAAGTAAGGGTACCATGAAATGGAATTCCAGAAAAATCTAAGCGTTGGGAAAAGAAAGGAAAAGATGCTACCAAGCTCAAGAGTTGGCAAAGCAGAAGCTAGGGGGATAGTCTCATCCACTTGTGAAGAAGATCCAGGGGCCTCAATATAATTCACAGCAGCTTCAGCTTCATGTTCAGGCAACACTACTCCACTACTAGAGGGCCCGGCTATTAGCATTGTGGAGGTGTCTCCATCGTTTCTACTGCTTGTTGAAGCTTCAATCTTCAAAATAGAAAAGGAAGTGGAACAAGTGTTAGAAGTGTGTTCGATTGAAAAGGAAACATTGTACAACATTTGCATAGACGACCATGCTTCTGTTGCTAATCAACTCTTTTAGGACAAACAACGTGTGTTTAATTAGAGACTCCAAGTAGAAGAAAAGCAGAAGATTTTAATGGAATGCCAAAACTTAAGGCATATGGAACCAGCGAGAAAATCTCATTCTTCTATAGCTGCTGAAAAGTTTTATTGAAAATGACACTTCCAACAACTTCAGGGTTTTGTAAAGTTTTGTCCACTAAGGGTGATTGCATCTCAAAGGAATACTAGGAAAAATCTTTTTGCCCTCGCGCACGCACACACAAGTGTAATTATATATGCATGTTTTTGTGCGTATGTACAGCAATGGTTACAAAATTATTGAGAAAGAAGGTGCATGAATTTGCCCGAATTGATGTAATTTGCAAAGAATTCAGATTCCTATCTTACCGCATCAGAGTTCCAATCAATAAACAAATTCTTTTTGTTCCCCTGGTGTGCCAAGTACCTTATAAATCTGCTGCACTCGATTAAAATCGGCATATCGAAGTGTGTGGGTAATATGACCCAATGCCCTCTACAAACTTCCTAATTAATTTTCGCTACTGAGCAGTTCCAACACAAATCCACTACTATCTTCCAAGGAAATCGATATGAGATTAAAGACACATTGCTTTGCACTAGACCTCGACAACAGCGAAACATTTATGCAGTCCATTCAGCAATATAGTGATTTCCAGGCAAACTAGTAGATTCCCACACGAGCTCGAACAAAAGTAATATAGAAAAATGACAACACTGAGATTCACAAGGCCAAAAGGTGAACTGACCTCCTTGGTCTCACGCTGATCCTGCTTCTCAAGAAGCGCTTCAATGAGGGCCATGTACGCATCAACCTCAATGAAGTGCCATTCCCCTGTATAAACCTGGCCAAGTTAACGTCAGAACAGGCGCAAGAAGCCAGAACATTGAAAAAGAAAAAAGAAAAGAGAAAGGAAATCAACCTCGAGCAGCTCTCGAACGGTCTGGCGCACCATCCTCTCTGGGAAGCCGTACTGACGCATGGCGTCGAGGGCCGCGTCCATTCGCGAGTTTCTTGCTCTTCTCTCCGCCTGCGAACAACCATCGTAAGGGACGAAAACCCAACAAATGGCAAAAAAAAAAAAAAAAAAAAAAAAAACCATTAACAACAACGAATACGCGAACGATCGAATGAGAGAGAAACGACGAAAGACTCGTTCGGTAACGAGACGCCAGCTCCTTCGAGGGGAAAGACGGACCCATGTGAAGCTCGACGAAACGTCGTAAAAGGATCGTTTTTGAAGGAAAAGGAGGGAAAAGAAAGAACGAGGAAACGTGACGGGAGAAGTGCGAATGATCGGATCGGCGATGACCGGCGGAATGCGAGATGGCGGGGAAGAGAGAGAGAAGAGAGAGAGAGAGAGAGTGCGGGAGGAGAGAGAAGGGGAAACCTGTCTGGAGGGGGGGCGTCGGCGAGGCATCTCCGGCGGAGTCCTGCCTTCTCTGTGAAATTTTCCCGGAAAACGCAGGAGGGAAAAAGCGCAGGGTGACGCAGCCTCCAACTGGAAAAAGAGGAGAGAGGGAGAGAGGGAGAGAGTTTGCAACCCCTTTCTTTTTTTTTCATTTTCTTTTTTTCCTCAATTATATTTTAACATTCGAAAAGCTTTGGATAAACATTCGCTTTTGATTTTTTTTTCTTATCTTATTTAAATTTCACGGCGAATATATTTTTGATTTTATTTTGTTAGTGCAAAAAATCTAAAATATCAATCATTTGTAAACATCACTTTTTAAGATTATTTTTAAAGATTGGAATATGTTTTAAGATTATTTTTAAATATTGGAATATGTTTTCTGTTGTCAAGAGAAGAGAATATATTTTTTTAACTAGTTAGACGTGTTAATTTTATACAATGTACGAAACATGTGTCTAATAAGCATGAAGCAAGCTTCTCACATAGGCTTACAACAGTAGCCTAGTAATCCAATACCCAATGCGGATGTGTTTATTATTTTAATATGATAGTACCCACAATGCTTTTTCCTCCAATTGGAGAGAGTTTTTGTCCTCTTGTTCTCGAGAATACTTCCGAATTTTGCATCTCGAAGTTGAGATGAAGCAATTTTAGGACATATTCAGGTCTCAATATGTTTTATGTTATCAAGGGAAGGGAAAATTTTACTTTTGACTAAATGATTATTTTGGTGGAGAATTTTACACCGATGATTTTATTTCAACGGCTGAAATTCCCATCTCATGCGAAAATTTGTATTTCAATGGTCCATTTATCTCATGAAAAATGCTACTCTATCATTTATCTAATTTTAAATTAACTCGCTGCTCTTGGACGATAAATGTTTATTTCCTAATAGAATTAGATAGCACAGAACAAAAATTTTAAAAAAAAAAAAAAAAGGAAAAGGAAAATTACAAATCAGAGTCACCTTCTTTACTTCAATCTGCAACTTGACATGCCAACCACTACCTAATCGCGCACAATCCAACTTGACTGACATTGCAGAACCAGTTCATTCAAAGCGCATTTCCAAGCGAAGGAAATTCCAGAAATCGCAAGATTCTTTTGCAATTCATGTGCGTCCACATGGAAAAATTTCACCATCTTCCCACTATGCAAAACCATGTGATAGCAGATTCCATTTTAAGGAGATTTTCCCCATCCGTCCATTTCAAATCAGACGCAGCAATTCAGAAAAAGGTAAAAAAAAAACCTCTGAAAAACCAGCTCAGATGACAGCTAATTCCGCATTATTAAGTCAAGTCAACTTGCTCTTTGCTGACTCGAAAATTTATTCTCATTTCCATATTCACACCATCCCAAATTTAGTATCAGCAAAAGCAAATTACAAAGTTCATCTAATGGTGTGATGGGGAAGGTGTGTGGCACTGGTAGCATTTAGCAAAGAGCCCGAACGTGTCCACTTGCCTGATGAAGTTGACCACGCTCGCCCATCCTCCGAACCCGAACCCGACCACCAGGACCCAACCCACCACCAACACGTTCACCACGTACATGGCCGTCCAGCTCGGCAGGAAGAATGGCGGCTTCTCGGCGGCGTTCTGCACGCGAGAAACCGATATATGTCAGATGATAAAAAGAAAGAACTGGACTTTCAATTAGCAATATATGTAGCTGTACTGCCTTAAACGTGGACAATTCATGTCATATCACGGACCTGCCGGGCAGAGGCCGACCGGTAAGTGAGCATGTGGGCAGCGGCAGGGATGATGTAGACGGTGAAGCTGACCAAGAGGGCGCCCACGGCAGAGTTGATCGGGCCGAAGAAGGGAAAGATGATGGCCAGGAACCAGATGGGAATCACCACCGGCAACCGGGCGACCGCCCTGAATAATATGCTCTTCGTGTGGTGCACCCCTATCACCTTCTCCCACACAAAGTAGAGCGGAGTGCATGCGAACCCGAATGTTATGAACTGCGATGCCGATAAAATCACGCATCATCATCTTTGTCAATGGATTGGATGGAAAATCATCTACAATATCGAATAATGTACGTGTATGTATGCGAAAATATATCATGAAGGGAAATTTGTGGAGAGGAACCTGATGGATGAGCATCAAAATGACAGCAGCATCGCGCCAACCCGAGTTAGGGAGGAGAGAGAAGGCATTGGAATGGTTCAAGAGCTGGTCGCCGAAGGCCCAGTACACCGCTGTCGCCGATGGAATTGTGAGAGTGAACACGAACAGTGTGGCCAGCAGATATATGTACTTGAACTTTCTCGGCTTCCACATTGCATCCATTATTTCGCTGTCATGGTTTTACACGACGAATCGTTTAGTTTCATGAAGAGAAGGAAAGTTTGTCGACAATTATCATCGCCCTCCGGTCTTATAAGACGATTCGACCCGAGTGATTCAAGTACTATGCTACATTCGCCGTCAATCATCAATCAAGTGTGATTCTGTAGTTGATTAGAATGAGCATGAGACGGAGGAGGAACTCACACGGTGATGGCGTGTCCACCGAAAGTGTAGAGGATATTGGTGGCACCGGTGAAATACAGGACCAGCTTGGTAGGTCCACTGTGGATCACATCCTTAGCCTGCATCATTTTCTCAATTGGTATTTACATCAGAAATCAAATAGACGAAATTAATCTTAACGGGCTCGAAAGAGGATTAGATTCAGAAGCTCGAAGAAGAGCACGAGAGAGACGAGATGCTAGAATTACCTGGCCATGAGCGATGGCTGCGGCGGTCATGTACCAAGCAGTGTAGGTGGTCATGCCAAGGCCAAGGAAGGACCAAATCCGGTAGTTTTGGAAGGAGGGGATGAACACGGTGGTCGCGCAGCATGCTCCGAATATGTACGTCCATGTCCTCTTGTCCAGATGGTCGTTGATGTAGTATATGTTGCTGCAATGCAATGGCCCCGGGAATCAAACATAAGAACGAGAAGGATAGCAAAGCATACAGATGGACGGACGAAGTCGTCATCTCGATTAAGCGAAAAGGAATCGCCAACTGATAATGAAATGGAGAACCTTGCACAGGCTATGAGCTGGATGACCGATCCGAAGAGGAGGAAAGTGACGTTGAAAGCCAGGCCAAGGGCTTTCCAGTAGGGACCAAGCAAACCATCCAGGACCTCGAACCACTGAACCGAAACAGAAAGCACACCGATTTCGAGATTCAACCCAGTTCAGCGATTCTAATTAGATGAATGAGTAAAACGTGTGGCGTTTCTCGAATAGAGATGCACCTGAATGACGTGGTTCTTGAAGCTGTGATTCTCCTTCTCTTTCCTGGTTCTGTACTCGATGTAGAGCACGCTGATGAGATAAGCCGTCCAGCTCCCCATGATTCCATAGAAAACCTGCAGAATTATCCCGGAAAGCATCCCGAGCTGGGAGAACGAATAGGGCAGTGTCAGCAGCACCTGCGCCACCTGCGTAACGTCCCGAGCGAGAAAGACAGAATCGGATGAGGGGTCAGATCAAAACTGATCAAATTCTTGACTCGTGAACGAAAGGCCAGATCTTTAAATTGAGGCGAAATCACCGCAGTAAGTCATTACATTTTCATGTCCAGGAAAATGATTGTTGGCAACAAGAATTTAAGTCTTACCTGATTGGAGGCGCAACTGAACCAAGCATCATACGCAGACCCGCCATCCCAGAGGAACCTTTTGAGACCAGACCCCCCGCCGCCGCCGCCGCCATTGTTGTTGTTGGAGCCATCCGTTTGCACGTTTCCTTCTTCTACTATTCCGTCTCTCTCTCCAGCGTTGGTGAAGCTGGAGACCATCGCTTCTTCAGCTTGCTTCTGAGACAGCATTTTTCTCCTCTTTGTCACGCAGCCGAATCGAATCTCTGAGGACGCAAAAGAAAAAAAAAAAACCGGTGAATGACACAGACCAACGAGGAGAAAAATACAGGCTCGTAATCAAAAGGGACACTGCATGTGAGAGAGAAACAGAGAGCAGACCCAAAACTCAAAAGCCTCCGTTGCTCTGTTCTTCGCACGTCTGTTTAAATGGGTAGCATGATGACCCATGACGACCTCTCTCTCTGATAGATGTCTCCAGCTCCAAACGTTTTAAATGCCCTTAAATCACTTTCCATTCTTGTTCGAGAATACAGAGGAAGTGAATCTCCAAGATATCCAATTCAGGGAGGATAAGACTATAAACTAGGAGGCAAAAAAGTTATTTCTTGTCCAAAAAAGGAAGGCTTTGGTGTTGGAGATAAAACCCAAACATAGAAAAACCGAGAGAAGGGTTCTGAAGACGGAGGCCCAAGATCTGACAAGAAGAGCACCTTAAACAGAGGGAAAACAGGGGATTCCTTAAAATGCAAAAGAGCATGAGCATTGCTGCATATATAGGAACGCGTTAGTCGTTGTTGGACCAGAGAAAAAGAATGACTGAAGCGAGCAAGAAATCTCTCTCTCTCTCTCTCTCTCTCTCTCTCTCTCTGTGTGTCCTTTCATTTTTTGGGAGGGTAACAGTTGCATGGACCTTCATTAACTTCTGCAGTATGCTCTGTTCTTTTAAAATGTTTCTTGATGATTATTTCTAGCCTCCTTTCTCAGCATGTTACTCTCCAGTCTCTCGGCTTATTTATTGGATTTAATCATTAGATGAATCTGCAAAAATCCCAGATCTAGATCAGAGTAAAATATTCCACAAATTGATTTTCTTTCTCCGTTTCATTTGTTGCTGGACTGTCGTGTTCGGCTATGGTGTTTCACACAATTTATAGAAGTTTTAAAAGCACAAAAAATAAATCTTTATTTCTATGGTAGTTACGGATTTTAGTTCAAAGGGTGTGCCATATTTAATAAAATTTTAGCTGTATTATGATTTTGAGAATTATCTTTAAAGTAACATGTTATTAAGATTCATCTTATAAGTAGCACGGTCACTTTAGAGAATTTTCAAGGAAGAAAGAAAGAAAATTGACATTGAAAACTTTTTTTGTTCCGGGCTTATACATAGAGCAAGACATGGAAGTAGCTAGGGGTGAGCATCGGTCCAGGATCAACCCTGGACCAATTTTGGACCAGCCCAACTCTACCGGTCCTGATCCGGTTCCCAGGAAAACTGGGTTGGTCCTTGGTCCTAGAATTCCTAGACTAGCATTGTGCGGGTTGGTTTTCGATCCTGAGAGTTCCGAGCCGGTCCAACCCGGACCAACTTTGATTATATATATATATATATATATATATATAATATTACTTATAATTTTTATATAGAAAAAACCTTAAAATAAACAGCGTCAACAATATTAAACATCTATTTAGTGAGGAGTTTAAATAATTTTACATTATTCTTTAATAACTTAGATTTTTTATGTGTTTTATGGCGTTAATAGTCATAATTTACAAAGGAAGAAAATATTTTTGTGAGGAGTCCTCACGGCGTCCAAAAATGCATAAACAGCTCCTTATGGCATTATCATTTAGTATTCGTTATCTTCTATCTTATTTGTCCTTTTAGTATTCAGTTTACAACTTCGCCGCTCACCACTCGACACTTGCCTCGCTTGCTTTGGGTCACTTGTGCCACTAGGGGTGATCGGGTCCAGGGTGGGTAGGGTCTAGACCTGGACCCTGTACCCGACCTTGTTATAACCGGTTCCCATTTTCTAGACCCTATACCCAACCCTATTTGTATTGGACCCTATACCTGACCCACCATGTTTTTCCGATCCGGTTCCAGGGTCAACCTGTTTCCATTGGAACCTATTTTGTAATCTCTTGATATCATATACAACTTCAAATTTTATATTAATAAGCGAGAAAATAACATAATCCTCCTAATTTATATTGAAACATTAAGCACTGATAATAAATTTATACATGAACTTTTTTACTAAATGGAAAATTAATGATCCATATGGCTAATTATAATAAATAAAATCATAAGGCAAAGAATTAGCAATAAACATGGGTCTAATATTAGTCTTATTCCCACAACTATTATATTAAGCTACTTGTTTATGCAAACATAACTCCTTATACAAAAGAGAAACTAGGCAAACCAATTTATGTGATACACAAGAATTTGACGGCGACGAACACCATTCGTCCATCAGATGGTGTGAGAGGGAGCCGGTGAGGAAGGGAAGCAAGTGAGGAAGAGGAATGACAAAGGAGGAGTGCCGTGCGTGTTTGAGTGAGCCAAAAGGAAAAACATCGTGTGATTGCGAGAGTAAAAATAGATATTGAGAGAAAAAAAAAATTGTACCTCTACTTACAAAACCGGTCCGGGAACCAGTCTCGGAACCGGGTTCTGGGTGGGTAAATCACTTGGACCCTGTTCCCGGACCGGTTTAAACCGGTTCCGAATTTTGGGAACCTATTCCCGGACCGATTCCAATGGGAACCGGTTCCCGACCCTGTTTTCATGGTGGGCTGGTCCGAGAACCAGGTATACCCGGTCCGGTTGCACACCCCTATGTGCCACTTGCCGCTCGATGCTCACTTAGCTTGTTGCTTCCCGCTTGACATTCGATGCTCATTTTGTTCGACGCTCACCCCACTTGACCCTTACCGCTTGCCTTTCTTAGCTGACCTCGCTCATCATCGAACTCAATGCGTTGGTACGATCCCCGGTTGCCCTTTCAAGGAGTACAAAAAACAAAATAAAAAAATTATTGGTTGGTTTTGGGTTGACCCTAAAACCGAACCAAATCCATTGAGTCAGTTTAGTCCTCAATCGCTTTTTTAAGGAGTATAAAAAATGAAATAAAAAATTATTGGTTGGTCTCGGGTTGACCCTAGAACCGGACCGAACCCATTGGGTCGGTCCAGTCCTCGGTCCAAGCTCAATAGGGTCGGTTCTCGGTTTCAAAAATTGAGAACCAGCATTGTACAGGTTGATTATAGGGTTAAGGGGTGGACCGACCCAACCCGGACCATACTCACCCCTAGAAGTAGCCGCAAGAGAAGACTATCTTCTGTAATTGATTAACATCGTGATTATGAATGCAAGAAACCATAATCACTCAAAAAGCTAAGCAATGATGATATAAATGATCCATAAATTTTGATCTAATGTGTAATTTGATCCTTCAAATTTTCATTTATTTTATGTGGTCCCTAAATTTTAGTTTGTTCAACGTAATCCATAAACTTTTGGTACATGTTAAATTTAGCCCTCAACATTAAACATTTTCATATAGTTTGGAAACTAAATTAAACATATACAAAAAGTCCATGAATCATATTGAACAAAGTGAAGGATCATATTACACATTGGGCTATTAAACAAATTAAAGGATTAAAGGCAATATTGCATATCAAATCAAATTTTAAACCCCATTTATGTCATTTTCTCAAAAGCTTACGATTTCAGCAAGTAGCTCTTAGGATGATCTCTCCATCTTCATGGACATCCATAGTATATCAAATCCATAGTATATCAAATCCATCTTCATAGCATATCAAATCCATTTTTTAACGCTTTTGATTATATTCGTTCGTTTGGAATTTGAGATATCGATGCCATAAGTGGATGGAGGGGCCTCCTTCTCAATAAGTTCCCTCTTCGGTATCATTTTTTTTTTTTTTGGCATAACATTCTCTCTCTCTCTCTCATGATTTTCTTCTTATTTTTTCGACCCTCTTGATTATTAATAATAAGTTTGTGGTCAAATGGAATTACAGTCTGAATGACAGAGATTATCCAATATGATTGCGCGTATGATTCCCCTCCGATTGACAGAATGCGCATCTCAAGACAAGTCGAAAAGACTGCAAAAGTGATTAAAACTATTGACTTTTCTTTCTAGAGTAGGATGGATTTGCATTTCTGGACAGACAAGAACCTTCTCTCTCGTGCATTGGCCAATAATGATGGGTTTGGGTAGACTGCTAATCTTCTCAGCTTTCCCAACACAAGATCCTCCGCATAAGAAACGCGGCCAACGAATTTGCTCATTTCAATTACCTTTTCTTTCATCGTGTAGGAAGAAGAGTGCATTCACTTGAATTCGAACTCTCCCGAGGTGTAGTTTGACGTTGTATTATCACCCGGGAGTCTCTTACCTATAAGCATTTTCCTAATGTAAGTATTGTTCCATTTAAAATTTGACTGCCATTTTGATAGGATCGAACTTCCACCGAGGGGCAATATGAGAATGGGTCACGCACTGAAGTGAATTCTGAGCGGACAAACAGTGGCACCTCTTGATGTCGTGTTAATAATTTCTCATCCTATCGGAAAGTGCAAAAGAAATCCAACACTTAAGTCAGTTCTTAACTTTGGAATTAGTGGGAATGGTAATTATTAGAGGAGAGTTACTACACCCTGGACCGCACACAAAAGTTTCAATCCTGTTTCACGTGTACGAATTCCGGAGCCACACAGGCAGAGCCTCTTCCGAGATTTTTATTCTTATCAAACAAATGCGTTCGGGGGCATTTACAAGCTTTAATAATGCGATCCTTCATACTTCAACTTTCTTTTTAGAGAGCACTCGGAAGGAATATTTTGCGATAATTATTCTGTTCTAATTACATGAGATATCTTTCATACAATCAAGAGAAAATATGAGAAAAACTTTTGATACCGGGTCTAGATGAATTGTGGATTTCCTAACTGAGAACATCTCCAGTGCAATTCAAATTCAATCCGATGGTTAATTACATGAGATATCTTTCATGCTATCAAGAGAAACTATGATAAAATGTGGATTTCCCAAATGAAAATATCTCCGGTGCAATTCGAATTCAATCCGATGGCAGAGATGCATATAGTGACGGGATTAATAAGCCGTTTTATGTGTTAGTTTCTACCCTGATAATTAAGACTTTTGACATTCTCCAAACGCAAAGCGTGGACACCTACTCTCCTCCCCAGGCGGTAACTTCCAGATGACGAATTGCACGGCGCATGGAAGTTTGCTCTTTTCGATTATAAAGATGATGAGAAATTTAAAATAGCTTTTTGGATGGGACTGATGAATAGGGGAATATTTTCCTGAAACGGCAGTGCTTATAAGAAGAAGAGTCCGATTAAAACCTTTCGCGAGGATAGCGTTGAAATCTTGGAATGCTTCTTTTGGCTCTCTTGCGAAAATAAAAAATGTTAGGTTCAAGCTTTTTTTACCAATTGTTTCTCTAAAACCTTTTGCTTTTCGCCCACGTCTCTTCCTTGGCATCCCTTCTCTTACCGGACTCCTGTGACAACCTAAGTTTCTCAAAGTGAACAAGACAGACACCATCGAGATGAATACAGAACCGCACAAGACGACACAAAAGCTAGCCACATCGGTCATCGATGATTTTCAAGCAGGTGCTGTTCACTTTGAAATATAATTTCACTCTTATATGCAATGGAAATAAAATGGAACCAACTCCCTAGAACAACGGATCGACATGATCTTCTTCCAATCAATGCTTACGGTAATATGGGGAAAAAATCAATGTAGATGGCTGAAAGGGAGAGCATATGTGTATATACATGATTGACTAACATTTCTATATCGACATTCAAGCAATGAAGAAGATGAAAATCATCAGGAAAAATATCAAGATGGCAAATATCTTTATCACGAGCCACCTATTGGATGATATTTGATTGAGATGCCTCAACAAAGCGCTGCGAGCTCCTTCTACATTCACCAAGGACTCTTCCATATTGTCATCAATCCTGCTTGCAACATTGAAGGCGACCATCATGAAAGAGTTCACATTGTAAGTTCAACATAAGGACTTGCAAGGAGACAAGCTCCCAAATGCACTATTAATCATCCCTTATGGCTTCTACTCGTTTCCTCATTTCTAATCATCCCTTAGGGCAGCATACAGAAGATGATTGCTATAGAAAAAGGACAAACCTAATAGCCACTTCGCCTTGCTGTGCAACCATCGAAGCCAAATGCGTAAAAATGCCGCCCAGTTCAGATATAGTGGATTCCACGTTGTGAAGAGCAGTTGCACGGCTTTGAGAATAGTTTTCTTGCCGAGGAACCACCTGCTGCAACATGGACATCTCCATGGAGTCGGATGGACTATCTGCTGCTAATCTCCGTCTGAGCAGCAAAAAGTTGTCAATTGACATGCAACGTCAATCAAATTAGATAGAGAACAGTTCCGCTGGACAAAACTAATAATTGCGTGATTATCTAGTCATTGTCACCTTATTAATGGCGTGCACAGTGCATATGCAGAAACTTGAGGAATTTTTGTTGCACCAAGTAATAATGCAAAGTCTAGTTCACTATGCAAAACCACCTTCTGCAGTCTTTTTGACAGTGAATATTGTATAATATACATATTACTAAGTAGATCGAGAAGTTGGGAGGGCTGCAATCCAACAATCCAATGTCAATCCATTCAAAGATGGAGCTCTTCCAGTAGCAACTAGTACAGCTAAAAATCAAGGCCAGCACTCTTTAAAGCGATACTTGCTACATGGCATCAAGAGAGCAATGCACTCTCGATATTTCACCATAAGGCAGAGTGGACCGGGGTAGCCACTTGTGTTTAAATGTTGGCCTAAAGTTTCCTCATCTAGTCTTCTAATTTCACCTAACAGTAGATCTATTCCTATCATTGAATATGCTCTGAAAATGTTTGCATCTAACCACACAACCTTCCAGAGATTGGATAAGACTCTGAAAAGGTACCAACGTCAACAGAAGCATTTTGAAAGTGTAACTGTTCTACATTGTAGCCATGGCTTCATATAATGCCAACTACTATTTAATGAACCAATAAATAAAATATTGCAGAGTGTTTTCACCGAACCATGCTAAAAGGATCGCTTTCTCTTCTTTAAAGAAAGTATTGAGGAAGCCGCAGGTTTAGCTTGTAAGATGATGTAAGACATACCTCAATTGGTTGCCAACTTGAGATCCATTGGAAGGCAATCTGAGCAGTCACGAAGAGGCAGAGGTGAGCCAAATAGATGGAGAGAGAAAATATAATGCCAATGATTAGACAGGGAAGCAATTTTTACAGATGTAAAGAATATGAGAAAGATGCACAGTACTGACGACTTATATTTAGTAACCATACCAAGAAAAAATATATTTTTTTTGGTAAGGAAGAAAAAATATATTTTTTTTGGTAAGGAAGAAAAAATATATTATTGATGCTGAAGAGATTCTAAAAATAGGAAAAATAAAAATGCCATTGCATACTAGGATCTAGTGTTCCATTCTTTGCAAATCTGATAAACATAACTGGTCCAACCTCTATGCCACCAATTTTTTCGACAAGTAGAAGTGTTTTATGTTGCATAATTTACAAGATATTAAAGCATCGTAAATCTAGGAATATTGAAAAGAAAATTCTTAAGGGACATAACCTTTGGGCAAGACATAATAATGGATAAATCCCTTTGTAAGAGTTAAGTTTAATCTCCTTGATGTTCCACCATCTAAGCGTGCTCTTACTTAATCTCCTTGCTAGAGTTAATTGTTACTGCACAATCGCATTTACACGTGGTCAAGCCAACCAGGGTTCCAAAAAATCCAAACAAAATACTTACGCTGCTTGGGGTGGACTTCCAGAATCATTGGATGCACTTGACCAAGGAGGTGGCTCAGTCACAGGCTTCGTCTGATGCTTAAAAGGGTTTTCTCTTGATGTATTGGCAGAGAACATCTGTTTCCGGTTTTCATGAGCCTTGATATTCTGGTACAGAAGACCATGTATGAGAACATGGAAGGAGAGTTGAATCACATCATGTTAAACATGAAGATCTGCTCAAATTAATAGCTAACCTGAGTTCTGGTTTTCAAAACATCCTGGAGATGTTTTGTAGTTCCCATAAGTTTGCTTTTCAGGTCATCACAAACAGTGGTCGAATGGACGGCTCTATCTTCTGAATAGTTGCCGCCACTCATTTCTATATTTTGAAGGGTCTGTAAATCTTGAAGGGCAATATTTAGTGCTGTGATGTCATCCTTTATCAATGAAGTCAGTTGTTGTATTTCGACCGTGGGGTCATCAAACATAGATGACCTTTTTGCCACTGCAAATCATCAAACAAAACCATCACTTAGCATAAACACCACAACTCCAAATTTCATCCAGATTCATCATAATGACAAATTTGGAGTTTGTAAGAAGTAGTTTCAGCAAAAAAAGGGAAAAAACCAAACACAATTGCAAAAGATTTCTGCTCAGAATCGACCGCCAACAAGAAGAAAAATGAGGAACTCATAATAATGATATTATTTATCACAAGAATATCACATCATAAGTCTGATCTTAAATGACTTGATCTCCTTGCAAACTCCAGATGAGAGTGTATATATGCTTACAGTTTCAAGATCATCTGATTTAGCATTATCAAATGCGGATGTCATACTAAAACATTACCAGAAGAAGAAAATAGAAACGGTCCAACCCTCTCACTTCGAAGCATTGTAAGGACATCCTAGTTGCTTGTTCGACATCAGGAATTCTGAATATCGAGCAATCTATAAACTGGATCTTGTAACCAGCTAACAAAATCGATAGATTTATCATAGTGACACGCCATTATCCATAGGGTCAAAAAAAGAGGCAACGGCTATGACAGATATAGTGTGGCAATTGCCATTTGGCTGTAAATCTATCTCAAGTTGCACGAATCATAATGTATATCGATCATCATCCAGGATAAATATTCAAAATCCTAATTTCCCAAGTAATCATGTTGCTTTTGAACTGAGAAAAAAAAAACAACTCTACAGTTTTTACTTGTGCAGGGGACCGGAGCAGAACCTACCGATTCACTCTTCCATCGATCTCAATCCAGCTATAAACACCAATTTTACAGCAAAATCGATCAGAACCTCAACACCTAAACAGTAACCACCATACAAACAATGCTAACTAACGCGTAAACGTACGATTTGGCATAGACAGAACCTCTCGGGATCCAAATCCGTCCAAAAATCACCCGGATCACATCTTACGTTTCGACGAGGCCGATCGAACTAACATCTTCCAAAAACGCGGTCGAAGCAGCGAAAGCAAGTAAAGGCGCGCGAACGACGCTAAAGCAAGCGAGACGGCCACGTACATTGGGCGAGCCTGGCGATCTTCTGCGAGGTCTCGCCGATGCCCAGCCCGATCCGAGCGGCCCGCTTGTTGAACTCGGATCCGGCGGAGGCCGGGGACGCATCCCTCGGCGCGGCGGCGCGGGCCTCCGGCGGGTTGGCGGCGGCGGGGGGGGATCCGCCGATCTTCCGGAGAGTCTCGGTGAGGGAGCGGAACTCCGACGTCCGGTCCCTGTAGGAGGAGGAGGAGGAGGAGGAGGACGCCATGGGAATCGGATCGGATCTTCGCCGGAATCGGAGCCGATCTCTACATGGTTTTGTGCGTTCGCCAGCGGGGAGGAAATTAAAGCGGGGATGAGCTGTGCGCCCCTCAGGCAGCGCGCGTATGGGGGGAGAGAGAACACGGTTTACGGATTGGATCGGCTCGGTTCGGTCCGATCAGCGGGTCCGCATCTTGCGGCTCGGACCGGTTTTCGGTTCCACTTTTTTATAATGCTAAACCGAACCGGGGTCCTTATTTTCAGATCGGGCTTGGACAAGCCCAGATCAGGCCCGGCCCAAGAAAATAATGGTTTTAGAGCCGTCGGATGCGAAGACAGCGGGAAAATGTGAACCGTACGATCTAGGTAAGTCGAGCGACTCCATCTTCTTCCTTCGTCTCCCCCGTATATAAACCCTCGCAGCCGCTGCGAGGTCCCTCCTCACGGCACAGCTCTAGGGTTTACCTCCAAGCTCCACAGCAAAACAGCCGTAGCCAACCGAGGTTAAAGTGACGGCAGATCGTCGCTGTCCGCCTTGACCGAGCATCCCGCTTCGTCTTGGCCCTCAGTTTTGCTTCTGTATTTTGTGTTTTCCTTGTATCAACGTAGGAAGAAAGTTCATAAGATATTATGGGGAAACTATCGAAGGCCGATAAGAAGATCGCGTACGACGCGAAGCTGTGCCGGCTCATGGACGAGTACAGCCAGATCCTGATCGTGGCCGCGGACAACGTCGGGTCGAAACAGCTCCAGAACATCAGGAAGGGCCTGAGGGGCGACTCGCTCGTCCTCATGGGGAAGAACACCATGATGAAGAGGTCCATCAGGATTCACGCCGAGAACACCGGCAACAAGGCCTACCTCAACCTCCTCCCGCTTCTCCAGGTACACGTTGCTGCTTTTTGTTGGAATGATATCTTCTGATTCACGAGGCGTGGTTCTTAAAGATGGTGAAATGGGAGTTTCTATGAGGAAGAGATGCGAGGGTGAAGAAGTTGAGAAACATGGGTTTTGTATCGGAATGTGTATAAAGGATTGATTTTTTTTTTATGGTTCTTTGTGATTAGGGAAATGTGGGCTTGATTTTCACCAAGGGTGACTTGAAGGAAGTCAGCGAAGAGGTTGCCAAGTACAAGGTGCGGCTCTCTGATGCTCTTGATCTCGTTAATCTACTTAAATTAGAATGTCGCTTCATGGTTATGTGCTACTGGATAATCTATCGAAAGAGTACGTACTTTCCTGCTGCGTTAGTTTCTTTGCGGTAGCTGTTTCATGGTGATGGAGCGTTTCTATTGGAATCAATGGATTGATTAAGATTTGCTGTAGGGAGTGTAACTGCAAAATGTTCCACTTTATCTGTTTGGCGTCTGCCCATGTCGTGTTTAATAGAAGCCAAATCGATAAGCCTCAGTTGCATTATGGGTATAGTAGATTTACGGTGGTGCGCGACTGGGAATGACTATAATTGAGGGTTTCTCTTCCCTGTCTAATTATACACTGGAGCTGATGGCCCAAAAATAAAATGATAATAGAGTTGATCTTGCCGGGATTGTTAGGGCGACATCTGACTGGGAATGGATAAATTCAAGTTTTCCTATTAAATATCTTGACAATCTGTTCGAGTTTACCATTTTTTCATATACTGGGTTCCTGTCAATTCGTGGACTAAACTCGAGTTTTATCTCTTTAATATCTTACAATCAACTCTGCTTTGACAGGTTGGAGCTCCTGCTCGTGTGGGTTTGGTTGCTCCAATTGATGTCATTGTCCCACCAGGCAACACTGGGCTCGACCCTTCTCAGACTTCCTTCTTCCAGGTAACATGAGCCTCTCTTTCATGTCAATAACATTTTTCTTTATCTTCTGCGGCAGCTTATTTGTCGTTACCATAACTTCAGGTGCTCAACATTCCGACCAAGATTAACAAGGGTACTGTGGAAATTATCACCCCTGTTGAGCTTATCAAGAAGGGTGACAAGGTTGGCTCTTCTGAGGCTGCCCTTCTTGCTAAGCTTGGGATCAGGCCCTTCTCGTATGGTCTCATTGTGCAAAGTGTTTACGACAGTGGGTCAGTCTTCAACCCTGAGGTGCTCGACCTTACCGAGGATGACCTCATGGAGAAGTTTGCTCTCGGTGTCTCTATGGTCACATCTCTCTCGCTTGCCATCTCATACCCAACCCTGGCTGCTGCACCTCACATGTTCATCAATGCCTACAAGAATGTTTTGGCTGTTGCTGTTGAGACCGAGTATTCATACCCCCATGCTGACGAAGTGAAGGAGTTCCTCAAGGTTTGTAATGCTAGCTCTTTTCCTAAATGGTTTTTGGTCCACAAACGTTCCTTACTATTTGTAGTCTTTTTTAATGAACTTCTCTAACAAAGAGATTACTTTTTATTGCAGGATCCTAGCAAGTTTGCTGTTGCTGCGGCTCCGGCTGCTGCTGCTTCCGACTCTGGTGCTGCCCCTGCTGCTGCTGCCAAGGAGGAAGAGAAGAAGGACGAGCCCGCCGAGGAGTCCGATGATGACATGGGTTTCAGCTTGTTCGATTAATTTGTTTGCCAAGTATGTACACCTTTAGCTACATGTTAGGTGGTACAATGTTTTGATTATGACTTTATCACAAGGATATTGCTTTGCCTTTAGTTGATTCGCCTGTTTGAATACTTAGCTTTTTATTCCCTTAAAATTGTTTTTTAGGGTTTAAACGTCAATGTCACTTTGTCTTGTTTGCCAAGAGTCCTCTTTCTATTTTCTGACAAAGGTTATACCTATATCAATTCCTGGCGTGGATGATGAAAACTATATGAGGAAAACTCCGAATGCGATGGGTCTTTTGTCGCAACTTTCTTGGAAACGCAGACGTTTGCTTATTTTGATAATGATGCCATGGGTTGGGAAGTTCGTGATGGACACGTTCCACGGACAAATAATGGATTCATTCAGGCTCAGCTTTTGAGCTGACCCGTACGCACGTCTAGTCATCCACTGGCATGTTTATGTACGTCGCCAGAAGCTAGCAACAAGGGTCGAAGAATCAAATACATGAAGATACATAATATTATATACTTTGATTACGATCAATCTATGATACGCGTTGTTTTTACGGACATCATATTATTCTCGATGGAGGAAAGACTAATGCACGTTGTGTTGTCGCATTGTATCCATTGAAGCGAAACAGTTCGTTGGAGACTGGTAAATGTAGAGCCTCGGATGAGGGAAGACTCATCTAGCGCCGGTTACTGCTTACATGACATCGAGAGGCTTTTAGGTGCAGGCCCTCGGCCCTTGAATTTGATGGGCCCGAAAATTGGAGCCCCTCTATGCTATTGAGCCCAAGCGGAAAGTCAAGTTTTTGTCTCCCTTTCAGCTTTTCATATTGGATTTTCGTAAAAGACCTCCCCGGGAACGCTTGTCTAACATTAAAGAAATTTTATTACTATCGAAATACCATCTATCTCATGTCACGCACAATCGATGTGTTGAACGTGCAAATGATGAAGTGAAAGAAAGTTGTAGTTAACATAGCTTCAGTTAATCTAGTATAATTAGATGCATTTAGATCCATATTATGGTCTTTACGTTGGAGACAAGCCTTATAATACTTCATCTAATGAAGGGGACTTTGAGAAAATAATTCGAGATTGCTTACTTAATTATTCCATCGAATGTCCGCATGCTATTGGACAAATGGTAAACGTGGAAGAAATAGAGGGTGGAACCTTATAAAGGTACTATGGGGCTAAACCGGAGGGACGTGAGAAGCACGATTTAATTCGCTTTAACAAAACCTAACTCAAATTCTTCTGTTCCCGAATGTGCCTGCATATCAAGAGAAAAACACAATGCGAGCGAACTGATTTCTTAAATGGGTACGCAACGTTCAAATATTAATGAAAGTCAGCCGCACGCTTTTCATTTAGCGATATCGACTTTAGGTAAGTCCTTCAGTCTTGGATGACCCAATCACGACATTCCACGAGAGCATGCAAGCAACACGGGTCTACATAAAGTTTTTACTTCAAAATAATGTCACAAGTAGTCCTTAAACTTTGGCCCAATGTGTAATTTAGTCTCTAAAATTTTAATTTATTACTTTAACCCAATATGCAATATGATTCATAAACTTTTAATTTGTTCAATATAATCCCTAAACTTTTGATACGTGTTCAATCCAGTCCCTGTATTGTCTAAAAATTCTCAATGTAGTCTCCATTGTGTATTTTCATACAGTTCAGGGATTGGATTGAATAAGTACTTAAAGTTCAAGGATTACATTAAATAAATTAAAAGTTTATGGACCATATTACACATTAGATTAAAATTCAATGATCATATTAAACAACTTAAAAGTTAAGGGATCAAATTGCACGTCAAGTCAAATGTGTTAATTTCCCTTTTCACTTTGACATTTGTATCCAATCCGTGCTTTGGAACTCAGGTCTTGACTTTTGATCCTATCTTTTGCTTCCGAATTAAAAAAAGGGAGCAGATTGATAAAACTCGTGTCATCCCGCCTGCCTCTACGCTTCTTCAAAGGGAGCAAATTGGTAAAACTCATGTCATCCCGCATGCCTCTCCTCTCCTTCAAACAATAATACGTCATCCCAGCGAAGCTAAAAAATAATCTGATCTTGCCGACATCAGTTATCGAGTCGGCTTCAGATTTCGACGAAGATAAAACATATGCAAAAGGAAAAGTAAACTCCTCTTAGGTTTCTCCAAACGACATCCTCTCTTCCAATGTCTATATCCCTTAAATAATCCGCTTTTCCCTTATCCATTGCACTCGCGCATGATTGGAAAAGATAGAAAAAGAAAAAAAAGAGAAAAGGCACTCATGACCTTTGCATCGTGCCTCAAAACATGCTTCCTCGCCAGCCCACAACATCTCCCTTCAAAGTCAAATAAGCACCACCAACTAAAAAACCACTCAACAGCAGATAACATCGACGGACAGACGGACACACGTATTGAATTATAAATATAATCATTCGGTCAGCGCATTGCACGCGAATCGATCGACCGACGCGTGCTCATCGTACCTTAACGTGGACTCCAAAACAAGGTCAAGAAAACAAGCCCGTTGCGATCCAACCGGTCCGCCGCGTGGCGGGATCAGAGAGGCCCTCCTCGTCGCGCCCGCCAGAGCGCTCGATGCGGCGTCCTCGTGTCCGCGTGATTAGCTAGCGGGCGCTGCCTAATTGGAAACTCTCTACGTTTCTCCACCGCGCGATGCGACACCGTACGCCATCGGAACGCGGGGTTGGCGAGCTAAAGCGGCGACGGGGAACGCGAGGGGATTGGAGCTTTCGTCATGCCGAAACCCACGATGAGAAGATGGAATCGGGCGCGCGAAAGCGACATGGGGCGGAGCCTTCTTATCCAAAACGCATGTTGCGGTCCGCTGGAGATGAGATTCCCTTTTGGCTTTCTTGGAAGTACTCGAGGAAGGGGATGAGAAATATGGGGGCTAGGGCACTTTTCGACATGTCGGGAGCTAAAAGCTAAAGTGGGTCATTTGCCGATCTTAGAATGCGAATCGCTTCGGCACATTCCTCACATGTTGCCATTCGCAAAAAGCTCAATAGCCGCCGTGGAGATAACACCGAGTCGGGGACTTGTCTCATTGGATTAGACGACCTGCTTCGTAGATGTTGGAGGTTAGGCAAATTTACGTACACGACACATCGCGATGCGAATCCGATGAAGGAGCAATTCGTACATCGGACGCACCAACTCAAACGAGGACGACACAATCAAGAAAGTGGAGTAGAAAAAGAAAAAACCTCCGTTGGATGTGAAACGCAACTGGAAAAAAGGGTCTGAGAAATCTAGACCAATCTCCGCCACGATTGGTGGGAGAAGTCGATTTGCCATCTCTGATAAAGCAGAGAGAGTCCGAGTCATCGGACCTAGAAATTCCAGGTCACTCCCGCAACACATCATCCATTAGCCTCCGCCTGCAATACTCTTATGCTTCCAAACAGAATAAGGCAAAAACGTTGCGCTACGGTCCATCAGCGTCTCTCTTAATCCGTCCTTGGAATTAAGGATTTTCTTCCTTTTTCAAGGAAGAGTCGATTTTTTTCATGGCTCAATCCAAAAAAAAACAAAAAAAGGAAAATTCAATGTCCATATGCATGTGACGATTTTCGAATTGAAGTGCTAAAATTCCCTGGGCTTTGGTGATACGAAAGTTTGTCCAAAGGCCAAAAAAGATGTATTTTTTCCCTTTTCTTTACTTTATTTATTTGACTTGTCGGGCGAATCACGAGTGACCTTATCGGGTAGGATTCCAAATTTTTGGAATAAGAAATCAAATCAATCGGTTTTGAATCATTGATTCCTAGATAAAATCGAAAACCGGCTCATATATGCTTTTTTAAAAAAATAAAATTTGTTTATAGGTCAAGTGGTTACGTTGTTCGTTCATTTTGAAGTTCGAATTTCTTTTTTTTTTCCTAGCTTAAAACCCGATTCAATCTGAGAACCGAACCCATTGATATAATTTGGGTTTGGATTAGATCAATTCTTGGGTTGAACGAACTTTTTCTAGCCGTAGCACCGGCCCTAGACCTATTCTAGATTCTCGGAACCGGGAATCGAACCGACTTCCCTTAAAAACTAGACTCGCATCGATCTTATCCAAACCAGTTCCGATCCGGTTGCCCCCCAGCGTGAATCATGGAGGGCGGAGGCCACACGAAGGACCCCAAAGAAAAGGGTCAAACCAACTTCAAAGATTCCAAAAGAGTCCAAACCGAAGAGGCACCTTCCTCCCTAAGTCCTCACCAAGGGAGGAAAGTGCGTAACAATCGACATACAGCCGTCCCGGACACTCCGCCCACGTTAGGTCAGATTCGGATAAGCTTCGCCCTCTCTCATGTGCCTCCCTCGTCCACCGTATTCAATTCAAACCCCCCGCCCCCGATCCCTCCCACCCTCCTTTGTTTTATCCCGCATTATTCAATCGCGACGCGACTTTGCGAAATCAAAACCCTCGTTTCTCATGCGCCCCTCCCCCACCGCCAGTCGTCTGTCCCCATCCCACACGCGTTTCCCCCTCTCTCTCCTCCCTCCTTCCATCATCGTCATCATCGTCGTCGTCGTCGTCACCATCGCCCTCCCTCCTAACCACTGACTTTTCCTCTCCCCTCTTTATATACCACCGCTCCCTCCTCCCCTTGCCCATCTGAATCGAAAGTTCGAATTCAGCCCAAAACTTGCAGAGCAACCCAGCTGGTCTCCATCCTTTCCACCCCCATTGACGTGTTTCTTTCCTTTGATCGATCGTGCAAAGCGCGGAAAATGGTGGACTTCGACTGCAAGACCAAGGTGGTCTCCTCCCCCGACGGCTCCCTCGGCTCGCCCAAGATGCCCGCCGGCAACGGCGGCGGCGTGCAGCTCCCGTTCTTGCTCCCCGCCGCGCCGTTCCGGTGCCCCGCCGGCCCGGCCGCCGCCTCGGCCCACGCCGTCGCCGCCTACGAGCAGTACCTGCGTCTGCCGGAGCTGCGGAAGCTCTGGGGCGCTCGCGAATTCCCTGGGTGGAGGGCCGAGCCGCTGCTCCGGCCCGCCCTCCAGGCCCTCGAGATCACCTTCCGGTTCGTCTCGACGGCGCTCTCGGACCCGAGGCCGTACGCCAACCGCCGCGAGTGGAGGCGACGGCTCGAGTCCCTCGCCGCCGACCAGATCCGGCTCATCGCGGCCATCGTGGAGGACGAGGAGGAGGAGGAGGGCGGCGGCGCGGCTCCCCTCGTCGGCTTGAGCTCGGCCGGCGGCGCGCTGGCGCGGGGCCGCAGCTCGGCCGAGGTGTGGAGGATCCCGGGGGGCGCCGACGCGGCGGTGAGCCGAGCCAGCGAGGCGAGCCTCCTGCCCCGGCTCGCCACGTGGCACACCTCGGAGGACGTGGCGCAGCGGATCCTGTACGCGATCGAGTGCGAGATGAGGGGGTGCCCGTACACCCTCGGGCTCGGCGAGCCGAACCTGACCGCGAAGCCGGCGCTGCGGTACGACGACGTCTGCAAGCCGAGCGAGCTCCACGCCCTGAAGCGGAACGGCGGCTGGAGCGACCAGGTCGAGAGCAACCACGAGAACCAGTCGATCCACGCGGCGAATCAGATTCTGGAATCGTGGATCTGCGTCTCGAGCGAGCTCCTGAAGCGGATCGAGGAGAGGATCGAGGAGGCGCGATTCAAGCAAGCCGCGAGCGGCTGCTACCTGCTGGAGAGGATCTGGAAGCTTCTCGCGGAGATCGAGGACCTCCACCTGCTGATGGACCCGGAGGACTTCCTGAGGTTGAAGAAGGACCTCGCGATCAAGGCCGAGGCGGCGTCCTTCTGCTTCCGGTCCAAGGGCCTCGTCCAGGTCACCGGCAAGTGCAAGGACCTGAAGCACAAGGTGCCGCGCGTCCTCGGCGTGGAGGCGGACCCCAACGGCGGGCCGCGGCTGCAGGAGGCGGCGATGCGGCTGTACCGCGAGAAGAAGGGGGAGGCCGCCGCCGCCGAGCGGATCCACCTCCTGCAGGCGATGCAGGCGGTGGAGGCGGCGTTGAAGAGGTTCTTCTTCGCGTACAAGCAGATGTTGGCGGCGGTGATGGGGAGCCTGGAGGCGAGGGGGCCCAGGACGGCGGCGGCTGGGGCGGGTCTGGAGGCGGGCGACTCGCTGAGCCAGGTGTTCCTGGAGGGCACCTACTTCCCGAGCTTGGACGCGGCGAAGACGTTCCTGGGGCGGATGCTGAGCGGCGGCGAGAACGCGAAACGCGGCGGCCGGAGCTCGGACCGGCGCGACTCCGGGAGGGCCCGTAGTAGTTAGGGAAAAAGGAGCATGACAATTTGGAACGTGACATTTGATTCTTCGGACTTAATTTTTAGTAATTAGTCTTTTCTTTTTTCCTTTGTTCTTATGTAAATTTTCACGACGTGATTCGTACAGGGATTTTGAAGGTTCAATTCTTGTTTTGTCATAAATTATAAACCAAGTGAACAACCTTTCGAGAGAGTCGCAAATTAATGAGAGCGAAGACAAAAATTAGTGATCACTTAGCTGATGTGGCGGGGACAACGACGCCAAAGGAACCTCGATGTCGATGGAGTCGATACTCGTAAAGGTTGAGGACAATTTTTTAAATAAAAGCATAAAGTTAGAGCCACTTTTCTGGAGAGAATATTCGGAATGGATTATCAACACAAACAGTCTAGCTTAATATATAATTTAGTCATTGAACTTTTAAATTGTTTAATGTGATTCCTAAACTTTAGTATAACGTGTAATGTGGCTCTTAAACTTTTAAAATATAATCCATAAACTTTTGATATATGTTCAATATAATCTCTAAACATATATTAAAAAATTCAGGAACTTCACATCCCGATTTTCGACGTACAAGAAATGACAATAAATCTAGTATGCCAGTGGCAATGATAGATCATGGATCGTTCAAAGAATCGGAGATGTACTGATCAAGGGGACGGTTGTAACCAATCTAATGACCATGTTAATGGACCCGAGTAGTCCAGTCAATGGATGACTACTCGACCATAAGGGTCGATAAAGGAATGATCACATCTACCACAGATCAACCAATGATCGTGAATTGGTCTCAAACGGTCATGTTTTGGTTGCGGGTAATTTCGTTCGGTCATGCACCAATCATAGACGATCATGATTCGACTCAGTATGACCGTATGTCGGGTACAAATTTGACCGATCTCAAACGGTCACATGACAATTGGGAGTGGGCCTAGATGAGGCCTAAGGTTGATCTAGGATTCGATATGTTCGACCAGAGCCAATCTAAGGTACGATCATTGAGCTCATGTCCTAGGCCACCGATCTAGCAAAGAAGGTAAACTTTGCCTACGACAACCACACCGAGGGTAGCTTTGCCACGAACCTCGAGTGTGTCAAAATGGTCATTAGGAGATGTACACAAAAAACCATTGCTTGGTTCCAATTATATTTTCAATGGCCTATTTCCCATGATTGCCATATTGGTTAGTAATGGACAAAAGAGAAATCTCTAGAACACCCTAACTTCTTCATGAAGGAAAGTGATTCACCATTTTGGATAGATCCTTCTAGATTTGTCCATGATTACCAAGGATTCACCTTGGAGATTAAGTAAAGAATCTATGTCAAATGTCATAATAAAAATGAAACACATCGGGGCAAATTATGGCTATCCAATGGCCTTGATGCTACTCTAACTTTTTAGGATGCCACCTATTTATGATGACTTGTTCTTTAATAATGAATCAAAAACTTATGTGTCCCAATAAAAAGAAGACAAACAAGCCTTCAAATGATTGCACTAGGTCATTAGATCTTCACCTCATAAGCCTAGGTGGCCTAATGGAGATTATGTAATGATAGCCAAAAGATTTGCTTTAGAAAAGAAATTGGCGATTCATACTTAGATGTCCTTTAGAATCTTAGGCCATAATGACTCTAGAATATGGCCTTGGTGAACAAGACAATAGCCAACCAATTAGGAGATAACATTAGGCATCAAAGGCCCTAGGCACCTTAGGCAATACTAAGTCTAAAGTGAGCCTTGGAGGATAAGCAAATAGATGGACCAATTATAATTGAACACAAATAAGTATAGGCGCCAACTAAGAAGGCTGGATAGGTCAATTTGTATCTTAGACCTAATCATGAGTTTGCACCAATAATTGAGAATAGGGAGGCCTATAAATAGGAGGAGTCCCTATTTATTATCATCACTGGAACCAATTTGCCATTCACACACCATTCTCTCTTTTCTTTCCTTTCTCTCAACCTAGCACCGCCACCCCTTGTCAAGCTGCTCTCTCTAGGATTTTTGTGATTTATCCAAGTAAGTAAGATCCCTATTTAAGATCTAGGGCGGTAGTCTCCATTGTCAAGTCTAGTTAGATGCTCACCTATGTAGCCGTGGGTAGGATGTTGGATCATTTGTATGGTTTTGCTCATAATTGTGTTTGAACACGTGCTTGAGTCGTTCACACTCGGAATGAAGCCGAGGTTTGTTCGGGTTGAGTTCAACAGGAGGCAAGGTCACCTAAGGAAGTGAGGCAAGGTTGCCCAAGGCCGTGAAGCCTTGGATTGGCGTTAAAGCGTGCCGACTCCAAATCTAGTTCGATGTGGAGATCGTCCAAGGCCACAAGGTCTTAAAATAGTATTGAGGCATGCCAATTCCAAGTCTTGATCGACACGAGGATCGCCCAAACCCATGAGGGTTTGGCGAGGTATGGAAGCATGCCGGTTCTAAGTCTCAATCGGTGCGGGGACTTTGTACTTAGCAATTGAATCAAGCCACGAACCAAAGGTCATTCATGGCATGAAGTATGTTCACACTAGGTCAAGGCCAAGGTTCGTCAAGCTTAGGATCTTCATTAAAGCGAGGTGTACCCAAATCTCAAAGTCCTAGATTGGCATTGAGACGTGATGTTTCAAAGTCTTGTCCGGTGTGGGGATCAGCGCTAAGTGATCGATTCAAGTCACACACTAAGATTTGTTCTCGACGTGTTTAACTATGTAGTGTGAGAACTCATGGCACACACAAATGGATGAGCACACCTTCAGGCCATATATGTGTCAACTAAGAGAAAAGATAAGAACCGGCTTATATGATGCATATATGTGTGCACTTAAAAAGGAAAAAAGGATCATCGCCACACAACATTAGTAGCGATGCCTCGTTCATTGAACATAATACCTTGATTGAGCTGGAATGCCTGTTGAGCCAGGATACCTAGGTCTTGAATCTAGAAGTCTCGGGAAGCTAGCTCCAAGAAGTCTCAATCAAACCGAGATGGCCTAGTTAAGTCAAGAACCCCAACAATAAACTGAAAGCCATGATCGAGCCTGGTTGAACCAGGATGATGGTAAATGAATTTGCATGAGTGCCGATTGTGCATAAACATGATATGTTGATGTATTCATTGCTAAGTCAAAGGTATTTTACATCAACATCATGTATTTAGTCAAGGCATGGCAAGTAATTGCTATTGATCTGTCATTGACACTATTTGCAGGTGTTGTACTTGCTAGACTTTAATTTCCTTGTAAAGAACTAGGAATTTTACTTACTGAGTTCCCAAGACTTACTCCCTCATCTTTCAATCTTATAGGTATGAAAGTCTTACGTCAGTTTTGATAGTTGTAGTCATGCTAGAGGTTCCCCTGGCCTATGTGGAAACTTGTAATAGGATGTAAAATGGGAAAATGGCTTGTGAATGTATTGTTGAAGATATAAAGTTATGTGTTCTGTGTGATGTATGTTCCAATCTTTTAGCTATTGTTTGTTCAGGAAGTTGTTTATTCACGTTTCTGGATGTGCATGATAATAAGGATAAAAAAAATCAAGACGGCAATGAGCTTGGGACGTCGCGAAAATAATCCCTACCGCTCAAGACCCTAGAGATGGAGTTGGGGTCATTACTGAACAAATTAAAAATTCAGCGACCACATTGTACATTTAGCTAACGTTTAAGGATTATATTGAACAAATTAAAAGTTTATGAAATCAATAACACATTGAGCTAAAGTTCATGAATTGTTTGTGTCATTTTCCTTATTTCTTATAATGGCTTACAAGGATCAATCACAATTATCATTCAATGCACCCATCAAGTTGTGTCTTTATTGAGGAGAATCGAAGCGATACCATAACAAAATAGAAGTAAACAAAGCAAGTGACAACGATGAACATGAAAGTGCTAATGAGCAATTTGCTATTTAGTGATAGATTTTGAGTTTGAATCGAAGAGCCATATTTCTTTAACAAAGGATTTGGAGCGAATTTCATTTTAAATAAGGGCTTAAAGCGATCACTTAATCTCAAATAATGGACTGGAGTGGCTACTTAAGCTTTGTTTGTTTTGTGAAAAAAGAGGGGACTTGGGGCTAGCCTCAATTGAACAGTGCGCCGAGGACTAAGGCACATATTCCGAGGTCTCAATCCCAACCTCAATGGACTCTAGCATGAGCTTAAGGACCCAAGCTTTGGCACCAAAGTCTCGAGGCCCACTTTAATGGACCTAGGCGTGGGTGCCGGGGTCTTGAGCCTGGCATTGATTGACCCGAGAGTGCGCTAGTGTCCCGCACCCAACCTCGATAGACCCGACACTTGACCTTGATGGACACAAGCCCAGGCATCTAGGACCCTTGTACTCGCACCAAGGTTACTATCCTAGCCTTGATGGACTTGGTCAGGAAGCAGGGTCTTGAGCTCAAGAACCGTGGACTTGAGCCCGACCTCAAAGGACAAAGATCAGGGTGTTAGAGATTCGAGCATAAGTGCCAAGGTCTTAGGCTTGGGCCGAGATGCCGAGGAGTTGAGCAACAGTACTAGAGTCATAAGCCTGGCCTTGAGTGTTGGGGAGTCGCACAATGATACCGAGGTCATATGCTTGACCACTAGCACTGGTGTTCAGAGCCTAATCTCTATGGATTTGGCCTTGGCCTCGATGGACCTTGGCCCAAGGTCATTGTCAAGAACCCAGTATCAAGCGTTAGGATTTCTATACTCAATAATAAAATGCAATGCTCCAAAATGTCACACGTGACACATGTTTTTTCCATTTATACCTATAATTATAATTATACATATGGAAACACAATAAAATTTTCACAATATCCTTACTAGAAAATTGCACAAGTTCAATAATATACATACTCTTATTATACAAACAATGGTAGTTATTATCACAAAAAAAAATCAAAAAATCTGGGAAATGTTAGGATCACCTAACACCACTACATTCATACTAATCAAACCACCATCCAACTCAAGGATTAATGGCCACTAACATCAACTTGCCCTCTCCATCACCATGTCCAGGGGAACCATCCTACATCTTATTAAATAAAGACTTGGGCAACCCAAAACCTAAACCACCTCATGACTCTTGAAAGATGTTATTTTTAAGCTTTAACGAAATGGGGATGAAATCTTTGTTTTCACTCAAAAGATTGAAAAGTGAAAGTGATAGATCTACTTTTCTTTATTTATAAGAACAAGTTGGACTTTTTTTTAAAAAGAGCTTGAAGAAGTAAGGAGACCTATTTATAGGCCAAGGGATGTAAGAACAAGTAACCCAAGTTAAGAGTAATGATGACATAAAGTTTAAAAAAAAAAAAAAATGCTAGGTGGGGAGTGCAAGAGGTGTATTCAAGTTAGATAATCACAAATGGCATAATCATATGACTCCATCCAATGATAAGGCAAAGAGAAATGAACCGAGTAATAATGATCTTGGGTTAAAATCATGTGGTATAAAGATAGAGAGGATATGTATTCCAATAGAAATGGTGCAAGTAGCCTAATAAGATTAACCATCGGGATGTATTTTGATTCAAATGAAATACGGTTTCCTCTTGGTCTAGTAAAGTAGGTGAGTCATCAATGCATTAAATGTGCTAAGGTTGTCATGAATGATGTACTAAATGATACAATACATGACATCATCACTAGATTAAGCTCAATGTCACAAACTAAGGACATGTGACTTAAAATACTTGGTAGAGAAATGAAGAGAGATAATGTGAATTGAAGAGGGACAAATGGCTCACTTGCGTGGCTTCCAAAGTAAACATTTTGTTAAACTATCAAAATATTTAGTAAATCAATATGTAAATAAGAAAATCAGTGTTCGTCCCAAGCATTGATAAATCAAAAAAATATTTTGAACTCACTAAAAATATTGGTGAAAAATAATGGATGCTAGGAACATCTTAATTTATTAAATTTAGAACTTGAATATTGTCAACTATGAAATTTGAGGACTACAACTTACATGACAGTAAATTAATGACCATCACTCAACACTACTAACAGACATGTTAATATCCATCACTAAGCTTAATGCATGGAATTCCGAAGATTACATTAACGGAAAATCATCCTTCACACCTTCTACACCTCACAAAATTAGCAACTTTCATGGCTTCAAACGAAATAACACTTATATTTATGTCCTAAATATTGTTTTGAAAATTTCAAGTGTCATAAAGTTTTTAATTGAAGTGTCAACATCTACTTATCTCTTAGAAAATGATTTTTAATTTTTTAAAGAGAAGATCTTAAACTCAAACTTTTCATTTACTCATTTTTCTAAACAATCCAAACACCAAAAATTTTAAAAAATATTTTTCGCGAAACAAACGAAACTTTAATATCAAGGCCCATTCTTATTGGTAGGCCAAATCTTTTCAAGCCGGCGAGCACATGCATCTCATGATTTCATTCCGGCTACCCTACCAGGGGCATTTTCGTCCGAAGATTTTTTTTGTCCTCCTTTCTTTTGCTTTCTGTGTCTTCATTTCCTTGTTCATCTTCTTCTTCATCCAGCTCTATACCAGTCCTCTCCAAGCCACGATTGTCCTCGTTGCTCAAACCCGGGGCTCGAACTCATCGTCCGCTGCGCCTAAATTCTCAGAGCCTCAAAAGGGCTGAAGAGCGAGGCGCATTCAAAGCGCGCTTCTCGCCTCCCTCTTATCCATGCCAGAAAACTTTGCTCCAAGCTGAGCGAAAATGCAGCGAGACCAAATTCAATGCTCAACCACCACTCACAACCGCAGTTGCTTGTTCTTACTGGTCACCTTCCGTGGTCGCTCTTCTGTTGCCCAGTGACATTCATAATGGATCTCATCTCACTACTGTAAGCCTCTATTCCCACGGCTTCAAAGGGATATTCATGGTCTAAAGAAAAAGGAGATATAGATTCATTCACTGGTGTTCAGAGCTCCCCAAAAGGCATGAGTGAGATTTCGGCAGCTGAACGGAAAGAAAATCCGGCCTGCTAGATGAGCACTCAGGCACGACATGGGCTGAAATGATCGAGCCCCGAGCACCGCAAATGAATCGGGCGAGAAGGCCGAGTTCAAGCTTGGAGGACAGCAGTGACGAGGACAATCATGGCTCGGAGAGGGAGCGGCCATGGCTAGAAGCGAGATCGTGCACCGGTTTAGAGGCGAGATGGAAGGAAGAAGAAGATGAACGTTGAAAAGAAGATTGGACAAAAAGAAGAGAAGAAATAGAGAATGCCTCTAGATAAATACTATTACGAAATCGCACGTCGACTCCAGAAAAATAACGCTCGCAAACAATTCACCAGGCATAATATAATAATAAAATAACAGAATCAGAAGAACACGCCAGCAAATTTATTATCGAAGTTCACCCAAACTTAGGCTATGTCTCCACGCAGAGGCACTCTGCGAATCCACTAGACTTCGGAAAAAGTTGGAATACAACTATAATCTTTCTCAAGATCGGGCACAAAAGTTGAGTAACCCTCATAAAAAAAAAACTCACTTTTTCTTCTCTCTTTTTCTTGTCTCTCTATTTTTTTTTCAGTGTCTTGACGACTAGGGTCTTGCCATCGCTAATATAAAGGTATCACTTTTAACCTAAAAGTAAATCTAATAGAAAAGACAAAAAAAAACCCATAAAAACAAATATTTGGCTTCATCTATAACAATCTCCCACTTGAAAACAAATATACCCAAGCCCAAGCAACTTTGCATCCATTTTCTTCAAAAAATAATAGTTGAAAAATTTGTGCCTCTGCGATACTCCTCATCAATCAACATGGAGTAATACTAATGGTAGTAATACAGAAAATATGCTTCTCTCTATCTACTACCTTGGTCAACATGTCAGCTGGATTCTTCGAGCCATCAATTTTCTATAGCTTTAACTCATTATCTTTCAATGCTGACCTGATAAAGTGATAACGCTTCTTGATATGTCTAGTACTTGAGTGATAAGCTGCATTCTTTGCTAAGTGCACTGCACTTTGACTATCACTCCACAGTGTACTAACTGGTTGTTTTCGATGTAACTGCTCCATGTAATCTTGTAACCACACGATTTCCTTGGAGGCTTCTGTGATCGTCATGTATTCTGCCTCTGTCGTTGATAAAGCCACTACTTTTTGTAGTTGAGATACCCAACTCACTACTGTACCTGCAATTGTAAAGACATATCCAGTGGTACTCTTACCACTGTCTCGATCACCCGAATGATCTGCGTCTACATAACCCTACAACTTTAGAGATGTACCACCATAACAAAGTGAGTAATTGGAAGTACCTGCTAGATATCTCAATATCCATTTTACTGCATTCCAATGCTCTCGCCCGGGTTACGCATATATCAACTCACAACTCCCACTTTGCCTATGCAATGTCCGGGTCTCGTGCTCACCATGGCATACATCAAACTCCCCACTCGATGCATATGGAACTACCGCCATCTCATCTTTCAAAGTCTGAGTACTCGGACACATATCCTTAGAAAGTTTGAAGTGACTTGCTAGAGGAGTTGCAACCGGTTTTGCCTTGTCCATGTTAAATCTCTTTAACACCCTGTTCACATAGTCTTCCTGCGATAACCATAATTTCTTATTTTTCCTGTCCCTAATGATTTTCATGCCTAAAATATTATTGGCCTCTCCCAAGTCTTTCATAGCAAACTGTGATGATAATATCTTCTTCACTTCTACGATTCTCTTCATATTAGAACTAGCCACTAGCATGTCATCCACATATAAAAAGAGATACACAATGTTACCATCATCGTACTTGCGAAAATAAACACAGTGATCAGACTCACATTGTGCAAATCCTTTTTCTTGCATGAAACCATCAAATTTTAGGTACCATTGCCGTGGAGCTTGTTTCAAGCCATACAAGCTTTTCTTCAAGCGACATACCATGTGCTCCTTACCTTTGACTTCAAAACCCTTAGGTTGTGCCATGTATAATTCTTCATCTAAGTCACCGTGTAAAAATGTTGTTTTTACGTCTAACTGCTCAAAATGAAGATCCTCCACTGCAACTATACTCAACATAACTCTAATTGATGTCATTTTCACTATAGGTGAAAATATCTCGGAGTAGTCAATCCCTTCTTTTTGAGAAAAGCCCTTGACTACAAGTCTCGCCTTGTATCTAATACTACCATCTGCTTCATTCTTAATCCTGTACACCCATTTGTTTAATAAAGCTTTTTTACCTGTGGGCAACTTGGTCAACTCCCAAGTTTTGTTCTGAAGTAACGAGCTCATCTCGTCTTTCATAGCACACTCCCACTGCAAGTGAGACGTGTCTGCCTTTGCCTCATCATAAGTCTCCGGTTCTCCTGAATCTGTATATAAGACATGGCTCAGAACAATATTAGCTTATGAATCAAAAATTACCTTTGACTTTCTCACACGTGTAGACCTCCTCAATACAAGTACTTCAGAGTCGTTAGTTTGCTTCAGATCAATGTGTTCATCTTGAACTACCTCCTCACTTATAATAGGCTCATCTTGAACCTCTTTTTCAAGTGCACTTTGATCTACTTGAAATATCTTCACGGGCATTGTGTCTAATTCAACATACTCTGATTCTACTACATTCTCATGCTCTGTCTGACGATCTTTATACATATTTTCTTCATGGAATATCACATTGCGACTGCAGATGACTTTGTTATTCTCATAATCTCAAAGCCTATAGCCATACTCGCCACCACCGTATCCGATAAAGATGCACTTCTGAGACTTAGCATCAAGCTTTTTTCTATCCTCCCTGTCAATCAAAGTATATACAATACAACCAAACACCTTTAGATGAGAATAATTAATCTTTTTACCTGACCACCGTTCTTGTGGTATTTCTCCATCCAACGCACTAGATAGACTTATGTTGATAAGATAAACAGCTGCATCAACTGTGGTAGCCCATAAGTGTAGCGGGAGACCCACGTGTAATCTCATGCATCTCGCACGTTCTAGAATAGTCATGTTCATCATTTCAGCTACACCGTTCTCTTGAGGAGTTCTAGGAACAGTCTTTAACCCGTGTATGCCTTCTCGACTCAAATATTCTGCAAATTCCTTACTCGTGTATTCACCACCATTATCGACTTCGGGGCTTTAATCGATAACTTTGTCTCTTTTCTACCATGGTTTTCCACATTCTGGACATCCCAAAAACTTTTGATTTTTCTCTAAAAGCATAGACCCAAGTCTTCCTTGTTGCATCATCAATGAATGTGACAAAATATCTCTTACCACCATAAGAGAGTTCTTGAGCAGGTCCCCATACATCAGTATGAACCAACTCTAGCTTCTGGCCTTTATTTTGTCGCCCATTCAATTGAAAACTAACAGCCTTATGTTTTCCATAAATGCAACTCTAACAAAAATCTAACTCAAATTTTTGTAAACCCGGAAGTAATTTCTTTGAGTGTAACTGCCTTACACATTTTTCACCAATATGTCCCAAACGATAATGCCAAAGAGTAGACAAATTACCTGTAGCCATTGTAGTTGCAACCATATCACTGATATTGTCTCCTTGGAGAAGGTAAAGTGTACCTGTACGCTTTCCCTTTGCTACTACTCTTGCCCTTGAGGTTATCTTCCACTCTCCGCATCCAAAGGTTATTACCAAACCTTCTTCGTCAAGTTTACTGGTTGAAATCAAATTTTTCTTTAATTTCGGAATATGCCTAGTTTCACGCAAAACTAGACGTCCTCCACCTGAGATGTTCACAGTCACAGTTCATTTCCCAACAATGGGACACATGTGGCCATTTCCCACAACCACTTGTCCAAAATCTCCACTGCCATAATCATCAAATATGTCTCTTTGCGATATGCAATGAAAAGAAGCACCAGAATCAATAAACCATTTATCTGTTGTCAAGTCAAACCCTACAGACAAATACAAGTTATCTAGCAAAGATTCATTGCTAACCACATTAGCTCATTGATTCTCATCTTGCTGCTGCTTCTTTTTGTAGGCTTCACACTGAAACATCCGGTGTCCGGTTTTGTGACAAAACCAACACTCATCTTTTGCAACCTGTCTCCCACCCCTTGATTGTGATATGCCACGCCCGCTGAATTTTCCTCTACTTTTACTTCTTCCACGATTCTCCACTGCGAGTGCCGTTGAAGATATAGATGCAGAAAAATTATCTCCACCTGAGACTTTCCTTCGCATCTCTTCATCCATGATATTACTCACAGCATCATCAAGAGTTAAATCATCCTTCATAGTGCTCGAAATTCCCTGCACTGCGGTACCGTGGCTTTCTGGAAGAGAACATAAAAATAATAAAGCTTGAAGCTTCATATCTAAATTTATGCCCGCGGATTCCAATTGACCCGTGATCTGTGTGAAACTATTAATATGCTCTGCTACATAACCTCTATCAGATAGCCTCATATTAACCAGTTTTTTCAGCAAAAATACCCGATTTGATGTGGATGGCTTCTCATAAATATTCGTTAGAATATCCATGGCTTCTTTTGCAGTTTTTGATGTGGTACCCTATCTTTTTCGTCAACCCTAGACGAATCGCACCTAATGCCTTTCGATCAAGAATTTTCCATCCGGTTTCTGCTGTCGGATCCACTTCCGCCATCTCGAGTTTCCAATCCTCAAGTGGTGCATAGAGATCTTTTTGATAAAGATAATCCTCTATTTGTAGTTTCCACCATCCAAAATCCTCTCCATTAAACTTATCGATTCTGATTTTATCTTCTGCCATCCTGTTTACTTTCAATCGAACGTCACCAAAAAACCCTCGATGTTCTCGATTAGCCAACCCAGGCTCTGATACCAGTTGTTACGAAATCGCACGTCAATTCCAGAAAAATAATGCTCGCAAACAATTTACTAGGCAGAATATAATAATAAAATGACAGAATCAGAAGAACACGCCAACAAATTTGTTATCGAAGTTCACCCAAACTTAGGCTACGTCTCCGCGCAGAGGCACTATGCGAATCCACTAAACTTCGGAATAATTTGGAATACAATGATGATCTTCTCTCAAGATCAGGGCACAAAGAGATTGAGAACCCTCATAAAGAAAAAACTCATTTTTTTTCTTCTCTCTTTTTCTTGTCACTCTATTTTCTTTTTCAGCGTCTTGATGGCTAGGGTCTTACCATCGCTAATATAAAGGTATCACTTTTAACCTAAAAGCAAATCTAATAGAAAAGACAAAAAAGCCCCCTAAAAACAAATATCTGGCTTTATCTATAACAATAAATACGTCTCTAGCCATGTCGTGAGCATAAACGTGCGAGATGCGATGCGCTCACCAGTCGGCGAATTAAGATCATTATTATTTGAGACTAAATGGACATTATGCACCCTCATTTGGACCCTTTTTCGAGAAAACTATCTTATTTCATTTCCTTATTTAAAATTATCTTAAATTCCAAGTAAGGTCCATGAGATCCAAAGGTCCCTCGGCAATTAACATTAGTTTGGAAATAAGGCTGTCATGGTTCTTGTTTTAAGGTTCGGGGCTACCAATTCCATTTTGCTGACAAAAAGAGTATGGGTGAACAATTCCAAATTCCATTTAGATTTCAACTGGAATTTAGAACTAATCCGTTGGAATCGGTTTTCTAATTTTTTGAAACCTCTAACCTATCATGCCTACCTAAAAACCCGGAATCTATCATGTCACGAGTTTCAAGGTCTACCTAGATTTCACGTATATTCTTAGTTAAATGATTACATTGAATCATCACTTATAATGATCAATTTTAATTATCATTGTTTTTTTTATAATTCACTGATCACAACCCATATTCAGGCACATGAAAATTATAAAATATTAACAAAGTAAAAATTTCATTCATGGACATCGTCAGAGATGTAAGGTCAAACTAATGGTTTCAAATTACGCACCGCGGAGCAAGAAAAACACATACTTGTTCTAGTTTTCATGTTTTCAATTCCATCCAGAACTTGAAATCTACTATTCGAAACAGATTCCTCAATTTTTGAAATTCGAAAACTACCCTGCATATTCTAGAATCTGAAATCGGAGCAATTCTCACCGGTCCAAGTTTTAAATTTCTTATTTTATCTTGAAATCATGGCCGCACTAGGAAAGAGCAAGGACCACGGGAAATGAGTGGGGATGTGCTCAAAAATGGAAGGTAGGTTATCGACCAAAAGCATAAACAGCGACCCAGAACTGGGCTTTTTTGCTTAGTTCGATCGCCGAAACATAAACAACATACGTTCTTGGGAAGCGCTCGGGCCACATGACTTTACCGCCCCACCAAAAGCCTTTCTGAATCGCGGCCAGTTCGAGGGACAAGTGTGGGGCGCGCAGCAGCGATGGGTTTGGCTCGTAGTACTGTGGACACCCCTCCCACCACTTGAAGAACCGCCACGTGATGCAGCAGTCCCTGTCCGAAAGACCTTTTCCGCTCATGCCAGCAAGAAGATATTTTCGTGACGAAGTTAAAGCCGGAGGCTTTTTTGATCAACTGTAAAGACGTTAAGCTTGATTTTACGGTAATGATTTGAGATGAGACGTGATTTTCTTCCGCGGTGAATTCGAAACCTAACCGTCGTCCCGGTAGATTTACGTGGAGCAAAAGCTGAAGCAGGAGCGATATTCTTGCTTGAACATGGAAAGCGATTGATTTGACCTTTTCTAAGGGGAAAAAATTATGGGAAAAGGCCACTTTTGCCGGGTGAGCAGATGAGAAAGAGAAGGGTCTAGTCACGGCAAAACGGGTTCTTGTCCTCTTCAAAAAGATCACATTATCCCCTTCGGCTGAACCGACTTTCGGTGAGTGTTCTTCGTTCATATCTTCATTTTTCTCTCTTTTCGTGGATTGTCATCGAGACCCATTTCCAAGAAACTTGGTAAAGCTTTGAACTTTCCTCTTTATTTTCTGAATCCTTGACAAGAGCCTCGAAATTTCATGTTCTTTCATCTTTTCTTCTTCCCTTCCAAATGTAGGGTGGGAATGAGAAATGTAAAGATGGTGACTTTTTGACTCGATTTAATGTGGGTTTTTTTTTCTCTCTGCCTTAATTATTACAGGTTGGTTGCAGTTGAAAACAGAGGCAACTTTGAGGCCGTCTCTTTCTTTTCTTGTTATCGTGCGGATTGTGCATTAAAAAGTAAGCTTTATTTCTAAAAAAGAATGGCGAAGTCATACTATACCACTCACCATTTCACACGGGATTCCTGGGACCTTGACTATTAGTTCTTGGTTTGGTTTGTCATCCATCCTCCCTGCCTCTGATCATCCTTTAAGGTTTCTCTCATCTGCATAAATTCCAAGTTCTTTTGGGCAATTTGGGGGCTTCATGGGGTTGAAGGTGGCTTCAAATGGCCTGAAATCATCACACCCTATAACCCCCAGCTCATTATTTCATTCACAGAAAAGGGTCCCAGTTTCTTCCTTGTTAGGGCTTTACAATGGAAGAAATCCTAACGTTCCCTTCAGATTAGTGCACAGAACAGCTCCTTTCGGCTTCCATAAATCAGGAAATGGCTGGCTCAAACGGGTTTGCTGCGGGAGTTCCGAGATGTTTTCGGGCAGAGAAGTGTCTAATCAGACTTCGGAATCGGCCCCAGGAACCAATGTGTCCATGTGGGGATATGGTGATTGCAGTGATACGATGGACTTTGCTTTTGCAGTGGCGGATGTTTCAGGGCATTTTCCGAACAAGGAAGCGGAAGGTAATGGAAATAGGGGTCTTTCGGGGCGATCGGCATGCTCGAAGATGGATTTCCTGGAGCCATCACTGCTCGGTATCTGGCCAAAGCCACCGGAGTGGCCTGAGAGGAACAAAATCGTTAGCATTGGGATAGAGATGAAAGCGAAGAGCATCGAAATCCCCCTGTCTCTTAGGATGATAAAGAGAAAGAAGCAACTGGATTTGAGGACCATCGAAGCAAGGGAATATGAATGCTCTTCAGTCGAAAAGGCCTTCGCTTCGATGGTGCTTATTATTAGAGAGATTCAGAGCTATGCCATGCACATGAGGGAGAGTCTCTGCGGTGAAGACCTGGGGGAGATAGTGAATAAGGTGCACAGAGAGATAAATTCATCTTTTGTGTGGATTTTCCAACAGGTCTTTTCGCAAGCCCCGACTCTTATGGTGTACGTAATGATACTCTCTGCTGAGTTCAGCGCTTATTCTGTGGTTCACAACATGTCAAATATGTCCTCTGAAGTATCTCCGGAAACTCTGCTCCTGATGGAAGATAAAGGGCGAGAAAACTCAAGCTTTAGTTCGACAAATGGGACTACTCGAGGAAATGTTCATCCGGATAAATCTTCCGCTGCAGAAGAAAAGCCAGGCATTGCTCCTGGCGAGAAACTGCGAGTTTCTCCATCAGCGAACGAAACTTTGAACATTGAGGAGGCGAATCTGTGGAGCTCTATAGTGGACGAAGGAGCACAGATGGAGGCATTGTTAAGGGGCGGTGAAATTCTTGATCTTGGAGGGATGAGGAAGTTCATTTCGCCAGTGAATGTGGAAATCGAAACCGATGATTACGAGGAATATTGGAGAACAGATCTTCTGTACCAACTTCACTTGTCTCAGGATCCTTACAATCCCCTGCTGCTCTCTAATTATGCACATTTTCTCTGCCTCGTATACCAGGACTACCGCAGGTGAGCTTTATATGCAATCGGGTTTGACCTTGCAATTTGTTACAGAATGTGTTCGATGCTTGCTGGACTATCTTCTTGTTATGGCTCAAGATTCTCTGCTTGAATTTATTGTACAATTCGTATTTTCTTGTCTGAATAGCATTACATGGCCATCTTGATAGTTGAATGGTTTTCCCGTGTCCTCAGAAATGGTTAATGCATGATTTTGTCTTTTCCCTGGATGACTCAGAAAACCTTGTCGGACGAATTCTGAATTCTTATCTCTGTATTGGATACACTAGGAATAATCTCATATAGAGAACAAATGAAGTATTTGCACATCCAAGCTTCGGTCGCGCTTGTTAACGTTTGCATTTCAAAATGCTTTACGACTGTTTCTGAAGTAGGGCAGCGTACTTCTGTTCTCTAAACATTAGGGCAGTCTTCCTCTTTAAATCATTATCCTGGGTTGGAGAAATTGTACAGTTGACTTTCATGTCACAGTGACTCGTGCATTTTGATTGTTTCACATGGCGCATTGAGGATCACATCACTTGCGGTTGGTCTTGCAGGGCAGAGGAGTGCTTTAAGCGCGCCGTGCAGGTTGAGCCCCCAGATGCCGAATCTTTGAGTCGGTACGCGGATTTCTTGTGGATGGTGAAGAAAGACGCATGGGAAGCAGAGGAGAGATATCAGCAAGCAATTGCGGCCGAACCGGAGAATCCCTACCATGCATCCAGGTATGCGAGCTTTCTCTGGAATTCCGGAGGTGACGAGACATGTTACCCTCTTAACCACTCCTCAGGCGACAAGACTAGATTATCAGAAGCAGATGACGCGTTATAAGGTAGTCGATCTCCTACTTTGGCTGCGAAAATGTAGGCCTCGGCTCGTGTTTCTTCTCCATGGGTTATTTTGGCTTCAAGAATTCGAGCAGGAAGGATGTACCGTTCAGGTTATGGTTAGGACGTAAAAATTAAGTGAAGAGAGTGGAAACGGCAGTCTTAAAAAGGAACAGGTCGTTTCATCTTCATGCAATCCTAAGCTAATAATGAGAGATCTTTTACAAGCTTGCATTCTTTCGTTCTCTGGTTATTTTCTGCTTCTAGTCATGCTTCTACAGATATTAGGGGGTGTGATCGATTCCTAATCCAATCCGATCCAATCCAATGAAACTGGTTACTTTTTTGTTTTTCACTAAAGAGTGTCCATGTATAATGAAAGAGAATGACAAATCTTCAACGATGAGCAAAGAGTCATCATGCCGTAACTTATGTTACCATTGAAGGGATAATATTTATTTCACATTTTACCAACTTTTTTGAAGAAATAATATATATATATATATATATGGAACCAGACCAACACTCTTGAGAACCAGACCAAATTGGCCAATTCAGTCCAAGCGGTTCCCGATTTAGACGGTCCATTTTGCACATCCCTAACATAGATATCCACTCCAATCAAGGGCTCCTCATGCTCACATAAAGAAATTTTCAGTTTCTAATATATTTTATTTGATATGTAGTGAAAAAAGCTTCGTAGATTATTGAAAAAAATCTGGACAAATCATAATAATGAAACTACTTCTCTATAACATTGGTATGCGATTAAGCTCGACTAGTTCTTATAGATGAATGCCAGTCTGCCTGGTCATGGGCAATACGACGCTGAGTGGGGCAAATTCTTTTATAGATTTAAAGCATCAAAGGAAGATTTCTCAACTAAAAACCTTCCGAGAAAACAAAGCGGAATTCCCATTACGGGAATCAGCTCCAATTACAGCAAGACGTCCAGCAAGCAAAGCTTGCGAGAGCCAAGAGGGGGCATCTCTGTGTATACAGTTGAAATCACCATAAGAAAAATTAGATTCGAAGAAAATGCTGCCCGGAATAACCACCTTTTTCTAACATACGGCGATATCTAAGTCCCTTTTTTGGCAGTTCCAGCTTGCAATTGGAGCGATCCGTCATCTCCCTAATTTCCAAATCAGAAATACATGACGTACGATGGTAAATGCAAATGCGAAGCAGCAAGTATCTATACACAGATTAACAAAATTGTCATGTTGAGCTACATGGCAAGTTCGAAATGCATTTAAACCGTCAAATTGCTCTGCAAACCGATTTTATGATAACTAGCATCATTCTATTTATAGCGTCTAAAAGAGAGACTCCAGTAATTGCAAGTTGCCATATAATATGAAAGACACCCCAAGAATTTCCCAAGATGACTCTTCCACTTTTGTCCTTCGGCAATCAAATGCTGGGTTATCTTTTTAAGAATTTTAGTCCATACCTTTCCGAGATGCCTCCAAGATGGCTTTGTTCCTTGAAAGATCATTCATTGTGCCAATCCACAGAGCTCAGGAGGATTCTAGTTCGTGATTGTTTTGACCAACAGTTAATAGTCATACTTGGTAGATAACAGAAGCACATAAGCAGGTGGTGGACTAATGTTAGGTGCAGTAAGTTATGCACGTTAAGACAGATGCGTCTAAACAAAAGAAAAATCTTCAAATGATGGAGAACAGACCAGTTTCTCTTGAGCAAAAACATGTACACAAATCGACAAATCACTGGTCAGAGAGATGGAATGAAACAGCAATTCCACTACTAATGCTGGAGTGTCATTTCATAAAAGAAAAGGCCATCCCAGGCTTCATCATTTCCTAACATGATCCCATACAACAACCCATATCTGAAAAGCGTAATAGCTTCTATGACAAAAAAAAATCTAGGTAAGTTACATCCAATTTCAAATATTATACACCTAGTGAACAAATGATTGAATCAGAACGACGTGACTAAATAAGCAAAAAAGTGGAAATACTGATCGGTGGCTTATGAGAAAATATAGCATCACCAGAACCAGATATTCCTGCTGTCAACAGCCTTCACAGTAGTCGATACTAAGGGCATTCGCCTGAATTCTGCCACAAACCTGTTGACACACTGACTTCTCTTCTCAATGTGACCTCCCACACTACTAATTCCTGTGGAACCAATCTCAAATATCTTTCCTGCAGGAAGCAATGGAAACAAGCAGAGGAAATCTTAGCAGAAAGAACGGAAATGTGGCACAGCGGTTATGTAAATCCTGAAAAAACAGCTGAAGAGAATTCTGACATAACGATACTAAAACATCCCATCAGGACATACCGACACTGGATACCAGCAAATTCCAAAGTTGTGAAAGGATGTATACGTATGGCATTAATATAAACAATAATTAAAAAAAAAGTACTGGATCCAGTTTATGTTCCCAGAATACTTTTGCCCAATACCGCAGAGTTTGATTTATTGAGCAAAGTTTGGTCAACAGTGAGACTAGTAACCCTTCTCCCACCAAGGAGGTAGGCTGCAAGGATTTCTTTGAGCCAGTTAAATATAAAAAAAATATCATATGTGTCATCCATAATTCCCAAATTCACCTGTGACTCATTTAAGCTTTTCCCGAATTCCCTTTTTTTTAATTAAAAAAAAAAAAAAAAAAAGAGCCATAAGCATTTCCTCAACTTTTTCCATCCTCAAAACTCAATGTTTTTATTGAAAAAACCCCCAAGTAAATAAAGATATAGGGGTCCCAATTTAGGCAAAAAAATCATCAGCTCCTTATTTGATGCATCCCACATTTGCAACAAATCACAAAGCATCAAAATAATTCATTATGCCATCTATGTCCATGTCACGTGACATAATCTAATACTGCATAAAGATGCCATATGCAACCTAATTACCTTTAACCCATATAGGAGGAGCACCAGTAACATTTGCCACAAGGAATGACATTGCAATGTCTTCACAGTTCCTGAAGCCCATTAAGAGATCAGAGTCAGACAGAAGGGGGATAGAAGAGAACAAAATGTCTACCAAATCAGAGAGCTACATACTCATGATGCATAATTACCTGTTTCTCGTAACATATTCTCTGATTGATGCTGGCATCTGGTTTGTATATATATCCAGATATTTCTTGTGAAAAAATGCTGCCTTTGAGAGCACCATACTGTATGTACCCGTCCACCATACGGACCACCATCCACCATAGACATAGTGATCGACGCTACCTTCCTGCAAGAATATTTATAACAGAGAAAACATGTAACTGGTGTAAATAATCTCCATGTGAGTCAACTCTGACCCAAAAAGCAAGCACATAGCAACTAGCGATTGTAGATGGAAAAAGCAAATCCAAAACCAAAATTCATTAGTCAAAATATAGCTAAATAGGATCCCCAAGCTCTAGGTAGCAGAGAACAGAAAAGGGAAGCATCCACAGTCATTCATCTACATAGCTAAAGAAAGAAAATTCCTTGCAGCCTTAAGCACCGTGGTATCTATGTCACATACAAAATATTCTTCAACAACCAGGAAGCTTTGAAAACTCTAATAACAAATAAAATAGTTTTCAAGTTCCCCATATCCTGAAAAATAATATGTATAACAACATAGTCCTGGACCCAACAATATAGGTAAGTTCCATTAATTAATTAGTTCATTTGCACAACAGCTACAAGGAAAATGCTATTACCTGATCAATCCAATGAATTCGAGGCACGAATCCAACCATTGTATCTGGTGCACTTCTCCAAACATCAAAAGCAAACTCCACTGATGAACAAGGAAATATAATGTCATCATCGATCGAGAAAACAGCATCTGTTTTCAGATCACGAATGGGCTTAAATCTGTTGTTCAAACTATCTTCCTTATTGATATCGAATTTTAGTTCGATTCTCCGATCACTTTTAGAGTTCAACTGGATGACATGATTCAAAAATTTCTTAAGAGACTCTGATGGAGGATCTGGTTCACTCCAGACAATATGAATAGAATCCAGCGATGAACATCTGGCGTAGTGGGAAATGGACTGTTTCAAAAGATCGTTTCTCTTCCATGTGTTAATCAGGAGGGCATATCCTTTCCTGTAAAAGTAGAGAACAGGATAAGATAAATGTCATCCTCAACAAGAAATTACTACAAACTTAGCAGAATCAAAAGATATATACTGTTGCTCCAATGGAACAATCGCGATAGCACAACCCGAAACTACAGGAGCGCAGGTGATCTCCCTTACATTCTTATCTGAGCAGAAAAGAACTAACATGAGAGAATCATCATATTGATGATTTTTATCTATATATTTCTTGACTACCCATTTGCTAATAACTTTTAAATCCATGGAATGAATCAGCAGACCAGTCTGTTAGTTTTCACGTATATACATACACCTGCGGTAACAATCCCATCATTGCAATACTTCTAGAAGTTTCCATTTTCTTCAAATGGATAAGACATGATGTTTCGCCTGCAAGAACTCCAGCCAACCATCGTCCCTTGCGTTTAATTTCCTCCCTAAAAGAGGTGATATAAGAGCTTCACCACCACTTAAGGTAAAAACTGTTTCCATGGCCAGTAAAAGGCATTTCGAGACACTGACGTCATTCATTATCACCCACTCACAGACCACAAAATCTAAGTCCGGATCATATAGTTAATTCTACGTTAGCAAGAATGCGCAGTTGCAAGCATTGCAGATTTCATTGAAATTAGAGCCAGCAGGAGGAACAATCCCTTCGAGTCGGTTAAGACCACAAATGCAAATCACCTTACGCGGCTTTCACAAGGATGACAAGCAAGAGACATCATTCTTTTGCAAAGAGAAAGAGAATGTAAATGCTCAAGTGTTCCGAGAACCAAAGCAACAAAATCAGCAGATAATCTAACTTTCCCGCAAAAAATGACGAGCAAGGGACACAACTGCAACGTAGAGAGACCCAGAAATCAGGAGATATACCGAATAAGCAAGATAAACAACTTCCTAGTTTCGGAAAAATGAAATAGACTGTCCAGAAGAATAATCAACCCAAGATTATGACCTGAAACTATCAATACTAGCCCAATTATTCAAAAATTTAGAAACGCAAAAAATGGACATCACTGTACGGACCGAGAATCGGGGAACCGGTTAGAGGGAGCGCGGACGGTCGCGTCCCCTCCGCTGAGGACCGGGGCCCGGCCGGCGAGCAGGAGCGCGACGAAAGCGATGCAGCACAGGAGCAGAAGCTTGATCTTCACGGATCCGAGGGACACGACCGCGAGCTGCTTGAATCTCTGCGCCGTCCTCCGGTTCAGGTTGAACAGGCTCCCTCTCATCGCAAATCCGACCTCAGCAGAAGCCAAAAGAAGACCACCACCAAAAACAAGCTCAGCGCTCTCGCACCAAGAGAGAACCGACCGACGCCGGCGCGATCCGCCACCCGAGTCGAATCAGCCGAAGCCGAATCACCGGCCTCTCCGCGGGGAGCCAATCCCGACGGCGACCGCGCCGAATCCCCCGCGGCTGTTATTCCCTCCCCGGCGACTGTTCCTCGAGAGAGGAGGGCCCGGCGTTCGAATCGGAGACGGGCGAGAGGACGGCGGGTGGGGCGGGCGGCGGCGGCGATCACGCGGCGATCACGCGGCGGATGACATCGTCGCGATGATTGAATCGACACGTCTCGCATTCATCGAAGCAACAATGTAAGAACACGCATCTTCAACAGTGACACCCCAACAGGATCGCAGGGAAAGGGAGGGAGAGAGAGAGAGAGAGAGAGAACAAGATAGGAGGAATTTCTGTTTATTTGATTTTGTGTTTTTTTTAAGAGGAGGATCTCTCCGGTGCGCGGCGCTCACACGAACGACGCCGCGTGGCAGGTTTTGGGGAATTTCGACCTTCCGACCTGAGTTTGAAAAACCGGGTCAAAAAATGGGCACGGGCACGGGCACGTGAACGGGATCGGGATCGGCCGTCTTTGTTTTCCCGTTCGGGGTTGATCACGCAAATAACGATTGTGCTCGGGCCGGTGGGACGGGGCCGCCGATACCGTTCATCACTGTAACGGTATTGTTTGTTATTATTGCAGACTATGGTAGTACTATAGCAGAAACAAAGATTGTGTGATGTAAATTTATCTGGATGAGTCTATTTCTATCATTTCTTTTATCAATATTGTGGCCAGTACTTCTATTCTTGATACTAAAATACTTCAAGATGAATGCTGGATTTCATATACCCGATATTTTAACTCTGCTACTGGATATATCTCTAAATTATCTTCGGTGGACAAAGGTTCAAAGCACAATTTACTGAATTTGTGCACGTCCAAAGGTTTTGGTCATTTAGAATACGAAATGTTGTCAAGCACCCTCACCGGCAGGTGTCCCCCCAAACTCTCTTTCTAACGTCACAATGTCGTCCATAGTCTCTTTCTTTTAATATCTCGTCAACTCACTATAGTTATTGCGCATATCTCGAGGTCATCCAAAAGGATCCGATTACTACAAATCAAAGATCATGAAAACCCATTTCGATCAAAACCAAAATTTAGAGATTAATTTGGACATTGACTAAGAGATTGAGGACCGGATTATGCCCCCGTAGGTAGTGAGTTATGCAGTCCGGGGACGGTCAACAGCCGTTTCCGTTGAAGAGTTAATGAAGGTGGGGGATGTTATATTCAACCATGGGGGGCGTTATATTCAACCATGGGGGGCGACCAAAATGGACGTCATACATATCTCTTCTTTATAGTGATTTTAGTGTTCCTGATTATGGGAAGGCGGAGAGAATCCTTAAGACATTTGTTTAGTCCCCCCGCATGTGGCGGTCTATTCTATTCAGATGACCGAAGTCTTGTACTTTTTTTGCTGGAGTGAACAGTTTTAAATTGTGGAAAACAACGTAAGCGGTGACGTATGCCTTCCCGTTGTGGAACCTCAATTGCGAGATCGCCGGGTTAAGGGCTCTGTCCTGTTCACAAAAGAACTGGTTTTTTAAGATAATTAGGTGAGGAGAAACGTGAGATTAAGTACGCATTTTGTAACGTTTCTATTCCGGAAAACAATTTTTTAATGAAAATATTTTTTTATATTTCTGTTCCCGGAACAATTTTTAAACAGAAAAACGCGTTTGATAACTGCACAAAATTTATGTTCCCGAAATAGAAAAAGAACAGAAACACGTTTGTTTACACTTTTGTTCTCGGGAATAAAAAAACAGAAACAAATTTAAACAAACAGCCCATAATTCTCTATGTGGTCCACTTGGCTTCGGTTCGTGGGAGAAAATTCCACCTAGTTGAAAGGAGAGACCATGGTTTTAATGCCGAAAGTATTGGGTTGGGTCCACTCCCGTGTGGAAGAAACTCAATGAAATACTAATTTAAAGGTTTGAACTCATATGAATCATCATATGAAGAAATAATAGGAAGTTATATTTCGTCTAAACGAATGGGATTTCTCTCTATTTTATATGGTGGACGGAAGGAAAGAACAATTAACATGAGACACGGTAGCAAGAGAGAAAGGGAGAGCAAAGAATTTGGAAAGAGGGTGCTATCCGTTTCTCACCAAGCCAACAATCGGAGGTCGATTCATGCTCCCTCCATCAAGTTTTTCATGGGTTAAACCGAACTTATCTTATAGTGAGATTTATGATTAATCTCTTCTGAATCTCATATTTATTGCCGAGAATAATATTTTTAATATCGATGCCGCTATTATACCTCTAGTATTAGTTATAGAAGAACTTTGTTTACTCAATTTTATTGCTAGCAAAAAATTTAAGTGGACTCCAGTCCCATGATTTTCTATCTTCTCAAACAGAGAAGGTTTTCCAAATAAAATTGTCGTGTATTTGCGTGTTTGGTATTTATATTACTATATTATATTGTTTCCTACTATGCTTGCGCAAGAGAGGAGATTGTTGTGTTCCACTATGCGAATCCGATGTCGTTCGGGTTGTCATTATTCTCCCAGCAAAAAGTTCCCATAAAATAGCAGGATTGTAGATTTAACGGAAAAATTATGCTTTTCATCAATGGATTTTCAAGCTCTTTTTCCATCAAATTTACATAAAATTTCCAATCAAGTCTCTCATACACGAAATTCAACCAAGTCTAGCGACATGGTCCTTGATCAACATTGTCTTGTCACGTTAATGAAGTTTTGGTGATGTAGACGTACATGTAGGATACACTGGCTATTACACACCAAGTCTACGTCACTTAAATTTTTCCATGCGAGTCCATGTGGACAATCGCATATCCTATCTGCACCATAATTTGGTGCCGGAAGAGATTAATTAGAAAATAGGTGAAAGCAAAATAACTTGATTGGACAAATTAAAAGTGGAGGGACGTTAATGAAGGAAAAAAAAAAAAAAAAAAAAAGCGCGACTCTACAATTTGTCCCTTATTAACTAAGCAAATCACCTCGACAGCATTTTCGGGCGAGTACGGTATCTTGGGTTTTGTAGAGTCCATTTCCAATGGGCTTGGACTGGGCCATGCTAGAAAAGGTTTTGCGTTTGGCCATCGCATTAATGGTCGAATGATTTGCAGAGACACAGACAAGACGACATGGCCAGGTCAGTAGTCTTGCCTAAATTCCAAAAAATATGAACTTGCTTCTCTGGGATTAGCTGTTCGACGATCGACACTGAATCAGAGAGGTTACAAAACGAAGGAGGCAATTATTATCGACACTCTATTTCTCAAAAAGGGCCCTGTTCGTTCATGCAATTAGATCGACATAAATGGTGAAAAACTCAACATGAATTGAGTTGTAACGAGGATAGATGATAGAACGCTGAGCCCTACATGAACCATGTATTATTCAATGATTCGAGTATCATTCCATCAAAAAGTTTGGCATGCCGTTCCAAGCCACATCATCTCAATGACCTTCAATAAAAAAAAAAACAAGACTCTATGGCTGCGTTTGATAGTCAGGATAAAATTTGGGATAAGATATGATTTATCATATCCTATGTTTGGTGCTCACGCAGGACAGGATAAAATCGGATATAAGGAAGATATAGACATGATAAAATTATCCTATGGAGGAGGTGGAATAAAGGTGGATAAGATTTCTAATGTCCATAATAGGAAAGTTATTTTTTCTTGAATAACAAACTTATTAAATTAACAAAATTGAAATTATATTTCAATATAAATAATATTTGAATTATAATTTAATAAATTAAAAATTAAAAAATTATTGTTATTTAATCTTATTTTAATTTATATATTCAACTTTAATTCTATCTTATAATAAACATTCAATCTATAAATTAAATATTTATATTTATTATATATTTTAGGTATGTTAGTACAGTTTACTATTTGATAAAATTTTTATTAAAGAATGATGAAAGGGGAAAAAAGAAATAATAATGAAAATCATATAAAAAAGAGGACAAATAAAATATAAATAGATAAAAATAAATAAAGGAATAGTGTTACGAGATATTTTCACCATCTCCGTTCATGAACATTTAGGTTCATTTATAATGATATGCCGTTTATATAAATATATAATATGATGTGAATATATCCGATTTTAATACCGCGATTCACCAAACAATAGACGGGATATAAAAAAATCCCAGGATTTCATATCATATCCTATCCAGTCTTATCCCGATTAGAAATCCAGATGACCAAATATAGCCTATCTAGATCAGTTAAACAGGTGGGTTTGATTGAAAATGAGTTAATTAAATAAATCAATTTAACCTATTTTTATTCATTTCTATGCAATGCAAATTCGCATTTGCAAGCTAAAGCCCTAGCACTCATGCAAGGGCTACGGTACTTGAAACGAGGATAGAATGAGCACATGGGTGATGTACAACGGAAGTTGCCAGATATGGAGTGTGAGAGTGATAGTTAGGCGATAGTGGAGAGCATGTTGGGTCGAGAAGAAGCACCTTGGGCTATGAGGAATATATTAAATGAAGGCAATGAGATTTTAGCCAAATTTGGCCAAGTGAAATTAGCCCATTGCCTAAGGGAAGGAAATCGAATCACAAATTGGGTAGCAAAAGGTCACCGAAGCAAAAAACTTCCTTTGAATCGGGTGTGTTTGCCTCCCTAGCCCTTTTAGGATATTTTATGTTTGGAAGCTTGCTAACCTTTCTCATGTAGTTATTGTATCAATGAATGAAATAAATCACCCGTTTATAAATAGTTACTTGACTCGATGTATATTATTAAAACACTTTAATATTTAATTCAATTTACGAAAAATTATATCAAATTGATATAAGAGTGCAAAATGAGCAACCGCGAGATTGGGTGAGGGCAATAAAAAATGAAAAGAAAGTTATAAAGGTCTAAAAAAGTTATAAACCCGATTACAACCCATTTAGCACTTAAATTATATTTAAATCAATTTACTTAATAAAACTAACCAATTTATGATCAATTTAACATCAAAATGGATGGATTAATAACTCATTTTGATGGGCCTAATTTTGTCTGATCGCTAAATCAATGTACTCTTTTCGATCTTCAGAATCGATGCTCGAATTTGGAGTCTTAATTATCTTCCATTTTGCCACATCAATTCACCCTTGCGCTGGCAAACCTCAGGAAACTCCCCGAAGACATATCACATGGGAAAAAGAATAATGTAGTTGGAAAGTCGACCGCCCCAGTCCAAAATGGGAAGCCGCTCAAATCCACTGCACAGACCACGAAATCCCATCATCACGATCCGCACCACTAAATGCAACTGGGCGGTGGGCTTCGACGCAGACCGTTCTCCCAGCACGGGCCACGTGTGTGGCCGTGGTTCCGCCACCTAATTCCGTCCCCGATCGAAAACATGTTTATGCATTCGGTCTCAGTCCGCGAAAAAGCACGAGGCGAATGAAATTCCAAGAAAATGATTGGTCGGCTGCCATTATACGACATGATTGCGTCCCCGACGTCAGTTCCCCGACCCCACTCCTCAGCCTCGCTGGTTCCCTTCATCTCTATAAAATCCAAGGCAAGAATCGTGCAGTTTCATCACCATACTCGTTTTCAGCAGCGAGCTCCAGCTTGTGAGATCTAGAGGGAGAGAGAGAGAAAGAGAGAGGGAGGGAAGAAGAAGAAGAATAAGATGGAGGGAAGAGAAGAGGACGTGAGAGTGGGAGCCAACAAGTTCTCGGAGAGGCAGCCGATCGGGACGGCGGCGCAGACCCAGGACGGGAAGGACTACCGGGAGCCGCCGCCCGCGCCGCTGTTCGAGCCCAGCGAGCTCACTTCCTGGTCGTTCTACAGGGCCGGGATCGCCGAGTTCGTGGCCACGTTCCTGTTCCTGTACATCACGGTGCTGACGGTGATGGGGGTGGGCCCGTCGCCGACCAATTGCGCCTCGGTCGGGATTCAAGGGATCGCGTGGGCGTTCGGCGGCATGATCTTCGCCCTAGTCTACTGCACCGCCGGCATTTCGGGTAAACCGGCCTAGGATCCTAACGAAAACATGCTTTGCTTTACGTGCTTCGTATGTTCTCTTGAAATGGAGTTTCGGATCTTGTTTTAGTCGCAATTGGCGATTTCCTTGTTAAAGCCAAGTGGAATTTGCTCCTAGTTTCAGGCATTCCATTCAATAAACCAATATCATGTAAGAGAGTTGATTTTCTTTGTGGGATCGGTGCAGGAGGCCACATAAACCCGGCGGTGACCTTCGGGCTGTTCCTGGCGAGGAAGCTGTCGTTGACGAGAGCCGTCTTCTACATGGTGATGCAGTGTCTTGGAGCTATTTGCGGTGCTGCGGTGGTCAAAGCGTTCGGAAAGAGCCAGTACGAGCTGCATAAGGGCGGCGCCAACATGGTCAGTGCTGGCTACACCAAGGGCGACGGCCTTGGCGCCGAGATCGTCGGTACCTTCGTCCTCGTCTACACCGTCTTCTCTGCTACCGATGCCAAGCGAAGTGCCCGAGACTCCCACGTTCCTGTAAGTTCTACACACGCACACACACTATCCTCGTTCATCATGATTGATGTCTATTTGCCCCTGCCGTGCTTACTGTTTGAAACCGCCAGTGATCGATTGCGCAATCAGTTTACCTACTTAGATCAGCAATTAGCTCCACGCCAGTGATATCATACCAGAATGAACGAATGATCTAGTTCTCTTTCTATGCGTATCGGTATTGTCGGTCAAATAAAATGAACTTACTGACCTCGATGCTACTGGGAAGTAGCTAGAATACAAGGGAGATCGACCTTGCATTAACCGCTGTAATTTAATGATTCTAGTCTACTTACACCGACTCGAGTGAGCTCGATTACACTTTGGTCGGATCTAACATCGGTCCATGTCGTCCAGATTTTGGCACCCCTGCCTATTGGGTTCGCGGTGTTCTTAGTGCACCTGGCCACCATCCCCATAACGGGAACTGGCATCAACCCTGCTCGGAGCCTCGGGGCAGCGATCATCTACAACAAAGACCCTGCCTGGGATGACCAGGTATATGCACCTATCTAGTCATGCAGATTTACACGTGATGAAGGATTCGATTCTCTTATTAAGTATCTACTTTGCTTGGGTGTGGATGCAGTGGATTTTCTGGGTCGGACCATTTATCGGGGCGGCCCTAGCGGCTCTGTACCACCAGGTGGTGATAAGGGCCATCCCCTTCAAATCCAGCTGAACGAAAGAGAAACGAGACGTGATTCCGAACCGGGAAAAGTAAAGAACATCATGGGAAAAGGTCCGATGGTCCCGGGGTCTCGGGAGATGATTAAAGCATGGTCCCAGTTTTTGTGTTTTCGCTTCAGTGTTTTTTAGCCCTAGAGTTGGAATATCTCTCTCTCTTTCTCTCTCTCTCTATCTGTGGCTTCTAGTCCGAGAGAAAATGGTGTGGTGCGGAGGGCCCATGAATATATGAAGATGATGGGCTTTCGTACGTATGGTTCTGCGTCTTTGTCTACGCAAAAGTTAAAAATGATCCTTCGATATGCAGATGCAATCCTTGATTTTTCGCGCATGCTTGTTCTCAATTATTAGGCCCCCGGCCCCCCCAAGCAATGAGCATTTCTCGCCCCTCAAGAACCGTCACACGAGCAATCGGCATATGAACTTCTCCTTCGAACAAAGAAATTTTGAGTTGTTAGAATTCAAGAAAAAGTTTCAGACCTTTGGGTCTGCCCATGAATTTATAATACATGCATCGGATTGAAAGGTCTATGGGTCTCCATTAAAGACTTGGTGCTGAGTGAAGGAAGAAGCAGATTACCTGACTTGGAATTGTCTTGCTTCGATCCCATCAAGATGCACGTGTGGATTATGTTACAAAAAGACCCATGTCAAAAAAATCCGTGAGGTGTAGAGCAACCAATATATCATACTCAACTCATAATTTTCGCTAAAAAACCTTAAGTCCCAACATACAAATCTATATGCTATTTGAGAGGAATTCTAGTCCAATTAGTATTCTTTGCATTTCTTTCCTAAACGGTTTGGTCTCATAAACCGATCTACATCTTTTAACTAGATTGGGTTTCGTGCACTTAATAAATTTAAAGATGGGCAAGTTTCAAGTTTCAAGTTTCAGTTTGCTGTTTGGCTCGCCATTCTCAATTGCCGTCGGTAGCACTTTTAGTTCATGTGAACCAGCCCATGAATCCAAAAGGAACATCTTTTGTAAATGCTCTTTCTCTAAGGAGGCCTAGGAGCGTCTGAGTTTAGCTGGAACTCAGAGATCAAGTGGAAATCTGAACTCTGAGTTTGCTTGGATTATCCAAAGTTTCCAAAGGCAAGTCCTTTAGGAAGACTTTTCTTAACCATTGCTCGAGTGCTCCGCTATATTTTCTATAGATGATTCTACTGAGTCCCTAAAAAAAATTAACAATTTTTTTTCTCCGTGTTAGTAGATTTCTGAAAGAACTAGCAAGTCTCTTTTTCGGTTTACATTTATTAACTTTTCTTATCTACTAATTTTTATTTGTTTTTCTCCTCAACACTTTAGATTTACCGCATCAAGAAAAAAGAACAAGGATATTCATCAAATTGCTCATGCTCTTTCTTTCATGGTTGTCGCTTTCCCCTCACCGCCACGCCAATCCTATGGCTCGCTCATGCAGATACAGGATCAGCTCGATCATGACAACGTACGATTCGACGTTTGCTCTAACGAAAGTAGACGCGCATTGAGAACTTCCAATGGAAATCTGACCCCAAATTTAAAGATCCAGATTATTTGAGGTTCAAAATTGATGAAATTACTCGACGCTCCCTGTAATATCGGAAATTGCTCCAACACCCCTCGATCGTGTGAAGGGTATGGTCGGATTCTATTTGCTTGTCGATCCTTTTTTATTGGATTTGATTACTCTTAGCACTCGACATCTCGCCATCGCTGTTCACCCAGAATGGAGGGAAAAGGAGAAAAAAGAAGAAGATAGAAGTCTGATTTTTAATTGACATTGATAGAAGGGGGCCTATAGAGTGGAGTGCCCATATCAAATTATATATTGGGACTCCAATTTCTTATTAATCAACTTTTTGACCCTTGAACTCCTTCCTTAACCCGCTTTTTCCCGACTTCTTGAGACCACTTTTTAATTTTCTTTTCTCAGTTCTAAACATCGTGCTTCGTCCTTCCCTCTTTTTTGCACTTTCTTTCTTGTCGCCTAGGCTTGACTGTCAATGGCCTGCCTTCACGAACATGAATATAGCTTCGGATTCACATGTTCAATCGCAAGCGCTCCAAGTTCCAGTAAAGTTGATCGACTGGGACAGGTGATTAACAAGGGATTTGATGCAAAGCACGGGCATGGAAATAATAATTTATGGACCCTTTTGTGTTGCAAAGATCGATCTGGTTGCGTAATTTTCTTTTTTCCACTCGGATCCGAATCTCGAACTCGAACTCCCACGCCTTTTTGTTGCCTCGAGAAGGGTCCGATCCGATCGTTCTTAGGTTAATCCTTCAGGCTCGGCTTACTTATTTGCATGGTCTTTTGTTTTTCGATCACGCGTGAAAGAGAAAGACGAAATCGAAGTGCTGTACGTGCTTTAGCCCATGCGAGGGAATTAGTATATGCCACGACAAAGCGAATTAAAAGGATACCCGATATCTCAACTGATTATTTTTCAAACCCTCTAATGCCATTTTTGTAAAGCTTTTTCATATGTTTTTCAAGAAAAGTTCTGGTCGCACTAACTAACTCGGTCTGTCATCCAAGATTAGGACTTTTATCTATAAAAATCAAGCAAAACTCTACAACTTCGATCAAAAAATCAATTACCCATTTTCAAACAGTGACCCTGAAATTATGTGCTGCGTAGATGACTGTTCCTTTTCGTCAATTTTCACACCATTTGTGTATCATAAAAAAATCAGATGTGGTAATAATTACAACTTAATAGAAGGGCCAAAAAGAGTTAGGCGCCAGAAAAAAATAAAATAAAATCCTCATCTATTAAAAAATGAATCAATTAATGCCCGATGGCTTCATTTCAGCTGACCATTATAGGTCATGGAGTTCCTCTTTTTCTGGTGGCTGTGGGGTCGATGGCTAGACAGCCTTATCATATGATTGGGGGCCTAAAGATGTTTCTTATGTCCCTGATAATTAAGGTTTGGTCTGTCACTTTGCTCATTATGATTATTTGTCAAGCTGCCTCCCCCCCCCCAACTCCACTTCCACTTCGCCTTTTGTGGTTGTCAAAAAATATGCTGCTCGAAACCTTTTTCGCATTTAAAGAGACACCGACAAACGTGGTCCGGACAAGAAGGAAAAAGTCGAGCCCGAGGGGGCTGACCTATTTGCTCACGCGTGCCCTATTTTTCCGACTGCCTTTCGTCACTTTTCTTTTCTTTTTTCTTTTCCTTTTCCCACTGAAACCGCCATGTCTGTAATTGATTTCTAGGACATCTCCAACGCATATCAGGAGATTCATATTTCATCAAGATTTACAGGAAAAGAAGTTTATGCATTTTTCCCAGTGTGATTAGTTCATATCAAGAATATCAACATTGTGTGCATAACATAATGTTGGGTCTAGTTTGAATATCGACCCTAATATAATAGATAAACAAACTTTGATCGATACGTAATTCATTAGAATTTCGTTTTAGCTTTATATGTTATCGAGCTTTACAAAAGAATAGATGAAATTTATGCATTTTTACTATTGTGATTAGTTCATATCAAGAATATCATACAAGAAGTACATTGTATGCACAACCTATCATAGAATCTATCGCATTCTCTAGATAAAACAAACCCTAATTGATGCGTAGTTCATTAGGGTTTTGCTTTAGCTTTATGCTGAGATGGCGAGACCCGTTTAACTTGGCTACTTGTTCTAGGAGTTGAGCTGGTGATGGTTTGAATGCTACAGACAAACAATTCACTTGCTACAATGAAATATTGATACATTATAATATGAGACATTCTTGGGAATTGTTGTCCCAACTGGCCATGTCTCTTGCTTTTTCCTTTTGCTGAAATTTGAACTAATCGGCCTCGAAATCAATTTGTCTCGACTGGAGATAGAAGAATAAGAATCAAAACTCGGACGGACTGCTCAGGGGATAATGCGGACAGTGAATAGGACGAGGCTGAAACAGATGCCTAGGTTAAATTTTGCTTGTACATACATATTATATATATAAACACTTAATTTTGGTCAAGTCCACGGCCATTTCTTCCTTTCTTGCGTCGTTGTTTAGCCCTTTGGGACTCCCCAGATCTTCACCATCTAATTTGTAGTTTTCCCATGATTGTTTTCTGGTCAGTCTCTTGTCCCGTTTTGGTACGAGTAAAGTCTCACAGAGCTGAACTGTTGATTCCCAATATGCCCAGAAATTTTCACCAGAAATTCCATGCTGTCCCAATAACTCCTCATTGATTTTATGTTCAATCTTGTTTAGGGGGAAAAATAAAGAACTGAATTGTATCATAGGGAAATGTTATCACATGCACATCCTGCTAAATTAGGATTGCATTCTTGGAATGAACTTTGAGAGAAGAAGCTTCATATTTAAATATAAGGAGTACTACGTTAAAAAAAATGTATGTATATATGAGTAAAAATATTCACGATATTAGTTGTTTCACAAAACTTAATGAGTATGCAAAACGGCTAATGGCAAACTATAAGCTCATATTTGAATAGGAGGGTCATATTCTAACATTCAGTAATAGTTCGTCACGTTGCTTGGTAAACAGTTTTGTAGGGCAATCGACATATATTCTGTCCTCATTTGTTAACTTAATATGCAGATGGAGCACAAGATTACATGCTCCTCAAAATAATGACGATGTGGGTACCTAAAGGTCAAAATGACAAGCCGCTCTTGTTCTGATAATTCAAAATCGAGATTGTAACAGAAAGATGCAGAGATTCAGCTGAAAGACCTGGAAAGTTGAGGAGGGCGTGCAGCTGGGCTGATCATGAAGGAAAAAACCAAGGGAAAGGCCAAGTTGCTGCTTCTCTTTTGGTTGGTCACGAGGCTCGTGAGTCTTCTCTTAAATCACGATAATAATTTTTGGTGGCTTTGCTGTCCTCTTGTCTGTGTATCCACGCCCTTAAAAGATGGGTTTAGCTCAACATCATTTGACTGAACTGTACTGATGGTCAACCTAACTGGGAGTATCTCTGTCAGATGTCGAGATCGCAACCGTCCACGCAAGATCAGACAATGTGAACTTTGACTTTCATGACCCATCGATCTCTCGTTCTAGATTATTAAGGTAATAGTTTTTCGAGTGTAACCATGCCTTTTGGTCTTTAGCAGACAGCAGCAGGTTTAAAAAACTAGGTCTTGGCTTTCCCTTATGTCACTACAGGTTTGGACTGACTCGATAAGTCCAATAAAAGGCATGAAACACACCACAAATCTAGGCAATTAGCGCATATACAATAGCGGCATTTCAACTTTACTGAAAATCACAAACCCTATCTATAGATAGGCAGATCAGTTCCTAGACCTAAGTTTCATATAATAAGTTTAGATATAAAGTGAGTTCGGTTTACAAAATCGACTTTACAAAATTTTGAGACGAGTTGCTTTTGAATTGTTGAACATGACCCGTTTCTCTAAATACCCCTAGTTATATAATGTGCCTCTTCTTTTAAAGTTAAATTTTGCAAACCAATCTTAGCATCACTCAGATTATCCAATATAATAATGTACAGATTCACATAAGGAATGAGAATAATTTATTCAAGGGGTTGGAGAACTTCCATCTTGTCTGCTCGCAGACCAAAACGTTGAATGGTGGCAGCTTTTGCGCATGTCTCTCACTAGCTCTCTCTGTCTCTGTCTCTGTCTCTGTCTCTCTCTAACCAGTGCACAAAAAATCAGGGAGAAAAAAGAAGAAGCGAGCCCATCAAAATCCTCATATAGTTCAAGCTCTCACGTTCCCTAAATTCAAAGCACACTGGCATAAAATAAGGGCTTGATTCTGGTGTACTTCAATCCCCAATTCGATAAGGACAAAAGCTTAGTTACAAAGAACCAAATACTCATATAATTTAATGTTCCTGTTTGCCGCTTTATATAGTGCACACGTAGCACAAGTCTCTTTTTGAGTTCAGAGACGCAGAGTCTGAGAAACTTCATCGCTAGAGAGCATTTACTTGAGGCTGAAAACGATGGAAGAAGGAATGTCAGGGTTTTACGTCAAAGCCGCCGGGGTTCGAGGCGGCCATGGCGGTGGCAACGGCGGCAGCGGGGGTACAAAGTGCGGGCGGTGGAACCCGACCACCGAGCAGGTTAAAGTTCTGACCGACCTGTTCAGGTCCGGGCTTCGGACTCCGAGCACTGACCAGATTCAGAAGATCTCCACTCAGCTGAGCTTTTATGGCAAGATCGAGAGTAAGAACGTGTTTTATTGGTTTCAGAACCACAAAGCCAGGGAAAGGCAAAAGCGTCGAAAGGTGTCGGTCGACGATCAAACGAAGGAGGCCCTCCGCAGCGAGGAGAAGATTTCTTCTGCCAAACGTACTCACTTTTACCCACCTTCTAAGTCTTATCCAATATCACGAGCATCATCGACCTCTTGTGTTTCTATTCAGCATCATTTTAGTGATATTAATATCATTTACTTAACAGACAAAGTAACACACCCTGAAAATACCACTTATCGCTCGGTATTCATCATCATCATCATTCCAATCATCATCTCTAGTCATCGTTGCTGTTATTATATTATCATTACGCGATGATACTGCAGTTTTGCAGCTCTCGTACATGGAGAATGAGGATGATCTCTTGCAACCTCTACTTATCTCTTCTTCTTTGTCTGTTTTGTTGGTATTTCAGATTTCATTCCACATCATGTAGTGGAGTCCGAGAGGGTGATGGAAACCCTTCAGCTTTTCCCTCTCAAGTCCTTCGACGAGTTGGCGGAACCGGAGAAGCTTAGGCTGCGTGCAACCGAATGCCGAGACTTTGCACATGGTTTCGGGACGACGATGGATCATCCAACGCTAGATCTCAGATTAAGCTTCCTCTAGATACCATGAACTAGAACCCCACAAATAGAAGACAGATTGTGATCTTTAGGGTGGTTTAGCTAGGGTTTATCATGAACTGAGAGTAGGAAAAGGGGGTGGATCCAGGAAACGCATGGTGGTGCCTAGTGCTCTAGTCGAAAGGACCAATTATGTGGTGATGATATTTCTGGGGTTTAAATATAGACGCTGGTTTTTCGACATTCTCCTCTGCATGCTCGTTTCTAACGTTGTTCTTATCTCTCTGTGTTTACGCTGTTGGATTACTGTAGTCTTTATTGTTCTTTTTTTTTTTTGGCCCTTCGGGAGGCTTTGGAAATTGGGATTCATCTCCTCTCATCGAGAAATTGTGTCTTCTTGAAGTGCACGATGAAGACGCAACTTTACTATTATAAAAAGACAAGTCTTCCAAGTTTTGAATTTCATGCATCGACGCGTCCTTGAGCCCGGAACAGAAGACGACACGGCTTTGAACTTGGTCAGCCTTCTTTGGCAGTGTGTTCCGACCTCGATATACAAATTTACTCCGTTGAATTTTAGACATCGGAATCGAATTTTACTGGACAGAACCAGGAGAGAGAAGTACACGGACAATGAAATATGATGAAACGGAGCTAATTAGACCGACGACCGTGAGGACACCACGCCGTGTCATTTAACGGCATCGGAGCGGGGTTTTCCATGTTATTCGTCGTGGTGTCCGGTGATCAAGCATGCGACGGAAACGAGGAAGGTTTCACGACCATAGTTAGATCTCGTTCTCAAGTCCGATGCCTTGCGAGAATGTGAAAGCAGGACACATTGGGTCAATGTCGTGTGAAAGGTAGGTGCGCAAGGAATCCGAATTGTCGGAAGAAAAAGTTGCTGCACGCACTGTCCAATCGAACTTTATGTGGAAAAATAGGTGCAGTACGTCATAAAATAATATCTATAGTATAACTTTTGCTTTGACAGATTTTGCATATTGATGTTTCGAGAATGTGCAGTCGATTTTGGACAGATGTTTAGCTCTGCTTTGTCTCCGCCATGGTTGGCCCCCATCACCGCGCCAATCCCTTGTGAAGGCAAGTGTTCAATCAACCAAAGAAAAAGAAAATGTAACTTAAAAGATTTAAAATGGTACTTATGGGCAGAACATTAAAAGTACCAAAAATAATGTATAACGCTCACTTTAATATAAAATAATTTTTTTGGATCACTTACTAAAAAAAATATTTAAGTGTCAATTCCAATTTTAGCATTTGGAAATCTAACGTAATTATATTTTATTGATTTCTCGAACATACATGACTCACCAACATACCTAGTCAGCATTAATGACCAAAAATGACATTGGTTAACATATTTGACCCAAATATAAACCTTGATTTGGACAAATCAAGTTTCTTGAAATCCTAATATTACATACCCATCTTCTTCAAGTCTTTGATGAGCGAAGTCTCACATCGATCCGCCATGTTCTAGCAAGCCACGAAGAAGTTGCTACACCGGGTCATCCAAACTTAAGCTGTAGTGAGGGGCTTGTCTTGCCCCTTTTCTGTTGATGTCTCCACGGCACAGACGGCTGATGCGGCATTTGTGGAAGCATGGAAAAAGCTTATCCCTAATATCCCATGAAAATCATTTGTCACTTGGACGTTTGGTGATGAGCATACAGGTGACCTCCGTTCAATTTTCTCGCCAACGCTCACCATGAAAGATCATCCGATTCGGTAAATATAATCCACAAACGAAACACATGTAGGTTCAACTTTTGTTCAGTAACAATGAGATATAGCAGAAAGCATTAACCGCACGAGACATGTTAAACGCGCTTCAAGTAACCAGAATCTTAGACATATTTAGGCCAATCTGGTTTTGACATATCGTCGAATGCATGGGGAGCGTCTCAGGTGAGGGTCTTTTATGCGAAACTAGAGCAAGGTTTCGATTCCGTAATATCACATCAGTAGATATCTATACCAAATTGCTAATAACTACTTCAATGCTATTTAGTTTTCACGCCAATGAAACTAGGATGCTAGTCTTTACTTTCAACCATGTATCAACCGAGAGAGTACTTTGAATCCTACCTTGCCGAGAAGGGATTCCGGGTACAATTGCTGGCTACTCCAACACTAAGGGCCCGTTTAGTTCGGCTTTTGGAGAATGCATTTGCAAAAATGCAAATACCTTTGGATGAAGGGGGTTTTCCGAAATGCAAATATTGTTTGGTAAAATTTGCATTGACAAATAACTTTGGCCAAAATACCGTTTGGTAAAATTTACATTTGTAAAAGACTTTTATTAAATTAAAAAAACAAAATAACTATTTATATTTTCTTTTTGAAGTCCGGCCACTTTGGATCTAGCGGCCGGATGGCCGGATTTGGCCCCTAGACGAGTCGGCCTGGGGTCGGGCGACCCCAGGCGACGGCCGTCTAATTTTTTCTCTATCTTTTGTTGAAGCCAAATTTTTTTATTTCAGAGTTAGATGAAATCAATTAAGGATTTATATAAAATACACCATCAGTGTAAAGTATTTTTTACACGAGCAGTCATGAAACGGAATCCTCACTTATCGGTGGAATTAAGTGGATGTTAATAAAAATTAAAAACTTCACATATGTCAAAGTTTGAACCAAACGCTTCTGGCCGACTCTTCTCAATGCATTGCATCATTACACACGAGCTTACTTATTAATTAATATTTCATCTAGTCTTAATTATTATAAGTTGCTAAGAAAAGTGACGGTCTACTTCTCTCGCATTTCAACCAAAATAATTATATAGTATTTACAAGTTGGCCGTATATGACCAAGAGCCGATTTTAAAGCAAAACACAACTGCTCAACCTTTTGAACCGATTCCTTGATAGTAACTTCCCATCTATTCTAAGACTTTACAACCCTAGAAGTCTTCTATAAGATAATAATTTGTCGATTCATAAGGGCAGACAATCTACCATTAGTTATTACATTTGATTACCGATACCAATGTGAACATATACTATCAACATATTTATATGCAGATTAGGTAGCTATAGCTTTTATCGCATGGGGTCGCTGGGGTTGGGCGACCCTTAGGCAGTGGTCGCCGATGCGCACAACCCCTTGGCCGGCGATCATCGGCCTCCGATCGGCTTCTCCACCGAAGAGATGAACAGTTTGGTAAAATTTGCATTTGTAAAAGACTTTTATTAAATTAAAAAAATAAAATAACTATTTGTATTTTTTTTTTGAAGTTCGGCCACCGGATTTGGCGGCCGAACCGCTGGATCTGGCGGCCGGATGGCCGGTTCTAGCCCCTAGATGGTCGCTCGACCCTAGCGACCGTCGCCTGAGGTCGGGTGACCTTAGGCAACCGCCTGGGTCGTGCGATTCAGGCCATCAGTCACCTAGGTCGCGCGACCCAGGCATCGCTTGAGGTCCAGCGACGGTCGCCAGGGTTGGGCAACCCTCAGGCGGCAATCGTCAGTGCGTCGCTGGCGCGTGCGACCCCTTGGCCGGTGGTCGTCGGCCTCCAATCGGCTTCTCCACCAGAGAGATGAACAGTACCGGAACTTGCATTCCGAAAATGCAAGTTCCCAATGGATACCCCTCTATTCCCCCAAAGCCCTTTCAAGCCCCTTGAAAATGCAATTGCATATTCTCAAAGTCCTCAAAAAATTGAACCAAACACCACTTGCATTTGGCCAAACCCCTTTAGAGCCCCAAAGAGCATTCCAAATGCTGAACCAAACAGGGCCTAAGAGATTCTGAGTGCCTCGCCAATGATGATGAAAGCTAGCAATAGAGGCTTTACCAAGAATGCATCACTTTGAGTCCTCTCGATCAAAATACAGAGTGAAACGGGGGAGATTTGGGGCCGAAAGTAATGGAGAAAAAGAACATCGGATTGTGTTCAATGTACAAATTATTTCGCTTCTTACTGATCAAAACATAACTTCTTTTTTCCTCCTTTTTATCTGCTTGAAGAAAACACACCGACAGAAAAAGAAAAAAGAAATAAATCGAAGTTCAATCTGGCCCAAGATGAAAGCCCAAATCAGCGAGGTCTATTCCCGGCAATTTAAATGGGCCTGTTAGGCCCATAATGAGCCCAAGACCGACTACAATTTCTCAAAATCACCGAACTCGAGCGAGCCAAGCCTTTTTAAAACTTCGCCTTCGTCCCTTTTCTCCTTCGCACGCAAGAGCTCCACACAGAGAGACCTGCGCAAGAAGCAAAGCGCCGGGAACAATCTCGAAGCAACTCCGGCGCCGGCGAGATCGCGAATGGACGTGATAAAGACGCAGCAGATATCGGCGAGGCCGATAGAGAAGGTGATAGTCCATCCCCTGGTCCTCCTCAGCATCGTCGACAACTATAATCGTGTCGCCAAGGACACCCGCCGGCGCGTCGTCGGGGTCTTGCTCGGCACCACCTTCAAAGGCACCGTCGACGTCACCAACAGCTACGCAGGTTCAGTTCCCCTCGCGCGCCGCGGCGCTCTCCTTGTCGACGCTCGTTCGGCTTTGCCGGATTCGGTCGGGGATTTTTTTGGTTTCTCCGGTCCGGTTCAGATCTGGATGCGCTGGGCGTTGGGATTGCTAGTGAGGAATATTTTCCTTCGTGGCGCGATTGAGTACGGCATTTGGTTCTGTTGAAGAATGGGTTTAGGATTTTGATCGAGCGAATTTTGAGAGTTTGCTGCTCTGCTTGTAGCTCCGTATGTTGCGACTCGGCTTTGATTTGATCGCTAAACGCTTAGGACTGTAGTTGCTTCGTGGAAACAAGCTTCGAACTTGTTTACATTGGATGAATTAGTTTGCCGAGTTTAAAGTAGAGCATTCGAGTGGACCATCTGGGATCTTTAGCTATTCGGTGGCGGTTCCTTAAGCGAGGATAAAACTAAAACAAAGATGCAAGGTGTTGAGTGATGGAAATTCATTGAAGTGAGGGCCATATGCATCTGGAGGGGCATTTCATTTTGTATTGTCCTCCTGAAATTTCTGTTTTAAGTGAGAGGAGACATCAATGGTTTAGTCTGGTCCTGCTGTTGCTCGATTTAATCTATTAGCTAGCATTTCTCTGGTATAATGTGAGTATTGGGCTTAGTTTGGTGGTGATGTAGATATTGTGTTGTTGTCTACCGTCTGCTCGACATGTAATTCATATGAAGATCACCGCTTATTGATTTTGTCTTTTTTTTTCCTGATCTTCAGTACCTTTCGAGGAAGATGAGAAGGATCCAAGCATCTGGTTTCTTGATCACAACTACCATGAATCGATGTTTTCCATGTTTAAGAGAATAAATGGTACTTTTATGGAGTCACTTTTTTCTTTCAGTAACTATTTGAATTGGTAATTGTTTAGTAACCTGCTCTGCGTATTATCTTCCAGCGAAGGAGCATGTTGTTGGATGGTATAGCACTGGTCCCAAGTTGCGAGAAAATGACCTTAATATCCATGCATTGTTTGATGAGTAAGACTCTCTGCTGGTCTTGTGCATGAGATATAATTATTGCAGTTTCGTAATCCCCCTCCCTATAGGACCTTTACTGTCTAATTTTGCTTTTATTTATGAGTTAAGTGGACAGTTCGTCATAAGGAAGATAGCGACACAAGTTCCTATTGCCTTTGTTTTCTATTAGCATCCTTATTAGGCACATCGATGATGAATTCGGTACTGTTCTACGGGTTTCAGTTGGGATCTGTTGGGGGAGAGGCCTTGTTAATTGTATTTTAAAAACTTCACCAGGAAAGATCACTTACCTATTGGGTAGAACATGGGCAAAAGTTTTCATTGGATAGAATAATGGAATGAGTATAACTGGTACTCTAAGGATGAAGTTTATCAAAAACTCCTTTTTCTTGCTACTTCTAGCATCTTTATATTGAGTCAAACTAATCTATTTGTACTTCTATTTAATGGGCTGCTCCCTCAAACTGATATAGTACTAATCGAGTTTTACCTCTTATGTTCAGCTATGTCCTGAATCCTGTGCTGGTTATAATTGATGTTCAACCCAAGGAACTTGGAATACCAACAAAGGCATATTATGCTGTTGAAGAAGTCAAAGAGGTAAGAGTAGGTAGTTTCCCGCCGTAGCTGCCTGTTGTTGTCAAAAGTTAAGCTCGGTGTGCTTTCCATATAATATAACAAAACACATATGAGGTTCATTTAAATTTTCCAGGGTTAACCTCTTTTTCTTTTCTTTTTAGAATGCAACTCAGAAGAGTCAGAAAGTGTTCGTGCACGTTCCTTCAGAAATTGCTGCCCATGAGGTTGAGGAAATAGGTATGTTTTAGAGATGGGAAGACTACTGTCTTGAATTAGTAATACCATTGTTAATTCTAGTCCTAGATGTCATTGTAGTCACATGCTGTACTATGAACTGCATATATGATTCACTGATTTACAGGTGTGGAGCACTTGCTACGTGATGTAAAAGATACAACCATTAGCACCCTTGCCACAGAGGTAATCTGTCCCGATTTCTTTTTCTTTTTCTTTTTTTCTGATACAGTGTCCCGACTCTTTTTTAGGCTAATATCTATGTGAGTTTCAATTGTATTTTGTAGAATGAAGGTCCAGGGATTAAATCTGGTTGCCGATTGTCCTTAACTCTAGAGTTCTTTATTATGTACAGGTCACTGGGAAACTCACAGCCTTGAAGGGACTGGATGCTCGACTTAAGGAGATAAGAAGTTATCTTGACCTCGTTGTTGATGAAAAGCTCCCACTAAATCACGAGATCTTGTATCATCTGCAGGTTCATTATTGTCATCTCATCTATGATGAATGTGTGTATATTTCTCATCTGCAAGATGCATGCTGACGTATATGTAAATAGATAATTAAATAACTATAGCTTAAGAGTAACTGCATTTGTTGGGAATGAAGTTTATTCCATTGGACGCAAGATAGAACCTGGCTCTCTGCTTCTGCTGTTTTGGCAGTTAACATTGCTGCCCCACAGAACTTCCAAGTTTTTGAACCATGTCTTTCTTGTTCATTTAAAGCTTATAGTTTCAGATGGAAATAAAGGAGAGCAGTCTTATATTTATTAGCAATTGCGTTGATGGGCTAGTGGCCTGTCGTGGAAAATTCTCAGTTCCGTGCTTATTCATTATCAGAGTTAATAGACAACTTCTCGTTTAATCAGGATTATTTTTCTAGTTCACTGGTCGCATTTATTTTGTTATTCAATCTGTATTGCTTTTGTCAGCCTGTTCTCTCCTTGCTTGCTTAATATTTTTATCAGATATTATAGACTTCAAACTGATTATGGAATATCAGTTGTTATTTAATTCGGTCGTTAACACTTCTTTTCTTCTGTGGTTCCTCTAGGATGTCTTTAACCTCCTTCCAAATCTGAATGTCAATGAGTTGATAAAGGCTTTTGCAGGTGATGGAAGGATATCTTGGGATTTTAATTTTGTTTCTGTGCGTAATATTTTTCACTTTATCCTTACTGGATACTTTCCTCTTTGCAGTTAAAACGAATGATATGATGCTAGTTATATATCTGTCTTCCCTCATCCGAAGTGTGATTGCGCTCCATAATTTGATCAACAATAAGGTTCGTCAGCTGCCTTCATTCTGACATTCTAGTTTTGAACTAGCGTTTTTCCTTGGGTGATTTGCACTTATTCCCCTTCTGGTTGTTGCATGACCATGCAGTCTTCCAGTACTGATTCTACCTGTCTAATTCCTACAGAAATTTAGTTTTAGGCTTTTAGCTCGAGAGCCCATGTTTACGCTTCCGTTTTATATAGGATGAGTTCCTGACCAGTTTCCTTATTATCAAGTACTGAGAGCTTGCTTTGGTTGTGTCCTAAGAATCATCAGTTTATCTAATTGTGTGCGCTCCTTATTCGTGGACCTCACTAAGCTCCTCAAGAAGTTGCATTTGGGTGTAGTTGCTTCATTAGATAAACATACTTATTTATACTCTATCATTCTAGCAGACTTCGTTGATATTACTTATTTCTGTTTCTAGATTCTCAACAAAGAACACGAAAAGGCAGAAGACTCCAAACCCGTCGCTGTACCTCCTGGAGCTGGAAGCTAGATGGAGGGGTAAATTAACCTCAGACTGGCCGGGAGTTTTTGTTTGGATGAACTGCGTGCCATGGGTATTTTGTTCTCCTGGTTTTGAAATTGATAAGAATGGGGATGAAGGGGAGACAAAAGGAATTAGATGCTGCTCGGAAAAATTGTCATTTGATCATTAGTTTGTGATACCCCGTGACTTTTAGTAGACTAACGATGACAACTGTGCAAGCGCCAAAATTCAAAACCAACCCAGGTTACCCTTAGCGTTCTTGGGTCATTTTCTTCTGCCCATGTTTTCTTTTTTTGGGAGATGATGTAACGAGAGGCTTTGACTGAGTTGCAAGTTAGACCTTGTAGAGCGGTATTGCCCGAGACATCTCCATGTTGAACCAGATCGAACGCGACCCAGCTACGCCCCACCTCTAAAACTTTTGCTCTCACTGCCATTCTCTTCATTTATGCAAAGAATGTATATCCATAACAACTTCATCTTATGAAGAATTTGAAGCTAAAACTTTCTGCTCTCCCCGCCGTTCTTTCCAATCACGCGAAGAGTGCATAGCCAATGCTCCAGACACTTGTGTCAAACTGAACAATGTGAATTGGAGGCGGGATTTCTTTAATCTAATGGTGTATGTGAGTTGAGTTAACGTGCATCGGGAGCGTACGAGTTTTGCTACTTACCTGTCTCGAAATGCAGGTCAATTTACTGAGTTATTGCTTTCACGTTGCGATGATCGAGACCTAGCCTCGTGCTAAATTATGTTCCCATCCTTAAGAGGACGACAAAGTTTGACCCAACTCTGATCAATCCCATCCCCGTCAACCGTCGAAAATTCTTAAAATACCCTATTTGATGGGGAGGGAAGGGGAATATTCCCAACAGAAAGGCGTCGTCATGCGGGGGCGAATTCGTCATTCCCGCAACCCCATCCGCTTCCTTGAACGGAACAATCACCGAAGCCCCAAAAAAGGACAGGGGGGATTGGTGGGCGTGGCGCTTCTGATGCCAGTCGCCATCACGCCATCAACATGTGTCATTTACTCCGCTACATCCCAAACGCCCGGATAGTCTCCCTCTCCCTTTCTCTCTCCAGAGGGAAAAGCTCGACTCCATTTTCCCGAGAAAACCCGTCCGGAAAAGCAGGCGCCGCGATCATTTTCCCGGGAAAAAGAGAAAAACGAGAGAGGGAGGAAAGCCATGTCGGACGCTCTGATCAACGGCCTCGCGGGAGCCGGCGGCGGCATCATCGCTCAGCTCATCACCTACCCTCTCCAGACCGTAAAACCGCCCGCAATCCCCCCCGTCGATTCGTTTCGAACGCTTTTTTCTTTTTTCGTTTCTCGAGTCTCGCGCGCTTCGAGTTCTCTCGCGCGGCGCGTGTTGATCCGTTGCTAAAACAAAACGTTCGGATCCTCCAGGTGAACACGCGTCAGCAGACGGAGCGCGATCTGAAGAAGGAGAGGAGGAAGCTCGGGACCTTCGAGCAAATGTATCAGGTTGGTGCGCCGCTTGCTTTCGCTTCGCTTCGTCCGCTTTCGTTTCCCGGGGGGAACTATGCACGCGCGGGGCGTGGAATTGTGTTTTGAGGTGATTTCGGCGGGTTGATCTGGGTCAACGCGCGCTCGAGGTAGTTGGAAGTCAACACAGCTTTCGCCGTTCGGTTTGGGAACGATTTGTGAGCGGAGGTTTTGGTCTCGGTTGCGTGTCCATCTGCTGTTTGAGCATGATTCCTGTTTGCTCGCTCGCTGTTTTAGGTGGCCAAACAAGAGGGATGGGAGCGGCTGTACGGAGGCTTAATGCCGTCGCTCGCAGGCACGGCTGCGTCTCAGGTGAGCTATTGCGCTATTGTTCCTTAGTATCAAATACGAGCTGCTCACGCCTTTGTTCAACTTTCCGTTCTCCTTGTATCTTTAAGTCCTTGTGAGGGACCTGGAGTTTTGTGAAATTGTTTTGACGGGAGGATTAGCGTGAGTGGCTATGATTTCGATGGGTTTCCTGTTGTTTCATGTGCATAGAAGAAAAAGAAAGGACGCGGGATCTTAGACTTAACTTGAGTGGTATTAGTGCAGTACGATTAAGTGTGCTTTGATGTCTCGTGATGAAAATACTGAATATTTGGCATTATGCTAGATGTTTGGTCACATGACTTTCATTGCTGCTATCATCACATAAATTTGGCTGGGCATGTATCTAAAGTGGGCTGGGCCTGCTGAATCAGAGCAGCGTTTATATGAGATTTTGATTTACAATGCTCTTGCTATGACGTCCCATGAAAGTAAAGTTTTTGTCATTGCTTCATTCATTTTCTGTAGTCTCTTTGCCGACTTCATAGATATCTTACGGTAAGTGTCATTGTTCTTAATAATCAATGGCAGTCTTCCGCGTTTAAGCAATAAGCCTTTGTGTTTGTGCCAAGTTGAAGTTCATTAGATCAGTACTTTGCAAATTGGGTAGGCCTGCAATTCATCAAGCTTTCAGGTTCCTCTGTATGAGATAGGATCAACCCTGTTTAAGTGGGAAATTGAAAAGGCAAAAATTAAACAAGAAGAAGAAGAAAATCCACCAAGTTGTATTTTGTTTTACCATATAGTAGTATAGATGTGGATGTCTCTAATATATGCTGCTTATCTTGTTGGATTGGATTAGCAAGATGCCTCAAGCTGGGTTAACTAGGTTCTTTTTTTATTTATAAAAAAAAAAAAAAACAAGGGAAGGGTATGGTAGCATAACATGCAGTACCTGGGCTTCTAGACTTCATCTATTTTATGAGTATAAGGCAACTCCTTCAAAGGATGTGATCGAGGAAATACCAGCTGTGTTGCTAAGTGTTTGCATGCAGCAGGTAAAAAAAGAAAAAAATGGAAAGAAAAAGTACAGCTCCAAAACTGTACTCAGAGACTATTTAATAAAAGCAAAATCTTAGACAGACCTTTAAAAAATCTATTGCATGCGAAACCTTTTTTTATTTTTTTTTGTAAAGTTTTTTGATCTCTTATGTACCTGCAACTTTCATGCTACAGGGTGTTTACTATTATTTCTATCAAATATTCAGGCAGAAAGCAGAAATTGCTGCACTTGAACGGAGGAAGAAAGGGATGGGTGATGGAACAGTTGGGATGTTCTCATCACTCATGGTGGCTGCTTTATCTGGGTAATTTTTTTGTTCTCTACAATGCACATTCAGGGTGAATGCCATAGATTTACCACGTAGTCATTTTAACAAATCCTTTGTCTTTTTTCCCTGAAAATCATGATCGAGTTGTGAGAATACGCATGTGTGGTAGTGGGTGCTTGTTTGATACTTTGGCTGCTTTAATTGCTAAGATAGGTTTTTTATGCTCCTATTTTAATTCTCATTGCAGTATAATGTGCTAAGGAATCAGAGGTGTTATTTTCCCCATTCTTTTGGCCGTGATAGTGGGGACTTTAAACGGAAATTTGAACATTTGTCAGCTTCTGTTGTTGGGGTCCTATTGGTTTTAGACCTGGCACTTCTCACTGATAATAGTCTACTTCTCGCTGATATTAGTCTACTTCTTGCTAGCTCTCTTTAATATATGCATTGAATTCGCTGTATATTCTTTTTCATAATTAACTGGTCGGCTCCTCTTTGCAGGTGCATAAATGTCCTGCTAACAAACCCAATATGGGTAGTTGTAACCCGAATGCAGGTGAGTGGTTTGTCCAGATTAGCTCAAGGTTCCTTTGTGCTCAAAAGTAAAATGTTTGGGTCAAGTTTTCATATTATAATGCCTATCCAAGCTACCATCCTTTTCATCTTAATTTCCTGTGAAATCTTGTCTTACATACCTTTTAATTGGAAAATTCTTTTTCCATTTGATGGGTAAGATGTTTGGCTATGAAGCCATTTGGTTTGTCTCATTGCTGTAATGATTCAGGGGACCATTGCATTGCACTGCTGGATATTTCAACAAGACAGTGCTTTTTTTCTTCTTTTGTGGGTGTGTATGTGTTGTTGTTGTTTGTGGTAAGGGGGTCGAAGGAGGGGATAGGGATTGTCTGAGGTAACTTTGAACTAATAGAAGTAAATGTAGCTTGTATTGTGCATGTGAGTACAGACGTATGCTGCTTTGCAGTCCCTTTCTCAAACAACTTTTTGTGGACCTGCAGACTCACTCGAAAATCTCAAAGAAGTCTGAATTAGATACGGCTGCTCCCCATGATGCAGTTCTGGCTGCTGTAGAACCTCCTCCTTACGGAACTGGCCATGTGGTAGGTTCTTCTCCTTTTTGGCCTTAGAGGAATATTTCACTTAAAATTAGTACCCCTCTCGTCTTCCCTTATTAACTTCTCTCAGTGCAGACTGTAGCACCTCATATGCTTTTTCTATCTTTAGAGCATGTATTAAATGCCAAAATCATCACTCGGGTAGAAGTTTTATAGTTTCTTTGTTGGAAAATGGCAACTTTTGCTGTCATTAAATCTAGAATACATCTATTGGTGTTAGTTGGGACGGGACTGTGTGTGAAAAAATTTTAGCTGGCAGGAGCGTCATGATCTTGTCTATCAAGCCAATCACCATGCGCCAAGGGTTGAATTTCCTTATTTCAATGCTTGGCACACAGTGATTCGGTTGGATGAAATGGAATGTCTACTCCAGAAGCAGCTAAATATCTTTTCCTGTGTGAATGTGGTCTTTGTAGTGTGTGCTTGTGCCCTTGCGTGCGTATAAAATGTTCATATATTCAGTAATTTGACTTTTTATGGAGCAACCTAATGCACAGCGGCATTCTCATGTTTGACTCTCTCCCCCATTGGGCTGTATCTTGCCAAAAGATGATCTTATGTATAATTTAGATGAACTAGTTGAACTCAACCTTTAATGCCACTTATGGCAGACTCAGTGATGAAGCGATTACGAGCTTCATTTTTAGTCTAGTTTATTCATCCATTGGTCCGGTTGAAAATCAGAGTAACCTTCCTTGCCCCTCTAATCCATGTGCTTAATTTAATGGCGGTATTCCACATGAGCATGCTGTCCCATTGATGTGAATAGCCCTAATATTGTTGAATGCTGAGTGAGCTCAGAAGCATCTGAGCTTTTAGAGATTGTATGTTTACTATGAGGCAAATGGTTAATATAGTTTTGGTACCTGAAGAGAGCAAAATTTAAGTTTTCATTGGTAATCTTTTTGAGAGACATATATTTCATGCGAGACCTAATAAGCAAGAGAATTACTGTTGAATTTGGGAATTTATTTATCAAGAAATAGAATTAGTGGCGTTTTACTGTCTGTATTTGAATCTGACTTCCTTATCTGATGATTTGAGATTTATGTTGTAATTTCTCTTCTTTTTACTCGTCTTCTTCTGCCTATTAACATTGAACAGATTCAAGAAGTGTACAGTGAAGCTGGATTTTGGGGTTTCTGGAAAGGTGTATTCCCTACATTGATAATGGTATGAACGAGATGGCTTTTGTATTTGCGAAGGTGGTAATATTGATTTTTTCCCTCTGATATATACAGGTAAGTAATCCTTCCATTCAGTTCATGCTGTACGAAACTATGTTAAAGAAGTTAAACAAGAGACGTGCATTGAAGGGCAAGAGTGCGCCAACTGCTCTGCAGGTGACTTTGATCTCCACTTTTTGCCAACTTAATGACTCATGGAAGAGTTGTCTTTCTTTGTATTGCCTTATTTCTGCAAGCACTCTCCCAGCCCTGATTAATAAAAATTTCCTCTTGCCAGATCTTCCTCCTGGGAGCCCTGGCTAAGCTTGGTGCCACTGTCGTGACATATCCTCTTCTAGTTGTCAAGGTTAGCTACCTTGGCTCGTATAAAGACTGAATAACTGTGCATCTAAAGTTTCAAGCAGTTTATTGTTAGCTCATGAAACATTTTATGTTTCCAGACATGATTTGAGTTTGCTACTTTTTTCATTGGTTAAGCAATTTAAGTAGTTATGTGTCTTCTTTTCTTTTTAACCACAATTAAGTATTGACTTTTCTATTTGTGGAGTTGGTCAAGGCTGAAAAGTAATAGCCATATTGAAAATGACCGGCTGGCTTTTATACACTGGAGGAAAATTTTGATTTTGGGTACAGGAAAATATGACTAGCAAACAGAAATTTAATGATTATGTAAGGAATGCTGCTTGAAGATCGAGGGAGAAATGAAACTTAGGAAATCTAGTCTTCTTTTTCTGTTTTCTTTATAGCGATAAGCAAGCTGATGAAGTTTATACGCTGCAAAATCAATTCCAATCACTCTGTGTTAATTTCTTCAAAATATGAGGAAATAAAAGCCTGAAATTTCTGACCGTTTCATTTCCTCATAGATTTCCCTTGTCTTTGCAGGCGAGGCTTCAAGCTAAACAGGCCACTACTGGAGACAAAAGGCATCATTATAAAGGTTATTATTGCGTTTTGCTGATGTTTCTCATACTATCCCATTCTTTAATGGGATTGCAAGCCAATACATCTGCGTAATCCAGATGTTGTAACGCATTTTATGATTTGAAGGATTGTAATCATACAATCTTGTCATGCCCGTCACTCTTGTTTTCTCCCCTCCCGTGACATGCCATGTGTACTGATGCTGCACTTGTTCATCTCTTCAATACAGGCACATCAGATGCCATCTTGAAGATGATACACTATGAAGGCCTCTATGGTTTTTACAAAGGAATGAGTACTAAAATTGTTCAGAGCGTGCTTGCTGCAGCTGTGTTGTTCATGGTCAAGGAAGAACTTGTGAGGGGGGCTCGGTTCCTGCTAACTGGAGATGGTGTTGATGCCTCGAGGTCAAAACCCCCATGACGGGAATCTCTCTCTCCCAGACTCTCTTTCTTCCTTTGTTGCACCATTGCTCATTCCGCGACTCATTTAGGTAAGTTATCAATTACACATGCGTAGGAGGGGTAGGAGGGGGAATGCGGAAATAATCCATGTCAAGGCAGATCTTATTGTTTGTACTTCGCAAGATGCTAACGATTGATTCCCTCTGCCGACAATCCGATTGTGGAATTTATGTGCGATTCCCCTTTGTTTTCTCAGTATGGCTAGAAAGACTTTACATTCTCATTCTTTTTCCTGTTCTTTTTCTCGGTTTTCATTCCCATACGAACCTATTGATGTTCTGGGGTGGCGCACTGCGTGTTTTATTATACTCGAAGGGCGCTCGACACCCCCTAGTTCGTGTCGTGATTTGGGAAAGTGCCAATTAGAAATTTGAGGTGAATGCGACAAAACTCGGAAAAGGAAGACGAGCGAGGGGAACAAGATGGGAACATTGGATGCGTGCTGATTTCACTCCAACAACAACTACAATAAAAAAAAAAAAATAGGAGCAATCTTGGGGAGCGAATGGGGTCAGATACCCCAATGATCCTACTCATAAATGATGGATGCTAGGCGCTACGCTTATCGACCCGTCTAGTGCCGTTGCTAACGTGTTATCATCCCAATTGGAGAGATCTAACTAGTGTGTGTGGTGGAACGTTTTAAAACTACAACAGCTTAATATCGGATGAAGCAGCTTCATAGCAATTATCATGGATTAATGCTATTTTGAGTGGTGTTTATGAGTCAAATAGGACACTTTTCATAGTTGTATACTAGGTTAGCAAAGTTACATTACATGACAATCGATATACCATACGTCTTTAAAATGAGTTAAATATCGAAAGTTGAGATATCAATTAAAGTTTAGGTATTCGATTATAAAATAGACAAAAGTTCGAGTACTTAAGCTATCAATACTCCTTACTTCTTGCTATTAGGACTCCCTACTTTTTCTTCTTCTTCTTCTTTTTGATATGCTATGTTTGAACTCTCAAGTCACTTTCATACTTTTATCATGTCTTTTTGTAGAGCGCGGAAGTCGATCCTTAAACTTGAAACTAAACGTCTCCATCCCCAACCCTCCTTGAGAAAGTGGGAAATTGAACTCCCCACCTCTCCATTTTCATATGAAAATGGTGGTCATTAAGGCAGCCCTAGTGATTAGTATTCCTTACTTCAAAGAATGGAACTCACGAAATTCACAAGAGCCCACACAAGTAATGGAGTACATGATTTAATATGATGCAAAGCGAATGAGCCTTCACAAGGCTTGACATGCTACGAATCCTCTTGAAAGGAAAATGTGCTTCTAGGAAGCAGACTTAGGTGGTGCATGGCCGTTATCGGCTTATGTTGTAAATTTTGGGTTGAGTCTTACAATGAGTTCAACCCTTACGTTTAGTTGTAAAAAAAATTGGAGTTTGGAATGTTGAACAGACTATAAAGTGAATCGATCATTCTTTTTTGGGTAAATTATTTCTGATCCCTCCAGAAATCATAGGTAGGAAAAATTACCAAATAAATTCTAAACTTATTGTATTTGTGTCAATTCAGCATGAATTTTTCAGTTTGACCAATTTAGTCATAAATCTTTTGTGTTTATGTCAATTCAGTTATAAATCTGGCACAATTTAGTCTTTTTGGCTAATTTTGATTAGAAATCACTAACAAAGCAATCGTCGCCATTTTACGAGGTATAATTGGTATTGATTTTTTTAAATTTTGTATTCTTTTTTCTTCTTTTTTTATTATTATTTTTACTTGACCCTAGGCCATCAACTCTTGCTCGGCCCATCGAACGAGGGCCACAAGCAATCGCTAGCCCAGGGTAATTAAAAAGAATAAAAAAATAAATAAAAAACACAAATTTTAGAAATTTTTAAAAATTATCCATATTAGCGTTGACTGCCACATAAGATGTCTGGCATTGAGTAAATCATCATTTCAGTAATTTCCGATCAAAATTAGTGGTAAAAAATAAATTAATAATTTATAAAAGATTTATAACTAAATGGACACAAATATAATAAGTTTAGAATTAAATAGACTAAATAAAAAGTTTAGGATGAATCGGTAAAAACATCATAAGTTTAAGATGTTTTGTCCAATTAGGGCCCGTTTGTTTTTGTTCTTTTTTTTTTTTTTTTTTCTGTTTTTGAACAATTTTTTTTTTTTTGTTCCAGGAACAAAAAAAAAAGTAAAACGCGTTTGTGTGCGTTTTTGTTCCAAAATTGTTTTGTTAAAACACATCTGGAACAGAAACAAGAAACAATTTTTTTTTTTCTTGTTTAAGAACAAAGAACAAAAACACTTCTTTTCTTCTTCTTTTTCTTTTTTTTTTTTCTTTGGCTGGGTCGCCGGCGACCTCGGCGAAGTGTTGCCGGCCCCGGCAAGGCCGAGCGTCGCCGGCCCCGGCGACGCTCGGCCTCGCCTTGGCCGGGCGAGCTCGAGCTCGCCCGGCGGCGGCGAGGCTCGGCGTCGCCGGATCCGGGCGAGCTCGAGCTCACCCGGCCAAGGCGAGGCCAAGCCTCGCCCGGCTATGGCGAGGCTCGGCCTCGCCGGGGCGGCAAGCCTCGCCGTGGCCGGGCGAGGCCGCCGACCCTCGTCGGCCGAGTCGCCAGGCCATGGCCGAGGCCGGCGACCGGCCAAAAGAAGAAAAAAAAAGGAAAAAGAAAAAAAGGAAAAATAAGAAAGAAAATAGAAAAAATAAAATAAAAATATTAAAAATTAAAAGAAATAAAAAATTACAAATTTACCAAACGTGTTCCGTTCATTTTTTATTCCTGCAAGTTTACCAAACGCGTCTTTTTGTTCAAAATTGTTCTAATGAAACACTTTTTTCTATTTCGTTCCCTAACCATTTTTAAATGAAATATTCAAACGCATTGTCCAATTAATTTCCCCAATCGCATGCGACCCAGGTCCAAAAATAATTCCGACTAATTCATTTTCGACGAATAACATATATGGAAAAGACGAAAACAAAAAGGGGTCCGGTGCCCATTTCGCATGCGTTATATAATCCTCATCGGACTGCAGAAACCCCCCGCTGACCAGAGAAGAAGCGGTCGCGAGTACCGAGTAACCAAAACCCCTCCTCCTCCTCCTCCTCCCTTGCTCTCTCTGTTCCGACAAAGCAAGCGCTGCGCTCGAAGATGCCGGAAACCACGCCGGAAGCCCCGAGCAAGAACGCGAAGAAGGCGAATCTCCTGGATCAGCACTCCATCAAGCACATTCTCGACGAGTCCGTCTCCGAGGTAACGATCAATCGAGGCGTTCGCCGATTAATTGGGCCTCCCTCCGTCGTCCCTTTTCCCAGATCCGTTCGTTTTCGGTCGCTCGATTTCTTGGGCGCGATCGGTGATTCTATTTGCCGTTGTTGTGTGTTTGATTTCGTTAAGATTGTGAAGAGCCGCGGGTACGCGGAGGACGTGCGGATGAGCAACGTGAGGCTGCTGATGGGGGCGGTCATCATCGTCATCGCCCTCTTCGCCCAGTTCTACAAGAAGAAGTTCCCCGAGAACCGGGACTTCTTGATCGCCTGCATCGGATTATATCCTTTCTTCTTCTTTTGTTCTTTCTCGCTCGTTTGACGTCCTCTATGTGTTTGATTTCCGGGACAGTGGACTGAATACTGCGGATTTGATGGAACTGCCGCTGTCTTTTTACGCGGAGAGGTGGAGTGTTTGCAAATTGAGTGGTTTGTCGGGGGATTTTTTTGTGCTGCGCTGAAAGTTGGGATTTTTTTATGTATGATCTTTTTAGTTGCTTGTTCAATAGATAACTGCGAAGGAGGGAAAGGCCATCGTGCTGATTTTCCTCATTTTCTGCCTTCGTTTTTGTGGGAAAAGTTGACCGTTCTGTTTTCTTTCTTTCTGAATTGGACGAGGACTTACAGATTGAAATGCCTGAGCCGGGGGTGTGAAAGGAGATGCTCTTCAAAGTCAGGAATGAAGAGGGGTTTTTTTCGTTGAAATTGTCACATTTTATTTCATTTAGAGATCGTGATCCTTAATTCTGGCACGTATATAGTTTTCAATGGTATACTGCAGCTGCTCATATACACCAAGGAGAAGAATGCCATTATGTTCACCTATGCACCTGTGGTGAGTTTACTTGTTTCATAGAATGGATGACTTCTTATACACTGATGTCGCGGACATTCTACCTTATTCTACTTCTTTTTGTTTTTCACCCTACTGTGCTGTGATGTTATTACTTGACCATGTTTTAAATTATGAGTTTTATATTGTGGTTCTTGCATGTGCTTGTCTATTTTCATCTATGTCAGCCATTGGCAAATGTGAAACCTTGTGTGCATATATTGGGTTGTGTCTTGAATGTCAGATGCAGTATTTGACCTTAAGATGTTGAAAAATTTAATTTCAAATAAATATGAAGGTATTTACCCTCAGCAGCAGATCTAGTACTCCTTTTTTCTTGTGAGTGTGGATACACAGTGTATCCAGGGTTGTCTTGTTACAGTTAACTCTCTAGATTCTTGAAGAAGCTCGTTGGTAATGATGGATGAGAATTGGAACTTTTTTGGTTTGAGTATTTGAAAGGCAGGTTATGAAGCTTTTCAAGTTCAAATTATTTGAATTTTTTTTTTTTTTTGGGGAGTGCTTTGGCCCTGATGTATCTTTCCTTCTTTCTTAACAGAAAGATCTCTCGAATTTTCCAATGAAGATTATTTAGGTCCATAATTTTATTAGCTAGCATTCAAACCCGTGCTACATATGAGGGAGGAACTTAATTAATGTCATGACTCAAAAAGTTTTTATGAAATCTTGTTCATATTTCAACCCTTTCACGCTTTTTAATTATTTAAATTCTAGTTTTACTGAACTTCTGAAAAATTAAATGTATGTTTTGGGATGTGCTTCTTCTTGGCATATAGCTTTTTGAATTATTGAGTTGTATTCTATATTCTGATTTTGATGCTACCTGGGCATAAAGTAATTTAAGTTTGAAGATAATTAGTGGCAAATTGCCTATATTTGCTTTTACATTTATGTAAACTTTTGAAATTGTTGTTGATGGAAAGCTCGTTTTGGAATTGTGTAAACTTCTATTCCCTCCTTACCGTGTCTGATTCTAGAGTAGAGATCATATAATTTACAACATTTCTGTGTTTCCTGTTTCATGAAAATGTGGGGATTACAGACTCATAGTATGGTAACTATCATTTGAAAGGAATGTTGTAGGGGCATATCTCTTTGAAATATGAGCTCCTCAGCCAGGCTTGGTCAAAAGAACTGAGCAAGTCAAAATATTAGTAGTAAACTCTGATTTGTATTTCCTCATAGAGCAAAAGACTCCATTTAACTTAGGTTAATCTCAGCAAGAAGCAGGCATTTCACCTGGAAATGAGTATTGATACTAGTTATCATCCTTTACCTCTCAACTAAGGATTTGAGTACCTTCTCGTGATTTGGGCTTTCTTGATATCCCCCCCGACCAATTCTTGCATGTGCCCTTTTTTACTTTTCATGATAGATTGGCTGTCTCCGCACCTCTACCTCCTTTATCACTAAGTGGTCATTGAGGGGCCTTAGCTGGTGACACTATTGATGGATATATGGACCTTTGTCATTTCACTCGTATGTATCCCTCCTTTTCTTTACATATGCAAAGTCAGGAAAACCCAACTTCATGTCTTGGCTGATGTAAGTCTGGTTTGACCTAGTGATTACTTTAAGATTCTTGCTTTTGCTATGGCAGGCAATTTTCTGCACATATCTGATGACATAGTAAATTAGACCTCCATTTCCTTAATTCTATCTTGAAATTTTGTGCATTTGGCTATCCATTCTCAGTATTAATATATTGTGGTTGTTGATCTTGATGATTGTTACTTGCGTCTTTCTTTTCGGTGAGTTGTGGAGATGAAATATTTCTTCTATGCCTATAGGGTTCCGTGGTTATCTTTAAATTAGAGAGTCATGTCTTCTTTTGTATCTCAATTTGCTAATCCACTTTTTACTGTCTTTTTTGGTAATCATATACGAGATAGTTTGTCAGAACATCATTCATTTGTTTTGAAATTGTTTGAGTAATATGTGAAGTGGGCATCGCCTCTTTAGATGGTGCTAGAGTTTGAATGGACGTAATAGAATTTGTTGCAAACTATGTCATGTATTTTCCACTCCATGGAGCGTTGGCTTGTCTGGCTTAATTTGAAGTTTCTTTTTGTTGTAGACATCATTATCAGAGTTTTGGTGTCCCTGACTTATTTAAACTTAAGGTTCTCTTTTATTTGATGCATCGGCTGGAATATTCTGTTTCCTTTTTTGCTAGGCCTCGTGAGTTGTGAACTTAGCCAGAAGAAACTGAAAACTTTATATCCCGAGATTATCCATTCAGTACTTTGCGGCAGAGAGGATTATCTGAGGCAAAGTATTGTTTTCTTTTACTCCATGCAGGGCTCCTTTAACAGCACTGGACTGGTGGTGTCTTCAAAATTACCAAGATTCTCCGACTTGTACACACTTACCATAGCAAGTGCAGACCCGAAGTCAATTGCATCAAACAAGCCAGTGGAATTAACCAAGAGCGTCACTCAGTGGTCTCTCTCTCTCTCTCTCATATATACATGCTCACACACGCCTGTATTCACAAAGCCCCTCTCACGCACTTTCTCTCATGTTATTGGAGCCTGGAGACAGTGCTTGCTGATGGGTGTACACTAACCATCCCTTGCATATCCACACTCAATATTGCTTTTGCTTTCACGGTATTCCTGCATCAGATATATTTTGTGGCTGATTTTCTAGTTTTCTTAATGCTTCAGGTTCACCAAGGACGGGATTCTGGCGGAGGGTCTCTTCTGGAAAGATGTTGAAGCACTAATAAACAAGTACAACAAAGAGCCGAAGAAGAGCAAATGATTTGTAGGCTTGTAGCTTATCACCTTATTTCAACAGGAGATTTACTTAGACAGGAATTTGATTACTCGATTGTCCTGAATCGAACACAAATGTTCACTTACAGAATGATTTTGACTTCTGATCTTTTTTTGGAGCAAAGTGAAGTGGATTTTAACTTTTCAGCTACAGTGTTTACATGCCAGGCATTCACCAGCTTGTGAAAACCTGTGCATCATGTGTGGGCCGGCGCTGCACCTTAGTCTGATGCATTCATTTCTGTCGACTGCATTGATGGAGGCCATCACATACATATCTGACGACCATCAAGATGCTGTCTGGAGTGCGTCTTGTGCTGCATTTGGCTTAATGTCTCCATGATCTGTTGAGATGGGCTTTTTCTGCATTGGTTTGTGTTTCTTTAATCTGTGTTACTGATCGAGAGGTCATGTTGACGGTCATTGTGATCTGATCTGGTGATGGTTTCACTGGTATTCTTTATTTTGTGTATTGCCCTTTCTACGATGCTCTGCTATGACCAGAAATATCACACTCTCCACGAATGCGGAGTCTCGATGGGTTAGCTAAGGGTGCGCATAATAACGCTTCTTGGCTTCTTGGCTGGGGGAGAGTTTTTTTTTCAGAAATAGTTTTTTTCTATTTCTATTATGAGGAATAATTTATGAGTAAAAGAACGCGTTTTGTAACTACACAAAATTTATATTATTGGAATAGAAAAAGAATAGAAATGCGTTTGATAACGCAATAGTTTCTTTTTTGTATTTATTCGTTTTCGCCGATCGCCAATAGTCAACCGTTGCCGCTTGTAGGCGGGTGGCCGATGGGTTGTGCGACCGGTGGCGGCCGGCGACTGGCGGTGGCGGCGGGCGGTTGGAGGTGGCCACGGCAAGAGAGAGGAATAAAAGAAAAATAAAAAAGAAAATTAGCTTATTTTTAGAAATTATTTTCGGGAACAAAATGCAACTTTTTGTGTTTATCGTTTTATTTCAAATCTATTCTCAGGAACAAAAAAATAAAGAAATTGTTAGGGAATAAATGTTTACTAAACGGATTACTGTTCTTTTTTGTGTTTCAGGGAACAAAAGAATAGAAATCTGAATGAACAAAAATTTGCAAATAGCCCTTCCGCGGCTTTCGGACTTCCCCGTGTCACGTTGCAAGCCGATGGCCATCGAGTACATGATCCTTTGCACACGATTGGCTACCAGATAGATTGGATCGATCCTTGTCACTTGGACGACCCTCGTGAGATTATCCTAGTGTTTCCATCTCGTCCTCTTCTCAGGGGCAGCTTCGACGAAAATTCCTTAATTCTAAACTGCCGTTACCAACGACCGGGCCTGAAGAAGAAGAAGAAGTTGGGCCCGTCCAGGCCCACCCGAATCGTGCCTCGAGCCCCGTTCGGATCCGCTCGAGAGATCGCCCGCCCCGGTTCACGAATCTCCTCCGAACCGATCGACCGACGAAACGGTCCGGTCGGCAAAGTCGGCCCTGATGTCAGCATTTACTAGGGCAACAACATCCGTCGTCGTCCGGGTCGGTCCCGGTGGGCAGATATTTTTTGTTCAGTTCCCGAAGCTGGGCCCGGCTTCTGTCGATTTCGGGACAGCGACGTTGGGCCCCCACGTGGGCCCCGCCCCGGGACCCACACCGACTTCACCGATCCTCGTAATTTAGTCGCCTCGCAATTTCCATCCATCTGCCCGGCCGGAAAGAGAAAACCATAATAAAATGGATTTCTCCCTTTTCTTACCCCCAATTTTTCTGTACTTTTTTCTTTGTCCCGTTGTTGCCGCCCTATCCACCCACGCCACAAACAGAGGCACTACCCTCTCTCCGTTTTTCTTTCTTAAATTGACGACGCTTCTTCGTTACACGTGACGAGGGAGAAAAAGATGGAGAACGTTAAGTATAGGTTAGGTCTCATCTGATATGGACTTCTCTTTCTTTTTCTTTTCTTATCTTGTCAAGAACATCGTCAACTTTCTCGATTAGTATTCAGATCTAATTTCCATTCAGAAACGCCATTGAAAATCTGTATTATTTCACCAACTTAACAATGATCGGACTTCAAATCAACTGGGAGGGAGTCGCTGCAAGTAACTCTATGAGGGGAAAAAATTACTCGGGCTAGAATTATGACCTGATCTGATCTATCTCTGTATTCTCTCACGAGACAATAACAAGTTTGAACTACTTTTAAAATCCGAACTAAAGTTTGTACGTTTATATGAGACAAAGTCGATGTTTTTTAGGCAATTGGGCCTTGAAATAAAATATCTTGATATTTTTGCAAATTTTCAAATGTGATGGAGAAATGATTCGGGCGATAAGTTAAAATCATATTAAATAAGTAAATTGAACGAACATCATAACTCACGAGAGTAGTTATCTAACGTTGACCGACATGTTTCTATTCATTAATAAGGAGATTACTCGTAACAACCTATGAAATATAGTAATATATTTATAATTCTATTAACAATGATACGTTATCCCTTCGAATATATATATGTATTATGTCAATTTTTCATATGAGGTGACTAATAAAAATTTCGAAAACGAGTCAACGGTTCCCGAATAGGAATAATCGGGAACCGAACCAACCCCGTGGAAACTAATCAACAGCATCCCCTAATCAATCATCCCCCAAAACCTAATCGGCGGATGCGCGGCCGTGCTGAGTCAGCACAACGCTCGAACGACGGTTTCGCGTGGGACCCAGGCAGGAACCAAAAACAAAACGGAGGCCGGGCCCCACCTCCCCGAGGCGAGCTGACGTGGCGGCACGCAATCATGCCCTGGATCTCAAACCCAACTCAAAACTAATCCCCCATTCCATAAACCGCCTCTCGAGTCCGTCCGATCTTTTATTTATCTATTTTTTCCCCCCGATTTTCCTTTTTTTTGCCGTTTCTTAAAATATAAATTCGTGCCTCTGTTTTTTGCGTGTATATATATAAAACGAGCTTCCTCTCTTTTCCTCACGACCTTTCATTTTTGTTTGCGCTATCGCCAGGAAGGAAGGCGAAGCCCTCGAATATTCCCTGCCCCCTTTCCACATTATTCCCTCTCTCAATCCCTCTCTCGCCGGCGATTCTAGCCGTCGCCGACCTCGGAATCCGCGTCCTTCCGATCCGCCGCCGCGAGGATCTTCGGCCGGTGCCGCCTGAATCCTCGGCGGAGCATATCGTGATTCGCCGCCATGGCCAGCGCCGGGGATAGAGAGAGCGACGAGAACCGCCGAGCGCAGCCGGGCCGCGAGGGGCTCGGCGAGTCGTCGCCGATGGATGCGTCCTCCTCGGCGGAGTCCGGGCCGGGCTCGAGGGCTTCGCGGCGCGGGGCCGGCGAGGAGATTGGTGTGGCGGAGCGGCTGGCGGACGTTTTCGCCGGGGACGGCGACGGAGATCTGCTGATGCAGCGGAGCGATCGGGAGGATAGCGTCCTGCAGTGGCTGCAGGCGCTCGATATGCAAGTGATGGGCGCCTGTCGCGTGGATGAGAGACTGAAGCCGCTGTTGAAGTCGACCGGGACGAGCAGCGCGGCTGAGGATCGGTTGTTGGCTCACCTCAGTCAGGTACTTGTTGTTTCGATCGGGATTTAGAGCCTATCTGGCTCGTAGTGTTAGGGTTTTTGCTTATTTTTTATGCGGAGGATTAATTTCGAGTTAATCGTGGCCTATATAGAATGTATGGCTGTATTTTGATGGTCTGTGAGGGATAAACGCTTTACCGTGCTACTGATAATAGGAGTCTCTTTTCAATTTGGTTTAGAGATCCTTATGAGATAGTAGTGGATGAGTGCATCGTAATTGAGATGATGTGGTTAATTTGTTCGTGTTATCGCTTGATTTTGGCTCATCGGATTTGCTTTTGTTTTTCCCTAATCATCAGAACTTTGAGCCTGCGGAAGTTGGAATCCTGGCCAGATGCTTCTGCATGCCACTTGTTTCAATTCGAGTTGGCAAGATAAACAAGCGAGGGACTCTTCTCTGCCCCACCTCGACAAGGTAAATGAAGTCCTGATCTGTATTGTTTTTCGGATTATTGTATGTGAGTTGTCTGTTGGCTTGTGAGCAGCTTACTTTGGTTTCTGCTGATGAGTTGCCAATGTTTTCCAGTAGTATAGATAGTTCAGCTGCCGACTAATTTTTCCAGCGGTGCTCATTGGTTTGCTATTGGAATTTTGTATGTCATCAAGTGGTTTTTCCTTTTCGTTTCTTAGTTGCTTTATGGATGCCTAGTACCTCTGGAAGTCTTAACAAGCTTAGAATTGGTTTTATTAGGAGTTGATGTTTATGTTCTCTGCTGCTATTGCATATAAGTGCTGTGTTTTCCGTCTTGTATCCTTTTCCCTTCATGTGGGATGTAGTTCTCATAAGCTTTCGTTTTGAAGTGAGTGCGTATTGTGTGTTTTGATTGAGCATCTGTTAGTTTTGTGTTGTGATAACCTTTCTTCTGATGATTTTTATAGAATTGTTTAACAAGGAGAGTGTTTGCTGTTTTTATGTTCCTATTGTTCCTTATCTTCATTATTTGGAATTTGCTAGTTTGTCCTGCCAGTTTATGCGGTGGAGTTCTGTCTTTTGGTTCTATTATAGCTAGCTATGTAATGCTAATTGTGGGCAGCTTATCAGGAGATCATGTTGTCAGACTTCTCTGCAGGCAGCTGGTTTAAAATATTGTAGATGAAAGTATATGACACTTTTGATATACCAGTAAGTTTGTGTAAAGCAAACCTCAGATGTTGGACCATAAGAGTTTTTGCGTTTTCTGATGTGGTTCTCTGCTTGTTACAATTTTTATTTTTATTTTTTTGGATGCATATGGATATAGATATTGGTGGCAGGAATATTGGCTGATAGACCGTAGTTTATGTGTACCCAACTATGCTTTCGTCACAATGAAAAATTTACCCTCTTGACAATTATGTCATAGCATCAGAGTCTTCGAATTGAGCAGTTCTTGAATGTTGTTTGCTAGAATATATTCCAAGAAATGGTGGAGAATACTTGAATAATATCAACATTGTGTACGGTCCATGATATAACTGAAAATAATCTTAAGTTGAGGATTAATGCTGTAGCTTCTTGTTGGTAACCATGTTCATCCTCCCCAATAAATATGTCTTTTGACTTGTAGGTGAAGTGGGCGTATCTTATTATGATCTCTGAATTAAAGGGGAGTCAAGGTAGTTTCATGCTCTTATATTATGGCGTCGACTGTTGCTTTTTGAATGTATATAGGATCTGAATTCTACAAATATAAAATGATAGTGGCTCTTTCTGTTCTTATGCTTGTCATTTAGGTAGGTCTCATGATATTGCAACTCTGATCTCACCAAGTTCTCTTCAGTCAATTTGTTGTTATTGCGTGCGTTTGACAATTAAAAGTTATATTCACTGATTTTTTATATTACCCTTGTAATCTGTCACAATTACCTCTCCATTTCCTTGAACATTGATGGTACTTGCTGTTTATATCTGTCTCACCGCATGGTGCTCATCCCTGGAACTGCTTGGTCTTTCCAGATATTGTTAGAATTTCTGGTGTTATTTTGGATGTTTAAAATTTATGCAAATGAAATACCTTTTGTAAGATGTCCTGGGATCAAATCATAGGTGCAGCCAGAATAAGCACGTACAGACTAGGATGCAGTTAGAAGGATACATGATAGATTCTTTTTTAGGTCTAACGTTACCTGAGAAATTTAGCCAAAGTCTTGAGATATGCAGCAAAAGAGAAAAAATTGAAGAAGATCTTGAGCTAAATCCATGATGTATGTGACAGGTGATAAATAATCCCATTTAGCGTTTTTGAAGGAGATTTGTTTATTAGTCGTTAACACATTGCTCTAGTGATCTTTCTTTCACTAGCTAGCTAATTTCTCACCTGTCTCAGAGAAACTGACAGTTTTGATTGTTTCTTGGTTGTATGTCCGTTAAATTACTAGAGAATAGCATTTTTTTTTTTTTTTAATGTTTTCACCTGGAAAAAAAATGAATAGTCCAGCAAGTGCAATAAAGGTTATAATGGAAAAAAACTGACAGCTCATGTGAATGCATGTTGCATTTCATAGTCAAATCAAATTGAAGAGTTATAATGGTTCATCTTAAGATGAGTTTTTCTCACTTAAATTGTACTTTTGTAAATGGGGTGGAATCTTTTCTCATGGAAATATACCAATTTTTCCGCATCCATGTGCTTTTGCATCGATATTTTCCCTGGTAAATTTATCTAGCCGGACTGTTTCTGAGGATCCATCTCCTGTTTCGTTCTTTCATTGACACAGGGGGAACTTAAATCTGAGTCTTCTGCCAACATCTGATTTGCGCTTGTCATTTGTCGGGGACAATGGTCAGACAGAGAGGCTATTTACTTTAAGCAGCTCTATCGAATCTTCTTTCGTTGTAATTGAGGAAATATCTGAAGATGCTTCAGGTAGATCATTTGTTCTCAAAGTTCCGGATGGCAATGCATTTTACTTTTGGTGCTCAGAGAAATCAAAGCTCTTGGGAACTGAATTGCTTAGAAAGGTAAGGTTTGCATTTAATTATTGTGGGTACGCTCAATTTATGTGTTGACAACCCGCAGGAAAGTGCAAGTGAAAGATGTTCAGTTAGTTATGATGAACTTAAAGAGTGATTAGCTGTGGGGCATTTGTAAGTGCTTTATTGAGGAATAGCCGTTACCTTTTGTGTTGTTGGCACTATTATAAGTTGAAAAACCTATCCTGTTGTATGGGGGATGTGTAGCGCCTAAATGAAAAGGTTGAATCATGTCAAGTTTCTGTGGGATTGTCAATTTTCAACGGTCATAGTTTCTTTGAAAAGTTGGATGCTAATCATATATGTATTTCCTTGTTTTGCCATCACAGATGAGGGATTTACTCAATCAGAGACCTACCGTTGCTGAGTTGACTGGAATTGATGGGTCACGTCTTGAGTACTTTGCAATTCACCTTCGAGCATATCTAATGGGATCGGTTGTAAGTAAAAGCCAAGCTAGCTCTTCAGGCATACCAATCCTATCAGATGGTATTGGGACTGATGTTCCCAATGCAAGCGAAAATACACAATCGTTTACTTCATCTAAATCCCTTCGCCCCCCCTATGCCAGCAGTCAAATAGTAAAAGCTAATTCATGCCATCAAGGCCTCAGTCCCAGAGCAAGTTCGTTCAAAGAAGGTCTTGCCAGAAACTTGGCCACAAGGAGCACGAGGGAGAAGTTGAGGAAGCTTGGGGAGAATCACTTCGCAGCAGTTGACAACTTGTCAGCTGCTTTACCGATCGTTGCTGATACTTTCAATTCAAGTTCTTGCAACATCTTTCAAACAAAAGATTCACTGGAGAACAATTCCCTTGCTCCTTCCGATGTCCTGGAATCACTAGGGAAATTGACATTCCCACCCTGTTTAAGCACATCGTCTCAAGTCCCTTCTTTATGTCAACCCATTTTCTCCCCATACTACTGTCTGTGTCCTCCCGGGGCATCGACCCTGGAATACCCAGATCCACCTCCTGAACTTGCTTCTGCTTCAGATGGATTTTCGGTTCCATCTTTATCTTCCTTTCTACCTCCTGTACCTTCCAGTCTATTAATGGCGACACCACCTTTAAGCTTGGGAGACCTTCCTCCGCTAGATTTTCCAACTATTCTTCCAGACCCTTTGGCCTGTCTACCAAAGCCTAGTTCCCAACAAATTCCGACCTTTACACCTTTGATGTGCGATTCGATTGTTCATATTCCAGTCATTGATGTCTGCTCCGCAGGACAAGGTTACCTGGTGAGCGCGGGGCCCACCGTCACGACTGCCATTGGGCCCCTGAACCCGAATTTTGTGAGTCCATTGATTCCTGAGACGAGTTCGGCGGTTGAAGAGGGTGCGAGAGAAACTCTGCGCCTTCTGATTAGTGGTTCAAGCCCCACGATTACTCAGTCGATTAGCATGCTGCCTGTTGTACTGAGTGGCGCTGATGAGAAGCAAAGTGCAGTCGTTGCTGGAAGCAGGGGTCTGTACAGCGGGATAAGGGATATGGACGCTTTTTCGAGCAGAGGTCTTGCTGCCATGGGATTGTTCTCCCTGTCGGGTAGATCTGCAGTGGAGAGTGCGGTGAAGAGTTGTGATATCGTCAGCGGGATAAGGGATGTGGACGCTTTTTCGAGCAGAGGTCTTGCTGCCATGGGATTGTTCTCCCTGTCCGGTAGATCTGCAGTGGAGAGTGCGGTGAAGAGTTGTGATATCGTCAGCGGTTTAGATGTTCAGCTGAATGGATCTAGCAGCTTCGGCGAATCAAACGCAGATGTCGATGGTTCCCTTTCGGAGGACGCCGGGAAAACAGATTGAGGATGTTCGATGTGTCAGATGTGTCAGTCGTCGATTCGTTTCTGTTAGTAGGAAAGTGTAGATATATGCAGCAGGTTTTTCCGTATTTTAAGCGAAATAAGTTCCCCCAAATTGGGGCTTTTGCTGCCTTTGATGCTCTGTTTTCGTCTCTGTAGTTGGTGTCTTGAAAGTGTGGACGTTAAGGGCTGCTTTTGTTGTCTTGATAGCTGTAAATGGATATCGAGTTTGTTTTTCTTTTATAGCCCCCCTTATCTCCGTTGTATCTGGTGTGCATGTTGTTTCTCCGAACGGGTTACTTACATGCGAACGATATCCCTGCGCAGTTCAACCATAATCTTCTCTAAACCAGGACTAGGGACCAATACGATACGAGGTCATCGAAATTCTTTTATCAAGGTTAATGGCCGGAAAACCACAATCATTGCCCTTCAATTTACAGTATTTGCACCACCGTGGGTCGTTCCCAGACGACTCCTTCAAGGCCCTCCCCGACTCTAGAATAACCCCAGAACAACCGCGACTCCGCCGCAGCACGAGCGGGGGATCTCGACGATCGTCCCCATTTTCGTCCCCTTGCCTTAAAAGGGAGGCAAGGCGGGGATTATGTTAAGGAGAATCTCGAGGGACATAGGCATTATTGTGCTTCCGGAGTTTGCTCCTTTCTAGGCCACGTTATGGCATCTCGACGCGTTTAATGAATATTCTATCTAAAAAACAGCCTAGCGCCCCCTACCATCCGTCCCATAGGCAGCCGATCTAAGAGCGCGCCCCGCAACAAATCTCGATGCCGCTCTAATCTCCCTCTCCTCACATCAGACCCTGCTCAATTCGGATAGGATTTTCCGCAGATGGGGCCCCCGTACCCATCTCCTCAACCCCACCTTTTAACAATAAAATAAGAATTTTCTTTACGCAGTCCCCTAGCTCGTCCCAAATTGGCAGACCGCATCGAGTAGCTAACAGAAAAGAAAAAGCCTCAATCGAAGGTTGAAAGAAGGGCGAAAAACAGCCTTGTTTTGTGCGCATTATTGCTACACATCAGGGCAACAGCTAGTGGACGTGGTGAGTGACCGCCTTATTGTCAAAAGAGGGATGAGGACGTAGCACCAGCACACAACCATACACGTAGATTCTTTACTTAAAATTCCTCCCCCGCCCCCTCAACCCCAACCCCCCAACTTGGCATTAGGATATTTGCCCATTTGCTGCTCTGGCCACGATTCGCCGGGATGCTCTCTCTCTCTCGCTTTTGGCCCCAACAGCGACCCCTCCGCGCCTCCTGTGGATGGGAGCGGCAAATGATCTTATCTTGACCCGTGAGCCAGACGGAGTCAATTCGCAAGCTACCGGATCCGCACGTCATCCCCGGTTTCGGATCGGTCCGAGCGAGCTCGCGGGCGGGGCCCGCTTTTCGGGATCGCTAGCCGAGGGCCGTCCCCAGCGCGATCACGCGGCGCGATCGCGATGGCGATGGGCGAGTTGAGTATGCATTCGGGCATCCTCTTCTTTTGACTTCTTTACTTGTTTGGGTTCAGATTTTTCACCTCCCGTGTTGCGGTCGTATTTTAAAGTATAAGGCGCGGTGCACGAGCCCTTAAAATTATGTTTCCCTGTCAAATAAGGCACGACTAGGAGGAGATATCTATCCTGGCATGGGATGTGCACTAAATCTGCTAGATCTGCATCATATATATATATATATAATATATATTGTACCGAGTCAGTATCATATATATATATATATGTATATGTATATGTATATATAAATATGTACGAATGACATTTGTGGTTGACCTTGCAAGCCCACCTGCCCCGGAGAATCTCCATCGCATAGACGCCATTTCTATATTAACCGATTCCTTTCCGTTTGAGGAACCAAGACGATACTCCACTTCTACGTCGCTTAGAAATTTACGAGATATGATTCTTCTTGTCCATCTCGATTCGCCCCCGCCACGAATCCTTGTTCCCCTTTAAACATAAAAAAAAAAATATAACTCTAAGTGCTCTCGAGACATTGCATCGTATCTCCATTTGATTAGCCACGGAGTATCAAGTCTTACGGACATACTTTGTTGCTCATTCTCAAAGTAAAAAAAGAAAAGCCTAAGTAGAACTTTATTTAGATTTTCTTTTTTGGCTCGAGTTCCATTTTTCTCCGTGTATATATCTTGAAAGATTTATTGAGAGATCAATGACCTGAAATGACACGATTTATTAACCTATTCGAGTTTCCAATCGATAGTATTCCCTTGACGAGACCGTGAACTCTTTGTGTTCGTGTCATCATTTCACTTGTCAAGTGACGAGCGGTTTTCGAGAATCAGACATGGCGGCTACACTACACTTACGGGAAATCGAATCCATGGCAAGAAAAAAAAGAGGAAAATATCACAAATAGTTCCTAAACTTTCATCTAATGTTCAATTTCATTCCTGAACTTTTGATTTGCTCAATTTGGTCCATGAACTACCACTTAATGTGCACTCTCGTTCCTAGACTTTTAATTTGTTCAATTTGATCCCTAAATTATCAATAAATGTCCGATCTAGTCCTCGACTATTTGAAAATTGACCAATTTCGTCATTCCGTTAGTTAAAGTTAACGAAATTGGCTTCCATGGCTTTTGGTCTCTTAAATAAAAAATAAAAAATGACATGTGGAATATCCACATGGAAATTACCTTTAAAATAGGTCAAATTGTGGCCACCATCCAAAAAAAAGATACATAAACACTTATTCTCTCTGCTTGTGTGATCAGTGCTCTCATCTTTAGCTGACCCCTAATTTGTTGTTTTCCTTATTTAAGATATATATTGACTCATAATTCTAGTAATCCAACTTAGTTCCACGTCATCAATTAATGTTTCACGTCATCACTTAACGGTTTGAACAAACGGAAGGACTAGATGGAATATTTGTTAATAGTTTAGGGACCAAATTGAGCAAATCGAAAGCTCAAGAACGAAATTGGTAAATTTTCAAATAGTCAGGGACTAGATCGGACATTTATCGATAATTTATAGATCAAATTAAACGAATTAAAAGTCTAGGGACGAGATTGCATATTAAGTGAAAGTTTATGGATTGTTTGTGACATTTTCCCAAAAAAAAAGAAGAAGAATAAAACGTTTAAGGGCACGATGATCAATAGTCCAAAGAAGCATTGTTATCTCTTCAAATAGATTTTCAGGTGATGAGTCCCATCTAATTCCTTTTTTTTTGGCTTGAGTTTCATCTTTCTCCACATATATCTCGAAAAGCTTTACCAAGAAATGCACCGATCAGTTATCCAAAAGGGCATGGCTTTTAAACCTTTTCGAGTTTCCAATCGACAATATTCCCTTGACGAGACCGCGAACTTGTTATGTCCATGTTACCATTTCGCAGTTTTTTGAGAATTCGACGCGGCGGCTACGCGGCACATCACAGGAAACCGAATCCGCGGAAAGAAAAACCGAATAAAACGTGCGAGGGTACGATTATCACAAGGCCAAAGAAGCATCATCATCTGTTCAAATGGTTTGCAGGTGACGAGTCCCATCTAATTCCTGTGGGTGGTGGTGGTGGTGGTGTTGGTGTTGGTGGTGGGGCGTTGATGGATCTTGGAGATGCATAAGTACACGGGGCAGTTCTCTCTCTCTCTCTCTCTCCGGCTTCTGGCAATAGCAAAATAGCAAAATAGCAATGGAGGGAGCTTTGACTTTCAACGGTCGGTGATTGGATTTTACAGCTGTCGAACATGATTTTCTTTGCTGGTCCGCTTTGGTCCGTGGAAAAAGCTTTCCCTTCCCACGATGCCGCCCACATCCGTCCGTCCACCCAATCTCCCCCAGTAATTTTCCATGACGCAATCCAGAAATTGGCCCTCGCCGGAATCTCATTCTCATCAGGAGAGTATCCTTGGCCCCCCAAAAAAAAAAAAAAAAAAAAATCTGTCCTTTTCCCTCTTTCTATTTTTCCCTTTTGCGGAGGGAGTTGTATTGGATAAGCTGGCCGTATGTTCGAAGGCTTGTAAACTCTTTCAAAAGATTTTCGGCGCACACGGGTTAGATGCAATGAATTCCATGTTCCGGATGTACTGTACCTATACGCCCGCTCGCATGCTCGGTGCACCTTAAAATGTTTCCGTCACTTCAACCCTAACGAGGCGTGATAAATCCGCAGTTCCGTCTTTATTTTAGATTTTTCTAACCAAAAGTAAGCCGGCAAGCACTGTGGCTAAACCTGCGACCTCGCGATCGAAAGATACCCGAGTCATCTAGTCGGACGACCCATCATGGTTCCACGCATTCATTTCCCATGTTGAATATGCAACCTCGTCCTGTTCGACAATCAAGACTTTCCCCCACGTTCAACCGTCGCCGATATCGTGGAATGAATGAGGACGCGGTTCCGGATCGAGAATCAAATGTCAAATCATCGCGCCCACCTTTTACGTTTTATCCGTTTACCGGCTTTCACATAAAACCACGACTCCCAAACGTCAAGGAAAGCAGAAAAGGCGTTGCGAATTCGATGTCCCTCGAAGCTCCGAATATAGAAGGAGGAGAAAAAAAAACGAGCGTACCGAGAAAAACGAAGCGCGAGAAATCGTCGTGGGATTTCGACGCGCCGAGGAAACGCTGGCGACACGAAATCAAGAAACAACAAAAGAGATCAGAGGAAGCGAGGAGCGACACTTTAGGACCGTTAAAAAGCAGAGGAGATAGAGAGAGAGAGAGAGAGACAGGAAAATGAACAAAAGAAATCCAATCATGAGGCGACACCAAGACCAACTACCGTCCCACACCGCACACTGCCAACATTCGTCACAATAATAATAATTTTTCCTTAATTAATCGAATAATTCTAATTAATTGAGTGGTGATTTTAATAATTTGGAGAAGAGAGCTTTTCCTTCGCTTGCCCCTCCTCCTCCTCTCCTCCCTTCATTTCCTTCCCATCTCCCGAGTCCAACTAAAAATGTGACGTCGATCGGGGGCTTTTGCCCCCATCAAATCCGGTGCCTCCCTTTTGTCGTTTCCTCCTCCTCTGCCTTTCTTACATTCCCCCACCACCCATTAACATATTAATAATCATCATCAATTAACAACATTAACCACACACAAAAAAAAAAAAAAACAACAAATTCCAAATTTTCCTTTTGCTTTTCTCAATAATTGTTTTCAACCCTCCCTCCCTCTCTCTCTCTCTCTCTCTCTCTCTCACTTTCGTCCTTTTTTTTTTTTTTTTTTTCTTTTTCTAGGGTGATTGAGAGCCGCATTCTCTCTCTCCTCGCAATAAAACTGTCCCAACTGTCGCCGTGTGATGCAATTTATTCCTCAATCCCAACCGTCCGTCCCGCTCCCCACCACCCCCCATCTCTCTCTATACACTCAGCAAGCTCGCGTACACATCAGTCGTTGTTCGTCGAGCCCCTCCTCTCATCCTCTTTTTTTCCCGATTGCTCTCTCCTCCCTTCTCCACTCCTCTTCTTCCTTCTTCCCGATACCCTCCGTACGCTCCTCCCTCCTCCCTCCATCTTCATCTTCTTCCTCCCTCGTCAAGATTCCCTTTTTCTCTCTCTCTCTCTACTTTCTCTCTCTACTTTCTCTCTCTCTCTTGATTCGAGAGCAGTGTTAAGGAAGGGAGGGAGGGGGGGTTCTTTTCCGCGCTTCTGCTCGCGCGTCCTCGCTCGAGGCTTTCCGCTTCCTTCTTCCGGACGCGCCCATCTTTTCGGCCCCCTTTTGAGAGGTCGGGTCTTTTCCGTCCCCGGTCGATGGATCCGGCCGCCGGCTCCGGCTCCGGCTCCGGGCTGATCCGATTAGGGTTCTTGGCCGGCTCCGACGAGTGAGCTGTCGCCCGCCTCCTCGCGGGCGGTTTCCGGCGGCTGGTTTAGGGTTTCGCCTTTTCCTGTTTTCCTTTTTCCGTTCTTGAGAGATAGAGATAGAGAGAGATAGAGAGAGGGGGGAGTTGATGGAGGATCGGAACGCGAGGAGGCCGGGCAGCCCGGGGCTTTCCGACGTCGTGTTGACCTGCGTCATGCCGTACATCGACGACCCCAAGGATCGGGACGCGATTTCCCTGGTCTGCCGCCGCTGGTACGAGATTGACGCCCTCACGAGGAAGCACGTCACCATCGCCCTCTGCTACACCACCAGCCCCGATCGGCTGCGGATGAGGTTCAGGCACCTCGAGTCGCTCAAGCTCAAGGGGAAGCCGAGGGCCGCCATGTTCAATCTCATACCCGAGAATTGGGGCGGGTACGTGACTCCCTGGGTGACCGAGATCGCCCGGTCTTTCGATTGCTTGAAGTCGCTTCACTTTCGGCGCATGATCGTGGAAGATTCGGACTTGGAGCTGCTCGCCAGGTCGCGGGGACGCGTTCTGCAAGTGCTCAAACTCGACAAGTGCTCTGGTTTCTCGACGGACGGGCTTTTACACGTGGGGCGTTTGTGCAGGTAATTGAACTGACTATGCCCTTGTGTAGTAATGAAAGACTTGCAACTGCGGTACCCTGTTGATTTGCTCATTGAATTTTGCGTCTTTCGGTTGTCGATGAATTTATGTATGGTGCATTTGTGAAGTTCTTTCGTAAGTTCATGGCTTTGTTTTACTCCATAGTATTCTTTTCTAAAGGAATAACTCAAGAGATGGTGGCGATGTCTTGGTTTATGCACTTCACGTGGTTCTTATGTAATGCTTCAATTAGACTCCAGTGTACCCGAGATGTGTCGAAGTGCGGATTCTTCATCTGTTCGTATTCTGTCTTGAGATTCTGGTTAACTTTTAAGATGGAATTTGATTGTTGCTCCATGCTGGAGATGATGGAATCTTAATTTCGACAGGTAGTTTGTAGAAAAATCATAAGGATCGACCATAAACCTGAGGCGGAGCGAATTATTAAAAAAGGAAAAAAAAAAAAGATGGATGACAAAAGCTTAACTGACAGAGAGAGGGAGAGAGAAGGACAACTAGACAGTAACGATAGAAAAGCTAAGAATTGCGGAAAGAGGCAATTTGGGCGAGCTGTCTCTTGTGAAGATTCTGCCCATTGTGTCATTTCTAAGCTTCTAATGAAGAGTTTCACCTTTGCATATTCAGTCAATTCTGTTTGCCCTTACCTTTTGTTCTCTTCACAAATTTCCCCTTTTCATGTCGTGCATGATTACTGATTGCTATTCATATATTTTAAAGTGGCTTCTGCTTTTATGAGCAATCACAGGTGTGAATGAAGGACACGTTTATGTATATAGAACAGGTGGACATGTAGGACGATAACTATTTTTCATTTGGAGGAGATAAAAGAGTTTCACCTTTGCGTATTCAGTCAATTCCATTTGCCCTTGCGTTTTGTTCTCTTCAAAAAATTTTCCCCTTTTCACGTCATGCATGATTACTGATTGCTATTCATATATTTTAAGGTGGCTTCTGTTCTTATGAGCAATCAGAGATGTGGACATGATAAGTGTGTGAATGAAGAACACGTTTATGTATAGAGAACAGGTGGACATGTAGGACAATAACAATTTTCATTTGGAGGAGGTGAGGTATTGTGAAGAGGGAAAAAAAAGATGACAACGGTCTTATTCTCGGAGACTGACTCCCTGGTTCCTAGTACAACGGGAGATCAACTAGTCGAAGGAGTTTCTTACAACCAAAAGAAACCTTGATGCATGATGTAAAATCACCTGAAAGAGATGTGAGCGCATTTGTTAGAGACGCAATGAGAAATAGCAGTCTAAATTGTTAGTTTAAGGATGCTTCAAGGCCATGCTAAAGCATAGTATCCCTCTTTGGAAGCTATGGTGTTGAAGTCTGTGGAAAAATGTGATTCTTCACTACTTAACATCATTTAATCTCCAGTAGAGGAACATAACAAGAGAAAAGATATATATCAGTTTGACACTTTTCTATTATGTCGAGTCCCATGGTTTCTGGGTTCACTCACATTTATTGTCTGTTTCCGTTTTGTCAAGTATGAAGTGACATTATTGCTGTTAACTCTGATGCATTGTTCGAGTCCTTATTGCCTGGAACATGTTACTCAAAGAACATTTATGCTTCTGAGTTTGCACTTTAGATATGGCAATTCAAATAAAAACAAGCTTTTAACATAGTCATCTACGACCGTGTTATTCCTTTTTCTTTTGTCTTTTTTTGCTTTTATTTTCGTGTCAAGATGGATGTGGTCCACATGTAAATGGAAGGATTTATTTACATCATTTTCTCACAAGCTATGCCATCTTTATTCCAGGAATTTAAGAACCTTCTTTTTGGAAGAAAGCACAATCATTGAGAATGATGGTGCGTGGCTTCATGAGCTTGCTCAGAACAACACCGTCCTCGAGACTTTAAATTTTTACATGACAGAGCTATCCAGATTTAGTGTCCAGGACCTTCAAATTATTGCCAGAAATTGTCGATCATTAACATCTGTGAAAATTAGCGATTGCGAAATTCTGGATCTTGTGGCTTTCTTTCAAGATGCAGCTGCTTTAGAAGAATTTGGTGGAGGCCTTTTTAATGAGGAACCAGAAAGGTATGCTGCTTTAGCGTTCCCAGCAAGATTATGCCGTTTGGGTCTAACCTACATTTCAGAGAATGAGATGCCTATCGTGTTCCCTATCGCATCTCGGCTAAGGATGTTAGATCTTCTCTATGCATTTCTTAGCACAGATGACCTCTGCTTGCTGATTCAGCAATGCCCCATCTTGGAAGTTCTTGAGGTAAGATTACAAACTCCTCTCTGTATCTTTTTACTGTTGTAACAATAAATCTTTGCATGGGCTCTCACTCTCTAGTCTCTAGCAATATGCACCTTTGCCTTTGGTAGTCTTGGAGTCTGTGACGTATATTACAGGAGAGAGTCAAAAGATCTTCCCCAAATTCCTCCTTATCAACACTTTGCAGCCTCTAGTTTCAAACTCCTACAATCTGCACACCTATGTTCTAAAATACGTACACTTTAAATCCCACAATCTTTATGAAGTTAGAAAAGGTAGGTTTTCTTTGAAATCTCAGGTTGTAATGTAGAGTCTTGATAATAGAGGATGAAGTGTGGGTTTTAAATCGAAGGGTGGAAATTTGTAGCTAAAAAGATAGTCAAGGATGGCTGTGGTATTTTTCTCACTCTATTTAGGCTGTCATAACATTTCAATGAAAACCTTTTCTGGAGAACAAGCCATCACTTTCTGCAATTGGTGTTGTAGTCACTGTTCACTGTTTTGGTCTTACAAGTTTTAACTTATTGTCTAAGCTTCTACTGTTCTCAGGCAGAAGATTTGTAAGGAGTATATATATAGAATGGGAAGAAGGGAGGATTGTCATGCTTAATGTACTTTAGTGGAGTATTAAATGAGTGTCAAATTTGGATGAAATCCTGACATGTTCTTTGTTCTTTATGGGCAGACAAGGAATGTCATTGGAGACAGAGGATTAGAGGTTCTTGCTCATAGTTGTAAAAGGTTGAAGAGGCTTAGGATTGAAAGAGGTGCTGATGAGCAGGGTATGGGGGATGAAGGAGGCCTTGTTTCGCAAAGAGGATTAATTGACTTGGCTCAGGGCTGCCTAGAACTGGAATACCTGGCTGTTTATGTATCTGATATCACAAACTCATCCCTCGAATGTATAGGAACTTATTCGAAGAACCTTTGTGATTTCCGTCTTGTTCTACTTGACCGCGAGGAAAAGATAACTGATTTACCCCTGGACAATGGTGTGAGGGCTCTTTTAAGGGGATGTGAAAAGCTAAGAAGGTTTGCTCTTTATCTGCGGCCTGGAGGCTTGACGGATGTGGGTCTTGGTTACATTGGGCAGTATAGCCAAAACATAAGATGGATGCTTCTTGGATATGTGGGAGAGAGTGATGAGGGCCTTAGGGAGTTCTCCCGAGGCTGCCCGAGTTTGCAAAAACTTGAAATGCGGGGATGTTGCTTTAGCGAACAGGCACTGGCTGATGCTGTGATGCGGTTGACTTCTTTGAGGTATGTCTGGGTGCAGGGGTATAGAGGATCTGAGACCGGTCGAGATATTCTGGCGATGGTCCGTCCCTTTTGGAACATCGAGTTGATTCCTGCTAGAAGAATATCTGTTGCCAATCAGAATGGGGAAAACGTGCTAAATGAAGACCCAGCCCATATACTTGCATATTACTCTCTAGCAGGACCAAGAAGTGATTGTCCTGACAGCGTTATACCTTTGGCTCCAGCAAGGCTGGTTACCACGTAGAGCTGTATATACACCCTTTTGCCGAAGATGTCTTTTATCTTCTTAAGTGCTCTAGACCCCCTGTCATACGGTTCTGTATTTTATCACTCCTCCCTGAGAAATTTCTCCTCTTGCTTTACTTTTCGTCTTCCGTTTGTTGGAATTCCTTCTTTTCTCTTTTATTTTTGTTGCAATAAGATTGTGTACTTTGTAACCATGTAAGAGGTCTGCATCTAATTCCATCTGTTGTACAGGGCAACTAGTGTACGGTTTTTCTGCCACACTTTTGTGACTTGTTTTTGAATGGTTTTGGTAGTTCAATTTCAACTATTTTGAGGTGATTGCATTGGGTAATCTTTGAAGGCAAACGGGCAAACAAATTGGATGGGGACGACGATTTGATTTCTGAGTTACGAAATGCTGCTGTCACATTTCTTGTCTGATCTTTTGTCGATGGTCCTCACGGAAAAGCAATTTTCATCGGTAGGTGGGCGATGGGGGTGGCAAGTGTGCTCTTGAGCAAGCTTTACGCCGCCTTGTGAAGTCTGGAGCGTACTGCCGGTGTTATAGACGAGGCTTCATGAAAATATATGCTATTCATAGAAAGAATCCACAAGGTTCTTCTACAGCTGCCGTCACTGGCAGGTGGTCACCACACGCTATAAATGGCATCAATAGTATGGTCCATCAGGGTCAGCAAGGATGATATCTGTAACCCTATCTTAGTATATCACTACTTGGCAGCGGGATGAAACCGATTTCAGTCTTGAGCGTTGTATAATTAAGAAGTCTCCACACTTTCTCTGGTAATGTTGCGATACAATTTGCAGTTCAGCCGATATGGATCTCTCTCAATCTCGATTCTCAATATGTAACCTGCAAATTACGGAACTTGTTTTGCCTGAGCATACAGTTTCTCGGAGCAAAGGCATGACTTTTCCTACTAAAGGATGGAGCTTTTTAGAACCATATAACAGAAATTGTTCCACAGGCAAGCATAGGGACATATCATAGTCCAAGAGGTACCTGATTATCTCCGCGTCTATGATATTTACTAAAGCAATATGAACGTTGCAACCCAATAATAGTACATGCTAATGGAGATTTCCTCTTTTCTTTGTCGTACAAAATGAGTGGGAGGAAGTAAAGTAAACTTTTTATCTTTGTTTGTGATGCTCAGGAGTAAGATCAGATCGGCATAGTTTCCTTGGGAACTTCCAAAGCGAACATTCCCGTTACACAAAGAATGTCATTATATCTTGAACATTTGAATGCAAACCCACAAGAGGAGAGGTCGATGCAAGTTCAGATTGACTGATAATACCGCCCCAATCAACAGAAAGAAAAGGATAATGGCAGTCTGTACAGAACAGCCAAAGTGTCCGGCGTCTTGCATGTATTAGGGTCCATGCCTAGAACAAAACCAAGTAGCTGAGATAAGTAAGTTCACAGATGCCACGATCGTTTCCCACTGCACAACATGATGAACATAGATTTCGCAAGCCAGGAAGTGAGCGCGGTAATTTCTGCTGGTCAGGGTCTGGGAAGGATGATGCCATTTCACGTCAACCACGGTCCATGAGTCAGAATAATCACATATTGCTTCTTGTTCTTTGGATGATGAACTCGGTATCAGATCCTCATAATCGCAAATTCACAAATGTAGAGAAATTACAAAGCTTTGTCACTACGGAATCTTCAGGTCCCCTTTGAAAGGATTGATTCCACGCACACGGACTTCTATTTCCAAACCAGCAACTCTTTCTCTGCTTAGTAATTTCTTCTTTCACGCATGCCAGAGAGTAACTGACAATGCATGTCGTCGAATGTCGCTGTAAGGACTAAATTCCATCCGATTCCCTCGTCTTATCTCTGATCCTTGAATTGGGAGATGGTCGTCCCATTGAGGGTCTTCCAAATTTCTTAGATGTGCTGCACTAAACAAAATCTTTTCGCAAATTTGACTCTCTTCAGTAATCAAACTCATCATCGTGGTTTCGCCTTCCGGATGAAAGCTATGTATCTAATCTTAGCAATTATCGGTACTTATCAAATGGCCTTGCGTACGGAGAAGGCACCTGTTAACTAGTATGCGGAAGGCTTTAAGGAGATCAAATCTGCATAAAAGTGTCTATGCATTCTCATTCTTTACCGTCTGAATCCGACAGCAGCTCACAGTATTTAATACGACCTTGATGTGGCAATAGCATTATCTTGTCCAGTGCAAAATAGTTTTCTCATCCACCCCTGCGACCCGAGGAGGTTAGTTGATTGCAGATAAACCGTGAATGGAAGGGGAGAGGAACACCTCCCCTGTTGGTCCTATTCCAGTGGAACCTTTGCTTATCATCACAATAGCTAATGGATAAGCAAGTTGTGGATAAGTTACTGTCTTGGCAAAGTTTTGTATACCCGATCGTTGCCAGCTTTGAAGGATGACCATCCCTTTACAGATCGGTGAAAATAGCTTTATCGTCCTAATGAATGAGTCCGCTAATGAAGACCCTTAAACATGTCTAGTACATGTCCATCAAGAAGATTTAAATATCTACAATTAGAATAAGGGTGATAGCTTTCCTTTCTGATATGTTCTCAGTGTAAACTACGGAAAAATGACCTTGCAGGCTTAAAAATAACGAAGGGATAATGTGGTGGGAAAAGATTTTATATGCACAACTTACGGAAAGGCATCCCATGTTGAATTTAATAAGCTGAGGGGTTTTGTCATCTCTTGGAGGGAAAGGGAAAAGAGGGTGTAGATCAGTTTGTAATTGTGGGCTGCTGATGCTCAAATTACTTGAAAACTTTAATGCATGTTGGGCGATTTCTATGGGGACACGATGATAGAATTGGTAACGACTTTCTAATTAAAATTCCAAGTTTCATTCTCTCTTATCAATTATGGTTAGAGTTTCCCCAATTTTCACTCCTTCGGAATTAAAGGACCACGCCTTAGGATGGTAAGTTCCTCTTTTGCCTAATTTTCGAGCTATTAAATTAGTGTACTCTCTAGAAAATCAATCGCTTAATCTCGGGCTGTTCAAGAAGGATTGCTTTCATCGAAAGAATAGTTTAACTATTGCAATATCTTTGCATCACCTTAATTTGCTTTAATAGAAGTGCTTGTGATCAGTGCTCCAACTTTAAAGATGCAACTCTGAAGTCACCCCTTTCAGAAAGAGGAACCATAATGATAATCTTTCAGATAAAAGCAGAAGTCAACATGAACTTGTCCACCTCTATGAGAAGCATTTGCAATACCAAACATTGTGGAAATACTAAGAGCCTTATTCTAAACCACAGCTGGAGCTTAAAAGGCAAAGAATTAAGAATCACAGAAGAAAGCACATGATGGATACAGAGACTGATGTGAAAAGTTGCAAACAGAGGGCACTCACTACTCATGCTGATGCAACAGTCTTTCCACCATCGATGACTTAATTGGCACAAGGAGGAATATCAATTTAAAAGGAGCAAATGCGGATTGGACAAGAAAAGGGTAACCTAAAAGAATCATTTTGGTAGTGTAATTGTTTTTTTTCTTACGTGGACCGTCCTATATTCCTAGATGGATTGGAGCATGTGATGCTCAAGCAAAGTGGAATGCAGAGTCAGATCCGACTGAGCGACGCCATGGCACAGTCAAGTTGGGCCATATTGGTGCCAATTAGATTTGACGGGCAAAAGAGGATGAAAGGAAAAGGTGGGCAGTGAGATGCTGAGGAATGAAAAAAGGAGTGACCTGTGAATCAGCAAAGTTCGGCCAATGTGATCGTCTGATACGGCTTTGCATTTGCACGGGTCCAACATCAACAAAGGCATTCACACTAGCAAAACAGTTCCAATCCTGGCCTCCATGACAATTTTAACCCCTCAGCACTCTTAACTTCTTTCAGGACTATAAATCCCTTATATTCGGGTTCTGTGTGATCTAATAATATTGAATGGACGATCTTCAGACTTTCCTAGGGTCGTCAAGACAACAGGCAAACCATGTTCTTCTGATTAAGAGAGGAAAACTTAATCTTGTACACTGAAGATGGAAATACAGTTCGAAGCTAATCAAGTTTAAACAAGAGAGATCCAAGCCATCACCTCATAATTCTAGACGCATTTCCCGCTCCTGCAATTATCACATAAACGAGGAAATGGCAGAGCATCCCATTCAACATTCCCAACTACCGGTCATAGGACCCTTTAAGAGATTAGTCTCTAAATAGGACTTCAAATCCTTAATAGAGGGCCAAAATTAAGTCAAATCTCTCCTTTTATTCCACAGTTACAAACCCAGAGAGACATACATCAACATTTTTTGTTCTTTTCATTCATGAGTACTTAAATATCACATAAGCAACAAGCTACGAAATGTACAGAAGATCACTAGTCATAACATTCGATCCTGTCATCCCTGAATTTGATGTCTCGAAGAGTGAATTCCAATCAATGAACTGCGGAACCCTGCACTTGGATAAACACCGTCCGGATTATCCTTTTCCTGCCATCTCTTTCCATTCAGACCAAACCCATACGCGTCTGGCATCAATAGATGCCCATGGCTCGAGTCAAAAAACATAAATCCTCCATAGTTAGGGAGACTATGGTCAAGGGCCAGCTCTGGTGCACCGATGAGCTTCTGCTGTGAGGAAAGCGCATTGAGCTGATCCAAAGAGGAAACCCTATTATTCTCGGAAGATGAAGCCGGGTCTGTGAGATTAACTGTAGTTATGTCATGTATACTTGGTCTCCTCTTGTCTTTCACACCAGAAACCTGTCTCATGAAGTACTTCTGAGCATGGCTTGCGACTTGAGTGGGTGTCTTTGACACCACAAAGTTCCGTGAGATGTTTCTCCAGTCCCCTTTGCCGTACTTGAGGAGCCCCATCAGGAACCGCCTGTTATTTCAGCGTCAAGCTTATTTGTCAAATTCTAAAGACGGCATTAGTGGCTGAGAAGCATGGTGAATGTCTTCATAAAGCAATCGCAACCTCCCATGACGAGAACTCCCCGTACACACAGGCTGAGAATACCCTACATCTCTATAGGGAACTGTTTTTTGCTTGGTTTAAATGCTGATTAACATCTGAGTCACCATCAACTATAAAGTACAGATTTGGCGATAAGGTAACACAAGCATAATGAAGCCCAGTAATGATCTATATCAAAAACCTTTGTCCCTTCACTATCCTCCTTACTTTCTCTATGCCTTAAAAAGAGCAACTTTGTGAGGTTCATATCAGTCATGATGTTCAAAATGCAGCTACTTGATAACCCAGCAGCCGTACACTTCCAATAAACTTCTGAAACTCCTTATTTGTTTTCAAAATAGGAATCATCACCACTAATTATCAAGCAGAACTCTAAGGAGAGTGCTTTCATGAGATCATAAAGATGAAACCACCAGCAGTAACAAAAGTATGCAAACTTCCAGCTTACGACATATGTCAACAAAAAACAGGCGGCCAGTTCTATAAAATCACAGCATAACAGGCAAAGACGTTCTCAAGAGAATTAGATACCGTGACAACAACTTGTCGAACGAAGTCGATGTTCTTCGGGAAAAAAAAGGAACTAACCTGTGCTCCTCCTGCGTCCAAGGCACTCCCTTCTTTCTTTCGTGATCGGCTCCGCGGCCAGCCGAAGATTTCTTCCTACACGCATCGAAATCCCTTTCATCGAAGGACTCCAGCGCGAAACTCGAGCACAAGTACCCGTGAATCGGGTCCCGACCGGCCTCGATTTCGCACACATCCTCTTCCAATTCCCTGTACTTGTTCGCCACGTCCAGAACCGACTTCCCAACGATCGCGGCGATCTTATCCCACCGATCGGGCGTGTCCTTATCGTGTATCGCGAGCGCGCTCTCGAACCTCTTGTTCTCTTCCTTAGTCCAGCTGGTGCTGAACCAAGCGGAATTGGACATACAGGAAGGTGGGAACAGAGTCTCCATTGCCACTGGTCGTAGTACTCTTCGAAATTCGCCTCCAAAATAAAGACTTGGGATTCCACCGAGAGAATGCGGAGAATTTCCACGACTTATAAAGAAACGACCACAGGGTTGCTTACTGGAAACAGGAATCTCCCCTTTATTCTCGATCTTGAGAATTCAAATTCAAATTCTAATGTGGAAGATCAAATTTTTCTGAATCAAGCAGAATCTAGAAAGGGGAGGGAGAGAGATATGATCAAGAGGGAGGCCCGGGCAGGGAAAGTTAAATAGTGAGGAGAGGTGAAGGTAGGATCTCGCCCACCCTTTCAGCAAAAGCAAACGCTCAAATTGCAACTCCTCGGAGCATAAAAAAACAAAACAAACAGGAACCCAAGCGAGGAAAAGGACAAAACGACCCAAAAGAAAAATCACAACCAGAAGATTAAAGAGAGATGGTGGTGGACGGACGGGGATGGAGAGAGAGAGACCCCAGTTGAGCAAAAAGAAAGGGTCGGCCGAGGAGAGCGAGAGATAGAGAGAGATAGAGAGAGATTCCTGAAGAATCAGACACGAGGAAAAGCAAAAGGCGCGGGAAAAAAGATGGGATTTTTATTGTTCCCCTCCCCCCTCCCCCCTCCTCTCTCGCTCCGTTGCTTTGGAGAGAAGGAAAGAGCTTAAAGCGGATCGATATAAGAAGATGGGGTCATTGGCTCCGCGGCGTTCTCCACTGTAAATTTCCGACCTTGATAATAAGTTCGATCGTGGGGATGACTGCTGCGTCCGAGCTCAGCAGTGTTCGGTCGGAAAAAGGCGACCAACAGTGGAGGCCGAGGTGGCTTGCTTTTCTTTTTCTTTTTTAATGATTGGCGTGCGAGCGTGCGAGCCAGGATCTCCGTACGACGCCATCGTCTATTCCCATCTTTGGTTAAAAGCGGGGAGATTTTACCCTTCCAATCATCGCAGCAGATCGGGAGAGATGCTTTTCGAGATCGCCCCACCCCCTCCCCCAAAAAAAAAAAAAAAAAAAAGAAGCCTATATTCTGATTTTCTCAAATCTTGGACTTTCGTGCATATATATAATTGTATAATAATTATATGAAAACGTTTTTTTTTTTTTTTTTTTTGGCTACTTATGGGAACTCTAGCAAATCTCTTGTTTTTCTCTAATTCACCTTCTCTGATTTTTTTATTATGTGAATTTTGGCCGTAGGTCTCTACCCCATGTCCGAGAATTAAATAATTATGTAATTAGTTATGGTTCTTATCGTTGGATAAGGATAGGTAGCTTTGATGACATTGAAAAGAAATTACTTATCAACTCAGTGTTTTAAAGATCTCGCGATAGAGTATACTTTTTTTGTTTGCCGGAACAACAAAGCATGATGACTTTTTTGTAATGATCGGATACATAATCATAGATAACTTTGATGAGTTTTTTTTTTTTTTTTAGTTATACTCGAGAACTACATGTCAACAAGCATGAAAACTAAAATTAAAGGTGTGTTATTCTAAAATCTTAAATTATTAAGATGCGGTTAAAAATGTTATCGGGAACGACTATCGCTCTACTCTATAATCAACGAGAATAATATTCGAATTAAGATAACATAAAAAAAAAAGGAGTCTCGTTATGGTGGTTTCTGGTTTTATTTCATTCAATGATACATAGAGGAAACTGTCGATATCTTTTACGTTTAGTTTTAATATTATTTCTTTTAATTTTTTTAGGGGCCGACGTGTATAGGTCCACTTCACTCGTTCGAATTAGATCCTTTATTACCCTGAATTTTATGCTTTGAAAATGGGGAATGAGTATCCACACGGTACAATTCCAAGATCAAAAAGGAACCACTTGGCCTGATTGGACCGACAATGTGCCACGATCCTCCCAGACGGAATAATTCTAATTTGGACTAAACTCCCCATCTTTGTCAACTGGACATTCATTCCCCGTTTGACTCCCTTTGACTTCTCTTGGTTGGTGTGATCGTGAGATCTCCTAACAGAGAGTACTCTCCACTCCAATTCATCGGTCTTCCCTTTGATTTATAGGTGGAGATATGCCACTAAAAGGTCTAGACGACTTTTTAGAAAGAGCTTCTCGTCCATTCAAAATTTCTATATTGGAAGTTGCGAAATTTCAGGAAGTTAAGCGACTTCAATCCTTCAATGAGAATGATATGATATTACACGAAATTTATCTGAGTAACGACAAGGACAAATATGCTTGAGCATATGCTATTTAAATAGATATGGACGCTTGACTTAGTTCAAAGACAATGAATTAACCTTCAACCCACCCCACTAAATTTTAAAAACGAAGAAGAATTCTTTAATGCTCTGTTTTTTGTGTTTTCATCATGAGGTCTCAATCTCTTCTTCAGACACTCCCAAAGTCTCCTGGCCCGACAGTGCAGCCCCGCTGATTGGTCAAACTGTCCATTCTCAAACCACCAAATTGGAAAGCCCACCCCACAAAATTTTCCTAACATTTCGGAAGGTCAGCAGGAGGAGGCAAAAGGGACTCGTTTGGGCCATCACCATCTTCCACAATGAACACCATCTTCAGTCCCCATGTTGTGTGCACTTCCAAATGGCAGTGCAGAAACCAAACACCTGCAATTCCATTGGGAAAAAAAAAAGGTGGGCATAGATTCATCGGGCTCTAAAGGAAATGGGTCACTGTGGAATAGCCTATAAATTGACACTAGTCCAATCGTATTCTAAATTGAATATGTCATATTGACTTGAGATGAACGCTTCCCACTTCCTCCCATACTAAGAAACTGCACGAGTTGCTGTCTCCTTTTCATGAAAAGGACTTGTTTTCTAGTTCCATCCACAAAAATGGAAAAAAAAAAAACCATTTCCTTTCACTAATGTTAAGCCAAAATCAAATTCGACGGCTGAATTGAGAGTCATGTGCTCCTGTTTAGAAAATAATCAGAAACAGGATGTCTACCTGGATTATCTGCTCTGAATCTGATCGCGGTCCACCCGGCGGTAGGCACTCCGATTGTGTTCCTCTCGATCGGGTCGACCAGATTGAAGTTCTTGGGGTCCTCATTCGGGTCGAAATTCCCCAAGCCTTTCCCGATGGCAAAAAAGTTGAAACCGTGCAAATGAGTAGGGTGGTTCTCGGGTGCTATTATAGAAGTGCCCTGAAGAACAACCTGAACTGTCGAGTTGTATGCAAGCTTGTAAACTCGCGTCCCGTTTGTCGTCTGCATGTTACTCGGAGGGGTCCCCGTGTAATTGAATGGCGTCGGGGGGTTTCCAGGGAAATCATCGGTGTAAACCCCTTTGATCTTGTAGTAATGTGCTTCGAGGATGTCGGTGCTCGGCATCACGAAACTCACATTGTTCAACGCTGCGACCAGCTTGCTCCCGTTGGCACAGGTGGGACACGGGTTCACTCCCACGCTCATTGTGATGAAAAGGGAATGATCGACCGTCAACGGGACTTTTGCAGGGTATTGCTTCGAATTGAGGCTCCGAAGCGAGTTAATGAAGCTGAATTCAACCGAGGTGGCATTGATGGCAGGAATGCTGGCTTGGACCGTAGGAGCAGAGGCCAGGGTGCCCGTGTATTGCACAATCCCAGTTGCGGTCAAATTGTCGACTCCAACAACAGTGTCCATGAAAGGAGAGATGGCCACAATGTAGCTCCCGCCACTCTTGTCGGCAGCTAGGAGGGCGTTGGTGGTCTGTCCAGGAGCGATAAATATCGTGTCGATGCTGAAGGGTTTGGTGTAGGATGCATCGACTTCGACCACAGTCAAGTTGTGCCCCGCGATCTTGAAGAAAAGCTCATCGTTCACTGCAGCGTTCACGATCCGCAGGAGATAGGTCTTGCCACTTTCAACCTGGAGTGTATGGCCTGACAAGTTCAGAAAGCCGAAAATAAGACGGTAGCCCAGTATTCTATTGGTTGATTGTAGTGCAAGTTAATGAGCTTTTCTGGGGTTATTCCAATCCGAATTTCGCTAAAACAGAGGCTATTCGCATCTGTAAGTTTGATTTCGAGTTTGATACAATTGAGTTGAAACCGGATGTACGAGATAATGTATACCCCATTTTCAGTACCCTGAGAAGAGCAATTAGGCAAAGGCCCCGGATATCCATTGATGGTGTGAGAATCTGATGTATTTGGCGGCATCCCTGATTGTACTGACTGACTGAGCACGAGCTCGGTATCGCCTTTCCACCATTCACCTGTGAGTTTTCGCAAGACACGAAGACATAATTTCAGCCAAAATTAGCAGTGCGATCTCAGAGAAATTGCGGGCCGAGAGCAGCCTAAGTTAAGGCTCTTAGGACAGACCGAAAATGATTGTCTTTTCCTTGTAAGGCTTTGGGAAGGGGTAAGGGACTCCTCGCTTGGGCAAGATGACGATGGCGCCATGAAGGGTCGACCTGAGCCAAGTGATGTGCGCATGCCAGAGCAAAGTGCCTCTCTGGCCTGTGAGGGTGAAGTTGTAGATATAGCTTTGTCCTGGCTGAATCGGGCACTGCGCGATGTATGCTGGTCCGTCTGACCAGCCCGTCCTTAGCTGCCTCACCCCATGCCTGAGCAAATTACACGCATTTAACTTGACCCAATTAGAAGGTCCGAAGGTTTGACAGAACACGAGCGGAGAATCAACAAATGAAGCTTACTGTCGTTACATAGGTTTCACTACATTCATTCAAAAGACTGGAATGGAAGTTTCAGAATGAAAATATCGCGAGACTGGAGTCAAGATCTGAATGAACTTTTAATCAGCTGAAGAGTTGTATTCAATGATCATGGACGGTACAGCAACTCAGAACTCATAATGCGTCGAGAAAACGTGAGTTAAGATGTCGTTGTATCATTTCGCACGCCTAGGAATGCGACCGGATTATCAAAATGCGCATGATCTAGTAAGTACCAGTGAATGGTGACATTGTAGGAAACGTGGTTGACGACCCGGACGAGGACGGTGTCGTCCTCCCTGGCGTAAAGCGTAGGCCCCGGGAACTTGCCGTTGACTGTCGCGATGGGCTTGCTCGCGCACAGCTTCGTCACGTTTTTCATCACCACCTGCACCCATCACCCCCCACCTCAAAACATTAGTCTTCCGTTATCTTCTCGTCGTACTTATCTCCACTAGTGGATCGGTTATCTTCTTCTTTCTTTTATAATTAACAGCTCCGGCAAGTTCATCTTATCCCCCACGGAAGGAAAAGTGTAATCTATTCACTGCAACTTAGACAGTTCACTAGGATATGATGGTGTCATATTGAATGCAAAACTTGATCACCATGCTCCCGAAATATGCTGCATAGTCAGTGCAACCCATCGGTCATACTGATGGATATCTCGCTCACTTTTTAATCAAATGATCTTGGAAGATCAACCATAACTATGATAATTCAATGAAACCCCGTATGTATTTTAAGATACTTTTGACATGTTTACGTTCAACTTAGAGTTCGGACATGAATTTTTATGGTGCAAAACACCGATGTTTCCATATAACGAAAATGTACTAGCAAGAAATGCACGGTATCGGACATTATTCGATACCAATCTTTAAGGACCTGCTAAATAAACAACTTGGATCCGCTCCAGCATTCTTGTTCCCGTTTGGCCGTAATGTCAATTAGGCACGTCGGTAACATTCGGTTCTAAATGAAAGGAAAAGCTAAAAATGGAAATGGGCCGAAGGAAAACCGGGGTGACCGAGCGCGCTTTACGGGTGTGGCCAAAGAAGGCCTCGAGCGCCCGTGAATGGCCTGACACGTACGCGGGTCCGCCTTTATCTGCTCATGCATGCGTTACTTACACTGAACTTGTAGTGACGGACCAACCCCTCGGCAGCCGCCGGAAGCATCACGGCCACCACGAGCATCGCCGGGAACCACCGCTCCATCTCCGCTCCCTCTGACCTGCGCATGCGCGTTGGACTAGAGTTGAAGATAAACGCGGGCAGGGACAGAATTATGGACAGCTGATTCACCTACAGCTGCTATTTATTCAAGGTGGCTCCGAATTGGAGGAAGAGTCAGAGAGGGGAGGGATGGGACGTCGTTGTCGGAAGGTGGTTAGATGACAACGGCTCTTTTAACTTTTGTTTGAGAGGTGACAAGCTTTGAGGTTTATATATTCCCCTTCCTGCAGATGGAATGAGATGAAGAGGATGGATCCGTGCCAGCCATGGACTCGCTGGAGCTTCCTTGCATTTTACTTAAAGCTCTGGCCCGTATTCTCCTCTCTCTGAACACCTGCATTTGCAAGTAAACCACAACGCTTATCACCTCTCATCACAAAAGTTGAATGAGCCGTTTTCATCTTGGATGTGAACCCGCATATTGGTTCCTCTCCCCTTCTTGACAGATACTTGCCATCTCTCTCTCTCTGTTGAAAGGGTTTTGGCATGCCGAAAATATGGGGAGAATCAGGGGAGTTACCATTATGATGAAGGACTATGAGACCCTCTGGTACGGAACATAGAATGTGTTTGTCGGGACTGATGGCGGGCGGAACAGAAGGAAAAATTACTGCTAGACTCTTTTCTTAACAAGAAAAACAAGATCAATCTATAAAATGAAGTCTATTCAGTATTTCTCCATTCATAAATATTTGAGCCGGGAGAGTGAGTTTAGACAATGCAGAGTGTCGCAGAAGGAGGGGGAAAAGGAAGAGTCATGTCAAAGAAAAAAGAGCTATGGAGCAGGAATTCTAGAAGTATGGGAAACCCAAAATGTGATATTTGGAAAAGAAAACAAGATATTGGGTGAAAGATGACGGGTCCACGAATGCATTTGCTGTCCACGGAGCGAGATGAAATATAGTTGGGACGAGGTTTTCGGACTGGAAAAGCTGATGAGGTAAGATCAGGACTTATGCTAACAGTTCAACTCGCCCACGCCTCTCGAGGATTCCACTTTCTTACCTTTTTCTTATCGTTCACCGTGATTGTCGGGCCAGGCGTTCTTGTCAAATCTTAATTCAATGATTAACATGCCGTGCTTATATGATTTTCACCTCATCTAATCTGATATTAGCCCATAATTTTGTCGTGTCACCAGTCTTTTTTTCCCTTTTCTTTTCTTTTTGGTCCTTTCACCTTGTGAAAGAGGCTTTCCTTGACCAAGACTCTTTTTGCAGAAATTAACACTCGTTAAGGAATCGTCAGTTTTCACACTTCCTCTTTCCTTTGTTTCTTTTTGTTTGAACTCTAGGTCCATCTTCAACTAAATGAGACTAGAGATTTGTCAAGACCAAACTTTTTCTTGTAAGGAGCAAGACGAAAAAATTATCTGCTCAGGTAAAATTCATATTTATTAGACAGATTATCAGATTCTGGTCATAGTTCAATCCTGGGATGTTACGACATAATTGACAAAATATGTCCTGACATGAAATCAAAAGGGTCATCTACTGCAGAATAGACATGGAATTGCTTTAAACTGATCTTTTAGATGTAGCTTCTATCGCACCCTCAATCTTATTTATGCAAGATTTGTACAGGAATCCTAGGTAATCTATGATGTTTTCCTCGCATGTTCCTTCAACCGGGTTTATTTCGAAGGACCACCGAACAAGCGTCGAATCGTCGCCATAATCAATAAGCATTAGTTTGTTCACAGATCCATCTAATCCCACATTGCTTGCCTCCGTTCTGTACACGTAAGTGTGTGAGAAGGGGTCCATAGAAACCAGCATTTCCTTGATCCGTGACCTCTCTCCATCCGGTTGTGGAAACATGAAGCCTGAGACCAGCCGAACGTACCCCGCAATGCCCTCTTCTCCAGCTAGGTTGGTGCACCATTCGACCATCGGCATCCACTCTGACAACCTCTTTGTTTGGGAGACCACAGGCCACACTTTGTCTAGGGGTGCGTTGACAATGCCACTCACTGATCCGCGCCATTTTTGGTTCGTTGCCTCGAGTGCCTGAAGCATGTAATCTAATGATTAACTAGTGAAAATGAAATGATATGCCATCATTGGAGGTATCACGGTATGATTGTGATATAATTTCCAGATAATCGATAGCTTTTCAAGAGTCTACAGGGCATACATATTCATAAATATGCAAAAGCTGTGTTCATCCACCTAAAGTTTATAAAAGGATCTATATTTCTACATTTAACCTAGTCAATACTTGGGACATATGAATGTTGAACTGGTCTAGACTCTACTGCTATCTCGATATTGACAGCCATTTGAGAAATTTTTGCTCGGGGAAAGCTGAATAAAGAAGGGTAGAACCAAGAAAGAGGACAACAAATTGAAATCTCGATCTGACCATGCATATCTGCTTCTTCTCTTGTGGATAGCTGTATCTGTACGGAGCTAATGTGTCGGAACTTTCAGCTGATGCGAGTTTTTAGAATAACCTTCAGATTCAGATCATCTGCACTATGCTAGTATGATGTTGATGAGATCTCTCACATCTATGTGAGATGTGAGAGCCAAACGAGGTTGCTTAATATGCAAATGCAATTGGGATGGAATCCCAAGAAGCGTAGGGATGCTTGTCTCTGTTTCTCAAAATGACAGAAGCTGTGATAAGTCCAAAGCTTTACCTTCTTAGTGATTTACAGATTTTGGATCTTGTTGCTGCTGTGATAATACCTATGGGTTGTCATCATCGGTATTAGGATTGGAATTGTTGCTACCAGTACAAGTATGAAAAACTCATCGTGGTTAGTATCGAGATATGTTTAAAGCATGGAAGTGCTCGCGTGAATGTGCGTGCTTCAGAAGCAGAAGTGCCAAATTTAAGCGACTTTTCGATGCAGTCGCTTAAAGATGCACTTTCTTAATAGACCAAAATCAATATTCCCCATTGTGTCCGACTTTTTCTCTGTTTCTAGGAGCGCGGCGGAGAATGTCTGTTTGTCTGTCAATGTAGATTACCTTTTACTTTGTTCTAGCAGACGGGTTGCTTCACTGCTCATAACCCTTCACCTATCTCAATTAAAAGCACTGGAGAAGCTACATCAGATGGTTGCCACCGTTCCTTCTGCGTTCTTGGTGCATATCTGTCCTCTCCTACATATAGTCTATACGCCGTTGATCAAAAAGGGCGTTCCTATCGAACATAACAATCTGACACATGTGTATGCCAACCTGCGTAGACAAGCCACCAATTGATTGACGGAAAAGAAACATCGCAGTCATCGAGTGTGAAAGCGTGCTGCATAGATTAAACATTTGCTTCAACATCATGGTCAGGCTGGCTGCTCGTGGCTCTCAAGCTTCCTGGACAGAACATCTTGCCTTCACCAGTTCACGTCACCATTTTCCCGAGCAACCGCCAATAGATGATCAGAAAAACGATGTGCACACGCTCGATCCATTCTGAAAACGGGATTCCTTTTAAATTATGTATCTGTCATTTCCGAACAGCGTCCATAGACAGTGAAGGTTTGTGGAATCTCAAGTATTTGCAGGAGCATCAGTTCACATCCTGCAAAGAGATGGTCTCTTCTGTTACACCAGTTGACTTAATTTGCTGCAACGTAATGTGCGTCGACGATGCCGGAGCTCGACGAAAAGCGACTCTGAGTCCACCCGTTCAGGTTCTTTGTTCAAAGGGCTCCGAACTACTGTTCCTTTAACAATTCCTATATACAATACATAAGACTTGAGTGAACAATAATGATGTGAAGACCTTTTTACTGGTCTTGTCCGTGTCTCGGAGGTTTAGGACTTAGAAAGTACCGACACTCTTCGACAGTTTTTATGTCGTGTTGACACTTTTGACATGCGATTTCAATACGTACAGTTAATTTTAAAAAATTTCAATAAATAAGAGGTCAAAATGTAAATATATAAAAAAAATGATAAAGAGGGAAAGATTTCTTGTTTTATTTGACGATGAAATGTGGATGGTTTTTTCTTTGACTTATTGTTAGATGTTAATTTAATAGTGAAATGTGAATTGCTTTTTCTCTCTCTCAAAGTTTTATGAATAATTGAGATGTAATGTAATTGAATTTGTCAAATTGAAACAATGAATGATACTTACAAATGATGAATTAATATTTTTAGTGTAAAGTCATTACAGGCTATTTTTTTTATTATATATTTATTTATGAATCTGAATCAAAGTATAATAATATATGTTTAATAGATAACATATCTCAACATATCAAAATTTTCAATTTTTTTAAAAATGTCGTATTGATACCTGTATAGCATGTCGGTGTCAATACTACTCAATCTATGACTATGTCCAACCCTTTGCCAACTTCCTAATAAGTAATAAGTAATCTCATTTGATGTTCGGAGTCATTTCATTTTCATCGAAAATCTTATCCGTGCGAAAAACCGTAATTTTATTGCACGAAAGCATTCAGCCGCCATGTCTTTGTCCGCCACGTGGCGCAGCCTTTCATCCGGCATCTGAACCTTGTGATTCAAGACGTGCTACGTGGTTCGAGGTCCATCAAGTGACGTGCCGTACATAAATTGAGAGGTTGTTTGGTTACTTTCACATAAAACCATTTTTATGCTTTTCAAAAGCCAAAAAGATAGTTTTTCACATGGAAAACGCTGTTTTACTGACTACGTACAAAATCGATTATTTCAAAAGGTACGACCAATCTAATTTGTTATTTTAAAAGATAACACTCATTATTCATTATAATCAGAAAATGACCACAGTTATTAAGGCTGTGCAACTAGACCGAATATATCCGAAAATCAGACCAATTCATCCGGAAAATAGGGTCGAGAATCGATTTCCATTAAATTCGATCCGAGAACCGATTCCCAAAATTTAGAACCGATTTGAATTGGCTCCAAAACCCTATTTTTCCCCATAATTTCTATTCTTACTTTCGTAGTCGTATGGCGTTTTTTCCTCTCGACGCTCCTCCTTCGTCATTTCTCTTCCTCGCTCGCTGGCTCACCATCGCACTATCCATCGCCAGCTCACCGTCACATCGTCCATCGCCGGCTCTCTCTCGCATTGTTCGACGGACGGCATTCATTGCTGTCAAATTCCTGTGATCCGATTCATACTGTTGTAGAACCAATGTGGCAAGACTTGCCTCGCCAAGTACTACTTCCCCTCGAGGACTCCAAGAAGCACAAGCTTGAGTATGAGGGGCCGAATTGACGTTTTGCCTGGCTACAATCTTTTTCTTCTCTTGAGTGCGTGGTTCGATGGATTTCTAGGTTCATTGGTCGGTGGTCAATAGAAATTCCAAGTTCACCAATTTTATTGGGGTTAGGAATCTTTGATATTTTTTATCTCGAATTTGTTAGGCTCTTTTGTACAAATACATCGTTAGCGTGCATTATACAAATCGCTTTCATTGATTATTTGTCAATGGGTGAATCTTTGCGCAGCCACTCCATAATTTGGTGTCGATCTCAGTCTCCCCCCTGAGATGTTCTCGCGTATTAATGTATAATTCAAAGTCATATAGGATATTGGACAGTTATTAAACAGGTTCTAGTGGAAATATAGTTGACTCTAGAATCGGATTAGAAAAATAGGTGGTTTGAGTACAAGATCCAAGGTCAGGTATAAGATCAAAAAAATGAGAATCAGTTATACCAGAATCAGATATAGAGTCCACACTTGGACCCTACCTCGGATCACCCCTAGTGGTTATCTCTAATTTGGGCAGAGTCCAAATCCTACCAAGTCCATATTACCATGGGCCGGACGGGTGGGCCGGCGGAGCCCGTCTGGCCCATTAACCTCGGCCCAAAATGACCGGCCTCGTAAGCCCTCAACCTCGCACCACATACCGAATTGGATTAGGGTTCTGTCTTTCCAACAGTAACCAACGAAAAAGTCGAAAAAGACCGCGAACTCGAGCCAGATCCGTCGTCGTTGTCGGGCTCGACTGGTAGTGTACTCCCGCTGCTGCAAGCTCCGCGCTTCGAGGTCGAGTCTCGCTCCCCTAGTCCGCCGATGGAGTTCGGAGCGCCTTGCTCTCGGGCGCTGGACGGTGGTCGGCCTTGCGGAGGCGCGGTCGGGACGCGAATTCGGAGAGCGGCCGTCGAGTCGCGGCCCCCCTTCGGCGCCTCGTCCTTCCGAGTGTCGCCGACCCCGGCGGCCCCGCGGAAGAATCGCGCCGTCAAGGCTGTACTGAAGGGCCATACTGTCTCGGTCGACAAGGTATTCGGTTCGCGTGGTGTGTCCGATTATCCGAGGTGAAAAGTTTCGGTTGAGGCGAGTTTGGTTCGGTTGGGTTAGCGAGACGAAGGATGCGAAGGAAAATGATGATAATTTCGGGGAAAAATCTGTTCTTTTTTCTTGGGATTGCGTTTATTTTTGCTGTCATGGACAGTAGGAGTAGAAATGCGGCGGCTTCGGTGTTGAACTTGGACCTTTGATGTGGTGCTTTATCTGCGTCTTCTAGAGAAAAAGAGAATCTTGGCTAGGATTTATCTCTCGGTTTGTCGCCCATTGAGACTATTGACTTGAGAATTCGAGATATATAATATATTTATTTGTTTATTTACTTTCAGGTAGGCAAGATGTCTAGCCAGAGTTCGCATGATTTTGAGCTTTCGAGTTTGACAGCCTTGTCGCCTTTGGATGGTCGTTACTGGAGTAAAGTGAAGGACCTTGCTCCTTACATGAGTGAATACGGCCTAATCTATTTTCGTGTTCTTGTCGAGGTACTGTCCCATTCCACTTGTGACTCTGCAAACGTGAATGTGCTCAGCAGTTTTATGTTGAATCTGCTTGATGATGTAATTGTTAATTGCATCAGACGAATACTGCTTCAATATCTGTGCAATAGTTCTACCAAACTGTACCATTGAGCTTAAATTGCCTTTGCAAACATATACTGAAAATCTGAAAACCATGATTCTGTGTGTAGTAGATGCATACTGGGAATCTGTCTGATATTTCTCCAGGGTGGTACATGTTTGAAATTGATTTTTAGATGTCACATGGCAAAAGTGTAGGACAGGCAAATTTCCATTTCCGATTTACAATAGGTGCATCTTGGATGTTTCCATCAGGGTTCTCTAGGGTACAGTAGTTTCATCGACAGTACCGTAGCCAGTCCTTAACCCATACTCTTAAGGTGGACCATTCTAAGAAATCTTTCATACCCGCTTGCTCACAAATAGAGCATCTGGAGGTAATGAAAGATCCCTTGGCTTCATTTCTTTTATTAAGAAGTCAATGATCACGTCCCTCAAATAAGGATTTAAAGGACGACCCCGTCCAAGCCACAATTCTAATGGCAAGGACATCTTGGTCCACATAGACAGGATGCGCTCGGTGTGCGTAGACCCGGTATGATCCAATTTTGCCAAGACTCTATAGCCAGCACCACTTATATGAGCAAGTGTACTAAATCGCTTGATTCCGTACTTAAGATGGATGGCCATGATCCCACATGGATGATGGGAATTCATCAAGCTCTTGATTGAGATAGGACTTAGGTCCACACTTCAATCTCGAACTCGGAATCTCTTGGCAAATTCGGCAGAACCGCTCTCCGAAATCAGGGATTTCTGATAGGATATTGTTACTCCTAATTTTCCAAGAGCAGACTCATAGACCTTAACCACTTCCTTCTGGTGAATTCAAGTTCATTTGGTTTAGAGCAAATCTACTTCTCGGTATAAAATATCTAATTCTGTGAAAAAAATGAGCCTGTACTTGTTATTTTTGAGTTGTATTTGTATTCTTTTGCTAATGGTTGCCTTCTGGTGTCGCTAGTTATTTTCTCTGTTCTTTCATGGTTAATAGCATTTTGAGGAGAATATTCAAATTAGTGCTCCCTTTCAGATTAAATGGTTGCTGAAGCTCTCCCAAATCCCTGAACTAACAGAGGTTCCAAGCTTCAGTGAAGAAGCTGAGTCTTTTTTGCAAGGGCTAATTGATGGTTTTAACTTGGAAGATGCATTGGAAATCAAAAACATAGAGAGAGTGACAAACCATGATGTTAAAGCGGTGGAATATTTCTTGAAACAAAAGTGTCAATCACATCCAGAGATAGCGCAGGTTTGGAGTCACTCTTTACTTCTGTATTGTTCAGATAACCTGCTACGTCTTTTTCCTCGTTCACTTGTCTGGGATTATCCTTGTGCAAAGTGGAAAGTTGATGCAAATTTTCTCTCCCTCTGTGCAGGTGCTTGAGTTTTTCCATTTTGCTTGCACATCTGAGGACATCAATAATCTCGCTCATGCACTGATGCTGAAAGAATCGATGAAGAACGTCATGTTTCCTGTCATGGACAAATTGATCAGGGCTTTATGCACCCTGGCTAAGGATAATGCTTACATTTCTATGCTTTCTCGTACACATGGTCAGGTAATTTGTCGGCTTTGGCTGGGTAGATTTAACAATAATCCTCTTGGCACTGTTTTTTTTTGAGTGCCGTGGCAGAGTTACGTGATCTACAAAAATGAAGAGAAAAGTGCGCTGCTTGGATCCTTAAAATACATGATGTCATGATTAGCATGGTGGGATGTTCCTATGATTCTCTGACCCAGAAATTATCAAAGTCACTTGTCTGTTGTCTTTCTTTCTCAATAATGGTGCATTATTTGATTATCTTATCCTGATAATTCAAATTATAGCCTGAGTTCCATTTTAACCATAATGGCGGATTGCTAAATCTGTACTTGTTATCTTGTAGCCAGCTTCACCAACGACTTTGGGGAAGGAAATGGCAGTTTTTGCTGTCAGGTTGAGTAGAGAAAGGAAGGAAATGCATCGGGTTGAGATTATGGGGAAGTTTGCTGGTGCAGTGGGAAACTATAATGCTCATCTAGCTGCATATCCTCATATTGACTGGCCCCATATAGCTGAAGAATTTGTGAAGTCTCTCGGGTTGAGTTTTAATCCATATGTTACCCAGGTGTGTTTGGGGAGGTTTTATTCTCCAGTTCTGTAAATTAGTAGTATTATTGCCAGAGTACTTAAAAATATGATCATTTGTTGCTATGATACTTATGAAACAAAAGAATAATCAGAACTAAAAAAGAATCCATGGGTTGCTGTTACTGTTAGCATTTTTATTCCTTATAAACAGGCTCATACAGAACTGTAGGTGATCAGTTAAATGATAATGACATGGCAAAGGTTCAATGCAGAGTTTCAGTACTCATATTTGCAGAGAAGTCATGACAATGCTTGGTCAATTCTGAATGTTCACGTATAAATTTCTTTTCAAATTTACAGATAGGTATATTCCGAATATGTAGATTTTTTAGTAATAGTTTTGTGTTTGACATGTGAAACAATGCAATGCGTATTGGGGAAGGATTCTATCAATAATTTATATAAGCCCTTTAACATTCATGGAAATATATCTTGGCAGTGCTCTTTTTGGCATATAAATATGGTTTTATCTTGCATATGCCACTAGTGGGAAAAAAATTCTCCACAATCGGCCTTATTCATCTTTGATTTGATGGTCAGTGAGAGAGTGAGAAGTTACTACTATCAAATCAATGGTGGAGAAAGCTGCCTTGGGAAAGTTTTCGTATACTTACAGTGTATCGTATAATACTTGATTAACATACACGAGCCTGACGTCAAAATTGTTGTGCACACTAGGTTGGTGTTGCAAAAGTTTTGTCTTGACAATATTTATCACCTAGGGTCTTCTGATTCTAGTAAGAAAACCCATTACTTGTTAATCCTTAAACTTATAGATGTTGCGTCTACTTACTGCAGATAGAAAATAGCGATCATATGGAAAATCTATTGTGTTAAATTCTTAAACTTATCGATGTTGCCTCTACTTATTGCAGATTGAAACTCATGATTACATGGCGAAACTTTTTCATACACTTATCCAGTTCAATAATATACTGATTGATTTTGATAGAGATATCTGGGGCTACATTTCATTAGGCTATTTCAAGCAGGTGAGAACTGCGATGCATCTGCCTTTCTTATAATTATTTTAACGCAGAATACATTTAACTTCTTAAAATACATTTTAACAGATAACTAAGGCCGGTGAGATTGGTTCTTCAACCATGCCCCATAAAGTAAATCCCATTGATTTTGAAAATAGTGAAGGCAATCTTGGTAAAGCTAATGGAGGTCTATCTCATTTAAGCACGAAGCTACCAATATCACGTTGGCAGGTGAGACCAGTTTTCTATTCCCTTTCAAGCAATAGATGCTATTAAAAGAAAGTATCATCTACTTGCTTGTCACCAACAATCTTTTTTCTCCACTTACCCAAGAAAAGACATTTTTGCTGATCATTATAAACTTTCTGGCTTGTCTTTCATTGCAGCGTGACTTAACTGACTCGACTGTACTGAGGAACATGGGTGAAGGATTGGGTCATTCTCTTCTTGCCTATAAAAGTGCACTGCAGGGCATAGGGAAACTTCAGGTATCCCATGAGTATGATGTTAGACTGCTGCTTTCCCTTTCCCTTTCCCTTCTTTCTTTCCTTTTTTCCTAGGGTGAATCTAGATGAGCAGCTGTTGACCAAAGCAATATAAGCGTGTCTATAAGCAGTCTCTTAATTGCTCTCTAAGTTGAATTTTGACTATCTTATTCTTTTCCTCAGACTTTACAGGCAACCTTCTTTTGCGTGCAAGGATGGCTTGTTTAGTTTTAGTCACAAAACATATACTCTTTAGCTTTCAAAAAGAATACATGAATGCTGTAGTTGCTTGTACAAGGATGATTTATTCTGTTCAATATCTCTTGTTTCTAGGTTAATGAGGCCCGCTTGAGCGAGGACTTGAATCATTCATGGGAGGTTCTTGCTGAACCAATACAAACTGTATGTATCTTCTTCTTCGTCTTTTTTTTTTGGGGGGTCGAAGTCGGTGAAAGCTATTTACTTTTTGTGATCCATGTTTTTATCTTCTTGCCTGAGATGGCGGTGTCACGGGGATTGTCATGATTTTATTCTTGAAGAGAATGACATGGCTTATTATGAAAATTTTCTTACCTGAACCATGGAAAAAGAAAAAGGCATCAAGAAAGGAGAAGTCTCTTAACTTTATTTTTTTTTTTTTGTGTGAAAATAAATACCACCTTTTTTGATAATGTAGGAGTGCCCATATTTCTCTATCTTTCAATGTGGTCTAATACATAATATTTGATATCATTCTGCACTGTCCATTCTTGCATAATTATGTCACATCTTTCTATTTTCATCCAATTTTGTACCAAACTACAGTCTTTTCTGGTTTTGCAATATGATTTGCCTTCTCTTTCCACGTCAACTAGTAAATTCGTGCCTTGCTCATCTATATATTAATATGTACAGGTCATGAGACGATTCGGGGTCCCAGAGCCTTATGAGAAGCTAAAGGAATTGACCAGGGGAAGAGCAGTTTCACAAGAAAGTATCACAGAATTCATTGAAGGTCTAGAATTACCTGAGGAAGCAAAAATTAATCTCTTGAAGTTGACTCCGCATACCTACATTGGCGCTGCCGCGGAGTTGGCCATGAATGTAGACGTAGCTGTAAATCTGCTGAACGGTCTGGAAATTTTTTAAAGGGGGACACTCGGGATGTTGGCATAATATGCAGTATAACAGCATCAGTGCCATGCGTTTGAGATGTCCTATGTTTATTGGTCGGCAACTTATTCAACTTGACCTGTATGTGGTACTTCATTGGGTGAGAATTTTGTTTCCTGCATTATAGAATGCAGAGTGGTATTCGGTGCTAAGATATGTCGTGTTGCATCGAATGAAATTTTGAGGGTGACGCAGTCCAGGCGTGTTTGACTCAGATGAGATTGTCTTCTCTCGGCCAAAACAATGTCGGCTGGGATGTTTATTGGCACCATCACATGTAACATAAACATGTTGTTAGCTTAATAATTTGGTTTTGGAAATATGGAATCTGTTTATAGGAATGGAACTCGATAAAGTGAATTTGATTTATCGAGTGTGAGACTAGGGGTTCACCTGGAGAAGTGTCCTTTTGCAATGTGTATTATACTCTACTGTCTCGAGATTATTTCACAGGGAGCTCGGACAGGAGCTCATATGAGAAATTTCGGCTTCTGCTAATTATTTCAACATCTGGCAGTCAGAAAAGGCAATGTATTATGCCTTTCGAGATACGCAAGTCTTTTTCATTATTTTTTGAAATTTGAATCATATTTTACATTTTGACAGGAAGTAAGACAGTAAAAGAAAGTTTTGTAGTAGGGACTGACGAGGCTCGCGTGAGTATGAAAAGCTTATTCTTGGCTAGGCCTTTTTGTTTATATTATGGTTTTCTTGAATTTTAAGGTCTAGTCTCGGGTTTAATACATTGTCGTAGTGGGGGTAGTATTGGCTAGGGGTGAATATGGTGGAACTTGATGAGAATCTGTAGGTTTTCTAATTTCAAAGTATGCAGAATAGGGAAACTTGTTTGGATAGGTAGGATCGAGAACCTGAAACCTATAATCTAAAGCCTAAAATAAGTTTTAATGTTTTTTTTTGGTTCATGTCTTTGCGCGATCTTGCGATATCCCATACTTTTCGATGATGAATGTATAATTTGGAAGTATTAGTTTGAGTTTTCATTTTATAATCGAGACTTTTACTTTATTTATGTTCATATTTTTCATGTGTCTTTATGGTCAGTAAATTATAGCAGCAGTAAATGGTGATCATTTGATTTTAATTCACTGCAATTGTTCAATTAATAATATATGTAGAACTTGAATAGATCCGTAATAGGGTAGGTTATAGTATCTAGGGTATGCATGGTAGGTTTTAGAAAACTGTTTCAACGGGAAGGTTTTAGATTTTATATGGAATCTCTACAAAATTTGGAACCACTCGCTCTTAGTGTTTTTCTAAATTTATATACTATCATTTCAAAAGATTTTTTTTTTTTTTTTTCAGTCACTACTTGAATTTACATAGAAAGTAAGAACATCTCTCTCAGCAATTATTTGTGCAAAAGGGCTAAACTATTGTAAAACCATCAAGAGCAAGAATTGCCAACTATCTATCTACATCTATGTTATATAAGACGAACTCAAAAGAAACTTTTAAATTCAATTTTTTATTAACTAATAAGAAAGCACACGTTCATGTGACTAACTCTCACACACATGCGATGTGGGTGCACATCACTTTTGAGATCTGTATTTGTTAAATTTTGTTTATTGATTGCATTTTTAAGATAGAATGAGAAAAATATATCACCGAAATAAATTTAAAGTGAGATAAAATGACATTTTTGGCTTGAATATCGATGTATATATACATATATTTTCATGTAAATTTTAATAGGAATTGTAATCGTGCAACATCGATGGAGGATAAAATCATATGGCGACAAGGCGATTCCTTAAATTTATCGAAATTGCTCAGTTTTAAATTGTAATTGTTACACGTGATGCGTGATGATTGTTTGTCTAGTCTCGTTGAATACCACGGTACAATAATTGACTGGTCCAGTTGTCCGTGTCGTCGTCGTCACCATCATGCAAACGAAGGAAAAAGATGAACCTTCTCACGAGAAAGGATAGAGATCAAGTCGAGTCACACACGAAGGGAACGATCACGGCGAATCTCTCTCGCCTTCAGCAGGAAGGTAATTCATTACCGCCTCTCCTCTGGCTATTTCCCTCTCAGGTTCCTCACAACTAGCGATCTGTTTCTTTTTCATTCTTGCGTCATCTTCTCCCAATCAGTACACAAGTTTCGTGATCCTTCTATCGACCCATTTGAGATTCTGCCACCCCTGGTTTCATATTGTCGCTGCATCATATTTGGACATTTTCTCAGTGATAAGGGTAATTCATATTTAAAACTACTATGATTTTCTTGGTATGTGTAGTAAAGGGTGACTGGTATGTGTTCAGTGTGGGCACTAAGCAATAGTTTGATGTCCTTCTGTTATTTGGCGATCTGGGCTTCTTCTGCTGTAATTTCTCTAGTACAATTTGCCAGCGGTTAGATGACTATGTTGAGATTGTTCGCCTTTGCATCGCAGATTGTGGTGGGGCTGTGTGAAGATTTTATTCAAGGTTGTTTTTACTCGATTCTGTTTTTTAGGAGTAGTCCTATCATTTGACCAAGAGGGCTCTGCAAGATTGTCTTGATCTTCACTTCAATACATTCTTGAGTTGGAATAAGCAAAGCAAGATAATCTTGAGCAAAAGACTTAGTAGCTGTCTACTCTAAGAATAAACGTGACCAATTTATCAAAGAGCAATCAGACTTTATTCTTGTGGTTATGTATCTAGCAGTTATGTAACTCAGGATGTCACTTAAAAGAGTAGTTGCGCTGGAGAATTGGGCTTAGTGAAAAATTGGTTTCCTACTGCTGAAAATTTGCCAGGAAAATTGAATCAGCACCATCTGAGGTAATGTTGTGATATTCCTTATTGCTTCTTAGCAGATAATGTATATGGAAGATGTCCAAGCTAATTTTTGTAGCATAGAGGAAGAGGATGTCTCCATTCATTCCCTGAGCTGCCAATTTCACAAGCTATCTACTGCCTGTCCAAATCCCCGGTGACCTTTTGTTTGCTCTTATTTTTGGGAGAAATTGAAACGTCCCTGGGAGGGAGTGGTTGAGGTATGAACTTTTAAGGAGGTGAAAATCATGTCTGATAACGCCCATCAAATGGAAAGAAGCTATTCAATCCGGAGCCTTTCAAACAGAGGTGGTTCTGGTATGCAGCAACTTAATCACATCTACTGCAATTCGGTATATAAAAGTCCTATCTGTTAAATCTTCTGCATATTTCAATGTGTGAATGGCCAATGGTGTCTTAGCTACTATCATGCGATCTTTTATGGATTCAAAAGTTGCATCCCCAGAGCAAATGATAGACTTATCCTTCTTTTCCTTATTTACCTGTTAAAGTTTTTTTGTCTTCCAATCTTATTTCCTGACATCAGAATTTTGAAACTGGGTAGAAATCACCGATGTGACTAATCGACACATCATATTCATATCAGAAGAATTGGGATGGGATAGGAGTCCTCTTATTGTTCAGCAATTAGTGTAGTGTTCTGTTATACTTTGGACTAGAACATTTTTTTTTTTAGGAAAAGTTGTGGCAGACAGTTTAATTAGTAATTTTCCTGTATGGTTTCTTTGATGCAGAGAGGACTAGCAGTTATATGGTGGAATCAGGATTCTTCGTGTCATCCTTCACTGCTACTATGTTCATAGGTGCATTGGCAACGGTTGGGATCTTGTTAATCAGCTTGCTGGTTGTGTTAGCAGTGATGTTGCAATCTTGCGAGAGTAAAAATTCAGGGATTGTTCAAAGTCAGAAGTTAATTTATTATCACAGAATTTGCAACATATATGCTCAGCATGCGGAGCTCAGTGGCTTGAAAGGACATGACTGTCCTCCCTTCTGCGGGGTTCTTGCTAAGCAATACATCAAAGGAGGTCTCTATGCTAGAGAATTAAATGTCACAAATGCAGTGATTCAGAATTACCTCGGTGCTGTTACAGCAGTAAATGGTGGTCTAGATGTTGTTTTGATGGATGCAGATGACATTTTATCTCTACATCCTCTTAACGTTGATCTGGTCACAAACAGGTAAGTTCTTGTCTTTTTATGTTCTGTGCTGTTTCTTACTATTAATCCTCGTGAAGTGCCAACATATTAATTCTGTTCACACATCAAAGGGCCAAGTACTCTGATAGTTCATCTTTTTCTCTTTTGGTTCTCTCTAGCGTCTCATTAGGGAGTTCATTTTCCTAGTTATCACTGTACAGTGGCTACTTTCACATCCCACCAGCAGCAGCTGCATCCTTCACTCTACCTTGGAAGTTTTAGATTACTAACTTTTGTTCAATCTAGGCAAGGGAAGTTAATGATGCATCAAAGTTTACACTCCTCCATCGAGTCCCTTGATTCTCATGTTCTTTTTCGTGGAACAGATTTGAAATTTTTGACAGCGAGAGTTTTGAAGAGGCAAATCATTTAAAGCAAAGTTATCTCCTTCAATTGTACACGGAGTTGCAAGCACATGGGTGGACTTTGGTTTTCTTTTCTAGAAAATCCCAAAGAGAACAGAATGCCGCCAGGGAGATAATATATTCTGCAGGATTCAGAAGTTGGCATTCTTTGATTATGAGGTACTTCGGCTAATTCACAGACAACTCTTTTGATAATGGACACCATTTAGTGTTGGCCCACCATCTTTCAATATATAGTTGGAGTGTCTTGGAATTTCTCCTTTGTCATCCTCCCCCACCCCCCGCGCGCGCGCGCTTAACCCTCCCCAAAAGAAAAAAGAAAAAAGAAGAAGAAGAATACATTAGAAGGGTCATATGGCTACTTTAGAATCTTGTTCATAGTTGCACTAGTGATTGCGTTAGGCTTAATATATCTGCTTCGAACCATGTTCATTCTTTGTTGCTGTCGTCTCATAAGTTGGTATTCTTTGATTTTGAGGTACTTCGGTGAATTCAGAGACAACTCTTTTGATAATGAACATCGTTTAGTGTTGGCCTGCTATCTCGTAATATATAGTTGGAGTGTCTTGAAATTTCTCCTTTATCATTCCTCTCCCCACCCCCTCCCTCCCCCAAAAAAAAGAAAAAGAAAAAAGAATACATTAGAAGTGTCATATGGCTACTTTAGAAACTTGTTCATACATGCACTAGTGATTGCGTTAGGCTTAATATATCTGCTTTGAACCATGTTCATTCTTTGTTGCTGTCATCTCATGGAAAATCGGTTCCACTCTCAAAGATTCTTGCTTACAAGGTTGCATCTGAACTCTTCCATATGTTTGCTTCTGGGTGAGAAGCTATTACAGAGAAAGAATGGACATAATGGGCATATTAAGTGATTAAATTCAGCAGATCTGCCAAGCTCTTGAACTATGCGGTTGAAAAATGGCCATTTTCTCTCGCAGTTTGATGAAAGACCAATTCTTCATAGCCTTTAGCCTTCATTTAATATAGGTTGAATTGGACATGAGATTTTTCTTGTCTGAGTTAGTTTACCCTCTGACAGATCTGACGATGAACTGCAAATTGATAGCAGAACATACTTTTCCAGGCGAAGGGAAGCATTGGAAAAGGATGGTTTCCGGATTGCAGGCGTAATTAGTAGCCACATGGATGCTTTTACAGGTCCATTCTCAGGGAAGTTGATATTAAAGATTCCAAACCCAATTTGTTACAAATATTCGTCAGCACATTGACATCCAAAAGAAGCAGTATTGGTATTGCTCCATGTTGGATGACTGTTGTCAATCCACTCCACTTAACCATGCCTAAATTATGATTATCTCCAGAGCCATTATATGGTGGATGGTTGCTGAAGTGATCAAATTTAGTCTTCGCCGCTTATGAGGACAGTGAAGTACCTATCTTCTTTAATTTTTCATTTCTATCTCTGGTTAGAATCCACTACTATTTGCGTCCCTTCTCTGGCAGTACAAAGGGAAGGAAGGTAAATGATGCTGTTCATGATTATTTCTTTTATACCAGTTGCTGTAGGTTTTATGTCTAGGAACTCATATACGAATCTAAAATGTGTATTACCAAAAACATACGGCACGACTACATTTGAGCTACTGTTATACTCAACGGGTTTTTTTGCTTGCTTTTGAAACTAGTGGATGAAGTATAAGCTCTACCTTCAGTGTCTGCTTCCTACAGGATTCCAGCAACTTGAATGGCACCAAGTGTGAATAATCTTGCATTAACTAAACTAGAATAAAATGAAGTATCCACGACAGCCATTCCTTGAACATGTAAGATTCATCCTTTCTCGAAGAAGATAATTAAGTAGGATTCCGGGGCCAAGTCTTGTAAACAACGGTCTCTGTTGCAATTTCTATATCATATGCTAAGTTTGCTTCGGTTCACCTTTGGAAAGTATGTAGAGCTATTTCCCTTAACTGGACGTTCAGTGAATCCCAACCAAATGCAATTTGAATGCTAGATCGTTGGGTTCCTTTGAACTGGGACTGGGAGGACTCGGGTACTAATTTCAATACCGGCATGTGAATAGTCGAAACTAAACACCATAAGTGCCAAAAATCAAGAGAAATGCACTGGAGCTGCGATGGTACATGCGATCCGCATATCTGCAAATTTCTTAAGATGAATGAGATTCAAGAGAAATGGCTCAAGAAATCAGGAAATAGAGAATTTAGCTGAGGCACAAGCCATCAAGGGGGTGATTCTAATCCCATCGGCTCATACAGTTGATGACTTGCCTCATATCCACAGGATTTATGGGCAAAACTAACACAAGATCCACACCGGAATGGACAGGCACACTACACCAGGACTACAGAGAGAATATCTACAATGTAGAATTCAAGTCATAAGGGTAGAATATATACAAAGGCTTTCAAAACTACGGGTTAGTGTAAAAGCTCTATCTAAGCCCCTACTAGTCTTATTCTTATGATGCCGTAGGACAGTCGTAGTTTCGGAAGCTACAAAGCAACTCATTCACACATAAAGTCAGAACTGGATCGCTATCTCCTCTCTTCAACAATCCTATTCCCTCAGCAAATTCGACTTCTTTGTTTATCAGAAAGTGCAGAAAAGAAAGTACTTTCCAAAGATTGGACTCTCATGACCCCATCCCTCGCTCGTGAGGGTACTCTTCTCTACTCATTCCGCTCTTGCCCGTCCTTTAGTGAGAAAAATCAACGAGTTCTTAAACCCAAGTCAACTTTAAACTTCAGTCTACATTGCACCGATACGAGCAATTTACATCACGAGGCTCGCTACAATTGCCACGTATTGAACTTCTAACAGCTGATTCTGTTGTTGCCCACAAAACAAAGGCATGTAAGAGTTTGGTTGCACTTAGTCAATAGGTGGATCAACCGACTGTAGGCGCCGCAACCATGCAATCCGCACGCTAGGCTTCTTCAGCTGCAGGAAGATTTCCCTATATTCCCTCTTCAGGAAGACCTCCAATGCGAACAAATATAGGTCACTTCCCTGCTCCACATCCTCCATCTCATCAAGACACTCGATGCATTCACCAATACTATAATTTAGTTTGTTTCTGGGTGTTGCAAGACTCGCAGCATTCCTCTGCATGGTTGCAGTGCTCCTTGATTCAACTGCATCGGGCAAGTGCTCCTTTCTCAGTTCCGATTTGGCAATTTCTGGCTCTGCGGTATGCACAGTCGAGGTGGTTGAACTATCATTTAGCCTCCTATGTTTCCTTGGTGGTTCTGGCTCTCCAGAGTCTTTTCTTCCACCAAAAAGGACTTCCAGCTGGTCAGTCAGATAAAGTTCTTTATACCGAAATTGTGCAGAGTCTGGGTTTTCCTGCATTATACCTAGCACTATCAGAAATCATATAGTCGTTCCAATTTCACATAAGTAGGACACGTATAGTGAGCTCATCAGAATACCTGTATATAGTTGTTCCAATCATCTTCAGTCGCACCAAATCTCTTGGTATTTGGATCCCATTTCATCCTACTATCACCAACCAGCTCACACCAGATTCTCCATTGCTGCTTGGTTAGGTCCCAATGATCCTCCAATTGCTTCTTGTCAAGCAAAAGACCAGTCTTGCGGTTAAATGATCTGATAACATGTCTCCAGCCTTCCTTGGTAATACGTTTATTACCCTTCAACGTCTGTTCTGTGCAGAGATCAACAAATATCTTGTGACAATCAGGTGTCCACTTAGCTTTTGGTTTAAGAGCCGGTAAGCACGAGTTTTGTCTACCAGGACTTGTTTCGCTGTATGTATCCAGGTCGCCATCTGACCCACTGCTTATATCAAGTTCATGTACAGCCTCAATTTTGGGTGCCTTCATTGTTATGGCTTGACCTTCTGTTTGCAAGGGGGAGGTCACTGAACCACCTTTGTGCATACATTGAGTGAGAAGTCCTGCATCTTTCTTACTTATTGCTCCATCAAATATGATTTCCAATTTGTCTACAAACTGGAGTTCCTTAAACTGAAATTGCGCAGCTGCTGGGTTTGCCTGGGATAAATAAAGTAATGTATGTCTTTATCTCTCCATTTTCTGAACTGAATGGTAAGGACAAAAGAGTGAGTTAATTTCCGTACCTTAACATACAAAGCCCACTCTTTTTCAGTAGCTCCAAACTTGTTGGAACTCCGGTCCCATTTCATATAACCAGTACCAGTTAGCTTGCACCATACTTTCCACTGTTCCCTCATCACATCCCAATGGCTCTTCATCTGCTTCCTATCATAACTTATTCCTGTTCTTTCATGAAACAGTTTAACAATATTCATCCATCCCTCCCTTGTAAAATATGTCCCTGGCCTGTACCCTCCATTAACCTGCTCCAGACAAAGATCGACAAATACTTTGTGGAGGTCTGGCGTCCAGTATGCCTTTGACTTTGGCACCGGATGTGATGAGCTTAACCACATATCTTCACCACAGTTGGGATGGTTATTGTAAAGTCTAAAGTTGTTGACTTGCAGAAGGGGCAACAGCACGGAGTAAATTTATCATTTCAAATGCATCATTGATGCTACCGATAACTCCATAACACCACCCATTCAGAAGAAGAAGGAAAGAAGATTCTGCAAACAGAAGAAACATATAAGAAAATAAGACTTTAGCGAGACATGTATAAGAGCAGCATAATCAATGCAAACAATGACCAAGTTACGAAGGAACACGAAAGCGTGTCAACCAATAAAAGACAATCTTCAGAGCACTGTATAAATAGAGTTTCTACTACATGATAAAAGATAAACGAAAAGGTACATGCCCATTCCCATGTGCGTGGAAATCATGCCATGGACATGCCAAATGCATGTGCATGGAAGGAGGAACTGTGGTTCATGATAATGCATGAGTAATTCAATTTGAGCCCAAGGAAACAATAGGAAAGGTTAAATTTGAAAACAAAAAACAGTTCCTTGCAACTTATAATTGTCCACATTGTTAAGCCGCATGTTCAACTAGAGATTCCAGTGTTTCCATGAATAAGGCATGTATAGTTTGCAAACAATGCTCTTCCGGGCACAGCTCAGTTAGTGGAATCCTATACAGCAAATTGAATGTACCACATTTCCTAACTTGGCAAGGAATGTCTAGTGATTCATACAGCAAGCAGAACTAATAAAACCTCAGATCACAGAGAACAGCTGATTTGCCCATAGGATTGCATCATTTTTGTGTCTTAAAAGACACGGTCCGGACACGTAGTTCCTGAAGTAATATGGAAAATGGACACCTCCTCATCGTGTTGGCCATTTCAACTTATATCGGTTTATGCACACCAACAAACAACCAATATTAAAATATGAGGGGCTTAAATTAAACAGGCAAAGCAACAAAACTTGCCACGAAGTCAGAAATCTGAAAATCAACGGAAAGCACCCAAAAAACAACTATAAAATGAAAGAGATACAGATTTTAACATGACAAATTTGTCCAGGCCTGCTCCAGACGCACACATTATCTGACCAAGCAACTATAACACGCGCTCTCTCTCTCTGTGGAAATGGAATTTTACAAAATACACACAGACCTATGCACTTAGCAATGAAAACACAAAAAAATTGAGATTTTTCTTACAATCATCGCATGCGAAGCAACCGCAAACTGTCACGAGGGGAAGTGGGTCTCGATCGAACTAGGCACGGACACGAAAAGCTGCACACTGCGAGCAACCTCATCGAACATCATCACGCTTTGAAGCAACTAACCAACGTCGTCAAAGGCCAGAAAACGAGAAGGAAGAAGAGAAAAAAACATACCCAAGTGAGCGGATTCGAAGGAGCTCAATTTGGTCTGCTCGTCGTGTCTTCTTCCCATTGAGACTCTGAGAGAGAAAGAGAGGGGGTGGGGGGACAAAGAAGAAACTGAATTCGGGTTGTGAATGGGGCTGAGTCGGATCTTCACGGGCAGTGGTGGGCCTGGCCCAGATTCTTCAGCCAATCTCCTCACGAACCCCCCATCCGACAACACATGCTCAGGTCACTGTCCTCAGAATGTCCACGGCTCGTCAGCTTTCGTGAAGAGCACACGGCTTTCGATGGGTGTTGGAAAGTTGGTGGGCTGCATGCACTCATGTTTCGCCTTTAATGTGCAGTGAATTCACGCACGACAGTCGAGAGTTAAACCCGAACTTTACAGCTCACGTAGGCTCCATCGCAGCAGCAGACGGTAATGCGCGAGATAATTAATAAGTCCCTGTAGCCTCGTGGTAAATTCGACTGAACTTCAGCGACCACAAATGAAATTACCTCGTAATCTCGGGCTCAATATGCGAAAAGAAGGGCAGGAAAGCAAATCAAATGGGCAACGTGCTCTCAGGCAGGGAAGGAAAGGCGATGATGGACGGACGAGGGCATCATCACGTACGGGAATGCGCATGAAAAACAATGTTTGGCCGCATCATCATCGTGGACCGGCTCCTCGAAATGGAATGTCCGTCCTTTCGATTCGAGGGAATGTCATGCGAGCATGTTCCTTTTGGTCAAAGGGTCGCATAAGACCAGGTAAGCGAGCCGGACCTCGGCTCGGCTTTGGCTGGAGACTGGAGACTGGAGCCGAGCCACGAGATGCTGAGGGAAGCCGTGATCTTGGAGAAGTCTTAAGGTATTCATTGCGAATTTGAAGTGATTACCGAAGACGAAGATTGGAAAATTTTGTTGGTCTCCAACCATCCCGTTCGTCCGTCCGTCCGTCCGTCCGTGCAGAGAGCAGTCAGCGATGCGGCTTCTTCTAAATTAGACGATTTGCTGTCTAAGCGATCTGTATAATTCACGAGGTAGGATCGACTGCGTATCATCCTAAGTTAGGATAATACAGGAGTTGATTTGGGGGACCCCACGGGACAGAGGAAGAAGACAGAGATCCTACGAGAAAACAGGGAAGCCGCGTCAGGGAAGAGAGTTGGTTGAATCAGATCGAGTGTGGGAGCCATTTTTTGCTTCCGCCCAACTTCACGGATATTTTTCTCCTTCCTTTTCTTTTAATTTCTCTCTCTCTCTCTCTCTCTCTCTCTCTCAAAAGAAGAGAAGGCCAAAAAGGAAAAATAAGAAAAGAAAAGAAAATTATTACCACCATCATCAGCATCATCATCCACTTCGCTGCATCCGCTCCCCGCAGAAAAGAGCGACCATTCTCTCTCTCTCTCTGCGAAGATCCTCTCTGGCGATAAATCACTGTTGCCCATTTCTTCCTTGGCTCCGTTCTGGTGCTTCCTCTCTCTGTCTTCGACACTTCAGCTCGTACGAGCCGAAAAATCGATCCTTTTCTGCTTCCTTTTGCCTCTGTTCCAGGTACCCATCTTTATTTCTTTAAAGTTGTTGATGTTTATCTGAACTTTTCGGGTCAGATCTCCATCCTTATGGTTCTAGTTCAAACCCATTTCACATGCATTCCTATGCCCTGCATATTGTTACTTGTTAGTCACACGATTTGGTCATTTGGTCAAAGAACCTTTTCCCCTGCGGGTTTTACAAGCTTCAGATCTTTTTTAGAGAACCCAATCCGTGACAAATTCCCGTGACTTGACTTTATGTCAAATGGGTTCTTGCACCTGATTCGGAGTGTTTACATGTAAAAGTTTCTTCATTTCTTTGTTCATGACTAGAGTGGTAATTTCTTTCGTCAAGGTTGATTAGAGGGACTTTTTCCATTAGATGGTGTGGTGTTCTTTGATTCTCATTGCTTCCTCGCATTCTGAATTTTAATCTTGTTTTATCTAAAAGTACAGCTGTAGTCGAGTAAGCAGGAGTCAATTGATACTGGGTCGATCCGGTCGGCAACTTTTGTTGGAAGTTTGAGGAATCTGATTGAGAGAAGAGGTAGATCTAAAGGATCAAAAGGATGTCATTTACCGGCACCCAAGTTAAATGCAAGGCTTGCGAAAAGACAGTTTATCCTGTTGAACAGTTATCTGCGGATGGGGTTGCATACCACAAGTCTTGCTTCAAGTGCAGCCACTGCAAAGGCACATTAAAGGTGTGCCATTTTTTCATTGGCTTACAATCTGCTGTTTTTTGTTCGATGTACTATTATATGTGGATGCGATGTCTTTGTCTTGTATATTTGGTAGACTTGAGTCTAGAAGAAGAAACTTGGATATTGCATTTGTTGCAAGTAATTACTCATTGTTCTGTGCACATGGAGTGATATATAAGCATCGTGTTCTGATGGATTAAAGTTGAGTTTAAAATGAATTCCTTTGATCTCTGCTATGCCCCTACTTATGACTAAGTTCACTCAACGATTCTTGTCGGGAAATGAAGTCGACGTTATATAGTCATTGTCTGCCACAGATTAGAGGTGCATTTTAAGGATAATGAAGCAAATGCATTTGCCTTATAAGGATCCATGTCATGATTTCAGCTGAGCAGCTACTCCTCAATGGAAGGAGTTCTATACTGCAAGCCCCACTTTGAGCAGCTTTTCAAGGAGACTGGTAATTTCAACAAGAACTTTCAGTCACGTAAGTCATGTGCTTTATTAAAATCATGTTCTTTATGCGATCGACCGGCTGTTGTTTAACACTGCTTAATTTGCAATGATTCATGTTCAACAGCTGCAAAGTCAGCTGAGAAGTTAACTCCAGAGCTGGTAAACTTTCATTAGATCACTTGAGCCAATTATGAGTGCGTAAATTTAACATAGAATGTTATTAGATATCATCGAGTGTCATTGCTAGTGCATTTGATTTTGCAGACAAGATCACCTAGCAAGGCTGCTGGCATGTTTTCTGGTACACAAGATAAATGTGCAACTTGTGGCAAAACTGCCTATCCGCTGGAGAAGGTACATTTTGCTTGTCTCAAAGAGTCTTGATATTGGATATCAATTACGAGGCTATTGGTTTGATAGTAATGCTTTCTGTAAGAGTCATTTCATGCAGAATCCTAGTTTTCACATTGTTGGTAATGGCATGCATTATTTCACAGTTTTTATCTATCTTGTTCTCGAATGGACAGGCCTCTACCTCTGTCTCAAGGTTTTTGACATTACGGGCTTCACGACTTCTTTTGCTTTATGCAGTGTTATAAAGTTAAATGTAGCAGTCCTTTCCTTACTGTGTTGCATTCTTGATCTATTTGTATGAGAAAATATTTGCTAGTCAGGCATTACAAGTAAAGGTGTGATGTGTTGGTGAGTAATCTTTGAATGTGGAAACTGTGGTGGAATGAGTTATCTATGATATTCTGTCTGTTTGATGAGGGAATACAGAAAGCATGGTTGTTCTTCTATAGAGTTATTTTCTCACCTGGAATTCCAATTTTCTGTTTTCCCTTCTTGTAAAGCTCTAAAGCACCCAAGGAGAAACTTCTGTTCGAGTTGTTGGACACCCCGAGCAGAAACTGCTCATTCACTAATGTTAAAACTTCTGCTTAGCATGAGCCTTTCTTGCAATCGATTTCACATCAGTGTAACATTGCTTCTTGTGGAATGCTTGTAGGTGCTTAAAGTTGCATTATGACAGCTTTCTAGTTGATTTTTTTGGTTCCTCAGCTTCAATAATTTTTTTTTTCGGTTCTAATGGCTTGACTTATATTTCCTGAAGAAACTGCGTGGCTAACTCTGTTTATTAACAAAAATTGCAGGTAACAGTGGAGAGCCAGAGCTATCACAAATCATGTTTCAAGTGCTCTCACGGAGGTTGCCCCATAACCCCATCAAACTACGCAGCTCTGGAGGGCATCTTGTACTGCAAACACCACTTCTCCCAGCTTTTTAAGGAGAAAGGAAGCTATAACCATCTCATCAAGTCTGCATCAATGAAACGGGCTGCAGCATCAATTCCAGAAGCTTAAAATGACCTTTCTTATGATGTTTCTTGTGCGGTTATTGGGTCGGTCTTGATGTGTGCCTTTTTGTTTGTCTAGCTTGTTCATCTTGGGGGAGCTAATGAACTTGGTTCCTCCGTTTCTGCTTTCCGCAAATCCTGTGACAAGCCCTTTCTTATGTTGTGATGGATAATAGAGTCCGAGGTTGTGAATTGACATTTTTATTGAACCGCAGATGAGTTTCGGACAATCTTGTTGCAGTTTGCTTTTCCGTTTGCAAGCTTGTGCCTACTGAAATTACGTGTCTTATTTCCCTTTTTCCTAACAAGCTGTAGTTTCCCAGATGAGCAGCAAAGTCCGTGAGGTGCCTTTTCCATGCCTACTTTACAGTAGGCAGTAGGCCTATCAAACGATTGGATCGGATCGGATCGGGTCATAAATGGTCCGATCTTAATTTTTTAATTAATCCGTTTATGATTCATTTATTTGTAATGCAAATCTATTGATCTATATTTGATTCTATTCATATATAATTCATACTCGATCCAATTCATATTATTAAAACACTTTCATATTTAATCTAATGTAAGAAAATTTATATCCAAATTAAAATGTAAGAAAATTTATGTCCAAACTAAAATGAGAGTGGAGTGAGCGAGTATGAGAAAGTAGGGTTATAAATGTGGATTAGGTTTAAATAAATTGTAAACCCATTTATGATCTACTTACGATCTACTTAACATTTATATTATATTTAAACCCATTTACTCAATATTATTGATCTATATAGCAATTTAATCCATCACATATGGGTTAATAAATAAGTTTATGACTCATTTGGTTAATAAATAAGTTTATGACTCATTTTGACAGGTCTACTTGATAGTAGAGGAGCCCCTATAATGTCAAGTTTCTTTAGATTTAAGACCCTTCCTTTATTGATAATCCTACTGGGTGGAGCATCAGGTTACAACTGATCGCTATGAAAAACAGACGGCAAATTCAATAAGAACGGCATCCGTGTTACAATACAGATAGAAACAGGCTGTATCATTGGAGCAGACATCACTCTGAATCTCATTCATTATGATCGAAAAATAAATGACGGAAGGTTATGCATCAAAAGTTCCGAGACAAGAATTGGCTACTCCAACCATTGTACCTTATGAAGAATCCAACTCAATCCGATCACAAGCATTTTGTGAAAATCTCAAGATCCTATCTGGGGAGCATGTTCGGACTTCTAAATGTTTTGACTTGTGCTCCGAACGTAATTAACTGTGCTGCAAAATTTCCACAAGACCACAATCTGGTCTGAAAGAAAAGAGGAATTCAAAACATAAATGAGCAGACGAATTAAAATCATGAGCTCCTTTCATTAATTAATCACTGTAAGAAACGTCAATAACAGATTGGTTGTGTTGATACACAATTCTACAGCCACTATAAAAGAATATAAAAGAAAATGATGTATCTCCACAACCCCAAAACTGGAAATATAAGAGACAAATCATTCACTTATTGAATTTTCTACTTTGGACTAATCTTGTCTAATTGTTGCTAACACAGTGGAAACCATCTCCAGGCTTCCAGGGGGAAAAAATAGAATGATAGGCGAAACCTTCACCAGCTGCTAGCACAAGCCCAACTTGCCTCCACTAAATATCCCGTGCTGGAAAACAAATATAAGGCTAATTCTTCCTTGAATAATTATGATTTGCTCCTCTTTTTGGCTTCACTGTAGAGTATAACTCCTAGGACGGTTAAGGAGTAGCCTAGCATTCCTGTGACGGACACAGGATTCCTGAAAATCAAGATTGACACCACCACTGCTACAGCACCTTTTGCATTTCCCAGCACCTGAAAGAGCAACCAATTCTTAGAAACTCTTCCACTCAATCCTTTCGGTCATTCCAAGTCTAATCAACATCACTCAAAGAATAATTAAACATCAGTAATGATGGTTATCCCAGGCCTAGTCAACATCATTAAAGGATGTTCGTTATATAAAGAAACAGCTTGTTCAGAGCAAAAATATACTGATAAGTCGAAACAACTCCCCTGCCCTTCCTTCCTCTGCTTATAAAAATAGAAGTGAAATGGAAGACACACAAAATTACAGAATGTGAATAGAGAAGGAAAAAAATCCCCTCCACCAAATAGCTCACAACAGCATATAGCCTCATCCATTGGACATGATTGAATACACAGTACATTTGAACAGACATCTATATACTCTTAAAAGAAAAGGAAATACTATTTGGCCCAACATAACCTACTTCACTGAATAACAATACCTATATATAGCCCAAGAAGATAATAAAAATCAATACTTTTGATTGACCTTAGCACAGAGAAAATGCTGTTCTTCGAACAAAACCATTTATAGGTTAAAGACTCCGCAAGATTCGGGACGTTACTTTTATAAGATCCAATAAAATTCAGGCCGAATTATAAGACCACAAACTGCCTAATTCATCGATATCCTAAAAGAATGTCTGGCCATGGGGAACAGAATTAGCTACACGAAGATAGGACCTTACACAACAACTCATCCCTAGTTATGAGACATGTAGTGCCCAACAGGACAAGTTTCTCCCTGTCAAGCTGATGTTTAGCCAACAACTCCATTCCCTATAATACATACTTGTCAAGGACCTCAACAATCTAAAATTTAGCCAACAACCCCATTCCCTATTGATACATACTTTTCATGCACCTCCGCAATTTAAAATTTAGCCAGCAATTCTATTCCCTATTAATACATACTTGTCAAGGACCCCCACGATTTAAAATTCTCCTAGGTTCAGTGGATAAGCACTCTCCATGAACTTTTTTTTCATTATTCACATCAGTAATCAGCCGATAATATGAACAAATCACCTCTTTACCTCCTTTAGATACAATCACTTCTTTGTGCCTGTTCATACAGTATCTATATATGATCGGTCTATACCAACAAGGATACAAGTGAGATAATCTGATGGCGCAAGTGCTCTCACCAATTTCTCACCGATGAATAGTATCCACAGAAAATAAAATTTGGATGCATACTAGGCTTCTTATCTGGATTCCAATTGATCCTTTACAATCCAACACAATGTTTTTGCACCAATTATCTCTTTCTCCTTTTCAAATAGAACAGCATTGAACAAGAGCTGAAGGTAGCCAATATCTAAACATAAAACTAAAAGAATGCATAATAAGAAGAAATTGGTACCTGGAGAGTCAGAGCGCTGGTATGTTTTGTAACCAAAAAGTTGGTCAAGTTGACAAAATATGCGAGTGATGAATTGAAAAGCAGATACCAAATGATCCTAAAATCTTCTCTTGCCAAAGCTAGGGTAATGCCGACCACATTTTCTTCCATTAAAAGTGTTGCAGGGAGCAGAAACACCACGGCTATGGGAGCCATGTACAATAACAGATTCATAGAATTCAGCTTCTCCCTGTAGAAAAGTCAGCTTCAGTTCTATTTCAACTACTCAAACAAGAAGGGAGGGGGCAGTGGGGGAGTGGGGGAGGGAGAGCCTACCCTTCAGAAGAAAGGAGGATTCCTTGCACAACAGATTTCAATGCCCGTGCTGCAGTAGCTGCCACACACATGATAAAGCCAAATAGATGGAAACTTGGTTCACCCTGAAGCCATATGGAACTAAAAGTTATGAGTATTAAGATGATTCCAATCAAAAAACAATGTTCATGACAGAAAAAGAAGCTCTACAAATTTATAGGTTTTCAAATTAAAGATTGCAAGAGTAATAAAGGCCATAAGCATTTTAATGTTAGTTTTCATTGGAACCATGAGTTCCTGTGAACTAGGTAAAGCCAATCTGAGAATGTCATCAGGATATGGAACACAAATCTTTCACATTAGCAAAAAGCTCTGCATAATAAGCATATGCCATTGCTGGTGGAAAAGAGGCCTTTGTCAATAGCATCAGGCAACATCACGCAACTTTATGCAATTGGGGAACACACTTTGTTGCTATCTCTGTTTATTCGAATGAATGAAAATTTTAGTGGCTGGGACACATGAAAAGAGACAAATATTGAGCGCATTTTGCATCCATCAGAGCTCCCTAGACTCAGCCCACATTTCCTCACAAGACAATTTGCATTGTGGCATACAGGCAAAGACAAACGTATTAACATGAATCACCCATAAATCTATTTATCTCTTCCCTTCTCTTCTACTTGCCAAGTAAACTCGCAAGAAGGAACAATAGAAAGACATCTCTTAAAATAGGCAAATGCCTTCGCATCTAGGACTATAATTAAGAGGAAAACCGTGCGTGTGATTAAAAACCATAACCTATCTGTTTTTCCTGCTCAAGCAAGGTTTCCAGTGCAAAATCAATCCAGTCGGCACAATGACCGATCCTTTCCTTAACCCCCTACCGAAGTCGAAAGAATGACTACTGTTGTAAAGTATCTCTGACGACCGACAAGAAAGACCATAAATCTACAGCAGAAGCAAGAATAACTTTTGATCCAACACAACCTTCCTTATACCGGAAGCTTCCATCGTGCTATATATCCCACCTCTCACAATCATAAATTCAAATTCCCAAATCTCATCATCTGAAGTATTGCTGCACAGGCTGCCTGGCCCCATCCTAATCGTTTCGGTATCTACTAACTACCGACCCTTTCCCACCACGTAGCAGATATATCCAGATGAAAATGCAGTTTCGGGAACTCGAGCTAGATAAATCACCAGACCCACGTCATCGATCACAATTTCTTGCACACACGATGAACAAGGCAGCGCAAAAAACGGCTCAACATACCCCGCTGGCGATGATGACCCCGGTGACCACGGGCACGAGAGTGAGGTAGGTAAGCCAAGCCTCCCGCTTGAGCGTCACGAGGTAGGCGAAGACGGCGGTGAAGAAGGGGGTGGTGGCGCCGATGGCCTGGTTGAAGGAGACGGGGAGGAAGCGGAGGGAGACGTTGCCGAAGACGACGGAGACGCAGAAGACGAGGCTGAGGGCGGTGATCTTGAGGAGCTGGACGCGGGATCGGATGGTCTGCATCGGGACCATCTTCATCCAGGCGATGGCGATGTAGCTGAGGAGGGAGCAGGCGGTCATGTGGCACATGGTGAGGAAGATCGGGTACTTGAACCCGTAGTTGCTCAGCAGGTACTTGTTGAGCAGGAGGACCCCGATGTTGGAGGAGTACCACGAGGTGACGAGCCCGATCGTGAAGAATCTGCTGGTGGGTTTCATCGTGGAAGACGGGACGGGACGGGGCGGAGGAATGAATCGGGCTTCGATTCGTCGGCGGGGAGGACGCTAGATCGGCGTCGGCGGGAGGGCGGGGCCCTGTCGGTGGAGGCGGGGAGATCTGGGTAATGCGGTAACGGATGGCGCGAGGAGGAGGAGGGGCGAGTTACGAGGAGGCTCCATGGATCTCCGGAAGGAGTTTCATGTGCGAGCGATAGAGAGAGATAGTGAGAGAGAGATTTCGCCGGAGAGAGGGAAGCCGGGCGAGGGATGGATGGAGAGATTGGTGTCGGAAAATCGAACGATCGACGACGAAATGTACGTTCCCCCTGCAGACAGAGAGAGAGAGAGAGAGAGAAGGAGAAAGAGAGGTGGAGCAGGGGAGGGACGCGTTTTAGGAAATGGATCGTCTTCTTCGTTGTCGAGTTTAATACATTTGGTCATTTAATTAAAAAAAACCATTTTTGTGTTGTATTATTATAATTTTTTTTTTTTTGGAGATTTTGATGTGGGCTCTCTCCCTCTCTTTTGTTTATGTTTTCGAGGGGTTTTTCTTTTTTAATCTCAATAATTTAACCTTGCATATATTCGGGATCCAGCAAGAATAAGAAACTGAGTACGTTGTGGGAGGGTATTGGAGGAGGTGTGGTGTACGACTCAAGGAAAGTGGGAGGAATTCGATCGGTTTGACTAGTATTCAAGAAAATTCTGTAAAAGGGCCTTTATATTTCCGATCGCCAAAAATCAAAATGTTGACCGAATTGGGAAACAAATATTGCACAGGCTTCGAATTGACATAACAATACAGATTTCTGGGTCATTCTGAGAAGTACCTGAATTCGATCTACCCATGACCCCAGTCCGCTATTTCGTCATGTGAAAAGGATGTCACACGACTCCTTCGTCGACCGAGTCGACGCGATGGGGGTGATTAATGGCGTTGATTATGCAGCAAGAGAACGAGTCACACATGGCCAACGGTAGGTACAGCCTAATCAGTCTTAGTCTTCGTAAAAGGGGAGAGAATCGTTGACCTTTCTATGTGCAAAGATGCCGAATAATGACCGAAGGTGCGTCCGCACTTCTTCAATGGTTGGCGCTTTTGCTGCTTTAAGTCCGCCCGGACCATCTAAAGAATAGACGAAGCTTCGAGCTTCGTCCTCCCATAATTGATGTCAGATTTATTTATGACTTCACGTTTGTTTGGAGTCCCTACAAGACATGTGAATCAATCAAAAAATATGGAATTCACATGGTGCCCCCTTGTGTTTGCACCAATTTGCCACTTGGTCCCTCGTTTTCCAATGTGCAAATTTGCGTTCGAGCTCTTCGATTTCTCGCTAATTCGAAAATAAGAACTGCCCTGATTAATAAAACGAAAGAATTTTTTCACAGAGAGCACGTTCTCAAAGGTTCATCACGTTCATTGCCATCTACGTTGGACAGGCCTTTGTAACGGTAGATCTACGGCAAGCCATGTTGGCTTTGTGAGTCGCGTTTGACCTTTAACGGTAGTGCCGCGATGTTCGTGCTTTATTATCAGCTTTGCTTGCGCGAGTGCCTTCCTCACGCTCTGGAACTCCCCTTACAAGGCATCGATCTATTGACTTCTTCACATGCTTTTATGATGGAAAATGTTAAGCGCAGATCTCAATTACCTTTTGGCCGAGTCCCTAGTTAATCAAGCAAACGACTTGACTTCCCCCCGCTTTCCTAGCTTCGCACCTCAATTGTCCTTAAGAATCACGACTCGCCAAATTTACTGACGTTATCGTGCCCAAGAAGTAACAAGAGTTCACCGAAGAAAAGAATGCCGAAGATTGCTCACACAGAAAGGCCATGGGGTAATTGGGATTCTTTCAACTATCCATCCACAGAAGCCCTCCATCTTTTTGTGATGATTTATAGGCTGAGAAAGCTTTTCCTTTTGGAACGTAATGAATAGAAGGTTATATAGTGATAAGATCTCTAGTCTTTTAGCTATACCAGTCAAGGAAGAGGATCGAGAAAGTGAGTACAAAAAGGAAAAGCACAAGAAAAGTTCTGCTGCTGCTATTTCGCTGAATGGCCTGGGCCAGTTCTTTGTTCCCTAGCTGCACATTATGGGTAGCTTCCACTGCCTATTAAAGAACCAAGGAAGTAGAAAACAGAGTCAGTAATGACCAGTTGCATGCATAAACTATGGATGACATCAGACATGGGATTATATGAGAATGTAATTGGAGATGAGTCCTGATGTCTTCTGAAATATTCACTTAATGCTGTTTATACAGAACTCATCTTGAGATCCTTCTCTGAGAAACTACAAAGCAGAAACGCAAATTGCAACTCAAACGTTGTGGAAAGGCGAGATGCCTATAATATAGAACTGGCCCTTAGTCACATCAACTCCTAATATAAGTGATGAGCTGACAGCTAATTGAGACACAGGATAAAATAAAGCTACAAATGACATCAAGTGAAAGCTCAAATGGAAATTTTCAGTGTTTGGACATTAAGAAACAGTTCCATATACGTGTTTTGAGGATGAAGACAAAATTAAGAAGTTGAGGCCATTCTTTGAAGTGTAAACATGAGAAGCAAGCTAATGCAGAACATCTCAACTATTTACTTGATATAACAAGTTTCTTTTGTAAAAAGTACTTTCCATGGCTTTTGTGACTACTTAAGAGAAAATAGGAAGAAGAATGCATCATCTGGTTGGTCTCGGAAAGTACTGTCATAGAACAACTCCAGAAGCAGTCCTCAGATTGAATAGCGAATATGAAAAATTATTTTTCAAGAAGTTTCATCAATGGGCTCTTAGCCTTCGTGAATTTGAATTTCTTTATGAATGGAAGTGTACATCGAAAGTCACAATGGTCAATGAGAACAGAAGTCCCATTCAAGAAATGTGTTCTGTCTATTTTTTACTCATACTAGTCTGCTAATGCTATAAATCAACAGGAAGATTGAGTATAGACACATAGCCTTCCAATTTAGATTGCAGTCTAGTATTCAGGAATTATAACCCCAAACGCCCGCGCCACCCCACCCCCACCCCCCCCCCACACCAAAAAAAAAGCAACAAAGGAGACATCAGGGTGCGCTAGCGTCGGCGGTCGTCGGCTGAGGTCGCCCGACGGCGAGGGTCGCCCGAGGTCGGGCGACCTCCGGCGGCCCTCGGATGGGTTGCACGGCCCTCGTCGGAGGTCGCCCGACCTCGGGCGACCTCATTCGACGGCCACCGGCGCTAGATCTGGCTCGCCAGCGGCCGCAGCCTTTCGCCCGTCCGGCGAAGGGCTTAGCTGAATTTTCAAAAAAAAAGAAAATATATATATTATACCCATCAAAGCCCCTTGCGAAAGTTTTCTTTACCAAACGCACATTCAACTCAAAGTCCATTTACAAAATTTTTTTACCAAACACAATTGCATTTTCCCCAAGTAGCTTTAGGCTTTCAGCATTTGCATTGGACTCAAAGCCCATTGCAAATGCTGAACCAAACGCAGCCATTATTGTTAACATCTAAATACATCTGAATAATTCAATCTAGTGGGTCCCCCAGCTTTCCACATCAAAACAACTAATTCAATGATCAGATGGATACATCCACCTAATAATTTTTTCCCTCAAAGAGAAAGGGAGGCAATCTACAAGAGGGAAATTTGAATAACCTAGTTGGTTTAGAAGTCAACTTCTCCAATTTGAACACGAGTTTTACCACTTTTGACATTCGCCTACTCAAAATTTATGATTAATAGTGATATAGTTGCAATAAATCTAAAGGATAGCATACGCCACCAATAAAGGTATTATTATAACATTACCTAGTAGCTGTCCAGGTTAAGCTGGAAAAACCCAAATCAAATGGCAAAATATATGTGCGACACAACATACAGTAGACACCAGGGTATATAAACCATGCAATGACAATGTGTGAACCAAGAGAAACAGAGAAGATGGGGCAGAAATTGATGCTTTCTTTAAATCCAACTAAACCCCACAAGAAACAAGGAATGAAGGAAAAGTTCTCACCTGATCATATAGATGCTCTATCTGCTGAGCTTGCTGCAGCACATGTGTGGAAATGAGGTGATTCAATGCAGACATTTCCACCATCTTCGTTTCCGTTTGTTGGGCTGCATCTAGAAGGCTCGTCAACTCTACCTGAACAATACATGCACCAGAACAGAAGTCTGAGTGACATAAACACTAGAATAAATTAACCAATCGCATCTTTGTTAGACTCTTTGAACAGAAGTCTGAGTGATTACCTGAAGGGCACGGGTCTCATCATCCAAGTGTTGTTGCTGGACTCTCAGAAGCTCACCTGGAACTTCGTTAGACTCTTTGAATTCCACATTACCGTTTGAGTTATCTACGGGAATTGAACTGGCAGATTGTTTAGGTTTTCTTCTAGGTGTCACCCTATTGATGGCATCCTGGAAGCGTATGGCTCTTAGCTGATCAAACTGTGCAGTGACAGAATGAAGCTTCTCACTTAAGATCAATACCTACAGTAGTACAAGAGAGTAATTAACAGCAAATTAATCCACCAGAAAATGCATGTCCCATGCCACAGAAACCACAGTGTAAACCTGAATATTCTAATCAAATCTGACAAGAAAACCGGAAACCAGAAGTCCTCTCTCTCTCTCTCTCTCTCTCTCATGTGTGCGCGTGTGCCCAGAAAAAAACCAGAAAAAGCAAATCCCTCTGACCAGGCACAGGAAATTCATACCAAAACAAAGAAAAGTAAATCTCCAGCAACCTTACGGCATTAGACATGTTACAACATGAAAGAACAGAACTCCTTTCTGCGCAGAATGATTCATCAAAATCGGCACCATACATGCGGATCTCAATTTTTTTCTAGTGCAATCCAAAAGTCCCTCCACTTGCTTCTTTAAAACATGAAAAGAAAAATGGCGAAATATATCTGTGCTAGGAGAAAATTCTTCTTAACTGTAATATCTTATTTAAACAGCAGTCTGCAACACCCATACAGAGGCTTAATCATGAAACATCTCAAATAACTCATAAAGCATTACGACAAACTTATGTCCTTTCTATGGAATCTAAAGTCCTAAAGCATCTCCAGCCTCACCAAATTAATATTATATGTTTCAATCTAAATAAAGAGTAACTGAAAAATCAGTTTCCTTAAAAATCATGCACAGTCATAAGATTACACTGCCAAAAGATGCATGAAATACAGAATCGCCTCACCACTCCCTGTTTGTGTGCTATGGTATCAGCATTAGAGCCGTCAGCACTAAGGCCAAGCCATCCCTTCAACTTTTTTTCCTCCTCGGTTATGCTAACTTGCAGGATATCAATCTGTTCTTTGCAAGTTTTGATGAAAGCAGTAACCTGCAAAACATCACCCAGTTTTTTCCCTTTTTCGCAAAACGTAAAATAACAAACTTGCTGGAAAGTGAACTCTGAGGATACATTGCATGTGAAAATGAAGGAATAGGCAATCAAAGCACCATTCATGGGAACAAAAGTAAAATCAACCTCATCAAGGATATATTGCGTACATTCAAATTAGAAACTTTATATATAAACCCATAAGAAGTCAGTAAGGGAGATGGTGGATTTATCAGAGTTTTCAATCACACACATGGCACAAAGATCATCAGAGTCATGAGACTGCTAGCTTTCCAGAATTAGTCAGAAAGAAAATACATAGACAATTAAAATCTGAAATCCATGCCTTTAAGCAAAACCAAAATAAGCAGACCCTATAGACCTTCATAAGATTTCTCACGTATCTAAGTCTTAACAATACATACAGAAAATCCAGGAGGTTTTATTAAGAAAATCTTGAAGCATTTCAATGACTTACTTCATGTTCAATGCTATCTCTCTCCTGTTCTGTGGTGCGGAGTGGGTCCACGTAGTCCTTCCGATGCTTCCTCATAAATTGTTCCAAAGTTTGGATGCTTTCAAGCTGCATAGAGAATAAGTTGGGACAAAAACATACTTAGCAAGACGTACAATTTGTTCCCACCTCCTCTCAGAGGAGAATAAAACAGTCAATTACTAAACCAAATTGCCTCAGAGCTACATTATGTAAAACAAATCAGCAATAGCGATCATATTTATTTCAACGATGAGAGTACCGTTTTTAGTGCTGCCTTGGTGAAAGCTGATCTTTCCCGCTGCTTGTGTATTATGAAAGATGCCATGGTAGCAGCCAGCTTGGACTGTTGAGGGCATCCACAACACCGAGGCAGTAATAAGAATTATAGCAAGCAAATAGAGGATTGACATATACAAGTCCTGCCAAATACTTCTTTTTTGCGCCCGACAGAGGTTTAGACATATACATAAAATCAAAATATAGAGTGGTAACCAGACCTCGTTATATCCCATAGAAATAGCACTCTGTCGCACTGCATCTTTGAAGTCCTCAGTGCGATCCCTGATCTTGGCCATTGTGCTCGCCAACTGCTTACTAGGTCTGCAGACCCAGACTCACCCAAGAGCTCTCAGAAACTCGTGCACGAAACAGAAAACCTCAGCATCCTAGAGCCAAAGAGGTTAATCAGAATTTTGCACTGGTCCACCAGGTAACAAAACATAAGGTTCTAATATTCATACAGCGTGCGAAAAAAGCAATTGAGGTAGCAAAGGCATGGAACAATCAGTATTTCCCTTACAATTACAACCAATAAACCCTCTGTCCGCAAAACGTCTCAGGGACTTTCCATGTACTCAATTACACTGCATTTCTGTGGAGCCTTGCAGATCCTAGAGCCAATTCAAAGCCAAGATATCAGCCCCGGTAAGTTTCTCAGTCGAACAATGTAAAGAATCTCCAGAATCAATAATAATCCAACAATCATGCATATGATGCTGAGAGGGAAAGAGTGCTGGTGCGTGGGTTTTGATTCCTAGTCGAAGAAGGAAGCCAGATCAAGGTGGTTCCGTTTGGTTCAGCTAAGCCATCAAAACCCAACCTGACCCGAGAATTTCCATCACACCTAACGAACAGAGGTCGACTGGGATCGCGCAAATGCGGATTGGATCGATCAGGTCTGGTGAGCGATCGACGGTGGAAAATCACGAGAGGAACTAACATATCAGAAAACAGAAGCGTGGCTCGAGAGGAACTAACAGCGTAATGGTGGCGACGGAGCTCTCATCGATCTGAGATGGAATTTTGAGTCGACGGCCGCCGGCGCCGAATGGAGCGGCGGGCGTGGCGGAGGAGGAGCCGAGGGAAGAGGAGTGCTGCCAGAATCGGCGCGGTCGCTCTTTGACCGGTGGGAGACCACGTTAGGCTGATATATTTACTTTTTCATAATTTTATTTTATTAACCAAAGTAGTTACTATTTTCTTCTGAAATACAAAAAAAAAAAAAAAAAAGTAAAAAGATCTTTGAAAAAGTGGTCTTAAAGTGACTAACACGGTTTTTTTTTTTTTTTTTTTTTTGTTTGTCCCTATTCTATTCCTATTCTACACTCACTCGCACTTTTGCGCTCTTGCGGGCGTGGGAGTCGAAAACCCACGCTTGAAACTTACGAAGCGACTAACAAGGTTGATAGACATCAAAAAAAGATCTTTGTTTTTCTGATTTCAATTTCATTAAAAAAGATAGTTTCCGAGCTCCACATCCAAAAGTGGTCTTATAGCGATTAACAAGGGCGGTGAAGTTAAAAATCATTTGTAATTGCTGTGAGTTTTCTCTATAAATGTATGTATCGATATTCGGACCAAACTATTTAAATTTTTAGTATCATTTATAGTTTCTCATTTATTTTTCTAGTGACTTCACATTGACTTAAATTGTAAGATCTTGTTAGTTTCCATGCTAATTTTGTAATGATGAACAAGATGCATCAACTAGAAAACCTCGACACCCTAGAGCGAAAGAGGTTTATCAGAATTTTGCACCGGTCCATTGGGTAACAAAACATAAGGTTCTTATATTCGTAGTGTGCGAAAAAAGCAATTAGAGGGGCTTCCAATCCAATGGCTCCACATGTAACTGATTTAGGGTGCGTTTGGTAATGTTTCTATTCAAAAATTGTTTTAGGGAATAATCTATTTTGTTTCGGGGAACAATTTTTGAATAAAAACGCGTTTGGTAAACTTGTTCTGGAATAAAAAAAAGAAGAAATACGTTTGGTAAATTTGTGTTCTTTTTTTGTTTCTTTTAATTTTTTTTAATATTTTTATTTTATTTTTCATTTTTTCTTTCATTTTTTCATTTTTTTCTTCCTTTTGGCCGGTCACCGACCTTAGCCATGGCCGGCGACCGGCCGATGAGGGCCGACGGCCTCACCGGTCATGGCTGAGGCCGGCGACCGGCCAAAGAAAAAAGAAGAAGAAAAGAAGAAGAAAAGAAAAAGAAGAAAAAAAACGAGGAGAGAGAAGATTTGTTTCTCAAAAGTGTTCCGGAAACAAAAAACAAGTTTTTTTTTGTTTCTTATTTCTGTTCTTTTTTTGTTTCCAGGAACAAAAAATAGATTTTGAACAAAAACGCAAATAAACGCGTTTCTGTTTTTTTTTGTTCCCCAGAACAAAAAAACAGGAATTGTGTTCATAAACAGAGATAAAGAACACAGACAAACAGGGCCTTAAAGTCCATGAAATAATAGGGAAGTAGCGACAGAAAATCAAAATGTCTGCAATCTTTTGTCTGAAATCGTGTCCACAAAAAATACCAAAAGCTTCAAAATCGAAGCATTGAGGTACCAAAAGCATGAAAAATCAGTATTTCCCATACAACCACAACCAATAAACCCTCTGGCTGCAAAACGTATAGAACCTTACAGATCCTAGAGCCAATTCAAAGCCAAGATATCAGCCATAGTGAGTTTCTCCGTCGAACGATACAAAGAATCTCCGTGAACTCCGGCACTAACATTAATCTAACAGTCGCGCGTATCATGGTTAGAGGGAGAGAGTGCTGGTGCGTGGGTTTTGATTCCTAGTCGAAGAAGAAAGTCAGATCGAGGCGGTTTCGTTTGGTTCAGCTTAGCCATCGAAATCCAACCTGACCGGAGAATTTCTGTCAGAGCTAACAAACAGATGTCGATTGGGATCGCGCAAATTAGGATTGGATTGATCAGGTTTGGTGAGCGATTGACGGTAGAAAACCACGAGTTCTCGCTCACATATCAGGAAAAAGAAGCGTAGCTCGAGAGGAACAGCGTAATGGTGGAGGCAGAGCTCTTGTCGATCTGAGATGGAATTTTGAGTCGACGGCTGGCGGCGGCGAATGGACGTCGAAAGGTGGCGGAGGAGGAGCCGAGAGAAGAGGAGCGTTGCCAGAATCGGCGTGGTCGACCTTTGACCAGTGGGAGACCACGTTGGGCTAATATATTTACTTTTTCAGAATTTCATTTTAACTTAACCAATGTAGTTACTATTTTATTCTAAAATACAAAAAGAAAAAAACGTAAAAAAAAATCTTTGACAAATTAGTAATGGTATGAAAAATTATAGAAAACGTTACATTTTAATGTTTGAATATTTTCAAAATTTTAAGAGTTCAACATTAAACAAAAGTCAATTTCAAACTTTATGAAGAAGAAAATATTAAGAATTATACCAACTACGTGGTAAAACTCATCCATGCATTTTTCTGGAATTACTCAACTTTATTTTTAATTATTTATGCTCTAAAAGGTTGGAGAGTGCACAAGTTCACCGGGTAAATAAATTATACTAGTACGAAATTATGCCGGGTGTCTATAAATCAATAAATTTCATTGTTAAACTATCCAATATATGTGCTAACATGGAGCGAAGATGAGTTAAAAAATGGAATAATTTGTTCATTTTATTGGTCACATTTATGGCTATGCAAATGATGGCATGCTCGTTCCATAATAATTTCATTTGTTTGGTGATGAAAACTAATTCTCATTAATTCTTTACTTGAATTCTGCCGTAAAGAGAACGTTGAGAGCAATGTCACATCTGTCCTTTTTTTCAGTTTTTTCAACGCGCCACCTGTTATGGCAAATTGACCATGGAGGTAATAAAATGACATTTGAGACCAAAACAAGAGTTTTTCTCCTAAATCCTCAGCTTCTATAAATCTCTTGTCAGTGAGGTGGCTTTAACCACGCCCTAATCTCTCCTCACGTCTCTCATCCCTTCTTAAATCTCTCTGCACATCAGTTCGGTCCTCCTTTGCTTTGAGTCATGCAACTCGTGGGTTTTACTTTTGCAACATTACCCTTTCGTCGCCTCATTGTCGCCATTGCTTTTGCATTGTGGTTTGTACAAGTCTCCTCGACGTCAAATGAAACCGATAGCTCCGCATTACTTGCATTCAAGGTAGGGATAACTGAGGACCCTCTTGGGGTGCTTAGCTCGTGGAACGATACGGTCAATCTCTGCCAATGGTAGGGTATTTCATGCGGTCATTGGCACCACAATAGAGTCACTGTATTGGACCTAAATGCCCAAAAGCTCTCAGGGTCCATCTCCCCTCACATCGGGAATTTTAGCTTCTTAAGAGTATTGCGACTCTCTAATAATAGCTTTCTCCATGAAATTCCTTTCCAAATCGGACAGTTGCACCGGTTACGCATCTTAACGCTCTCCAATAATTTTCTCCGTGGGGAAATCCCCAAGAACACATCGGGTTGCATTAACCTCCTTGTCGTGGACTTGTCTCGAAACCAACTGAGTGGAGAAGTTCCTCCAGAGATAGGTTCAATAGCGAAGCTTCGGAATCTTAATTTAGCTCAAAACGATCTAACAGGAAGCGTCCATTCTTTCATTGGGAACTTGTCATCATTGTGGGAGCTTCTTCTTACCTTTAATTACTTAGGCGGGAGTCTTCCTCGAGCTCTAGGCCAACTGACCAACCTAAAATCATTTGCTTTGGGTGAAAATTTGTTGTCTGGTACAATTCCGCATTCACTTTACAATATATCTTTTTTTTTTTTTTTTTTTTTTTAATGTAGGATTTAACCAAATACATGGAAGTCTTCCCATCACAATGGGCTTTGGTCTTTCCAACTTAGAATTTTTCAGCATCGAAAAAAATCAGTTTGTTGGATCAATCCCTCTGTGGATGGCGAATAATGCCACAACTCTACAGGTACTTCAACTTGGATCCAACAAACTCTCAGGAAAGTACCCTCCTTTGAAAGTTTGCGTAACTTTCGAAATTTGATCATTGGCTCTAACTACCTTGGAAGTGGGGGATCTAGTGACTTAAGCTTCCTTTGCTCATTAACCAATATCACCACCTTATCCTCATTGATTATTACAAATAATAAACTCGGTGGGCTGTTGCCGGGATGCATTAGTAATTTCTCCATAACTATCACAAGATTGGAATTGGGCTTTAATCCTATTATTGGTGAGATTCCTAAAGCAATCGGCAATCTTGTGAACTTGGAAGTCTTGTATATAGCTAACACTAGTATTTCAGGTGCTATCCTGTTTGAGGTGGGAAATCTTCAAAATCTAACAGTTATGTATTTATGGAGTAACAATCTATCAGGGGTGATTCCATCCTCTTTGCAGACAATGAAGAATTTGATGTATTTATCTCTTCATGGGAATAACTTTCACGGGCACATTCCTTCACATCTAGATAAGTGTCAAAATCTGATGGAGCTTGATCTTTCTAACAACAACCTGAGTGGTTCCATATTCCCAGTAATTAAAACTCTACTCAGTTTGAACTTGTCTCGTAACCATTTGAATGGGGCTCTTCCAACGAAAGTAGGAAAAATGGACCATTTAGTTACTTTGGACATTTCAGGCAACATGTTTAGTGGTGAAATTCCGAGCACTCTAGGCGATTGTAATGGACTGTTCATATTAAGAATGAGGGATAACCAGTTCCAAGGATCCATTCCTCAATCATTTAGATCGTTAAGAAGTATTGAGGAATTTGATCTTTCCAATAACAATCTGTCAGGTGAGATTCCGAAATTCTTAGAGGCATTTATCTTCTTGGAAATTTTGAATTTATCCTATAACAATTTTGAAGGCATATTACCAACGGAAGGAGTCTTTGAGAATGCGAGTGCCACTTTTATTGCTAGAAACAACAAGATCTGTGGAGGAATCCCTGAATTTTGGCTCCCTAAATGCATCTCTAGACACTCCAAGAGCAAAGGAGAAGTTCGTAAATTGAAACTCACGCTCTTTATTATCTTTGGGCTTCTAGGGGTGGTTCTTGTTCTGATTTTTGTGACTAAATGTTGGTTGAAGAAAAAGAAAAAAAAAAGCACAAGAACCAACTTCAAGTTCCATATCCGATAGCTGGCAAAATTTATCTTATGGAACTCTCCTCAGAGCAACTGATGGGTTCTCTTCAACTAATTTGATCGGCATTGGGAGTTTTGGATTTGTTTATAGGGGAACACTCTAGGAGAATGGGAATAATGTGGATGTGAAGGTGTTTAATTTAACGCGTCATGGTGCTCTGAAGAGCTTCAAAGCCGAGTGTGAGGCTCTAAAGTGTATCAAACACCAAAATCTGTTGAAAGTACTAACAGTATGCTCGAGTGCTGATTATGTTGGAAATGACTTTAAGGCTTTGGTCTATGAGTTCATGGTCAACGGTAGCCTTGAAGAGTGGTTGCACCCATCTCTAATACCAGCTGACGTAGATAGGCCTTCAAAAAATTTGAGTCTCATCCAAAGGATAAAGATTTCCATTGACATTGCTTTTGCATTGGATTATCTTCATAACCAATGCCACAGCGTCGTACTTCATTGTGATATAAAGCCAAGCAATGTCCTTTTAGATGCTGAGATGGTTGGACATGTAGGTGACTTTGGATTGACCAAGATTGTCCTTGAATCCACATCTTACACAAACAAAAATATAAGCTCCACTGATTTGAGAGGAACAATTGGTTATGTTGCTCCAGGTATGTCCCCTTGTGTCCCTAGCTCCCTCAAATGAAGAATTTATTCATCATAAAATTGTTGATGCATCTTTTCACAGTACTTTGAACTTCATAGTGCATGTGCTATTTTCTGATGGCTCAACCATTTGAGGTTCTTGGTAAGTGCAGAATATGGAATGGGAAGTGGGGTTTCTATTGAAGGGGATGTCTATAGTTATGGCATCCTCTTGCTAGAGATGTTCACAGGAATCGGTCCCACAGTTGAGATATTCAAAGAAAAATCAAACCTTCATAATTTTGTTGAGGAAGCTTTGCCTGAACGAGTTCTAGAGATTACCGATCCCATTCTAGTTTAAGAAGCAGAAAGTGAAGCAAGCGAAAGGAGAAAGAGTACAGTCCAGGATTGTCTACTAAAGATATACAGAATTGGGATCGCCTGCTCAGTTGGAGTCCCAAGAGAGAGAATGAGCATCACAAATGTAGCAGTTCAACTATGTTCGATTAGGAACAGACTTTATGCAGCTGGTCTATGAGGCTAGATGATATACTAAAGCAGTAAGTTTTCTAACACCTACAGATTATGCCAAACTGAACCACTATTGCATAGACAAGCACCTCACTTCGCGCATTTTTATAAATCTAGATTAACTTGTTCTGGTAATGAGAAGATGGACCCATGGAGATAACGGAGTCATCATGCAGAACCAAATTGGGTCGGAAAAGTAGTGAAGTCATCGAATGAACTATGGCAAATGGGAACCTTTAGTAGACTCAAAGTCAATGACAATGTCTTCGGTCCTCTTCGGGAGTTTAGGAGACGTAGCAGGAGGGCTTTATCACTTATGCAAATGTGGGACAAATGCTTCTCTAATGTAGCGTGAGGTTGGTAGATCGAGTTCTGATATAGAGTATGAATAGTTTAGACAATGAAGAACAAAGGTGTGTTTCAATGTTCCTTTGAAACGAAAGCTGGCATGTAAGAAAATAAGTATTAGGGATGATGCTGTCATCTATACAGCTATACTGGCATACATGTAAACCTGTATATGTCTCTTAAAGCTATGTGAGCAAGTGCATTTATCCTTTTCCTATTTTATGCTAGTTAAATAGTTCAATTTATAATACAAGTGGACATCATGCTTGCGCATCCCACACAATGTCGATGTCCATCGAGAAAGACCGTTGTTAACCTAATACAACTCTAAATGATTCTACTCTTACAATTATATAAATCATAACTAAAATATACTTAAAATAAAATTATCATAATATTTATAAAGACCAGAAAGGTAATAAAAGGATACTATAGTTTTTGTTGATTAAGAAAAAATGGATTGAAATGCAAAGATAATCTTAAAATCCGAGCAATAGCAGATTTCCTTCACGAACTTCCTATTCTTATAAGGAAAACTTAAACGAATTTGAGAGAATTTAGTGCATGCTAGTATTAACTGTCGATACGATCTGGCCTGTCCGTATTCGATTATCAGGATGTTAGTCGACACTCGACAGATGGCATGTCAATTTCTTGCAAGGAAGAGTGGGAGCATCCCTATCAGCGAATTGACTGCGTCCGACGAAGTGCCCGTCGAATCGGCCAAAGTTGGATAATAACCCTGTCAAAGCGAAGAAAAAGGTCCAGCTTTCACACTAAACCTTCATCACTTCCTTTCTATTTTTTTCGCTTCGTTCGCTTCTCTGTGCGTGTTCGAGACATCTGATATCGACCATTTGTCCCGGTCCGTAAACACGCTACTTCCTTGACGGGAACAAAACAATCGAAGCTAGAGTTCCAGAGTTCTTTTAATGTTCGACTAATCGATTCCTGTGCCGTGCTCTCATTATATCCGAGACGAGCCATCGTGCAGAGGACGGTAAGACTACTGGTCGGTGTTCTGTTTATGATCTTTCCAATATTCCAACGTATGATTGGGGATAGAAAAGATAAACCAGCGTACAATAGGAAGTCTTAAGAATGTTTAATCTACTGAACCATCTTCTTTTTCTCTTTTCCTTAATAGCCCTTTATTGTTATGATGACCAAAAAGAAGTCTTGCTAAGGGAATCAAAAAAAATTCGATCAAATAGAAAAGAACACACCATTTTCCTCTTTGTACGTTAAAGCCGCAATTCGAGGACACGGATTCCACATAGAAAGCATAAAATAGTGAAGAATGTAGTGGTGATTTTCGCCTCTCATACTATTAAAATACCCGGTGTTGAAAGTATGTTTGAATACTAAGTCGATCATGATGGTTTTATTAATTTGTGTGATGAGCCTAAGTTGGCCCGTCCGCCTATGTTAGACCTAAAAGCCTGGCCCACAAGATTAGGGCCCATGGATAGAGGGATACGTTGGAGGGTTGTAACTTTTGGGGGAATGTCTTTTACTAAAGGGACACGTCCTTTGGAGATGACGTATTTAAGGGGGAAAAGAGAGGGAGGAACGCACCTTTTGACAGTACGTACGTTTCTCCTCCCTCTCTCCCTCCAAAAGAAAAAACAGTAACAAAAGAGACGACACTCTCTTCCCTTCAAGGCGAATTCACGTCATCGGATTGAACGGGATCAGTTTTTCTTCCTTATATTAGCGTCGGTGTTTAATCTGTGGCTAACAAGGTACATTCAATTCTGTGATGTGCCTTAGGATCGGTGATACATGTGATTTTCCCGAGCTCGTCTTCCCCACTTATTTTAGGGGTTCGATTTAGTGTCGAATCTAGTTTTTGGGAATCTGATATTCCTGACATTGGTATCAGAGCCAGGTTCATGTTTCTCGATCCCTTTTCATGTTTATGAATGATTTTTGATTGAATTTTCGTGAAAAATCGGCCGACATCGATTGGGGACGGAAAAATCCCGACACTCGAGCACTGTTCATTTGTTTTTTCGATTTTCAGTAAGTCGAAATCAATTTCTGATGGCGTAGGGTCGAAGGTCTCATTCAGACGAGCGAGACGAGTGGCGGATCGCCGCCACAGGTTGTCGGACGCGCCCCCATGCGCGGCCGGAACAAATTGGCGTCTTCGGTGCGTGCGTTGCACGCGCTGATTCGAAGACGCAGGCGCGTACGTCGCACGCGTGCGTGGGGCCGACGCGCGCACGTGTGACGCACGTGTGCGGGGGCTGCAGCTGGTGCGTGCCGCGAGGCCGCAGATGGCGCGTGCGCGGCACGCACCAGCTGACGTCATCGTGACGTCAGCTGCGCACGCGTGCCGCACGTGCCGGGTCGGTCCATCCGACTCGACGACCCGACTCGGTTGACCTCGACCGACTGACCGTTGACGACTGACCGACCGTTGACCGTTGACCCAAAAAAAAAAAGAGGAAAAAGAATGTGAATTATATGTAATCCCTTTTTGTTTTGCATTTGTTGCAGGAATAATGTCTCCCCTTAAGTTGCGGACACCTATTCGCGCAATTACCGATGAACAAAAGGAAAGGCTTTCAAAGTTGATAACCGACTTGAATAATTATCAATGGGAGAGCGGGGACATAATAGATCATGTTCTTGAAGTCAACAGGAAAATTCAAAAGGTCATATGGAATGGTCGTCCCATGTCACAGTTTGAGATGGTGCGATTTTTCATGAACACTCTTCCACTAGAATGGCAAGGAGTGTTAAATCGCATATGGGATGTCAATAAAACCGCTTCATATAGGAGTATTGTGATGGCTTTTATAGATGATTATTACCTGATTGTTACAAAAGAAAAGATCATGAAATTGAACAAAAAAGGAGCTTTCCCAGTTCATATATTGACTTGGGTTTAGATATTTCGAGCTATCTTTCTTTTAGTATACTTTATGGATACCTTATGTAAACGTTTTACTACCTGGTTGTTGTTGATGTAACAACTGATATATAAGTTGTATTATGTGAATGCATTATTATTCTATTGGATGTTAAATATTATTTGCTTTCTGTTATTGTTGACTGTTGTGGGTAGTTCATAGAAGTTTTTTTGTAGTTTCATAGAATTTATTTTGCATAAGACAATTATATTAATGATAGTTTTAAGTTAGGATTTTTTGGAGGATGATTGGAAACATAGTGACCTTTTGATTCTGAAACCTTACTTGAAATTGTTCATTAATATGATGGGTCTGTTCAAAATGGATGCATAAATGATAGGCATTAATTATTCGTGCATATATATCTGATGTGTTCAGATCAATGGCTTCAGCCACAAAGAGCATAGTTGCCGAGCTAAACAAAGGTGAAAAGCTCAATGGCGACAACTATGAAATCTGGCACATGAAAATCTAATATGTGCTGGAACAGCAAGAGGCACTAGAAGCTCTTAACCTAACCATGGAAGAGCCTGAAGATGGGAACACTGCACAACACAAGAGAGATAAGGATGCATTTGCTGCATGGAAAAGGAAGAACTCCTTTGCTCGCATTACGTTGTTGAGTAGCATGGAAAATGATGTCATGTGAGAGTTCAGGCATTTTGTGAATGCCAAGGAAATATGGGAAGCGTTGGCAACAAGATTTGGTCATACTTCGGTGACCAAACTAAGGCAACTCACTATTAGGTTTGACTCTTACAAGAAGCCTCATGGTCAGACCATGAAGCAACACTTGAGAAAGATGTCAAGTATGATAAATGAGCTGAAGGATGCTGGCCATGTCCTGACTGATGAGCAGCAAGTGCAAGCAGTGATTCGTTCCTTGCCTCAAAGTTGGGAGCATATGAAGGTGCACCTGACCCACAATGAGAATATCAAAGTCTTTGAGGATGCAATGCGCCATCTTGAGATGGAAGAGGACCGCCTCTTGGCAGCTTAGCCGGAAACTGAATATATAACGCTGGTTCTAGCTAAAATGGAGCTTCGGGCTCCAAGCGCAAACGTCCTGACTAGTTTAAGAGGTGGAAAGGCAAGGGACCAAGTGCTTCAGGGAAGAAACCAAAGGTTGACCAACATGAAAGAGGAAAAAGGCCTCGAATAGAGAAGCTGACAAGGGTGAAGTGTTACAATTGTGACAAGAATGGTCACTATGCTCGTGATTGTCGCGAGCCAAATAAGGTATACACCCCTTGTGCTTTTAAGAACTTTTCCTATGTATCAAGTTCTGTATTCTTGACCGAGTTTAATCCTTTGTGGACTGTAGATTCAGGAGCGACATACCATGTAGCGAAGGATAGATGATCCTTCGTGGAATTCCAACGAATACCAATTAGAACTAAGTGGATCTATGTGGGAAACAACTCCAGAGCTAAAGTAAAATGAATTGGCACCTGCCAACTGAACATGCGTGGTGGACGCACTTTGTTCCTACATGATGTATTGTATGCCCCGGAGATTCGTCGGAATTTAGTGTCTATTTTAGTGTTGATCAAGCTAGGTTTTAATATGAACTTCCATAATATAGGTGTAAAATTGTTTTTGGATACAAATTTCTATGGTTGTGGTTATTTTCTAGATGGTTTCATTGTATTAGATATTGATTATGTTAATGCAAATGTTTGTTATTCCCTTCTCATGTCTCCTAATTCATATGATAATGAAGTAAATGTGTAGCATGCTGGACTTGGTCATATTGGCCAACAACGTATGAATAGACTAGCCAAAGAGAGCTTGTTAGGTAACATTGAAAAAGTCGATTTGCCTATATGTGAGCATTGCCTAGTAGGGAAAACGACAAGGAAACCATTTGAAAAAGGTAAAAGAGCTGAATTTCCTCTGCATTTAATCTATTCTGACGTCTGTGGTCCAATGAATGTGAAAGGAAGGCATGAGGCTGTTTATTTCATCACTTTTATAGATGATTATACTCGATTCGGATATGTTTATTTGATTTCTCATAAATCTGAAGTATTAAGTTGTTTCGAAAGGTTTATGAACTTGGTAGAAAATCAATTAGACAAGAAAATAAAAGCATTGAGATCCGATCGAGGTCGAGAATATTTATCTGATGAGTTCAGAAAATTATGTGATAAAAAAAGAATAGAAAGACAGTTGTCTATTCCATATACTCCTCAACAAAATGGTGTTGCGGAGAGAAGAAATAGAACCATACTGGAAATGGTTAGGTCCATGATGGCGCATGCTAACTTACCTATCACTTTTTGGAATGGTGCGTTGTTAATTGCTACCTATATACTTAACCGAGTGCCTTCTAAATTAGTTACTTCTACTCCATATGAGTTATGGACAGATAGAAAACCGGACTTAAGTTTTCTTAAGTCATGGGGTTGTGCTGCCTATACTCATGAACCCTCTCACAAGTTTGGGAAATTGAGTCCTAAAGGAAAGAAGAGTATTTTCATAAGATACTCCGAACACTCGAAAAGGTATGTGTTCATAGGTGAGCAGGAAAGTGAGAGTATAACTGAATTTGAATCATGGGATGTCACATTCTTAGAGAATGAATTTCCTAAGAAGGGTGAAATAGGTGAAGATTACTCCATATTTGAAACCTTGGATCAAGATAATGATATTAGTGGAATTCATCCAAGTGAGAGTAATATAAGAAGTGATGAATTGAATTCAACTTATTCTCAATTACAACCACATGATGAGACGACATCATCATTATCTAATCCTAGTGGGAGCATAATGGGGAATGATGTGCAAAGTGTACAATCTCCCATACGGCGAACAAGTCGCAAAAGTATTCCCCGTCGACGTTTTGACATTGAAGGGGAACTTTTATGATTGCCCCACAAGATGATGATGAGCCAAGAAATATACATAAGGCTCTAAAAGTTGCCATAGTAAGGAAAAATGGATGCATGCAATGGGAGAGGAAATGGAGTCAATGAAGTCAAACCATGTTTGGGAACTGGTTGATCTTCCAAAAAGACACAAAGCTATTGGGAACAAATGGGTTCTCAAAATAAAGTGTAAAGCTGATGGCTCGATAGAGAGATATAAAGCTCGCCTTGTGGCGAAGGGGTATAATCAACAGGAAGGAATTGATTATGAAGAAACATTTTCTCCTATTGTGAGATTTACCTCGATTCGCATTATTCTGGCAATAGTGGCAAGTATGGATCTTGAATTACATCAAATGGATGTAAAGACTGATTTTCTCAATGGAGAATTGAATGAGGAAATATATATGGAATAACCTGTTGGTTTCATTACAAAAGGCCAAGAAGAAAATGTATGTCGACTTTTGAAATCGATATTTGGTCTTAAGAAGTCGTCAAGACAGTGGTATATACGTTTTCATAATGCCATAATGGCATATGATTTTACAATGATTGATGAAGATCATTGCGTATATATCAAAAAATCCAAAGATCAATTTGTGATCATATCATTATATGTTGATGATATACTAATTGCCAGAAGCAATATGGAGTTTGTTAATACCATCAAAAGTTGGTTATCTTCCAACTTTGAGATGAAAGATATTGGTAAGGCTGCATACATTCTTGGAGTTAAGATTTCAAGAGATCGTTCGAAGAGGTCGTTATCTCTTTCGCAAGAAACATATATAAAGAAGGTTATTGAACGATTTCGTATGCAAGATTGTAAACCCATAAGACACTCCTATTGCAAAAGGTGAATGATTGAGCCATAGACTGTATTCAAGGACTCCACAAGAAAAGAAACAAATGAAACATGTTCCTTATGCTAGTGCTATTGGGAGCTTGATGTACGCTATGATGTGTACAAGACCTGACATATGAAGATACCAATCCAATCCAGGTTAAGCATATTGGAAAGCCGTTAAGAGAATACTGAGGTATCTGAAGGGAACTGTTGATTACAAGCTAAATTACCAAGGAAAGGATCTGCGACTTGAAGACTATTCATATGCTGATTGGGGAGGAAATTTAGATGAAATGAAATCTACCTCTGGATTTGCTTTCTTACTGAACAATGACGCCATATCATGGAGCAGTAAGAAGCAAACGTGTATAGCCTTGTTCACGATGGAAGCTGAGTTCGTGGCATTATCAACATCGGTACAAGAAGGAGTTTGGCTTAAGAGATTTTTGGATCATTTAGGTGTTATTGAGAAAGCTGCAAATCCATTATTGGTTAACTGTGATAGCCAAACAGCTATAGCGTATACCAAAGATCCAAAATATCATGGCAAGACTAAACATATAGATACCAAGTATAACTTTGTCAAAGATATGGTTGCATGAAAGAATGTGAACTTACAGTACATATCTACGCATAGAATGGTAGCAGATCCTATGACAAAGCCAATACCTAGAGATGTGTTTTGTGGTCATGTAAAATCTCTAGGATTGCGTAGAGTCTGATGTACTGGATATTGTAATTTCCCTGAGTTGTTCACATTTATGAAGTTGTGTTTTTCATTATTAATACCTATGAATCTTTGTTTGACCTTTATGCATCTTAATGCTCAGTGCATTACATTAAGTTGAGAAAGTGTGTCGGACAGATATAAGATTAACCCACTCACACGGGTAATCGTCTCTATTTACTATGTGATAAATAGAGATGAGACAGTTTTTAAGCTTATTATATAAGTGATAATCGAGAACTCAAGCTTAAAATATATATGTCGCATTAACTAAGTGTTAAGATAAGGACGTGATATATACTATGTCCGAAAGTAAAATACCCCACATATTTTACTTTATCTATCTAAGATGCCAGATGTGAGTTCTGATGAATTTTGTGAATGAGTAGATACGTGAACTCAAGTTAGACATTTGGTATGTCTGAACTATCATCTGTACCGTATTGAAGGTGTAGACATACGCTCCATGGGAAATGAGTTAATACCGTAATACGTATTTCATATTACGTATGCATGAGACGACCAATAAGAATGGCAAAAGTTTGATCTCAACTTTTATGCTGTGTGAGACTCTTTAGGAAAAGAGTTCTTCAATTTTAGTGCCCTCATGACTTTTACTTATTCTCAAGATTTCTATTTAGTGTTTACTATCTTAGGATGTTGTCAATGGTCATGAGTTGATTCGATCTAATGGGACATTTCTAGAAAAGCAAGCTGAACTGAAATTGAGAGTTTGAAGGAAAGTGGAAGATCAAATTTGGAGAATCACATTGTAGTTTTGTATTCACTGGTCGACCAATTATGATTGTCTTTGGGATAATCATAATTGTGAATACAATATATATATATATATATATATATATATCATTGTTTAAAAGAGATCAAGAGAGATATAAATGTGATCGATCGATCTAGGATACTGCATACTAAATCTACTCAGAATGTGATGCCCATTATGAGTTGCTATATATTCCTAACAGATGTATGGCAACGGGCTCTTAAAGTATGCTGGTCGCACGGATTATTCACCGGTATGAATGTTGAAGAGAGGTAAAGAGGATCCTGTTCGGCCCACCATGTGCGAGTGGGAGATGATGATTTTATTAATTTGTGTGATGAGCCTAAGTTGGCCCGTCTGCCCATGTTGGGCCTAAAAGCCTGGCCCACAAGATTATGGCCCATGGATGGAGGGATATATTGAAGAGTTGTAACTTTTGGGGGAACGTCTTTTACCGAAGGGACACGTCCTTTGGAGAGGACGTATTTAAGGGGGAAAAGAGAGGGAGGAACGCACATTTTCATAGTACGTACATTCCTCCTCCCTCTCTCCCTCCAAAAGAAAAAACAATAACAAAAGAGACGACACTCTCTTCCCTTCAAGGCGAATTGACGTCATCGGATCGAACGGGATCAGTTTTTCTTCCTCATATCAGCGTCGGTGTTTAATCTGTGGCTAACAAGGTACGTTCGATTCTGTGATATGCCTTAGGATCGGTGATACATGTGATTTTCCCGGGCTCGTCTTCCGCACTTGTTTTAGGGGTTCGATTTAGTGTCAAATCTAGTTTTTGGGAATCCGATAATTCCCGACAGATCAAAAAGATAGTCGCTTTGTATTTTAAACTAGTGGCAGGACTCTTTCTTTAAGTTGGATTATCTCTATGCAAAGTTTTTTCAAAGATGTCGCAAGTTGAAGTTTGGTAGGAGGAAATTTTTGCCGATCATACTGTTGAAACTAGGCTCTGTTTTGGAACTGCTTTCCAAGGGGCTTTGGGGAGCTAAAGGCCTTTAGGCCAAAATGAAGATGTTTGGGAACTACTTTCCAAGGGGCATTAAGGCAAAGCTAGCATTTGCAAGCCTGAAAGCCCAAGGCAAGTTCTTGGCTACCTTGGGCTTTCAGAATTCTTGGAATGCCTCGTGTCCACTGTTCATCTTCTTTTCCAGCGGTGTGGTTGATCAGAGACGAGCTCAAGAGGTCGGCGATCGTCACTAGCCAGTTGCGTGACCTCGGCGAGTCGCCGCGATTGCTCGCGAGTCGCGTCGCCGCGTCGCCGCAACCTAGCTTTAGGTCGCGTGACCTCGTAGCGACCGGCGTTGCAACCCAGATCTGGTTGCCGCGAGGTCACGTGACCTCAGGCGCGACCCAGATCTGGTCGCCACGAGGTCGCACAACCTCCGGCGACTAGATCTAGGTCACGCCGGTCACCGCGAGGTCGTGCGACCTCCGGTGGACCCAGATCTGGGTTGGGTGACCTCCGTGAAAGGCCGCCGGGGGTCGCTCGACCTGAGGCGACCCTCGCCGGAGGTGGCCCGACCCTAGGCAGCCCTCGCCGATCGTCTCTGGGGGCTGCCTGAGGTCGTTGGCGATCTCCTACCTCACTGGCAAACTCTTTTATTTTTTTTGATAATTTTTTTCTTTTTTTTTATTATTAATCATCAAAGTCCTTTGTAAATGTAATATTTTCAAACACTATTTTACTCAAATGTACTTCACAATGGGCTTTCAAACTACAATTTACCAAACACGGTTTGCATTTTGGAAAACCCCTTTAACTTAAAGTCCTTTGCATTTTCCCAAAGGCTTTCCCCAAAAGTCCAACCAAACGCACCATAAGCTCCTTGAAAACTGAATGTGATCTACTAGGCCTATGCAGAATCAAAATCTTGGGCCCTATTTTGGTTAAAGAGAAGTTTTCAGTTTTTTCAATTTCCAAAATCGATATGTTTGGTAAGAATTCTCATAAATGGAATTCACTGAATCCATGGGAAAGTGTTTTTCTCATTTTTAGCCTGACATTCTGAAAATTTCGGGATACTTTTTAGTTGTTTTCGAACGAGGGCAAGAGCTGGCAGTGATGCTCCTGCCATAATAATTTCATTTGCTCGGTGATGAAAATTAATTCTCATTAATTCTTTACTTGAATTCTGCCGTAAAGAGAACGTTGAGGCAATGTCACATCTGTCATTGTTTTCAATTTTTCAGATGTGCCACCTGTTTTGCAAATTGACCATGGAGGTAATAAAATGACATTTGAGACCAAAACAAGAGTTTTTCTCCAAAATCCTCACCCTCTATAAATCTCTTGTTAGTGAGGTGGCTTTAACCCCACCTCAATCGCTCCTCACATCTCTCATCCCTTCTTAAATCTCTCTGCACGTCAGTTTGGTCCTCTGCTTTGAGTCATGCAACTCTTGGGTTTTACTTTACCCTTTCATCACCTCATTATCGCGATTGCTTTTGCATTATACTTTGTACAAGTCTCCTCAGCATCAAATGAAACTGATAGATCCGCATTACTTGCATTCAAGGCAAGGATAACTGAGGACCCTCTCCGGGTGCTTAGCTCATGAAACAATACGGTCAATCTCTACCAATGGTTTGGTATCACATGTAGTCACCGGCATCACAATAGAGTCACTATATTGAACTTGAATACCTAGAAGCTCTTAGGGTCCATCTCCCTTCACATTGGGATTAGCTTCTTAAGGTAATTGTGGCTCTTTAATAATAGCTTTCACCATGAACTCCCTCCCCAAATCGGACAGTTGCACCAGTTATGCACCTTGGCGGTGTCCAATTATTCTATCAGGAGGGAAATCCCCAAGAACGCATCGGGTTGCATTAACCTCCATGGCATGGGCTTGTCTCAAAACAGAGTGGAGAAGTTCCTCTAGAGATAGGCTCTTTAATAAAGCTTCAAGGACAAAATAATCCAACAGGAAGCTTCCCTTCTTTCATTGGGAACTTATCATCATTGGAGGAGCTTGGTCTTTAATATAATTACTTACGAGGGAGTCTTCCTCGAGATCTTGGTCAACTGATCAACGTAACAACATTTGCTTTGGCGGGAAATTTGTTGTCCAATATGGTTGTGCATTCCTTCTACAATTTATCTTCATTAGTAATATTTGACGTAGGATTTAATCAAATTTATGACATCCTTGATTCAAACCCCTATTTAGACCGTGAGGGATGGACTAAGAATCATAATGTCAGTAATGAAGACGGACCATGACTCAATCCTAGGGATTGTTCACAAACTGACTAATTGATTAAGGGCAAGGCAATTCAGGATCAAGGTTGTGATAGACCAGAGTATTCGACCATGTGAGGACCATTTGACCACAAGGATGGCTGTGGACGATCATGTGTCGTCATGAGTCATTCAATGAACGGGTATAGATCGATTTAGCTTAGGTATATATCGGTCACGGGTGACGCCACACAATTAATGTATTGTTCATGAACGACCCTAATTTGATCTCGAACAATTGTGAGTCAAGACAGGCTGATCGATCCTATTTGATTAAATAACAACTGAGGGTCATTCATGAATCGACCAAGCTCAATTTAAAGTCATGTGTAAAACCCTAGGCAAGCGTCGAACTCCATTCGACTCTAGTTGCGTGAATTCTGCCAATGCCATCTAAATTCGCATAGGTCGCGTTAAAGCTATTTCTGATCAAAACTTAGCCACAAGCCCTAGTCCAATTGCGGATATCGACTGTAGATGTTTTCAAGGTATTACTTTCTAATTGAAATGATTTTAGTGAACCCGTTAGTGCATTAATTTATGAAATGCGCTAATTTTAGTATACAGATTTTAGTGAACCTAGAGATGAGGCTAATTTAGCCATTTAAATTGAGGTGAGATAAACTTTGTGTAAGTGCTAGTATAAACACCTAGAGGGGGTGAATAGGTGTAAAGACAATTTTCATAAAGAGTAATAATTTTTTTGCTTTTGAACCTGAGTCTAAAGAACAACAGACTTTTTGCAAGTTCAGACTTTAACTATAAACAGAACTACGAACAAAGTAAATAAGTTTAGGGAAGAGAATAAGAACACAACATTTATAGTGGTTCAGCTTAGATCAAGCCTACGTCCACTCTCCCACGCTAACAGCATTTTGATTGGATTCCACTATGCAATCAACAAGAGATTACAACTTTGAGTGCAAACACTTAGTGGTAGATTACACTATCTTACTAAGTCACTCTTTTGGTATTTCTCTCACGATCACAAACATTTAAGCTCATAGAGACAAGTGTATGATCGAAGGTCGCTCAGACTTTGGAATTATAAATTCTACATTCCGTCTCTTACTTGCTCATTGGTCCTTGATCTCCTTAAATACTCATCCACTTCCAAACTAGCCGTTAGATAGTATCTTAGAGGATCTTTTTCCAATCTACCTATTGGACAGATCTGTATCAAGAAGATTTAGTAGCCATTGAGTGATAGATGTAGAATCCCAAATTGATTCTGATCGCCCATACAAACAGAATTTTAGTTTCCATAAGTAAAGTTTTTTCGTATAGAAAGTTTTTGTCTTCAAGATCCAATTGTCAATCAATTAGATTGAGTCAATCAAATCTATCTTGATGTAGAATCCAAACCAGATTAGTAGCCGTTATATGTTTGGGGCTTGTGTTACGTTCTGTCAAGTGTTTCGTTCTGAATCTGCTATGTTCTGAACTTGTGTCACGTTCTGGAACTTTTCATGTTCTGGACTTGAGTTTTGTTCTGTATGTAAAGTCTGAGAGTGTTCTGTCGGAAGTAAAGTCTGATTGTCTTCCATTTGAAGTAGAGTTTGAGTGCCTTTCGTCTGAAATAGATTTTACAATATGAACGTAAGTCTGAACATATTCTGCTTCCAAACAGATTTAACTTTAAGGTCTGGACACAATTTGAATAAGTTCAGCTATAACATAGAGTCTGTCTTCTAGTTCTTCCAAGTATAGACTTTGATAATATCATTTACACGTTCTATTATCTGCATAGTTTATTACTCAACCATTAAACATGTTAGTAGCCTTTGATTTATTTTGTCATTTTCAAAACATCATAAGGAATTGCCCTAACAATCTCCCAATTTTTTATGATGAAAAAACAATCTCTGAATATGCAGATGTGTAAACACATTTTTAAAAATATTAATAAATCATAGCAATGTAATCCAAATCAAAAGATAGTAGACAGATTGAGCATAACAATATATAGAAAAATAATCGCAGCTCAATATTATGCAATAAATAATATTAACCAATCAACACATATGCATATTTATATTCTCTCCCCCTTTTTGTCATAATCAAGAAGCGATAACAATGGAAATAGTATCACGTAGAGAATATAAAACGATAACAAATATATCTTGCATGAAACACAATTTCCAAAAAATTAGCTTTTACAAAGTAAGTCAAATATAAAAGATATGCAATATAGCTCACTTCGATCAAATATATTAGCAAATATCCAATTAAAATCAAGGATGCATTATAAAATTCACTTACCCTTTTTGTCATAATAAAATGATAATGAAAATAAAAGATTTGTTAATGATAAAAGGTAATAAAAGATGCACTAACCGGATTTTGTAGAACTTAATAAGTTCTAACACATTTACCTTTTCCTTCCTTCTATAATAATCAAGATCACTATCAAATCAAAAAGATTTTTCTATAATTGATCAATGCTCCCCCTCAATTTTGTTGCCTTTATGAGGTGATCGCGATTCTTTCCTTTCTTCCGGATTCACTTTCTCCCCCTTTCGTACGACACATGAGGGATTTCCTCAATAATTTGCAAAAAATTTGCACAAGGAATAGAATTTTTTAGACTCCTTCCTCTGATTTTGCGGATCAAACTTGCAATCTTCACATGAGATACTTTTCTGATTGCACCATGATTTGCGTAGATTCGCAATCAATCTTCCTTTATAGAATTTACTGCAATGAACTCATTTCCTATTTAGTATCCATCAATTTGGATCATTCCATTTCGTTAGAGCAAAATATAAAATCTCCATAGATAATCAAATATTATTTCTTAACTCATCATAACATGTTATTTAAGGAAAGAACATTATGCACAATAATATCTTGAAAAAGAAATTCTCACTTAGTCAAAGTACAATAAAATCAGAGAGAATAAAATTCTTGAGTATCTAAGAATATCTTGCATAATTAACATCACGTAAAACAAATTTTCACTTTGCAAAATATTACAAAATCTAAGAGCATAAAATTAATCCAAATAAACTCAATTGTCTCTAAACAAGATATAAAAAATAATCACACGTATTAAATCAAATCTCAACTCACGAATCTTTCTTTAATAAAACACATCATAGAATACAATCATAATAAAATCCAAATCAACTGAGGCATAAAGAGGATCTATCGAATATCAAGTATAATGAGAATTATGTGCCCAAATCAAATTGAGAAAAATACATTCCTTACCAAATTCTCTTTCTTCTTTTCCTTTATTTCCTGCAAAAACAATTCATCTTTTCTTTGGTACCCATATTTTCTTGGGTCCATGAGAATTAGTAGAATATGTTGTTTTACCCAATCTTTCTTAATAGGTTTTCAGACTTTAAGACATTATTTCTCAAAGTGTTCTGAATTTCTACAATTTGAATACTTGAGGGTATTTTGACCAATAGGTTTTGTAAAAATCCTTTAAAAATGCTTATTGTACGCAAGTCTAGGAGGTCTTTGTTTAAGTCTCTCATTGACTTTAGGAAAATCTATTAGAGAATCACTTTCATTATTAAAACCAAGTCCCGACTTATTATAGTAAGGTACTTGTATGGAAAGGATATGCTCTAAAGTTTTTGAACCCTTTGAAAATTTTGTCGAAATATTTGAATTTTTTTTTTTTAAAGAATCATTTTCTTTGAGAAGTAAATCTCGACTTCTTTTTGCAAAATTTCAAACTTTTCTTTTCAAGAAAGATCCCATTGCCTAAGCCATGAATTCTCATTTTTTTAATTTAGAGATCCTTTTAAGAGAAGATTAGAGATTTAAGCAAAGCTTGTTTATATACTTCGAAACTTTGATAGGAATTTTTGAATAACTTACCTTGATTTCCTTGTCGGATTCTGAGTTTGTGTCTAAGTCAGACTCTGATTCTGATTCCGAATTTGAGTTTGAGTCTGAATATGCCATCAAGCATACATTTCTTTGCTCGTCATCTTCTTTCATTGTTTTTTTCTGCCCATTCCGCTTGTATTGTCTTCTTCCACTGAATTTCCTTCCTTTTTTACTCAGCTTTTTGAATTTCTTGATCATGAAAGTAAATTATTCGTCGTCCATGTCATTTTCTGAGTCTGTATCATCAGAATCAGCGTTAGACTTTAAAGCAATTGACTTCTTACATTTAGGATCTTCTTCATCATTTATCTGCTCCACTTCGTAAGACTGCAGTGTGCCCATCAGTTCATCAACTGATAGAGGCATGATCCTTTGTGTTTCTTTAATTGAAGTCTTCACATAGTCCCCCCCCATTTCGACAACTTTTTGAGTGTGTGGAGATGACCAGATCAGAACGGCCCTAGAAGTGAGGGCTTGTAGATTGTAATCATTATGATTAGATAAATAAAGCTAGAAAGTTATGCAGTACATGTAAGTGTTTTCTCCCTGACTATCCATTGTTTGTTTGTGGATTGATTAGGTGATTGGAGATTGCATGCTTCTGTATGTGCTTAAAGTCAAAGATAAAATCAACGGGATGGTGACGCCTCCTGGAATGTCGCAAATTAATTCCGAGGAGAAGGATGTCGCGTTCCCGAGCCGAAGGTAAAGACTCGAGGCATGACAAAATACATGGAAGTCTTCTCACTACAATGGGCTTTGGTATTCCCAACATAGAATTTTTCAGCATACACCGTAATCAGTTTGTTGGATAAAATCCCTCTGTGGATAGCGAATAATGCCGCAACTCTGCAGATACTTCAACTTGGATCCAACAAACTCTCAAGAAACGTACCTTTGCGTAACCTTCAAAAGTTGACCACAAGCTCTAACAACCTTGGAAATGGGGGATATGGTGAATCAAGCTTCCTTTGTTCATTAACTAATATCACTGGCTTACTTGTGTTGAATATTCTGAGTAACAAACTCGGTGGGCTGTTTTCCGAGATGCATTAGTAATTTCTCCATAACTATCACAAAATTGGCATTAGGCTTAAATCCTATTTTTGGCGAGATTCCTAAAGCAACTAGCAATCTTGTGAACTTGGAAGTCTTGTGGATAGCTTACACTAGTATTTCAGGTGCTAGCCTATTTGAGATAAGAAATCTTCAAAATCTAACAAATCTTGAACTCTCCCCAAACAATCCATTGGGGGTGATTCCATCATCTTTGCAGAAGATGAAGAAATTGATTCCTTTATATCTTGATGGGAATAACTTTCACAAATACATTCCTTCACATCTACATAAGTTTCAAAATTGGATGGATCTTGATCTTTCTAACAACAATCTCAGTGGTTCCATATTCCTGGTAGTTAAAACTGTACTCTATTTTGAACTTGTCTCACAACATTTGAATAGGGCCCTTCCGGCAGAAGTAAGAAAAATGGACCATTTAGTTACTTTGGACATTTCAAGCAACATGTTCAGTGGTGAAATTCTGAGCACTTTAAGCGAACCTTTAGTAGACTCAAAGTCAATGACAATTTCTTCGTCCTCTTCGGGAGGTTGGGAGACGTAGCAGGAGGACTTCATCACTTATGCAAACGCGAGACAAATGCTTCTCTAACGTATATAGTTTATATAGGCTATGAATAGTTTAGACCGTGAGGAATAAAGGTGTGTTTCAATGTTCCCTTGAAACGAAAGCTGGCGTATAAGAAATGAAATATTAGGGATGATGCTGTCATCTATACAGCTATACTGTATAAAAGAAAGGCATACATGCGAGCCTATATATGTCTCTTAAAGCTATGTGAGCAAGTACATTTATCCTTTTCCTCTTTTACGCTACCTAATTAGTTCGATCTATAAATTCAAATAGACATCATGCTTGCACGTCCTGCCCAATACCAATGTCTATTGAGAAAGACCTTTTTTCTTTCCCTAAAACAACTCTAAATGATTCTACTCTTACTGTTATAGAAATCATGAGCTAAAATATAATTAAAATGAAATTATCGTAATATATATAAATCTAAAAGGTAATAAAATGATACCATAGTATATGTTGATTTAGAAAAAAATGATTGAAATGAAAAGATGCAATAGTACAATTACAAAGAGAACTTATGGAGAGGAATTGTGGGTGGCCGACCACAACGAGCTACCGTCATTTCAGTGGTTAGCTCGATGGTGGTGATCACATGCCCGTGACAACCATTGTGGCGGTAATTGCATCTTTTTGGATGATCCGTTTGAGCTAAACTATTAGTAAAATCTTACATCGTTTATATACATGTATATAAGATACATTATTATAATGCCTTTAAGTGATATGAGATTGTACTAATACTCTCTTGCGTTTAAGCTCCTCGTGCACATGTGTTTAACTCGGTTTGACTATTGCGAAACACGCATGATTCCTATATGGTGTGAACCATTAAAGTGCTAAGTCTAAACCATTCACCTATGCTTTGGTACTATGTCATAGTATTTAGCGCAAAAGCTTACGCCTAGCAATGGGAAAATTGCACGTAAATACAACATATTATAACCACGCATTTTATCGATGTGAAATTACATCAACAACCATGACATAAACATGGAAAACCATATCCATAGCTAGATCTCAATATTGATCTCGACCTACGTTAGTGACCATCGTCACAGTGGCTACTGGTTATCAATGATCACCATTTGTGGTGGTCATCTGTCAGCGAGACAACCACCATCGCAATGGACACCTATCAAGGATGACCATCATGACAATGGTCCTCATCCAAGGCAACCAATTGGACTTGTGGGGGAAATTTAAATATAAATTTTATAAAATACACGTACCTTTAGTTTTTTTTACCATGGAAGCTGCAAAAAGAAGAGGACTATAAGACCCAAATTTTTTTAAAAAAATATTAATGTGGTTGACTAGTCACTGTTAAATGGTGAAGTGGTGCCGACATGGAGTCTTCCATGGCTTTTTTGAAAAATATAAAAAAAAAAAATAGCACAAATATAAAAGAAAGCAACCCCTAGTCACTTGACAGCTACAAGCACTCAACAGAATTTCAATGATTTTCACTCACCTGGAAATTGGATTAGATGGGTCGGCATAGGTTTTCTCAAAATATAATTTGTAATCAAGGAAGAAATCATTATTGTATTTATTATTGTTTACTTTTGAAGAAAATTACTTTATTACAAAATTAACTTCTAATCCATAAGAAACAATGATCAAGTGTCACTTGATCATGTGTACCGATAGCAATAGTCTTAATTCTAGTTACTAGAGAATCCTTCTAGAGTAACTTGATATAAGTAAAAAGTACGAGGAGCCATTCGAAAGCACAATGATTTCGTTAATAGTCTCAAAGCCAATTTTTATTGTGTTTTTTCATGTTTCAACTTGAATTGATCTTTCTCTATGACATTAACTAATTTTTTTTGGTAGTGATTATATAATTTTACTTGCAATTATCTATATTTTGGTATGTGGTTTATCCTAAAATTATCTTCTTCTTTTTTATGTTATTGTTTCTTTTAAGGAATCTCATGGGATTTGAGGAAATCCCCCAAAATGAGATTTTCCAGTTTTAAATTTTTGAAGGAAACCAATTAAATAAGTTAACAGGTTTCCTTCGAATAATTGATGTGGAGGCCCCACTGAATTTGAGGTGGAGAACCCATCGTTTGAATTTTGGAATATAACAGCACCGTCACCCTATCCTTTTCCCTTTTAACAAAATGTTGGTGAGTCACTAATAAGTTATTAACCACTGGGATTCGCCCTAGTGGCCACCCTTCCAACATGGAAGGGGGAGGTGAGGGGTTCAAATCCCCACATTCTCAGAGGATGGGGTGGGTGCGCGTAAGTTTCAGAGAGTGGGTTTCGACTCCCACGCTCTGCAAAGCGGGCGGCAAAAAGTCCGAGAGTGAGTGTAGAATAGGAATAGAGTAGAGACCGACCAAAAAAAAAAAAAAAAAACTAATAAGTTATTAAATTAAAAAAAAAAAAAACACCGATCATTTTCCTGATCAACAATATTTTTGCACTTATCAACACTAATTAAAATTTACCAAATCATCATGATCAAATCTTATTGGCCCATCAAGCACTCTCATCTTATGGCTTTACTTCAACTTCTTCGAATAACAGTGATGGGGAAAGTCATCAATCAGGATCAAATCTCCAAATAATGCAAAATTCATTCAGAACAAGACAACAAACTAGAAGGAAAGGAGTGGACTGAGTTAAATCTTATGTAGGAAGCTCTGATTTAGCAATTCCAAAAATCAACCAGCCCACAATTCTATAATACACTTTATTTTCTTCCCCTCTTCTACATGTGTTAAATTATCATAAATCTGCAAAAAGATTGTATGTCTTGGAATCTACAGCAATAAGCCTCAAGGCAGCGATTGCTGCTGCAACTGACATACACCCGAAGAAACAGACATTAAGCCAATGCCATGACTTCTGTAAGGAAGACATCTTGTTCTGCTTCGCCATCAAATACATGTGGTTGGCAAGGATGAACGTGAGAGGGAACGTGCTTATCGCCCCAGTGAGGCTCTCGAAGTCGCCAAGGAAAGGGAGGAGGGCAGCGACCAGTGTGTTGATGGTGAGATATCCGCCTCTCACAAGAATCCTAAATGACAAGTTCTTGAATTTCAAAGCGCTCCCGGTGACGCCAAAGCGGGTGTCCATGTACTCGTACATTGGACTCGCAAATATCTGCAGAAGACAAAGGACGATAAAAAGGGTCATAGCTAGACTAAAGATGAAGAAAATTGTAGCGTCTCAATGTAACTTTGCTAAAACACAGGGATAGGTACAGTGTAAATATGGAGATAGTGAAAAAAAATTGAACAGGGCAAGAGGAAATACATGCAAAGAAATGACCGTTTGCAGGAAGGCGGAAATGTTGGCTAATGCCTTCACCCAAACTGGACCGCTGACGCTATTGAGCAAATAGGACGATGTTGAGGACCCATAGGCCCAATATCCGACAAACGTGACTGCATACATCGGTAAACATCCAACGGTGAACTGAAAGTAGAGAGCTTTCAGCATGTTTTTCACAGCAGGTTCTCTCACTGTTGCCTGTCAGATACACAAAACAATGAACACTAAGGCACGTGTGTACATTGTAAATTTGATGGCAGAAGAAAATTTAAGCAGCATCTCTCCATCTAGCAGATGTTGGACAAAAAATTCAGCAGTGTTCATGGGAATGGAGAATCGCCATTGAATGGCTAGACGAAGAAAAATATTTCAATCATAGTTGACTATAATAGAATCAGACTGTGCTCCGTCTAAAATGATCAGAAGAGACATAAGGTCATTCCCAAGTATAGTAATCAATTCTATTGACTACTTGATCTAAACTCAAGCAAGCAAAGATTTTTTTCCATGCTTGTCCTGTAAACTTCTCTTTTCTCTTTAAAGGTCAAGGATTCAACTTTAAAGAGTACCTGAATCTCTGGAAGCATTCCTGTATTATAGGCAAAAACAAGATTTGCTGCAGCACCGATGGTGCTAAAGATTTTGCTTGTTTTATCCCCTGGTATGCTATAATCTCTGGCTGGAGAATTAAGGCCTATAAAACCAAGAACAAACTTTAGAATTTCCATGTCATCAAGAGAGCTTTTTCTTCAAAAAATACCATAAACTTGCGTCATATTTCCACCACATAACACAGTCCACAAAATATTATAGTTAAGATGTTACAGTAGACCTGGCTTGATTGCAGTTGGAGGCATTCAACCAAAAGAAGATAACCTATTCATGGCAAACTATAGAGCTCGATGTGATAGCCTTTAAATAGGCATTTCCTTCAACCATTCATTGGTCAATTGCGACAAGTTCAAGGAGAGAGAATTGCAGCAATTTTCATTTGACAATATGTATAATCAACTAATGGGTTATTAGGAAACTAAAGGTAAGAAACCAGGCATATACAGCAGCTATTTCTGAGAAACTTCAACAAATATACATGGAAGATCAGATTACTTAGACACAAAAAGGACAGATGGTGCTATGCTCGGCACTGAAAATAGTTTTCCATTTTCAGTTTTTCTTTCCAAATCCTTTCCTTTGATTAAAAGATGCGGCGGTTTCATATTAGCCCATTCAAGTACATACTAGGCAAACTACATAGCTAAAACTTCCAGATTCAATGCACATGCAAGCACAATTTCGGGCCAAGGACAGAGGCAAAAGAAAAGCCCAGGGGGCCTAATAGGCTAATTATGGAATACAGTGCATCAATAGGATACTGTAACAATATAAGTAAAAAATGTTAATTTACCATCTCGTAGAGCCAGTACAAATGCAGTAACAATGTACACCAGACTGAGGACTGTGGAAACTCCCAGCCAGACCCTCAAAGCTGATAAATAAGGTATCCCGATGGCAAACAAGGCACAGACAAAACCCGTTATGGCAATGAAGTAAGGAAGCTTCATCACATGGTCATCCCGGAAGAGAACATAAACCGCCTGCATAATGAAGATGAGGACATAAATACAAGTATTACACCAAGTGATCAGAATACCAAGAGCAAAAAGTCTAGATGGAAGGAAAAAATCCACATATTTGAATTAAAGAAAAGTAACAGATTTATCATGTGGAGAGAAGAACAATTCAAAACAGCAGGGACCATGGGACTTTTGTCCTGTTTCGTGCAAAATTGAATGATTCTTTGATTTACTTGTGATGGAGTTCAACAGTAAGAAAAACTTTTAGCAAGTAGATTTTCCTTCCACTTGATTTTACCTTCAGAGCCTCACCAGCCAAAATGATAAATCCAGTGTTAATCATGAAGAGATTAACATACTGTAATCCCCATGTAAGAGAATAAGCTTTCCTACCTGCAGCAGGCCAGAAAAGAATAAGGTTCATTTCCACATCAGGAGTAATGAGAGATAATAAAGATTCATCCTGTTTGCTCTCATACCATATATATGTCCAGCAAGGTCTCTATATCTAATGTGCCTCTTTCCACCAAATTCATGAAGCTTGGCAATGAGAACATTCGCGTTCAGCGAAATAGCTGCTGCGGCAATTAATCCAAGTACTCCAGGGACCCAGCCAAGAGGAACCATGATGGTTCCTGAATATCCAAGAACAAAAACACTGTTGACGCTAGTTGTTAGGACGAATGCTGCCTGGGACCATGAATCTGCAACATGCCAGGGAAAGCTAATTGGAAACGTGAAACATTAATCAAAATAAGCTACAATTATCAACATGACCAAACATGGAAGAAAAGATAAATGTTGAGCTTTCATATAGTAATCAATATACTAGGCATAAGGCCAAGCATGCCCTCGCTTCTTCCAATACCGTTGATTGGTTAAAATTCAGGAAGTGGCCAATTCATGATTCCTTCCTCCTCAGCTCTTCCCTCAAAATCCAAACAGAATACCACGCGGGTGCAGCCATGTACAAAAAAATCACGAAAGAATAGCATTTCTCCTGCAGAACAACAGAACGCCCAGAGACAACTTACATCTACTCCACAGATTGAAACGTCACCCTTTTTACCTCCAATCCTCCTCTTCTAACTCATGAAAGCAGCCCAACATTCCACAAGAAATTAAGAACAGCGCAACATTCGACAAGAAATTAAGTTCAAAGTTTTTGGAAGGTGCCCTTTTTCCATCAAGTGCTGACTAGAAAGTACAACGTGCGGATCCCTCAAAAAGACCTTTGTCTACCTTACAAAGGAGAAACATGCACCGACCAAAAAAAAAAAAAAAAGGAGAAACATGCACAAACACAGCAAAAAAAAAATCAAAGGAACCCAATTGCAAACATTGGCAGAGGTCCTCTTCAAAGAGCAAGCCAAAGGAAACACGCCAGAAAAATCCCCACTTTTCCCCCCTACAGAAATTACATGCTTGCCAACCCAATCCAAACCTGTAGATAAAGGCAGAGGAAAAAAAAACAAGAATGCGAACGATCACGTTCCTACCGTACCTCTGCTAATGAGATGCGCAGTTTCCGGGACCTCGACGCCCTCGAAATGCTCGTCGCCATCGACCTTCCTCGAACCCACCTCGCCACCTGCCTCCATCGTCATTTGCTCTTCCCCTCCTTCCTCGCCAACTCCACCACCGCTTTCCAGGAGCAGTTCCTCCGCCTCCTCCAAAATGCCGGTTCTCGTCGACAGAGCCAGCGTATCCAGCCTCGGTTCCCCCCACTCCCGTATTTAAAGCGAGAATTAATCGCACCCAGCGAAAAAAAAAAAACCCACCCCTCCAAAAAGAGAAACCCAGCCCAAAATAAAAAAGTTGCCCAATGAGAATCCGAGAAAATCAAAATAGCTTCCTCAGATTCAAAAAGCGACCCCCTCTCCAGTCTTTCGCTCCCGGTCGCACCCTGCATCATGCATGGTAGCCCATCACACAGAGAGAGAGGGGAGAGAGAGAGAGAGAGAGAGACGTGCCCACTACCGTCAAACTAAAGCGGTGTTGGGGGATTGGGTTACAGAGAGCGCCTGAATTTTCCGTGTCGGTAACAAGGATCGCTACGTGGGGACCACTGACCGTTTCGGCGGTGCTCGCGGGTTCACGGTGGGGGTGGCTTTTCGGGTTTTCCGAGGCCGATGAGGTCGCGGGATTCGTTGGCTTACGGTTGGGCCGATGCGGGGAGCAGGTCCGGTCGACCCTCGCGATCTTACGGGCGATCGGGCGCCACGTCGTGCGGAGCGTTCGGATGCTCTGCGCGCGCGCCTTGCAGGAGAATGTCTCAGGTCGGCCAACGGGAATCGAGCAGGGTGGCTAAAGCCGAGAACGATGTAAAGCGAAGTGCGATTTCTCACGTGTAGCCCCCCCCCCACACGTTCATCATTCTTACTTACTGTTCCTTAGTTTTACCTTTTTTGTTTGATACGCAGTAGTGCTGTTTTTGACGCAGGCGGTACGCTAATAGAAAAGCCGACACGTGCGGAAGAGACAAAGAGTGAGCAAGCAAATATTTCATTTGATTTTGGATTTCTTGACATTCCAACTTATCGAAAAGGATTTACAGATGCGTACGGAGGAATATTAGTATTTTGGTGAACCAAGGTGGTTGGTTGATTGATGACTTATGGAGGAAAGATTCCTCATTTGATTTTTGGAGAGATTTTTGGAGAGAGATGATATATGAGAAGAAATGATTTCCTCTTTTTTCCTCTTATTTTGTTTCATATGTTCTCCATCTTTTGTATCGATAATTAGTAAGTCATGTGTCGAGTTGTAATTGAATGTCATACAGAACACACCATATAAGTAATTCTTTAGGATCCATGGAATTGCACAAACTTTGGCTATCTAATCAGGAAAAAGAAAATCTACATCAAAACTTGAAAGATGGTAGGGACATCATGATTGTGCTTGACTATCTTTTACTTTTTTGTTTGTTATGCAGTACTGCTATTTTGAGACAGAACTCGCGCTAATAGAAAATCGACACATGCGAAAGAGACAGAGAGCATGGAAGTAGATATTTCATTTGAAATTGGATTTCTCTATTTCAACTTATCGAGAAGTATCATGGATATGTACGACGGAATATTAGTATTTGGGTGAGCCAACTTGGTCAGTTGATTGATGATTCCTTGTTTGATTTTCAGGGGAGAGATGAAATACAAGAAGAAATGATTCCCTCTTTTTTCCTCTAATTTTATTTTATATATTCTTTTTCTTTTGTATAGGCGATTACTAAATCATGCGTCAAGCAATAATTGAATGTCAAATAGGACGTACTATATCAGTAACTTTCCATAATTCATGGGATTGCACAATCTTTCGCTATGCAATTAGGAAGTGCATTCGTTTCTCTTTAGTATACTTTGTAAAAGGAAATAAATCTACATTAAAATTCAAAAAGATGGTAGGGACATCATGACTGCCCGAGCATCTTTTACTCCCTAGGGCTTGCGTTTGGAACCTGTTTATCTGCGAAAAAGAAAAAATCACATTTGCACAGCGGCCATCTGATCAATCTAGCTCGTTTTTAAGGAGAGACCCGGGGGGAAAGAACTAATGGAGATGCCAGATTCGTCAAAGAGAGACAGGTGGTGGGCTGCGGAAGTTGCCATCCATGGATGGAGAAGAAAAAGTTGCAGGTGAACTCTGAAGCTAGAGAAGGAGCATGCTTGACGCAAAGGGACAAGACGAAGTGATCCCTGAGTTGAACTGCTCTTGCGGGCGAACGTTGGTGCAGTTGAGAAGGACATGAACCTACCATTGAGAGAGAGAGGTGGAGGGCTGGGGCTGTTTCATTGACCTGCATCGTCATTGCCGTGCCGCCCATGAGAACGGTGCTTTTTACGTGGCAATCATCATATCATGGGACGATGATGCATTGAAAAAAAGTCGCCCATTACCTGATGAAGGCTACCAAGTTGGATTAAAATGCAAAAAGTTACTCAGATGTATATCGCGCGAATAATGTGATTGATCAATAACACGACATCAATGTAGCAAGCAAGGTGTCCTTTTTCAGTTCAAGGCGCATATAATAATCATTCTATTTCTCTATTTTTTTCCTTTTTTTTTTTCCGAAAACAAGTTTATTATAGAAATTCATTTAGTAACACGATTTCTTTATATATATCTAAAACATATTTTTAGCCTAGAGATGGATTTGGAAAAGAAATGAGAAATAAAAATTTTCTACTTTTCTATTTTTGGAATAAAAACAGAAATAAAAACTCTTCTCATTACTCGCCGCCTGTCTACGATTTCAACGTTGATGTTTTCAATTCAATTCATTAAAGTGGAGCATAATGAATGAAAAAGAGTATGTGAGAGAGATATTTAAGAAGGCCTGTCATATGAAAATCTGTTGCAAGAGCGAAAAAATTGTGTCATTATTAAACGTGTATCTCTGCTTAGAAACTTGTTTAGAGAATAGATTGGAAATTGTTCCTAAGAATAAAATGGTTATTATTTCCATCCTCAGCGATCCCAATCCAAATATAAATTGGTAGAAGAAAAATTTATTCAAATAAAACTTTCATAACGCATATGAATATCACTAGCAAGAAGACAAAATATCTAACACTTCCCGGAGTGTTGATTCGAGTGGTCCTTTTCTTCCACACCATGGAGGGAATCATTGATGTGGTTGATCGATATTCAAAATTCAAAGGCAATCATTCACTTGGATTTCTTTAGTCTCAAATGAGTACACTTTGGAGATAATTGATGTCATATCATGCATTACCAATCTCAAATTATTGCGCTTCCTATGTTTGGACCGTTGTTTTAAAATAATGAAGCAATGCAAGTGGCACAAATCCACCAACGGTCACGGACGGACAACGCCCTCCACTTCCAAAAAGGAAGAGCACCATCGTTGATGTTCGCGGTGACGCTACATACACTTTCTGTAAAGAAGAAAAAAGAGAGTATTACATTATTGTTGCCGTACTATTCTGAATAGCTCGACGAGTCGAAAGAAGATGCTCGAGTATTTTGCTGGATATATCTTTCTTCGAATGCCGGGGGAGAAGCTTTTCTATGGTAAAGTGCCGTCTTTTCGTGGTCGCATCGGTGCGCAGCTTTATATTATATTATACAGCAGGGAATAATTGTTCCACTTCTAAATCTGCTTTAATATGGTATAGAGCAGTAAGAATATGAGCATTGATCTTTTGTTGCCCTTTAAACTTAAATTAAAGAACAGTGTGGAGTTTCAAGAGCCATCTCGAAAGGAGGAAAGATGGTCACAGAAAAGCACCATCCCTGGGTTAAGGCATTGGCATATTCTACTGCGGGTGCTTAATGTGGTAAGAAGCGATGTCCGCGTACATCAGGTTCCCCTTTCTGGTGAAGTAAGTCGGATCAGTTCGCGTTAGCGGTGAAATAAGTCTGATCAATTCTCATCGGTCAGCACAGACGTTCCAAATCTACGGGGCACGGTGAAGAATTACTGTCTTCTTCGGATAACATGACATTTAGGCACCTAATTTGTATGCCTCTTGTGATTCCTTTTCCGTGGAGCCCCCAAACCTGGAGGAGACAATGAACCCTTGACCGATTACAGAGCGAAACCGACACACAGGACCATCCACAGAGGACAGATTTTTGCTTTCTTGAGGGATCGAATTCTCAACTCCGAGCTACATGTCCCAAGCCTCTTCCTGCTCGCGACCACTAATAGGCCGACTGGCTAGGGCCTTGGAGAAGGATATTTAACAAAATTCTCGGACAGGAACAGGGCAACAACCGCACGATAGCGACTTAGATATTCAAAACCAATTATTGAGATGGTTCGGTTGTCTCTACTCTCGGATAGAGAGCAACGAAACAGGACAAGTTGGTAGTTGTGAATATGCTCCTCTTGCACCCACGAGAGTGGCGGATGGCAACCGGCCCAAGAATATCTGCAAATAGAGACGTCCCTTCAAGGACCTGCAATGAGGAGGAATTTACCTCTTGGTTGGTATTGGGCCACAGGAGCGGCACAGATACCGTGACCTCCCTTATTTTTCTTGTTCTTTCGCCACAGATGGTACTCCTTTCATCTCTCGTTCTCTTTTTTCATAACGTTTCTTGGTTCACCAAGAAGGGCTTCTAGGGGCCCTCAAGCCACCAATACCCCCAAGCGTATCTCGTTTTAACTCCTATACGAAGTATCCAAATACGGCAGACATCTATTTATCAACGACTATCAATCCTGTAAAGAACAGTTTCTCGATCTGCCCCCCTCAACAAGACTCGAGGTATTTATTTCTCTAGTGGGTCTTGTGAGCCCACTCTCCCCACGGGCAAATTTCAAACTCCACATTCTTCTCCTTAAGCCCCGCAAATGGACACAGGCCCATACACCCACCACAGCTCATCACTGATGTGTAATCAGCCGTTAAGATATTTCAAATAGCTTGACATAGCAAACTCATCTAATTTGATATTATATCATATGATTACTCATAAGTAATTGGTGCAACAAAAGATCCATGGATCGAAATTTACCATTTTTTTTTTTTTTTGCCCTCGGGCTCACTGAAAATCATGAGAAGTGGAAACAGAGGATAAGAAGTTGACCGAATCAAATTTGCATTCAGATGAAAACTTACTCATCTCACCAAAAAAGAGGAAAAGGAACTCGATTAGCCTCGTATTATTCGCCAAAAGGTAAGAACGAGGCAATGGCTGCAAGCAACATTCACCACAGCGTCACAGCTGAGGCGATCCTAGCTAAATTCTCGATGTTTATTCCAACCTCAACCCACAAACTGTCCTAACGATCATTGATAAATAAGAAATGGTAAAACTACGGCTTCAGTGAATAACATCCTTCTTTCAAATCCTAAAATGACTACACTTGCGTAGAAGGTTTGTACCTCCACTAAAATTGCCATGTTCACCAGAAGCCACCACACTAGCTAGCGCTAACGACCTACATTGCGGAGCCTGTTTCGCTTTGTCCATATAGAGAACAACAAATTCTCATGGAGGAGCCATGTTTTCCTACAACATGTTGAAGTTTCCTCACGGGCTGCAGAAGTAGACATTGGACGTGGATATGCACCGGAGAAGTGCTACGAACAAAGCCAGGCTTACTAAAAAGGGAATTAGAGAGAACGAGCAAAATGCTTAGGGGGAGATGGGAAAGAGGTCGAAGACAAAAAGGTGATGCAACTAAACATTTGTAAGCAGATGGAAAACAACAACTTGAAACCTCCGCAGCTACAGAAAATGCATTGATTTCTCTTGGCACAGTCCCAAGGAAAGGATAACTCAGTTCACACAATCGCAAACCCACCACGAGCAGCTACACACCCCGGTTTCTATTCATACGTGGACACCTAGACATATTCGCATAATTCCTTTCACAGAAGGAGCTACAAGTTCACTAGATCCATAAAGCACAAAATGAACAATACCCAACACTAGCATGTACAAAATTAAGCAATCAGCTCATAACTCAATGCTTACCACCTTCAATGTCCTTCCCCGCCACCACATTGATCTTTTCATACTTGAAGTCCGCAGGACGCACAGGACATTCCGCTGGAAATACAGTGTGCCTATTAGCAACAATTGCCCACAGAAAGAGCCCCAAGAATGCCAACAATGCTCCACACCCCGTGGCGAAAATTACCCTGCCAAGAATCACCAAGGGACACTTGCCTCTCTTGCGCAGCTTGCCATGCTCGCTAGAATAGCCGTGTGGTCTAGCAGGCAAAGAATGCATCGACATCGGAATTTTCCTAGGCTTAAACCTCCATGAGTATACACTAATAGTCTGCGATGAATTCCCATTTGCCGAGCTTATACCGACATAAACATCCTCGCCCTTCCACATTCGCAACAAGTCAATCGAGTATGCGATGATTGGATCATATGGTCTTGGATCCCTAAACTTACTCAGCCTAACCTCGAGTCTCTTCGAGCTCCCGTCGTAATCCACCCACGACTTCAATTTCTCCCCACTGCTCAGCGCTAAGCCTACAGACGACGCATTGCAGACGCTAACGGACCTGAAATTGCCCAAATCTACACCTACATGGTTCGCATTCGCATCGCCTACTTCCTCATTCATCCAAGCGTCGTACTCAACCCCGACGAACCTGCGATCCCCGGAGAGACCGAACGCTTCCGCTCCGAGCCTAAAATTCCTAGGGAACAGCACGAGAGCGAGGCCGTCGGCATTACCAGGCGAGATCGAGAAGGCGAACTCGGACGAGAACGACGTCGGAGCGGCGAACCGGAAGGGCTTCGGCCACTGGAGGAAGCCGGAGCTGGAGGCCGAGGGGCGCGTGACCCGCACGTGGGACCCCCCGCCGCCGCCACCGCCGGCCACCAGAGCAGCGTCGCCGAGGAGGGAGATGCCGTCGTCGAAACCGGGGAGGCCGACTAGGGTTTCGGGCATGAGGACGAGAGGGACGGAGGCCCTGGCCAGGGCGAGCAGGGGGACGACAATGTGGATGATCAGGAGGCGAGAGAAGGCGAGAGCGGAAGGTCTAGACGACATGGTCGCTTGAAGTCGCTTGAAGCGATCGGTTGTGAGGTTTCAGTAGCAGAGAGCAGAGAGCAGAGGAAATGCAGCAGGAAGAAAGAAGCACGAAAGGAACAAGACGAGCGTGGACGATTCGCGCGCGTGGGGTTGGGAGTACGGATTGAGGAATTTGTTCTGGGCCGTGGGAGGCCCGAAAGGCAAAGCTATGCCTGGTCCATTGGTACATGGGCCTTCGGACTTGGCCTGGCCTCGCTACCGACTTTCGCAATGAGGCTGCTCTCCTGGACCCGGTCGATGGGCGGGCCGGACCTCACACCGGTCCAACATCCTTGGGCATCATACGTCATGATTAGGGGTGAGCATATGTCCCGATTCAATTTGGGAATCAGCCCAACATGATCGAATAGATCGGTTCAAGCCCCATTCTCAGGTGAACCAGGTGGGTTCATAAGAAAACATTATGTATTCAAACCGTGCCAACTCAACAACTTACTAGTCTACTCATTATGCGACACGTGTCTCTCGTAGGTCCACCATAAGAGATCTCTCCTTTTGTCTCTCTCTTCTCTTCCCGGTCTCTCTCTCCCTCTCATGTAGACCTAGCTCTACTCTCTCTCTTGGCCGCTTCCACCTCGTCCATCGCCTCTACCATTGCCTCGTATGCCAATCCCCCTTTGACAATGGCTCCACCATTAAGGTCGTTTGCCATCGCCTGGTCCAAGAACAAGCCCAAGTGCCCTGTCGTCATCACCTACCACCCCAAGCCCTCCCTCAACCCCTACATTCTTGAGATCCTTTGCGGCTATGATGTCATTGCTTTCCTAAATAGGTCATTCACTGCTCCCCTCCCTCTCGTGGGTCCAATAATGATCCCAAACCCCTCGTCATCTGTGACCCCGTGCCCTCTCTCAACCCCTCCATCCTCAAGGTCCTTTGCTACTCCAAAATCATTGCCTTCTAAGCCAACTTATGGATCTGGCAGGGTTGAGCCCTCGCAAATCCGATGAAAGCAACACTCGCCTATGGCCAATCACGGCCATGGCCAAAGGGACAGCCAAGGCCAAAGGGAAAGAAAGATTAAAAAAAAAAAAAAGGAAGAAATGGTGAAGAAGTAGAAAAACATAGGTGTGAGAGGAGAGAGACAAAAGGAGAAAAGGATTCGATAGTGGACTTATGAGGGACAAGCATAGCGTGGTGAGTTGATTAGTAATTTATTGAGTTGGCACAACTTAAGTACCTAATATTTTATCGTGGGTTCATGAGTAGAAACCTTGGGGTTAGTTATTTTTCTAAACTGCTAGCGTAAAATCGATTTTCGATTGAGTTCTAATCTAATTTAAAAGATGGATATAGAAGTTGTTGCTAAAGAAAGTTGATTCAAGATAATTTGGGAAGTCTTGAAGTGCCACCACCAATTTGCCGAGAGAAGTTAACATATCAATTTTATCAAAATTAGAATTGATATATATATATATATATATATATATATATATATATATATATATATATATATATATATATATAATATACACATGCCTAAAAGTGACTAATTTTAAAAGCGTATAAAAGAATTGGGAACTACCTAGAACCGGATTGAATCGGCCCAAAATTGGCAATTCTTATGAGAATAAGTCGAGTTCATGATTTCGATTTACTATTATTGATAAGTATTGGTTTAGTTTCAAGAGTGGAACTGCTCACTCAGATTGGATTGGACTGGTACACACAAGCGTGCGCACAAATCTATATTAATTTTTATGTTGAAATTTTCAAAAACTCTCTCTTTTGTCCTTCTCATGTTATGTCGTTTTAGGTCACTTATTTTCACGTCTCCCACAAACTCTCACACTCCCCAAAAAATGCTCTCTCTGAAAGAGAGAGAGAGAGAGAGATATGCAAATCTTCTTCCCACCTCTCGCTCTCCCTCTTTCCCCTCACCCTCCATCACATGCCTTCACTCACACTTCACCCTCTCCTTGCTGTACTCATCCTTGCCCCTTGTCTCACCTTCTCCCATCTATACTCATGCCACCCTATGACTCGTGCCCACCCTTCCTCACCTCTCGCTTTCCCTCTCTCTCCTCATCGTCCACCACCACGCCTCCATTCTCGCTCTACCTCATGCTCCACCTCATCGTCCCTATACACATCCTCACTCCTCATATCGCCCTCTCCCACTTTGCTCCACCTCACCCAATGACCCATACTTGCCATTCCCCTCCTCCTTTGCCCCTCCCTACCCCTTCTTTGCCTTCTTGAGCCAGCTTCATTGGTTTAGTTTCTAAGTGAGTCCATGTACTAATGGGTAGCTCCTAGTTCCCATTTTGAGAAATTGGGCCTTAGTAAACGATTTCCGATTTTAGGATGGGAACTACCCACCCTAAAATCGATCATCCTTACTTAATTCTAAGGGGTCCTATAATTTCAAAAAAAAAAAAAAATCTAAAATCGATTTTGAGTAAATCCTAGATTTTCTTATTGGAAATTGATTTGCTTGAAATTGATAATTCCACTTGCAATTAAGAAATCTAAAATATTCCACATGAAATTGGTTAGATTTGGGCGGGTTGAACCATAGAGAGAACAGTTCAATCATGTCGGAAATAAAGTCCATAAATCATAAGCTTAGTGTAGTCGATCTCTCGTACTGACACAGCTTCAAATCTTCGCTCCCTTAATAACTAAATCAATTGTAAGACAACTATCTATTTCATGGAAGACCAATAGCTCAAATTAAAGTTAGAATGCGACTTTCAATTCTCTATTTAACTTATGCATTTCAAATAAAAAGGAAGCTTTGCATATTCACATTCAATGTCGCCAAAAAAGTGTGATCCAATTATAAAGGTTCGAGTCAAGGGATGGAATTGGGTGGTGGAGACTTTGTAATAACGAGTGCAATATCTATAATTTTTTTTTTTCACGGGGGCTCTATTAGATTCGATGGTCCAAATCCTAGTGTTGGAGATTTTGTAACGGCGATCGCAATTTCTACAAATTTTTTATTGTTTTTTTTTTCCACATGGGCTTTATCGGATTTGATGGTCTAAATTTCACACGATGCGATATACACCTAGCGTGTGCACCGGAGAGTTTCCCCTTCTTTTTTTTTTTTTGGGTCGAAAATACAATCATTATTGATTTACTCAACCAAGTTTGGAGCAAATACATCAAAAGCATCGGCGCATAATAAATCAAAGCGGGCAAGTGGAGGATTAGCTACCCAATTACTAGGAAGGCAGTTAGATCTTTGGGCTTTTGCAAGCCAATCTGCTATTCTATTAGAGTCCCTGCTACAATGGGCCAGAGAGAGGCCTGGTAATTCCTTTAGCTTGGTCTTGACCCGGTCCACAATAGCTTCCACTTCCTAGTTTATCTATGTCGAAGACATAACTCCTTGCATGAGCTATAAATAGTCAGAGTGTACTTGCAAATTTAGATTAGATCTAGTGGAGAGGAACTCTAGGGTTTCAAGAAGAGCAAGAGCCTTCGCTTGTTCCGCCGAGGATGCCGCCACCAGCTTGGAGAAGCCATCAACTAGTCGACCCTTGGAGTTTCGACAGATGCAGGCGATGGATACCCTGTGTTTGTCTGCTCCCCTGTTCTCCTCGAAATCTGATGTCGCGTCTTCGTTCCAGGCAAAGGAAGCGTCGATGTTAATTTTTAGCGTATCTGAGGTCGGGGGTTGCCATTTGTAAGTTGGGGCCTCGCTTTTCTTCTCTTCTTTTGATTTTCGGTTCCAAGTCACAAAGTTTTCGTGTAAAGCTATGGCCTTGAACAGCGTTTGTTGCGGGTGCAGGGGACGTTATCCAAAAACGAAGTGGTTCCTATCTTTCCAAATACACCACAGGGTTGTAGCGGTTTGGTCGAACTTAAGAATGCTTCATGGGTCTTCTTTTAGCATATGCAGCTATTCATCGAGTCGTGTTAACCCGATTCTTGTAATTCTGATTTGCAGGGGGGTAGCGCTCCATATTCGAGCTGTCCAAGGGCAGAGCAACAAAGTATGTTCAATGGTTTCAGCTTCTTGTTTGTAGATAAGGCATAAGAGGTCAGGTACTATTCTTCTTCTGTGCAAGTTGTCCAATGTAGGCAATGCATTTTGACATGCATTATAGAAAAATAGTTTAACTTTAGGTGGAGTTCCAAAGTGCTAGATATATTTCTAGAGTTCTGGTTTCATTTGATGAGATGAAGTTGCTATTGTTGTATGTGGGCTGGCTGATATATCTTTAGTGGTGAAATAATCGCCTTTCACTGTATAGGACCTTGACTTGTTGTTAATCCATACCAGTTTATCTTCTGTAGTAGGTAGTCTAATAAGGGTTGCAAGGATTTCCTTCACTCTTTGATCATTAAACAATGACCTTACTAATGGTTCATTCCATTTTCCAGTCCCTTGTTCTATTAATTCGCCCACTTTAACAGGCTCATTTCTTGTTGCTAGGCCGCCAATATGTCCACTCTTCAACCATTTATTCTCTCTAATAGAATTTTTCTTTCCATTCCCAACCGACCACATAACTTGCGGAGATATGGAGTCTCTTCCTAAGATAATGCTTTGTCATCCTCACAAAGGTCGGAAACCTTTTCTAGCTTTCCAAAACTCGCATTGTGGATAATAAAGACCCTTCATCACTTGGCTTAAAAGGGACTGAGGGTGCTGTGAAATATGCCAAGCTTGCTTCCCTAACATAGCTTTATTGAAAGCTAGTAAATCTTTGAAGCCAAGACCCACTCATCCTTCTTAAGTTTCAAGATTTCCCATTCTTTCCAATGAACCCTAGCAGTTTTGTAAATTGAAACAGGGATTTTGAAAATGGACATTGCATTTTGAGGAATGGCCTGCACCACTGATTTAATCAATATTTCATTCCCTGCTTTTGACAGTAAGTTATCCTTCCAGCTTTCTAACTTCATGTTAACTCTAGCAAGAATTCAAGCGAACATATCTTTCTTCGAGACTCTCCAATCCAAGGGAATTCCTAAGTACTTCCCTGTTTTATCAATTTCTGGAATTCTCAACTCTGAAGCCATATTCCTTCTCAGATTCACTAGACAACTTTTATTGAAATATATTCCTGATTTATTGAGATTAATAGCCTAGCCTAATGCAAAACAATATTGATGTAGAATGGCCGCTAGATTTTGACATTCCAATAAGGTACCATTGAGAAAGAAGATAGAGTTGTTCGCAAATAGCAAATGTGATAAAGTAGGGCAATTGCCATTAAGCTTAATTCCTTGAAGTGTACCATCTGCTACTGCTTGTTTCATCAAGTGAGAGAGGACATTTGCCACTAAAATAAAGAGATAAGGGAATAACGGGTCACCTTGTCGAATCCCTCGTGTTGGCTTGAAAAAAGGTAGAGATCCCCTATTGAAATTTATGTTGAAGGAAACCATTAAAACACATTGCATCATCCATTGTACCCACTTATCACAGAATCCCATCTTGATTAAGCATTCTCGAAGGAAGTCCCATTCAATTCAATCATACGCCTTTTGCATATCTAGCTTTAGGACAGCTTGTAACTTACTTTTCCTCTCTTGAGTTCACAACCTATGAAGTACTTCATGCACAATCAAGATATTATCGTGAATTTGTCTACCCCTCACAAAAACGCTTTGTTCTTCAACAATAAGGCTTGGTAGCAAATGTTTGAGTCTATTGGTTATTACTTTGTAAATGATTTTATAGACAAAGTTGCATAGGCTGATAGGGCGAAATTGTTCAAGCTTTTTGGGATTTGGGGTTTTGGGACTAAGGGTGATTTGGGTTTTGTTCATATTAGGATTTATGTTATCCAGTATCAAAGAAATTCTGCACCTCTCTAAAAATATCCTGACATATATTTGGCCAATGATTTTGGAAAAACAATCCATTTAGCCCATTCGGTCTTGGAGCTTTGGTAGCTCATAATTGTTGCATTGCAGCAGTAATATCTTCCAAAGTGACAAGTTCTACTAACCGTTGGTTCATCGTTTGGAATTTGGTGTAGGATAGGCTGAAAATTTCAAGATCCCACTGACTCATAAATTTTTAAAGAATATCTCCGTCATCTCCTTCAAATGTTGTTCTTCTCTCACCCAATAGTCTTCTCCATTCTTTAGTAAGGTAATTATGTTTATGGTTCTTCTTTGAATAGCCGTGACGTGGAAAAATTTAGTATTTCTATCACCCCATTTTAACCAGCTAATTCTAGAACACATCCCCAATACATCTCCTATTGTCGCCGCAAGTTATCAATTTCTTGGGTTATCTTATTTGCTTCCTCACTCTCTTGAGAGATTTCCGAGCTATTCGTCAACCTTTGTAGTTCATTTCTCAGCCAATCAATTCTCATTTTAGCATTAGAGAATATGTTTTTGCTCCATTTAGCCAGCCATTGTGTCACTATCTGCAGTTTTTCCATCATATTTAGTCTTTGGGAGTCGGTTTCAGCCCAAATTCTCTTGACTATATGCTCACATTCCTCATCAACTGACAAGAAAGCTTCATATCTAAATACCCTCCTCATCCGTTCCTTCCGTGGGTAGAGTGATAGTATGAAAGATTGTGATCAGAACCGATGGCTAGTAATGCTATACATTTAGCATTTGGATATGCAATTCTCCATTCCAAAGTACATAAGGCTCTATCGAGTCGCTTCTTGACAAATTGTTCTCATGCTCTATTGTTGATCCAGGTGAACGCACATCCCTTGCATTCCAAATCCATTAAGGAACAATGGTGCAGGAAGTCTTTGAAAGTTGTAAGTCGGTAATTTTCTACTCTTTTTTTACTTACTTTTTCCCAATAATACAAAATTTCATTGAATCCCCCATGCAAAGCCAAGGTAGATGATAATTGACACTTGCTCTATGAATAGCCTCCCATAACATCACTCTTTCTTGAAATTCAGTAGGAGCATGTAGAAATGTAATATGCATCATTTGTTTGATTTCTTTGACTTGGCATTGAACATTAATAAAATTGCCCGAGAAGAAAAAGAGTCGATGGATAACAATACCTGGTCATCCCAGAATATTACCAAACCCCTTGCAATTCCTTCTGGATTCACCAAGAAGTTATTATGAAATTCCAACCTCATTTTTAAACGTTGCACCTTTTGCTCTTGATTTTTAGTTTCCATTAGAAAGATGATACCGATTCTTTCCTGAGTCACTAGGATTCTCAAAGCTTGAATTGTCATGGGTGTGCCCAACCTTTAACAATTCCAACTTAAAAACATCATGGATGATCCGGTGGCTTATTAGGGTTAGCCACTAAAGCCCATTGATTTGACTTCTCCGTCACTTTAATGGGGGGTTTCCATCAGCTGTGTATTATCAAAATTGGTGCCTTTGAAGTTTAAGCGCCATACAGGTATAATCTCTTCCCTTTTTTAGAAGTGGATAGCTTGGTACCTTTGGATTTGTGTTTAATCAGTCCCTTTTCACCTGCTGGGGTCTCTATCATGTCCACTTCCGCTGCCTTCAGTTGTTCCTCGTAGAGTACCGTGATTGACTCTTCATCTATGTAGCAACTTCCTTTCTTTTGAGGACCTTTCTCTTCTATGGTTAGTAGTGCTAGAGAAGAAGTATAATGACTATTCTCCCGTTGAGTTGGATTGTCAGCATTGTTCTGCCCACAGATGGACATAATTTTATTCATATTTTGATCCTTCAGCTGCTTCAGGAACTGAAGAGATAGGGGTCTTTGGCACACTCTCATCTTTTTCTTGTATTATATCTTGTTTGCCATAGAAGATTTTCCCATACGGACTAAGTTCCCGCACTTCCGCTCTTAGCCATTGTCCAAATCCTCCTGGTAAGTCCTCTGCCAACCTCAAATTCTCATATGGTATATCTTTACAAAATGTAGCATAATGCCCAATTCTACCACATGAATAACAATAATGCGGAAGCCTCTCATATTTGAACTCTACCCACAACCTCTTGCTCTCCAAATTGATAATAACCCCAGTCTTGAGAGGATTTGCTAGATTTAGCTTAACTTTTGCCTTGCCAATCTTATAATTGTTGTTCCCTTTAGCTTCTAATTTCATCTTTATTACCTCTCCAAGTTTCAATGCAATATCCCTGAAAACTTCATTAGTAAATCTCCCGAATGGGAGGCTACAAAAATGCACCCAAAAAGCACAATGGGTAAATTTATAACAGATCTCTAGGGTGTCAGGATCGTATTGCTGTAAAACTAGTAGATTACTAGAAAAGGACCATGGTCCAGAATCTAAAACTCTGTTTTTCAGCTTCGGACTGGAATGAGAAGGAGAAATAGCCCGGCTCTAACAAGGTGTAGGTAACATTTTCAGTCCTCCAAACTCTTTTCATTGTATTTAAAAAGGCTTGAAAATTCACATTCGGTTTAGAGTACAGCTTCCCGAACAAAATTTTCCGGCATTCCGTCAATTTCTCTTCAGAAATGTCACCTTTAACATCAATTACATCATCTTCAGACCATAGCTTATATAGACTTTTGCAAAGAGCCACCAAATGCCTCTCTTCCTTGTACTGGCCTTCCATTTCTCAATTTCCAAGAATAGGGCCAAGAAGAAATAGAGCAGGATGCGTCCCTCAGAGGTGAGGTTATTTGGGCAAACTGAGGTAGGGACTACGTTGATAGAGATCTTTGATTTCCTTTGCACAAGCTGGCCTGAGGTGTTTGGAACCAGCTGAAAAGGAGAATGCAAGCCCAAATTGGTTGAAGGGAGCTCAGATGCAGTGGGTAGATAATGGGTTTCTCGAATGGGAGTATGAGAGGGAGGATTGTCGATTTGTGTAGCGAGTGTTGTGGAGGGAATGACAATCACAGCCAAATGGAAGGGAATGTGATGGACATTAGGGTTTATCCCTTACTCTGGGATCTCAACCAGAAAACTGGGGTAGAAGAAATAGGGTTCTTGTGAGGGATGAATTAGGGTTTGTCATTAAGGCTAAATTGAAACCTACTCTAAAGGTAGGAGAAAACTACCCATGCGGTAGATAGCATTTGTCGTTTCGAATTTTGGTTGTAGTAGATAAAGATTGCAACATAGAGAGTTTCCCCTTTGGGCGGGACGACTTTGACCACTTTCGGTTTTCTCATCAGAAACTAATTCACTCGAAACTAATTGCTCCACTTGTGATTAATAAATCTAAAATCTTTCACGTGATTTTGGTTAGATTCGTGCAGATTGGACCGCAAAAAGAACAGTTCAATCATGCTGGAAATCGAAGTCCATAAATTACAAGCTTAGTTTAGTTGATCTCTCCTATATATGCAGCTTCAAATCTTCTCTCCCTTCGGAACTAGATCAATTGTAAGACAAGTATCTACTTCGTAGAAAAACCAATCACTCAACTCAAAATCAGATGGTGACTTTCAGTTCTCCAACGTTTGACTTCGACACCTCAAATTGCACATTCATATTCAACATCTCCAGACACGTTTGGTCCGGTTATAAAGGATCCAGTCGAGAAATGAAATTGGCGGCGGAGACCTCGAAACTTGATTGCAACATTTACAATTTTTTCACGTGAGCACTAGTAGATTCGACGGTCCAAATCTTAGCGCCGGAGACTTTACAAGGGCAATTGCAATATCTACAATTTTTTCACGTGGGCTCTAACAATTTTTTTTTTTTTTGGGTCAAAGGCCCTATCAGACTCGACGGTCCAAATCTTATACGATTCAATATACCCAGAGCTACGTTCAAAAAAAGAATAGCGCGCACGAGAGTTTTCCCTCAAGGCGGGATATATTCGACCGCTCTCGGCCTTCTGAAGAGAGCGGAAATGTCCGATCTACCCCCCTCTCTCTCCAAAGCTCTTCATCTCCGAGCGAGCGATATGCTACCAGCCTACCATACCAGGCGAGGCGAAGAAGAGAAACGGTCGTCTTCCTTCTCTGGCCCCCTCCTCCCTCCCGTCTCGCGCCACGTTGAGGCCCTCCCCCATATGGCAATCCAGCTCAGGAGCGGCTCGCTCCTCCTCTCCTCCTCCTCCTCCTCCTCCTCGCCGTCCTCATCATCATCATCATCATCGCCACCCTCCTCCCTCATCCCTTTTGGCAGTTCTCTCTTTAATGACCTTCCTCACTTTGCAAGTCCGAAACCGGCAACCATGTCAGCACCCACCCACCACCCTTCCTCCGCTTCGTCTCGCTTCCCCTTTCCCTTCTCTCCGCCCCGCATTCGCAATCGCTCCGTCCGCCACCCCAGAGCGAAGGAAGGGACACAAAAAAAAAAAAAAAATACCAAGAACCGCCGTGCCCCGAACCCTAAGAGCCCGAGACTCCCGCGATGAGCAGGTCCATGGATTTCGACCTGAACGTCGTCGGCCAGGACGAAGGCCGCGACGAGGAGCCGGAGCTGAAGGAAGAGGAGGAAGAGGAGGAGGAGGAGGAGGAGGAGGAGGAGGAGGAGCTAGCGGAAGCGGAGGCGCAGGAAGGAGGAGGAGGAGCAGGAGGAGCGGCAGTAGGCGCCGGCGCCAGCGGTAGTCGGAGGGGACGCTGCTGGTCGGCGGAGGAGGACTCGATGCTGACTCGGCTCGTGGCTGCTTTCGGGCCGGGGAATTGGAATGCCATGTCGGCGATGATTCCCGGTCGGACCGGGAAGTCCTGCAGGTTCCGTTGGGTCAACCACCTTGATCCTAGCGTCAAGCATGGGCCTTTCAGCGGTAATCTTATAAGCTTGCCCGCATTCTCGTTTCGTTCTTTCTCTTTTTCCTTTTGATTTGGTTCAGCAAGAAAGAAGAGCGTACCATAAAGATGATTCCGAGAACCGGGTTCTGTCTTTTGATCGTGCTACATTAGACTGTTGTCAGCCTGTTGACCACGATCATAGCACTCGTGTGTGTGTGTGTGTGTGTGTGTGTGTGTCCGTGCGTGTAATTTTGCAGTGCACATCGAAACTGTAGAGCTCGATTCCATCGTGTGCCACGGCGAGTCCTGATCACCTCCATGTCCATTTCGAATTTTACATCTTCAGGAGTTGTGTTTTACATGCCCGGTATGCGTTTTTAAGTTAGGGATGGTTATTGCATTACCTCTCTAGTGGCCGTGTTGCCCTGTGTTTCTCCATGCAACTGCTCGTGTCCGTTAGCTGACTTAATCGCTATGGAATAAGAGCGTCGAGATATGCTGAGAGTCCGAGACGTTGCTTCTTTCTGTGATGTGCATGTCCTGGATTATGAGTTAAAGGTGGTAAGTGACAAGTGGGAGTTTACGAGAGCTGCACTTTCCTAATATATGCACCGGGCGGTTGCAAACGATCTGGTTTATATCGGTCTTAATTATTGTTTAGTGCTTCTGGCTTCAGATTCTGCCGTTTCTAGTTAGTTAATGGATTGTTACGGTTAGATTTTGAGATTGAGCTAATGAGAATCGTCACGTGTTCTTCGTAATGTTTCAGTTGAAAAGTCGAATAGTTGGATATCTTAAAGCTTTGGCTGAGCTGTATGTGTGTATTTTGCAGTATGTCTCTTTCAATTTTTCTCCTGAATATAGGTAGTCCTACAAGGCAAGTTAGAAAGTAAGCTTTCCTCAGTGGAAATTGAAATCTGATATCTCGGTAAACTTTTGGAAGGACCAGCATGCTGTTTGACAGTTTATAACATGCATTTTAACTGCGACCGTGATGGATTGCATATAGATCTGGTGAGAATAAGGAGCCATTTTTGCAATACTCTTCTTTTTACACACTAATTTTGAGTGCCATTCCATGATCCTCATCTAATAAGGTATGCTGCAGGAAAATGAAGTTCATAAGCTCCCAAACTTGAAGGATGACTATTTATTGATAGACGCTTGGTTTTTCTTCTTTGTTACGAGAAACTGGAGTTTACGCTAATTTATCTTTTCATTTTCCTTGAAAAGTTCTGGTTTCATGAGAGTTGCTTCCGATGTGTCTATCTTTCCATTTTCTCGAAGAGTGCCAATTTTTACTGGAGGTGCTTCCAGTGCGTGTCATATTCTTTAAAGAACTTTTTTTTGTAGCTTACCATGTCGGCTCTAGCTTTCCAACATCCTAGGCTAGGTGGAGTATGTTTTTCCTTACATCTTGGTTTTCCTTCCTATGCACGAGCAAAGAGATTGTATTGTCCCCTTCATATGTTTAGGACCTTAATACCATCTAGTTGCTCTCTCAATTTGTAAGTCCACTCTAATGGGTTTCCTCTATCACTATGAATGGCATATAAAAGAATCAATTTCATGGATTAATGTTGAAGTTAACTCATAGTAAAACTCTAACAAACTTAACTCCAAGTAAAATCAGAGGATTTGTATGGCTTAGCAAGTCATTAACACCAAACTAAGCAAGTAAATGATTCGATCTAAAACTCTAGCTTGAGAAGTTAAGCATAACTCATCTCTATTTGCTCTTGCCAAAGTCCTCTAATATTCTTCAATCTCAATCTTAAAATTACTAATCCCCTTGAAGCCCAAGTGAACTGATCAATTTGTGTTAATGACCCTTAGTTACCAAAAACCCCAGCCCCTAAGTATATAAGAATCGCATGGTCGTGTTTGATATATCAATGGCATGGCATCATTGGGTTTAACATACAACTATTTTGTAGACCTATGCTTCATATATGCAAGAGACACGTTAATAATGGTTTTGATTAGTAATTATAATGGCAGTGTGCATGTCATAAATATCTTAGCATATTGGTTGTTGAAATGAAGTTATTAGAGCCTATTGATGTTGTATCTCCTCTCTTTATGGAATATGAGGAAGCCTCCCTTGTCGTGTGATATATATCAACGGCATGGCATTGTTGTGTTTAACGTACAAATATTTTGTACACCTATGCTTCACATATGCAAGAGAAACGTTGATAATGTTTTTGATTAGTAATTATCACAGTAGTGTGCATGTCATAAATATCTTAGCATATTGGTTGTTGAAATGAAGTTATTAGAGCCTATTGATGTTGTATCTCCTCTCTTTATGAAATATGAAACAGCCTTCCTTGTCATGCCAAATTTTATCCAAGCAATGCTGTTCATTCCTGTTCTCATTATAGGTACCAAATTGATGCATGTTTCAAAGCAATGAGCAAACTAGTTCTCTCACTGGAAAACTTTTTTTTCAGGTGGAGATGGGAAATTTAGGTGCTTGTATTGCAATTGTCATATCATAGGATGTAACAAGATAAAGAATACATATCATTGAGAATATATGCTAACTCAAGGTACCAAGCCATTGCTGGTAAACAAATTAAAAAGCATGACGAGTCACCGTAACTACTTTGGTGTCGACCTATCTGATCTCGACTTTTGGATTTACCATACATTACTTTAAGATCATGAGACAGTGAAGGAGAAGCAAGGGAGGCTGGTTGGAAGAATTTTGCTATGCAGAGTTTCAGTAAAGACCCGATAGGACTCATGAGTAGCTTGTGCATAAGGATGACTGAAGAATGTAAACCAAAGAAACCAAAAGGGTATATTCATGAAGAGCATCTACATATCGGCTAATGGAATGCATTCCAAGCTCTAGACACTTTCCCTAAACATTTTCCGTGCCTTAGAATGGGCATGATTTTGTTTTTAGCCAATGGAGTGCATTAGCCAAGCAAATCAAAGATCTAGAATGGGAGCGTTTACTCTAAAAAGAAATGTTCATGTTCTCATCTTTGAAGGCACGATTTTGGTTTCAGCCAATGGAGCACATTGGACATAATTCAATGACACGCTTTATAATGTAGCATGTGTTTTTTTCTACGATTCATTTATATTTCTGTGGTCTTAGATGGAAATTAGTTCATGACTCAAGATTCGAAGTTCCTGAAAAATTGCCAATTTACGAGTTTCTAGCAATAAATCACATAATTTCTATTTTCATCTTAAACATCTTCTTAAAGATTCCGAGGATGAATTTTTATGTATATCCTCTTTATATAAATAGATATGTGATTCACTAGGAGTTAGAAGTTATTTTGGTAGAATTAACTGGTTCATTAATGTGGTTCTAGTCATTAGGTGTGCTTCTAGATGAGAAGAGTTCTTAGCATTTCCCAAGATGTGAAGATCTTGTAATTTGGAATCCTGCATTCCTTTCCGGCACAAGGAACTTTTGGCTTTGTTGACTGATGCCTCCCAAAGCCTCTTATTGGAGGCTTATCATACTCTAAATTTAAACAGTATGTTGGCTCAAACGTTCTATATAGGCCTTCCTATAATGCTTTTACTTCTTCAACGACTTATATTTGTTAGTCGATAGTTCGGCATATATCAAGCCGCAGATTTAGGCCAGTTGATGAGGTCACATTGTCTATTGTGCTTATAAAGGAAAGTGGTTTTGAGTGTATTTGTGTTAATTGTGCCGTTCTGCCTCTGATTCTGCTTGCTTTTGACTACGATGAGCTGTTTAATGACCTGACTATTTAGGAGGGTCAGGGGGACATTGGACCCTCAGCTCATGTGTTGGTTTACCGAAATAATGTCCCCTATCCCACTTTATTAAAAAATGTGACAAACGAGTAAGCTTTGTTTCCTTGGTTGGAATAGCTATTACGAAACTCTAGTAACTTGAATTTCATATTTGGATGAGGCATCGAGATGGTTTTGTGGTTATGGCGACTATCACCATTGCGGAGTAGTCAGTAGAAACTCTTTCACAATAAAATAATAGATGGAACTGCCAAAACAAAGTGGCGAATGCGTGTTTAAGGCGTGGGATGGTTTTCAGGAGGGTAGCCTTATTCAAATGTCATAATGCATCACTCACTTCCTACAATCCGACCTGAGGGTGTAGATGTTATTGCAAATAAGCAAGTAGTAGTAGTGTGTCGAGGTGGGAGCCAGCTAGTCTTGATATGAGTATCGATATCAAGTTATGGCACATTGTTTGTTGTCTTCTTGTGTGTAACCATTGAAGGATAGTTCACCATGTAAATGCCCATGCTCATATTGGCATGTTTACAGAGAATTGCTTGCTGTATGCTGCAAATGGCCAGTTTATTCTCGTATTGATTTGAACATCTATTTTGTCTGGGAAGAGTTGTTTTGTGCTTTCCACATAGACATGTCAAAACATGCCCTTTCCTTGATTCAGCCCTTGACTTGAAGGCGGCTGGAGACAATTTTTAGTACCGACGGTTCTTTAGATAGCCTGCTTGTGTTATTTGCATCTAGAGCTATCTGTACATTAATACAATTCGCTTTGAGAACATCCATTGGCAATTCTGGTGGCTCTTTCCCACTTTAAATGAAATTTGGGGGTTTCCTTCTTCTTCTTTTTTCTTCCTTTTTTCTTTTGCATTGATAACACTATGTTTAGGCTTTGTGGATACGATTGTGTTTAGGCTTAGCCTAACATGGATACATGCATGACACATGTATATTTAGGCCAGTATCAGAAACATTATGGATCGTGCTAAGTCCATTGACTTGTTCTATAGATTGAACAAAATACTTAATAATGTGGTTTGATAATATTCGGTCAAATAGAATGTTTGTGATTGTAGATGCCAGCATACTCTTCGAGAAATTTACGTCATAGCTTTTTCAGCGGTGCCTCCTTTATCTGCTCTAGGATTAACTATACCCTCTTTCCTTGTTTGGAAATACAATGTTATTTCGGTGCCACTTTATAATTGGCAAGTAAGGTTGGTTGAAGATTTGTAGACATCTTCATTGTTCCTTTAAGTGCCTCCCTTCAGACGTTCTTATCCTCAATTACCACATGATGAGTGATTAATGCTTTCACTAGTGTACTTGTTATATTCATGTTTACTATATTTGTATCGATCTTGCTTTGACGTCTTTTATACTCGCGATGTTCACTGGTGTTTTGCTTGTTACAGATGAGGAGGACAGAGTCATCCTGATGGCTCATCAGATCCATGGGAACAAATGGAAATCAATTTCAAAGATGCTACCAGGCAGAACAGGTTATGCAATCAAGAATCACTGGACTGTGAGTTTGAAAAACAAGCAGGCAGAGCAAAAGAGTCCCGAGTTATCTGCTAGTGACATGACAGCAGCTCAAATTTTAATTGAAATGAAAGCATTCACTCAGAAGGCACTTTCCTTTGAAGATGTGGTGATAAGCGGAAACCAAGAGGAAGGAGATGGAGGAAATTATCATGGACGTCAGAACAATGAAGATCAAGCATTTCAAGCCAAAGGAGGTTTTCTTGCTGCTGGGACAAGGGAAAACCCTCCTGTTCTTCGTCCAAAGGCAAGCTATGGTGCATTTAGTGTTTATTATCCTCCAAGTGGTGGTCCTGGAAATAATTCTGGTGCTTCGACTGTGGTGCCCCTCCAGGGACCTCTTGCACAGGCTCTTGGGTCAGAGTTTGGCATCCACCATTTTCTCGAAGATGCCCATGGGGAGCCTTTGATTCCTCACCAATGTGGCTATGGTTGCTGTTCGGGTCAAAATGGACCAAATGGTGGAAGCTCCTTGTTGGGGCCTGAGTTCATTGATTACATTGAGTCTCCCTCCTCGAGCCAAGAGCTGATGTCTATAGCAGCAGAGTTGAACGAGATTGCATGGGCTCAATGTGATCTTCCAAGTGATCCTGGACCAAGTGATCTTCCAGCTGATGTCAGTACTGGGATGCTGAGCATGGAGATGCGGCAGCCAACCCGTCCAAGCGAGAATAAGAATGATCCGTGTGGCAAGTTGAAGGGTGCGATGCAGTAATATATCAGTTGCAGAGCCGGATTTTGTGGTGCCAGCTCAAGTTGAATGTTTTTGTTAGATGCATCACTTCTTTCTTTCTTTCCCTTTAACATTCTGAGCAGGACATCGCCTGACAATGGAGTTGATGACTCCATGTGTTTTGCCCGCCTGAGAATTGACAGCAATAATTTGACGTTCCATTGGATCATTGTTGATTATGTTGTACTGGATTCTTTTTTTACTGTCCATCTATTGTTCTTGATTTGCTATTTATGTCTACATAATGTTTAAATTGCAGCATGCAATCTTTTTCGCTTCGATTTGTGGGGGCAAATTGGCAACTTTTCAAATTGCAAGTTTTCTTGACTGATGAAGTTCACTCTCTATTGTATAGTAATGCTGTTCCGCTGGTGACAGCTTGAACATCTGATGTACAAAGATTCTACGGCTGGTTAGCGTTAAAAAAAGAAGAGAAGAAGAAAGAAATCTCATGATGCGATTTTGCTACACTTTTTGAGAATATCTTCTACCTGTTATGTGGAGATAATCTCCTCCTTTTGGCCAACTTCGGTACTTAATGCCTCACCATATGCGTGAAATAATCTATCTGTTGGATTGGTCCGACTGTATCAATATCTATCCTCCACTTCTGCTCCTTCTGCATTTTTGTTTGTTTCAGCTTTTTGTCATGTGATTTAATAGGGGACTATAAACAGAGTACAAGCAAATCCAAATCAAAGCATAGTTAAGAAGAAGGACAACAGTTCATCAATCGTCAGGCAATGCGGGATGTGAGATGGTGCACGATGTAATGCCGATCTTTTTCCTTATTATATGACCGTTTGATTAGTTCTAGGGAAGCATGGGTGCAATTCATGAATACGAAGACCGAGCTTCTTACGCACATTTTCCAGACCTTTTCGTACATTCAGGAACTTGTTTGGTTGCCAGTCGGGGACTGATGAACCAGTCCCATGAGCCCTGAGGCAAAGGAAAAGTCAGCAAACCATGCCAGTGGAAACTTAAATTGGATGACTAATAAGCATCCGGCTCATGTTTTGGATGCCAGTAACTGGGAAGTACTTGTGAAACAGAACAATTCATTTCTGGGGACTGGATGTGCACATATGTCGAAAACAAAACCAAAAGCTTAAACCAGAGTAGTGAGAACCAGTAGAGCTGATAAACAAGTCGGAATGTCCATCGTGGAAATTCAGGCGGCATTACCCAACCCGTGCTCGTGCCTAGACAAGAATAAGAATGTCTTCAAAGAAAAGGGCATCGACTAAGATAGCAGCTGTGGTTTATGCTGATGATTCGTTAGAACCGAAGACGAACGATTCAGAGGATAAGATATGATTGGCCAATCCATCTAGGGATTGGAACGACGACCCTCCTTGCATCAGACAACTATTTGCCTTCTCCTTGAATTGTGCTGCCCTCTCTCTTACCTCTTCTCCTTCTTTCTCCACCAACAGCTTCCGAATAGCCTCTGCAATCTTCCTTCTCTCCAGCCCATTGTTCAAGTGCACTCCCACTCTCCAAACATCACTCACAAATCTTGCATTGACATTTTGGTCCGAGAAACAGGGCATGCATATCATCGGAACCCCTTCGGAAATGCTCTCAAGAGTGGAGTTCCATCCATTGTGAGTCCAAAACGCTCCGACAGCCCGATGAGCCAGCACTTCATGTTGAGGCGCCCATTTCACAATCTTCCCCTCTCCTCTAATGCCTCCAGAAAGCAACCGGGCAAATTCTCTAAGAGTTCCGAGCCGCTCACTGACCCCGGTCGAACCACCCACAAGAATGGCTGCTGGCTATCGGCTAAACCTAAAGCTATTTCGGAAAATTCCGACTCGTTCACAGAGGCGATGCTCCCAAAGCTCACATAGACCACTGAGTTAGGGGCTTGCTTGTCCAGCCAGGAAATGCAACTCCGGTCTTCCGCCAAGAGACTTCCCGATGAAGATGGACCGCATTTGTGAAATGGGCCAATTGGGAAAACTGCGATTGGATCTTCTTGGCGGAGTAAAGAAAGAGCGGGCTGCTCGAGATCTTCAAATGTGTTCAGGATGACTCCTGAAGAGTCCTTGATTCCCTCAATCATGTCGTTTACAAGGCGGTCGAGCAGTTCAGGCTCCCCGGTGTTGAAGCGTGGAAGGTCCTTAACTCGTAAGGGCGGAAACTCCGGCACGGGATCTTCGAGCCGAGATTCTGATATGCAGAGAGCCAGAAAGAAACTGTCATTGTCAGTTCAATGGCATGGTGCTGCTAATAAGAGAACGCGATCTTCATAACTCAGCACATTACAATCAGCCTGAGAGCTACTCTGTTAAGAAACGGCGTACTCTGATGCATCTTTATCACTTAACCTTCGTGCTTTGAAAACCAGCCACTAAAGCAGACACACGGAGTCACCCTATCATCTAGATATGGCATCTACGGAATGCCCAAAACGTGTCTGGAAATAGAAGCTCAAAGCATCAACCCTAGAGATAAGAAAACTGTCATACCTTCTATTGGGAGGTACCCTCTTTCCCTGAGCAACCGAAATCCGGCGAAAACGCGGAGTGATGTCGCGCCGCCGGTCCGCAACACCATCCTCCGCACTCCTGCCCTCTCTGCCACGTCCCGGGCGAAACTGAACAGCGAGTCTGCTATCAAGCACGTGACTGGCGCATCCTGGGACGACAACTCTTCTCTCAAGCGTTCCTCGAAGGGAGCAGCGTACCTGGCATTGAGGAGCGTGACCAAGCGGACAATGTCCGACGTTGAGGCCTCGGATTGGCCGAGGCCATCGCCGATGGAGCGAAAGGCAAAGTGGGGGTGCGAGGATGGATCAGGAGAGTTCAGGTCAGAGTGCAGGACGGTGATGGAGAAGCCTCGGTCGTGGAGGATCTGAGCCAGTTGGAGCATTGGGTTGATGTGGCCCTGAAATGGCAAAGGGAAGAGGACGAGACGGCGGTTGTTTCTTTGGTTCATTTCGGATTGAGCTTGTGTCGGGTCACACAGTCACAGACTGAAACACTTGAAAGCTTGTAGCTTTTGATTGAATTCGACTCGAGGTTGGTGATGCAAAGAAACAGGGTTTGACACAGACGCTGGGGTTTTTTGCAGATTTGTGAACTCTTGACTGCAACAATGTGCTTTGGAGTGAGGAAGACGAGTCCTACTTGCCTTCTTCAAAGTTGCTCATTGCCCCCCACATCCATTCAAGAAAGACGAGTCGTACTTGCCTTCTTTCTTTGTTTTTATTTATTATTTTTTTAGGGGTCCATAAGTATTCAACGCATTAAAAAATGGTCAAAATAGGTTGAGAATGCAATATGTACAGCAAAATTATAAGCAGATCGTCTACATTATGGCGAAAGACGAGGATACGAAGTGATCCTTGATCGGGCATGGAGCATCTTTCCAAGAATGGGACCAAAAGGAGAGCATCGATTGAATCTATGCTAGCTACAGGGGGTTAACACTTCCTTCAAGAACTGACGACCTGTTTTCAGAATGGAATCTCAAAATGTGATTGACTAGTCCATCTAAACCTCGGAATGAAGACCCACCTGGTCTCAAGCACGCACTGGCCTTCTCCAAAACCGATGCCCTCTCTCTTAATTCTTCTTCTTCTCTCCCCAGCACCAGCCTCTTGACGGCCCTTGCAATATTCTCTCTCTTAAGCCCACCATTCAAGTGCACTCCAACCCTCTAAACATCGCTCACATACCTCGCATTCACTCCTTGATCAGAAAAACGAGGCATGCACAACATTGGCACTCCTTCACTTATGCTTTCCAAAGTCGAGTTCCAACCGCTATGGGCCCAAAATGCTCCCACAGCAGGATGAGCCAACACTTCCATTTGAGGTGCCCATTTCACTGTCTTCCCTCTCCTTTCCAGCGCCTCAAGGAAGTGGCTCGGCGACTTCTGTAGCCACTCTGGATCGCAGACCAACCTTGGCCGGACCACCCACAAAAAGGGCTGCTCAGAGTCGGCTAGGCCTAGTGCGATCTCCAGGATTTCTGACTCACTCAAGACCACGACGCTCCCGAACCTCACGTAGATCACGGACTTGAGTGGCTGCTCGTCTAGCCAGGAGATGCAGCTTCTATCCTCTGCTAACAAGCTGCTCGAACAAGATGTCATGCAGCATTTGTGGAACGGACCGATCACAAAATCTGGGACCGACAAAACTTCCCGGACTGACGTGAGGGCGGGGTGCTCTAGCTCTTTGAACGTGTTGAAGATGACACCGGTGTTAGGACTAGAATGAGCACCTAGAGGGGGGGTGAATAGGTGTTCAAAGCGATTTTAACAATCTAAACGAATGAGATATAGATAATTTAAAATCAACGATTGCAGCAAATGAAAACAGTTAACAATAGAAGGATTAGGGATAGAGAATCAAGACTCCAGATTTATAGTGGTTCGGTTTAGATCAAGCCTACGTCCACTCTCCCGCACGGACAACCCTTCTTGGCTGGATTTCACTAAGAATCAATAAGAGTGATTACAGTCTCACACTCTTGAGTCCACAGTGTAGATTACTCTACTACACTTCCTCAAGGTCTACAATATGATCTCTCTCTTGATTGCAAGTAACGCTCAAAGAATGATATCGCAAAATAGAAAAGGAGATTCAGACTTTGGAATTCTTCTATCCGCACCCTTCAACAACTAGAGCATCTATCTTATATACTTCTTCATGCCTTCAATACCGTTGGCACCTTCCAAAGAAGTTCTTCCAATCAATCCGTTGGACAGAATCAATTAGAGAGATCTCGAGCTCTTTAAGATAAGTGTTGATAGCCCATCAATCCCTTTCGCCCATACAATCGGGATCTCGGTTTCCATAAGTAGATCCTTCCAAATATAAGTTGTGAAGTCGTCAAGGAATCTAAACTTATTCCATATAAAGCTTAGATTGTTTAGTGCTAAATCCAAGTAGAAAGATATCCACTAGTTGTTAGAATAAAGATCGTATTAGATCGAATAAACGTCGTCCCGGAAACTGTCCATGTGAGTAGACTTTGAAATATAAGTCTTGAGTCTTGCTAGCTTCGGACTTTAATCTTCGACTTTGATCTTCAGACTTTGTTCTTCGGACTTTGTCCTTCGACTTTGTCAACAGAATCGTCTGTAAGTCTTCGGACTAGACTCGATAAACTTGTTTTGTCAACTTCAAAATACTTTAAGGGATTTCATCCAACAATCTCCCCATTTTTGATGATGACAAAACTTTCCCGCAGATTTGAATATTATCGCCCGCAATACAACTTTTAAGCAAGCATCATAAAAGATTTAAATAAGATAGTAGAAGTTATCCCGTACACGGATATCCCGTACGAGATATCCTGTATACGTACTTTCCCCGTACATAGATCCGCATTCACCGAAACCTCATTAGTCATAAAAGATGCAGTACTATCAAATTTACGAAGCTTAAAGTATTGCCATAGAGAGCATACATTCCAAAAACTGCAAACGTTAAAGAACTCAAGTCAAAGTCAAGATAGCAAGCAATAAAAGAAAAAAGATTGGGTTTGGGTTTTGAGAAAATCAAAAATCAACATCTGCAAGGTCTTCTCCCCCTTTTTGTCAGCATAAAAAAAATCAAGGAGCTCGAGGAATGCGAACAAGTTGAAAGTCTTCCATAGACTTCACAGTGTCTTCCAGCTTCCTCAAATCTTCCTGTACTTGGGTGAGAGTAGTGCCCTTTGCAGTTTCTTGAATCGACGCCGAACATCTTTAATCCGATCATGCAAAGTGATGAACATTGCATGATTTTCATTCTCGCAAGGTCTGAAATTCATATCCCATGGCATAAATTTGACCTTTAAGTTCCAAGATGAGCTCAAGCAGCCTTTGAAAATTTCCAGAGTTTTCAGTCTGAGTGCTTGTTTCAACTCGGTCTGATGGTGGAGTCAAGCCAGTATGAATGTCAGTAGGAGGTTTAGTGTGTGGAGACGATGCCTCTCCTTCAGGAAACTGTGCAGCATGAATATCCTCAGCATCAGGAGGTGATCGACTAACACCTGTTTGAGCATCCTCTTCTCTGAAAGTCAGCCGAAGAGGTGTGTTTTCTCTTTCTTTATCTCCCCCGTGTCCATGTCTTCGGTGGAGAAAAGAATTCTTCTTTCGAGGCGTTTCCTCGGTGATGGGTGTTGTAAATCCTCCTTTTCTGCTGGAGAATCTGTTCTTTCTGGTTCATCTGCTTTCTCTTCTTTTCTTTCTTCCTCTTCCTCTCTTTCTTCCTCTTTCTCTCTTTCTTCCTCTTTCTCCTTTTCCTCTTCCTTCTCTTCCTCTTTCTCCTTTTCTTTCTCTTTCTCTACAACTTGATGTTCTGAAACAGTTGGTATAGATGCAGCAAATTGAGAAATTAGAGTAGAGATAGGAATTGCATCCTCATCATCTTCATCTTCCAGGATGATTGCCCTTCGCTTCTTGGTAGAACTAGCCACAGCTTCTTTCCCTTTCCTTTTGGCTGCTGATGAGTCTGGTCTGAACTTGACAGGAGTCTTTTCCTTGAATTTTTCCAGCTTCTTGCTAAGCTCCTTCAAACGCATCTTGGTAATCATCCCCAGCCCGATGACCATTTTATCAATGGTCTTCACTGTGAAAATGTGAGGAGGTTGAATGTGTAGATGTCGAAGAGACGAGTAATGAGAGCAGCATAAGGAAGCTTTCCTTTGTCCTTAACCATGCATCTATACATGTGAAAGATGATGGTATGTGGTAAAGAGAAGTTCACACCAGTCTTGATGGCAAACATCAACTTGGCTTCGTAAATTGATACATCTGTCTTGGATGTCGATTTGGGTCTTAGACAGTTGATTACAATCTTATGCAGCAAAGTATTTGTTGCATTCATTCTGAGTAAGAGAGTCTTCCTTTCGCAATTCTGTCCTTTGCTAGATCAAGAGTAGCATGGCTGACAGACACACCGATTGGTTGGAAAACCCCTCTTTCCACACCAAGCACATCAGCCATTATGTCCTTATCAATGACATACTCTTTGTCTCTCACGCTGAAAGTAAAGCTGTTTGCATCAATGAAACTGATATTTGAGTAGAAATAAGCAGTCAATTCAGAATGTGTCGTGTCACAGTCTGTGCAGAATTGATAGAGTTGGAGCTTTTCAAATTTCTCTCGCAGATTTATACTCAACAAGTCCAGAAAGTCGAAATCCACAGTTCGTGGGTTCATCACCCCACGCTTCAGCAATTTTTCATATCTCTTTCTGTGTCCGTCCGAGCGGAACAATTCATCATTCTTCCCTCTAAGGCTCGCAGCCACACCCATCCATGGTTTAAAGTGTATGAACATCTTTTCATCATCATCCTTCCCTTCAGGCTGATTCATACTACTAAACCTAGGGTCACTAGGGAAATTTGCAAATGCTCTTGCGGCCGTTCCTTCAGGCACAACTCCGGATCTTTCCATAACAAGTAAGAAAGTGTGTCTCGTTTCTATAACCCTTCTCTTTCGAAACTCATCCACAAAAGACATAGCAGAACCACCTTCCTTTAACGCGAGTACGGTTTGTAAACAAAGGCGGGTTTAAGAGTTCTTCGGTTCGATATCTTCATAAATCGTTTCATCTTGAGGGCCCGGTTGAAGAGGAGTTTGCTCAGTAGGAATGTCGCTTTCCTCGGTGAGATCAAAATGCGTAGGACCCTCACCAGATCCTTGTGGTCCCCTGTTTGCTATTCTGGAAGACTTCCCGATACGACATTGTGCTTTTCTTTGGAGAGACTTTTTCACTTGTGTCGCAAGAAAGTTGGGAACTTTGAAACGGAGAAGTTTTGGAGAGAAAAATTGCAGAGCGGTGAAAACTTATGATCTAGGGTTTTTGAGTAAAGTGAAAACGAAGGAGAAGAGATGTATAAGTATGACAGTACGGGGGAAAACCAAGCGTCGTATATTTTGAGAATCTTGAATTTTCCTTTTTGAAAAATAACTGCCTTAATAAAATGATAACCACTTCTTTTAATAATAACCGACTTAAAATAGACAGATAATCTTACCTTATCAATAAGATGTTTAAGTAAACGAACTTACAGTCGTGTCGATTCGTATTCTCGTCTTTTAACCTTTGAGTCTCGATACTCGGTCTTTAGTTACCGAGTCCGAACTTCAGCATTCTTCAAGAGATAAAATATTGAGTCTTGAGCGAATAGACTCAAACAAGATTTTATCAAGTGGCTTTGTGAAGATGTCTGCCAGTTGATTCTTTGAGTCTATGAATTGTATCAAGACTTCTTTGTTATGAACATGATCTCTTATAAAGTGATGTCGAATCTCAATATGTTTTGCTCTTGAATGTAGGATAGGATTCTTTGTAAGATTGATTGCACTTTGGTGTTGTCACATCTAATTTGTGCAAGAGTCTTCAATGCCAAAGTCTTGCGGTTGTTGTTTTATCCACAATATTTGAGAACAAAGAACTTCCAAGAGCAACGTATTCTGCTTCAGCTGTTGAAAGAGCCACAGTACTTTGTTTCCTCGAAAACCAGGATACTGTCCTGTTTCCTAGTAATTGACACGTACCTGAAGTGCTTTTTCTTTCAACTCTACAACCTGCAAGATCTGCGTCTGAATAGCCAAGAAGTGTAAAGTCTCCTTCTTTGGGATACCAAAGACCGATCTTAAGTAGTAGCAACATATTTAATAATACGTTTGACAGCGCTTAAATGAGATTCTCTAGGGTCGATTGAAACCTAGCACATATGCAAACACTAAATAATATGTCGTCCGGATGCGGTAAGATAAAGAAGAGAGCCAATGATACTCCCGTATAACTTTTGGTCAATTTTCTTCCCTGCTTCATCTTTGTCTATCTTCAAGGAGCTTGACATTGGTATGTCGGTCTTTTTGCAATTTTCCAGACCGAACTTTTTAACAAGTTCTTTTGCATACTTCTCTTGATGAATGAATATTCCCTCCTTTAGTTGTTTGACTTGTAGACCAAGGAAAAAGGATAGTTCACCCATCATGCTTATCTCGAATTCATCCTGCATAGACTTAGAAAATTTATTGCACAAAGTCTCATTAGATGATCCAAATATGATGTCATCAACATAAATCTGAACAAGTAGAAAACTTTTACCTTCCTTTTTAATGAACAAAGTAGTGTCTACCTTACCTTTAGAAAAGCCACTATGAATTAAGAAATTACTTAGCCTTTCATACCAAGCTCGAGGAGCTTGTTTTAGTCCATATAAAGCTTTCTTCGGTCGAATACGAGTCCGGTTTCTTTGAATCTTCAAAACCAGGAGGTTGTTCTACATAGACTTCTTCTTGAATGACTCCATTCGGGAATGCACTTTTGACATCAATTTGAAACAACCTGAAATTCTTATAGCAAGCAAAGGCAAGTAGTAATCGATTGCCTCTAACCTCGCTTTTGGAGCGTAAGTCTCATCATAGTCTATCCCTTCTTCTTGCGTGTATCCTTTAGCCACGAGTCTTGCTTTGTTTCTCGTTACTTTGCCTTTTTCATCAACTTTGTTCCCGAAAACCCATTTAGCTCCAATAATCGATTTACCTTTTGGTTTGGGAGTTAATTCCCATACGTCGTTAATACTTTTGAATTGTCTCGAGCTCTTCTTGCATCGCTTCAATCCAGCTTTCATCAGCTAAAGCTTCTTCGATATTTTTGGGTTCTATTTCAGAAATAAGAGCAACAGCACTAGACTCTTCTCGTCTTTTGGATCTTGTTCGAATTCCCTCATTAATGTTTCCAATAATGAGTTCTTCGAGGATGGCTAGACTTGTGCTTCCGATTCTTCGTTCGCCCGATAGATTGTTGATCTTCTTCTTGAGTAGATTCTTCATCGTAGCTTGTTGTACCGATTTTGATTTAGCAACCGCTTCGGTGGAGTTAGATCTAGCGATTGTCCTGGAGCAGATTCTCGAGTCTTCGATCCAGTATCCGCTGAACTTGTGGAGAGTCTTGAAATATTACATTCATTGATTCTTCCACAGTCCGAGTCTTTTGTTGAACACTCTAAAGGCTTTGCTTGTCGTAGAGTATCCAAGAAAGAATCCTTCATCTGATTTTTCTTCAAACTTACCAACACGATCATTTGCATTCTTTAGAATAAAACATTTGCAACCAAATATTTGAAAATAAGAAACTATTGGTTTCTTTCCTTTAAAAATTTCATAAGGAGTTTTCTCGAGAATCGGTCTTAGAAACACTCGTTTATAATATAGCAAGCGTTGAAACACTTTCCGCCCAAAACCTTGAAGAAACTTGATTTCCAATTAAAAGAGTTCTTGCCATTTCTTGTAAAGATCTATTCTTCCTTTCCACAACCCCATTCTGTTTCGGTGTATATGGAGAAGAAAATTTGTGTTGAAAACCAAATTCATCACATAAATTAGCAAAGTCTTGATTTTCAAACTCACCTCCATGGTCTGTACGAATGCTTGTGATAGTGTGGCCTTTCTCATTCTGCACTTTTTTGCAAATTTTGAAAAGAGAGAGAAAGTCTCTGACTTACTTGTGAGAAAGTAGACCCAGGTAAATCGTGAATAGTCATCCACTATTACCAGACAGAACCTTTTACCACCAATGCTTTTCGTTCGGTAGGTCCAAACAAATCCATGTGCAAAAGCTGCAATACATGGTTAGTGGAAACTTTATTTATCGATTTGTAAGAGTTTCTAACCTGTTTACCCAAGACGCATGGTGTACATAGATCGACTTTGAATAATTCAGAATGGGCGGTCCTCGAACAAGTTTCTTTGTAGAGATCTTGTTGATTTGCTTCATGTTGATATGGCCTAGCTTTTGTGCCAAAGATTTGCTTCATCTTGTACAGATATTAAGCACTGTGATCTATCTTGATTCACATCCAGAAGATAGATATTTCCATGTCTTCGACCAATAAAAGATTGAGTAAGGTCTTTACTGATTCCAGAGCACGTTTCTTCTTGAAAGTTGATCTTGAAACAGAATCACACAACCGACTTATGCTAAGCAAGTTGTAGTTTAATCCTTCAACTAATGAAACATTATTGATAGACAAACTTCCAATCTTCACTGTTCCTCGACCGTAATCTTTCCTCCGTTGTTACCACCAAAGGAAACTTTTCCTCCGTCTATCCGGGATAAGTTTTATGAAGTAGCTTGAGTCTCCCGTCATATGTCTTGAGCATCCACTATCAAGATACCATTTTATCTTCTTTTTTTATAGTAACCTCGAGTTCGCCGTCCGAGTCTCGTATCTCGAATCGTGGTCCGAGTCCGAGTCCGATTTTGCCATTAAACAGATATTGGCATAATCATTGTCACTATCTTCACATTCGTATCACTCCAAGTTTCGCCTTGAGTGCTTTCCTGTTTTTCTCCGTCTTTCCTTTTCTCTTCTTTAACGAGAGGACAGTTAGGTCTCGATGTGTCCCTTTTCTTGCATTCAAAGCAAGTCACTTCTTTATTCGTATCATCTTCCTCTCGTTGACCTATTTTGAAACCTTTGAGAATTTTGTTTCTTCCAATTGAATTTCCTTCCTTTTCGTTCAGCTTTCGAATCTCTTTATCATAAGTGCCGTTCTTCATCATCTAGATCTTCTTCGTAATCGTAACATCGAATAGTCATTAGACTTCAAGGCAATAGATTTCTTACCTTTTGAGTCTTCTTCTTCGTTGGTATGTTCTACTTCATAGGATTGAAGAGTTCCAACCAATTCATCTACGAAAGTGGAGCAATCCTCTCGTGTCTCTCTTATTGAGGTTTTTATGTAATTCCAGTCTTTTGAGAGTCCACGAAGAAGTTTGTTGACCTTCATATGTCCCGAGATTGGATGTCCCCGATATTCAAGACCATTCACAATTTCAGAAAGCGACGAACATGTTAGTAATTGATTCTCCCGATCTCATCTTAAAGACTTCATATTGTCCCAAGAGAAGGTTGATCCTTGTTTCTTTCACACGATCAGTTCCTTCATAGGTAATGTGGAGCCTATCCCATACTTCTTTTGCTGTATCACAAGAAGATATTCTATTATATTCAGTAGGGGATAAAGCACAATATAAAGAGTAAATAGCTTTGGCGTCGAGAGTCTGTCTCTTGGTGATTTCTTCTTGAGTCATAAGAGTAGGAACAGCGGGTTCTTTTCCTCTCTCTCGAGTCCGATGCAGCAAGAAGGAATGATTCCTTTATCAACCACTTCCCATTCCAAGGGATCTTTCGATCTTAGGAATGCCTTTATCTTATTTTTCCATATGCTGTAATCCTTTCCATCAAAGTATGGAGGTCTGGTATTGCTTTGACCTTCAACCAACCCTGTATATAGCATACTAGCCATAGATCTTTTACTTAGAAGTAAAGACACTTCTTATAAACAAGTACACAAGCTCTGATACCAATTGTTAGGACTAGAATTAGCACCTAGAGGGGGGTGAATAGGTGTTCAAAGCGATTTTAACAATCTAAACGAATGAGATATAGATAATTTAAAATCAACGATTGCAGCAAATGAAAACAGTTAACAATAGAAGGATTAGGGATAGAGAATCAAGACTCCAGATTTATAGTGGTTCGGCTTAGATCAAGCCTACGTCCACTCTCCCGCACGGACAGCCCTTCTTGGCTGGATTTCACTAAGAATCAATAAGAGTGATTACAGTCTCACACTCTTGAGTCCACAGTGTAGATTACTCTACTACACTTCCTCAAGGTCTACAATATGATCTCTCTCTTGATTGCAAGTAACGCTCAAAGAATGATATCGCAAAATAGAAAAGGAGATTCAGACTTTGGAATTCTTCTATCCGCACCCTTCAACAACTAGAGCATCTCTCTTATATACTTCTTCATGCCTTCAATACCGTTGGCACCTTCCAAAGAAGTTCTTCCAATCAACCCGTTGGACAGAATCAATTAGAGAGATCTCGAGCTCTTTAAGGTAAGTGTTGATAGCCCATCAATCTGCTCGCCCATACAATCGGGATCTCGGTTTCCATAAGTAGATCCTTCCAAATATAAGTTGCGAAGTCGTCAAGGAATCTAAACTTATTCCATATAAAGCTTAGATTGTTTAGTGCTAAATCCAGTAGAAAGATATCCACTAGTTGTTAGAATAAAGATCGTATTAGATCAGAATAAACGTCGTCCTGGAAACTGTCCATGTGAGTAGACTTTGAAATATAAGTCTTGAGTCTTGCTAGCTTCAGACTTTAATCTTCAGACTTTGATCTTCAGACTTTGTTCTTCAGACTTTGTTCTTCAGACTTTGTCCTTCAGACTTTGTCAACAGAATCTGTAAGTCTTCAGACTAGACTGATAAACTTGTTTTGTCAACTTCAAAATACTTTAAGGGATTTCATCCAACAACCGGCAGAGCTCTTGATTACCCTAATCATGTTATCAAATAATTGCAATGTCATCTCAGGTTTCTGCAACTTGATCCCGGGGATGTCTCGAACTAGTAACGGTGGAAACTCCGTCACTGCCTCTTCAGATTGTGAACCTGATGCATGTGCAAGAAACTATAGTTTATGAGTTGAAGGATGCAAACAATTTATAAATCTTGACATTCAGAGCCGCCCAGGTGATTTTATACAGAAAATTACTGGCATTCACATAAGACGCATTAAGCATTTAGGCCAAAAGAACAAAGACAGCATCAACATGAAGTACCTCACATCTCAACGGGTCAATTAATAGTTATTGCGAAACTTACAATAGCGATCTATCGATCTATTGTGGAATATAGCTAATTTTATACTCATGAACATCAACTCACTTGTGTTATGGTTATGCGATGAACAACAATGCGAAAATGATTTGGTAAGATGATAGCTAATCAGTATGGTTTAACACATCGTTTGATAAATTGGGTTACGGAAGTTGGTCTTAGTACTCTAAAATTTATGACAACATGATTAAAGAAAATCGTATTTGACCCCTCAAATCCTTTTGCAAAAGCCGTTAATTTCAGAACTAAGGCAATGAAGAGAAAACTGTACTTTTCTGTTCATTCATCACAAAACACGCATGATCAGATCTTTTGAACCGAAAGAGAAGCATATACTAACTCACCATCTAACACCAAAAAAGCTTACCATCTATTGTAAAATATCCTTTTTCCTTGAGAACTGGAAGTATAGTATAAACATAAAACGACGTTGCGCCGCCGACCGGCAACACCAAAGCACGGACCTTCAACCTCTCAGCTACATCGCACGCAAAACTGAACAGAGAATCTGATATCAAGCATGCGACAGGCACCGAATCACCGCCCGGCAATGACATCATTTCCTGCAGGCGTTCCTCGAAGGGGCTCGCGCACCGGGTGTTGAGGAGCAAGAGGAGGCCAGGGATGTCCGATGGGGGGGCCTCCGATCGGTCGAAGCTATCACCAATGGATCGGAAGGTGAAGTGAGGGTGGGAGGACGGATCCGGGGCATTGAAGTTGGTGTGGAGGATGGTGATGGAGAATCCTCGGGCGTAGAGGATCCGACCCAGTTGGAGCATCGGGTTTATGTGGCCTTGGAATGGTAGAGGGAAAAGGATCAGACGGTGGTTGTTTCTTTGGTTCATTGTGGACTCTGTTTCTTGGGGAGCTCGTCCGTGAATGGAGGGAGGTTTCCTTGAGATGTATAGAGAAGCTTTAATATCGTTGCTTAGTATGGTCTTTCCAAGTTGGGTTTATAAAACACGTCTAGTTGTTCATGCGAGTTATAATATAGGGCTCGAGTCGGATCTGTCGTAGAGAATCGTGTAATATATACTAGGTTTAGGTGAGCATCACATGCGTCGAGAGAAGTCATGGACATATTTTAGGCACTCTAGGTCCAGAGAAGTTGGGTTTGAGGCAGTCTTGCTCTTATCCAAGATATGGTTACCTACGTAATCAATGACATTTCCTAGTATCATTTCGCAAATGGTGTCTGATGATCATCAACTAAAGGACACTTGTAAATGTTGTAAAATCCATGTTAAAATGGATAAGGGTAGATGACACATAGGGTCCTGAACTTGGTTCAATGTGTAACGTAATCCATGAACTCTAGTCCAATGTGCAATGTGGTCCATAAACTTTTAATTTATTTGATATGGTTTCTGGACTTTTGTTACTCAAGAGATAAAAAAATAATTCAAGTGATTATTCCTAGTGGCTTTTTTGTGAGGTCTATCCAATCTCCCTCAACCATAAATCCCTATAATCCAAGAGTAGATTATTCTAATTTGGATGCATAAATGTTGTGACATGCAAAAACAAAAGAATTTCTCAATTAATAGTTAAGATTTATCATTTAATGATTCGACTACTTCTGAAGAACGGTTTCTCGAGAGATGGTAGAATCAATCCTATATTAAGTGTACAAATTGTTATCAGCGGTCCCGCTTTTGTAGTCGCATGATTTGTTACAAAATCCTGAACGATTTTTCACTAGTGCATAGAATCAAATTTAGAACTTCTAGCCTATAAACTTGTAATTGATGGATGGAGAATTCAAGTATTGTTTTTTATTTTATTTTTCATTTGTAAGTTATAGGGTCAAGATGATATAATTGTAGATTCTAACACTTTTTATTAGCGCATTGAAGAAGAAAAATGGTTTGTTTTCGTAAAAAATGTGTCGAATTTAAGCATGTGAATAAGACGAGAGCCATTGTCTGTTGCACAAGCGAAGCAACAAATACCGACTTGAAGCACGCAAATTAAATACTTCGGTATCAGCACGCGGAATTATAAATAAAAAGAAAGGACGTCTTCGTTTGTTCTTTCTTTTCGGCATGTAATGCAGTTAATGGGAGTTGCTGCTGATGTTGTCTTGAATTCCACAAGATTCAATCGGGAAATCTAGGAAGGCTTGAAGATTGCAGGCTATTTGTTTCCTAATATATTTCCTAGATTTGGGTTTCAAATTTGATGATATCTTTATGGTGGAATTCCTTTCCTACTAGATTTAGGAAAGTGGGGATCTAAAGATCTATTTATTTCAGCATTGTACCTTGTACTCTTTAACATACGCTCAAATAAGAAATCGTCTCTCTCTCTCCCGTGGACGTAGGCGGATTTCTTCGCCGAACCACGTAAATCTCTGTGTTCTTAATTATTCTTGTTTACTTTTCTCATCTAGTTAGGGTGTTCTTCCGCACAACAATTGGTATCAGAGCAATCCAGGTTCTCTGTTCCTGTATTGCGACTTCTAACTAGATGGCTGGAAAAGGTTCAACCGTTCAATTTGATATTGAACGATTCACTGGGAAGAATAGTTTTACACTATGGCGGAGAAGGATGAAGGATCTGTTGATTCAACAAGGTTTATCAAAGGTTCTTCTGGGAAGATCAAACAAACCGAACACCATCACTAATGATGATTGGGCCGACATGGAGGAGAGGGCGTGCAGCGCAATCCGATTGAACCTATCGGATGAGGCCCTTCAATATGTAGCGGAAATCGAATCTGCTTCGGAGGTATGGCTCAAACTTGAAAGCATTTACATGACGAAATCTCTTACGAACAAGTTGTTCTTGAAGAAGAGATTGTATTCACTTCAGATGAGTGAAGGAGGAGATCTGTTGGAACACCTCAACGTGTTCAATAAGATGATTAGTGAACTTACAAGCTTGGAGGTAAAGTTTGAGGATGAAGACATAGCGCTTCTACTACTGGCATCGTTGCCGGATTCGTTTGACCACTTGGTGACTACGCTCCTTTATGGCAAGGAAACCCTAGAGATCGGAGAGGTGACTGCTGCCCTAATTTCAAACAACACTCGGAAAAGGGCAAGTAGTTCAAAATCTTCGGGAGAGGGACTCTTTGCAAAGGAGAAAAACAATCACGGAAGAGGAAGATCAATGGATCGAGGATCGAGCAGTAGGTGTCGATCAAAATCCAAGGGAAGGTTCAAAGGAAGATGCTACGGGTGTAATCAGGAAGGGCATACCAAGAGATTCTGTCCAAATAAGAACGAGAAAAAGAAGAAGAGCTTGGATGAGGCAAGTATAGCTGACAGCATTGAGACCAATGATGGGGACGTCTTGTCCTTATCGTCGGGGAAGGATACCTTTGAAGATTCGTGGATCATGGACTCCGGATGCACTTTTCACATGTGTCCTCATCGAGAAGCCTTTGATGAGTACAAGGCATATGATGGTGGTTCAGTTCTCATGGGGAATGATACTTCGTGCAAGACTGTGGGTGTTGGAACCGTGAAAATCAAGATGTTTGATGGCATGATTAGAACCTTGGCAGACGTACGTCATGTTCCGGGTCTAAGGAAGAATTTGATCTCATTGGGAGCACTTGAATCCAATGGATGCAAGTACATGGCTCAAGGTGGAGTCTTGAAGGTGATTAAGGGAGCTCTGGTTGTTCTTAAGGGACAAAGGCACGAGAACCTATATCGACTTATAGGAACCACAGTGCAAGGTGGAGCATCTGTGTCCACGGATGCTAGCATGGAGATAGATAACACCTATCTATGGCATATGCGTCTCGGGCATATGGGAGAAAGAGGATTGATGGAGCTTCACAAGAGGAATGCACTCAAAGGTATAAAAACATGCAAATTAGATTTCTGCAAATTTTGTGTGTTTGGAAAACAATGCAGAGTACGGTTCAATGCTGCAACTCATACAAGCAAGGGCGTGCTCGAGTATGTACACACGGATGTATGGGGTCCTCCACCGGTAAAGTCAAAAGGAGGGAAGGAATACTTCGTGACATTCATTGACGATTTCTCTCGCAAAGTTTGGGTCTACTTCATGCGACACAAAAGTGAAGTCTTTGAAAAGTTCAAAGAATGGAAAGCTGAAGTTGAGACTTCAACGGGGAAGAAGGTTAAGTGCTTGAGATCGGACAATGGAGGAGAGTACAAATCAACACCATTCATGGAGCTTTGCAAGAATGAAGGGATTAAACGTCACTTCATAGTTCCGGATACGCCCCAACAGAATGGTGTAGCGGAAAGGATGAACCGGACCTTATTAGAGAGAGCTCGAAGCATGAGGCTACATGCGGGACTAAGCAAGGAGTTTTGGGCAGAAGCTGTCTGCATGGCATGTTATCTTGTGAATCGGTCTCCATCAACTGCAATTAAATGCAAAATTCCAGAAGAGGTATGGACTAGTAAAATTGTCGATTATTCTAATTTAAGAATATTCGGTTGTCCTGCTGACGAGCAAGGATGTTATATTCGATGAATCTGCAATGTTGAAGTCAAGTTGCGTGCCACGCGCGGCTGCTGGAGAGGAGAGTGATAAATCTATCGTTAAGGTGGAGCTTGAAACCAAAGAATCTGCAGAGAATGGTGAATCATCCGATGAGGCTCCGGAAGTCAAAGAAACGGTAGAAGTTCCTTGTACCATTGCGACGAGTCGAGGAAGGTGCACTCCCAAAGCACCGGAGAGGTACGGTTTTGAGGATATGGTTGCTTATGCTCTTACCGTAGGTTCTGGCGATCCAGGCTCCTACCATGAAGCTTTGAAAAGTGATCACAAAGAAAAGTGGATGACGGCAATGATGGAGGAGATGGAGTCGTTACAAAAGAATGAGACATGGGAACTTGTGAAGAAGCCCAATGATCGGAATGTCATTGGTTGCAAATGGGTTCTTCGAAGAAAGGAAGCAGCAACGGAGAAAGAGCAAGAGAGATACAAGGCTCGACTTGTTGCTAAGGGCTATGCATAGAAGGAGGGGATTGATTACGATGAGATATTTTCCCCTGTTGTAAAACACACATCAATTTGTGTTTTACTAGCTATGGTAGCCATGTATGACTTGGAGCTTGAGCAGCTAGATGTGAAGACGGCATTCCTTCATGGTGATTTGGAGGAGAAAATTTATATGGAGCAGCCCGAAGGCTTCAAGGTGGAAGGGAAAGAGGATCATGTTTGTTTGCTCAAGAGATCACTTTACGGTTTGAAGCAATCTCCGAGGCAATGGAATAAAAGGTTTGATTCTTTTATGCTTTGTATTGGCTACATGAGGAGTGTGCATGATTCTTGTGTCTACTACAAGGTTTTGGATGATAAGTCGCTTATTATGTTGATGCTCTATGTTGATGACATGTTGATTGTTGCAAGAAAAATGAGAGACATTATTTCCCTAAAGTCTCAGTTAAGTAGTGAGTTTAATATGAAGGATCTTGGTGCTGCAAAGAGGATCCTTGGCATGGAAATCTTTCGAGATAGACATGCAAGTAAGCTTTGGGTAAATCAAAAGAAGTATGTTGAGAAGGTCTTGGAGCGGTTCAACATGGGTAAAGCTAAACCGGTTAGTACACCCTTAGCAAATCACTTTAAATTATCCGAGAAACAATGCCCTGTTTCACATGAGGAAGTTGTAAAGATGTCTTGAGTACCTTATGCCAGCGCAATAGGGAGCCTCATGTATGCTATGGTTTGTAGCAGACCAGATTTGGCTCATGTGGTGAGTCTCGTCAGCCGATACATGAGCAATCCAGGTTATGTTGATTCAGACTTCGCTGGTGATTGGACAAGCGAAGGTCCATCACGGGATATGTATTTACTCTTGGCGGTGGAGCTATTTCGTGGAAGGCAATGCTTCAACCTACTGTGGCATTGTCTACAACCGAAGCTGAGTATATGGCAGTAACTGAGGCTGCGAAGGAGGGAATATGGCTGACTGGTTTGGTTACAGAGTTGGGTATAAAGCAAGAAAGTGCTACATTATATTGTGATAGCCAAAGCGCAATATGTCTCGCGAATAATCAAGTGTTCCATTCCAGAACGAAACACATTGAAGTTCGGTACCACAAAATTCGAGAATTTGTGGAGAATGGTAGCATTGCTTTGAAGAAAATCCATACTAAAGATAATCTCGCAGATATGCTCACGAAGATGGTTACTACAGAGAAGTTCAAGTCATGCAGGGACTTGATATCTCTCACTCATCATTGAAGTTGATGGAGGCCGCACCGATCCAGGTGCGGGCGTACCTTTGCGAAGGTACGGTGGAGGGAGATATATATTCGTTTTTTCTTGGTTCAAGTGGAGGCTTGTGGTTTATTCAAGCCAAAGGTGGAGATTTGCTGATGTTGTCTTGAATTCCACAAGATTCAATCGGGAAATCTAGGAAGGCTTGAAGATTGCAGGCTATTTGTTTCCTAATATATTTCCTAGATTTGGGTTTCAAATTTGATGATATCTTTATGGTGGAATTCCTTTCCTACTAGGTTTAGGAAAGTGGGGATCTAAAGATCTATTTATTTCAGCATTGTACCTTGTACTCTTTAACATACGCTCAAATAAGAAATCGTCTCTCTCTCTCCCGTGGACGTAGGCGGATTTCTTCGCCGAACCACATAAATCTCCGTGTTCTTAATTATTATTGTTTACTTTTCTCATCTAGTTAGGGTGTTCTTCCGCACAACAGTTGCTTCCAATGTGTCTATCTTTCCATTTTCTCGAAGAGTGCAGGTTTTACTGGAGTTGCTTCCAGTGCGTGTCGCATTCTTCGAAGAACTTTCTGTAGCTTACTGTACCGGCTAGGTGGAGTATATTTTTTCTTACATCTTCGTTTTCCTTCCTATGCAGAAGCAAAGAAATTATATTGTCCCCTTCATATGTTTAGGACCTTAATGCCATCCAGTTGCTCCCTCAATTTGTAAGTCCACTCTAATGGGTTTCCTCTATCACTACAAATGGCATATAAAAGAATCAATTTCATGGATTTATGTCGCAGTTAACTCATAGTAAAACTCTAACAAACTTAACTTCAAGTAAAATCAGAGGATTCTTATGGGTTGGCAAGTCATTAGCACCAAACTAAGCAAGTGAACGATTCAATCTAAAACTCTAGCTTGAGAAGTTAAGCATAACTCATCTCTATTTGCTCTTGCCAAAGTCCTCTAATATTCTTTAATCTCAATCTTAAAATTAATAATCCCCTTGAAGCCCTAGTGAACTGATCAATTCGTCTTAGTGACCCTTAGTTACCAAACACCCCACCCACTAAGTATATAAGAATCGCATGGTCATGTGAGATATATCAATGGCATGGCATCATTGTGTTTAACGTGCAACTACCTATGTGCCTATGCTTCATATATGCAAGAGAAACGTTAATAATGGTTTTGATTAGTAATTATAACGGCGGTGAGCATGTCGTAAATATCTTAGCGTATTGGCTGTTGAAATGAAGTTATTAGAGCCTATTGATGCTGTATCTCCTCTCTTTATGAAATATGAAGAAGCCTCCCTTGTCGTCTGATATATATCAATGGCACGGCATTGTTGTGTTTCGCGTAAATTTTTTTTTTTAGACCAATGCTTCATATGTGGAAGAGAAACGTTGATAATGGTTTTGATTAGTAATTATCACAGTAGTGTGCATGTCATAAATATCTTAGCATATTGGCTGTTGAAATGAAGTTATAAGAGCCTATTGATGTTGTAGCTCCTCTCTTTATGAAATATGAAAAAACCTCCCTTATCGTGCCAAATTTTATACAAGTAATGTTCTCATTATAGGTACCAAATTGATGCATGTTTCAAAGAAATGAGCAAACTAGTTCTATCATTGGAAAACTTTCTTTTCAGGTGAAGATGGGAAATTTAGGTGCTTGTGTTGCAATTGTCATATCATAGGATGTAACAAGATAAAGAATACATATAATCGAGAATATATGCCAACTCAAGGTACCAAGCGATAACCGGTAAACAAATTAAAAAGCATGATGAGTCACCGTAACTACTTTGGCGATGACCTATCTGATCTTGACTTTTGGATTTACCATACATTACTCTAAGATCACGAGACGATGAAGGAAAAGCAAGGGAGGCTGGTTGGAAGAATTTTGCTATACATAGTTTCAGTAAAGACCCCATAGGACTCATGAGTGGCTTGTGCATAAGGATAGTTGAAGAATGTAAACCGAAGAAACAAAAAGGGTATATTCATGAAAAGCATCTACATGTTGGCTGATGTAATGCATTCCAAGCTCTAGACGCTTTCCCTAAACATCTTCCATGCCTTAGAACGGGCATGGTTTTGTTTTTAGCCAATGGAGTGCATTAGCCAAGGAAATCAAAGATCTAGAATGGGAGCGTCCACTCTAAAAGGAAATGTTCATGTTCTCATCTTTGAAGGCACGATTTTGGTTTCAGCCAGTGCGGGGCATTGGACATAAAATTTCAATGACATGTTTTATAATGCAGCATATTCTTTTTTCTATGATTCATTTATATTTCTGTGGTCTTATATGGAAATTAGCTCATGAATCGAGATTTGAAGTTCCTGAAAAATTGCCAATCCACAAGTTTCTAGCAATAAATGGCATAATTTCTATTTTCATCTTAAACATCTTCTTAAAGACTCTGAGGATGAATTTTTATGTATATCCTTTTGATATAAATAGATATGTGATTCACTAGGAGTAATTTTGGTCGAATTATCTGGTTCGCTAATGTGGTTCTAGTCATTTGGTGTGCTTCTAGATGATAAGAGTTATTAGCATTTCCCAAGATGTGAAGATCTTGTAATTTGGAATCTTCATCTTGAATCCTTTCCGGCACAAGGAACTTTTGGCTTTGTTGACTAACGCCTCACAAAGCCTCTTATTGGAGGCTCATCATACTCTATATTTAAACAGTACCTTGGCTCAAATGTTCTATATAGGCCTTCCTATAATGCTTTTACTTCTTCAACGACTTATATTTGTTAGTCGATAGTTCGGCATATATCAAGCCGCAGATTTAGGCCATTCGATGAGGTCACATTGTCTATTGTGCTTATAAAGGAAAGTGGGTTTGAGTGTATTTGTGTTAATTGTGCTGTTCTGCCTCTGATTCTGCTTGCTTTTGACTACGATGAGCCGTTTAATGACCCGACTATTTAGGAGGGTCAGGGGGACATTGGACCCTCAGCTCATGCATTGGTTTACCGAAATCATGTACCCTATCCCACTTTATTAAAAAATGTGACAAACTAGTAAGCTTGGTTTCCTTGGTTGAATAGCTAGTACTAAACTCTAGTAACTTGACTGTTATATTTGGATGAGGCATCAAGATGGTTTTGTGGTTGTGGAGACTATCACCATTGCGGAGTAGTCAGTAGATACTCTTTCACAATAAAATAATAGATGGAACTGCCAAAACAAAGTGGCGAACGGGTGTTTAAGGCGTGGGATGGTCAAACGTCATAATGTAGGGTGTAGATGTTATCGCAAATAAGTAGTAGTAGCGCGTTGAGGTAGGAGCCAGCTAGCCTTGATATGAGTATCCATATCAAGTTATGGCACATTGTGCGTTGTCTTCTTGTGTGTAACCATTGAAGGATAGTTCACCATGTAAGTGCCCATGATCATATTGGCATGTTTACGGAGAATTGCTTGCCGTATGCTACAAATGGCCAGTTTATTCTCGTATTGATTTGAACATCTATTTTGTCTGAGAAGAGTTGTTTTGTGCTTTCCACAAAGGAATGTCAAAACACGCCCTTTCCTTGATTCAACCCATGACTTGAAGGCAGCTGGAGAGTTTTCAGTACTAATGGTTCTTTAGATAGCCTGCTTGTGTTATTTGCATCTAGAGCTATCCGTAAATTAATACAATTCGCTTTGAGAGCAGCCATTGGCAATTCTGGTGGCTCTTTCCCAATTTAAATGAAATTTGGAGGTTTCCTTCTTCTTCTTCTTCTTTTTTTCTTCCTTTTTTTTCTTTTGCATGGATAACACTATGTTTAGGCTTTGTGGATACGATTGTGTTTAGGCTTAGCCTAACATGGATACATGCATGACGCATGTATATTTAGGCCAGTATCAGAAACATTATGGATCGTGCTAAGTCCATTGACTTGTTCTATAGATTGAACAAAATACTTAATAATGTGGTTTGATAATATTCGGTCAAATAGAATGTTTGTGATTGTAGATGCCAGCATACTCTTCGAGAAATTTACGTCATAGCTTTTTCAGCGGTGCCTCCTTTATCTGCTCTAGGATTAACTATACCCTCTTTCCTTGTTTGGAAATACAATGTTATTTCGGTGCCACTTTATAATTGGCAAGTAAGGTTGGTTGAAGATTTGTAGACATCTTCATTGTTCCTTTAAGTGCCTCCCTTCAGACGTTCTTATCCTCAATTACCACATGATGAGTGATTAATGCTTTCACTAGTGTACTTGTTATATTCATGTTTACTATATTTGTATCGATCTTGCTTTGACGTCTTTTATACTCGCGATGTTCACTGGTGTTTTGCTTGTTACAGATGAGGAGGACCGAGTCATCCTGATGGCTCATCAGATCCATGGGAACAAATGGAAATCAATTTCAAAGATGCTACCAGGCAGAACAGGTTATGCAATCAAGAATCACTGGAATGTGAGTTTGAAAAACAAGCAGGCAGAGCAAAAGAGTCCCGAGTTATCTGCTAGTGACATGACAGCAGCTCAAATTTTAAGTGAAATGAAAGCATTCACTCAAAAGGCACTTTCCTTTGAAGATGTGGTGATAAGCGGAAACCAAGAGGAAGGAGATGGAGGAAATTATCATGGACGTCAGAACTATGAAGATCAAGCATTTCAAGCCAAAGGAGGTTTTCTTGCTGCTGGGACAAGGGAAAACCCTCCTGTTCTTCGTCCAAAGGCAAGCTATGGTGCATTTAGTGTTTATTATCCTCCAAGTGGTGGTCCTGGAAATAATTCTGGTGCTTCGACCGTGGTGCCCCTCCAGGGACCTCTAGCACAGGCTCTTGGGCCAGAGTTTGGCATCCACCATTTTCTCGAAGATGCCCATGGGGAGCCTTTGATTCCTCACCAATGTGGCTATGGTTGCTGTTCGGGTCAAAATGGACCAAATGGTGGAAGCTCCTTGTTGGGGCCTGAGTTCATTGATTACATTGAACTTCCCTCCTCGAGCCAAGAGCTGATGTCTATAGCAGCAGAGTTGAACGAGATTGCATGGGCGCGATGTGATCTTCCAAGTGATCCTAGACCAAGTGATCTTTCGGCTGATGTCAATACTGGGATGCTGAGCATGGAGATGCGGCAGCCGACCCGTCCAAGTGAGAATAAGAATGATCCGTGTGGCAAATTGAAGGGTGTGAAGCTGTCACGCCTTGATTCTCGGGCACGCACCCATCCCTCTCCTTGGTTGATTTAATAGTAACGTCCCAGGACGCATCGCCGACCCTTTTCTTTTTAATATACGCAAGCGGAAGCATATAAACAATCCGTAGACAATAAAACAATGGGATAGGAAAGTAGGATTCCAAAGTTCCACCTTAAAAGCAACCACCCCTATATACATTGCAAACTATAGTGCAATTATATACAAGGCGAATTGTTAAGTCAGGTTTTAAACCACAAGTTCATAAAATAGGGTCTGCAAAAAGGGAATCGACTTCCATCAAAAGAGAATTGCCCTATGACTAACTAGTCCAATAGGATTGTCAATTCTTCAAGCTTCTCCTTCTACACTTCGGGCCTCTGGTCCTTCACCAATGCCAACCAAGGACCTGAAATTTTGGCCCACAATGGGGTGAGACATTGTCTCAGCAAGTTCACCCCCTAAACCCCTATTAGAAAGAAAATACGCCAAAGGGTGGCCTAGCCACACCACACAGAGAACTTACCTTAACTCAGTTCCTTCCCGCAAGTTAGCACAATTCAAATCACTCAATCATGTTCATATCACTCAATCACAGATAATAATAAAAACTTAAACAACTAGAACGCCAATAATATCATGTCAAACAACTATAGGAGTCCGGATTATAAGACCAAACTATTATAACACGTCTCATACCATGCTACACGATTCCGTCCCATAATCCAACACGTCAATAACACTCAGCATGCGTTCCAATTGTTATTCACTGCCACACATGGGCATAGCCTACTCGCAGTTCGGCTATCTACTGACATTAATGCCAGGCATCGCCTCCCCACCTTGGAGCGTAGCTTCGTCACTACATTGACGGCGTTTCCGAAGGTGTATATGCCTAGAATTAACTGCGACCCGAGCCCGTTGTAAGGGGCATCCCTATAGGGGTAAATCCGGCTCAACAGCCCAAGACAATTTTCACTTAATTATCACACGACCAATCCATACTCGGCCCATGACACTTTGCATTTTACTCAATGCTCCAATTTAAAATAGTGATCCCAGCCTATTTTCTTCATATTAAAAATATTCCAGAAATTATTCACGTGTGTGGGGGCAAGTTAATTTTGAACCAGAAAACCAATATCTCACTTTTTCAAACCCCACTATTTAATATAATCCTTAAAATCCAATTTTGGTATCAAAACCCGACATTTGGGATTTTCTGAATAAAATCCTTATTTTCACAATCAACACTCAATTTGCAATATCCACTCATCAAATTCACAATTTGAATACATAGTAGCGATCGACACGAAATTTTGAGAAAATAAGGTCTCGAAATAATTTTTGGAATTTGATAAATAATTAAATTATTCCGAAAATTAATTAAATAATAATATTTTAATAATTTCGAATAATAATATATTATTAAATAATTAAATAATTTCGAAATATTTATTTAATCAAAAATAAATTCCTTTAAGTCACATCAAGACTTATATCAATATAACTATCCACTTAGCCCAAATTAAACACACTTTAAATTATTAAACACCTTAATCTAATCCACAACTAAATAAACTAATTTAACCACATAAACTTACTTAACTTAAACTAAGAACACCCTAAGCATCATTAACCCTCTAATAAAGATTTAGTGAGCTAAACTCACTGGAATCGCTTTTCGATGAGTCCTCGACGAAAACAACGGTGAGGCCGTCAACAAATCTCCTCAGGGCGACACCAAAGGAGGATCGGAAGGCACCCGAAACAGGCCTTGAAGGTTCGGATCTTGCTGGAAATTTCGGTGGTTGTCTTTGGCTGGTCGGAGGAGCTCCGGTCATCGGTTGGGCGCAGAACCGGCGGAAAGGGATGGCGGCAGCTCAGGTGGTGGCTAGCGGAGGCTCCAGCGGTCCTTTGGCGACCCTGGCGACGACGGGTAGCTGCGGGATGACGGATGACGAGCTAGAGGCTCAGGCGGAGGCGGAGCAACGGCGGAACGGCGAGCGAACGTGCGGGGCTGAGCGCGCAGATGGTGGCAATGGCGACGGACTCCGGCGACGAAGCAGGCGGCCAAGCGGGCGTAGGAGGCGGCGTCGGGGCTGGTCGCACGGTCGGCCTCCTCTCTCTCTCCTCCAATTTCAAAAACAAAGACAAAGGTTGAAGATAATGTTGATGGGTCACCTTTTTTAGAGCAAATCCACACCCTCCACTTGTCAAGATCTCCTTCAATTGGCCCCAACCACCATGACATAAGGTGACATCACATTCCACTAACTCAATCCTCCACAACATCTTCCAATGGGTGCAATTTCTTCCTCCGCCGTGGCATAAAAATCTTGTACATTAATTTCTTCAATTCTCTTCTAATTGAACCAGATTGAAGTCCACAAAATTAATCCAATATCACCACACTTAAATTCACATAATCACTTGACCATAGGACTATCTTGGGTCTCAAAAGTACGACTGAAAGCGGGCCTAATAATTTCTCGAGCAAAATTAACCATACTTTGATTAATTTGCCGAAAAACTCGGTTTGCATGAAAAATCCTTCGAAGATGAGTCAATGTTCCTAAAATGATTTGTGACACAGCAGGACTTCCAATTTCTGAATTCGATCTCAATTTCACAGTTAATTTCACTCTGGCATAATATTAGAGCAACATGATCTACCGAGTAGCTTTTAGCAATTTTCATGCATTTGACCTGTGGTTGATCAATTCAAGCCGCAATGTACATCTTTGACACATTGGCGACTCTCGGTTGTCGAGGTAATCTCAAGGTTTTAAATATGGACATAGGGTGTACAATCAACAGAAAAGCCAGTCCAATGACGATCGACAGAAAAGTCGATCCATTATGTGATCTAGTGGAATCACCCATACTCGATCACATGTCTCTGTCGAGTCGACCTATCTCCGGTCTCTAATCGATTTTTAATTGTGCCGTACTAATCCTTGCAGATTAGCTCGGTCGAAAGGTCGCTTCCTGGTGAAATTCTCGAGTCTGATGCATTAGAATCTTTTAACGGCTTTACCTAATAGACTAGTTTTCACATGAGTGGCCAACTCAGGGAAAAGAACTATATACGTGCAGATGAAATGCCCGTCTCAATTTATTGAAATTGGAATTGAAAATTCGGGATGTCACAGAAGCAGTAATATATTGGTTGCAGAGCCGGATTTTGCGGTGCCAGCTCAAGTTGAATTTTTGTTAAATGCATCACTTCTTTCTTTCTTTCCTTTTAACATTCTGAACGGGACATCGCTAGACAATGGAGTTGATGACTCCATGTGTTTTGCCCGCCCGAGAATTGACAGCAATAATTTGACGTTCCATTGGATCATTATTGATTATGTTGTATTGGATTCTTTTTTACCGTCCATCTATTGTCCCCGATTCGCTATTTATGTCTACATAATGTTTAAATTGCAGCATGCAATCTTTTTCGCTTCAATTTGTGGGGGCAAATTGGCAACTTTTCAAATTGCAAGTTTTCTTGACTGATGAAGTTCGTACTCTATTGTATAGTAATGCTGTTTCACTGGGGACAGCTTGAACATCTGACATACAAAGATCCCACGGCTGATTAGCGTTAAAAAAAGAAGAGAAGAAGAAAGAAATCTCATGATGCAATTTTGCTACACTTTTTGAGAAAATCCTCTACCTCCTATGTGTAGATAATCTCCTCCTTTTGGCCAACTTCAGTACTTAATGCCTCACCATATGCGTGAAAAAATCTGTCAGATTGGTCCAACTGTATCGATCTCTATCCTCCACTTCTGCTCCTTCTGCATTTTTGTTTGTTTCAGCTTTTTGTCATGTGATTTAATAGGGGGCTATAAATAGGGAGACGTCATGAACATATTTAGGGACTTGAGGTACAAAGGCGTTGGCTTTAGTCGCTTTCGTACAAGAGTACTATATGCATATAGACGGCCAAAGTAGATTAATCTTATCTCCAGCATAAAAAGAAGCATGAAAAATGATGTGTATACTTAGGTTAGCATCAAGTCTGAGACTATCATTTAGCAAATGATGTTTAATGATCAATAAAAATATGGCACTTGCAAATGTTGCCGAAGGGATGAAGACGATTTAGATGGTTATTCTCAGTGAAATTTCTATGTCGTCTAGGAATCTCCCTCAATCATTAACCATCTAATCATGTGTACTGAATTCCGATTTGGATATAAAGTTTTGTAACATGCGAAACCTAAATAATTTCTCAATTATCAATTGAGATTTCTTATTTAGTTAATTATTCATCTGCTCTTGAGGGGTTTCTGATGAATTGTAGAAGCAACCCTATTTGTAGCAGGGGTGATTGATCTAGTTTGTCCAATCCAATGGACTTGGTCACTTGATTAACATAAAGATGAAATTAAAAGAAAAAAAAAAAGAGGGTGAGAGATTTCAGCTTTTCTCTGACAAAAAGAAAGAGGTCCAACTAATTAATCAGAGAAATCTTCCACCCTTTTCTCTGGCAAATTTCGGCCAACATAATTGAAGGAATCAATTCCTCCAGATTGCATAAAAAGGGGCAACAAATGTGGCAATGATCGAAGATGGAAGCAAGGGAGATTGTTTTTTTTTTTTTTTTTTTTTGTGGGTGAAATTAAGAAATATATTAAGCTATAAACCAACATGTACAACGCGATCATGGCACCAAAACCTTACACTCAAAGTGCCAAGATGTCATGAGTGAAAGGGTGTCGAGATGTAAAAGAAACAGCCAACAAAAGAGGCACAACAAGCCAACCGGCTACACACAAATAGCAGAACAGACAGCCCAAGGCGTACAAACAAAAGACGGCCTAAAAACAAGAACTAGCAACCAACAAAGACAAGCGAAGGCCTACAATCAAGGACTCGAAACAACACCACGTCCGCCCTCACTAGTGTAACCACCGAGGTGGGTCACCGCTGGCGACCACTCAGAATTAGCCACGGTGATGATGAGGATGTTCAGCCTCCCTGGAATCAAAGATAATCGAATCTAAGCTCCAACTGCGCTGCAGTCTTCTATTCTGGCAACAAATTGGCAAAGGAATCGGATCGTGAGGGAAAGAGCATACAGAGAGGGATATTCTTTGAGAGATAATGGGAAAGGTCAGTCAATAGAGAAGGAACAAAAGGAAAATATGAACAAAAAGAAAGAGGGCGAGATATTTAAGCACTAATGGGAATGAAGTGTTGGAAGATATGTGAGAATATTTGATCGAGAAGAATATTTGATCGAGAAGATTTGATTTATTTATGATTGTGTACATATCAATCAAGATTAGATTTAGATACAGATTGATACATAGAATAATTTACTTTCTTTAATTACATACTCATTGTATTATATTTACAAGAGATCTGTACATTTTCTAATCAATCGAAGAGAATAGAATACATTTCCTCCCTTCGCTCTTCATTCTCTTGGTTTCTTTCATGGTATCAGAGCCTCCAGGCTTCTGATCTTAGCTTCCGCTTCAATCTTCCTTCTCGACCTTTTGCCAAAATTCTGTCATACAAAGCAGAATAGCATCAGTGTCACTCTTAAAGAAGATTCTTTTTACTTACCATGGATACGCCGCAAGATGAAACCTCTGTTGTTCGTGATCAGTCCACTGAAGGAGTCATCCCACAGATTTCGCAGGCTCGGAATTCACCTGCAATCCTTCCTCCAATCGAGCAACAATCCTCAGCAATGGAGCAACAACCGTTCCAGGCCCAACCCATCCAGTGGCAACCCACGCAGGCTCAGTTCAATATGGGGCAACCCATGATGGCCCAACCTTACCAATGGATTCCTTATCCACTTTACCTTGGGCCAAGCCAAAGTTCATCATCGCCTGGATACGTGGGCCACTAGAGCCACGTCCAAACCGACGGAGGCCCGCCAACCACAAGTGGGGCAAACACAACCGAAGGATTGGAGCGGACAAACGGGTCGGGTCAATCGGGTACGGGAACAAATCCCTACCCGGGATATTACAATGCGGGTTATCCAATCGGGTCGAGCGAATTGGGTCTAGGGACGAATCCCTACCCGAATCTCGCACCTGGTTTCCTGCCGTTTCTAGTGGGTACCTTCGCCGGACGACCAGAATCCGGCGACCCTCTATTCATTTCCAATACCGACGGACTAGAACTGCGGCCGATCAGCCAGCAACTGACCGGATCAGAAAATTACCACAAATGGTCGCAGGAGTTCTGGCGCGTCCTAGCAACAAAGGAGAAAGATGGTTTTCTTGACGGATCCATTCCAGTACCTGTCGATGAACGCCTAGCCCAACTTTGGAGAAAGAGCAATCGACTCGTCCGAACTTGGATCGGCAATTGCGTCTCCCCAGAGGTCTCGTCTGGACTACCACCGACAGAGGATGCCAAGAACATGTGGAAAAACATTGAAGAAATGTACGGTAAACTAGATCAAGCGAAGATATTTACCCTAATGCAGGAAATCAATGATTTAAAACAGGGTAACATGTCAGTGACGGCTTGTTTTAACAAGCTATCGTCACTGTGGAACAACCTCGAGGCGGCAGAGGAGAAGCTCGAGGGCCCGGAATCCACGATCAAGCAATACAGATCTATCAAGGACAGGGAGAAAGCCACACGCTTTCTCCTCATTTTGAACGACACATTTCTTACCTTTCGATCGCAGATTCTTGCCATGGAGCCCATGCCACCAATCGGCCGAATCTTTCAACTGGCGGTGCAGGAGGAGAGCTAGCGCCTCGCTCACCGGAACATGCAAGGAGCAGCGAGAGCGTTGCTCTTGCAGTTTGCGGCGATCGGCGAGACGGGTTCAACAAAACCCTAGCACGCGAGAGAGAAAGAAGGGGCACGCTAGGGTTCAGTGGAGGATTCGGAAACGAATCATTTTCTTTTAATAAGGAGGTCTTCAACGGCTCAGATCGCGCGTGGGGATCCAACGGCTCAAATCGAGTGCGAGGATCCGACGGTTCGCAAGCGGGCGATTCTTTAAGCGGATCGAACGGTGGAGATCAGTCCGCGGGAAAAGAGATCGACGACCAGATTCTTGCCACGTCATCAAGGAATTTCAGGTAACATTTCAAAGGAAAGGGTAAATTATTTTGCGAATATTGCAAACGTTCTAACCATGTAATTGACAATTGTTGGAAATTGCACGGAAGGCCAGGAGACAAAGGAAAAAAAATTTCAACTACTTATCAAGTCAGTGGACCCACTGGTCAAAATGCTGATCCTCCTATTACTTATGGGCAATATCAACAGCTGATCCAAGCAATGCAAAAATTGGATAAATCTGGCAAAGGAGGGAGTTTTTCAGGTATCACACATTCCTTGATTAATTCTATATCAAGGAAAGCATGGATTATTGATTTAGGGGCAAGTGATCACATTATTTGTGACAAATTTTTTTTCTCAAGTATAAATGAGGAACTCGACTTTCCTGTTTCCGTACAATTACCCAATGGAAATATCACCCATGTTAATGTGACAGGAACAGTAAACCTCAGTCCCCAGATTATTCTTAGAAATGTTCTATATGTCCCGGAATTCCAATTCAATCTCATTTCTGTGTCAAAAGTCTGCACAGAAAATTCATGTCAAGTATTATTCAATGCTGATACCTGTTTCTTTCAGGCCCTTTCGACTGGGAGACTGATATCAGAAGGATTATTTTTCTGGTCCAATCTTCCAAGTAATTCTGATTTACCATGCAATTCATTGAATAAATCTTCCTTATGTAATTTGAGCATGACTGACAAAAATTCCCTCATGCACTTGAGATTGGGTCATAGTACTTCTTTTCCTTGCCATCAATGTCCTATATGTCCACTTGCAAAACAATCTCGCACTCCATTTCCATCTACTAACTCCCGTACTAGTGAGATTTTTTCCCTAATTCATATGGATATTTGGGGACCTTATCGTACCGTTAATCATGATGGATCTCGTTACTTCCTCACCATAGTCGACGATTATTCTCGTGCAACATGGATTTTTTTGATGCAGTCTAAAGATCAGACTTACTCCTATTTAAAAACATTCATCACATTATCCAAGAATCAGTTTAAAAAATCCATTCAGCGGATTCGAATTGATAACGGAGCGGAATTCTTCAGTCACAATTGCTCCTCTCTTTTTTCATCTCATGGGATCCAACATGAAAGTTCATGCGTTTACACACCACAACAAAACGTAGTGGTTGAACGCAAGTATCGCCATCTACTGGAAGTGGCACGTGCTCTAAAATTCCAAGCTTCAATTCCTGAAGAATATTGGGGGAGATTATATCATCACGGCAGCTTATTTAATTAACCGTATGCCTACTCGGGTTCTCAATGGGCGAACGCCATTTGAATTGTTATTTCAGAAGAAACCTGATCTAACAAATCTCAGGGTTTTCAGATGTCTCTGTTATATTGCAACAGTGGGTCCTCATGACAAATTTAGTCCACGTGCTCGGCAATGCATTTTCATGGGATATTCGAATCTACAGAAGGGGTATCGAGTCATGGAGATTTCTACAAGGGAATTTATTATTAGTCGTGATGTCATCTTTCATGAGAACATTTTCCCTTTCTCTAAAGAGACATCTTCAGATGAAGATACAGGGACTATTTCAAATCCTCGTGGTTTATTATCTGAGGAAGCATTACCTAGTGATTCTGATTACATATCACTAGAGCAAACGAGGGATATTCTTGTTCCAGCAACAACAGAACATGTAGATGAGAATTTGACCTCCTCAGAAGATCCCTTGGAGAATATTCCAAAAGACTCCAACAACACTGAGGACATCCATGATATTTCAACACTGCCCTCTAATGAGAGGATCCAACATCCTATAGCAGTTGATCAACCAAGACGCTTTGGTCGGGCCACACGACCTCCAACATGGACCAAAGATTTTATTTATGCCACTCACAATTCTCCACGTATCCAGTATCCTATTTCATCCTATGTTTCCTTTCATAGATTATCACGGGAACATAGATGTTGCATTAGTCATCTATCAGAGGATAGAGAACCATCCAGTTATGACGAAGCATCCATTGATCCAAAATGGCAACAAGCCATGAAGGCAAAACTAAAGGCACTGATTGATAATCAAACATGGAATCTTGTTACCTTGCCACCTAATCGCAAGCCAATTGGGTGCAAATGGGTCTACAAGACTAAATATCGTGCTGATGGATCCATCGAACGATACAAGGCACGATTGGTTGCCAAGGGATACACCCAATGAGAGGGCTTTGACTATCATGAAACATTTTCTCCAGTCGCCAAAGATGTCACGATCCGTTCTTTTTTAACTGTTGCTGCAATTAATGACTGGCCTCTACATCAAATGGATGTACACAATGCCTTTCTTCACGGTGATTTAGACAAAGAAATCTATATGGATATTCCCCAGGGCTTACGAAGACATGGGGAGAATAGAGTATGTTGTCTTCACAAATCCCTTTATGGATTGAAACAGGCATCCAGGCAATGGTACACCAAATTTGTAGATGCTCTTACAACAGCAGGCTTCAAACAGTCCAAGCATGACTAAGCTTTATTCACACGAAGCAAAGGTATGTCATCTATTTATTTGATGATATATGTCGATGATATCCTCCTTATGGGAAATGATAAAGCTGCCATAGAAAGATTCAAGGAATATTTGCATGCTACCTTCCATATTAAAGATTTAGGAGCACCTAAATATTTCCTTGGAATCGAAATTGCCCGATCTGAACAAGGAATTTCCCTTAGTCAAGGCAAATTTGTTTTGGAGATTATATCAGAAGCAGGTTTGTCAGGATGTAAGCCAGCAGTAATTCCCATCGAGCAGAACACTAAGTTAACTACTACAGATTATGATAAGGGTATATCTAGAAATGATGATCTATCTCAGCGATCCATCAGGATATCAAAGGCTTGTCAGGAAGCTTATATATCTGACTATGACCAGACCTGACATTTCTTATGCAATACAGACACTTAGTCAGTTCATGCACAATCCAAAGCAATCCCATTTAGAGGCTGCCTTGAAGATTATGAAATATTTGAAGAAATGTCCAGGACTCGGGATACTTCTATCCAAGAAATGTGACATGCAAATGACAGCATACTGTGATGCAGACTATGCAACATGTCCCATAAGTCGAAGATCAGTCACTGGATATTGCATCAAATTAGGAGAATCTCTTCTTTCATGGAAGACCAAGAAGCAACCTACTGTGTCCTTGTCCTCAGCTGAAGCAGAGTACAGAGCTATGGCAAAAACCACTTGCCAAATAGTATGGTTACGAGGCCTTCTTAAAGATCTCGGAATACAAGTACAAGGACCAACAAAGTTGCACTGTGACAATGATGCAGCTCTCAAACTTGCTGCAAATCCTATAGTGCATGAAAGAACCAAGCACATAGAGGTGGATTGTCATTTCACACGGGAGAAAATCCAAGAAGGAGTGATTGAGACAAAGGGAATTGGGGCTACAGAACAACCAGCAGATATCTTTACCAAGCCCTTATGTCAGAGACAACACGCATATCTTTTGAACAAGCTAGGCGTCTTGGACATCTACAAGCCACCAGCTTGAGGGGGAGTGTTGGAAGATATGCGAGAATATTTGATCGAGAAGAATATTTGATCGAGAAGATTTGATTTATTTATGATTGTGTACATATCAATCAAGATTAGATATAGATACAGATTGATACATAGAATAATTTACTTTCTTTAATTACATACTCATTGTATTATATTTACAAGAGATCTGTACATTTTCTAATCAATCGAAGAGAATAGAATACATTTCCTCCCTTCGCTCTTCATTCTCTCGGTTTCTTTCATGAAGTAAATCAGTGAGATCATTCACGCCGTTCTCATCCTTCAATTTTTTGAAGAATATATATATATAATCTGGTTCGGGCTTGTTCCCACTTAGAACCGGGAGTGGGACCGCCTGGGAACTGAGAATCAGCTTAGTTCTCTTAAGAATAGGACTTAATCATTCTCAGTTTGGTTGGTCCATCTTGCTCACTCCTAATTTTTAGAGTAGACCTTATCATTGGCGGTCCCGCTTGATGTTCTCGGATGACTTCATACAAACGTTGAGGTGCAGATGCATCGCTCTCGTAAACAATGAAGTAAAAATTTCCACTAGTGCGTGACACCATATTTAGAACCTTCTGGCTTATAAAATATTAATTGATGAATGGAGAATTGAAGAATCAGTTTAAATTGTTTACCTTTGCAAGTTATAAAGGCAAAATTATTACTATTTTTGACTTGAAATTCTTTGATTTTAAGTAGGTAACGCATGGAAGCTGTAGTCCCCCACGGTAAATATATGATTGCCCATGTTTGTGATCAGGCCATTATGTAGCATACACTGCATGACAGAAATTCATGATATATTAAAGACATGAAGTTGTAAATTACCGCTGAATCTAATTATTAATATCAGCATGCTCTAAATAAAAACTTAACTAAAATGTGTGTTTGTTTTGCGAAAAATGAATAATTTGGAAAAGCATCTTCTTGAAAATGATCACATGTATAGCTTACAAAAATGAATGAATGAAAAGTATTTCCATTTTTTTGAAAATGTTTAGTTGAGAATTATTGTTGATAATGAAAGTATTTTTTTTATTGATTAATAAGAAAATATTTTTAAAATTATTCATCTCCATCGAAATAATGGAGCCTTACATTAGATAGAAAAGGCATGGATTCAGTCGTATTATCTAGCTTATATATATTTTTTGTTTTGTGAACTAAATTAGTATATGAATTGCAATTAAATTTTAAACGTCGTAATTGATGTAAGAAGTCTTAAGCTCTCTCTCTCTCTCTTCTCTCTCTCTCAAGAAAAGTTGTGAATAACTTCTTCCATTGGAAGTTTCCTGTGTAGCAGTCCCATATCTAGCCACATATGGGAAATCGAGAGAACTTATTATATGAGTATAGCATGTATATTAGTATATAATACTAAATTTGGAGCATTTAACGTGGGTCTCATGTAGTTTAGACAGTTCAGATTGAGTCTAGCATATATTGGTTTTTCAATATTTGCTTAGAAATCGAAAATTCGATCACAAATGGAATTCCTTACACTTTTTAAAGAAGGAAATTAAGAACTCAATTACTCCAATTGAAAGGCTTGACAGTTCACTTTACTTCATATTTAACGTGATGCGTTTAAAAAATAATGACATCAAAAATGATTTTGTTTAACCCCAAAAAACAGTACCTTTACTATCATATAGTGTTTAGAGGTTGTCCAAATGTGTTTGATTAAACATATCGTGTTGAGAAGAGTAATATGTTAATTTATTTAATAAGAGCATAAACAATTTTAAAATTTTAATATGTGAAAAAGCACATTTATTATTCATTCGTAAATGGAGTAACCCGTGTTAGATTGCTAAAGAGAGGAGAGATTAGGCTGAAACTTCCTCTTTTTTTCTTTAGAACAATGAAGTCTTTTACAAAAGACAAATACATCACGTAGAAACACCACTAAAATAAGACCCATAACTACCCATGTTCTGCATAAAGCACTTTCTCCACAAACACCTAAAAATTAGGACAACTAACACACAAATTAGCTAAACGTGACTCCACTAACTCCAATAACTGAAAAACCAAATCAGCAAAACGTGCAAAAATAAATAACTATTACTTCAACAATCCCTCCCTTAAACTAATGTTTACTAACATTCAATTTAAAGCATTGACTATTTTCAACGTGCAAACACCTAGTAACCTTCTAAGCTTCACAAATGACTCCATCTTGAGGGCCTTGGTGAATATATCAGCAACTTGATCTTCACTCTTGCAATATATTAGATCAATTGTTCCATAATTGCTAAGATCTCTCAAGAAATAAAACTTCACATCAATGTGCTTGTTTCTTCCATGTAGCACAGGGTTCTTGGAGAGTTTGATTGCTGAGTTGTTGTCACAAAATTTTTTAATAGCTCTTGGTCGATTGAATTGTAGCTCCTCAAGAATTCTCCTTAGCCAAATAGCTTGACAAGCACTAGCTGTTGCAGCAACAAATTCAGCTTCTGTACTTGACAATGTGACAATTGGTTGCTTCTTGGATGACCACGAAAGAGCACCTATCCCAAATATAAAAGCATAATCCGAAGTGCTCCTCCTATCATCATGATCTCCTGCATAGTCACTATTAGTAAATCCCAACAAATTGGACTTTTCATCATTCTTGTAAAATAGCCCAAAGTCTCTAGTTCCTTGCAAGTAACGAAGGATTCTCTTGGTAGCTAACAAATGCATTTTTGTAGGATTCTCCATATATCTAATGATTAAACTCATAGAATACATTATGTTTGGTCTTGTTGCAGTTAGATACATCAAACTGCCCACAATTTGTTTATAAAGTGTGCTGTCAACATTCCTCCCTTCATGATATTTGAATAGCTTTAAGCCAAACTCAACTGGAGTGTTTACAGGATTACAATCCTTCATCTGAAACATGTCCAAAATTTCTCCCACATATTTCTTTTAAGAAATAAAGGTCACATTATCTGATTGTACCACTTATATGAAAGGGGCTAGTGAATACACCTAGAAGGGGGGTGAATAGGTGTATATAAAAATTCTCGTAGGACTCAAAAATATATTTTTGGTTTTAGTATATGTGGAGAATAAGAAATAATTCACTTTTAAATGAATAAACAACTCGTAAGCATAAATAAGAAGTTCAGGGATAAGAGAAAATAAACACAGAGTTTATAGTGGTTCGGCTTAATCCAAGCTTACGTCCACTCTCCCGCATTGACAGCCCACCAGTTGGATTTCACTAAGAATCAAAAGAGTCGTTACAATATCACGTCCTTGATTCCATAGTGTAGAGACTTTGCTACACTTCCTCAAGGTCTCATATGTATCTAATCTCTCTTTTGAGTACATATTTCTTGCTCAACAATTGAATCAACAAAGAATAAAGAGCTTCAGATTTGGAATTTCTCTATCACGCACACACTTGAATAACTAGAGTTTCTTCCTTATATACTCCTTCATGCCTTTATATCTGTTGGCACTTTCCAAAGGAGTTCTTCCATCTATCCGTTGGACAGAATCAATTAGGGAGATCTTCAAGTTACTTAAGGAATGTGATGATAGCCCACCAATCCTGCTCGCCCATACAATCAGGATCCAGGTTTCTATAAGTAGAACCTTCCAAGTATACATTGCCAATCAATGAATCTAATTTACTCATATCAAAACAAATAAAAGATCTCGAGATGCTATCTCCAGCCGTGAGAAGCTTTTTTAGCCGCTCGAATCAAATCCTTAAATAAATACTTAATTTTAGATAAGTCTTCTTCGACGGTCTAGAAACTGTCAATGAGGGCAGACTTCAAAACTGGAATCTGACGGTCTTCAGACTTTGACGGAAGAGTCTTCAAGTCTTCAGACTAGACTGATGGAAACGTTTTGTCAACTTCAAAATACATAAGAAAGTTTTATCCAACAATCTCCCTATTTTTGATGGTGACAAAACTTTCCTGCAGATTTGAAAATCTTTGACCTGTAAGACAATACTCAAGCAAACAAGGATATCTCATAAAAGATAAATGAGTTGGGATAAATATAGTATCGAATTTGCATACAAAGGAAATATGTTAGTCATGTAAAAACAATAACTATCTTTGCCATGAGTACTAATAATGCTTAAGATACTGCAATGCAAACATATAGTCAAACCACAATCCAAAAACCACAATAATCCAAAAGTCACAATCTCACAACCAGATAAAAGTTTAAAGTCAAAAACAAGTCTGAGTTTAAATCAAATCTGCACTTCTCCCCCTTTTTGTCAGCATTAAAAAGGTAGAGACGAAAACAAGAATTAATTTAAGATTGTTTTGGAAGGCGAACAAGCTGGAAATCTCCCATCGACTTGACTGTCTCCTCCAGCTTTCTTATATCCTCCTTCAGATGTGCTAATTCCTCACCCTTGGCAATTGCTTGAATTTGAAGATTAAGGGCCTGAACTTGATTGATCAAAGATTCTGAAGAGGCTTGATAAGCATTCTGCATATTTTGAAATTCGCATCCTAAGGCATAAATTTGACCTCGCATCTCCATGAGAATATCAAGCAGTCTTCTAAAGTCTGCTGTGTTGTCAGTTCGAGTGCTTGCTTCAGCATGATCAGATTGTGGAGATGATGGCACATTAGCATGAGTATCCAGATTCGGAGAAGATACCTCATGACCTTCTTCAGGGAAGTGAGAGGCATATACATCTTTTGGATTGGCAAGAGAACGACTGACATCATCACTAGTAAAAGCAAGTGAAGAAGTACCTCTTTTCTCAGCAGCTCCCCCTGTTTCAGTGCCTTCTGGTGGAGAGAAGTACTCTTCATGTTTCTTCTTCAGTGACAGGATGGCATTGTTCTCCTTGTTGCTCCTTGTCTGCATCTCCTTTTTCCTCTGTTTCCTTCCTTATCGATTCCCTCTTTTCACTCCTCTTCTCTGTCTCTTTTGGGTCTTCTATATCCTCTGTCTCTGGAACAGAACACTGCAACTTCCTTAAAGCAAGAGCGGAAATGGTAACATCATCATCATCATCATCTTCTTCATCCTGCAAGATAATCGCTCTTCTTCTTTTAGATGGAGCTGTCACAGGCTCCTTTCCTTTTCGCTTTGCAGCAACAGAGTCTTGATGAGATTGGTAAGGGGTCTTTTCCTTGAATTTCTCTAGAGCCTTGTTTAACTCTTTCAGACGCATCTTAGAAACCATCTTCAGCCCTACCACCATTTGATCACACGTCCGAACACACATAATTCTTGGAGGCTGAATGTTAAAGTGTCTAAATAGCTTAGTAACAAGTGCTAAATAGGGAAGTTGACCCTTGTCCTTCAACATGATAGTATGCGGTAGAGAGAATTTTTTACCAGCATTGATGGCATACATCAGCTTTGCTTCTGAATTGGAGACGTTAGTCTTTGACGTGGATTTGGGTCTAAGACAGTTGATCACAATCTTGTGAAGCAAGATATTCGAAGCATTCATCCTCGAATAGGAAATTCGACCTTCTGCCATTCCATCTCGAACAAGCTCCACTGTTGCACGACCAATAGACACGCTAATTGATTGAAATAACCCTCTTTCTACTTCAATCACATCAGCCAGAGTGTCCATGTCAACCACATAATCCTGGTCTCTAACACTAAAAGAGAATTTATTCGCATCCAAAAAACTTAGATTGGAATAGAAATAAGCAGAAAGTTCTGGATGGGCTATTGTAGAGTCAGAGCAAAAGCGTTCAAGTTGAAGTAAAGTAAATTTCTCCCGCAACTTCACATTTAGAGAGTCAAAAAAATCGAAATCCACACTCCTTGGGTTCATCACCCCTCACTTTAACAACTTAGAGTAAGTTTGTTTGTGTTCCTCAGAACGAAACAAATCTGATTTTGTTCCATGAATGTTCGCAACAATACCCATTCTAGGCTTAAAATGAGTAAACAACTTTTCATTATCATTTCCATCAAGCTGACTAACTCCTCCAAAACATGGATCACTTGGAAAATTTGCAAAGGCCCTATATGCAAAACCAATAGGAGCAATTCCCAAACGTTCCATCGTTTGCAAAAAGTGGGTTTCATTTATGTACCCCATTTTCTTTCAAAAATTCGTCAATAATGGTCATTGGAGAGCCTCCATCCTTTAAGGTAGAATAAAGTTTGAAGTTAAAGGCAGGCTTTTGAGTTTTTACTGGTTCAGCATCTTCGATAACTTCTTCCTCCGTTTGTTGTTGAACATTCTGTGGTCTAGCCTAAGGAGAATGGCGTGGTTGATAATGTTGTGGATTCTGCTGTTGCCTTGGAGAATCTTTTTGCTCGGTAAGGTCAAAGTGCGTAGGACCCTCGCTCATATGCTGTGGTCCCCTGCTTGCAATCCTTGAAGACTTTCTTTGGAAAGACATTCTCACAGTCTTTAAGAATTTTCTGAACTCGATTCGCGAGAAAGATGAAAACTTTAAGGATTAAACTAGGAAGTAACGGTAAGAAGGTGGAGTTCTGTGCTTTAAGGGTTTGCGAGTAAAAATGAAAAGAGGAACATTATATAAAGCAATTGAATTAGGGTATACGAATCGTCACAAAAAAAATGCCTTTTAAAAAATAACCGCCTTTTTGAAAATAGATAACTACCATAAAAAGATAACTTCTTTTTCAAAAAGGAATGATTGCTGTAAATACAAAAACTTAGAAAGATAATATCAATCAATTACGAATCAATAGATAAATGTACCTTTTTCAAAAGATAAATTTCTAAAACTGAAATAACTTACAGTCGAGATCCTTGATCATCTGAGTCTGAACATCTTTTGGTTTTTATCCTTGAGTCTGAGCTTCTTTAGACTTTATAATATTAAGCTTGTGTCGAATAGACTCAAATTGACTTTTCTCCAGTGGTTTTGTAAAGATGTCCGCCAGCTGATTTTTTGAGTCAATGAATTGAATTAGAATTTCTCCATTTTGAACATGGTCTCTTATAAAGTGATGTCAAATCTCTATATGCTTTGCTCTTAAATGAAGAATTGGATTCTTGGTAAGATTGATCGCGCTTGTGTTGTCACATTTAATCTCAGTGCATGAGTCTTCGATTCCAAAGTCTCTTAACTGTTGTTTTATCCATAAGATTTGAGAACAACAACTTCCAAGAGCCACATACTCTGCTTCTGCTATTGAGAGAGCAACTGTACTTTGTTTCCTTGAGAACCAAGATACTATTATGTTTCCAAGTAATTGACACGTACTTGAGGTGCTCTTTCTATCAATTTTGCATCCAGCAAGATCTGCGTCTAAGTATCCAAGAATAGTAAAGTCTCCATTTTTAGGATACAATAGACCTAACGTAGAGGTTGTTGCAACATATTTGATGATGCGTTTCGCAGTACTTAGATGAGATTCTTTGGGATCTGATTGAAATCTGTCACAAATACAAACACTAAACAGAATGTCAGGTCTAGAGGCAGTAAGATAAAGAAGTGAACCAATGATACTCCTATATAGCTTCTGGTCAACTTTCTTTCCTCCTTCATCTTTATCTAGCTTTGAGGAACTTGACATTGGTATATCGATCTTTTTGCAATTCTCCAAACCGAATTTCTTAACAAGTTCTTTAGCATACTTTTCTTGATAAATGAAAATTTCTTCCTTCAATTGTTTCACTTGTAGTCCGAGAAAGAAAGATAGTTCACCTATCATGCTCATCTCGAATTCCTTCTGCATAGACTTAGAGAATTTCTTGCACAGATTTTCGTTAGGAGATCTGAAAACAATATCATTAACATAAATTTGAATAAGTAGAAAATTTTTACTTTCTCTTTTAATAAATAGAGTGGTGTCTACTTTACCTTTCACAAAGCCACTTTGGATTAAAAATTTACTTAACCTTTCATACCAAGCTCAAGGTGCTTGCTTTAATCCATATAGTGCTTTTTTCAGTCTGAATACAAAATCTGGTTTCCTTGGGTCTTCAAAACCAGGAGGTTGTTCCACATAAACTTCCTCTTGAATGAATCCATTCAGGAATGCACTTTTGATGTCCATTTGAAATAATCTGAAATTTTTATAGCAAGCAAAAGCAAGTAATAAACGAATTGGTTCTAACCTTACCACTGGTACGTAAGTTTCATCATAGTCTATCCCTTCTTCTTGCGTATATCCCTTGGCCATGAGTCTTACTTTGTTCCTTATGACTTTTCCTTTTTCGTCCATCTTGTTCCGGAAAACCCATTTAACTCCAATAATAGATTTACCTTTTGGTTTAGGAGTTAATTCCCAAACATCGTTGACACTGAACTGTTTAAGTTCTTCTTGCATAGCTTCAATCCAGCTTTCGTCTGTTAAGGCTTCTTCTATGCTTTTGGGTTTTATTTCAGAAATAAGAGCCACATCGCTAGACTCTTCATGCTTTTTAGATCTTGTTCGTATCCCTTCATTGATGTTACCAATGATGAGTTCTTTGGGATGACTAGACTCGTGCTTCCAGTTACTGGTTGGTCTGACAATCTGCTCATCTTTTTCTTCATTTAATTCTTCAAAATTCATTCGTTGTTGACCTTCTGTAGTCTGAGTTGCTTTAGAGGAATTAGACTTTGAAGAGTCTGGAGTAAGTTCAAATTCTTCTGGTTGAGTCTGAATCAATTGATTTTGTATAAAGTCTTGAAATTTGACATTCATTGACTCTTCCACAGATTGAGTCTTCTTGTTGTATACTCTGTAGGCTTTGCTGGTGGTTGAATATCCAAGAAAGATTCATTTGTCTAATTTTTCTTCAAATTTACAAATGCGATCATTTGCATTTTTCAAAATAAAACATTTGCAACCAAACACATGAAAATAGGAAACAATTGGCTTTTTTCCTTTGAACAACTCATAAGGAGTTTTCTTCAGAATTGGCCTTAAGAAAACTCTGTTAATGATATAACATGCTGTAGAAACTGCTTCAGCCCAAAAATGAGAAGAAATGTTACTTTCAATTAAGAGAGTTTTTGCCATTTCTTGCAAAGATCTATTCTTTCTTTCCACGACTCCATTTTGTTCTGGAGTATATGGCGAAGAGAAAACATGCTTTAAACCACATTCATCACAAAAATTTACAAAGTTTTGATTTTCAAACTCACCTCCATGGTCTGTTCAAATGCTTGTTATAGTATATCCTTTCTCATTTTGAATTTTCTTAGCAAATTTTGAGAAATGAGAGAAAGCTTCAGACTTACTTAAAAAAAAAAAATACTCAAGTATAGCGAGAATAGTCATTTACGATTACCAAGTAATATTTATTCCCACCAATGCTTTGTGTTCTAGTTGGTCCAAAGAGATCCATATGCAGAAGTTGCAAAACATGATTAGTTGAAACTTGATTTACAGTTTTAAAGGAATTTCTTACATGTTTTCCCAAAACACATGGTCTGCATAACTCTGACTTTTGAAATCTTAGGTTAGGTAGTCCACGAACAAGCTTTTTGGATGAAATTTTGGCTATTTGCTTCATACTGATATGGCCAAGTTTTCTACGCCAAAGATTCTCTTCATCTTGAATAGAAATTAGATACTGAGAGCTTTCTGATTTGATATCTAGCAGATAAATGTTTCCATGTCTTCGACCAGTAAAGGATTGAGACAAATCTTTACTAGTTCCTGAACATAAGCCTTCTTGAAAATTGATTTTGAATCCAGTGTCACACAATTAGCTTATACTGAGAAGATTATAGTTTAAGCCTTCCACCAAGGAAACATTATTGATTGTGAGACTCCCAATCTTGACAGTTCCACATCTAATAATTCTTCCTTTGTCATTTCTACCAAAAGAAACTTTTCCACAATCTATTTGAGTAAGCTTTATGAAACAATTTGAATCTCCTGTCATTTGTCTCGAACAACCACTATCCAAATACCATTTGATCTTTTTCTTGATAGTGACCTGCAATTATGAAAAGATTTCAAGTTTTCTTTGGTACCCATATTTTCTTGGGTCCAGGAGAGTTAGTTCCAAAAATAGTCTTTGCCCAATTTCTCTTAAAATGTTTCCAAAGTTTAGGACAATCCTTCTCAAAATGTTCCGAGCTGTTACACTTTGAATATTTAAGAGCACTTCGACCAACAGATTTTACAAAAACTTTTTGAAAATGATTTCTGTAAAAAGTTTTAGTAGGTCTTTGTTTGATTCTTTCCTTTACTTTTGGGAAATCAATTAAAGTAACAGTTTCCGATGTCATTCTCAAACCTGATTTATAAAAATAGGATCTTTGAATTGAAAGAATTTTATCAAGCTTTTCAGATCCATTTGAAAACTTTTTTGAGATATTTGAAATGTCCTTTTTTAATAGAATGTTTTCTTTTGAAAGAGAATTTTCATTTTCTTTTGAAGTTTTAAAATTGTTGTTCAGACTTTCAAATCTTTCATTCCAAGAAATTTTCTGTTACCTTAGTATAGAATTTTCCTTTTTTCAGTTCGGAAATCCTTTTAAGAGATAGTTTAAGGCTAAGACAGAGTTCATCAATATACTTTGAAACTTTAATAGGAATTTTAAAGTTGCTTACCTCAATTTCCTTGTCAGAATTTGAGTCTGAGTCTGTTTCAGAGTCTGAGTCTAATTATGAGTTTGCCATAAGACAAATGTTGGTATATTCTTCATCACTCTCTTCACATTCTATGTCGCTCCAAGTCTCTGCTTTGAGAGCTTTCTTGAATTTCTCTGTATTTCCTTTCTTTTTCTTCAATAGAGAACAGTTGGGTCTGATGTGTTATTTCTTATTGCATTTGAAGCAAATCACGTCTTTGTTGAATTCATTATCTTCAGTTGCTTTATTATGAGATCTTTGAGTATTTTGCTTTCTCCAGTTGTACTTTCTTCCTTTTCTGTTTAACTTTATGAACTTCCTTATCATAAGTGCTAATTCTTCATCGTCCAAATCATTTTATGTATCTGTAACATTAGAATCATCATTAGACTTTAAAGCAATTGACTTTTTACTTTTAGGACATTCTTCTTCATCGATTTGCTCCACTTCGTAAGATTGAAGTGTCCCCACTAATTCATCGACAGATAAAGGTGCGATTCTTTGTGTTTCTTTAATGGAAGTCTTGATGTGATTCCAGTCTTTAGAAAATCCTCGCAGCAACTTGTTGACTTTCATTTGTCTTGAGATTGGTTGACCATGATATGCAAAACCATTTACAATTTCTGTAAAATGGCTAAACATATCAGTGATGGTTTCTCCTTGCTTCCTTTTGAAAGCTTCATATTGTCCAAGAAGAATGTTGATCTTTGTTTCTTTGACTTGATCGGTTCCTTCATATGTAACATGCAACCTGTCCCAGACTTCTTTTGCTATTTCACAGGATGAAATTCTGTTATACTCAGTAGGAGATAAAGCATAGTATAAAGAATAGATAGCTTTTGCATTAAGAGCTTGTCTCTTGGTTATCTCTTCTTGTGTCATCTCTCTAGCATCTGTCACTTCCTTCCCTTTTTCTGAAGTTAAAGTCATTGTGGGAATAACTCATTTTTCCACCACATCTTATTCAAAGGGATCTTTCGATCTTAGGAAAGCTTTCATCTTGTTCTTCCATATGTTGTATTCATTTCCATCAAAGTAAGGAGGTCTGGTGTTGCTTTGACCTTCAACCAGTCCTGGAGTCAAAATACTAGCCATAGATCTTTAGCTTAAGAAGTAAAACACTTCAATAAATAATCACACAGGCTCTGATACCAATTGAAAGGGTCTAGTGAATACACCTAAAGAGGGGTGAATAGGTGTATATAAAAATTCTCGTAGGACTCAAAAAGATATTTTTTGTTTTAGTATATGTGGACAATAAGACAAAATTCACTTTTAAATGAATAAACAACTCGTAAGCATATAAATAAGAAGTTCAGGGATAAGAGAAAATAAACATAGAGTTTATAGTGGTTCGGCATAATCCAAGCCTACGTCCACTCTCCCGCATTGACAGCTTACCTGTTGGATTTCACTAAGAATCAAAAGAGTCGTTACACTATCACGTCCTTGATTCCACAGTGTAGAGACTTTGCTACACTTCCTCAAGGTCTCACAAGTATCTAATCTCTCTTTGAGTATAGATTTCTCGCTCAACAATTGAATCAACAAAGAACAAGGAGCTTCAAACTTTGGAATTTCTCTATCACGCACACACTTGAATAACCATAACTTCTTCCTTATATACTCTTTCATGCCTTCATATCCGTTGGCACTTTCCAAAGGAGTTATTCCATCTATCCGTTGGACGGAATCAATTAGGGAGATCTTCAAGTTACTTAAGGAATGTGATGATAGCCCACCAATCCTGCTCGCCCATACAATCAGGATCTAGGTTTTTATAAGTAGAACCTTCCAAGTATACATTGCTAATCAACGAATCCAATTTACTCATATCAAAACGAATAAAAGATCTCCAGATGTTATCTCCAGCCGTGAGAAGCTTCTTTAGCCGCTCGAATCAAATCCTTAAATAAATACTTAATTTTGGATAAGTCTTCTTCGACGATCTAGAATAATTTATATGCTTTTGATGCTTCACTTACACTAAGAAATACACATTTTTCAGCCTTGTCATCAAGTTTCTTCCTTTTCTCATATGGGAAATGGGCATATGTGATACATTCAAAGATTCTGAAGTGATCTACAGCCGATCTTCTCCCACTCCAAGCCTCTTCTGGCGTCATATTTTGAAAAGCAAAAGTTGGACTTCTGTTCAAAACATGAATACTCCAATTTACTGCTTCTGGCTAGAAAGTCTTTAGAACTCTTTCTCTTGCCAATAAGCTTCTCATCATGTTGGGAATTGTTCTATTTTTCCTCTCAAATACACCATTATGTTATGGTGTATATGCAGCAGTAAGCTCTCTTTGAATGCCATGCTCCACACACAAAACTTTAAATTCTTTTATATTCACCACCACGATCTGTTCGAAGGGTCTTAATGGTCTTTCCTGCTTCATTTTCCACACGAGCTTTGAAGCTTTTAAATGTGGAGGAAGCTTCTGATTTTTCTAGTAAAAAATAAACCCAAGTTCTTCTAAAAAATCATCAATGAAGGTAATTAAATATCTTTTACCTCCATTAGAATATGGGTTTATAGGACCGTAAATGTCCGAATGCACCAGCTGCAAAACATCATTTGCTCTCAATGATTTCTCTTTTGAAAATTGAGAACAATGTTGTTTGCTAACAACACATTCTTCACAGACTTGGGAATGAATAGTAATTTGAGGAAAAGTTGTCACCATGTTTTTCTGTTGGAGGGTCTTCAATCCACCAAAACTCAAGTGACCATAACGAAAATGGCACAGCCATGAGGGATCTTTCTTTTCAGCCATCAAACAAGATTGAATATTTTCAATCTTTAATGGAATCAATCTATTTGAACTCATAGGAACAACTGCAATAGCACCTCTAACAGATTCATAAATTTCACAAGCACCCCTCTGAATGGTGATTACATAACCATTCTTGTAATTGGCCAGCATTCAATAGGTTACATTTCAAGTCAGAAACATACAACACATTAGAGATCGTTTCCACAAAACCATTCTTGGTTCTTATCTTAATATCACATTTTCTCATCACTTTCATAGTAGAATGATCCCAAAAACTCACAGTGGAATGAAAATCTTCATTTAGATAAGAAAAAGAAGACTTACTTCCACTCATGTGGTTACTGCAGCCTGTATCCATATACCAAATATCTTACTCAGGCTTATTTTCATCTTGAATAGCCATCAACAACGTTTCTGCTTCATTTTCTTCAACAAAATTTGAACTCTCTGCCTTTTATTTATTATTAGGTAGTCTCGTATAACATCAGATGCATAATGACCAAATTTAGGACATCTAAAACACTCTACATTGGATTTGTTAGGATCATGTCATCTGCCTTTGCCTTGAAATTGGTCATTATTGGCTTTGAAATTCCTGCTAACATTTTTATTTCCTCGATCTCCCCTTCCTCTACCTCTACCTCTACCTCTACCTTTACCCCTTCCTCTGAAATTGTTGGAATGAGTATTAGTAGAAGCCTTCAATGCTTGCTCCTCTATTATTGAACTTCTGTTCATCTTCTGTTCATGGACCAATAAGGAGCTTTGCAATTCATCAAGAGAGAGCACATCTATGTTTTTTGACTCTTCAATTGAGCAAATAACATAATTAAACTTTGGTGTCAAGGAACGCAAAATCTTCTCCACAATGGTGACATTGTCCATCTTCTCACCATGGAATTGCATCTTGTTGCTGATCTCCATTGTTCTGGCACAATAACTAGTGACAGATTCTCCATCCTTCATCGCTAGTGTCTCAAAATCTCTTTTCAAGGCTCGAAGATGTGCACGCTTCACCCTAACAGAGCCTTGATATTTATTCTTCATAGAATCTCAAATATCCTTGGAAGTTTCTTTGCAAAAAATAAACTCCAAGATGGGACGATCAATAGCCTAAAAAAAATAATTTTTTTGCCTTCAAGTCCTTCAACTTTCTAACTTCCAATTTTATTTTATTTTATTATATATATCTTTTTGGAGATCTGTTAAAACCGTGTCTGCTAGTTGTCACGCCTCGAACCCCGAGTGCGTACCCATCCCTCTATGGTCGATAAAATTTTGCGACTTCCCAGGACTAGTCGCCGACCCTTTTTCTTTATTGCACATGCGAAAGTGAAAAAGAATCCCCCGACAGTAACCATCTCGGGATAGAAAAGCAGAACAATAATTTCATAAACAAACAACCATGCCTTTATAAACATATGCCGAGTCAAGTACAAGAGTCTATGGTCAAAAGACTACAAAAGACTATTCTCCAAAAAGAAGCGGTCTTATCCGACCCATATTTCAGATCACCTCCTCTCTACTCCAGGTCCTCCACTCGATGACCCTGAAAGTGGTTATACAATAACCAGTGAGACAATGTCTCAGCAAGTCTATGCTCTAAACTTCGCCTAGGAGTGAAAGACGTTAAGAAGCGTCCTAAGCACGCAATCACACAATCAAGGAGACTTACCTTGTCTCAGTTCCATCCTGCAGGTCAGTACAGTTCATATCACAAATCAGAGCATCACTCAAGCTCAATTAATTGGAACACAATTCTCAATTCAACATGCGTTCTTAATTTTGATCTCGGCATATAGCACGACCTACTCTCTGTTCGGCGATCTTCTGGCATTGCCAGGCATCGTCTCACCCCATTAAGCACGGCACGTCACTACGTTGACGGCTTTCCCAAAGGAGCATATCGTCCAGAATCTATTGCGACCAGCTTCCCTTTGTCAAGGGGTATCCCAAATAGGGATAACGTTCAGCTCAACAGCTCGGGACGATTTCTCTTAATCATCACACGATCACTCAAATATGGCCCATGGCACCGTGCATTACACTCAAATGCTTCAATTAAAATGGTGAACCTGGCATTTTTCTTCGTATTAGAAATACACATGAAAATAATTGTGTGTGGGTACACGGTCAACTCGACCTAAAAAAATTTACATTCTTCCTTTTCAAAATCTCACTATTTTATATAGTATATAAAACCATTTTCGGTGTTAAAATCTGACACCCGGGATTTTCTGAATAAATATTGAAAATCCACAATTTTTGGAATTAAATACCAAAAATTCAATCATCATTCAATTTGCATAATTTAACACTCAATTGCAGAAATTAACCACACCATTGCAATCAGCACGAAATTCCGGTCATCGGCTATCTCGGCCTAATTTCCGGAAAAATAATTAATAAATAATTAATTTCGAAAATTGATTAATTAATTCAATTTAATTTCTAAAAATACTAACCTAGGCCAAAATTATTAAATTAAATACCAATACGGACCTGGAAAATTTCCGAACCCTTCTAGATAAATAATACAATTTAATTAGGCTTAGCTAAACCATGCTAACCACCTAACATGCTCAATTAAATAATTAAATCACTAATTTAATCTAACTAACCACCTAATTCCTAATTAAATAAATCTAAACACACATTAGCATCATTAGCCTACTAAGAAGAGTTTAGAGTATAAACTCATCGGTTAATTGTGGAAATCGGTTCACCGCGACGACGGCGCGACGGCGGCTGAAATCCAAATTTTCGGCGACGTCGGCAGACACTTGGGCTGGGCCCAATAGACCTTGAAAGCCCACAGCAAGAAGCTGGGATTGGCTGAATCGCGGGCTTCAAGTATGGGTTGAATTGGACTGCTGAAATTGGGCCTACTAAATATGAGGGCTAACTTTGGAGATGGGCCGAACTAATCCAACTAATGGGCTAACTTGCATGGGCTCTGCCGGGCTAAATTCTGCTGGCTTCAAATGGGCTGAGCTTGATGGACTTTGCTGGGCTCAATTCTTGGGCTGAAACTATTGGGCTTCACGAGCTCGTTGGCTGAGATGGACCGAAATCTGGGCTGGATTGCCGAGCTTCGCTGGACAATTGCGAGCTGCTGGAGAAGACCACGTAGGATGGAGCAACTTCGCTGGGTCTTCAAGCTGCTTCGTTGATGGCTGAAATCGAGGACACAGAACCGGACGAACCCGAAGCAACAAGATGGAGTAGACAGCTTCGGTGGGAAAATAAAGATGCGTGGACGTGGAGAGATGGACGGTCGTGGCAACGAAAGGAAGGAGGAGACGCTGGCAGCTGCTTCGGACGGGTGGCTTCTGCTTCGGTCAACAATCCGGCTGGAATTCACGGCTGGCTTCGTGCGTCGTTGCAGACCTTCGTTGGAAGAGTGGACGGCTCGAAGAAATTGAGGCAGCAAAGGAACAAGCGGAGTCAACAAACCGCTTTTGATGGATGATGGTATTGACTCATTAAGTGGGGCTGTTCGGTGCGTGAGATGGGCAGAAGTTGGTGGTCTTGCAGATCAAAAGAAAAAGGGAAAAAAATGAAAGCAAAGCTGAAACTAATGGAGAGATTTAAAGGAGAAGAAAGCAAATTGTTGACACCTAAATTTTGGCGACCTGTTTAATCATTTATCGCATAAAAATTTAGGGATTGATTTTAACCCGTAAAAAAAAAAAGAATTAAAATCGCATAGCATATAATTTTAGTTGCATTTATCTATTTGTTTATCACTTTTGCATTTGATCGGCGGATGATGAGCTTCAATTTTAAAAGTTGGCAATTCGATATATTTTGGAGAAGATTTATACTCGGTGAATCTTTCGTACATTCAGTGAGGACAAACATAGGAAGGACATATTGCGAGCTCATCTTTGCAAGGTTCGGAATCTAGGAAAATTTTATTATAATCTTCAATTTTTGGGCCGGTATTTAGGTTAAAGAAATAAAATCGGTGGAGAATATCCGTATTGCATGGCCCTATGTGAAAGATACGAGCATATGCACAAAGGAAATTCGAAAAATCAGCATGAAGGGAATGTTGGGCACGTTCTGCACTGCGGGCACACGGATTTGCAAAAAAGATATATCCCTGCAGAGAAGGCATTCGGTCAATGAGGAAAAGAAAAGGAAATAGAATATACAGAAGAAAACGAAATATGCTTTCTTTCCATGATGAGTTCGGACCATCTCCCTATAAAAGGGACCTTTCGCAGACATACGAAAAAAAATTCTTTCGGGGTGGGGGAGGATTCCGAATTATACAGAGAACACACGAGAGAGAGAGTTGCGGTTTTCTTCCTTGAGAGTGAGTCTTCGTAGCCGCGATTGGGGTCTACCAGCTTCACAATTCAGCGTTGCTAAGGCTGCTGTTGACTTTTACTGGCGTCGCCCTGCATTGATCCGAGTGGTGCCGAGACTCATCCTTTTGAGCCATCATCTCCAGATGCATCTATGACGCCGAAGCTTCTGTCCAGACGTTGTTGCTGATTTTGTTGCGACGTTGAGGCCATGCACGTCACATCTTCTCCCTACCTCATTGACCAATGAAGTCCGACGAGTCAATCCTTGCGAAGCCAACATCTCTCGCATTCGTGACGCAAGTCGGGCTAGCGTACAAGTAGCAAGCAACGGTCGCTATTCGCATCTTGCAGTCTGTGATGCCCCGGCTACTGTTCAGAACCGTTCCTTAGTCGAAGCAACCACCACAGCAAGTTGTCCTTGCGCCATCACATCGAGCCTCTATCGTGATTCACGAGCCGCCGTTCGAAGGCCAAATTTGGAAGCAAATATTTGGGATAGGTAAGAATTCTGTCCATGTTAATTTCCGAAAATTTTGTTTCCTTATTTGATATACTCATCGGTGCACGTGATGGAAATTCCCAATATACCATAATATTCGCAACACGATTAGCCTTTTAAAATTGGGAAATCTTCCTAATTTCGCAACGTACATATGATTGACGGTCCGATTTCACGCTTGAAATACGACCTGCAATCGTACGGAAAAATCACCAATCCGATCTCACGCTCGAGATACGATTCGTGATTTTATTTAAAAATTGGCCAATCCGATCTCATGCGCGAGATACGATTCGTCAATTTATTTCCCAAAATTAAATGAACATGGATGATATCTTGCTTGATTTGGTGCCGTGTTGTTCTTGATGCCTTTTTTGTTTGCTCCCGTAAAAGAAAAAATATTCGAGTTAGATTAGATGCATGTTATGATGTTACTTGTTTTAGGTTATTTTGCATGTTTAGAATAGGAAATTTATTTATTTCGAATTTCTTAAAAAAAATACCAAAAACCTAAATTTAGGATGTTAGATTTCTGTTTCACTAGTTTAAATGGCATGTTTAATTATTTGGCAATTATTAATTTCGAAAATTAAAAAAAAAACAAAAAATTCATCATGCATAAATCATATAGGATTAGGGCATCTTTTGCACGATATTGTATATTAGGGTAAGATTGCATGTTTAATTTTACTTCCTAATTAATTTTAAGTTTAGATAGATTTTTAATTTTTTTTTTTTTTTTTTTTTTTTTATATAGATTGCATTCTAGGATTATTTGGGTTAAGATAATATTTTAGTTTAAATTAGGATTTAGTTTAACCTAATTCCTAATATAAATTGAATAGGATTTTAATCTAGCTAGATAATTTTCACATTTTGTTTTAATTCCGAATTTCATAAAAAAATACAAAAATACCTTAGGCTAAATTAGTTTTTCTTTAGGATAGGTTGCATTCTTTTTTAGGAAAGTGAAAAAATAAAAAAAAATGTCATGAACATGTCATTTAGGATTAGATTAATCGAAATGCACGTCATTTAGTTCTTTCTTAAGCTCATTTAATTAGAAATTGCTTGTCAATAAAATTAGGTCATTTAGATTGCATCTAATTATTGCATTTCTTTAGGATTTACTCTATTCATGTCATATAATTTAGATCATATTACATGTCATTAGAATTAGGTCATTTAGTTAATATTGCATTGCATATTACATGATTTTCATCAATTAAGTGAAAATAAAAAAAATGAAATTGCGTGTTAATTAGAAACCATATCTAAGGCTGTTGATGTGGATTTTAATTTAACATTGCAGATGCTTTCGTTGCTTTGAGGTAAGTTTGCGATTTATTTATTGTTTATCTGGGTGTTAAATTGGTGGATTGCGCACCCGCATGATTGCCTCACATGTTAGGGAATTAGATTTAAAATCAATATAAGCTGCCCGCAAAAGCATTTTTGAAAATAAAAGAATGGTACCGAAAGGACATTAGAGAAATCTAGTGTAACCAAGTCCTTGTACCCATAGTCTCTGGTTTGGTTCGTAGGAGTAAAGTAAAACTTCCATTACTTTACTTGGGTTTCTAATCGACCCACCAAAAAATAGATTAGTGGCGACTCCTAAATAAAAATCATTTGCATGTTAAAAACTTGAACTTAAGTCGCGAATTGGTATGGGCTTGGGAGAGCCCGAGCTAAGTCTAGGCTTAGTAATCCATTAGCCAAACCCTAGTTGGTTTATACCTGAAAAATTGGTCGCGACACAAATGAAAGCAAAGAAGGCCAGCTGGTTTTCTTCAACCAAAGGATTGGAACAAGTTTAAAAGTCCACAAACACTATCCCTTGCATTAACTTCATGTCCCCTAATACTTTCCCACTTATAATTCCTCTAAATTAACCAAATGGAAGCCAAATTTCCAGCTCTAAAATTGGCATACAAATTCATAAATTTCAGCTCCAAATTCTTCACGAAAGTTCCCAAATCGACGTCCAATTTCCGTGAAGAAAAATCTCAAATAATTTTCTATAATTCCCTGACACTCAAAGGCTTGGCTCGGAAGTCAAAACTTGCTTAAATTCGGCCCGTACGAATTTCCATTAATTTTCCGCGGCATCCGAAACGGTTTTCCGTAAAAATTTCAGAATCTCTGAAAAATCTTCAGAGGATGAGTCGACGTTCCTAAAATAGCTCGTGACACTACAGAACTTTCAATTTCTGAAATCGGGTTCAAATTCACGGTTAATTTCAATCCGGCACGCTTTTAGCGTGACCTAGTCTACCGGGTAGTTTTTAGGAATTTTGGGTGCAATTGACTGGTGATCGATTTATCTCGATTCACATAGTACATCTTCGACACATTAGCGACTCTCGGTTGTCGTGAAAATCTCGAGATTTCAAATACGGGCACCAGGTATCAAAATGATAGAAAAATCGGTCTAGTGCTGATCGACGAGTATTTTGCAATCAGGTGGAATCACCCACACTTTGATCACATATCTCAGTCGAATCGATTTATCTCTGGTCTCTAATCGATTTCGACAGTGCCGTAATGATCTCGGCAAACAGACACGGTCGAGCAGTCGATTCTTGGTCGAATTCTCAAGTCCATTGCATTTAGATCCCTTAATTGCTTCCCCAGATAGACCGGTTATCTCATGAGTGGCTAACTCAGAGAATAGCAATATAGACGCGTCGACGAAAAGCCCGATTTATTTAATCGAAAACAACTCAGAAAATTCAAGCTGTTATACTAGTGGCTCTTGAATTCCAGATTCGACAACCAACTAATACTCCTTTGACCGTAAAAAATTCTCCATCAGCATGCTCCAGTGGTCATAGTGACCATCAAAGCGTGGAATTGCTAGTTGAACAAAATTGACGGTGGCCATTGGAAATATTGTTGCTGCAATTATCTCACGAAAGTATCTCACACCTCTAAACCTTCTTTATCTTTTTAAAAAACTCTCTCACGCTTTTCTCAAGCTTTGATACCACTGTTAGATTACTAAAGGGAGGAGAGATGAGGCTGAAACTTTCTCTTTTTTCTTTAGAACAACGAAGTCTTTTACAAAAGACAAATACATCACGTAAAAACACCACTAAAATAAGACCCATAACTACTCATGTTCTGCATAAAGCACTTACTCCACTAACACCTAAAAACTAGGACAACTAACACACAAATTAGCTAAACGTGACTCCACTAACTCCAATAACTGAAAAACCAAATCAGCAAAACGTGTAAAAAGAAATTACTATTACTTCAACAACTCGATTACGATGTGACTGCGATTAGGCTCAGACATCATATGATTATTTAGAAGACAATATGTGACTGACCAAAGCATCCAAGGCTTGGTATGAAGACCTGCCTTGTCTCACGCAAGCACTGGCCTTCTCCTTCAAAACCAATGCCCTTTCTCTTATTTCTTCTCCTTCTCTCTCCACCAACAGCCTCTTGATGGCCCTGGCAATGTTCCCTCTCTCGAGCCCACCATTCAAGTTCACTCCAATTCTCCAAACATCGCTCACGTACCTTGCATTCACTCCTTGATTAGCAAAACAAGGCATGCGCAACATTGGCACTCCTTCGCTTATGCTTTCCACAGTTGAGTTCCAACCATTGTGGGTCCAAAATGCTCCCACAGCAGGATGAGCTAACACTTCCTTTTGAGGTGCCCATTTTACTATCTTCCCTCTCCCTTCCAGTGCCTCGAGGAGGACTTCTCTAGCCACTCTGGATCACAGAGTTGTTGGAAATTTCCTATAATATGGGCTTACATTAATTAATTGATTTTCTATTTTAAATAATCGGGTTAATGGATATTCCAATATTTGTTTAACCCTACAGTGATATGATTAAATAGGGTATTGGCATCTATTGATAACGGGCCTAGTTGAGCAGCAAAGTGTAGGCAATTGTGTTTAACTGAAGCCCGTAATGGGAAGGGCCCAGTTAACACGCTATTGATTTGGGTTTGCTAGGTCCCATCTCTAGCCTATAAAAGGGTAGGTTATACCTATCAGTTGCTTTAATCCCATTGAAAGCTGCTATACTGAAATAGGTCATAGAGAGGAAGATCTGGTATTCCAATAGATCCCTGATTATCAGAGTGATATACTTTTCTTCAAGTAAAGCAATGGCTCAAACAGGTACGCTTTAATTCCGCTGTGTTTATCGATTCTTGGTGTTTTACAGTCATATATGAATCCGTGTTTCTTGATTGATTATTTGTTTATATGAACAAATATATATATTACATATGGTATCAGAGCTTCTTTGAAAGTCGTCGGATCAACTATACTTCCAATGTCAAAATCAGCTTCTCCAAGATAGACATGATAATCATTTAGAGGTGTTGGTCTTCTTTGTCGCTGTGATCTTCGCATAGGCATTTCTGGAGCTGCATCATTCATCTGGGGAATTTCATTTGTAATGGGAGGATCTATTATCATATTTTCGGTATTTGCTTCTTGTTGAATTTCCACTCTACTTGGATCTCGCATAGAATCATCATGCAAGATAGGCAATGGAATAGAGACCGTTTTGTTTGGTTCTTCCCTTTCAAAAGATTGAGAGGAACTCTTTTCAGCTACATCTAATTCCAGGAATTTGGCAGTTTGAGATTCAATGATTCTAGTGCCTCGAATAGGACAATAGAACCTATACCCTTTAGAATGATCAGGATATCCAATAAAGTAACATCTAGTAGTCCTAGATTCGGTCTTCTTCTGAGAAGGATCATAAATTTTCACCTCTGCGGGACAACCCCAAACTCGTAAATGATTCAAGCTTGGTTTCCTCCCTGTCCACAATTCAAAAGGTGTTTTCGGCACCGATTTACTAGATACACGATTCAAAATATAAGTTGCTGTTTTAATCGCATCACCCCTTAAGTATTCAGGCAAATTAGAACTGCCCATCATACTTCGTTTCATCTCCATGAGTGTACGATTTCGCCGTTCAGCTACACCATTCTGTTCAGGACTCCCAGGCATTGTATATTGAGCGACAATACCACAGTCCTGCAAATATTTTACAAACGGTCCCTTTTGCTGTCCAGCCTCAGTATATCTCCCATAATACTCACCACCACGATCAGACCTAACAATCTTGATAATTTTTCCCAGTTGTTTCTCAACTTCAGTACGAAACACTTTAAACATCTCAAGAGCATCAGTCTTCTCCTTAATTAGATAAACATAACAATAACGGGAGAAATCATCAATGAACGTGATGAAATACTTATTTCCACACAAGGTGGTTGAGTATGGCCCACTAATATCAGTATGAATTATCTCCAATAGATTTTGACTGCGAGTAGCCCCTTTCTTCTTGGTTTTAGTTAATTTTCCCCTCACACAATCAATACAAGTCTCAGTATCATCTGAGTCAAGAGGAGGAAGAATATCAGCCTTGATAAGTCGCCTTACCCTTTCTTTTGAGATATGCCCTAATCGTTTATGCCATAGCAATGAAGATCTATCTTTGATTAAAGATCTCTTAACAACAACATTCTCGACATTGAAAGAGCAATATGGTCTATCGGGAGATAAGGAAAATCGATATAATCCATCAGAGCAAATCATATATGATTGTGGAACCCAAATATATTTTTTTTTGGACTAATTCGAAATCCTCCTCTTTGAGCCGAATATGGATATTATTTTTTTGTGTGTGGATATTTTGCTTTATTGATCCTGAAAGCATAGGGCTTTTGTTCTACATGTCGAGATCTTTCCAACCATATATAATTTGTATAATTTCGTTGAGAATTGAGAGAGGATTTCATATTTGAAATTCTAGGGTTTATACGTGAAAAAGTTATAGAATTTGCAAATTACTTGCAATCGATTGATGTATGATGTAAACCGTTGCATGGGTATTGTTATATATGTGTTTTGGTATCTTTTGTTGTATTAAATTGAGTTTTTAGGGTTTAAATTTATGAAATTCGAAATTCGGCCATGGGAGCTTTAATCCAAAACTTCAAAGCTTGCATGTGGTAGGTTTAGCTGTTTTTTTTTTTTTTTTTTTTTTTTTTTTCCCGGTTTAATTCATTATAGTCAATCATATTGATGTTATATGCAATATCCATGGATAAATTTCATAAAAAATCAGTGTTTCTATGGTATTTTGGAGCTTCGGTCGAAACCGATTTTCTGCAACTTCGGGACCCGGTTGGAGGTTGAAGAAGACTTTCCAGCCGGGCTGGGCCATCGAATTGGGCTCACGCCCATTAAAAAAAAATAAAAAGGGTTCTGGGCGTAAGCCCAGAACCATAAACAAATTAAAAGGTTCTGGGCTCACGCCCATGAACCAAAATAAATGGGTTTGGCCCATTTTTTTGTTTTAAATTAGTGGGCCATTTTTATTTGTGGCCCATCTGAGTGGCTTGCGTGCGGGCCGGGCGCAGGTAAGGGTCCGCGGGTTGAGTCCGTATTATTAAAATAATATTAAAATAATAATATTAAAAATAATAAAATTAAAAAAAAAAATTTATGGCAAAAATTGTTGTTTGAAAGAATGCAATATGATCTTTGGAAACACATGTTGTGAAGTGTTTCATATTGTTTGATGAATTATGGGCATAAATTTTGGAGTTCCCTATTGATAAAAGATTCGCCCAAAGGGAGTTATTGTGTATATTAATTTGGAAAATAACATGAAATTTAATTCCCATATTTAAGAGATGGGGATGTATAATTGAAAAATATTTATCTGCCCAAAGGGGATAAATGTTTTGAAAATTATATGTAATTCCCCTCTATGTTGATATTATGGAGATATATGATTTAAATGATTTGTCTGCCCAAAGGGGATGGATCCTTGACAATTATATGTAATTCTCATTGTTTCTTTATAAATTTCATGCTGGGAAAAAATAATAGTGCATTATACACTCTGCCCAAAGGGGAGTTTATGATGTACTTAATATTTTTGTTGAATTGCTTATTGCCCATAATTGATCTTATTGCATTATGCGTGTTAAACAGTTACATTTGCTGTAAATAACAACAATGCCACGGTTGAAATGTTAACTGGATCAAACTTTAAGAGATGGAAGCAAGATATAGAGTTTGCTTTGGGCATCGTTGATATGGACTTGGCTCTACGTGAGGATGAACCTGCCAGGCCCAATGATCAAAGTACTACAGATCAAAAGGCCCATTATGCTAGATGGGAAAAATCTAACCGACTGAGCCTCATTGCTATGAAGAGGTCCATTGCTGAGCATCTTATTAGTGGTTTGCCGGAAGATACAAATGCCAGAAAGATATAGAGTCTCAGATAAGGCTGAAGCTGGGAATTGCTGAGTGAGTTAACGAACATGAGGTATGATGCTGCTATGGGTGTTAGAGAATTTATTCTGAAAATGGTCCACATTCAGTCCAAACTTAAAGCTCATGAAATTGTCATTTCTGAGAATTATATTGTGCATCACGCCTTAAATGTTCTGCCAGCTGAATTTAGTCGGATTAAGGCGCTTATAGTGCTCAGAATGAGACATGGAGCGTTAATGCCTTGATTACTAAGTGTGCGACTGAGGAAGAGAAGTTAAAGAAAGAAAAGTATGAGTCCGCTCACTTAACTACCAATGCCAAGTTGAGTTCCTCTAGAGGCAAGTGGAAGCCTGAAGGGTCAAATGCTCATGGTCCAAAAAAAAATGGCAAGACTTCAAGAAAAATGGGAATTATGGGAGAAATGGAGATAGGGATTTTAAATGTTTTTTTGTAAGAACGGGGTCACAAGAGAGCCAATTGCTACAAATTCCAAGCTTGGCTAAAAACAAGAAAAGAAAGTCACCAAGGTGAGTTGTTGGTTTGCTTTGAATCAAATTTGGTTGATGTTCCTTTGGATTCTTGGTGGCTTGATTCTGGTGCTACTGTTCATGTGACTACTGCCTTACAGGTCTCACAAATCTAAGGAATCCAAGTCTAAGGGAGTCAAAGCTTAAAGTTGGAAACAATACTGGAGTTGATGTGGACTTCAAAGGTCCATCTACAGTCTCAAACAAGCATCACGTCAGTGGTACTTAAAATTTCACAAAGTTGTGAGATCGTTTGGCTTTGAAGAAAACAAGTATGATCAATGCATCTACATGAAAGTAAGTGGGAGTAAATATATTTTCTTAGTACTTTATGTAGATGACATTTTACTTGCTAGTAGTGATGTTGATCTATTGAATGACACAAAAAATTTTCTATCTACGAAGTTTGATATGAAAGATCTTGGGGAAGCCTCTTTTGTTCTAGGTATTGAGATTCATCGTGACAGATCTAAGAAGGTTCTGGGCTTATCTCAGAAAAATTATATAGATCGTGTTTTGAAAAGATTCAATATGCAGACCTGCAAGTCAGGTGATGCTCCTGTTGTGAAAGGAGATAAATTGAGTATAGAACAATGCCCCAAGAATGATGTTGAAAAAGAAGTCATGAAGAATGTTCCATATGCTAGTGCAGTTGGCAGTCTTATGTATGCACAAGTATGTACCAGACTGATATTGCTTTTGCTGTGAATACTCTTGGAAGATATCTATCGAATCCAGGTCAAGAACATTGGGTTGCAGCTAAGAAGGTGATGAGATATCTACAACGAACAAAGGACTTCATGCTCGTGTATAGTAGAGTTGAGGACCTAAAGGTGATTGGATATTCAGATGCTGATTTTGCTAGTTGTTCGAGATGATAGAAAATCAACTTACGGATATATTTTTATGATGGCTGGAGGTGCTATTTCTTGGAAAAGCACAAAGCAAACCTTGATTACGAACTCTACGATGTATGCTGAGTTTGTAGCGTGCTATGGCGCGTCAATTCAAGCAGTTTGGCTCAGAAATTTGATCTCAGAATTGCGAATTGTGGACTCTATTGCTAGACCTATGGTGATCTACTGTGACAACACTGCAGCTGTGTTTTATTGCAAGCATGACAAGATCAGCAACGCGTCCAAACACATGGAGATAAAATATTATACTGTTAAGGACTTAGTCAAAAAGGGAGATATTGTGATTGAAAATATCAGAACTGAGTCCATGTTGGCTGATCCTCTAACAAAAGGCTTACGACCCATTTTGTTTAAAGAACATGTAAAGAATATGGGTGTCTTAGATTCTTTTGATTTCTTTTGTTAGTGTGAGTTATACAAATTGTATTTCTGGATATTATAGTTATATGCAAACTGATAATGCTTTTATGATGTTTATTAAAGCATTTATTTTAATAACTGTTGTTATTGATTACGTTGTTATCATTTCTCCTGTTGACTGAGAAATGGAAGTATAATAAAGTATCTTTAAACAAATTTTGGTTTAAAGATGACTGGATGTCACTAATTATGAGATCTCATGTTGGATTGTGACATAGTTGTGCAATTTCATGTTGTTTAGAAATTGCATTAATGCAGTTTCATGTCGTTGAGAAATTGCATTAAGGACTGATAAGAAATAGTGTATATTTTGATCACATGTTGGCACTATTTCTTACTACACTACTAGGCCCATGATCCATGAAAATATAATACTTATTATATGTGATTATGGAAGGTCTTGTGTTGTAGCATTTTCCTAACACATTGATCTCCATAGTCCTATACTGAGGTTATATAGGATTGGATTGGTATTGAGATGCCGTTATTGGAATATTATTATTATTATTATTTTTTTTTTTTTTTTAAGTTGTGGCCACATAAAACAAAATTTTCAGTTATTAACCCGATAGTGTCGTTTTCAAAATAAAATAAGTTAATTAATGTAGCCCAAGTGGGAGAATGTTGGAAATTTCCTATAATATGGGCTTACATTAATTAATTGATTTTCTATTTTAAATAATCGGGTTAATGGATATTCCAATATTTGTTTAACCCTACAGTGATCTGATTAAATAGGGTATTGGCATCTATTGATAACGGGCCTAGTTGAGCAGCAAAGTGTAGGCAATTGTGTTTAACTGAAGCCCGTAATGGGAAGGGCCCAGTTAACACGCTATTGATTTTGGTTTGCTAGGTCTCCTCTCTAGCCTATAAAAGGGTAGGTTATACCTATCAGTTGCTTTAATCCCATTGAAAGCTGCTATACTGAAATAGGTCATAGAGAGGAAGATCTGGTATTCCAATAGATCCCTGATTATCAGAGTGATCTACTTTTCTTCAAGTAAAGCAATGGCTCAAACATGTACGCTTTAATTCCGCTGTGTTTATCGATTCTTGGTGTTTTACAGTCATATATGAATCCGTGTTTCTTGATTGATTATTTGTTTATATGAACAAATATATATATTACAAGAGCGACCCGGGCCGGACCACCCACAGAAAGGGCTGCTCAGAGCATGCTAGGCCTAGTGCAATCTCCAAGATTTCTGCCTCGCTCATGGCCGCAAGACTCCCGAAACTGACGTAGATCACAGATTTGGGAGGCTGTTCGTCTAGCCAGGAGATGCAGCTTCTGTCCTCTGCTAGTAAGCTGCTCGAGGAAGATGTCACGCAGAATTTGTGGGATGGACCGATTGGGAAAAAGGGGACCGACAAAACTTCCCGCAGCGACACGATCGCAGGGTGCTCTAGCTCTTCGAACGTGTAGAAGATGACACCGGGAGAGCTCTTGATTGTTTTGATCAAGTCATCTACTAATCGGAACATCAATCCGGGTTCCTGTGAATCCATCGCGGGGATGTCTCGAACTAGTAACGGTGGAAACTCCTTCACTGTTTCTTGCAATCGAGAACCTGATGATAAATCATACTTTTATCAGAAAAACAAATTCACTAAGCACGGAAAAGCAAGCAATAAATAGATCTTGACACCCAGACTCGCTTACATAATTTTATACTGAAAACTACTGGCGTACACATACATTGCACAGATTTGTATAAAGTACGCCTGTGATTACTTACTAATAAAATCAGTATTTTCCTGTGAAAAGCTTTATGAAATAGACTGGAATTTTGAATGTTTATTAAGCAATTTATTTAATTGTTACACTAGGGATATGAGTTAAAGCACCCTGAGATCCTTCCCATCACGTACATTGTGGAGTAATGCATGGTTGTGGTCAGTTCTAACTTCTCCACTGTAAAGACACATGAAACATTTTGACCAAAAGAACAATGACATTATTAAAAACTAAGGACGATCAAGTCTCAAGGAGTCATTTAGCAATTTCTTTGAAATTTGAAATAGCATTCTATGGTGGAATATAGCTAGTTATTTTTATGAGTCACGAACACCAACCCACCTATTGTGAAAAAACACGTCAACACATGGTTGTGGTCAGTTCTAACTTCTCCACTGTAAAGACACGTGAAACACCAAAAGAACAATGACATTATTAAAAGGTAAGGACGATCAAGTCTCAAGGAGTCACTAAGCAATTTCTTTGAAATTTACAAAAGCATTATGGCTAGTTATTTTTATGAGTCACGAACACCAACCCACTTATTGTGAAAGAACACGTCAACGCATGGTTGTGGTCAGTTCTAACTTCTCCACTGTAAAGACACGTGAAACATTTTGACCAAAAGAACAATAACATTATCAAAAACTAAGGACGATCAAGTCTCAAGGAGTCATTTAGCAATTTCTTTGAAATTTGAAATAGCATTCTATGGTGGAATATGGCTAGTTATTTTTATGAGTCACGAACCCCAACCCACCTATTCTGAAAGAACACGTTCTGGTTATTCAATGAACGACGCAAAAATGATATACTGAGATAATATAATTACATTATATCCTCTCGTTTGATGAATTGTGTTGTGTTAGTCAGTCTTGGTACTCTAAAACTTATAATAATATGATAACAAATAAAAAATAAATAAGTGGATCTGCTCCCCCCCCCCGCGCCCAAAAAATCAAAATCCGTCTGAAAAAGCCCTTAATCGAAACTAGCGCAATGAAGGGAAAATGGATTTTTTTTTTTTTTTTTTTTGTTTCATTCATCTCAAAGCAAACAGCAATCACAACTTTTGAACCGAGAAAAGAGAAGCATAAACTAACGTGCACCATGCAATCCCCAAAAAAGCTTACCATGTATTGGAAAGTATTTTTCCTTGAGAACCGGACATATGGTGTACAAATAAAGGCACGTCGCACAGCCGGTCCGCAACATCAACGCACGGACCTTCAATCTCTCGGCTACATCGCAAGTAAAGCTGAAGAGCGAATCAGATATCAAGCACGCAACGGGCACCGCCTCACCACCCTGCAACGACATCATATCCCGTAGGCATTCCTCGAAGGGGCCCACGCACAGGGTGTTGAGGAGTGAGATGAGGCCAGGGATGTCTGATTTGGAGGCCTCCGATTGGTCAAGGCCATCGGCTATGGATCGGAAGGCGAAGTGAGGGTGGGAGGACGGATCTGGGGCGTTGAAGTTGGTGTGGAGGATGGTGATGGAGAAGCCCCTGGCGTAGAGGATCTGACCCAGTTGGAGCATCGGGTTTATGTGGCCTTGGAATGGTAGAGGGAAAAGGATCAGACGGTGGTTGTTTCTTTGGTTCATTGTGGACTCTGTTTCTCGGGTTGCTCGTACGTTAATGGAACGAGTTTGTCTTGATATATATAGAGAAGTTTCAATGTTGTTGCTTCGTACTGTCTTTACAAGTTGGGTTTACAAAACAGGTCTAGCTGTTCATGCGAGTTATAATATAGGGCTTGAGTAGGATCTGTCCTAGAGAACCGTGTAATGTTATATTAGGTTTAGGTGAGCATCACATATGTCGAATATTTAATTTGTTTAATATATTTCATAGACTTATAGTACATATTTAATTTAATCTCTAGACTGTGTGAAAATGTTTAATGTTGTTCCCAAATTTGAATAAGTGGAAGAAAAATATCGAATATTTTCATACAGTCTAATGACTAAATTGAATATATATATATAAATCTAAAGACCACATTAAGTAAATTAAAAGTTCAAGAATGACATAGCCAATTGGGCAAAAGTTCAGGGGTTACATTGACCAAATTTAAAGTTTAAGAACCATATTGCACGTTGAGCTAAAATTTAAGGATCATCTATGTCATTATTTCAAGGGATAAAAATGATTCAAATGATTATTCAAGTGGCATGCAAAATGTCGTAATCAAAGTGTAGATTATTCTAATTTGAATACAAAATGTCGTAACATTCAAAAACTAATTAATTTCTCAATTAACAGTTAAGATTTATTATTTAATTAAACAACTACTTCTAAAGAATGGTTTCTCGAGAGACTCTTATATTTAGTGTACAAATTATTATTAACAGTCCAGCTTTTGTTGTCACATGACTTGTTACAAAATCCTTTATGATTTTTCACTAGTGCGTAGAACTTCTAGCCTATAAACTTGTAATTGATGGATATAGAATTCAAGAATCTGTTTTTATTTTTTTCGTTTGCAAGTTATGAGGCCGAAATGAAATAATTGTAGATTCTAACACTTTTTATAAGCACATTGAAAAATGAAAATGATTTGTTTTTATTAAAATATGTGTCGAATTTAAACATATAAATCATTGTCTGCTGCACAAGCGAAGCAACAAATACCGTTTTGAAGCACGCGGGTTAAATGCTTTGGTACCAGCAAGCGGAACGCTAAAAGAAAAGAAAGGACGTTTGGTTGCTCTTTCTTATCAGCATCTAATGCAGCTACACCCTTGCTTGTGCCGCGCAAAGCAATTAACGGAAGGGCCCTTTGCACACTTGAAACATGTGCATCTAATGCATTTGTCTTACATGCCGGGGAAGCCAAGTGGAGCACACGATTTCTTCCTAAAAGGACGTTCTTGCAATGAATGATGGGAGGCTTCTCTTGGCTTGCAAATAGAGGAAAGCCATCGTGGCAGAGGTGTGCCAAGCCCTTGGTGGCCGAGAGGGTGGCGTACGTGAATATTATTCACGTTGATTTTCTCGTTGAAGTTATATCTAGAGGATTGGTTTTATGGGGATGATTTCCACCTTGAAATCAGGAATTACCTATTAAAGATTGATTTAAAAAAGTTGAAACCGATCTAGTTCTCAGATGAATTCATAGAATTTGCCCTATCAAGCTTTACGAGATATACAATTTGTCCTTTCGGCTCTATATTGGGATATGTTCCTATTATAATGGAGAATTGTGATAGAATCTTTTTTTACCATCCCAATAGCGGGGAACGTAATATTTTATTAGGGCAATCTTTCATTTCCTTTTTCTCTGAGGATGGATGTGTACCATATCATTAATATTGATAATACTGCAGGACAGGGTGTGGGCATGTGTTCAATCAATAAATCTTAAAGATAGTCATGGATTTTCAAATCGTTTGCTTTGCTTTTATGCTACTTGTACGGATGCTTTTTGTTTTTTGTTTTTTTTTTAACGGAGGATGCTTTTTGTTGGTCGTTGTCATTCTTGTTGGAGTTTGTTGTTTATATGGTGAACCCAAAGTTAATTCCAGGCGCTATCATTTTATTTGACCTCATGTCGGCAATACATTAAGAGAGTTGAGATGAGAAATGGCGAGACTGAGGGAGTTGCTTGAGATAGTTGAGATGAGAGAGACCGAGATGAGATGAGATGAGATGAGTGATGAGCAAGATTAGGAATTTGGATTTTAATTTTTCTTAAAATTTTAAAAATATATATTTTCGGTCTGGTCTCAGTGGACGATTCTACACTTAGAATTGGAACCAGACTAGTACCCACTAATTCTCTTGAAAATCACGATTCTGAGTCGGTTCGGTTCTATTCCAAGCAATTCTCGATGCCTTTGCACACCCCTAATTACACTTGAGTGATTTTGCCAATTAAATTCCCCTTAGTGGAATTTTTTTAATTCCTAGGGTGAGACTTCATTAGGTTTCATGAGGGGCTAAACACTATGTTAGTTATTGGCCGTAACTAAAGGTTAGGAAACATTGAGAAAGTGTTTAAGTATTTAAGTGATTGTAATTTTCATTGTATCGCTTGTTTCTATAATGGAATTCTTCGCCGCTCTCCCCATGCATGTAGATTTCGATATTTGGATTCAATCGCATAAATTTAGTGTATGATTTCCTCTCCTTATTTTTAACTATTTTATCAATTCGCTTGTTGTCGCGACTAAATTTTCGGGTGAACCACCTAGGGTTTGGCTAATGGATTGTTAAGTCTAGACTTAACTCGGGCTCTCCCAAGCCCATACCAATTCGCGACTTAGGTTCAAATTTTTAAACATGCAAATGGATTTTATCTAGGAGTTGCCACTAATCTATTTTTGGTGGGTCGATTAGAAACCCAAGTAAAGTAACGGAAGTTTTACTTTACTCCTACGAACCAGAGATTATGAGTTCGGGTACTTGGTTACATTAAATTTCTCTAATGCCCTTTCGGTACCATTATTTTATTTTAAAAATGTTTTTGCAGCTTAAATTGATTTTAAATCTATTTCTTTAACATGTGAGGTGATCATGCGGGTGCATAAATCACCAATTTAACATCCAAGAAAGCAATGAATAAATTGCATGACTTACCTCATAGCAACGAAAGCATCTGCGTTGTTAGATCAGAATTTACTTCAGCAGTTCTAGATATGATTTCTAATTAACACGCAATCACTCAATTTTTTGTTTTCACTTATTCGATGAGAATCATGCAATGCATGCTACTAATCTAATATGAAATGATATGACATGGCAATATGACCTAAACTATATGACATGAGTAAAGTAATGCAATAGTTAAATGTGCAATCTAAATTAACCAAATAACCTAATTCTAATGACGAGCAATTTCTAATTAAATGAACCTATCAACAATCACTAAATGATGTGCATTTTCATGAACCTAATCTTATATGACGTGCACATGATTTCTATTTTTCTTAATAAGCATGCAATCTATCTATGAGAAATTATCTAAATCTATAACTAATAAACATGCAATCCTAACATGCAATGACGTGCAATTCTATATGACATATGCATGATGATTTTTTTTACCTTTTTTTTTAATTAAAATTCGAAATTAAAGTTGACACATAATTAAACGTGCAATTTAAATTAAAGAAAACTAACATCCTAAATGAATGCATTTTTTTTTTTTGGATTTTTATTTAAGGAATTCGAAATAAATAAATTTCCTATTCTAAACATGCAAAATAACCCTAAAACAAGTAATATTCTAACGTGAACCTAATCTAATTCAAATATATATTTTTTGGGTTTTTCTTTTACGGGAGCAATCAAATAAAGGCATCAAGAACAACACCACACCAAATCAAGCAATATATCATCAATGTCCATTTTGAAAATAAATTGACGAATCGTATTTTACGCATGAGATCGGATTGGCCAATTTCAAATAAAATCGCGAATCGTATCTCGAGCGTGAGATCAGATTGGCGATTTTTCCGTGCGATTGTGAGTCGTATTTCGAGCGTGAAATCGGACTGTCAATCATACGCACGTTGCGAAATTAGGAAAATTTCCTAATTCGTGAGGGATCAAGAGATCTTTTGGATATGGCAATAACAAACAAATATTCAAAATAAGATTGCGATATTACGAATTAGGTGGTGTCATGTATGAAAATCAGATTAATCGAGAGCCTTACCTAATTCACGATGTCACGCGAGTGACGTTTCCAAATTCGGATGGATGATGGGTCACGGGAATCACAGTGAGGAAGATCGTCTCATAGCAGCGGCTGCTCGTGGTGGCTTCACGCAAGTGCGATCGGAATTTCCACAATATTCGCCTGTGTCATGTTCTCCCTTGGTGAATTACCAAGTACTCTGGAAAATTGCTAAGCATGAGGAGGAATAGTCAGAACACATGCACGAGGAAAATTAAAGAGCACCAATAGAATCCTGTCATTGTCATGGCCAAAATTTGGACAGCTCTTGCTTTGAAAATATCACAATTGCATGTGATGTTGCCGCCACTGGATACACCATCAAGACATGCAATATTTGAGCGAAGACAAGGACGTAGCTGTGGAAGCCTTGTAATGATCTAGAAACGTCAATGCGGGAAGGACTTCGACTCGGCTTCAAGAGCGACTCAAGGGCAGCTAGTGCGATGCTGCAGTGTAGACTCGGCCAAGAAGGGGCCGTCGCGGTGCAGGTACAGCGTGGATGTCTAGCAGCAACAATGATGACTAGTGGATCTCGGGAGGCGGTGATGGAGCGATCTCAGAATTGGGACCCAAAGAGCAAAAAGAACTTAAATTTTTATTCTCTATTGGATCCTTCGCTCTTTCTCTTCTCTCAACGTTCCCTCCATCGAATTGTGTGGTCCCCCTAAAAGTTTTCTTCCTGGTTAGTGGGTAGTCAAGAGAAAATAAATAAAAAGAAAACTCAAATCGGAGGCATGAATCTGAAGCGATTCATGGGATCATGGCGGTGGCTCGCGATTGGATCAAACAGTGCAGGGCCTTCTCGGTTCAGAACAGATCAGCAAGGTAGGGACGGCGTCAACGAGGCAACAACTGGACAACAGATTGACGTGTGGTCTCACGGCAGCAGCGTTGTTGTTTTAGCAGGGCTGGCAACGGGTCAAGAGAAGCAGCGACCGCGTCGTCTCAGCGGAAGTGCGGCGGGCCATCAAGACTCGTTGTGATGTTGCTGGAATCAATGCGGTAGAAGCGGGATGCGCCGGATGAGACACCGAAAAGCTGCGGAGGGGGCGAGGACCGGTGTTGTGGATGTTGGTCTTGGAGAAGTGACTTCCGAGATGTGAGAATTGCCGAAAGATAATGCCCCGATTCACATGTTTTAATCTCTACAAATCTCCACTCGCTAATGGTGTCTCAAAGCTTCACTTCCTCTTTTTCTTTTGGTTTCTTCTTCTCCGTGCTTCCACCGACTTGGGGCCGTGAAAGACCTCCCGAAAAACCTTTTCTACTCTCTCTTCTCAATGTGTATCTCTCTCAATTGCGGCCGTGAAAAAAAAGTTGTGTGCCCCCACCATCTTTTTTAAATTGCTCGGCCAATTCTGAACTTCCAAAAAGGAAGAAGTCCACGTACTGACTTCAAAAAGGAAGAAGTCCACTGCGGATCCATATATTCAATGAGAATATATATATATATATATATTTTTTTTTAAATATTCCTTCCCATCCATGAATAATGCTAATCCTTCTTGCCCTTTAGATGTCTTCGTCCACACATTAATAATCACAAGATCAACAAAAAATTCTTTTTTCCAAATATCAACTCACGATTGATTGAACATTGCCAAAAGTTCGAGATCATAATAAAATTTTCCCGGCTTTTGAATATTTTAAAGGTGAGCTTGCAATATTTCCTTTTGTATTTTTTCAAATATTCCATCCAAAATTTTCCTTTTTGCTCGAAAATACATTCTTTGGTGTATATCGCCTAAATAAGTGAAATCTTAGCGGAATATATGAAAAATCTTGCGTTCGCCGACGGTCCAATAAAATAAATGCTCCTAAACTATATGTCGTGCAATTTTTTTTCCGCGATAAATTTAACCCCTAATTTTTAATGTGATAAATGACTAAACGGATTGCCAAAATTTAGGTGCCAACACTTGTCTATATTCAATGACAATTGTTTTTATGGGGAAGCATGTATGGGCTGAACTAGGGGAACCGGACAATTTTCTGATAAAGGACAAGATTAATTGCTATTTTTGACTTGAGATTCTTAGTAGACATATGACCACCCACATAGTCTGTGCTCCGGCTGCCACATTGGATATAATATACGAGAGAAATTTATGAAACACTAAACACATGCGATATGCTCTCCACCATACTCATTCTGATATTTAAAAGAAAAGGCATGGGTTCAGTCATATTATCTAGTTTATACGTAGTTAATTTAGATTTGGTCCATCACAGGATCATAGAATATTAGAAATGTTAAGCTAAACCGATGGAGGTAATTATGAAACAAATCAAATATATGGATTTCAGAGTATATGTATAATATCTACTGTTGAAGTAAAAATATAAAACTAAAAAAGGTCTTCATTGTGCGATTATGCAATTTTGAATTGTCTCTTCCCGACTCTCTCTCTCTCTCCAAACTTTTCTTTGTCTCTTCCACTTTTGGAGGGAAGGGGTTTGCCCAAGGTCACTCTCTCCCGTCTTAGTTGCTTATCATTTTATTTTATTTTGTTTATTTCTTTACTCCCCTATACTATATTTGGGAGCATTTCTCTCTAATAGGGGGCTACAAATAGAGTACAAGCAAATCCAAATCAAAACATAGTTAAGAAGGACAACAGTTCATCAATCGTCAGGCAATGCGGGATGTGAGATGGTGCACGATGTAATTCCAATCTTTTTCCTTATTATATGACCGTTTGATTAGTTCTAGGGAAGCATGGGTGCAATTCATGAATACGAAGACCGAGCTTCTTACACACATTTTCCAGACCTTTTCGTACATTCAGGAACTTGTTCGGTTGCCAGTCAGGGACTGATGAACCAGTCCCATGAGCCCTGAGGCAAAGGAAAAGTCAGCAAACCATGCCAGTGGGAATTTAAATTGGTTGATTAATAAGCATCCGGCTCATGTTATGGATGCCAGTAACTGGGAAGTACTTGTGAAACAGGACAATTCATTTCTGGGGACTGAGTGTGCACATATGTCGAAAACAAAACCAAAAGCTTAAACCAGACTAGTAAGAACCACTAGAGCTGATAAACAAGTCGGAATGTCCATCATGGAAATTCAGGCGGCATTACCCAACCCGTGCTCGTGCCTAGACAAGAATAAGAATGTCTTCAAAGAAAATGGCATCAACTAAGATAGCTGTGGTTTATGCTGATGATTCGTTAGAACCGAAGACGAACGATTCAGAGGATAAGATATGATTGGCCAATCCATCTAGGGATTGGAACGACGACCCTCCTTGCATCAGACAACTATTTGCCTTCTCCTTGAATTGTGCTGCCCTCTCTCTTACCTCTTCTCCTTCTTTCTCCACCAACAGCTTCCGAATAGCCTCTGCAATCTTCCTTCTCTCCAGCCCGTTGTTCAAGTGCACTCCCACTCTCCAAACATCACTCACAAATCTTGCATTGACATTTTGGTCCGAGAAACAGGGCATGCATATCATCGGAACCCCTTCGGAAATGCTCTCAACAGTGGAGTTCCACCCATTGTGAGTCCAAAACGCTCCGACAGCCCGATGAGCCAGCACTTCATGTTGAGGCGCCCAATTCACAATCTTGCCCCTCTCCTCTAATGCCTCCAGAAAGCAACCGGGCAAATTCTCTACGAGTTCCGAGCCGCTCACTAACCCGGGTCGAACCACCCACAAGAATGGCTGCTGGCTATCGGCTAAACCTAAAGCTATTTCGGAAAATTCCGACTCGTTCACAGAGGCGATGCTCCCAAAGCTCACATAGACCACTGAGTTAGGGGCTTGCTTGTCCAGCCAGGAAATGCAACTCCGGTCTTCCGCCAAGAGACTTCCCGATGAAGATGGACTGCATTTGTGAAATGGGCCAATTGGGAAAATTGCGATTGGATATTCTTGGCGGAGTGAAGAAAGAGCGGGCTGCTCGAGATCTTCAAATGTGTTCAGGATGAGCCCTGAAGAGTCCTTCATTCCCTCAATCCTGTCGTTTACAAGGCGGTCGAGCAGTTCAGGCTCCCCGGTGTTGAAACGTGTAAGGTCCTTAACTCGTACGGGCGGAAACTCCAGCACGGGATCTTCGAGCCGAGATTCTGATATGCAGAGAGCCAGAAAGAAACCGTCATTGTCAGTTCAATGGCATGGTGCTGCTAATAAGAGAACGCGACCTTCATAACTCAGCACTTTACAATCAGCCAGAGAGCTACTCTGTTAAGAAACGGCGTACTCTGATGCATCTTTATCACTTAACCTTCGTGCTTTGCAAACCAGCCACTAAAGCAGACACACGGAGTCACCCTATCATCTAGATATGGCATCTACGGAATGCCCAGAACGTGTCTGGAAATAGAAGCTCAAAGCATCAACCCTAGAGATAAGAAAACTGTCATACCTTCTATTGGGAGGTACCCTCTTTCCCTGAGCAACCGAAATCCGGCGGAAACGCGGAGTGATGTCGCGCTGCTGGTCCGCAACACCATCCTCCGCACTCCTGCCCTCTCTGCCACGTCCCGGGCGAAACTGAACAGCGAGTCTGCTATCAAGCACGTGACTGGCGCATCCTGGGACGACACCTCTTCTCTCAAGCGTTCCTCGAAGGGAGCAGCGCATCTGGCATTGAGGAGCTTGATCAAGCGGACGATGTCCGACGTTGAGGCCTCTGATTGGCTGAGGCCATCGCCGATGGAGCGAAAGGTGAAGTTGGGGTGCGAGGATGGATCAGGAGAGTTCAGGTCAGTGTGCAGGATGGTGATGGAGAAGCCTTGGTCGTGGAGGATCTGAGCCAGTTGGAGCATTGGGTTGATGTGGCCCTGAAATGGCACAGGGAAGAGGACGAGACGGCGGTTGTTTCTTTGGTTCATTTCGGATTGAGCTTGTGTCGGGTCACACAGTCACAGACTGAAACACTTGAAAGCTTGTAGCTTTTGATTGAATTCGACTCGAGGTTGGTGATGCAAAGAAACAGGGATTGACGCAGACGCTGGGGGTTTTTGCAGATTTGTGAACTCTTGACTGCAACAATGTGCTTTGGAGTGAGGAAGTTTGAATATTTTATCAGGTCAAATGGAGACTGCTGACTAGAATGTAGACAAATTTGAGGGAAATGTTGCGATCTGATTCTTGCCTCAAGGTTTCGTCAAGATTCAGGCATGGCCCTAAGCACTAGACGACATCAATGGCAGTGTTGACCTGGGGGTCGGTGAATGCCCTGTTTCTTCGAAGTTGCTCATTGCCCCACATCCATTCAAGAAAGACGAGTCCTACTCGCCTTCTTTCTTTGTTTTTTATTTTTTATTTTATTTTTTTAGGGGTCCATAAGTATTCAATGCATTAAAAAATGGTCAAAATAGATTGAGAATGCAATATGTACAGCAAAATTATAAGCAGATCGTCTACGTTATGGCGAAAGACGAGGATACGAAGTGATCCTTGATCGTGCATGGAGCATCTTTCCAAGAATGGGACCAAAAGGAGAGCATCGACTGAATCTATGCTAGCTACAGGGGGTTAAAACTTCCTTCAAGAACTGACGACCTGTTTTCAGAATGGAATCTCAAAATGTGATTGACTAGTCCATCTAAACCTCGGTATGAAGACCCACCTGGTCTCAAGCACGCACTGGCCTTCTCCTTCAAAACCGATGCCCTCTCTCTTAATTCTTCTCCTTCTCTCCCCAGCAACAGCCACTTGATGGCCCTTGCAATATTCTCTCTCTTAAGCCCACCATTCAAGTGCACTCCAACCCTCCAAACATCGCTCACATACCTCGCATTCACTCCTTGATCAGAAAAACGAGGCGTGCACAACATTGGCACTCCTTCACTTATGCTTTCCAAAGTCGAGTTCCAACCGCTATGGGTCCAAAATGCTCCCACAGCAGGATGAGCCAACACTTCCATTTGAGGTGCCCATTTCACTGTCTTCCCTCTCCTTTCCAGCGCCTCAACGAAGTGGCTCGGCGACTTCTGTAGCCACTCCGGATCGCTGACCAACCTCGGCCGAACCACCCACAAAAAGGGCTGCTCAGAGTCGGCTAGGCCTAGTGCGATCTCCAGGATTTCTGACTCACTCAAGACCACGACGCTCCCGAAGCTCACATAGATCACGGACTTGAGTGGCTGCTCGTCTAGCCAGGAGATGCAGCTTCTATCCTCTGCTAACAAGCTGCTCGAAGAAGATGTCATGCAGCATTTGTGGAACGGACCGATCACAAAATCTGGGACCGACAAAACTTCCCGGACCGACGTGAGGGCAGGGTGCTCTAGCTCTTCGAACGTGTTGAAGATGACGCCGGCAGAGCTCTTGATTACCCTAATCATGTTATCAAATAATTGCAACGCCATCTCAGGTTTCTGCAACTTGATCCCGGGGATGTCTCGACTAGTAACGGTGGAAACTCCGTCACTGCCTCTTCAGATTGTGAACCTGATGCATGTGCAAGAAACTCTAGTTTATGAGTTGAAGGATGCAAACAATATACAAATCTTGACATTCAGAGCCGCCCAGGTGATTTTATACAGAAAATTACTGGCATTCACATTTATTGCACGGATTTGTTTCTTAAGCAATTTACTAAACTGTTGCATTAGGTATAAGACGCATTAAGCATTTAGGCCAAAAGAACAAAGACAGCATCAACATTAAGTACCTCACATCTCAATGGGTCAATTAATAGTTATTGCGAAACTTAAAATAGCGATCTATTGTGGAATATAGCTAATTTTATACTCATGAACATCAACTCACTTGTGTTATGGTTATGTGATGAACAACAATGCGAAAATGATTTGGTAAGATGATAGCTAATCAATGTGGTTTAACACATCGTTTGATAAATTGGGTTACGGAAGTCGGTCTTAGTACTCTAAAATTTATGACAACATGATTAAAGAAAATCGTATTTGACCCCTCAAATCCTTTTGCAAAAGCCGTTAATTTCAGAACTAAGGCAATGAAGAGAAAACTGTACTTTTCTGTTCATTCATCACAAAACACGCATGATCAGATCTTTTGAACCGAGAAAGAGAAGCATATACTAACTCACACCATCTAACACCAAAAAAGCTTACCATCTATTGTAAAATATCCTTTTTCCTTGAGAACTGGAAGTATAGTATAAACATAAAACGATGTTGCGCCGCCGACCGGCAACACCAAAGCACGGACCTTCAACCTCTCAGCTACATCGCACGCAAAACTGAACAGCGAATCCGATATCAAGCATGCGACAGGCACCGAATCACCGCCCGGATATGACATCATTTCCTGCAGGCGTTCCTCGAAGGGGCTCGCGCACCAGGTGTTGAGGAGCAAGAGGAGGCCAGGGATGTCCGATGGGGGGGCCTCCGATCGGTCGAAGCTATCACCGATGGATCGGAAGGTGAAGTGAGGGTGGGAGGACGGATGCAGGGCATTGAAGTTGGTGTGGAGGATGGTGATGGAGAATCCTCGGGCGTAGAGGATCCGACCCAGTTGGAGCATCGGGTTTATGTGGCCTTGGAATGGTAGAGGGAAATGAGAGAAACCGAGAAAATTAAGAGAGGATGGAGAGAATGTATCGTATTCTCATTAATTGATTTGAAGATGTACAGATCTCTTGTAAATATAGTATAATGAATATGTAATTTAAAGGAAGTAAAATATTCTATGTATCAATCTATATCTACATCTAATCTTGATTGATATGTACAAATCATAAATGAATCAAATCAGATATTCTCGCATATCTTCCAACACTCCCCCTCAAGCTGGTGGCTTGTAGATGTCCAAGACGCCTAGCTTGCTCAAAAGATATGCGTGTTGTCTCTGACATAAGGGTTTGGTAAAGATATCCCTGGCTGTTCGTAGTCCCAATTCCCTTTGTCTCAATCACTCCTTCTTGGATCTTCTCCCGTGTGAAATGACAATCCACTTCTATGTGCTTGGTTCTTTCATGCACAATAGGATTCGCAGCAAGTTTAAGAGTTGCATCATTGTCACAGTGCAACTTTGTTGGTCCTTGTACTTGTATTCCGAGATCTTTAAGAAGGCCTCGTAACCATACTATTTGACAAGTAGTTTTTGCCATAGCTCTATACTCTGCTTCAGCTGAGGACAAGGATACGGTAGGTTGCTTCTTGGTCTTCCATGAAAGAAGAGATTCTCCCAATTTGATGCAATATCCAGTGACTGATCTTCGATTCATGGGACATGTTGCATAATCTGCATCACAATATGCTGTCATTTGCATGTCGCATCTCTTGGATAGAAGTATCCCGAGTCCTGGACATTTCTTCAAATATTTCACAATTTTCAAGGCAGCTTCCAAATGGGATTGCTTTGGATTGTGCATGAACTGACTAATTATGCATCTTTGCATAAGAGATGTCGAAGGTCTGGTCATAGTCAGATATATAAGCTTCCCGACAAGCCTTTGATAACCTAATGGATCGCTGAGTGTTGGATCATCATTTCTGGATATACCCTTATCATAATCTGCAGTAGTTAACTTAGTGTTCTGCTCGATGTGAATTATTGCTGGCTTACATCCTGACAAACCTGCTTCTGATATAATCTCCAAAACAAACTTGCGTTGACTAAGGGAAATTCCTTGTTCGGATCGGGCAATTTCGATTCCAAGGAAATATTTAGGCGCTCCTAAATCTTTAATGTGAAAGGTAGCATGCAAATATTCCTTGAAACTTTCTATGGCAGTTTTGTCATTTCCCATAAGGAGAATGTCATCGACATATATCATCAAATAGATAGATGACATACCTTTGCTTTGTGTGAATAAAGCATAGTCATGCTTGGATTGTTTGAAGCCTGCTGTTGTAAGAGCATCTGCAAATTTGGCATACCATTGCCTAGATGCCTGTTTCAATCCATAAAGGGATTTGCGAAGACGACATACTCTATTCTCCCCCTGTCTTCGTAAGCCCTGGGGAATATCCATATAGATTTCTTCGTCTAAATCACCGTGCAGAAAAGCATTGTGGACATCCATCTGATGTAGAGGCCAGTCATTTATGGCAGCAACAGTTAAAAAAGAACGGACCGTGACATCTTTGGCAACTAGAGAAAAGGTTTCATGGTAGTCAAAACCTTCGCGTTGGGTGTAACCCTTGGCAACCAATCATGCCTTGTATCGTTCGATGGATCCATCAGCACGATATTTAGTCTTGTAGACCCATTTGCATCCAATGGGCTTGCGATTAGGAGGCAGGGTAACGAGAGTCCATGTTTGATTATCAATAAGTGCCTTCAGTTCTGCCTTCATGGCTTGTTGCCATTTTGGATCAGTGGATGCTTCATCATAACTGGATGGTTCTCTATCCTCTGATAGACGACTAATGCAACATCTATGTTCCTGTGATAATCTGTGAAAGGAAACATATGAAGAAATAGGGTACTGAATACCTGGAGAATTGTGGGTGGCACAAATAAAATCTTTGGTCCATGTTGGCGGTCGTGTGGCACGACCAGAGCGTCTTGGTGGATCGACTGCTATAGGATGTTGGACTCTCTCATGAGAGGGCAGTGATGAAGTATCCTGAATGTCCTCATTGTTGCTGGAATCTGCTGGAGTATGCTCCAAGGGATCTTCTGAGGAGGACGAATTCTCAGCTACATGTTCTGTTGTTGCTGGAAGAAAAGTGGGAACCAGAATACCCCGTGTCTGCTCTAGTGATATGTAATTAGAATCACTAGGTAATGTTTCTTCAGATAATAAACCACGAGGATTTGAAATAATCCCTGTATCCTCATCTGAAGATGTTTCTTTAGAGAAAGGGAAAATGTTCTCATGAAAGATAACATCACGACTAATAATAAATTCCCTTGTAGAAATCTCCATGACTCGATATCCCTTCTGCAGATTCGAATATCCCATGAAAATGCATTGCCGAGCACGTGGACTGAATTTGTCGCGAGGACCCATTGTTGCAATATAGCATAGACATCCGAAAACCCTGAGATTTGTTAGTTCAGGTTTCTTCCGAAATAACAATTCAAAAGGCGTACGCCCATTGAGAACCCGAGTGGGCATCCGGTTGATTAAATAAGTAGCCGTGATGACACAATCTCCCCAATATTCTTCAGGAATTGAAGCTTGGAATTTCAAAGCACGTGCCACTTCTAGTAGATGGCGATGCTTGCGTTCAACCACTCCGTTTTGTTGTGGCGTGTAAACGCATGAACTTTCATGTTGGATCCCATGGGATGAAAGTAAGGAAGAGCAATTGTGACTGAAAAATTCTGCTCCGTTATCAGTTCGAATCCGCTGAATGGATTTTTTAAACTGATTCTTGGATAATGTGATGAATGTTTTTAAATAGGAGTAAGTCTGATCCTTAGACTGCATCAAAAAAATCCATGTTGCACGAGAATAATCGTCGACTATAGTGAGGAAATAACGAGATCCATCATGATTAACAGTACGATGAGGTCCCCAAATATCCACATGAATTAGAGAAAAGATCTCACTAGTACGGGAATTACTAGATGGAAAAGGATTGCGAGATTGTTTTGCAAGTGGACATATAGGACATTGATGGCAAGGAAAAGAAGAACTATGACCCAATCTCAAGTGCATAAGGGAATTTTTGTCATTCATGCTCAAATTACATAGGGAAGATTTATTCAATGAATTGCATAGTAAACCAGAATTACTTGGAAGATTGGACCAGAAAAATAATCCTTCGAAACTTTACCCCAGCCTATCAGTCTCCCGGTCGAAAGGGCTGAAAGAAACAGGTATCAGCATTGAATAATACTTGGCATGAATTTTCTGTGCAGACTTTTGACACAGAGATGAGATTGAATTGGAATTCCGGGACATATAGGACATTTCTAAGAATAATCTGAGGATTGAGGTGTACTGTTCCTGTCACATTAACATGGGTGATATTTCCATTTGGTAATTGGACAGAAACAGGAAAATCGAGCACCTCATTTATACTTGAGAAAAAAACTTTGTCACAAATAATGTGATCACTTTGAATCAATAATCCATGCTTTCCTTGATATATAATTAATTAAGGAATATGTGATACCTGAAAAACTCCCTCCTTTGTCAGATTTATCCAATTTTTGCATTGCTTGAATCAGCTGTTGATATTGCCCATAAGTAATGGGAGGATCAGAATGTTGACCAGTGGGTCCACTGACTTGATAAGCAGTTGATATTTTTTTTCCTTTGTCTCCTGGCCTTCCGTGCAATTTCCAACAGCTGTCAATTACATGGTTAGAACGTTTGCAATATTCGCAAAATAATTTACCCTTTCCTTTGAAATTTTGCCCGAAATTCCTTGCTGACGTGGCAAGAATCTGGCCGTCGATCTCCTTTCCCGCTGACAAATCTCCACCGTTGGATCCGCTTAAAGTGTCGCCCATTTGCGAGCCGTCGGATCCTCGCACTCGATCTGAGCCGTTGAATCCTCGCGCTCGATCTGAGCCATTAGATCCCCGCGTTCGATCTGAGCCATTGAAAGATTCCTTATTAAAGGAAAACGACTCAGCTATTCCGCCAAACCCTAGCGTGCCCCTTCTTTCTCTCTCGCGTGCTAGGGTTTTGAACCTGTCTCGCCGATCGCCGCGAACCGCAAGAGCGATGCTTTGGCTGCTCCTTGCATGGTCCGGTGATGCGAGGCGCTGGCTCTCCTCCTGCACTGCTAGTTGAAAGATTCGGCCGATCGGTGGCATGGGCTCCATGGCAAGAATCTGCGATCGAAAGGTAAGAAAACTATCGTTCAAAATGAGGAGAAAGCGTGTGGCTTTCTCTCTGTCCTTGATAGATCTGTATTGCCTGATCGTGGCTTCTGGGCCCTCGAGCTTCTCCTCTGCCGCCTTGAGGTTGTTCCACAGTGACGACAACTTGTTAAAACAAGCCGTCACTGACATGTTACCCTGTTTTAAGTTGATGATTTCCTGCATTAGGGTAAATATCTTTGCTTGATCAAGTTTACCGTACATTTCTTCAATGTTTTTCCACATAATTCTGGCATCCTCTGTCGGTGGCAGTCCAGCCGAGACCTTTGGGGAGACGCAATTCCCAATCTAAGTTCGGACGAGTCGATTGCTCTTCCTCCAGAGTCTGGCTAGACGTTCATCGACAGGTATGGGAATGGATCCGTCAAGGAAACCGTCTTTTTCCTTTGTTGCTAGGGCCCGCCGGAACTCCTGCGACCATTTGTGGTAATTTTCTGATCCGGTCAACTGTTGGCTGATCGACCGTAGTTTTGGTCCGTCAGTATTGGAAAGAAACAGAGGGTCGCCGGGTTCTGGTCGTCCGGCGAAAGTCCCTGCTGGAAACGGCATGAAACCAGGTGCGAGATTCGGGTAGGGATTCGTCCCTAGACCCGATTCGCTCGACCCGATTGGAAAACCCGCATTGTAATATCCCGGGTAGGGATTTGTTCCCGTACCCGGTTGACCCGACCCGTTTGTCCGCTCCAAGCCTTCGGCTGTGTTTGCCCCACTTGTGGTTGGCGGGCCTTCGTTGGTTTGGACGTGGCTCAGTGGCCCACGAAACCGGGCGATGATGAACCCGGGCTTGGCCCAAGGTAAAGTGGATAAGGAATCCTTGGTAAGGTTGGCCCATCATGGGTTGCCCCATATTGGACCGAGCTGCGTGGGTTGCCCTTTGGATGGGTTGGGCTGGAAGGGCTGTTGTTCCATTGCTGATGATTGTTGTTCGATCGAGGAAGAATTGCAGGTGAATTCCGAGCTGCGAAGTACGTGGAATAACTCCTTGATGGGCGATCACGAGCAACAGAAGCTTCATCTTGCGGCGTATCCATGGTAAGCAAAAAATCTTCTTTAGGAGTGACACTGATGCTATTCTGTTTTGTATGACAGGACTTTGGCAAAAGGTCGAGAAGGAAGATTGAAGCGCTTCAAGATTGAAGCGTGAAGCGGAAGCTAAGATCAAAAGCCTGGAGGCTCTGATACCATGAGAGAAACCGAGAAAATTAAGAGAGGATGGAGAGAATGTATCGTATTCTCATTAATTGATTTGAAGATGTACAGATCTCTTGTAAATATAGTACAATGAATATGTAATTTAAAGGAAGTAAAATATTCTATGTATCAATCTATATCTACATCTAATCTTGATTGATATGTACAAATCATAAATGAATCAAATCAGATATTCTCGCATATCTTCCAACAGGAAAAGGATCAGACGGTGGTTGTTTCTTTGGTTCATTGTGGACTCTGTTTCTTGGGTATTTCGTCCGTGAATGGAGGGAGGTTTCCTTGAGATGTATAGAGAAGCTTTAATATCATTGCTTCGTATGGTCTTTCCAAGTTGGGTTTATAAAACACGTCTAGTTGTTCATGCGAGTTATAATATAGGGCTCGAGTCGGATCCGTCATAGAGAATCGTGTAATACATACTAGGTTTTTTTTTTGATCAGTCCTACTTTATTCCTATTCTACACTCACTCTCAGACTTTTGCCCTGCCTCTTGCAGGGCGTGGGAGTCGAAACCCACTATTGAAACTTACGCGTCCCCACCCCATCCCCCCTTGAGAAGGTGGGGATTTGAACCCCTCACCTCCCCCTTCCATGTTGGAAGGGTGGCCACTAGGGCGAATCCTAGTGGTTGTAATACATACTAGGTTTAGGTGAGCATCACATGCGTCGAGAGGAGTCATGGACATATTTTAGGCACTCTAGGTCCAGAGAAGTTGGGTTTGAGGCAGTTTAGCTCTTATCCAAGATATGGTTACCTACGTAAGCAATGACATTTCCTAGTATCATTTAGCAAATGGCGTCTGATGATCATCAACTAAATGACACTTGTAAATGTTGTAAAATTCATGTTAAAATGGATAAAGGTAGATGACACATATGGTCCTAAACTTGGTTCAATGTGCAATGTAATCCATTAACTCTAGTCCAATGTGCAATGTGGTCCATAAACTTTTAATTTATTTGATATGGTCTCTGGACTTTTGGTACTCAAGAGATAAAAAAATAATTCAAGTGATTATTCCTAGTGGCATTTTTGTGAGGTCTATCCAATCTCCCTCAACCGTAAATCCCTATAATCCAAGTGTAGATTATTCTAATTTGGATGCATAAATGTCGTGACATGCAAAAACAAAAGAATTTCTCAATTAATAGTTAAGATTTATCATTTAATGATTCAACTACTTATGAAGAACGGTTTCTCGAGAGATTGTAGAATCAATCCTATATTAAGTGTACAAATTGTTATCAGCGGTCCCGCTTTTGTAGTCGCATGATTTGTTACAAAATCCTCAACAATTTTTCACTAGTGCGTAGAACCAAATTTAGAACTTCTGGCCTATAAACTTGTAATTGATGGATGGAGAATTCAAGTATTGTTTTTTTTTTTTTTTTTTTCATTTGTAAGTTATAGGGTCAAGATGATATAATTGTAGATTCTAACACTTTTTATTAGCGCATTGAAGAAGAAAAATGGTTTGTTTTCATAAAAAATGTGTCGAATTTAAGCATGTGAATAAGATGAGAGCCATTGTCTGTTGCACAAGCGAAGCAACAGATACCGACTTGAAGCACGCAAATTAAATGCTTCGGTATCAGCACGCGGAATTATAAATAAAAAGAAAGGACGTCTTCGTTTGTTCTTTCTTTTCGGCATGTAATGCAGTTAATGGGAGTCGCTTCCAATGTGTCTATCTTTCCATTTTCTCGAAGAGTGCAGGTTTTACTGGAGTTGCTTCCAGTGCGTGTCGCATCCTTGGATGAACTTTCTGTAGCTTACTGTACCGGCTAGGTGGAGTATATTTTTTCTTACATCTTCGTTTTCCTTCCTATGCAGAAGCAAAGAAATTATATTGTCCCCTTCATATGTTTAGGACCTTAATGCCATCCAGTTGCTCCCTCAATTTGTAAGTCCACCCTAATGGGTTTCCTCTATCACTACAAATGGCATATAAAAGAATCAATTTCATGGATTTATGTCGCAGTTAACTCATAGTAAAACTCTAACAAACTTATAGTAAAACTCTAACTCATAGTAATTTTGGTCGAATTATCTGGTTCGCTAATGTGGTTCTAGTCATTTGGTGTGCTTCTAGATGATAAGAGTTATTAGCATTTCCCAAGATGTGAAGATCTTGTAATTTGGAATCTTCATCTTGAATCCTTTCCGGCACAAGGAACTTTTGGCTTTGTTGACTAACGCCTCACAACGCCTCTTATTGGAGGCTCATCATACTCTATATTTAAACAGTACCTTGGCTCAAATGTTCTATATAGGCCATCCTATAATGCTTTTACTTCTTCAACGACTTATATTTGTTAGTCGATAGTTCGGCATATATCAAGCCGCAGATTTAGGCCATTCGATGAGGTCACATTGTCTATTGTGCTTATAAAGGAAAGTGGGTTTGAGTGTATTTGTGTTAATTGTGCTGTTCTGCCTCTGATTCTGCTTGCTTTTGACTACGATGAGCCGTTTAATGACCCGACTATTTAGGAGGGTCAGGGGGACATTGGACCCTCAGCTCATGCATTGGTTTACCGAAATCATGTACCCTATCCCACTTTATTAAAAAATGTGACAAACTAGTAAGCTTGGTTTCCTTGGTTGAATAGCTAGTACTAAACTCTAGTAACTTGACTGTTATATTTGGATGAGGCATCAAGATGGTTTTGTGGTTGTGGAGACTATCACCATTGCGGAGTAGTCAGTAGATACTCTTTCACAATTAAATAATAGATGGAACTGCCAAAACAAAGTGGCGAACGGGTGTTTAAGGCGTGGGATGGTCAAACGTCATAATGTATTACTCACGTCCTACAATCCGACCTGAGGGTGTAGATGTTATCGCAAATAAGTAGTAGTAGCGCGTTGAGGTAGGAGCCAGCTAGCCTTGATATGAGTATCCATATCAAGTTATGGCACATTGTGTGTTGTCTTCTTGTGTGTAACCATTGAAGGATAGTTCACCATGTAAGTGCCCATGATCATATTGGCATGTTTACGGAGAATTGCTTGCCGTATGCTACAAATGGCCAGTTTATTCTCGTATTGATTTGAACATCTATTTTGTCTGAGAAGATTTGTTTTGTGCTTTCCACAAAGGAATGTCAAAACATGCCCTTTCCTTGATTCAACCCATGACTTGAAGGCAGCTGGAGAGTTTTTAGTACTAATGGTTCTTTAGATAGCCTGCTTGTGTTATTTGCATCTAGAGCTATCTGTAAATTAATACAATTCGCTTTGAGAGCAGCCATTGGCAATTCTGGTGGCTCTTTCCCAATTTAAATGAAATTTGGAGGTTTCATTCTTCTTCTTCTTCTTTTTTTCTTCCTTTTTTTCTTTTGCATGGATAACACTATGTTTAGGCTTCGTGGATACGATTGTGTTTAGGCTTAGCCAAACACGGATACATGCAACGCATGTATGTTTAGGCCAGTGTCAGAAACATTATGGATCGTGTTGAGTCCATTGACTTGTTCTATAGATTGAACAAAATACTTAATAATGTGGTTTGATAATATTCGGTCAAATAGAATGTTTGTGATTGTAGATGCCAGCATACTCTTCGAGAAATTTACGTCATAGCTTTTTCAGCGGTGCCTCCTTTATCTGCTCTAGGATTAACTATAGGGGAAACCCTCTTTCCTTGTTTGGAAATACAATGTTATTTCGGTGCCACTTTATTATTGGCAAGTAAGGTTGGTTGAAGATTTGTAGACATCTTCATTGTTCCTTTAAGTGCCTCCCTTCAGACGTTCTTATCCTCAATTACCACATGATGAGTGATTAATGCTTTCACTAGTGTACTTGTTATATTCATGTTTACTATATTTGTATCGATCTTGCTTTGACGTCTTTTATACTCGCGATGTTCACTGGTGTTTTGCTTGTTACAGATGAGGAGGACCGAGTCATCCTGATGGCTCATCAGATCCATGGGAACAAATGGAAATCAATTTCAAAGATGCTACCAGGCAGAACAGGTTATGCAATCAAGAATCACTGGAATGTGAGTTTGAAAAACAAGCAGGCAGAGCAAAAGAGTCCCGAGTTATCTGCTAGTGACATGACAGCAACTCAAATTTTAAGTGAAATGAAAGCATTCACTCAAAAGGCACTTTCCTTTGAAGATGTGGTGATAAGCGGAAACCAAGAGGAAGGAGATGGAGGAAATTATCATGGGCGTCAGAACTATGAAGATCAAGCATTTCAAGCCAAAGGAGGTTTTCTTGCTGCTGGGACAAGGGACAACCCTCCTGTTCTTCGTCCAAAGGCAAGCTATGGTGCATTTAGTGTTTATTATCCTCCAAGTGGTGGTCCTGGAAATAATTCTGGTGCTTCGACCGTGGTGCCCCTCCAGGGACCTCTAGCACAGGCTCTTGGGTCAGAGTTTGGCATCCACCATTTTCTCGAAGATGCCCATGGGGAGCCTTTGATTCCTCACCAATGTGGCTATGGTTGCTGTTGGGGTCAAAATGGACCAAATGGTGGAAGCTCCTTGTTGGGGCCTGAGTTCATTGATTACATTGAACCTCCCTCCTCGAGCCAAGAGCTGATGTCTATAGCAGCAGAGTTGAACGAGATTGCATGGGCGCGATGTGATCTTCCAAGTGATCCTAGACCAAGTGATCTTTCGGCTGATGTCAATACTGGGATGCCGAGCATGGAGATGCGGCAGCCGACCCGTCCAAGTGAGAATAAGAATGATCCGTGTGCCAAATTGAAGGGTGTGAAGCTGTCACGCCTTGATTCTCGGGCACGCACCCATCCCTCTCCTTGGTTGATTTAATAGTAACGTCCCAGGACGCATCGCCGACCCTTTTCTTTTTAATATACGCAAGCGGAAGCATATAAACAATCCGCAGACAATAAAACAATGGGATAGGAAAGTAGGATTCCAAAGTTCCACCGTAAAAGCAACCACCCCTATATACATTGCAAACTATAGTGCAATTATATACAAGGCGAATTGTTAAGTCAGGTTTTAAACCACAAGTTCATAAAATAGAGTCTGCAAAAAGGGAATCGACTTCCATCAAAAGAGAATTGCCCTATGACTAACTAGTCCAATAGGATTGTCAAGCTTCTCCTTCTACACTTCGGGCCTTTGGTCCTTCACCAATGCCAACCAACGACCTGAAATTTTGGCCCACAATGGGGTGAGACATTGTCTCAGCAAGTTCACCCCCTAAACCCCTATTAGAAACAAAATACGCCAAAGGGTGGCCTAGCCACACCACACAGAGGACTTACCTTGCCTCAGTTCCTTCCCGCAAGTTAGCACAATTCAAATCACTCAATCATGTTCATATCACTCAATCACGAGATAATAATAAAAACTTAAACAAGCTGAACGCCAATAATATCATGTCAAACAACTATAGGAGTCCGGATTATAAGACCAAACCATTATAACACGTCCCATACCATGCTACACGATTCCGTCCCATAATCCGACACGTCAATAACACTCAGCATGCGTTCCAATTGTTATTCACTGCCACACATGGGCATAGCCTACTCGCAGTTCGGCTATCTACTGACATTAATGCCAGGCATCGCCTCCCCACCTTGGAGCGTAGCTTCGTCACTACATTGACGGCGTTTCTGAAGGTGTATATGCCTAGAATTAACTGCGACCCGAGCCCGTTGTAAGGGGCATCCCTATAGGGGTAAATCCGGCTCAACAGCCCAAGACAATTTTCACTTAATTATCACACGATCAATCCATACTCGGCCCATGACACTTTGCATTTCACTCAATGCTCCAATTTAAAATAGTGATCCCAGCCTATTTTCTTCATATTAAAAATATTCCAGAAATTATTCACGTGTGTGGGGGCAAGTTAATTTCGAACCAGAAAACCAATATCTCACTTTTTCAAACCCCACTATTTAATATAATCCTTAAAATCCAATTTTGGTATCAAAACCCGACACTTGGGATTTTCTGAATAAAATCCTTATTTTCACAATCAACACTCAATTTGCAATATCCACTCATCAAATTCACAATTTGAATACACAATAGCGATCAGCACGAAATTTTGAGAAAATAAGGTCTCAAAATAATTTTCGGAATTTGATAAATAATTAAATTATTCCGAAAATTAATTAAATAATAATATTTTAATAATTTCGAATAATAATATATTATTAAATTATTAAATAATTTCGAAATATATATTTAATCAAAAATAAATTCCTTTAAGTCACATCAAGACTTATATTAATATAACTATCCACTTAGTCCTAATTAAACACACTTTAAATTATTAAACACCTTAATCTAATCCACAACTAAATAAACTAATCTAACCACATAAACTTACTTAACTTAAACTAAGAACACCTTAAGCATCATTAACCCTCTAATCAAGATTTAGTGAGCTAAACTCACCGGAATCGCTTTTCGATGAGTCCTCGACGAAGACAACGGTGAGGCCGTTAACAAATCTCCTCAGGGCGACACCAAAGGAGGATCGGAAGGCACCCGAAACGGGCCTTGAAGGTTCGGATCTTGCTGGAAATTTCGGTGGTTGTCTTTGGCTGGTCGGAGGAACTCCGGTCATCGGTTGGGCGCAGAACTGGCGGAAAGGGATGGCGGCAGCTTAGATGGTGGCTGGCGGAGGCTCCAGCAGTCCTTCGACGACCCTGGCGATGGCGGGTAGCTGCGGGACGACGGATGACGAGCTAGAGGCTCGGGCGGAGGCGGAGCAACGGCGGAATGACAAGCGAACGTGCGGGGCTGCGCGCGCAGATGGTGGCGATGGCGACGGATTCCAGCGACGAAGCAGGCGGCCAAGCGGGCGTAGGAGGCGGCGTCGGGGCTGGTCGTACGGTCGGCCTCCTCTCTCTCTCCTCCAATTTCAAAAACAAAGACAAATGTTGAAGATAATGTTGATGGGTCACCTTTTTTAGAGCAAATCCACACCCTCCACTTGCCAAGATCTCCTTCAATTGGCGCCAACCACCATGACATAAGGTGACATCACATTCCACTAACTCAATCCTCCACAACATCTTCCAATGGGTGCAATTTCTTCCTCCGCCGTGGAATAAAAATCTTGTACATTAATTTCTTCAATTCTCTTCTAATTGAACCAGATTGAAGTCCATAAAATTAATCCAATATCACCACACTTAAATTTACATAATCACTTGACCATAGGACTATCTTGGGTCTCAAAAGTACGACCGAAAGCGGGCCTAATAATTTCTCGAGCCAAATTAACCATACTTTGATTAATTTGCCGAAAAACTCGGTTTGCATGAAAAATCCTTCGAAGATGAGTCAATGTTCCTAAAATGATTTGTGACACACAAGGACTTTCAATTTCTGAATTCGATCTCAATTTCACGGTTAATTTCACTCTGGCATGATCTACCGGGTAGCTTTTAGAAATTTTCATGCATTTGACCTGTGGTTGATCAATTCAAGCCGTAATGTATATCTTTGACACATTGGCGACTCTCGGTTGTCAAGGTAATCTCAAGGTTTTAAATATGGACACAGGGTGTACAATCGACAGAAAAGTCAGTCTAATGACGATCGACAGAAAAGTCAATCCATTGTGTGATCTAGTGGAATCACCCACACTCGATCACATGTCTCTGTCGAGTTGACTTATCTCCGGTCTCTAATTGATTTTTAATTGTGCCGTACTAACTCTTGCAGATTAGCTCGGTCGAAAGGTCGCTTCCTGGTCAAATTCTCGAGTCTGATGCATTAGAATCTCTTAACGGCTTTACTTGATAGACTAGTTTTCACATGAGTGGCCAACTTAGGGAAAATAACTATATACGTGCAGATGAAATGCCCGTCTCAATTTATTGAAATTGGAATTGAAAATTCGGGATGTCACAGAAGCAGTAATATATTGGTTGCAGAGCCGGATTTTGCGGTGCCAGCTCAAGTTGAATTTTTGTTAAATGCATCACTTCTTTCTTTCTTTCCTTTTAACATTCTGAACGGGACATCGCTTGACAATGGAGTTGATGACTCCATGTGTTTTGCCCGCCCGAGAATTGACAGCAATAATTTGACGTTCCATTGGATCATTATTGATTATGTTGTATTGGATTCTTTTTTACCGTCCATCTATTGTCCCCGATTCGCTATTTATGTCTACATAATGTTTAAATTGCAGCATGCAATCTTTTTCGCTTCAATTTGTGGGGGCAAATTGGCAACTTTTCAAATTGCAAGTTTTCTTGACTGATGAAGTTCGTACTCTATTGTATAGTAATGCTGTTTCATTGGGGACAGCTTGAACATCTGACGTACAAAGATCCCACGGCTGATTAGCGTTAAAAAAAGAAGAGAAGAAGAAAGAAATCTCATGATGCAATTTTGCTACACTTTTTGAGAAAATCCTCTACCTCCTATGTGTAGATAATCTCCTCCTTTTGGCCAACTTCAGTACTTAATGCCTCACCATATGCGTGAAAAAATCTGTCAGATTGGTCCAACTGTATCGATCTCTATCCTCCACTTCTGCTCCTTCTGCATTTTTGTTTGTTTCAGCTTTTTGTCATGTGATTTAATAGGGGGCTATAAATAGGGAGACGCCATGAACATATTTAGGGACTTGAGGTACAAAGGCGTTGGCTTTAGTCGCTTTCGTACAAGAGTACTATATGCATATAGACGGCCAAAGTAGATTAATCTTATCTCCAGCATAAAAAGAAGCATGAAAAATGATGTGTATACTTAGGTTAGCATCAAGTCTGAGATTATCATTTAGCAAATGATGTTTAATGATCAATAAAAATATGGCACTTGCAAATGTTGCCGAAGGGATGAAGACGATTTAGATGGTTATTCTCAGTGAAATTTCTATGTCGTCTAGGAATCTCCCTCAATCATTAACCATCTAATCATGTGTACTGAATTCCGATTTGGATATAAAGTTTTGTAACATGCGAAACCTAAATAATTTCTCAATTATCAATTGAGATTTCTTATTTAGTTGATTATTCATCTGCTCTTGAGGGGTTTCTGATAAATTGTAGAAGCAACCCTATTTGTAGCAGGGGTGATTGATCTAGTTTGTCCAATCCAATGGACTTGGTCACTTGTTTAACATAAAGATGAAATTAAAAAAAAAAAAAAAAAAAAAGAGGGTGAGAGATTTCAGCTTTTCTCTGGCAAATTTCGGCCAACATAATTGAAGGAATTAATTCCTCCAGATTGCATAAAAAGGGGCAACAAATGTGGCAATGATCGAAGATGGAAGCAAGGGAGATTGTTTTTTTTTTTTTTTTTTTGTGTGGGTGAAATTAAGAAATATATTAAGCTATAAACCAACATGTACAACGCGATCATGACACCAAAACCTTACACTCAAAGTGCCAAGATGTCATGAGTGAAAGGGTGTCAAGATGTAAAAGAAACAGCCAACAAAAGAGGCACAACAAGCCAATCGGCTACACACAAACAGCAGAACAGACAGCCCAAGGCGTACAAACAAAAGACGGCCTAAAAACAAGAACTAGCAACCAACAAAGACAAGCGAAGGCCTACAATCAAGGACTCGAAACAACACCACGTCCGCCCTCACTAGTGTAACCACCGAGGTGGGTCACCGCTGGCGACCACTCAGAATTAGCCACGGTGATGATGAGGATGTTCAGCCTCCCTGGAATCGAAGATAATCGAATCTAAGCTCCAACTGCGCTGCAGTCTTCTATTATGGCAACAAGTTGGCAAAGGAATCGGATCGTGAGGGAAAGAGCATACAGAGAGGGATATTCTTTGAGAGATAATGGGAAAGGTCAGTCAATAGAGAAGCAACAAAAGGAAAATATGAACAAAAAGAAAGAGGGCGAGATATTTAAGCACTAATGGGAATGAAGTGTTGGAAGATATGCGAGAATATTTGATCGAGAAGATTTGATTTATTTATGATTGTGTACATATCAATCAAGATTAGATTTAGATACAGATTGATACATAGAATAATTTACTTTCTTTAATTACATACTCATTGTATTATATTTACAAGAGATCTGTACATTTTCTAATCAATCGAAGAGAATAGAATACATTTCCTTCCTTCGCTCTTCATTCTCTTGGTTTCTTTCATGGTATCAGAGTATCCAGGCTTCTGATCTTAGCTTCCGCTTCAATCTTCCTTCTCGACCTTTTGCCAAAATTCTGTCATACAAAGCAGAAGAGCATCAGTGTCACTCTTAAAGAAGATTCTTTTTACTTACCATGGATACGCCGCAAGATGAAACCTCTGTTGTTCGTGATCAGTCCACTGAAGGAGTCATCCCACAGATCTCGCAGGCTCGGAATTCACCTGCAATCCTTCCTCCAATCGAGCAACAATCCTCAACAATGGAGCAACAGCCGTTCCAGGCCCAACCCATCCAGTGGCAACCCACGCAGGCTCAGTTCAATATGGGGCAACCCATGATGGGCCAACCTTACCAGTGGATTCCTTATCCACTTTACCTTGGGCCAAGCCCAAGTTCATCATCGCCTGGATACGTGGGCCACCAGAGCCACGTCCAAACCGACGGAGGCCCGCCAACCACAAGTGGGGCAAACACAACCGAAGGATTGGAGCAACAAACGGGTTGGGTCGGGTCAATCGGGTACGGGAACAAATCCCTACCCGGGATATTACAATGCGGGTTATCCAATCGGGTCGAGCGAATCGGGTCTAGGGACGAATCCCTACCCGAATCTCGCACCTGGTTTCCTGCCATTTCCAGTGGGTACCTTCGCTGGACGACCAGAACTCGGCGACCCTCTATTCATTTCCAATACCGACGGACCAGAACTGCGGCCGATCAGCTAGTAGCTGACCGGATCAGAAAATTACCACAAATGGTCGCAGGAGTTCCGGCGCGCCCTAGCAACAAAGGAGAAAGATGGTTTTCTTGACGGATCCATTCCAATACCTGTCGATGAACGCCTAGCCCGACTTTGGAGGAAGAGCAATCGACTCGTCTGAACTTGGATCGGCAATTGCGTCTCCCCAGAGGTCTCGGCTGGACTACCACCGATAGAGGATGCCAAGAACATGTGGAAAAACATTGAAGAAATGTATGGTAAACTAGATCAAGCGAAGATATTTACCATAATGCAGGAAATCGGTGATTTAAAATAGGGTAACATGTCAGTGATGGCTTGTTTTAACAAGCTATCGTCACTGTGGAACAACCTCGAGGCGGCAGAGGAGAAGCTCGAGGGCCCAGAATCCACGATCAAGCAATACGGATCTATCAGGACGGGGAGAAAGCCACACGCTTTCTCCTCATTTTGAACGACACATTTCTTACATTTCGATCGCAGATTCTTGCCATGGAGCCCATGCCACCAATCGGCCGAATCTTTCAACTGGTGGTGCAGGAGGAGAGCTAGCGCCTCACTCACCAGAACATGCAAGGAGCAGCGAGAGCGTCGCTCTTGCAGTTCGCGGCGATCGGCGAGACGGGTTCAACAAAACCCTAGCATGCGAGAGAGAAAGAAGGGGCACGCTAGGGTTCAGTGGAGGATTCGGAAACGAATCATTTTCTTTTAATAAGGAGGTCTTCAACGGCTCAGATCGAGCGCGGGGATCCAACGGCTCAAATCGAGCGCGAGGATCCGACGGTTCGCAAGCGGGCGATTCTTTAAGCGGATCGAATGGTGGAGATCAGTCTGCGGGAAAAGAGATCGACGGCCAGATTCTTGCCACGTCAACAAGGAATTTCGGGCAAAATTTCAAAGGAAAGTGTAAATTATTTTGCGAATATTGCAAATGTTCTAACCATGTAATTGACAATTGTTGGAAATTGCACGGAAGGCCAGGAGACAAAGGAAAAAAAATTTCAACTACTTATCAAGTCAGTGGGCCCACTGGTCAAAATGCTGATCCTCCTATTACTTATGGGCAATATCAACAGCTGATCCAAGCAATGCAAAAATTGGATAAATCTGGCAAATGAGGGAGTTTTTCAGGTATCACATATTCCTTGATTAATTCTATATCAAGGAAAGCATGGATTATTGATTCAGGGGCAAGTGATCACATTATTTGTGACAAAGTTTTTTTCTCAAGTATAAATGAGGAACTCGACTTTCTTGTTTCCGTACAATTACCCAATGGAAATATCACCCATGTTAATGTGACAGGAACAGTAAGCCTCAGTCCCCAGATTATTCTTAGAAATGTTCTATATGTCCCGGAATTCCAATTCAATCTCATTTCTGTGTCAAAAGTCTGCACAGAAAATTCATGTCAGGTATTATTCAATGCTGATACCTGTTTCTTTCAAGCCCTTTCGACTGGGAGACTGATAGGCTGGGGTAAAGTTTCAGAAGGATTATTTTTCTGGTCCAATCTTCCAAGTAATTCTGATTTACCATGCAATTCATTGAATAAATCTTCCTTATGTAATTTGAGCATGAATGACAAAAATTCCCTCATGCACTTGAGATTGGGTCATAGTACTTCTTTTCCTTGCCATCAATGTCCTATATGTCCACTTGCAAAACAATATTGCACTTCATTTCCATCTAGTAACTCCCGTACTAGTGAGATTTTTCCCCTAATTCATATGGATATTTGGGGACCTTATCGTACCGTTAATCATGATGGATCTCGTTACTTCCTCACCATAGTCGACGATTATTCTCGTGCAACATGGATTTTTTTGATACAGTCTAAAGATCAGACTTACTCCTATTTAAAAACATTCATCACATTATCCAAGAATCAGTTTAAAAATCCATTCAGCGGATTCAAACTGATAACGGATCGGAATTCTTCAGTCACAATTGCTCCTCTCTTTTTTCATCTCATGGGATCCAACATGAAAGTTCACGCGTTTACACACCACAACAAAACGGAGTGGTTGAACGCAAGCATCGCCATCTACTTTGGAAGTGGCACGTGCTTAAAATTCCAAGCTTCAATTCCTGAAGAATATTGGGGAGATTGTGTCATCACGGCAGCTTATTTAATCAACCGTATGCCTACTCGGGTTCTCAATGGGTGAACGCCATTTGAATTGTTATTTCGGAAGAAACCTGATCTAACAAATCTTAGGGTTTTCGGATGTCTCTGTTATATTGCAACAGTGGGTCCTCATGACAAATTTAGTCCACGTGCTCAGCAATGCATTTTCATGGGATATTCGAATCTACAGAAGGGGTATCGAGTCATGGAGATTTCTACAAGGGAATTTATTATTAGTCGTGATGTCATCTTTCATGAGAACATTTTCCCTTTCTCTAAAGAGACATCTTCAGATGAAGATACAGGGACTATTTCAAATCCTCGTGGTTTATTATCTGAGGAAGCATTACCTAGTGATTCTGATTACATATCACTAGAGCAAATGAGGGATATTCTTGTTCCAGCAACAACAGAACATGTAGCTGAGAATTTGACCTCCTCAGAAGATCCCTTGGAGAATATTCCAGAAGACTCCAACAACACTGAGGACATCCAAGATATTTCAACACTGCCCTCTAATGAGAGAATTCAACATCCTATAGCAGTTGATCAACCAAGACGCTCTGGTCGGGCCACACGACCTCCAACATGGACCAAAGATTTTATTTGTGCCACTCACAATTCTCCAGGTATCCAGTATCCTATTTCATCCTATGTTTCCTTTCATAGATTATCACAAGAACATAGATGTTGCATTAGTCATCTATCAGAGGACAGAGAACCATCCAGTTATGACGAAGCATCCATTGATCCAAAATGGCAACAAGCCATGAAGGCAAAACTGAAGGCACGCGATTGATAATCAAACATGGAATCTTGTTACCTTGCCACCTAATCGCAAGCCAATTGGGTGCAAATGGGTCTACAAGACTAAATATCGTGCTGATGGATCCATCGAACGATACAAGGCACGATTGGTTGCCAAGGGATACACCCAACGAGAAGGCTTTGACTATCATGAAACATTTTCTCCAGTCGCCAAAGATGTCACGGTCCGTTCTTTTTTAACTGTTGCTGCAATTAATGACTGGCCTCTACATCAAATGGACGTACACAATGCCTTTCTTCACGGTGATTTAGACGAAGAAATCTATGTGGATATTCCCCAAGGCTTACGAAGACAGGGGGAGAATAGAGTATGTTGTCTTCACAAATCCCTTAATGGATTGAAACAGGCATCCAGGCAATGGTACGCCAAATTTGCAGATGCTCTTACAACAGCAGGCTTCAAACAGTCCAAGCATGACTATGCTTTATTCACACGAAGCAAAGGTATGTCATCTATTTATTTGATGATATATGTCGATGATATCCTCCTTATGGGAAATGATAAAGCTGCCATAGAAAGATTCAAGGAATATTTGCATGCTACCTTCCATATTAAAGATTTAGGAGCACCTAAATATTTCATTGGAATCGAAATTGCCCGATCTGAACAAGGAATTTCCCTTAGTCAACGCAAATTTGTTTTGGAGATTATATCAGAAGCAGGTTTGTCAGGATGTAAGCCAGCAGTAATTCCCATCGAGCAGAACACTAAGTTAACTACTATAGATTATGATAAGGGTATATCTAGAAATGATGATCCAACACTCAGCGATCCATCAGGATATCAAAGGCTTGTCAGGAAGCTTATATATCTGACTATGACCAGACCTGACATTTCTTATGCAATACAGACACTTAGTCAGTTCATGCACAATCCAAAGCAATCCCATTTAGAGGCTGCCTTGAAGATTGTGAAATATTTGAAGAAATGTCCAGGACTCGAGATACTTCTATCCAAGAAATGTGACATGCAAATGACAGCATACTGTGATGCAGACTATGCAACATGTCCTATAAGTCGAAGATCGATCCTTGGATATTGCATCAAATTAGGAGAATCTCTTCTTTCATGGAAGACCAAGAAGCAACCTATTGTGTCCTTGTCCTCGGCTAGCGAGTACGAGCTATGGCAAAAACCACTTGCCAAATAGTATGTTACGAGGCCTTCTTAAAGATCTCGGAATACAAGTACAAGGACCAACAAAGTTGCACTGTGACAATGATGCAACTCTCAAACTTGCTGCAAATCCTATAGTGCATGAAAGAACCAAGCACATAGAGGTGGATTGTCATTTCACACGGGAGAAAATCCAAGAAGGAGTGATTGAGACAAAGGGAATTGGGACTACAAAATAGCCAGCAGATATCTTTACCAAGCCCTTATGTCAGAGACAACACGCATATCTTTTGAACAAGCTAGGCGTCTTGGACATCTACAAGCCACCAGCTTGAGGGGGAGTGTTGGAAGATATGCGAGAATATTTGATCGAGAAGAATATTTGATTAAGAAGATTTGATTTATTTATGATTGTGTACATATCAATCAAGATTAGATTTAGATACAGATTGATACATAGAATAATTTACTTTCTTTAATTACATACTCATCGTATTATATTTACAAGAGATATGTACATTTTCTAATCAATCGAAGAGAATAGAATACATTTCCTCCCTTCGCTCTTCATTCTCTCGGTTTCTTTCATGAAGTAAATCAGTGAGATCATTCACGCCGTTCTCATCCTTCAATTTTTTCAAGAATATATATATATATATATATAAAATATGGTTCGGGCTGGTTCCCACTTGGAACCGGGAGTGGGACCGCCTGGGAACTGAGAATCAGCTTAGTTCTCTTAAGAATAGGACTTAATCATTCTCAGTTTGGTTGGTCCATCTTGCTCACTCCTAATTTTAGAGTAGACCTTATCATTGGCGGTCCCGCTTGATGTTCTCGGATGACTTCATACAAACGTTGAGGTGCAGATGCATCGCTCTCGTAAACAATGAAGTAAAAATTTCCACTAGTGCGTGACACCATATTTAGAACCTTCTGGCTTATAAACTATTAATTGATGAATGGAGAATTGAAGAATCAGTTTAAATTGTTTACCTTTGCAAGTTATAAAGGCAAAATTATTACTATTTTTGACTTGAAATTCTTTGATTTTAAGTAGGTAACGCATGGAAGCTGTAGTCCCCACGGTAAATATATGATTGCCCATGTTTGTGATCAGGCCATTATGTAGCATACACTGCATGATAGAAATTCATGATATATTAAAGACATGAAGTCGTAAATTACCGCTGAATCTAATTATTAATATCAGCATGCTCTAAATAAAAACTTAACTAAAATGTGTGTTTGTTTTGCGAAAAATGAATAATTTGGAAAAGCATCTTCTTGAAAATGATCACATGTATAGCTTACAAAAATGAATGAATAAAAAGTATTTCCATTTTTTTGAAAATGTTTAGTTGAGAATTATTGTTGATAATGAAAGTATTTTTTTATTGATTAATAAGAAAATATTTTTAAAATTATTCATCTCCATCGAAATAATGGAGCCTTACATTAGATAGAAAAGGCATGGATTCAGTCGTATTATCTAGCTTATATATTTTTTTGTTTTGTGAACTAAATTAGTATATGAATTGCAATTAAATTTTAAACGTCATAATTGATGTAAGAAGTCTTAAGCTCTGTCTCTCTCTCTCTTCTCTCTCTCTCAAGAAAAGTTGTGAATAACTTCTTCCATTGGAAGTTTCTTGTGTAGCAGTCCCATATCTAGCCACATATGGGAAATCGAGAGAACTTATTATATGAGTATAGCATGTATATTAGTATATAATACTAAATTTGGAGCATTTAACGTGGGTCTCATGTAGTTTAGACAGTTCAGATTGAGTCTAGCATATATTGGTTTTCAATATTTGCTTAGAAATCGAAAATTCGATCACAAATGGAATTCCTTACACTTTTAAAGAAGGAAATTAAGAACTCAATTACTCCAATTGAAAGGCTTGACAGTTCACTTTACTTCATATTTAACGTGATGCGTTTAAAAATAATGACATCAAAAATGATTTTGTTTAACCCCAAAAAACAGTACCTTTACTATCATATAGTGTTTAGAGGTTGTCTAAATGTGTTTGATTAAACATATCGTGTTGGGAAGAGTAATATGTTAATTTATTTAATAAGAGCATAAACAATTTTAAAATTTTAATATGTGAAAAAGCACATTTATTATTCATTCGTAAATGGAGTAACCCGTGTTAGATTGCTAAAGGGAGGAGAGATGAGGCTGAAACTTCCTCTTTTTTTCTTTAGAACAATAAAGTCTTTTACAAAAGACAAATACATCACGTAAAAACACCACTAAAACAAGACCCATAACTACCCATGTTCTGCATAAAGCACTTTCTCCACAAACACCTAAAAATTAGGACAACTAACACACAAATTAGCTAAACGTGACTCCACTAACTCCAATAACTAAAAAACCAAATCAGCAAAACGTGCAAAAATAAATAACTATTACTTCAACAATCCCTCCCTTAAACTAATGTTTACTAACATTCAATTTAAAGCATTGACTGTTTTCAACGTGCAAACACCTAGTAACCTTCTAAGCTTCACAAATGACTCCATCTTGAGGGCCTTGGTGAATATATCAGCAACTTGATCTTCACTCTTGCAATATATTAGATCAATTGTTCCATAATTGCTAAGATCTCTCAAGAAATAAAACTTCACATCAATGTGCTTGTTTCTTCCATGTAGCACAGGATTCTTGGAGAGTTTGATTGCTGAGTTGTTGTCACAAAATTTTTTAATAGCTCTTGGTTGTTTGAATTGTAGCTCCTCAAGAATTCTCCTTAGCCAAATAGCTTGACAAGCACTAGCTGTTGCAGCAACAAATTCAGCTTCTGTACTTGACAATGTGACAATTGGTTGCTTCTTGGATGACCACGAAATAGCACCTATCCCAAATATAAAAGCATAATCCGAAGTGCTCCTCCTATCATCATGATCTCTTGCATAGTCACTATTAGTAAATCCCAACAAATTGGACTTTTCATCATTCTTGTAAAATAGCCCAAAGTCTCTAGTTCCTTGCAAGTAACGAAGGATTCTCTTGGTAGCTAACAAATGCATTTTTGTAGGATTCTCCATATATCTAATGATTAAACTCATAGAATACATTATGTTTGGTCTTGTTGCAGCTAGATACATCAAACTGCCCACAATTTGTTTATAAAGTGTGCTATCAACATTCCTCCCTTCATGATATTTGAATAGCTTTAAGCCAAACTCAACTAGAGTGTTTACAGGATTACAATCCTTCATCTGAAACATGTCCAAAATTTCTCCCACATATTTCTTTTAAGAAATAAAGGTCACATTATCTGATTGTACCACTTCTATGAAAGGGGCTAGTGAATACACCTAGAAGGGGGGTGAATAGGTGTATATAAAAATTCTCGTAGGACTCAAAAAGATATTTTTGGTTTTAGTATATGTGGAGAATAAGACATAATTCACTTTTAAATGAATAAACAACTCGTAAGCATAAATAAGAAGTTCAGGGATAAGAGAAAATAAACACATAGTTTATAGTGGTTCGGCTTAATCCAAGCTTACGTCCACTCTCCGCATTGACAGCCCACCGGTTGGATTTCACTAAGAATCAAAAGAGTCGTTACAATATCACGTCCTTGATTCCATAGTGTAGAGACTTTGCTACACTTCCTCAAGGTCTCATAAGTATCTAATCTCTCTTTTGAGTACAGATTTCTTGCTCAACAATTGAATCAACAAAGAATAAGGAGCTTCAGACTTTGGAATTTCTCTATCACGCAGACACTTGAATAACCAGAGTTTCTTCCTTATATACTCCTTCATGCCTTTATATCCGTTGGCACTTTCCAAAGGAGTTCTTCCATCTATCCGTTGGACGGAATCAATTAGGGAGATCTTCAAGTTACTTAAGGAATGTGATGATAGCCCACCAATCTTGCTCGCCCATACAATCAGGATCTAGGTTTCTATAAGTAGAACCTTCCAAGTATACATTGCCAATCAACGAATCTAATTTACTTATATCAAAACAAATAAAAGATCTCGAGATGCTATCTCCAGCCGTGAGAAGCTTTTTTAGCCGCTCGAATCAAATCCTTAAATAAATATTTAATTTTAGATAAGTCTTCTTCGACGGTCTAGAAACTGTCAATGAGGGCAGACTTCAAAACTTGAATCTGACGGTCTTCAGACTTTGACGGAAGAGTCTTCAAGTCTTCATACTAGACTGATGGAAACGTTTTGTCAACTTCAAAATACATAAGAAAGTGTTATCCAACAATCTCCCTATTTTTGATGGTGACGAAACTTTCCTGCAGATTTGAAAATCTTTGACCTGTAAGACAATACTCAAGCAAACAAGGATATCTCATAAAAGATAAATGAGTTGGGATAAATATAGTATCGAATCTGCATACAAAGGAAATAGGTTAGTCATGTAAAAACAATAACTATCTTTGCCATGAGTACTAATAATGCTTAAGATACTGCAATGCCAACATATAGTCAAACCACAATCCAAAAACCACAATAATCCAAAAGTCACAATCTCACAACCAGATAAAAGTTTAAAGTCAAAAACAAGTCTGAGTTTAAATCAAATATGCATTTCTCCCCCTTTTTGTCAGCATTAAAAAGGTAGAGACGAAAACAAGAATTAATTTAAGATTGTTTTGGAATGCGAACAAGCTGGAAATCTCCCATCGACTTTATTTGTCTCCTCCGGCTTTCTTAGATCCTCCTTCAGATGTGCTAATTCCTCACCCTTGGCAATTGCTTGAATTTGAAGATTAAGGGCCTGAACTTGATTGATCAAAGATTCTGAAGAGGCTTGATAAGCATTCTGCATATTTTGAAATTCGCATCCTAAGGCATAAATTTGACCTCGCATCTCCATGAGAATATCAAGCAGTCTTCTAAAGTCTGCTGTGTTGTCAGTTCGAGTGCTTGCTTCAGCATGATCATATTGTGGAGATGATGGCACATTAGCATGAGTATCCAGATTCGGAGAAGATACCTCATGACCTTCTTCAGGGAAGTGAGAGGCATATATATCTTTTGGATTGGCAAGAGAACGACTGACATCATCACTAGTAAAAGCAAGTGAAGGAGTACCTATTTTCTCAGCAGCTCCCCCTGTTTCAGTGCCTTCTGGTGGAGAGAAGTACTCTTCATGTTATGTTTCTTCTTCAGTGACAGGATGGCCTTGTTCTCCTTGTTGCTCCTTGTCTGCATCTCTTTTTTCCTCTGTTTCCTTCCTTATCGATTCCCTCCTTTCACTCCTCTTCTCTGTCTCTTTTGGGTCTTCTATATCCTCTGTCTCTGGAACAGAACACTGCAACTTCCTTAAAGCAAGAGCGGAAATGGTAACATCATCATCATCATCATCATCTTCTTCATCCTGCAAGATGATCGCTCTTCTTCTTTTAGATGGAGCTGTCACAGGCTCCTTTCCTTTTCACTTTGCAGCAACAGAGTCTTGATGAGATTGGTAAGGGGTCTTTTCCTTGAATTTCTCTAGAGCATTGTTTAACTCTTTCAGACGCATCTTAGAAACCATCTTCAGCCCTACCACCATTTGATCACACGTCCGAACACACAGAATTCTTGGAGGCTGAATGTTAAAGTGTCTGAATAGCTTAGTAACAAGTGCTAAATAGGAAAGTTGACCCTTGTCCTTCAACATGATAGTATGCGGTAGAGAGAATTTTTTACCAGCATTGATGGCATACATCAGCTTTGCTTCGAATTGGAGACGTCGTCTTTGACGTGGATTTGGGTCTAAGACAGTTGATCACAATCTTGTGAAGCAAGATATTCGAAGCATTCATCCTCGAATAGGAAATTCGACCTTCTGCCATTCCATCTCGAACAAGCTCCACTGTTGCATGACCAATAGACACGCTAATTGATTGAAATAACCCTCTCTCTACTTCAATCACATCAGCCAGAGTGTCTATGTCAACCACATAATCCTGGTCTCTAACACTAAAAGAGAATTTATTCGCATCCAAAAAACTTAGATTGGAATAGAAATAAGCAGAAAGTTTTGGATGGGCTATTGTAGAGTCAGAGCAAAAGCGTTCAAGTTGAAGTACAATAAATTTCTCCCGCAACTTCACATTCAGAGAGTCAAAAAAATCGAAATCCACACTCCTTGGGTTCATCACCCCTCGCTTTAACAACTTAGAGTAAGTTTGTTTGTGTTCCTCAGAACGAAACAAATCTGATTTTGTTCCATGAATGTTCGCAGCAATACCCATTCTAGGCTTAAAATGAGTAAACAACTTTTCATTATCATTTCCATCAAGCTGACTAACTCCTCCAAAACGTGGATCACTTGGAAAATTTGCAAAGGCCCTATCTGCAAAACCAGTAGGAGTAATTCCCAAACGTTCCATCGTTTGCAAAAAGTGGGTTTCATTTATGTACCCCATTTTCTTTCAAAAATTCGTCAATAATGGTCATTGGAGAGCCTTCATCCTTTAAGGTAGAATAAAGTTTGAAGTTAAAGGCAGGCTTTTGAGTTTTTACTGGTTCAGCATCTTCGATAACTTCTTCCTCCGTTTGTTGTTGAACATTCTGTGGTCTAGCCTAAGGAGAATGGCGCGGTTGAGAATGTTGTGGATTCTGCTATTGCCTTGGAGAATCTTTTTGCTCGGTAAGGTCAAAGTGCGTAGGACCCTCGCTCATATGCTGTGGTCCCCTGCTTGTAATCCTTGAAGACTTTCTTTGGAAAGACATTCTCACAGTCTTTAAGAATTTTCTGAACTCGATTCGCGAGAAAGATGAAAACTTTAAGGATTAAACTAGGAAGTAACGGTAAGAAGGTGGAGTTCTGTGCTTTAAGGTTTGCGAGTAAAAATGAGAAGAGGAACATTATATAAAGCAATTGAATTAGGGTATACGAATCGTCACAAAAAAATGCCTTTTAAAAAATAACAGCCTTTTTGAAAATAGATAACTACCATAAAAAGATAACTTCTTTTTCAAAAAGGAATGATTGCTGTAAATACAAAAACTTAGAAAGATAATATCAATCAATTACGAATCAATAGATAAACGTACCTTTTTCAAAAGATAAATTTCTAAAACTGAAATAACTTACAATTGAGATCCTTGATCATCTGAGTCTGAACATCTTTTGGTTTTTATCCTTAGAGTCTGAGCATCTTTAGACTTTATAATATTAAGCTTGTGTCGAATAGACTCAAATTGACTTTTCTCCAGTGGTTTTGTAAAGATGTCCGCTAGCTGATTTTTTGAGTCAATGAATTGAATTAGAATTTCTCCATTTTGAACATGGTTTCTTATAAAGTGATGTCGAATCTATATATGCTTTGCTCTTAAATGAAGAATTGGATTCTTGGTAAGATTGATCGCGCTTGTGTTGTCACATTTAATCTCAGTGCATGAGTCTTCGATTCCAAAGTCTCTTAACTGTTGTTTTATCCATAAGATTTGAGAACAATAACTTCCAAGAGCCACATACTCTGCTTCTGCTATTGAGAGAGCAACTGTACTTTGTTTCATTGAGAACCAAGATACTATTATGTTTCCAAGTAATTGACACGTACTTGAGGTGCTCTTTCTATCAATTCTGCATCCAGCAAGATCTGCGTCTAAGTATCCAAGAATAGTAAAGTCTCCATTTTTAGGATACAATAGACCTAACGTAGAGGTTGTTGCAACATATTTGATGATGCGTTTCGCAGTACTTAGATGAGATTCTTTGGGATCGATTGAAATCGACACAAATACAAACACTAAACAGAATGTCAGGTCTAGAGGCAGTAAGATAAAGAAGTGAACCAATGATATTCCTGTATAGCTTCTGGTCAACTTTCTTTCCTCCTTCATCTTTATCTAGCTTTGAGGAACTTGACATTGGTATATCAGTCTTTTTGCAATTCTCCAAACCGAATTTCTTAACAAGTTCTTTAGCATATTTTTCTTGATAAATGAAAATTTCTTCCTTCAATTGTTTCACTTGTAGTCCGAGAAAGAAAGATAGTTCACCCATCATGCTCATCTCGAATTCCTTCTGCATAGACTTAGAGAATTTCTTGCACAGATTTTCGTTAGGAGATCTGAAAACAATATCATTAACATAAATTTGAACAAGTAGAAAATTTTTACTTTCTCTTTTAATAAATAGAGTGGTGTCTACTTTACCTTTCACAAAGCCACTTTGGATTAAAAATTTACTTAACCTTTCATACCAAGCTCAAGGTGCTTGCTTTAATCCATATAGCGCTTTTTTCAGTTTGAATACAAAATCTGGTTTCCTTGGGTCTTCAAAACCAGGAGGTTGTTCCACATAAACTTCCTCTTGAATGAATCCATTCAGGAATGCACTTTTGATGTCCATTTGAAATAACCTAAAATTTTTATAGCAAGCAAAAGAAAGTAATAAACGAATTGGTTCTAACCTTACCACTGGTGCGTAAGTTTCATCATAGTCTATCCCTTCGTCTTGCGTATATCCCTTGGCCATGAGTCTTACTTTGTTCCTTATGACTTTTCCTTTTTCGTCCATCTTGTTCCTGAAAACCCATTTAACTCCAATAATAAATTTACCTTTTGGTTTAGGAGTTAATTCCCAAACATCGCTGACACTGAACTGTTTAAGTTCTTCTTGCATAGCTTCAATCCAGCTTTCGTCTGTTAAGGCTTCTTCTATGCTTTTGGGTTTTATTTCTGAAATAAGAGCCACAGCGCTAGACTTTCATGCCTTTTGGATCTTGTTCGTATCCCTTCATCGATGTTACCAATGATGAGTTCTTTGGGATGACTAGACTCGTGCTTCCAGTTACTGGTTGGTCTGATAATCTACTCATCTTTTTCTTCATTTAATTCTTCAAAATTCGTTCGTTGTTGACCTTCTGTAGTATGAGTTGCTTCAAAGGGATTAGACTTTGAAGAGTCTGGAGTAAGTTCAGATTCTTCTGGTTGAGTCTGAATTAATTGATTTTGTATTAAGTCTTGAAATTTGACATTCATTGACTCTTCCACAGATTGAGTCTTCTTGTTGTATACTCTGTAGGCTTTGCTGGTGGTTGAATATCCAAGAAAGATTCATTCGTCTGTTTTTTCTTCAAACTTACAAATGCGATCATTTGCATTTTTCAAAATAAAACATTTGCAGCCAAACACATGAAAATAGGAAACAATTGGCTTTTTTCCTTTAAACAACTCATAAGGAGTTTTCTCCAGAATTGGCCTTAAGAAAACTCTGTTAATGATATAACATGTTGTAGAAACTGCTTCAGCCCAAAAATGAGAATAAATGTTACTTTCAATTAAGAGAGTTTTTGCCATTTCTTGCAAAGATCTATTCTTTCTTTCCACGACTCCATTTTGTTCTGGAGTATATGGCGAAGAGAAAACATGCTTTAAACCACATTCATCACAAAAATTTGCAAAGTTTTGATTCTCAAACTCACCTCCATGGTCTGTCCAAATGCTTGTTATAGTATATCATTTCTCATTTTGAATTTTCTTAGCAAATTTTGAGAAATGAGAGAAAGCTTCAGACTTACTTAACAAAAAAAAAAAAAAAATACTCAAGTATAGCGAGAATAGTCATTTACGATTACCAAGTAATATTTATTCCCACCAATGCTTTGTGTTCTAGTTGGTCCAAAGAGATCCATATGTAGAAGTTGCAAAACATGATTAGTAGAAACTTGATTTACAGTTTTAAAGGAATTTCTTACATGTTTTCCCAAAACACATGGTCTGCATAACTCTGACTTTTGAAATCTTAGGTTAGGTAGTCCACGAACAAGCTTTTTAGATGAAATTTTGGCTTTTTACTTCATACTGATATGGCCAAGTTTTCTATGCCAAAGATTCTCTTCATCTTGAATATAAATTACATACTGAGAGCTTTCTGATTTGATATCTAGCAGATAAATGTTTCCATGTCTTCGCCAGTAAAGGATTGAGACAAATCTTTACTAGTTCCTGAACATATGCCTTCTTGAAAATTGATTTTGAATCCAGTGTCACACAATTAGCTTATACTGAGAAGATTATAGTTTAAGCCTTCCACCAAGGAAACATTATTGATTGTGAGACTCCCAATCTTGACAGTTCCACATCTAATAATTCTTCCTTTGTCATTTCTACCAAAAGAAACTTTTCCACAATCTATTTGGGTAAGCTTTATGAAGCAATTTGAATCTCCTGTCATGTGTCTCGAACAACCACTATCCAAATACCATTTGATCTTTTTCTTGATAGTGACCTGCAATTATGAAAAGATTTCAAGTTTTCTTTGGTACCCATATTTTCTTGGGTCCAGGAGAGTTAGTTCCATAAATAGTCTTTGCCCAATTTCTCTTAACATGTTTCCAAACTTTAGGACAATCCTTCTCAAAATGTTCCGAGCTGTTACACTTTGAATATTTAAGAACACTTCGACCAACAGATTTTACAAAAACTTTTTGAAAATGATTTCTGTAAAAGTTTTAGTAGGTCTTTGTTTGATTCTTTCCTTTACTTTTGAGAAATCAATTAAAGTAACAGTTTCCGATGTCATTCCCAAACCTGATTGATAAAAATAGGATCTTTGAATTGAAAGAATTTTATCAAGCTTTTCAGATCCATTTGAAAACTTTTTTGAGATATTTGAAATGTCCTTTTTTAATAGAATGTTTTCTTTTGAAAGAGAATTTTCATTTTCTTTTGAAGTTCTAAAATTGTTGTTCAGACTTTCAAATCTTTCCTTCCAAGAAATTTCCTATTACCTTAGTATAGAATTTTCCTTTTTCAGTTCGGAAATCCTTTTAAGAGATAGTTTAAGGCTAAGACATAGTTCATCAATATACTTTGAAACTTTAATAAGAATTTTAAAGTTGCTTACCTCAATTTCCTTGTCAGAATCTGAGTCTGAGTCTGTTTCAGAGTCTGAGTCTGATTATGAGTTTGCCATCAGACAAATGTTGGTATATTCTTCATCACTCTCTTCACATTCTATGTCGCTCCAAGTCTCTGCTTTTAGAGCTTTCTTGAATTTCCCTGTATTTCCTTTCTTTTTCTTCAATAGAGAACAGTTGGGTCTGATGTGTTATTTCTTCTTACATTTGAAGCAAATCACGTCTTTGTTGAATTCATTATCTTCAATTGCTTTATTATGAGATCTTTGAGTATTTTGCTTTCTCCAGTTGTACTTTCTTCCTTTTCTGTTTAACTTTCTGAACTTCCTTATCATAAGTGCTAATTCTTCATCGTCCAAATCATTTTATGTATCTGTAACATTAGAATCATCATTAGACTTTAAAGCAATTGACTTTTTACTTTTAGGACCTTCTTCTTCATCGATTTGCTCCACTTCGTAAGATTGAAGTGTCCCCACTAATTCATCGACAGATAAAGGTGCGATTCTTTGTGTTTCTTTAATGGAAGTCTTGATGTGATTCCAATCTTTAGAAAATCCTCGCAGCAACTTGTTGACTTTCATTTGTCTTGAGATTGGTTGACCATGATATGCAAAACCATTTACAATTTCTGTAAAACGGCTAAACATATCAGTGATGGTTTCTCCTTGCTTCATTTTGAAAGCTTCATATTGTCCAAGAAGAATGTTGATCTTTGTTTCTTTGACTTGATCGGTTCCTTCATATGTAACATGCAACCTGTCCCAGACTTCTTTTGCTATTTCACAGGATGAAATTCTGTTATACTCAGTAGGAGATAAAGCATAGTATAAAGAATAGATAGCTTTTGCATTAAGAGCTTGTCTTTTGGTTATCTCTTCTTGTGTCATCTCTCTAGCATCTGTGACTTCCTTCCCTCTTTCTGAAGTTAAAGTTATTGTGGGAATAACTCATTTTTCCACCACATCTTATTCAAAGGGATTTTTCGATCTTAGGAAAGCTTTCATCTTATTCTTCCATATGTTGTATTCATTTCCATCAAAGTAAGGAGGTTTGGTGTTACTTTGACCTTCAACCAGTCCTGGAGTCAAAATACTAGCCATAGATCTTTAGCTTAAGAAGTAAAACACTTCAATAAATAATCACACGGGCTCTGATACCAATTGAAAGGGTCTAGTGAATACACCTAAAGACGGGTGAATAGGTGTATATAAAAATTCTTATAGGACTCAAAAAGATATTTTTTGTTTTAGTATATATGGACAATAAGACAAAATTCACTTTTAAATGAATAAACAACTCGTAAGCATAAATAAGAAGTTCAGGGATAAGAGAAAATAAACATAGAGTTTATAGTGGTTCGGCATAATCCAAGCCTACGTCCACTCTCCCGCACTGACAGCTCACCGGCTGGATTTCACTAAGAATCAAAAGAGTCGTTACACTATCACGTCCTTGATTCCACAGTGTAGAGACTTTGCTACACTTCCTCAAGGTCTCATAAGTATCTAATCTCTCTTTGAGTATAGATTTCTCGCTCAACAATTGAATCAACAAAGAACAAGGAGCTTCAAACTTTGGAATTTCTCTATCACGCACACACTTGAATAACCATAACTTCTTCCTTATATACTCCTTCATGCCTTCATATCCGTTGGCACTTTCCAAAGGAGTTATTCCATCTATTCGTTGGACGGAATCAATTAGGGAGATCTTCAAGTTACTTAAGGAATGTGATGATAGCCCACCAATCCTGCTCGCCCATACAATCAGGATCTAGGTTTCTATAAGTAGAACCTTCCAAGTATACATTGTTAATCAACGAATCCAATTTACTCATATCAAAACGAATAAAAGATCTCGAGATGTTATCTCCAGCCGTGAGAAGCTTCCTTAGCCGCTCGAATCAAATCCTTAAATAAATACTTAATTTTGGATAAGTCTTCTTCGACGATCTAGAAACTGTCAATGAGGGCAAACTTTAAAACTTGAATCTGACGGTCTTCAGACTTTGACGGAAGAGTCTTCAAGTCTTCAGACTAGACTGATGGAAACGTTTTGTCAACTTCAAAACACATAATGAAGTTTTCTTCAACATTTTATGCCAATGAAGTAATGCATCATACCAAGATCAGACATTTCAAACTCATCCATCATAGATTTCTTGAATTCTTCAAACATGATATCACAATTTCTAGTAAATATAAGATCATCAACATACAAGCAGACAATGAGCATTTTCCCTTTATCTCCAATCTTGACAAAAAGCGTATGCTCATAAGGACATTTTGAAAAATCAACTTTAAGAAAATAAGTTTCAATACGACTATACCAAGTCCGAGGGGCTTGTTTTAGCCCATAAAGAGTTTTCTTCAATCTATAAACTTTATGCTCATTTCCAATCTTGACATAACCAGAGGGTTGCTCGACAAATACCTATTCCTCCAAGTAACCATGCAAGAATGCCGATTTGACATATAGCTAAAAAATAGGCCAAGAATTATGTGCCGCCAATGCAACCACCAATCTGATCATGTCATGTCTCGCAATAGGAGAAAAAACTTCTATAAAGTCGATCTCATATTGCTGCTTGTATCCCTTGGCTACCAAACATGCTTTGTATTTGTCAACTTCACCATTTTCTTTCAGTTTTGTTTTAAAGACCCACTTTACACCAATGGTTCTTTGTCCATCCGGAAGATCAGAGAGCTCCCAAGTATCATTTCTTTCAATGTAATTAATTTCATCATCCATCGCTTTTCGTCTTTTTTCTTCTTTGACAATACTCTCAAAAGTTGTAGGATCATAGTCTCAAAACAAGGCAAAGTGAGTAATTGAATCTTCAATTCTAGTTACCTCATAATCTTCCATCCAAGCAGGCATTCTTCTAACGCGGCAAAGAGATTGAGCTTCTTCTTCATTAACTTCAGTGACTGTTTGTGAAATTCCAACAACTGTAGAAGTCGTATTTGATGAATTTTTGGGCATACAAGGTGTTGAAATTTGCTCATGTTCAGCATCATTGTCATAAAGGACTTGGGTAGGTTGCTGCCTATTCCAATCCCAAGTGTTCTCTTCATAAAAAATAACATCCCTACTAGTCACAATCTTCTTTGTTAGTGGATTGAATAATTTATATGCTTTGGATGCTTCACTTACACCAAGAAATACACATTTTTCAGCATTGTCATCAAGTTTCTTCCTTTTCTCATATGGGAAATGGGCATATGTGATGCATCCAAAGATTCTGAAGTGATCTACAGTCGATCTTCTCCCACTCCAAGCCTCTTATGGTGTCATATTTTGAACAGCAAAAGTTGGACTTCTGTTCAAAACATGAATACTCCAATTTACTGCTTCTGGCTAGAAAGTCTTTAGAACTCTTTCTCTTGCCAATAAGCTTCTCATCATGTTGGGAATTGTTCTATTTTTCCTCTCAGATACACCATTATGTTATGGTGTATATGCAGCAGTAAGCTCTCTTTGAATGCCATGCTCCACACAAAAAACTTTAAATTCTTTTATATTCACCACCACGATCTGTTCGAAGGGTCTTAATGGTCTTTCCTGCTTCATTTTCCACACGAGCTTTGAAGCTTTTAAATATGGAGGAAGTTTCTGATTTTTCTAGTAAAAAATAAATCCAAGTTCTTCTAAAAAATCATCAATGAAGGTAATTAAATATCTTTTACCTCCATTAGAATATGGGTTTTTAGGACCGTAAATGTCCGAATGCACCAGCTGCAAAACATCATTTGCTCTCAATGACTTCTCTTTTGAAAATTGAGAACAATGTTGTTTGCTAACAACACATTCTTCACAGACTTGGGAATGAATAGTAATTTGAGGAAAAGCTGTCACCATGTTTTTCTGTTGGAGGGTCTTCAATCCACCAAAACTCAAGTGACCATAACGAAAATGGCACAGCCATGAGGGATCTTTTTTTTTCAGCCATCAAACAAGATTGAATATTTTCAATCTTTAATGGAATCAATCTATTTGAACTCATAGGAACAATTGCAATAGCACCTCTAAATGATTCATAAATTTCACAAGCACCCCTCGAATGGTGATTACATAACCATTCTTGTAATTGGCCAGCATTCAATAGGTTACATTTCAAGTCAGAAACATACAACACATTAGAGATCGTTTCCACAAAACCATTCTTGGTTCTTATCTTAATATCACATTTTCTCATCACTTTCATAGTAGAATGATCCCAAAAACTCACAAAGTGGAATGAAAATCTTCATTTAGATAAGAAAAAGAAGACTTACTTCCACTCGTGTGGTTACTGCAGCCTGTATCCATATACCAAAAATCTTACTCAGGCTTATTTTCATCTTGAATAGCCATCAACAACGTTTCTGCTTCCTTTTCTTCAACAAAATTTGAACTCTCTGCCTTTTCTTTATTATTAGGTAGTCTCGTATAACATCAGATGCATAATGACCAAATTTATGACATCTAAAACACTTTACCTTGGATTTGTTAGGATCACGTCATCTGCCTTTGCCTTGAAATTGGTCATTATTGGCTTTGAAATTCCTGCTAACATCTTTATTTCCTCGATCTCTCCTTCCTCTACCTCTACCTTATCTCTGTTGGATGAAATCTCTTAAAGTATTTTGAAGTTGACAAAACATTTTTATCAGTCTAGTCTGAGGACTTACAGACTCTATTGACAAAGTCTGAAGATCAAAGTCTGAAGCTAGCAAGACTCAAGACTTATATTTTAAAGTCCACTCACATGGACAGTTTCCAGGACGACGTTTATTCTGATCTTATATGATCTTTATTCTAACGACTAGTGGATATCTTTCTACTGGATTCAGCACTAAACAATCTTACTTACCATATGGAATATGTTTAGATTCTCTAAAGATTTCACAACTTATATTTGGAACGATCTACTTATGGAAACCGAGATCCTGATTGTATGGGCGAGCAAGATTGATGGGCTATCAACACTTACCTTAAAGAGCTCGAGATCTCTCTAATTGATTCTGTCCAACGGGTTGATTGGAAGAACTTCTTTGGAATGTGCCAACGGTATTGAAGGCATGAAGAAGTATATAAGAGAGATGCTCTAGTTGTTGAAGGGTGCGGATAGAAGAATTCCAAAGTCTGAATCTCCTTTTCTATTTTGCGATATCATTCTTTGAGTGTTACATGTAATCAAAAGAGAGATCATATTGTAGTGAGACCTTGAGGAAGTGTAGTAGAGTAATCTACACTGTGGACTCAAGAGCGTGGACTGTAATCACTCTTATTGATTATTAGTGAAATCCGGTGGAAGGGCTGTCCGTGCGGGAGAGTGGACGTAGGCTTGATCTAAGCCGAACCACTATAAAACTGAGTCTTGATTCTCTATCCCTAATCCTTTATATTGTCAACTGTTTTCATTTGCTGCAATTGTTGGTTTTAAGTTACTTATATCTCATTTGGTTTAATTTATTAAAATCGCTTTAAACACCTATTCACCCCCCCTCTAGGTGCTAATTCTAGTCCTAACAATTGGTATCGAGCACATGTGTACTTGTTTATAAGAAGTGTCTTTACTTCTAAGTAAAAGATCTATGGCTAGTATGTTGCCTACGGGGTTGGTTGAAGGTCAAAGCAATACTGAGACCTCCATACTTTGATGGAAAAGATTACAGCATATGGAAAAATAAGATGAAGGCATTCCTAAGATCGAAAGATCCTTTGGAATGGGAAGTGGTTGATAAAGGAATCATTCCGCTGTTGCATCGGAATCGAGAGAGAGGAAAAGAACCCTTTGTTCCTACTCTTTTGACTCAAGAAGAAATCACCAAGAGACGGACTCTCGACGCCAAAGCTATTTACTCTTTATATTGTGCTTTATCCCCTACTGAATATAACAGAATATCTTCTTGTGATACAGCAAAAGAAGTATGGGATAGGCTTCACATTACCTATGAAGGAACTGATCGTGTGAAAGAAACGAGGATCAACATTCTCTTGGGACAATATGAAGTCTTTAAGATGAGATTAGGAGAATCAATAACTGACATGTTTAGTCGCTTTACTGAAATTGTGAATGGTCTTGAATATCAGGGACATCCAATCTCAGGACATATGAAGGTCAACAAACTCCTTCGAGGACTCTCAAAAGACTGGAATTATATAAAAACCTCAATAAGAGAGACACAGAGGATTGCTCCACTTTCTGTAGACGAATTGGTTGGGACTCTTCAATCCTATGAAGTAGAATAGACCAACGAAGATGAAGACTCAAAAGGTAAGAAATCTATTGCCTTAAAGTCTAATGACTATTCGATGTTACGAGACTCGAAGAAGATCTAGATGATGAAGAACGGCACTTATGATAAAGAGATTCGAAAGTTGAACGAGAAAAGGAAGGAAATTCAATTGGAAGAAACAAAATTCTCAAAGGTTTCAAAACAAGTCAACAGAGGAAGATGATACTAATAAAGAAGTGACTTGCTTTGAATGCAAGAAAAAGGGACACATCGACCCAACTGTCCTCTGTTAAAGAAGAGAAAAGGGAAGACTGAGAAAAACAAGAAGGCACTCAAAGCAGAGACTTGGAGTGATACTGAATATGAAGATAGTGACGATGATTATGCCAATATCTGTTTAATAGCAAAATCAGACTCAGACTCAGACCTTGATTCAGACACAGACTCAGACAGCGAACTCGAGGTTAGTAACTTGAAAATTCCTATTAAAGTTTCTAAATATATTGATGAACTTTGTCTTAGTCTGAAAACCTCTCTTAAGAGGATCTCCGAATTAAAAAGGGAAAATTCTACATTGAAACAACAGGATAAACTTATGAAAGAAAAGTTTGAAAAACTGGAAAAAGATTTGCTGTTGTGAAAGAAAACTCAGACAGTATTTCAAATGAAAATAATCTTTTGAAAAATGATATAACTAACATATCAAAAAGATTTTCAAATGGTTCTGAAAAGCTGGATAAGATTCTTTCGATACAAAGACCATATTTTGATAAGTTAGGTCTTGGTATGACTTCGAAACTATTCCACCGATTGATTTTCCGAAGGTAAAAGAAAGAATGAAACAAAGACCAGCTAGAATTGTTTACAAGAATCATTTTCATAAAGTTTTTGTAAAACCTGTTGGTAGAAATGCTCTGAGATGTTCCAAGTGTAAAAGCTTAGAACACTTTGAGAAAGAATGTCCTTTGGTTTGGAGACTGTTAAAAATAGCTGGGCTAAGACTGTCTATTGTTCTAACACTTCGGACCCAAGATGGTATGGGTACCAAAAAGAGTTTGATTTACGTTAATTGCGAGGTTACTATAAAAAGAAGATAAAATGGTAACTTGATAGTGGCTGCTCAAGACATATGACGGGAGACTCAAGTCTGCTTCATAAAACTTATCCAGATAGACGGAGGAAAAGTTTCCTTTGGTGGTAACAACAAAGGAAGGATTCTTGGTCGAGGAACAGTGAAGATTGGAAGTTTGTCTATCAATAATGTTTCCTTAGTTGAAGGATTAAATTACAATCTGCTTAGCATAAGTCAGTTGTGTGATTTTGGTTTCAAGATCAACTTTCAGGAAGAAACATGCTCTGGAATCAATAAAGACTTTACTCAATCTTTTACTGGTCGAAGACATGGAAATATCTATCTTCTGGATGTGAATCAAGAAAGATCACGGTGCTTAATATCAGTACAAGATGAAGCAAATCTATGGCACAAAAAGCTAGGCCATATCAATATGAAGCAAATCAACAAGATCTCTACAAAGAAACTTGTTCGAGGATTGCCTATTCTGAATTATTCAAAGTCGATCTATGTACACCATGCGTCTTTGGGTAAACAGGTTAGAAACTCTTACAAATCAATAAATAAAGTTTCCACTAATCATGTATTGCGGCTTCGCATATGGATTTATTTGGACCTACCGGATCGAAAAGCGTTGGTGGTAAAAGGTTATGCAGTAATAGTGGATGACTATTCACGATTTACTTGGGTCTACTTTCTTACAAGTAAGTCAGAGACTTTCTCTCTCTTTTCAAAATTTGCTAAAAAGGTGCAGAATGAGAAATGTCACACTATCTCAAGCATTCGTACAGACCATGGAGGTGAGTTTGAAAATCAAGACTTTGCTAAATTTTGTGATGAATTTGGTTTTCAACACAAATTCTCCTCTCCATATACACCAGAACAAAATGGGGTTATGGAAAGGAAGAATAGGTCTTTACAAGAAATGGCAAGAACACTTTTAATTGGAAATCAAATTTCTTCAAGGTTTTGGGCAGAAGCTGTTTCAACTGCTTGCTATATTATAAATCTAGTGTTTTTAAGGCCAATTCTTGAGAAAACTCCTTATGAAATTTTTAAAGGAAAGAAACCAATAGTTTCTTATTTTCAAATATTTGGTTGCAAATGTTTTATTCTAAAGAATGCAAATGATCGTGTTGGTAAGTTTGAAGAAAAATCAGATGAAGGATTCTTTCTTGGATACTCAACTACAAGCAAAGCTTTTAGAGTGTTCAACAAAAAGACTCGGGATGTGGAAGAATCAATGAATGTCAAATTTCAAGACTCTCCACAAGTTCAGCAGATACTGATGAAGATTCATAATCTACTACCAGACATTTGCTAGATCTAACTCCCCTTTGAAGCGGTTACTAAATCAAAATCGGTACAACAAGCTACCGATGAAGAATCTACTCAAGAAGAAGATCAACAATCTATCGGACCGACCGATGAATGGAAGCACAAGTCTAGTCATCTGAAGAACTCATTATTGGGAACATTAATGAGGGAATTCGAACAAGATCCAAAAGGCGAGAAGATTCTAGTTTGTTGCTCTTATTTCGAAATAGAACCCAAAAATATTGAAGAAGCTTTAGCGATGAAAGCTGGATTGAAGCAATGCAAGAAGAGCTCGAGACAATTCAAGATTAAGGACGTATGGGAATTGACTCCCAAACCAAAAGGTAAATAAGTTATTGGAGCTAAATGGGTTTTCGGGAACAAAGTTGACGAAAAGGCAAAGTAACGAGAAACAAAGCAAGACTCGTGGCTAAAGGATACACGCAAGAAGAAGGGATAGACTATGATGAGGCTTACGCTCCAGTAGCAAGGTTAGAAGCAATCAGATTACTACTTGTTTTTGCTTGCTATAAGAATTTCAGGTTGTTTCAAATGGATGTCAAAAACGCATTCCTGAATGGATTTATTCAAGAAGAAGTCTACGTGGAACAACCTCCTGGATTTGAAGATTCAAAGAAACCAGACTCGTGTTCGGATCGAAGAAAGCTTTATATGGATTGAAACAAGCTCCTCGAGCTTGGTATGAAAGGCTAAGTAATTTCTTAATTCATAGTGGCTTTTCTAAAGGAAAGGTAGACACTACTTTGTTCATTAAAAAGGAAGGTAAAAGCTTTCTACTTGTTCAGATTTATGTTGATGACATCATATTCGGATCATCTAATGAGACTTTGTGCAAGAAATTTTCTAAGTCTATGCAGGATGAATTCGAGATGAGCATGATGGGTGAACTATCCTTTTTCATTGGTCTACAAGTCAAACAACTAAAGGAGGGAATATTCATTCATCAAGAGAAATATGCAAAAGAACTTGTTAAAAAATTCGGTCTGGAAAATTGCAAAAAGACTGACATACCGATGTCAAGTTCCTTGAAGATAGACAAAGATGAAGCAGGGAAGAAAATTGACCAAAAGTTATATAGGAGTATCATTGGTTCACTTATTTATCTTACTGCATCCACACCTGATATATTATTTAGTGTTTGCATATGTGCTAGGTTTCAATCTGATCCTAGAGAATCTCACTTAAGTGCTGTTAAACATATTATTAAATATGTTGCTACTATTGCTAAGATTGGTCTTTGGTATCCCAAAGAAGGAGACTTTACACTTCTTGGCTATTCAGACGCAGATCTTGCAGGGTGTAGAGTTGAAAGAAAAAGCACTTCGGTACTTGTCAATTGCTTGGAAACGGGGGCAGTATCTTGGTTTTCAAGGAAACAAAGTACTGTGACTCTTTCAACGGCTGAAGCAGAATACGTAACCCTTGGAAGTTGCTGTTCTCAAATATTGTGGATAAAACAACAACTTCAAGACTTTGGCATTGAAGACTCTTGCACAGAAATAAGATGTGACAACACCAAGTGCAATCAATCTTACAAAGAATCCTATCCTACATTCAAGAGCAAAACATATTGAGATTCGACATCACTTTATAAGAGATCATGTTCAGAACAAAGAGGTCTTGATACAATTCATAGACTCAAAGAATCAACTGGCAGACATCTTCACAAAGCCACTTGAGAAAAGCTTGTTTGAGTCTATTCGCTCAAGACTCAATATTTTATCTCTTGAAGAATGCTGAAGCTCAGACTCGGTAACTAAAGTCCGACGAGCATCGACTCAAAGGTTAAAGGCGAGAATACGAATCGACACGATTTGTAAGTTCATTTACTTAAACTGTCTTATTGATAAGGTAAGATTATCTGTCTATTTTAAGGCGGTTATATTCAAAGAGAGTGGTTATTGATTTATTAAGGCAGTTATTTTTCAAAAATGAAATTTTAAGATTTCCAAAATATACGACGCTTGGTTTATCCCCTGTACCTATTATCTTTTATACACCTCTTCTCCTTCGTTTTCACTTTACCCAGAAACCCTAGATCAAAAACTTTTCACTGCTCTGTATTTTTTCTCTCCAAAACTTCTTCGTTTCAAAATTCTCAACTTTCTTGCGACACAAGTGAGAAAGCTTCTCCAAAGAAAGCACAATGTCGTATCAAAGGAAGTCATCCAGAATAGCAAACAGGGGACCACAGGGATCCGGTGAGGGGCCTACGCACTTTGATCTCATGAAGAAAGTGACTTTCCCTGCGAGCAAACTCCTCAACGATCTCAACAGCGGTCATCCCCAACTAGACCGCAAGGGCATGGCCCTCAAGATGCAGAAACGGTTTATGAAGATATCGAACCAATAAGAACTCTTAAGCCTGCCTTTGTTTACAAGCTTTACTCTGTATTAAAGGAAGGTGGTTCTGCTATGATTTTGTGGATGAGTTTCTAAAAGAGAAGGGTTATAGAAACGAGACGCACTTTACTGTCATGGAAAGGTCTGGAGTTGTGCCTGAGAGAACGGTTGCAAAAGCATTTGCAAATTTCCCTAGTGACCCTAGGTTTGGTAGTATGAATCAGCCTGAGGGAAAGGATGATGATGAAAAGATGTTCATACACTTTAAACCATGGATGGGTGTGGCTGCGAACCTTCGAGGGAAGAAGGATGAACTGTTCCGCTCAGACGGACATAGAAAGAAGTATGAAAAATTGCTGAAGCGTGGGGTGATGAACCCACGGACTGTGGATTTTGATTTTCTGGACTTGTTGAGCATAAATCTGCGAGAGAAATTTGAAAAACTCCAACTTTATCAGTTCTGCACAGACTGTGACACGGCACATTCTGAATTAACGGCGTATTTCTACTCCAATCTCAGTTTCATTGATGCAAACAGCTTTACTTTCAGCGTGAGGGATAAAGAGTATGTCGTTGATAAGGACATTTTGGCTGATGTGCTTGGTGTGGAAAGATGGGCTTTCCAATCAATCAGTGTATCTTTAAGCCATGCTACTCTTGAACTAGCAAGGGACAAATTGCAGAAGGTCGACTCTCCTACTCCAGAATGAATGCAACAAATACTTTGCTGCACAAGATTGTGATCAACTGTCTGAGACCCAAATCGACATCTAAGACAGATGTATAAATTTCTGAAGCTAAGTTGATGTTTGCCATCAAGACTGGTCTAAACTTCTCTTTGCCGCATACCATCATATTTCACATGTACAGATGCATGGCAAAGGACAAAGGAAAACTTCCTTATGCTGCTCTCATTACTCGTCTCTTCAGACATCTGAACATTCAACCTCCTCATATTCTCACAGTGAAGACTATTGATAAAATGGTCATCGGGCTGAGGATGATTACCAAGATGCGTGTGGCATCCTAGAAATTAAGGGCATGTCCTAAGGTGCCCTAGAGCTTTTTAAATAGGTAATGAATTTACCTATTTGGTTGTGTTTTAACTTTAGTTCTCTCTTAAGGCCTTGTGCCTTGTGCCTTGTTTGTTTTTAATTTAAATTGAGCTATGAGTTAATTATTAAAGATAAGGTTTTATGTTGCCATGCTTGTTATGAATTGTTTGTTATAGATTTAATATTATAGAATCTTAATTAGGTGAAATTAATTGTTTGTTTTAATTAATTTAGAAAAAGGGAGTGGATTGGGCCTTAGGCCCAATAGCATGGACTTAGGCCCATGGTTGGAGGGCCTAAGGGTGGGCCGTGTGGGCCAAGCCCATGAGGCCCAATGGGCCTTGTGTGGCCGTGCGAAGGGGAGTGAGGGGGAGGGTTTGCATGCCCCTCCCCAAGTGTCTAGTGTGTATGCCACTTGGCATACATGCTTAGGGTCTTCTTAGAAATGATTAGGGAGAAGAAGAAAAGAGGAAAGAAAGGGAGAGGAGGAGAGAGAGAGTACCGTGCGAGAGAAAGGAAAGAGAGGGAGAGAAAGAGAGAAAGAGAGGAAGAGAGAAAGGAGAAGGAGGAAGGAGGGTGTCGCGCGAGAGGAGAGGGAGAGGGAACCGCCGTCCGCCGCCGCACGCCGCCGTCCGCCGCCGTCCCCGTGTGTTTTCTTGGCTAGAGGCAAGTTAGGATCCATCCCCTTTCCTTGCTTGTGTGTTTGCATGTTGGATTTTGTTAGTTTAAAGCTACGAAGATGGAGTGAGAATGCTTGAATGTTGAGAGTGAGTGCTGTTTTCGCATGAACCAGTGAGGTCAGTAACTTGTGAGGTCTTGCATGTGTGTTTGGAGTTCGATTTTGGCTTGGATATCTTCATGAAAGTTGTAGCTAACATCTTGAACTATAACATACTGAAATTTCGTGAAAAATGATGGAGATTTGAGGGGTCTAAACCTCATATTTCGGAGACCCCAGATCTGGAACTGTTTTTCTGACCTTGAGGTGAGTTCGTGGTTTGCATGTTGGTTTTTACTAAGAATCTCTCTTCGACTTCTTCATGAAACTTGTAGATCACATCTTAAGGATGAACATACTCAAATTTGAAGCAAAAATAACAAGTGTAGGCTAGGTAACCAACCTGACCTTGAAGACGATGAAACTGGAGTTGCGATGTGGGTGACCAGAGACTTTGTGGGACCATTTGAAGGTTTTCCTTTGGTAGTTTGGCTTAAGTCTCTTCACGAAAGTTGTAGAGGATACTTAGGAGTATAACATATCCAAAAATCAGAGAAAACGAAGAAATGTAAGTAGGTCAGATCTGCATATTTCGGACATAGTGTTCTGTGTATTTCGGTGATTGAACCAGGAGCTTCGTGGATCTGTAGAAAATTATCTAAAAGGAATTTGACTTAGTTTCCTTGATGAAAAGTATAGTATAATGTCTTAACTACATCCTGATAAAATTTTATAATTTTCTGAGGTCATATGAGTATTTTAATCGACTTACCAAGAAAATTGTACGTTCTGCCCTTATCCGAAAACGTGCATGGAAATGGTGGAAAAGTGGTTTACTATGTGGAAATTGTTTTGCCATGTGTATTCTGCATATTTTTCCATTTTATTACATTTGGATATTATATGCCTTAATTTCATGATTTTAGGATTTATGTGATTATTTAATTAAATTCAATTTGGAATAAATTGGATTTTAATATAAATTCAAAATGCATGTGGTAAGTAAAAATCCCACAAGGATTTAATCTATGTTAGCAATTGCACCTATTGCATGTATGTGTAGATGCTTAATTTATGCATGCACAAGTACTAAGGTAATCCTGTTTTGTAATGACATCATGTGCATGATAAATTGAAAAGTAATTGGCAATGTGATCCATGGTAATGGTTGGAGGGGGAAGCGTTGGCCGGAATGTATAGAGAGATACATGGCCGGATACCCCGGGAGTGTCGGGATGCCCGGAATGAGATGGGTGCCGGAAGCCTCGGAGGTCTTTGCCCGAGGGGATACCTCGTGATGCCAGTTGGGATGCGAGATGCCTGGAGCGTTGGGGTTGCCGGATGTTCGGTGGCCATGATTGGCATAATTCCGGAAGGTTTTTCTCGTGAGACCCGAGTGAGGGTGCGAGTGTATAATATGGGATGGATGATCCCGAGGAAGGAAGATGTGATGATGACATGCATGATATGACATGATATGACATGATATGACATGGTGATGACATGTGTATGCATGATATGACATGGTGATGACATGTGTATACATGATATGACATGATATGACATGTGTATACATGATATGACATGATATGACATGGTGATGACATGTGTATGCATGATATGACATGGTGATGACATGTGTATACATGATATGACATGATATGACATGGTAATGACATGTGTATGTATGATATGACATGGTGATGACATGTGTATACATGATGTGACATGAAAATACGATGATATGTATGAATTATATGATATGATGATGTATGTTGGCATGTGCCCGGCTTTGAAGTAAGTATATTGGATTGCATATGTGGCATGTATAATGTGATTGTTTAAATGCATCGATTGGTGTTTGGTTTCCTTTTCTTGTTGAGTGGTTGTACTCACCCCTTCGGGGACCTAACATTTCAGATTAGTGCGATGCCTCTCCCTGTTGTTTCACGGGGAGTGTTCTACGGCCTACCATCTGATGTGGAGGTCGAAGTGACCGAGATCGATGTCCCACCCGCCGGGACTAACCTTTTTGCGTGTTCGCGCGATCACATCGTATGACGTGGGCTTATCTCGGGAGGCCCAGTCATCCAGAGTACATCTCTGTCCACATCCGCCGCAACGGTGTGATGATGGGGATGCTACCACCTCCACCGCCCGACGCACCGGGTTGGGTGTGACGACCGCACACGTGGAGTGGGGGTTAGCAACTTTTGGATGGCCGCCACTAGTAAATCGAAGGGAGATCGTTACACGTCGCACTCTTAGGGTCGTGTGTCTCTTTTTGAGGAGTGAAGGCCGAGCATAGATGAGTCTTGGCCTATCCTTTTGTACCGACTGTGTAGCCCTTCGTAATTATAAGTGTAAATAAAAGTGGTTCGGCCTCGTGCTTGCATTAAATCAAAGATAGTCGGTGTGTATTGTGTTGGCGTGAGGGAAGCGAAGTGTTGGTGAGAACTGCCTCTTAATTTCCGCTGAGCTGCGCAAAATCTTTAAAACCTTTTTAAAGGAAAAGAAAAGAAAAGAAAAAAAAAAATTTACGCCTAAGCGTGGGCTTGTATTTTCAAATTCTTTCTATCGCGTAGTCGTAGTAGAATTTTCTGTGGCGACCCTTGCGGGTGTCGGGGGTGCCACAGCGGGTGGTATCAGAGCATAAGGTTTATGCTTGGAGTGATAAGGAGACCTCATTTAGAAAAAAATGAGGGAAGTTTTGACAATGCACACCATAGGATAATTGAATAACGGGTGATGAGTATTCTCCCGTAGATCCTTAGTAGTTGTTTTAGGTTGCTAGTAACATGTGTATGTTACTTTAGTAGTGGAGGCAGCGAGTCTCAGATTGTTCCTGAGGCAAATGCTTGGAACTGCAGGAAAGCTATGGTACGGTTTGGAAGTCAACGTTCACGAGAGGGCTGAAGCCTCTCGCTCCAAGGGCTGAACCCCGAATGGAGGATATCCCGCAAGCATTGGCCAACATTGGAAATCTGATGGAAAGACGGGCGCAACAACAACTGGAGCTGAACGCCGTGCTCGGGGACTTGTGGAACAGTTTTGAAGCTGAAGCCACCCAAGTTCGGTGGCATGGGAAGTCCCGAGGAGGCGGAGCATTGGATTGATGGTATGGAGAGAATTTTCCGGTTGTTGGAATGCACCGATGCGGAGAAAATAACTTTAGCGAGTACCATTTGGAGGGAAATGCAAAGTTTTGGTGGAGAGCTTCGAGGGATACGATCTTTCCACCAGGTATTGATATAACCGGGATGAGTTTGTCGGGGCTTTCAATAGAAAGCATTTCTCTCGACCGTGCAAAGGACAAGAAGATCACAGAATTTGTTCAGCTAGAACAAAAGGAACTGACAGTGGACCAGTATGAGGCTAGATTTTCTGAATTATCTAGATATGCTCCTAGACTGATTGAGGATCAGGAGGAGAAAGCCAAGAGATTTTTGAAAGGGTTGAGAACTGATATTAGAAAGCAATTGGTGCCTTTGAACATGAGAGATTACCATGAAGTCTATGAAAGGGCACAGTTGGTGGAGCGGAGCCGATAAGAGAGCGGTTCGAGTTTAAGAAACCGTGGGTTTCGATGATGTGAGAAAGGGTAAGAGACCCTATTCTGGTCAAAGTCAAACTTGGGATGCTAGGAAGAAAAGTAATTTTGGAAACTTTGGGGGAGCAAGGAGTGGTCCGAATATAGGGAAAGCACCCTATCGGCCTAATGTTTGTCAAAGGTGTAATGGAAGGCATGGCTCGGGACCTTGTATCTTGGGCAGCCAAAGTGCTTTGGTTGTGGACAAGTGGGCCATCTTAGGAGAAGTTGCCCACGAGAAAGGTCGCAGGTGAGTGCTGGCTCAGTGCGACAGGGATATCAGAGTGCTGTCAAGACAAATTCCCAAGGAAATTCTCGGAGACCACCAGCTCAAGGAAGAGTGTATGCGGTCACTCAAGAGGAAGCGAGAGCTTCCAACAACGTCATCTCAGGTACAATCTACATAAATGGCAAGAAGGCTTATGCATTGTTTGATACAGGTGCCACGCATTCGTTTGTGTCTGACAGATATAGATTGCTGTGTAAACTTGAAACGACTTTTCTTGGGATTCCTCTTTGTGTTTCTACGCCTTTAAAGGATGCAGTGCTGTCTACGTTGGTGTGTGAGAATTGTAAGATAACTGTAGGAGGAAGGGACACAGAAATAGACTTAGTTGTGATGGCCATGTATGACTTTGATGTTATCCTAGGAATGAATTGGCTTTGTAAGTATCAGGCTAGAATGGATTGTTACAGAAGAGTAATCCAATTCGCTTTACCCGACCAGTCCAGTTGTGAATTTTTAGGTGGTCAGACCCACCTATCAGTAGCACTTATTTCTGCAGTAGAGGCTAATGTGTTGCTTGGCAAGGGATGTCAAGGGTACATAGCAATGGTTAAAGATTATACCAAGGAAGAACTAAAACTTGATGATATTGGTGTAGTAAATGAGTTTCCAGATGTATTTCCTGAAGAATTGCCTGGATTACCTCCAGAAAGAGAAGTTGAGTTTGAAATAGAACTAATGCCTGGAACAGGACCAATATCAAAAGCCCCATACAGAATGGCCTTAGTGGAATTAAAGGAATTGAAAGTACAATTACAAGAGTTGCTTGACAAAGGATTCATTAGACCAAGTGCTTCACCCTGGGGTGCACCAGTTCTATTTGTGAAAAGAAGGATGGATCAATGCGTTTATGCATTGACTATAGGCAATTAAATCAAGTGACCGTTAAGAACAAGTACCCTCTCGCCTAGAATCGATGATCTGTTTGACCAACTTCAAGGAAGTTCGGTTTTCTCTAAGATTGACTTAAGATCGGGATACCATCGCTGAGAATTAAGAAGGAAGATATTCCTAAGATCGCATTTAGGACTCGTTATGGACATTACGAGTTCCTTGTTATGCCTTTTGGATTGACAAATGCACCTGCAGCGTTCATGGATCTAATGAACAGAGTATTTAAGTTCTATTTGGATCAGTTTGTGATTGTTTTTATCGATGATATCTTGGTGTATTCGAAAGGACCAAAAGAACATGAGCAACACTTGAGGATAGTTTTGCAAACTTTGAGGAACCATCGGTTATATGCCAAATTCAGCAAGTGTGAATTTTGGTTGGATCAGATAGCATTTTTAGGACATGTGGTGTCAGGAGGAGGAATTGCAGTGGATCCGTCAAAAGTGGAAATGGTAATAAATTGGCTGAGACCAACCACACCTACCGAGATACGAAGTTTCTTAGGATTGGCCGGTTATTACCGAAGGTTCATTGAAGGATTTTCCAAATTGGCAGGACCGTTAACTAAGTTAACTCGGAAGAATGCAAAATATGAATGGAGTGAGGATTGTGAAAGGAGCTTTCAAGAGCTGAAAAGGAAGTTAACCACAGCTCCAGTTTTAACCATACCCTCCGGACCGGATGGTTTTACAGTATATAGTGATGCATCTCATAAAGGACTGGGATGTGTTTTGATGCAACATGGCAAGGTCATAGCCTACGCATCTAGGCAACTGAAACCCCATGAGTTAAATTACCCCACACATGATTTGGAATTGGCAGCTATAGTGTTTGCCTTGAAGATATGGAGGCATTACCTATATGGGGAAAAGTTTGAAATTTTTACAGACCATAAGAGCTTGAAATATCTATTCTCGCAAAAAGAGTTGAACATGAGACAAAGAAGGTGGATGGAATTGTTAAAAGATTATGATTGTGAGATACGATATCATCCGGGAAGGCGAATAGGGTAGCGAGATGCCCTTAGCCGTAAGTCAGCCATGGAAATGGCCAGTTTAAGAATAGCAGAGTGGAGTTTATTAAAGTCTGTAGCAGATTCAGAGTTTAAGTTGAAGGTGGATAATCTTACTGGTATGATTAAAGCCTTAAGGATTGAGCCAGAAATTATTCAGAGAATCAAGACCCTGCAAAAGTCTGATCCGGAGATTTTGAAAGTGAAGGAAGCAATGTCCCTAGGGAAAAGACCAGAGTTTCAAATTTCTGAAGATGGGACAATAAGATGTCAAGGACGACTTTGTGTACCCGATAACGAAGAAGTAAAGAAAGAGATTTTGTCAGAGGCACATAAGAGCAAGTATAGTATCCACCCAGGTAGTACGAAAATGTACAGAAATTTGCGTCAACAATTTTGGTGGAATGGTATGAAAATGGATACAGCCAAGTATGTTTCTCAATGTTTAACGTGCCAGCAAGTAAAAGCAGAACATCGTAAGCCAGCAGGACTTTTGAGACCGTTAGATATACCAGAGTGGAAGTGGGAACATGTGACAATGGATTTTGTGCAAGGATTGCCGAGGACATCAAGTGGTCACGATTCAATTTGGGTAATAGTGGACCGTTTAACTAAGTCTGCCCATTTCTTAGCTGTTCGTGTGAACTATTCAATGAGTAGACTTGCTGAAATCTATGTAAGTCAGATAGTGCGTTTGCATGGTATCCCTGTATCAATCACCTCGGATAGAGACTCTAGATTTACTTCAAATTTTTGGAGAGGTTTGCAAAGTGCTTTGGGATCGAAACTTCAATTCAGTACAGCTTATCACCCTCAGACAGATGGACAAACAGAAAGAGTGATACAAACTCTAGAGGATATGCTGAGAGCCTGCATCATTGACTTTAAAGAAAGATGGGATGAGAACCTGCATTTGGTAGAATTTGCCTATAATAATAGCTTTCAGAAAAGTATAGGCATGGCCCCATATGAAGCATTATATGGGAGGAGGTGTAGAACCCCTATCTGTTGGGATGAAGTAGGTGAAAGGCGATTGACAGGACCTGAATTGGTACAAGATACCACTGAAGCTGTTGAGATTATTAGGAAAAGACTAAAGACAGCCCAGAGTAGACAAAAGGATTATACGGATAAGCGTAGGAGACCCTTGGAATTCGGAATAGGAGATCATGTGTTTCTTAAGGTATCTCCGTTAAAAGGAATATCTCGTTTTGGAGTGAAAGGAAAGTTGAGTCCTAGATTCGTTGGACCTTTTGAGATACTTGAGAGGATAGGAGAGGCAGCTTATCGATTGGCGCTACCTCCAAATTTGGGAAATTTGCATGATGTGTTTCATGTGTCTATGCTAAGAAAGTATCAGCCAGATCCCGGTCACATACTCGATCATGAAGCCATCAAAGTGGATGAGAAAGTGAGATATATCAAGTACTGTGCAAATTTTGGATCGGAAGGAACAAGTTCTCGGGAATAAGAAGATTCCCTTGGTTAAAGTATTGTGGCGACATCACGATATAGAGGAGGCCACTTGGGAAAGTGAAGATCAGATGAAGGAGAAGTACCCCTTCCTGTTTGAGGTCGTTAGTGACGTTTAATTTCGAGGACGAAATTCTCTAAGGAGGGGAGAGTTGTGGCATCCTAGAAATTAAGGGCATGTCCTAAGGTGCCCTAGAGCTTTTTAAATAGGTAATGAATTTACCTATTTGGTTGTGTTTTAACTTTAGTTCTCTCTTAAGGCCTTGTGCCTTGTGCCTTGTTTGTTTTTAATTTAAATTGAGCTATGAGTTAATTATTAAAGATAAGGTTTTATGTTGCCATGCTTGTTATGAATTGTTTGTTATAGATTTAATATTATAGAATCTTAATTAGGTGAAATTAATTGTTTGTTTTAATTAATTTAGAAAAGGGAGTGGATTGGGCCTTAGGCCCAATAGCATGGACTTAGGCCCATGGTTGGAGGGCCTAAGGGTGGGCCGTGTGGGCCAAGCCCATGAGGCCCAATGGGCCTTGTGTGGCCGTGCGAAGGGGAGTGAGGGGGAGGGTTTGCATGCCCCTCCCCAAGTGTCCTAGTGTGTATGCCACTTGGCATACATGCTTAGGGTCTTCTTAGAAATGATTAGGGAGAAGAAGAAAAGAGGAAAGAAAGGGAGAGGAGGAGAGAGAGAGTACCGTGCGAGAGAAAGGAAAGAGAGGGAGAGAAAGAGAGAAAGAGAGGAAGAGAGAAAGGAGAAGGAGGAAGGAGGGTGTCGCGCGAGAGGAGAGGGAGAGGGAACCGCCGTCCGCCGCCGCACGCCGCCGTCCGCCGCCGTCCCCGTGTGTTTTCTTGGCTAGAGGCAAGTTAGGATCCATCCCCTTTCCTTGCTTGTGTGTTTGCATGTTGGATTTTGTTAGTTTAAAGCTACGAAGATGGAGTGAGAATGCTTGAATGTTGAGAGTGAGTGCTGTTTTCGCATGAACCAGTGAGGTCAGTAACTTGTGAGGTCTTGCATGTGTGTTTGGAGTTCGATTTTGGCTTGGATATCTTCATGAAAGTTGTAGCTAACATCTTGAACTATAACATACTGAAATTTCGTGAAAAATGATGGAGATTTGAGGGGTCTAAACCTCATATTTCGGAGACCCCAGATCTGGAACTGTTTTTCTGACCTTGAGGTGAGTTCGTGGTTTGCATGTTGGTTTTTACTAAGAATCTCTCTTCGACTTCTTCATGAAACTTGTAGATCACATCTTAAGGATGAACATACTCAAATTTGAAGCAAAAATAACAAGTGTAGGCTAGGTAACCAACCTGACCTTGAAGACGATGAAACTGGAGTTGCGATGTGGGTGACCAGAGACTTTGTGGGACCATTTGAAGGTTTTCCTTTGGTAGTTTGGCTTAAGTCTCTTCACGAAAGTTGTAGAGGATACTTAGGAGTATAACATATCCAAAAATCAGAGAAAACGAAGAAATGTAAGTAGGTCAGATCTGCATATTTCGGACATAGTGTTCTGTGTATTTCGGTGATTGAACCAGGAGCTTCGTGGATCTGTAGAAAATTATCTAAAAGGAATTTGACTTAGTTTCCTTGATGAAAAGTATAGTATAATGTCTTAACTACATCCTGATAAAATTTTATAATTTTCTGAGGTCATATGAGTATTTTAATCGACTTACCAAGAAAATTGTACGTTCTGCCCTTATCCGAAAACGTGCATGGAAATGGTGGAAAAGTGGTTTACTATGTGGAAATTGTTTTGCCATGTGTATTCTGCATATTTTTCCATTTTATTACATTTGGATATTATATGCCTTAATTTCATGATTTTAGGATTTATGTGATTATTTAATTAAATTCAATTTGGAATAAATTGGATTTTAATATAAATTCAAAATGCATGTGGTAAGTAAAAATCCCACAAGGATTTAATCTATGTTAGCAATTGCACCTATTGCATGTATGTGTAGATGCTTAATTTATGCATGCACAAGTACTAAGGTAATCCTGTTTTGTAATGACATCATGTGCATGATAAATTGAAAAGTAATTGGCAATGTGATCCATGGTAATGGTTGGAGGGGGGAAGCGTTGGCCGGAATGTATAGAGAGATACATGGCCGGATACCCTGGGAGTGTCAGGATGCCCGGAATGAGATGGGTGCCGGAAGCCTCGGAGGTCTTTGCCCGAGGGGATACCTCGTGATGCCGTTGGGATGCGAGATGCCCGGAGCGTTGGGGTTGCCGGATGTTCGGTGGCCATGATTGGCATAATTCCGGAAGGTTTTTCTCGTGAGACCCGAGTGAGGGTGCGAGTGTATAATATGGGATGGATGATCCCGAGGAAGGAAGATGTGATGATGACATGCATGATATGACATGATATGACATGATATGACATGGTGATGACATGTGTATGCATGATATGACATGGTGATGACATGTGTATACATGATATGACATGATATGACATGTGTATACATGATATGACATGATATGACATGGTGATGACATGTGTATGCATGATATGACATGGTGATGACATGTGTATACATGATATGACATGATATGACATGGTAATGACATGTGTATGTATGATATGACATGGTGATGACATGTGTATACATGATGTGACATGAAAATACGATGATATGTATGAATTATATGATATGATGATGTATGTTGGCATGTGCCTGGCTTTGAAGTAAGTATATTGGATTGCATATGTGGCATGTATAATGTGATTGTTTAAATGCATCGATTGGTGTTTGGTTTCCTTTTCTTGTTGAGTGGTTGTACTCACCCCTTCGGGGACCTAACATTTCAGATTAGTGCGATGCCTCCCCGTTGTTTCACGGGGAGTGTTCTACGGCCTACCATCGATGTGGAGGTCGAAGTGACCGAGATCGATCGTCCCACCCCCGCCGGACTAACCTTTTTGCGTGTTCGCGCGATCACATCGTATGACGTGGGCTTATCTCGGGAGGCCCAGTCATCCAGAGTACATCTCTGTCCACATCCGCCGCAACGGTGTGATGATGGGGATGCTACCACCTCCACCGCCCGACGCACCGGGTTGGGTGTGACGACCTGCACACGTGGAGTGGGGGTTAGCAACTTTTTGGATGGCCGCCACTAGTAAATCGAAGGGAGATCGTTACACGTCGCACTCTTAGGGTCGTGTGTCTCTTTTTGAGGAGTGAAGGCCGAGCATAGATGAGTCTTGGCCTATCCTTTTGTACCGACCTGTGTAGCCCTTCGTAATTATAAGTGTAAATAAAAGTGGTTCGGCCTCGTGCTTGCATTAAATCAAAGATAGTCGGTGTGTATTGTGTTGGCGTGAGGGAAGTGAAGTGTTGGTGAGAACTGCCTCTTAATTTCCGCTGAGCTGCGCAAAATCCTTAAAACCTTTTTAAAGGAAAAGAAAAGAAAAGAAAAAAAAAATTTACGCCTAAGCGTGGGCTTGTATTTTCAAATTCTTTCTATCGCGTAGTCGTAGTAGAATTTTCTGTGGCGACCCTTGCGGGTGTCGGGGGTGCCACAATGCGTCTGAAAGAGCTTAGCAAGAAGCTGGAGCAATTCAAGGAAAAGACTCCTATCAAGCTCTGACTAGACTCATCAGCGGCCAAAAGGAAAGGGAAGGAACCTGTGGTTAGTTCTACTAAGAAGAGAAGGGCAATCATCCTAGAAGATGAAGATGATGAGGATGCTATACCCATCTCTACTCTTATTTCTCAATTTGCTGCATCTATTCCAACTATTCCAAAACATCAAATTGCAGAGAAAGAGAAAGAAAAAGAGGAAGAGAAAGAAGAAGAGAAAGAGGAAGAGAAAGAAGAAGAGAAGACAGAGGAAGAAAGAGAGGAAGAGGAAGAGAAAGAAGAAGAGAAGACAGAGGAAGAAAGAGAGGAAGAGGAAGAAGGAAAAGAAGAACAAGCAGATGAACCAGAATGAACAGATTCTCTAGCAGAAAAGGAGGATCTACCACAGCCTGTCACTAAGGACACTCCTCAGAAAGAAGAGTTCTTTTCTCCTCCAGAAGACATGGAAACAGGGGGAGATAAAGAAAGAGAACACACACCTCTTCTGCTGACTTTTAGAGAAGCGGATGCACAAACAGGTGTTAGTCGATCACCTCCTGATGCTGAGGATATTCATGCTGCACAATTTCCTGAAGGAGAGGCATCGTCTCCACACACTGAACTTCCTGCTGACATTCATACTGGCTTGACTCCACCATCAGACCGAGCTGAAACAAGCACTCAGACTGACAACTCGAGATTTTCAAAGGCTGCTTGAGATCATCTTGGAACTTAAAGGTCAAATTTATGCCATGGGATATGAATTTCAGACCTTGCAAAATGAAAATCATGCAATGTTCATCACTTTGCATGATCAGCTTAAAGATGTTCAGCGTCAGATTCAGGATACTGCAAAGGGCACTACTCTCACCCAAGTACAGGAAGATTTGAGGAAGTTGGAAGACACTGTCAAGTCTATGGAGGACTTTCAACTTGTTCGCATTCCTCGAGCTCCTTGATTTTTTAATGCTGACAAAAAGGGGGAGAAGACTTTGCAGATTTTCGAAGATTTTCTGTTCTCAAAACCAAACCAAATCTTATCTTTTTACATTATTTTTTGCTATCTTGACTTTGACTTGAGTTTTTAAACGTGTGCAGCTTTTGAATGTGTGCTCACTATGGCAATACTTTAAGCTTCGTAAATTAGATAGTACTGTCTGTTTATGACTAATGAGGTTTCGGTGAATGCATATCTGTGTACAGGGAAAGTCTGTATACATGATAACTTCTACTATCTTATTTAAACTTTTATGATGCTTGCTTAAGAATTGTATTGCAGTGCGATAATATTCAAATCTGCAAGAAAGTTTTGTCACCATCAAAAATGGGGAGATTGTTGGATGAAATCTCTTAAAGTATTTTGAAGTTGACAAAACATTTTTATCGATCTAGTCCGAGGACTTACGGACTCTATTGACAAAGTCTGAAGATCAAAGTCTGAAGCTAGCAAGACTCAAGACTTATATTTTAAAGTCTACTCACATGGACAGTTTCCAGGACGACATTTATTCTGATCTTATATGATCTTTATTCTAACGACTTGTGGATATCTTTCTACTGGATTCAGCACTAAACAATATTACTTACATATGGAATATGTTTAGATTCTCTAAAGATTTCGCAACTTATATTTGGAATGATCTACTTATGGAAACCGAGATCCTGATTGTATGGGCGAGCAGGATTGATGGGCTATCAACACTTACCTTAAAGAGCTTGAGATCTCTCTAATTGATTTTGTCCAACGGGTTGATTGGAAGAACTTCTTTGGAAGGTGCTAACGGTATTGAAGGCATGAAGAAGTATATAAGAGAGATGCTCTAGTTGTTGAAGGGTGCAGATAGAAGAATTCCAAAGTCTGAATCTCCTTTTCTATTTTGCGATATCATTCTTTGAGCATTACATGTAATCAAAAGAGAGATCATATTGTAGTGAGACCTTGAGGAAGTGTAGTAGAGTAATCTACACTGTGGACTCAAGAGCGTGGACTGTAATCACTCTTATTGATTATTAGTGAAATCCAGCCAGAAGGGTTGTCCGTGCGGGAGAGTGGACGTAGGCTTGATCTAAGCCGAACCACTATAAATCTGGAGTCTTTATTCTCTATCCATAATCCTTTATATCGTCAACTGTTTTCATTTGCTCCAATTGTTGGTTTTAAGTTACTTATATCTCATTTGGTTTAATTTATTAAAATCGCTTTAAACACCTATTCACCTCCCTCTAGGTGCTAATTTTAGTCCTAACAATCTCTACCTCTACCTTTACCCCTTCCTCTGAAATTGTTGGAATGAGTATTAGTAGAAGCCTTCAATGCTTGCTCCTCTATTATTGAACTTCTGTTCATCTTCTGTTCATGGACCAATAAGGAGCTTTGCAATTCGTCAAGAGAGAGCACATCTATGTTTTTTGACTCTTCAATTGAGCAAATAACATAATTAAACTTTGGTGTCAAGGAACGCAAAATCTTCTCCACAATGGTGACATTGTCCATCTTCTCGCCATGGAATCACATCTTGTTGCTAATCTCCATTGTTCTGGCACAATAACTAGTGACAGATTCTCCATCCTTCATCGCTAGTGTCTCAAAATCTCTTTTCAAGGCTCGAAGATGTGCACGCTTCACCCTAACAGAGCCTTGATATTTCTTCTTCATAGAATCTCAAATATCCTTGGAAGTTTCTTTGCAAAAAATAGACTCCAAGATGGGACGATCAATAGCCTGAAAAAAATAATTTTTTTGCCTTCAAGTCCTTCAACTTTCTAACTTCCAATTTTATTTTATTTTATTATATATATCTTTTTGGAGATCTGTTAAAACCGTGTTTGCTAGTTGTCACGCCTCGAACCCCGAGCGCGTACCCATCCCTCTATGGTCGATAAAATTTTGCGACTTCCCAGGACTAGTCGCCGACCCTTTTTCTTTATTGCACATGCAAAAGTGAAAAAGAATCCCCCGACAGTAACCATCTTGGGATAGAAAAGCAGAATAATAATTTCATAAACAAACAACCATGCCTTTATAAACATATGCCGAGTCAAGTACAAGAGTCTATGGTCAAAAGACTACAAAAGACTATTCTCCAAAAAGAAGCGGTCCTATCCGACCCATACTTCAGATCACCTCCTCTCTACTCCAGGTCCTCCACTCGATGACCTTGAAAGTAGTTATACAATAACCAGTGAGACAATGTCTCAGCAAGTCTATGCTCTAAACTTCGCCTAGGAGGGGAAGACGTTAAGAAGCGTCCTAAGCACGCAATCACACAATCAATGAGACTTACCTTGTCTCAGTTCCACCCTGCAGGTCAGTACAGTTCATATCACAGATCAGAGCATCACTCAAGCTCAATTAATTGGAACACAATTCTCAATTCAACATGCGTTCCTAATTTTGATCTCGGCATATAGCACGACCTACTCTCTGTTCGGCGATCTTCTGGCATTGCCAGACATCTTCTCACCCCATTAAGCACGGAATGTCACTACGTCGACGGCTTTCCCAAAGGAGCATATCGTCCAGAATCTATCGCGACCGGCTTCCCTTTGTTAAGGGGTATCCCAAATAGGGATAACGTCCAGCTCAACAGCCCAGGACGATTTCTCTTAATCATCACACGATCACTCAAATATGGCCCAGGACACCGTGCATTACACTCAAATGCTTCAATTAAAATGGTGAACCTGGCCTTTTTCTTCGTATTAGAAATACGCATGAAAATAGTTGTGTGTGGGTACACGGTCAACTCTACCTAAAAAAAATTACATTCTTCCTTTTTAAAATCTCACTATTTTATATAGTATATAAAACCATTTTCGGTGTTAAAATCCGACACTCGGGATTTTCTGAATAAATATTGGAAATCCACAATTTTTGGAATTAAATACCAAAAATCCAATCATCATTCAATTTGCATAATTTAACACTCAATTGCAGAAATTAACCACACCATTGCAATCGGCACGAAATTCCGATCATCGGCTATCCCGGCCTAATTTCCGGAAAAATAATTAATAAATAATTAATTTCGAAAATTGATTAATTAATTCAATTTAATTTCTAAAAATACTAACCTAGGCCAAAATTATTAAATTAAATACCAATACGGACCTGGAAAATTTCTGAACCCTTCTAGATAAATAATACAATTTAATTAGGCTTAGCTAAACCATGCTAACCACCGAACATGCTCAATTAAATAATTAAATCACTAATTTAATCTAACTAACCACCTAATTCCTAATTAAATAAATCTAAACACACATTAGCATTATTAGCCTACTAAGAAGAGTTTAGAGTATAAACTTACCGGTTAATTGTGGAAATCGGTTCACCGCGACGACGGCGCAACATCAGCAGACACTTGGGCTGGGCCCAATAGACCTTGAAAGCCCACAGCAAGAAGCTGGGATTGGCTGAATCGCGGGCTTCAAGTATGGGTTGAATTGGACTGCTGAAATTGGGCCTACTAAATATGAGGGCTAACTTTGGAGATGGGCCGAACTAATCCAACTAACGGGCTAACTTGCATGGGCTCTGCCGGGCTAAATTCTGCTGGCTTCAAATGGGCTGAGCTTGATGGACTTTGCTGGGCTCAATTCTTGGGCTGAAACTATTGGGCTTCACGAGCTCGTTGGCTGAGATGGACCGAAATCTGGGCTGGATTGCCGAGCTTCGCTGGACAATTGCGAGCTGCTGGAGAAGACCACGTAGGATGGAGCAACTTCGCTGGGTCTTCAAGCTGCTTCGTTGATGGCTGAAATCGAGGACGCAGAACCGGACGAACCCGAAGCAACAAGATGGAGTAGACAGCTTCGGTGGGAAAATAAAGATGCGTGGACGTGGAGAGATGGACGGTCGTGGCAACGAAAGGAAGGAGGAGACGCTGGTAGCTGCTTCGGACGGGTGGCTTCTGCTTCGGTCAACAATCCGGCTGGAATTCACGGCTGGCTTCGTGCGTCGTTGCAGACCTTCGTTGGAAGAGTGGACGGCTCGAAGAAATTGAGGTAGCAAAGGAACAAGCGGAGTCAACAAACCGCTTTTGATGGATGATGGTATTGACTCATTAAGTGGGGCTGTTCGGTGCGTGAGATGGGCAGAAGTTGGTGGTCTTGCATATCAAAAGAAAAAGGGAAAAAAAATGAAAGCAAAGCTGAAACTAATGGAGATATTTAAAGGAGAAGAAAGCAAATTGTTGACACCTAAATTTTGGCGACCTGTTTAATCATTTATCGCATAAAAATTTAGGAATTGATTTTAACCCCTAAAAAAAAAAATAGAATTAAAATCGCATAGCATATAATTTTAGTTGCATTTATCTATTTGTTTATCACTTTTGCATTTGATCGGCGGATGATGAGCTTCAATTTTAAAAGTTGGCACTTCGAAATATTTTGGAGAAGATTTATACTCGGTGAATCTTTCGTCATTCAGTGAGGACAAACATAGGAAGGAGATATTGCGAGCTCATCTTTGCAAGGTTCGGAATCTAGGAAAATTTTATTATAATCTTCAATTTTTGGGCCGGTATTTGGGTTAAAGAAATAAAATCGGTGGAGAATATCCGTATTGCATGGCCCTATGTGAAAGATACGAGCATATGCACAAAGGAAATTCGAAAAATCAGCATGAAGGGAATGTTGGGCACGTTCTGTACTGCGGGCACACGGATTTGCAAAAAGATATATCCCTGCAGAGAAGGCATTCGGTCAATGAGGAAAAGAAAAGGAAATAGAATATACAGAAGAAAACGAAATATGCTTTCTTTCCATGATGAGTTCGGACCATCTCCCTATAAAAGGGACCTTTCGCAGACATACGAAAAAAAATTCTTTCGGGGGGGGGCGCGGGATTCCGAATTATACAGAGAACACACGAGAGAGAGAGTTGCGATTTTCTTCCTTGAGAGTGAGTCTTCGTAGCCGCGATTGGGGTCTACCAGCTTCACAATTCAGCGTTGCTAAGGCTGCTGTTGACTTTTACTGGCGTCGCCCTGCATTGATCCGAGTGGTGCCGAGACTCATCCTTTTGAGCCATCATCTCCAGATGCATCTATGACGCTGAAGCTTCTGTCCGGACGTTGTTGCTGATTTTGTTGCGACGTTGAGGCCATGCATGTCACATCTTCTCCCTACCTCATTGACCAATGAAGTCCGACGAGTCAATCCTTGCGAAGCCAACATCTCTCGCATTCGTGACGCAAGTTGGGCTAGCGTACAAGTAGCAAGCAACGGTCGCTATTCGCATCTTGCAGTCTGTGACGCCCCGGCTACTGTTCAGAACCGTTCCTTAGTCGAAGCAACCACCACAGCAAGTTGTCCTTGCGCCATCACATCGAGCCTCTATCGTGATTCACGAGCCGCCGTTCGAAGGTCAAATTTGGAAGCAAATATTTGGGATAGGTAAGAATTCTGTCCATGTTAATTTCCGAAAATTTTGTTTCCTTATTTGATATACTCATCGGTGCACGTGATGGAAATTCCCAATATACCATAATATTCGCAACACGATTAGCCTTTTAAAATTGGGAAATCTTCCTAATTTCGCAACGTACATATGATTGACGGTCCGATTTCACGCTCGAGATACGATTCGTGATTTTATTTAAAAATTGGCCAATCCGATCTCATGCGCGAGATACGATTCGTCAATTTATTTCCCAAAATTAAATGAACATGGATGATATCTTGCTTGATTTGGTGCCGTGTTGTTCTTGATGCCTTATTTGTTTAGATTAGATGCATGTTATGATGTTACTTGTTTTAGGTTATTTTGCATGTTTAGAATAGGAAATTTATTTATTTCGAATTTCTTAAATAAAAAATACCAAAAACCTAAATTTAGGATGTTAGATTTCTGTTTCACTAGTTTAAATGGCATGTTTAATTATTTCGCAATTATTAATTTCGAAAATTTTAAAAAACAAAAACAAAAAAATCATCATGCATAAATCATATAGGATTAGGGCATCTTTTGCACGATATTGCATATTAGGGTAAGATTGCATGTTTAATTTTACTTCCTAATTAATTTTAAGTTTAGATAGGTTTTTTTTTTAATTATTATTTCTATTTATAGATTGCATTCTAGGATTATTTGGGTTAAGATAATATTTTAGTTTAAATTAGGATTTAGTTTAACCTAATTCCTAATATAAATTGAATAGGATTTTAATCTAGCTAGATAATTTTCACATTTTGTTTTAATTCCGAATTTCATAAAAAAATACAAAAATACCTTAGGCTAAATTAGTTTTTCTTTAGGATAGGTTGCAATCATTTTTAGGAAAGAGAAAAAATAAAAAATAAAATGTCATGAACATGTCATTTACGATTAGATTAATTGAAATGCAAGTCATTTAGTTCTTTCTTAAGCCCATTTAATTAGAAATTGCCTGTCAATAAAATTAGGTCATTTAGATTGCATCTAATTATTGCATTTCTTTAGAATTTACTCTATTCATGTCATATAATTTAGATCATATTACATGTCATTAGAATTAGGTCATTTAGTTAATATTGCATTGCATATTACATGATCGTCATCAATTAAGTAAAAATAAAAAAAAAATGAAATTGCGTGTTAATTAGAAACCATATCTAGGGTTGTTGATGTGGATTTTAATTTAACATTGCAGATGCTTTCGTTGCTTTGAGGTAAGTTTGCGATTTATTTATTGTTTATCTGGGTGTTAAATTGGTGGATTGCGCACCCGCATGATTGCCTCACATGTTAGGAAATTAGATTTAAAATCAATTTAAGCTGCCTGCAAAAGCATTTTTGAAAATAAAAGAATGGTACCGAAAGGGCATTAGAGAAATCTAGTGTAACCAAATCCCCGTACCCATAGTCTCTGGTTCGTAGGAGTAAAGTAAAACTTCAATTACTTTACTTGGGTTTCTAATTGACCCACCAAAAAATAGATTAGTGGCGACTCCTAAATAAAAATCATTTGCATGTTAAAAACTTGAACTTAAGTCGCGAATTGGTATGGGCTTGGGAGAGCCCGAGCTAAGTCTAGGCTTAGTAATTCATTAGCCAAACCCTAGTTGGTTTATACCCGAAAAATTGGTCGCGACACAAATGAAAGCAAAGAAGGCAGAGGCGGCTGGTCTTTGGCTGAAGCGAAATTCCCACAAGGAAGATGAAGGCCAGCTGGTTTTCTTCAACCAAAGGATTGGAACAAGCTTAAAAGTCCACAAACACTATCCCTTGCATTAACTTCATGTCCCCTAATACTTTCCCACTTATAATTCCTCTAAATTAACCAAATGGAAGCCAAATTTCCAGCTCTAAAATTGGCATACAAATTCATAAATTTCAGCTCCAAGTTCTTCACGAAAGTTCCCAAATCGACGTCCAATTTCCGTGAAGAAAAATCTCAAATAATTTTCTATAATTCCCTCACACTCAAAGGCTCGGCTCGGAAGTCAAAACTTGCTTAAATTCGACCCGTACGAATTTCCATTAATTTTCCGTGGCATCCGAAATGGTTTTCCGTAAAAATTTCGGAATCTCCGAAAAATCTTCAGAGGATAAGTCGACGTTCCTAAAATAGCTCGTGACACTACAAAACTTTCAATTTCTGAAATCGGGTTCAAATTCACGGTTAATTTCAATCCGGCACGCTTTTAGCGTGACCTAGTCTACCGGGTAGTTTTTAGGAATTTTGGGTGCAATTGACCGGTGATCGATTTATCTCGAGTCACATAGTACATCTTCGACACATTAGCGACTCTCGGTTGTCGTGAAAATCTCGAGATTTCAAATACGGGCACCAGGTATCAAAATGATAGAAAAATCGGTCTAGTGGTGATCGACGAGTATTTTGCAATCAGGTGGAATCACCCACACTCTGATCACATATCTCAGTCGAATCGATTTATCTCCGATCTCTAATCGACTTCGACAGTGCTGTAATGATCTCGGCAAACGGACACACGGTCGAGCAGTCGATTCTTGGTCGGATTCTTAAGTCCATTGCATTTAGATCCCTTAATTGCTTCCCCAGATAGACCAGTTATCTCATGAGTGGCCAACTCAGAGAATAGTACTATAGACGCGTCGGCGAAAAGCCCGATTTATTTAATCGAAAACAACTTAGAAAATTCAAGCTGTCATACTAGTGGCTCTTGAATTCCAGATTCGACAACCGACTAATACTCCTTTGACCGTAAAAAATTCTCCATCAGCATGCTCCAGTGGTCATAGTGACCATCAAAGCGTGGAATTGCTAGTTGAACAAAATTGTCGGTGGCCATTGGAAATATTGTTGCTGCAATTATCTCATGAAAGTATCTCACACCTCTAAATCTTATTTATCTTTTTAAAAAACTCTCTCATGCTTTTCTCAGGCTCTGATACCACTGTTAGATTGCTAAAGAGAGGAGAGATGAGGCTGAAACTTTCTCTTTTTTCTTTAGAAGAACGAAGTCTTTTACAAAAGACAAATACATCACGTAAAAACACCACTAAAATAAGACCCATAACTACTCATGTTCTGCATAAAGCACTTACTCCAAACTAGGACAACTAACACACAAATTAGCTAAACGTGACTCCACTAACTCCAATAACTGAAAAACCAAATCAGCAAAACGTGCAAAAAGAAATTACTATTACTTCAACAACTCGATTACGATGTGACTGCGATTAGGCTCAGACAGCATATGATTATTTAGGAGACAATATGTGACTGACCAAAGCATCCAAGGCTTGGTATGAAGACCCGCCTTGTCTCACGCAAGCACTGGCCTTCTCCTTCAAAACCAATGCCCTTTCTCTTATTTCTTCTCCTTCTCTCTCCACCAACAGCCTCTTGATGGCCCTGGCAATGTTCTCTCTCTCGAGCCCACCATTCAAGTTCACTCCAATTCTCCAAACATCGCTCACGTACCTTGCATTCACTCCTTGATCAGCAAAACAAGGCATGCACAACATTGGCACTCCTTCGCTTATGCTTTCCACAGTTGAGTTCCAACCATTGTGGGTCCAAAATGCTCCCACAGCAGGATGAGCTAACACTTCCTTTTGAGGTGCCCATTTTACTATCTTCCCTCTCCCTTCCAGTGCCTCGAGGAAGCGGCTTGGGGACTTCTCTAGCCACTCTGGATCACAGAGCGACCCGGGCCGGACCACCCACAGAAAGGGCTGCTCAGAGCATGCTAGGCCTAGTGCAATCTCCAAGATTTCTGCCTCGCTCATGGCCGCAACACTCCCGAAACTGACGTAGATCACAGATTTGGGCGGCTGTTCGTCTAGCCAGGAGATGCAGCTTCTGTCCTCTGCTAGTAAGCTGCTCGAGGAAGATGTCACGCAGAATTTGTGGGATGGACCGATTGGGTAAAAGGGGACCGACAAAACTTCCCGCAGCGACACGATCGCAGGGTGCTCTAGCTCTTCGAACGTGTTGAAGATGACACCGGGAGAGCTCTTGATTGTCTTGATCAAGTCATCTACTAATCGGAACATCAACCCGGGTTCCTGTGAATCCATCGCGGGGATGTCTCGAACTAGTAACGGTGGAAACTCCTTCACTGTTTCTTGCAATCGAGAACCTGATGATAAATCATACTTTTATCAGAAAAAAAAATTCACTAAGCACGGAAAAGCAAGCAATATATAGATCTTGACACCCAGACTCGCTTACATCATTTTATACTGCAAACTACTGGCGTACACATACATTGCACAGATTTGTATAAAGTACGCCTGTGATTACTTACTAATAAAATCAGTATTTTCCTGTGAAAAGCTTTATGAAATAGACTGGAATTTTGAATGTTTATTAAGCAATTTATTTAATTGTTACACTAGGGATATGAGTTAAAGCACCCTGAGATCCTTCCCATCACGTACATTGTGGAGTAATGCATGGTTGTGGTCAGTTCTAACTTCTCCACTGTAAAGACACGTGAAACATTTTGACCAAAAGAACAATGACATTATTAAAAACTAAGGACGATCAAGTCTCAAGGAGTCATTTAGCAATTTCTTTGAAATTTGAAATAGCATTCTATGGTGGAATATGGCTAGTTATTTTTATGAGTCACGAACACCAACCCACCTATTGTGAAAGAACACGTCAACACATGGTTGTGGTCAGTTCTAACTTCTCCACTGTAAAGACACGTGAAACACCAAAAGAACAATGACATTATTAAAAAGTAAGGACGATCAAGTCTCAAGGAGTCACTAAGCAATTTCTTTGAAATTTACAAAAGCATTCTGGCTAGTTATTTTTATGAGTCACGAACACCAACCCACTTATTGTGAAAGAACACGTCAACGCATGGTTGTGGTCAGTTCTAACTTCTCCACTGTAAAGACACGTGAAACATTTTGACCAAAAGAACAATAACATTATTAAAAACTAAGGACGTTCAAGTCTCAAGGAGTCATTTAGCAATTTCTTTGAAATTTGAAATAGCATTCTATGGTGGAATATGGCTAGTTATTTTTATGAGTCACGAACACCAACCCACCTATTCTGAAAGAACACGTTCTGGTTATTCAATGAACGACGCAAAAATGATATACTGAGATAATATAATTACATTATATCATCTCGTTTGATGAATTGTGTTGTATTAGGCAGTCTCAGTACTCTAAAACTTATAATAATATGATAACAAATAAAAAATAAATAAGTGGATCTGCGCCCCCCTCCATCTGCAAAAGCCCTTAATCGAAACTAGCGCAATGAAGGGAAAATGGATTTTTTTTTTTTTTGTTTCATTCATCTCAAAGCAAACAGCAATCACAACTTTTGAACCGAGAAAAGAGAAGCATAAACTAACGTGCACCATGCAACCCCCAAAAAAGCTTACCATGTATTGGAAAGTATTTTTCCTTGAGAACCGGACATATGGTGTACAAATAAAGGCACGTCGCACAGCCGGTCCGCAACATCAACGCACGGACCTTCAATCTCTCGGCTACATCGCAAGTAAAGCTGAAGAGCGAATCAGATATCAAGCACGCAACGGGCACCGCCTCACCACCCTGCAACGACATCATATCCCGTAGGCATTCCTCGAAGGGGCCCACGCACAGGGTGTTGAGGAGTGAGATGAGGCCAGGGATGTCTGATTTGGAGGCCTCCGATTGGTCAAGGCCATCGGCTATGGATCGGAAGGCGAAGTGAGGGTGGGAGGACGGATCTGGGGCGTTGAAGTTGGTGTGGAGGATGGTGATGGAGAAGCCCCTGGCGTAGAGGATCTGACCCAGTTGGAGCATCGGGTTTATGTGGCCTTGGAATGGTAGAGGGAAAAGGATCAGACGGTGGTTGTTTCTTTGGTTCATTGTGGACTCTGTTTCTCGGGTTGCTCGTACGTTAATGGAACGAGTTTGTCTTGATATATATAGGGCTTGAGTAGGATCTGTCCTAGAGAACCGTGTAACGTTATATTAGGTTTAGGTGAGCATCACATATGTCGAGAGAAGTCATGGACATATTTTAGGCACTCAAGGTCTAGAGAAGCTGGGTTTGAGGCAATTTAGCTCTCATACAAGATAAGGTTACTTACGTGAGCAATGATGACGTTTCCAGTATCTTTTAGCATATGGCATTTGATGATCATCAACTAAATGACACTTGTAAATGTGGTCAAATCCATGTCAAAAGGGGGTAAGGTTAAATGACACAAATGGTCATGAACTTTAGTTTAATGTGGAATGTAATCTCTGAATTTTAAATTGTTCAATGTAATCCATGAACTTTAACCTAATGTGCAATGTGGTCCATGAACTTTTAATTTGTTTAATATAGTTCATAGACTTATAGTACATATTTAATTTAATCCCTAGGCCGTGTGAACATGTTTAATGTTGTTCCCGAATTTGAACTAGTGGAAGAAAAATATCGAATATTTTCATACAGTTTAAGGACTAAATTGAATATATATATAAATCTAAGGACCACATTAAATAAATTAAAAGTTCAAGAATGACATAACCAATTGGACTAAAGTTCAAGAGTTACATTGACCAAATTTAAAGTTTAAGAACCATGTTGCACGTTGAGCTAAAATTTAAGGATCATCTATGTCATTTTTTCAAGGGATAAAAATGATTCAAATGATTATTCAAGTGGCATGCAAAATGTCGTAATCAAAGTGTAGATTATTCTAATTTGAATACAAAATGTCGTAACATTCAAAAACTAAATAATTTCTCAATTAACAGTTAAGATTTATTATTTAATTAAACAACTACTTTTGAAGAATGGTTTCTCGAGAGACTCTTATATTTAGTGTACAAATTATTAGTAATGGTCCTGCTTTTGTTGTCACATGACTTGTTACAAAATCCTTTACGATTTTTCACTAGTGCGTAGAACTTCTAGCCTATAAACTTGTAATTGATGGATATAGAATTCAAGAATCTGTTTTTATTTTTTTCATTTGCAAGTTATGAGGTCGAAATGAAATAATTGTAGATTCTAACACTTTTTATAAGCACATTGAAAAATGAAAATGATTTGTTTTTATTAAAATATGTGTCGAATTTAAACATATAAATCATTGTCTGCTGCACAAGCGAAGCAACAAATACAGTTTTGAAGCACGCGGGTTAAATGCTTTGGTACCAGCAAGCGGAACGCTAAAAGAAAAGAAAGGACGTTTGGTTGCTCTTTCTTATCAGCATCTAATGCAGCTACACCCTTGCTTGTGCCGCGCAAAGCAATTAACGGAAGGACCCTTTGCACACATGAAACATGTGCATCTAATGCATTTGTCTTACATGCCGGGGAAGCCAAGTGGAGCCCACGATTTCTTCCTAAAAAGACGTTCTTGCAATGAATGATGGGAGGCTTCTCTTGGCTTGCAAATAGAGGAAAGCCATCGTGGCAGAGGTTTGCCAAGCCCTTGGTGGCCGAGAGGGTGGCGTACGTGAATATTATTCACGTTGGTTTTCTCGGAGGTGATTGGTTTTATGGAGATGATTTCCACCTTGAAATCAAGAATTACCTATTAAAGATTGATTTAAAAAAGTTGAAACCGATCTAGTTCTCAGATGAATTCATAGAACTTGTCCTATTATGCTTCACGGGATATACGATTTGTCCTTTCAGCTCTATGTTGGGATAAGTTCCTATTATAATGGGGAATTGTGATAGAATCTTCTTTCACCATCCCAATAGGGTGGGTGGGTGGGTGGGTGGGGGAATGTAATATTTTATTGGGGCAATCTTTTATTTCCTTTTTTCGGATGTGTACCATATCATTAATATTGATGATACTGCAGGACAGGATGTCGGCATGGGCTCAGTCAATAATGTATCTTAAAGATAGTCATGGATTTTTAAATCGTTTGCTTTGCTTTTATGCTGCTCCTATGGATGCTTTTCGTTGGACGTTGTCATTCTTGTTGGAGTTTGTTGTTTATACGGTGAACCCAAAGTTAATTCCAAGCGCTATCATTTTATTTGACCTCATGTTGGCAATACATTAAGAGAGTTGAGATGAGAAATGGAGAGACCGAGGGAGTTGCTTGAGATAGTTGAGATGAGAGAGACCGAGATGAGATGAGATGAATGACTGGCAAGATTAGGGATTTGGATTTTAATTTTTCTTAAAAATTTAAAAATATATATTTTTGATCTGGTAAATGGAGTACAGGCAAATCCAAATCAAAACATAATTAAGAAGAAGGACAACAGTTCATCAATCATCAGGCAATGTGGGATGTGAGATGGTGCACGATGTAATGCCGATCTTTTTTCGTTATTATATGACCGTTTGATTAGTTCTAGGGAAGCATGGGTGCAATTCATGAATATGAAGACCGTGCTTCTTACACACATTTTCCAGACCTTTTCGTACATTCAGGAACTTGTTTGGTTGCCAGTCAGGGACTGATGAACCAGTCCCATGAGCCCTGAGGCAAAGGAAAAGTCAGCAAACCATGCCAGTGGGAACTTAAATTGGTTGATTAATAAGCATCCGGCTCATGTTTTGGATGCCAGTAACTGGGAAGTACTTGTGAAACAGAACAATTCATTTCTGGGGATTGGATGTGCACATATGTCGAAAACAAAACCAAAAGCTTAAACAAGAGTAATGAGAACCACTAAAGCAGATAAACAAGTCGGAATGTCCATCGTGGAAATTCAGGCGGCATTACCCAACCCGTGCTCGTGCCTAGACAAAAATAAGAATGTCTTCAAAGAAAAGGGCATCAACTAAGATCGCAGCTGTGGTTTATGCTGATGATTCGTTAGAACCGAAGACGAACGATTCAGAGGATAAGATATGATTGGCCAATCCATCTAGGGATTGGAACGACGACCCTCCTTGCATCAGACAACTATTTGCCTTCTCCTTGAATTGTGCTGCCCTCTCTCTTACCTCTTCTCCTTCTTTCTCCACCAACAGCTTCCGAATAGCCTCTGCAATCTTCCTTCTCTCCAGCCCGTTGTTCAAGTGCACTCCCACTCTCCAAACATCACTCACAAATCTTGCATTGACATTTTGGTCCGAGAAACAGGGCATGCATATCATCGGAACCCCTTCCGAAATGCTCTCAAGAGTGGAGTTCCATCCATTGTGAGTCCAAAACGCTCCGACAGCCCGATGAGCCAGCACTTCATGTTGAGGCGCCCATTTCACAATCTTCCCCCTCTCCTCTAATGCCTCCAGAAAGCAACCGGGCAAATTCTCTAAGAGTTCCGAGCCGCTCACTGACCCCGGTCGAACCACCCACAAGAATGGCTGCTGGCTATCGGCTAAACCTAAAGCTATTTCGGAAAATTCCGACTCGTTCACAGAGGCGATGCTCCCAAAGCTCACATAGACCACTGAGTTAGGGGCTTGCTTGTCCAGCCAGGAAATGCAACTCCGGTCTTCCCCCAAGAGACTTCCCGATGAAGATGGACCGCATTTGTGAAATGGGCCAATTGGGAAAACTGCGATTGGATATTCTTGGCGGAGTAAAGAAAGAGCGGGCTGCTCGAGATCTTCAAATGTGTTCAGGATGAGTCCTGAAGAGTCCTTGATTCCCTCAATCCTGTCGTTTAGAATCCGGTCGAACAGTTCAGGCTCCCTGGTGTTGACGCGTGGAAGGTCCTTCACTCGTAAGGGCGGAAACTCCGGCACTGGATCTTCGAGCCGTGATTCTGATATGCAGAGAGCCAGAAAGAAACTGTCATTGTCGGTTCAATGGCATAGTACTGCTAATAAGAGAACGCGATCTTCATAACTCAGCACATTACAATCAGCCAGAGAGCTACTCTGTTAAGAAACGGCGTACTCTGATGCATCTTTATCACTTAACCTTCGTGCTTTGCAAACCAGCCACTAAAGCAGACACACAGAGTCACCCTATCATCTAGATATGGCATCTACGGAATGCCCAGAACGTGTCTGGAAATAGAAGCTCAAAGCATCAACCCTAGAGATAAGAAAACTGTCATACCTTCTATTGGGAGGTACCCTCTTTCCCTGAGCAACCGAAATCCTGCGAAAACGCGGAATGATGTCGCGCCGCCGGTCCGCAACACCATCCTCCGCACTCCTACCCTCTCTGCCACGTCCCGGGCGAAACTGAACAGCGCGTCTGCTATCAAGCACGTGACTGGCGCGTCCTGGGACGACACCTCTTCTCTCAAGCGTTCCTCGAAGGGAGCAGCGCACCTGGCATTGAGGAGCGTGATCAAGCGGACGATGTCCGACGTTGAGGCCTCTGATTGGCCGAGGCCATCGCCGATGGAGCGAAAGGCGAAGTGGGGGTGCGAGGATGGATCAGGAGAGTTCAGGTCAGTGTGCAGGATGGTGATGGAGAAGCCTTGGTCGTGGAGGATCTGAGCCAGTTGGAGCATTGGGTTGATGTGGCCCTGAATTGGCCCAGGGAAGAGGACGAGACGGCGGTTGTTTCTTTGGTTCATTTTGGATCGAGCTTGTGTCGAGTCACACAGTCACAGACTGAAACACTTGAAAGCTTGTAGCTTTTGATTGAATTCGACTCGAGGTTGATGATGCAAAGAAACGGGCATTGACACAGACGCTGGGTTTTTTTTTTTGCAGATTTGTGAACTCTTGACTGCAACAATGTGCTTTGGTGTGAGGAAGTTCGAATATTTTATCAGGTCAAATGGAGACTGCTGACTAGAATGTAGACAAATTTGAGGGAAATGTTGCGATCTGATTCGTGCCTAAAGGTTCGCCATGATTCAGGCATGGCCCCAAGCACTAGACGACATCAATGGCAGTGTTGACCTGGGGTCCCAGCGAGAAAATATTAGGTGTGTTTAATATACCAGAGATAGGATGATATATTAAACCATGCAAATCTGGGCTCACCTGTCAGTTTTTTTTTTTTTTTTGGTCGGATCGGACCTGTCAGTTGAACCAGAAAAGTTTCTGCCCCCACCGTTTCCGTTAGGGCTCCGTCTCTCTCCCCCTTTACTCTCTCTCCTCCCCTCCGTTTCTGCCCGTCTCTCTCTCTCTCTCTCTCTTCTCTCTCTACTTCTTTTTTCTTTCCTCTTGCGTCTGCCATGGCTCGAGCTCGAGTCGGCTCATGGTCGACCTGCTCACGAGCACGCCGACGCTCGTCCATGGCCGTCGCCGCCGGCGCGGGGGGCGCGGAACGCAGAGACTCTCTCGAGAAGATGAAACACATCTCCCAAAAGGTTTCTGGGACGACAACGGAACGGACGGATGGACGAGGAGAGATGAAAAGAACAATAAAAACCCAAACTTTTTTGAAGAATCTCAGCAGGCGAGGTCGGATGCGGAGCTGGGAGGAGGAAATGGGCAGATTGGTTTTGTAAACGGACGTGTAGGCGTATCTGGTCGGCTTTGGTTTGCTTATTCAATGTGATTTCATCACCTGGGTCGTCCTCGTCCGTCTTGCTCTGTTGCGTTCGTTCGTTCGTTCGTTGGAAGTATGCTACTGACCTCTAGGTACCGTTTTTTCCCATCCACCATGGACGACGCTCGCGGCCAGCCATGGACGACACTCATCCATGGCTGCTTTGGCCATGAAGCTCGACCTCAAACCCGGAGCTTTGGGTAGCGCTCGAGTTTCGTGTCCGGCGGCATGCCAGCCCTCCTCGAACTAGTAACGGTGGAAACTCCGTCACTGCCTCTTCAGATTGTGAACCTGATGCATGTACAAGAAACTATATTTTATGAGTTGAAGGATGCAAACAATATACAAATCTTGACATTCAGAGCCGCCCAGGTGATTTTATACAGAAAATTACTGGCATTCACATATATTGCACGGATTTGTTTCTTAAGCAATTTACTAAACTGTTGCATTAGGTATAAGACGCATTAAGCATTTAGGCCAAAAGAACAAAGACAGCATCAACATTAAGTACCTCACATCTCAAAGGCTCAATTAATAGTTATTGCGAAACTTAAAATACCGATCTATTGTGGAATATAGCTAATTTTTATACTCATGAACATCAACTCACTTGTGTTATGGTTATGCGATGAACAATGCAAAAATGATCTGGTAAGATGATAGCTAATCAATACGGTTTAACACATCGTTTGATAAATTGGGTTACGGAAGTCGGTCTTAGTACTCTAAAATTTATGACAACATGATTAAAGAAAATCGTATTTGACCCCTCAAATCCTTTTGCAAAAGCCGTTCATTTCAGAACTAAGGCGATGAAGAGAAAACTGTACTTTTCTGTTCATTCATCACAAAACACGCATGATCAGATCTTTTGAACCGAGAAAAAGAAGCATATACTAACTCACACCATCTAACACCAAAAAAGCTTACCATCTATTGTAAAATATCATTTTTCCTTGAGAACTGGAAGTATAGTATAAACATAAAATGGTGTTGCGCCGCCGACTGGCAACACCGAAGCACGAACTTTCAACCTCTCAGCTACATCACACGCAAAACTGAACAGCGAATCTGATATCAAGCATGTGACAGGCACCGAATCACCGCCCGGCAATGACATCATTTCCTGCAGGAGTTCCTCGAAGGGGCTCGCGCACCCGCTGTTGAGGAGTAAGAGGAGGCCAGGGATGTCCGATGGGGGGGCCTCCGATCGGTCGAAGCTATCACCGATGGATCGGAAGGTGAAGTGAGGATGGGAGGACGGATCTGGGGCATTGAAGTTGGTGTGGAGGATGGTGATGGAGAAGCCTCGGGCGTAGAGGATCCGACCCAGTTGGAGCATCGGGTTTATGTGGCCTTGGAATGGTAGAGGGAAAAGGATCAGACGGTGGTTGTTTCTCTTGTAATTATGGTTATAATTATGGTTAATGGATCAACGAAAGCCAATAAATTAAGAGACGATTTTTCTATTCACGTATCTCTTTTGGATTCATGTATTTCCTCAACTTTTATGTTCACGTATCTATTGATTTCATGAATTTCCTAGATCCATGTATCTTTTAGTTCATGTATTTATTGAGTTCATGAATCTCTTGAATTCACGTATCTCTGGATTCATGAATCTCTTGGATTCACGTATCTCTTTATTCATGAACTTCATGGATACATACGTCTATTTAATTCATGTATCTCTTTAGTATATGAACTAAAAAGCTCTATAAATAGATAGGAGCTTAGAGCTTCATTAAGGTTTTTTGGTTTTGGTTTTTCCAACTCGATTCCAAAAAGCTTTGATATACTTTCCAACTCTTCTGTTTTTTCTGAGTGTGATGGTTCAATTGAACGGTTCGATTTAGTCCTATTTGCATAGTGCTAATCCTAACAGGTTATCCAAACAGGTTCGAGGTGTTGTATCTTGGGAGGCATAGTTCGAGAATCTGTGAGGCACCATTGGCAGGAACTAATCGCCTTAAGGAGATTCGGTTATCCATACCTCACCTCCAATTTTATGTTATTTTCTTTTGTTCCAAGATTTGTAAAAGGAAGGATATTATAAAGTTGTTATCATCTTCTTTACATTGATGTTCTGATTACAACAAACAGTGTGTTTTCTCTGGATTAATTTCCAACAGTTTCTTTGGTTCATTGTGGACTGTGTTTCTTGGGTAGCTCGTCCATGAATGGAGGGAGGTTTCCTTGAGATGTATAGAGAAGCTTTTATATCGTTGCTTCGTATGGTCTTTCCAAGTTGGTTTACGATCAATGGCCTAAAAAAAAATAATTTTTTGCCTTAAGGTCCTTCAACTTTCTAGCTTCCAATTTTATTTTATTTTTTCTGGGGATCTGTCAAAACCGTGTCTACTAGTGGCTCTTGAATTCCAAATTCGACAACTGACCAATACTCCTTTGACCGTAAAAAAATTCTCCATCAGCATGCTCTAGTGGTCATAGTGACCATCAAAGTGTGGAATTGCTAGTTGAACAAAATTGTCGATGGCCATTGGAAATATTGTTGCTGCAATTATCTCACAAAAGTATCTCACACCTCTAAACCTTCTTTATCTTTTAAAAAACTCTCTCACGCTTTTCTCAGGCTCTGATACCACTGTTAGATTGCTAAAGGGAGGAGAGATAAGGCTGAAACTTTCTCTTTTTTCTTTAGAACAACGAAATCTTTTACAAAAGACAAATACATCACGTAAAAACACCACTAAAATAGGACCCATAACTATCCATGTTTTGCATAAAGCACTTACTCCACTTACACCTAAAAACTAGGACAACTAACACACAAATTAGCTAAACGTGACTCCACTAACTCCAATAACTGAAAAACCAAATCAGCAAAATGTGCAAAAAGAAATTACTATTACTTCAACAACTCGATTACGATGTGACCGCGATTAGGCTCAGACAACATATGATTATTTAGAAGACAATATGTGACTGACCAAAGCATCAAGGCTTGGTATGAAGACCCGCCTTGTCTTACACAAGCATTGGCCTTCTCCTTCAAAACCAATGCCCTCTCTCTTATTTCTTCTCCTTCTCTCTCCACCAACAGCCTCTTGATGGCCATGGCAATGTTCTCTCTCTCGAGCCCACCATTCAAGTTCACTCCAATTCTCCAAACATCGCTCACATACCTTGCATTCACTACTTGATCAGCAAAACAAGGCATGCACAACATTGGCACTCCTTCGCTTATGCTTTCTGTTGCGATTAAGCGAGCGATCGAACAATAATATAGACAGAAAAAGAAAATAAATCGAACACCAGATTTACGTGGTTCAGTCGTAAAGACCTACGTCCACGGGGAGAGCAGAAGCGAATTTCACTATAGATCAAGCGATACAAAAAGATTACACACTCAAGTCACTCAAACACTCTCTTGATGTTTCTCAAGCCTCAATTACAACCAATAACTCACACAGTGTTTAGCCCCGAAAATTCCTCGAAAATAATCTCTCAATCTCACGAAGGAATTACACGCAAATCTTACCTCAATATTTAATCGGCTACAAACACTAAACTTCTTGAATGTAATTCACGAGTAAGAACGACAAAGAAAATCCCTCACAAGCACTCGACAACTAGACGGCGCTTCAAGACCAACTCTTCATGATCAACGGCGGAACACCAAGCACTCACGCGGCGCTTCAAGACAATTTATGATCCACACCTATCACCCACAGCCACAAGTCTATATATAAGTGAAACCCTTATTATTATGCCAACTTCTAATAGGATTTTGATTCCTATCTAAAACGATTTTATCCAAAACATATCTCTATATATTTTAAACAAAATCCAAATCCAAGTCAAAGTTGAACTTTCCTATTTCAGCGGCCGAATTCTCCAATGTAGATTCAAACTTTGAGAAGTTGATCTTCGGATATTCTTTGCTCAATTTCGAATGTCCGTAACATATCCAATTCGAAATATTCTGAATTTCATATTGGACTCAAACTCGAGACATATTTTAACAATCTCCACCTTGGCTCGACGTTTGAGCCAAGTCGCAATCGTTTCGCAAAAATTCAAACTCTGCCGCTACTTTCCCATAGCCCCCGATGGGCTCAACCGCTATAGATATTATCCAAGTCCAAGCCTCACTTGAACTTCGCCATAACCGAGAACCTCATCAGAATATCAACTCCACATGCACCTTTAACTGCTCCGCAAGGATTTTCTGACACAACTTCCTTAACCGCAGATAAAGCAAAACCATTGTTGCATCCATATCTGTCAGGAGATCGAAAATGTACCTTGTTAATTTCAGCAGTTACAGCAACCATTGGCTCTATAGGCTCCACCTCGCTATGAGCACCATCTGTGTCGATTACTTTGCTAGTACCCGTATACGCTATCTCAGGAGTTTCTGGTCGCAACTCCACTTCAAACTGAACACCGTTCAGATCTGTTTGAACACTGCTATAATCACCCCTAGCCAGAAGTACTGAAGACTCGTCAAACGTAACTTCTCTGCTGTTAACAGGTGAATTCATATCCGGGCACCACAACTGATTGACCCGCTCACCTTGTGCATAGCCATGGAATATGCACATGCCCTCCCATCGAGCTTACCATCACTCACTCGAAAATAACACGAGCAACCAAACATTCTAAGAATAGAATAATCAGCAACGTTACCTGACCACACTTCTTCAGGAGTCTATCATTCAATAGCAGTTGATGGGGATCTATTCACCGAGTAGCTTACCGTACTTAGCACATCACCTAGAATTCTCCTAGCAATACCAGCACTAGAGATAATTTTACAGGCCATCTCTAGTAATGTTCTGCTCATCAATTCTGCAAATTGTTGTGATATATTGGCACTAGTGCGGTGTTTCACTATGCTCTCTTTCATGCATAATTTATTTGCCAGCTTCGAGCAGAACTCCATGCTATTGTCAATCCGCACATGCTTGATCGACTTACTAGTCTCCGTCTCAATCAAAGCTCTTGACTGCGTGATCCTGACACCGGCATCAAACTTGTGCCTTGGCACAAACACCCAGGTCTTCCTCGAGTAGTCAAAAGACTCTCGAACAGATGCATCCGACGTCTCCGAGGCGAAACTTGTCATTGTCTCACCTTGAAGTTTATACAGGCCTCCGTGCTTGATTCCTTTCATTATCACCAAGGCACCTCGAACAACCTTCAGAACTCTACATTTTGAAGAATACTTGCAACCAGCTGAATCTAGGGCACCCAAGGAAATTAAGTTCTTTTTTAACTCTGGAACATGCCTTACTCCAATCAATGTCCTCACAATACCATCATGCATTCTGATTTTAACATCACCAACACCCACAAAATCGCACTCAGTGTTGTTCCCTAACTGGACTTTACCACTACCCGTGCACTAATAAGTGATAAACCAGTTTCTATTTGGTGTGATATGAAAAGAACAACCAGAATCCATAATCCATCCATCAAACGATGAATAATCAGTGACAGACAAAACATAATCGGCACTATCTGCTACAGCTGCAACATTATTTGCAGAATCAACCATAATTCCCTTACCCTTCTCATTCTTCAGCTTGAGGCAATCTCTTCTAAGATGCCCCCTCTTGCCATAGCTCCAACAGACAACATTAGCAGTCGTAGACTGACTACGCCTGTTTATATTAGTACTACTATTACCCACACGTGTTATAGATCTTCCTCTATTTTCACCTACTAAAGCAGCAGATACAGGTTTGCCAGATTCTCTTCTACGAATGTCCTCGCTCAGAATTAAATCTCAAACCCCATCAAACGTCAAACTTGTTGACCCAGAGGAATTACTAACAGCGATAATGTAGTATTCCAACTATTAGGCAATGAGGATAGCAGAATCAAAGCACGTACCTCATCTTCAAAATCAATCTCAACTAAACTCAATTGACTAACAATCACATTGAATTCATTGATATGATCTCGCAAGCGACGCACCTTCGCTCATCTTCAAATTAAACAGACGTCGCATCAAATAGACCTTGTTGATCGCAGAGGGCTTCTCGTACATATCCGAGAGGGCTTGCATCAAATCAGTAGTGGTCTTCTCCTTCAGGATGTTAAACGCGACGTTACGAGCCAACGTCAGTCAAATAACACCCATAGCTCGTCTATCCAGCAAATCCCAATCAGCTTGCTTCATCGTCTTTGGTTTCTCCCCAGATAAGGGCAAGTGTAGTTTCATCTAGTAAAGATAATCTTCAATCTGCATCTTCCAGAAACTAAAATCCTTCCCATCAAATCTGTCGATTCTCACTTTTACTTCTTCTGTCGCCATCGATTCGCTTCAACTTAGCCAAACTTGGTTCTGATACCAATTGTTGCGATTAAGCGAGCGATCGAACAATAATATAGACAGAAAAAGAAAATAAATCGAACACCAGATTTACGTGGTTCAGTCGTAAAGACCTACGTCCATGAGGAGAGCAGCAGCGAATTTCACTATAGATCAAGCGATACAAAGAGATTACACACTCAAGTCACTCAAACACTCTCTTGGTATTTCCCAAGCCCCAATTACAACCAATAACTCACACAGTGTTTAGCCCCGAAAATTCCTCGAAAATAATCTCTCAATCTCACGAAGGAATTACACGCAAATCTTACCTCAATATTTAATCGGCTACAAACACTAAACTTCTTGGATGTAATTCACGAGTAAGAACGACAAAGAAAATCCCTCACAAGCACTCGACAACTAGACGGCGCTTCAAGACCAACTCTTCATGATCAACGGCGGAACACCAAGCACTCACGCGGCGCTTCAAGACAATTTGTGATCCACACCTATCACCCACGGCCACAAGTCTATATATAAGTGAAACCCTTATTATTATGCCAACTTCTAATAGGATTCTGATTCCTATCTAAAACGATTTTATCCAAAACATATCTCTATATATTTTAAACAAAATCCAAATCCAAGTCAAAGTTGAACTTTCCTATTTCAATGGCCGAATTCTCCAATGTAGATTCAAACTTTGAGAAGTTGATCTTCAAATATTCTTTGCTCAATTTCGAATGTCCGTAACATATCCAATTCGAAATATTCTTAATTTCATATTGGACTCAAACTCGAGACATATTTTAACAATTTCCATAGTTGAGTTCCAACCATTGTGGGTCCAAAATGCTCCCACAGCAGGATGAGCTAACACTTCCTTTTGAGGTGCCCATTTTACTATCTTCCCTCTCCCTTCCAGTGCCTCGAGGAAGCGGCTTGGAGACTTCTCTAGCCACTCTGGATCACAGAGCGACCCGGGCCGGACCACCCACAGAAAGGGCTGCTCAGAGCATGCTAGGCCTAGTGCAATCTCCAAGATTTCTGCCTCGCTCATGGCCGCAACACTCCCGAAACTGACGTAGATCACAGATTTGGGCGGCTGTTCGTCTAGCCAGGAGATGCAGCTTCTGTCCTCTGCTAGTAAGCTGCTCGAGGAAGATGTCACGCAGAATTTGTGGGATGGACCGATTGGGAAAAAGGGGACCGACAAAACTTCCCGCAGCGACACGATCGCAGGGTGCTCTAGCTCTTCGAACGTGTTGAAGATGACACCGGGAGAGCTCTTGAGTGTCTTGATCAAGTCATCTAATAATCGGAACATCGACCCGGGTTCCTGTGAATCCATCGCGGGGATGTCTCGAACTAGTAACGGTGGAAACTCCTTCACTGTTTCTTGCAATCGAGAACCTGATGATAAATGATACTTTTATCAGAAAAACAAATTCACTAAGCACGGAAAAGCAAGCAATATATAGATCTTGACACCCAGACTCGCTTACATAATTTTATACTGAAAACTACTGGCGTACACATAAATTGCACAGATTTGTATAAAGTACGCCTGTGATTACTTACTAATAAAATCAGTATTTTCCTGTGAAAAGCTTTATGAAATAGACTGGAATTTTGAATGTTTATTAAGCAATTTATTTAATTGTTACAATAGGGATATGAGTTAAAGCACCCTGACAAATCCTTCCCATCACGTACATTGCGGACGAACGCATGGTTAGGGTCAGTTCTAACTTCTCCACTGTAAAGACACGTGAAACATTTTGGCCAAACGAACAATGACATTATTAAAAACTAAGGACGATCAAGTCTCAAGGAGTCATTTAGCAATTACTTTGAAATTTGAAATAGCATTCTATGGTGGAATATGGCTAGTTATTTTTATGAGTCACGAACACCAACCCACCTATTGTGAAAGAACACGTTCTGGTTATTCAATGAACGATGCAAAAATGATTTACTGAGATAATATAATTACATTATATCCTATCGTTTGATGAATTGTGTTGTATTAGTCGGTCTCAGTACTCTAAAACTTATAATAATATGATAACAAATAAAAAATAAATAAGTGGATCTGCGCCCCCCTCCATCTGCAAAAGCCCTTAATCGAAACTAGCGCAATGAAGGGAAAATGGATTTTTTTTTTTTTTTTTTTTTTTTTTTTGTTTCATTCATCTCAAAGCAAACAGCAATCACAACTTTTGAACCGAGAAAAGAGAAGCATAAAGTAACGTGCACCATGCAACCCCCAAAAAAGCTTACCATGTATTGGAAAGTATTTTTCCTTGAGAACCGGACATATGGTGTACAAATAAAGGCACGTCGCACAGCCGGTCCGCAACATCAACGCACGGACCTTCAATCTCTCGGCTACATCACACGCAAAACTGAACAGCGAATCCGATATCAAGCACGCGACAGGCACTGAATCACGGCTCGGCGATGACATAATTCCTGCAGGCGTTCCTCAAAGGGGCTTGCGCACCGGGTGTTGAGGAGCAAGAGGAGGCCAGGGATGTCCGATGGGGGGGCCTCCGATCGGTCGAAGCTGTCACCGATGGATCGGAAGGTGAAGTGAGGGTGGGAGGACGGATCGAGAGCATTGAAGTTGGTGTGGAGGATGGTGATGGAGAAGCCCCTGGCGTAGAGGATCTGACCCAGTTGGAGCATCGGGTTTATGTGGCCTTGGAATGGTAGAGGGAAAAGGATCAGACGGTGGTTGTTTCTTTGGTTCATTGTGGACTCTGTTTCTCGGGTTGCTCGTACGTTAATGGAGCGAGTTTGTCTTGATATATATAGAGAAGTTTCAATGTCATTGCTTCGTACTGTCTTTACAAGTTGGGTTTACAAAACAGGTCTAGCTGTTCATGCGAGTTATAATATAGGGCTTGAGTAGGATCTGTCCTAGAGAACCGTGTAATGTTATATTAGGTTTAGGTGAGCATCACATATGTCGAACATTTAATTTGTTTAATATATTTCATAGACTTATAGTACATATTTAATTTAATTCCTAGACTGTGTGAAAATGTTTAATGTTGTTCCCAAATTTGAATAAGTGGAAGAAAAATATCGAATATTTTCATACAGTCTAATGACTAAATTGAATATATATATAAATCTAAGGACCACATTAAGTAAATTAAAAGTTCAAGAATGACATAGCCAATTGGGCTAAAGTTCAGGGGTTACATTGACCAAATTTAAAGTTTAACAACCATATTGCACGTTGAGCTAAAATTTAAGGATCATCTATGTCATTATTTCAAGGGATAAAAATGATTCAAATGATTATTCAAGTGTCATGCAAAATGTCGTAATCAAAGTGTAGATTATTCTAATTTGAATACAAAATGTCGTAACATTCAAAAACTAAATAATTTCTCAATTAACAGTTAAGATTTATTATTTAATTAAACAACTACTTCTAAAGAATGGTTTCTCGGGAGACTCTTATATTTAGTGTACAAATTATTATTAACAGTCCAGCTTTTGTTGTCACATGACTTGTTACAAAATCCTTTATGATTTTTCACCCGTGCGTAGAACGTCTAGCCTATAAACTTGTAATTGATGGATATAGAATTCAAGAATCTGTTTTTATTTTTTTCGTTTGCAAGTTATGAGGTCGAAATGAAATAATTGTAGATTCTAACACTTTTTATAAGCACATTGAAAAATGAAAATGATTTTTTTTTATTAAAATATGTGTCGAATTTAAACATATAAATCATTGTCCGCTGCACAAGCGAAGCAACAAATACCGTTTTGAAGCACGCGGGTTAAATGCTTTGGTACCAGCAAGCGGAACGCTAAAAGAAAAGAAAGGACGTTTGGTTGCTCTTTCTTATCAGCATCTAATGCAGCTACACCCTTGCTTGTGCCGCGCAAAGCAATTAACGGAAGGACCCTTTGCACACTTGAAACGTGTGCATCTAATGCATTTGTCTTACATGCCGGGGAAGCCAAGTGGAGCACGCGATTTCTTCCTAAAAAGACGTTCTTGCAATGAATGATGGGAGGCTTCTCTTGGCTTGCAAATAGAGGAAAGCCATCGTGGCAGAGGTTTGCCAAGCCCTTGGTGGCCGAGAGGGTGGCGTACGTGAATATTATTCACGTTGATTTTCTCGTTGAAGTTATATCTAGAGGTGATTGGTTTTATGGGGATGATTTCCACCTTGAAATCAGGAATTATCTATTAAAGAATGATTTAAAAAAGTTGAAACAGATCTGGTTCTCATATGAATCCATAGAACTTGCCCTATCAAGCTTCACGGGATATACAATTTGTCCTTTGGCTCTATATACAATTTGTCCTTTCGGCTCTATATTGGGATAAGTTCCTATTATAATGAAGAATTGTGATAGAATCTTTTTCACCATCCCAAATAGGGTGGGTGGGTGGGTGGGTGGGGGAATGTAATATTTTATTGGGGCCATCTTTCATTTCCTTTTTCGGATGTGTACCATATCATTAATATTGATGATACTGCAAGGTGTCGGCATGGGCTTAGTCAATAATGTATCTTAAAGATTGTCATGGATTTTTAAATCGTTTGCTTTGCTTTTATGCTGCTCCTACAGATGCTTTTTGTTGGACGTTGTCATTCTTGTTGGAGTTTGTTCTTTATACAGTGAACCCAAAGTTAATTCCAAGCGCTATCATTTTATTTGACCTCATGTCGGCAATACATTAAGAGAGTTGAGATGAGAAATGGAGAGACCTAGGGAGTTGCTTGAGATAGTTGAGACGAGAGAAACTAAGATGAGATGAGATGAGATGAGATGAATGGTGGGCAAGATTAGGGATTTGGATTTTAAATTTCCTTAAAAATTAAAAAGTATATATTTTCGATTTGGTCTCAGTGGGCGGTTCTACACTTAAAACTAGGAACCACACTAGTACCCACTAGTTCTCTCGAAAATCACGGTTTTGAGTCAGTTCGGTTCTGTTTCAGGCAGTTCTCGATATCTTTACACACCCCTAATTACACCTAAGTGACTTTGCCAATTAAATTCTCGTTGGTAGAATTCTTTTAATTCCTAGGGTGAGACTTAATTAGGATTCATGAGGGGCTAATCACTATGTTATACAATTTTTCCTTTCGGCTCTATATTGGGATAAGGTCCTATTATAATGGATAATTGTGATAGAATCTTTTTTCACCATCCCAATAGGGGGGGAATGTAATATTTTATTAGGGTAATCTTTCATTTCCTTTTTCTCTGACGATGGATGTGTACCATATCATTAATATTGATGATACTGCAGGATAGGGTGTCGGCATGGGCTCAGTCAATGAATCTTAAAGATAGTCATGGATTTTCAAATCGTTTGCTTTGCTTTTATGCTGCTCCTACGGATGCTTTTTGTTGGACGTTGTCATTCTTGGTGGAGTTTGTTGTTTATACGGTGAACCCAAAGTTAATTCCAACCGCCATCATTTTATTTGACCTCATGTCGGCAATACATTAAGAGAGTTGAGATGAGAAATGGAGAGACCGAGGGAGTTGCTTGAGATAGTTGAGATGAGAGAAACCGAGATGAGATGAGATGAATGACGGGCGAGATTAGGGATTTGGATTTTAAATTTTCTTAAAAATTAAAAAGTATATATTTTCGATTTGGTCTCAATGGGCGGTTCTACACTTAGAACTGGGAACCACACTAGTACCCACTAGTTTTCTTGAAAATCACGGTTTTGAGTCGGTTCGATTCTGTTCCAGGTAGTTCTCAATACCTTTGCACACCCCTAATTACACCTGAGTGACTTTGCCAATTAAATTCTCGTTAGTAGAATTTTTTTAATTCCCAGGGTGAGACTTCATTAGGATTCATGAGGGGCTAAACGCTACGTTAGTTATTGGCTGTAACTAAAGGTTATGAAACATCGAGAAAGTGTTTAAGTACTTGAGTGATTGTAATTTTCATTGTATCGTTTGTTTCTATAATGGAATTCTTTGCCACTCTCCCCATGCATGTAATTCCGATATTCAGATTGAATCGCATAAATTCAGTGTCCAATTTCCTTTCCTTATTTTTAACTATTTTATCAATTTGCTTGTCTATCAATGACAATTGTTTTTATGGGGAAGCATGTATGGGCTAAACTAGGGGAACCGGACAATTTTCTGATAAAGGACAAGATTAATTGCTATTTTTGACTTGAGATTCTTAGTAAACATATGACCACCCACATAGTCTGTGCTCCGGCTGCCACATTGGATACCATATACGAGAGAAATTTATGAAACACTTGTTGACACCTAAATTTTGGCGATACAATTATTTATTTATTGTATAAAATTAGGGATTAATTTTATCCCTGAAAAAATATTAGAATGCATAGCATATAATTTTAGATGCATTTATTTATTATTATTACATTTGTATTGAACCGGTGATGGATGGGTTTGATTTGATAGTTCAGAGCTTTAAATTGACAAGTTGGACTAAGCCCACAATGAGAGCAAATTGGTCTGAGCCCGTATCCTCGAAGAGATATTACGAACTCATCTTTACAAGATTTCAAATTTGAGAAAAATCCTATTGCAATTTTGAAAATTTGGCAATATGTGATAAAATCAATGGAGAATATTCATTTTTGCAAAGGAAATTTAGAAGAGATGTGGAAAATTTATTTTTGTCTTCATCCATGGGAGCTTTTCACGTAAGAGGGGGCAGAAAAGGGGAGAGAATCAGCCTTCATGAGAGTTGAACGGTACTTCATTCTTTTGCCTTAATATTCCGTCCTGCAGGTCCTGTATCGCCAGAAGTCACCAAGTGGTTCCCACTTGATCGGGCCGCGTTTGTTTGTTTCTCTACCGAGTCCCCACGTTCCACGCAGAATTGCCAATCATCTCGTAGTAGCGACAACAGCCCGCGAAGACGCCGACAATCCCTGCAGCCGCCGCGCTAATCGTTGACGATCACTTATTCCCCGCGGCCACGTTTAGACTCTGCCCAGTGATTTCCAGAGTCTGTCATGAGTAGCCAACGCCGGTTTTGTATTCTTGGTTGAATTTTCGCAGGTTTTCCGGTGAACACAGCAACCCAAGCAAACCGTCACAGTAGCCCTCGTTTGTTGTTGTGCTCGAGACCACCCCGCACCCACCACTACAGCCTCCTTGGAAACTCATCATCAGTGACCAGGAGCACCATTCACGAGCATGGATTCTCTCACATATATTCTCACAAATTGTTTGCTTTGTTTGACAAATAGTTCTGAACAATTTGTGAGAGGGAACAGGAATCAACGAAATTCCATCTTCATCATGCCTTTCCTTCTTCGACAGTATCAACACGTGTAAAGAAGACAAAAGGAGCCATTACACGAGAGAATGTCTTCATATTCAGAGGTCAATAGTCAACAAAGATGAGGGTCGCACAATTGATACATCCATGCAATTGAGGGGAGCGCAATAGAGAGAAAGGGAGGAGAAAGCTGGGACGTGCGAGGAAAAACCCTGCATCGCTACCGTTCTGACCACGCTACTTCCTTGCCCCGAGTAGCCCTGCACCGTTACGATGTCTACATTCGAACGACGCTTGGGCCCAACTAATGCGACGACCGACGCTGCTCCCTGTACGAGACCTTGACGCCGGAGCCTCACTGCTCAGCTAACCGACCTTGCCGGTGAATCAGCACTCCTGCCAATCCCATTATTTGACGAGTCCAAATTCGGGAATGATATTACGAAATAGGTAAAGATATTATCCAAATTTAATTTGGTACTTTCCTTACTTAATTCATTGATATTGCGATTAAATTCAAATCTTCGAATGATGCATCTTATCCAAAGTTTCCCGGAATTTTTTTTTAATTTAGTGATTAATCCCTAATTTCACAATGTGCATACGATTGATAGTCCGATTTTTACGCCCAAAATCTGACTCGCGATCGCACGGAAAAATCGTTAATCCGATCTCACACTCGAGATGCGATTCGTGATTTTGTTTAAAATTGACCAATCCAATTCCATGCGCGGGATATGATTCGTCAATTTGTGGATGTCGATCTTATCTTGCTTGATTTGCTGTCGTGTCATTCGATCGATTTTGTTTTCGTAAAAAGAAAAAATCCGAAAATTTTTCAATTAGGATTAGGTTCATTTTAGAATATTCCTCATCTTAGGGTTATCTTGCATATTTAGAATATGAGTTTTATTTCGAATTTAAAAAAAAAAAATCCAAAAAAGGGCATTCATTTAAGATGTTAGTTTTTTAAAATTAAATTGCACGTTTAATTATGTGACAATTTTAATTTCGAATTTCATAGAAAAGAAAAAATTAGAATTAGGGCATTCTACGTCATTGCATGTTAGGATAAAATTGCATGTTTAATTTCAAGTTTAGATAATTTCTCCTAGATAGGTTGCATTTTAAGATCATGTGGTTAAGGTAATGGTCTAGTTTAAATTAGGATTTCGCTTAACCTAATTCCTAATACAAGTTGGATGATATTTTAACTTGCATAGATAATTTTCGCAGTTTTCTTAATTTCGAATTTCATGGAAAATACAAAAAAAATTGTCTTAGAGTAAATCAATTTCATTCTTTAGGACAGATTGCATTTTATTTATGCCATACAGTTTAGGTCATGTTGCCATGTCATATCATTTCATGCTATATTAGTAGCATGCATTGCATAAAGCTTGATTCTCATTAAATAAGTGAAAACAAATAAAAAAAGAAATTGCGTGTTAATTAAAAATCATATCTAGAATTGTCGATGTGAATTATGATTTAACATTGCAGATGATTTCGATGCTATGAGGTAAGTCCTGCAGTTTATTCACTGCTTTATCTGGGTGTTAAATTGGTAGTTTGCGCACCCGCATGATCGCTTCACATGTTAGGGAGGTAAATTAAAATTAATTCAAGTTGCCTGCAAAACATTTTTTCGAAATAAAAGAGAAAAGTACCGAAATGGCGTTAGAGAAATCTAGTGTAACCGTGTCCCCGAATTCACAATCTCTGGTTCGTAGAGCAGGAATACAACAACATATTGGTCCCGAATACACCGGTCCTTTGGGAATCTTCAAGCTTTAGCAGATGGGACAAAACTTATTTTCAAAGAAAATGGAGTAAAGTAAATCTCCCGTTACTTTACTTGGATTTCTAATCGACCCACTAAAAAAATATTAGTGGCGACTCCTAACTGAAAAATTATTTGCATGTTAAAAACTTAATCTAAGTCGCGAATTGATATGGGCTTGAGAGAGCCTAAGCTAAGTTTAGGGTTAATAATCCATTAGCCAAACCATAGGTGGTGCACCCGAAATTTTGGTCGCGACAATACTAAACACATGCAATATGCTCTCCACCATACTCATTCTGATATTTAAAAGAAAAGGCATGGGTTCAGTCATATTATCTGATTTATACGTAGTTAATTTAGATTTGGTCCATCACAAGATCATAGAATATTATAAATGTTGAGCTAAACCGATGGACGTAATTATCAAACAAATCAAATATATGGATTTCAGAGTATATGTATAAAAAAAATTAAAAAAAAAAGGTCTTTATTGTTGTGGATTATGCAATTTTGAGTTGTCTCTTCCCAACTCTCTCTCTCTCCAAACTTTTCTTTGTCTCTTCCACTTTTGGAGGGAAGGGGTTTGCCCTAGGTCTCTCTCTCCCGTCTTAGTTGCTTATCATTTTATTTTATTTTCTTTCTTTCTTTACTCTCCCTATTTTTTATTTGGGAGCATTTCTCTCTAATCTAGTTTTCAATTTTGGAGTTTTAATGAAGAAATACTCTGCCTCTTATTTCAATGGTGTTCATAGTAGTTTTAGTGTCAAATCTGTGCTCGTTCAACATGTTTTAGTTTAAAGCTTTGGTGCTTCGCATAGGCTACATGGCTCGGTCTCATGGGCGTTAGATCTGAGCTTCTTAGACATGTTTATATTGTCTTCGTATAGTGATGGTGTTGGGGACATCTAACCTAGGCACACACTACTAAAAGGCAAAATCGTGAGTATAGATGGAGATCTCAGTATGTACTTTTCATTGATGATGCCATGTGATTTGGAGATCGGCCATGGATCATTTTGCTTAGATGCAGTTACGAATATTTTCTTGAAGGACAAGTCTATGATTATTTCTACCAACCATACTCTAATCGTCTCCTCTCCTCTCCTCTTCCTCTCTCTTTCACGCCTTCCTCACAAAGCCGCTCTAGGAGTCATTCGGTCACCAAAGGAGCATCTTGGAGCTAAGTCCAAAAAGTTATAAGTAGACTTTCCTGATTCTTCGATAGGGCGATGTGTTACGCGTATCGATTTAGGATTTTGTTATCGCTTGCTTATGTTTGCTTGTATGTTGTGCTTGTTGCGTGTTTTCAATTATTTGTCTTTACATCAAGTAAATCATGGTCTCTCGCATGGGTGTCGAGCACACTCGGATATCGAGGAATGGTCTCAACGACTATGGACGCATGCCGAGGTGGAAACACAACCCGCACTTGATCTTAGGACAATATTGAGGCGTGTTGTTACTCCAAATAAGTCACGGATCGATGTCGAAGCCGGAGTGAACAGTTCCAAGTCAAGACCATGAGCTTGAATCGCATCCAGCATGAATTTAATTAGTATGGCACAAGAGTCGTTCATTAATTCACCTTGCTTGGCACGCCTTCAGGCCTTTTATCCGACTAATAAATCAAGATAAAAATGGATTGAATGATGTTTGAATGCATGGACACACGATGGACTTTTACTGCCAATGCTGGGGTATGTCGAGTTGTTACCTAGGGTAAAGCACCGGATGCCATCCCTATATTGAGATCGAGGACGATGTTGGCCCAAGTGAGGCCGATGTCTGGGGGTCGCCCTGGAAGCCATTTGATAATGAGACCGGGAAGATGCCGATTGCCGGGGGGATCGATGCTCGGTTGATATCGGAAGAGTCGATGGATTTCGACTAATTGAACTGATTGAAATAAACTGGAAGTCTACATGTGGTGCTTGATTGATGCATGTATAATGTTTGAACTGATGCTTGTACCGATGCTCGAATTGATGCTTGCAAAAGCCGAGTTTGTTTGATATGTGTTGTTGAGTCCTTGCATCACTTCAAGCATATGTTTGCATCGGGTCACTTAGTGCTTAAATGAGTTTTATGTGATGCATGTGTCCCTCTTAGTGATTGAATTGGTCATAAGACACAGATCTTTGGAAAGCTTGTTCTTATGTATTAACTCATTGTCTTTGATTATTGAAAGCATATAGATGATTGAGAATCTTTCATATGCATAAACGAGGCAAGGCACGAACCTTGCTATTAATTTGCCATCGACGAGTGAGTGGTGATCTTGTATCTGAGAATCGACGGCAAGACGTCTTCCTATAGGAGAAGTATGGATTTTTACTTACTGAGTCATCAATTGACTTTTGTTGTTTTCACCACTTCAGGTGTGTAATAACTGAAGCAACCCACCACTTATCTGTCCCGATCTTCCGATCAATATGGTTACCATCGTGACGGACATAGTAGACTTAGAAGGAGACGTTACCTATCGGAAGTATACTACTACCATATGGGTCCAGGAAGGGATAGACACCTTGATTTCCCACGTGTACAAGGCTTGGTGCCTAATTTTTTACAGGGACATCATTGGTCACATTCGTGGCTTCATCCCTCCGATGGATCCCACAAGAGCCGTAAAGGAATGGGCCTAGGATGGGGGCCGTTTTTGGAGGATGCTCGATAAAGTAGGTAGGCTACCCCAACCTTTTTGATCGTCAATGTGTGGTACTGATGATATATAGCCCAAGACTAGGATAGGCATGTAATCATAACAACTTTTGATATGTATATATATATGTATGAATACATGTTGCTTTTGTTTGCTTAGCTTGTATACACCCGACTTCCATATTTGTTTGTGTATGAGGATTGTTTTAAATTCGCTTCTGCATGTGCTTAATCAAGATAAAATATTTTGGGACGATTCACGTGCCTGGGACATTGATGCTAACCTACCGGGTCACGCTTTCGTTCTAGGGGTGGAGCGGGGGCATGATACTATAGGCTTGCCTTGTTATTGTGACTTTTGAGTTTTCCAATCATGTATCAGTTTTATAACGAGTGGAAATTTCTTTTGACAATAAAAGTAAAAAAAATATAGATTATTGAGAACAATTATTACTAGTTGGATCAAACTAAGTAGATTATAGAAAAATTTATAGTAAATAGAATGCAGATCATCAATCCCGTAATTGTCCATCCATTAGGTGCCTCAGTCATCCTTAATCTTGATGTAGTGAGTAATAAGTTCCGAACCCATCCCTCACCATTCTTTACATAGGTAAAAGGCTAAGATCAACGAGGCACCATACGGGAGCACAAATAATGTGTCGAACATGAAGATCGAAGAAAGATCTAGGAGAGTTTCATATTACTACCACTATGTAACGTCAAATCGAAATCTTATCTCGTTGGCTGACCCATCACCATCATTTAGACAAAGGAATTAAAACCTTTCGAGGATATTAGCCTTATAACGTTAACACAGTGACGTAATCAATTTTATAATTGTGCATTTAAACAAATTAGTCATTATTCTTATAATTGTGAACTAATTTAATAAATCACTTTTTCTTTTGGTATTTTTAGCAGTATCCGGAATTCAGTATGGACTATGGATCATGGTCAATGCATAGGGAGACAAGTAATGCTAAGTATGGATTTGATAAAATTAGAATAAGTAGCTTGTGAAGAACTTCATGATAAGAGTAAATTAGTGCATGAAATGCTATTAATTTTTAAACATTGGATGATGCAATAAGTCTTAAGCTCTCTCTCTCTCTGTCTAAAAAAAAAAGTTGTGATTAACTTCCTCTATTGGAACCTACCCATGTGGAAGTCCCATAAGTAGCCACATATGAGAGATCCAAATAAATTTTTATATTAGTGCAGCATACATGTTGAGCTAAATTTGGAGCATCTAACATGGGTCTCGCACGGCCTATACCAATCCTAACAGTTCAAATTGAGTCTAGTATATATTGGGTTTCTCAATATTTAATCAAAAATTGAAAATGTGATCACTAGATGGAATTCATTACACTTTCTAAAAAAGAAAATTTAGGACTCGATTACTCCGTAGAAAAGGTTTAGCAATTCACTATACTTCATATAAAAGGTGATGCGTTTATAACGTAATATGACATCAAAGATGATATTGTTTAAGCCCCAAAACAACGCCTTTACTAACCAAATTAACGAAATCTAAGAAATAATCTCTTGTTTGGTGTTTAGAGGTTATTTAAACGTGTCTCATTTAAACATGTCTAGTTGAGAAAAGTAGCATGCTGATTTATTTAATAAAAGCGATATAAATGACTTAAAAGTGTTATACTGTGAAGATACACATTTATTATTCATTCGTACATTGAAACCCGATTATGATGTGACCACGACTGAGCTCCGACAACGCATGATTATTTAAAAGACAATATGTGACTGACCAAAGCATCCAAGGCTTGGTATGAAGGGCCGCCTTGTCGCACGGAGACACTGGCCTTCTCCTTCAAAACCAATGCCCTCTCTCTTATTTCTTCTCCTTCTCTCTCCGCCAGCAGCCTCTTGACGGCCCTCGCAATGTTCTCTCTCTCAAGCCCGCCATTCAAGTGCACTCCAATTCTCCAAACATCGCTCACATACCTTGCATTCACTCCTTGATCAGCAAAACGAGTCATGCACAACATTGGCACTCCTTCACTTATGCTTTCCAAAGTCGAGTTCCAACCACTGTGGGTCCAAAATGCTCCGACAGCAGGATGAGCCAACACTTCCTTCTGGGGTACCCATTTCACTATCTTCCCTCTCCCTTCCAATGCCCTGAGAAAGTGGCTTGGCGACTTCTCTAGCCACTCCGGATCGCGCACCGACCCGGGCCGAACAACCTATAAAAAGGGCTGCTCCGAGTCAGCTAGGCCTAATGCAATCTCCAACATTTCTGCCTCGCTCACGGCTGCAAGGCTCCCAAAGCTCACGTAGATCACAGACTGTTGGAGGTTATGGGTTTGAGAGAGAAGAAGCGGTTGCTTGAAGTATTACACCAAGAGACGTCAAGTTTGGAACGCGCAACAGTGTTACCTCCAGCGTAGGAAAACCCTAGAATTTATATATATAAGCTATTGGGCTCCGGCCCATATGGACCCAAATAACCATGCTTTTACCTATTGTGCTTGTATGTGAACATATTAATTTTAGATTATATTAACAATATATCTAACAATCTCCTCCTATGTTCACCATATAGCACAATCCAATAAGGTAGTCAGTGTGATGTTCAAACAAACATGAATCATCCACATTCAGTCCAAGACAATTAACTCGGATCTGTTATGAGAGCAACAAATCAAAAACAAGTATTAGGAGTTTTAGATTCAATCTAAACTCATTCAAATCCCCAAAATAAATCTTAGACTCAGTTCACAACCAATATATGCATAATAATGTTCACAAAATAGAAATAGCAAAAATGCAAGTAAACTGTCAAGTCCCCACATGCTCAAGATGATATATATTCATTCATCAAGTAGGTCATCTTGGTCAGGATCCCACTCATTAAGCTCTCCTCCATCTCTACCATCCCTTGTAGAATGTCAAATATGAATTTCATATTATCATGAATTCAATCATTTGAATAAAAACTTAGAAACATTCCATCAGGCAGAGAAGAACATATATTTATGTCATAAAGCATCATAATATCATGTCATAAGCATCAATTCAGTTTCAATATTATGAACAAGACTTAAACAATGTGATTTACAAAAACCCATCAACTTAAGTTTATTTGTAGGAGAATAACTATTGTCTAGTTTCAAAGAACATGACCAATAGTCAAGTCACCTACAATAACCTAGTCATGTAATATCAAGTTTCAATTAAGAACAAGACCTGCAGGCTTCTTAAGTAAACAATTGTTTCTATGTTTCAATTTGGAATGTCATAGTTACTGATTCCTTAAAGTCAAATAATCTAGCATCAAGTTTGGAATGAGATCATTTAACCAAAAAGGATAGTCCAACTTAGTTGAATTGTATCATCAAGTTTGGAATGACACAAGTTTCCCCTATAGAACATTTGAATTAGGTTAAAGTCATCTTCATCAAGTTTGGAATGAGACAACTCACCATTTTCAAATTAGTCAGCAACTGTGAACATCAATGAAACATATATACTGTGCTTATCATTGTAGCCACTAAAGAAAGATTCGATAATTCAAAACACACACTTAGAAGGTAAGTAAATGGTAGTTAAGACTTGCCTATATAGTCTTTAACCCCAATTCCCCCACTGTTTTGAATAATCGATCTTTAGGCATACCTTTGGTGAGAGTATCGGCTATGTTATCCTTCGATCTCACATCGGTCAAAGTGATAACCCTTGTTCTCTCAGATAATTCAACAACGCATGTCTCAGTCTCACATGTCTTCTCTTTGAATTAAAGAGAGTATTATTGACGACTTGGACAGCTGCTTGATTATCACATAATAGGCTTAAAGAATTAATCTTTAGTCGAGTCAAAGAAATATCCATAATCAGATTCTTTATCCACTCTGCCTCTTCGTCGGCTGAGGCTAAAGCAAAAACTTCTGATTCCATAGACGACAATGCAATACAAGTCTGTCGTTTGGATTTCCATGTAATAGCAGCTCCACCCAAAGTGAATACATATCCACTAGTGGACTTACTACTTCTAATATCCGAACACCATGAGGCATCGAATATCCATCCACGGTTGGAGGATAATCGAATAATAGAGAGCATAATCTTTAGTACGTTTAAGGTATCTCATCAGCCTATCAAGGGCATCCCAATGCTCTTTACTAGGATTACTAGTAAAACGACTCAGCATACCAACTGTAAAGGCTATGTCAGGTCTAGTGCAACTCATAGCATACATGAGACTACCAAGCAGTTTCGAGTATTTTAACTAATCAACGCAGGTCCCTTCATTAGGACTCAGTCTGTTATTATAATCACATGGTGTCTCATTCGGTTTACACTTATCATATCCCCAAGTAGAAAGTAGCTGCTCAATATAATGAGTCTGGCTAAGGGAGATAACTTGCCGTTTAAAGCTTACTTTCATACCAATAATGGTATTAGCAATACCAAGATCTTTCATGTCAAATTCTTTAGCTAAAGTTGCTTTCACGTCACTCACTACAGAATGATCGGAACCAAGAATTAACATATCATCAACATACAAGCAAATGATGACTATCTTATTTGACATAGAAAGATGGTAAAGGCATTTATCTGAATAACTAGACTGAAAGCCATAACTCTTTACCACTTTGTCAAATTTAAGATGCCACATCTTAGGTGCTTGTTTAAGACCATACAATGATTTATTCAATTTACAAACTTTGTCCTCAAGACCTTTCATAACATATCCTTCCGGTTGTTCCATGTAAATTTCTTCATTTAACTCCCCATTTAAGAAAGCTGTTTTTACATCCATTTGATGCACTACAAAGTGTTCAATAGATGCTAAGGCAAGAAGAATTCTTATAGTTGATAGATGACACACAGGTGAATAAACATCAAAATAGTCTATTCCACTCTGTTGTTTATAGCCTTTAGCTACTAAACGTGCTTTGTATATGGCTATTGATCCATCACTATTTAGTTTTTTCTTCAACACCCATTTACAGCCTATAACTTTAGCCCATTTTGGCAAGTTTACTAGCTGCCAAATGTGGTTTTGCAGCAGAGAGCTCATTTCATCATCTATGGCTTCTACCCACAGTAGAGATTCCCTAGATCTCATTGCTTCCTTATAGGAGAATGGATCATCCTCAAGATGGTAAGCAACAAAATCCTCACCAAAACTTTTGGGAATTCTCACTCTTGTAGATACTCTTACTGGAATTGGTTCAATAGCCAACTGTGTGGAATTAGAGTTAGAAGGGCCTGCTTCAGATTCTACAGGAGATTCTGAAATCATATATGTAGATCCAGAAACATTCAAGCCTTGATCTCTGATAAACTTGTTTTCGAAGAACACTGCATCTCTAGATTCTATCACTGTGTTAGTAGATAGATCTAAAAACCTATTTGCAGCACTATCTTCTGCACTTCCTAGATGTACACAAGTAATGGTTCTAGATCCCACCTTAGGTTTCTTAGGATCCGGTATGCTTACATAAGCAATACAGCCCCAAGTCTTAAGAGTATCATATCTACAAGGGTGCTTATGCCATATCTCATAAGGTGTTATAGACAACTTAGAGTGCGGCAACCTGTTCAAGATGTGATTAGCAGTTAGAACTGCTTCTCCCTAGTAGGAGGAAGGCATGCCAGCTGTAAGTAACATTTCAGTTAACGTTCTATTCTTACGCTTGGCAACACCATTTGATTGGGGTGAATAAGGAGCAGTGGTTTCAAGTATTATACCTTCTGAAGCACAAAATTCCTTGAACCTTAACATAGTATATTCTCCTCCTCTATCGCTCTTAAATCTCTTAATTTTCAAGTTGAGTTGATTTTCTACTCTAGACTTGAAAATCTTAAACTTTTCAAACACCTCATCTTTCGATTTCAACAAATAGACATGACAATATCTAGAAAAATCGTCTATGAATGTTATTAGATACTTCCGACTACCTTTAGTAATGTAATTTCTAAAGTCACAAATATCAGAATGTATTAACTCAAGAAGTTGTGTACTTTTAGAAACCAACTTAAAGGGTTTTCTAGTGATTTTAGCCTCGTGCACACACTTCACACTTGTCAAATCGAATAGAAGTATCTAATGGAATGTTGTGAGTTTTAGCTAGATGTTGCATTTTCCTGTAATTCACATGTTTTAGTCTATTGTGTAACAACTTTGGATCAATCAAAGTAGAATTCACATGATTTATGCTATCAGTATCTAAACTCAACCTATACATACCATTAACCATGAATGCACAACCGAAATAATATGAGTTAACAGATAAAGTTACTCTACTATTCATAGTTGAAAAAGACATACTAGCTTTATCAAGTAAACTCATAGATATTAAATTTTTTTTAAGTAAAGGTACTACTCTAACATGTTTCGGAGTTAGTAATTTACCTGAAGAAAGCACCAGATTTGCAGTTCCAGCATGAGTCACCTTTGCCTCACCACCATTGCAATTTTTCACAGTGTCTTTCACTTCTGTGACCTCAGTGAGTAAGTTCTTGTCATTTGTAGCATGACAAGTAGCGCCACTATCCAACCACCACTCAGAAGAGACTCTAGCCTTTTCCATTATTCATCATTCCAATGAAGGCTTGAGGCACAGATCCTCTAATAAGCATATTGGCCTCATTCTATGGTGTGTCATTCTTTGGCTTCTTTGGTAACTTACACTCTGTTGCCCAGTGAGCCCATTTTCCACAGTTATGGCACTTGCCCTTCTTCTTCTTTTGGAATATAGTCTTTTTGGCCTCTAACTGTAAAGAGGATTCACCTTTTGGTGACTTGAACTTTTTCTGAGGTTTATTGGAGTGTGAAACAAAGTTGGCAACTGACTTTTGTTGTCCTACTTGTTCCAAACTCTTCCTAGTAATATTTTGATCATCAATGTGAATATACCTCTTTAATTCATCAAGTCCCATCTGTACCTTCAGTCTGTGCATTTCAGTCTTGAAAGAACTCCATTCAGTTGGCAGTTTGCTTAACACAAGATCGACAAAGAGATTATCGGACTTATCAGAGTTATCATCTTTCAACTTGTTCCTCATATTCTCAAATTCAACTAACTGAGAGGTAATGCTTGAATTCATAGTGAATTTAAAATCAAAGAATTTCTCCGCTAAGAGAGTTTTAGATAGCCCCTCTTGTTTTTGAACCGAGCGTTCAAGTGATCCCATATCTCTTTCGCCGTCTTATACTCACTATAAGTCATAGACAGATTAGGATTTAGAGAGTTCAACAAATAATCTCTACAAAAATCATCATCTTTGTTCCATCGATATTCATCAACATCTTCAATGGTAGAAGCAAAATCGCTCAATACGTATAGAATATGTCACGTTCTTTCATGCCAAATTGAACATGTAATTTCCAGCCATGAAATTCAGTAACATCAAACGACTGAAGCTTCATAATATCATAGGAACTATGCTTTGCCATTTTAATCAGAGCAAAGTGTTAGAAAGAGTGCACCTTGGAGTCCGAGCCACAAAGTTGAATAACTCCCCTAACCTTGATCAAACTGCTCTGTAAAGATGGAATTTGCCAAAACAAACCTTAAAAACAGATCTGGAGCGCCCAAAAACTTTAAGATGGACTGCCCTTGTTGCTAAAACTCGCTGGAAATTTCCGCCCCCGAAATTCGCTGGAAATCCCGAAATTCGCTAGAAATTCATATGGAAATTTCAAGTTGCCGTAACTTCTCCGTCCGACCTCTGATCGACGCGAGTGACCACTCAAAACGTTCGTATCGACGAGTAGAACAAAGCCCAAGTGGTTTCACCCTCTAAAATTTGCTATAATTTTTGGGTTTTTGAATCAAAGATTTCGGTCACCCGAATCTTCAAACTCAAATCTCGGCCAATACCACCGTCGAAATCGAAAGTAAAATACACCCGTGAGTTCGTCTTGACGAGATCTTCAAGAAGACACATTTCTCGCTCAAATCCAACACACGATAATAATACTTCAAGATTGTTGGAGGTTATGGGTTTGAGAAAAAAGAAGCGGTTGCTTGAAGTATTACACCAAGAGACGTCAAGTTTGTAACGCTCAACAGTGTTACCTCCAGCGTAGGGAAACCCTAGAGTTTATATATATAAGCTATTGGGCTCCGGCCCATATGGACCCAAATAACCGTGCTTTTACCTATTGGGTTTATATGTGAACATATTAATTTTAGATTATATTAACAATATATCCAACACAGACTTGGGCGGCTGTTTGTCTAGCCAGGAGATGCAGTTTCTGTCCTCTTCTTGTGAGCTGCTCGAAGGAGATGTCACGCAGAATTTGTGAGATGGACCGATCGGAAAAAAAGGAACAGAGAAAACTTCCCGGAGAGACACGAGATCAGAGTGCTCGAGCTCTTCGAATGTGTTGATGATGACGCCAGAAGAGTCCCTGGTTACTGCGATCAGGTTATCCAAAATTCGGAAGATTAACTCTGGTTTTTGTGGATCTACTGGCGGGATGTCTTTAACTAGTAAGGGCGGAAACTCCTTCACTGCCTCTTCGGATCGGGAACCTGATACACTCATAGTACAAGAAACTTTATGAGAAAAAGGCATTCCCTTAGCAAGGAAAATATCTGAAGGAAGCAAGCAATTTATGGATCTTGACATCCAGACATGCCTAGATGATTTCATCCAGAAAACTACCGCCATACATATGCATCGCACGGATTTGAATGATCTACACCTATAATTATTTACTAATAAAACCAGTAAATTTTCCTGTGAAATGCTTTATTAAATTGTTGCATTCGGCAATAGAAATAAAGCACCAGACAGATCCTTCCAATCGTGTACATTGCTGGAGCACCGAATGATAGGGGTCAGTTGCCAAAGGCCCTAATGGGGGTTTAAAGGCCCATGGGCAAATGCAGGTACTTTATGGTAATATTTTTGGAGAGCTTGAGGGAGGGAGATGCAACTGCATCTCCAAAGCCCTCCAAAGCCCTACGAAAATCCATAGGAGCTTTGAACTTTAGTATTTTTGAATGCTAATCCTACCCTACCCTTCCCTTCTCCTCTCTCTCTCTCTCTCTCTCTTCTAGTTTGTTTTTTAAATAAAATTTTAGCTTTTTCTTAGTTTTTTAATTTGATTTAAATAATATATTAAAAAAAATGCCAATTAGGAGAGATAAATTAATTTTAAATTGCCACATTAGTATTTATTTTATGTTAAATAAATTGACAGTGTTAATATTAGAATTTGATTGCACTTATTTCACAAGTTTTATAACTTGATTGTATTTTTTACAAATTTTAAGACTCAATTGTACTTTCATGATAAGTTTTAGGACTCTTAGTGAACTTATCCCTAATATTTTAATATTTTTTTGAAATTTCTTTATTTTTATTTTTATTTTTCTTTCTTTATGTTTCCCTTTCTTCTTACTTTTCCTTTTGCCAACGGCCAACCATCAGCTATGGCTAGGTTGGCTGGCCTCCACCGCCACTATTGAGGACTGGCCATGAGGCCGACCGGCCATGGGCAAAAGGGAGAAGAAAATAAAAGAAAAATAGAAAAAAATCATAAAAATAATTGTTTTTAAATATTAAAATACTATTAAAAATTGTCAACGTCGGCGCGGGCCATCCTACATGGCACCGCCAGCATCCACATCAATAATTTCAGATCAAAGTTGATCGAATGGACTCAATTAGTAAAAAGTAAAAAAATTTTACTCAATTGGCAAAATTAAAAAACTTAGGACTGAATTACCAAAAGCACTATAAATTTAGAATTTTTTGAACAATTTTCCCTAAATCAGTGTTAGTACTCTAAGATTTACGATAATATGGTTAAACAAAATCGAATTTGATCACCCATATCCATTGGCAGAAGCCCTTCATAAAACTAGGGCAACGAAGGCAAAACTAGACTTTTTCGTTAAATTATCACAGAACGCACATAAAATCAGAATTTTTAAAACGACAAAAGAGAAGAACAGGCTCACACCATGCAACACTAGAAAAGCTTACCGATTACCGGAATGTATCATTTTTCCTTGAGAACGGGAAATATAGTAGCAACATAAAGATAAACCGCGCCGCCGGTCCGCAACACCAATGCATGGACCTTCAACCTCTGGGCTACACTGCACGTGAAGCTGAACAGTGAATCTGCTATCAAGCAAGCGATGGGCGCCGCATCGCCACCATGCGATGACACCATTTCCCGCAGGCATTCCTCGAAGGGAACTGCGCACCGGACGTCAAGGAGTGTGATGAGGCCCCGGGTCCCCAGCGTGGAAGCCTCCGATTGGTTGATGCCGTCCGCGATGGATCGGAAGGCGAAGTGAGGGTGGGAGGACGGATCTGGGACGTTGAAGTTGGTGTGGACGATGGTGATGGAGAAGCCTCGGGCGTAGAGGATCTGACCCAGTTGGAACATTGAATTCATGTGGCCTTGGAATGGATAAGGAAAGAGGATCAGACGGTGGTTGTTTCTTGGGTTCATTATGGACTTCGTTTCTCTGGTCGCTCGCACGTTAATGGAGGGAGGTTTTCTGGATACATATGCAGATGTCTTAGGTTTTTCGTTGCTTTATATGGTCGTCACGAGTTGGGTTTATGAGACAGGTCTTGCTGATCATGCGAGACATCACATTGGATTAGAGTTGGCTCGGTCGTGGAAACTCATGAAATGAACATTAGGTGTTTTAGGTGAGCATCGCGAGTTTGACTGTTGGGTGTTCTAGTTCTAGGCAAAAAAGGAAAGAAAGAAAGTTAGGTGTTCAGAGGCGCGATCAAATCGGGAATCGCGTGGTCAGAAATGAATGTGACGTCTAGAGGTAAAGCCGAAAGGAGATAGAAAGGCGAATGACCATACCGATCGTGTGCTTGAAATAGATTGGATCAAGATTTATGATGTCGCTACCACTGAATATTTTATCCGCCGGAAAAGCTTTCGTACTGCCGACAGTAGGCCTACGTTAATAAAGCCAAGAAGACGTCCCGTCACTTCTTGGAAAGTGATGGGGACACGCTGACCATTCATCCCGATCGCGCAATAATGGCAGCAAGAATTTAAAACTTCCATAATTAATTGCCAAAAATGACCTTTAAACTGTAAAATCACAAAAACTAGAACCGATAAAGGAAATAATAAACATAATCTACATTTAGCATCACACTAAATACCAAATGAAAACGAAAGTCTGCTTGAGATTTGTCTTCCAAATTTTGTGTTTCATTTTATATTATTACTAAAAAAATTTAATATATAAAATATAACATCATCATATATGTGACTACTGTAACTTATTGTGTGTAAATATCACCATTCAAGCTTGTCACTAGCACAAAATTACTTACTCTAGACATGATCATCAACTTCCACACGGTTTTTGCTATTAATTTGAGACTTTGGTGCTACAAGTGGTACCAAAGCAACAACTTAAATTCGAGCAACATGAAATCAAAGAGATAATGTGGAATCAAAACATATATTACTCCCTACATTATAAAATTTTACTTGAATAAATATTATCTTTTGCCAAGTTTTATCAAATTTTCTCATATTTCATTATAGAAACTAAAATTTATAGAATATTTTGTCTCGCTTTTTAGGCCATGATTCGTCATTTGTCATTGTAAAGTACTATCCCTATACATTTGAAGTTGTAACTTGGCTTACATTGAATTCATATAATTTCTCTTAATTGAGTTTTCATTTTCCTTTGGGAAATTGTGTGTGATATTTTACAAATAAATCTTGGTTCAAGGGGCGAAATTTTAAAATTGATATGAAAGATTGGTTTTGTGTTAACTTTCATTTCCTATAGGTGTTTAATATGGCTCTACATGATTAGATTTTGTATATTATTATTCTTTTAACGGCCTTAGTTTTTGTGGTTTATTATAAGGGGCATTCTTGGCAATTGATTTTGGAAGGTTTATACTCTGGTAGCCAAAATCCCATGCTTGAAATGTGTGGTCAGCAAGTCTCCGTCACTTGACCATACTGTCTTCTTAGCATGGCCCCTGCACATAAAAACCTTTTGTGTCCTATGTTTAGTGTTTACCTACATATGTATATGTATATTCTATTTATGTATTTCGCTTTAAAAAAGAAAATGTAATCCTTTCGTCTTGTGGTTTGTTTAATAACTAGTGATCCACATCATCAATTAGGTAAAATATGGATAAGTATCATTACAAGATGCAAAGTTCAAAAATGTTTTTGTAAACATTTGGAACCAATTTTCCTCACATAAAAGGCCATAAGTAATTGCGTTTGTCACACCCGTCTCTACTCATTTTATTTTGGAAAAATTCCAAATAAGGACCCGAAGTTGACCAATTTTCTCAAATAAGGACCCGAAATGAACTTAGTGTCAAATAAAGACCTAAAGTGGACCCATCGTCTCAAATAAGGACCCGAAGTTAACCAATTTTCTCAAATAAGGACCCGAAATAAACTTTGTGTCAGATAAAGACCTAAAGTGGACCCATTGTCTCAAATAAGGACCTCAATTCCAAATAAGTACTTGAGCTTACTGGTCAGCCAAATATTCGCCGGCTATCAAGCATGTGACATTTCCGACGACCAAAGTTTGGGCAATTTTATCCAAAAAAAAAAATATAGGGAAAATTAACAAAAAAAAAAAAAAAACCCTAGGTTTTCTACGGTCTCCCCGCTCCTTGTACCCATCCTCCGCAAAGTCGAAGACTCAAATTCTCTGCCAATTGAGGCACGAATTCAAAAACAAGAAGAAAACCAAACGCTTCTTGTTTTTTTTTTTTTTTTTTTTGTGCGAAGACCTAAATTCTCTGTCGATCGAGCAAGGTGAGGAGCAGCGAGGGAGAAGAAAGAAGAAAACGTAAACATCTAAATAGATAATCTAAACTTAATTAATATAGAATTTTCCTTCTTCTTTTTTTCCAATCATAAATTTCTAACAAAATTGCCCCTATTTTAATTGTCGGAAAATGTTTACCGGCGAGCTAAGGTCCTCAATAGAGATTAACTTGATTACTTCAAGTTCTTATTTGACACAAAATTCACTTCGGGTTCTTATTTGAAATAATGGGTCCACTTTGGGTCTTTATATGACACAAAGTTCACTTTAGGTCCTTATTTGAGAAAATAGATTCATTTCGGGTCCTTATTTGGAATTTTCCCTTTTATTTTCTCCATTATACACCCCTTTTTTGTTGTGAATTTCCATCTTTTTATCTTGTCTCCTTCGTCGCACATGATGGTATTAGTTTTTCTAATCGGTGAAATGTGGGATGGGGCTATCGACATCGGGGACTCTTTTTGAGTGTTACTGTAGAAGTTTCATGCCAAGGATAAAATGTTCAATTTGAATTATGATTGCAACTCATTTTGAGCGAATCCATAATTGCCACCCCATCACAAAGCTATTGGTAGCATAGATGGGTCAACCAATGGTGGTTATACCAACTCTGTTGGATGCCCTCTCACTCGGATTCCCGTGCTACCCTACCCCAAAATTATTGATACCTACTCACCCTATGCAGCCCCAAAAGCAATAATGTTCATAGGGTTAATAAGATACTTAGTTGAGCAATACCTTTCACAATATCATGTAGCATATGATGAATAATAATCAATAACTATATGACGCTTGTGAATAATTAATGTTCAGGGGGATATAATTGATGTACTGGTTATTCGAAGTGGCATTTCTATGCGGTATATTAAGGGATCTTCCCCTCTAATTTAAATTGTTGTTATCGCATGCATTTCTAATTTATATATTAAGTGATGTAACCTGCAAAAATGATTTCTCAACCAACCATTGAGATTTATAGTACAGTGGTTCAATTGATTTTTTTTATAAGTATGTTGAAAGTCCTAAAACTTGTCAAGAAAATGTAATTTAGTTCTAAAATTTTCAAAAATTACAATGAAGTCTTAAAACTTTCAAAAAATACAATTAAATCCTAATACTTGTTAGATTGGTCAAATCAAGTCCTTCTATTGATAATACTTTTTAAAATTTTTGAGACTCAATTGCACTTTTGTAATAAGTTTTAGGACTTAATTGCACTTTTTGAAAGTTTTAAAACTTGATTGCACTTTCATTACAAATTTTAAGACTCAATTGCCCTCTTTGAAAATTTTAGGATTCAATTGTACATTCATGATAAGTTTTAGGACTTCCAGTGTACTTATTCTTGTGTGTGTGTGTGTGTGTGTGTGTGTGTGTGTGTGTGTGGTTGTAGTAGTTCAACTGACGTGAGAACAATTTCTAGAGACACCACTTTAAGAGGGCACATTGCCATTAGTTGTCCTAAAGGAAGCAATTTTCCTTTGGGATTGAAGGGCCAGTTCACACATACAAATATATAGATAGATAATTTATATAAGTGATCCTAAAGGAAGTGATTATGAGAAAAGATCGGAAGTGACTTAGTCAAATCGGGTTGAAAAAATTGAAACTCAAGCTCGATCGAAGCAAAATAACAATTTGAGTTGACGAAAAGATTTGGCCTTTTGTTTCATACAAAGATAATTGTTTGTTTCTAGCATGCTTACTAACTATGAAAAATTGCATTTCGATGATGTAATATCTTTGCATGTTTATAAGATTATATAAATAATTATTCATGAAGCTCGAATTCTCTTTGAAGTCTAGATTAGCACTCCATTGTGCAGCTAATGTTTGGTATACTAGCCTAGTATTTACAAAAATAAAGAAAGAGTTTGATCCATTAACTTATATTTTCACTTGTTTTCACTAGGAAAATTACCAATTCAAACCTAAACTATATATAATAATTGTCCAAAAAATTCTAAAGCTAACCTTTCAATTGTGCAAATTTTGTTTAGTGTTAAATTGCAATTTATCCTTAAACCTTTTGACAATTTTCTAATGTAGTACTTTCGGTCAATTTTGGTTGAAAATTGTTGATATAGACATTGGCTGGCCAGCCATTGGCCAAAAAAAAAAAAAAAAAGAAAGAAAAAAAAAAGGAGAGAAAAAAAGAAAAAAAAAAAAGGAAAATTCTAAAAAATTCTAAAAATCATCCACGTCAGTGCTAGCAATTTCACGTAGGTTAGCCAAAATCCACATTAGCAATTTCCAGTCAGGAGGACTACGTTCGCAAATTGTTAAAAAGTTTAGTGTTATATTGGCACAATTGAAAGGTAAGAACTGAATTGACCAGCATATAATATATTTGTGACTTTTGCACAATTTTCCCTTAAACCTACACAAATTCCAATTTAGTCCTAAATTTTCTAATTTAGTCAATGTAGTCTTAAACCTTTGCACAAAATTTCAATTTAATTCCTTCGGCCGACTGTTGCTAGAAATCGTTGACGTGGTGCAAGTAAACTGCCCACATCAGTCTGCCACGTAGAATGCCTAGTAATGATTGGACGCCACGTTAGCAAGTTCCAACGACAATTGATCGAAAATATTATATTGAACTTTCGTGCAAAGATTTAGGATTGATTGAGTTATAATGGCTACTTTCTTGTTAGTGCTTGTTGATTTCTTCTATTTTATGCTTTTGTAACCTTGCACCACTTCCCTATAACTTTGGCCGACTTCCGAACGCTTTCTTCAGCATATATAACTTGCTAGATATATTATCCGATTTGTGCATGTAAGCTCACACTTGTAACTTCTCCCCTTCTCCTTATTCAGAATAAAGACTAACATATATACAAGCTTTTGCAGCTCTCTGCTATGGTCTATTCGGGAAGTAACCACAAGTCCTGCTCGTACGAAAAGAATAGAAAGAGTTGGATCGACCATGAATTATCACATATGATTGTACAAAAGCGGGTCAAACTTTTGCGAGGTTGAGCCATGTAATACACTCATGTGCAAGCTTTATCTAATGACTTACTTTTCTTGGTCACTTTAACAAATCTCTAATACTAGTACGTCTTCAGTTCTGCATCCCCAATTTTCATTGTGAGAATATTTATATAACAAACTATGTTTTAATCTATTAGCTTAAATTTTTAGATCAGTTGACAGTGATCACACCAAAATTTCACATGATATGAGAGCTAGAGGTCTTAAGTTCAAATCTTTCTAGTTTCCATTTATCTCCTCAATCAAATACTTCCATGCTTAGTAAAACGCAAAAGACTAGACTAAGTGTAAATGAGAGTATTTGAATATTTAGATAATAAACCACACTTTCATCTAACAACTTAAGCTTTTATATCAATATGCAGTGGTCCCACCAAATCTCACACTCATGCATTTTATGCTAATGAATCTATAATCGATATATTCTCACATATTATGCATAATTCTATTAGAGAATTGTCCATATTTTTGTAATGAAAAAAATAATTTTTAATGTATATATCATTCTATTTTGAAATGCCTGTAAGTATATGTTTAAGACTACCTGTTTAAGATCTTCTATTGGCTCATATATGAAAAATAAATACTGGAAATCATTTATGGGATTAAAAAATTAAATCGATCAAACTCATACTGGACTCATATTTGACGAATAAATAATATTAAAAGATCAATAGAAAAATCTATCGTTAGGAAAAAAGTATATGACGTGCTTTACAAATAAATGAATAAAATAAGCTTACCCATCATGGAAAGAAAAAGAAGCATATGTTTTAGGGCTTTTGCATGAGATAATTGTTCAAAAAGTAATAATTTTATTATATGACATCAAATTCAGTCCAAAACATTTTAATTGTGCAAATTTAATTCTAAATTTTTTAATGATTTGCCAATGTAATTTTTATGGATGATTTTGCCTAGTATGTGATCGCCCAATCAATTTCAATTGTCTAATGCGACATGGCGGTCTTGACATGAACGATTTTTAATAATTTTTTTAAAATGTTATAAATCTATTTTTCTTTCTTTTTTTTTTTTTTTCTTTCCCTCTAATGGTTGTCAAGCCTTGGTGATGGCTAGGTGCAAGGGTCTTAGGACCATCCCTACTTAGACGAGGCTCCCCCTTGCTGGCCTTGAGCGAGGGCATACCTTGATTGGGCTGGCAAGGCAAGGTTCCCCTTGATATAGGGCGACTGCCCCCTCACCAAATCTAGCGAGAGCATCCTTGCCCTCGCCAACAATCGATGACTGGCAAAGGAAATGGGAAAAAAATGAAAAACAAAATCAGAAAAATTGCAAAAAGTATTCATGTTATCATCGACAGTGCCTTGAAAGATAGTTATCGTCAATGTCAGCAATTTTCCGGATATAATTAGCTAGAAGAACTACATTGGAAAATCATTAAAAAGTTTATAACTAAATTAACATAATTAATAAGGTTTATGACTTTTTGGATAATTTTCTTGAATTTTAAATGACTACCTATGCTTCAATAATAAGTAAAATGAAATATATAATAAACGATGATTGTTGTGGTACTTAATCAATTAATGTTATTAGTCAACTGTGAAAAAATAATTCATCACAAATATTAGACGTTTTACAACCAAGGAAAATCAGAAATTACTAAAATCAACTATTAGCAAATTGACAGAAAGACGATACGTGTCGCGCGCGTGCAAGTGGAATCGCTAAACCGCCTCTCTGTCTTGTCCGCGAGAAGCATCTCCAGTCTCCACTCGTCTTCAGCCTCGTGGACGCCTACTTTCACCAGACACTTCCATGGCTCTCTCTCTCTCTCTCCCCCCTCCGTAACCATCCCGAACTCACCAGACACTACTCCACCACCTATAAATACCTCTCCCTCCACCCGAAACACGCTGCCATCGATCCCCATATTTCGACCGAGCAAACGACTGAGTGAGTCACTCGACTGCTCATAATGTCGCTGATCCCGAGCGATTTCTTCGGCGGACGAAGGACAGCCGTCTTCGATCCTTTCTCGCTCGACATCTGGGACCCGTTCCTGGACTTCCCTGTCGCGCCGCCAACCGCTCTGTCGCTGCCCTGGTCAGGGTCGGACGTGTCGAGGGAGGTCGCGCAGCTCGCGAGCGCACGGGTCGACTGGAGGGAGACGCCGGAGGCGCACGTGTTCCGGGCGGACCTGCCGGGGATGAGGAAGGAGGAGGTGAGAGGGGAGGTCGAGGAAGGGAGGGTGCTGAGCATCAGCGGCGAGCGGAGGAGGGAAAAGGAGGCGGTGACGGACACGTGGCACCGGTTGGAGAGGGGGAGCGGGCGGTTCTCGAGGAGGTTCCGCCTGCCCGAGGACGCGAGGGTCGGTCAGGTGAGGGCTAGCATGGAGAACGGCGTCCTCACTGTGGTTGTGCCCAAGATGGCGGCGGCAAGGCCCGATGTGAAGCCCATTCCGATCACCGGCTGAGAGGTTTTAAATGGGAGTGACGGAGAGAGCGGGACTCTATATCGCACAAAATAAAGAGAAGAAAATCCCAGTACGTGACACAATTACAGCATACTGCATGGTGTGTGTACGAGTCTAGTTAGGATTTTGTCATCTACATGCTTGAGTGCATATATTATACTCTTATAAAAATACAAATAACTATCGCATGTCCTTATCTAACGTATCTGAGTCATCGCATCTGGTGAGGAATGTGGTTCAAAATGTGAGAATCATTGAATCATCTATGTCGCGTTGCCTGATCGCGACATATTTCATGTGAACATAATTTAACTTTTCTAATTATTAGAATTGTAGCTAGAGTTATGATGTGATTACAGTGATGGACTCATCATCTCTTGGAACGGTTATGATTTGACTAGAGCATTCTGTAGAAGGTGTGGGATCTTTTCAATAACGGTGGGAGCGAAGAAGTGAGTGCCAAGTCGGTCCTCGATCCAACCCCGCTCTATCAAATAAGGGCAACCTAAGTGTAATTATCAATACGTACCATGCAGTGTATTAAATTGGTACTTACCATCCTTAGCAATTTTGGAAAAAAAGAAAAGTTGTTCCGAATTGTCTCTGCTAGTTACGTACCCAAAATTATTAACAAGCTGAAAGGATTGCCAAGCTGGCATCCACCTTTTAGTTATTTTCACATATTGAGTTCACTATCGCTGGAAACTTGAAAATGAAATTTGCTATCGTAATAAAAAAACTGAGAACTTATTATTGTACTGGAAATCTTACCACAACCGAAGTTACTAATTTTGCCTTGGATAGTTTATGAGTGAATGTAATTATTAACTCAATAGAGCATTTACCAACTTCTTTATTAGTCCAACGGCAAAATTTATTAGGATTTATAGATCAAGATTTACATTACCCAGTCTTAAATTTATTGTAAAGAGGTCAATTTACGCTTACATTTTCCAATTTTGCCAATTTAGTTTCAAATCTTTGCGCATTGGCAATTGGCCGAAAATCATCAATGGGGCGATCCATAATTGTCCATGTCAACATACTTCACGAGATGTCCTGTAAAAATTAGCCGAAAAAAATACATTAGAATTTCACACAAAAATTTAAGATTGGCAATTTTAAAAAAGTTTACGATTATAATATTTATATAATAGGTTTAGGACTGATTGGTTAATTATCTCAATGATAGTGTGCTAAATTGGAATTTGCTACCTCAAGGAAAAATCTACCAGTCAGTCATTGCCGAAACGCCAAATAATCTTTTCGTAGTTTTAAAGGCATAAGCTACAATAAGTCGTTCCTAGATTGTCAATACGAAACGATAACTTATCATATGGGATGATTATTAAATGCGAATTTATTATTGCATCGAAGATCGATACTTTTTTTTTTTTTTTTTTTGTGAATTGTTTAAACAGATCATGGAATACTCGATAAATGATTTTCCAATCCCCTTCTATTTTCGAACAGTAAGCATCATTGTTCTGGCATACGTTAAATTTACAATATTTTTTATCATCCTTATTTCGTGAAAAATAAGTAATTTAAAAAATATTTTTTCAAAATTGATCGTGTGTATTACTTGAAATAATTAATCAATGAATAACAATTTGCATCCAAACATTTGCATTATCAATAAAATATTTTTCATTCATTCATTTTTGTAAGTGATATAAATGATCATATTTTGAAAAATATTTTCAAAATCACTCATTTTCCATAAAACAAATGGAGAATTCATTTCACATAATAAATAATCATTGTCCAGTAATAAATAATTTATATAAATTTTCAATTAGGTTATAGGCTTTCATCACTTGGTATATATAAATTACCTACCTTAGGAAATCCACATGGCGCCTTATAGGACTTATGGGATCCACTGCATCCCACGAATAGTCCAAACATCAATGACTATGCCATTTTAAAAGATCCGAGAAAGGAGCGTTCCAGTGGATATACTTCAAACGTACGAAATGGGTCGTTTTCCCATAGAAAAATGTCTTGCTATCGACAAAAGTCTACGAGTCACAAACACCAAAAACAAGGAAGGCAGCAGCTTAGGAGGTGCACGAAAAACCAGAATTTCTATTCTAGAAACAAATTTTCTATTTCAGAAACAATTTTTTTATTCCGACTTGTCTCTGGAATAGAAATCCGTTTTGTAACATTAGTTCATTTTTCTATTTCTGAAATAGATTATTGTTCCAGAAATAGATTTGGAATAGAAATCAAAAGCTAAAATTTTCTACTTATCTATTTCTGGAACAGAAATGAGAAATAAAAATTATTTTTATCGTTCGTCAATCGGTTCTTCATCCGTCGCAGCCAACCACCGTCCGTCAGTCGCCCGTCGCCGCCTTTGCCGGTCATGGGCCTTCTTGCCGTCGTCGCGGTCGCGGGTCGCCGGCCGTCCATCGCCGCCGATCGCTGGTCCGCCGCCATTCAAAAGGAATAAATTTTGTGTCGTTATCAAACGAATTTCTATTTTTAGAGTAGAAATTTTGTGTCTTATTAAACGGTTATTTTTTATTAAAAACTCTTTTAGAAATAAAATATATATATATATATATATTTCTCTTCCAGAAATCAATTTCTGACCAGAATGGTTATCATTCGCGCCCTTACCGTTGCGTCATCAGCGTACCCGATTGCAAAAGTTATACCTCGGATACGTCCGGTGCGAAGAAGAGGATGACCACGCAAAACGAGGAACGTCCAAGAGGAATTCAAATCAGATAAAAAGGGAATTCTCCCGAACTGCGGGCAAAGGAAAAGCCCACGAGTCAGATGGACAGGCCCAAGGTGTCCTGAAGATCCTGTCTCGGTGTCACGGACCCGATCGTGTCGATTTCGTAATTTATCTCATCATCCATAGGACATTTGAATAAAGCGTCCACGGGCAATTTGAATAGATTCATTTCCCCCCTCCAAAAGCAATCCCCTAATAATTCCACTCCTTAAAAAAGTCAATCGGCCGTAGCCTTTTTGCAGTCTCAAACGGCTACTCATCGGCATGCCCTCCTTCTTTTTTCTCCGTTTCTTTTCGTTTGTTTTTGAATACCAAGTCGTCAACCACTCCATTACCTTAGCCGTTACGATACTTTTTTCTGTGGACCTTTTTCCTCTTTTGGGAAGTTCCGATTGGTGCCGTATTCCCATTACTTGCGACGTTGCTTGGAGTTCCCTTTCGTTTTCAATTAGTACCCTGCTCAAGGAGTCCTCAAATTTCTCGGCACTTGATCACTTATTTTAAGATAATGGTACATAAAAGCAAGATCAAAACGAGATAAAAAAATGCCATTAAAGGGTTGGTTGGCGAGGGTCTCTAGTGCGAGAGGGAGTTGATCTCAAGCGACTATTACGATACCCTTATTATCGCTTTAAACTGCAATACAATCATTGATTACTTATATCCCCATATTTCTGGATATATTTGACTCTATCTGATTTAAAATGAAAGACCCATCACAACAATAGGAAGAAAACAAGATCATATCCAAGCCACCGGATAGAAAGATAATGCCATAAACTCTACGTCTTGAGATACGTGTTTTAGGTGCCTTGCAAGAATGAAGTTGCCTCAGAATGCCAACAATAAGCCAGCGACTCACTCCCTCCTGATCCTGAACTTGCACACTCTCTCAACACAAAATGCAGTCAAGTCAAACAGTAGGTGCCAGAAGTAACGCTATAACATGAAGAACTCAGTGAAATTGTAAGGGTTGGGACACCTAACGCTATTTGCTCCTGTTAAATGACCTATGCTCCCCTCAAAACTCTTCTTCAAATCCCTCGCATTTTCCCCTTCTTTCAGTCAAGAAAAAGAATGTTGTTTATCATCTTGAACTCGTCTGAGGGTTAGGGTGGTGTTCAAGAACCTAGTACTACTCCCACTACGATAATCTGTCAAACTGATGATGCCAGAATAGCGGAAAGAAATAATTTTCTTATATCCCCACACCTAATAAAAAATCATTTTTTAATGTGACATAATTTCCCACCTTTTATGCCCGAGGAAGTGGAGAGATTGCAACAACGAAGCCGCAGTCTCTGATACATATTACATGGGGTCTGGGGGGGTGGGGGGGGCGGCGGCGTGGGGGTGTGGGGGAGAGAGAGAGAGCGGCAACAACATAAGCAGACATAGCAGCAATCAAACCCAAGAGCCAACTTCGTGAAAAACCATGGACTCCATTAATCCCCGACCTCGCATTCTCCCTCTCCTTCCGCTCAAGATCCCTTTTTGAAAAAAAGGGAGGGAGAGAGAGAAGCTACGTGTAGGTGCCGACGAGAGGGGCGAGAAGGGTAGCGCTGATCCAGTTCTCGGAGATCTTGTGGTGAATCTTGTTGGGCAGATCCTTCCACAGCCCCGTCATTATCTTCTGCTGGAACGGCGACAGCGCATACACCACCGCCTTCATTTTCACTGGCCGCTTCTCCATTTCTCTTCTTCTTCTCTCGCGATCTCTCTGATCTCCACCTCTCTTTTGCCCTAATTTTCACAGTCTCTCTGGAACCATGTAGATTGGGGCGATAGCCAAAGTCCCCGTGGTCAACACAACCAGCCCCGACGACTTGTCGTTTATCCGGGCCACCGATATGACTACCGTTTCATCCGCGGATGGGGGTGGCAATTGGGCTGGACCTGGAATGGCCCAAAATCAAGCCCAGTCATCCATGGGGCTTGCTCAACCTGATTGGAATGAGGACTATATGAGTACCGTTGAGATGAGGATCTAACGCACCAGAAATAAAAGTTTCCAACCATTCGATGCACTTCTTTTTGATTATCTTCCACTGATGCTGATAGAACTGTCCATTCAACCCTTTTGGGCCTGTTGCCTTTGCATTCCCTAATTGGAAAACCAAAGTTTTAAATTTTTCTAATGTCACTGATCCTATTAAAGCTTTATTCATCTCATCTTCGACTATATAAGGACATTGGTCTAACATTGACTGAAAATTCCTTGGGCCATCCCTATCATAAAGGCATTGATAAAATATAGCAATATATTCTTTAATCAAAATTAGAATCCCTGCACCAATTCTGGTCATCTAATTTTAGCATGGATATTTTGTTTCTTTATCTTCTATGTACCATCGTAACGTGAAAAAACTTCGTATTTCTATCCCCCCACTTCAGCCATCTATCCTCAATCTCATTTCCCAATACATGTCATCTTGTCTCCATAAGTTTTCGATTTGCATCGAAACTTGTTGAGTTTCCTCCATGCCCAATCCCCTTTCCCTCCTATTTGTTTGCTTGGTAAGCTCTTTTTTAAGATCCCTAATCTTTCGAAATGCATAGGAAAATTTTTGCTTGCTCAACTTGTCCACGGCTACTAAGACTTCATTTAGTTTTTTGGCTAGATTCAACTGAGAATAGTGCTGGTCATTCCATACTTTTTGAACTATTTCCTTACATTCAGCATCTTCTAAACAATAAGCTTCCAAACGGAATTGTCTCTCTTTTTACCATTGGTGGGAACAAAGATAGTCGAAGAGGACGATGGTTGGATCCAATAACTGGCAAAGCATAGGCTTCTACATGTAAGAACATCACTCTCCACTCGATATTACATATAACCTGATCCAGCCTCTTTTTCACTAATGCTTCCCCATCTCAGTTGTTGGCCCAAGTGAAAGTACAACATTTGCTCTCTACATCCATGAGTCCTCAAACATTTAGTAAATCTCGAAAAGTAGCCACTCGATAGTAATTTGTTTCATATTTTCCATACTTCTCCCAGTGGTACAAAGTCTCATTAAAGTCTCCAATACAAGTCGAGGGTAAGGTATTAAATCACACGAAGCTATTGTCATAGCTGAAGTCTCTCCTAATAATTCGTAGGTGCGTGTAAAAGAAAATTCTCATTTTAGTGCCGCTATTGAAGTCTTCACAAAAGACATTTATCAGCTCATCCGAAGAAGATTCCAATTCAATCAACACTTCATTGTTCCACGTTAAAGCCAATCCCCCTACGATTCCAATAAGGCTAACCACCGAAAGATTATGGAATAGAAGGCACTTCCTCACCCTTTCCACTACAATTTATTTGTTTTTTATTTCCATTAAAGATACTAACTACACCTTTCTTAAACCACTAGGGCCCTAAGATGTCGGAATGCTAGGAGAGTGCCCAAACCTCAACAATTCTAGCTCACAATCTTTATTTAAAACCTAGTGGCTTATTAGGGCTAATCAGCAAAGCCCATTCCTTCATTCCTTGACCTCTTGGATTGGGGTGTCAAGTAAGGTCCCTTCCTTAAGGGATTGGGTAGATGAACCTTGCTACTTGTAAGTGTTAAAGCATTTCAATTTCTTAGTTGCAGGTGCTTTTTTCCCTCCTTTCTCTTTTTTTAGGTACCCTGAAGACTCCGATGCAATAGGAGTATCCTTTAACGTGAGTTGAGTCTACTGTCTAAGTAAAATCAGTCCCAAGAAAATCATAGTCTATACTGGCATGCTTCCGTTTAAGGGCTCCTCTCTCGGTTACACTTGAAATATATACATTTAATGCATTTGCCTTACATACCGTGGAAGCCAAGCAGAGCACACGATTTCGTCCTAGAAGGACAGTTCTTGCAATGAATGGTGGGGGCTTCTCTAGGTTTATGAATAGAGGAGAGCCATCGTGGCAAAGGTGTGCCAAGTCCTTGATAGCCGAGAGGGTGGTGTACGTGAATATTAATCACATTGATTTTATCCTCATAGTTATACCTTGAAGTGATCGGTTTCAAGGTATTGTGATTTCCACTCTGAAATTGGCAACTACCCACTAAAGACTAACTTTGAAAAATTGGAACCGCTTTTGTTCTCGGGTGGATCCATAGAACCTGTCCACCAAGCTTCATGGGTATAGAATTTGTTCTTTTGGCTTCATATTGGGATAAGTTCCTATTATAATGGAGAATTTGTGACAAAATCTTTTTTCACCACCCCAACAGGGGGAATGTAATATTCTACTAGCACAATCTTTCATTTCCTTTTTCTTTGAGGATGGATGTGTACCATGTCATTGATATTGATGATATTGGAAGACAAGGTGTTGGCATGGACTTGGTCAATGAATCTGAAAGATAGCCACGGATTTTTCACATTGTTTACTTTGCTTTTATGTTGCTCCTGGAAGTTGTCATTCTCATTGGAGTTCGTTGTTTATAAGGTGAACCAGAGTTAATTTCAAGCACTATCATTGTATTTGACCTCATGTCAGAGAGACTAGGGGAGTTGCATGAGAGAGTTGAGATGAGAGAGACCGAGATGATTGACAAGCAAGATTAGGAATTTAGGGTTTTAATTTTTCTTAAAAAATAAAATATATATTACTTGTTCGATTTGGTGAGTGGTTCCGCACCTGGAACTGGGAACAGGACCAGTATCGACCAATTCCCTTGGAAACCACTGGTTTTGAATTGGTTCAGTTTGGTTCCAAACGATTTCCGATTCCTTTGCAAACCCCTAATTACACCCGAGTGGTTTGACTAGTTAAATTCTTACTTTTTAATTCCTAGAATGAGATTTCGCTAGAAATCACGAGAAACTAAATACTATGTGAGTTATTAGATGTAATTAAAGGACAAGAAACACTAAAAAAGTGTTGAAGTGCTTGAGTGATTATAATTTCTATTGTATCTATTGTTTCTATAGTGGAATTGTCTGCCATTGTGTCCCTATACGTATATTCCGACATTTAGACCGAATCACGTAAACTTTGTATTTTATATTTTTTTTCATATTTCTAGCTATTTTATCAACTCGCTTGTTTGAAATTGTTTTTAGAGGGAGCATTCATGGGCTGAACTTCCGGAACCGGCCAATGTTCTGATAAATGACAAGACTAATTGCTATTTTTGACTCGAGAATCATAGTAAACAAATGACCGCCCGCATAGTTTGTTCTCTCGCTACCACATTGCATACCAGAAATTTATGAAACACTAAATACATGCGATACGATCTCCACCTTATTCATTCTGACATTTAATAGAAAAGGCATGGGTGCAGTCACATTATTTAGTTTATACGTAATTAATTTAGATTCGGTCCCTCGAAGGATGATAGAAAGGTTGAGCTCTGGAGTTAATTATCAAACAAATCAAATAAATGGATTTCAAAGAATGTATATATAAATATATATAATTAAAAAATGTCATCATTGTTGTGCAATTTTGAGTTGTCTCTTCCTGCCTCTCACCTTCAAGAAAATATTTGGTGATCCGAGGACTCCACAGTAGTGTGGTTCCGAGCCACTCAAAAAGCGACATGTGGAGGTGTAAGGCCGGCTCACCAGCGAACGAACTTTTGCACAAAAAATGATTTTCTTTATCTTAATAACCTGACACTAGCCTTGCGCCCTCTCTGTGCTCTCTCCCTTCTGCTCTGCAAACATTTATTTCTTCGTGTTATAATCTCTCCTTCTTTGAAGAAGGAAGAAGAAACGCAAACCCACTTCCAAATTTTGACCCTTTGCCAGATTTTGCCACTCGTGCAGCAGCGTTACTTGGCGTTCGTGAAGCGGCCGTCCCGTCATCACCGACGAAGCACATTAAGACTGCCCCTCGTGCAGTGACGCGGGATGGTAAAGCCGAACGGGGCAGGGATCCTGAAAGGGAGTGAGGCAGAGGCAGAGGCCAAGGCCGAGGGGCGTGCGATTGCGCTCGACAAGAGCTACGGGTTCTCGAAGTTCTTCGGGAGCATGTACTAGCTTAGGGACGAGGTTGGGACTTGGGAGAATGCAATTTGATTATACTTTCTATTCAAGGTCCAAGATGGCTCGATTTTGGTAAAACCGTCTTGGATGTCACACCAATGATGGCATCCTTTTTTATTCACTCCTGAGATCCAAAGCATTCAATTAACCCTTCATGTGAAGGAGGGCGCTGCGGGGGCGTCGGGGAGAGCGAGCAGGGGAGAGGGTATGTGGCACGAGAGAGGGAGAGAGTGGAGAAAGGGCTAGTGTGTGCAGCCTAGCTGACAAAGAACGATTTTTTTTTTTTTTTTTGTGTGCGAAAATTCGAGGGTTTCACACTTCCACGTGGATCCACATGTTGCATTTTGAGTGGCTAGGAATCACATTGACTTGGAGTCCCGGATCATCTGATATGTTCTCCCCCTCTCTCGACTTTTCTTTGTCTATTCCACTTTTGGAGGGAAGAGATTTTACCTATGTCTCTCCCTCCCCTCTTGGTGGCTTTTCACTTTATTTTCTTTTGTTTCTTTTTATACTACCCTGATTTTATATATAGGAGTTTTTCTCTCCAATCTAATTTTAGATTTTAGAGTTTAATGAATAAGTATTCTACCTCTACTTTCAATGGTGTTCATAGCAATTTTGGTATCAAATATGTGTTCATTCAACATGTTTTAATTCAAAGCTTTGGTGCTTGACATAAGCTACAATGCTCGATCTCATTGATGTTAGATTTGAGCTTCTTAAACATGTTTATATTGTCTTTATACGGTGATAATGTTGGGGACACCAAACCTAACAATACGTTGCTGAAAGGTAAAACTATAACTATAAATAAAGATTTCGATATGTGCTTTTCATTGATGATGTTGTGTGATTCCATGATTGACTGTTGATTATTTCGCTTAGATACAATCATTGATATATTCTTGAAGGACAAACCCCTAGTTAACTCTACCAACCATGTTCTATTGATATGTCTTGATTTCTAGTTTTTTGTTCGTTTTGGAGCTCTATGAGTTTGTCTTGTTATTGTGACTTTTGAAATTTCCAAACATATATCATTTTTGTAATGAATGGAAATTTCTTTTGACAAAAAAAAAATGTAAAAAATTTACAGATTATAGTAAACAATAATTACTAGTTGAATCAAATTAAGTAGATTATAGAAAAATTTATAGTAAGTCGAATGTAGATCGTCAACCCTATAATTTGTCCTTCCATTTGGTGCCTCAGTCATCCTTAATCTTGATGTATTGCGTAATAAGTTCCGAACCCATCCCTCACCCGTCTTTACATGGATCAAAGGCTGAGATCAACGAGGCACCAAATGGGAGCACAAATAAAATGTTGAACATGAAGATCGAAGAAAGATCTAAGAGAGTTTCATATTACTACCACTCGGCAACATCGGATCAAAATCTCATGTTGTTGGCTGACCCGTCACAATCATTTAGACAAAGGAATTATAACCTTTAGGGGATATGAGCCTTACAATTAACAAAGTGACATAATCAATTTTATAATTGTGCATTTAAACAAATTAGTCATTACACTTATAATTGCAAACTAATTTGATAAATCGCTTTTTTGTATTCATTGTGGAATGTGGATCATTGTAAATGCAAAGGGAGACAAGTAATGCTAAGTATGGATTGATAAAATAGACTAAATAGTTTGTGAAGAACTTCCTGATAATAGTGAATTAGCTCTCTCTCTCTCTCTCTCTCTCTCTCTCTCTCTCTCTCTCTCTCTCTCTCTCTCTCTCTCTCTCATGCAGCTTGTATCGATCCTAGCGGTTCATATCGAGTCTAGTATACATTGGGTTTCTAAATATTTTATCAAAAATTGAAAATTTGATCGGCAGATGGAATTCATTACACTTTCTAACTAAGAAAATTCTCGATTACTCCCTAGAAAAGGTTTAGCAAGTCACCGTACTTCATAATAAAATGTGATGCATTTATAATGTAATATGACATCAAAGATGATATTGTTTAAGCCCCAAAACAACACCTTTACTAACCAAATTAACGAAAATATAACACATTTAAGAAATAATATATAGTATAATGTTTAGAGGTTATTCAAATGTGTCTCATTAAACATGTCTAGTTGAGAAAAGTAGCATGCTAATTTATTTAATTAGACTGACATAAATGACTTAAAAAGTGTTAATATGCAAAGATACACATTTATTATTCATTCGTACATGGAAACCCGATCACAATTGAGCTCCGACAACATATGATCATTTAAAAGACAATATGTGACTGATCAAAGCATCCAAGGCTTGGTATGAAGGGCCGCCTTGTCGCACGGAGATACTGGCCTTCTCCTTCAAAACCAATGCCCTCTCTCTTATTTCTTCTCCTTCTCTCTCCGCCAGCAGCCTCTTGATGGCCCTTGCAATGTTCTCTCTCTCAAGCCCGCCATTCAAGTACACTCCAATTCTCCAAACATCGCTCACATACCTTGCATTCACTCCTTGATCAGCAACACGAGGCATGCACAACATTGGCACTCCTTCACTTATGCTTTCCAAAGTTGAGTTCCAACCGCTGTGGGTCCAAAATGTTCCGACAGCAGGATGAGCCAACACTTCCTTCTGGGGTGCCCATTTCACTATCTTCCCTCTCCCTTCCATTGCCCTGTGAAAGTGGCTCGGTGACTTCTCTAGCCACTCCGGATCGCGGACTGACCCGGGCCGGACAACCCATAAAAAGGGCTGCTCCGAGTCAGCTAGGCCTAATGCAATCTCCAACATTTCTGCCTCGCTCACGGCTGCAAGGCTCCCAAAGCTCACGTAGATCACAGACTTGGGCGGCTGTTTGTCTAGCCAGGAGATGCAGTTTCTGTCCTCTTCTTGTGAGCTGCTCGAAGGAGATGTCACGCAGAATTTGTGAGATGGACCGATCGGAAAAAAAGGAACCGAGAAAACTTCCCGGAGAGACGCGAGATCAGAGTGCTCGAGCTCTTCAAATGTGTTGATGATGACGCCAGAAGAGTCCCTGGTTACTGCGATCAGGTTATCCATAATTCGGAAGCGTACCTCTGGTTTTTGTGGATCGACTGCCGGGATGTCTTTAACTAGTAAGGGCGGAAACTCCTTCACTGCCTCTTCGGATCGGGAACCTGATACACTCAAGAGTACAAGAAACTTTATGAGAAAAAGACATTCCCTTAGCAAGGAAAATATCTAAAGGAAGCAAGCAATTTATGGATCTTGACATCCAGACATGCCTAGATGATTTTCATCCAGAAATCTACCGCCATACATATGCATCTTACGGATTTGTATGATCTACACCTATAATTATTTACTATAAAACCAGTAAATTTTCCCCTGAAATGCTTTATTAAAATGTTACATTCGCATTAGAAATAAAGCACCAGACATATCCTTCCAATCGTGTACATTGCCGGAGCACCGGACGATAGGGGTCAGTTGCCAAAGGCCCTAATGGGGGTTTAAAGACCCATGGGCAAATGCAGGTACTTTATGGCAATATTTTTAGAGAGCTTGAGGGAGGGAGCATCTCCAAAGCCCTCCAAGTCCCTTAAACCTACAAAAATCCTAACGTGGTATTTTTAAGTTAATTTCTCTCTCCTAGTTGGCATTTTATATTGTTTTTCTAAATATTATTTAATTAGATTAAAAAACTAAAAAAAAAGCTAACATTTTATTTAAAAAAAAATTGAGAGAGAGAGGAGAGAGGGAGGGAGGGAGGGAGGGAGAGAGAAGAGAAGGGTAGGGTAGGATGCCGGTGGACGCCGCCGCCGCCACCCATCGCTAGAGGGGTCGGTGGAGGTGGTCGGCTGGGGCGGGGTGGTCGGCCCTTGCCAGCTCCAGGCAAGGCCTCGTCGGCCCTAGGAGAGGGTAGGCAACCCTTGCCGACTCGGGTGAGGGCCCTTAGATTTGGGTGGTTAGCCCAAATCTAGGTGACGTTGGCTGTTGCCTAGAGCAAGCGAGGGCTGAGGACTCTCGCTAGGCCAAGGTGAGCGTTGGTGTCGCCCAGATCTGAGCACCCAAGCGTGAGCTTGACCCTAGCGAGGATCGCGGGATTGCCAACACCTCGGCGATGGGTGGCGACAGCGGCATTGCCGGCGGTGTGGCCCTACCCTCTCTCTCTCTCACCTCTGGCGATGGGCGACGGCGACGGCGGCGACGGCGGCATTACCGACTGGTGTGGCCCTACCCCTCTCTCTCTCTCTCTCTCTCTCTCTCTCTCTCTCTCTCAAAAAATAAAATAATATATATATCGAGAGAGATAAATTAATTTAAAATTGCCACATTAATATTTTCTGTTAAATAAATTGACGGTGTTAACATTATGATTTAATTTCACCTATTTCACAAGTTTTATGAATTAATTGTATTTTTTTGCAAATTTTAAGACTCAATTGTACTTTCATGATAAGTTTTAGGACTCTTAGTGAACTTATCCCTAATATTTTAATATTTTTTTCAAATTTCTTTATTTTTTGTTATTTTTCTTTCTTTTCGTTTCCCTTTCTTCTTACTTTTCCTTTTGCTAGCGGCCAACCATCGGCTATGGCTGGTTGGCTAGCCTCCACCACCACTATTGAGGATTGGCCATGGGCAAAAGGGAGAAGAAAAGAAAAAAAAGAGAAAAAAAAAATCATAAAAATAATTTTTTAATAAAATATTAAAATATTATTAAAAATGGCCAACGTCGGTGCGGGCTATTTTCATTGCACCGCCGGCATCCACATCAATAATTTCCGATCAAATTTGATCGAATGGACTCAATTAGCAAAAAAAAAAAAAAAATTTATTACTCAATTGGCAAAATTAAAAAACTCAGGATTGAATTGTCAAAAACACAATAAGTTTATAATTTTTTGAACAATTTTCCCCTAAGTCAGTGTTAGTACTCTAAGATTTATGATAATATGGTTAAACAAAATCGAATTTGAGGCAGAAGCCCTTCATAAAACTAGGGCAATGAAGGCAAAACTAGACTTTTTCGTTAAATTATCACAGAACCCACATAAAATCAGAATTTTTAAAACGACAAAAGAGAAGAACAGGCTCACACCATGCAACACTAGAAAAGCTTACCGATTACCGGAATGTATCCTTTTTCCTTGAGAACGGGAAATATAGTAGCAACATAAAGATAAACCGCACCGCTGGTCCACAACACCAAAGCATGGACCTTCAACCTCTGGGCTACACTGCACGTGAAGCTGAACAGTGAATCTGCTATCAAGCAAGCGATGGGCGCCGCATCGCCACCCTGCAATGACACCATTTCCCGCAGGCACTCCTCAAAGGGAACTGCGCACCGGACGTCAAGGAGTGCGATGAGGCCCCGGGTGTCCAGCGTGGAAGCTTCCGATTGGTTGATGCCGTCCGTGATGGATCGGAAGGCAAAGTGGGGGTGGGAGGACGGATCTGGGACGTTGAAGTTGGTGTGGACGATGGTGATGGAGAAGCCTCGGGCGTAGAGGGTCCGACCCAGTTGGAGCATTGAATTCATGTGGCCTTGAAATGGATGAGGAAAGAGGATCAGACGGTGGTTGTTTCTTGGGTTCATTATGGACTTCGTTTCTCTGGTCGCTCGCACGTTAATGGAGGGAGGTTTTCTTGAGAGATATGCAGAAATCTTAGGTTTTTTGTTGCTTTATATGCTCTTCACGAGTTGGGTTTATAAAACTAGTCTTGCTGATCATGCGAGATATACCGTAGGATTAGAGATGGCTCGGTCGTGGAAACTCATGAAATGAACATTCGATGTTTTAGGGGAGCATGGCGAGTTTGACTATTAGGTGTTTTAGTTCTAGCCAAAAAAGGGGCGAAAGAATGTTAGGTGTTCAGAGGCGAGCAAAGCGTGTGGTCAGAAATAAATGCAACCGTTGAAATGGATTGGACCGAGATTCATGATGTCGCTGGAAAAGCTTTAAAATTGCCTGCGGTAGGCCTGCACATTAAAAAGTTTGTACTTACATCCATATGGGTAGTCCATAATGTGTGCATCTCCTAAGAAGCTCCTTGAATCTTTCCCATGCTTCATACAATGATTCATTACCCATTTGTATAAAATTAATAATATCGTTATGCATCTTTGCAAACTTTGCAGGTGGAAAAATTCACCAAGAAATTTCTAAGCCATATGATTCCATGTAGTGATTGATCCTGCAAGAAGAGAAGAGAGCTAACTCTTAGCTTTGTCTTTAAGAGAGAATGGAAATAATCTCAATCTAATAGTATCATCTGTAACTCCATTATATTTAATGGTCTCACAAAGTTCAAGAAAAGTATCAATGTGAGCATATGGATCATCGCTTGGTGGCCCATTATATTGCACTAATTGTTGAAGCATATGAATGAGTGATGACTTGATCTCAACGTTATTTGCTTGAATTATAGGTCTTTTGACGCTTGATGTAGCGCTTTGAACTATCAGCACAGCATAATCTTTTAAGAGTCTACATGGATTCTTAACATGATTTCTTTGTTCTCTTAGTCGCCTTTTAAATATATGTTTGATTTCTATATCAAACTCAGCAAGTTTCCCTTGTTGGCTACATATCAAAAACCGATACACACCTGAAAAATAAAAAGAAAGCTAGATTAAATTTAGAATTATCCGGTATTAATATTAATTATTATTAAACAAACAATCCCCGTTAACGATGCCAAAAACTTGTTCATAAAATTCTAAACGCAAGTGAATGTATCGAACAAATAATATAATAATGAGATAGAGTATCATCCCACGGAGATTGATGATTAATAAACTAATTAAATAATAAAAATAAATTAATTCTAAAATTTATCTAGCAGATCAAAATGAATTGAAAATAAATTCAGACTAAAAATCCTAAAAGCAGAATTTGGAGATTAAATGCAGTAAATTGATCAAATAAATATGTTAAAGTATTCAATTTCACCATAACCACTATATATGAATTTTAGAATATTATGCATAAAAAAAGGATATCAAACATGTGATAACAGAATTTCTTAATCTATTTACTATCATATCTCTAGTTATAGCAACTTACTCAGTTTATTAATTCACTATATCTCTATGTGAATTTAAATAAATATAAGTGCATTGAAATTTATGAATATTCTCGATTTACAATGAGTCTTTTAGATTACCTTATCACCAAAAGATATACAACGTTTAATTTATGGTTATATGTTGTAAAAAGCAATTGTACATTATCATTTCTTAGTCTTAAACAAGCACATCGGATTATTCAAGTGGTGGTCAGTCACTTAAAAACATTAAATATGATAATATATAATTCACATGAACGAAATCATTTGCACACATAAAAATCATGAAATTCATATAATCATGGTCAAACTCAAAAAAAAAAAAAAAAAAACGTAATAGAAGAAAAAATCAAAATATAAATTAAACTAAATATCCTGAATCAAAGAACAAGAATTCTAATACCACTTTTGTCTTCTCTTCAAAATACTTGAAAAAAAAAACTCCAGAACAATTAAAAATGATCTAAAAATTACAACCAAGCTATCTATAGTTTCCTATTCATGGGATATATTCAAGAATCCTAACACAATGCAATTATTTATTTTTTCCACATAAAATCAAGGAATAAATTGTAGAGTCCTTAATTTGATATCAATCTTCCAACATTTTTTTTATTTGAATTCCTAAATCACAGGATTTTCTTTTCCTTCTTTTTGCCCATTTTTCCCTTATTTTCTCCATATCTCATTATTTTGCATAAATAATGAAAGGAAATCCAAATATTTTTTTTAACGAATATTGCATTATAAAGTACCATAGTTATTGCCTAAAATAGGTAAAATCTCGCATATTGAATTACGCCATTCAAATATTTAAATAATAAAACACACTTTTATCTAACAACTTAAAAGTTAGATTAGTTAGCAATAGTCCCGCCAAATCTCGCATTCATGCATATTTTGCTAATGAATCTATAATCAATATACTCTCACATATTGTTATGCATAATTCTATTAGAGAATTGCGCATATTTTTGTAATAAAAAGTAATTTTTAATGTATATATCATTCTATTTTGAAATGCCTATAAGTATATGTCTAAGACTAACTATTTAAGATCTTCTATTGGCTCATATTTGAAAAATAAATAATACTGGAAATCATTTATGGGATTAAAAACATTAAATCAATCAAACTTATAATGGACTCATATTTGACAAATAAATAATATTAAAAGATCAATAGAAAATTCTATCATTAGGAAAAAAGTATATAACATGCTTTACAAATAAATGAATACAATAAGCTTATCCATCATAGAAAGAAAAAGAAGTATATGTTTTAGGGCTTTTGCATGAGATAATCGTCCAAAAAGTCTTAATCTAATTATACGACGTCAAATTCAATCCAAAACATTTCATTTGGACCAATTTAATTTTAAAACTTTTAATAATTTACCAATGTAATCTTTACGAATGATTTTGGCTGGAAATCGATGATATGACCGCCCAATCAATGTCAGTTATCTAATATGGTATGACTGGTACTGACATAAACAATTGTTTTAATTTTATAAAAATGTTATAAATCTATTTTCCTTTCCTTTTTTCTATTTTATCTCATTCCTCTAAAAGTTTCTAAGCCTTGGTGATGGCCAGGTATGAGGGTCTTAGGACCACCCCTTCCTAAATGAGGGTCCCCTTTGTTGAGCTTGAGCAAAGGCATACCTTGACTAGGTTGGCGAGGCGACAGTCCCCTTCTTCGAATCTAGCGAGCGCATCCTTGCCCTCGCCAACAATCGATGACCAGCGAAGGAAATAGGGAAAAAGAAAAAAATTCAAAAAATTGTAAAAATCATCCATATTAGTATTGACAGTGCCACTAAAGATGGTTATCATCGACATTAGTAATTTTCTAGACATAACTAGTCAAAAGAACTAAATTGGCATATCGTCAAAAAAGTTTATAATTAAATTAACATAATTGATAAGATTTAAAACTTTTTGGATAATTTTCTTGAGTTTCAATTGCAAGACTATGTATGCTTCAATAATAAGTAAAATTAAATGTTTAAAAAGCGATGATTGTTGTGGTACTTGACCAATTAATGTTATTACTCGATTGTGAAAAGATATTTCATCACAAATATCAGACGTTTACAACTAAATAAAATTAGAAATTACATAAATCAACTATTAGCAAATTAACAGAAAAACGATACTTGTCGCGCGTGTGCAAGTGGAATCGCTAAGCCGCCTCTCTCTGTCTTGGCCGCGAGAAGCATCTCCAGTCTCCACTCGTCTTCAACCTCGTGGACGCCTACTTTCACCAGACACTTCCATGGCTCTCTCTCTCTCTCTCTCTTCTCCGTAACCATCCCGAACTCAACAGACGCTACTCCACTACCTATAAATACCTCTCCCTCCACCCTAAGCGCATTGCTATCGATCCGCATATTTCGACCGAGCGAACAACTTAGTGAGTCGCTCGACTGCTCATGATGTCGCTGATCCCGAGAGGTCTCTTCGGCGAACGAAGGACGGCCGTCTTCGATCCTTTCTCGCTCGACATCTGGCACCCGTTCCTGGACTTTCCTGTCAGACCGCCGACTGCCCTGTCGCTGCCCTGGTCAGGGTCGGAGTGTCGAAGGTCGCGCAGTTCTCAAGCGCGCGGGTCGACTGGAGGGAGACGCCGGAGGCGCACGTGTTCCGGGCGGACCTCCCAGGGATGAGGAAGGACGAGGTGAGAGCGGAGGTCGAGGAAGGGAGGGTGCTGAGCATCAGCGGCGAGCAGAGGAGGGAGAAGGAGGAGATGACGGACACGTGGCACCGGCTGGAGAGGGGTAGCGGGCGGTTCTTGAGGAGGTTCCGCCTGCCCGAGGACGCGAGGGTCGATCAGGTGAGGGCGAGCATGGAGAACGGCGTCCTCACAGTGGTTGTGCCCAAGGCGGCGGCGGCGGCGGCAAGGCCTGATGTGAAACCCATTCCGATCACCGGCTGAGAGGTTTCGAACGAGAGCGACGGAGAGAGTGCGACTCTACATCGCATAAAATAAAGAGGATCATCCCAGTACGCGATACTATTACTGCATACTGCATACTGCATACTGCATAGTGTTTGTAGAAGTCTAGTTACGGTTTTGTCATCTACATGCTCGACTGGATGTTATATATTCTTAGAAAAATACAAACGTATCTAAGGTTATTGTACCGAATATGATTCAAAATGTGTGAATTTAAATTATTTGTGTCGCATTGTTTGATCGTAACATATCTTGTATAAACAGATTTTAGATTTTCTTAATGTTAGAATTGTTATTAGAACTGCAATGTGGCCATAGTGATGGACTCATCATCTCTTAGAATAGTTATGATTCGATCCGATGCGTGATCTTTTCAATAACGGTTGGGCGAAGAAGTGAGCACCAAGTCGGTCCTCGGTCCTCCCCTGCCCTTATCAAATAAGGGCAACAATATGTACCATGCAGTGTTACACTGGTACTTACCATCCTTGGCAATTTTGGAAAAAAAAAGATTGCTCTAAACTGTCTCTGCCAGTTACATAATCGGAATTATCAAAAGCTGAAACAATTACGAAGGCTACCATCCACCTATTAGTTATTTTCACGGATTTAGAGTTCACCATCGCTAAAAACGTGAAATTGGAATATGCTATCGCAATGGAAAACTTAGAACTTATTATTGTACTGGAAATCTTACCACCCCCTATTTGAGAAGTTATTAATTTTGCTTTGGATGGTTTATATGAGTGAATGTAATTAACTCAGTGGAGCATTTACCAAGTTCTTTATAAGTCCAACGGGAAAATTTATTAGGATTTATAGATTTAGATTTTGCTATCCACGGTGAAAAATTACCCATTCGGTCTTAGACTTATTGTACAAATGTCAATTTACCCTTACATTTTCCAATTTGGCCAATGTAGCTCCAAATCTTTGCATGTTGGCAATTGGCTGAAAATCGTCTATGTGGTGATCCACAATTGTCCACGTCAACGTGCTTCATAAGATGGTTGGCAATGATCAGACATCGCGTTAGCAATTTCCAGCAAAAATTAGTTGAAAAGAGTACATTGAAATTTCACACGAAAAATTAATAAAAAAAATAGAAAAGTTTAAGATTGGATTATATGTATAATAGGTTTAGGATTGATTGGCTAATTATCTCCATGATAGTGTGCTGAAATGGAGTTTACTACGTCAAGTGAAAATCTACCAATCGTTTAGAAAAGTTATTGCCAAAACGCCGACTAATCTTTTCGTAGTTTTAAAGGCATAAGCTACGATAAGTCGTTCCTGGATTGTCAATATGAAACGATAACTTACCGTTTGGGATGAGTTATTGAATGGGAATTTATTATTGCGTGGAAGATCGATACTCCTTTTTTTTTTTTTTTTTTTTTTTTTTTTTGTGAATAGTTTAAACAGATCCATGGAGTACTCGATACAAGATTTTCCAACACCCCCTTTCTATTTTCGAATAGTAACCATTATTGTTCTAGCATACATTTGATTTATAATATTTCTTACTCTGTCTGTTTTGTGAAAAATGAGTAATTTGAAAAATATTTTCCTAAAACTAATCGTGTATATCACTTGAAATAATTAATCAATGAAAAACAATTTGCATCCAAATATTTTCATAAACGATATGAATGATCATATTTTGAAAAATATTTTCAAAATCACTCATTTTTGACAAAATAAATGGAGACTTTGTTTCACATAATAAATAATCATTCTCGCATGATAAATAATTTATATGAGTAACTGTTCAATTAGGTTATTAGGCTTTCATCTCTTATAGTAAATATAAATTACCTACCTTAGGAAATCCACGCGGCGCCTTATAGAACTTAGGGGATCTATTGCATCCCACGAGTAGTCCAAACATCAACGACTTATGTCATTTTAAAAGACACGAGAGAGCGTAGTGTTCCGGTAGATAACCTTCAAACGTACAAAACGGGCCGTTTTCCCGTAGAAGAATGTCTTCCTATCGACAAAAGTCTGCCAGTCACAAACCCCAAAAACGAGGAAGAAAAGCAGCCGCTTACCGTTGCGTCGTCAGCCTGCCCGATTGCAAAAATAATACCTCGGATCCGTCCGCTGCGAAGAAGAGGACGACCGCGCAAAACAAGGAACGTCCAAGAGGAATTCAAAAACGGGAATTCTCCCGAACTGCGGGCAACGGGAAAGCCCACGAGTCGGATGGACCGGCCCGAGGTGGTCCTGATGATCCTGTCCTGGTGTCACGTGCTCGATCGTGTCGATTTCGTAATTTATCTTATCTTATCATGCATAGGACGTTTGAAAAATGCGTGCACGGGCAATTTGAATAGATTCACCTCTCCCTCCAAAAGCAAACCCCCTAATAATTCCACTCCTAAAAAAAGTCAATCGGCCGTTGCCTTTTTGCAGTCTCAAACGGCTACTCATCGGCATGCCCTTGTCTCCTTTTTTCTCTGTTTCTTTTCTTTTGTTTTTGAATGCCAAGTCGTCAACCACTCCATTACCTTAGCCGTTGCGAGACCTTTTCCTCTTTTGGGAAGTTCCGATTGGTGCTGGATTCCCGTTGCTTTCGAAGTTGCTTGGAGTTCCCTTTCGTTTTCAATTAGTACCTTGCTCAAGGAGTCCTGGAATGTCTCGGCATCCGATCTCTTATTTTATGATAATAGTATGTAGATCTAGGCAAAAAGTAAACCCAAATCGAAAGACACCATTAAAGAGTCGATAGGTAAGTGTCTCTAATTCGAGAATGACCCTGTTGTCACCTTAAACTCCGATGCGATCATCGGTTACTTATATTTATATTTATCTAATTTCAGACTCCCTTATCATATACTCATCTCCATATTATAGATATATCTGACTCTATATTGCATTAGGAATAAAACAAGATCATATTTAGGCCATTGGATAGAAAGACAATGCCGTAAACTCTACATATCAAGGTAGGTGTTTCGAGCACCTGCACACAAATGAAGTTGCCTCAAAATGCCAACAATAAGCCAGTGACTCGCTCCCAAGTCAAACAGTAGGTGAAAGAAGTAACACTACAAGATGAACAGCACAGTGATATTGTAAGGGTTGGGACACCTAATGCTAGTTGCTCTTGTTAAATGATCTTTGCTCCCCTCAAAACTATTCTTCAAATCCTCGCATTCCCCCTCTTCTTTCAGCTAGAAAAAGAACGTTGTTTACAACTTGAACTCGTCTGAGGGTTAGGGTGGTGTTCACTGTTCAAGAACCTAGTACTCCCACTACGATAATTGGTCGGCTAAAATTAGACGAGCCCCCGCATTAGTCAATCTGATGATGCCAGGATAGCGGAAAGAACTCATTTTCTTATATCCCCACACCTAATAAAAAATTCGTTTTTTGATGTGACATAATTTCCCACCTTTTATGGCCGAGGAAGTGGAGAGAGATTGCAAGAGCGAAGCCGCAGTCTCGGATTTATACATGGGGTCTGCAATTATTTATTAATAATTTGAACGTAGCCCCTACTCTAATCCGCCGAGATCGAAAGGGGAAGAGAGACGTTGGCGTCGCATGTGGCACTTGGCAGTTACCCCCTCTTCCTTTCTCTCTCTCCCTCTCTCTCCACAGCTTTAAAAATCAAATTTTTGCACCCACAGAAGAGAGAGAGAGAGAGACCAGCAACAACATAAGCAGACATAGTTGCAATCAAACCCAAGAAGCCAGCTTCGTGAAAAACCATGAACTCCATTAATCCCCGACCTCGCATTCTATCTCTCCTTCCCCTCAAGATCCCTTTTTGAAAAAAACTAAGCTGCAGCGGTGTCCAATCTCGTGAACTCTGCCCGCATTCCGCTCCGTGTCCCTCTCCGTTAAAGGCGTCGCTCGCTCTTGTTTTCCTTCAACACGCGTTGGAATGAGGAGTTCGGCGAAGAAGAGCGAGAGCTCGAAGAAGAGCAAGAACTGTCGGGACTCCTCCGGGACCGACTCGAGCACCGACAGCCTGAGCTCGACCAGATCGAGCTCCGAGAGCTCTTCGGCCGAGGAGGCAATGAAGGCGAAAGAGAAGGAGAGGGAGCGCTCGTCGCCTGCTCCGCCGCTGGGTTGGCCCATCGGAAAAGCTGACTTGCAACGGAACTCTGTTTCCTCCGCCAAGGACGATGAAGCCAAAAAGTATGAAAACGACGACGATTCGAAATTAAAGAAATTGGGTTCAAAGCCTTCAGGTTGGTTTAGTTCCGAAGTTTTGTCAACCCCCTTTTTACACTTTTGTTCTTTACGGTGCTTTTTCTTATCTAATTGCCGAGAGGCAGTGAAGATAAAAGCGGAGAATTCAAAATTCAAACTTTGGACTTTATTTAGCTACCATCTGTTGCCATGACTCTTGAGTAGGGCAGAGGAAATTTCCTAGATTCTCTGTATTTGCTCGGATATGGTGGCTAGTGCTCAACCCCCCCAGGTCTAACAGCTTTGTGTGAATTTGATTAGAGCTGGACATGATGAAGGAGAGATATGCGAAATTGTTGCTTGGTGAGGACATGTCAGGCTCTGGAAAGGGTGTTTGCACTGCTTTGGCCATTTCGAATGCCATCACCAATTTATGCGGTATGCCCTTTTCTATTGTTACCTTCAATACTTGTACTGAGACCTCACTCTTCGTTTTCTCTTTTCTTCAAGTTATTTCCTTGAGGTCGGTCATGACCAATTTTGGTGCTCTTATTCATTTTATCCTCGTACGAGGCAGGAACTATTTTCGGGCAACTCTGGAGACTAGAACGCTTGCCTTCTGAAAAGAAAACGATGTGGAAAAGAGAGATGGAGTGGCTTCTTTGCGTCGCGGACCATATCGTCGAATTGATACCCTCTTGTCAAACATTTCCTGATGGTAGCAAGCTTGAGGTAAGTTAATTCTACTCTTTTCCCTTCTGAATGTGTAATTGTTTTCGATCTTGTTGACTTAGAGATTGAGGGGAAGAAATTCAAATTTCTGCTACTGGGTTCGAAACACTGGAGTAGTTCATATTCAGTGAGGTTAATCCGGCTATTAGAGTTTTTGGGTTTCATATACTTGTGATTGTAACTTCTGGCAACAAAAAATCGACAGATTTTAGGTCCCTTTCTTGGTGTTCAAAACAAGAACTGATTGCCCAGTTAGTAGGTCCCAGTTCTTTGCTCTGTCTGTCAACTAGGCAAAATGTGGGCACTTTTTCAAAATTTCATTTCAGAACCGCATGTAGTTTAATTTAGTCATTATGTTACTCAAGTATACGACTTTCTATTTAATTATAATGGTCTGGTGTTGGAAAAATTAATTTCTTAAATCAACTTTTTTCTTGTTCCTTGGTACTCCATTTACGGCCAGTCATTTGGACTTGGAACCAGAGGAGCAGATGGTGGAGGAAAAGAGTATTTCATATGCTGTAAATTATTCTTTCCTCTCATACTGCTTTTCGTTTCATTTGTAGGTCATGACTTGCAGGCCCAGAGCGGATATTTTTATCAATCTTCCAGCTCTTCGTAAACTGGACAACATGCTTATTGTAAGATGAGTTTCTTTAATGATTGGGAGCATCATACATTAATTATGAGGAAGTAATTATACTTATGCTTGAATCCTTTGCATTCAACAGGAAATATTAGATAGTTTCACAGATACAGAATTCTGGTACGTTGATCAAGGCATAGTAGCCTCAGATGCAGAAGGGTCGGCCTCTTTTCGGAGGACGATTCAACGGCAAGAGGAAAAGTGGTGGCTACCAGTGCCTCGTGTCCCTCCGGGTGGTCTTAGCGAAAATTCAAGAAAGCATTTAACTCACACTCGTGAATGCACAAGCCAAATATTGAAGGCCGCAATGGCCATAAACAGCATGACCTTAGCAGAAATGGAAGTTCCCGACTCATATCTGGAAGCTCTTCCGAAGGTATGAAAATATACTGTTGCTCCTTCTTTGGTTCTTCGTCCTAAATGACCAAACTGATCTTTCTTGATAACCCAACCGCATATTTATTTGGTTTGTTGCCATATCATGTCCCAATAATCTCATATTGACTGGTTTTAATTTCAGCATGGGAGAACTTCTCTGGGGGACGTCATTCATCGATACATCACTTCCGACCAATTCTCTGCAGAATGCCTGCTCGATTGCCTTGACCTGTCTTCTGAGCACGTTGCGCTAGAAATTGCAAACCGAGTAGAAGCCTCCATGTATGTATGGCGAAGAAGATCTCACCCTAGACCACCAACTCATCCGAACCGATCCACAACGAAGACATCATGGGAGATGGTTAAAGATCTAATGTTAGATGGAGATAAGAGAGAACTTTTGGCAGAAAAAGCTGAAAGACTGCTGCTTTGCTTGAAGCAGCGGTTTCCATGTCTTGCACAAACTGCTTTAGACACTAGCAAGATCCAATTCAATAAGGTGATGATCTCTGATCTCGCTACTCTGTAGTGAAATTCAAACCTTTCTTTAGCTTTCCAATTCTGTCCATCAGGAGCTGTTTTGCTAATAATATAAGACTTGAAACTTTCCAGGATCTGGGGAAATCCATTGTTGAGAGCTACTCAAGAGTGTTGGAGAGTCTGGCGTTCAACATTGTTGCACGTATAGACGATGTGCTCTATGTAGATGACTTGACCAGACATGCAGACGAATTATCTCCGATCCCAGGCGTTAACGTGATAGCCCAGAAGAAGAAGTTGTCCATGCCATACTCGGTGCATCTCTCGAGCACTCCCTATAAGTCGGCTTTTAGCACTCCGAGCTTCTCCCCGGCGCCCCTGATTAGCCCTATAAGGGGAGAGAGGACTCCTTTTATCGGCAACAACAACATCAATGGCAACAATGGCAAGCCTCCCCGCCGCGGGTTCGGAGTTAAACGGGTCCTCACGAATTATCTCAGTGGGGACACGAAGCCAAAGCTATCGGGCAATGCAGCCGACGTGTCTTGCCCGGTGCTGAGCACAAGTTCCGCAGACCTGGAGTGCAAGAAAGGCTAAACCAACTTGCTCAAGATTTCTTTGAGGAAATTACAGCGATCCACTGTAATTTGGTGTGATTACATAGGCTCTATACTAGGCTTTTAGTTGTTGGGTTCTTTTCTCCACTTGTATCCTGAACTTAGCAGTTTGATTAACAAAACTATTCATTTGCACAAAAAGAGCTCGTGTCGGTTCTGGTGTCACTTGAGATGAAAATTCATTATGGGATGAGGCGGATTGTTACTGTGTTCAACGCGACTTACGAGTTTCTTTGGTTTTCCCTCCTCCATACGCTTCCTCCGGAGATTGATGGCAAAAAAATGAAAAAAGGAAGGGGGCATTCCGAGAATTGAACTCGGGACCTCTCGCACCCTAAGCGAGAATCATACCACTAGACCAAATGCCCAGGATATACGGAAGGGTAACGTAAAATTTTAAAAACATAAAGTTTCCCTGGTGCATGTCCCATCGTAGCGTTGTTAAATTCAAGGAGCTCAACTAAGACGTGCATGATGAGCATCTTTTTTTTTTTTTTTTTTTTTCTATTTTTATATTTTTGGGAACATATTTGAAATAAAAATCTTTTGCTAACGCAATTTCATTTTTTTATTTGCACAATAAATTTTTATTCTAAAAATAGATTTGGAACATAAATTATAAATTAAAATTTTTAACCTTTTTATTTGTGAAACAAAAGTGAAATGAAAATTTTTCTCACCATTTACTCTCGTTGTTACTTGCCAGTTACTGAACAATTGTCGGACGATCGTCACCAACCTCCCTGCTTGTCGGCCATCTCCCATCGTCACTTAGAATGGAGAAATTTTGTATCATTATCAAACAAATTTCTATTCCAAAAATAGAAACTTTGTATTGTCATCAAAATCATATTTTTGCTCGAAACTTGTTAGGGAATAAAAAAAAATCAATTTAGATGCACTTGGTAATCATTTTGTTCTCGAAATAATTTTTGTTTAGAAATGATTTTTTATTATTATCAAGTTCCTTTAACTAATTTCTAAGCATTTGAAGGCGTTTGATAACTGTCCATAATTTCTATTCTCATGATAGAAATACATTTAATAAAATCTCAAATTCTTTTTTAAATTAGATTTTTTTTTTTTAAATTTTAGATGTTTTTTATTAAAATTTTCTCTTTTTTTTTTTTTTTTTCATTCCTTATTTTCTTCTTCTTCTCCAACTAGTCACCAGCCACAATGGGCAACGACTAGCTAGTTGAGGCCTAGCAAGGCCAAGCCCCACCCACCAGAAAGGTTGAGGCAACAATGGAGACTATTGCTGTGATCGGTGATTGGTAATGAGGGAGAAGGAGAGAAAAGATAAGGAAAGGAAAAAAAGAAGAGAAAAGAGAAAAAAGTAAATTTAGCTTGATTTTGAAATTTTTTTCGAGAACAAACAAATAATTTTTTTCTACTTCTTGATTTTGTTTCAAATCTAATTGGGAACAAATAAATTACCATATAGATTTTTGTTATTCTTTTTTTTTTTTTGGTACCCAAGGAACCACTGTGCGCCGCTTTGCGGCGAAGTAAACCCTGGAGGAGAAGTAGAGTTACCACCACCCTTGCTGCCTCAAGTAAGTCGTTTGACAACGCCACGAGTCGAACACAAGACCTCTCCCGAAAGGAACCGATGCTCAACCAATGACGCTGCCACCACGGGTGGTGTTTTTTGTTATTCTTTTGTAAGAAGAGAATCGATGATTATTTGGTCAATTAATAAAAGACCTTTTTTAATCAAAAAAAATATTTCTAAAAAAGAATGATTAGTACTCGCGCTCTTAGGGCGCGTTTAGTAATGTTTTTGTTCTGGAGAACAATTTTTGAACAAAAATAGTTTTTTTTTTTGTTTTTGTTCCAGAGAACAATTTTTGAGTATAAGAACGCGTTTGGTAATTGCGAAAAATTCTACCCAAGAACAAATGTATCGTTTTGGGTTTTTCAGGGTATTAACTTTAAAAAAAAAAAGCAAATAAGGAGAAAAAAAGAAGTATTTCTTAGAAGTGTTCTCAGGAATAAGAAATAAGTTTTTTCTACTTCTTATTTTTGTTCTAAATTTGTTTCCGGAAATAAAAAAAATAGAATTTTTGTTTCTGCGAATAAAAGTGTAAACAAACATGTTTCTGTTTTTTTTTTTTGTTCTCCGAAATAAAAAACAGAAATTTGTGTTAACAGAAACAAAAATAAACAAAAGGTCCTTAAAAGTCGTTTTTCCATTGCAAAGCGTCTTTTTGGTCCCTCTTCTTTCATTTCCCATTGCTTTACTAAGACCCAAGCGGCAAGTAAAATCTTAGATTAAGAAAAAGGATATTAACTTGCTTCGTCCACACGTAGTACAAACAAGACAACGACTCCTGTCTGCCTCCTTTCGTCTTCGCCCAGCTGCGTTGCTACTTTACCTTCACTACAGCGAACCTCTTCCGCCGCCCCTGCTCACCCCGCGATGGCCGGCGGCACGAGCATCCAGGTGACGGCGCTCGACGGCGTGGTGAACGTGAACTCCCTCTTCACGTTCGCCGTCTTCGTCGGGCTCGCCTGGAACCCGTGGGACCCGAACAACACCCTCAACCGGGACCCACGGTGCTTCCCCAGCTCCGCCGTCAAGCGCGACCTCGTCACCTACCACGTCTACTCCTTCAGCTCCTTCCTCTTCTCCAGCTTGGTCGCTTTCGGCCTCAAGCAGGTAGGTGAAGCGGTCCTCTTCTCATTTCTCGTTCTGCGCCTTCTGAAATCGAGTGTTTTTGACCAATGATGTTGATGAGAGAAGTAGAGAGCGAAAAGATCCGACGAAGTTTAGTTGGATTGGTGATTCTTGGTCTAAAGCTAAGCAAAGATTTGATTTTTTTTTTCTTCGCTTCCTTTGGCTCTCAGGCTATACGGATCACGCGGTCTCCGAGCTACCACCCTGCGGAATCGATCGCTCGGATCAATCGAAAGTTGCTGCGGGTTGGGATGTTGGCGTCCGGAGTCGGGTCGGTCGCCGGATGCGTGTGCCTGATGCTGGCCCTGGTCAATGTAGTTCAGATCAAGCTCGGGACTCTGGCTTGCGGGAGCACGCACAGCTTCGCGGCCATCGTGCCGCTCCTGATTTTGGTCCCCTTGGGGCTTTTCGTATATGTATCGATTGTCTTGTATGCTTTTACTCGGTAGGGTTTGGATTAGTTTGTCATGGTGTTGGAAATGGATTGGACAGAGTAGGTGGCCCTTTGGGGGAGTAGATGCTTCTGGATGTTGTGAGAATGAGGTCGAGCGATATGGCTTGATACCGAGCTGATAGTGTCCTATCTATTATTGACAACTACTTAAATGTATTAGATGCAATTGCTGAAATGTGAAAATCGACTGCCAGTTATGCTTCTGTTGATTCCTCTAATCAATTTCCATCCAGAATCTTGTGTGGACCCATACAGTCACAGGAGTTTCGAAATCATAATCAAGCAAATTGTGCTGTGATCCACGAACAGGGGAATGCGTGCAACGCAGTCACGTGCATCTTGAGCTCTTGTTGTTGTCCCGTGCTTCTCCAGTGGTATATAAGGTTAGTTTTGTTAATGAATTGGTCTTATTAGCGATGCTTTTACATCAGTTATACTTAATCAGTTTTTTATCTACATGAACTTGGAAGGACTTCAGATAGGAATATGTGTGATCTCTGTTGGTGGACTGAGTTGCGAGCTTCCAGGGAAAAAATTGAGTTTGTAAACTTTTTGGCATTTTGAAGGATAGTCATGCTTCTGTCTTTCTAGGTATATGATTTTCAAACAGAGGTAAATGTGAGTGGGGGCTGCCTTGCTAGCTGCTTGTTGGACTGTTCGTTGGGAGCTGTAGATGCATCTTGGTAAGGTACAAAAAGCAGCAAACCATTTATTTGCCAATTCAATGCAACTCATTTATCGAGTAATAAACGAAATTTTTTTTGTGGAAAAAGTTGTAGATGCAACCGAAGATGTTAGGAAGAACGAGTGTGAATCCATAGAAAAAGATAAATGACTTCAGTTGATAGTGGGAGATTAGTTGACTGATATTGTTGCAATTGAGGATTCATTGCTTGGCATCCTTTGCCATCCGTTGTTAGATTTAACTGACAATCACTTCAAGGCATGGTACAGTTATCGAAAGACTGTGTGTCCTACCTCCCGTAGTTATCTTCCCTCTGTGTCTCAGAACAATCTTGTTTACTTGTGTTGGAGCTTTGTAATTGATCCTCGAGTCTTGTTAAACTCATAAGAACTATGCATGAACAATAAAGTTCAATGTGGATGATAGATGTTGAAACATATTTGCTCTCTAAATTGCGGAGCTCTACATTCTGCTGGTGTGCACTATTTCGTTTTGGAATCTTGCCATCACTTGTGCTTGTGCAGGTAGTTTTTTGTTAGCCTAAAATAATTTGTAGCTTGAGGAGTACTTGATGTTGTAGCTTGCTATGCTGGCAGCTACTCATCAAAAACTTATTTTTCCCACTTCGGATGGGAAAAGCAACGGAATGGTCGCAAAGACTTTGAGAAGTCACTTTATCTTGTTTGTCTTCACTCGGTTAAACAATGTGAGTGGGTCTATATCTGCATATCTGAAGGAGTAGGTGTCGAATAAACAAAAACCAATCTTTAAGTAGTGCTGTCACCACTTTCATCGTGGTTTACACATGAGAACTTTTTGTTTCTTATAAAAGCTCAAAGGCTGAGACTCATTATGCGTAGTCGAAGATATGGAAGCTCCAATGAAGCAAATTAGTGTTCTGGTGTTTTTTTTGCAATTTCGGCCATTTCAGGTCTCCAGACGGTGTATGGGGCTGGTGAATGTGGCAATTCTTCAACACCCGATGGGGAGGCTTTTAAGCTGGCCCCTTGCGTGTCTGCGGCGCAGGATGAGACCGCACCCATGTCGAGCAGCTGCTGTGCTCAAGTGAAGAGAATAGGGGAGAACCCGAGCTGCCTATGCGCTGCCATGCTGTTTAATACGGCCAAAATGGCCGGAATTAAGCCTGAAATCGCTGTCACCATGCCGTAACGCTGCAACCTTTCTGATCGCCCTGCTAGGTACAAGTGTGGAGGTCAGTTTTGCCTTCTTTCGCTTACTGCAGTAGAGTTGAGCCCGAGCCCAATCCCAGTGCGGCCCAAAGCTGTACCACGGGTGGGCTTCGGCTGATATTTTAGCCCGACCTTAATGCACGGACTTGGACAGGCTTCGGCAAGGGCTTCTAATAAGGAAACCTGGCCCGGTTGAGCCCGAGCCAAGCCGAGCACGCGAATCTTCTATATACGAATTTTAGGGATTATATCATAAATAATCCCAAATTGATATATTTATAACAAATTTACCATGTATTAATATCCGTTAAGGGTGCGCATGGTAAAAATTTTCATTTGGAGAAGAGTTTTTTTCCAAAAATAGTTCTTTTCTATTTCTATTCCGAGAAGCAGGTTTAAGTAAAAGAACCCGTTTGATAACCGTACAAAATTTCTACTCTTGGAATATAAAAATAATAGAAATGCGTTTGGTAACGCAAATGGTTCTTTTTGTATTTATTTGTTTTTTATTTGTTTTTTTTTATTCTTTTTTGTATTTATTTGTATTTATTTGTATTTATTTTTTTAATTCTTTTTGTATTTATTTGTATTTATTGTTTTTTATTTGTTTATTTGTATTTATTTGTTTATTATTTTTGTTTATTATTTGTTTATTTGTATTTTTTTGTTTATTATTTTTGTTTATTATTTTGTATTTTTTTTTTATTTTCTTGCATTTTTTTATTTGTATTTATTTGTTTTTTTATTTGTTTTATTTGTTTTTTGTATTTATTTGTTTTTTATTCTTGCTCACGGTCGGCGGTGGTGGCCGGCGGGCGGCGATCGCGGCGGTGGGCGGCGTTCGGCGGTGGCTCCGGAAGGTTAGAGGTGACCACGGCAAGAGAGAAATAAAACAAAAATAAAAAAGAAAATTTGCTTATTTCTAGAAATTGTTTCCGAGATAAGAAGCAATTTTTTTTTTGTTTTCGTTTTTATTCCCGGGCTAACTTTTCTATTCAGGGGAATAGAAATCAACTTGGTGTTACCGAACGGGTTTCTATTTTTTTTTTTGTTTCGGGGAACAAAAGAACATAAATTGTGAGAATGAGAAATGTTCTCATGTAGCACCTAAATTGTTAGATTAGTTAACATGTGATGGTTAATAAGTTTAACAGTTTAGGATTTTACCCTCCGTTTACAGTCCAAATGGAGATTCTCATTTACCCAACATGTCGGGCTGCATCTGACAATTTGTGATTTTTTCATTGTATTAATCTAAATAAAAACTAATTGAGGACAAATTTATCACACATATAAGTTTGGAGTTTTTTGAAGTCAAAAAATTAATGTAATATATTTATCACAAATATACAAATTTGGAATTTTCATAATATTAACCAAAAATTTTACAATAGGCAAGTCTAAGCAAAAGAGTTAAACTTTTAGACTGCCTAGAATTATTGCCTTAAAAAGCGCAATACAGTAACCATTTTTAGAAAAGTATTTTTCAAAATATTCATTTTTCACAAAATAAAAGCACTTCAAAATGCAACTTTTCCACTGTAAAAAATTGGAGGTTTAAAGGATAACATAGATAAATAAAGTGGATTTCCCTCGGGCAAACAATAAACTGAAGCTTACGCGCGTGATGATATATAGTATATACTAATCGGAGAAGATTCACTTATAGAATTCAATAAGCCTCCAGGTTAATTGATGGAAGAATTACCGGTCTTAGGGTGCGTTTGGAAAGACTTTTGAGGAAAGTCCTTGAGAAAATGTAAAGACCTTTGAGCTAAAGAGGTTTTTGGAAATGCAAATTGTGTTTGGTAAATCATATTTGTGAAAGTTCTTTGTAAAGTATATTTGAGAAAAATAGTTTTTGGACAAATTAACTTTGCAAAATACTTTTGTTATTAAAAAAAAAGGAAAAAAAGAGAATTGGTTGGTTACTGCCGGCAAGGGCAAGCGGTCCGGTGAGGGCAAGTAGGCGGTCTGGCGAGGGACAAGCGGTCGGCGAGGGTCACCGCGACCAGATCAAGCGGCCTCGGCCACCTCCGCACGGAGGTCGTGGCGCGGCGGGTCGCTCGACCTTCCGGCAAGAGTCGCCGCGACCAAGATACCTCGATCGTGACCAGATCGTGCGATCTCGATCGCACGATTTGGGTTGCCGGAGGTCGCGCGACCTAGATCTGGGCTGCGCGACCTCCGGCAACCCAGATCTACTGGGGGTCGGAGCGTCGCCGGGGTTGCAATGGTCGCGTGACTCAGATCTGGGTGGTCGCCGGGGGTTGCAGCGGTCGCGGCGACGCGATTCGCAGGGGGCCGCCGAGGTCATGCGACTGGCCGCCGACGATCGCCGTGACGCACCGGCCTCTTGCCAACCTCTGTCCTGCTCGTTGCCGGCCCCTCGCAACTCCGCGCAACTTCTCGTCAGCCAACCTCAACGAAGAAGAAGGTGAATAGTGACGAGGACAAAACCGGAAAAACAAAATGTTAACGAGGACATTTGTGGAAGAAACTTTTTTGGCTTGCTCTCCCTCAGCCTTCCGACTTGCCTTTGGCAAAGGCAAGTCAAAAAAAATTTTGCCAAACACTGAATATTTGGCCCAAAGGCCTTTAGGGGGCTAAAGATCCTTGGCAAAGTGGTTGCCAAACGCAGCCTTAGTGCAGACTTACTATTGTCATGCTTCAACCAAATCACATTTTCATCCTTGAACTGGCTAGTAAACATTAACAACAGCCAAAACAACGGTTTTATTCCCACTAGGTGAGGCTTGAGTTGGGCTAATAATGGAATAAAGCATAATCAAGGAAGTATAATGCAGAATCGGGGTAAAGCCATCAACCATTCTTCTAATATTCAAACCTCGATGCTCGGAAGGACTTTCTCGGAAGCTTTTAATTTCACGTCCTTCTCTAATGTTTCTCCCGCACCTCAATTTTTCTACATAACTACAATAGAAGTTTCCTTCCAACTCTTTCTTATTTCCTTGACCTTAGTTTACTCCATTTCAAGGGCCTCCCTCCCTGGCTCTCTTTCCCCACCGGTCTATGCAAGCAGATAGAGTAACTAAGAATATTCAGCTGAGGAAATTAATCTTGCCTCTAAGACTAATGTGAACCATATGATATCCCACTTGGCAGGGACTGGCTCTCCATCGAGTTACAGGGCATTGGTCAGTTTCAGCAACAGGTCGTTTAATTTCTACTTTTTCCAGTCACAGAAACCAGTACAGGTTCAAATTGTTCGGTTTTATTTCTACCAGGGATTTCCATTTTCAGATCCAAGTCAGATCCGGTTTAAATTCCAGACCTTTCACGGGTTTGATATATTCTTGCATCCAGGCCATCCAATATTCAGGTCGCTTCAGGCTCGGGTGGATCTGCAGATTTTGTATTGGATGGATTTGGTTCCAATTTGGTTATTATCGGTTCATGTTGGCAACTTGAATCTTGTCAGGAAGGATCAATTATCATGCAAAGCATACAAACTTGGTAAGGGACAACCAAACCATCTAGAAGCATTAGCACGTGAATACATAAAAACTCAAAAGAACACATCCCCTATCTTAATCCAACGCTTCCCTGTCCACGTGCGCATGTTATAAAGCTGATACACTAAGAAAGAGTAAAGCCTCATTCAATTTGATAAATGTCTCACATTAGCTCAGAGACATCGAACAGAACTAAAACCACAGAAGTATCAAGCAATGAAAACTTACTCATGATTAATTGTTTTCTTCAAATCTTGCCATACACGAATGCCGTCAGGGTGGCAATTTACATATTTGTTCAATCAAAGCCTTATCTAAGCATGCAACTAGAGTACTCAACGCCAAGAGAGGATCAGCCAATCCTTTCTTTTTCAGCCAATTATACATTGAAATCCTAAGCTTAGCCCTCTCTCAATAGTAAAAGAAAGACAAGCCGGAAGTCTTACCAAACTTGACAATGGATACTACAAGTCTTTTAGAAGAATATAAATCTTCATCTAAAGCACATCCTTCGTCTGGCTAAGAATTTGAGGGGATACTCTGATCATTTCACGAACATCTGTCCGATCCAACCCAGATTTCACGATACAATCGAATCTCCCTTGAAGCTCTCCTCTCTTGCCACGGAACACCTTGAGGGCCCGTTTCAAGTCATTTGAACCCTCGACAAATCCCAAGCTTAACAAGAACTTAGTCTTGTGCACATTTTCATCGGCAGCAGAGTTCGCTGACGGATGGACTCTCAACCCAGTAAACCAGTTTTTCAGTGTATGTGGGTTTTCCTTGACAAATCCGCGATAGAGGCAAGTTCTTCAGCTGGCACGGGCCGTATAGTCCTGTAGAGTCTAGGGTTATGGGCGTCAAGGACGAAACCAGGAGGCCAAGATCGGATTTTTAAGGACTTCTCAAGAAAATTTCGAGAAACCCATATGAGAATGGACAACGGTCAGAGTTTCTGTACTTATTTCATGGGTGACCATCTGAGGATTTTTATAATAGTGCTCGGCGGTGAAGAAGACGAGAACGACACAAGTTTCAAGCTTTGAAGCTTCAGAAGAAGAAAATGAGTTCGCGCCAGCTCGGATGGATGACTCTCGTACCTTCCTTTGGTGGCGGAGCCTTTTTTTTTTGGTCGAACGTGGCATTGCTTCGGTCGACGGCTTTATTCTGCCCTTTCGGCCAATTTCATTTGAAGAATAGCGGGAGTTGTGAAAATTCTGTTTCCACCCTGGGACGATGATGGATAGGATAGCAAGTAGGAGCCAACATAGTTTTAGGATAAAACTTGAAACTTATGAAGCAGTCCAACTCAAGAACCAGACTGGTGAAAACCTGTCCAATTCTAAATTTAAAGTATGCGGAGTAGGTTTTAGATTTAAAAAATTTGAAGAACTTGTTTCTATTTCGATGGATAGGTTTCGTGTTTTTAAAACCTATAACTTATAACTTGGAACAAGTATTCATGTTTTTTTCATTTATGTCATCATGTGATCTTGTGGTATTTCATGGCATGATGAGGAATGTATAATTTGGAACCATTAATCTAAGCTTCTATGTTAAGATTGAGACTTTTAATATAATAGTCTGTGGTGGTAATTAAATGTCATGATTCATTATAATTGTTCAATTAATAATACAGATAGAACCGAATAAACTTCGGGAACTTATGGCAAGATAAATTTCAGGTTTTAAAATTTGTGGAACCTATTATAATCCAATTAGTAGGTTTCGAGTGGAACATATACGGAACCTGGGCCACGATCGTGCTCAGCCCACTACACTATTGGGCCGGACCTATCCTGGCCCAATTTCGTGCCGAACTGGATCATCGCACTTGCGCTAGTCCTTTCATAATGCTCAGACTCGTGCCAGCGTCATGCCAGAGCCATTTTCTCAATCAAGTGCCAATCTTGTCGAAATTCGATGCAAACTCAAGATCGAAATGGGGAAAAATCTTCCACACATCAACGGTGCATGAAACCGATTGTGTTGCTGCTTACCATCTTTGTGCATCACCGACGGAAACTCCCAAAATTGTTCATATCCCCTCCGCATCAACAGTGAAAGCTCAAGTTGACATGCCTGACATGATATCATAAGACGAATTTGCTGCTAATTTTTTTTCAAAATCTTTCGACCATAGCACAAGGGACCCTTCTCAATCCACGAAGTGTAAGTTCAAGTTTCTAAGGATTACACACCCAACGCCCCGGGAGCCCCCCACCCAGTTGTTATCGTTGTCTTTTCTTCTGGGACTATTTGATGATCATTAAATGATTATTCATGCCTTCTCTTTTTGCACATTCTTGGTCTAAGAGAGTTCTCTTCGGTGTGCATGCGTTTTCATCTTGTTAAAGTCATGGAGAAAGTAACTCTTGGGCTAGAGTTGATGTTTTTAAAGAAATTTTTAGTCAATTTGCTGATTAGCCGTGATCAACAAAAAGAAGTTACAAAAAAACCTGATCAATGTCGTTCATCAAGCCATATGCTTCTCTTGAAAACAGCACGAATCGAAACTAATAACACCACCAATGAATGGACAACGGCCTAAGTGCATCTTTAAAATCGGCTGCAAGGCAGCAATCAGTCGCACAATGATCGACAGAAGTTTGCTTGCCATATATTCATCTATCACATTCAAAACTCGAGATTTGTATTTTCTCCAGTGTGTTTGACCCTCTCTCGTTTGTTGAGCAAGCTCAGTTTTGCCATCATGTTAAGGAGGACAAGACAGCCAAGATATTGAGACACACTGGCGACAGCGCAAGTACTAGTCTAGGAAGAGAATTAAGAATCTCCAGATATATACTCTGCTCCGAAATAAATTGCAATCGACAGAAATATCAAAGCAACCTAGATGTCACCACTAAATTAGAAATGATAGAGAAATAAGCATCCAAAATGTTAGATATAATTAGATTATTTATAGTATTTTGGAAATCTATAATATTCTTGATATTTTTATGATATTCTGGATATCTATAATATTCTGGGTATCTATAATATTCTAGACATCTTTGTGACTGATTGTAATTGATTGTATAATATTTTATTATTGTAAATAATCAACTTGAATAAGCTCTTGTATTCCTCATTATCACACATCGAAATATACACAATTTCTCTACTTCTCGCTTCAACATTATTCTTATCTTGATATCAGAGGCTCTTTCCTAAGAAGCTCTTCTTGAAAAGATATATATAAAATTTTATTTTTAATTTTTTGCAACGCCAGCCGAATAGGCTGCGTTCGCTACTCATAGTCGACACGACGCTAGTTGTATAGGCCACATTTGCTCCTCAACGGGACTTGCCACCAAATGCTTCCACCTCGTGCTACCGTCTTGGACTCACCCTTAAGTTGTAAGTCAATTTCGGACACATTACCCTTGTTATTTTTACAATATAGAAGCACAAAAAGGTTCCCTGTCCCTCGAGGAATTCAACAAGCTAGACTGCGCCACCAAACGACCCTTTGATCACCCTCATGCGCCACCCCATGCTACTGTGCGTGAGATCCACGCGCCCACGTGCGTCTCATGTGATTTGGAGTTCGGCTGATATTACTGACATCACCGTTGTGTCATCCTAACGTCGTCTGCTGCATCATCCGCCACGATGTCTATCAAGTCACCTCCACATCTACTTCCTTGACACTTGCCATGTCTTTTGCCACGTCAGAGCCATGTTAGCCTTGACAGTTAACTGTTGACCGACAATTGACTGTTGACCAAAGTTAACCAATTGCTTCTTGAGGTATTTCGATGTGCTGATTTCATTTTTGGCTTGCTCCATATTTGCACTCTTGGTATTAGTTTCTTGGTGCTTATTACAATGGATAAAATGGACGTGCCAATACCCATTCAAACTGTCTTGAATAGTCCAAGAAAAGTCAAGCTTTTTGAGAGGATGCAAACTTTGGTGTTATGTCACTAGTGATATTCACACAGAGACAAGGATTGCTGAAGAAACTTGAGAAAAATTTATTGAGTGTATGAAGGAGTGGGACAACAAAAACCATAAGATTTTAACATGGTTTTGAAATACTTCAATTCCTTCCGTTAGGCTTCAATTTGGTCATCTCAACATGGTAAAAGAAGCATGGGATTTGCTTGCTGGCCGTTACTCCACCTCGAATATTGCTCATTAGTATCACATGTTAGAAAAACTTGCATCGCATGCATCAAGAGATAGGTCAATCAATTAATGATTTTTTGTCATCTATGCATGCTGTTTGGGATCAATTGACTTCATCCAAGCTGCAATGGGAAGCTTATGCTAATCCTAATGCTTGCAAGTTTGCCAAATATTGTGATCATATGCATGTTATGCAATTTCCGATGGCGCTAAGTGATGAGTTTGTACTTGTACAAGCTTCACTTCTACATTGAGATCCATTCTTTAACTTGAGGTAGTTGTTTTAGAGTTATTGACTGAAGAGACTCGGCTTGCTACTTTAAAGGCGTGCCGTGCTATCGGCAATAGCCTAGGCAACCTACAGGGACAAACAACCAATCTCGACACAAAGGTCAACCTGCACGCTCATTCACCACTGCTACTACTATTGAGGGTTCTTCCGACAACTCATCTATTACTTTATCTTTAGAGGATCTCAGCTCCATTCTTCGAGAATCTTGTACCTCTAATTCTTTTGTCCCAGCGCTTATGCTCTGTCTATGACTCTAGGTATTTATAATTCATGGTTCTTTGATTTTTCCTTTTGCAATCACATGACTTTGAATATCAATTTATTTAAGTCAAAGTCATTACTTTAACAAACACCTACTATTCATACAGTTAATAACTCACAGATGCTAGTTAGCCATATAGGAAACATTTCAATGTCCACATTGTCATTACTAGACACTTTCATGGTTCCTAAACTCTCCTTAAACTTGATATATGTGGGTCAACTATGTGAACTCGGATTTGATATTCACTTTTCCTCTCATGGTTGTCGTGTGTAGGATCCATGGACGAGACAAATAATTAAGGCAAGTTGTAAAGTGGGATGCCTATTTGAGCTTATCTCCCTAAAGATTCCAAATGCTCTTAGTAGCTGCGCCGCTATAGTATCATCTGAAACTTGGCATTCCTATATGAGTCATACTTCCTTTTATAGGTTAAGTCATCTGATTTCTAGTGGTCATTTAGGCACTGTTTGGTAACCATCCAAACAGTGCCTGATTCTGATTTTTTGTTCCCAGAATTAGTTTGGGAATAGAATCGCGTTTGGTAAAATTTTTGTCTAAAACTGATTCCAATAACAAATTTGTTCCCGAAATCAATTTTGGACAAGAATTGAGAATAAAAAAAAAATGATTCTCGGTCTGAGAATCAAAAAAAGAATCAAGTCTTATTCTTCCCTTCCGTCATCCCACAATCGCCGTCCACCACTGCCTGCTGCCGCCGTCCGTCGTCGCCAGTCACCGTCCGCCGGTCCGGTGAGCTCACCAGGCCAAGGCAAGGTCCGACGAGCTCGCCAGAAGCTTGCCCAGCCCCAGCGAGGCCCGCCTGGCCACCGGCGAGGCCGAGCCTTGGTGGGGCTGGGCAAGCCTAGCGATGCCCGGCCCCGCCGATGGCGGGCGGGCCTCGCCCGCCGCCGGCGAGGCTTGGCCGACGAGGGCTAGCCTCATCGAGGGCCGGCGACGCTCCGGTGAGGTTGCCGGCCCTCGTCGGCCGGTCGCCGGTCCGGCGACCGGCCACAAGAAGAAGAAGAAGAATATGAGAAAAAGGAGAAAAAGGAAAAAAAGAAAACAAAAAAGGAAAAAATAAAAGGAAAAAAAAGGAAAAAGAAAAGAATAAAAAGGAAAAAGTAAAAAAAAAATTATTTAATATTAAAAGAAATTGATTTGGAACATAATCAATGAGCACAGTACCAAACACAATTCTATTCTAGAATCAGAAATTTTGGACAGTTACCAAACGCGTTCTTTTACTTAGAATCAGTTCTCGGGAATAGAATAAAAAAAAAATCATTTTTGTCAGAATCTACCCCTTGGAACAGAATCGTTACCAAACACACCCTTAAGTTCCATTGATAATAAACAGTTTGATTGCTTGCCTTGTAAGTAGGGAAACTATCATATCTTACCTTTTGATCTTAGTGAATATGTTGCCCATGCTCCCTTTGATCTAATTCATTCTGACATTTAGGGCCCTTCTCCCACTCCTACTATGGGAGGATCCCGCTACTTTGTGATTTTTGTGGATGACCATTCTCGTTATACATGGCTTTATCTTATGAAGCATCAATCTGAACTATCTTGTATTTATTGTGATTTTGTTGCCTTGATCAAAACACAATTTTCACAAAACATCAAAATCTTTCGTACTGATAATGCTATGGAATATAGAGACACGGAATTTCTTCGAATTATTTCTCAAAACGATATTATCGTTCATCACTCTTATCCATGGACTTCTCAACATAATGGTCGAGCTGAGCGTAAATATCGACATATCCTAGAAGTTGTTTGCACCCTTCGAATCTCAACCTCTTGTGCAAAACAGTTCTGGGAAGAGGCTTCTTATACTGCTATATACAATATCAATCGCACTCGATCACCTATTATAGGTAATATCTCTCCTTATGAGCACTTGTATGACAGTGTTCTTAATTATAATCTTCTTTGACTCTTTGGTAGTGCTTGCTTTGTCCATCTTCTTCCAAATGAACGCAAGAAATTAGAACCTCGTGCTCATATATGTTGTTTCCTTTGGTATGGGATTGAGTACAAAGGGTATTGATGTTGGGATCCTATCTCTAATTGTCTTCGCATATCTTGTCATGTTACCTTTTGGGAACACAAGATGTTCTCTTCGCTTCGACCCTTCGACTCCTCTCCTTGCTCCTTCCTTTTTCACCAATCCTTCAGTGGATTTATTTCCCGAAGACACAACAATTGCATCATTCTCTTCAGAATTGTCTTCTAATCTTTATATAGGTACCTCTAGTAATCCCACTTCGGTAGCTCCTGACTTGTCTGCACCATTTGCAGTTTCTTCACCCTTGGTCATTCCCTCTTCTCTTGTTCATCGCTTCACCTAAGTAAGTCAGCCTTTCATTCGGCTTCATGATTTTCATTGTTACTTTAGTATTGCTTCCCTTCATAAGCCTCGCACATACACGGAAGCTCGAACTAACCCTCTTTGGCAGCAAGCAATGGTAGATGAGTTGTACGCATTAGACAAATCCCATACTTGGGAATTGGTTATTTTGTCTCCTAGAAAGTGGGCTATAGGTTGTAGATGGGTATATAAGATTAAGACCAGGGCAGATGGTATGATAGAATGCTATAAAACTAGACTAGTAGCAAAAGGTTTTACTCAGGAGTATGGAATTGATTATGACAAGACATTTGCTCTAGTTGCACGTCTTAATTTTGTTCACAATCTTCATGTTGTTGCAGCTATTAAACAATGGCCTCTATTCTAAATGAATGTTAAGAATGTCTTCGTTAATGACGGTTTTATAAAGTATGGAGCCACCTCCTGGGTATACTACTACTTCTAATAAAGTATGTCACTTACGTAAAGCTTTATATGGACAAAAATAGGCTCCTTGTGCATGGCATTCTAAGTTCAGTTTCACCATGGAATGTCTTGGCTTTAGATCCAATCCCCATGACCATGCTCTATTCGTGCAAGAGACTTCTCGTGGGTATATTTTACTACTATTATACATGGATGACATGATTATTACTGACAATGTCCAACAGTATCTCAATCAACAGTTTGAAATGAAAGATCTTAGGCAACTCAGTTACTTTCTAGGCTTGGAGGTTCCCTCAAACTCCCTGGGCTATTATCTTTCTTAAGAAAAATATGCCACCGATCTTTTTTCTCGTGCCTAACCCATTGATACCAAGACTGCTACAACTCCAATTGAGGCAAATGCCAAATTTGATGCGAAGGATGGAACTGCTCTTTCATATCCTACTTATCGACAATTAGTTGGCATTTTTGTATATCTCACATTTACTCGTCTTGACATTACCTATGTCGTTCACTTAGTCAGTTCATGACTGCAACTCATACAACTTAATTTGTTGCTGTCCTTCGTATTCTTCGTTATGTCAATGGTACCTTATTTCATGGACTTCATTTTTCTACCAACTCTACCTTGGAGTTGAAGGCTTATTCTGATGCTAATGGGGCTGTTAACCCTCTTGATCGTCGCTTCACTATAGACTACTGCTTCTTTCTTGGTACATCACTCATATCATGGCATAGCAAGAAACAAACAGTTGTTGCTTGATCGAGCACCAAAGCAAAATATTGTGCTCTTCCTAATATAACATCGGAATTACTTTGGTTACGATGGTTTCTAGAAGACATGGAAGTCAATCATAATGGTGGAACAATCATTTATTGCGACAATCGGAGTGCTATTCAAATAGCTCATAATGTCGTCTTCCATGAGCACATCAAGCACATTGAAATTGACTGTTATTTCGTACAATATCACATGCTTTGTGGCACTGTCCGACTTATTTCCACTTCATATACTAATTAGATTGTCGATATCTTCATTAGGGCACATCCACCTGGGTGTTTTTAGGATCATTTCTTTAAACTCCAGCTGACTTCTTCAATGTCACCTTGAATTTGCAGGGGGATGTTAGATATAATTAGATTATTTTCAATATTCTAGATATTTATAATATTCTGGATATCTGCACGATATTCCGGATATCTATAATATACACGATTTCTCTACTTCTCTCTTCCGCATTACTCTTATCTCAAAACTTTAAACTTCCAATTTAGGGAGAGGAAGGGGGGTGTCATGCTACACCATTTTTGAGCCAATTACTGCTTGGCACTGCAATAAGGATAGCCACCCATTCCCATAGGCAGTGTCGGAGGGACGCCGAGCTGGTCTTTCTTCACAGCAAGTCGAGGACAAGTCATTTGAGACTGTGCCACATACGACATAGGTGCCGCAGGAGGGCTAGGGTCAGCAGCACCTGGGTGGTGTAATAAGGATAGCCACCCCTCCCCATAGGCGGTTTCGGAGGGAAACCAGGCTGGTCTTTCTTCACAGCAAGTTGAGGGTAAGTCATTTGAGGCTCTGCCGCATATGGCATAGGTGCCGCAGGAGGGCTAGGGTAAACGGCACCTGCGTAAGCTGGTGCAGCTTGAGGATGAGGATATCCAGCAGGATCCATCTGGGATAAACTTTTCCAGTCTGAGGATATTCTGACTGAGGAAATCTTGCTGCCATTGGTGTACGATTGGAACCATTGTAGCAGGTAGCTGTGGCTGTGCCTTTCTTCGTCCATGTGATTCTGCATATTTGACAGTTATGATCCGTCCCTGAAATGAAAAAGGAAGCCTCATCAAGTGAATCCATCTATCCCATAAAAAGTCGGTCGGATGATTTCATCCATCACAGAAAGCCTTAAATTAGGCATGGACGAGTAAGACATGTAAGACAAGGGGGTCAATTAATTGTTTATCCTTTCCTCAATTTTGGCTTTCCTGTTGTCCAAATCCCTGCATAAAGTCGATTTCTTAGCGATAGTGTCTATTTATATAAAATTATGTCTTTTTTGTCTCATTTGCCATCGCTTTACTAAGACCCGAACGGCAAGGAAAATCTTAAATTAAAAGAGAAAATATTAAGTTTGCTACGTCCCGATGGAGTACAAACAGGACAACAACGACTACCGTCTGCTTTCTTACACAGGTCTCCGCAAAGTCATAAGATCATGCATGAGGCTGACGCTGCCCAGTGCCGGAAAATCAAGGAAGTTGGTGACCTGCCCGAAGAAAAATGGACGCCGTCGATCAAATGAGCCACCTACGTTGCTACTTCACCTTCACCACAACGAAGCCTTCAAGCTCTTCCACCGCCCTGATCACCCCGCGATGGCCGCCGGCACCAGCATCCAGGTGACGGGGCTTGACTGCCTGGTGCACGCGAACTCCCTCTTCATGCTCGTGGTCTTCAATGCAACTCATTTTCGAGCAATAATAGAAAAAGGTTTCGTGGAAAAAGATGTAGACGCAACCGAAGCTGCTAGGAAGAAGGGATTGTGAATCCGTAGACTAAGATAATGACTTCAGTCCTACTGAGCAGGGACGACAACGACTACTGTCTGCTTTCTTTCTTTCTTTTTCAGCCTGAAGAAAAAGGGCCAACATCGGTCAAATCGCCCCCTGCCTCCTCCTTCCCCCTTCTTCACCGCCCTGATCACCCCGCGATGTCCTCCGACACGAGCATCCACGTGACGGCGCTCGACTGCCTGGTGCACGTGAACTCCCTCTTCACGCTCGCCCTCTTCCTCGGGCTCTCCTGGAACCCGTGGGACCCGAAAAACACCCTCAACCAGGACACCCGGTGCGCCGCCGGCCCCGCCGTCAAGCGCGACCTCATCACCTTCGAGGTCTTCTCCTTCGGCTCCTTCCTCTTCTCCAGCGTGGTCGCTCTCGCCCTCAAGCAGGTGCGGTGATGGTTCTCTTCTCGTTTCTTGTTCTGCGCCTTTTGAAATCGAGTGTGCTAATGATGTAGATGAGAAAAGAGAGCGAAAAGATCCGATGAGGTTTAGTTGGATTGGTGATTCTTGGTCTTGATAGGGCCGAATCTAAGGCTAAGCAAAGATTTCATCTTTATTTATTTATTTATTTGCTTCCTTTGGCTATCAGGCTATCCAGAACACGCAGTCTCCGAGCTACCACCCTCGGGAACTGATCGCTCGGATCAATCAGGATGTGCTGCGGCTCGGGATGGTGGTGTCCGGGGTCGGGTCAGTCGGCGGATCCGTCTTCCTGATGCTGGCCCTGATCAATGTGGTGCAGATCAAGCTTGGGACTCTGGCTTGTGGGAGCACGCACAGCTTCGCAGCAGTCGTGCCGCTCATGATTTTTGTCCCCTCAGGGCTTTTCGTATATCTATGCATCGTCTTGTATGCTTTTACTCATTAGGGTTTGGATTAGTTCGTCGTGGCGATGGACACGGATTGTATAAGTAGGTGGCCATTTGGGGGGATGAGAGGGCCACCCGGGGGGGTGAGGGGTGTTGTGTGTTGGGTAAGTTGGTGCTTATGTATGTTATTAGAATAAAGTCGAGCGATATGGCTTGATACTCAGCTGATTGTGTCCTATTTTAGCAACTACTTAAATATATGTAGATGCGATTGCTGAAATGCCGAAATCGACCGCCAGTTATGCTTCTGTTGATTCCTCTAATTGATATCCATCAGGAATCTTCTGTGGGCTTATACAGTCATAGAAGTTTCGAAATCATAATCATGCGAATTGTGCTCTGATCCACGAACAGGGGAATGCGTGCAATGCAGTCATGTGCAACTTGAGCTCTTGTTATTGTCCCGAGCATGTCCACTGGTATATAAGGTTAATTATGTTAATCAATTGGTCTTATTAGCGATGGTTTTACATCAGTTATACTCAATCAGTTGTTTATCTACATGAACTTGGGAGAGTTCCATCTCTTGTAGGACTCCAGATCCGAATGCGTGTGATCTCTGATGGTGGATTGTGTTGGGAGCTTGCAAGGAAATATGAGTTTGTAAACTTTTTGGCATTTTGAAAGATAGTCATGCTCCGTCTATCTAAGTATATGTGATGTAGTTAGTATGAACACCTAGAGGAGGTGAATAAGTGATAAAAGAGTTTCAAAAATAAGTTTAAAGCGGAATAAAATATTTAAAACTCTAAGTCTGATTAAGAGATAGACTTTTCATAGATGTTCAAAATTTTTTATACGATGGAACAAACCTTTGAGATAACCTATAATAGTGTAGTAGACTCAAGTAAAGAGATAAAAGATGAGAGAATTGCACACAGATTTTATAGGGGTTTGACTTAGATTAAGCCTACATCCACTTTCCCATGCTAACGGCCCATTAGCTAGGTTCCACTATATGATCAATAAGAGATTATAACTTTGAGTACAAACACTCACTGGTCTATTTTACTAAGTTAGTCTTTTGGTATTTCTTTCATGATCACAAACGTTTAAGCTCACGAAAGACAAGTGTATAATCAAAGTTTGCTCAAACTTTGGAATTTTAGATTCTACGCTTCGTCACTTACTTACTCCTCAGTTCTTAATCTCCTTAAATACTCATCAACTTCGGAACTAGCCATTGGATAGTATCTAGCGAATCATCTTCCAATTTACCCATTAGACAGATATGTATAAAAAAGATTAGGTAGCCATTGAGTAACGGAAGCAGAATCCTTAGTTGATTCTGATTACCCATACAAATAGAATCTTAGTTTCCATAAGTAGAATTTATCCATTTATAAATTCTTATCTTTAGAATTCAATTGTCAATCAATTAGATTGAGTTAGTCAAATCTATCTTGACGTGGAATCCAAACCAGATCACTAATTGTTATACACTTTGGGCTTGTGTCAAGCTCTGTCAAGTTATTTTGTTCTGAACTTGCTTCATTCTGAACATGCTACATTCTTAATTTGCTTCGTTTTGAACTTGTCAAGTTCTAGATCATGTTCTATACTTGTGTCGTTCTGAACCTATCACATTTTGGACCGTTATATTCTGGATCTTGTCACGTTTGGAACTTGTATTCCATTATGTATGTAAAGTTTGAGTATGTTCTGTCTGAAGAGACTTTATAATTTGGACTTAAGTCTGAACAAATTCATCCTTAAAGTTTGCATCTTCTTATTCTTTCAAGTATAATCCTTGATAATGTCATTTACACATTCTATTATCTACATAGCGACTTGTGCGTCTTTCTCCTAGTTACCCAATCATTAAACACGTTAGTAACCTTTGAATTATTTTGTCATCTTCAAAATATCATAAGAGATGAAATATTTTGTCATCTGAATACGTGTGATCTCTAATGGTGGACTGTGTTGGGAGCTTCTGAGGAAAAAATATGAGTTTGTAAACTTTTTGGCATTTTGAAGGAGAGCCATGCTTCGTCTTTCTAGATATATGTGACATAGCTAGTATAAACACTTAGAAGGGGTGAATAGGTGATAAAATAGTTTCAAAAATAAATTTAAAGAGGAATAAAATATTTAAAACTCTAAGTTTGATTAAGAGATAGACTTTTAGTAGATGTTCAAAATCTGTTATGTGATTGAATAGACTTTTAAGATAACCTGTAATAGTGCAATAGGCTTAAGTAAAGAGATAAGAGATAAGAGAATTCGACATAGATTTTATAGTGGTTCGGCTTAATTAAGCATTTGTCTACTTTCCCATGCTGACATCCTACTGTCTAGATTTCACTATATAATCAACAAGAGATTACAACTTTGAGTGCAAACACTCAATAATAGATCACATTATGTCACTAAGTCACTTTTTTTGTATTTCTCCCATTATCACAAACATTTAAGCTCACGAAAGACAAGTGTATGATTGAAATTCACTCGGACTTTGGAATTTTAAATTTTACGCTTCGTCTCTTATTTGATCATCGATCCTTGGTTTCTTTAAATACTCCTCAACTTCCAAACTAGCTGTTTGACAGTATCTAGAGGATTGTCTTCCAATCTACCCATTGGATAAATCTGTATCAAGAAGATTAGATAGCCATTGAGTAACAAAAGCAGAATCCCCTGTTGATTCTTATTATTCATACAAACAGAATCTTGGTTTCCATAAATAAAACTTCTCCATTTAGAAAGTTCTTCTCTTTAGGATCCAATTCTCAATCAATTAGATTGAATTAATCAAATCTATCTTGATGTATAATCCAAATCATATCACTAGCTGTTATATATTTTGGGCTTGTGTCACGTTCTGTCAAATTGTCTCATTCTAAACTTGCTTCATTTTGAACTTGTCATGTTTTGTACTTGTGTTGTTTTGAACCTATCAAGTTTTAGACCCGTCACGTTCTGGACCTTGTCACGTTCTATACTTGTGTCTTGTTCTATATGTAAAATCTGAGTATGTTCCGTCTGAAGAAACTTTACAATCTGGACTTAAGTCTAAACAAATTCATCCTTAATGTCCGCCTCTTATGATTCTTTCAAGTATAATCCTTGACAATATTTTTTACACATTCTATCATCTACATAGTGGCTTGTGCATCTTTCACCTAGTTATTCAATCATTAAACATGTTAGTAGCCTTTAATTTATTTTGTCATTCTCAAAACATCATAAGGGATTTCTTTAACAATATGATTATAAATGTGAGTGAAGGCTGCCTTGCCAGCCACTTGTTGGGCTGTTCATTGGGAGTTGTGGATGCATCTTGTTAAGGGTTTGCTAATGGTATAGAAAGTAGTAAACCATTAATTTGCCAATTCAATGCAACACATTTATTGAGTAATAATAATAAAAGTTTTTGTGGAAAAAGTTGCTGATGCAACCGAATTTGCTAGGAAATGATTGTGAATCCATAGACAAAGTTAATGACTTCAGTTGATAGTGGGAGATTTGGTTTAGCCGACTGATATTGTTGCAGTTGAGGATTCATCGCTTGGCATCCTTTGCCATCCGTTGTTAAATTTAACTGACAATCACTTCAAGGCATGGTACAGTTATCGAAAGACCCTCTGTCCTACCTACCATAGTTATCTTTCCTCTTTGTCTCAGAACAATCTTGTTTCCTTGTGTTTCAGCTTTGTAATTGATCCTCGAGTCTTGTTAGACTCATAAGAACGATGTATAAACAATAAAGTTCAATGTGGATGCTGGTTGTTAAAACATAGTTGCTCTCTAAATTGCGGAGCTCTACATTCTGCTGCTCTACTTCAAATCAACTCCCAGTTGTGTAGTCCTAAGGATAAGGCGCAATACCTGAATTGCACTGAACACGCACACTATTTCGTTTCGAAATCTTGCCATCACTTGTGCTTGTGCCGGTAGTTTTGAAGTAGCATTAAATAATTTTATATTGATTGCATAGGATGATAATGTTAAATTGGTTTTCTTTTCAATGAAATCTTGCAAAAACAAGTGCACGGTTCCTGCACAAAATGTGGGGTAGCTTGAGGAGTACTTGATGTTGTAGCTTGCTATGCTGGCAGCTACTCATCAAGAGCTTTATTTTCCCACACTGGATGGGAAAAGCAACAGAATGTTGGCAAAGACTTTGAGAAGCCACTTTATCTTGTTTGTCTTCAATGGGTTAAACAATATGGGTGGCTCGATATCTGCATATCTGAAGGAGTAGGTGTCAAATAAACAAAAATCAATCTTTCAATAGTGCTGTCACCACTTTCATTGTGGTTTACACATATCAGAACTTTTTGTTTCTTATAAAACCTCGCAGGCTGAGACTCATTATGCATAGTTAAAAATATGGAAGCTCCAATGAAGCAAATTAATGTTCTGGTGTTTTTTGCAATTTTGGCCATTTCAGGTCTCCAGACGGTGTATGGGGCTGGTGAATGTGGCAAGTCTTCAACACCCGATAGGGAGGCTTTTAAGCTGGCCCCTTGCATGTCTGCAGCACAGGATGAGACCGCACCCGTGTCGAGCAGCTGCTGTGCTCAAGTGAAGAGAATAGGGCAGAGCCCGAGCTGCCTATGTGCTGCCATGCTGTCAAATACGGCCAAAATGGCTGGAATTAAGCCTGAAGTCGCCGTCACCATTCCAAAACGCTGCAACCTTTCTGATCGCCCCGCTGGGTACAAGTGTGGAGGTCAGTTTGCCTTCTTTCACTTACTGCAGAAGAGTTTTTGTTTGGAAACTTGTGTCTCCAGGTGTTGGATGTTACCATGTTGTGAATTATTCAGCGCTGCAACCTTTTCTTCTGCTAATCTTATGGGATGATCATCCTTTTGTGTTTTAATGGTGCTGATCGTAACAAAGTAATCTAACTAGATGGAATACCCTGACAAAGATGGTTGTTTCTTGGGAGGGACTGTCTTTTTCCCTTTATCTCCCTTATAACTTGATGCGCATTTACATGATTTTACTACATTAAAGTTGCTATGGTTTCCGACCACCAAATTTCTTGATCTCCCATTGCTTTGGCTTTGCAGATTACACGGTGCCTTAATGGTCATGGCCGGTTGCCACCTTGCTGCAGTTTGGATCGCCCTGTTGTGTTAAAATAACTTCAATAATGTGCATGCTGTTAACTTATAACGGTGGTGATGATGAAATGTACTTGCTAAAGCCAGCAATGGCTGGCAAAGTTAATGCCCATAGTGTGTTTCTCGGGGTTTGTTTTTAGAAAAGGTTCCCAATATATCGAAATGGATGATCCTGACACTACGTAAACTTACTGAAACTCTGATGAACAACATAGAGGACTCCATTATCTGAAAAGAATGATATGCCCTATTAATCTACTTCATTGTAGAGCATCTATACCCGAAATTTGGTTATGCTGGACACTGGGGACATAAAACCATTTCACTCGTGGTAATGGGCAATCATGTGACCGTTTGACTTAGGAAATGTCATTAAGCTCTTTGGATCTGCAGAACCTTGCAGGGCAGTTATTATCCAAATCAGAAGTTGCTGGATCAGGCAAACATTACTGTAAAGGTTAAGAAATTCTCAAAACAATCGATCTTTCCATTTTGTCTTGAGCATATGGAAGTTGCGTTATTGGCCCTGTCGTTGAAAATCTCAGAGAATCTCTAATCAGGATTTCCACTCTCATGGTATGGCTCGTCCTAGAGTCAAACTTCTGTTGGAGATGAACCGGGGGGAGTTATTGGTGGGCACTGACGTTTGGCTCTCTGTCTTAATATAAGATAGTGCAAAGCTAACTGTACGAGTAATTTTTAATTATTGTGCAATGCAAGTTTGCATCACAGACAATTGCACAAGTGTCTTAATAAATGTGGATTACCGCATATATATCCATAGCTTCAAAAGATGTTTTAAGTGTAAATAGATCGGAATTTTCTTGCAATACTTCAATCAATATGGTAACTTAAAAAATGGAAATGTTGGTGTTACGATGAATGAGGAAAAAGCCAGGCCCGAAGTTTTAGCGATGGCCCTGCTTCGCCCCTATGATGTTCCGAAAGAGAACCTGAAAGGCTCTTTTCTCTTTTGGGACTATTAAGGACAGTTCCGCCGTCCGTGGTGTCCTTCTTTAAGGATAACTCCTACCTTATTACATTAAAAGGGTTGTGGCCTAGATATATAGGGACCCCGTCATGCCTCATCCCTAACATGTTCTTAAAAAGCTTTTCTTCGTAGGACTACCCGGGGCAGGAGTGCCATTCCTAGTATCCTAAAGCCGTCCCAAGGACATTAAAAGGATTTTTTCCCACACCGGTCGTGAAAAAGAGTAGGGGTGATGAGCTGGCGATGGAAGCCGCCCCCCTCTACTGGATAGCAACGATAGATGTTTATACTTTAATGAGGGCACACGCGTCGCCAGTGCGCTTTCATCTAGCAATGAGAGTGAAGAGATGCTTATCTATCTTGACTAGCATTTTCTTGGCCAGAACGATTAGCTTGACGATGACACCTTATAATTCCTCCATTAAGTTGTGTCATTGCAGCTTCAATCGTGCCTTAAAATAAAGAAAGTAAAGAAGTAAGGAACTCCCTAAAATCATCGAATTAATTGTTTGTTCCAGTGGACAAAAGTCAATATCAATGATGAACTTTTGCAATACTTGATTAGAACTCGTGAGGGCGGTGAGTGATTAATACTCACGTCAATAAATAAAGTGCGAATCGCTTTCTTTTGGGTCTTTAAGGCAGCGCATGGGAACGTTTTTATTTCTCTATTCTCTTTTTTTTTTTTGCTCTCCGGAAAAAAAAAAAAAAAAAAAATCCGTTTGGTAGTTTCACTAATTTTTCTATTTTTCGGAATAGAAAAGTAGCCGAGAAATAGATTTGGAACAGAAATAAGAAATAAAAAAGTAGCTCCTAACTCCCAAGGACAATTTCTAGAAATAAGTCATTTTTTTACTCTCTTTTTTTTTTCTTCTTCCTTGCCGCTCCCTGCGGGTTGCTATCCACCGGTCACCGGCCCCCCGCTTGCCACTCGCCATCGGCCAACCGCCAGTCGCCACTGATCGTCACCCGCCCACCTGCCCGCCGACCACCGCCGTTGCCAACTACCAGCCATTGCTCACTGCCACCGATTGCCCAGCGCCACCATCATCGACCGTCAATTGCCGCCATCGGCCAGTGGTGTGGGTGGCAGTCGGCGGGTGGCAGCAGCTAGCGGCGGGAGTCAAATGCGTTTCTATTCATTTTGTGGATAATACCAAACACATTTCTATTCTTTTTCTATTCCGAAAATAGAAATTTTATATAGTTACCAAACGCGTTATTTTACTCAAAAATTGTTCTGGGAAGTAGAAATAAAAAAGAAATATTTCTAAAAGGAAATTGTCTTCAGGAACATAAATGTTACCATTCGCACCCTAAGTGACATTCCTATAAATATTTGGTGTCATATCAATGACCACTCTTTCCACATGAGAAAGGGAAGGTAGGGAAATTGATTACCCACCTAGTGGTGAGGATGCTTAATTTTGAATTTGGAGTTTGTTGACACCTAATTTTGGAAAAATAAAATTGCATTTTGAACAAATAAAAGGAAAAAATGAAAGAAAATGGGGGCAATTGATTTGATTGATTATGCATGGAAATTTGAAATTTTGATGGGTATTCGGATTTTGTTAAATGCGGAAGCAATTGAATAAGGGGCAAGAATTTTTGTAAAATGGAAGGAATCAAGTAAAATCGAGCTGATTGCGAAATCACGTTCCGATTTGCAGGCTTGATTTAATGTAACAAGAAATGGCAACTCGGGAAATGCCATGTAAAGAGACCGTTTTGAATCACTATAAAAGAGAGGCTCACTTTTCATGACAGGAGGACGAGAGTGGAGCTCACAAGGGAAAAAAATGGTGAGAAAACGTAGAGAGGTTCGATAGACAATCTCTCAGAGAGGAGGCGATTTTCAAAAAATTCCAAGCAAATGTGGGGAGGCGATTTTCAAAAAATTCAAAGCAAATGTGAGGAAGGTTTTCTCCTTCGTTTCTTTCGAGTTCAAATTTCTTTAAGGGAAGAGGCACACACCCTCAGGGATCTCGGACGATGGTGTAGTCTTCTTGACAATTACCCATGTTCATCATGCTTCATGGATATTGACGACAAGCATAAAGCTAAGTCGAGCTTCTTCTTTTTTTTCTAAGTTTGATTGTGTGCAATTCCAATTTGCTATTCGCACTAAGGTGATTTTATTTTTTCTTGCCTAGATTAAACTCCTACATCTTCGACGATAATTTCAACAGCGAGACATCGAAGTAGCCAACGTACCTAAGCGCTGATTGCCATCCAGTGATTTCACTGTGATAAAACCGGGTTGTTTCTCTCCCTATTAAAGTTGTTCACCCCATATTTTCACCTAATTTACTTTGTTTTGTTCTGATGTTGTGGTCACAGGCAATTCAATGCCGAACAAAAGGCCACACAATTACATATTCCACCATAATTGACAAAAGAGAGACGGCAAGAGAAGGGGGGCGTCCACTCAAAAAGTTCTCGGAGGAGACTAGCAAATGATCAAATCAAGAACTAGCCATATGCCCACCAACGCTGCTGCAATTCCCCTCCTTTAGTTTTATTTTTATTTCTTTCTTTTTTTGCTTATTATTGTGTTTTAAATTTTGTTATTATTGTTTAAGTTAGAATATGGTTTGTCAATGTTAATATTTGTGCATTTTGTATGCATTATCCGTAGGGATTTTGTCCGAAATTAATGTAATTATTAATTTGATCCGAGAGACATCGGATCATTTTTTTATTATATTAATTTTTGGGCTTTTTGGTGAAATTTTAATTGTTAAATCAAAATAATTATTTAATTTGGTCCGTAGGACTTCGGATCGATTTGTAATTGTTTTGATCTCCTTGTTGTGATAATTAGGTTAGAATAACCGTTAATTTGACCTGTGAGACAATAGGTTATTTTTTCGATTATTTTAATCATTTCTTGCTTTATCTTGTTGATAGTTTAGATTTAATAATTATTTAATAATTAATTATTTAAAAAAAAATCAAAATTCTGCCTGAGCATATAGGTTTAGTAAATCAAACATGTAGGATTAGGTTTATGAAATTTTCGTAATCTAGTGATTATTGCTAAGTTCATTGCTCGTCATTAGAACTAGGTCATTTGATTAAATTGCATATTTAATTGTTGCATTTCTTTAATTTCGAATTTCATGGAAAATACAAAAAATTAGAATAAATTCATTTCATGCTTTAAGATGGATTGCATGCTTATTCATGTTATATAGTTTAGGTCATATTGCCATGTCATTTCATGTTAAATTAGTAGCATGCATTGCACGACTTTCATTAAATAAAGTGAAAACAAAAAATTGAGTGATTGCTTATTAATTAGAAATCATATCTAGGATTATTGATATGAATTTCGACCTAACAACGCAGTTGCTTTCGTTGCTTTGAGGTAAGTCTTGCATTATTTTATTCGCTTTCTCGGGTGTTAATTGGTGGTTTGTGCACTCGCATGATCGCCTCACACGTTAGAAAAATGAATTAAAATCAAATCAAGCTGCCTGCAAAACATTTTTGAAAATTAAAAAGAAATGGTACCGAAATGGCACTAGGATAGTCTAGTGTAACCAAGTCCCCATACCCTTAGTCTCTGGTTCATAGGAGTAAAATAATTCTCCCATTATTTTGCTTAGGTGTCTAATCGACCTACCAAAAACAGATTAGTGGCGACTCCTAGATAGTATTTTGCATGTTTAAAAAGTTTAGACTCAAGTTGCGATTTGGTATGGGCTTGGGAGAGCCCGAGCTAAGTTTAAAAAACTTAGCAGTCCATTAACCTAGTTTTAGGCGGTGAACCCGAAAAAATTAGGTCGCGACAGCTTGGCGACTCCGCTAGGGACTTGTGTTAAAACTCATAGTGGACATAGGCCTGTTTCTTTTTAAAAAAATATTTTTTGTTTGGCAGCAAGGACACCAGGTATGTCACTAACATTTCTAAGGTGTTAAATGTTCTTGCAGATAGTAGGTATAAGGGGAGTAGTCTTTGCTAATCCTTGTCTTGCAAGTTGGAGGGTGTAAAGATGAATGATCTATTTTTCCTTATATTGAAGTGTTGTTTGTATTATAAATTGTTGTGCATGATTTTTAAATTGTTTTAGCACTACACATTGCACACACGACCCGTAGTCCGGACACAGGCTGTGATTGGATTTCTAGGATGGTGTTGAGAAGGATACTTCCTCTAAAGCGAGACTGCTATGTAGAGGTTGACCTTCTCTTCCCCGAAATTTCTTTCATGGTGTCGAAATGTGTTTTGTCCATATCCACGAGATTGCGTGACTATTGGACATTCCATTCGACTGAGCTCGGAGTTAAGGGGACCTGACGTTAATGCGAGACTGCAACGGTCAGATCACTCTCTTAGCTCCACTTTGTTAAGCCTTTTAGATAGAAATCGAGCCTCACGTCTCATGCGATGTGTCTATGTGATTGCCATTGATTTTCATTGGTGAAGTAAGTCTTCTATCCCTATATCATGCAATTTATTTTTTAAGTCAGTCCATGACAATATAGGTCAATCATTGAATTTAATTCTTTGTCGGTTAGAAATGAAATGAGGAAATTGCCATATAATGAATCATTTGGAAAATAACAAAAACTTTAGAGAATTTGTTTTCAATTCATGTCTTTATTGTTCTCCTTAGGGAGTTTTAAATTTTGATAATTCCTAATTCGTGTTTAGGAAATTTGGTTCTTGTTAGGGTGTCTTATTTTTATTTTTCTAGTTATTTTTAGGTAATTCCCTTCTTGCAAAGACTTTTTCATGAATAAAAAAAATCAATTAGATTGTTGTCATGGACTAGCTTACATGTTCCCATTTACACCTCATGCTTACATATTCCCATTTATTTGAATTAGGTGATTATGGAGCGATCTCGCTCACCCATCCTTACACGGTCAAGAGTTAAAATGGCGGATCAAAACAAGGTGCTGGATCGTATCATTGACAATATAAAGAAGCGAATTGCACACCTCCAAAGTCAAGTCGATGAATTGTCTATTAATGTGGCTTTTCTCGTCAAGCAAAAGGGCTGTGATGACATAGCTGAATTTGATGCCACCATGAAAAGACTAGTGACATATCTAGAAGGAAGAATCTCCGACTGGAGGGTTCACATCACAAGATCAAGAAGGGTGAAGAACTCAAGCACACATGATTCATGGTCCTAAGTAGGGGCATGTTCAGTTGCACCTTTCATTGCATGGGAATTCTTATTGCTTTTCAAGGATTGGTTTAAATTTCTTCTAATGCTTGAATATCACATTTTTCATTCGAATAAATGTAATTTGATTGATAACTATCGATAAAATTACAAGTTTTGTTTTGAAGACATGATGGGGTATGCCAAACCAGGCCGGTGACGATATCCAACAATGAAAAGAAAATGTCATCCAAGGAGAATTCGAGGACTAGGCTCTTTCATGCTTCCTCATCAAAAAAAAAAAAAAAAAAAAAAAAATTCATTTTTGAAGCCATTTCCAAAAGCATGCATTAGGTTAGCCGTTTAATTTTCTGACTCATTTACTTCATGTTTGAGCATTACTTTTTCAGTCTGATGAGAAGTCATTTGAAAAGGTACACCAGGTCGCAATTGGCCCAACTATCAAGGATACATTTCTAAGGAATTGATATGACAAGATTGTAGCCATGACAAATTTTGGGGCAAAAGTGGATTTTTAGCCTTGAATGATAGCGACAATCCAAAGACATCAACTGATGAGGCAATTCCCATTGTAGAGGGATCATTGAATGAATGCTTAAAACCATTTTGCAGTATAGAAAACTGTTTGAAGTTGACATGCTTAAAGCTGTTGAGTTTTTTTTTTTTTTTTAAAAAAGGGATTTTGCATGATGACTCTTACATGTTTTATCCATCAATTCCACTTGAAATTTATCAAAATAGATAATTTAGTGAAAGATGTTGAGTTACTTGAGCATGCTAAATGAGGTGTGAAAGGCAAGCCTAATCCCATACACCGTCCCATGTCTATACATTGTGAGGTGAGTATGGAAACATTTTGTATTTCAAGGTGAAGAATTTTCTTGCGAAAAGTACGACAGCTAAAATGACGAGAGGCAGTTCATTTCTCTATCCCAAACACTACAGGTGTTCCATTGCTTAACCATTTTTGAGCCCATACACTTATGGATGTTCTTTTCAAATTACCCCTGTCAAGAATCACCCCACATCGGGGCAACTAGGAGATAAAAATGACATCATGAAGTGAGGAAAATGAATTGAAATTTTCTTGCTCTCACTTGCATCAATCTTCAAGTCGTGCTATTACATTGAATTCATGTGCTAATTTAAGTGCCTTAGGATGACGAAGAGCATTTATTTCACTATCCTACACACTTATATCCTTTGAATAGCCCACTTGAGCCTGCTATTTCATTTCTTTTAAAACCCAAGTTGATGATCATCGCCCACACCGGGGCAAGGCAAAGAGATGAAGAGATGAAGGCCCTTGAAAGTTCGAGTGTCATTTAAAGTATACTTGACACATGCATTGTGCGCAAGAACTGGAATCAAAATAGAATTAAAGGGCGTGAAAAAGCAGTGTGCCTGGTAAAAGCAAGGCCAATGCCCGTGAAAAGAAGAGAGAAATGACTGATGAATTGGGAGGCATAAAAAAAAAAAAAATAGTGTGCTTGATCGATGCCCATCATCAAAGAAAAAAATGTTGAGAAAAGATTTCCAGTTGAATAATCATTGGCATCAGGTGATAAACTTTTGAGCCAATAATGAAATCTGTCAAGAAGACAATCCGTGGTGAAGAAAAACTGGTGGTAATGTCAAGATGATCACCAACTTTGACCCATATACACATCTTTGAGCCTAACGATCCTTTCGTTTCTCAACCCATGAACCCAGCCTATGTTACGGCCCTTACAAAGTCTCTTCAGATTAGGGCACTTGAATTAATATAGGAATTCACATGTTTTAAGCATTGCTCGAAGAAGTGCGAGCAAGATTATTTCTTTATCATTTTGCAGGGTTCTTGATTTGTAAACCTGGAGATGATTACAGAATCATTCGTTCAATTTGCTTTGACTCGAAGAGTCCCTTTGTTAAGCCATGGACCAAGCCTGCATTACAGTCATTGACAAAGACCTCTCAGATTGGTAAGGTCGTACTAATTGCAAGAAAATTCGAACTCTTGTCGACAAGATGATGATAAGATCGAGTGATATATTCCCGCATCAATGGTCGAGACAAATAACCCTTCTTAAATGAGAGCAAGTGAAAAAGCCTTTTCACACCAAAAGTGTCTCATTTAGCATGTTCAAGAGATTCACGCTATAACTGAAAATTGTCCTATTGATAATTTTTCCGGTAGAAGCTTGATAAAGCCATCATGCATGGCCCTTCATTGAATTTTTCCTCAAAGACCAAAAAGAATTGTCTTTGAAACCATGAATTTGTTCAGTCATCTTTGTACTTGATGAGAATTCCAAGTACCTATTTATAAAATGTTTCCAATTGTCTAGTGTGAATTCTAGATATTTGAACTTTTAAACGCTTGATGTGATTTCCAAGTGTTTGTCTTTCCAAACATCGATGTGATTTCCGGACGTTTAGTAAAAGTTTTCAAATGTCGACATAAGAATAAGATTTTTGAAGTTTCAAGTACTTGATGCAATTTCCAGGTGCTTAGAATCTGATGAGAATTCCAGATCCCTAAAGACTTTGAGCCTTTCAATTATCTAAAGGGAGTTCCAGATGATTGACAGGTCTCATCGGAGTCATTTCACACCTAAATCCTCAAAACAGGTATGACAGGTACGTGCTCTTCTTTGCATTTGCATTTCATTGGTCATAGACACATGGAGATCTATGTTCCTAACCAGTTCATTGCATTTACATTGCATCCTTTATTCTTAAAAAAAAAAAAAAAGTCAAATCATTAACATTTGCGTATGCATTTCATATTTCATTTTGCATGGTTTAAATTTATGTGTCATATATCTTTAAAGGAAACCTCTACGAGCTTCCCTTCAAAGAAGTACCACTTGCGAGATTGCCCAGATTCTTGTTTGGCGTGATGACAGTGAGATAAAGTGATTGTCAAAATCCTGCATCAAAGGTTAGGATAAAACAACCCATTTTAATGAGGATGAGTGGAAAGTCCTTTCAGACTAAATGATCCCTCATTTGACACATCCATGACAAGTATGTGTTTGGATTGGAATCTTTTCTTGAAATCCTTTCCATTGGAATTAGGTGATGCATGGTTGATAGAAATCATTATGCGTAAACCTTGCTTGAATTAATGCATGTTTATTTGTAATCACAAATACATGTTGCATCTCCTACAATCATGTTTTACAGGAGACATATCCCTAATGAGCAGAGATGTCACCAGGTAAGTATATTTCTATCTATACCTTAAATACTTGTTGTTGTACATGTATTTTCACTTTTGAGTAATTTGACACTCGATGGAGTTGTCCCTAAAGATTTTTCCCCAGATTGCGACGCCGGGCGATCGAAGAATGGTTCGGATCCTAGCCAAGCAAAACCTTGTTTAGGCGACCGTAGAATGGTACGGGTCCTAGACAAAAAAATTATTTCCCTATTCAGGCGACCGTAGAATGGTGCGGGTCCTGGAAGGCGAAACCTCGTTTAGGCGACCATAGAATGGTACGGGTCCTAGACAAAAAATTATTTCCCTATTCAAACGACCGTAGAATGGTACGGGTCCTAGACAAAACTTATTTCCCTATTCAGGCGACCGTAGAATGGTACGGGTCCTAGACAAAACTTATTTCCCTATTTAGGCGACCGTAGAATGGTACGGGTCTTAGACAAAACTTATTTCCCTTTTCAGGCGACCATAGAATGGTACGGGTCCTGGAAGGTAAATCCTCGTTTAGGCGACCGTAGAATGGTACGAGTCCTAGACACAACTAGCTCTGTCATACTAGGCGACCGTAGAATGGTACGGGTCCTAGGAAAGCAGTTTTCTTTACAAAGTCATGTTACTATTCTGGGCGACCGTAGAATGGTATGGGTCCTGGACGTGTAACACCAATTTATCTTGAGTTACTCTACCCTCCTTGAAGGTAAGTTATTCTAGGTAAATTCATTTATCATTTGCATTAGCATTTCCATGCATCATACACATTGCATTAAAAAAAAAAAAAAAGGAATTCATTTTCCAACAAAAAGTCATTTAGTGCATGTGCATAATTAAAATTAGGTTTCAATTTATCTTTGTCGGAAACCTCTATGAGCTCACCTTCAAAGAGGGGCAGCTGTTGACACCTAATTTTGGAAAAATAAAATTGCATTTTGAACAAATAAAAGGAAAAAATGAAAGAAAATGGGGGCAATTGATTTGATTGATTATGCATGGAAATTTGAAATTCTGATGGGTATTCGGATTTTGTTAAATGGGGAAGCAATTGAATAAGGGGCAAGAATTTTTGTAAAATGGAAGGAATCAAGTAAAATCGAGCTAATTGCGAAATCACGTTTCGATTTGCAGGCTTGATTTAATGCAACAAGAAATGGCAACTCGGGAAATGCCATGTAAAGAGACCGTTTCGAATCGCTATAAAAGAGAGGCTCACTTTTCATGACAGGAGGAGGAGAGTGGAGCTCACAAGGGAAAAAAATGGTGAGAAAACGTAGAGAGGTTCGATAGACAATCTCTCAGAGAGGATGCGATTTTCAAAAAATTCATAGCAAATGTGGGGAGGCGATTTTCAAAAAATTCAGAGCAAATGTGAGGAAGGTTTTCTCCTTTGTTTCTTTCGAGTTCAAATTTCTTTAGGGGAAGAGGCACACACCCTCAGGGATCTCGGACGATGGTGTAGTCTTCTTGACGATGCCCCATGTTCATCATGCTTCATGGATATTGATGACAAGCATAAAGCTAAGTCGAGCTTCTTTTTTTTTTTTTTTTTAAGTTTGATTGTGTGCAATTCCAATTTGCTATTCGCACTAAGGTGATTTTATTTTTTCTTGCCTAGATTAAACTCCTACATCTCCGACGATAATTTCAACAGCGAGACATCGAAGTAGCCAACGTACCTAAGCGCTGATTGACATCCAGTGATTTCACTGTGATAAAACCGGGTTGTTTCTCTTCCTATTAAAGTTGTTCACCCTATATTTTCACCTAATTTACTTTGTTTTGTTCTGATGTTGTGGTCACAGGCAATTCAATGCCGAACAAAAGGCCACACAATTCCATATTCCACCATAATTGACAAAAGAGAGATGGCAAGAGAAGGGGGGCGTCCACTCAAAAAGTTCTCGGAGGAGACTAGCAAATGATCAAATCAAGAACTAGCCATATGCCCACCAACGCTGCTGCAATTCCCCTCCTTTAGTTTTATTTTTATTTCTTTCTTTTGCTTATTATTGTGTTTTAAATTTTGTTATTATTGTTTAAGTTAGAATATGGTTTGTCAATGTTAATATTTGTGCATTTTGTATGCATTATCCGTAGGGATTTTGTCCGAAATTAATGTAATTATTAATTTGATCCGAGAGACATCGGATCATTTTTTTATTATATTAATTTTTGGGCTTTTTGGTGAAATTTTAATTGTTAAATCACAATAATTATTTAATTTGGTCCGTAGGACTTCGGATCAGATTTGTAATTGTTTTGATCTCCTTGTTGTGATAATTAGGGTTAGAATAACCGTTAATTTGACCTGTGAGACAATTGGTTATTTTTTCGATTGTTTTAATCCTTTCTTGCTTTATCTTGTTGATAGTTTAGATTTAATAATTATTTAATAATTAATTATTTAAAAAAATCAAAATTCTGCCCATGAACATATAGGTTTAGTAAATCAGACATGTAGGATTAGGTTTATGAAATTTTCGTAATCTAGTGATTATTGCTAAGTTCATTGCTCGTCATTAGAACTAGGCCATTTGATTAAATTGCATATTTAATTGTTGCATTTCTTTAATTTCGAATTTCATGGAAAATACAAAAAATTAGAATAAATTCATTTCATGCTTTAAGATGGATTGCATGCTTATTCATGTTATATAGTTTAGGTCATATTGCCATGTCATTTCATGTTAAATTAGTAGCATGCATTGCACGACTTTCATTAAATAAAGTGAAAACAAAAAATTGAGTGATTGCTTATTAATTAGAAATCATATCTAGGATTATTGATATGAATTCTGACCTAACAACGCAGTTGCTTTCGTTGCTTTGAGGTAAGTCTTGCATTATTTTATTCGCTTTCTCAGGTGTTAAATTGGTGGTTTGGGCACTCGCATGATCGCCTCACACGTTAGAAAAATGAATTAAAATCAAATCAAGCTGCCTGCAAAACATTTTTGAAAATTAAAAAGAAATGGTACCGAAAGGGCACTAGGATAGTCTAGTGTAACCAAGTCCCCATACCCTTAGTCTCTGGTTCGTAGGAGTAAAATAATTCTCCCATTATTTTGCTTAGGTGTCTAATCGACCTACCAAAAACAGATTAGTGGCGACTCCTAGATAGTATTTTGCATGTTTAAAAAGTTTAGACTCAAGTCGCGATTTGGTATGGGCTTAGGAGAGCCCGAGCTAAGTTTAAAAAACTTAGCAGTCCATTAACCTAGTTTTAGGCGGTGAATCCGAAAAAATTAGGTCGCGACAGAGTTCAACTCCCACACTTCTCAAAGAGGTAGAGGAAAAGTGTGAGATCGAGTTGAGAGTTAGAATAGGACAATTGAATAATGACATTCATGTTATCAAACTTATTGCTCCAGAGCAAAACAAACATGATGGGTAAATATAAAGTGCAAAAGACATTAAAACTAGTACACAATTTTCATAATGAGTCACATATACGTTTTAGTTAACATGGATAGATAAGAATGCACATAGCACGTCAGCTTAATTCCATATCTTTCCATTTGACCTCATGGCTGCATTCGGTCACCTGTTTACTCGCATACTAATGCAGAATTCTGAAACTCAATGGCGATATTTCCATGGCAAGCATCGCAGTTTAGAGCACGACCCCTCCCCCCACTCGCTCCTGCATTCACCTCTCTTGCTGTCGCAGCACTTGCACTGGACTCCGAAGGTAGCATACATGTTCGAGTCTCCTGCAAAATTTACAACAAGTTCACTGATTCTTTCATTATAAAGAAAAGGGCAAAAACTAAAAATTGCGCTTTACATGCTGCACATATCAGTTTATTATAAGCTCTAGATTTTAGTAAGAAATTAATGATGCTGCATAATCTTTGTTAAAGACGCTGGGAATATATCTTCATACGGAGTTGATGATGGACAAAATATGGAGCTGCTGCAACTGCTCCTGGGCTCGTACACATCACAACAATCGTCATCACAATGAGGCCAAAGTGCTTGAGACCATTCATTGCCAACTGAATGATCAAGAGCAGATCTCTCTCGAAATGTTTATATCACTAAGAAAGGAATGAAACCCTTGAAACTAAGCTCCTATTTATGGAGTTCTAGCTTGCCAAAAGAAAACTTAATAAATAGAAAAAGAGTTCTAGATCTTCTAGATGTCAGCCGGACGTCCTTTTGGAAAGAGAGGACAAAAGTACTAATTCAAAGTTTTGGAAGTTTCTGAAACTTTTCATGCCGTGCAAGAGGGGCTACTGGGAGGAATTGTTGAATGAGTTTAGCACATCTGTTAAACTTAATTCAAACAATTGAAAATGACGAATAATAAATAGGTCTCACGTGAATCCTATCATATTTGACGATTTAGATTAAGTTATGATATATAATGGATTTGTGGATGCCTTGCCCAATGACAAGATGCAAAGCAACGATTTGTATTGTCATGCATGGTTAATAACTATGTTATTTATTTGATTGTGACCTACATGTTTTTCTCTTTCTTTGAGGTGATAGACCTTGATGGGTTGTGCAGCACATGTCCGGTTTTGATCAGAAAATTTTTTCCCTTTCATGTTAGAAAGTCATTCTTCAATTCACATGCTGTCACACCAAAATTCAAAATGTCACTAAGCTTCCAGATTGAATGATATACTCTCTAGGGACTAAAAGAACATTCACACTTGATCAACTCTCTGGTTTTTGAGACTAGAACTCTTTTACACGCTAATGATGCTTCTAGAGTTCCTATAGGAATTGTTCCTCGAGAGTTGATAGCCATTAAATTACAAAGGGGTATATTCTACTATTTGAATGTTATGACTATTTGCATGAAATTTAAGACAAAATGCACAACGTTACAATCACGTTAAAATCACTGAATGGTTTTTAGAGGGACCACATTAGAAGACCCTTGGGCAGAAAGAGCAAAAATTAAATATCATATGTGAACGTCTAATGTGGAGTAAATATATTATGATTTTCTTGTTACATTTTTTTTTTTATTTAAATGGATCTTTTCCTCCATCCCAGTACATTTCTAAAGGAGTTGGTAAGTATGAAAAAAATTACTTCATAGCTTGTTTGTTTAGGATCGAGTAAAAAATACTTTTTTACTTTTCTGTCAATGACTTCTTGAACAACTGATGGAAGTGGTATCATCCACGATTAAACAGTGGAAGAAAGATCATACAATAAATATTCGATTCAAAGTCTTCGTTGCATATGGGTACCTTAAGCGTAGGGGTGAACTATTGACATGAGATTGATCCTAAAAAAAGTGGGATTCTTCAAATATTATATAAATTTCAAAATGTTATGAAAAAAAGTCACGTTAATGTTTTTTTCCCTTGAGTCATGTTTGAGAGAGAAATTGATGCTTCCCACGCTTCAAAATGGTTCACACTTAGTAAAAAGCAAACTCTATTTGCCGAAGTGAAACATTCATGAATAAATAATCATGAAAAACCTTTTAAATTAAGGAACGATATTCATAGAATTATACTCGAATACTCCCAAGTCACTTTCATGTGGAAAATTTTGCAAGCACTCTCTAAATGTATGTTGAAATCTCTTAACTGGCGTCACCATCTAAGTTGACCAGAAAAATTAGCCAACAACAACAACCACCTCAATTTGCAGAAGAATCATGGTAGAAGTCAAGATTCTATAAAGAAAAGCAGGAGAGAACAAAAGAAAATCAATAACCCTAAGTCTGACATCCCAAGTGCACGCAATGATTCGAGGGCTGATAAAAAAACATCTGAAAAGAGAGAATAAAGAATGATTTCGAAAGGGGAGAGAGGAAAATAAACAGTGGCCTGTTTCCATACAATGACGACCTTTTTAGCATCAAGAAATTTCCCGTCCAGTATCCAGAACATGGCAAGAAGACAAGGCGAGGAGGAGAAACATTAGTGAAGAATTTCTCTTGGCTCTTGATTTCTTCGCCTCCTAGTTTTTAAATTTCTAACAATTTATGCACGTGGTAAATTTAAGCGATTCACATAAAAAGAAATCTTTTTCTTAAGGTTATTATTAGATAAAAGTCGCGGTAAAAGGTTTTAAATAAAAACTAGCGTTTTTGAAGAAAGACTATAAGAATTTATAAATTTAATTTACAAACAATAATCTCTTCGAGTGTCCATCCTTGAGAGCTAATTATTTAGTCAATAAATTTGAAGATTTATAAATGCACGCGCACTATTACAAATTATCGATGTGGGACGACTTATATATAATATTTTAATATTACTTTGCAGGGGTTCTCTAGAGAGTAGAAGTCAATTTTTTTACATCAAAATCATCTTGAGTCTGCATTCGTACGTGCAATGGCGTGAGGAACAAAAGTCTCCTACTCCGCCAAGAAACACTAGTGAAGAACTTTTCCTCGCTCTTGATTTCTCCTCCCTCATGTTGTTAAACTTTTAACAATTTACGTAAGTAGCAAGTTTAATTCATTCGCATTTAGAGAAATCTTTTTTATTGCGTTATTATAACTAGATAAAAGTCTTGGGAGAAAAAATATGTGTCGGATTAAAAATGTATTGTACCACTCCCCCATACACTTTCCCCTTAATAAATTATAATAATTTAAAATGTACAAATAATAATCCCCAAGAAAGCTAATGTTTGAAAGTAGTTATTTATTTGATAGTGAAGGATTTAATCATGGGCCTAAGTTGGCCCGGCCATGATGGGCCTAAAGGCCCGGCCCACGGGAATTAGGCCCGTGGAAAAGGGAACCTATAAAATGGATGAGAAAGAGAATGAACGTACCTTTTCGCATTTAGTACGTTCATATTCCTCTCCCAAGAAGCTCTCTCTCTCTCAAAGACGAAGAAGCGACTCCGTCTTCCCTTGAACGACGAATCTTCGACATCGGATCGAACGGGACTGAAATATCTTCCTCAATACGGCATCGGTGTCTAATCTATGGCCAACAAGGTACGCTCGAATCCGTGGTGTGCTTTTGATCGGTGATACGTGACAATCCCGGGCTTATCTTCCGCATATGATTTAGGGGTTCGGTTTCGGTGCCGAATCCGATTCTTGGGGATCCGACGATCCCAACATTGGTATCAGAGCATCGGTTCACGTTTTTCCCGATCTGTTTGTTGTTTATGATTGATATTTTCGCAAATGCATTTCGGCCGTACGGATCGGGGCCATGAATCCCGACACCCGAGAATGTTCGCCCATTTTTTCGATTTTTCGTAAGTCGAAATAAAAATATGAAGGCATAGGGAGGAAGGCAACGTCGAGACGAGTCCGGCGACGTGTCGCGCGCTGCCGGAGGCCGCCGGACGCGCCGCCACGCGCGGCCGGAACGCGCGGGGGTCATCGGCGAGTGCAACGCACGCGCCGACCCGCGCGAAACGCACCGTTTCGCCCAGGCGCGTGCAACGCACGCGCGCGCGAAACGGTGCGTCGAACGCACCGTTTTGGCCCGGGCGCGTGCGACGCACGCGCGAGCGAAACGGCACGCCGTTTCGGCCAAGGCGCGTGCGATGCACGCGCGCGCGAAACGGCGCGTCATTCGGCCCCTGGCACGTGTTGGTCGTTTCGTCCGACCGGGCCGACCGTGAGACCGATCCGACCGTCTGACCGGCCGGACCGTTGACCTCGACCGTTGACCGCGACCGTTGACCGTCCGTTGACCGTTGACCGAAAAAAAAAAAAAAAAAAAGGAATTTTTTTTTTCAATTATGTCTATGTGGATTATATGTAATCCATTTTTTGTTCTGCATTTGTTGCAAGAACAAGGCCTCCCCGTAAGCCGCACGCATCTGTGCGCACGATGTCAGATGAACAAAAGGAAATGCTTACAAGGTTGATAACCGATTTGAATGGTTATCGATGGGAGAGTGACGACATAATTGATCATGTCATAGAGGTCAACAACAAAATTCAGGAAGTCATTTGGAACGGTTGTCCCATGCAAGATAGTCGATGATGCGATTCTTTATGAACACTCTTCCACTAGAATGGCAAGGAGTGTTGAATCGCCTACGGAGGTCAAAGGATTTACTAGCTATAAGGAGCTAGTAATGGCATTCGTAGATGAATATCATCGGGTAGGAGCCACAAAGACTGCGACCCAAGGAATGACTTCGATTGGGCCAGACTGAATGTGCGTAGGAGAAATCCTAAGGGATATCCGTCTTTTTTCCGTGGCTGTCAAGAATGCCAGAAAATTTTACGAGAGAAAAAGAAAAAGAAATTGGAACAAGTAGCAGCTTTCCCTATTAGTTGTAATATGCCTTGTTTTTTAAATGTTATAGCTGTTTTTTATTTAGTGTTCTTTGTGAACATCTTATGTAATGTTAGCTACCTGATTGTTGTTGATATAGCAACCTATTTGTTAGCAATATTGAGTGAAAGCATTATTATTATATTGTATGTCAATTATCTCGCTGCTTTTCGTGATTGCCGGTTTTTGTGGGTAGTTAGTGTGGGTAGTAATAGAAGTTTTTGTAGCTTCATAGAATTGATTTTGCATATGACAATCATATTAATGATAGTTTTAAGTTAGGATTTTTGGAGGATGATTGGAAACATAGTGACCTTTTGATTCTGAAACCTTACTTAAAATTATTAATTAATATGATGGGTTTTGTGCAAAATAGATGCATAAGTGATAGGCATTAATAACTCGTGCATGTATGTCCGATGTGTTCGAGATCAATGGCTTCAGCCACAAAGAGCATAGTTGTCGAGCTGAACAAAGGTGAAAAGCTCAAAGGTGACAACTATGAAATTTGGCAAATGAAAATTCAATGTGTGCTGGAAAAGCAAAAAGCACTAAAAGCTCTTGACCATGTTATGGAAGATCTAGAGGATGCCGTGCGCCACCTTGAGTTAGCGATCATCGCCTCAAGGCATTAGAGCAGGAAACATATATTTTCTGTGTTGCTTTAAGCTCAGACGGGGCTTCATGCTCTAAGCGCAAGCGCATTGATTCGTTCAATATGTGGAAATGCAAGGGATCAAGTCCTTCTTGCAAGAAACCAAGAATTAACCAACAAAAGAGAGGAAAACGTCCCCATATGAAGAATATCTCAAGGGTGAAGTGTTACAACTGTGACCAGAAGGGTCACTATGCCCGCAATTGTCGCGAGCCAAAGAATGTACACACCCTTGGTACAATTGGGAACTTTGCATATGTGTCAAAGTTCTGTATTCTTGACTGAATCTAATCCTCTGTGGACTGTGGATTCAGGAGCGACAGACCATGTAGCGAAGGATAGAGGATCCTTCGTGGAATTCCGACGAGTACCTACTGGAACTAAGTGGATCTATGTGGGAAACAACTCCAGAGCTGAAGTGAAAGGAATTGACACATGCCAACTGAATATGCGTGATGGACGCACTTTGTTCCTTCATGATGTGTTGTATGCTCCGGAGATTCGTCGGAATTTAGTGTCTGTTTTAGTGTTGGTTAAATTAGGTTTTAATGTGAACTTCCATAATAGAAGTGTAGATTTGTATTTGAATACAAACTACTATGGTCATGGTTACTTTTCTGGATGGTTTCATTGTATTAGATATTGACTATGTTAATGCAAATGTTTGTTATTCCCTTCTCACGTCTCACAATACATATGATAATGATGTGAATGTATGGCATGCTAGACTTGGTCATATTGGCCAACAAAGATATGAACAGACTAGCCAAAGAGGGCTTGTTGGGCAATATTGAAAAAGTCGATTTGCCCATCTGTAAGCATTGCCTAGAAGGGAAAACGACAAGAAAACCATTTGGAAAAGGTAAAAGAGCTGAATTTCCTCTGCACTTAATCCATTCGATGTCTCGTGGTCCAATGAATGTGAGAGGAAGGCATGGGGCTGTTTATTTCATCACTTTTATAGATGATTATACTCGATTCGGATATGTCTATTTGATTTCTCACAAATCTGAAGCAATAAGTTGTTTCAAAAGGTTTATGAACTTGGTAGAAAATCAATTAGACAAGAAAATAAAAGCATTGAGATCCGATCGAGGTCGAGAATATTTATCTGATGAGTTCAGAAAATTCAGTGATGAAAAAGGAATAGAAAGACAATTGTCTATTCCATATACTCCTCAACAAAATGGTGTTGCAGAGAGAAGAAACAGAACCCTACTGGAAATGGTTAGGTCCATGATGGCGCAAGCTAATTTACCTATCTCTTTTTGGAGTGATGCGTTGTTAACTGCTGCCTATATACTTAACCAAGTGCCTTCCAAATCAGTTACTTCCACTCCATATGAGTTATGGACAGGTAGAAAACCGGACTTAAGTTTTCTTAAGCCATGGGGTTGTGCTGCCTATACACATGAGTCCTCTCACAAGTTTGGGAAATTAGGTCCCAAAGGAAAGAAGAGTATTTTCATAAGATACTCGGAACACTCAAAAGGGTATGTGTTCATAAGTGAGCAGGAAAGTTGGAGTATAACTGAATTTGAATCACGGGATGTCACATTCTTAGAGGATGAATTTCCTAAAAAGGGCCAAATAGGGGAAGACAACACCCTATTTGAAACCTCGGATCAAGATAATGATCTTAGTGGAGTTCGTCCAAGTGGGAGTAATATGAGAAGTGATGAATTGAATTCAACTCATTCTCAATTGCAAGCACATAATGAGACGACATCATCATTATCTAATCCAAGTGGGAGCATAATGGGAAATGATGTGCATAGTGTACAAACTCCCATACGGCGAACAAGTCGCCAAAGTATTCCCCGTCGACGTTTTGACATTGAATGGGAAACTTTTATGATTGCTCCACAAGATGAGGATGAGCCAAGAAATATTGATGAGGCTCTGAATTGCCCTAGTAAGGAAAAATGGATTCATGCAATGGAAGAGGAAATGGAGTCAATGAAATCAAACCAAGTCTGGGAACGGTTGATCTTCCAAAAGGATGCGAGCCATTGGGAACAAGTGGGTTCTCAAAATAAAGCGAAAGGTTGATGGCTCGATAGAAAGGCATAAGGCTCGCCTTGTTGCGAAGGTGTATAATCAACAGGAATGAATTGATTATGAAGATACGTTTTCTCCTGTAGTGAGATTTACCTCGATTCGCATTATTCTGGCAATAGTATCTAGTATGGATCTTGAGTTACATCAGATGGATGTAAATATTGCTTTCCTCAATGGAGAATTAGAGGAAGAAATATACATGGAACAACCAACTGGTTTCATGGTAAAAGGCCAAGAAGAAAAGGTGTGTCGACTTTTGAGGTCGATATACGGCCTTAAGCAGTCATCGAGAAAATGGTATATACGTTTTCATAATGCCATAATGGCATATGATTTTACAATGATTGATGAGGATCATTGTGTATATATATCAAAAGATCCAAGGATCAATTTGTGATCATATCATTATATGTTGATGATATGCGATTGCCGGAAGCAATATGGAGTTTGTTCATACTTTGTCAAGAGTTGGTTGTCTTCCAACTTTGAGATGAAAGATATGGGTGAGGCTGCATATATTCTTGGAGTTAAGATTTCAAGAGATCGTTCGAAGAGATCGTTGTCTCTTTCGCAAGAAACATATATAAATGAAGTTCTTGAACGATTTCGTATGCAAGATAGTAAACCCATAGACACTCCTATTGCGAAAGGTGAAGGATTGAGCCATAGATCGTGTCCGAGGACTCCACAAGAAAAGGAACAAATGAAACATGTTCCTTATGCTAGTGCAGTTGGGAGCTTGATGTACGCTATGATGTGTACAAGACCCGACATATGTTTTGCAGTTGGAATGGTGAGTAGATACCAATCCAATCCAGGTCCAGCACATTGAAAAGCCGTTAAGAGAATACTGAGGTATCTAAAGGGAACTGCTAATTATACGATGAGTTATCAAGGAAAAGATCTGCGACTCAAAGGCTATCCTGAAACTGTTTAAGGAGGAGGTTTAGACGAAAGGAAATCTACCTCTAGGTTTGTTTCCTTATTGAATAATGGCACCATATGTTGGAGCAAAGTAAGAAACAAACGTGTATAGCCTTGTCCACGATGGAAGATGAGTTCGTGGCATTATCAGCAGTAATATAAGAATGAGTTTGGCTTAAGAGATTTTTTTGGATCACTTGGGTGTTATTGAGAAAGCTGCAAATCAATTATTAGTTAATTGTGATAGCCAAGCAGCTATAGCATACACTAAAGATCCAAAATATCATGGCAAGACCAAAAGTATAGATACCAAGTATAAATTTGTCAAATATAATGTTGCACGAAAGGATGTGAACTTGCAGTACATATCTACGCATAGAATGGTAGCAAATCCTATGACAAAGCCAATACCTAGAAATGTGGTTTGTGGTCATGTAAAATCTCTAGGGTTGCGTAGAGTTTGATGTACTGGATTGTATTTTCCCTAAGTTGTTCACATGTATGAACTAGTGTTGTTTCATTATTAATGCATATGAGTCTTTTGTTTGATCTTTATGCATCTTAATGCTTAGTACATTATATTATGTTGAGAAAGTATGTCGGACAGATAAGAGATTAGCCCACTCACACGGGTAATCGCCTCTATTTACTATGTGATAAATAGAGATGAGACGGTTTTTAAGCTTATTATCTAGGTGATAATCGAGAGCTCAAGCTTAAAATACGTATGTCGCCTTAACTGAGTGTTAAGATGAGGACATAATACTTACGATGTCCGAAAGTAAAATAACCCACATATTTTACTTTATCTGTCTAAGATGCCGAGATGTGAGTTCGATGAATTTTGTGAATGAGTAAATACGTGAACTCAAGTTAGACATTGGGTATGTCCGAACTATCATCTGTACGGTATTGATTGTGTAGACATACGCTCCATGGGAAAGGAGTTAATACCGTAATACGTATTTCATACTACGTATGCATGAGACGACCTATAAGAGTGACAAAAGTTTGATCTCAACTTTTATGACGTGTGAGACTCTTGAGGAATAGAGTTCCTTAATTTTTAGTGCCCTCATGACTCTTACTTATTCTCAAGATTTCTATTTAGTGTTTGCTATCTTAGAATGTTGCCAATGGTCATGAGATGATTCGATCTAATGGGACATTTCTAGAAAAGCAAGTTGAACTGAAATTGAGAGTTTGAAGGAAAGAGGAAGATCGGATTTGTAGAATCACATTGTGGTTTTGTATTCACAGGTCGACCAATTATGATTGTCTTTGGGATAATCATAATTGTGAATACAATATATATATCATTATTTGAATGAGATTAAGAGAGATATAAATGTGATCGATCGATCTAGGGTACTGCATACTAAATTTACTCAGAAAATGATGCCCAATATGAGCTGCTATATATTCCTAACATATGTATAGCAACGAGCTCTCAAAGTATCTTTGGTCGCACGGATTATTCACCGGTATGAATGTTGAAAGAGGAATAGAGGATTTTCAGTTGATGGGCCTAAGTTGGGCCTATCCGCCCATGCTGGTTTTTTGAACCACCATGTGCGAGTGGGAGATGAAGGATTTAATCATGGGCCTAAGTCGGTCCGGCCATGATGGGCCTAAAGGCCCGGCCCACGGGAATTAGGCCAGTGGAAAAGGGAACCTATAAAATGGATGAGAAAGAGAATGAACGTACCTTTTCGCATTTAGTACGTTCATATTTCTCTCCCAAGAAGCTCTCTCTCTCTCAAAGACGAAAAAGCGACTCCGTCTTCCCTTGAACGACGAATCTTCGACATCGGATCGAACGGGACTGAAATCTCTTCCTCAATACGGTATCGGTGTCTAATCTGTGGCCAACAAGGTACGCTCGAATCCGTGGTGTGCTTTTGATCTGTGATACGTGACAATCCCGGGCTTATCTTCCGCATATGATTTAGGGGTTCGGTTTCGGTGCCGAATCCGGTTCTTGGGGATCCGACGATCCCAACAGATAGACTTAAAAAAATTTATATACGTGTACACCGTTAAGTATTATCGATGTGGAATGATTTATATATAATCTTTTAATATCACTTTTTAGATGCATTTTAGAGACAAAGTATCAACTTTTTGAAATTGAAAAATCTTCTCGAGTTTGCATTGGTACGTGCAACGGCAAGAGTCAAGTAATCATGGTCGGCAAATTTAATTCATTCACATAGAAAGAAATCCTTTTCATTATGTTATTATAACTAGATAAAATCGATAAAAAAGACGTGTTAAATTTATAAATAGCTTTCTTGAATAGAGTGACTAAAGATTTTGTACTGTATAACACTCACATACACTTTTCCCCTAATAAATAATTAAAATTAAATTGTACACACAATAGCCCCTCATTGTCGAAAATTCTAGATCTTCTAGATAGCAGCTAGATGCCCTTTTGGACAAAGAAGACAAAACTACTAATTCAAAGTTAATTAAGTTTCTCAAATTTTCCCTGTCGTGAAAAGGGAGGAATTATCATATGAGTTTAGTACACGTGCTAAACTGAATTTGGATTATTGAACATGATGAATTGCATGTGGGTATTACATGAATCTCACCTGCTCTGACGATTTAGATTAAGTTTAGTATATTTAACGGATTCATGGAAACCTGCTTGACAACAGGAGCTCAGCAATAGCCTTGAGAAAGCACAAAGCCGTGCTGGTCACTCCAGCAACGAAGACGATAAATTAGATTTCCCGAAAATCTACTGAATATTCAATAAGGAAGAAAAAGATAATGTGGTTTTTTGAAAATTCAAAAATGACAGGCGGAAGCTGATAAAGGGAACTGCAGATGCGAGCGGAGATGTACTACATGAAGAGAGCCAAGCTGATGAGCAGGGTGGAAGATTTCTACCGCGCACCGTCTTTTGGCCGGCCGGCACGACCGGCACGAGTCTGAAGTGGGGGAGTCGCCTACTGACGGACCAATGTGGTCTGCGTCCAAGAATTGTAGGCCTCTAGTGGTATTTTACTTGTAGATTCCTCGACATAGGCAAGTTCTTCAGCTGGCACGGGCCGTTTAGTCCTGTAGAGTCTAGGGTTATGAGTGCCATGGACGAAACCAGTGGGCCAACATTGGATTTTTAAGGACGGCGAGTGGTCTTCGGGAAAATTTGAAGACACCCATGTGAATGGACAATGGTCTGAGTTTCTGTACTTGTCTCGTGAGTGACCATCCGAGGATTTTTATAGAAGTGCCGTGGGGTGAAGAAGACGAGAACGAAACAGGCGTAAGTTTGAAGCTTCAAAAGAAGAAAATGAGTTGGCGCTAGCTCGGATGGATGATTCTCGTGCCTTTCTTTGGTGGCGGAGCTTCATATATCCGAAGCTTCAGTCGTCCGAAGCTTCAGTCGATGGCTTTATTCGGTTCTTTCGGCCCAATCCATTTAAAGAACAGCGGAAGTTGCGAAAATGCTGTTTCCACTCCGTTGGGGAGTACGAAAAGCAAGAGCATCAGAAACCGTGGCCAAATTCGTGACGGGCCAGGCCCAGGGCTGGCCCACTACTGTACCGGGCCGGACCTATCCCAGCCCAGTTTTGTGATGGCCCGGCCCATTACTGGACCAGGTCGTCGCGCTCATGCTGGTCCTATCATCATGGCCGTACTCGTGCTGGCGACGTACCAAAGCCATTTTCTCGATCAAGTGCCAATGTTGTCGAAATTTGATGCAAAATCGAGAACGAGACGAAGGGAAAATCATGGAAACACATTGGATCGATCATGTCTCCTCTACATCAACAGCGAAGCCCAAGCTGGCATGCCCCATGACATCATAAGCCGAGTTTGCTGCTAATTTTTTTTCATAGATCTTTCTAGCATAGCTCAAGGGACCCTTCTCAATCTATGAAGTATAAGTTCAAGTTTCCAAGGATCGCCCCCCTCAGTTGTTTTCGTTTTCTTCTGGGACCATTTGATGATCATTAAATGATTATTCATGCCTTCTCTTTTTGCACATTCTTGGTCGAAGAGAGTTCTCTTCGGAAATTGATTAATGAGGGTGCATGCGTTTTCATCTTGTTAAAGTCATGGAGAAAGTAACTCTTGGGCTAGAATTGGTTTTTTTAAATTTAATCAATTTGCTGATTAGCTGTGATCAACAAAAAGAAGTTACAAAAAACCTGATCAATCTCGTTCGTCAAGCCATATGCTTCTCTTGAAAACAGCACGCATCAAAACTAAAAACACAACAATGAACGGACAGCGGCCTAAGTGCAAGAAATATTTAGAATCAGCTGTAAGGCAGCAATCAGTCGTACAATGATCGACGGAAGTTTGCTTCCCATATATTCATCAGTCTCATTTAAAACACGAGATTTTTATTTTCTCCAGTGTGTTCTGCCTTCTCTCGTTTGCTGAGCAAGCTTAGTTTTGCCATCATTTTTAAGGAGAACAAGATAGCCAAGATATTGAAACACAATCGCCACGGTGCGAGTACTAGTCTAGAAAGAGAATTAAGAATCTCCAGTTATATTACTCTGCTCCGAAATAAATTGCAATCCATAGAAAGATCAAAGCAACCTAGATGTCACCACTAAATTAGAAATGATGCAAAAATAACCACTCAAAATGTTAGATATGATTATATTATTTACGATATTCTGGATATCTATAATATCCTAAACATCTTTGTGATTGATTGTATAATATTTTATTACTATAAATAGTCAACTTGCAAAGCCTATAAATATGCTATCGTTCCTCCTTATGACACATCGAAATATACATAATTTCTCTACTTATCTCTTCTGCATTACTCTTATCTTGGTATTAGAGCCTCTTTCCTGATAAGCTCTTCTTGAGAAGATATCTTTTTTTTTTTGGGCAACACTAGCCTAATAGGCTTTGTTTGCTACTCATAGTCGACACAATACCGGTCATGTAGGCTGTGTTCGCTCCTCAACAAACTTGCTACCAAACACTTCCACCACCCGCCGCCGTCTCAGACTCACTCATAAGTTGTAAGTCAATTTCGGACACGTCACTAGTGTTATTTTTACAATATAAAAGCACATAAAGGTTCTCCATCACTCGAGGAATCCAACAAGCCAAATCGCGTCACCAAACGACCCTTCACGCACCCTCACAGGCCACCTCAAGCTACTGCATGTGAGATCTACGTGCCCACGTGCGTCTCACGTGATCTGGAGTCCGGCTGATATTGTCGACGTCATCATTGTGTCATCTTGACATCATCTGCTACATCATCAGCCACGACGTCTATCACATCACCTCCACGTCTATTGCCTCATCACCTGCCACGTCAAAGCCATGTCAGCACTGATGGTTGATCGTTGACCAACTATTGACTGTTGACCAAAGTTGACCATTCACTTCCCGAGGTATTTCAACGCGTTGATTCCATTTTTGGCATTTTTTTTTTATCCATATTTGCACTCCTAATACTAGTTTCTTGGTGTTTATTATAATGGATAAAATGGACATGCCAATACCCATTCAAACTATCTAGAATGGATCGAATTATATCTTAGGAGCTCAAGAAATGTCAAGCTTTTTGAGAGGATGCAAAATTTGGTGTTGTCACTAGTGATTTTCGCGCCTGCAATGATTGCTGAAACAACTTGAGAAAAATTTATTGAGCATATAGGAGAGTGGGACAGCAAGAACCATCAATTTTAACATGGTTTCCTTCCATCAAGCTTCAATTTGGTCATCTCAACATAGCAAAAGAAGTATGGGATTTTCTTGCTGGTCGTTGCTCCATCTCGGATATTTCTCATCAATATAGTTGTTAGAAAACTTGCATCGCATGCAACAAGAAACATGTCAGTCTGTTAATGATTTTTTGTCCTCTTTGCATGTTGTTTGGGATCAATTGGCTCTATCTGAGCTGCAATGGGAAGCTGATATTGATGCTCGCAAGTTCGCCAAATATCGTGATCGTATGCGTGTTATACAATTTCTGATGACAGTAAATGACAAGTTTGAACCTATGTGAGCTTCACTTCTACATTGAGATCCATTACCTCAACTTGAGGTAGTTGTTTTAGAGGTATTGAATGAAGAGACTCGGCTTGCTACTTTAAAGGCGCACCATCCTATTGATCCACTCCTACAGACGCAATGCTTGCCACACCTGCCTCTTCCTCATCACATAGCAAAAATTGCACGTATTGTCATCGAAATGGTCTTCTTGCATCTACTTGCTATCGACAACAACCTAGGCAGCCTATAGGGATAAACAATCGATCCCAATATAAAGGTCAACCTACACGCTCATTTGCCATTGCTATTACTATTGAGGGTTCTTCCAACAACTCATCTACTACTTTATCTTTAAAGGATCTCCACTCCATTCTTCAAGAATCTAGTACCTCTGATTCTTCTGTCCCTAACACTTCTGCTCTGTCTATGACTCCAGGTGCTTCTAATCTATGGTTCTTTGATTATGCTTGTTGCAATCACATGACTTCAAACATCAATTTATTTAAGTCAAAGTCATTACTTTCACAAACACCTACTATTCAAACAACCGATAACTCATAAATGCTAGTTAGTCGGGAGAAGTTCAGCCCAAGTGCCAAAATTTGGCACAGAGGGACACTTAAGTGCTAAAAGTTATGAAAGTGACACTTAAGTGCTACTCCGGCGAAAATCCGACCAAAATGCTGATGTTGCGATTTTCCAGCGAAATAAGTACAAAATGGCATCGTTTTGCATGCTGACGTGGCTAGACAATACAAAAACGATGTCGTTTTGGTGCTAATATGGTAAAACATAATATAAAAATTAATTAAATTAAATTTAAAACTAAATCTATTTAAAACATTTATAAAAAAATTTAAAAAATTTAAAAAAAAAAATTAAAATTTAAAATAAAGGGGGCGGTGAGCCCTCACCACCCCTTCCTTTTAAAAAAAAAATTATTTATTTTTTTAATTTTTACATTTTTTAAATTTGTTAACTAAATTTAGTTTTAAATTAAATTTAATTAATTTTTATATTATTTTTTTACCACGTCGCATCAAAACGACACCGTTTTGCACTTATTTCGTCGGAAAATCGCAATATCAGCATTTTGGCCGGATTTTCGCCGGAGTGACACTTAAGTGATCAATTTTGCTCCGATTTTGGTACTCAAGTGTCATTTTCTTAACTTTTGACACTTAAGTGTCCATCTGTGCAAATTTTGGCACTTTAGGTGTCCGGCACTCCTAGTTAGCCATATAGAAAACATTTCAACGTCCACATTGTCATTACCAAACACTTTCATAGTCCCTAGGCTCTCCTTAAACTTGATATTTGTGGGTCAATTATGTGAACTTGGATTTGATATTCACTTTTCCTCTCATGGCTATTGTGTGCAGGATCCACGGACAAGATAGATAATTAGACAGGCAGTGAAGTGGGACACCTATTCGAGCATATCTCCCTATAGATTCCAAATGCTCTTAGTAGCTACGCTGTTATAGTATAATCTAAAACTTGGCATTCTTGTAGGGTCCATACTTCATTTTGTAGGTTAATTCATCTAATTTCTAGCGGTCATTTAGGTTCCGTTGATAATAAATAGTTTGATTGCTTGCCTTGTAAGTTGGGAAAGCATCGCACCTTATCTTTTGATTTTAATGAATCTGTTTCCATGCTCCCTTTGATTTAATTCATTCTAACATTTAGGGCCCTTCCCCCACTCCCACTATGGGAGGATCTCACTATTTTGTGATTTTTGTAGATGATCATTCTTGTTATACATGGCTCTATCTTATGAAGGATCGATCTGAATTGTCTCGTATTTATTGTAATTTTAATGCCATGATCAAAACACAATTTTCACAAAAGATCAAGATCTTCCATATTGATAATGCGATCAAATATAAGGACTCGGAATTTCTTCAAATTATTTCTCAAAACGGTACTGTCATTCATTGCTCTTATCGAGGGACTTCTCAACAAAATGGTCAAGCTGTGCATAAATATTGACATATCTTAGATGTTCAAACCCTTCAAAACTCAACCTTAACAGTTATGGGAAGAGGCTTCTCATACTGCTATATATACTATCAATCACTCTCCATCACTTATTATAAGTAATATCTCTCCTTATGAGCGCTTATATGCAGTGCTTGCTTTGTCCATATTCTTCCAAATGAATACACGAAATTAGAACCTCGTGCTCATATATGTTGTTTCCTTTGGCATGGGATTGAGCACAAAGGGTATTGATGTTGGGATCCTACCTCTAATTGTCTCTGCATATCTAGTCAAGTTACCTTTTGGGAACACAAGATGTTGTCTTCACTTCGACCTTTCAACACCTCTTCTACTCCTTCCTTTTCCACAAATCCTTCAATGGATTTATATTATGAAGATACAACAATTGTATCTACCTCTTCAGAATTGTCTTCTCCTAATCTTGATATAGGTACCTCAAGTAATCCCACTTCAACAGCTCCTAACTTGTCTTCACCATCTATGGATTCTTCACCCTCGATCATTCCCTCTTCTCTTGTTCGTCGCTCCACTCGAGCAAGTCAACCTTCCGTTTGGCATCATGATTGAACCCTTTGACGTTCTTTCCAATGATTTGATGGTAAAGAGTCTTTCTTTCATCGCGGCCAACTCCATGGACGACCTTTTCAATGCAAAAATAAGGGAGCAATCTAATATACTACTTAAAAAAAGGAAATCTCTTATGGGTGATTAATTTATTAAAGGATGATGATTGTAGATAATTTGAAAACCTCAGACTAATTAAACCATTTTCAACAAACTTAGGGCTAATTGAGTTTCTTTGAATAATTTGCGCTAATAAAGTTTCAAAATGATTAATCATTTATTTTAATTAAACATTTCATACTTTATTCAGAGGTGCATTTAATGTGATAATTTGGAGGCTTTGTATAGATAAAGACTTGCACGTGTTGTGTTTAATTACATAATTTATCCCTCTAATCTTTTTCATATAATTTCCTTTAAAACTAGAAATTTGAACATCAACAATTTGTGCATGTTGCAATATGAATATGTAAGTCTCATAAAGGTGGAGTTGGGAATAAAGCTACTTAAGAGAGCCGCACAATTTGGCCACATTGAGGCTTCCTATATGGTTGTTCTGTGACAATGCCGCGGGAAGGATCTAGCACTCATTTTAAATGTGGTATTTGAAAGATGGGCCGAGAAAAAGAATCGAGCTTCATTTCGACCGGAGCCCAGCTTCGTTTTATGGGCTTTTATGGGCTTTTGTAAAAAAAACTAAATTATAAAATATTAAGCTATATCAAAAGTAACTAGTGAAACCCTCCAGGTGCACGAGGTGAGGCGTCCATCTTTGAGGGGGGCGATTTCACCTGAATTTTGCTTATGAGATCGAGTGGAATGTGCAATTTCTATATCTTTTATTTCCCATTTATGCTTTATGAGCTCTTATTGTTTCGTTGGTTTGGTAGGCTAAGAAGATTGCCCATCTTTAATTTCAAGATTTTTGAATTTGAAATTTTATTAATTTTTATGCAAAGGCTTAATCCAATTAGCTCCTAGTGTTTACTAATTTTGTTATATCCCATTTTATTTAAGTTGAAATTCTTCATGCCTTTGAATTAGATATCTATTACAACTATCAAAATTACATTACCAATACTGAGAGTTATGGAGATTGAACCCTTCGACGTTCTTTCCAATGATTTGGTGATGGAGATTCTTTCTTTTATCGCGGCCAACTCCATGGACGACTTTTTCAATGCAAAAATAAGGCAGCAATCTAATATACCACTTAAAAAAAAAAAGCAATCTCTAACGAATGAGTAATTTATTAAAGGATGATGATTATAGATAATTTGAAAACCTCGGACTAATTAAGTCATTTTCAACAAACCTATGGCTAATTTGCACCAATAAAGTTTCAAAATTTTTAATCATTTATTTTAATTAAACATTTCATACTTTATTCAAATGTGCATTGAATGTGATAATTTAGAGGCTTTATATAGACAATAATTGGTACGTGTTGTGTTTAATTACATGATTTATCCATTTATTCTTTTCCATATAATTTTCTTTAAAGCTAGAAATTGAACATCAACAATTTATACATGTTGCAATATGAATATGTAAGTCTTATGAATGTGGAGTCGGGAATGAAGTTACTTAAAAGAGCCGCACAATTTGACCATCTTGGGGCTTCCTATATGGTTGTTCTGTGACGATATCACGGGAAGGATTTAGCGCTCATTTTAAATGTGACATTAGAAAGATGGGCTAAGAAAAAGAATTGAGCTTCATTTTGGCCGGAGCCCAACTTTGTTTTATGGGCATTTATAGGCTTTTGTGCTTGAGTTTTTTTCGCCCCCCTCGAAGATGGACGCCTCACCTCGTGCACCTGGAGGGTTTCATTAATTACTTTTGATATAACTTGATAGTTTATAGTTTAGTCTAGGCAGAAGAACAGCCCAAGTGCCATAACTTGGCACGGAGGGACACTTAAGTGCCATAACTTCAAAATGGTACACTTGAGTGCTGGGTTTCGAACTTAAATGGGACACTTAAGTGCCACTCCGGCGAAAATCCGGCCAAATGGCGACGTGGCAACTTTCCGGCGAGTTTGGTCCAAAACGGCGTCGTTTTGCACGCCGACGTGGCGGAGAGATGTCCAAAACGACGCCGTTTCACATCCGATGTGTAAATAATTAATATAAAAATTAATTAAATTAAAATTAAAGATTAATTTTATTTAAAATATTAAAAAAAATTAAAAAAATTAAATTAAAAACTTAAAAAACTTAATTTTTTTTAAAAAAAACATAAAATTAAAATAACTTAAAATTTAAAAATTAAACTAAAAACTTTAAAAACTTAAAATTTAAAAAAAAAAAAAACTTCAAATTTAAAAACTTAAAATTTAAAAAACTTAAAATTAAAAAAATTAAAATTTTAAAAACTAAAATTTAAAAAAAAAAAACTTAAAAATTAAAAAACTTAAAATTAAAAAACTTAAAATTAAAAAAATTAAAATTTTAAAAATTTAATATTTTAAAAAAATTAATATTTTAAAAACTTAAAATTTCAAAACTTAAAATTAAAAAACTTAAAATTAAAAAAAAATTAAAATTTAAAAAAATTAAAATTAAAAAAATTAAAATTAAAAAAATCAAAATATAAAAAATTAAAATTTTAAAAAATTAAAATTTTAAAAAATTAAAATTTAAAAAAATTAAAATTTTAAAAAATTAATATTAAAAAAATTAAAATTTTAAAAAATTAATATTAAAAAAATTAAAAAAAATAAAATTTAAAAAATTAAAATTTAAAAACTAAAATTTAAAAAAAACTTAAAATTTAAAAAATTAAATTAAAAACTTAAAAATCTTAAAATTTAAAAAAAAAACTTAAAATTTATAAAAATTAAATTTTTTTAAAAGGGGGCCCAAGGGGACGGCTGAGGTGGCAATTTTAATTTTTTTTTAATTTTAAGGTTTTTAAAATTTAAGTTTTTTTAATTTTAATTTTTTTAATTTTAAGTATTTTAATTTTAATTTTTTTAATTTTTTTTTTTAAATTTAAGTTTTTTAAATATTAATTTTTTTTTAAATATTAAATATTTAAAATTTTAATTTTAAGGTTTTTAATTTTAAGTTTTTTAATTTTAAGTTTTTTTTTTAAATTTTAGTTTTTTAAATTTTAATTTTTTAAATATTAAGTTTTTTAAATTTTAAGTTTTTAAATTTTAAGTTTTTAAATTTTAAATTTTTTAAATTTAAATTTTTTAAATTTTAAGTTTTTAAAATTTTAAAATTTTAAATTTTTTAGAATATTTTAAATAAAATTAAGTTTTAATTTAATTTAATTAATTTTTATATTAATTATTTATAGATAAGACACGAAACGGCGTCGTTTTTGCATTTTCTCCGCCACGTCAGCGTGCAAAACGACGCCGTTTTGGACCAAACTCGCCGGAAAGTTGCCACGTCAGCCATTTGGCCGGATTTTCGCCGGAGTGGCACTTAAGTGTTCCATTTTACTCCGATATTGGCACTTAAGTGTACCATTTTGAAGTTATGGCACTTAAGTGTCCCTCCGTGCCAAGTTATGGCACTCCAGGTGTCCCAACCTCGTTTAGTCTATTTAGAAGAAGATGGAATTTCACTTGAATTTTACTCATGAGATCGAGTGAAATGTGTGGTTTCTATCTTTTTTATTCCCCATTTATGCTTTATGAGCTCTTATTGTTTCGTTGGTTTGGTAGACTAGGAAGAGTGCTCATCCTTAATTTCAAGGTTTTTGAATTTCAAATTTTATTAGCTCTCATACCAAGACTTAATCCAATTAGTTCCTAGTGTCTACCAATTTTGTCATATCTCATTTGATTTAAATTGAAATTCTTCACGCATTTGAATTAGATACCGATTACAACTGTCAAAATTGCATCACCATTGCTAAGAGTTATGGAGATTGAACCATTCGACATTCTTTCCAATGATTTAGTGGTGGAGATTCTTTTTTTTTTTTTTTTTATCGTGGCCAATCTATGGACGACTTTTTCAATGCAAAAATAAGGGAGCAATCTAATATACCTCTTAAAAAAAAAAGCAATCTCTAACGGGTGATTAATTTATTAAAAGATTATGATTGTAGATAATTTGAAAATCTCGGACTAATTAAGTCATTTTCAACAAACCTAGGGCTAATTGAGTTTCTTTGAATAATTTGTGCTAATAAAGTTTCAAAATGATTAATCATTTATTTTAATTAAACATTTCGTACTTATTCAGAAGTGCATTAAATGCGATAATTTGAGGGCTTTGTATAGACAAGGACTGATACATGTTGTGTTTAGTTACATGATTTATCCCTTTAATCTTTTTCATATAATTTCATTCAAAGCTAGAAATTGAATATCAACAATTTGTACATGTTGCAGTATGAATATGTAAGTCTCATGAATGTGAAATTGGGAATGAAACTATTTAAAAGAGCTGCACAATTTGGCTGCCTTGGAGCTTCCTATATGGTTGTTCTGTGACGATGCCGTGGGAAGGATTTAGTGCTCATTTTAAAGGTGACATTAGGAAGATGGGTCGAGAAAAAAAATCGCACTTAATTTCAGCCGAAGCCTAGCTTTGTTTTATGGGCTTTTATGGGCATTTGTGCTTGAGTTTTTTTCGCCCTATCAAAGATGGATGCCTCACCTCGTGCACCTAGAAGGTTTCATTAATTACTTTTGATATAACTTGATGGTTTATAATTTAGTCTTTTTAGAAGAAAATGGAATTTCACCTTAATTTTGCTCATGAGATCGAATGAAATGTGCGTTTTCTATCTCTTTTATTCCCCCTTTATACTTTATGAGCTCTTATTATTTCGTTTGTTTGGTAGATTAGGAAGATTGCCCATCCTTAATTTCAAGATTTTTGAATATGAAATTTTATTAACTTTCATACCAATGCTTAATCCAGTTAGTTCCTAATATCTATCAATTTCGTCATATCCCCGTTTATTTAAGTTAAAATTTTTCAAGGGTTTGAATTAGATACCAATTACAACTGTCAAAATTACATTACCATTGCTAAGACTTATTGAGATGAACCATTCGACATTCTTTCCAATGATTTGGTGGTGGAGATTATTTCTTTCGTCACGGCCAACTCCATGGACGACTTTTTCAATGCAAAAGTAATGTAACAATCTAATCTACCCTTTAGAAAAAAAGCAATCTCAAACGGGTGATTAATTTATTAAAGGATTATGATCGTAGATAATTTGAAAACCTCGGACTAATTAAGTTATTTTCAACAAACCTAGGGCTAATTGAGTTTCTTTGAACAATTTGCACTAATAAAATTTCAAAATGATTAATCATTTATTTTAATTAAACATTTCGTACTTTATTTAGATGTGCATTGAATGCGATAATTTATAGGCTTTGTATAAACAATGATTGATACGTGTTATGTTTAATTACATGATTTATCCCTTTAACATTTTTCATATAATTTCCTTCAAAGCTAGAAATTGAATATCACCAATTTGTGCATGTTGCAGTGTGAATATATAAGTCTTATGAATGTGGAGTCGAGAATAAAGTTACAAGAAAGCCGCACAATTTGGCCACCTTGGGGCTTCCTATATGGTTGTTTTGTGACGATGCCGCGGGAAGGATCTAGTGTTCATTTTAAAGGTGGCATTAGAAAGATGGGCTGAGAAAAAGAATTGGGCTTAATTTCGGCCGGAGCCCAGTTTCGTTTTATGGGCTTTTATGGGCTTTTGTGCTTGAGTTTTTTTCGCCCTCCTCGAAGATGGACGCCTCACCTCGTGCACCTAGGAGGTTTCACTAATTATTTTTTATATAACTTGATGGTTTGTAGTTTAGTCCTTTTAGAAGAAGATGGAATTTCACTTGAATTTTGCTCATGAGATCGAGTGGAATGTGCGGTTTCTATATCTTTTATTTCCCATTTATGCTTTATGAGCTCTTATTGTTTCGTTGGTTTGGTAGATTGGGAATATTGCCCATCCTTAATTTCAAGGTTTTTGAATTTGAAATTTTATTAATTTTCATATCAAGGCTTAATCCAATTAGTTCCCAGTGTTTACCAATTTTGTCATATCCCATTTTATTTAAGCTAAAATTCTTCACTTGTTTGAATTAGATATCGATTAAAACTGTCAAAATTACATCATCATTGCTGAGAGTTGTGGAGATTGAACCCTTCAACGTTCTTTTCAATGATTTAGTGGTGGAGATTCTTTCTTTTTTCGCGGCCAACACCATGGACGACTTTTTTAATGCAAAAATAAGGTAGTTATCTAATATACCCCTTAAGAAAAAAAGCAATCTTTAACGGATAATTAATTTATTAAAGGATGATATATGTAGATAATTTGAAAACCTCAGACTAATTAAGTCATTTTCAACAAAGCTATGGCTAATTCAGTTTTTTTGAACAATTTGCGCTAATAAAGTTTCAAAATGATTAATCATTTATTTCAATTAAACCTTTTGTACTTTATTCAAAGGTGTATTGAATGCGATAATTTGGAGGCTTCGTATTAACAATGATTGGTATGTGTTATGTTTAATTACATTATTTATCCCTTTAATCTTTTCCATATAATTTCCCTCAAAGCTAGAAATTGAACATCAATAATTTCTTTATCTTACTGCATCCAGACCTGACATATTATTTAGTGTTTGCATATGCGCTAGGTTTCAATCAGATCCTAAGGAATCTCATTTAAGTGCTGCTAAACGGATCATTAAATATGTTGCTACTACTGCTAAGATTGGTCTATGGTATCCCAAAGAATGAGACTTTACTCTTCTTGGTTATTCAGACGCGAGATCTTGCGGGTTGTAGAGTTGAAAGAAAAATCACTTCAGGTACTTGTCAATTGCTTGGAAACGGGGCAAAGTATCTTGGTTTTCAAGAAAACAAAGTATTGTGGCTCTTTCAACGGTGAAGCGAGAATACGTAGCCCTTGGAAGTTGCTGTTCTCAAATATTGTGGATAAAACAACAACTACAAGACTTTGGCATTGAAGATTCTTGCACAGAGATCAAATGTGACAATACCAGCGCAATCAATCTTATAAAGAATCCTATCCTACATTCAAGAGCAAAACATATTGAGATTCGACATCATTTTATAAGAAATCATGTTCAGAACAAAGAAGTCTTGATACAATTCATAGACTCAAAGAATCAACTGGCATACATCTTCACAAAGCCACTTGAGAAAAGCTTATTTGAGTCTATTCGCTCAAGACTCAATATTTTATCTCTTGAAGAATGTTGAAGCTCGACTCGAATCTAAAGTCTAGCAGTATCGGACTCAAAAGGTTGTAGCGAGAATACCAATCGACACGATTTGTAAGTTCATTTATTTACTTAAACTGTTATTTCGAAAATGTAAGATTGTCTGTTTATCTCTAATTGAGCTTATTAAGGCAGTTATATTTAAAAAATGGTGGTTATCGATTTATTAAGGCAGTTATTTTTTTAAAAGGAAATTCTTAATATTTCCAAATTGCGACGCTTGAGTTACGCCGTATCAGTTATCTTTTATATACTCCTCCTTCGTTTTCACTTTACCCAGAAACCCTAGTTCAAAAGCTTTTCACTCCTCTGAATTTTCTCCTAAATTTCTACCTCTCAAGCTTTTGACTTTCTTGCGACACAAGTGTGAAAGTTTCTCCAAGAAAGCGACAATGTCTTTCCAAAGGAAATCCTCAAGGATAGCAAACAGGGGACCACAGGGCTCTGGTGAGGGGCCTACGCACTTCGATCTCACAGAAGAAAGTGACTTTCCAACAGAACAGACTCAACAATCTCAACAGCGCACCTCTTCAACTAGATCTCATGATCGTCGTCCTCAACATGCAGAAGAAACTCTTGAAAATGTTGAACCTGTAAGATCACTCAAGCCTGCTTTTGTTTATAGGTTATACTCTGCGTTGAAGGAAGGAGGTTCTACAATGACCTTCATTGATGAATTTTTGAAAGAAAAATGTTATAAAAATGAGACACACTTTCTCATTGTGATGGAGAGATCAGGCGTTGTTCCTGTTGGAACGGCAGCAAAAGTCTTTGCAAACTTTCTCAGTGACCCTCGATTTGGTGCTGTAAATCAACCTGATGGAAAGGATGATGATGAGAAAATGTTTTTACATTTTAAACCTTGGATGGGTGTGGCTGCAAATCTTCGAGGAAAGAAGGATGATCTGTTTCGATCAGAAAGACACAGAAAGATGTATGAAAAACTGCTGAAGCGTGGGGTGATGAATCCACGGTCGGTGGACTTTGATTTTCTGGATTTATTAAACATCAATCTGAGAGAGAAGTTTGAGAAACTTCAACTTCATAAGTTATGTACTGAATGTGATGTGGCTTATTCTGAATTAACATCATATTTTTATTCCAATCTCAGTTTCCTTGATGCGAATAGCTTTTCATTCAGTGTGAGAGATAGAGAATATGTTGTTGATACGGACACTCTGGCAGATGTAATTGGTGTGGAAAGAGGTGCTTTCCAATCAATTTATGTGTATGTAAGTCATGCAACTCTAGAACTTGCGAGAGACCGAATTGTTGAAGGTCGTCTTTCCTACTCCAGGATGAATGCAACAAACACTCTGCTTCACAAGATAGTGATCAACTGTCTTAGACCGAAATCAACATCAAAGAGAGATGTATCCATCTCGGAGGCTAAGTTGATGTATGCAATCAAGATTGGTCTTAACTTTTCTCGCCACACACTATCATGTTTCACATGTACGGGTCCATGGCAAAGGACAAGGGAAAACTCCCTTATCTTTGCTCTCATCATTCGTCTTTTCGAGACACTTGAACATTCAGCCTCCTCACATTCTCTCTGTGAAGACTATTGATCAAATGGTCATCGGACTGAGGATGATAACAAAGATGCGTCTGAAAGAACTCAGCAAGAAGCTGGAGCAGTTCAAGAAGAAGACTCCTATTAAGTCTAGACCAGACCCTTCTGTGGCCAAGAGAAAAGGAAAGGAACCGGTGACTGGTCCTATCAAGAAGAGGAGGGCAATCGTCATGGAGGATGAAGATGATGAGGATGATTTGCCTATCTCTGCTCTTGTTTCTCGGGTTTTCGCACTTGTTTCAAATTGTTCCGAACAACATTTTACAGAAGACACTGAGAAAGGACTCCAGGGAAAGGGATCCTTACAAGAAGAAGAAGAGAAAGAAGAGAAAAAAGAAGAGAAAGAGAAAAAAGAAGAAGAGGAAGAAGAAAAAGAAGAACAAGATGAAGAGGAAGAACCAGCAAAAACAGATTTTCCAGCAGAAAAAGAGGATCAAAGACATCCTGTCACTAAGGAAACTCCTCAGAAAGAAGAGTACTTCTCCCCTCCAGAAGACATTGAAACAGGGGGAGATGTTCAAAGAGAATGTACTCCTCTTCTATTGACTTTTAACAGTGCAGGTGTTAGTCGATCGCCTCCTGATGCGAAGATGTTCATGCTGCTCATTTCGAGGGAGAGGCATCATCTCCGGATATTGATCTCTCTCGCTGATATTCACACCGGCTTGACTCCACCATCGACCGAGTTGACGCAAGCACACGGCCCGACAATTCAGGAGATTTTGGAAGGTTGCTTGACATAATCTTGGAGCTCAAAGGCCAAATCTATGCTATGGGGTATGAATTTCAGACTCTACTGAGAATGAGAATCATGCCATGTTCATCACCATGCATGATCAGCTTAAAGAGGTTCAGCGTCAGGTTCAGACCACTGCAAAAGGAACTGCTCTTGCTCAACTACAAGAAGATCTGAGGAAGCTAGAAGGAACTGTCAAGTCTATGGAGGACTTTCAACTTGTTCGCATTCCTTGTGCTCCTTGATTTCTTTTTAATGCGACAAAAAGGGGAGAAGACTTTGCAGATTTCAAGCAAATTTCAAGACTCTATCCTCAAACCAAATCTTCACTTTTAAACATATTTTTTTGGTTTGTTATGATTGTGATTGATATTTTGACTTTATCTTGAGTTTTTTGAATGTGTACTTATTATTGCATTACTTTAAGCTATTAAATTAGTTAAAGATAGTAATGTCTGCACATGACTAATGAGGTTTCTGTGGATGCAGATCTGTGTACAGGGTAAGTCTGTGTACAGGACATCTGTGTATAGGATAACTTCTACTATTTTTATTCTAATCTTTTATGAGACATCAATGCTTGCTTAAAAGTTGTATTGCAGGGCAATAATATTCAAATCTGCAGAAAAGTTTTGTCACCATAAAAAAATGGGGAGATTGTTGGATAAATTCTCTTAAGGTATTTTGAAGTTGTCAAAACATTTTCTTTAGTCTAGTCTGAAGACTTATAGACTCTACTAGCAAAGTCTGAAGATCAAAGTCTGAAGCTAGCAAGACTCATGTTTCAAAGTTTACCCTCATGGACAGTTTCCAGACCAACAAGATAAAAACTTTATTCTGATCTAATATGGTTCTTACTCCAATCGGCTGGGGAATATCTTTCTCTTTTGGATTCAACACTAGAAGATCTTATTTTCGTATTCGAATATGTATAGATTCTCTAAAGATTTCGCAACTTATATTTGGAATGATCTACTTATGAAAACCAAGATCCTGATTGTATGGACGAGTAGGATTGATGGGCTATCAACACTTACCTTAAAGAGCCCGAGATTTCTCTAAGTGATTCTGTCCAACGGGTTGATTGGAAGAACTTCTTTGGAAGGTGCCAACGGTAATGAAGTCATGAAGAAGTATATAAGAGAGATGCTCCAGTTGTTGAAGGGTGCCGGATAGAAGAATTCCAAAGTCTTAATCTCCTTTTATATTTTGTGATCTTATTCTTCGAGCGTTGTATGTAATCAAAAGAGAGATCATATTGTGGTGAGACCTTGAGGAAGTGTAGTAGAGCTTCTACACTGTGGACTCAAGAGCGTGAGACCGTAATCACTCTTTTGATTCTTAGTGAAATCCAGCCGGAAGGGCTGTCTCTGTGCGGGAGAGTGGACGTAGGCTTGGTCTAAGCCGAACCACTATAAATCTTGAGTCTGGATTCTCTATCCCTAATCCTTTTATCTTTCATTACTTTCATTTGCTGCGATTGTTGGTTTTAATTCTTTAATCTCTCATTTGGATTAAATTGTTGAAATTTATTTAATCACCTATTCACCCCCCTCTAGATACTAATTCTAGTCCTAACAGATGACGGTATTATTGTATATGATGACCGTAACTGCGTAGTTTCCACTATTTCCCACATCATCATCGATTGGGAGGAGGAGCAGGCTGCGCTCAATGCTAATAAGGAAGAAGTTGATCCTTCGCTCGCGGGTATGCCTCCGCTAGAAAATGCATCTGATGAGGAGATTGTGATCGAGATACCTCAACCATATGAGTATGTCAACAACAAAGCAATGCATTGGTCTTATGACTTAGATGTCAACCTTGTTACAAGGTCTGGTCGAACATATGGTCAAGCTTGTGCTCAAACTACAAAGCCAATCACCGATGAAGAGGCTAAAGAATTTCTGGCTGTGATTAAAGCAAGTGAGTATAATGTGGTCGATCAATTGCGAAAAATGCCTGCTCAGATCTCTTTGCTCGAGCTTCTCAAAACATCTTCTGTGTATCAAAAGTCACTAATGAAGGTGTTGAGTGAAATTCATGTGCCAGAGATAGTTCAGGCGGACAAGTTGGAAGAATTTGTGGGATCAATCCTTCTCAAGGATTTGATTGCCTTTTCTGATGAAGAATTCTCTCTCAAAGGCCGGGGACATAACAAAGCACTCTACATATCCGTTAAACACAAGTCTTCTCATGTGTCTCGAGTGCTCCTTGATAATGGATCTACTCTAAACATATGTCCATTAGCCACTCTGCACCGCCTCAAGGTAGACCCGTCAAGGATACATGCTGCGATGACCTCAGTACGAGCTTTTGATGGCACAAAGAATGAGGTACTCGGAGAAATCCATCTCGACATACAGATAGGGCCAGTTGTCTTCAACATTCCCTTTCAAGTGTTGGACATCCCTACCGCATTCAATTTCCTGCTGGGTTGTCCCTGGATACACACTGCTGGAGCAATGCCTTCAAGTCTACATCAAGCCGTGAAATTTGTGATCGAAAAGAAGCTGGTTACCGTGTATGGTGAGGAAGACCATCGGATTTATCATGAGACAGCTATCCCTTATGTAGAGCCGGATTCTGAGCTCGAATCAAGTTACCACTCATTTGAGTTGGTATCCACTATACATGCTTCTCAAGGTTCATCACCGCCTGTTCCTGAAGTTTCAGATGCTGCCCTCATGGTAGGAAGAGTAATGGTCAGAAATGGTTTCGTTCCTGGCAATGGTCTTGGAAGGAATGGTCGAGGCATTCAAAGCTCCATTGAAGCCCCTCAGAGGTCCCGTTCTGCTAGTTTAGGGTACCATGGAAGAGGTGGAGGAAGTTCAAGAGGACAAAGACAATGAAGGCAGAACCAGCCACTTGGTCAAGGGCGAGGGAGGCAAAACCCGCTACCCTCGAGCATTCATGAGACATTCCCTGGTCCTCCCATAATGATGCAGGATGAAGCAAATACCCTAGGGTAGCCTAGTGGCAAATTTGATTACCTGGTAAAGTATTCGGCCCCTCACAGCTACTGCGTTGATTTTCGTGAGATAGTCCCAGATGGATGGGATGGCATGGATAATCCGACACCCTCGGAGACGGAAAAGCCTGGAGATGCATTGGAATGAATCACTAGTCTCTTCGATGACGTCTTCATAGGGACTATTGATGAAGGACCTCCGGAGGAGATGGGCTCTGGCCCACGAGAGTAACTCATTTATTGCTTTCTCACATTCCCCTACGCAGGAATTTTTATCGCTTTCTAGGGCTTGTTTTTGATTTCTTCTTTTTCACTTTCTTTTTAGGGCTTGAAAATTACATTTCCATTCAATAAATGTAATTGATTTATGAATATCAATAAAATTACAAGTTTTATTTTGAGGGCATGATGAGGTACACCAAACCAGCCCGGTGATGATATCCAGCCGATAAAAGAAAAAGAAAATCCAAGGAGAATTATGAGGCCTGGGCTTCATCATGCTTTCTCGTGTCAAAATATTTCAAAAAAAAAAAAATGCTTTTGCCAAGGTTTTTCTTAATGCAAAAAAGCAAAAAGAAAAAAAGAAAAATATAGATTACTCTGTTTGTCTTTCTAATTTATTCACTTCATGTTTCAGGAACAGTCTTGTGGCATACAAAGGCATGGAAATGGTCCAATCCAATGCAACAAATGCTGATATAGATGATCTCGAGGACTTGATTGAAGATTCCATTGAGGTGCAGCGAAGCTGGGAACAACATGAAAAAGCCAAGGTTCTCACATCCGAGCAGACCGTCACTATTAATTTAAGTGACGCTCAAGAAGCTAAAGAAGTTAAAATTGGGGCAAATCTCCCTAAAGACAAAGCCGAGCACCTAATTCAACTACTGAAGGAAAATCAGGATGTCTTTGCATGGACCTATGCTAACATGCATGGTTTAGACCCATCGATTGTCGAGCATTGCCTGCCTACTAATCCGGACATGCCACCTAAGAAGCAGAGACTGCGGAGAACTAAGCCCGAGCTCTCGAAGAAGATAGAGGAGGAGGTGATGAAGCTTCTAAATGTGGGATTCATTAAAGTCTCACAATACCCTGAATGTGTGGCTAACATTGTGCCAGTAATTAAGAAGGATGTTCGAGTTCGAGTTTGTATTGACTATCGAGATCTGAACAAGGCGAGTCCAAAGGATGATTTCCTACTCCCTCACATTGATGTCCTCGTGGATAGTACCGCCGGGTTCGAACTATTCTCGTTTATGGATGGATTTTCCGGATACAATCAAATAAGGATGAAAGAGGAAGACAATGAGAAGACTGCATTTATCACCCTGTGGGGGACCTTTCATTACAAGGTCATGCCTTTCGGACTCAAGAACGCAGGGGCAACTTATCAGCGAGCCATGGTAACACTATTCCATGATATGATGCATCAAGAGATTGAAGTCTATGTTGACGATATGATTGCAAAGACCCGGCCTGGAAGAAGCCATATGGAAACCCTGAAGAAATTATTTGACCGACTTCATGAATTCAAGCTTCGGCTAAATCCCGCTAAATGCATGTTTGGGACAACATCTGGTAAATTACTTGGATTCATTATAAGCAGTAAGGGGATTGAGATCGACCCATTTAAGGCTAAGGCCATATGTGAGCTGCAACCTCCATCAACAGTGAAAGAAGTTCAGAGTCTTTTGGGAAGACTGAATTACATAGCCCGGTTACTTTCTCAACTATTTGAAACTGCCAAGCCATTCTTCAAACTCCTAAAGAAAAATGCACGAATCAACCGGGATGACGAGTGTCGAGAGGCGTTCAACAAGTTGAAGTAGTACTTGATGAATCCACTAGTTTTTGTCCCACCATCACCAAGGCATCCCTTGATTCTCTACCTCACCATTCAGGGCCAATTCCATAAAAAAGCACCAACTTTGAGTATTGGGACAAATCTGGCCCGAACTTTATTTTGTCTCAAAAAAAAGCCCCAACTTTCACTCATGTCCCAAATCTGGCCCCCCGTTAACTCTCCTTCCACATCATCTGACCTGGCATTTCCACGTCAGTTATCAAACACGGCAAAATTGTTCTGGGCTTTCTCTTCTTCTCTGAACGCACGACTCGTGAGTTTTGGGGAGAATTCTTTCTAGGGTTTCATTTCGTCGGTGAGTTCGCGCGCCGGAGTCATCAATCTGTTGGAAGATCTCGTGCACTAGCTTGCTCGCTCATTCTCTCACAGGGAGACGCTCGCTCTTGTGCATACACACGTTCGATCGCTCGGAGAGGTCCTTTCCATCGAAAATTTTGGCCTCGAAGGATTTATGCTTGCTTGAGGTCGAAGGACAGAGCATCTAAAGGTATTCTTCTTCTCCTCCTCCTTCTTCTATCTACGGTTTCCTTTCTTCAGCGAATAAGCGCGCGGCAGTCTTCAATCCGTAGAAGATCTCGCGCGCTGACACTCACTCATTCTCTCACATGGAAACTGTCACTCTCGTACATACTCACACTCGATCGCTCGGAGACATTGTTTCCCTCGAAAATTTTAGGCTCGAAGGATCTGTGGGTCGAAGTCGACAGAGCGTTGAAGGCATTCAACTCTTTGCTATTGGACATATTAAATTACGGTCACCATATGCTCGATGGTTTGTCTAGAAGTGATCTGCCTCACAGGAACTGAGGTTAGTTGAAATTTTCTAGGCTTAACGAACTTGTGAATTTGCTAGGTCTTTAGAATCTTAATACAGAAGAAGATCGTTGAAACACGAGCTTGTGAAGGTAAAAATCACAAGATGAGGTCAATGAGAAAAGACCAGGGCATTTTTGTTTGCCAAACTATCTAAATGACAAGGAGATTGTTGTTTTCTATAGCAACTATATTTTAATATGTGTATGTAGTAAGAATTATGCTGAGAATTTCTAGTCTATCGAGTAGTCTTCCCTTTTCCTTTTCTTTTGCTAGCATCGAAGCACGTTATTGAAAGGCATTTTATTCACATGTGTTGTACTTTTAGCTGAATCTATGACTTTCAAGGAAATGCATTACGTGTCTAGTCTTTTGTGACTACCTGGCCAATGACTCATCTTGAAGTGAGATCTCTGCACTGCTTTTGTTTTTCTGTCTAGTCTAACACTGAGAGTCTTTCGAAGATTTATTGACTTTTTTATGAGGTGGTTTGAGCTAGTGATTGCCATGAATTTAGAGGAAGCTAACTGATTCTTCTTTTCTTATCAAGGTAACACCAGGTGAAACTTTCTTCATATGAGTTTGTCGTTTGCAGGTTCCATGTTGACAAAATGTCCTCTGCTCATGTATATCTGAGAATGCACAAAGGTCAGACAACTGATGATATTAGTTAAGGTGTGCTGGAGGACTGCGCTCAGCTTGTCAAAGCAAATTCTATCCAAGATAAATGTCTTGCAGTTTTTGTCACTGTACCAACACCACTATCATTTTCTGTATAATTCTCAAAGCATTTTTTTTACATTTAGCTATCAAAGACTAAAGGACAGACTGTTTATCTAGGCTTAATGAACTTGTGAATTTGCTAGGTCTTTAGAATCTTATGGCTTGGAATGAATTTGATCATGGCCATAGGTGGATATGTCATGACTTGGAGTCTTGGACTCTGTTGATACTTTCACGCCTATCAGGTAATTTGTCTTCTGTTGTCTACAGGGGCATATGAAGAATGGGTGATAAATGTTGGGAAAACAAGACTTGTCCATCCTAATGGAAGTGTAAAAGTGCAGCGTGCTAAGGTGAAGTGTCATGTTTGTGGGGAAGTGGCTCTTGATTCTTTATCAAATTATTTTGCCCATGAAAGTTGTGAATTTAATGTGCATTGAGTCTAATTGTTTTTTGAATGTCATAAATAACTTTGATGTCTACTCCTTTGATACATAATGGTAACATGGAGATGCTTTTAGACTTGATGCTGAGAAGATGCATAAACTTATGGGATTTAGGTGTTGCCGTAAACGCGCTCCTCCTATTTGCCCCTATGGGTCAACTGTGAAGAGGTCCAAATTTGTTGAGGTGCAGAAAGTGAACATAATGGTTGTTATTGAATTGCTGATTAGGAAGAGCTGTTGCTAACATCAGATGAAGGCCTCATATATATCACTGGCATCAAGCCAATTGTTAGAGTAGAGGATTTAGAAGTGTTTAGATTGAAATAATGAACCATTTAATGTAACAAAGTTGCCACTTCCATCATGTTAGAATGTTTGTAAATTCTATAATTTAGGTTATATTCATGGCAACTTAGAGAATATTCTAGAGTGATTCATTTTACATTGACAAATAATATTCATTTATCGGGCTTATGTAGAGGGGTGAGCAAAGATATGTTACAACTTGAACAATGTCAATTAAATATATCACAACATTTCTGCTAGAGTTGCAATGTTGTTTCTGCTTATGTTTGTTCTTGCATAAAGGACTTTGAATCTCCTGGTGGTTCTTTTTTTTCCATGGTTGGATATTTTGGTCATCGGATTTTGTTTTAAAGTTAGAAGCAGACAGGTATGCCTTGCAAATTGAGTTTGTGTTTTGCACCGAAAGAAAAGGGGAAAAGGAGAAAAAAAAAATTACTTGGGTTTCATTGAGTTTAAAACGTGAAGTTGATAGAGTCGCGGCAGGAGCTTGAGTTTTTTTACCCCCTCAAATAAGGTACCATTTGCAATAGTTTTTGTAGTACACGGCTAAGATATTTGATTTGCGGCCATACACGAAGGTACCCTATTAACCAAAATTCAAGTCAGACTTGCAAATGCATGAATAGAACCATTTTAGATACTTGATATTCTCAATTACCCATAAATGGATTGATCTAAAGAAACAATTTATGCCCATATCTAAACCTACGGGGGGAAAATTATTCTCTGGGGGCAGTTTCTCCAACCACCAGTTCGTCAAATCCAATTGAGGCTACCTAAGTTGGGCGAACAACTGCTCAAATTAGTAGAATATACTAGATTCAGACTGGAAGTCACTCACATAGGATCTATGGCAAAGTTACACTCGAGTTATGGTCAATTCATACGGACAAAAATATAGTTAATGCACAAAAATTATCATCCTCATCATTGGTGATGATTCTTGAGCCGGCAACCATTACATGACTATTAGCATCACAGTGCAAAGCAATTGGACCAAATTCTAATGACTTGGAATTCTAAGTTCTGCATGTCGTATCAATAACATTACATAGAGGTTACCCTTAAATAAGAATTCCCAGTAGCTTCGGATATGAAAAGTCCATATCCTTGTCGAGCCTAAAGAAACAAAATGAGCATAAAATATTGATGACAGTATACACGTGATATGAAAGTAAAATTATGCTTGATAAAGCACTAGCCTGTGCTCTCTCCTTCCTGATGATAGTAGAGTCCCTATTAGATGGTCTATTGGCCTGTGAACTAGCTTGTGCACCACTAGCTTCATCAACTTTCTTTGGTCTTCCTCTTTTTGCCTACATGTGGAAAAACACAAGAAATAGCAATGTTATCATTCATAATAACCCAACAAAAATCTTAATTAACAATTACAAAATTGTCCAATAAGACATACTTTGGGTGGCCTTGATGTTGTAGGATTCTTGCATGTCTTCTTGTTATGCCCATATTGAAGGCAATTTGAACACTGCATTTGAATTCCAACTTTTGTCAACTTCTTACCATCACTACTTTGCTCATCCTTATCCTTGATTCTATTTTTCTTCTCTCTACCCCTTTTCCTTCTGTAAGGTGGGGGTTTGATTGGCTCACCACTAACTTTGGGCCACATTTTTTCCCCATTCATGACCGGGAAGGGAAATTTATAACAGTTTTCATAAGCATCTTTCTTAAAGCAATCATCAACATAATCATTAATCTCTAACTTCATAAAAGCAATGCAACATATGGCATGTCTACATGGTATTCCAGAGATATCCCATTCCCTACAAGCACAAGTCTTTCTAGCCAAGTCAACCACAAATCTATTGCCATCTCATTCAACCTCAAATTTATTCCCCAAAGATGCTCTAGCAAAACAATACCTAGACTCCAGTTTAGTTTTCTCCAACTTCATTCTAATTCTTGGGCAAATTGGATCCATTCGATCAACCATTAACTGGCTTCTCTCTGTCATCCTTTCCATCAACATGGCTCGTATTTCTTCAAGCATCTCAAGAATGGGTTTTGCTCTCGATATGCAAATGTATCCATTAAAAGTCTCACTTAAATTATTTTCAACTGCATCACACTTAGTACCCGTCCTAATGAAAGCCCTGCGGAAGTGCTTAGGGGCTTGTCTCATGAAGTCTTCATAACCCTTAGGGCACTCCATCTTCAAATTTGCCATTACTAGATCAAAATCAGCTTCAAAAGTGCACCTCACGGCCCTCCAAAAGAGATTTTTTAAAGCATCCCCTTTATGTTGTTTTTTCCAATTAGCATATACATGTCTTGCACAATTTCAATGTTCTGCTTGTGGAGATAGCCATGAAACTGCATTCATTAATCCCTGCAACCAAAATCAACCAATGAAAAAGAAATATGTCATAGCAATGATTGTACTAGTGTAGTGTAATGGTAATAAAAAAAAAAGAATTGAGATATTACCTTTTGTTTATCACTGATAAAAGTCCAACCTTCACCTGTGCCCACATTCAAGTCAACAAATAACCGAGTGAGAAACCAAGTCCATGATGCCTCGGACTCAACTTCCACAACTGCCCAAGCTATTGGAAACATTTGATTGTTTCCATCTCGTCCAATAGCACATAACAACATACCTCTCAATCCAGTCTTAAGGAAGCACCCATCCAAGCCTATGATACGCCTACATCCTGCTAAAAACCCCTTTTTCAACTCATCAAAGCCTACATAAAACCTCTCGAATACTTTGGTTGCTGGGTTGACCTCCATCATGAATGTTCCATTTTTGCTAACTCTCTTGAGATCCTCCAAATAAGATCTTAGCAAATCATATTGCTTTCCTATAGGCCCTCTTATATTACTAAGGGCTATCCATATGGCTCTATAGCATTTTCTTTTGTTAAGGATCATGGCAAACCTTTCTCTTGCATCTGTTTGCATTTCAGCAGTTGAATAAGTGAGTCTGGCTCTAATCTTAGGCATGTACTCCCGAGCAAGCCATGTAGAAGTGGCTTGCCTGTTTGTGAGGCTTCTATTGCAGTTATGCAGACTTCCAACTCTCTTTATTACAAAAGTTTTCTCATCTTGAACCCAACTACCATACAACCTCCAACCACAACCACTTGTACAATTTGCTTCCATTCTTTTCTTTTGACTCCTTGGCCAAAAAATGTCAAATCCATTAATCACAGCATATTTTTGCACAGCATTCTTGAACTATTCATGAGATTCAAATCTCATGCCTAGACTAAACATATTCTCGTTATGGTCACACATAGGATCATACCTATTAACCGTTCGTCCAATTGTGCTATTAGTTTCTTCAAAATCATCAATATCGGGACCACTTAGAAGTTCATCATCCAATATTGCATCTTCATCATCATCCCCCCTATCGTGTGAAATAGCACCAACCTCCTCCTCCATTCTTATATCGATGGAACCTTCATGTAAGTCTCCACTATCATCCACCTCCTCTATTATCGCTTCCCTAAATTCTTTCCTCATCTCCCTTGTCTTGATCTCTTCATCATCGGATATATAGATATATATATATATATATATTTCATTATCACATAAGTCTAATGAACCATTGTCACTGTCACTTTCATTCTGTGTAAAAAACACAAAGTCATACGTTGGAAACTAAAAACAATATTAAAACGTAAAGGGTGAACAATTGAAAGAACTCACCATTATTTCTTATTCAACCAGTAACACTTCAATTTTCCACTAGTAAAACAACAATCGCCTAGAATCCCAACCAACCCAATCCTATAAAACAGAGGTAGAGCAAAAAATTAGACATTTGAAGTTCAATGTCGAACTTATATGCTAATCAAATTCCAAAATATCTAAACACATGACAACCCATTTGAAATACATAACCATTTGAACTAATCCAAAATGATAAAATAAGAGTAAGGGAATTTGAGCTTCCCAAAAAATATGATCGTAGACATGACAATGAATGAAAGTATCAACAGAGTCCAAGACTCCAAGTCATGACATATCCACCTATGGCCATGATCAAATTCATTCCAAGCCATAAGATTCTAAAGACCTAGCAAATTCTTAAGTTCGTTAAGCCTAGATAAACAATCTGTCCTTTAGTCTCTAATAGCTAAATGTAAAAAAAATGCTTTGAGAATTATACAGAAAATGATAGTGGTGTTGGTACAGTGACAAAAACTGCAGGACATTTACCTTGGATAGAATTTGCTTTGACAAGCTGAGCGCAGTCCTCCAGCACACCTTAACTAATATCATCAAATGTGTGACCTTTGTGCATTCTCGGATATACATGAGTAGAGGACATTTTGTCAACATGGAACCTGCAAAAGACAAACTCATATGAAGAAAGTTTCACCTGGTGTTACCTTGATAAGAAAAGAAGAATCAATTAGCTTCCTCTAAATTCATGGCAATCACTAGCTCAAACCACCTCATAAAAAAGTCAATAAATCTTTGAAAGACTCTCAGTGTTAGACTAGACAGAAAAACAGAAGCAGTGCAGAGATCTCACTTCAGGATGAGTCATTGGCCAGGTAGTCACAAAAGACCAAACACGTAATGCATTTCCTTGAAAGTCATAGATTCAGCTAAAAGTACAACACATGTGAATAAAAAGCCTTTCAATAATGTGCTTCGATGCTAGCAAAAGAAAGGGAAAAGGGAAGACTACTTGATAGACTAGAAATTCTCAGCATAATTCTTACTACATATACATATTAAAATAGATTTGCTAAAGAAAACAACAATCTCCTTGTCATTCAGATAGTTTGGCAAACAAAAATGCCCTGGTCTTCTCTCATTGACCTCATCTTGTGATTTTTACATTCACAAGCTCGTGTTTCAACGATCTTTTTCTGTATTAAGATTCTAAAGACCTAGCAAATTCACAAGTTCGTTAAGCCTAGAAAATTTCAACTAACTTCAGTTCCTGTGAGGCAGATCACACTTCTAGACAAACCATCGAGCACATGGTGACCGTAATTTAATATGTTCAATAGCAAAGAGTTGAATGCCTTCAATGCTCTATCGACTTTGACCCACAGATCCTTCGAGCCTAAAATTTTCGAGGGAAACAATGTCTCCGAGCGATCGAGTGTGAGTATATATGAGAGTGACAGTTTCCATGTGAGAGAATGAGCGAGCGTCAATGCGCGAGATCTTCCAACGGATTGAAGACTGCCGCGCGCTTATTCGCAGAAGAAAGGAAACCATAGACAGAAGTAAGAGGAGGAGGATGAGGAGAAGAAGAATACCTTTAGATGCTTTGTCCTTCGACCTCAAGCAAGCATAAATCCTTCGAGGCCAAAATTTCCGACGGAAATGACCTCTCCGAGCGATCGAACGTGTGTATGTACAAGAGCGAGTGTCTCTGTGTGAGAGAATGAGCAAGCAAGCTAGTGCGCGAGATCTTCCAACGGATTGAAGACTCCCGCGCACGAACTCACCGACGAAATGAAACCCTAGAAAGAATTCTCCCCAAAACTCATGAGTCGTGCCTTCAAAGAAGAAGAGAAAGCCCAGAACAATTTTGCCTTGTTTGATATCTGACGTGGAAATGCCAGGTCGGATGTTGTGGAAGGAGAGTTAACGGCGGGCCAGATTTGTGACACGAGTGAAAGTTGGGGCTTTTTTTTGGGACAAAATAAAGTTTGGGCCAGATTTGTCCCAACACCCAAAGTTGGTGCTTTTTTATGGAATTGGCCCCACCATTCATAGTGAATCATTGGATGCAATGTTGGCTCAGGAAAGTCCCGTTGATAAAAAAGAACGAGCCATTTACTATCTGAGTAAGAAGTTCACAATATCAGAATTGAAGTATTTTGATGTTGAGAAGACTTGTGCCGCTTTGGTATGGGTATTGCATAAATTGCGACAATACACATTGCATTACCAGACATTTCTCGTGACAGAGAACGACCCCATCAAGTACTTACTTGATCGGCCAGCTCTGGTGGGTAAGTTGGCGAAATGGCAAATTTTGATTTCTGAATTTGATGTGCAATTCATGCCACAAAAGTTGGTTAAGGGTCGAGCGATCGCTGATCTATTGGTCGAGAATTCAGGCGTCTCTAATGACGATGACAATTTCCTTGACGACCGTGTTTTGAGTGTAAATGAAGACTCATGGAAGATGTTCTTCGATGGAGCTATAAACTTATGTTCTGCAGTTCAAATCTTTGGGGCAGTTTTGATATCCCCAGATGGACGGCACTATCCGGTAGCTGCAAAATTGACATTCCCATGCACCAACAATGTGGTTAAGTATGAAGCTTGCATCCTCGGACTTCAAGCCGCAATCGAGATGGGTGTGGCCAAGTTAATGGTATTCAGAGATTCAGCACTAATCATACTATAGACTGTAGGTGAGTGGAAGACCAAGGATGCCAAATTGCTCACATACCACCGGTATCTAGAAGGTCTCGTGAAGCAATTCAAAGAAATTTCGTTTGAATACTTACCAAGGTCTCATAATCAATTTACTGATGCACTCGCAACTTTGTCATCTATGTTGCAAGTTGCTGACGGATTAGAAGTCGAGCCATTGAAAATAGAAGTTTTGCCAAAGCCGGCTTACTGTATGATCATAACTGAAGAACCTGATGGAAAACCATGATATTACGATATCATGAACTACATTAAAAGGCAGGAATTTCCTGAAAGAAGCACTCCTGCTGATAGGAAGTACATCATGAAGATGGCCTCAAAATTCTTCGTCAGTGGCGAGAATCTCTACAAGAGATCCTATAATTCAGTCTTGTTGCGATGTGTGGAGACAACGGAAGCTACTCAAATCATGCAAGAAGTGCACGAAGGGATATGTGGCCCTCACATGAATGGGCACATGATGGCTAAGAAGATTATGAGATTAGGCTACTACTGGCTCACATTAGAAAGTGACTGCATCAAGCATGTACGAAGTTGTCACCGCTGCCAGATTCATGGTGATAAGATAAATGTTCCTCCAACTGAGTTGCACAAGTTTTCTGAGCCATGGCCTTTCTCGATGTGGGGGATTGATGTGATTGGCCCAATCAATCCTAAGGCTTCAAATGGGCATTGATTCATTTTGGTGGCGATAGACTATTTCTCCAAATGGATCGAAGCTACATCCTTTGTAAATGTCACCGCCCGCAATGTTGTGAAGTTCATCAAACGTGACATAATTGCTCGCTATGGCATCCCTGAAGCAATTGTCACTGACAATGGGACGAACTTGAACAATAAACTCGTTGACGAGTTGTTCAGCAAGTTCAAGATCAAGCATTTGAATTCGTCCCCTTACCACCCTCAAATGAATGAGGCTGTTGAAGCAGCTAATAAGAACATTAAGAAGATCTTGGCTAAGACAGTCGAGAATTATTGAGATTGGCATGATCGGTAACCTTTTGCACTAATGGTATACCGGACATCGATCCGCACTTCTACTGGGGCAACCCCTTTTGCTTTGGTGTACGGCATGGAAGCAGTTATACCCGTGGAGGTGGAGATTCCTTCTCTGAGAATTTTATCCCAAGTGGACTTGTCTGAGGCTGAATGGATGCAGCAAAGACCTAAGCAGTTAAACTTGATAGATGAGAAAAGACTAAAGGCTCTTTATCATGGCCAAACTTATCAGTAGAGAGTTGCTAGATCCTTCAATCGAAAGGTACGACCGATACATTTTAAGATAAATGATCTTGTTCTAAGAAGGCTTTTGCCAATTTTTCCAGATCCTAGGGGCAAGTTTGCCCCGAATTATGGCGGCCCATATGTGGTGAAGAAGGTACTTCCTAGAAGTGCTCTGATTTTGGCAGAAATGGATGGTCGTGAATTTTCTACTCTAGTTAATTCGGATGCTGTCAAAAAGTATTACTCAGGATAGAATTTGTCATGTCATGTTGTGAACTGCAAGTAATTCTATGATGAATAAAATGCCTCAATGAGTTGATTTGTTCAAATTTGTCATAAATTTTTCATTTTTCTTCCTTGATGAATTGTATGAGATAAATTGAATGTGTCAAATAGAATACCTTGGAATGATGAAAGGCAAGCCTTATTCCATACACTTTTCATACACTAATCCCCAGTGAGCTGTGTGGAAAAATTTCATGCCCACAAGAAAAAGGGTGATCTCGCAAAGAGTACGCCATCCAAGGTGATGAGAGGTAATTTCTTTCTCTACCCGAAACACTACATGTATACCCATCATTTAGCCCTTTGAGCCCACACACGTGAAGAGTTTTTAAATCATCCCACATTGGGACAAAATTTGAGATGAATGATAGGAATTTTTTTACTCAAACTTGCATCAATCTTCGAGTATTGCTTTCGCGTTGTAAGTCGTACGATAGTTTAAAGTGCCCTAGGATGATGAGGAGCGGTTATTTCTCTATCCTATACACTTTTATCTATTGCATAGCCCACTTGAGCTTATGAATTCATTTCATATTAAACCCAATTGGTGATCACCCCCCACACTGGGGCAAGACAAAAATATCCAAGTGGCATGAGTTAGAATGCTGAAAAAATGAAGGCTTCGCCAAAAAAAAAAAAGAGTGCAAAATGAGGCATGAAAAACCAGTGTGCCTGGTAAAAGCAAGGCCAATGCCCGCAAAAAGAAAAATCAAACTCTTGATATAATGAGTCGTATCCCCAACAAGGTGGTACTAAAACTTAAATGTTGTTGCAATCAATGGAGATTTGATGAGAAAAAATCTTCGACGGTGGAGAAGGAAAGTGGTGGAAATGTCAAGATGATCACCAACTTTGACCCTCTAAACACTTTTTTAGCCTAATAATCCTTTCATTTCACAGCCCATGAACCAAACCTACGTTACGTCCCTTGCAAAGTCTCTTCAGATTAGGGCACTTGAATTAACGTAAGAGTTTACATGCTTGAAAGCATCGCTTGAGGAAGTGCGAGTAAGATAATTTCCGCCTCATTTTGTGTGTTTCTTGACTTGTAAATCCCAAGACATTTGCGAAATGTCATCTTTCAATAAGCTTTAACTCAAAGAGTCCCCTTTGTTAAGCCATTGACCAAGCCGACAGTACGGTCCTTGTTAAAGACCCCTTAGATTGGTGAGATCGTACCACTTGCGAGATTGCTCAAACCCTTGTTTGGTATGACGATGGTGAGATAGAATGATTGTCACGATCCTATATCAAAGGTCAGGATAAAACAGCCCCTTTTAAAGAGGATGAGTGAAAAGTCCTTTCAGACTGAAGGATCCCTCATTTGACACATCCATGACGCTCATGCGTTCAGATTGGAATCATCATTCGAGATCATTGCTATTGAAATTAAGATGATGCGTGGTTGATGGAAATCATTACGCATGAATCTTATTTGAATTAATGCATGTCTGTGATTACAAATGCATGTTGCCTCTCCTACGATTATGTTTTGCAGGAGACATATCCCCATGGAATAGAGATATCACCAGGTAAGTATATCTCTATTCATACCTTAAATACTTGTCATTGCACAGGTATTTCTTTTTCGAATACACTGACACTTTATTGAGTTGTCCCCAAAGATTTTTCTCCAGGTTGCAACACTGGGCGACCGAAGAATGGTTCGGGTCTTAGCCAAGCAAAATCTCTGTTTAGGCGACCGTAGAATAGTACGGGTCCTAAACAACATTTATTGCTTTAACAAGCGACCGTAGATTGGTACGGGTCCTGGAAAAGCAATTCCCCAATTCAGGCGACCGTAGAATGGTACGGGTCCTCGACAACACTTATTCCTTATTCAGGCGACCGTAGAATGGTATGGGTCCTAAACACAATCAAGCACTGCCATACTAGGCGACCGTAGAATGGTACGGGTCCTAAACGTGTAATACCAACTATCTCGAATTACTCTATCCTCCTTGAAGGTAGGTTATTCCAGGTAGGTTCATTTATCATTTGCATTAGCATTTCCATGTATCATATAAATTGCATTAAAAAATGGAATTCATTCTCCAACAAAAAAATCATTCATTGTATGTGCATAGTCAAAAATTATGTCTCAAATTGTCTTTGAAGGCAATCTCGTCGAGCTCACCTTCAAAGAGGGGCAGCTGTTGACACCTAAATTTTTGCATAATTTTTGGGGTTAATTTTTACTAAAAAAAAAAAAAAAAAAAAAAAAACACACGGCATATAAATTAGAGACATTTTATTTTCATTTTGTTTTATTTTAGGCCGCCCGTAAAGGAAAATTTTTCACATATTCTGTTCAGGTTTTTAGGCAATATATACCGAAGGATGTATTTTCGAGCAAAAAGGAAAATTTTGGATAGAATATGTGAAAAATACAAAAGAGAATATCACGTGTGGTGCAATGATATATTAAAAAATATTGCATGAGCAAAATTGGAAACGAAATATGGAATAAGGATTCAATTTTTTGCCCTATAAAAAGTGTTATGGGGTACAGAAAAGGGGTCGGCAAATTTTGAGAGCAAATACGTGGAGAGGTTGATTTGAGCGATTTTCGAAAAATTGAGAGAGTTGGTGCGAAGAGGGAATTCGTGCAAAGCAAAAAAGAAAGGAAACCCCTCGTCATCGAAAAGGGGCAGCTTCTCCTTTCTCTTCTGACAAGTACAGAGGAAAGAAAAAGTCAACAGTGTAGCAGGAGGAGAGATGTGAGGGGACGTGAGAAGAGAAAAAAAAATAGAAAAAGAAGGAAATTGGTCTTCTTCTTGATGAGCTCCCCTCCACTATTGCTGCTGGTCCACACCCCGCGTCGGTGCCTGTGTCGGTCATCACTAATCGAACCCGTTGAAGCCCGCTCGCCGCTGTGCCACCGCGAGCATCGTCTCCGCACCTTGCCATCGACGCAGCAACCCCTCGACACCATCGCCGCACGCCTCCAACGCCCACCGTCGCGCCTCTGCAGCTGCGACCTGTTGCTGCCCAACCCGACACTGGAGCTCCGCCGAATCCACCACCTGCGACACTCGTGCCCAGCCCCGTGCTCAATCCTGAAACCTTGGTGCTACGCCGTTGATGTGCCACCTTGCCTCGCCGGTGATTCCCCAAAAGCCGACGGCCAAGATTTCTTTTTTTTTTTAAAGAAAAAAAAAAGAAAAGGAAAAATTAAATTAGGTATTTTTACTTTACTTTATTAGGCAAGTTTAGTTTTTTTTTTTTTTTTTACTTATTTGTTTATTATTTATTTATATGTTGTTTTCTTTGGTTGGAATGTCTATCTATGCATAATTGAAAATCTCAATGCATTACCTAATTCACAACCGCGCTAAGGTTTTTTATTTCATCTATAAGGCTTTAGATGAAATAATTAATCAAGTGGGAATAAAATTGATATTTTGATCTTTAAGGCTTAAGATCAATTTATCGATTTTACTAGCGAAATATTATCCCTTGATTTGAATGATATGTGATATCCTTTTTGGGGTAATTTTGAATGAACTTGATTGTTTTTTATTTATCTTGAGATATGCCTGAATTGGGATATTGCATGTTTTAGGGTTATTTGCATATTTAGGTTGAACATTCTATTTATCATGAATTTTCAAAATAAAAAAAATCAAAATCAAAAATCAAAAAATCAAAAAATCAAATCAATTAATTTAGGTTGCTAGTTTTCTAACTTAAATTGCATGTTTAATTATTTGGCAATTGTTAATTTTGAAATTAAAAAGGAAATATAAAGAAAAAAATCCAAAAATGTTGAATTAGGATTAGGTTTGTTTTTTATTATCTTGCATATTTAGAATAGGAATTTTGTTTTGAATCATGAAAAAGAAAATAAAAAGAAAGTACATTCATTTAGGATGCTAGTTTCATTGTTATTTGAATTGCATGGAAAAAAAGGAAAAAAAAAAATCATCATGCATATGTCATATAGGATTAGGGCATATTTTGTACGTCATGGTATATTAGGGTTAAATTGCACTTAGTTTAATTTTAGATAATATTTTTCTTAATTTATTATAAGTTTAGATATTTTTTAGATATATTGCATTTTAGGATTATTTGGGTTAAGATAATATTTTAGTTTAAATTAGGATTTGGCTCAATCTAATTCCTAATATAAATTAAATAGGATCTTAATCTAATTAGATAATTTTCACATTTTTCTAATTCCGAATTTCATAAAAAATACAAAAATGTCTTAGAATAAATTAGTTTCAATCTTTAGGATAGGTTGCATTCTTTCAAGGAAAAAGAAAAGAAAAAATGTCATATGCACGTCATTAGGGTTAGATTCATTGAGATGCATGCCATTTAGTATTTTTGCTAGGCCCATTTAATTAGAAATTACATGTCATTAGAATTAGGTCATTTAGTTAATATCGCATTGCATATTGCATGATTTTCATTAATTAAGTGAAAAAAAGGGGAAATTGCGTATTAATTAAAAACCATATCTAGGGTTGTTGATGTGGATTTTAATTTAACATTGCAGATGCTTTCGTTGCTTTGAGGTAAGTTTGCGATTTATTTATTACTTATCTGGGTGTTAAATTGGTGGATTGTGTACCCGCATGATCGCCTCACATGTTAGGGAAATAGATTTAAAATTAATTTAAGCTGCCTGCAAAAAAAACATTTTTGAAAATAAAAGAATGGTACTGAAAGGGCATTGGAGAAATCTAGTATAACCAAGTCCCCGTACCCATAGTCTCTGGTTCGTAGGAGTAAAGTAAAACTCTCGTTACTTTACTTGGGTTTTTAATCAACCCACCAATTAGTGGCGACTCCTAGTTAAAAATCAGTTACACGTTAAAAATTTGAACCTAAGTCGCGAATTGGTATGGGTTTAAGAGAGCTCGAGTTAAGTCTAGACTTAACAATCCATTAGTCAAACCCTAGGTGGTTCACACCCGAAAAAAAAATTGGTCGCGACACTGTCATTCCTTAGGACTTTGATTCTTCGACCACTTTGATTCTCGACGTGGCTCTTGAATTTTCTGAAGATAGAGAAAACCTCTTATCTTTCTTGAAGAAAGTATACCCACGTCATTCTTGTGTAATCGTCAATGAATAGGATGAAATATTTATTCTGATTGAGTGTGGGGGTTCTCATTGGACCACACACATCCATATGAACTAGCTCCAATGGCTTCTTCGCTCTCCATGCACCTCCAAATGGGAAGGTCTGTCTCTGTTGTTTTCCAAGGAGGCAACCTTCACAAATAGTGAAATTTCTGAAATAGCTGGAAAGTCTCTCATCATATTTTTCTGATGGAGAGTTTTTAGCCCAGAAAAATTGAAGTGGCTAAATCTTCGATGCCATAGCCATGAATCATCAAGTTGAGCTTTCATGGCTATATCTTTGACATATTTCCTTCGAATAGGAAAATTCTTATTTTTCATCTTAACAGAAGCAATGATATTTTTATATTTATCATACATAATGCAGGCATCTCCACTAAAATATAGAGAATACCCACTTTGTATCATTTGGCCCACACTCAAGAGATTTGTGCAAGACGAGGGACTAGATATACATTATGTATATATTTTGGGCCTTTATTCGTTTCCACGGCAATGGTGCATTTTCCTTTGACATCTAGTAATGCACCATTGCCAAACTTTACTTGGGAGTTCACCGACATATCAATATCAGTGAATATAGATTCGTCCCCCGTCATGTGATTGCTACACCCACTATCAATGTACCATGTTTCATTTTTATTATCATTTGCCACTTGGCCTGCATAGAATGTATTCTCTTCACTTTCTTTTTTTCCTACATAGTTTGCTCGATTATTTGTTTTCAAGCGACAATCTTTTTCTACATGGCCATATCTTTTACAAAAGCGGCATTTTTTTTTTATTTTTAAACCAACAATCCTTCTCCAAATGATTTGTTTTCTTGCAAATACCACAAGGTGGATAATTTTCCTTTTGTATAGTTTCTCCTCCTTTTTTATTTTTCCATGAGCTCCTTCCACCATTTTTAGATTGATGAGACCGTATATTTATTTTAGATTGAAAGGCACTTTCAATTGAATCTTCATCTTGTGCCATTATTCTTTTTTAATGTGCTTCTAGAGAGCCAATTAATTCACTCACTAATAGGGTTGTCAAGTCCTTGGTTCCTTCTATAGTCGTGACCTAGGTTGCACGGACACTCTCCGGGACTCTTCGTGTCATGTCCAACACTCCGACACGTGTTTGACACGCTCCGACACGTGGTCAACGTGTGTCGGAAAATCCGACACGCAGTTAACTGCCTTCGACACGCTCCGACACGCACTGGGTTATTTTTACAAATTTCCAAAACTTCTTGGGTCTAAATATAAATATATGAAAATAAATAAATAATAAAATAATAAAAGCTATAAAAAAATTTCCAATACTCGTTTGGAGATGTTGGGGTGCTTGAAGTTGCAAATTTTTCACTTAATAAGCCAGATATGGAGTTTGTTTTTTTTTTTTTTTTTTTTTTTTCAGAAGAAGTGGATAATGTGGATGAATGACTTTTTGTTATATTTGATGATGAAATGTTGATTATTTTTTTTTCTTATTGTTAAATTTTAAATTTAATAGTGGAACATGGATTATTTTTTTTCCTCCAAGTTTTATGGATTATTACAATGAAATGTAGTTGAATTTGTCAAATTAAAACAATAAATGATATTAACAAATGTAGGATTAATGTTTTTAGTATAGATTAATTCTAGGCTCTTTTTATTATTATTATTTAGTTATTTATGCATTTATATATTAAAATATTTATTTAATATATAACGTGTCGGAACGTGTCGAAATTCTCTACTTTTGAGAAATGACGTATTGGCGTATCGTGTCTTGTCGTGTCGCGTGTCGATGCAACCTGGGTTGTGATTATGGGGTTGTATTTTTTTGTTAGTGACACCAATATTTTCTCAACAACCCTTTGATCAATTATCCCATCTCCATAGGCTCTCATTTTTTATTAACTAGTTCCTTTAATTTTCCACAATATTCTTGTACGGTCTCATAATTTTTCATTTTAGAATTCTCAAAATCTCTTCTCAGAGTTTGAAGGCAAATAGTGCGTACCTTTTTCGATTCTTAAAATTCCTCTCATACTATATCCCAAGCCCCTTTTGCAGTCCTTCATCCAATTATTCTTAGAAATACAGTTTCTGAGAGTGCTTGCTGGATAAAGTATAGTGCCCTTGCATCCTTTTGTAGTTGATCCTTTGAAACACTTGCACCTTCTTGCGGAGCCTCGCAACCTTTTTCCACGATGTCCCGTAAGTCTTGGGCCATCAAGAATGTAGTCATTTTTATGCTCTAAAAGTCATAGTTGTTCCCATAAAAAATAGGAATGAGAAATGGGAATGAGGTAGAGTTGGCCATAGTTTAGTCGTGGGTAGTTTTAGGAATGGGTAGGTAGGACAAACGTCCAATACCAACCAAAGACGTGGCTCTGATACTAGTGTTGGTATTTGCGGAAACGTGTGTTTGATGTGTGTGCAAGTGTGTTTTGTGTGTGAACTATCAAGAGAGCAAAAGAACTAAGAAACAATGTGAGCAAGAAATGGTTGGGCAAAGTAATAATAAGAATGTGTAGAAGAGAATGGTAGAAAGGGAGCACAAGGGAACAAAAAAGAAAGTTTTTTTATTTTATTTATTTAGTTGTAGTACAAAGGAAGGGGAGGGGCTTACCATTTTTCTCTGCTCCTCAGAATGGACGACATAAGACCTTTTATAGGCCTACATCACCGACTTTACAAAAGGAAAATCTTCTGCTCTTGTCAGATTTTTCACTTTCCCTTTTTCTGTAGAGACTTAGGCATTTGTGCTTCTACACTTTTTATTGCCGCCTAAGCTAGATTTTCCTTTTTAAGGATTTTTCTTGAATTTTCTAGCTAATATAAATCTTGAAGTTTCTAGAAATTGGATCAATAGTTTAATAGGCTGACGATGTCCAATGCTGGAAAGTCAAGTAAGTTGGTGACCTGCCCGGAGAAAAACAAACGTTGCTATTTCACCTTCACCACAGCGAAGCCTTCAAGCTCTTCCACCGCCCCTGATCACCCCGCAATGGCCGCCGTCAGCACCAGTGACGGCGCTTGACTGCCTGGTGCACGGGAACTCGCTCTTCACGCTCACCGTCTTCAATGAAACTCATTTTCGAGCAATAATATAAAAAGGTTTCGTCGAAAAAGATGTAGACGCAACCGAAGATGATAGGAAGAAGTGTGAATCCATTGACCAAGATAATGATTTCAGTCCGACTGAGCACGGACGACAACGACCTCATTTTTCAGCCCGAAGAAAAATGGACAACGTCGGTCAAATCGCCACCTGCCTCCTCCATTACCTTCACCCCAACAAAGTTTGCGACCTCCCCTTCTTCACTGCCCTGATCACCCCGCGATGTCCTCCGACACGAGCATCCACGTGACGGCGCTCGACTGCCTGGTGCACGTGAACTCCCTCTTCACGCTCGCCCTCTTCCTCGGGCTCTCCTGGGACCCGTGGGACCCGAAAAACACCCTCAACCAGGACCCCCGGTGCGTCGCCAGCCCCGCCGTCAAGCGCAACCTCATCACCTTCGAGGTCTTCTCCTTCAGCTCCTTCCTCTTCTCTAGCGTGGTCGCTCTCGCCCTCAAGCAGGTGCGGTGGTGGTTCTCTTCTCGTTTCTTGTTCTGCGCCTTTTGAAATAGAGTGTGCCAATGTTGTTGATGAGAAAAGAAGAGAACGAAAAGATCCGATAAGGTTTAGTTGGAATGGTGATTCTTGGTCTTGATAGGGCCGAATCTAAGGCTAAGCAAAGTTTTTTTTTTTTTTGGCTTCCTTTGGCTATCAGGCTATCCAGAACACGCGGTCTTCGAGCCACCGCTATGGGGAACTGGTCTCTCGGATCAACCAGGATGTGCTGCGGCTCGGGATGTTGGTGTCTGGGGTCGGATCGGTCAGTGGATCCGTGTGCCTGATGCTGGCCCTGATCAATGTAGTGCAGATCAAGCTCGGGACACTGGCTTGTGGGAGCGCGCACAGCTTCGCAGCGGTCGTGCCGCTCATGATTTTCGTCCCCTTGGGGCTTTTCGTACATATATGCATCATCATGTATGCTTTTACTCATTAGGGTTTGGATTAGTTTGTCGTGGCTATCTGAAATGCGGAAATCGACCGCCAGTTAGGCTTCTGTTGATTCCTCTAATCAATATCCATCAGGAATCTTGTGTGGACTTATACAGTCATAGAAGTTTCGATATCATAATCATGCGAATTTTGCTCTGATCCACGAACGGGGGAATGCGTGCAATCCAGTCATGTGCAACTTGAGCTCTTGTTTTTGTCCCGTGCTTGTCCGCTGGCATATAAGGTTAATTATGTTAATCAATTGGTCTTATTAGCGATGCTTTTAGATCGGTTATACTCAATCAGTTGTTTATCTACATGAACTTGGGAGAGTTCCATGTCTTGTAGGACTCCAGATACGAATACTTGTGATCTCTGATTGTGGACCGTGTTGGGAGCTTCCAGGGAAAAAATACGAGTTCATAAACTTTTTGGCATTTGAAGGATAGTCATGCTCTGTCTTTCTAGGTATATGATTATCCAACAGAGGTAAATGTGAGTGAAGGCTGCCTTGCTAGCCGCTTGTTGGACTGTTCGTTGGGAGCTGTAGCTGCTTCTTGTAAAGGCAATTCAATGCAACTCATTTTTCCAGTAATAATAGAAAAAAGGTTTCGTGGGAAAAGTTGCAGATGCAACCGAAGATGCTAGGAAGAATGAGCGTGATCCATAGAAAAAGATAATGACTTCAGTTTATAGTGGGAGATTTGGTTTAGCCGACTGATATTTTTGCAGTTGAGGATTCAATGCTTGGCATCCTTTGCCATCCGTTGTTGGATTTAACTGACAATCACTTCAAGGCATGGTACAGTTATCGAAAGACCCTCTGTCCTACCTACCAGAGTTATCTTCCCTCTTTGTCTCAGAACAATCTTGTTTCCTTGTGTTTTAGCTTTGTAATTTATCCTCGAGTCTTGTTAAACTCATAAGAACTATGTATGAACAATAAAGTTCAATGTGGATGCTGCTTTTTGAAACATAGTTGCTCTCTAAATTGCGGAGCTCTACATTCTGCTGCTCTACTTCAAAATCAATTCCAAGTTGTGTAGTCCTAAGGATAAGGCGCAATACCTAAATTGGATTGAGACTGTTAAAAACTTGGATGTGTGCGAAAGCGATATCAATGATAGTTTTTGATTAATGATGTTGTGTGCAAGTGTATGATATAGTTTGTAAAGGATGGACAAGGGACGAGATAGGATAGTTTAAGGGATAAACACAAATTTTTATGGGACAAGGATAATTTCACTAGTTTATGAAAATAATGTACGGCCTTTTTATAAGCATTTCCACCAACTAAGTATAGTCGCCTTAGAGGATTCTGGACTTCTCTTGAATGCTGTCCACGTAGGCTTCATCTTGCTACCACCACCATATATCTGACTTGTTAGATTGTTTGCTTCTTACATGCGGGACATTTTTCAGCCACAATTTTTAACCATCCAAAACTTTATCTAGACTTCTTCGAATATCAAATACTCATAAGAAATCATTCAATTCAAATAGTTATTGAACTGAAAAAAAAAAAAAAAAAAAAAAAAAAAAAAAAAAAAAAAAAACCTACCTGGATATCACTATTTGAATAAAGTTTTCTTAATTCATCTCTGAATTAAACCTCAGTGATTAAAAAAATATAGATAGATAGAAAAAGAAATTTATTTCTTTTTTTCGTGGAGTGAATAAAAAAAAGTTGATGTAAAGGAAGATTTAGGGAATTTTAGATTGTAGTTTAGCAACTCTAGAAAATTCTAGAAAATGGATCACCATTTCCAACAAAAACACACGCGCACTATTTCATTTTGGAATCATCGCTCGTGCTTGTGCCGGTAATTTCGAGGTAGCCTAAAATAATTTTATATTGATTACATAGGATGATAATGTTACATTGGTTTTCTTTTCAATGAAATCTTGCAAAAACAAATGCACGTGTCTTGCACTAATATGTAGGGTAGCTTGAGGAGTACTTGATGTTGTAGCTTGCTGTGCTGGCAGCTACTCATCAAAAGCTTATTTTTCCCACTCCGGATGGGAAAAGCAACATGGTGGCAAAGACTTTGAGAAACCACTCTATCTTGTTTGTCTTCAATGGGTTAAACAATATCGGTGGGTCCATATCTGCAACATCCGATGGAGTAGGTGTCAAATAAACAAAATCAATCCTTCAATAGTGCTGTCACCACTTTCATTGTGGTTTACACATGTGAGAACTTTTTGTTTCTTATAAAAGCTCGCAGTCTGACTCATTATTCATAGTTGAAGATATGGAAGCTCCAATGAAGCAAATTAAAGTTCTGGTGTTTTTTGCAATTTTGGCCATTTCAGGTCTCCAGACGGTGTATGGGGCTGGTGAATGTGGCAAGTCTTCAACACCCGATAGGGAGGCTTTTAAGCTGGCCCCCTGCATGTCTGCAGCGCAGGATGAGACTGCACCCGTGTCGAGCAGCTGCTGTGCTCAAGTTAAGAGAATAGGGCAGAACCCGAGCTGCCTATGTGCTGCCATGCTGTCAAATACGGCCAAAATGGCTGGAATTAAGCCTGAAGTCGCCGTCACCATTCCGAAACGCTGCAACCTTTCTGATCGCCCCTCTGGGTACAAGTGTGGAGGTCAGTTTAGCCTTCTTTCACTTACTGCAGAAGAGTTTTGGTTTGGAAACTTGTCTCCAGATGCATCCAGCGTCGGATGTTACAATGGTGTAAATTATTCAGCACCACCACCTTTTCTTCTACTAATCTTATGGGATAAATGCCCTTTCATGTGATTTAATCGTGCTGATCGTGTCTAAGTAATCTAACTAGATGAAATTTGCTGACAAAGATGGGCGTTGTTTGGGATGGACTATCCTTCTTTCCTTGTCTCCCTTATAACTTGATGCGTATTTATGCGAGTTTACTACATTAAAGTTGCCATGGTTTCCAAGCAGCTGATTTCTTAATCTCCCATTGCTTTGGGTTTTGCAGATTACACAGTGCCTTAATGGTCATGGCTGGTCGCTACCTTGCTGCAGTTTGGATCGCCCTGTTGTGTTAAAATAACTTCAATAATGTGCATGCTGTTAACATGTAACGGTAGAGATGATGAAATGCACCCACTAAAGCCGGCAGTGGCCGACTAAGTTCATGCGCATCGTGTGTTTCTCAGGGTTTATTTTTGGAAAAGGTTCCAAATATATCGAAATGGATGATCCTAACACTATGTAAACTTACTCAATCTCTGATGAAAAACAAGGACTCCATTTATCTAAAAAGAATGATATGTCGTATTAATCTAATTCATTGTAGATCATCTATACTCGAAATTCGGTTATGCTGGACACCAGGGACACAAAACTATTTCACTAATGGTAATGGGCAATCATGTCGTTGATTGACTTAGGAAATGTCACTAAGCTCTTTGGATCTGTAGAACCTTGTAGGGCAGTTATTATCCAAATCAGAAGCTGCTGGATCAGGCAAAAGTTAATGTAAAGGCTAAGAAATTGTCAAAACAATCAATCTTTCCATTTTGTCTTGAGCATATTGAAGTTGCATTATTGGCCCTTTCGTTGAAAATCTCAGAGAATCTCTAATCAGGATTTCCACTCTCATGGTATGGCCCGTCCTAGAGTAAAACTTCTGTTGGAGATGAACCGGGGGAAGTTATTGGTGGGCACTGACGTTTGGCTCTTTGTCTTAATGTAAGATAGTGCAAAGCTGACTGTACGAGTAACTTTTAATTATTGTGCAGTGCAAGTTTGTAACAAAGACAAAAAAAAAAAAAAAATTTGCATCGCGGACAATTGCACAAGGGTCTTCATAAATGTGGATGACCGCATATATTTCCGTAGTTTCAAAAGATGTCTTCGAGTGTAAATAGATCGGAATATTATTGCACTACTTCAATCAATATGGTAACTGAAAAAATGGAAATGCCGGTGTCACGATGAATGAGGAGAGAGCAAGGCCCGGAGTTGTAGCGACGGCCCTGCTACGCCCCTAGGATGTTCCGAAAGAGAACCTGTAAGGCTCTTTTCTCCGTTGGGATTATTAAGGACAGTCCCGCCGTCAGTGGTGTCCTTCTTTAAGGATAACTCCTACCTTAGTACATCAAAATGGCTGTGGCCTAGATATATAGGGACCCCCGTCATGCCCCATCCCTAACATGTTCTTAAAAAGCTTTTCTTCATAGGACGGCAGGAGTGCCATTCCTAGTGTCCTAAAGCCCTCCCAAGAACATTAAAAGGATTTTTCCCCCGCCGGTCCTGAAAAAGAGTAGGGGTGACGAGCTGGCGATGGAAGCCGCCCGTCTCTACTGGATAGCAACGATAGATGTTTATAGTTTAATGAGGGCACACGCGTCGCCTGTGCTCTTTCATCTAGCGATGAGAGTAGAGATGCTTATCGATCCTGACTAGCATTTTTTTGGCCAAAACAATTAGCTTGACGATGACATCTTATAATTCCTCCATTAAGTTGTGTCATGGCAGCTTCAATCATGGCCTTAAAATAAACAAAGAAAAGAAGTAAGGAACTCCCTAAATCATGGAACTAATTGTTTGTTCCAGTGGACAAAAGTCAATATCAATGATGAACTTTTGCAATACTTGATTAGAACTCGTGAGGGCGGTGGGTGATTAATACCCATGCAAATAAAATCAAGTGTGAATCGCTTTCTTTTGGGCCTTTAAGTGACATTCATGTAAATATTTGGGATTGTGTCAATGATCATCCATTCCAGATGAGAAGGGGAGGTAGGAAAATTGATTCCCCAATTAGGGGTGAGGACGTTTAGTTTTGGATATGGAGTTTAACTCTCATGCTTTGTGAAAAGATAGGGTAAAAGTTTGAGATTTGAGTTGAGAGTTAAAATAGGACAAAAAAATAATAACATGTTATCAAACTTGTTGCTCCAGAGCAAAACAGACATGATGGGTAAATATAAAGTGCAAAAGACATTAAAACTAATACATGATTTTCATAACGAGTCACATATACGTTTCAGTTAACATGGATATATAAGAAGGCACATAGCACATCAACTTTATTCCGTATCTTTCCATTTGACCTCAAGGCTGCATTCGGTCACCTGTTTACTCGCATAATAATGCAGAATTCTGAAACTCAGTGGGGATATTTCCATGGCAAGCATCGCAGTTTAGAGCACGACCCCTCCGCCCACTCGCTCCTGCATTCACCTCTCTCACCGTCGCAGCACTTGCACTGGGCTCCAAGAGTAGCATACATGTTCGAGTCTCCTGCAAAATTCACAACAAGATCACTTATTCTTTCATTATAAAAGAAAAGGGCAAAAAACTAAAAATTGCGGTTTACATGCTGTACATATCAGTTTGTTTTAAGCTCTAGAGTTTAGCGAGAAATTAAGGATGCTGCATATTCTTTGTTAAAGACGTTGGGGATATATCTTCATACGGAGTTGATGATGGACAAAATATGGAGCTGGTGCAACTTCTCCTGGGCTCGTAAACATCACAACAATCATCATCACAAGGAGGCCAAAGTGCTTGAGACCACTCATTGCCAAGTAAATGATCAAGAACAGATCTCTTTCAAAATATTTATATCACTAAGAAAGGTATGAAACCCTTGAAACTAAGCTCCTATTATGGAGTTCTGGCTTGCCAAAAGAAAACTTAACAAATAGAAAAAGAGTTCTAGATCTTCTAGGTGTCAGCCAGACGTCCTTTTGGAAAGAGAGGACAAAAGTACTAATTCAAAGTTTTGGAAGTTTCTAAAAAATTTCGTGCCGTGCAAGAGAGACTACGGGGGAGGAATTGTTAAATGAGTTTAGCACATTGTTAAACTGAATTTGGATGATTAAAAATAATGAAAAACATATAAGTCTTGCGTGGATCCAATCAAATCTGACGATTTAGATTAAGTTTAATATATATAATAAATTTCTGGATGCCTTACCCAGTGACAAGATGCAAAGCAACGATTTATATTGCCATGCATGGTTAATAACCACGTTATTTAATTAGTTGTGACCCACATATTTTTCTCTTTCTTTGAGGTGATAGACCTTGATGGGTTGTGCGGCACATGTCCGGCTTTGACCAGAAGAATTTCCCCCTTTCACGTTAGAAAGTCATTCCTTAATTCACATGTTGTCACACCGAAATTCAAAATGTCACTAAACTTCTAGATTGAATGATATACTCTCTATGGACTAAAAACTTGATCGAACTCTCTGGTTTTTTAGACTAGAATTCTTTTACACGCTGATGACGCTTCTAGAGTCCCTATTGGAATTGGTCCTCGAGAGTTGATAGCCATTAAATTACAAAGAGGTATATTCTACTATTTGTATGTTATGACTACTTGCATGAAATTTAGGACAAAATGCAGAATGTTACAATCACGTTACAATCAGCGAATGGTTTTAGAGGGACCACACTAAAAGACCCTTGGGCAGAAAGAGCAAAAATTAAATATCATATGTGAATGTACAACGTGGAGTAAAGATCTATATTATGATTTTCTTGTTACATTTTTAAAAAATGGATTTTTTCTTCCATCTCAGTATATTTCTAAAGGAGTTGGTAAGTATTAAAAAAAAAAAAAAATTACTTCGTGGCTTGTTTGTTTAGGATTGAGTAAAAAGTATTTTTTTACTTTTCCATCATCGACTTCTTAAACAACCAATGGCAGTGATATAACCACGATTGAATAGTGGAGGAAAGATCATATAATAAATATTCGATTCAAAGTCTTCGTTGCATATGGGTACCTTAAGCGTAGGGGTAGAAATATTAACATGAGATGGATCTTGAAAAAGGTGGGATTCTTCAAATATTATCTAAGTTTCAAAAAGTTATGAAAAAAAAGTTATGTGAATGGTTTTTTTCCCTTTCAAGTCATGTGTGAGAGAGACATCAGTGCCTCCCACACTTCAAAATGATTCACCCTTAATAAAAAGCAAACCCTATTGCAGAAGTGAAACATTCATAATCAAATAAATTATGAAAAACCTTTTACATTAAGGGACGAAATTCATAGAAATTATACTCGAATGCTCTCAAATTACTTTCATGTGGAAAATTGCGCAACCACTCTCTAAACGTATGTTGAAATCTTTTAACTAGCGTCACCATCTAAATTGACTAGAAAAATTAGCCAACAAAAACAACCTCCTCAATTTGCAGAAGAATCATGGTAGAAGTCAAGATTCGATAAAGAAAAGCAGGAGGGAACGAAAGAAAATCAATAACCGAAGGTCTGACATCCCAAGTGCACGCAGTGATTCAAGGGATGATAAAAAGACATGTGAAAAGAGAGAATAAAGAAAGATTTCAAAAGGGGGGAGAGGAAAATAAATAGTGGACTGTTTCCATACGATGATGACCTTTTAAGCATCAAGAAATTTCCTGTCCAGTATCCAGAACATGGCATGAAGAGTTGAAGACAAGGCAAGGAGTAGAAACATTAGTGAAGAACTTTTCTTGGCTCTTAATTTCTTCTCCTCCGAGTTTTTAAATTTCTAACAATCTATGCACATGGTAAATTTAAGCGATTCACATAAAAAGAAATCTTTTTCTTAAGGTTATTATAAGATAAAAATCGTGGTAAAAGGGTTTAATTAAAAACTAGCTCTTTTGGAGAAAGACCATAAGAATTTATAAATTTAATTTTACAAACAATAACCTCTCAGAGTGCCCATCCTTGAGAGCTAATTATTGAATCAATAAACTTAAACATATATAAATGTACACGCACTATTATATATTGTCTACGTGGGATGACTTATAAAATATCTTTTAATATTACTTTGTGGAGGTTCTCTAGAGAGTAGAAATCAATTTATTTACATCAAAATCATCTTGAGTCTGCATTGGTACGTGCAATGGCATGAGGAACAAAAGTCTCCTACTCCACCAAGAAACACTAGTGAAGAGCTTTTCCTCGCTCTTGATTTCTCCTCCCTCATGTTGTTAAACTTCTAACAATTTACGTAAATAGCAAGTTTAATTCATTCGCATTAAAAGAAACCATTTTTATTACGTTATTTTAACTAGACAAAAGTGTTGGGAGAAAAAATGTGTCGGATTAAAAATGTGTAGTACAACTCCCCCATACACTTTTCCCTTATTAAATAATTATAATTTAAATTGTACACATAATAATCTCAAAGAGAGCTCATCTTTGAAAGCTAGTTATTTATTTGATAGACTTAAAAAATTTATATACGTATACACCATCATGTGTTACCATTATGGAACAATTTGTATGTAATCTTTTAATATCACTTTTTAGAGGCATTCTAGGGACAAAATATTGACTTTATGACACAAAATCTTCTTGAGTTTGCATTGGTATGTGCAACGGCAAGAGTCAAGTAATTATGGCCGGCAAATTTAATTCGTTCACATAAAAATCTTTTTGGTTATGTTAATATAACTAGAAAAAAGTATAAAAAAAAAGGGGGTTCGAATTAAAAAAAAAATAGCTTTCTTGAATAGAGAGAATAAAGATTTTGTATTGTATAATACTCACGTATACTTTTCCCCTAATAAATAATTAAAATTAAATTGTACACACAATAGCCCCTTAGAGAGCTCACTCTCGAAAATATAGCACCTAGATGTCCTTTTGGAAAGAGGGGACAAAACTACTAATTCAAAGTTAATTCAAAGTTTTGGAAGTTTCTCAATTTTTTCATGCTGTGAAAAGAGGAGGAATTATTATATGAGTTTAGTACACATGCTAAACTGAATTTGGATCATCGAAAATAATGAATCGCTTGTGGGTATTACGTGAATCTCTCCAGCACTAACAATTCAGATTAAGTTTAATATATTTAATGGATTCATGGAAAACTGCTCGACAACAGGGGGTCAGCAACAGTCTTGAGAAAGCACGAAGCGAAGCTGGTCACTCCGTCGACTAAGACGATAAATTAGATTTTCTGAAAGTACACTGAATATTCAATAGGGAAGAAAAAAGATAATGTAGTTTAATTTTAAAATTCAAAAATGACATGCGGAAGCTGATCGAGGGAGGTGCAGACGCGAGCGGAGATGTACTACATGAAGAGAGCCGAGCTGATGAGCATGGTCGAAGATTTCTACCACGCACCGCCTACTGACGGATCAATGTGGTCTGCGTCCAAGAACTGTAAACCTCTGGCGGCATCTTATTTACAGATTCCACGACAGAGGCAAGTTCTTCAGCTGGCACGGGCCGTTTAGTCCTGTAGAGTCTAGGGTTATGAGCGCCATGGACGAAACCAGTGGGCCAAGATCGGAATTTTGAGGACGGCGAGTGGTCTTCGAGAAAATTTGGAGACACCCATTTGAGAATGGACAATGGTCTAGGTTTCTGTACTTGTCTCATGAGTGACCATCCGAGGATTTTTATAAAAATGTGCCGTGCGGTGAAGAAGATGAGAACGAAACAGACGTAAGTTTCGAGCTTTGAAGCTTCAGAAGATGAAAATGAGTTCGCGCTAGTCAGATGGATGATTCTCGTGCCTTTCTTTGGTGGCGAAGCTTCAGTTGTCCAGAGCTTCAGGCGACGGCTTTATTCGGCTCTTTCGGCCAACTCCTTTTCAAGAGCAGCGGGACTTGCGAAAATGCTGTTTACACTCCGTTGGGGAGTACGGAGAGCAAGAGCGTCGGAAACCGTGGCCAAGTTCGTGCCGGGCCCGAGCCCAGGTCCGGCCCACTACTGTACCTGGCCGGACCTATCCCAGCCCAGTTTGTGCTGGCCCGGCCCATTATTGGACTGGGTCGTCACGCTCATGTTGGTCCTATCATCGTGCCCGGACTCGTGCTGGCGTCGTGCCAAAGCCATTTTCTCGATCACGTGCCAATCTTGTCGAAATTTGATGCAAAATCGAGAACAAGACGAAGGGAAAACCATGGAAACGCATTTGATCGTTCATATCTCCTCTACATCAACAGCGAAGCCCGTGCTGGCATGCCCAACATGACATCATATTACGAGTTTGCTGCTATATTTTATTCCAAACATCTTTCCAGCATAGCTCAAGGGACCCTTCTCAATCTATGAAGTATAAATTCAAGTCTCTAAGGATTGCCCCCCTCAGTTGTTTCCGTTTTCTTCTGGGACCATTTGATAACCATTAAACGATTATTCATGCCTTCTCTCTTTTCATATTCTTGGTTGAAGAGAGTTCTCTTCAAGAACTTAATTAATCATGGTATATGCGTTTTCTTATTTTTTTAAATAATGGAGAAAGTAACTCTTAGACTAGAATTGGTGTTCCAAAGGAAATTTTTAATTAATTTGCTGATTATCCGTGATCAACAAAAAGAAGTCACAAAAAAGCTGATCAATCTCGTTCTTCAAGGCATATGCTTCTCTTGAAAACAGCACGAATCAAAACTAATAACACCAACAATGAATGGACAGCTGCCTACGTGCAAGAAATCTTTAGAATCAGCTGCGAGGCAGAAACCAGTCGCACGATGATCGACCGAAGTTCGCTTGCCATATATTCATCAATCACATTTAAAACTCAAGATTTGTATTTTCTCCGGTGTGTTCGACCCTCTCTCAGTTTGCCGAGCAAGCTCAGTTTCGCCATCATGTTAAGGAGAACAAGACAGCCAAGATATTGAAACACACTCGCAACAGTGCAAGTACTAGAAAGAGAACTATGAATCTCCAGGTATATTCTCTACTCCGAAATAAATTGCAATCGATAGAAAGATCAAAGCATCCTAGATGTCACCACTAAATTAGAAATGATACAGAAATAAGCATTCAAAACTTTGAACTTCCAATTCAGAGAGAGAGAGAGAGGGGGGTCATGCTACACCATGTTTGAGTCGATACTGCTTGGCACTGCAATAAGTATAGACACCCATCCTCATAAGCTGTGTCGGGGGGACGCCAAGCTGGTCTTTCTTCACAGCAAGTCGAGGGTAAGTCATTTGAGACTGCCGCATATGGCATAGGTGCCGCAGGATGGCTAGAGTGAGCAGCACTTGTGTGGTGTAATAAGGATAGCCACCCATGCTACACCATTTTTGAGCCGATTACTAATTGTTACCGTAATAAGGATAGCCACCCATCCCCATAGGCGGTGTCGGAGCGACGCCAAGCTGGTCTTTCTTCACAGCAAGTTGAGGGTAAGTCATTTGAGGCTGAGCCGCATATGGCATAGGTGCTGCAGGAGGGCTAGGGTAAGCAGCACCTGGGTAAGCTGGTGCAGCTTGAGGATAAGGATATCCACCAGGATCCATGCTAGGATAAGCTTTTCCAGTCTGAGGATATCCTGACTGAGGATATCCTGGTGCCATTGGTGCCATTGGAACCATTGTAGTAGGTTGCTGTGGCTGTGCCGTTCTGCGTCCATGTGATTCTGCATACTTGACAGTTATGCTCCGTCCCTGAAATGAAAAAGGAAGCCTCATCAAGTGAATCCATCTATCCCATAAAAAGTAAGTCAGATGATTCCATCCATCACAGAAAGCCTTAAATAAGGCATGGAGGAGAAAGACATGTAAGGCTTCATGTATGCAAGAACTTGAGTGTTGGAATAAATGATGCGTATAAAACAAATGCAAAAGGCCGATTAGTTCATTATCCGCCTACCCCAAGTAGCTTTTGTGGATCATCGATGGCTTTTTTGGCAGCCTCAGATGTCTTATAAGTAACAAATCCAAACCCACTGCAAACAAGAACAATATAATGACCATCCACAGGAAAGTAACTGAGATAATCTCAATTAGTATCTGAAGATGAAGAGAGACACTCAACCGTGATTCAGTTGTATCTTTATCATATGCAACTGAACCTTCTTCAATATCACCATATCTTCCAAAAAAACTGAGCAGCATCTCGCTACTGACATCCGGTGACAATCCACCAATAAATAGCTTCCTCCGAGCTAAATCAGGTGTACCACCACTTGACCCAGTCAGTCCGTCACATGCCAGATTACAGACAGCCATCCTTCCCTAAATTTAAAAGTTTGTAAGAACCGCACTTATTTACTATAAGAGTCAAGAGAAGTGCTACGTGTTTGACAAAGCCTGGCTTCTATGTGTGAAATGGCTACCTAACAATAGATGGCAATTAACTTCTCCTTATCAACTTTCAAAAGGAGGAAACCATCTTGAACAGAATAAAGCACGGGCTTATTGCTTCTGCAAATAATTATGACATGGGAAACTTAAAGACTTATCTGCTTCTAAGCAGTAAGATGATCTTCTATAGTAATTCTGCCTCGAATTTGATTTATGAAGCATTTATCTAAAAAATCTCTTAATTACAATGCTATGAGATCTCAATTAAAAACTGCCTCCATTATCAATGGAAAATGGTTCAGACAAGCTGATTTTACGAATTAAGATTTACGTCCTCCATCTATTCTTCAATCAAATGATATAAATACTCACTAAGGAAACATCATATTTATATATATATAGCAATCTCCATAATTTATCATGCCATTCAACAGAGAGTTTTCGGACTCTAGTAAAGTGTGTGTTAGGGCATCTATCAGGGTGAAAAGCTGTAACGGTGAGAAACGCGTGCACAGAGAGAGAGAGAGAGAGAGAGAGCACTATAGCATTAGCTACAGAAAGTGAGAAACTGGCATATACATACATCAATCATTTTGCTAGGTGCCCTCAGTGCAATTTGAGTTGACTCGATATTTTTGAAAGTAATAAAACCATAACCGCGCGATTTCCCTGTGTTTTTGTCATAAATGACAGCACCTTCTTCTATTTCTCCATGAGATTGAAAGGCCTGTAACAAAAAAAATGTCCTTAATTGCTTCAAGATAAAAAAATCCATGCATAGGACCTCTCCTGAAACTTCAATAATGAGGAGAAAACATCTAGAAGCAAAGCACATTTAAGGAATAAATATCTCTCCCTCGCAATTGTGACGGCTCGCGATGGGGAATTCGAACACAGTGGCACACGGAGACAATCGGCAAGCGGCAAGCAATGCACTCACAGCACACAAGGTTTCTGAAGTGGTATTCCAGGCCAAGCCACGGACAAAAAGCTTTCGGTGGACTGGATCTGCACTCGCGATACTTTTTATTTCTTCTGCAATCGAAGGGTATTGGGATCCTCTTTATTCGTCAACATGCAAACAAACACACATGCACAGGGTCAATCACACGGCATACAGTTCACTAGCACAAACAGTACATTCTCAGGTAAAAGCATGTATGGAAACAAGACTGCCCTTGCACATAGGCAAACATACATGGAAAGAGCAAAGCTACCGGCCAAAACATCCCTCATTTGCTATAATCCACGAAACTTTATACAAAAGCTTGAATCAAGAAGGGTCTGATCCCAATAAAACTAAAGCAACATTGTTGAAAATGAGGAGTGCCACAACAGTATTTTCCAGATAATACTTCTATTAGTTTAAATAACGAATTCAGCCAAATCAGAACCAGACTCATCCGGACTCAGGAGTCCGAAGGAACCATGTTACCATCAAAAGGACAGCAATAAACATTGATATGTTACGACAAATGAACAAAAAAATATAGGCAGACCCTCTAAGGAGCGAAATGCGAATATAGCTATAACCTATGGATAAAAGTGGAGACAGAGCCTCCTGGTTCGGCCATAACTAAATTAGCCACAAAGATTTGAGAAGACTAGCAGCTGCAGGTGGTTCTTGACATTACTGGCACATAATGAAAAACCGAAAGAGAAGACTTTCTTGCCCCTCATAGAAATTTTCGGCGGTCTGCCAACGTACTCAGGCACTCAGCTCCTAAACTCGCGTTCCATCAAATCCATTTAAATCAGCTATGGTGAATAAACTAGACAAAAAAATCAAAACTACGGCAAAACTTACAAGGTTCCGAAACAGATTACGCAGGATGAATTCAACAATACTGACGAACGAAAATCCCAAAAAACGTCGAACACCCTTTTGAGAATACCAGGTAAACTTCGCATAGACAAACGCCCCCCCCAACAAAAACCCCACTTCCACTCACCTCGCCGATCAGATTAATCACGCTCAAGGCTCGTTCTTTTACTTTCCCAGACCGCTCGAGATTCGTCAACTGAAATTCATCAAAGATGCCCACCGAACCCAGATCACCCCGTCATCTAACGGTGCTAGTTCACGCCGATTGCGAAATCCAGATGCTAAGAAGAAAAGACAACAAAAAGGAGCGAGGCAAGGGAGACGCACAGCTTAGCGAGGAGCTCGACGAGGTGGGGCTTCGCGAGGGGCTCGAGGAGCGCGCGGAGGTTCTCTTCGGAGTCAGGAGAACCGCCGTTTCCGGCGGTCTCGTCGAGCTTTCTCTTCTTCAGATCTTCCATGCTTCGCTCCGCCGGATCCGTCCTCCTCCTTCTTCTTCTTCTTCTTCTTCTTCAAAGCGTCGCGGCTTCTGCTTCCTCTGGCTCTACACCGGCTTCGCAGATTCTAGGGTTTGTGGCTTTATTGATGGGACTGCTTGCTGGGGTTCCACGTCACCTGTCTGATTTATTATCCTTGAAAATTTTTTTGGTTTTTTTATCTTCCTCATGTTTTTTTTCTCAATCATATCCTTGTTTATATATAATTACACAAACACGTGTTCTTCCTTCACATATGGGTCTACATGAGAATATCTCTATTCTTAAGAATTTCTGTTCTTTTGTTTCCCGGAACAAAAAAAAAAAAAAAAAAAAATGTAAAACTCATTTGGAACGCAAAGTTGATTTCTATTCCCTAATGAAAAGTTATTAGGGAATAGAAATGAGAAATAAAAAAAAAAAATTGATTTTTCTCCTGGAAACAATTTCTAGAAATAAGCAAATTTTCTATTTTCTTTTTGTTTTATTTCTCTTTTGCCGTGGCCACCTCCAATCGTCTAAAGCCACAGCCGACCGCCGCCCCGTCGCCGTCGGTTCGCCGCCGCCGACCATGAGCAAGAAAAAAAAAAACAAATAAATACAAATAAAAAACAAACGCAAGAAAATAAAAAAAATACAAATAATACAAATAAAACAAATAAAATACAAAAATAAAATACAAATAAATAAACAAATAAATATAAAAAACAAATAAAATACAAAAAATACAAAAAAACAAATAAAAAACAAAAATAAATACAAATAAATAAAAAGAATTAAAAAATAAATACAAAAAAGAATAAAAAACAAATAAATACAAAAAGAATCGTTGCGTTACCAAACGCATTTCTATTCTTTTTCTATTCCAAGAGTAGAAATTTTGTGCAGTTATCAAACGGGTTCTTTTACTCAGAAATTGTTTCCCGGAATAAAAATAGAAATAAACTATTTTTGGAAAAAAAAAAAAAAAACTCTTCCATTGCCAAGAAATTTTACCATGCGCACTCATATTGACCAGAGATTTTTCTTTGTTGGATTTTCTAACGGGGCGGATTAATTTTTTTACTCAATTGAAAAATTAGTCAAATTGATCTTCACTTATGATTTCAACTATCTTTTTGACTCCGAATTGAGGATGGTATGCAATAATTAGCTCGTATGTAGAGGCAGAGATCCTCGATATGAGACAAGCGCGCAACTTTTACAAGACACAAATTTCTAAGAAAGATGCAAGCTCTGTGGTATAAGACTTGACTCAAGACTTGACTTAAAATCAAACACGAACCGACAAGTGTTCCTTTATTTTCAACAAAGAACTATTAATAACCACATTCACACCGTTTCATAGTAATGCGAAATGATGCAAATAATCGATGCAAATATAACAAGAAAGAACAAGTTACCAGCCCCATTTGCAGGTATGAACACTGAAATTGTATCTTTTCTATCAAAAGTAGGACATGTTCATACGCCTTGCATGAAATCGACATTATCAAAATCGCCAAGTTTTGAGGAGAAAGATGAAAGTTTAGTGGAATGTCCCATGATATTAAATGAACAAAATATTTTTATCGTCTTTGTCGGTACACACTGCCCAAGTGTCTTAGTAATGTCGCACATAATCTCACACCTTAATCGGATGTTGTTTTGAGTGTGAATAGATTGGATCAAAAATGAAAAAATTGGAAATGCCGATATTATGATGGGTGAGGGTCCGTGGTTGTCCTCCTTTAAGGACTTCTCTCACCTTTGTACATCAAAAGGACCGTGGCCTAAATATTTAGAAACCTCATCATGCCTTTGTCCCTATCATGTTCCTAAAACACACTTACTTCACAGGACTATTCGAGACGGGAGTCTCATTTTTACGGTGCGTTTAGTAAATTTTTTTTTTCTTTATAATAGAAATAAAAAAAAATACGTTTGAGTATGTTTTATTCGTGGAAACAAATTTGTTCCTGGAAATATATTTGGAACAAAATCAAGAAATAGAAAAAAAATTATTTCTTTGTTCCTAAGAACAACTCAAAAATCAAACCCAAGCCATTTTTTTTCTTTTTTTTTTTTTTTTTCCCTTCCTCCTCTTCCCCTAGCCAATCGCCTACCCTTGGCAAGCCAAGCCTTGTCGGCCCGAGCCTCACCCAACCACCACGAGGTCGACCTTATCAGGCCAGGTGATGCCAACCTCACGGTGGTTGGGCGAGGTCAAGTCTTTCCCGGTCAAGGCAAGGTCAAGTCTTTCCCAGCCAAGGCGAGGCCAAGCCTAGCCCAACCACCATGAGGTTTGCCTCATTGGCTCTCGTGTGGCCGATGACCGGCTAAAAGAAGAAAAAGAAGAAAAAAAGGAAATAAGAAAAGAAAATTTGAGAGTCATATCAAATGCTTTTCTATTTTAGGAATATAAATTTTGTGCAATTATCAAACGTATTCTTCTATTCAGAAACTTGTCTAGGAAACCGAAATAGAAAAAATTATTTCAAAATATAATTTTTTTCTCAAAATAAGAATGTTATCATATGCGCCCCTAGTGTCGTAGAGCCGTCCCAGGAACATCAAAAGGATTGTTCCCCACTCCCGTCTCTACCCGATAGATACGATGGATGTTTATAGCTCAGCGAGCGCACCCACGTCGCTCATGCCCTTTCATTTAGCAGTGATAGAGGAGAGATGCATATCAATCTTAACTGGCATTTTTTTTTGTCATAACGATTCGCTTGATGATGACATCTTATAATTCCTCCATTAAGTTGTTTCATTGTAACTTCAATCACGCCTCAAAAAAAACGAAGAAAAAAAGTAAGGAACTCCCTCAAGTCATCGAACTATCGATTGTTTCAGTGGACAAAAGTCAATCTCCATGATGAACTTCTGCAGTACTTGATTAGAACTCATGGGGGTGGGGGTGGGGGTGGGGGCGGCGAGTGACTAACGCTCACGCCAATAAAATCAAGTACGAATTGCTTTCTTTTTGGACCTTTAAGTCACATTCATGTTATCAAACTTGTTGTTCCAAAGCAAAACATACATGATGAGTAAACATGAAGTGCCAAACATATTAAAACTAATACACGATTTTCATAACGAGTCACACATATGTTTTAGTTAACATGGATATATGAAAAATTACATAGCACATCGACTTTATTCCATATATTTCCATTTGACCTCACAGCTGCATTCGGTCACCTGTTTACTCGCATAATAATGCAGAATTCTGAAACTTAATGGCGATATTTCCATGGCAAGCATCGCAGTTTAGAGCACGACCCCTCCGCCCACTCGCTCCTGCATTCACCTCCCTTGCCGTCGCAGCACTTGCACTGGACTCCAAGAGTAGCATACATGTTCGAGTCTCCTGCAAAATTTACAACAAGATCACTGATTCTATCATTATAAAAGAAAAGGGCAAAAAACTAAAAATTGCGGTTTACATGCTGTACATATCAGTTTGTTTTAAGCTCTAGAGTTTAGCGAGAAATTAAGGATGCTGCATATTCTTTGTTAAAGACGTTGGGGATATATCTTCATACGGAGTTGATGATGGACAAAATATGGAGCCGCTGCAACTTCTCTTGGGCTCGTACACATTGCAACGATCATCATCACGAGGAGGCCAAAGTGCTTGAGACCACTCATTGCCAAGTGAATGAACGAGAGCTCTTTCGAAGGGTTTGTATCGCTTAGAAGGGAATGAAATCCTTGAAATCAAGCTCCTATTTAAAGAGTTCTAGCTTGCCAAAAGATGATTTAACAAAAAAAAAAAAAAAAGGAAAGAAAGAGTGATCTAGATCTTCTAGATAGCAGCAAGATGTCCTTTTGGAAAGAGGGGAAAAAACTACTAATTCAAAGTTAATGAAAAGGTTTGGAAGTTTCCCAGACTTTCCACGCCGTGCGAGAGAGGCTATAGGGGAGGAATTATTATATGAGTTTAGCACATGTACTAAGTTGAATTCGGACGTTTGAAAATAGTGGATCGCCTGTGGGTTTATATTGCCGCGCATTGTTATCTTAATTTCTACGTTGTTTAATTGATTTTCAACCACACGTTTTTCTCTTTCTCTGACGTGACAGGTCTTGATTTATTATGTAGCAGATGTCCAGTTTTGACCAGAAAAAATTTTCCCCTTTAATGTTGGGAAGTCATTCTTTAATTCCCATGCTGTCACACTAAGACTCAAAATGCCACTAAGCTTTTTGATTAGATGATGTACTCTTAAGGGACTAAAGAACATTCGTACTCGATTGACCTCTCTAGTTTCCGAAACTATAACTTTTTTAGACACTGATGATGCTTCTAGAGTCCCCATGGGAATTGTTCCCGGAGAGTTGATAGCTATTAAATTACAAAGAGGTACATTCTAATGTTTATATGTTACGACTATCTATATGAAATTTAGAACAAAATATAGATCATTACAATTATGTTACAATCAAAGAATGGTTTTTAGAGGGACCACGCTGGAAGACCCTTGGGGAGAAAGAGCAAGAATTGAATATCATATGTGAATGTACAGTGTGAAGCGAAGATTTATATCACGATTCTCTTGTTACATTTTTGAAAAGATGGATTTTTCTTCCGGGCTGGTCCATTTCTAAGGGAGTTGATAAGTATAAAAAAATTATTATGTGGCTTGTTTGTTTAGAGTTGAATAAAAAGTACTTTTTTCACTTTTCTGCCACCAACTTTTTGAGAAACTGGTGTAAGTGGTAAAATCCGCGATTGAGCTGTGGAAGAAAAATCATATAATATATATCCGATTCAGAGTCTTCCTTGTATATGGGGGTATCTTAAACGTGGGGTGGAATTATTGAAGTTAGATGGATCCAGATACGAAACAAATGTAGGTGCATGTTCTTTTTCCCTTTCGAATTTGATCTTTTTCATGTTTGAGAGAGAGGTTAGTATTTTCTATACTTCAGTATGGTTAAAACGCAAACCCTATTTGCATAAATAACACATTCATGAACATATAAATCATGAAAAACCTTTTAAATTAAGGGAGGAAATTCATAAAAATTGTACTCGAATACTCTTGGGTCACTTTAATGTGAAAGATTGTGCTGTCACTCTTAATGTATGTCAAGATCTGTTAACTGTTGTCCCCATCAAAATTGAGTAGAAAATTAGGCAACAACAACAACTACCTTAATTTGCCGAAGAATCATGGTAGAGATCAAGATTCTATAAAGAAAAGCAGGAGAGAACAAAAGAAAATCAATAACCTAAAGTCTGACATCCCGAGTCCACGTTAGTGAATCATGGGATGATTAAAAAACACGTGGAGAAAGAGAGATTAAAGATTGATTTCAAAAGGGGATTGAAAAAAATAAGAACACACGTGATAATCATTATTTTACTTTGTTATTTTATTTTTTGTTGTTGTCAAGAATAGATTTAGAGTAGAAATACATTTAATATTGTAATTTCATTTTTCTATTTTTGAAATAAATTTTTACTCTAGAAATAAGTTTGGAATAAAAATGAGAGGTATAAACTTTTTTTTTTCTATTTTATGAAACAAAAGTGAGAAATAAAAACTCTTTTCGTTGTTCACTCTCACAACTAGCCGGTTGTCCATCCGTCACTGTTCGCTACCTCCCGCCCATCGCCAGGCATCGTCCGCCGACCATTGTCGATCACGCGCCACCACCCGTCGTCCACCATTGCTGTTCGGGAGAAAGAAATTTTATGTTGTTATCAAACAAATTTCTATCTTAGAAATAGATATTTTATGTGGTTACTGAACGCGTATTTTTACTCAAAAACTCATCCGGAAAATAGAAATAGAAATAGAAATATTTATGTATGGCTATAAATTGATTTCTGAAATAAAATAATTATTATTCACACCCTAAAGAATGGCGGTTTCCGACGAGCTTTTAAGCATCAAGAAATTTCCTATCAAGCGTCCAGAACATTAGAAAGAAATGTCAATGAATAACTTTTCTTCGCTCTTGACTTCTCCTCCTCCTCCATGTTTTCACATTTCTAACAATCTATGTACGTGGTAAATCTTCACATAAAAAGAAATCATTTTCATTAGGTTACTATAACTAGTTAAAAGTCTTGATAAAAAAAATGTGTTGGGTTATTTGAATTTAGTAACTGAATTTAAATCATTGAAAATATTAATCACATGTGGGTTACACATGAATCTTATCAAATCTGTTGATTCAGATTAAGTTTAGTATATGTAATAGGTCCATAGAAGACTTGCTCGGCGACGAGAGGCATAGCAACAGTTTAATGGTTGTCTTTTTAGTTTCTACGTTATTTACTTGATTTTGACACACTTGCTTCTCTCTGTCTTTGAGGTTATTAGTCTTGATCTGTCGTGTGGTACAAGTCCGGTTTTGACCAGAGAAATTCCCAACTTCCAAGTTAGAAAGTCATTCTTTGTAATTCTTTAATCCACATGCTGTCCCCCAAGACCCAAAATTTCAGCAAGCTTCCAGATTCTTTTTCCTTTCGAGACGATAAAATCGTCTCTTTAAATGAACAAAAATGTTACTCCTTCTAGAACGAGAGAACCTTCATACACAATCAACCTCCAGTGCATTCCGGTTTCCGGAGACTAGAAATTTTACACACGGATGATGGTTCGGGAGTTTTTTTAGGAATTGTTCCTCTAGAGTCAATAGCCATTGTTATATAAAGAGATGTATAGTAGTGTTTGTATGTTACAGCTATTTGCATTGAGGCTGTGTTTGTTTCGTGAAAATGAATGATTTTGAAAAACATTATCCTAAAAATGATCGTTTATATCCCTTACCAAAAAGAATGAACTAAATATATTGGCCGTCTACAATAATCTTTGGACACATAATGTTATCAAATATGAAAATAATTTATATTGACTAATTAAGCGACAAAGCGATCATGTTTATGAAAATATTTTTCGAATTATTCATAGAATAGCCTTTGTGAATGTACAATTACGTTACAGTCGTAGAATGGTTTTTAGAGGGAACATCTAGAAGGTCCTTGGGGAAAAAGAGCAAAAATTGAATAGCATATGTGAATGTACAATGCAAAGTGAAGAATTATCTCACGAATTTTATTGTTACATCTTTGAAAAAATGGATATTTCTTCCATCTCGTAAATTTTTTTTAAAGGAATTGGTAGGTTTAAAAAATGTATTGAGGCTTGTTTGTTTACTCGAGTAAAAAACAATTTCTTTACTTTCTCGCCAACCCTTTAAAAGTTATATTGAATAATTTTCGGCCAAAAAAAAATGATTTTTTTTAGAGAGACATCAATGCTTCCCCCGCTTCAGAATATTTAACCCCTGTTAAAAGGCAAATCCCATCCGCAGAAGTGAAACATTCATGAACAGATAAATCACAAAAAACCTTTTAAGTTAAGCGACAAAATTCATAGAAATTATACTCGAATACATTGGGGTCATTTTCATGTGGAAGAATTTGTAATCACTCTAAGTGTACGTTGAGATCTCTTGACCAGTGTCGCCATCGAAACTACAAAAATTAGCCAACAACAACCACCACCTTAATTGGCAGAAAAATCATGGTAGAAGTCAAGACTCTATAAAGAAAAGCAGGAGGGAACAAATCAATAACCTAAAGTCTGAACTCCCAAGTCCACGTTAGGCGAATCAAGGGATGATAAAAGATCATCTAGAGAAAGAGAAATTAAAGTATGGTTTGAAAAGGGAGAGAGGAATATAAACAATGGCCTGTTTCCATGCAATGTCAAGCTTTTAAGCATCAAGAAATTTCCTGTCAATTGTCCAGAACATGGGAAGAAGAAGGCCGATGTGTGGAAAAGAAACGCTAAGTGACGAACTTTTCTTCGCTCTTCGTTTCTTCTCCTCCATGTTTTTAATTTTTTAACGAGTGTATGTGGTTAAAAAAATATGGGTTGAATTAAAAACTAGCTTTTCTTGGTGAGAGAGTGTATAGATTTATAAATTAGATTATACAAACAACAACCCCTCGAAGAGCTCGTCCTTAAAAGCTGATTATTTACTTCATAAACTCAAAAGATTTAAAAATGCATGCACACACCATTACGTTTTATCGATTTGGGACAACATATACATGATTAATATTAAAAAAAAAAAAAAAAATCATGTCGAATGAAATCTAGCTTTTTCAAGAGAGAGCCCAAGGATTTTGTATTGTACAAGATCCACGTGCACTCTCCCCTTAGTATTTATTTTAAATTAAATTATACACACAAAAATCTCTAGAAGAGCTTATCCTTGAAAACTAATTATTTAGTTGGTAGACTTAAAAGATTTATAAACATACATATCTCATTACATATCACCAACATGGTACAACTTAACATGATCTTTTAACATATTTTTCAGAGCATTTGAGTGACACGTCAAAATCTTCTTGGGTCTGCATTGGTAGATGCAATGACATGAGTTAAGTAAAGACAATAATTTCCTGAAACCCTAAAATGTTTCGCCTTTTCAAAAATTAAAATCTCCTAGTCCATCAAGAAACACTAATGGAGAAATTTTGTTCGCTCTTGATTTCTCCTCCCTCATTCACTAAATGAGGAAAAGGCAAAAGAAAATTGTTGTTTGCATGCTGTATATATTGATTTGTTTTGAACTCTATAGTTTAATGTGAAATTAACGATGCTGCATATTGCTCGTTAAAGACGTTGGAAATGTCTTCATACGTAGTTGATGACGGTAAAAATTTGGAGCGGCTCCCACTTCTCCTGGACTTGTACACATTACAACGATCATCATCACAAGGAGGCCAAAATGCTTGAGATCACCCATTGCCGAGTGAATGAAAGAAGGACAGATCTCTTTCGAAATGATCATATTACTAAGAAGGGAATGAAACCCTTGAAATTAAGCCCCTATTTAAAGAGTTCTAGCTTGCCAAAAAGATAATTTTATCCCCCCCAAAAAAAAAAAAAAAAAAGACAAAAAAAAAAATAGTTCTAGATCTTCTAGATGGGAGCTCGGCGTCCTTATCAAAAGGGAAGACAAAGCTACTAATTCATTTGGAAGTTCTCAGATTTCCCATGCCGTGGAGGAGGCTATGGGGGAGAAATTCTACGAAGTTAGTATACATTAACGACTGAATTTAGACCTTTAAAAATGAAAGGTCTCACATCAATTTTATCGGATCTAATGGTGCAAATTAAGGTTGGTAAATATGCAATGAATTCATGAAAGCCTTATTCTACACGACACGGCACACGGCAACGGTTATACATTGTCATGCATGATTATCTTCTTAGTTTCTACATTGTTTACTTGATTCTGACACATGTTTTTCTAGGAGTGAGCATCGGTCTAGGGTTCCCTTGATGGGCCCAACCCTGCCGATGCTGGTCTAGTTTCCAAAGGGATTTGGTCAATCCTTGGTCCTAAAAGTTTAAAGTTGATCTAACTTGAATCAACCATGACTATATATATTTATATTATAATATATTATATATTGTGTATAATATTCTTATATCTGTTATAAAGAGCAAATCCCAACTTAAACGGCACTAAATGGTGTCAAACTGCGTCCTTGTCCTCCAATTTCTTATTCTTGTTTCTTTTTTATCGTCTTCTTTCTTCTTTATCCTCTTCAATTTTTACTTGAAAGAACAACTTTTCATTCATGAGCAATCTCGCCCTACTCGCCACGCAATGCTCACCTCGCTTGGTGCTCAGTGCTCGGCATTCGACCAAAAATATTTTCACCTGTGGTGTAGCATAGTTCCGATTTTGACCAAAAATATTTTCACCTCTCATGGTAGAAAGTCATTCTTCCTAATTTGTTGTTTCACATGCTGTCACCCAAGATTCAAATGTCACTAAGCTTCTACACGGTTTTTCTTTTCGAAATGATGAAACCGTGCCGCTTCAAATGAACGAAAATGTCAAGCTCTCAATACTTTCCGGTTTCTGAAGACCAGAATTTTTTTTGCACCCACGATGATGCTGCTAGAGTACCCTCAGGAATTCTTCCTGGAGAGTTGATAGCCATTATATTACGAAGAGATACATTTCATATGTGTCAGAAAATTCTAGTGTCTGTATGTTACGCATTTTTGTTCTTCCATCTTGCAAGTAAGGCATATCTTGTTTAGGTAAAATTTTGGAAATGATACATTTATTTCCATGTCTTTAAAATTATGACAAAATGTAATTTGTCACGTTCACCTTATTATGAGAATGATTCTGTAGGGACTATCTTGGAAAGCCCTTGGAGAAAAGAGAATGTCATATGCGAATGTACAATGTAGAGTGATAAAGTCTATCACGATTTTATTTTTACATTGTTCGGAAGAAAACGGTGCTAGTAAATTTTTGAAATTGGTAAGTATAAAAAAAATAATATTGGGCTTGTTTGTTTACAATTAAGTTCATGTAAAAAGTACTTTTATGCTTTCTCGCCAACACTTTAAAATATTGTTGAAGTTTCAAGAAAGTATCAAAAGAGTATATGTGAATTTATATGTCAACATTTGTATATTGTGAAATTTCAAGTGTTTATGATCTAAAAATGTCAAAGTGCATGCGTTACAAGATTTAGATTAAGCAAAACACATATAGTAAAAGTCTAGTCTAACACCCTCGGTCACCTAATTTCATAATATCTTATTAGTAATTTACAGACCCTACTATGAGAATGCTAACTATTTTTTTACAGTATGCAAATCACTAACTTTTCTTATTTTTTACCAACTTTCATTTACGTTTCATAATTACGCCTTGAATCAACATATGCAACCCTAACTTTAATTCATATGATTCATCAATTTTTCTCTGCTTAAGTTACAATAGCTTCTGGGCAATCAACTCTCATTTAATTTTTATGCAAATAAATTTTTAATACTTTTCAAAAAAAAAAATTTCTCATTTCATGTTAGAAAGTCATTCTTTATACTTCTTTTTATTCACATGCTATCACCCAAGATTGAATATTCTTGCTACATATTATTAAACCAAGAAGATTAATCCTACATGTGTCCACTTAAGATAATCTAAGTATAATATTTTTCAGTTTGGTATAGACATCAATGCTTCCCACATTTCGAATGGTTAACCATCTTTAAAAGGCAAACCTAAATCACGAAAGATCTTTTAAATTGAGGGACTTAATTCATAGAATTTGTACATTGAATATTGCCGGACCACTTTTATGTGGAAAATTGTGCAATCACTCTAAAATTCCATTTTTATTTTAGCATACAAATATTTTATAATGCAAGTCGAGTTCTCTTAACTGGTGTGGCCATCAAAATTGAGTAGAAAATTAGGAAACAATAACCACCGCCTGAATTGCAGAAAAATCTTGGTCGAAATCAAGATTTTACAGAAAAAAGCAGGAGAGGACAAGGAAAATCAATAACCTAGAGTTTAAATTAAGAAGGTTATTAAAAAGATTCTAAAGATCGACCTTTGTGCATGCTAATAAGAAGGACGATTAAAGAAACATAAAAAAGAAAAAAAATGTACAAATAGAGAAGAAAGAATGATTTTAAATGGGGAGCGAAGAAAATAAAGAATGACATTTTTCCATAAGATGACGACCTTGAAAGCATCAAGAAATTTCCTGTCAAGTGCAAGGACATGGAAAGAACAAAATGAGTGGAGCAGAAGCATGAAGAACTTTTCTTGGCCCTTGATTTCTAATCCTTCCAGTGTTTACATTTCTATTCAATTTTTAAAGTCTCAGTGAAAGAATATACCTCGAGTTAAAAACTAGCTTTGTTTGAGAGAGAACTTAAAGAGTTTATAAATTAAATTGTACAAAAATAATCTCTCGGAGAGCTCATGGTTGAAAGTAAAAACTAGCTTTCGAGACTTAAAAAGACATATAAACTTAGACACACCATCATCGGGTACTATCGGATATGGAATAATTTATATAGAATCTTTAAATATCACTTTGTAAAGGCGCTTTAGAGAGCAAATATCGATTTTTAGGAACATGGAAAGAAGACAATATGCAGAGGAGAAAGACTGGTGAAGAACTATGCTTCGCTCTTGATTTCACCTTCTCCATGTTTCCATATTTCCATTCACTTTATGTATATGGAAAAATTTAATCCATTCACATGAAGAAAAGAGTTTTCTTTCATTTGTGATCCACCAAGAAACGCTATCGAAGAAGATTTCTTCGCTCTTTATTCGTGCTTCCTCATTTTTTTTTTAATTTCTATTTGATATATGTAGGTAATAATTTCATTCAAACAAAAGAAATCTCTTCTATTATATTATCATGATTAGTTAAAAGTCTTGATAGAAAAAATATATGTCGAAGTAAAAACAAGCTTTCTTGGAGAGAGAGCCTAAATTAGATTGTACACACAATAATCTTTAGGAGAACTCATCTTTGAAAGCTAGTAATATTGTTGATAGATTTTAAAGGTTTATAAACTAGCACACACCATCACATATCACTGATGTGGGACAACTTATATATAATCTTTTAACATCACTTTTTTAAGGCACTCTAGTGAGGAGATATCGACCCTACGACATCAAAATCTTCTCGAGTCTGAAGCATTGGTGCGTGTCAATGGCATCAATTAAGTAACCATGGTTAGTTCTCAAAATCCTAAGTTGTCTTTAACTTATCAAAAATGAAAATCTCCTAGTTCACCAACAAACACTAAAGAAGCACTTTTCTTCGCTCTTCATTTGTCCTCCCCCATGTTTGTTAATTTGTTTTCAATTTATGTAGGGGAAAACTTTAATTCATTCACATAAAACAAAAATATTTCATTATGTTATTATAACTACGATAAAGTCTTGGTAGAAAATATACTAATGGGCTCAACTCAGCCCAAAACCTTATAAAATTTCAGCCTTAACCACTCAGCCCACTTTCCCTTGTTCTTCACCAGATGTGCATGTGAGAGTAAGAGGGAAAAGAAGCAACTGCCGACAAAAACAAGAAAAAAGAGGAAAGGATAAAAGAGAGAAAAATTTTGCGTACATGCTCTGAACGTCCTGACAAGCCGAATCAATTCTATTTCGCAATGCCCGATAAGAATTTAAGCTATTTAATTATCTAATCAAAGTAATATATGAAACTAGTCTCTAAATTCGGAGTTATGTGAACTTTGAATTGTAAGGTTTGATTTAAAAGTTGTGAAGAGGTGGTGTTTTTAGAAATTGATAGCTTAGAGCGTCATGGAGCTGTGAGGTTCAACGACTTCCGAAATATGGTTTGAACAAAACAGATTTTTGAAGTTTCGCATGTGACTTACATGTAATTAACAATATGCGTAAGAGATAAAAATGAATGTTCATCATAAATGAGTTTTTTCTTTAACGCATAGGAGTCGATTGGACAATGAAGAAGTATAGTTTAGTCGAGTTATTTATTAGAGAATTATTTTACTTGAATTTTGATATCAATTTTCAATTAATTGATAATAATATGAGTTAGTCTATTCGAGTAACTTTTGTAAGTTCGTTTATAGCTTTTCCAAGTGAATCTTAATTAGAGGCAAGATTGATGGATCTTGGTTGAGGCAAGATCATGTCAAGAGAAACAAGAAACGAGTCAAATCAAGGATCAAGAATCAAAAGAGATGCTTCTCATCTTCTTTTTCTTTGCTTTCTTTAAAGAAGGTCTGGAGGTACTGATCATGCCGTAAAGAGGGGAAATTCTTGGCTAAACCCTAAACGCTAAAATGATTTTGACTTATCAATTATCAAAATCTCCAAGTCCACCGAGAAACACTAGTGATCGCTCTTCATTTGTGCTGCCTCATTTTTTTTAATTTCTATTTGATATATCTAGGTAGCAAAATAATTTCATTCAAATAAAAAAGAAATCTCTTCTATTATATTATCTTGACTAGTTAAGTCTTGGTAGAAAAAATATGTATCAAAGTAAAAACTAACTTTCTTGGAGAGAGAGCCTAAGGATTTTGTTACGCACAATGCCACTTTCCCCCCAATAAATTATATTGTACGCACAATAATCCTTAGGAGAGCCCATCCTTGAAAGCCAGTTATATTGTTGATAGACTTGAAGGTTTATAAACTAATGCACACCATCACATAACACCAATGCGGGACAAATTATATATAATCTTTTAACATCACTTTTTGGAGGCACTCTAGTAAAGAGATATCGACCCTTCGACATCAAAATCTTCTCGAGTCTAAAGCATTGGTGCGTGTCAACGGCATGAGTCAAGTAACCATGGTTAGTTCCCAAGACCCCAAGTTGTCTTTAACTTATCAAGAATCAACATCTCCTAGTTCACCAACAAACACTGGTGAAGCACTTTTCTTCGCTCTTCATTTTTCCTCCCCGTGTTTTTTAAAAAATTTCAATTTATGTAGGGGAAAACTTTAATTTATGCACATAAAACGATAATTTTTCATTATGGGCTAATAGGCACAGCTCAGCCCAAAACCTTATAAAATTTCGGCCTCAATAACTTAGCCCACTTTCACTTATTCTTCACCGGATGTGCACGTGAGTAAAAGGGAAAAGAAGCAATTGGCCTCAAAAACAAGGAAAAATAGGGAAGGAGAAGAGAATGATTTTAAAAGGGGAGAGAGGAAAAAAAAGAGAATGACATTTTTTCCATAAAATAATGACCTTGAAAGCATCAAGAAATTTCCAGTCAAGTGCAAGCACGTGGAAAGAACAAAATGAGTAGAGGAGAAGCATGAAGAACTTTTCTTGGCCCTCGATTTCTCCTTCTTCGTGTGTACATATCTATTCAATTTTGAAAGTCGCAGTAGCTTTGTTCGAGAGAGAACTTAAGAGTTTATAAATTAAGTTATACAAACAATAATCTCTCGGACCCACCCATGGGCAGCGTAGATGGTGTGCGTGCTCTCCCTCATCGCCGAGGTTGAGGGTTCGAACCCTCTCGTTGCATTCCATGACTTAAGTGGGGGTCCCAGGGGTGGATTACTGGGCCAGCCTCCCGAGATTTTATATCTAAATAGTGGCTTGCGACGACGTCCAACGGTGCCACCGAGCGTCGGAGGGCGATGTAACCCCGTAAGGGAGTCTCCGGCAGTTCCTCGGTCACCAAAATAAAAACAATAATCTCTTGGAGAGCTCACGGTCAAGAGTTAATAACTAGCTTTCAAGACTTAAAAAGACATTTAAACCCACACACACCATCATTGGGTACTATCTAATATATGGAACAATTTATATAGAATCTTTAAATATCACTTTTTAAAGGCCCTTTAGAGAGTTATTTTATGGAAAGAAGATGATATACGGAAGAGAAAGACTGGTGAAGAACTATTCTTTTTTCTTGATTTCACCTCCTCCGTGTTTTTATATTTCTATTCTTTTTACGTATATGGAAAAATTTAATCCATTTACATGAAAAAAAGAGTTTTCTTTCATCTATGATCCACCAAGAAACGCTAGTGAAGAAGATTTCTTTGCTCTACATTTGTGCTTCCTTTTTCTTTTCTTTTTTTAATTTCTATTCAATATATGTAGGTGGCAAAATAATTTCATTCACATAAAAAGAAATCTCTTTTATTGTATTATCATGACTAGTTAAAAGTCTTGGTAGAAAAAATATATGTCGAAGTAAAAACTAGTTGTCGAAGTGAAAACTAGCTTTCTTAGAAAGAGACTAAGGATTTTGTGTTGTACAACGGCCACTTTCCCCCCAATAAATTGTATTGTACGCACAATAATTTCTAGGAGAGCTCATCCTTAAAAGTCGGTTATATTGTTGATAGACTTGAAAGGTTTATTAAACTAGCATGCACTATCACATATCATTGATGTGGGATAACTTATATATAATATCTTAACATCACTTTTTGGAGGCACTCTAGCAAGGAGATATCGACCATTCAATATCAAAATCTTCTTGACTGAAACATTGGTATGTGTCAAATGGCATGAGTCAAGTAACATGTTCAGTACCTTAAGCCCTAAGTTGTTTTAACTTATTAAGAATCAAAATCTCCTAGTTCACCAACAAACACTGGTGAAGCACTTTTCTTCCCTCTTCATTTGTCCTGCCCCATGTTTTTTTTTTTCAATTTATGTAGGGGAAAACTTTAATTTATGCACATAAAACGATAATTTTTCATTATGGGCTAATAGGCTCAGCTCAGCCCAAAACCTTATAAATTTTTGGCCTTAACAACTCAACCCACTTTCACTTATACTTCACAGGATGTGCACGTGAGTAAAAGGGAAAAGAAGCAACTGGCCTCAAAAACAAGGAAAAATAGGGAAGGAGAAGAGAGAGAAATTTTTGCGTACACATTTCTGACTTAGCAACGCCTGATAAGAATTCATGATATTTATTCATCTAATTAGAGTGATTTATGAAATTAGTCCCTAAATTCGGAGCTGTGTGAACTTTGAATTGCGAGGTTTAATTTAAGAGATGGAGTTTTGAGAACTTGATAGTTTAGAGCGTTGTGAAGCTGAGGTTTGACAAAAATCAATTCTGAAATATGGTTTGAACGAAATGGATTTTTGAAGTTTTGCGTGTGAGTTACATGTAATTGACAACATGCGTTACATACAAAGATGAATGTTCGTCATAAACGAGTTTTTCTTTAACACGTAGGAGTCAATTTGATGATGAATAAGTATAGTTTAGTCGATGAGAATATTATTTTACTTGGATTTTGATATCGATTTTCGATTTATTGATAGGAATATGAGTTAATCGATCCAAGTAACTTTTGTAAGTTGGTTTATAGCTTTTCCATGTGAATCTTATTAATGAATCTTGGTTGAAGGCAAGATCATTTCAAGAGAAACAACAAACGAGTCAAATCAAGGATCAAGAATCAAGAGAGATGCTTCTCATCTTCTTTTTCTTAGCTTTCTTTTAAAGAAGGTCTGGAGGTACTAATCATGCCGTGAAGAAGGGGAAATTCTTGGCTAAACCCTGACCCAACGCTTAGATGAATAGAAAGAGATGGTTCTTGACTAGTCTTACGGAACAACCCTGATTTTTCGAATGAATATTGGTTAAAGACAAGATTAGGTCAAGAACATCAAGAAAGGAGTAAAATCATAGAAGAATCAAGAGAGGTGCTTCTTTATCTTTTTCCTTGTATATATATATAACACGTGTTGGGAGTACCAACTATGGCGAAAGAAAGTACCACATTATCATGGTCAAAGGAATTTAACAGAAAACAATCATAAAATATGAAATTTAACCATAAATTAACAGTTCCATGAAGTATATATATACTTCAAGCGGGTGGTTGTAGTGGGGATGAAAAGTTAAGAGCAATTATTAATTTGGTAAAACAATTATAAATTAGTGAATTAAACTCTAGAACATTTTGAGAGTTTTTTTATGGGATAATAGACTTTGGAGAAGGTGGAATGGTGATGACTATTTATTAGAGACGAAACAACAATCAACTGCTTAAAAAGTTGCTTTCAATTCATCGTTATGACCTTGAGCTGGAATAGAATTTGCCACCATCCAAGAAGGTGATTGGCGATGTCGGATTAGATTAATCTCAATATATTCGAATAAAACACTTGACGAGAAAATCGTAGACTTGGGGTGAGATAGACCTAAATTGATTATAAAAAATTGTGAAGAAAACCTTTTAAGGAGAACAATTAGACAACGTCACCATTATCATTGAAGGCTTGAAGCTTGTTCTTCCTCATAGTCAACATCGACCCCAATGGGGTCACAATTCACGAACACGAAACAACAATCGCCACTAGTAGGTGCCCACCACGCAATGGTTGCCTGAGATCCCCCCACTCCTTTCCTTCTCGCCATCAATGTAGGGGTCATTGTCCTCAGATGACCATCGACGGTGGTTGCACACCCCAAGCGACATCGTTGTGACGCTTTAATCATCACAGGTTGCAACCGCCACCCAAGATGCCTGAACTTGTTCATTATTTTTGTCACCCTTCATGCCCTCTCGATTTTGTCGCGCTGCAGCACTGGACAATAGTGACTAGTGACTACCATACGGGTGGTCACCAGGAAGATGACCACCGTAGTGGTGATTGCCATTATAAATCGAGGCCTACCGAGGTGATGGCAATCCCTAGAATTAGGATCACTCTATTGAGTTTTTTTTTTCCAATGTAATTGTCGTTTTTTTTTTTCAATCATATCCTAAGTGCCCCCAGTTACTTTATGAGATTAAATATATTCACATCCGCAATCCAATAAATTTTTAATCCGGTCTTATCATCCTTTCTTAATCCGTATCCGGACAACCACAAATGAGAGTTCTAAAGTTATTGAGATCGTCACAAGCTCAAAAACAAGCAAATAGTTTAGTTTCGACTTACTACAACTTTAGCATCATGTACAATTTACAACTGAGTTCTCTAATATATGCTCGTAAGAGATTTTAAGATAGAACCTGCCATCTAATCTGCAGTACTTATTTTGTAGAAAATGTTTGAGCTTGAACTCGAATTCAACCTTTCCATCTTTGCCAAATCTAGGAAATTTACTTGTAGCATTGTATAGTGTCTTGTCCAGAACACCATCAATAGTGCCGATTATCTAATCAGAATGCTCAGAAGATAAGAATGCTTATTAACTTGAGAAATATTTAAGATCGTCACACATCACGTCATCAGCTGATATGATGTATGATGTCAATTAATTTTATTTCGTCATATCATGTAAGTCATCCATCTCAATTATCCTAATTTTCTCAATGCCCTAACACTAAACAAATAATCAACGTGATTTAATCACAAATTATGGTTGATAAAACCGGATGAGTGATTGTTGCCCGATTGTTGCACCAAAATTTCTTTCCCTTCTCAAGTTGTGCAGGTAAAAAATTCAGTGTACCGGGAAATGATGTCTACTCTCAGTTTATCTAGCCGCATCCTTCTTCTTTCATAAAAACTTTTCCAAGTTCCTCCGGCACTAAATCCTATTAAATCTAGCTAACTAGGCCAAACAATGTTATGGTGCAACTTTAATGAAAAAAATTCCAATATAAACATCTACTTAGGTATCTACATTGACTAAATTTTATCCTTGTTGTACTCCGATTTTATCAATTCATAACTAAATTTTTCCATACACACAAGTGGGCCTCTGCTTGCTTTACCTACATCATAGCTGACTATCGTGTAAGTTTAGTTTAGTTGAATCCGACGTTTGAGGGACTAGATTATGAAGCTTTATGAAAGTAAAAGAACATAGTAAAATAAATTCAAAGTGCATGTACTAGATTTGAAAATGCGTGAAGGTATAGAGACGATTAGTAGAATTTATCTCAATAATAACACCCTAGCTATTATTAGTAGTAGCATACCTCAATCCTACTTATCGATGGATACTTCAATTTAGTGTGTCTCCTAATTATCTGCAAATCCCATCTGTAGTAGCGAAACATTCATGAACAAATTAATCAGGAAAAACCTTTTAAATTAAGGGATGAAATTCATAGAAATTGTACTTGAATACTTTTGAATCATTTTCACGTGGAAGATTGCACAATCACTCTAAATTTATGCTGAGATCTCTTAACTGGTGTCACCATCTAAATTGACTACAAAAATTAGCCAACAACAACCACCACCACCTTAAATGCAGAATAACCATGGTAGAAGTCAAGACTCTATAAAGAAAAGCAGGAGAGGACAAAAACCAATGACCTAAAGTCTGAACTCCCAATTCCACGTTAGTAAATCAAGGGATGATAAAAGAACATGCGGAAATAGAGAGATTAAAGAATGGTTTGAAAAGGGAAGAGAGGAAAATAAACAATGGCCTATTTCCATGCAATGACAAGCTTTTAAGCATCAAGAAATTTCGAGTCAAGTGTCCAGAAAATGGGAAGAAGACGGCCAATACATGGAAAAGAAACGCTAGTGACTAACTTTTCGTCGCTCTTCATGTCTTCTCCTCCATGTTTTTTTTTTAACAATTTTTGTACGTGGTTTGAAAACTATGGGTTGAATAAAAAACTAGTTTTTCTTGAGGAGAAACCCTAAAATTAGATTATACAAACAATAATCCCTCGGAGAGCTCATCCTTAAAAGCTTATAATTTACTTGATAAACTTAAAAGATCTATAAATGCATGCACACCATTACATTTTATCGATATAGGACAACATATACATGATTAGTATTAAAAAAAAAAAATCATTTAGCTTTCTTAGAGAGAGAGAGAGAGAGCCTAAGGATTCTCTATTATATAAGATCCACGGACACTTTCCCCTTAGTATTTATTATAAATTAAATTAGACACAAAAAAAAAAAAAAAATCCCTTTGAGAGCTCATCCTTAAAAACTAGTTATTTAGTTGGTAGGCTTAAAAATTTTATAAAGGTACACATTCCATTACTTATCACCGGCGTGAAACAACTCATACGTGATCTTTTAACATCATTTTTTAAAAGCACGTGACACGTCAAGATCTTCTCAAGTCTGCATTGGTAAATGCAATGACATGAGTTAAGCAAATACGATCTTTTGGAAACTCTAAAATGTTTTGCCTTTTCAATAATTAAAATCTCCTACTCCACCAAGAAACACTAATGGAGAAATCTTGTTCGCTCTTGATTTCTCCTCATTCACTAAATGAGAAAAGGCAAAGGAAAATTGTTGTTTGCATGGTGTATATATTGATTTGTTTTGAACTCTAGAGTTTAATCAGAAACTAACGATACACTAATGGAGAAATCTTGTTCGCTCTTGATTTCTCCTCATTCACTAAATGAGAAAAGGCAAAAGAAAATTGTTGTTTGTATAATGTATATATTGATTTGTTTTGAACTCTAGAGTTTAATGAGAAATTAACGATGCTGCATATTGTTCCTTAAAGACGTTGAAAATGTGTCTTCATACGTAGTTGATGACGGTAAAAATTTGGAGCGGCGGAGAAATTCTATGAATTCAGTATATATTATCGACTAAATTTAGACCTTTAAAATGATAGGTTTCACATCAATTTCATCGGATGACGGTGCAAATTAAAGTTGGTAAATATGTAATGAATTCATGAAAGCCTTACCCTACACGACACGGTAGGCGGCAACAGTTATGCATTGTCACGCATGATTATCTTCTTAGTTTCACGTTGTTTACTTGATTTTGACACACATGTTTTTCTAGTTCATTGAGGTGACAGTTCTTGATCCATGGTGCAGCATAAGTCTGATTTTGACCAAAAATATTTTCACCTCTCATGGTAGAAAGTCATTCTTCATAATTTGTTTTTTCACGCGTTATCACCCAAGATTCAAATGTCATTCCAGGTTGTTTTTCTTTTTGAAATGATGAAACTGCGTCACTTCAAATGAACGAAAATGTCAAGCTCTCGATACTTTCTGGTTTCTGAAGACCATAATTTTTTTTGCACGTGGATGATGCTTCTGGCGTCCCTTCAAGTATTCTTCTTGGAGAGTTGATAGCCATTATATTACGAAGAGATACATTTAATGTGTATTAGGAAATTCTAGTGTTTGTATGTTACGCTTATTTGTGTTTCCATCTTGCAAATAAGGCATATTTCATATCGGTAAAATTTTGAAATTGATACATTTATTTCCATGCCTTTATAATTATGAAAAAATTTAGATCGTCACGTTTACATTATTATAAGAGAATGATTCTGTAGGGACTATTTTAGAAGGCCGTTGGGGAAAACAAGCATAAATTGAATGTCATATATGAATGTACAATGTAGAGTGACAAAGTTTATCGCAATTTTGTTGTTACATTTTCGAAAGGAAACGGTGCTGGTAAATTTTTCAAATTGGTCAAATCATAAAAAATATTGGGCTTGTTTGTTTACAATTAATTTTATGTAAAAAGTACTTTTATGCTTTCTCACCAGCACTTTAAAATATTGTCCAAGTTTCACGAAAGTATCAGAAGAGTTTATGTGAATTTTGTCGCGACCTCTTTTTTCGGCGCCCGATCGGGGCGGGCGTCTCGCGGAGGCTAATGGCTCGGCTAGGTTTATTAAGCCCGGACTCTCCCAAGTCCACCAATTCACGACTTTAATGGTCAAAGTTTTTAACTTGTAAGTTAATTTTTAAAACGGAGTCGGCACTAATCAATTTGGGGTGGGTTGATTAGAAACCCATGCGAAGTATTGGGAGAAATACTCGCTCCTGCGCAACCAGAGAAATTAGGATCGGGGACTTGATTACACTAGTTAATAACTAATGCCCTTTCGGTACCTAATCTTGTTTAAACCCTGAGGTTTTTTTGGATGTTTTAGGGATTTTCCACGCATTTTTGGGGAAAAAAAGCATTTTTGAACCTTCTTCCGATTTTTTGGAAGGGATTTTTTTTTTTTTGGATTTTTGGTATTTTTGGAAAAAAAAAAATACAAGTCTTTTGGCTTTTTCTGAATTTTTGGCATTTTTGGAAGATATGGAATTTTTTTTTTTTCGGAAAATAAAATATCTTTAAAATATTTTTGGAAAATAAAGTAATTTTTTATTTTTCAGGAAAATAAAATATTTTTAATATTTTCTGGTTATTTTGGAAATTAAAATATTTTTTAATATTTTTCGAAAATATATTATATTTTTTTATTTTGATTTTGATTTTCGATTTTTTTTTGGAAAATAAATTATTTATATAATTAAAATATTATTTAAAAAAAAGACTCGGATTTTTTTTGCCCTTTTTCTTTTCTCTTTTTTTAATTTTTTGAAACGGCGCCGCTTTGGGTGGGGGAACCGCGAAAACCCTACTCGGTTCCCCGGCCGGGTCCGACCCAATAACCGGGTCCCATTTTTTTTTTTTTTTTTTTTTTAAAGCTGCGTCGTTTTGGGAGGGGGAACCCTACCCGGTTCCCCGACCGGGCGGACGCGGCGGCGATGGCGGCGACGGTGGTGACAGCGGGGGGGGGGGGCGACGACAGCGGCGGCAGCTACCTGGCAACGGCGCGGCGACGGCGGCGACCCACGCGAACCCCCTTTCCCTTCGGCTTCTCTCTCTCTCTCTCTCTCTCTCCTCCGGCGAAGCTTGGATCCGTGGCCGCGCGTCCTCGGACCCCTCTGAAGTCTCTCAGTGGGGAACTCGAAGAGTGCAGCCTTAGATCGGCCTCCCTCCCTACCGATCCGTCCTCTCTTCTTCGTCGACGGAGGGCCTATTTATAGGCCGAGGGGCGGCCGGTCGACAGAGGTGGATCACCGGTTTCCACGGCCTTCGCCGGCCGAATCGGCGTCCCATCCGACGCCAGCTGCCCTCGACACGTCCCCATCCGATGGTAGTCGTCTCTGCTCCACGTGCGTCGTTGTCCGGCCACCCTTCCGGCGTCGCGCCCTCTGCGCGTGCGTTGCAGAGGCGCGAGGGAGAAGAAGACCCGGCTGGGCCGGGCTGATGAGGAGGATGGGCCGTAGAGGCCCACTGGAGGGAGCGGCTGCTGCTGCTGCTTTTTGTTTTCTTTTTCTTTTGCTTTTTGTTGTTTATTTATTATTTATTATTTATTATTCGAAAACTTAATTAATAAAATAAAATATAAATAAAATTAAGGCATCAACAGCTGCCCCTCTTTGAAGGTGAGCTCGTAGAGGTTGCATTCAAAGACAAACTGATGCCTAAATTTTATCCATGCATGTGCAGCAGATTATATTTTATTTGGGACCTATTGTCCTATGCAGAAAAAGCATTACATATACTAAGACAGCTAAGAAGATACTTGTAGTTACTTACCGGAAGTGAGTGAGATAGGGTGTGAACCCCGAGTTTGGCAAGTATCAAGGCGTCATCTTACCTGGTGATATGAGGAGGTTGCTTTTCCAGGACTCGAACCATTCTTCGGTTGCCTGTTAAAACAATCAACGATTCATCTAGGACCCGAACTTTTCTTCGGTCGCCTTGACGGGAAATTGCTCCTCCAGGACCCGAACCATTCTTGTCGCTGTTAGAGCAATTAGTGGTTTGTCTCGGACTGAATCGTTCTTCGGTCGCCGTGACGAGAAATTGCTTCTCCGGGACTCGAACCATTCTTCGGTCGCCTGTTAAAACAATCAATGATTTGTCTAGGACTCGAACCTTTCTTCGGTCGCCTTGACGGGAAATTGCTCCTCCAGGACCCGAACCATTCTTCGGTCGCCTGTTAGAGCAATTAGTGGTTTGTCTCGGACCCGAATCGTTCTTCGGTCGCCGTGACGAGAAATTGCTTCTCCAGGACTCGAACCATTCTTCGGTTGCCTGTTAAAATAATCAATGATTTGTCTAGGACTCGAACCTTTCTTCGGTCGCCTTGACGGGAAATTGCTCCTCCAGGACCCAAACCATTCTTCGGTCGCCTGTTAGAGCAATTAGTGGTTTGTCTCGGACCCGAATCGTTCTTCGGTCGCCGTGACGAGAAATTGCTTCTCCAGGACTCGAACCATTCTTCGGTCTTTGTTAAAACAATCAATGATTTGTCTAGGACTCGAACCTTTCCTCGGTCGCCTTGACGGAAATTGCTCCTCCAGGACCCGAACCATTCTTCGGTCGCTGTTAGAGCAATTAGTGGTTTGTCTCGGACCCGAATCGTTCTTCGGTCGCCGTGACGAGAAATTGCTTCTCCGGGACTCGAACCATTCTTCGGTCGCTGTTAAAACAATCAATGATTTGTTTAGGACTCGAACCTTTCTTCGGTCGCCTTGACGGGAAATTGCTCCTCCAGGACCCGAACCATTCTTCGGTCGCCTGTTAGAGCAATTAGTGGTTTGTCTTGGACCCGAATCGTTCTTCGATCGCCGTGACGAGAAATTGCTTCTCTAGGACTCGAACCATTCTTCGGTCGCCTGTTAAAACAATCAATGATTTGTCTAGGACTCAAACCTTTCTTCGGTCGCATTGACGGGAAATTGCTCCTCCAGGACCCGAACCATTCTTCGATCGCCTATTAGAGCAATTAGTGGTTTGTCTCGGACTCGAATCGTTCTTCGGTCGCCGTGACGAGAAATTGCTTCTCCAGGACTCGAACCATTCTTCGGTCGCCTTGACAGGAAATTGCTCCTCCAGGACCCGAACCATTCTTCGATCGCCCGTTAGAGCAATTAGTGGTTTGTCTCGGACCCGAATCGTTCTTCGGTCGCCGTGACGAGAAATTGCTTCTCCAGGACTCGAACCATTCTTCGGTTGCCTGTTAAAACAATCAATGATTTGTCTAGCACTCGAACCTTTCTTCGGTCGCCTTGACGGGAGATGCACCGACCTTTCTCAGGGCATCTCATTTGTGGGTGCCTGATTTGTATCGAGGACACCAGTTGGTACCCGACCTTTCTCGGGAGATGCGCCGACCTTTCTCAGGGCATCTGTTTTGTTGGGCGCCTGATCTTTGTCAAGGACACCTGTTGGAACCCGACCTTTCTCGGGGGATGCGCCGACCTTTCTCAGGGCATTTGTTTGTGAGGTGCCTGATCTTTGTCAAGGACACCTGTGGGAACCTGACCTTTCTCAAGAGATGCGCCGACCTTTCTCAGGGCATTTGTTTGTGGGGTGCCTGATCTTTGTCAAAGACACCTGTTGGAACCCGACCGTTCTCGGGGGATGCACCGACCTTTCGCAGGGCATCAATTTGTTGAAGATACCTTGACATTCACAGGTATTGAAAAAGTACCTAGATATTCACAAGTACTAACCTGGAGGATCTTTGGGCCTTTGTAGGCGTCAAAGGGGTACTTGGATGATCACAAGTACAAAATCTTTGGAGGATACCTAGATGTTTGCAGATATCGAAGGGGTACCTGTATGATCACAAAAACTAGATGCTGGAAAATACCTGATTGATTGCAAGTGTCAAAAGTGTACTTGGATGTTAACAATTACGGACTTTGAAGGATGTCTGAACGTTGCAGGCATTGAAGAGGTACTTGGATAATCACAAGTATGAATTTCTAAAGAATACCCGGCAAATGGAATATCGAGGATGGGTCTCGCATATTCGTGGAGGTCTCTCACCTATTGATAATTGGGGAATATCGAGGACGTGCCTTGCATATTCGTGAAGGTCTCTCACCTTCTAGTTATGGGGAATATCGAGGACATACCTGGGATATTTGTGAAGGTCTCTCACCTTCTGGAAATTGGGAATATCGATGGCGTACCTGAGATATTCGTGAAGATCTCTCACCTCCTGGTAGTTGAGAATATCGAGGACATACCTTGGATATTCATGAAGGTCTCTCACCTCCTGGTAATTGAGAATATCGAGGACGTACCTGAGATATTCGTGAAGGTCTCTCACCTCCTGGTTATGGGGAATATCGAGGACATACCTGGGATATTTGTGAAGGTCTCTCACCTCCTGGTAATTGAGAATATCGAGGGCATGCCCCGCATATTCGTGAAGGTCTCTCACCTTCTGGAAATTGGGAATATCGAGGGCGTACCTGAGATATTCGTGAAGGTCTCTCACCTCCTGGTAGTTGAGAATATCGAGGACATACCTTGGATATTCATGAAGGTCTCTCACCTCTTGGTAATTGAGAATATCGAGGGCATGCCCCGCATATTCGTGAAGGTCTCTCACCTTCTGGAAATTGGGAATATCGAGGGTGTACCTAAAATATTCGTGAAGGTCTCTCACCTCCTAGTAGTTGAGAATATCGAAGACATACCTTGGATATTCATGAAGGTCTCTCACCTCTTGGTAATTGAGAATATCGAGGGCATGCCCCGCATATTCGTGAAGGTCTCTCACCTTCTGGAAATTGGGAATATCGAGGGCGTACCTGAGATATTCGTGAAGGTTTCTCACCTTCTGGTATTTAGGGAATATCGAGGACGGGATATTCGTGAAGGTTTCTCACCTTCTAGTATGGGGAATTTGAATGTAACATAAGGCTTACCTAGATGGCGGCAGGCACACAGGTGTACAAAGTAGAGAAATATTTGGATGAACACAAATATTTAATGATATAATCGGGGACCACTCAAGTTTGGTCCAAGTGTAAGAAAGCATACCTGGGTGATTGCAGGCGCATAATGTGGTGGAATACTTGAGTAGCTGCTAGAATTCAAAGATACAATTTTGAGGACAACTTGGACAAGTCGAGTGTCACGGAAAGGGAGTATCCGAACGATGATTGGTACTCAAAGACAAGAGGATACTTGGATAGTCATGAGCATCCAAACTTTAAGGACAACTTGAACAGGTCGAGTGTCAACAGAGGGAGTACCCGAGTAGTGGCGGGCACTCAAAAACAATGGGATAAGCGGACGGTTGCAAATATCAGTATGCAGGGACAACTCGAACAGGTCGAGTGTCGATAAGAGGGAGTATCAGGCAAATGGCAGGTACTCAAAGACCAGGGGATACTCAGACCGCTGCAAGCACCCAAACCCAGGGGATGACTCGAATAGGTCGATTGACAAGAAGAGAGTACCTGGATAGTGGTAGGTACTTTAAGACAAATGGGGATAGGGATATGTTTACCTGGCAATATCTCTAATCACTGAGAGTATGTTCGCTATTTACACAATATGCAGACATGTACATAATGATTGTATATGTTGTAAACTCATAAGTTCAAATGCGATTTATGCATGACAACTTTGTCAGTTTTCTATCATCCGAATTCCACTGGGGAAGATTTTGAAAGACAACCCTCATTTAGAACGTAGATGTCTTGAGCATGCTAGATGAGGGACTTTCAGTCTGAAAGGACTTTCCACTCACTCTCATGGAAAGGCTATTGTATCCTGACCATTGATGCAGGATTTATAAGGATCACACTTCTCACTGTCATCATGTCAGCAGGGGTCTGAGTATTCTCGCAAGTGGTACAACTTTACCAATGTGAGAAGTCTTTGTTGAAATTGTGATGAAGACTCGGTTAGCAGCTCATCAAAGGGGATCATCAAGGTTAAAGTCGATGGATGAAAATGTTGCACGATCCTCTCCGGGTTTACAAGTCAGGAACCCTGCGAAAAGAGATAGAGTAATCTTGCTCGTACTTCTTCGAGCGATATTTATGCACATATGAAATCTTACGTTAATTGAAGTGCCTCTAGTCTGAAGAGACTTTTTACAATGGGAGTAGACTCGACTCACATGTAGAAGGGTGAGAGTTGGTGACTGTCTCAGCATTCATCACTGGTCTTTCTTCTTACTGTCAAATGGAGATTTTACAACCATAACTTTTTCTTGGCTGTATTTTTCTTTTTTGACTGGGGGGCATTGGCCTTGCTTTTACCAGGCACATTGCTTTTTTATGCCCCTGCTTTTATTCTAGTTCCTCATTTATGAGCATTGACCTTGCTTTTACCAGGTACACTGCTTTTTTATGCCCTTAACTTTTTCATTTTTGTTGCTTGAGGAACTGATCTAAGCGAGTTCAATCGAAGCACCATTATTTAGACTTTGAGTCTTCATCTTCGGTCAGCGCTCTAGGCTATGGCGATAACTTCTGCTTTGCCTCAATGTGAGGGTAAAATTATAGACTCACTTGGGTTGTACAACGTATACAAATGCATAGAAAAGGAATTGCTCTTCGTCATTCTAAGGCACTTAAATTAACGCGAGTGTTCATATGCAATAAAGACACTCGAAGATTGATGCAAGTGCGATCAAGAGAATTTCTATCCCTCTTCTCACCTTGTAATGCTGATTTGCCTTGTCTTTGACATGCTCCAATGTGAGGGTGATTCTTGATGAAAGAAGCTTCACCAGTGTATGGGGCTCAAAGGGGAGTGAGCAATGAAATGCCTCTTACTATTTTGGTTATCGTACCATTCGCGAGAGAACTCTTTTACCCTGCAGTCATGGAATTTTCTGCACTCATCTCACAAGTGTATAGATGGGGAACTGTGTGTAGGATATGGCTTGCCTGTCATTATTCTGACGCACCTCATCCAGCATGCTCAACTAATCTTGTATTCTTCACTTAGCTATCTATTCTAGTAATCCTTAATGGAATCAGTGATTTAGACAGACGAAATCATCATGCAAAAATCCATTTGGAGAAAGGCATGCGGCATTTTTTTTTTTTTTAAGTATGAGAGAGTTTGTACTCTCAAAACAGATGAATGATTTTTACTCAAGAGACCCTATTGACGACTTTAGGGGTGTTTACTTAGTGAAATTGTATTTACAAATGTGCTGAATTTTGAATATCAAAAGAGTTATTCACAAAGGGGTGTCGATGGATTGTCCTTATTAAGTAGGGAAATGACACAAGAAGGATCAGTTGGGATTGGGGATCTGATCAATGATTTGACGGTCTTTCTGCTTTTGCCCCTGCAGAAGAGAAGATGTGGAAATAGAGAAATTAGTAGGGTCAATATCACACATGATTTGAGGCCTGAAAGGTTCTTGTCATTTGCTTTGGCGATACTTGAGATGCCATTTGACTTGGGAGAGCTTATCACGATCTGACATGACTCTCATTGATTTGTTTTCTGCATCTTTGACGATCGGGTGATCCTACAACAGACGAGAGGGATCATGTTAGTCAGAAGCTCTTTCAAGAGTCGAATAACTTGGAAGTGATACAACATTACCCTTCACTGGTTTACAGATGTTTGAATAGACCTGAAGTACGAGGAGGATATAAATTCCTGTAATTTTACTCCGTTAGGTCGTTTGCGCTCTTGTCATTTGCAGGTGCAAGAGAGGCAAATTATCATTTAGAGGGCTAACAGTCGCGTCGGGGATTCGAACCCTCGACTTTGGATCATTTTGCTCCTTCCTGGCTACCACTCGGCTAGAGGCGCCAACAATGTCCGTGGGGGGAGTTTCATTTTCCATTTAACCGAATCGGCTTCTGGACGACACGTCCTTTCATACCAAGACAGGTAAATCGATATGGGCTACTTGGTTTGCCCAAATTAACCACTAAGCTTGTGCTCTTGAATCTTATGCTTCCTGTCAAATAGGAGAAAATATATCAAAAGTGAATTCAGATACTTGGAGTATTGGAAATGATACCAAATTACTCCCCAGAGTTCATATTTGCTGACTCCTAGGGATATTTGAGTGTTAATGACGGCCTTTTGTCTTTGACACAGTTCAATGTCTCTTTTGATTGGCCCTCCTCATTTGTGGCCCTGTATGCATAATTGCTGGTCGTTGATTCATTTTCAACGTCTTCCTTCCGTGGAATTTTGCTTCCGTCTTTGACTCTAGCTGCATTGAGCAAAAAGTCACATACCTCAAGCTTCTATGAAATTTGAGATGGACAATCAAAAACCTCCAGTTTTCTGATAGCAATTATTTTTTGAAGAATACGTGTCTGGAACACGGAGTGAAGCTTCCGGACTCTGGAGTCATTGTCTGGAGTGGGGGCTATAAATTGCCTTGACTGTCTGGATTTTCTCCTTATTGACAGTAATGAATTCAAAGGAAATTTCTTCCTTGTGTTCCTTAGCCTGTCGAAGCTGGAAATCCCTTTAATGAAACTGTACCGTCTAATTGTTCGAGCATGTCAAAGGGAGAAGATATTGCTCCGTCTCGAGCTACCATGATGTGCATGCTTCGAGTTTAACCGTATGCCTATGCCTATTACCTCTTATCTTTCGTTTCCTGTGCACATAAGAGAGGAGACATCATTTTCAAAATTATGTTCAGGGAATAAGACTTACCTTCTTTGAAACCGGATGATCCTTTTTGTTTGCCCCTGCTTCCTTGAAAGGGTGTCTTTGAACTTGGTCTGTTCACATGATGTGCCAGTTTTAAATGCTTTCTATTACACTAAGTCAAAGGGAATGATATTCTGAGACATGAAGTGAGAGAGTCAGGAAGACAAACACGGTTAAATTTATCATCTTGTTTTGACGAAAGCTTTTGGTGATGAAATATTTTTTATTTTCAGAACATGTCTTTGGGGGAGAAAAAGCATGAGGAAGCCCAGCCCTCAGTATTCTCCTTGGATGATATTTTCTTTTCATGGTTGGATAGCATCACTGGGCTGGTTTGGAATACCGCCTCATGCTTTCAAAACAAAATATTATAATCGTACATTAAAGTACTGGAAATACAACAGTAGCACACTAGATAATAAACATAAAGACAAGCAAAACTAATGAAAACTCCTATGAAAAGGAGCGTTTTGAAAGTGTTGGTCCTGAAGTTAAGCGTCTTTGAATTCCTCGCCTCCAGTAGACTCGAAGTATTCGCATGCGATGACTATTTCGTTGAAGCTACGGAAGTGTAACCCATGCAGCCAACAGCGATGTTCGTGGGGCAAAGCTTCTATGAACTGCTTTATCAATTCTTCTTCGATCAGTTGAGGGTGGGTTTGCATCATAAAAGCCCTCCACCTTCCTGCATACGTTCGGAAATCCTCCATTGGTCTTCTTCCGAAGTGGGCCAAACTCTCGCAAGGCAACTCAGTTCCAATCTGGTTTTGGTATTGATGCAAGAATGTGGAAGACAGCTCATTCCAATCCTTTATGAGGTAAATATTTGCTGTGACGAACCATTGCAATGCAGACCCCGTAAGAGTTTCTTGGAACGCCTGAGTTGTGAATGACATCGGGCCATGGTACTGACTCATTTCGGTGTGAAGATATTGCAAATGAGCCACAGGGCAAGTCGTGCCGTTATACTTGCAAATATTAGGTATCCATACTTCGCTGGGGGTCATGATCATATGAGGGCAAGACGGGCTTGACATGTCCTGGTTAGGCCACTGGTTTTCCCACTGCATATTCGTTGAAGTGGTGAATTTTTCTGTTTCAGGGAAGTTGGACTCTACCGAGATCACTCCATTGCCTTCTTCTGGATCAAAATTTCCGAATGAGGATGAAGTATTAAAGCTATCCTCATGGTCAGGGGACGAGTTTAGTAGCGGATAAAGACGTACGTTTCTTCTTCCGACGGGCCTTCATCCCCGGGTGAGAGTAGGAAACAGTTATATGATGAGTCATCAGTTTCATCGAAATAACGCTGGAAATCCTTGGGATTGTATTCTAGGGACTGGAAGTCATCAGGGTCATATTCTAGAGGACGGTAGCCTTCAGAGTTGTATTCCAGAGAATGCTCGAAGTTTTGATGTAGTGGTTCGCCAGTTATCAAATTTCGCCTATACTCAGTGGTAGATGTTGAATTGATTGGTTTAGGCTTTCTTTTCTTGGCTCTCGGTCCAGACCTTTTAAGTAAGGCCCTTCGTTTTGCCAGTTCGATTTTGTCAACGGGAACGAGAGATATTAAGGCTTCACTCTCTGTTTCACTTTCTATGTCGATAGGGGTTGGTATTCTTTGAACCCTAGCTCTTGCAGTAAGCTTGGGGAGTTGTTCTGTCGTGCCCCGGTCTTGAACAGGCTCCGTACCTGTGATCTTGTACATAGGTTCCTTACCTTTCCGAGTGGGAAACTTTTCAATAATATGATGTTGCTCAGTTGCCCATTTATTATGCAAGGCTTTATTGACATCTGACGGCTCCTCGTGCTCCGGGATCATCGGTTTTTCGTAGAGCAAGGCGATGTCAGGGCTGATGTCAATATTATATTCTTGGTGGAAAACATGAATTAGTTCCTTCCAAGTTTTAAGGGAACTAATCTTCCTGACAATGTACCATCGCAAGGCAGGGCCGGTTAGGTTTGATTGGTATGATTGAATCATCCTTTGGACCAGGTAGGCTTGTAAGTAGGTCTCTGGGCGGAAGGTATCAGCATACCTTTCGCATTCAGGCGTTCTGAGGTCTTCAGGAATCTCAAAACCGACATAATCAGACGAGTTGATGGGATTCGACTCCTGCAGCTATCTCAACTTTTTCATGATCTTTTCAAACTGTTCATCTTGTTGGTCATTATCTAGCAAATTTGCAGGTGCCAGGAGTGTGCTTAAAGTAGTTATGGATTTGGGTTTAGCTTGAGTGGATTCCATTTGCCTTGAGAGTTGTCGAAGGACAATGGACATTTGTCCTACGCCGTCTTCAATGTTGGTGAGACGATTTTGTACATCATTCTGATCGGGTCCTATCACATGAGGCCATTCACGGGTGGCTGATAGTTGACGATCCATAATTACCTGTGTCACAAAAATCATGAATGAGTACGAAAGCAAACAAAGATTGACCCATGGCAATGGTCTAACTGCTTCTTTATTTATCAAAAGAGGATTTTATAGACCACACACTTCCGACATTTAAAACTTGAAATGACAAAAGGAAATACTATGTATTAAACAAAAGTCCCTAAACAATAGGACGGAATTTTCACAATATCAACACTAAGGAACACATGATTGCTATTTATATGCGATGGGGAGCCTTGTTCTTGCGCAGGTGCTTGTCTTCTTGGACCGGCTCTGAGACATGCATCCAGCCTATCCCCAAATCCCATTGTATAAGCTCTGCTTGTTCATGTTGGCTGGTCTCGCTGATCGAGTGAGGGATCGATGGTTTCCACTTTGTCGGGATACGATGGTTGAGGATGTAGGATTCAAAGGCGTGGTGGGCTTTTTCTTGTCCCTCAAGCCCTTCAGGTACCATGATCCTTTTGCGATGGCACTTGCTCCATGTTTCCTCATGGATAGAAATTTCGACTGCATAGTCACGGCTTGTGTTGAAAAAGAGTGGAGGAGACTTCCTCTTGAAAGGCGGTGGGATCTCCTGGAGGGCTCCATACTGTCGTGCCACCCGATATGAAAAATAGGAAATGGCGCCAGTGAGACCGAGCAACGGAATTGGACGGCGGTGTTTATAAGCAAAACGAGCTCTCTTTTCATGGAACCAACCAGCACACCATTGGAATACTTCAGGAGTCGGGTCTCTTAGGAAGTTCACCCAATTTAAACAGCTTTGATTGGGAATGTATGGTCCTAAAACCATAAATTTCTGAAATGGATTTTCGAAATCATTTATTTCAGACGATCGCATGAAGCCTCGAAATTTGCTTAGGTGAGAAAAGAACCAGACTTGTAAAATTTCCGGGGAGACCCGCATGACTTTTTCCGTATTTTCTTTAAAACGATTGAGGGACAAGAATGTTTCAGTTAAAATCATGTTAACATAATTTTGCCCCCTTAAGATTTGATCAACTATCCATGCCATCTTTGGACTTATGACATTTCTTTGATGGGGGAAAATGATGAACCCGAAAAAGGCCAAGAGGAAAATCTTGCTTTTCTGAGTCATGGGTTGATTTTCAAAACAAGCAGTCAAAAATGCTAGGGGGCAGGTACTATGGTTGTTTTCAAGAATTTGCCTCATAACATGGACTTCAGTTCCTAAGAGTCGTGCTAACCCACGCAACGGGATAACGCCTATTGATGGCCTAACAAGCTTTTTCTCGAGAGGCATTCCAGTGATGATGTTGTATTCTTCCAGAGTTGGGGTTAGCTCGAACCCACCAAATATAAAAGTAGTCGTCTTTGGGCACCAAAAATGTGCCACGGCTTGTATGACTTCGGGGTGAATACGGATTCGGATCAGCGATAGAAGATGACCGACTTTGGCTTTCACACGCTCTTGGGCATACTGGTCCAATTGACCCCACCATCTGAAGAGCTCTGCCTTGGGAGTGGGAATAAGCTGGATGTCATCTTCTCCCATTGCGTATAAACTGGGACTCGAAAAACTTACCTTAAATTGCCATGGGTCAATAAAAGGACTGAGTAAAAGTAAATAAATTACTTTGTTTTTAAAGAAAATGGCAAGCACAAAGACATGCACATGAGATGTGCAGCTTGATTTCTAACTGAGAAGGCTTGTTGAAATTAAAAGGATATCCGCCCATTGCAGTCTCGCGTTAGCAGCATACCCTCCTAACCTCGGTTAGAGAAATTCGGAGAAAAGAAAGGCAACCTCTACATCGCAGTCTCGCGTTCGAGGTCGTGTCTTTCTTGACACCATCCTAAATATCCTATGGCGGCTCAGGTCCGGCTGCCGGGTTGTGTGTGTCGTGTGTAGTGCTGAAACAATAAAACATGCACAACAATTCATAATCACAGGAAAATCTATTTTAAACAAAATTAAAATAAATTTCTAAGCTATTGACCTGCATAAAAAAAAAAAAAAACCTAAGTCAGTAAAGAATTTAAACAAGGCAAAAAAGGCCTAAGTCCTCATATTCCCCAGCGGAGTCGCCAAGCTGTCACTCCAAACTTCCATTTTATGTTTGTATACAGATATTTTATAATGCAAGTCGAGATCTCTCAACTGGTGTGGCCATCTAAATTGAGTAGAAAATTAGGAAACAACAACCACCACCTGAATTGCAGAAAAATCTTGGTCGAAGTCAAGATTTCTGAGAGAAAGGCAGGATAGAACAAAAGAAAATCAATAATCTAAAGTTTAAATTGAGAGGGTTATTAAAGAGATTTTAAAGATCGACCTTCACAAATGCGAATCAAAGGATGATTAAAGAATCATAAAAAAAATGTAAAAATAGAGAATAGAGAATAAAGAATGATTTTGAAAGCAAAGCGAAGAAAATAAAGAATGACATTTTTCCATAAAATGACGACCTTGAAAGCATCAAGAAATTGCCTGTCAAGTGCAAGAACATGGAAAGAATAAGATGAGCGGAGAAGTATGAAGAACTTTTCTTGGCTCTTGATTACTACCTTTTCTTGGCCCTTGATTACTACTCCTTCATGCTTTTATATTTCTATTCAATTTTAAAAGTGTCGGTACAAGAATATAGGCCGAATTAAAAGCTAGCTTTGTTTGAGAGAGAATTTAAGAGTTTATAAATTAAATTGTATGAATAATAATCTCTCGAAGAGCTCGTCCTTAAAAGCTAATAACTACCTTTTAAGACTTAAAACACATATAAACCCATGCACATCATCATGGGGTACTATCGACATGAAACAATTTATATAGAATCTTTAAATATCACTTTTTTAAAGGCCCTTTAGAGAGTAGATATTGATTTGTTAGGAACATGGGAAGAAGACGATGCGCAGAGGAGAGAGACCGGTGAAAAACTATCCCTCACTCTTGATTTCACCTCCTCCACAGTTTTGTATTTCTATTCACTTTATGCATTATGGAAAAATTTAATCCATTCGTACGAAAAGAGAGCTCTTTTTTATTTGTTATCCTTGAAAATAAGCTATTTAGTTCATAGAATTAGAAGATTTATAAATGTGCGCACACTAGCACGTATCATTGCCTTGAGATAATTTTATACAATCTTTTAACATCACTTCTTAGAGACACTTTAGGGTGAGATTTTGACTTTTTCACATCAAAATTATCTGGACTCTGCAACTTTGGTACGTGCAATGGGATGAGCCCAGTAAGCATGGCCACTGGCCAGTTCCCTAAAAGCTAAAATGGTTTTGACTTATCAAATATCAAAATCTTCAAGTCCACAAAGAAACGCTAGTGAGGAAGATTTCTTCGCTCTTCATTTGTCCTTCCTCATTTTTTTTTTTAATTCCTATTCAAGTTACGTAGGTGGCAAAATAATTTGATTCAGAAAAAAAGATTTCTCTCCTATAATTTTATTATGACTAGTTAAAAGTCTCTACAAAAAAAATATGTATTCAAGAAAAGACTAGCTTTCTTGCAGAGAGCCTAAGGGATTTGCATTATACAACATCCACTTTCCCCCTAATAATTTTTTTTGTACGCACAATAATATCTAGGACAGCTCATCCTTGAAAGCTAGTTATATTGTTAACAGACTTGAAATGTTTATAAACTCGCACACATCGTCACATATCACCGATGTGGGGCAGCTTATATATGATTTTTTAACATCACTTTTTGGAGGCACTTTGGTGAGGAGATATCGACATTTTGATATCAAAATCTTCTCCGAGTCTACAACATTAATATGTGTTATTGGCATGAGTCAAGGAACCAGGTCGGTTCCCAAAACCTTTAGTCGTTTTAGACTTCTCAAGAATCAAAATCTCCTAGTTCACCAATAAACACTAGTGAAGCACTTTTCTTTGCTCTTCATTTGTCCTCCCCATGTTTGTTAATTTTTTTTCAATTTATGTAGGGGAAACTTTAATTCATTCACATAAAACAATAATCTTTCATTATGTTACTATAGCTACGTTAACTTATTGGTAATTTATTGAAGCTATTATGAAAATTCTAACTAATTTTTGCAGTATGCATATCATTAACTTTTTCTTATTTTTCACCAACTTTCATTTACGTTTCAAAATTACGCTTTGAACCAATTATGAAATTATTAACTTTAATTCATATGATTTATCATCTTTTTCTCTCCTTAAGTTATGAATAAGTTTTGGACTATCAACTCTCATTTCATTTTTTTCTTAATAATTTTTTACACTTACCCCCAAAAAAAGAAAAAATATCATCTCATGTTAGAAAGTCATTCTTTCAGATTCTTTAAAATTCTTGCTAGATAATATTAAATCAAGAAGATTCATCCTATATGTGTCCACTTAAGATACTCTAAGTATATTATTTTTAGTTTGGTATAGATGTCGGCGCTTCCCACACTTCCCAATGGTTAATTACCACCTTCTAGATTAAGGGACTTAATTCATAAAAGTGTAGGTTGAATATTGCCGGATCACTTTCATGAGGAAGATTGTGCAATCACTTTAAACTTCTATCTTATTGTAGTAGACAAATATTTTATAATGCATTTCGAGACCTCTTAACTGGTGTTGCCATCTTCTTCTTTTTTGTCGAAATGTTGCCATCTAATTAAGTAGGAAAACGGCAACAACAAGCACCACCTAAATTGCAGAAGTTGGTCGAAGTCAAGATTTTACCGAGAAAAGCAGGAGAGAACAAAAGAAAATCAATAACCAAAAGCTTAAGTTAAGAGGGTTATCAAAAAGATTTTAAAGATTGACCTTCACGCATGTGAATTAAAGGATTATTAAAGAAACGTAAAAAGAAAATAAAAAAAAAAAAGATGTAAAACTGGAGAAGAAGGAATGATTTTAAAAGGGGAGAGAGGAAAAAAAAGGAATGACATTTCTTTCCCTAAAATAACGACCTTGAAAGCATCAAGAAGTTTCCTTTCAAGTGCAAGAACATGAAGAGAACAAAATGAGTAGAGGAGAAGCATGAAGAACTTTTCTTGGCCCTTTATTTCTTCTCCTTCGTGTGTTTACATTTCTATTCAATTTTTAAAGCCGCAATAAAAGAATATTCATTGAATTAAAGACCAGCTTTGTTCGAGAGAGAACTTAAGAGTTTATTAATTAAATTGTACACACAATAATCTCTCCGAGAGTTCATGCTTCAAAGTTAATAACTAGCTTTCAAGACGTAAAAGACCTACAAACCCACACACACCATCATGGGGTACTATTGAATATGAAACAATTTGTATAGAACTTTACATATAATTTTTTAAAGGCCCTTTAGAGAGTAAATATCGACTTTTAGAAACATGGGAAGAAGAAAATGCGCGGAGGACAAAAATTGGTGAAGAACTATCCTTGGCTCTTGATTTCACCTCCTCCATGTTTTTATATTCCTATTCACTTTACATGTATGGAAAAATTTAATCCATTCCCATGCAAAAAAGTGTTTCTTTCATTTGTGGTCCACCAAGAAACGCTGGTCAAGAAGATTTCTTTGCATTTCATTTGTGCTTCCTATTTTTATTTTATTTTTAATTTATATTTGATATATGTAGGTGGCAAAATAATTTCATTTACATAAAAATAAATCTTTTTTACTATATTATATGACTAGTTAAAAATCTTGGTAGAAAAAAATATGTCCAAGCAAAAACTAGCTTTCTTGGAGAGAGAACCCAAGGATTTTGTATTGTACAATGCCCTCTTTCCCCCCAATAAATTAAATTGTACGCACAATAATCCTTAGGAGAGCTCATCCTTGAAAGCTAGTTATTTTGTTGATAGACTTGAAAGGTTTATAAACTAGCGCATACCATCACATATCACCGATGTGGGATAGCTTATATATAATCTTTTAACATCACTTTTTAGAGGCACTCTAACGAGAAAATATCGACCCTTCGACATCAAAATCTTCTCAAGTCTGAAATATTGGTACGTGTTAATGGCATGAGTGAGTAACCATGGTCGGTCCCCGAAACCCTAAATTTTCTTTAACTTATCAAGAATCAAAATCTCCTAGTCCACCAACAAACACAAGTGAAGCACTTTTCTTCGCCCTTTTCTTCGCTCTTCTTTTGTCCTCCCCATGTTATTATAACTACGAGTTTGCAGCATTAGTATGTGTTATTGGCATGAGTCAAGGAACCATGGTCGGTTCCCAAAACCTTTAGTCGTTTTAGACTTATCAAGAATCAAAATCTCCTAGTTCACCAACAAACACTAGTGAAGCACTTTTCTTCGCTCTTCATTTGTCCTCCCCATGTTTGTTAATTTTTTTTCAATTTATGTAGGGGAAACTTTAATTCATTCACATAAAACAATAATCTTTCATTATGTTACAATAGCTACGTTAACTTATTGGTAATTTATTGAAGCTATTATGAAAATTCTCACTAATTTTTGCGGTGTGCATATCATTAACTTTTTTCTTATTTTTCACCAACTTTCATTTACGTTTCATAATTACGCTTTGAACCAATTATGAAATTATTAACTTTAATTCATATGATTTATCATCTTTTCTCTTCTTAAGTTATGAATAAGTTTTGGACTATCAACTCTCATTTCATTTTTTTCCTAATAATTTTTTACACTTACCCAAAAAAAAAAATTCTCATCTCATGTTAGAAAGTCATTCTTTCAAATTCTTTAAAATTCTTGCTAGATAATATTAAATCAAGAAGATTCATCCTATATGTGTCCACTTAAGATACTCTAAGTATAATATTTTAGTTTGGTATAGACGTCGGCGCTTCCCACACTTCCCAATGGTTAATCACCACCTTCTAAATTAAGGGACTTAATTCATAAAAGGGTAGGTTGAATATTGCCGGATCACTTTCATGAGGAAGATTGTGCAATCACTTTAAACTTCTATCTTATTGTAGTAGGCAAATATTTTATAATGCATTTCGAGACCTCTTAACTGGTGTCACCATCTAATTAAGTAGGAAATCAGGCAATAACAAGCACCACATAAATTGCAGAAGAATCTTGGTCGAAGTCAAGATTTTACAGAGAAAAGCAGGAGAGAACAAAAGAATATCAATAACAAAAGCTTAAGTTAAGAGGGTTATCAAAAAGATTTTAAAGATCGACCTTCATGCATGTGAATTAAAGGATTATTAAAGAAACATAAAAAAGAAAAAAAAAAAAACATGTAAAACTGGAGAAGAAGGAATGATTTTAAAAGGGGAGAGTGGAAAAAAAAAAGGAATGACATTTATCCCCTAAAATAACGACCTTGAAAGCATCAAGAAATTTCCTTTCAAGTGCAAGAACATGAAGAGAACAAAATGAGTAGAGGAGAAGCATGAAGAACTTTTCTTGGCCCTTTATTTCTTCTCCTTCGTGTGTTTACATTTCTATTCAATTTTTAAAGCCGCGGTGAAAGAATATTCATTGAATTAAAGACTAGCTTTGTTCGAGAGAGAACTTAAGCGTTTATTAATTAAATTGTACACACAATAATCTCTCCGAGAGTTCATGCTTCAAAGTTAATAACTAGCTTTCAAGACTTGAAAGACCTACAAACCCACACACACCATCATGGGGTACTATTGAATATGAAACAATTTGTATAGAACTTTAAATATCACTTTTTAAAGGCCCTTTAGAGAGTAAATATCGATTTTTAGAAACATGGGAAGAAGACGATGCGCGGAGGAGAAAGACTGGTGAAGAACTATCCTTGGCTCTTGATTTCACCTCCTCCATGTTTTTATATTCCTATTCACTTTACGTGTATGGAAAAATTTAATCCATTCCCATGCAAAAAAGAGTTTCTTTCATTTGTGGTCCACCAAGAAACGATGGTCAAGAAGATTTCTTCGCTCTTCATTTGTGCTTCCTATTTTTATTTTATTTTTAATTTCTATTTGATATATGTAGGTGACAAAATAATTTCATTTACATAAAAATAAATCTTTTTACTATATTATATGACTAGTTAAAAGTCTTGGTAGAAAAAAATATGTCCAAGCAAAAACTAGCTTTCTTGGAGAGAGAACCCAAGGATTTTGTATTGTACAATGCCCTCCTTCCCCCAATAAATTAAATTGTACGCACAATAATCCTTAGGAGAGCTTATCCTTGAAAGCTAGTTATTTTGTTAATAGACTTGAAAGGTTTATAAACTAGCACATACCATCACATATCACCGATGTGGGATAGCTTATATATAATATTTTAACATCACTTTTTAAAGACATTCTAACGAGGAAATTTCGACCCTTCGACATCAAAATCTTCTCGAGTCTGAAATATTGATGTGTTAATGGCATGAGTGAGTAACCATGGTCGGTCCCCGAAACCCTAAATTTTTTTTAGCTTATCAAGAATCAAAATCTCCTAGTCCACCAACAAACACTAGTGAAGCAATTTTCTTAGCCTTTTTTTTTTTTTTTTTTTCGGCCGAATTTCTTCGCCCTTTTCTTCGCTCTTCTTTTGTCCTCCCCCGTGTTATTATAACTATCGAGGGCCCCTCCACTCCGGGGGGTCGTCCGCCGTCTATCCGTCACACGTGGCGAGATCGCAGCTCACAGGCGGCCCGCCCCTCCCAAAACGACGCCGCAGCGCATGTTCCAAAACGAGCGCCATCAGATATTCGGCGACGGGACCCGCTCCAGCCCTTCCCGCCCCCACCGCAACACGCCAATCGCGACCGCCGAATCCCCCGACCTGCGGGCCCCACTACGCTCAACCGACGGCCGCGATGACCCCGCGGAAGGCGAGCGAGTGGGGCCCCCATGAGTCGGTTCGGCAAACTTTTCTTCGGCTCAAAAGTGATGCAAGCCCTAAACACCCTCGCACGCCTCGTTTTGACGTTCTCTTCACATGCTCGGAAACATGGACGGTGCCAAACCAAAAACGACCATACGCCGTCGTTCTACGACGGCGAGGTTCCATTCGTCTTCGCTCTCTCTCTTCTCCGTTCAAATTACGCAGAGCACCCAAGGCCAAGACGGAGCGAGCTCTGAAGGGAAAGCGAAGACTCCGAGGGGAGGGAAAATCCATCGGAGTCGGCGGCGGCGGCGGAATCCGCGAGGTTTTGGGGCGGGCGTCCTCGCCGGTGCCGGAGAGGCTTCGGTTTCGGTTCGGCGCGCCATTCGCGGTTGCTTCGGCGTGAAGTCTTTCTGATTCTCCGGCCGCTTCGTCGGTGAAGCACTGTTGAAGCACTTTTCTTCGCTCTTCATTTGTCCTCCCCGTGTTTTTTTAATTTTTGCAATTTATGTAGGGGAAAACTTTAATTTATGCACATAAAACGATAATTTTTCATTATGGGCTAAATAGGCTCAGCTCAGCCCAAAACCTTCTGAAATTTCGGCCTTAATAACTCAGCCCACTTTCACTTATTCTTCACCGGATGTGCACGTGAGTAAAAGGGAAAGAAGCAACTGGCCTCAAAAACAAGGAAAAATAGGGAAGGAGAAGAGAGAGAAATTTTTGCGTACACATTTCTGACTTAGCACCCGAATCAATTCCGTTTTGCAACGCCTGATAAGAATTCATGATATTTACTCATCTAATTAGAGTAATTTATGAAATTAGTCCCTAAATTCGGCGTTGTGTGAACTTTGAACTGCGAAGTTTAATTTAAGAGATGTTAAGAGATGGAGTTTTGAGAAATTGATGGTTTAGAGCGTTGTGGAGCTGTGAGGTTTGACCAAAATCAATCCGAAATATGGTTTGAACGAAATGGATTTTTGAAGTTTTGAGTGTGAGTTACATGTAATTGACAACATGCGTAACATACAAAGATGAATGTTCGTCATAAACGAGTTTTTCTTTAATGCGTAGGAGTCGATTTTATGATGAATAAGTATAGTTTAGTCGATGAGAATATTATTTTACTTGGATTTTGATATCGATTTTCGATTAATTGATAGGAATATGAGTTAATCGATCCAAGTTTCCAAGTGAATCTTATTAATGAATCTTGGTTGAAGGCAAGATCATTTCAAGAGAAACAACAAACGAGTCAAATCAAGGATCAAGAATCAAGAGAGATGCTTCTCATCTTCTTTTTCTTGGCTTTCTTTAAAGAAGGTCTAGAGGTACTAATCATGCTGCAAAGGAGGGGAAATTTTTGGCTAAGCCCTGGCCCGACGCTTAGATGAATAGAAAGAGATGGTTCTTGACTAGTCTTACGGAACAACCCTAATTTTTTGAATGAATCTTGGTTAAAGACAAGATTAGGTCAAGAGCATCAAGAAAGGAGTAAAATCAAAGAAGAATCAAGAGAGGTGCTTCTTTATCTCTTTCCTTGTATATATATATAACACGTGTTGGGAGTACCAACTATGGCGAAAGAAAGTACCACATTATCATGGTCAAAGGAATTTAACAGAAAACAATCATAAAATATGAAATTTAACCATAAATTAACAGTTCCATGAAGTATATATATACTTCAAGCGGGTGGTTGTAGTGGGGATGAAAAGTTAAGAGCAATTATTAATTTGGTAAAACAATTATAAATTAGTGAATTAAACTCTAGAACATTTTGAGAGTTTCTTTATGGGATAATAGACTTTGGAGAAGGTGGAATGGTGATGACTATTTATTAGAGACGAAACAACACAACTGCTTAAAAAGTTGCTTTCAATTCATCGTTATGACCTTGAGCTGGAATAGAATTTGCCACCATCCAAGAAGGTGATTGGCGATGTCGGATGAGATTAATCTCAATATATTCGAATAAAACACTTGACGAGAAAATCGTAGACTTGGGGTGAGATAGACCTAAATTGATTATAAAAAAATTGTGAAGAAAACCTTTTAAGGAGAACAATTAGACAACGTCACCATTATCATTGAAGGCTTGAAGCTTGCTCTTCCTCATAGTCAACATCGACCCCAATGGGGTCACAATTCACGAACACGAAACAACAATCGCCACTAGTAGGTGACCACCACGCAATGGTTGCCTGAGATCCTCCCACTCCTTTCCTTCTCGTCATCAGTGTAGGGGTCATTGTCCTCAGATGACCATCGACGGTGGTTGCACACCCCAAGCGACATCGTTGTGACGCTTTAATCATCACAGGTTGCAACCGCCACCCAAGATGCCTGAACTTGTTCATTATTTTTGTCACCCTTCATGCCCTCTGATTTTGTCGCGCTGTAGCACCTGGACAATAGTGACTAGTGACTACCATACGGGTGGTCACCAGGAAGATGACCACCGTAGTGGTGATTGCCATTATAAATCGAGGCCTACCGGAGTGATGGCAATCCCTAGAATTAGGATCACTCTATTGAGTTTTTTTTTTCCAATGTAATTGTCGTTTTTTTTTTTCAATCATATCCTAAGTGCGCCCAGTTACTTTATGAGATTAAATATATTCACATCCGCAATCCAATAAATTTTTAATCCGGTCTTATCATCCTTTCTTAATCCGTATCGGACAACCACAAATGAGAGTTCTAAAGTTATTGAGATCGTCACAAGCTCAAAAACAAGCAAATAGTTTAGTTTCGACTTACTACAACTTTAGCATCATGTACAATTTACAACTGAGTTCTCTAATATATGCTCGTAAGAGATTTTAAGATAGAACCTGCCATCTAATCTGCAGTGTACTTATTTTGTAGAAAATGTTTGAGCTTGAACTCGAATTCAACCTTTCCATCTTTGCCAAATCTAGGAAATTTACTTGTAGCATTGTATAGTGTCTTGTCCGAACACCATCAATAGTGCCGATTATCTAATCGAATGCTCGGAAGATAAGAATGCTTATTAACTTGAGAAATATTTAAGATCGTCACACATCACGTCATCAGCTGATATGATGTATGATGTCAATTAATTTTATTTCGTCATATCATGTAAGTCATCCATCTCAATTATCCTAATTTTCTCAATGCCCTAACACTAAACAAATAATCAACGTGATTTAATCACAAATTATGGCTGATAAAACCGGATGAGTGATTGTTGCCCGATTGTTGCACCAAAATTTCTTTCCCTTCTCAAGTTGTGCAAGTAAAAAATTCAGTGTACCGGGAAATGATGTCTACTCTCAGTTTATCTAGCCGCATCCTTCTTCTTTCATAAAAACTTTTCCAAGTTCCTCCGGCACTAAATCCTATTAAATCTAGCTAACTAGGCCAAACAATGTTATGGTGCAACTTTAATGAAAAAAATTCCAATATAAACATCTACTTAGGTATCTACATTGACTAAATTCTATCCTTGTTGTACTCCGATTTTATCAATTCATAACTAAATTTTTCCATACACACAAGTGGGCCTCTGCTTGCTTTACCTACATCATAGCTGACTATCGTGTAAGTTTAGTTTAGTTGAATCCGACGTTTGAGGGACTAGATTATGAAGCTTTATGAAAGTAAAAGAACATAGTAAAATAAATTCAAAGTGCATGTACTAGATTTGAAAATTCGTGAAGGTATAGAGACGATTAGTAGAATTTATCTCAATAATAACACCCTAGCTATTATTAGTAGTAGCATACCTCAATCCTACTTATCGATGGATACTTCAATTTAGTGTGTCTCCTAATTATCTGCAAATCCCATCTGTAGTAGCGAAACATTCATGAACAAATTAATCAGGAAAAACCTTTTAAATTAAGGGATGAAATTCATAGAAATTGTACTTGAATACTTTTGAATCATTTTCACGTGGAAGATTGCACAATCACTCTAAATTTATGCTGAGATCTCTTAACTGGTGTCACCATCTAAATTGACTACAAAAATTAGCCAACAACAACCACCACCACCTTAAATGCAGAATAACCATGGTAGAAGTCAAGACTCTATAAAGAAAAGCAGGAGAGGACAAAAACCAATGACCTAAAGTCTGAACTCCCAATTCCACGTTAGTAAATCAAGGGATGATAAAAGAACATGCGGAAATAGAGAGATTAAAGAATGGTTTGAAAAGGGAAGAGAGGAAAATAAACAATGGCCTATTTCCATGCAATGACAAGCTTTTAAGCATCAAGAAATTTCGAGTCAAGTGTCCAGAAAATGGGAAGAAGGCGGCCAATACATGGAAAAGAAACGCTAGTGACTAACTTTTCGTCGCTCTTCATTTCTTCTCCTCCATGTTTTTCTTTTTGTTTACAATTTTTAACAATTTTTGTACGTGGTTTGAAAAATATGGGTTGAATAAAAAACTAGTTTTTCTTGAGGAGAGACCCTAAAATTAGATTATACAAACAATAATCCCTCGGAGAGCTCATCCTTAAAAGCTAATAATTTACTTGATAAACTTAAAAGATTTATAAATGCATGCACACCATTACATTTTATCGATATAGGACAACATATACATGATTAATATTAAAAAAAAAAAAATCATTTAGCTTTCTTAGAGAGAGAGAGAGCCTAAGGATTCTCTATCACATAAGATCCACGTACACTTTCCCCTTAGTATTTATTATAAATTAAATTAGACACAAAAAAAAAAAAAATCCCTAATGAGAGCTCATCCTTAAAAACTAGTTATTTAGTTGGTAGGCTTAAAAGATTTATAAAGGTACTCATTCCATTACATATCACCGATGTGATACAACTCATACGTGATCTTTTAACATCATTTTTAGAAGCACGTGACACGTCAATATCTTCTCAAGTCTACATTGGTAAATGCAATGACATGAGTTAAGTAAATAGGATCTTTTGGAAACTCTAAAATGTTTTGCCTTGTCAATAATTAAAAGCTCCTACTCCACCAAGACAATAATTAAAAGCTCCTACTCCACCAAGAAACACTAATGGAGAAATCTTGTTCGCTCTTGATTTCTCCTCATTCACTAAATGAGAAAAGGCAAAAGAAAATTGTTGTTTGCATGCTGTATTTATTGATTTGTTTTGAACTCTAGAGTTTAATCAGAAACTAACGATACACTAATGGAAAAATCTTGTTCGCTCTTGATTTCTCCTCATTCACTAAATGAGAAAAGGCAAAAGAAAATTGTTGTCTGTATAATGTATATATTGATTTGTTTTGAACTCTAGAGTTAATGAGAAATTAACGATGCTGCATATTGTTCCTTAAAGACATTGAAAATGTGTCTTCATACGTAGTTGATGACGGTAAAAATTTGGAGCGGCTCCCACTTCTCCTGGGCTCGTACGCATTACAACGATCATCATCACTGTTGCGATTAAGGCGAGCAATCGAACAATAATATAAATAGAAAAAGAAAATAAATCAAACACAAGATTTACATGGTTCAGTCGTAAAGACCTACGTCCACGGGGAGAGCAGCAGCGAATTTCACTATAGATTAAGCGATACAAGGAGATTACACACTCAAGTCACTCAAACACTCTCTCGGTGTTTCCCAAGCCCCAATTACAACCAATAACTCACACAGTGTTTAGCCCCGAAAATTCCTCGAAAATAATCTCTCAATCTTACGAAGGAATTACACGCAAATCTTACCTCAAGATTTAATCGGCTACAAACACTAGTCTTTCTTGGATGTAATTCACGGACAAGAACAACAAAGAAAATCCATCACAAGCACTCGACAACTAGACGGCGCTTCAAGACCAACTCTTCATGATCAACGGCGGAACACCAAGCACTCACGCAGCGCTTCAAGACAATTTGTGATCCACATCTATCACCAATGGCCACAAGTCTATATATAAATATAAGTAAAACCCTTATTATTATGCCAACTTCTAATAGGATTCTATTTCCTATCTAAAACGATTTTATCCAAAACATATCTTTATATATTTTAAACAAAATCCAAATCCAAGTCAAAGTTGAACTTTCCTATTTCAGTGGCCAATTTCTCCAACGCAAATTCAAACTTTGGAAAGTTGATCTTCGGATCTTCTTTACTCAATCTTTAACGTCCGCAACATATCCAATTCGGAATATTCAGAATTTCAATTGGACTCAAACTTGAGACATATTTTAACAATCACAAGGAGGCCAAAATGCTTCAGATCACCCATTGCCGAGTGAATGAAAAAATGACAGTTCTCTTTCGAAATGATCATATTACTAAAAAGGGAATGAAACCCTTGAAATTAAGCCCCTATTTAAAGAGTTCTAGCTTGCCAAAAAGATAATTTTATGCCCAAAAAAAGAGTTCTAGATCTTCTAGATAGGAGCCAGGCGTCCTTATCGAAAGGAAGGACAAAGCTACTAATTCATTTGGAAGTTCTAAGAATTCTCATGCCGTGGAGGAGGCTATAGGGGAGAAATTCTACGAATTCAGTATATATTATCGACTAAATTTAGACCTTTAAAATGATAGGTTTCACATCAATTTCATCGGATGACGGTGCAAATTAAAGTTGGTAAATATATAATGCATTCATGAAAGCCTTACCCTGCACAACACCGTAGGTGGCAACAGTTATGCATTGTCACACATGATTATCTTCTTAGTTTCACGTTGTTTACTTGATTTTGACACACATGTTTCTCTAGTTCATTGAGGTGACAGCTCTTGATCCATGGTGCAGCATAAGTCTGATTTTGACCAAAAATATTTTCACCTCTCATGGTAGAAAGTCATTCTTCATAATTTGTTTTTTCATGCGTTATCACCCAAGATTCAAATGTCACTAAGCTTCCAGGTTGTTTTTCTTTTCGAAATGATGAAACTGCGTCACTTCAAATGAACGAAAATGTCAAGCTCTCGATACTTTCTGGTTTCTGAAGACCAGAATTTTTTTTGCACGTGGATAATGCTTCTGGTGTCCCTTCAAGTATTCTTCTTGGAGAGTTGATAGCCATTATATTACGAAGAGATACATTTCATATGTGTATTAGGAAATTCTAGTGTTTGTATGTTACGCTTATCTGTGTTTCCATCTTGCAAATAAGGCATATTTCGTATAAATAAAATTCTGATACATTTATTTCCATGCCTTTATAATTATGAAAAATTTAGATCGTCACATTTACATTATTATAAGAGAATGATTATGTAGGGACTATTTTGGAAGGCCCTTGGGAAAAACAAGTATAAATTGAATGTCATATATGAATGTACAATGTAGTGTGACAAAGTTTATCGCAATTTTGTTGTTACATTTTTCAAAAGGAAACGGTGCTGGTAAATTTTTGAAATTGATCAGATCATAAAAAATATTGGGCTTATTTGTTTACAATTAATTTTATGTAAAAAGTACTTTTATGCTTTCTCACCAGCACTTTAAAATATTGTCCAAGTTTCACGGAAGTATCAAAAGATTTATGTGAATTTACACGTCAACATTTGTGTATTGTGAAATTTCAAGTGTTTATGATCTAAAAGGAGTCAACGTGTATGCGTTGCAAGATTTAAATTAAGCAAAATGCATATAGCGAAAGTCTATTCTAACACCCTTGGTCACCTAATTACCGACCCTATTACGATAATGCTAACTGATTTTTACAGTATGCATATCACCAATTTTTCTTTTCTTTACCAACTTTTATTTACCTTTCATAATTACGCCTTGAACCAATATATGAAAATACTAACTTTAATTCATATGATTTATCAAATTTTCTCTGCTTAAGTTATTAATAGGCTTCAATCTATCAGCTCACATTTCATTTTTTTACTAATAATTTTTTAGCACTTACCAAAAAAAAAAAAAAAAAAAAATTCTTTAGAAAGTCATTATTTATAATTCTTTTTATTCACATGCTATCACCCAAGATTGAACATTCTTGCTACATATTATTAAATCAAGAAGAGTCATCCTATATGTGTCCACTTTAGATACTTAAGTATAATATTTTTTTAGTTTGGTACAAACGTCAGTGCTTCCCACACTTCCAAATGATTAACCATCTTTAAAAGGCAAACCTAAGTCACGAAAAACATTTTAAATTAAGGGACATATTTCATAGAATTTTTACGTTGAATAAAGGTAGACCACTTTCACGTGGAAGATTGTGCGGTCACTCTAAACTTCCATTTTATTTTGGTATACAGATATTTTATAATGCAAGTCGAGATCTCTCAACTGGTGTGGCCATCTAAATTGAGTAGAAAATTAGGAAACAACAACCACCACCGGAATTGCAGAAAAATCTTGGTCGAAGTCAAGATTTTACAGAGAAAGGCAGGAAAGAACAAAAGAAAATCAATAACCTAAAGTTTAAATTGAGAGGGTTATTAAAAAGATTTTAAAGATCGACCTTCACGAATGCGAATCAAAGGATGATTAAAGAACCATAAAAAAAAAATGTAAAAATAGAGAATAAAGAATGATTTTGAAAGCAAAGCGAAGAAAATAAAGAATGACATTTTTCCATAAAATGACGACCTTGAAAGCATCAAGAAATTGCCTGTGAAGTGCAAGAACATGGAAAGAATAAGATGAGCGGAGGAGAAGTATGAAGAACTTTTCTTGGCCCTTGATTACTACTCCTTCATGGGTTTACATTTCTATTCAATTTTAAAAGTGTCGGTACAAGAATATAGGCCGAATTAAAAGCTAGCTTTGTTTGGGAGAGAATTTAAGATTTTATAAATTAAATTTGTACGAATAATAATCTCTCAAAGAGCTCATCCTTAAAAGTTAATAACTACCTTTCAAGACTTAAAACACATATAAATCCATAAACATCATCATGGGGTATTATCGACGTGAAACAATTTATGTAGAATCTTTAAATATCACTTTTTTAATGGCCCTTTAGAGAGTAGATATTGATTTGTTAGGAACATGGGAAGAAGACGATGCGCAGAGGAGAGAGACCGGTGAAAAACTATCCCTCACTCTTGATTTCACCCCCTCCATGTTTTTATATTCCTATTCACTTTACATGTATGGAAAAATTTAATCCATTCCCATACAAAAAAGTGTTTCTTTAATTTGTGGTCCACCAAGAAACGATGGTCAAGAAGATTTCTATGCTCTTCATTTGTGCTTCCTATTTTTATTTTATTTTTAATTTCTATTTGATATATGTAGGTGGCAAAATAATTTCATTTACATAAAAATAAATCTTTTTACTATATTTTATGACTAGTTAAAAGTCTTGGTAGAAAAAAAATATGTCCAAGCAAAAACTAGCTTTCTTGGAGAGAGAACCCAAGGATTTTGTATTGTACAATGCCCTCTTTCCCCCCAATAAATTAAATTGTACGCACAATAATCCTTAGGAGAGCTCATCCTTGAAAGCTAGTTATTTTGTTGATAGACTCGAAAGGTTTATAAACTAGCGCATACCATCACATATCACCGATGTGGGATAGCTTATATATAATCTTTTAACATCACTTTTTAGAGGCACTCTAACGAGAAAATATCGACCCTTCGACATCAAAATCTTCTCAAGTCTGAAATATTAGTACATGTTAATGGCATGAGTGAGTAACCATGGTGGATCCCCGAAACCCTAAATTTTCTTTAACTTATCAAGAATCAAAATCTCCTAGTCCACCAACAAACACTAGTGAAGCACTTTTCTTCGCCCTTTTCTTTGCTCTTCTTTTGTCCTCCCCCATGTTATTATAACTACGAGTCTGCAGCATTAGTATGTGTTATTGGCATGAGTCAAGGAACCATGGTCAGTTCCCAAAACCTTTAGTCGTTCTAGACTTATCAAGAATCAAAATCTCCTAGTTCACCAACAAACACTAGTGAAGCACTTCTCTTCGCCCTTCATTTGTCCTCCCCATGTTTGTTAATTTTTTTTTTTTCAATTTATGTAGGGGAAACTTTAATTCATTCACATAAAACAATAATCTTTCATTATGTTACAATAGCTACGTTAACTTATTGGTAATTTATTGAAGCTATTATGAAAGTTCTAACTAATTTTTGCAGTATGCATATCATTAACTTTTTTCTTATTTTTCACCAACTTTCATTTACGTTTCATAATTACGCTTTGAACAATTATGAAATTATTAACTTTAATTCATATGATTTATCATCTTTTCTCTGCTTAAGTTATGAATAAGTTTTGGACTATCAACTCTCATTTCATTTTTTTTACTAATAATTTTTTACACTTACCCAAAAAAAAAAAAATCTCATCTCGTGTTAGAAAGTCATTCTTTCAAATTCTTTAAAATTCTTGCTAGATAATATTAAATCAAGAAGATTCATCCTATATGTGTCCACTTAAGATACTCTAGGTATAATATTTTATTTTGGTATAGACGTCGGCGCTTCCCACACTTCCCAATGGTTAATCACCACCTTCTAAATTAAGGGACTTAATTCATAAAAGTGTAAGTTGAATATTGCCGGATCACTTTCATGAGGAAGATTGTGCAATCACTTTAAACTTCTATCTTATTGTAGTAGGCAAATATTTTATAATGCATTTCGAGACCTCTTAACTGGTGTCACCATCTAATTAAGTAGGAAATCAGGCAATAACAAGCACCACCTAAATTGCAGAAGAATCTTGGTCGAAGTCAAGATTTTATAGAGAAAAGCAGGAGAGAACAAAAGAATATCAACTACAAAAGCTTAAGTTAAGAGGGTTACCAAAAAGATTTTAAAGATCGACCTTCATGCATGTGAATTAAAGGATTATTAAAGAAATGTAAAAAAGAAAAAAAAAAAGATGTAAAACTGGAGAAGAAGGAATGATTTTAAAAGGGGAGAGTAGAAAAAAAAAAAAAAAGGAATGACATTTATCCCCTAAAATTACGACCTTGAAAGCATCAAGAAGTTTCCTTTCAAGTGCAAGAACATGAAGAGAACAAAATGAGTAGAGGAGAAGCATGAAGAACTTTTCTTGGCCCTTTATTTCTTCTCCTTCGTGTGTTTACATTTCTATTCAATTTTTAAAGCCGCGGTGAAAGAATATTCATTGAATTAAAGACTAGCTTTGTTCGAGAGAGAACTTAAGCGTTTATTAATTAAATTGTACACACAATAATCTCTCCGAGAGTTCATGCTTCAAAGTTAATGACTAGCTTTCAAGACTTGAAAGACCTACAAACCCACACACACCATCATGGGGTACTATTGAATATCAATTTGTATAGAACTTTAAATATCACTTTTTAAAGGCCCTTTAGAGGGTAAATATCGATTTTTAGAAACATGGGAAGAAGACGATGTGCGGAGGAGAAAGACTGGTGAAGAACTATCCTTGGCTCTTGATTTCACCTCCTCCATGTTTTTATATTCCTATTCACTTTACGTGTATGGAAAAATTTAATCCATTCCCATGCAAAAAAGAGTTTCTTTCATTTGTGGTCCACCAAGAAACGATGGTCAAGAAGATTTCTTCGCTCTTCATTTGTGCTTCCTATTTTTATTTTATTTTTAATTTCTATTTGATATATGTAGGTGACAAAATAATTTCATTTACATAAAAATAAATCTTTTTTACTATATTATATGACTAATTAAAAGTCTTGGTAGAAAAAAAATATGTCCAAGCAAAAACTAGCTTTCTTGGAGAGAGAACCCAAGGATTTTGTATTGTACAATGCCCTCCTTCCCCCAATAAATTAAATTGTACGCACAATAATCCTTAGGAGAGCTCATCCTTGAAAGCTAGTTATTTTGTTAATAGACTTGAAAGGTTTATAAACTAGCACATACCATCACATATCACCAATGTGGGATAGCTTATATATAATCTTTTAACATCACTTTTTAAAGACACTCTAACGAGGAAATTTCGACCCTTCGACATCAAAATCTTCTCGAGTCTGAAATATTTATGTGTTAATGGCATGAGTGAGTAACCATGCTCGGTCCCCGAAACCCTAAATTTTCTTTAGCTTATCAAGAACCAAAATCTCCTAATCCACCAACAAACAATAGTGAAGCAATTTTCTTCGCTTTTTTTTTTTTTTTTTTCGGTCGAATTTCTTCGCCCTTTTCTTCGCTCTTCTTTTGTCCTCCCCGTGTTATTATAACTATCGAGGGCCCCTCCACTCCGGGGGTCGTCCGCCGTCTATCCGTCACACGTGGCGAGATCGCAGCTCACCGGCAGCCCGCCCCTCCCAAAACGACGCCGCAGCGCATTTTCCAAAACGAGCGCCATCAGATATTCGGCGACGGGACCCGCTCCAGCCCTTCCCGCCCCCACCGCAACACGCCAATCGCGACCGCCGAATCCCCCGACCTGCGGGCCCCACTACGCTCAACCGACGGCCGCGATGAGCCCGCGGAAGGCGCGCGAGTGGGGCCCCATGAGTCGGTTCGGCAAACTTTTCTTCGCCTCAAAAGTGATGCAAGCCCTAAACACCCTCGCACGCCAAGTCGTTTTGACGTTCTCTTCACATGCTCGGAAACATGGACGGTGCCAAACCAAAGACGACCATACGCCGTCGTTCTACGACGGCGAGGTGAGGTGAGGCGAGGTTCCATTCGTCTTCGCTCTCTCTCTTCTCCGTTCAAATTACGCAGAGCACCCAAGGCCAAGACGGAGCGAGCTCTGAAGGGAAAGCGAAGACTCCGAGGGGAGGGAAAATCCATCGGAGTCGGCGGCGGCGGGGAATCCGCGAGGTTTTGGGGCGGGCGTCCTCGCCGGTGCCGGAGAGGCTTCGGTTTCGGTTCGGCGCGCCATTCGCGGTTGCTTCGGCGTGAAGTCTTTCTGATTCTCCGGCCGCTTCGTCGGTGAAGCACTGGTGAAGCACTTTTCTTCGCTCTTCATTTGTCCTCCCCGTGTTTTTTTAATTTTTGCAATTTATGTAGGGAAAACTTTAATTTATGCACATAAAACGATAATTTTTCATTATGGGCTAAATAGGCTCAGCTCAGCCCAAAACCTTCTGAAATTTCGGCCTTAATAACTCAGCCCACTTTCACTTATTCTTCACCGGATGTGCACGTGAGTAAAAGGGGAAAGAAGCAACTGGCCTCAAAAACAAGGAAAAATAGGGAAGGAGAAGAGAGAGAAATTTTTGCGTACACATTTCTGACTTAGCACCCGAATCAATTTCGTTTTGCAACGCCTGATAAGAATTCATGATATTTACTCATCTAATTAGAGTAATTTATGAAATTAGTCCCTAAATTCGGCGTTGTGTGAACTTTGAACTGCGAAGTTTAATTTAAGAGATGTTAAGAGATGGAGTTTTGAGAAATTGATGGTTTAGAGCGTTGTGGAGCTGTGAGGTTTGACCAAAATCAATCCGAAATATGGTTTGAACGAAATGGATTTTTGAAGTTTTGCGTGTGAGTTACATGTAATTGACAACATGCGTAACATACAAAGATGAATGTTCGTCATAAACGAGTTTTTCTTTAATGCGTAGGAGTCGATTTTATGATGAATAAGTATAGTTTAGTCGATGAGAATATTATTTTACTTGGATTTTGATATCGATTTTCGATTAATTGATAGGAATATGAGTTAATCGATCCAAGTAACTTTTGTAAGCTGGTTTATAGCTTTTCCAAGTGAATCTTATTAATGAATCTTGGTTGAAGGCAAGATCATTTCAAGAGAAACAACAAACGAGTCAAATCAAGGATCAAGAATCAAGAGAGATGCTTCTCATCTTCTTTTTCTTGGCTTTCTTTAAAGAAGGTCTAGAGGTACTAATCATGCTGCAAAGGAGGGGAAATTTTTGGCTAAGCCCTGGCCGACGCTTAGATGAATAGAAAGAGATGGTTCTTGACTAGTCTTACGGAACAACCCTAATTTTTTGAATGAATCTTGGTTAAAGACAAGATTAGGTCAAGAGCATCAAGAAAGGAGTAAAATCAAAGAAGAATCAAGAGAGGTGCTTCTTTATCTCTTTCCTTGTATATATATATAACACGTGTTGGGAGTACCAACTATGGCGAAAGAAAGTACCACATTATCATGGTCAAAGGAATTTAACAGAAAACAATCATAAAATATGAAATTTAACCATAAATTAACAGTTCCATGAAGTATATATATACTTCAAGCGGGTGGTTGTAGTGGGGATGAAAAGTTAAGAGCAATTATTAATTTGGTAAAACAATTATAAATTAGTGAATTAAACTCTAGAACATTTTGAGAGTTTATTTATGGGATAATAGACTTTGGAGAAGGTGGAATGGTGATGACTATTTATTAGAGACGAAACAACAATCAACTGCTTAAAAAGTTGCTTTCAATTCATCGTTATTGTCGCGACCTCTTTTTTTTCGGCGCCCGATCGGGGCGGGCGCCTAGTGGAGGCTAATGGCTCGGCTGGATTAATTAAGCCCGGACTCTCCCAAGTCCACCAATTCACGACTTTAATGGTCAAAGTTTTTAACCTGTAAGTTAATTTTTAAAACGGAGTCGCCACTAATCAATTTGGGGTGGGTTGATTAGAAACCCATGCGAAATATTGAGAGAAATATTCGCTCTGCGCAACCCAGAGAAATTAGGATCGGGGACTTGATTACACTAGTTAATCACTAATGCCCTTTCGGTACCTAACATTGTTTAAACCCCGAGGTTTTTTTGGATGTTTTAGGGATTTTCCATGCATTATTTGGAAAAAAGACATTTTTTTTTGACATTTTTCCAATTTTTGTGGACATAAAAGCTATTTTTTGATTTTTTGATATTTTTGGAAAAATACAAGTTTTTTTTGGCTTTTTCTGAATTTTTGGCATTTTTGGAAAATAAGAAATATTTTTGATTTTTTTTATTTGGAAAATAAAATATTTTTTAATATTTTTTTTGGAAAATAAAGTATTTTTTTATTTTTCTTGATTTTTCTCGAAAATAAAGTATTTTTTTGATATTTCCTGATTTTTCTCGAAAATAAAATATTTTTTATATTTTTAAATATTTTCTGCTTTTTTTGGAAAATAAAATATTTTCTATATATTTTTAATATTTTTTTTTGGAAAATAAAAAAGGCCGACCGCACCCGGGCCCGCAACGCGGGCCCGGCTCGGATTTTTCAACATTTTTCTTTAAAAAAAAAAAAAAAAAAACGGCGCCGTTTGGGGGAGGGGGAACCGGTGAAACCCTACCCGGTTCCCGACCCGGTCCGACCCAACGACCCGGGTCATGATTTTTTTTTTTTTTTTTTTTTTTTAAACAAACGGAGCTGCGTCGTTTGGGGGGGGAAACCCTACCTAGTTCCCCCGACCGGGTCCGACCCAACGACCGGAAAAATCGGGAACCCTAGGGTTCCCGATTCGCGGCGCCGAGGAGGAGGACGGCGCGGCGGCGACGACGGCGACGGTGGCGGCGACGGTGGCGGCAGGGGGGGGGGAAGTGAGCGCGACGGCGGCGGCAACTACACAGCGGTGGCGCGGCGACAGCGGCAACGGCGGCGACCCACGCGGACTCCCTTCTCCTTCGGCTTCGCCCTCTCTCTCTCTCTCTCTCTCTCTCTCTCTCTCTCCCCCTTTGCTTCTCCCTCCGTGGCTCGGATCTCGTGGCCGCTCGACCTCGGACCTCCCCGAAGTCTCTCGGTGGGTTGTCCGAGGTTGGCAAGCCTCGATCTGGCTCTCCTCGCTCCGTGTCCTCGATTGTCGTCGGGAGGGGCCTATTTATAGGCGGAGGGGTGCCGGTCGACGGAGAGGCTTGGCCGCCGGTCTTTGGCTGCCGATCGAACCACCGCGGCTGAACCGGCGTCCCATCCGCCACCTGTCCGCCAGTTGCTCCCCCTGCACGTCGCCGTCCGTCCGTCCTCCCCGGCGTCGCGCCCTCTGCGCGTGCGCTGCGAGAGGCGGATGGAGGAGGAAGAAGGAAGGAGAAGAGGAGGGAAGGGTTTTGTCGCGCGGGCCGGGCCGAGAGGGCCGCGCGAGGGAGAGAGCCCAATGGGCTGCTCTTTCTTCTTTTTGGTTTGTTTTGTTGTTTTTTGCTTTGTTATTATTTTTTTGTTTTTATTATCCGAAAAAGGAAAAAAAGATAATTAATAATAAAAAAAACCTAATTTAAGAAAAAGAAATTTAGGCGTCAATGACTGCCCCTCTTTGAAGGTGAGTTCGGAGAGGTTACATTCAAAGATAAACTGATGACTAAATTTTATCCGCGTATGTAGCAGATTATATTTTATTTGGGACCTATTATCCTATGCAAAAAGAGCAATATAACATTACATATACTAAAACAGCTAAGAAGATACCTGTAATTACTTACCGAGAGTGAGTGAGATAGGGTGTGAACCCCGAGTTTGGCAAGTATCAAGGCGTCATCTTACCCTGGTGATATGAGGAGGTTGTTTTCCAGGGCTCGAACCTTTCTTCGGTTGCCTGTTAAAACAATCAACAATTCATCTAGGACCCGAACATTTCTTCGGTCGTCTTGACGGGAAATTGCTCCTCCAGGACCCGAACTATTCTTCGGTCGCCTGTTAGAGCAATTAGGGGTTTGTCTCGGACCCGAATCATTCTTCGGTCGCCGTGACGAGAAATTGCTTCTCCAGGACTTGAACCATTCTTCGGTCGCCTGTTAAAACAATTAATGATTTGTCTAGGACTCGAACTTTTCTTCGGTCGCCTTGACGAGAAATTGCTCCTCCAGGACCCGAACCATTCTTCGGTCGCCTGTTAAAACAATCAATGATTTGTCTAGGACTCGAACCTTTCTTCGGTCGCCTTGACGGAAATTGCTCCTCCAGGACCCGAACCATTCTTCGGTCGCCCTGTTAAAACAATCAATGATTTGTCTAGGACTCGAACCTTTCTTCGGTCGCCTTGACGGGAAATTGCTCCTCCGGGACCCGAACCATTCTTCGGTCGCTGTTAAAACAATCAATGATTTGTCTAGGACTCGAACTTTTCTTCGGTCGCCTTGACGAGAAATTGCTCCTCCAGGACTCGAACCATTCTTCGGTCGCTGTTAAAACAATCAATGATTTGTCTAGGACTCGAACCTTTCTTCGGTCGCCTTGACGGGAAATTGCTCCTCCGGGACCCGAACCATTCTTCGGTCGCCTGTTAAAACAATCAATGATTTGTCTAGGACTCGAACCTTTCTTCGGTCGCCTTGACGGGAGATGCACCGACCTTTCTCGGGGCATCTCATTTGTGGGTGCCCGATTTGTATCGAGGACACCGGTTGGTACCCGACCTTTCTCGGGAGATGCGCCGACCTTTCTCGGGGCATCGATTTTGTGGGGATGTCTGACCTCTGTCGAAGACACCAGTTGGTACCCGACCTTTCTCGGGAGATGCGCCGACCTTTCTCGGGGCATCATATTTGTTGGGGCGTCTGATCTTTATCAAAGACACCTGTTGGAACCCGACCTTTCTCGGGAGATGCGCCAACCTTTCTCAGGGCATCATATTTGTTGGGGTGTCTGACTTCTGTCAAAGACACCAGTTGGTACCCGACCTTTCTCGGGAGATGCGCCGACCTTTCTCAGGGCAGCTATTTGTTGAGGATACCTGGACATTCACAGGCATTGAAAGAGTACCTGGATATTCACAAGTACAAACCTGGAGGATATTTGGGCCTTTGCAGGCGTTGAAGACGTACTTGGATGATCACAAGTACAAACTCCTGGAGGATACCGGATGTTCGCAGATATCGAAGGGGTACTGTGTGCTCACAAGTACTAGATGCTGGAAAATACCTGATTGATTGCAAGTGTCAAAAGAGTACTTGGATGTTTATCAAGTACGGGTTTTGAAGGATGTCTGAACGTTCGCAGGCATTGAAGAGGTACTTGGATGATCACAAGTATGAATTTCTAAAAAATACCCGACAGACGGAAATTCGAGGATGGGTCTCACATATTTGTGGAGGTCTCTCACCTTTTGATAATTGGGGAATATCGAGGACGTACTCGAGATATTCGTGAAGGTCTCTCACCTCCCGGTAGTTGGGGATATCGAGGACGTACCTTGGATATTAGTGAAGGCCTCCCACCTCCTGGCAATTAGGGAATATCGAGGACGTACCTAGGATATTCGTGAAGGTTTCTCACCTTCTGGTTATGGGGAATATCGAGGGGGTACCTCGCATATTCGTGAAGGTCTCTCACCTTTCGGAAATTGGGAATATCAAGGACGTACCTCGCATATTCATGAAGGTCTCCCACCTCCTGGCAATTAGGGAATATCAAGGACATACACGGGATATTCGTGAAGGTTTCTCACCTTCCGGTAATTGAGAATATCGAGGGCATGCCCCGCATATTCGTGAAGGTCTCTCACCTCCTGGTTATAGGGAATATCGAGGACGTACCTTGCATATTCGTGAAGGTCTCTCACCTTCTGGAAATTGGGAATATCGAGGACATGCCCCGCATATTCGTGAAGGTCTCTCACCTTCGGAAATTGGGAATATCGAGGACATGCCCCGCATATTCGTGAAGGCCTCCCACCTCCTGGCAATTAGTGAATATCAAGGACATACCTGGGATATTCGTGAAGGTCTATCACCTCCTGGTAATTGAGAATATCGAGGGCATGCCCCGCATATTCGTGAAGGTCTCTTACCTTCTGGAAATTGGGAATATCAAGGACGTACCTCGCATATTCATGAAGGTCTCTCACCTCCTGGTTATGGGGAATTTGAATGTAACACAAGGCTTACCTTGATGGCGGCAGGCACACAGGTGTACAAAGTAGAGAAATATTTGGATGAACACAAATATTTAATGATATAATCGGGGACCACTCAACCGGTCCGAGTGTAAGAAAGCATACACGGGTGATTGCGGGCGCATAATGTGGTGGAATACTTGAGTAGCCGCTAGTATTCAAAGATACAATTTGGAGGACAACTCGGACAAGTCGAGTGTCACGGAAAGGGAGTATCCGAACGGTGGTCGGTACTCAAAGACAAGAGGATACTTGGATAGTCATGAGCATCCAAACTTTAAAGACAACTTGAACAGGTCGAGTGTCAACAGAGAGAGTACCTGAGTAGTGGCAGGCATTCAAAAACAATGGGATAAGCGGACGGTTGCAAATATTAATATTGCAGGGACAACTCGAACAGGTCGAGTGTCGACAAGAAGGAGTACCCGGCAAATGGTAAGTACTCAAAGACAAGGGGATACTCGGACCATTTGCAAGCATCCAAACTCGGGAGATGACTCGAATAGGTCGAGTGACAAGAAGAGAGTACCGGGACAAGTGGTAGGTACTTTAAGACAGATAGGGATATGCTTATTTGGCAATATCTCGATTACTAAGAGTATGTTCACTATTTACACAACATGTAGACATGTACACAATGATTGTATATGCTGTAAACTCATAAGTTCAAATGCGATTTATGCATGACAACTTTGTCGTTTTCTATCATCCGAATTCCACTGGGAAGATTTTGAAAGACAACCCTCATTTCGAACGTAGATGTCTTGAGCATGCCGGATGAGGGACTTTCGGTCTGAAAGGACTTTCCACTCACTCTCGTGGAAAGGCTGTTGTATCCCGACCATTGATGCGGGATTTATAAGGATCGCACTTCTCACTGTCATCATGTCAGCAGGGGTCCGAGTATTCTCGCAAGTAGTACGACTTTACCAATGTGAGAGGTCTTTGTTGAAATTGTGATGAAGACTTGGTTAGCAACTCATAAAAGGGGACCATCAAGGTTGAAGTCGATGGATGAAAATGCTGCACGATTCTCTCCGGGTTTACAAGTCAGGAACCCTGCGAAAAGAGGTAGAGTAATCTTGCTCGTACTTCTTCGAGCGATATTTATGCACATATGAAATCTTACGTTAATTGAAGTGCCCCTAGTCCGAAGAGACTTTTTACAATGGGAATATAACGTAGACTCGACTCACATGTAGAAGGGTGAGAGTTGGTGACTGTCTTAGCATTCGTCACTAGTCTTTCTTCTTATTATCAAATGGAGATTTTACAACCACAACTTTTTCTTGGCTGCATTTTTTTGACTGGGGGGCATCGGCCTTGCTTTTACTAGGCACACTGCTTTTTTTTATGCCCCGACTTTTATTCCAGTTCCTCATTTATGGGCATTGACCTTACTTTTACCAGGTACACTGCTTTTTTTATGCCCCTGCTTTTTCATTTTTGTTGCTTGAGGAACTGATCTAGGCGAGTTCAATCGAAGCACCATTATTTAGACTTTGAGTCTTCACCTTCGGCCAACGCTCTCGCTATGGCAATAACTTCTGCTTTGCCTCAATGTGAGGGTAAAATTACAGACTCACTTGGGTTGTACAATGTATACAAATGCATAGAAAATGAATTGCTCTTCGTCATTCTAAGGCACTTAAATTTATGCGAGTGTTCATATGCAATAAAGACACTCGAAGATTGATGCAAGTGCAAGCAAGAGAATTTCTATCCCTCTTCTCACCTTGTGATGCTGATTTGCTTTGTCTTTGACATGCTCCAATGTGGGGTGATTCTTCATGAGAGAAGCTTCACCAGTGTATGGGGGCTCAATAGGGGGTGAGCAATGAAATGCCTCTCACTATTTTGGTTATCGTACCATTCGCGAGAGAACTCTTTACCCTGCAGTCATGGAATTTTCTGCACTCATCTCACAAGTGTATAGATGGGGGACTGTGTGTAGGATATGGCTTGCCTGTCATCATCCTGACGCACCTCATACAGCATGCTCGACTAATCTTGTATTCTTCACTTAGCTGTCTATTCTAGTAATCCTTAATGGAATCGGTGATTTAGACAGACAAAATCATCATGCAAAAATCCATTTGGAGAAAGGCATGCAGCATTTTTGAAGTATGAGAGAGTTTGTACTCTCAAAACAAATGAATGATTTTCTACTCAAGAGACCCTATTGTCAATTTTAGGGGTGTTTACTTGATGAAATTGTATCTACAAATGTTTTGAATTTTGAACATCAAAAGAGTTATTCACAAATGGGGTGTCAATGGATTATCCTAATTAAGTAGGGAAATGACACAAGGAGGATCAATTTTGGGATTGGGGATCGATCATTGGTTTGACGGCCTTTTCGCTTTTGCCCCGCAGAAGAGAAGATGTGAAAAATAGATTAATTAGTAGGGCCAATGTCACACATGATCTGAGGCCTGAAAAGTTTCTGTCATTTGCTTTGGCGATACTTGAGACGCCATTTGGCTTGGGAGAGCTTATCACGGTCTGACATGACTCTCATTGATTTGTTTTCTACATCTTTGACGATCAGGTGATCCTGCAACAGATGAGAGGGATCATATTAGTTAGAAGCTCTTTCAAGAGTCGAATAACTTGGAAGTGATACAACATTACCCTTCACTGGTTTACAAATGTTTGAATGGACTTGAAGTACGAGGAGGATATGAATTCTGTAATCTTCACTCTGTTAGGTCATTTGCTCTCTTATAATTTGCAGGTGCAAGAGAAGCAAAATTTTATTTATTATATATATATATATATATATATATATATATATATATATATATATATTTTTCAAGCGGCTAACTGTTGCGTCGGGGATTCGAACCCTCGACTTTGGACCTTTGCTTCTTCCCGGGTAGCATTTGGCTAGAGACGCTGACGGTGTCCGTAGGGGGCGCTACCGGACTGGCTCTTGGATGACATGTCCTTTCATACCAAGCCAGGTAAATCGATATGGGCTACTTGGTTTGCCCAAATTAATCACTAAGCTTGTGCTCTCGAATCTTATGCTTCCTGTCAAATAGGAGAAAATATATCAAAAGTGAATTTAGATACTGAGAGTATTGGAAACGATACCAAATTACTCTTCCCCAGAGTTCTTATTTGTTGACTCCTAGGGATGTTTGAGCGTCAATGACGGCCTTTTGTCTTTGACACGGTTCAATGTCTCTTTTGATTGGCCCTCCTTATTTGTGGCCCTGTATGCATGGTTGCTGGTCGTTGATTCATCTTCAACGCCTTCCTTCTGTGGAATTTCTCCTCTGTCCTTGACTATAGCTGCATTGAGCAAAAAGCCACGTACCTCAAGCTTCTATGGAATTTGAGATGGACAATCAAAAACCTCCAGCTTTTTGATGGCAATTATTTTTGGAAGAATACATGTCTGGAACACAGAGTGAAGCTTTCAGGCTCTAGAGTCATTGTCTGGAGTGGGGGCTATAAATTGCCTTGACTGTCTGAATTTTCTCCCTATTGATAGTAATGAATTCAAAGGAAGAGAATAAATTTCTTCCTTGTACTTCTTGGCTTGTCGAAGCTGGAAATCCCTTCAATGTCTAATTGCTCGGGCATGTCAGGGGGAGGAGATATTCGCTCCGTCTTGAAAAGGAATTGGACGGGAGTGAGGTGGAATACACAGAGCTCCCGAGGACAGCCCGCAAATATGGGAAGGTCGAAAGCAGCCCTGGAGGAGGTTATCCCCGCCTCGAGCTACCATGGTGTGCGTGTGTCGGGTTTAACCGCACGCTTACGCCTATTATGTCCGATCTTTTGTTTCCTGTACACAGAAGAGAGGAGACATCATTTTCAAAATTATGTTCGGGGAATAAGACTTACCTTCTTTGAAACAGGATGATCCTTTTTGCTTGCCCCGCTTCCTTGAAAGGGTGTCTTTGAATTTGGCCTGTTCACATGATGTGCCGTTTTAAATCCTTTCGTTACACTAAGTCAAAGGGAATGATATTCGAGACATGAAGTGAGAGAGTCGAAAGACAAACACGGTTAAGTTTATCATCTTGTTTTGAAAGCTTTTGGTGATGAAATATTTTTATTTTCAAAACATGTCTTTGGGGGAGAAAAAGCATGAGGAAGCCCAGCCCTCGGTATTCTCCTTGGATGATATTTTCTTTTCATGGTTGGATAGCATCACCTTTGGGCTGGTTTGGAATACTGCCTCATGCTTTCAAAACAAAATATTATAACCATACATTAAAGTACTGGAAATACAACAGTAGCACACTAGATAATAAACATAAAGACAAGCAAAACTAACGAAAACTCCTATGAAAAGGAGTGATTTGAAAGTGTTGGTCCTGAAGTCAAGCGTCTTTGAATTCCTCGTCTCCGGTAGACTCGAAGTATTCGCATGCAATGACTATTTCGTTGAAGCTACGGAAGTGTAACCCATGCAGCCAACAGCGATGTTCGTGGGGCAAAGTTTCCGTGAACTGCTTTATCAATTCTTCTTCAGTCAGTTGAGGATAGGTTTGCATCATAAAAGCCCTCCACCTTCCCGCATATGCTCGGCAATCCTCCATTGGTCTTCTTCCGAAGTGGGCCAAACTCTCGCAAGGCAGCTCAGTTCCAATCTGGTTTTGGTACTTATGCAAGAATGTGGAAGACAGCTCATTCCAATCCTTTATGAGGTAAATACTTGCTGTGACGAACCATTGCAATGCAGACCCCGTAAGAGTTTCTTGGAACGCTTGAGTTGTGAATGACATCGGGCCATGGTACTGACTCATCTCAGTATGGAGATATTGCAAATGAGCCACGGGGCAAGTCGTGCCGTTGTACTTGCGGAAATTAGGTATCCATACTTCATTGGGGGTCAAGATCATATGAGGGCAAGGCGGGCTTGACATGTCTTGGTTAGGCCCTTTGGTTTTCCCACTTTGCATATTCGTTGAAGTGGTGAATTTTTCTGTTTGAGAGAAGTTGGACTCTACCGAGATCACTCCATTGCCTTCTTCCGGGGTCAAAATTTCCGAATGAGGATGAAGTATTGAAGCTATCTTCATGGTCGGAGGACGAGTTTAGTAGCTCGTTAGGATCATAGCGGATAAGAACGTACGTTTCTTCTTCTGACGGGCCCTCATCCCCGGGTGACGGTAGGAAGCAGTTATATGATGAGTGATCAGCTCCATCGAAATAACGCTGGAAATCCTTGGGTTTGTATTCTAGGGACTGGAAGTCATCAGGGTCATATTCTAGAGGAAGGTAGCCTTCAGAGTTGTATTCCAGAGAATGCTCGAAGTTTTGATGCAGTGGTTCGCCAGTTATCAAATTTCGCCTATACTCAGTGGTAGATGTTGAATTGATCGGTTTAGGCTTTCTTTTCTTGGCTCCTGGTCCAGACCTTTTGAGTAAGGCCCTTCGTCTTGCGGTTCGATTTTGTCAACGGGAACGAGAGATATTAAGGCTTCACTCTCTGTTTCACTTTCTATGTCGATAGGGGTTGGTATTCTTCGAACCCTAGCTCTTGCAAAGTAAGCTTGGGGAGTTGTCTGTCGTGCCCGGTCTTGAACAGCTCCGTGCCCGTGATCTCGTACATAGGTTCCTTGCCTTTCCGAGTGGGAAACTTTTCAATAATATGATGTTGCTCAGTTGCCCATTTATCATGCAAGGCTTCATTGACATTTGACGTCTCCTCGTGCTCCAGGATCATCGGTTCTTCATAGGGCAAGGCAATGTCAGGGCTTATGTCAATATCATATTCTTGGTGGAAAACATGAATTAGTTCCTTCCAAGTTTTAAGGGAACTAATCTTCCGACAATGTACCATCGCAAGGCGGGCCGGTCGGGTTTGATTGGTATGATTGAATCATCCTTTGGACCAGGTAGGCTTGTAAGTAGGTCTCGGGCGGAAGGTATCGGCATACCTTTCGCATTCGGGCGTTTCGAGTTCTTCGGGGATCTCAAAGCGACATAATTAGACGAGTCAATGGGATTTGGCTCTTGCAGCTGTCTCAACTTTTTCATGATTTTTTCAAGCTGTTCATCTTGTTGGTCATTATCTGGCAAATTTGTGGGTGCCAGGAGTGTGCTTAAAGTAGTTATGGAGTTGGGTTTAGCTTGAGTGGATTCCATTTGCCTTGAGAGTTGTCGAAGGACAATGGACATCTGTCCTACGCCATCTTCAATGTTGGTGAGGCGATTTTGTACCTCATTATGATCGGGTCCTATCACATGAGGCCATTCGCAGGTGGCTGATAGTTGACGATCCATAATTACCTGTGTCGCAAAAATCATGAATGAGTACGAAAGCAAACAAAGATTGACCCATGGCAATGGTCTAACTGCTTCTTTATTTATCAAAAGAGGATTTTATAGACCACAGACTTCCGACACTTAAAACTTGAAATTAAGATGACAGAAGGAAATACTATGTATTAAACAAAAGTCCCTAAACAATGGGACGAAATTTTCACTATATCAACACTAGGAAACACATGATTGCTAATCTATATGCGACGGGGAGCCTTGTTCTTGCGCCGATGCTTGTTTTCTTGGACCGGCTCTGAGACATGTATCCTGTTCATTCCCAAATCCCCTTGCACATGCTCTGCTTGTTCATGCCGGCTGATCTCGCTGATTGGGTGAGGGATCGATGGCTTCCACTTTGTCGGGATACGATGGTTGAGGATGTAGGATTCGAGGCGTGGTGGGCTTTTTTTTTTTGTCCCTCAAGCCCTTCGGGTATCACAATTCTTTTGCGATGGCACCTGCTCCATGTTTCCTCGACAATGTCAATCTCGAAAGTGTATTCACGACTTTGCTGGGTGAAGAAGAGTGGAGGAGCCTTCCTCCTAAAAGGCGGTGGGATCTCTTGAAGGGCTCCATACTGTCGCGTCACCCGATATGGGAAATAAGAAATGGCGCCGGTGAAACCAAGCAACGGAATTGGATGGCGGCGTCTGTAAGCAAAGTAAGCTCTCTTCTCATGGAACCAACCAGCACACCATTGGAACGCCTCAGGAGCTGGGTTTCTTAGAAAGTTTATCCAAGTTAAACAGCTTTGGTTAGGAATGTATGGTCCTAAAACCATAAATTTCTGAAATGGATTTTCGAAATCATTTATTTCAGGCGATCGCATGAAGTCTCGAAATTCGCTTAGGTGAGAAAAGAACCAGACTTGTAAAATTTCCGGGAGACCCGCATGACCTTTTCCGTGTTTTCTTTAAAACGTTTGAGGGACAAGAATGTTTCGGCTAAAATCATGTTGACATAATTTTGCCCCCTTGAGATCTGGTCAACTATCCATGCCATCTTTGGACTTATGACATTTCTTTGATGGGGAAAATGATGAGCCCGAAAAGGCCAAGAGGAAAATCTCGCTTTTCTAAGTCATGGGTTGATTTTCGAAACAAAGTCAAAAATGTTAGGGGGCAGGTATTATGATTGTTTTCAAGAATTTGCCTCATAACATGGACTTGATTCCTAAGAGTCGTGCTAACCCACGCAACGGGATAATGCTGTTGATGGCCTAACAAGCCTTTTCTCGAGAGGCATTCCAGTGATGATGCTGTATTCTTCCAGAGTTGGGGTTAGCTCGAACCCCCCAAATATAAAAGTAGTCGTCTTCGGGCACCAGAAATGTGTCATGGCCTGCATGACTTCGGGATGAACACGGATCCGAATCAACGATAGAAGATGACCGACTTTGGCTTTCACTCGTTCTTGGGCATACTGGTCCAATTGACCCCACCATCTGAAGAGCTCTGCTTTGGGAGTGGGAATAAACTGGATGTCATCTTCTCTCATCGCATATAAACTGTGACTCAAAAAAAGCTTTCCTAAATTGCCATGGGTCAATAAAAGGACTGAGTAAAAGTAAATAAATTACTTTGCTTTTAAAGAAAATGACAAGTACAAAGACATGCACATGAGATGTGCGGCTCGATTTCTAAGCGAGAAGACTTGTTGAAATTAAAAGGGTATCCGCGTCGCAGTCTCGCGTTAGCAGCATACCCTCCTAACCTCGGCTAAAGAAATTCGGGAAAAGAAAGGCAACCTCTACATCGCAGTCTCGCGTTCGAGGTCGTATCTTTCTTGACACCATCCTAAATATCCTATGGCGGCCCGGAGTCCGGCGGCTGGTTGTGTGTGCCATGTGTAGTGCTGAAACAAGTAAAGCATGCACCACAATTCATAATCACAAGACAATCTATTTTAAGCAAAGTTAAAATAAATTTCTAAGCTATTGGCCTGCATAAAGAAAAACCTAAGTCAGTAAAGGAATTAAACAAGATAAAAAATGCCTAAGTCCTCAGAGTCCCCAGCGGAGTCGCCAAGATGTCGCGACCTCTTTTTTTTCGGCGCCCGATCGGGGCGGGCGCCTAGTGGAGGCTAATGGCTCGGCTGGATTAATTAAGCCCGGACTCTCCCAAATCCACCAATTCACGACTTTAATGGTCAAAGTTTTTAACTGTAAGTTAATTTTTAAAACGGAGTCGCCACTAATCAATTTGGGGTGGGTTGATTAGAAACCCATGCGAAATATTGGGAGAAATATTCGCTCTGCGCAACGGAGAAATTAGGATCGGGGACTTGATTACACTAGTTAATCACTAATGCCCTTTCGGTACCTAACATTATTTAAACCCTGAGGTTTTTTTTGGATGTTTTAGGGATTTTCCATGCATTATTTGGAAAAAGACATTTTTTTTTGACATTTTTCCAATTTTTTTGGACATAAAAGGGATTTTTTGATTTTTTGATATTTTTGGAAAAATACAAGTTTTTTTTGGCTTTTTCTGAATTTTTGGCATTTTTGGAAAATAAGAAATATTTTTGATTTTTTTTTATTTTTGATTTTTTTTTATTTGGAAAATAAAATATTTTTTAATTTTTTTTGGAAAATGAAGTATTTTTTTATTTTTCTTGATTTTTCTCGAAAATAAAGTATTTTTTTGATTTTTCCTGATTTTTCTCGAAAATAAAATATTTTTTATATTTTTAAATATTTTCTGTTTTTTTTTTGGAAAATAAAATATTTTCTATATATTTTATTTTCGAAAATATATATATTTTTAATATATTTTTTTTTTGGAAAATAAAAAAGGCCGACCGCACCCGGGCCCGCAACGCGGGCCCGGCTCGGATTTTTCAACATTTTTCTTTAAAAAAAAAAAAGAAACGGCGCCGTTTGGGGGAGGGGGGAACCGGTGAAACCCTACCCGGTTCCCCAACCCGGGTCCGACCCAACGACCCGGGTCGCGATTTTTTTTTTTTTTTTTTTTTAAACAAACGGAGCTGCGTCGTTTTTGGGGGGGAAACCCTACCCGGTTCCCCCGACCCGGGTCCGACCAACGACCCGAGAAAAATCGGGAACCCTAGGGTTCCCGATTCGCGGCGCCGAGGAGGAGGACGCGGCGACGGCGACGACGGCGACGGTGGCGGCGACGGTTGCGACGGGGAGGGGGAAGTGAGCGCGACGGCGGCGGCAACTACCCGGGCGGTGGCGCGGCGACAGCGGCGACGGCGGCGACCCACGCAGACTCCCTTCTCCTTCGGCTTCGCTCTCTCTCTCTCTCTCTCTCTCTCTCTCTCTCTCTCTCTCTCTCTCTCTCCCTCGCTGCTTCTCCCTCCGGCGAAGCTCGGATCTGTGGCCGCTCGACCTCGGACCTCCCCTGAAGTCTCTCAGTGGGTTGTCCGAGGTTGGCAAGCCTCAGATCTGGCTCTCCCTCGCTTTGTGTCCTCGATTGTCGTCGGGAGGGGCCTATTTATAGGCGGAGGGGTGCCGGTCGACGGAGAGGCTTGGCCGCCGGTCTTTGGCCTGCCGATCGAACCACCGCGGCTGAACCGGCGTCCCATCCGCCACCTGTCCGCCAGCTGCTCCCCTTGCACGTCGCCGTCCGTCCGTCCTCCCGGCGTCGTGCCCTCTACGCGTGCGCTGCAGAGGCGGATGGAGGAGGAAGAAGGAAGGAGAAGAGGAGGGAAGGGTTTTGTCGCGCGGGCCGGGCCGAGAGGGCCGCGCGAGGGAGAGAGCCCAATGGGCTGCTCTTTCTTCTTTTTGTTTTGTTTTGTTGTTTTTTGCTTTGTTATTATTTTTTTGTTTTTATTATCCGAAAAGGAAAAAAAGATAATTAATAATAAAAAAACCTAATTTAAGAAAAAGAAATTTAGGCGTCAACAGTTATGACCTTAAGCTGGAATAGAATTTGCCACCATCCAAGAAGGTGATTGGCGATGTCGGATGAGATTAATCTCAATATATTCGAATAAAACACTTGACGAGAAAATCGTAGACTTGGGGTGAGATAGACCTAAATTGATGATAAAAAAATTGTGAAGAAAACCTTTTAAGGAGAACAATTAGACAACGTCACCATCATCATTGAAGGCTTGAAGCTTGCTCTTCCTCATAGTCAACATCGACCCCAATGGGGTCACAATTCACGAACACGAAACAACAATCGCCACTAGTAGGTGACCACCACGCAATGGTTGCCGAGATCCCCCACTCCTTTCCTTCTCGCCATCGGTGTAGGGGTCATTGTCCTCGAGATGACCATCGACGGTGGTTGCACACCCCAAGCGACATCGTTGTGACGCTTTAATCATCACAGGTTGCAACCGCCACCCAAGATGCCTGAACTTGTTCATTATTTTTGTCACCCTTCATGCCCTCTCGATTTTTGTCGCGCTGCAGCACACTGGACAATAGTGACTAGTGACTACCATACGGGTGGTCACCGGGAAGATGACCACCGTAGTGGTGATTGCCATTATAAATCGAGGCCTACCGGAGTGATGGCAATCCCTAGAATTAGGATCACTCTATTGAGTTTTTTTTTTTTTCCAATGTAATTGTCGTTTTTTTTTTCAATCATATCCTAAGTGCTCCCAGTTACTTTATGAGATTAAATATATTCACATCCGCAATCCAATAAATTTTTAATCCGGTCTTATCATCCTTTCTTAATCCGTATCTGGACAACCACAAATGAGAGTTCTAAAGTTATTGAGATCGTCACAAGCTCAAAAACAAGCAAATAGTTTAGTTTCGACTTACTACAACTTTAGCATCATGTACAATTTACAACTGAGTTCTCTAATATATGCTCGTAAGAGATTTTAAGATAGAACCTGCCACCTAATCTGCAGTGTACTTATTTTGTAGAAAATGTTTGAGCTTGAACTCGAATTCAACCTTTCCATCTTTGCCAAATCTAGGAAATTTACTTGTAGCATTGTATAGTGTCTTGTCCAGAACACCATCAATAGTGCCGATTATCTAATCAGAATGCTCGAGAAGATAAGAATGCTTATTAACTTGAGAAATATTTAAGATCGTCACACATCACGTCATCAGCTGATATGATGTATGATGTCAATTAATTTTATTTCGTCATATCATGTAAGTCATCCATCTCAATTATCCTAATTTTCTCAATGCCCTAACACTAAACAAATAATCAACGTGATTTAATCACAAATTATGGCTGATAAAACCGGATGAGTGGTTGTTGCCCGATTGTTGCACCAAAATTTCTTTCCCTTCTCAAGTTGTGCAAGTAAAAAATTCAGTGTACCGGGAAATGATGTCTACTCTCAGTTTATCTAGCCGCATCCTTCTTCCTTCATAAAAACTTTTCCAAGTTCCTCCGGCACTAAATCCTATTAAATCTAGCTAACTAGGCCAAACAATGTTATGGTGCAACTTTAATGAAAAAAAAATTCCAATAGAAACATCTACTTAGGTACTAAATTCTATCCTTGTTGTACTCCGATTTTATCAATTCATAACTAAATTTTTCCATACACACAAGTGGGCCTCTGCTTGCTTTACCTACATCATAGCTGACTATCGTGTAAGTTTAGTTTAGTTGAATCCGACGTTTGAGGGACTAGATTATGAAGCTTTATGAAAGGAAAAGAACATAGTAAAATAAATTCAAAGTGCATGTACTAGATTTGAAAATGCGTGAAGGTAGAGACGATTAGTAGAATTTATCTCAATAATAACACCCTAGCTATTATTAGTAGTAGCATACCTCAATCCTACTTATCGATGGATACTTCAATTTAGTGTGTCTCCTAATTATCTGCAAATCCCATCTGTAGTAGCGAAACATTCATGAACAAATTAATCAGGAAAAACCTTTTAAATTAAGGGATGAAATTCATAGAAATTGTACTTGAATACTTTTGAATCATTTTCACGTGGAAGATTGCACAATCACTCTAAATTTATGCTGAGATCTCTTAACTGGTGTCACCATCTAAATTGACTACAAAAATTAGCCAACAACAACCACCACCACCTTAAATGCAGAATAACCATGGTAGAAGTCAAGACTCTATAAAGAAAAGCAGGAGAGGACAAAAACCAATGACCTAAAGTCTGAACTCCCAATTCCACGTTAGTAAATCAAGGGATGATAAAAGAACATGCGGAAATAGAGAGATTAAAGAATGGTTTGAAAAGGGAAGAGAGGAAAATAAACAATGGCCTATTTCCATGCAATGACAAGCTTTTAAGCATCAAGAAATTTCGAGTCAAGTGTCCAGAAAATGGGAAGAAGGCGGCCAATACATGGAAAAGAAACGCTAGTGACTAACTTTTCGTCGCTCTTCATTTCTTCTCCTCCATGTTTTTCTTTTTGTTTACAATTTTTAACAATTTTTGTACGTGGTTTGAAAAATATGGTTTGAATAAAAAACTAGTTTTTCTTCAGGAGAGACCCTAAAATTAGATTATACAAACAATAATCCCTCGGAGAGCTCATCCTTAAAAGCTAATAATTTACTTGATAAACTTAACAGATTTATACATGCATGCACACCATTACATTTTATCGATATAGGACAACATATACATGATTAATATTAAAAAAAAAAATCATTTAACTTTCTTAGAGAGAGAGAGAGCCTAAGGATTCTCTATCACATAAGATCCACGTACACTTTCCCCTTAGTATTTATTATAAATTAAATTAGACACAAAAAAAAATCCCTATGAGAGCTCATCCTTAAAAACTAGTTATTTAGTTGGTAGGCTTAAAAGATTTATAAAGGTACTCATTCCATTACATATCACCGATGTGATACAACTCATACGTGATCTTTTAACATCCTTTTTTAGAAGCACGTGACACGTCAAGATCTTCTCAAGTCTACATTGGTAAATGCAATGACATGAGTTAAGTAAATAGGATCTTTTGGAAACTCTAAAATGTTTTGCCTTGTCAATAATTAAAAGCTCCTACTCCACCAAGAAACACTAATGGAGAAATCTTGTTCGCTCTTGATTTCTCCTCATTCACTAAATGAGAAAAGGCAAAAGAAAATTGTTGTTTGCATGTTGTATTTATTGATTTGCTTTGAACTCTAGAGTTTAATCAGAAACTAACGATACACTAATGGAGAAATCTTGTTCGCTCTTGATTTCTCCTCATTCACTGAATGAGAAAAGGCAAAAGAAAATTGTTGTCTATATAATGTATATATTGATTTGTTTTGAACTCTAGAGTTAATGAGAAATTAACGATGCTGCATATTGTTCCTTAAAGACGTTGAAAATGTGTCTTCATACGTAGTTGATGACGGTAAAAATTTGGAGCGGCTCCCACTTCTCCTGGGCTCGTACGCATTACAACGATCATCATCACTGTTGCGATTAAGGTGAGAGATCGAACAATAATATAAATAGAAAAAGAAAATAAATCGAACACCAGATTTACGTGGTTCAGTCGTAAAGACCTACGTCCACGGAGAGAGCAGCAGCGAATTTCACTATAGATCAATCGATACAAGGAGATTACACACTCAAGTCACTCAAACACTCTCTCCGTGTTTCCCAAGCCCCAATTACAACCAATAACTCACACAGTGTTTAGCCCCGAAAATTCCTCGAAAATAATCTCTCAATCTCACGAAGGAATTACACGCAAATCTTACCTCAAGATTTAATCGGCTACAAACACTAGTCTTTCTTGGATGTAATTCACGGACAAGAACAACAAAGAAAATCCCTCACAAGCACTCGACAACTAGACGACGCTTCAAGACCAACTCTTCATGATCAATGGCAGAACACCAAGCACTCACGCGGCGCTTCAAGACAATTTGTGATCCACATCTATCACCCACGGCCACAAGTCTATATATAAGTAAAACCCTTATTATTATGCCAACTTCTAATAGGATTCTATTTCCTATCTAAAACGATTTTATCCAAAACATAACTCTATATATTTTAAACAAAATCCAAATCCAAGTCAAAGTTGAACTTTCCTATTTCAGTGGCCAATTTCTCCAACGCAAATTCAAACTTTGGAAAGTTGATCTTCGGATCTTCTTTACTCAATCTTTAACGTCCGCAACATATCCAATTCGGAATATTCAGAATTTCAATTGGACTCAAACTTGAGACATATTTTAACAATCACAAGGAGGCCAAAATGCTTGAGATCACCCATTGCCGAGTGAATGAAAAAAGGACAGTTCTCTTTCGAAATGATCATATTACTAAGAAGGGAATGAAACCCTTGAAATTAAGCCCCTATTTAAAGAGTTCTAGCTTGCCAAAAAGATAATTTTATGCCCAAAAAAAGAGTTCTAGATTTTCTAGATAGGAGCCAGGCGTCCTTATCGAAAGGAAGGACAGAGCTACTAATTCATTTGGAAGTTCTAAGAATTCTCATGCCGTGGAGGAGGCTATAGGGGAGAAATTCTACGAATTCAGTATATATTATCGACTAAATTTAGACCTTTAAAATGATAGGTTTCACATCAATTTCATCGGATGACGGTGCAAATTAAAGTTGGTAAATATATAATGCATTCATGAAAGCCTTACCCTGCACAACACGGTAGGTGGCAACAGTTATGCATTGTCACACATGATTATCTTCTTAGTTTCACGTTGTTTACTTGATTTTGACACACATGTTTTTCTAGTTCATTGAGGTGACAGCTCTTGATTCATGGTGCAGCATAAGTCTGATTTTGACCAAAAATATTTTCACCTCTCATGGTAGAAAGTCATTCTTAATAATTTGTTTTTTCATGCGTTATCACCCAAGATTCAAATGTCACTAAGCTTCCAGGTTGTTTTTCTTTTCGAAATGATGAAACTGCGTCACTTCAAATGAACGAAAATGTCAAGCTCTCGATACTTTCTGGTTTCTGAAGACCAGAATTTTTTTTGCACGTGGATGATGCTTCTGGTGTCCCTTCAAGTATTCTTCTTGGAGAGTTGATAGTCATTATATTACGAAGAGATACATTTCATATGTGTATTAGGAAATTCTAGTGTTTGTATGTTACGCTTATCTGTGTTTCCATCTTGCAAATAAGGCATATTTCGTATAAATAAAATTCTGATACATTTATTTCCATGCCTTTATAATTATGAAAAATTTTAGATCGTCACATTTACATTATTATAAGAGAATGATTATGTAGGGACTATTTTGGAAGGCCCTTGGGAAAAACAAGTATAAATTGAATGTCATATATGAATGTACAATGTAGAGTGACAAAGTTTATCGCAATTTTGTTGTTACATTTTTCAAAAGGAAACGGTGCTGGTAAATTTTTTAAATTGATCAGATCATAAAAAATATTGGGCTTATTTGTTTACAATTAATTTTATGTCAAAAGTACTTTTATGCTTTCTCACCAGCACTTTAAAATATTGTCCAAGTTTCATGGAAGTATAAGAAGATTTATGTGAATTTACACGTCAACATTCGTGTATTGTGAAATTTCAAGTGTTTATGATCTAAAAGGAGTCAACGTGTATGCGTTGCAAGATTTAAATTAAGCAAAATGCATATAGCGAAAGTCTATTCTAACACCCTTGGTCACCTAATTACCGACCCTATTACGATAATGCTAACTGATTTTTACAGTATGCATATCACCAATTTTTCTTTTCTTTACCAACTTTTATTTACCTTTCATAATTACCCCTTGAACCAATATATGAAAATACTAACTTTAATTCATATGATTTATCAAATTTTCTCTGCTTAAGTTATTAATAGGCTTCAATCTATCAGCTCACATTTCATTTTTTTACTAATAATTTTTTAGCACTTACCAAAAAAAAAAAAATTCTTTAGAAAGTCATTCTTTATAATTCTTTTTATTCACATGCTATCACCCAAGATTGAATATTCTTGCTACATATTATTAAATCAAGAAGAGTCATCCTATATGTGTCCACTTTAGATACTTAAGTATAATATTTTTTTTTTAGTTTGGTACAAACGTCAGTGCTTCCCACACTTCCAAATGATTAACCATCTTTAAAAGGCAAACCTAAGTCACGAAAAACATTTTAAATTAAGGGCCATATTTCATAGAATTTTTACGTTGAATAAAGGTAGACCACTTTCACGTGGAAGATAGTGCGGTCACTCTAAACTTCCATTTTATTTTGGTATACAGATATTTTATAATGCAAGTCGAGATCTCTCAACTGGTGTGGCCATCTAAATTGAGTAGAAAATTAGGAAACAACAACCACCACCGGAATTGCAGAAAAATCTTGGTCGAAGTCAAGATTTTACAGAGAAAGGCAGGAAAGAACAAAAGAAAATCAATAACCTAAAGTTTAAATTGAGAGGGTTATTAAAAAGATTTTAAAGATCAACCTTCACGAATGCGAATCAAAGGATGATTAAAGAACCATAAAAAAAAAACAAAGAAAATGTAAAAATAGAGAATAAAGAATGATTTTGAAAGCAAAGCGAAGAAAATAAAGAATGACATTTTTCCATAAAATGACGACCTTGAAAGCATCAAGAAATTGCCTGTGAAGTGCAAGAACATGGAAAGAATAAGATGAGCGGAGGAGAAGTATGAAGAACTTTTCTTGGCCCTTGATTACTACTCCTTCATGGGTTTACATTTCTATTCAATTTTAAAAGTGTCGGTACAAGAATATAGGCCGAATTAAAAGCTAGCTTTGTTTGGGAGAGAATTTAAGAGTTTATAAATTAAATTTGTACGAATAATAATCTCTCAAAGAGCTCATCCTTAAAAGTTAATAACTACCTTTCAAGACTTAAAACACATATAAATCCATAAACATCATCATGGGGTATTATCGACGTGAAACAATTTATGTAGAATCTTTAAATATCACTTTTTTAATGGCCCTTTAGAGAGTAGATATTGATTTGTTAGGAACATGGGAAGAAGACGATGCGCAGAGGAGAGAGACCGGTGAAAAACTATCCCTCACTCTTGATTTCACCCCCTCCATGTTTTTATATTCCTATTCACTTTACATGTATGGAAAAATTTAATCCATTCCCATACAAAAAAAGTGTTTCTTTAATTTGTGGTCCACCAAGAAACGATGGTCAAGAAGATTTCTATGCTCTTCATTTGTGCTTCTTATTTTTATTTTATTTTTAATTTCTATTTGATATATGTAGGTGGCAAAATAATTTCTTTTACATAAAAATAAATCTTTTTACTATATTTTATGACTAGTTAAAAGTCTTGGTAGAAAAAAATATGTCCAAGCAAAAACTAGCTTTCTTGGAGAGAGAACCCAAGGATTTTGTATTGTACAATGCCCTCTTTCCCCCAATAAATTAAATTGTACGCACAATAATCCTTAGGAGAGCTCATCCTTGAAAGCTAGTTATTTTGTTGATAGACTTGAAAGGTTTATAAACTAGCGCATACCATCACATATCACCGATGTGGGATAGCTTATATATAATCTTTTAACATCACTTTTTAGAGGCACTCTAACGAGGAAATATCGACCCTTCGACATCAAAATCTTCTCAAGTCTGAAATATTAGTACGTGTTAATGGCATGAGTGAGTAACCATGGTGGATCCCCGAAACCGTAAATTTTCTTTAACTTATCAAGAATCAAAATCTCCTAGTCCACCAACAAACACTAGTGAAGCACTTTTCTTCGCCCTTTTCTTTGCTCTTCTTTTGTCCTCCCCATGTTATTATAACTACGAGTCTGCAGCATTAGTATGTGTTATTGGCATGAGTCAAGGAACCATGGTCGGTTCCCAAAACCTTTAGTCGTTCTAGACTTATCAAGAATCAAAATCTCCTAGTTCACCAACAAACACTAGTGAAGCACTTCTCTTCGCTCTTCATTTGTCCTCCCCATGTTTGTTAATTTTTTTTTCAATTTATGTAGGGGAAACTTTAATTCATTCACATAAAACATTAATCTTTCATTATGTTACAATAGCTACATTAACTTATTGGTAATTTATTGAAGCTATTATGAAAGTTCTAACTAATTTTTGCAGTATGCATATCATTAACTTTTTCTTATTTTTCACCAACTTTCATTTACGTTTCATAATTACGCTTTGAACAATTATGAAATTATTAACTTTAATTCATATGATTTATCATCTTTTCTCTGCTTAAGTTATGAATAAGTTTTGGACTATCAACTGTCATTTCATTTTTTTACTAATAATTTTTTACACTTACCCAAAAAAAAAAAAAAATCTCATCTCGTGTTAGAAAGTCATTCTTTAAAATTCTTTAAAATTCTTGCTAGATAATATTAAATCAAGAAGATTCATCCTATATGTGTCCACTTAAGATACTCTAAGTATAATATTTTAGTTTGGTATAGACGTCGGCGCTTCCCACACTTCCCAATGGTTAATCACCACCTTCTAAATTAAGGGACTTTTCATAAAAGTGTAAGTTGAATTTTGCCGGATCACTTTCATGAGGAAGATTGTGCAATCACTTTAAACTTCTATCTTATTGTAGTATGCAAATATTTTATAATGCATTTCGAGACCTCTTAACTTGTGTCGCCATCTAATTAAGTAGGAAATCAGGCAATAACAAGCACCACCTAAATTGCAGAAGAATCTTGGTCGAAGTCAAGATTTTACAGAGAAAAGCAGGAGAGAACAAAAGAATATCAACTACAAAAGCTTAAGTTAAGAGGGTTATCAAAAAGATTTTAAAGATCGACCTTCATGCATGTGAATTAAAGGATTATTAAAGAAATGTAAAAAAGAAAAAAAAAAGATGTAAAACTGGAGAAGAAGGAATGATTTTAAAAGGGGAGAGTAGAAAAAAAAAAAAGGAATGACATTTATCCCCTAAAATTACGACCTTGAAAGCATCAAGAAGTTTCCTTTCAAGTGCAAGAACATGAAGAGAACAAAATGAGTAGATGAGAAGCATGAAGAACTTTTCTTGGCCCTTTATTTCTTCTCCTTCGTGTGTTTACATTTCTATTCAATTTTTAAAGCCGCGGTGAAAGAATATTCATTGAATTAAAGACTGGCTTTGTTCGAGAGAGAACTTAAGCGTTTATTAATTAAATTGTACACACAATAATCTCTCCGAGAGTTCATGCTTCAAAGTTAATAACTAGCTTTCAAGACTTGAAAGACCTACAAACCCACGCACACCATCATGGGGTACTATTGAATATGAAACAATTTGTATAGAACTTTAAATATCACTTTTTAAAGGCCCTTTAGAGAGTAAATATCGATTTTTAGAAACATGGGAAGAAGACGATGCGCGGAGGAGAAAGACTGGTGAAGAACTATCCTTGGCTCTTGATTTCACCTCCTCCATGTTTTTATATTCCTATTCACTTTACGTGTATGGAAAAATTTAATCCATTCCCATGCAAAAAAGAGTTTCTTTCATTTGTGGTCCACCAAGAAACGATGGTCAAGAAGATTTCTTCGCTCTTCATTTGTGCTTCCTATTTTTATTTTATTTTTAATTTCTATTTGATATATGTAGGTGACAAAATAATTTCATTTACATAAAAATAAATCTTTTTTACTATATTATATGACTAATTAACAGTCTTGGTAGAAAAAAAAAATATGTCCAAGCAAAAACTAGCTTTCTTGGAGAGAGAACCCAAGGATTTTGTATTGTACAATGCCCTCCTTCCCCCCAATAAATTAAATTGTACGCACAATAATCCTTAGGAGAGCTCATCCTTGAAAGCTAGTTATTTTGTTGATAGACTTGAAAGGTTTATAAACTAGCGCATACCATCACATATCACCGATGTGGGATAGCTTATATATAATCTTTTAACATCACTTTTTAGACGCACTCTAACGAGGAAATATCGACCCTTCGACATCAAAATCTTCTCAAGTCTGAAATATTAGTACGTGTTAATGGCATGAGTGAGTAACCATGGTGGATCCCCGAAACCGTAAATTTTCTTTAACTTATCAAGAATCAAAATCTCCTAGTCCACCAACAAACACTAGTGAAGCACTTTGCTTCGCCCTTTTCTTCGCTCGTCTTTTGTCCTCCCCCATGTTATTATAACTACGAGTCTGCAGCATTAGTATGTGTTATTGGCATGAGTCAAGGAACCATGGTCGGTTCCCAAAACCTTTAGTCGTTCTAGACTTATCAAGAATCAAAATCTCCTAGTTCACCAACAAACACTAGTGAAGCACTTCTCTTCGCTCTTCATTTGTCCTCCCCATGTTTGTTAATTTTTTTTCAATTTATGTAGGGGAAACTTTAATTCATTCACATAAAACAATAATCTTTCATTATGTTACAATAGCTACGTTAACTTATTGGTAATTTATTGAAGCTATTATGAAAGTTCTAACAAAATAATTTCATTTACATAAAAATAAATCTTTTTACTATATTATATGACTAGTTAAAAGTCTTGGTAGAAAAAAATATGTCCAAGCAAAAACTAGCTTTCTTGGAGAGAGAACCCAAGGATTTTGTATTGTACAATGCCCTCCTTCCCCCAATAAATTAAATTGTACGCACAATAATCCTTAGGAGAGCTCATCCTTGAAAGCTAGTTATTTTGTTAATAGACTTGAAAGGTTTATAAACTAGCACATACCATCACATATCACCGATGTGGGATAGCTTATATACAATCTTTTAACATCACTTTTTAAAGACATTCTAACGAGGAAATTTCGACCCTTCGACATCAAAATCTTCTCGAGTCTGAAATATTGATGTGTTAGTGGCATGAGTGAGTAACCATGGTCGGTCCCCGAAACCCTAAATTTTCTTTAGCTTATCAAGAACCAAAATCTCCTAATCCACCAACAAACAATAGTGAAGCAATTTTCTTCGCCTTCTTTTTTTTTTTTCGGTCGAATTTCTTCGCCCTTTTCTTCGCTCTTCTTTTGTCCTCCCCCGTGTTATTATAACTATCGAGGGCCCCTCCACTCCGGGGGTCGTCCGCCGTCTATCCGTCACACGTGGCGAGATCGCAGCTCACCGGCGGCCCGCCCCTCCCAAAACGACGCCGCAGCGCATTTTCCAAAACGAGCGCCATCAGATATTCGGCGACGGGACCCGCTCCAGCCCTTCCCGCCCCCACCGCAACACGCCAATCGCGACCGCCGAATCCCCCGACCTGCGGGCCCCACTACGCTCAACCGACGGCCGCGATGAGCCCGCGGAAGGCGCGCGAGTGGGGCCCCCATGAGTCGGTTCGGCAAACTTTTCTTCGCCTCAAAAGTGATGCAAGCCCTAAACACCCTCGCACGCCAAGTCGTTTTGACGTTCTCTTCACATGCTCGGAAACATGGACGGTGCCAAACCAAAAACGACCATACGCCGTCGTTCTACGACGGCGAGGTGAGGTGAGGCGAGGTTCCATTCGTCTTCGCTCTCTCTCTTCTCCGTTCAAATTACGCAGAGCACCCAAGGCCAAGGCGGAGCGAGCTCTGAAGGGAAAGCGAAGACTCCGAGGGGAGGGAAAATCCATCGGAGTCGGCGGCGGCGGCGGAATCCGCGAGGTTTTGGGGCGGGCGTCCTCGCCGGTGCCGGAGAGGCTTCGGTTTCGGTTCGGCGCGCCATTCGCGGTTGCTTCGGCGTGAGGTCTTTCTGATTCTCCGGCCGCTTCGCCGGTGAAGCACTTTTTTTCGCTCTTCATTTGTCCTCCCCGTGTTTTTTTAATTTTTGCAATTTATGTAGGGGAAAACTTTAATTTATGCACATAAAACGATAATTTTTCATTATGGGCTAAATAGGCTCAGCTCAGCCCAAAACCTTCTGAAATTTCGGCCTTAATAACTCAGCCCACTTTCACTTATTCTTCACCGGATGTGCACGTGAGTAAAAGGGGAAAGAAGCAACTGGCCTCAAAAACAAGGAAAAATAGGGAAGGAGAAGAGAGAGAAATTTTGCGTAAACATTTCTGACTTAGCACCCGAATCAATTCCGTTTTGCAACGCCTGATAAGAATTCATGATATTTACTCATCTAATTAGAGTAATTTATGAAATTAGTCCCCGAATTCGGCGTTGTGTGAACTTTGAACTGCGAGGTTTAATTTAAGAGATGTTAAGAGATGGAGTTTTGAGAAATTGATGGTTTAGAGCGTTGTGGAGCTGTGAGGTTTGACCAAAATCAATCCGAAATATGGTTTGAACGAAATGGATTTTTTGAAGTTTTGCGTGTGAGTTACATGTAATTGACAACATGCGTAACATACAAAGATGAATGTTCGTCACAAACGAGTTTTCTTTAATGCGTAGGAGTCGATTTTATGATGAATAAGTATAGTTTAGTCGATGAGAATATTATTTTACTTGGATTTTGATATCGATTTTCGATTAATTGATAGGAATATGAGTTAATCGATCCAAATGAATCTTATTAATGAATCTTGGTTGAATGCAAGATCATTTCAAGAGAAACAACAAACCAGTCAAATCAAGGATCAAGAATCAAGAGAGATGCTTCTCATCTTCTTTTTCTTGGCTTCCTTTAAAGAAGGTCTGGAGGTACTAATCATGTGGCAAAGGAGGGGAAATTTTTGGCTAAGCCCCGGCCCGACGCTTAGATGAATAGAAAGAGATGGTTCTTGACTAGTCTTACGGAACACCCTGATTTTTGAATGAATCTTGGTTAAAGACAAGATTAGGTCAAGAGCATCAAGAAAGGAGTAAAATCAAAGAAGAATCAAGAGAGGTGCTTCTTTATCTCTTTCCTTGTATATATATATAACACGTGTTAGGAGTACCAACTACGGCGAAAGAAAGTACCACATTATCATGGTCAAAGGAATTTAACAGAAAACAGTCATAAAATATGAAATTTAACCATAAATTAACACTTCCATGAAGTATATGTATACTTCGAGCGGGTGGTTGTAATGGGGATGAAAAGTTAAGAGCAATTATTAATTTGGTAAAATAATTGTAAATTAGTGAAATAAACTCTAGAACATTTTGAGAGTTTCATTATGGGATTATTATAGACTTCGGAGAAGGTGGAATGGTGATGACTATCTATTAGAGACGAAACAACAATCAACTACTTAAAAAGTTACTTTCAATTCATTGTCATGACCTTGAGCTGGAATAGAATTTGCCACCATCCAAGAAGGTGATTGGCGATGTCGGATGAGATTAATCTCAATATATTCAAATAAAACACTTGACGAGAAAATCGTAGACTTGGGGTGAGATAGACCTAAATTGATTATAAAAAAATTGTGAATAAAACCTTTTAAGGAGAACAATTAGACAACGTCACCATTATCATTGAAGGCTTGAAGCTTGCTCTTCCTCATAGTCAACATCGACCCCAATGGGGTCACAATTCACGAACACGAAACAACAATCGCCACTAGTAGGTGACCACCACGCAATGGTTGCCTGAGGTCCCCCCACTCCTTTCCTTCTCGCCATCAGTGTAGGGGTTATTGTCCTCAGATGACCATCGACGGTGGTTGCACACCCCAAGCGACATCGTTGTAACGCTTTAATCATCACAGGTTGCAACCGCCACCCAAGATGCCTGAACTTGTTCATTATTTTTGTCACCCTTCATGCCCTCTAATTTTGTCGCGCTGCAGCACCTGGACAATAGTGACTAGTGACTACCATACGGGTGGTCACCAGGAAGATGACCACCGTAGTGGTGATTGCCATTATAAATCGAGGCCTACCGTAGTGATGGCAATCCCTAGAATTAGGATCACCCTATTGAGTTTTTTTTTTCCAATGTAATTGTCGTTTTTTTTTTCAATCATATCCTAAGTGCCCCCAGTTACTTTATGAGATTAAATATATTCACATCCGCAATCCAATAAATTTTTAATCCGGTCTTATCATCCTTTCTTAATCCGTATCGGACAACCACAAATGAGAGTTCTAAAGTTATTGAGATCGTCACAAGCTCAAAAACAAGCAAATAGTTTAGTTTCGACTTACTACAACTTTAGCATCATGTACAATTTACAACTGAGTTCTCTAATATATGCTCGTAAGAGATTTTAAGATAGAACATGCCATCTAATCTGCAGTGTACTTATTTTGTAGAAAATGTTTGAGCTTGAACTCGAATTCAACCTTTCCATCTTTGCCAAATCTAGGAAATTTACTTGTAGCATTGTATAGTGTCTTGTCCAGAACACCATCAATAGTGCCGATTATCTAATCAAAATGCTCAGAAGATAAAAATGCTTATTAACTTGAGAAATATTTAAGATCGCCACACATCACGTCATCAGCCTGATATGATGTATGATGTCAATTAATTTTATTTTGTCATATCATGTAAGTCATCCATCTCAATTATCCTAATTTTCTCAATGCCCTAACACTAAACAAATCATCAACGTGATTTAATCACAAATTATGGTTGATAAAACTGGATGAGTGATTGTTGCCCGATTGTTGTACCAAAATTTCTTTCCCTTCTCAAGTTGTGCAAGTAAAAATTCAGTGTACCGGGAAATGATGTCTACCCTCGTTTATCTAGCCGCATCCTTCTTCTTTCATAAAAACTTTTCCAAGTTCCTCCGGCACTAAATCCTATTAAATCTAGCTAACTAGGCCAAACAATGTTATGGTGCAACTTTAATGAAAAAAATTCCAATATAAACATCTACTTAGGTATCTACATTGACTAAATTTTATCCTTGTTGTACTCCGATTTTATCAATTCATAACTAAATTTTTCCATACACACAAGTGGGCCTCTGCTTGCTTTACCTACATCATAGCTGACTATCGTGTAAGTTTAGTTTAGTTGAATCCGACGTTTGAGGGACTAGATTATGAAGCTTTATGAAAGTAAAAGAACATAGTAAAATAAATTCAAAGTGCATGTACTAGATTTGAAAATGCGTGAAGGTATAGAGACGATTAGTAGAATTTATCTCAATAATAACACCCTAGCTATTATTAGTAGTAGCATACCTCAATCCAACTTATCGATGGATACTTCAATTTAGTGTGTCTCCTAATTATCTGCAAATCCCATCTGTAGTAGCGAAACATTCATGAACAAATTAATCAGGAAAAACCTTTTAAATTAAGGGATGAAATTCATAGAAATTGTACTTGAATACTTTTGAATCATTTTCACTTGGAAGATTGCACAATCACTCTAAATTTATGCTGAGATCTCTTAACTGGTGTCACCATCTAAATTGACTACAAAAATTAGCCAACAACAACCACCACCACCTTAAATGCAGAATAACCATGGTAGAAGTCAAGACTCTATAAAGAAAAGCAGGAGAGGACAAAAACCAATGACCTAAAGTCTGAACTCCCAATTCCACGTTAGTAAATCAAGGGATGATAAAAGAACATGCGGAAATAGAGAGATTAAAGAATGGTTTGAAAAGGGAAGAGAGGAAAATAAACAATGGCCTATTTCCATGCAATGACAAGCTTTTAAGCATCAAGAAATTTCGAGTCAAATGTCCAGAAAATGGGAAGAAGACGGCCAACACATGGAAAAGAAACGCTAGTGACTAACTTTTCGTCGCTCTTCATTTCTTCTCCTCCATGTTTTTTCTTTTTGTTTACAATTTTTAACAATTTTGTACGTGGTTTGAAAAATATGGGTTGAATAAAAACTAGTTTTTCTTGAGGAGAGACCCTAAAATTAGATTATACAAACAATAATCCCTCGGAGAGCTCATCCTTAAAAGCTAATAATTTACTTGATAAACTTAAAAGATTTATAAATGCATGCACACCATTACATTTTATCGATATAGGACAATATATACATGATTAATATTAAAAAAAAAAAAATCATTAGCTTTCTTAGAGAGAGAGAGAGCCTAAGGATTCTCTATCACATAAGATCCACGTACACTTTCCCTTAGTATTTATTATAAATTAAATTAGACAAAAAAAAAAAAATCCCTATGAGAGCTCATCCTTAAAAACTAGTTATTTAGTTGGCAAGCTTAAAAGATTTATAAAGGTACTCATTCCATTACATATCACCGATGTGATACAACTCATACGTGATCTTTTAACATCATTTTTTAGAAGCACGTGACACGTCAAGATCTTCTCAAGTCTACATTGTAAATGCAATGACATGAGATAAGTAAATAGGATCTTTTGGAAACTCTAAAATGTTTTGCCTTGTCAATAATTAAAAGCTCCTACTCCACCAAGAAACACTAATGGAGAAATCTTGTTCGCTCTTGATTTCTCCTCATTCACTAAATGAGAAAAGGCAAAAGAAAATTGTTGTTTGCATGCTGTATTTATTGATTTGTTTTGAACTCTAGAGTTTAATCAGAAACTAACGATACACTAATGGAGAAATCTTGTTCGCTCTTGATTTCTCCTCATTCACTGAATGAGAAAAGGCAAAAGAAAATTGTTGTCTGTATAATGTATATATTGATTTGTTTTGAACTCTAGAGTTAATGAGAAATTAACGATGCTGCATATTGTTCCTTAAAGACGTTGAAAATGTGTCTTCATACGTAGTTGATGACGGTAAAAATTTGGAGCGGCTCCCACTTCTCCTGGGCTCGTACGCATTACAACGATCATCATCACTGTTGCGATTAAGGTGAGAGATCGAACAATAATATAAATAGAAAAAGAAAATAAATCAAACACAAGATTTACGTGGTTCAGTCGTAAAGACCTACGTCCACGGAGAGAGCAGCAGCGAATTTCACTATAGATCAATCGATACAATGAGATTACACACTCAAGTCACTCAAACACTCTCTCCGTGTTTCCCAAGCCCCAATTACAACCAATAACTCACACAGTGTTTAGCCCCGAAAATTCCTCGAAAATAATCTCTCAATCTCACGAAGGAATTACACGCAAATCTTACCTCAAGATTTAATCGGCTACAAACACTAGTCTTTCTTGGATGTAATTCACGGACAAGAACAACAAAGAAAATCCCTCACAAGCACTCGACAACTAGACGGCGCTTCAAGACCAACTCTTCATGATCAATGGCAGAACACCAAGCACTCACGCGGCGCTTCAAGACAATTTGTGATCCACATCTATCACCCACGGCCACAAGTCTATATATAAGTAAAACCCTTATTATTATGCCAACTTCTAATAGGATTCTATTTCCTATCTAAAACGATTTTATCAAAACATAACTCAATATATTTTAAACAAAATCCAAATCCAAGTCAAAGTTGAACTTTCCTATTTCAGTGGCCAATTTCTCCAACGCAAATTCAAACTTTGGAAAGTTGATCTTCGGATCTTCTTTACTCAATCTTTAACGTCCGCAACATATCCAATTCGGAATATTCAGAATTTCAATTGGACTCAAACTTGAGACATATTTTAACAATCACAAGGAGGCCAAAATGCTTGAGATCACCCATTGCCGAGTGAATGAAAAAGGACAGTTCTCTTTCGAAATGATCATATTACTAAGAAGGGAATGAAACCCTTGAAATTAAGCCCTTATTTAAAGAGTTCTAGCTTGCCAAAAAGATAATTTTATGCCCAAAAAAAGAGTTCTAGATTTTCTAGATAGGAGCCAGGCGTCCTTATCGAAAGGAAGGACAGAGCTACTAATTCATTTGGAAGTTCTAAGAATTCTCATGCCGTGGAGGAGGCTAGAGGGGAGAAATTCTACGAATTCAGTATATATTATCGACTAAATTTAGACCTTTAAAATGATAGGTTTCACATCAATTTCATCGGATGACGGTGCAAATTAAAGTTGGTAAATATATAATGCATTCATGAAAGCCTTACCCTGCACAACACGGTAGGTGGCAACAGTTATGCATTGTCACACATGATTATCTTCTTAGTTTCACGTTGTTTACTTGATTTTGACACACATGTTTTTCTAGTGCATTGAGGTGACAGCTCTTGATCCATGGTGCAGCATAAGTCTGATTTTGACCAAAAATATTTTCACCTCTCATGGTAGAAAGTCATTCTTCATAATTTGTTTTTTCATGCGTTATCACCCAAGATTCAAATGTCACTAAGCTTCCAGGTTGTTTTTCTTTTCGAAATGATGAAACTGCGTCACTTCAAATGAACGAAAATGTCAAGCTCTCGATACTTTCTGGTTTCTGAAGACCATAATTTTTTTTGCACGTGGATGATGCTTCTGGTGTCCCTTCAAGTATTCTTCTTGGAGAGTTGATAGCCATTATATTACGAAGAGATACATTTCATATGTGTATTAGGAAATTCTAGTGTTTGTATGTTACGCTTATCTGTGTTTCCATCTTGCAAATAAGGCATATTTCGTATAAATAAAATTCTGATACATTTATTTCCATGCCTTTATAATTATGAAAAATTTTAGATCGTCACATTTACATTATTATAAGAGAATGATTATGTAGGGACTATTTTGGAAGGCCCTTGGGAAAAACAAGTATAAATTGAATGTCATATATGAATGTACAATGTAGAGTGACAAAGTTTATCGCAATTTTGTTGTTACATTTTTCAAAAGGAAACGGTGATGGTAAATTTTTTAAATTGATCAGATCATAAAAAATATTGGGCTTATTTGTTTACAATTAATTTTATGTCAAAAGTACTTTTATGCTTTCTCACCAGCACTTTAAAATATTGTCCAAGTTTCACGGAAGTATCATAAGAGTTTATGTGAATTTACACGTCAACATTTGTGTATTGTGAAATTTCAAGTGTTTATGATCTAAAAGGAGTCAACGTGTATGCGTTGCAAGATTTAAATTAAGCAAAATGCATATAGCGAAAGTCTATTCTAACACCCTTGGTCACCTAATTACCGACCCTATTACGATAATGCTAACTGATTTTTACAGTATGCATATCACCAATTTTTCTTTCTTTACCAACTTTTATTTACCTTTCATAATTACGCCTTGAACCAATATATGAAAATACTAACTTTAATTCATATGATTTATCAAATTTTCTCTGCTTAAGTTATTAATAGGCTTCAATCTATCAGCTCACATTTCATTTTTTTACTAATAATTTTTTAGCACTTACCAAAAAAAAAAAAAATTCTTTAGAAAGTCATTCTTTATAATTCTTTTTATTCACATGCTATCACCCAAGATTGAACATTCTTGCTACATATTATTAAATCAAGAAGAGTCATCCTATATGTGTCCACTTTAGATACTTAAGTATAATATTTTTTTAGTTTGGTACAAACGTCAGTGCTTCCCACACTTCCAAATGATTAACCATCTTTAAAAGGCAAACCTAAGTCACGAAAAACATTTTAAATTAAGGGACATATTTCATAGAATTTTTACGTTGAATAAAGGTAGACCACTTTCACGTGGAAGATTGTGCGGTCACTCTAAACTTCCATTTTATTTTGGTATACAGATATTTTATAATGCAAGTCGAGATCTCTCAACTGGTGTGGCCATCTAAATTGAGTAGAAAATTAGGAAACAACAACCACCACCGGAATTGCAGAAAAATCTTGGTCGAAGTCAAGATTTTACAGAGAAAGGCAGGAAAGAACAAAAGAAAATCAATAACCTAAAGTTTAAATTGAGAGGGTTATTAAAAAGATTTTAAAGATCAACCTTCACGAATGCGAATCAAAGGATGATTAAAGAACCATAAAAAAAAAGAAAGAAAATGTAAAAATAGAGAATAAAGAATGATTTTGAAAGCAAAGCGAAGAAAATAAAGAATGACATTTTTCCATAAAATGACGACCTTGAAAGCATCAAGAAATTGCCTGTGAAGTGCAAGAACATGGAAAGAATAAGATGAGCGGAGGAGAAGTATGAAGAACTTTTCTTGGCCCTTGATTACTACTCCTTCATGGGTTTACATTTCTATTCAATTTTAAAAGTGTCGGTACAAGAATATAGGCCGAATTAAAAGCTAGCTTTGTTTGGGAGAGAATTTAAGAGTTTATAAATTAAATTTGTACGAATAATAATCTCTCAAAGAGCTCATCCTTAAAAGTTACTAACTACCTTTCAAGACTTAAAACACATATAAATCCATAAACATCATCATGGGGTATTATCGACGTGAAACAATTTATGTAGAATCTTTAAATATCACTTTTTTAAAGGCCCTTTAGAGAGTAGATATTGATTTGTTAGGAACATGGGAAGAAGACGATGCGCAGAGGAGAGAGACCGGTGAAAAATTATCCCTCACTCTTGATTTCACCCCCTTCATGTTTTTATATTCCTATTCACTTTACATGTATGGAAAAATTTAATCCATTCCCATACAAAAAAGTGTTTCTTTAATTTGTGGTCCACCAAGAAACGATGGTCAAGAAGATTTCTTGCTCTTCATTTGTGCTTCCTATTTTTATTTTATTTTTAATTTCTATTTGATATATGTAGGTGGCAAAATAATTTCATTTACATAAAAATAAATCCTTTTTACTATATTTTATGACTAGTTAAAAGTCTTGGTAGAAAAAAAAAATATGTCCAAGCAAAAACTAGCTTTCTTGGAGAGAGAACCCAAGGATTTTGTATTGTACAATGCCCTCTTTCCCCCCAATAAATTAAATTGTACACACAATAATCCTTAGGAGAGCTCATCCTTGAAAGCTAGTTATTTTGTTGATAGACTTGGAAGTTTTATAAACTAGCGCATACCATCACATATCACCGATGTGGGATAGCTTATATATAATCTTTTAACATCACTTTTTAGACGCACTCTAACGAGGAAATATCGACCCTTCGACATCAAAATCTTCTCAAGTCTGAAATATTAGTACGTGTTAATGGCATGAGTGAGTAACCATGGTGGATCCCCGAAACCCTAAATTTTCTTTAACTTATCAAGAATCAAAATCTCCTAGTCCACCAACAAACACTAGTGAAGCACTTTTCTTCGCCCTTTTTTTGCTCTTCTTTTGTCCTCCCCATGTTATTATAACTACGAGTCTGCAGCATTAGTATGTGTTATTGGCATGAGTCAAGGAACCATGGTCGGTTCCCAAAACCTTTAGTCGTTCTAGACTTATCAAGAATCAAAATATCCTAGTTCACCAACAAACACTAGTGAAGCACTTCTCTTCGCTCTTCATTTGTCCTCCCCATGTTTGTTAATTTTTTTTTCAATTTATGTAGGGGAAACTTTAATTCATTCACATAAAACAATAATCTTTCATTATGTTACAATAGCTACGTTAACTTATTGGTAATTTATTGAAGCTATTATGAAAGTTCTAACTTATTGGTAATTTATTGAAGCTATTATGAAAGTTCTAACAAAATAATTTCATTTACATAAAAATAAATCTTTTTACTATATTATATGACTAGTTAAAAGTCTTCGTAGAAAAAAATATGTCAAGCAAAAACTAGCTTTCTTGGAGAGAGAACCCAAGGATTTTGTATTGTACAATGCCCTCCTTCCCCCAATAAATTAAATTGTACGCACAATAATCCTTAGGAGAGCTCATCCTTGAAAGCTAGTTATTTTGTTAATAGACTTGAAAGGTTTATAAACTAGCACATACCATCACATATCACCGATGTGGGATAGATTATATATAATTTTTAACATCACTTGTTAAAAACACTCTAACGGAAATTTCGACCATTCGACATCAAAATCTTCGAGTCTGAAATATTGATGTATTAATGGCATGAGTGAGTAACCATGGTCGGTCCCCGAAACCCTAAATTTTCTTTAGCTTATCAAGAATCAAAATCTCCTAGTCCACCAACAAACACTAGTGAAGCAATTTTCTTCGCCTTCTTCTTTTTTTTTTCGGTCGAATTTCTTCGCCCTTTTCTTCGCTCTTCTTTGTCCTCCCACGTGTTATTATAACTATCGAGGGCCCCTCCACTCCGGGGGGTCGTCCGCCGTCTATCCGTCACACGTGGCGAGATCGCAGCTCACCGGCGGCCCGCCCCTCCCAAAACGACGCCGCAGCGCATTTTCCAAAACGAGCGCCATCAGATATTCGGCGACGGGACCCGCTCCAGCCCTTCCCGCCCCCACCGCAACAAGCCAATCGCGACCGCCGAATCCCCCGACCTGCGGGCCCCACTACGCTCAACCGACGGCCGCGATGAGCCCGCGGAAGGCGCGCGAGTGGGGCCCCCATGAGTCGGTTCGGCAAACTTTTCTTCGCCTCAAAAGTGATGCAAGCCCTAAACACCCTCGCACGCCAAGTCGTTTTGACGTTCTCTTCACATGCTCGGAAACATGGACGGTGCCAAACCAAAAACGACCATACGCCGTCGTTCTACGACGGCGAGGTGAGGTGAGGCGAGGTTCCATTCGTCTTCGCTCTCTCTCTTCTCCGTTCAAATTACGCAGAGCACCCAAGGCCAAGGCGGAGCGAGCTCTGAAGGGAAAGCGAAGACTCCGAGGGGGGGAAAATCCATCGGAGTCGGCGGCGGCGGCGGAATCCGCGAGGTTTTGGGGCGGGCGTCCTCGCCGGTGCCGGAGAGGCTTCGGTTTCGGTTCGGCGCGCCATTCGCGGTTGCTTCGGCGTGAGGTCTTTCTGATTCTCCGGCCGCTTCGTCGGTGAAGCACTTTTTTCGCTCTTCATTTGTCCTCCCGTGTTTTTTTAATTTTTGCAATTTATGTAGGGGAAAACTTTAATTTATGCACATAAAACGATAATTTTTCATTATGGGCTAAATAGGCTCAGCTCAGCCCAAAACCTTCTGAAATTTCGGCCTTAATAACTCAGCCCACTTTCACTTATTCTTCACCGGATGTGCACGTGAGTAAAAGGGGAAAGAAGCAACTGGCCTCAAAAACAAGGAAAAATAGGGAAGGAGAAGAGAGAGAAATTTTTGCGCAAACATTTCTGACTTAGCACCCGAATCAATTCCGTTTTGCAACGCCTGATAAGAATTCATGATATTTACTCATCTAATTAGAGTAATTTATTAAATTAGTCCCTAAATTCGGCGTTGTGTGAACTTTGAACTGCGAGGTTTAATTTAAGAGATGTTAAGAGATGAAGTTTTGAGAAATTGATGGTTTAGAGCGTTGTGGAGCTGTGAGGTTTGACCAAAATCAATCCGAAATATGGTTTGAACGAAATGGATTTTTTGAAGTTTTGCGTGTGAGTTACATGTAATTGACAACATGCGTAACATACAAAGATGAATGTTCGTCATAAACGAGTTTTTCTTTAACGCATAGGAGTCGATTTTATGATGAATAAGTATAGTTTAGTCGAGTCGTTTATGAGAATATTATTTTACTTGGATTTTGATATCGATTTTCGATTAATTGATAGGAATATGAGTTAATCGATCCAAATGAATCTTATTAATGAATCTTGGTTGAATGCAAGATCATTTCAAGAGAAACAACAAACCAGTCAAATCAAGAATCAAGAGAGATGCTTCTCATCTTCTTTTTCTTGGCTTCCTTTAAAGAAGGTCTGGAGGTACTAATCATGTGGCAAAGGAGGGGAAATTTTTGGCTAAGCCCCGGCCCGACGCTTAGATGAATAGAAAGAGATGGTTCTTGACTAGTCTTACGGAACACCCTGATTTTTTTTGAATGAATCTTGGTTAAAGACAAGATTAGGTCAAGAGCATCAAGAAAGGAGTAAAATCAAGAAGAATCAAGAGAGGTGCTTCTTTATCTCTTTCCTTGTATATATATATAACACGTGTTAGGAGTACCAACTACGGCGAAAGAAAGTACCACATTATCATGGTCAAAGGAATTTAACAGAAAACAGTCATAAAATATGAAATTTAACCATAAATTAACACTTCCATGAAGTATATGTATACTTGAGCGGGTGGTTGTAATGGGGATGAAAAGTTAAGAGCAATTATTAATTTGGTAAAATAATTGTAAATTAGTGAAATAAACTCTAGAACATTTTGAGAGTTTCATTATGGGATTATTATAGACTTCGGAGAAGGTGGAATGGTGATGACTATCTATTAGAGGCGAAACAACAATCAACAACTTAAAAGTTACTTTCAATTCATTGTCATGACCTTGAGCTGGAATAGAATTTGCCACCATCCAAGAAGGTGATTGGCGATGTCGGATGAGATTAATCTCAATATATTCAAATAAAACACTTGACGAGAGAAAATCGTAGACTTGGGGTGAGATAGACCTAAATTGATTATAAAAATTGTGAATAAAACCTTTTAAGGAGAACAATTAGACAACGTCACCATTATCATTGAAGGCTTGAAGCTTGCTCTTCCTCATAGTCAACATCGACCCCAATGGGGTCACAATTCACGAACACGAAACAACAATCGCCACTAGTAGGTGACCACCACGCAATGGTTGCCTGAGGTCCCCCCACTCCTTTCCTTCTCGCCATCAGTGTAGGGGTGATTGTCCTCAGATGACCATCGACGGTGGTTGCACACCCCAAGCGACATCGTTGTGACGCTTTAATCATCACAGGTTGCAACCGCCACCCAAGATGCCTGAACTTGTTCATTATTTTTGTCACCCTTCATGCCCTTTGATTTTGTCGCGCATTTTGCACCCGGACAATAGTGACTAGTGACTACCATACGGGTGGTCACCAGGAAGATGACCACCGTACTGGTGATTGCCATTATAAATCGAGGCCTACCGTAGTGATGGCAATCCCTAGAATTAGGATCACATTGAGTTTTTTTCCAATGTAATTGTCGTTTTTTTTTTTCAATCATATCCTAAGTGCCCCCGGTTACTTTATGAGATTAAATATATTCACATCCGCAATCCAATAAATTTTTAATCCGGTCTTATCATCCTTTCTTAATCCGTATCACGGACAACCACAAATGAGAGTTCTAAAGTTATTGAGATCGTCACAAGCTCAAAAACAAGCAAATAGTTTAGTTTCGACTTACTACAACTTTAGCATCATGTACAATTTACAAGCGAGTTCTCTAATATATGCTCGTAAGAGATTTTAAGATAGATGCATCTAATCTGCAGTGTACTTATTTTGTAGAAAATGTTTGAGCTTGAACTCGAATTCAACCTTTCCATCTTTGCCAAATCTAGGAAATTTACTTGTAGCATTGTATAGTGTCTTGTCCGAACACCATCAATAGTGCCGATTATCTAATCAAAATGCTCAGAAGATAAAAATGCTTATTAACTTGAGAAATATTTAAGATCGCCACACATCACGTCATCGGGCGATATGATGTATGATGTCAATTAATTTTATTTCGTCATATCATGTAAGTCATCCATCTCAATTATCCTAATTTTCTCAATGCCCTAACACTAAACAAATCATCAACGTGATTTAATCACAAATTATGGTTGATAAAACTGGATGAGTGATTGTTGCCCGATTGTTGTACCAAAATTTCTTTCCCTTCTCAAGTTGTGCAAGTAAAAAATTCAGTGTACCGGGAAATGATGTCTACCCTCAGTTTATCTAGCCGCATCCTTCTTCTTTCATAAAAACTTTTCCAAGTTCCTCCGGCACTAAATCCTATTAAATCTAGCTAACTAGGCCAAACAATGTTATGGTGCAACTTTAATGAAAAAAAAATTCCAATATAAACATCTACTTAGAGTATCTACATTGACTAAATTTTATCCTTGTTGTACTCGATTTTATCAATTCATAACTAAATTTTTCCATACACACAAGTGGGCCTCTGCTTGCTTTACCTACATCATAGCTGACTATCGTGTAAGTTTAGTTTAGTTGAATCCGACGTTTGAGGACTAGATTATGAAGCTTTATGAAAGTAAAAGAACATAGTAAAATAAATTCAAAGTGCATGTACTAGATTTGAAAATGCGTGAAGGTATAGAGACGATTAGTAGAATTTATCTCAATAATAACACCCTAGCTATTATTAGTAGTAGCATACCTCAATCCAACTTATCGATGGATACTTCAATTTAGTGTGTCTCCTAATTATCTGCAAATCCCATCTGTAGTAGCGAAACATTCATGAACAAATTAATCAGGAAAAACCTTTTAAATTAAGGGATGAAATTCATAGAAATTGTACTTGAATACTTTTGAATCATTTTCACTTGGAAGATTGCACAATCACTCTAAATTTATGCTGAGATCTCTTAACTGGTGTCACCATCTAAATTGACTACAAAAATTAGCCAACAACAACCACCACCACCTTAAATGCAGAATAACCATGGTAGAAGTCAAGACTCTATAAAGAAAAGCAGGAGAGGACAAAAACCAATGACCTAAAGTCTGAACTCCCAATTCCACGTTAGTAAATCAAGGGATGATAAAAGAACATGCGGAAATAGAGAGATTAAAGAATGGTTTGAAAAGGGAAGAGAGGAAAATAAACAATGGCCTATTTCCATGCAATGACAAGCTTTTAAGCATCAAGAAATTTCGAGTCAAATGTCCAGAAAATGGGAAGAAGGCTGGCCAATACATGGAGAAGAAACGCTAGTGACTAACTTTTCGTCGCTCTTCATTTCTTCTCCTCCATGTTTTTCTTTTTGTTTACAATTTTTAACAATTTTTGTACGTGGTTTGAAAAATATGGGTTGAATAAAAACTAGTTTTTCTTGAGGAGAGACCCTAAAATTAGATTATACAAACAATAATCCCTCGAGAGCTCATCCTTAAAAGCTAATAATTTACAGTAAACTTAAAAGATTTATAAATGCATGCACACACCATTACATTTTTATCGATATAGGACAATATAGCATGATTAATATTAAAAAAAAATCATTTTAGCTTTCTTAGAGAGAGAGAGCCTAAGGATTCTCTATCACATAAGATCCACGTACACTTTCCCCTTAGTATTTATTATAAATTAAATTAGACACAAAAAAAAAAAATCCCTATGAGAGCTCATCCTTAAAAACTAGTTATTTAGTTGGCAAGCTTAAAAGATTTATAAAGGTACTCATTCCATTACATATCACCGATGTGATACAACTCATACGTGATCTTTTAACATCATTTTTTAGGAGCACGTGACACGTCAAGATCTTCTCAAGTCTACATTGGTAAATGCAATGACATGAGTTAAGTAAATAGGATCTTTTGGAAACTCTAAAATGTTTTGCCTTGTCAATAATTAAAAAAGCTCCTACTCCACCAAGAAACACTAATGGAGAAATCTTGTTCACTCTTGATTTCTCCTCATTCACTAAATGAGAAAAGGCAAAAGAAAATTGTTGTTTGCATGCTGTATTTATTGATTTGTTTTGAACTCTAGAGTTTAATCAGAAACTAACGATACACTAATGGAGAAATCTTGTTCGCTCTTGATTTCTCCCTCATTCACTAAATGAGAAAAGGCAAAAGAAAATTGTTGTCTGTATAATGTATATATTGATTTGTTTTGAACTCTAGAGTTAATGAGAAATTAACGATGCTGCATATTGTTCCTTAAAGACGTTGAAATGTGTCTTCATACGTAGTTGATGACGGTAAAAATTTGAGCGGCTCCCACTTCTCCTGGGCTCGTACGCATTACAACGATCATCATCATTGTTGCGATTAAGGTGAGAGATCGAACAATAATATAAATAGAAAAAGAAAATAAAATCGAACACAGATTTACGTGGTTCAGTCGTAAAGACCTACGTCCACGGAGAGAGCAGCAGCGAATTTCACTATAGATCAATCGATACAAGGGAGATTTACATTTTCCACTCCTTCTCAAAAAGAAATCACCAATAACTCACCTAGTGTTTAGCTTCTAGAAAATTCCTCGAAAATAACACATCTCAGCAAGACTACAAAGTCATCTAAGAGTGTCACTCACCGTCTTTGGTTAATTCACGGACAATTAAAACAAAAGAGAATGGTCACAAGCACTCGACAATGCTACGAGGTCTGCTTCAAGACTTTTGTTCTTCATGATTTAGACAAAAAATCGTTCACACGGCGCTTCAAGACAATTTGTGATTCTCTCCATGTTCGTGGCAAGACTCCCTATATAAGTAAAACCATTATTATTATGCCTTCTAAACATTCTATTTCCGTCTAAACGATTTTATGCCAAAACATATCCCTATATATTTTAAACAAAATCCAAATCCACCTCCATAACAACCCCTGGCACAACCACCCACCTCATAAACTTCAAACTTTCAAAAGATGCGAATTTGCTCTTCGATCTTCTTGACTCTGCGCTGCCTCAACCATTCGGTATTGGCAATCCATGATCAAACTTAGACATATTTTAACCGACTCACAAGGCCGCCAAAATGCTGTCGAACTGATTGCAGTGAAGGAAAAAAAAGGACCGTTCCTTTGGATCATATTACTAAGAAGGAAGGTTACTTTGAAATTAAGTATTTAAAGAGTTATGATGGTGCTCAAAAAGATAATTTTTGCAAAAAAGAGCTTCTAGATTTTCTACGTAGGAGCCAGGCGTCCTTATCGAAAGGAAGGGACAAAGCTACTAATTCATATGCACTGTTCTATAGATATGTATCATGCCGTGGGGAAGCTTAGGAGAAAGTGTACGATTCAGTATATATTATGATAAATTGCCTTTAAAATGATAGATTTCACATCAAAAACTCCAATGATCGGTCGGAAATCACAGTAGCTTAGATCCTATGAGGCTTTGGTGCCTTACAATGCAATTGACAGGGGTGGTTCACCAGTTATGCAGCCTGTTAAATTTGATTATCTTCTTATTTCAAGATTGGCAGATGTTGATTCATGTAGATTTTTTTGCATGCCTATGAGGTGACAGCTCTTGATTTTGGCTGCAGAAGTCTGATTTTGACCAAAAATATTTTCAAACTGTGGGGATGTAGAAAGTCATTCTTCAGTAATTTGTTTTTTCATGGATCCACTTTCAGCGAGTTATGCTTGTAATGGATTCAGACCTTATAATGTTGCTTCTCATTTTTATATGTGTGTTTGTGAGTAAGCCCGTATGTGTTTGTTCTGCAGTATGATGTTGGAATGTTGATACACCAGAGTGCTCATTCATTACTTTTAGATGTCGTTAGAAGTGATTTTCCCTCTGGGAAGAAAATATGAAGCTTTCATTTGTTTTGGTCATTGAAGAATGAGATGCAACGAGACAATATATCACAAAGTAAAAGCAAATAAACAATGAAGAGTGGCAATTTCACCCAGTTGAGCTCAAACTGGCTGATTTCATCACAAACACTAGAAGACTAACAGCATTTGCTACAATTCTACAACAGAGATAGTACCTAAAGCCAAAAGGATGTAACAACTCAAGATTTTTGGAAATCCATTCACTAATCCAAGAGAAACTGGAGATGGTCACATGGGTATTATGAAAAAAAATGTGGGGAAGATTGATGGGCAATTACTTGCGTGTAAAAGAGTGCTTTTAGCGAAACTTTTAATGGGCTCTGTGTCACGTTGTTTGAGCTTGGAAAGACATGCTAACATTTGGAAGAAGGTTCAAAGTTTTGTCAGGTTCCAAGTTAAGTTAAGAACAGGCCTTACCAATAGCGAAAGTCTAAAGAAGGCATAATTAGCCAAGAAGGCTCACTGATTATCTAGGCAAAAATTTGGGAGATCCATTACCAAGATTTATTTTTTATCAATTACGGAAAAAACCAAAGATTGAAAATCTTTTTTTTTTTTTGTCATTATTAATTTTTCTCAAGGGAATCATGTTCCACACCAGGTTTTTTTTTTTTTAATTAATGGTCATATGTCGAATTGGCATAATTGCAAAATATTAAGATCTAAATTAACTATCACAAAGAGAGAAATTAAGACATGAATTGATACGTTTCAATGTTTTAGATATTTTGATAATTTTCCCTTTTGTGTTCAACAATGATTTGAGTGATTTGATATGAATGAAAGAGAAACTAAAATGAAAGAAGCAAAGCGAAATTTAGGAAAAAAATATTAGCAAAAAGGATTACATACCACTAATCTCCCCATTTTTTATTCTTTCTTGAAAATTATTTGTTCCTTTTGCATGTTCAATTTGCCAGCAAAAATCACATGTCAACAAGTAAAAGTTTACGAAAATTTGTGTTGATTGAGAAATACTGGTCCCCAACTTGTCATTACCTCAAAACCTGCTTCCTAGAAATCGTGCTTCACCCCTTCCTAGAGTTCCCTAAGCTCAGCTTTCCCACTCTTGAGAAGAAATGTTGGGGGAAAATGTACTATTACTTCATATCATGTTGGAAATGGAATGATACAAATAAGACCCTATTTATATATAAGTCCATCTAATTATAATCGTACATCTCCTCTTAATCAAAAGGTGGAAATCCAATCTCCAAGCTACCAACTAGCCCAGTTTGTTACACAAATTCTAGAGTACAAGTTTATATTACCCATAATACCCTTGATATTACCGACATTTGAGTCTCCTTTTGGTTGTGGTCACTAGTACTTGAGCTCTTTTATGGCAGAGTAGTGAAACCAATCTAGAAAATGTATTGTGGATGTTCATATATCAAGTTGGATTTCCAGTATATTAACTAGAAAAGACGTCTCTCATAAAAATCTTTCTTCTTCTATGCATCATGCTTTCCACGAATCGTCATAGTTGAGAATATATTTGGTTTTTGGATGTGACAAAATTAGATTTCAGATATTGATATGAATGCATTCTTGATCAAATTTCATGGCTATTTGGACTTTTCATTGGTAGATACCAAATGAGCGATGCTAATCTTCATGCTCTTGCATTTGCTTTCTGCATGTTATTAAACCTTCAATAGAAAGAGTATATATATATTTTTTTGTCATGAAATCCCCAAACCTGTGCACTATATCTTTATTTCCCATTTTTATTTTTTCTTAGTTGAAAATTTGAAAATGAATTATACTCAAAATTCATGTGGGCTGAGCAAAGGCCCTAGAAATTAGGTCCGCCCCAAGTTAGCCCATGCCTACCCGGTAAACAGTCTTTGCATATCAAACAAAAAGAAGTTCTCAGATCTAAACCCCGACACTATATTAGTTACTTGAATTTATTTTAATCACGTGGACATAAAAAGAGCTTATGTTCTCCAATTCAATGGCAAATTGGCTTGTACAATTTGGTGTTTCTTCATTCACCTAATTTTTGTATGGAAAAATAGAGTATGTACCGATAATAAAATGGAAAAATGAGAAGAGAACAAAGAGGGATGAAACAACTACAAAGAAAAATAGAGCAAAATAATTTAGGACTTTTATACATGCTTTAATGGATGATTTGGAGGAGAAATAGTTTCCATAAAAATTAGTCCATGTAGATTGAAATTGTTGTATGATAAGTGAAGTTTAAGTGTGTCATAAAGGTCTAAACTTTTGATAATGCCAAGTTTATCTACAATTGCAATTATTGCTTGAATAACAATTTGCAATCGATTGTGGGATGTGATACGATCAGAATAACCAGAAAAAAAAAGTATTTATAGGCAAAACAAGCTTATAGAAAAGTTTAAGGGCATGATCTTCATTTGTAGCTAAAATCTCGTGTTTTTTTTTTTTTTTTTTTTTTTTTTTAATTCTCCAACTGCGTCAAACTTACAATGAGGCCACCTTCGCCAAATTTGCTGAGGCGAGGTGTTGCCTCGGCAAGGGTTGGTCTCACCAGGCCTAGTCTTGGCCCAAATGATGCCCGGCGAGATTGCCTTGGCTCCGGCGAGGAATGACACCGACGAGGTGTTCCTCAACCAAGTGACCTTGACAAGGCTGCTCTAGCCTCAGGCAAGGGTTAGGCCTGGCAAAGCCAACCCTTGCCGACCACTCAGGAAAGGGGAGGGAAAGAAAGAGAGGGGAAAAGAAGAAAGGAAAAAAAAAAATTATTAAATTGTTATTTAACAATGTCCACGTCAATGCCGGCCATGCCACATAGGTAGTATGGGCGTCCCGTAAGCAATATCCGGCCAAAATTAACCGAGAATGACTCAATTATATCTAAATCAAAAGGTTATAACTAAATTAACACAAATATAATAGATTTAGAGCATTTCGACACTTTTTTCCTATAATTTTTTCTGTATCAATTTTAAAATTTACACTTATTTTTGACTTGATGGTTTCGTTTGGTTTTGCACTTCCTTTGTTTGCATAACAAATTGGTATCGAGACGATTGATTAGTAGTGCACTCTCTATGTGAATTGACATTTGAATATCTCAAAAATAGAATCTCAAATGTGACCCCAATTAAGGTGGTGGATGGTGTCTCTCGACTTCCTGCCAAGCTTGGCTGGGCCAAGGCAAATAAGGTGGAGTCTAAAGGGTAGATGTCATCCTTGCCAATATTTGCCAAATTGGCCGACCCAACGTGAAGATTCTCGAGGCAAGATGTGTTGGTGTAGAATGGTATCTAGATTAAGGAGTGGGCTTACTATAAAAGGCTCACAAGCGAGGCAAAGATTTATTAAGCTACCCATATGACGGTATTAAGTGAAAGGAGTCTCACTGGTGGATATGGTATGGAATAGAGCAATTAATATATCTTAATTGACACATAACTCATTAAATTAATTTTTATTATTGAAGTTTGGTTTAACCGGATGTGTAATGTGCACAAACATGAACTATCCTCCGGCAGTCTCTCTAAATGAAGGTGTCGTACTTTAATTATGTCATCCGACAAAATCAGACACAATACTCTAGTCACTACTAGTGATGAATGTCTCAACGAGGTTGGAATCAAACGAAATGATTGAGCCCAAAACACGTGGTTGGATTGAAAACGTGCACACCATCAAAAACACATGGTTGGTACTTTGCAAATTATATGCTGTGATCGCGCAACTGCAAATAAAAAGATCTAATGTGATTTTCATGTCCAAGTGGATGTCCAAGGTTCTCAATGCAGTCGCATGTAGGGCCACAGGGGACTAACTTTTTCTGTGATCACGTTACCTTTGACTTTAGGACAAAAGTTAGAGTTAAAAAGATCTCTTTCGAATGATTTCAGCACAAAAGCTAGAGGTACCAAAAGAGAAAAGGAAAAAGAAAAGAAAAGGTGGCCAAGTAAAAAACAAGAAGATTAATAAATTTTTCTTCGAAAATTTTAAAGGAAGATCGTTAGCTATGTTAAGTTATCTCATATTACTTCTCTACTGTGTTTATATACTTTTTATATACATGTAATTATTTTTTATTTTAAAATTTTTTGATTAGGCTTTCTAAAAAGTTAAAAGAACAAGAGTTTCAACTGAACTTGGAAGGCATATTCAAGGAAAGCGAGATGATTGAAGAAAAATTCTCACTTCGACTTTTTAGCCGCCCCCTATGATTCTTTCTCTTGGTTCATGCAAGGCCACAAATTGGGAAGAGACCTGATAAATAGCCGACCAGATTTGTCAATTGCTAATTGTGACCGCATGAATTTTGATCATGACTGCACCAGTTTTAATTTTTATCGTACAAATGTGAATTCAATTTTAAATTCTTAATTTTGTCAATGCAGTAATAAACCTTCATGCTAAAATCTAATATAATTTTTAATCAATTGTTATCGGAAATTGCTTACGTTGCATCCGGTCATTGCTTACTATCCTATACAGCACACTAACGTGGGCAATTTTACTTGAAATGACATCTTTTCAAATGATAACATTTTGCATATGATTAGGTAATGCCTCCCTTTCTTTCTTTATGTCTTTCTTTCTTTCTTTCTTTCTTTGGATATTCTAAAGATATCTTAATTTACCTACGAAATATCAGAATAAATCCTAGCTTTTACGTGCTTTTTGAGAGGAGAAGCACTTAATTACTTGACACGATTTTGATTTCTCTTAGGTGTAATTGAAATCATAGAGCATTTCGTTTTCCATTCTTCTCTTATAAAGAGTCTTGTAGTATCCTTGAGATTGGATTCGAGATCCCAAACGCTAATCCGATCGATGATAAGAAAGAGAATGCTCAGCAAATTCAATAGTAGACTTCCCGATATGATCATACCATTCCTTCTCCTTTCAAGGCCTAACGAAATAGCACCAACACTTGATCGTACGTATTAAACAAACAACGATCATGACACGAGCATCGTCCATAGTAAAGGAGGCAATTTCTTTCGCATCTAAAAGAATTTAGACCATAGTGTTTCTAATCGTATCCATCAAATTAAATATGCAACAAAGTCGCTGAACTAAATGGTTCGTTTAGGCCTCTCATATGCCGATCTAACAATGGATCTTGTAGCCCGCTGGACCACCTCGGCTGGCAAGGCTCGAAGCAAAAGTGAATTGCTTTGGTTAGAAACGTTACATTTTTTAGTATGATCCATTCAATGAGAATCGTCTAAATCCAGTCGGTTTTTATAGAAAATTTTAGACCCGGACTAAGACCCATCTAGACCAACAAATAAGATTTTGTGGCTCGTAGGCAGTTCGGAGCAAAGGTAGACGAGAAGAAAGGGCCGTCGGTCGACGTAAATATACATTTTCTACTAATTAGTCCTACTTTAATTAAGTTACATCGCCCAAATTCAGGAGTACCGTGAGAGGTTTGTCTTTTGGCAATTATCATCGCTATCGTTGAAAATTCTTGTGGCTGATATTGGATTTTGACCATGGAAGGTGAGACCCACAGATCTAATCAAGACCTAATTGGATTTTGCATTCTATTTTAATTGCTTAAACAGTGATTTATTTATTTATTTACTTTTGGAGCGAACCTCCCTCGAAGTTTCCCCTCCACGAAGGCAATTCTCGCACGAGGTGAAGAAAATCTCCCAAGTGATGTCGATTTGGGTCAATTCGCAAAGGTATATATTCTGCCATCTTTTAGTAAGAATAAACCAATTATGGTTTTTTCAATGCGATTATTGCGACAATATCCCCAAGACGGAATTTATTGTGGGTGATACAATGAGGTCGAAGATGAAGTAACAGTCCTGGAGAAATGATTATTTTTTTTTTTTAAAATTTCTTTTTACAAATTGAAGTTTCTAACAAACGGAGTTAATGTTAAAGGGCAAAAGATATATAGTAAATGCATCATTAAAGAAGAAAAATCGTTCATGAGAATATAATTCTCTATTAAGAGTCTTACAAGCTTGACCCCCAAGAATAGAAGTGTTACCATCATCTAGAACAAGACTGTTCTCTTCTGCTTCTTCTTTTTTTTTTTTTTTTTTTTTTTCTTTTTGACTTTTCTCTTTGAATATCATAAAATAAAGGACTTTTCCTCTGAAAGCGATTTTGTACTCAAAGATAGAATAATATTCATATCATCCCCATTTTTCCTTTTCCTCAATCAAAGCAGCTTAATACATGAGGATCAACTGTACAAATCGAAGTACATTCAAACGAAATTACTCAAAAAATGCAGAGCGTATATATAGCCCAATTAGAAGCTTACACCTGGACCTTTTCGCATTGCTTATACAATACTACGTAGCCGAAGTACAATAACCTAAAAGACAACCTATGAATCAGTAAAACCAAAAACTCTAGCAAGGACAAAACGCATTGTCTTCGCGATGTCTATACCTTATTGTAGCACTTTGTAGTTTGTGCATTTTGCAAAGCTGTCGAATATAGTCCTTCTGATTGTTGTTGTAAAAGGGACCAATAAAGACATCATCATCTGGAGAGAGATGCCCGGATTTGCTCATCATTTAGACAGAATGGATCACACAATGGGCCACATTGAAACTCAAGACGAGCAAAAAAAATGTTGATGAAAAACTTATGTGACACCAAAAAGTAATCCAAGTTGGCTGGAAAATACAACTTTTTTGACCCCTAGTACATGGCCCCAGGTTTCCCGCAAGAGTCGTGAGTGACCGGAGACGCTCGACCTCAGAACACATCCAACACCTTCTCGAGGTGGTCAGTGGCCACATCCCGGGATGCTCCTCCGGCGATGCCGACCTCTGAATCCGACCGATGCGTCTGGCCTCTCGCGTCCGAATCGGCCGACCCGGAGCTCCGGCTCCGGCTCGGCTCGTACCTCTCCATCGGCATCGACGCGGCCACCACTTCCGGCGGAAATTGAGCAGGGCCTTGAGCCGCGCATCCGGAACGCCGCCCGGTCGTAGGCCAGCGCCGCCTCCTCGGCCGTCTCGAATGTCCCGAGCCAAACTCGGGCCCCGTGGCGTGCCGAGTCGCGAATCTCGGCCGCGAACTTCCCCCACGGGCGCCGCCGGACTCCTCTGTAGTGCTTCTTCGCGATGCCCCCGGACGGCTCGAGGGAACCGCCGCTCGACGGGGGCCCAGATTGGTGCGGATGCGGGAGGGACGAGTTGTTCTGGGACATGGCCTCGTTCAACACATGGTAGATGACCATGTCTTGCGAATCATTCTCGTTGAGAGGCAGTTCTTCAGTCGGGAATGGCGGAACCATGGAAGACAGCAGAGAGGTTTTGTGAGTGTTTCTGTGAGTGTCTGTACGTTGCTGGGAACTTATCAGGGTTGGGTTTGATGGAAGAGGTGGGAAGAGCTCGTGTCTAAGTTGGTTTTAATGACTATAAATTCATCTGAGCAAAAAGGGTTTTGTCTTTCGGACAGATTGATTGGAAGAGGAAGGTGAGAGGAACCAGCGAGCTAGAGAGAGAGAGAGAGAGAGAGAGAGAGGAAGACGGAATGGATTTGGATTCTTAGCGGTTGGTAGGGTTTTCAGGAAGTCTTGCTTAATTTTTTTGCTTTCTTTTCTTTTCTTTGTCTTGTTCCGAGGCATCTTAAGGACACTAATTATTTAGGTAGCTAGTAGCTACAGTCTTGCCGGCGTAAAAAATAACTCCCACAAGCAATTTTATAAGCTATTGGTTTAAGAGAGCACGTAGTTATCATCGTCACATTAGTGATAACTAAAGTTGTTTAAATAAGATTTTCTTCGTGCCGGCAGTGTATAATTTTTTTTTATTGAATCATCGTACGATGGCATTATATACACTTGCATAATTATATACGTAACTTGTAGTGGGTGAATCATATATTCTCCATACCTTAGCGAGATTATAAAAATTGACACGAAACCTTATAGGTGGTAGTTGTTAATCGATAATCGCATTGAGCACCAAACAGTTAGAGTCAAAATGGGGCGACTCGGTTCATATTTAATTCGTCACATCTTTAAGTACTTTCTACAATATCAATATTTTGCACCACCCATTTAAGCATTATCAGGAGAAAAATTCATATAAATGAGAGATGGTTTTGACAACGTGGGCTCTTCTCTTTGCCAAACGAGCATCACAATCTTGATGTCACATGTGCATAACTTGAGGGAAAGAAAACAAGAGAATCGTCAATTGGGGCAATCTCGCAATTTTCATGTTGTCGCCCCCCACCTTCGAGGTGGCTTCGTGCCATTAAAAAAAGTGACGTCATAGGGTTTGACCAAACGGAAGACAACCGATGTGACTTGTCTCGGTGCAGTGAACCTGCGAAGCACGGGAATCGGGAGCACAGACTATTCGCCCCTGGAGAGAAAGTGACGTCGCGAAACCCACATGGATTAAAAAAAAAAAAAAAAAAAAAAAAAAAACCCACATGGATTTTTCTCCCCTCGAAAATTGAGGTTTTTTTAATAAGATCACGTTAAGTGACAGAAAATTCGAACCGTTTCTTGTAAAATATGCTTTGTAAACGTCCTATGAGAGCTCGACATATGATTCTAATATTATTATCCCATGTGAAACAATGAAGATAGTTTGACTAGAGGGAAAATTCATAAAAAAATGTTAAACTTTTTTTTTACTCTTTATTATTTATTTATCTCATCAATGGAAAAAGAATACATTCCATTGCAATTCTATCCATAATGACCGTTAAAATATCAACGGGGGTGGCGTGTAGATAACGTTATGAACAATTTTATATTTTTGTTACGTTGAAAGTACCTTTGGATTAATGATATAATTTTTAGAATATCAACCAGATGGAAATGAACTTGAGGTGTTCACATCTCACGAGGCAAAATTTTGACTTTTTTTTTTAATAAATTAACCCTTGATTTTATACGTAGTACTCTTGTTTTTTTACCCATAATTGGATGTGACTGTTTTGTCACGTATTTTTCTTGCCTCGTGACGTACCAACAGTCGTCACGGGGGTTGAGCTGCCGTCCTATAGAAAATTCTTTCATCGACGTTGTCTTTATACCTTTGAATTTTCAACGGCTTGCCTCCGCAAGTTAATAATAATTCAGAAGAGGATTCTTCCGAAAGATTCAAACCCACGTGGTTTGACTTTCAAACAGAGCAGGGCGAAAAAGATGGCGGAATCCAGTGCGGTTTAAGGAGGCAATCTGTCGCGTTCACGATGTCGGAAAGGAAGCTGAGGTTTTCGAGCCATGAAAAGGTGGTTGAATTACCGACCAAAACATAAAAAAAAAAAAAAAGGTGGTTGAATTAATATCGCCCCTTGAAAAGGACAGAAATTGCAATTTTAATCCCTTGCTCCTGGATATATGTCAATTTGCCCCCTCTGAATTAGCTCAAAATCACGTCAATTTAGCTCGACCTATGAATTGTCTCATTGTCATGTGCATTTTGACATGATCAATAGAAAGAGCAGATGTAAGAATTTGTGGCTCTGGCTAAGTTATAATTCACAAATTACTTATTGAGTTGGGTAGGGAATAGCAGTATTAATTTAATTTTTTTTGGTCGAAGGAAAATTTCATTAATTTATCATAATCAAACATGAAAGGAATATAGAAAACTTCCAAGCAAAACAAATCCAACAAGAGATGTAAAACAAATCAAAATCCAGAAACACAAAAGAGTACATCATGTAGCTATGAACATGCTCTCATCCCGAAGTACCATACATACACAACCAATCATCCAAATGGTCGGTGAGGGGCACATGTCAAGATCTTGCTTTCCGTAAATTTGACTTATGGTGTGTACCTAAGTTTGGCATTCTCAACATCATTATCATATGGAGACAATAATTTGAACCATCGCAAATTGAACGTCTTAAATAAACTTTCAAAGCTAGATTTAAATCAAGAGATAAAAGCTCCTAAATTTATATCTACACCTAAATAAGGAAAGGAGAACTTTTGCCAAATCTCGGAGAAGTTAAAGAACCATGTCTGGGCTTCTTGTTGGCTGGATTGATGACAATTTTCTCATGAAATTTTCAGCTGCTGGTAAATTTATTCAGCATGACAACCAGAAAAAAAAATTACGAGCGAAAGAGGATGTCATATGAGGTAAACAAAGACTCGAATTAGATTGGAAGAGTATGACAAAAAAAAAAAAAAAAAAAGATTGGGAGAGAAAAATAAAAATCAAGGCTTAGAAAAGAAAAGCAGAGCTAAGCAGGCTTCAGCTTTAGAAAATTAAAGCTGAAAGCATGTACGTGAAGTTTCAACGAGGGAGGATTTTTTGGGAAGAGGGTTGCCGACAGAGAGATTAGGGTTTTCAATTTTAATTAATTTAGGAGGTAAATTGAGCAGTTGATTTTGGTAGCATGTCTATTCAATATTTATTATTCATTTTAGGGGACTAATTGACAATTTCCCAAAAATCGATTTTATGTTGGGTCACTACTACTTTATCAGTTCATCTTTCATGAAACATCAACAAAAAAAATAAAACTTAAGAATTTATCGGGTCGATTGCTTGTGTTAGAAAAGAAACAAAAGAACCCACACATCCACGGTTGGCAAGTAATATTTGTGCTCGGAATTAATTTGTTATAGTTATAAGACTGGAATACGCAATAAAGAATGAAGACTCCCATGGAACAAAGCCAGCAAAAATGTCAACTGGAAAACAAACACAGAAAGATAAAAAAATATCACAAATTTTACCAAATAACATGTCAATTAGACAAAAATGAAAAAATAGGCTAAAACGGATGTCAAATATATTAAAATTGCTGAAGAAAATTCGAAATGGTGGAGAGAGAGAGAGATTAAAATTAAAACGAAAATATTCAATTTGGGAAATTATTTATTGAAAAGAATAACGTGGAAAAAGCATTTCGACGGGTCCAGAACACAGAACCTGAAGGGCCTATTCTCGATTCACTTATATCTTGGTCCCCCAAGCCCATTCCGCACACAAGCGTTTCGTTAGAGAGAGGCCAATTTTAAAATAAAAAGTGCTCGAGCGAACATGGGTGTGCATAGGAACCGGACCGGGTCGGACTGAATCCGCACCGATTGAGAGCGATTTCTAGTTCCAAGTGTGGAACCAAACTGCCTGGACTGCTAGACCGATATATATATATAATTTATTTTTCATCTTCTTATAAAGAGTAAAGAAAACAAAATTGCCAAAATCCTAAACCGGATTGGTCCAACCCGGGAATTGAATGGGGACTAACCGGTCCAATTCTTAGTTCCAAGAACCTAGGAACTGGCCCTTCCAGTTCTCGATTCTAAGATGGACCTGTGTAACTTGAGAATCGATTACCTCTGCAAGTGAGTAAAAATAAATTTACCCTCTTTCTACAATAATGTGGTCAATCTAACTAATGATAAATTAATATACTTTATTTTCAAAATTGGAATACGCAATATGCTTAATGACGCTTATAACCAATGATAATGTCTGTTATAAAATTATTACCCTGACTTTTTCGGACATTTATTAATCTTATGTAATGAGATATTTAGGATTATCTGTCAACAAGTTGAATCGTGCATATGCATGATATGTTATCGATGTCTAATAATAGGGTCCTCAAGCACTGGTAAAAGCTAATAGATCTTAAAAAAAAAAAAATCGATCTATCAACTATATCTAATTCTTTCAAGTGTGAAATGATAGAAGTAAATTGAATTTGTTCACGTGACCCAAGCAATTCTATTGTAAATTGTTTTCTCTAGCTCAACCTTTTAATTTCTGTAAAGTGATATAATATTTACTTTAATTGTAAGTAACAACATATTTCTTAATTATTTATCGTTCACATTTTAAACTAATATTTTGGATACATAAAGATTTATATTTATATTTATATTTATATAATACAACGCATGAGATCCGGAATGTTCGGCTTAAAGCAACTACTTATTAAGGCATACTCATCATCGTCGCCTCACTAAAGTACTAATCGGAGTAGAGCCAAAGTTCTCCAACGCCCAGCACAAATCGAGCCAAAGCCGCAAAAGAACCAAGGCTTCCTCAGATGGAGGAGCGATCGGGAATTTGTTCACTGGGCATGAAGGCTCATAACCGCATGAGAATAAGCCATGTACCACTAGACGGACCACCGACGCCGGCCGTCGTCCATGTCCTCCGCCGGTGGTCCTCGTCCTTGTCTTCTTCGTCTTCTTTGTTGTGCTTTCCTTCTAGTGTGAAGCCTGTTCCTCCATGGAGGGATTTACTCATGGAGTTTGATCAAGAATTGCTGTATCCGGACTTTCCTTGATTAGAATGTCTAGATAAGGTCATGAACAGGTTCCAACAGAGACCAAACTCTCAATATTTCTTTCAATCGAATCCACAATCATCCCTTGACTCGAATTGGACCTTCAATTCAGTGGGGTTTGCACATGCCTGAAGTTTCCTTGGTCGTGCGCGTCTCAAAATATGTGAATACCTCCGTCAATCTTCAAATCTTTTTTGGTCCCCAGCTCCAATGAGTGGATGCGACGCTTATTTTGGAATGTCAATCCTTTTTGTAGATGTGATTTGTACCACGTTTTCAGTCTTATAATTTGACCCAAAAAAGAGTCTTATAATAAGTTTATCAGCTCAAAATTTGCTTTCCCTAATTTACAATTAGGAAGAGAAAGTGAGGATACGTTCTAGAAAAAGTGATATCGAAATGGCGCCGCATTCAACTTAAATATAATGAGGATGGGTATTTCAGCGAATCCTTGAGATTCGTTCCTAGGAAATTGGTGACTGTTGAATTGCAAAAGAATAGATTTGGATAGAGGATAACTCATTTCAAAATAACAGCTTGAGCTAGAATGTATTCTAGATAAGTTGAAATATTAAGGAACCGATTGAATTCAACTGCCTAAACCTGCCGGACAAACTAAATTATATCCCGTATGATTCAGATCAGTCAAGAACCCAATTCAATTCAATTTTGCCATCTCTAACGATCCTTTGGAAAAAATAAAAAAAAGCCAATGGTCAGAACTTTTCTTCATGACCACTTCAACCCTAGTTCCTCTTTCACCAAATGTCAACTCGATTTCAATTGAACTTCCAGTGACATCATGCTTGAGGTGATTCGCAGGTCGGAAAGAGGGTTAAAAAAATGACCTAAGAGAGATCAAAGTCAAGTCTTAAATCCAAGTTATACCTATCTCAATCTCGGAAACAATAACGTCCACGCATAATCTAGTAATTTACTCGTTTGTTTGTCTGAGTCAAGTATTCAGACATGCACGAGAGAAAACGAGAAGACCTGTTCCTGGTCGTTCCAATGCCTTAGTGGGAACGCATGATTTCTCCGATCACGAGCCACGAAGACCTCCCTTTATTCTCGTTAGTCGTTTTAGGCCACCTTCCAAGAATAGCTTCCGTCGATTCCAACCAGTACAGATCCTCTCAACAATTTCCAACTTTAGTATATATTTCCCTCCATAATTCTAGGTTTGTCTTTCTTTGGCTCTCTCTCTCTCTCTCTCTCTCTCTCTCTCTCTCTGTCTCTCGTTCTTCCTCAATCTCCAATTCACCATGCATTCTCAACCTCAACCAAGAAAGGGTTGACAATTCTCAACCGAGTTTCGACAAACTCGAAAGAGAAATTCGTCCATCTTTGTTGGTTTCTGGGATTTGTGGTTTTCGATGGGGACGTATAGGTCGGATGACGACTACGACTATCTGTTCAAGGTGGTGTTGATCGGCGACTCAGGTGTCGGCAAATCCAACCTGCTCTCAAGGTTTTCGAGGAACGAGTTCAGCATGGAATCCAAATCCACGATTGGGGTTGAGTTCGGGACTCGTTGCATTCGAGTCGATGATAAGGTCGTCAAGGCACAGATTTGGGACACTGCAGGCCAAGAAAGGTTTGACCCAATTTTATAATATCTACATCTCCTCCTCCTTTCCATGGATTGCCATTTATTACGAATTATAGACTCCACTGCTTTTAATTGAGACTATCTTTCTTAGAAGGATGTCGCCTTTTCTAAGAACTATCTTTTCAAAATTAGAATCTGCTAATCAGATCTTTGGCAAACCTCAAGCAATCCTTATTATAAACTCTAGTGACAAATGGTTTGATTTTCTTAAACCTGGTTTTCGTCGGGTTTGTGTGGATGTCTGGTAGGTAAGATTGACAATGTTTGGACGTAATGATCCACCTTGATTCGTGTATATGCAGAGAAGAAAATTTGGATATGACAGATCTTGAGATGCAAACTAATACATGTCATCAATGAGTCATTGTTAAGTCCATTACGGGTGAAGAAAAGATTTACACTAGCGTTGTTGATTGCACGTCAATGGCAAGCAGTTCGGTTGCAATGGCTAACTCGCATTCTACATACATGGTGCGGTCAATTGCGGTTATTCAGAATTTGGTTCTTCCCAAATTTGTCATTCGAAGAGAGGATTGCATTTCTGAACCGGCATATTTACACGAACTAAGGGACATGCTAATGCAAATTGTTGTCAGTGATCATTGACGAAGAAAGCAGCTTAATTGCCAGCTTTAGGAATAAGTTAGAGACATTCTCCGTTTTATATTTCTGTGTTTGGTAGAGATCATTACTCGCTAATGTAACATTACGGCGAGTGGAGGCCTGCTTGCGAATAGGAAGTTGTTCATGTTCTGTTCTTAATTATATCTGATCTTCTTTTTAGGCGGTAATATTTGTCTGATAATCTGTTGTGTTTAACATAGATACCGTGCGATCACAAGTGCGTATTATCGAGGCGCAGTGGGTGCTTTACTAGTCTATGATATCACTCGGCATGTCACGTTCGAGAATGTGGAGAGGTGGCTAAAGGAACTCCGAGACCACACGGAGGCCAACATTGTGATCATGCTCGTCGGGAACAAGGCGGACCTGCGCCATCTCCGTGCCGTCTCCCTCGACGATGCCAAAGCGTTTGCCGAGCAAGAGCACACCTTCTTTATGGAGACATCTGCATTGGAGGCGCTCAATGTCGAAAATGCCTTCACGGAAGTGTTGACTCAGATCTACCGTGTGGTGAGCAGGAAAGCTCGACGTCGGCGACGACCCTGCAGCACTGCCAAAGGGACAGACCATCAACGTCGGGAACAGGGACGATGTCTCGGCCGTCAAGAAGGCCGGTTGTTGCTCGTCATGAGAAATCGTGGGTCGGGTGTGAAAGTGCTTTGCTCTTCATAGCATTGTCTTTCCAATAGAGGGGAGTGACACTGAAGACGGACTTCATCGGTCATCATGTATACAAAAACTTAGACACTCTTATAGCATATTAATGTTAGCTAAATTTATTGCACTTAAAAACAAATGATTTTGGCAGATACTCTTTCCTTATTATTTGCTTCCTGTTCTTTCTTTTTTCCCTTGTGTACTTATTCTGATGGGTTTCTACACACGTTTCTGAAAAGCATTACCTATTATTCATAATCCAAGTATGGTTCATTATCTGCAATTACTAAAAGCATCATCATGATCAATAATCATTCGAATTGCATTTAAAGGAGACTTCGGCACATATAGCCCGTGTTAACACTAGTTCTGTTACTGGATATAGCGAATCCTGAAGATTGTCAGAAAATCATTTGTGAAGCCTGGAATTCCGGCTATTCCTGTTGAATAACTTTGTTCGGAATAATAGAACATGTCTAAGTGATATTTGCTAGTCAGAGTATAACAACATTGTCTAACACAAGACGTCCAGTGGAGGTACTGAGTTCTGAGTTACAGCAACTTATAAATAGCATGGGAGCTATGCATGATAAGGACAGAGAAGCTTACCTTAAACCTCGAGAAGAGAAACCGTGGTGCCGAGAGGGAGCGTATTGGGGTACAAGGGCTCAAATTAATTTGTTGCACAGGGGAAATAGAAAAAACGAAACTCTTCCATGTGACTACCATTCAAAGAGGACAGCGAAACAGATTCTCTATTCTCAAGACTACATACGACGCTGTAGAGAACCCCAACAGATAAAACAAATGACACTGTAGTATTTCAGGAGTTATACTTTTGTAGGATGTTGCAATTTGTTTCCAGGACTTGATCAGCGTCCTATTCTTGTGACCGAGGACATGAATAGCTCCCTAACTCAAGCTGTCAAGCTGGATTAAGTGAAATAGGCTGTTTCTGAACTTAGATTTCTTGAAGCACCTGGGCCTGATGGAATAAATGCTCTGTTTTAGAGAGAGAATTGTGACCCTCAATCCTCTGTTGTACAGAACACTAATTACTCTGATTCCTAAAGTCCCTACCCCTGAAAGCCTTGATCCATATCATCCTATAGGCTTATGCAGTTTCGCACACAAACTTATTGCAAAAGCGTAGGCTAAAAGGCTCAAGCCATGGCTTCCTGAGTTGATTATGCCCAAGCAAAGTGCTTTGGTGTAAGGGAGACAAATACAAGGTAACATCTTGTTAGAGCTGGAATTAATTCATCAATTAAGGAGAAGAAAAAGGAGGAAAGTGTTCGGGGCTATCCTGAACTTGACGTCAAGAAAGCCTATGATAGGATATAGTGGTATTTTCTTGAAGAGTGTATAAAGAAATGAGTTCTGTGGAAACTTGGGTGATATGGATAACATTACGTGTGAAGACTATAACTTTTAATGTTAAGTAAAACCCGCAACCTTTTCTATATCTATCCAGAATAATAAAAAAAAAATTAATATAAATATATAAGAAAGTCTATTCTTTTTCACACAACCCAATAACAAAACTGGGAAGTCAAAACACCTAACTCGGGTGTTGGCATCTATTATTGTCTTAATTAAAAATCCTAACATTAAAAATGTAATTAGCAAATATGCAAGTTGCGATGGTACTTATTGTCAATAGTTTAGTGTGAGTATTTGTTATCCCAAATCATAATATTTATGCATCTACATGGCAGTTAATTTATTGAGTACACAGGCCATGGTTCCTTGCTTAATTAAAATCAGAAAATTTAGGGCCACAGTGGTAGTCTCAATTTTCAGAATACACATTGAAAATACAATGCCATCCTAGATTCTGATGAATAACTTTACCACTTGACATCTTGAATCTTTTTTCCTTATAAAGAAAGAACGGTTTCTACGGAAAAATCGATAGAACTTAGGGTTCTCATCATGATTTAAGGTTGTTTACAATTCAGGTTGGCTCACTTGGGATGTCTTGGGCTAACACCTAACTTTTTTTTAGTTACTTACATACAAATTTAACCAAAATTAAATATGGGTGATTTTTACAATCAACCCGCCAATCGTATAGATACGATTGAGGGAGTTCTGAAGACTATCGGCCGTCCAGCCTTGGCCCGAAAGAACCTTGAAATGTGGGTTTCAAAAACAAAATAAAGCTTAGACAATCTGGTTTTTTAATGACAACTTTGTTGGGTGCAACGTGGGCGGGCTGTTGGCCCAATCACACTGCAAACTTCGTGCGAACATGCCCAATGGAGGCCCTGTGGCTGGGGGCTGAGGTGCCAGAAATCTTCTTTCTGTGCAGGATGTAGTCAAGTTCGAAACCTCTTTATTTTGCCATCCTAGACACTTCTCTAAAGATGCAATATAGCGCCGAACTTCTCCCTTGAAACAACTCTCAAAATTGACTCCGAGTGCATTCAGATTGATCAAAGTGTATAGAAGTGAAGGGTCGTGATAACCTTGAGGGAAATCTTCCTTCTATTAGGTAAAATAAAATAGGAGGCAAAAATGAAGCAACTACTGGTTTTTGCGGCTCATATTTCATCACCAAACAAAGTGTCAGTCACACAAACAGAGAGAGTCATGCATGGAGAGTTGGAAAATCAAAAGGGGGAGATCAGATTACATTTATTTGAGAAGGTTTAGGACTACGTCTGCTAAGAAGTATCAGACTTAGATTGTACTTTGTTCAAAGCTTTTATGATGCTGGTTAATTATATGATAGTCACTTGCTTGTTTGTTTGCATAGTTTTTACAACTAGATCAATGTGAGAAATAGTAGGTCTCTTCCTTGCATGATTTTCTCTCCTGGCACTTAACTCGGCTGCTGATATTGCTGAAACCAACTCGCTGGGCTTCCATTTATATATATTCAGAGGATGAGCCCATAGACAATCCTACATCTGACAAGTTGGCCCATGAGTGAGCTTTCTTGGGGTTTCGTACAAGCGATGTGCGCTTCTTCAGGTCCCTGGAAACTTGTGAATGGCCGATAGGAAATGTTAAAAAGTGATGATAATCATTCCGGGTCTGTTTTTTTTTTTTTTTTCTGGCTAGAAATAATTTTTTCTATTTTTATTTTTCAGATGAGTTTTTAAATAAAAATACAAGTCTAATGACAACACAAAATTTATGTTCCTAAAATAAAACTAATTTGATAGACCTCCTCAAAATATCCAATGGCAAGTGGCGGATGGCAGCAAAAGGCAAGGGGCAAATAATGAGAAGATTTTTTTATTTTTCATTTCTATTTCAAAAATAGAAAAATGGAAAATTTCTATTTCTTACTTATGCTCTAAACATATTCCTGAGAAAAAAAAGAAAAATAGAGAAATAAAATGTTTATAATTCGCCCTCTATGTATATTAAACTCGGTTCGCAAAATTTATTTACGTGACACACTATAATTATGTGTCAAATATGGTTTGCATATTCGAATGCTCACGTGTGATCTACTACATTTTTTTTGGGGGGTCGAATCTACTACATTATTGACATACCAGATTTTGTATTTAATAGTGCTACTAGTTGGCTCAACTAGTGAATGTACCTAGCTAATAACCTACTGTTCATAAAAAGAAATTCAACGTCATATCGCTTTATTAGTTTAGAAGTACATATATGACTTGAAAGATAACGAATTAACATAAACCGGTGATAAAATCTTTAACATCACGATTATGGAGCACACTATCTTACTATTTTGCCGAAATTTGCATAGTGAAGAAATATATTTCCCTGAAAGTTTTTAAACTTTTTTATTAGAAGATACAGGTCTTGTGATAATTCGGGACCTGACCCTTGGTACATAAGGAAATCGATAACTTCAATTTAAATTGAAAGTTCACAAATTTTGCCAAAATTTAATTGATGACAAATGTTGATGACATAAAGATGCAGCATCGGGATTTAATTGACAGTGAAGCACCCAGGAACTACAACGGAGATACATACCAAAATTTTATCGAAGAGAGAGTATCTGGAATCTACAGCCATAACTACAGTGCAAAAATTGTAAGATAACAAGTTTTGCTTGTCATGTCAGGGGACTTCAGAAGACAAACATTTGGTATTTATAGAGTTCACAACATATTTGCCTATGAGTAATGTTGTACTTTAGCTGGTACGTCTATGATGGGGTGCGATCGGACGCACCGTTTCAAATTGAAACGTTACGATGGAAAGACGCTAATGGAGGGGTACGAAGGGAGACGTATATATTCCTCCCAAACACAACCGTTGGAAATGTTGTTAGATCATTTGCACCAAAATCTCTCTCAATTTTCATCATCAAATAAGAAGGCATTCCATTTCAATTTTGCAAGAACAGTTTGCATTTACGCCGTGGAAATCGGGTGCTTTCCTCGTGATCGCATCCA